>OZ010791.1:300213582-303139582 GCA_963932465.1 Maratus speciosus
ACTGCAGTTCAAAATATTAATCAAGAAAGTTTATATATATATTTATGAAAATTATGCGTTATCTGCTTAGGTTGACGTCAGTTTCAAAAGTACAAAAATCTGTCAGTTGAATTTCAATTTTTATTGACTAATAAAGTACAAAAGTACACGTGTTATCCTTTTTTTTTAATTATTGTACTGCTTTTTAGGGAGTGACATCACGAAGGAAATTATTGAATTAGAAAATTAGAAAATGAAAAGGAGAGATTTTTATAATTTTATGGAGACATTATAAAAGACAAATTCGATTTTCTCAGCGACCGTCAAACATACAAAGATGAAAAAAAAACCTATTCTAAGTTTTAACAAGAGGATCAAAATAAAACAAAAACGAAGTTAATCCACTCACTGTAACGTTAGCTACACTTTGTTGAATTTTGTGTCTTCATTTTTTCGTTTAAGATTAAATAAAAAACTACTGAAAGCTAGAGTAATTTTTTAAATGCTATCAGTTTATTCGTCTTGTCGAGTTCTATCTTTCAAAAGAAAAATCATTGTCGTATGTAAACTGGTTCGCCAGAAATTTAAGAAAGTCGTTTGCATTTTCTATTTCTTAATCATATTATAGCTTAACGCTGCCGCGTTTGCTATGATTATTAAATCTAAACATTTAAAGGAAAAAAATTAACACTTGGTACAATTTAAAATGTGTTCAACATATGCAATTTTCAGGCAAGAAATGTTTTCATAGTTCAGGTGAGTCTAAAGTTTATTATTCATATTTTACCATGAAGTTACCAAGTTATATTTATTTACTTCCTTCACATGCAATGATTACTAACCACTAACGATCACTGGCATTATTTAATAGTAAACCTATCTCCTCTCCGATTCATATTAAAAATCTACATAATATATATTTTTAACTCCTATTTTTAATAATTTAAATTTAAAATCCTTCTTCCCTTTATTTCATTTTTTTTCTACCTAACACGTTGAATAATTAAAATTAACTATTTATAATTTTAATTTCTGGAGGCTCTTTATTTTCATTTTATCATAATTACTCTAAGAACGCCGATGATAAGGCGCTGTTTTATCAACAATGTTACAAATAGTCAAGGTTAAATCAGTAATTTTTTTAAAATCATTTTAGTATTATATCATGACCATCAGGTGAGCGTCCCCTCGACGTTTATTTTTATTTATTTATTTATTTATTTATATTTCGCAAAGTTATCGTGACCAACTAATTAATTATTTCAAATTAGCCGCAAAATGGATGACATCGACTTACGTAGGACTAATTTTCCACGTCACCGGTTAAAAAGAATGAACAGCCATGTACGCTAATAGCGCCTGGTGCATGTAAAATCCGTTGTGGGTGCTTAGATCTCCAAGTTGCCTATGAATTATACCTCAATTATACCTCTCGAGGTGACATGCGAAGGTCTCGTCATCTGACCAAGGTTCTAAATTACGAGATCGAGTAGCAATGTGCAGCCACCATGCAGACAACAAAATAAAAATGTCATCTAAGTGGCATAAAAAATTTCCCAACTAAGCAGTGTGCGTTGCCGATAGGATGACGATCTAGGTGTTTGTCAGGTTTATTACCGCCCCGATACCAGTTATCGAGTCCGATTAGCTGGGCTACATACCCGGAGGTAGGCGCCTGGTCATAGATTAGAAAGAAAAGAAAGTGAAAAAAGAACATAAAAATTTCATTTTCGATACGAGGTATTCACATTTTGATTATATTTCACAAAAGATTCTGTTAGAAAAAGTGAATTTCTGCACATGCTAAGGTACCAATTTAGTTTTAATATACAGAACATAAAAAATTTAGCATTTTCTTAATAAATAACTTTTCGTGTGCTTTCAGATAAGTGTATGTGAGAAGCAAAATGATAAATTAGAGACGTTATCTGCTCTTATTAGATGCACGCACGTATTAAATCTCAAATTTTTAAAATAGTAATTATGTTTTTAAATTTACCAGGTAAAAACCTAAATAATTTAAAATGAAAGATTAATAAGTAATAGTAATATTTTTATAATTAAAATTAATGGATTTCAGTGTCAAATTGTTTAAACGGAGCTTTCAGATAGTTGCTTTTTGCTTCCCATTTACTTACTGTTTATAATTAATTTCTTATTTATTTTTTATATAAAAATAAAATATAATTTTTTTCTGTCATCACTAATCTTTTAAGAAAACCATGTACAAAATAAACATAAAATCTAATAAAAAATACTTTGAAAATGAATTTTTATAACAATGTGGGAGATAAAGTCAATAATTCTTTGAAATACTTACAGATCATTTTATTTTTTTTCTTAAAAAATTGATAAATCCTCTTACAGAAGGAAAATTGAAGAAGTAAAAAAAAAAAAAACCCGCGAAATGGCTGTTGAAAAATTTAATCAACCTACCTTTAAACAATCAGATTAATGTAAAAAATGGGAACAAAAGGATACGATTGTGCGTAATCGGATTAAAAAATAAGGATTTTAAACTTAAAGTATCAAAACTATATCTACTGGTATTATACTCCCGTTTTATCATGCTGTTATTCCAGGTTTTATGTTTGTTTCAAAAATATATAAAGAAAAACTATAACATTTGATATTTTTTGGAGCCATATAAAGTTTTCTTAGTTTATTTTAAATTTAAGCAGAAATTGTTAAAAATACTGAATAATAAAATGCATTTATAAATATAAATCAAACTGAGGAAGAAAATGTTTCCTCATATATTGGTATGACTAAAGGCCGATTTTTTAAAAGATTAAAATAACATAAAAATGATTCAAAGCTTAGTGAATTTTCAATAGCACTGTCGAGGATTTTCCTTAACCCCTTAACGGTCGAATTAAATTACGGTTTAAAAATTCAAATTGCTTATTGCCACCAATTTTTTTTGTAAAAGAAATATTCATCTTATTTAATTACCGGTAAAACTATACCATAATAAAGCCAATTATACTATTTTATAAAACTGGTGGGAATGAAACAATCCGAATACTTTATACAGATTGACACAAAGCACCTATTCATTAATCTATGGAATTTCGTTAAAGAACAGGCAAATATGTAATGATAATATTTCACGCTTTATGTCGGTAATCCGGGGAAGCATTTTAAAAGGGTTCTGATGTTTTCATGTTTTCCCAGCCCTACCTTCATTTATTTATTTTGGATAAGAAATGGTACCACTGGAGTCGTTTTTAAAGGATTTTTGAACTTCTTCCAGTTTGAATATAATTTTCACTGAGTAGCATGTAAATTGTTTCCCGAAAATATGTGTTTTTGTAAAATTTTACACCTAAAGGTAATTTTAAAGATTAAACCGAAACGTCGAGTTCTATTTTATTCATATTCTTTTATTTTTGCATCATCTTTAAATTTATGAATAAAGTATACGTTGGGTAGAAACCTCTATTTTTTTAGTATGAAAATTTTGCCTCTATTTTATATTTAAATTTTATTTATTTATTTATTTTTATTTTTTGTCGAATGCGGATTAAAATACTTACAAATTTTATCTTCCAAAACGAAATAAAAAGGTAATGGTAGTAATATAGATCTTTCAAATATCACATGCACAGTCTAAGGAAGAATATTTTATTCAAGGTATCAATTAATTAAATTTTTTTTAAATAAAAAAAAATCACTTTCGAATAATAAAACACATTTATCAATCAAATTTATTAAATAAATTTTATTCATCTCCTTATGTTTTCTAAATATTCCAATTCAAATAGAGGGTTTTTAATCCTATACACAGTTAAAACTGGATACTTAAAAATAAGCAAAATGTACTCATTTTTGAGTACTTTCCGATCTTATAATATCTCCGAGTACTTAACTATTAAATTTGAGAAACGCATGTACTCATTCTCTTGAGTACATACAGGGACTCGAACATAAGTATGTATAGAAACAGGCATACACATATTTTTGAGTAGAGGAGAAGGTCCAAATACCGGATAGGGTCCAAATACCGGCTACTAGGTGTTCTGAGAACTGAGCGCAGGGCAGCCTAGCGGTGATAGGCAGAGTTTGTAACTTTAATTAAGAGAAGAAAATTACGAAAAGTACGTCGCTGAAGTCTGTTTCATTTACTAATGTAATAATGTATAATGTAGTAAATGCAAAAGTGTCGAATCTACGTAATCTGGTACATCAAAAGTTTTTCAGATATGTGTTTCTCATTTTTTAAAAATATACTGATCGTATATTGGCCTGAGTTGTTGATTAAGTTATTTTCTAGACATATTTAGCTCTCAATTGCCACGCGCACAGTATTGGTATTTTATTATATGAATTAGTAATACCGGTTTTAACTTAAACATAGCAGTGGTCTGAATACCGGCTAGCCAGTATTTGGACCTCTCTCGGTTGCTCTGCTTGAAAAGAAGGAAAATAAATTAATTTAAGTAGTTCCATAATTAATAAATCAATTAAATTGTTCAAAATGACTCCTCGTCCCATTTCGCAATATGAAAAAAGCAACCATGTCCGTAATTCTTCAGGACCGACACTGGTTACCGGATCACTTTCCAAAAAAGAGCTGTCGGACACTACAAAATTGCCTGTAATAAATGTGAAGTGAAAAAAAATGACGAAGTAAACCAGGCGAAATAGGAAGAAATTTGATTTTAATCGTCTCGCTGCTCAACCCGAGATTTCCTTGGGCATAGTAAATTTAGCAAAATTTGCGCAACCCGAAATATCCTCGGGGATGCATTTTTTCCGTCTAATTAACCCTCCTTGATTAGTCCCACCAGTTATTTTTTTTATTGTAAATTATGCCTTATTTAATCGGAGCATTTCCCCGGTTAAATTAGACAGAAACTTTTGTTTAGAAAATCTGGTGGCAAAAGAATAAAATATCTTAAGAGACGCTCGTCGCGAAGGGATTAAATACGCAATTTTTGAAGCTATTTTGATAAAACATTTACGCAGCGAAAGGGCTAAAAAAGTGAAAAAGGAAAATATCCAACAGAGGAATATGACGAATTTGTGTCTCCTGCATGGGTGCTTTCTCTGTGTACAAGAATGGGGAAGGGGATTATGGGTCCAATAAGAATGCGATATGGGGCTTATAGAGACTATACCGACGCAGAGAGTGATATTGTGTTTTTGATTTTTTTCAGAATAAATAATTCAATCAGCAAGCTTTTTTTTTTCTTTTACACGTTAAAAAACAAATTAGAAACATAATGGGAAGAAGACTGTGAGAGATAGTCGTAAAGAATTTTAGAAATTTGACAAAAATACTTATTTATTAAAAATTGCGTATTTTTTCTGTACATAAGAAATGTCATTAATCAATACAATTTATTAAAATAATATTCTTTTTGCTTAATAATTGTCATTAGCTCTATTTGTGTGATCTTTTTGAAAAAAAAAACTTAGGTAGCCGGTATTTAGACCCCATTTTAAAAACTTCGGAACTTTGCTTCTTATAAACTGAAAACACCTATTAAACTGATTTTTTTTCTCTAAACAGGTGTAAGACGTGTCAAGGTACCCTGCTGTCACTTTTTATTTCATTAATTTTGAAAATTGTATGATCTAGATTGAAAACAAAAGTGGTAGCCGGTATTTAGACATTCCTCTACATATAGGACTTAAACATGAGTATGTATAGAAATACACATACTCATATTTTTGAGTACAGATAGTACTCAAACATGAGTATGTATAGAAATACACATACTCATATTTTTGAGTACATATAAGACTCAAACATGAGTATGTAAAGAAACACACATACTCATATTTTTGCATAAATATAGTACTCAAACATGAGTATTTAGAAGAGTATAAAGTTTTAGCCCAGTGGTCAGGGGGTTGCACTCAAAATTAATTAGGGGAAAACTTGAAATTATTTTTATCCCTTCAGTTTAGGCCTAGAATGAACGTACTAACTTTCCCCCTCGCATAGGTGAACGTTAGAAAGCATGTACAGTCGTGGAAAAAAAAGTAAACACCCTCTACTAACCCCTCAACAAATCATCGTAGAAAAAAGTTACTGGTACCGAACGATTGGAAATAAAGTCTACTTTTAAATGATGTATATAAAATTTTCTTAGGGGGTCATCTACATATTAAAACGAATGCAAACTTCATTTTTTTCAATGGCAATACCCACTTTGAACGAGATATTTCAAATCTTCGGTTCAAACTATGCCTAGACACTAAATGTCAAGTCATTTGAATGATAAGTTTTTGAATTATAAACATTCGAAATTTAGTGCTTCTAATGTTAAATTACATTTTCATATTTTTATTTATATCTCCCGAAATTATGCTCCTAATGTGCTAATTTTTTTTGGAGTAATAATACTAATATACCCAAACATAAATAAGCTGAATTTGCAATTTTTATAATTTTATGATATGAATTATGAAATTAATATTCGAAAAAATTATGAATTGCAACCTACAATTTTTTTGATGGATTTAGATTTATTAAGTCCTGCTTTATGGAAATTCAAAATTTTCACATTTTTCTTCCAAGTAGTTTTCAAATTATGCTTAAAAACGGCAAAATGATGGTTTAAGGGGCCGTCTATGATGGAAGTGAGTAGATATTTTGAAATTTATTCTGCTGTCCTGTCTTCATTGACTCCTTGAGTGGCGCTTAAGGTGCCTTGATCAAGGAAGGGGCTCTCTCGGTCAACAATCCAGTACGGAACTTCAATTTGGATACAACCCTTAAAATACGCTCGTTTTAAAATAATTAATTTCTCGGAAACTTATGGTAAGAATTGCATAAAAATTCGTTTTTAGGCTAATTGAAGGGTGTAGAGTTCATTTATGCTATCAGAATTGGGTACTGCTATTGAAAAAAAACAAAGTTATGGTTCGTTTTAATATGTCGATGGCCCCCTAAGCAAATTTTATATACATCATTTAAAAGTAGACTTTATTTCAAATCGTTCGGTACCAGTAACTTTCTTCTACGATAATTTGTTGAGGAGTTAGTGTGGGGGGGGGGGTGTTTACTTTTTTTTCCACGAATGTACGTATTTAAAGTCGAAAAACACTTAAAAAAATATCGTAACAATATCTCAAAAAAACTAATTCTATCAAAAACATTGTCAATACAAATGACGTATAGTTTGAAATTCTGATTAAAATGAGTAGCCATATTAATATATTTTTTTTTTTTTAACATTGAGGTATTGAGGTTGGAATTCTTCTTCAAAACTTTGCCTTACTCGCTAATCAACAGCTTGAAGCTAGAAGAGACTAAGTTATCAATCTGCCCTGCCTCCATTTGTTACACACATGAACATGAAAGTTGTTGAGGCCTTCACGATGTTTTTGTAATTATGTTAGGGCTTTATTTTGAGGATTATAATTTAGTAGTTATCGAGAAAGAGGTACATGAATTGTAGCTGTTTTACATTTCATTTTGTATTGGATACCGCCAACCTTAAAACATTAGAAATAGTTTTTTTAAATAATGATTATAATACTTTTTTCAGTATTGCGAAGGTTTTAAACTTTTTTGAATTTAACTTAAGAGGCTTGTATACTAGTCAAAAATGATTTTTATTAAAACCATCTTAGTCCCTTTCGTAAAAAATCGAAGTTTAAAATCGTGCTATTGGTTGACCTTGAATTACTCTAGCTAAAAGGCTTCTGCACACTCATTTGTTCGCTCGTCCCCCCCCCCCCAGTCCTCGCACTTTATTTTCAACCTCCTTAATTCTAACACATACGCACTGTTATTCACCCTATATACGTCATATTAAATGCTACACATATTTCAAATACAATAACGGAAATAATAAAAAATATTTCCCATCATTTACGAATTATTTTAGAAATATACTAAAAATCATGAAAAAATGCACTTTAATAATAATAATGCACTTTTTGTTCGTAGCGACAAAAGCTCACCTTCCAGCTTTCCCGTAATTAATTCCGAATTCGTCCTTTTTTTCATTCCCTATCACAGGTATATAACCCGTAATCAAGTGGTTAAATCACAATTCTCAAATTATCCAAAATAGTTGCAAAAATTCAAATAATACCTCTATAAATTAAAAAATACATTTATATAGAAAATTAGAACCAGAGTGAACTGATAACCTCGGCTGTTCTGGAATCATGCTCCGGAAAGCGATTTAGGCACAACTTTGTTGCAGAATTGTGAAAATTCAACAAAAATATTAAGTGTAAGTACTCATTTTATTCAGAATTTTCAGCTCTATCACATTTGTATTGACAGTGTTTTTTGAAAGAGTTAGTTTTTTTTTTTTAATATTGGTATAGTAATTAATTAAAACGTGCTTTTAGACTATAAATCTGTACATATTTACTAACGCTCATTTAGTAATAGGGGGGGAAAACTTAGTAGATTCATTCTAAACCTAAACTAAAGGGATTAAAACAATTTCCAGCTTTCCCGTAATTAATTCGGCCTTCCTTTCCTTCTCTACCACTGGGCAACAAAGAGTTTTAAAGACTTTAAAATTCAATATGCTTTTTAAGTGGGGGTGGGGGGAGCAAAAGGAAAATGCCAATTTCAGGTGGGAAGAAAAATCTTCATTGATTATTTATTGTGACAATAAAATGAAACATGATGCAGTTTTTTTTCTTATTAAGCAGGTTTAAAGAGTTTTTAAACTTTGAGTTAACCTTTAAATGATGTTACCGGTATCACAGACCGGTGCTTTTTTTCAATTTTCAAAGTTTAACTTGCGAATTTCAGTTTATCTACAAACACTACTGAAATTTTGTTTCGTTTGGAACTTTAGTACTAACACCAGAGATTTTTGTATAGATGAATTTTAATTATAACACTTCTGTACAAAAAGTTTAGTACAAAAAACAACATCCTATGAGTTAATCGCGACTTTTATTCATCTTTCGATGGAGCGGTCTCACAGACCGCTTCAAACTAGTTATGTGACAATTTCTGTAACATCAGTTAAAGGTTAAACTTTCTTTTCTTTTTTTTTTTGGGGGGGGGGGGGGGGGAAGGGGTTGAGAAAACGGGGAAGCAAAAATTTGAGGGTGACATTCAGATGAAATTTTAATAAAATGAATGTGATGGAATGAATTGTTAGTGAATTTTAAGACAGATTATTTATTCAGTATAAAGTAACAAATAGAGTAGAAAAAAAAAGTTTTAAACATTTTAAACTTTGGTATTGTGAAGAATGAAGCAAAAAGGGGAAGAGAAATTTCAGGAAAAGGGGAGGCAAAGGGTTTTTTTCTAATCAGAAATTAAAAGAAATATAGAAGAGTTTCAGCCTTGTTTAAGAAATAATATGACAATAAAATTAAGCACTTTTAAGGACTTTTTGCAGATTTTGCATGAAACAAAAGTACTACCAAAAATTCCTTTCGAAAACTGTAAGCACTTTTGAGGACCGTACAATCCCTGGTTTAGTGGTATTGATTTCATCAGAATTAATAAAATTCAAAAGTTATTCAAGAAATGATACTTTTATATGAAAATAATAATTCAAGAGAAAAATATACTACGAAATACAGACACCTGCAACAGTTTTCTGCGTGAAGAGTCGAATATAATATTTTGGTCGGTGTCAATGCGTATATGTGTACTCAATTTGCCGATGTATTCTTCCGTGCTACGTAACACATTTCTTCAAGACGTAGTTCTTAAATATGTCGGGCGTAACTTAAATATGCTTTGCGCTATAACGTTCATTATAGCATACACGTTCACAAAATAAGTTCTATTGATATCTTTAATATAGGTTGGTTGGTTGGTTGATTTTGTGACGGCCGATTATCTACACTAGGGATATAGGCCCGAGGAGGAGTGCCCTTCGTGGGGGTCTTTCTAAGGGAACCTAACACGTATTAACGCATGGAAATCCATGGCTCGAAGAAAACCACGAAAACTCCGAACGATTAGGCCGACGGGCGCGATTGGGATCGAACCCAGCACTTCCCGTCTACCAGTTTCGAGAGCAGAACCTCTCAGCCACTGGTGGGGCCTTTAATTTAGGAATAGAGTAACAAGAGATTATATTAATATTTATTCACAAGCTTATTTTTCAGTCCGTATTTTCACTTATATTTGATAACATCATGTACGCATTTCTAAAGCAATTTTACTTAAAAAAACCAAAAAAAAAAACGTGTACATAAAAGTTCTCATTTTTACGTAGATTATATTTAACAGCGTACGAGTAAATTTAAATAATGTATCATTCATACGATATTACTTTTAGGTAGATTTCGTATGAAATACTACCTATTACATTCTCCCCTATGTTGGAATTCCTGAAAATTTTTTGAAGATCTGCACCGATCATGACCCCTAGAACTCAAAACCACCCTCAGTAAAAAATCTATCTATCTATCTATATCTCTTTCTATATATATCACTTTCTTCTGGACACGATAACTTCCACAATTCTGCACAAATCTCTTCCAAACTGATACATAAAATCAAGGATCGTAAAATCTCGGTGAAGTTCGTTAATGGGCAAAATCGGACCAAGGGCATGGAAATAGGGAGAAGTTTTGTGGAAAACGAAAAAACCCCATAACATCTTACATTTTCTACATATCAAATCAGTTTAAAGTTTTTATTACTTCTGAATATAGGGCAAACAAATTGTGTGTCACAGATGTTTCATAAAGTTAAATATGGGCTCAAGGGGTGCAAAAAATAGGGTTTGGGGGAGAAAAAAATTATAACTTCGTCAATTCTCAAGATATCAAATCCAATTAATTTTATTATAAATCTCCTTAACATTATATATAACTTTTATATTCACAAATTTTTGATAGGACCAATTCGTACCGCCAAAAAAAAAAAAAAATAAATAAAAATGAAAACAAAAAGAGGAGGTTGAAGAAGGAAAAATCCGTAACTTCGTCATTTTACAAGATATAAAATCCCAATGAGTTTATCATATATCTTTTTAATATTGTCTAAAATATTTATATATACAAGATTTTGATAGGACCAATTCTTACAGCAAAAACAAATTAAAAATACATAGCGGTTAAAGAAAAAATGGAATGGTTTTACTTTAAATACACACAGTAAAACCTGCGCAACGGACATTCCTGAATAGGGAATACGTCTGTTTAGCGAATCATAGGGCTTCTGCTTAAAAAACGGGCTAAGAGTGCTGCTCCTTTTTGTTTTTTATTGGTGGGGGTCGGGGGTGATACAATTTTCGTAAATCTGCAATTTTGAAGACCTTTCGAAATTACGCTGATTATAATGAATATTTTGAACGTTTAGAGTAATATAATATGATTTAAGAAGGTTTTCGCTACACAGAGATTTCGGGAATGTTCATTAGCGAACACTTCCGAGTTCCGAATTCTGATCACTTCTATTTAACGAACTATAACGTTGGGTTGGATTTTTTGCAGACGCAGGATCTTATTAAAGCATTAGCAAATTGGGCGGTGCCCCCTTCCCTTTGTATTTTGGTGGCACCAAATTTGGTATTCTATTTTTGTAAAACTGATACTTTGAATGTCCTTCAACATTATGCTGATTAATGTGCTGTTGTCAAATGTTTCAATATTTCTTATTAATGATAAATAGTATAATAACAACAACAAAAAAAAAAGTAAGAGTATCATACTCATTTTTTTTTTAATGTTGGGATCTCATATACTGAAAATTTTGTGTAATCTAGTGTTAGATTTTATTTAACACACAAATAAAAATGTCACTGGGAATATCTAATTTAAATGGAAAAAAAATGAAAACAAAGCCGGGATGAGATTCTTTCTGAAGGAGTGAATCATGTTTTTTTTTTTTTTTTTATAAATGGGAATAATTTGTAACCATAAAGCAGAGCTGATCGCAGCATGGACAAACTGGGCTGTTTCTTTGTGCCTTTAGCTTTACGTGCTCCTACGTTTGGTATGAAATTTCTATAAAGCTGATATTTTAAATTTGTCTTGATCTTATACTTATTTTAATAAATATTTTTTATTTATTTTTTTGTAACAGTATATGAAAGGCGGGGGGGGGGGGGGGTAGGCGAATGAATACTAGATCTTTGGACTAGAATTAATATAAAGTTCTCACTGAAAGTAATAAACGTTTTTCATGCGATATATCACATAAATACATTTTTAGGTGAATGTATATATATATAATATCCTGTTCCAAAACTACAAAATACTGATTACAATCGTCATAAGATCAAAAGTGATTTAAAATATCAGCTTTATGAAAATTTCGTACCCAATTTGGGGTACCTTAAAATCAGGGGGCAGAGATGCTTCCCAGTTTTCCCACGTTGCGATCAGCTCTGCTTTATGGTAACAAATTATTCCCATTTATAAAAAATGTTTTAATGTGGTCAAATATGGCTGCGTCTGTGGCTTAGAAAGAAAAGTGGTCAAAGATGGCTTTATATTGGTGTGTGTGTGTGTGTGTGGGGGGGGGAACGGCTCAAAGATGGCCGCAATTAAGACATTTGAAATGTCTGAAATTCAGATGCAAGAAGTGTCTAAAAATTTTAAGACATTTTAAAATGTCTGAAAAACGAACACTCTTGTTTCAGACACTTAAGTGTCTGAAATTCAGACACAAGAAGTGTCTGATAATTTTCAGACATTTTAAAACGTCTGAAAATTGAACACTGCGTTTCAGACACTTAAGTGTCTGAATTTCAGACATTTCAGTTTACAGTGTGGCGACTAAATATCTCCAGCTACTTTCTTTGTCTTTATTACAATAATTGAAAGCATTTTATTCCTGAGAGATATTTTATTCTTTCAGAAAATAATTTTTTTCGCAATTATGCCCTCAAAAAGGCCTCATTCCCTAAGAAATTGAGACAATTATCCTAAAATGAATTGGATGTTTGTGACCTTTCGGACTTATTTTATTACTTCGGACTTAGTGACTTATTTCCTTATTTCGGGAAAAATGAATCTCGACCGGATGGTAAACTTTAGCGGAATTCGTAGTTCGAAAACTAACGGAACCATATAAAAGTATAGGCCACAATCTAGCAGTTGATATATTTTTTTACTTCACTGGAACTGGCAAGATATCTGATAAAAAGTAAAACAAGTGTGGTAGAAACTGTGAATCAAGCTCGAAGAGTAATTCCAGATCGCTGGAAAGAAAATTTGGTCTTTATTCCACGAATATATAAAAACACGAAACTATCGGTACGATTCTTACTATATATCAAGGGAAAAAACTAAAGAAAATCATTATACTGAGCACACGTCATTCAAACGTTACAACTGCCAAGTAATGAAAAGAAAACACCAGAAACTGTAACATTCTCCAATAAAAGCAAATATGGTGTGTACATTTTAGGTCAGAAGGCTAGATAATATTTTGTAAAATACGCTTGAAGGAGATGGCCTGTAGATGCATTTTACAACATTGTAGACATTGCAGTTATAAATCCTTGGATTATTTACAAATTTCTGTCAGGCTGTCAAGCCATTACATTTCAAGGAAATGTTATACTGAATAGTTAGCAAATAAATTGCATTCACATTGTGCTACTATTGTGTTGATAAAAAATGTGCTACTAATCAAAATTACATATCAAAATTAAACAAAACATTTCTCTTAAAAGCAGAAAATATAAAATTAAAATGCGTAAAGATAACGCTACAGACAAAATATTCTTTTCGTGCATAGAGTTGGCATGTTTAAAATGCACCAGAATAATACCCTATTACTGGAAAATTTGTAAATAAGGTATGTATCTGATATGTATGAAGCATAATGTTAACTTATGCTTCAATATTATAATATGAGGAAAATTAGCTGATTTATTTATCTTTTTTAAAATATTTTTATTTCCTTTTGTATAAGTGTGAAATTTAATATAATTTAATATATTTTTCTATAAAATAAAACATTGTTCTTTTGTGCAAATTTACCAATATATTAATAATTAAAGTACAAAGATCTAATAGTTAAAATAGAATTTGTAGCATCCATTTTGAATAATTTAATTAGTAGTGTGGAATTGACACCACCGGCTGTTTTAGGATACCGAAAATGTCGGACGATCTAGCGTTAAAATTGTATCAAGGCTTCTGTGCATGATGAATCCTTAACAAATTTTATTTAAAGCTAGTAAAGTACAACCGAAAAGAAACATAAAGGACTTAATGCTATAAATAGCACATATTATACACCGAACAGCCATTACATTATGACCACCTCTTTAATACGTCATAGGACCATCTTTCGCCTCAAAACCACCAACACCCGACCTGTTATCAACTCGACAAAGTTTTTATAGGTAGTCTTATGTATCTGGTATCAAGCGCTCACCAACTGATTTTGAAATTCCCGCATATAGCAAAGTGGTAGTGTGGCAACACGAATTGGGATTTCAAGGTGGAACCACAGATGTTCTTTTGGATTACTGTCAGATGACTTTGGAGGGAAGAACATGACTCACTAGAATGCGCCTCGAACTACTCCCGGACGATTCGGCCCGTATGACAAGGTGCATTATCCTGTTGGTAAATAAAATAACCCACGGGGAAAATTGTTGTCATAAAGGGGTGCACCTGGTCTGCAACGGTGTCCAGGTAGCGTACAGACGTCAGGGATTGTTCTATGGGGATTATGGTTTCTAATTTGCTCCATACAAACATCACCCACACGTTAATATAGCCACCACCACACGCTTGTCTCCGACCAACTGTGTATCCAGGAGCTAGAGTCACCGTTGAAAATCAGCGTATTCGCACGTGGTCGTCGATGTAATGGACAGAAAATGTGATTCGTGGGACCATTGAACTTTCTTCCATTACTTTATGGTCGAATTCCGATGTTCATGGGGCCCTTGCACGCGTTGCTGGCGATGACGTGCTGTCAGCGCAGACGCCGGCAGCGTAGGTACATACACAACAGTAGACGCGGCACTGCGTTTTGCGAAACACTCTCTGGGTCACCACTGTTGTAGGTGTTGGTGATTTCGGCTGTTGCTACTCTTCGGTCATGACGAATAATGCTTAACAATCTCCGCTCTCCTCTGGAATCAATGTTAATCCGCGGGCGACACACTGCTCGCAAGAGACTTGTCGTTTCGCCATTCATATACCACTTTCGGTACGTGCTCACAATGACTATAAATCTGCTGTTTTTCCAATTAATTCGCTAATACAGCTATGTTTTGAAATACGCACAATATGCATGAACACTTTGTATACTTCAAAATCAGCCACACATTCCGTGGTTTTGTGCCTGGGCGAGCTCAATGTTATAGATGGAGGCTGGTCATAACATAATGCGCTCTTCGGTGTACATAATAATATATTTATAAATTTCAATTTGCATTTCATATGTTTAATATTTTCGAGATTATCTATCACTGAAAAATTTACTAGGTTGAGCAAAAAGTTCTGGGAAATTTGTGAAAGTTGCGTTGTTATGCGCAAATTAACAACAAAAGCAACAAGGACCATTCTTTAAAGTAGAGACCATCATAGTCCACGACTTTCTACCACCGTTATGCCAGATTCCGGATTTGCTGGCTAAGTTTGTCGCCGTTACCAGCAGCTTCATCCTCATTAAGAGCCATTATTTTGAAAATCAGACAAGTGCGATTGTTGTATTTTTATTTTGCTTGATATTTTTTTATGTTGAAGTAGATCACATTTAATGAATAATGTGCAATTTTGAAGCCTTTAAAAAATTTTCCCTTCCCTATAGAAAATGTCAAAGTTCCAGGTTGTGACCATCATTTTTCATGAAAAGTGAAATGTGAGAATGTTTGCAGTACTAAAGCTTGGGAAAGCAACGACATCCCAAAATTCTTTTGTGATGAAATATTAGTATTACACTACCTGCTTAGTAGACTGTATTTGGTTTCATTGGGGCATTGTTATTTTACATTGTTATGTTGCCTCAAACTGCAATGAAAATGAAGTTTTCTTCCGTTTTCCGCACGTATTTACTTATTTAAGCAATAGTACCCCAAACTTTTTCTTATAGAATATCAAAGTCTACTACTAGGACCAGTTAAATAATATAAAACTTTAACGGAATATTGCTGCTGTTAGCAGGAATAGTCTGTTAAATATTCAAAAATTTCAAAATAGGCAGCATTTCAATTAGTCTTTTCTCAAAACAGCATCACGGTTCAATAAAACAAAATGTATTACGTAGTAGTTGGAAGTATGTACAAACACATGGAAAAGAAAAAAAAGTGGGGTCTCGTCATATTTTTATTTTTAAAAAATGTCAAAAGTCACAAAAAAGTCTGTCATTTATCATACTTTTTCCCTATAAGAAAACGAAACATCCCGTTTCTCTTTCGGCTAGCTATGTTTTTTCCCTATGAGAAATTCGAATATCCCTTTTTCTTTCCCCTTCCTTGTTCTAAATGGAAAAAAGGGAAACTTAAACGGGATATTTTGACTGTGAATTATTGTAAATTTTGTTATTAAAAAAATATATATATATGACGAGGCCCCACTTTTTTTTCTTTTCCATGTGTTTATACATACTTTCAACTACTACTTGATATATTTTGTTTTATTGAAACGTGATGCTGTTTTGAGAAAAGACTAATTGAAATGCTGCATATTTTGAAAATTTTGAATATTTAACAGACTATTCCTGCTAACAGCAGCAATATTCCGGCAAAGTTTTATATTATTTAGCTTCTCCTAGTAGTAGACTTTGATATTCTATAAGAGAAAAGTTTGGTGTACTATTGCTTAAATAAGAAAATACGTGCGGAAAACGGACAAAAACGTCATTTTCATTGCATTTTGAGGCAACGTAACAATGTAAAATAACAATGCTTCATGGAAACGAATACAGTCTACTAAGCAGGTAGTGTTATACTAATATTTCATCACAAAAGAATTTTGGGATGTCGTTGCTTTCCCAAGCTTTAGCACTGCAAACATACTCGCGTTTCACTTTTCATGAAAAATGACGGTCACAACCTTGAACTTTGATATTTTCTACAGGGAAGGGAAATTTTTTTCAAGGCTTCAAAATTGCACATTATTCATTAAATGTGATCTACTTCAACATAAAAAAATATCAAGCAAAATAAAAAATGCAACAATCGCACTTGTCTGATTTTCAAAATAATGGCTCTTAATCTCATCGATGGCTTTCAGAATCGTGAGGCCTTTTCTCTAATAATGCCGGGTCAACCCAGACAAATCATCCTGTTCAATAGGCATTTTGGATCCAAAGTTCCTGAACTCCTATAGATATACCATTAGTAATCCTATATACGATACAGATTCTAGCAACTATTAAAATTAAAATTTCCCAGAACATTTTTCTCAACCTAATGTAATAACAAAATGTACTTATGTTTTAAGTTAAAATTTAAAAATAATTTCCCCTCTCTCCCCCCCCCCAAGAAAAAAAAACAGTCCTGTATTTGGAAGCGACTTGTATGGTGTTTAGAGCAATTTCGGAACTGGAAAATTCACAGAAAATTTTGAGCGTAACACTTCGAAGTTTTTCTTGTTTTAAGGAAATAGGACCATACGTAAAAATTCCGTTTACAATACGAATGATTACTAAGCAGCGCAGTTGCCGGAACACCCCTGACTTATATGCAGCTTTAGATTGGAGAATTCGACGTATATTTCACATCAGTTTGTGAAATTTCCTGTAATTTAGAGAATGACCAAAACAAAGTGAATAGTTCCATGTTTTAACGAAATATAATCAACTAAAAACAATTCACAGAAGTCTTTCAAATTCTATTTTTTTTTTTTTTAGGTAAAGAGCATTTAGTATATGAGAAATGTTTAAAAAAAGAATAATTAGATTACTATTTTTTTGCCCATATCTTTCTTATTAGCAATATTATATTAGTACGGGTACTGTTCTAATATTGAAGCTTATCAAATTTAAACATGTTTAATGCAAATATGTAATTACAATTATTATAACTGTTGTATTAGCATCTATATAAGAACTGAAAAATATGCAAACCCACGAAATGTTTGTTAACAAAAAAAAGTAGTATGCCTTCTTAAAGATTAAGATTTATTACGTATAATGCATCTTTGACATTGATAGATAATATTTTTTGTCCATTTAAACAATCAGACCTCATCTTTAACTGTTATATAATAGTTATTTTATTCCTATAAAATTAATGTTAAGCAATTTACAGCGACTGTCCATATAAATTAATATTTGGTACGTATTAGAAATGCAATAAAATCAGAAGGCTATTCGAACATCCAAAACTTCTTTAATAAAATATGTAAAATATGTATTATATTTCTTTAGGAGTTTGAATTTTCAAACTTTGAAGATATTTTAATTTTAGAGCTTTGAAATTAGTTTAATGACATTTACACAGCGATGCATTTCAACTGAAATTTTCAGCTCGAAAAGCAAATTCCAATGTAATTTTCGATTCTGCGTCACTAGGAGCGTCTGAGACAAAAGATCTGGAATGCCTCATACATATTTAAATATGCATAAAAATTTAGACGTTAGAACGAATTGAATGCATAAAACCGTTAAGATAACACCTTAATTAATTCAAAAGTGTTCGTGAATACATAATTAAAGTAATTTTCAGTATTATGTAAACTCATTGACGTCATTCAGTGCTGTAGTCCGATGAAAAGCATGATTTTCAATTATAATTTCCCTAGCTTTTAAAAGTAATATGAAAAGATAGCTACGAAAATTGCATTTAAGACAACCGGATTAATTTGAATTTCCTATTTGAACAAATATCTGATTTTGTAAACACATAGCAGAATTATCCATAAACAAATCATTGTTGTTAAATTTACTGTGAGACGTATTATACATGGCTGAGTGTTTGCAATTAATTTAAATAAGTCATGCGAATTTTTTTTTAATGTAAATACTTTTGTACTCAGACTAATTACTAGATTCAGACTTAAATTACTAGATTTTATCACTTAATAACTATATACACTTTCATATTTATATATAAATAAATTACTTTGAAACAAATCTATAAAACTTGCAGTTATAAATTTTTAAAATGCTATGTTGTTTTTTTAATATCACTACATGATGATATTTGAAGAATTCAATTTACGAACTAAAATGAAATTATGATGCGAAAAATGGTGCGAAAGTGAATGTAAACGATTCCACCATTAAAATCCTAGCCCAAAGATGGCCAATCATGTCAGACATTTACAAACAATATGTACTATTATTTTAACGAGAAATTACTTTAATAAAAATCAATATTGTAGTATATTCTGCTTGTACGAAACACTGGTTAATAGGATCAATCAAATTCATGGATTAAATAATTAAGAACCAAATCAAAATGCGATTTTATAGTATATTAGAATCAGCCTTTACTTTGTTGAAATGTTGATTTGCAGATACAACATACTTAACAGGAAAGAACTGTAATAAAATAAAATTGCGGATTTTAAAAGTATATTTAACCTATGTGACATTTAATTATATTAGTAAATATCTAAACTAAATATGTGACTATACGATACATGAATGATCTGGGCCTAGAGTGTCCAACCATGTTCACTTGACCCTGGGATCTGAGGGGCTATAGAGCATATGTCTCAATCAGGGGGTAGGCCTAACGCGAAACCCTCAGTGTTTAGTTCCCATGAAAACTTGGTACTCATTTTATCGACCTCGAAAGTTTGAGTGAACCTTGACCAGCCGGGAATTGAACTCGCGACCTGTAGCGCGAAGCAGTCGTGCTCACAAGTGTTGCCGCATCTAGATGATTTTTTATTTTGGCATTCTGAATTCGCACCGGTAACTTTTAAGTAGTTAAGTAGTTAATTTTGCTTTATAAAATTAAAAATATTCCATAAATAATGCAAACAAATTGCTTTAAAAAAATTCGGGTGTGAATTAAATATTTCTAAATAAAAGTCGTCCAGATGCTGCAATAATGCTTACCTCTTATGTTCTTCATTCTATGCTCAGCTCAGTCGGCAGAATCTAGTTATGTCACATCCTTATACAATGTTCTACCAGCATAATGTTCTACTGGTAGAATTTTTTTTAAATCTTATACAATGTCTGTAAACTAGGTTGCCGATTATACAAGAAGATGGAATTTCTTGGCAGCAGTTTTTCCTTTGTGCAAGCATAGCACTGAAATCATTTTCAATAAGGCGATGATGTGCACCTAAGACGCTTGTAGAGATTGAATGCATTTGTTTTAACCCTTAACCGGAAACGTGAAAATCCCGTGCACAAATAGAACACTTAATAATTTACCAAATAGTGAACTTAAACACTTAATCTTTAATAATAATGTATTAACAGGACAATTTTTTTTTAATATAACAGCATAAAAATAAGTTTGGAATGTTGGAGAGAGAAAATATTAATGGTAGATGTGTAGACGCAAACATCTCACAGACGTACGTTTCCTGTTAAGGGTTAAGAAGGACTTCAGAAAATAGAAAAGGTAAAGTTAGATGTGCAGATAATTATCCTCTATAAACTTGAAAAGCATTGAGATAGCATTTATGAAATTTCTGTGGTATTGCATTATGAAACAGTTTGTCAAACCAATGACAAAACCGCGGGAGGAGAATGTGAAATTTTCAATTTTTCCTGAAATATATAACTCTTCTATAGTATTTTTATCAGATATACAGACCTTTTTCCCTGCTCAGAAAAATTCAACTGAAAAAAAAAAAACTTGATAAGATAAAGAATCCACAGCGACATCCTAGTTCACATTTCCATCTTCACATCCGATGAGATCTAAAGATAAAATTGCGAAAATAAACGCAAGCGAAGCTTTGGGGAATCATCTGAATTAGATGCGGTATCAAAAAATCTAGAAAAAGATCCAGGACCAGACTGTTTTTAAATAGACGAATAAAACATGTGTATCATATCCTAAAATAATACAAACCAAGAATATTCAAGATGAAGTAAATATGAGAGTCTATAAAGAATATAATATAAGATTTTCATTTTTTTTCAAATATCACCGGACTAGAAACTACTCAATGTTATAATGCCGCAGAAGAACCTCGAGTCGTTTATGAATCTGACATACTGCATAGCTATGCTAAAGAATGCATTAATTTTAAGCTTAACAATTATCTATGAAGAAGGAAAATGGAAACAAATTACCATGTCTTCCGTTTCTAAACAGGATTCTGTATTCAAAGAAAATTATTCATTTATATCCAAATACACTACTCAAAACAATTAAAGGATATTTGAAGTTTTATATAAAATAAAGATATAAACGAATTTTTTTTAACCGAAAATAGAAGAAGAGAATCACAAATGCAAATTTTTCTGGTTTTCAAACTGTGGAGTATGCAAATTTTGAATTCGACGTGAAAAACGTTGCTTCAGCGGCAGCGAATGAAATTTGACTTTCAACTGGATAAAAGAGAATGAAGACAAGGATGATCGGCATTCAGTGAATGCTTTGTTTCGATGAGTACGATGTCTCAGCGAAGTCATTTGACATTTTCAGAAGCTTTGAGAATTGTTGGTAGGTTAGAAGGGGGCCAAACTCAAGCCGAAGTAGCGCAAGCCATTGGAGTGTCACAAAGTGTCATTTCCAGGATCCGGAACCGTTTTTTGGAGAGTGGATGTGCAGGCCGAAGACCAGGGCAAGGTCGTAGACGGGCAACAACACCCAATGAATATCGGTATTTAGCGTTTACAGCTCGGAGACACCGAACCATGAACGCTACTCTTCTCCAACAACACCTTCGCTCGGCTACAGGCACCACGATTTCAACTCAGACTGTCCGAAACCGGCTCCATGCTGTAGGTCTGTATGCTCGCCGACCGATGGTATGTGTTAGATTAAGATCAAGGCATCGTCGCGACCGCAGGGAGTGGGCAACTGAGCATGTCAACTGGAGGAGAAATGAATGGAGCAATATTCTGTTTTCTGACGAGTCCCGTTTTTCTGTGCATCCGGATAATAGGCGTATTTTCATCTGGAGGGACTGTGGCAGTAGGAATAATCCTGCGTTCGTGCAAGAAAGTGTCAGATTTGGCGATGGAAGAGTGTTGGTGTATGGTGGCATCTCCATTGACGGGCGCACTGACCTCTACATCATTCGAGATGGAGCTTTGACTGGTCGCCGATATAGGGATGAGATCCTCAGACCTATTGTAGTCCCTTAAGCTGCAGCAATCGGAGATAACTTCATTTTAATGGACTATAACTGCAGGCCACATCGTGCAAACCTGGTGGAGGATTTCCTTTTCGAGGAAGGAATCGTTCGAATGGAATGGCCAGCGCGTTCTCCAGACATGAATCCAATCGAGCACGTTTGGGACGCTCTAGGAAGACGAGTTTCTGGCCGCCAACAACCCCTACAAACTCTCCAAGAACTGGAAAGAGCTCTTCTGGAAGAGGGGGACAGAATACCCCAACTCGTCATTAATAGCCTCATTGAGTCCATGCCTCAAAGGTGTTCAACGTTGCTGGCCGCCCGTGGAAACCATACCCTCTACTGAAAATGATTTTCTTTGAAGAAAACACCTTTTCTTATTCTTTTTTTCTCATATGCACAAATTGTGTTTTTTTTTCTTTAGTACACAAATGCGCAATAAAATGCATTTTTTTCCTGCCAAACATGTGTAATTTATTCTCATATAACCTACTATGTCTGTCGACCATGTATCAATCAGCTAAACAGTTTACCAGATACAAAATCCACCTAAAACTGCAATATCCTTTAATTGTTTTGAGCAGTGTATGTTCACTACATTCAAGATTTACAACTGTATTTATTAAAAAACTGTTCAGCTGCGATGTAATTTTCTGCTATAGAATGAATTAAGAACTATCTATAAATGTTATATAGATTAGTCTATAGAACCTCATGTGATATTTTCAAGGGAATGTGCTCAACGAGGTTTTCTTGTATAAATGATAAACAATATACTGTCCTATGACGTATTTAAGAGTCATTTATAAAGCTATCATTGAGAGATTATAAATTCTTCTAAGGAATTTTTAATAGTTATTTTCGGTTATTATAATGATACGTCTTTCATGAAAAAAATAAAGGAAAATGAGTATTAAAAATCTCATAGTTTGAACTCGAGATTTCTAAATAAAAAAACGTCAGATTTGGCTACACTTTTTGCAGACTGTGTAATGTTAAAAAAGGCTCATAAACAGCATGTACAGTAAAGCTAATTCGAAATAATTGGGAAAGACTTTTCGATCTTTATGAACCACCACCCAGCACCATGTTGGGTGCTAACAAGCATAATTAACCGGATAATTAAGGAGATATAATTTATCATTTTTTTAGAACACAATAATATTATATAGTTTTTTTTTTTTCGTATTTTGTTATCGGAAAATATCTATGGATTGACCAATATTATCAAAAGATTATTTTACTTAAAATAAGCAAAAAAAAAAGTCGTGCCCAAATACAAGCCGATTTTAATAAAATTTGATACACTAGTTCAATTCATATGCAAATAGAGCGCTGTAAAATACATTGACAAAAAATACATTATTTTAGCAGTTTTGGACATTTAAACTTATGATATAGAATGGCATTTGTGGAATTGTCCAATGTTTCAACTTTGAAGTTCTCAGTCTTGAAAACTATTTTTTATGATATTGTAACCTCTGACAAATTATCTTCTAATTTATTGATTAATAATAATCTACTAACACCATGATTAATCTTAAAATGGATGTAAAAATTGAAAATTTGTTCATTTTGAGAAAATTAGAAACGATTTAAAAATCAAAGGAATTCAAAATCATCTGTGACATTGATGCCTGGTGCAGTATTACATATGAAGATCGAAGTTTGAAAGTTGCCATCTCTTTCCTTCATCTTCAAAAAAGCTTAGAAACTTTAAAAAAAATTACAAAATTCTACTTTTTCTTCTTATGTATGGGAAGAAAATAAACAAAGGAGAGCTCCTACAATTTGCACTCACCTAAAGATCAATAAGTCCATAATATGCTCAAAAAATTTCAAGATTACCATTTTAATCCTAACATAACAAAAATAGGTTTAAAAATGTAATGTGTGTTACATTCCATAGGTTAATCTTCTTTGAATCCGCGCGCATTTCTTAAAATATTGCAGGCTTTCAATTGGGGGGGGGGGGATTAGTGCTGCCATCTATTTTTTCTATCTGGATTTAGGATTAATATATCATTTTCTGTTCAACTGAATAATTCTTTTCTACTCTAATTTAAAATATTCTTGAGGCAAAAATAAACTGATTGCAAGAATAAAATTTTCTGCATTTTAAATATAAACTTTTATCTATAATATCAAATAATTTAAAAGTTTTAAGAGTTTTCCTCTATGTTCAAGCATAGAAATAATGAATTTCCCCAACCCCTGAAATTTTTTCATTATTTATTTTTTTTTTCTCATTTAGAAATAAAAGGAAAGAAAATTTCTAAATTCAAAATATATAGTTTTGTCTATAACGTCATTTTTTTTTAAATTTTAAGAGCATTATTTCTTGTTGAAACTAGTACTAGAAATATTCAGTTTTTCCCTCAGAAAAAGTTTTTCCCATTATGGAATAAATTCACAATTACTAACTTACGCCACTCTGTTACTTATTCTTCATTCTTTATTGTAAATAATTTTTAATATAGTCTTTCCACTCCTAAGGCTAATAATCAAAATTGAAATTTTAAGCATGTATACAAAACCTCGATTATGTATCAACTTTTAATGTAAGCTTTTATACTTAAATAAACAATCCTGAAATCTCTTATGAATATGATCTACTTATATAATGATGTTCATTAATATCTGTGACATACCAACAGCCATAGTTGATTTGCTCATTTTGTTCGAAATGACCCCAATGTGAATTATCTTTAAAAGTTATATATATATATTTTTTACATTTTTTTTCAATTTTATATTAATTAATTACTTTTTCTCTTAATCTAAACTAGCTATTACTGGAAACTAAATATTGTTACATCATTTATAAGAGAAAAATGTAGACAAAGAGAATGTGAATGAGAAAGAATTCGAGAATTATAACACATAAAATTCATCAAGTCATAATATATATATATATATATATATATATATATAAATCTTTTTATCGTTATATTGTATCGTTAAAATGTATTTATTATTTTAATGTTATATTTAGAAGTTTTTATAATTTCATTTCATCACCAATGCAAATATATAATACCAACTATCTTTATTCCTTCTATTTTCGAGTTAAATATGTCGCTTTTCTTTTGCTGTTTATACTTTAAACTTTCAGACAAAATCGATATCATTCCCCTTGATCCAAGTTTAGACCCACAGACGACTTATAGTTTAAAGTCGGAAGGTCGACATGAAACTTATTGCGTACTGACAGTAAATATGATTAGTACGATCAGAAAGTTTAATGAAATTACGGCAAGCCAACTAAAGCAATCATGTTCTGTGTAAAAAGAAAATTATGACATATTCGTCTGTAATTAAATTGCTGTAAGTATGGAAATTTTAAAGGATTAATAATAAAGCGTGCAATCATAGCAAAGAAAATCCCATACAGTTTCTGAAGAATGGTGTTAAAAATAAATTACACTAAAAAGTCTTTTGTTAAAATTAAAAGTAAAAAAAAAAAAAAAAAAAAATCTCAAGCAAGTGCATAAACACATTTTTTGGATGTTTGTAATAAAATACCAAGCAATTCATGTTCACTAAAATCCACAACGTTACCCATTATAGGTAGAAATGACAGCGATGACAGTATCTGTGCTTATGAACATACACTTCCTATATTGAAATTCATTGATAATTTTAATAAAAATCATAGTGATTTTTAATACACGTCTTTAGTATTACAAACTTTTCCGTATTAGTTGCTTTCGAACTAAGCGATGTTTAGAAAAATAACATTTTAAAAATGGTGTCAATAAAATGAAATGTCTTTATATGTAATAATCAATTTCGTTCTTTACGGTTTCTTATAACTTCAACTTTAGTCAACAGTAATTTTATAAGTACAGTGGAATCTTGTTAATGTCTCTCCGCTTAAGGGACATCTCCGATTAATAGGGACAATTTTGTTTTTACAATCAATTTCCATCTGTGGACAATATTATGAATCAAAACATGATATAAGAGACTAAATTTTCAAGTTTGTCGCAAAACTAGAAAATGATATGCTAAAAGGTTTATTGTTGAAGTAACACAAAGAAAGGAATGAGATTAATATAACTAAAACAAATACCGTAATTATGTTTTTTTTTTTTTTTTTTTGCATATTTTGCTTGTTTTCAGAAATTTATTATCTTGTATTAACAAATTTTAACTGACTTGCTTTTTAACTAAAATAACCAAATTAAAAAAAAAAAATCTTCATTTTAACATTAAGATGGTAACCCATTTAATTTCTTTTAAAAACTGAATACAATTTACTCACCGAAATAAATTATTCCACACCCTTTAAATATTAATATAAGTTATCACTTTATCTACTGACGGTACATATAAGTGCAATTAAAATAACTTGTTATAAAATTAATTTAATACGTCGATTAGTAGTAATACAGTTTAATGAGTAGTAATGCAGTAGAATGAGTTATAAATGCATTAAATAATCTTGTTCCAAAAGTTACACAAAACCAAAATATTTTTAAAAGGATGCTTTCTTTTACCTTTGCATCTTTTCAGTTTTCTTGCGTTGGGGCGAGGGAGGATTTTTCAATTCTGAAATATTTCTGTATTTCTATTGTAAGAACATTATATTTGTACATTTCCTAATTCTACAAATTACTAAGAAAAATATTTAAAATAAAAGTTTTGAGTGGGTTTATAAATATTACACAAAATCCCTATAAATTCAAATTTAATTAATCCTTCTAAATTCTTCAATCCTTCTAGAATTTATTAAAATATTATTTAAATCTTCTAATGTAGTTTCAAAAATTCATGAAAAATGCTTTAGAATATAAAATTTTCATGAACTCATAATTCAGCACATAAAGAGTTAATGAGCACAATTTCGTTTTTACTGTCATTTTCTATTTGTCGCCAATATTATCAATCAAAATGTGATGTAAGAGACCAAATTTTCAAGTGTGTTGCAAAACGAAGATATAACGCGGTAAAAAGTTGATTGTTCAAGTAACACTAAGAAATGTGAAAAATTACTTTATTTAAAGATCAATTACGTAAGTAAGGCAACTTTTTTGCATATTTTGTTTGATTTCAGTAATTAACTTTCCTCTGTTAACAGACTGTCTGTGACTTGCTTTTTTAGCTAAAATTACCAAATTTAACACAAAACTTGTTTTTTTAGCATTAAGTTCGTAATCCATTTAATTACATACATAAATTGAATTCACGGAAGGGATTGTTTTACACCTTTTAAATTTTTACATTACATAATGCAAACATAATTTTTTTTGTCAGAATTTAGAAAGGTCACAAAACAAAATTTGAGTATAACAAAATACTATTAAGTTTCACGTAATCTTTTTTACGACCACGTAAAATAAGTGTTCTAAAAAGAAATCCGCAACAAATTTTGTAATGATTTTTAAAATGGTAATATATGTAGCAGAAATATAATATTTAGCACTTTATTAAAATAAACGATTAATTTGGATAATCGATGAAGCCACTATTCGTTTCTTTGCGATCAAAAACACTTGCATTGCTATTACGAGCTTTTGAATGGGTGTTGATTGAATACTAAACCACTTCTCTTCTATTTACTTTTAAGGTTCTTACATAGAATGAAAATATTTCGCATTGAGATACACACTATTTGTTAAAATACCATGTAGATTTTTGATATGATTGCAGTCACGAGTTTCGGCAGGCCAACCAAGAGTTGTAACATTTTTAGCACTCAATTAGTATTTTGTTATCTTGAATGTTAAGATTGTCTCGTTATCGGTCCACGTAAGGTCAGATAAAATATAGGAACGGACTTTCAAGTGTAAACTAATAAAAATTCAAAAGTTAACTAATAATTTGTTTTAATTAAACATTAAATTCACGAATATTAACAACGGAAGTTACTTACAAAAGGATCTGATTTGAGATTAATGCTAAGAAAATTATTGCTAAAGCAAGAAGTTTCTATTTCACACAATTTTCATTAATACATTAAAAATAACAAAACGAATAATTAATTAGTTTTAGGAATTTAAACCTACATGAAATTAAATGTCAATAAATATTTTTTTTAATGTAGTAACTGTTCGTAAAATGACTTCTTCAAATAAATTACTCTTTTCTCTTGCCACACCAAAAAGTTATACAAAGAGTATACTCACGTGTATGTTAATGGTATCGTATTATTTACCTGCATGAAAAGTGGCACGATTTCAGTTCCCATATTATTCAACTAATAGGTCTGACTTAGTATGTGTAGGAAATGTGTCAAAAATAAAGTTACCCGGAAAACGGCCAAATTACACTATATGTCACTTTTCTAGATAAGAAAGTCCGATAAATTGTCTATTATAAAGTACATTACTCAATCCTTTCTATTTCTCTTACCGCTGAACGATATGTAACTATTTTAATCCGGGTTTTATTAAAGAATAGTGTAATGTGCGCATAAACATTACTCAATGCTGCAATCTATTCCATATTCATTTTAAAACCTATTTTTTCCAATATAGCTCATTTTGATATTACGTAGATGATAATACGTTGGCATTTTTCCTAAGTCCATGTAAAAGCAAAACTATGCACGTTATGGCGACTATTTTAAAAATGTGAAATAGTACTGTGTACTCTAACACCCCATTCTCAAATTTGTCACGAATGGACATCTTGTGTGAATTTTGAAACTCACACGTATCATTTTAAAATCCTATTAAAATTGAAACATGGCAAACAGCAGAATGTAAACATTTAACGCCAATTGGAAAAAGTATATATAAGTTATGTGATGACACATATAAAAAAATAAATTCAAATTGAATAAAATTCTTTCTGGGAAAGCAGTAAATAAATAACTTTTGATTGGTTTATTACAGAAGAACTTGACCTATAAGTAATATGGTTAGCACTACAAATCAAAGAAATGGAGCTAAAAGAATATTTTCATCAAACTTATTTAAAAAGAAAAAAAAAAACATTTTTCAGTAACAATTGCATTAATCTCTTGGTCTAATCCCCACTCCGTTTTCCTATATCTGATGCATTTACTTTATAAAGTTCTTTCTCTAAATTACTGCGGAGAGAAAATAGTCCTTTTCCTGTTTAATGATTTTTTTTGGATGATGTTTCACTGAAACTTCATAATCGCGTTAGCCTTTACGGTTAATTTACTCAGAATAGATTTATCTTTTATTTGATCTGGACGGTTTGTGACATTTTTTAGTTGATGTGAGACAAAAAGATAAAAACTCTGATGGGATTTGACAAACAGAAAATCCATTTAAAAGTTTCCAGAATAATTTAAGTTATTTATAGTTTGAAAATATAGTTTATTATGAATATTTCGTGCTTCTACAGGCTTCAGTATGTTGAAAAATGCAAAGAAGGGTAAATTTAAAATAAAAATCATTTTTGCAAATACCATAATCTAAAGAAATGTGATATGCTACATAATAAAATATCTGCTGCTTTTTTTAATTGTTGGAGAGAGAAGAATTATTTTTTCCGTTTAATGATTTTACTGGATGATGTTTCTCCGAAAATTCATAATCACGTTAGCTTTTAAGTTTTATTAGGTTGAGCAAAAAGTTCTGGGAAATTTTTAATCTAATAGTTACCTGAATTTGTATCTTATATAGGAACAATAGTGGTATATCTAAAGGAGTTGAGGAATTTCGACTCCAAAGTGTCTATTGAACAGTATGATTTGCGTGTGTTGATCCGGCATTATTGGAGAAAAGGTCTAACGATTCTGAAAGCCATCTATGAGATTAATGAGGGTTAAGGTGCTAGTACGGCGGCAAAGTTCGTTCTTCCAGCAAATCTAGAATCTGGCAGAAAGTTGTGGACTATGATGGTCTTTACTTTGGAGAATAGTCCTTATTGCTTTCGTTGTTATTTTACACATAACAACGCAATTTTCACAAATTTCCCAGAACTTTTTGCATCAACCTAGTATTTACGAAGAATTGATTATATTTTTATTTGATTTAAAGAAAATTGTGAATTTTGTTTCTAGTTAATGTGCAAAAAAAAAAAAAAAAAAAAAAAAATCTGACCAGTGTTTATAAAAAAATTCTAAAATTAAGACATTCCAAGAACGTTTTAATGTAATTTAGTTATCGTTAAATATATATATATATATATATTTATATATATATATGATTATGAATTATGAATAATTCGCGATTCTATATGTACAGTAGGGTGGATTGAAAAGAATACGAAAAAATCTCTTTTTCGAAATTACTTCCGGCGCGGGGTGCAAAAGTTGCCTTTTATGTTTTCTAGTTTACACCTTTTTTTTTTTTTTTTTTTTTTTTGAAATCCATTAATATCTTCTGGTGCCCCAAGCGGCCCACAAATAGTTAAAAATTGAAATTTTTATGAAAATTTATACATATTTTAATTTTTTTTATAAAATTTAATTAGTTTTGGTGCAGGGCGCGAAAGTTGTTCTTTAATATACATTAGTTTACATGATTTTTTAAAGTGGAATCTATTCATATATTCTGGTGCCCCAAGCGCCCACAAAATATTTAGAAACTGAAAATTTTATGAAAATTTATAATTGTTTTATTTATTTTATTTATTTTTTATTTATTTTTAATTACATTTAAATTACATTATTGAGAAATGTGTGCATTGGGTGTACTACATAATTGTGTAATTTAGATAATTCTTTATCTAAATCCATTCATATCTTTTGGTGTCCCAAGTATAGTTAAAAATTGTCATTTTTAAGAAAATTTATTAAACCTATCACTATGTCCTGGGGTCTACGCGGACCCTAATAACTTTCAACAAGTTGTCAAAAAATATCTATCATTCACTAAGTAGTTTCAGCCGGTAACATCTCATATCATAATGTTTGTAACACACGGTAAAAATTAAACTGTACAGATATAAGTGGTACTTGACATTTTTTTAATTTGAAAAACAGATAGCATATTTCTATGTCTTGGAGTCTACGTGGACCCCAAGATAAAAAATTCATAGAACGCTACAAAAATGAAAAAAAAAATCTTTTAGAACAGCAAATATTTATAACATGGTTCTGAAAATTTTGTTTCACAGATTGTTGCTCCCAGAATCCAATAAATGGCGCTAGTTATCCGCAGATGCGTTCGTTTCTTTCTTTTCTTTCTCGTATATGAATGAAATTGTCACTTCACTGAACTTTTCAATTGAGACTTATGCTTTGATGCTTCAAAATGTCACGAAAACGAATTTCGGTAGATGACGCTTTGCATAAGATACAAGAAAGTGATAGTGACGATATAGATAGCTTCGGTGAGTCATCTAAGTTTGAAAAGAGTCATGAAGGTAGTATTCAAGATCCGAACTTTGAAAAAGATAGTGAATCCGAAAGTGATGATTATAGTGACTCTGAGCATCTCCCTTGTAAACGAGCTTAGTACATTAATTTTCTAAATGAATGCAGATTTTTGAATCACAATCAGGACGTAAGTGGGCGAGAAATAGCAAATTTAATTCAGCCCAAACATTTTACGTTTTTGTCATCTAATATTTTACAAGAGACAAGTGGATTAGCAGGAAATGCTAAGACTGTAACTAATAAATTTGATTCCCTAAAACGGATTATACCGTCTGAAATAATCAAAAGTAGTTGAAAAGTTAATTAAAATTGTATATTCACCGATGCTGGGTTCATTTGAGTCTCATATTACGCTGCAAGATTGTGTGCTGATGAAGACTTTTCCATCTAGTAGCTGCGGTAGCAGTCTTAGCGACTTGTGTGAGTTAGAGATTTCAAGCTGGTCATCGTCCTCGTGGTTTAGTAGTAGAGCACTGGAGCGCATTTCCAGGGCCGGGTTCGATTCCCTTCTTAGACATTTTTCACTCTGTTGGTTTACGCTTAGCTAGCAATTTGATTATTCACGCCTTTAATATGGAGTAAATTGAGTTAAAAGATAATTGACGTTAAAGTTGAACATCAATAATAATTCACTGAATTGAAATAGGAAACTGCTGCTTGTTTCACAGTGGTCTTTGAACTCTTATTTCAATAAATGTGAAAAAAGTAGAGTGCAATTTTCTTTAAATTTATAATCATTATTGATCATTATTTAGCAAAAGTAGTTCTCTAAAACACAACACATAATTAGAAAATCACTTATATTTCTATACCTGAAAAGAAAAAAGCATATTTCCATGCCGTCAGTGCACTTAGTTCATTTTTTTTTAATTTTGTTACTTATACCCTTGGCTTCTGGGGTCCTCATACATACATATATATATATATATATATATATATATATATATATATATAACCATTATATAATTACAAATCATCATCGATTTCCTATTACTAAAATTAAATAATAAATTCAGCTACAATTCATAACACTGATTATGAATACATTATACAAAATAAAGATGGAACCTTTAACTAGTAATACAGAATCAAGCACAATATCACTAATTCACTAGCATATTGTGGACGATAAATCCATATAACATACGAAAAACCACCAAATTTTGATAAAATATACTATTAAAAACAAAAGATACAAATCACCAGCTAAATAATGTTGAACCAGAAAAAGACGTATCATAAAAAAACAATAGATTAAATGGGTGAATGAATGAATGAGGTCGTAAGCTTATATAGTATTTCACTTTTTCAAGGGTACATAAAATACATATATAAGCAAAAAACATAGTCGATTTCTGTAATGCAATCCAGCAATAAGCTACAAATTGAATTCCATTATGTACTGTATCGACTATACACCAATAATTATAAAACCACCAAGCCAAATAAATTGAATTAAGAAAAATTATTAATCAATGCAATATCCGCCGCAAAGAACAAAATAAAAAAAATGAAACATTTTAAATCAAAGACATACTCAGCGAGAGAACTGCATTGCCATATTGACCATGACTCAAAAATTTTAACCAATTTTATCACAGCAAAAATCCCTCACAATAACTGACACAGTCAAAAACGAAGCCACGCGGTTGCCGCTTAATATATTCACATTCTTGAAATATAACAATTATAATTAATAAATTTAGTCCATATAATAATTATTATTACTTGCAATTTTAATGATCCTGGTTTAAATTATAACTAAAAATACATTAAGAAGTATTTGTTTAAAATTAAACAATAAATAATTAAGAGACATTATCTAATATCATAGATGATGGCACCGATATTATATTAGAACTAAATAAATAATAATTTAATGCTGCCATCTATCGTTACTACATAAAATTAAAAATTAAGAATGCATGTATATGAATAAATTCACGTCAAAATCAGTAGTTATATTATATAGTGCTGTCATCTATTGTATATTACCAAATACAATAGTAGAAAATTGTAGAAAAAATGCTTATTTAAAATGTTGCTAATATCTGAACCTATAAAATTACTTTAAGACGATACAACAAGATAATTCTAAGGCAGCACAACTGAATATAGATAATAATCATTTAACATCTTTAATATAATGTGTTAATTATTTTTTATATTTATTATTTACGTAAAATTAAGTAAATTAATAATAATTTCAAATAAGTTACTATATTAATAATTTAAAAGTTTGTTTATATTAATCACTTAATATAATTAATGTTTCTTTGCTGTTTGGAGGGGGGGTTATATATCAACAGATAACAACATTTCTACAAACATATAAATACATATAGCATAAATTGTATTAGCGTCCACCATTACCAAGGAAATATATTGAAGTAAATCTATAGAAGTGATTTAAATTGAAGTAAATTAATTAAATTTAAATATCATTATACAGTGCTAAGGACAGCAACTTCATAAAGACCAAAATAAACATAAGAAACTCGTAAAGTCAACGTACACTTCCCTTTTTTGTATTATAATAAATTTATATTAAATCAACATTTGCGTATAAATTATCCAGACAACACCGCCCTCCTCCATAATTTAACATCTACCCACCCAGCCAACCTATTTAAAAATTTTTATATATTTTGTCTTTATATTTTTTTTTGTTTATTTTTAGTTTTTTGTAATTTATATATATATATATATATATATATATATATATATATATATATATATATATATATATATATATATATATATATATATATATACATATATATATTTTTTATACGCAAAATGTGAATAGTAACATACAAGAAATCTTCCTACTATATATTGTTTTGATCACAAATTAATTGTAGATTAAGGAATGTATGAATTTCTTAGGAAAGCCATGATTTAATGCATAAAATTTTAATTGTTTAATGTTTTTATTGATAAGATGTGATGAACATAAACTTTTGATTCTATACAAAGGATTAATAAGTAAATTACGGTAAACTGAAATATGTAGACTGGATTTAAAATGAGTAAATGTATTAACTTTTAATTGAAAGTCTTTACGTTTGTCATAAAAATCAGTATTTTTTTTTTTTTTTTTTTTTTTTTTTTTGCGCGATTATGATTTTTAGATCTAAAAAGTTAATAGTATTTATATATATATATTTTAGACTATTGATTCCATGCGTAAACATTATCTGAGATTCATATATATCTATTAAAATTTCTTAAATATAAAAAAAATGGTATGAGTTAGAATTGAAATGGTAGAAATTTAATATCCCAAATAAAATTATAAGCTGTAATCTCACATATATTTGAAGAAAATATTTTAGGTAAATTTCTTTAAAACTGCAAATTGATAAATAGCATCAGAAACAACTCATTGGAAATTGTTAAAAAAAGTATTTTTTTAATTAACATTTTAATTGCATGTTTACTTACTCTAAAACTTTAATTTTTTGTGGCCACTAGCCGTGTCTAAACCTTCTTTTATGACTCCCATTGCATTGAAAAACACACTACTTTTATGCCGGATGTTAAGTTGCTTAGCAACTAGGGAATCCAAAAATCAGATCACATTGTTCCATTGTTCCATTGCTTTTTTGTCTTCTAAAATAGGAGAAAAGAGCATACTTTACGAGGCTGTAGATTTTTATATTTTTAATTTTCTTATTCCTTCAGAAATTCTTTAAAGAATGTCTTACACTATGAAATCGATAAATATATGAAAATGCATTTTACTGAAATCTATACTAATAAAGGAACAAGTCGCTGTGTATGTGTGTGTGTCTGTCTGTCTGTCTGCCGGCGATGGCTAGCGAAAACTACCACACATAGAAGTCTGAAAATTCAGGAGTGATTAGTCCAAGAGAGGTCCTGATGCACCCGAGGCTCAGATTTTTAATATTTTAAGAGCCGGAGTCCCTGGGCCCCTTAAAGTTTTCATGAATTAAATTGATAATAACATGCCTCTTTTCTGTCCGCTCTTCTTCGTTTTTGGGATGAATTCTCCTTTCAGTTTCTGCCCAATTTCTACATTTCAGTTAAGACCCTGGAACCCTTGCAAGGGGCCACTACAGGACCCTTGAAGTTTTAGTGCACTAAATTGTTAATAACATGTTTATTTTCTATCCGATCTTCTTCGTTTTTGGTGTAAACTCTCCTTTCAGTTTCTACCCCATTTCTACATTGCAGTTAAGGGGCCTGGTACAGGGTCCCTTGAAGTTTTAGTGCACTAAATTTTTAATAAATTGCTTCTGTTTTATCCGATTTTAATTTTAAGGATACTTTCTCCATTTAGTTATTCTCCCGTTTCTGCATTCCGGTTAAGACCATGGGCCCATCTAAGGTTCCGTACGGTCCAGGGCCCATTGATTTTTACTTTCTTCTATCTTTACAAGAAGAAAGTATTGGATTCATGAAAATTTTCGAATTCCGGTTTTCGACGGATTTACACGTTTTAGGGGTCAGAGATTCCAAAAAACATGTTTTTACAAAATGTCTGTCTGTGACTCTGTGAGTCTGTCTGTCTGTCTGTCTGTCTGTCTGTGTGTATGTGACACAAATTTTGTGGGCGCTCTATCTCAAGAACTAATGCACGGAATTTAATAAAAATTAATATTCAGTTAGTGCCTAATACAGATTGATGCTGATTAGTTTTTGGTGTAAATCGCTCCACAGGTGGCGCTGCAATGCTGCATTTTTCAGGATTTTCGCAATAGCTCTATCTCAAGAACTAATGCACGGATTTTGATCAAACTTCAGATTTAGTTAGCCCTTGATATGAATTGATGATGATTACGTTTTGGTGTAAATCGCCCAACAGGTGGCGCTATTATGATGAATTTTGCAGGATTTACACGATTTCCCCAATAGCTCTATCTTAAGAACTAACGCATGGATTTTCATCAAACTTCAGATTAAGTTAGTCCTTGATATGACTTGCTACTGATTAGGTGTTGGTGTAAATCGCCCAACAGGTGGCGCTTCTCTGCTGCCTTTTCCACGATTGCCTCAATAGCTCTATCAATAGAACTAATGGACCAATTTTCATCTAACTTCAGATTTAGTTGTATGTTGACACAAGTTGTTGTTAATTAGGTTTTGGTGTTAATCACCCAATAGGTGGCGCTGCTATGCAGAAATTTTCACGATTTTCGCTATTGCTCTATCTCAAAAACTAATGTACGGATTTTCTCCAAACTTCAGATTCAGTCAGACGTTGACATAAATTGCTGCTGATTAGGATTTGGTATAAATCACCCAATAGGTGGCGCTGCTAGGCAGCATTTTGCTGAATTTAGACGATTTCAGCGATAGTCATATCTCAAGAACTAATGCACGGAATTTCATATCGTTAGAATCCTCATGAGATGCATAGATTGCCATTTAATTTTGGCAGTGTGATAGCGAATTTTGAAGTATTAACATGTATGAGATAGAAGAAAGTTTTGGGATTGGTACATCCGACTAGTTTTGTGTGTTATTCGTTTTTCACACCCTAAATTTCTCACTTTTGTAGTGCGTAATTTTAAAGTTCAGTCTTCAACTCTTCTCCCTAGACTAACACTCACATATTTGAATTGCGGCCCCATGGCCCATTTTTAAGCATTTCCCAATTTTTTTGCGCATTTTTTTTCAAATTATATTCTAATGATTAATTTATACCCTATGCTTAATCTTGACTAATCGAAGATCTAAAACGCTAAGTACTGAAACGTTTTAACATACCGGGTGTCCCAAAAAGGACTGACTGATTTTAAAATTCAATAACTTGCAAACGGTGACAGATATTTAAAAAACTCTTGCAGGAGGGTTATGCATAAGGTCAAAAGTTTTTTTACAGTGATTTTCAATTTTAGTTCGAATTACAAACAATAGATGGCGCTGCGATCAATAGACGCTGAATTCAGGCTCGATTTTTGGTACTTCGTGGCCCGGATAATACATTTCCATCTCCTTTTTCAGCATGGAACAAGAGAAAGGACTAGGAATCGAGCCTGTATTTAGCGACTATTGCTTACAGCGCCATCTATTGTTTGTAATTCGAACTAAAATCGAAAATCACTGTAATAAAACTTTTGACCTTATGCATAAACCTCCTGCAAGAATTTTTTAAATATCTGTCACCGTTTGCAAGTTATTGAATTTTAAAATCAGTCAGTCCTTTTTGGGACACCCGGTATGTTCATGTTAGGACGTTGTTCTCAACTATCAGTTGGCCACTTTTGGGCCCTCAATTATAACTCCCTTAAAAATAGTCCGATTCACTAGCTTTCTTTTTCTAACAAAATCTTAGGTTCTCCAGCTATTACATGAACAACAACAACAACAAAAAAATCAGATACCCCTAATTTTCGAATATTAATCGCTTTCTTGAGCTCTTGCTGAAGCTTCTTTAAAAATGATCCGAATGCCTTGCAATTTTCTTTAACATAGTTTTAGCATAATCTGACTACTTTAAAAACTACTAAAAAGTATATTTATACCAAACTACATTCCACTTAAGTCCCCGACACCTTGGAATCCGTTACAGGGCCAACAGGGTAACAATGCTGCATAAATTGTTAATAGATTGCCCTCTTAATCCCATCTTCATTTTTGGAACCATTTTTTTCAATTTATTTATTCTCCCGTTTCTACGTATATTCCAGTTAAAATCCTGGGGCACCCTAGGGTCCCGTAGGGATCAATCCGGGGCCATTTGAACTTCTTGTTTGCCATGTATTTTTCACCCCTAATTTTGTCACCTTCTCATTGCATAATTTTAAAATTGAGGTTTAGACTCTTCTCCATGGACCAACTCCTTCATATTTTTATTGGGGGCCTTAGGTTCCTTTTTAAGCATTTACCCGATTTTGTGCGCATTTCTTTAAAATATTATTCTAATGATTAATTCATAGTCTGTGCTTAATTTTGACTAACTGTAGATCTAAAACGGTAAGTATTAAAACATTTAAAGATGTTTTCGAATTCGGCCCCTGTTTTCAGCTATCAGTTGGCCCCTTTTGAGACCCCTATTATAGTTCCCTTAAAAATAGTCCGATTCACTAGCTTTATTTTTCCCTAACAACTTCTTAACTTCTTTAGCGACTACATGAACGACAAAAAAATTTTCAGACTTCAACTACCATCAATTTTGAATATTAATAGCCTTCTTGGGGCCCTTGGCGCACCTTCTTTAAAAATTATCCGAATTCCTTGCAATTTTCTTTACCATAGTTCTAGCATCCTCTAATTACTTTTAAAACTACTATAAAGTGTCTTTATACCAAACTGCATGCCACTTAACTCCTTAACCCACTTAACCCACATTTCCCATTGGGGTTCGGTACAAGGCCCCTTGAAGCTTTTGCAGCATAAATTATTAATAAATTGTGCCTCTCTTAATCCGATATTCATTTTTGGAACCATTTTTGCATTTAGTTATTCTCCTGTTAGTATATTCCAATTAAAATCCTGGGGCACTTTAAACCTCTGTAGGCTCTGTAGGGCCCTATCCGGGACTCCTAAGCGTTTTTTATGCCATGAATTTTTTACACCCTAATTTTCTCACTTTCTCATTGCATAATTTTAAAACTGATTCTTGGACTCTTGTCCCTATACCACCACCCTCATATTTTTATTGGGGCTCTAGGGCCCCTTTTTAAGCGTTAACGCTTTTTTGCGCATATCTTTAAAATATTATTCTAATGATTATTTCATACACTATGATTAATTTCGACTAATTGAAGATCTAAAACGTTAAGTACAACAACATTTAAACATGCTTTCTTGTTAGGGCCCTGCTCTGAACTATCAGTAGGACCCTTTTGGGCCCTCTGTTATAGCTCCTTTAAAATTGGTCCGATTCACGAAATTTTTTCTAACAACTTCTCAGGTTCTCCAGCTACAACGTGAACAACAAAAAAAAATGCAGACTTCAGATACCGCTAATTTTGAATATTAATCGTCTTCTTGGGACCTTTGTTGCAGCTTCTTTAAAAGCTATCCTATTCTATTACAATTTTCTTTAACTTAGTTTTAGCGTCTTCCAGCTACTTTAAAACCACTAAAAAATTTTCGTATACCCAACTATATTCCAGATAACACCCTGGGCTCCAGGGCTCGGTATTTCTTTATACCTCAGCTACCACATTTTTCGAACATTAATCTCCTTTTCCAGCATCAACTTACGTCTATTCACTCCAGCCGTAAATTAAAAATCGCGTTGCTTTAAAGGTAACTTTATATAAGAGATTTCATCCGTTTATTAACTATCGTGTTGATGCTAACATTAATTCATGAAGTTTACAAAGGGAGGGGGCATCTTCCATCGCTTTGGAGCGCGTTATTTCCTCGAATTTAAGGGCCCAATTTCAACGGGATTTTCTCCCTTCAACTTAGATTACAATTCAGCTACATTCTGTATTATGAAATTTTATACCAACATATTATATTATGTATATGAAATATTTACCAACTTTTTCTAATGCATTTTTAAAATTTTATTATTATTATTTTAATTTTTTTTCTATGGGCTTGATTCCTACGACATTTGACTCACTCAACTTGGTTTCCGAATGCTTCTGCCACGTGCAGGCACTTCCGTTAAATGCTTCAATAGGTAGCGGGGATCTAGATTACTGTTTCATTCGGAATGAAGTTTGATAGGAGAAGTTTCACACTAGGCTCTGCGGGAGGAGATGGCGCCTTCGAAATTAGGTTCTTAAAAAGAATTTCCAAAGATATAAAATCATGCAAAGTTCAATTTTGTTTGAGGTACTTATTTACAAACCCCGTGCAACGCCGGCCGGGTCTGCTAGTAAAAAATAAAGGTATTAATTATGATTTTTTAAAACTAAAATGTCCCATAAAATTTTCGACATTTTTTTCAAATTTTTTTTAATACTTGATTGTATGTCATTCTTGAAAATGTTAAAGAAGTATGAACACGTATATTTTGCCATTTTAGTTTTTTATATCAATATATTATTTTATATTGTAATATGAAATTTCAATACAAAAATCAAAATATACTATTTTTGGTCGATTTTTGTTCATTTTAGAATCCATCGTTTAAACAGACGTAACTAATAATTTTTGTCATCTTTCAACACTGTAAAAATTGAAACTATATTTACCTTACCTTGTATACTGTAAAAATCTGAACGAGAAATACAGATAGCAAATCAACCCTTCCATCCGCATAACGTTTCATAAATCATAGCAACATATTAGTTTATTGTTATCCTTGTGTTACTAGATTATAGTTTTACTAATTTATTTAATATTTTCGTATACGTTTTCAGTATTATTAAACGGTTGCAATCGTCTATTGGTCGTTTTTATTCCCATGCGCATGATAATCCCCTATCCCGTCTTCCGTTAAAAATACAATGGTAAATTCCATGTCTCTCACTTTAAACGTTCCTTCTCCACCATAATTAATTAAAAAGAAATCACTTTATTCAGAAATTTTTTGGCAGAGTTAAAATTCGTCAGAAAGTATGTGACACTAGTTGAGAAATGTTTTTATCACTTGTCATAGTTTATTGTAATTTAAATTCGTAACAAAGCACATTAAGCATGATATCTATGATCTGCACATTTAAAATTAAAATATATATATATATATATATTAAAATCGCAGGGTCGCCAGAATTAAAACACCCCTAGTTTGACCGCCCTATATATCGAACGACTCGGTGTAAAGATTTTAAAGTTTTTGCACTTGCTATAAAGACATGGGAAACGGATTAAGAAAAACAAAATTTAGTATCAGACACAGCGATGGATGGCCCTGTACAACTGGTCATACGATGGAAATACACATCTCTACACATTTTATTTGAACGTACCAAAAATCCTTTCACAGGGGCTTTATCGAATCACGGAATGCTGCTCACTATGGTTTTCTTATTGCAGATGTAAAATCTGCAGTTTGTGGACATCTTCAACTGCAGATCTTAACTGGCCAACTGAGATTACTTTTCAAAACAGAGTGATACCTTCTTTCAGGTATGCTAACTTTAATAGCCTCCCTCGATAAAAAAGATTTTTTAAGAGTCCCCACAACGAGAAACCACACGGATTGAGATACGGAGACAAGGATGGCCAGGTTGAAGGTAACACATTTCTGATTACTTTGTCATTATTGAAACGTTGCAGAAGAAATAACATTTTCCCCAGTTTGTATCCTCTTTTATATACAGAACATTGCTCCAAATCATCGATTTATGCAAATTGCTTTGCTTGTAGAGCGAAATCGCAGTTGCAATAGCAGTTTAAGTTTCTTTAACTTTTTCCATAAGGGTAATAAAAATTAAAACCTAAAAGTGGATTTCGTAAGTGTTCGTTTTTTATTATTAATATGTATTCTTTTTAATTTTCTGTTTTACAGCGCTGTCTATCGGAAATGTTTTGGAACTGTTTTTCTTTCATTTATTCCGTTTCCCTATGTCTGTGATAGTACTTGCAGGACATTTTAAGACTTTATGTTGAGTTGTTTGATTTATACCAAAGTCAGACTTTTATTTCTGGCAACACGGTATAAAATAATACTGTCAATTCGGTATTAAGAGACAAAATTGTAAATTTTCTTTAGTCACATTTGATCTGTCCCCTACCAACATATAATGTAATTCGTGTTATGGATAAAAAATATTTCTTATTATAAATATAAAGATAAAAAAAAAACAACTCTGAATAAAATATATTACTAGTCATAATAATAAAGTAAATAAAAGATTGCCTCATATATTAGTACTAAGGAATAATGAAACGTCTATCGTGCTAAACAGATACATTATTATTTTTAAATGGTTGTAAGTGCTGAGTAAATAAGAGGGATCTAATAGTCCGGGATCTAAACGTTTCAGTTATATTATACATACATGTTTATTTTTCATTCAGGGATATCTTTCTTGCGTTTACTAGAATACTGATGAAAACTTACTTCCATAAACTATACCCCTAATTAACTAAACTTAAACTAAGATTTAAAAAATGGGCAGAAACACATACATTGTATTTTACGGATTTTTCGAAGAAGATTTACAAAAGTATAACACTCGTCACTGAATGAAAAATAAAACTGTATACTGGGCAACATCCAATTGCTTAGAAGCCTTCAAAAACCCGGATGTCAGAAATAGCCGCCTCCATCATTCTTCGATTCCTCAGTGGACCAGGAATGCCTATATTTTTCCCTTATAGTCTCAAATCATCTGAAATAGAAAGAAATAATAGGAGCGCAATTATAAAAATCAATTCTTAGTTAAAAAGATTCTGGGGCAGAATGGGGTACATACTCATTCCGCCCCAGGGACATGATTTACGTTAGGGATGTAAGGTCACTCGAAAAAGATACTTAAATAAACGTTTAGCTGCACGAAACTAAAGACAATTAAACATACTTCAAGCATGTACTAACTATAATTGTAATGTAAACAAATATGTATACCTTACTTTGGTTACAATGTCATCAGAAGTTACAATACATGAGCAAAGAATCACACAACGAAAATTTCACACACCAAGGCTCAAGAAAACTAGACTATCATGGCTTCCGAAGTTCGAAAGCAACAGTTTTGTCTAGTTTTACTTATTGCAGCTCGCTGACAGAACATCACTGAAAGCGAACAACGTCGAACTTCATTCCGCTCCCGTGCCCAGTTGTGTCCCTGTTCCCCCATGTATTTTTAACAAATTTTAACTGGTATTTTGGGGTCATATTGTGCCTCAAATAACTTCTCACACCGGGAATCTAAAACAACCATGCATTAGAGATGTAGAAAAATTTACATACGGAACTGAATTATTAAAAAGAAACATGTGGTATAAGATGACTAACTGAGAATTTATCGTTATGCTATTTTTATCAAACCAAAGTTTATTGGAAATCAAGAGTAATGCAGAATAAATGGATCTCCTACGAATTTGTAATGCTCCAGTTCTACTTTCAAAATATTTAGAATTTATTTAAAAACATTATCCTAGAAAGTTGAATCCTTACGTTGTGATGGTTAAATATTTTACAAAAACGCATTGAAAATGAACTAATACTCATAAATTCATCAAAGTGGGAATGAACATGTTTATCTTTTTGACACACATGTCCCGATTGCAGGGAACGTTTTTGATGGCCGTGACGTCCTACCTATGTTTTAAACTGTAAGGAATACTGAATTAGTTATTTTTCCCTATGCGTCATCTTACCCCAACTTCCTCTATATCATTAGTAATTAGTTTATAGAGTGAAAAAATGAATTCCTATACATCAAGTATGCTGTCTGATTTTTTTCTTATACATTTAATAAACACATATCAATATTTTTTAACTAAGTTATTTTTTTACATTACTATCAACTACACAACTCTACGTTCTCTATTAAAAATGTTTTCGGGAAATTTAATTCTTAAAAACGTCTATTAAGTGAAAAACTGTTTTAAATACATATTAATTTTTTCCTTGTTTGTTCATTCTTATGCTTTTTCTGCAAACTGAGATGTTTTCATCGGACCTCTTAAACCTTTTACTATTAAACATGCCAGATCATTTCTATGGAAATTATTTTAATATGAAGGATTACATATCCTATGAAATATATATTTCTCATAGATGTTGAAGTGATTATATTGAATTTATCTGCATACCCGACAAAAAAATTGGTTCTTATAAAAAATAATAATTTGTTAGATATTAGATTATTATTTGTTGTACTTAACTAAAATAAATAATATTTTAATAAACAGATGTAAAAAACAATTTTCTCTAAAAGTTGTAAATTAAATAATTATGTGATAATTGCGTCATGTGAATAAATGCTACTTAAAAATTAAATCTCACATTGACAACACAGGATGTGCTGTTTTTAAATCACTTTTATGACTTCAAGTAGTATTTCATACGACACATACATGTGGAATGTTAAAAAAAATGCCAGTACAATTTGTAAATAGTACACTGCAAAATGTAACTTTTGTATGAGAAACTATATGGTTATAATCCACTCATTGAATAATAAAATGTCGTAATCGTCTTATTGAATAAAAAATACAGGAAGATTTACTCCAAGATGAGAACGGATTTCAAATTATAACTTTAACAATAATATAGCATTGCGTAGAAAATTTAAACCGTATTACGTGCAAAATGAGAAAGAAACATGCGGAATTTCGAAATTACTATCACCTACGTCTGAAAAAATCTTGTGGCGCACCTATTTGGACCAGTCATGTAGAATTATAGCAAATACAACAGATTTAAAAAAAGAAAAAAAAAATATGTAAAGGAATTAAGATGATGGGTGTCTCTGGAGCGACGAAAAAAAAAAAGCTTGAAGCACATAATCTGAAAGAGAGGGATGCTATATATAAGAAACTCACTGAATTCAAGCACATGCTTAAAAAGACTTGGCTACACTGATAATTTGTCGGAACGCAAGAAAAGTTAACAAAAGCTTCATTATAAAAATTTCACTAGAAACACTGTAGTTATCACTATAAAATATCACTTTCAGATTCTATAAAAACCTAGAAAAGGAATGACGTGGATTTCAGTGGTCTTTTATTTCAAGTATTAAACACCGCGTGATATATAATATTCGTGATTGTGTATTATATATCAGGACCCCAGAAGCCAAGGGATACAAGTGACAAAATTCAGATTTCGAGTAAATTGAGTTCAAAGTTAAGCATCAACTGTAATTGACTGACTTGGAATATGAAACTGTTGCTTATTTCTTAGTGGTCTTTGAACTCTTATTTCAATATTTGTAAAAAAAAAGAGGATTAAAGGTTTTTTTTTCAATTTATAACTAAGCAATATTGATCATCATTCGGTACTTGTACCCTTTGGCTTCCAAGTGATAGACAAGAAATGAAAAATTATGAAATATAAAAAATGACTTTACGTAAAATTTAAGAACAGTTTTGATACAAATGAATGAAAGGACAAAATGTTGTTTTAATATAAGTTTTAAAAATGAAAGATCATTAAAAAAATTGATAAAATATTTAAGAACAATGTTTATACAAATGAATGAAAGGACAAAGTTTTGTTCTAATATAAGTTTTAATATAAGTTTGAAATATTGATTTTTTTTAATTTTTTAACAGTTAAAATGCATTTATTTAGTGTATAAGAAAGTAAATTCTAAAAGGGAAAAAATGACGCAAAAAAGTTTGAAAATATGAAACAATATTGTTCTACTGATAACATGGGAACAATACATCTACATTATCTCATCCTCAACAATTTTGTAAGCACGATTAGGGTCATAAGCCTGATCTTCAGAAACGTGCAGCGCTTCAGTGTGTCCTGTTGCCACTTGGTGAGAAAAATCTTGGTAGTAAGCGTGGTGCACTGATGGTACAAACTGCAACAGTTCATTGAGATTTTTAAACTTAAGGTACTTGAGTTGTGATTTTTCTTGTGCTATGGAAAACTCGAGCGACAAGATGCGATATCTTTGCAACCACGAAAAGCCTGGCCTTCATGCCATATGTACATGTGGGCAGTTTCGCTTGATGATCAAGATTATGAATGTTCAAGTTGTACGTCGAACGTTGACGTAATTAATAAGCCTTTGAATTGGTTACATGTGGAGTAGGCGTGATTTTTTATAAGTCAAAGCATAACGCGACCTTTGAATTATCCTTTAAATTGTGGAATGCGTCTTTGGCTAATCTGGTAGCTTCTTCTTTGCGAAGATGTAGTTCCCTTTGAGTTTTTGCTTGTTGTTTCTTATCTGCATTTCTATGATCTAGTTTTAATTGTAACTTGTCACACATAACACGTGTATCAGTCCGCGGTCGGTGAAAACTAACATTAAAATGGGTGTTAAAAATGTGTCTACACTGTAAAAAAAACACTGTAGATTTACCAGAACAAACTCGATCACAGTGAATGTGCTGTATCTTTCTTTGGTTTCCTGACTATAATAACATGGAAAATACAGTAGTTGCGTAAAATTAACAGCACAATGTGCTGGCAATTTGGACGCATTTTTTACACCACAAACTGCTGGCGTCCAAATTGTCAGGACATTGCGCTGTTAATTTTACGCAACTACTGTATTTTCCATGTTAATATAGTCAGGAAACCAAAGAAAAATATAGCACCACTGTGATCGAGTTTGTGCGTGAGATGAACAGTACCTATTTTTTTTCTTTTTACAGTGTATAGGAACTTTCCTTGACCGGCTCTACGGGTTCTTCTTCAAGGCAAAACTGAACATAGAGTTGGTACACCTCCTTTAAATTGAGTTCGGGATTCAGGTATTTACGGTTGAGGACAGTGTTGCCAGTCGCTACTTTTTTTAAATTCATATTTCTTGATTGGCACCACTTTTTTGAAATAGTAAAATTCGCCTTATTTAATGACATATTATTTAAGGCAAAAACAAGGGGAATTTTGCCATTTCAGAAAAGTGGTGCCAATCAAAAAATCTGATAAAAAAAAAGTAGCCCACTGTCAACACTGGTTGGGGTCTTTTCTCTAGTATAATGGCTTGTGTATCGCGGAAACTTGTTTAAGTGTTCTTTGATGGCTTCAATACGGTCTTGTGGAATTTTATTCGACAGTTCTTTTCTTCCTCTTTCATCGTGAGATGGTGATGAACTGGCCTTGTATTTTGTAGGTCGCGGTTCAGTTATATGGACTTCAACGGTTACAAGTGCACTTATACCCCTTGAGCTGCAAGCTTTTCACGGTTTCGAAAAAGGGATTAAGTAATTGACCCCTAGAACTCAGCGCATAATTAAAAAAATCACTTATATCTCTTTACCTACGAACAAATAGATTTATTTCCAAATAGCCTGTACTTAACTCAATTATTTTATTTTTGTCACTTATACTCCTTGGCTTCTGGGATCCTCATATTTAGTATGTATGCGCTAAAAACATTAGATAATAAATGATAGTTTATTAAATAAAGGACAGATACGTTAATTATATTCTCGGAAATAATTGATGAAAGACTGGTGTGATAAAAAGAACTTCTTAAAACACCATACATTTAAAAATATTCCAGATGTGTAATTACACAATAAAATGTAATTTTTTTAATGTTTTAAGAAGATTTTTTGACCTTATCAGAAATAATTGTTCAAAAATGAAACATTTTTGTATATAGATAAAAAACAAATCTCTACAACATTAATTTCTTTAAGTAAACTTCCTGCCACTTTATTATATGAAATATATATATATATCAGGATGCACGCATAAAATGACTATATTTAAAATAATAGAACAGCAATTAAACATGATATACTTAAGAGAATAATTTGCGAAAAACTACTTTCAGCATTTAATAAACATCTGGAATCACTTTCCGTGTCACTTGAGGCGTACAAGTAGATGCAGAGAAAAGTTATATTTACAGAGAACAGTTTTATAGGTTCCATGTTTCTTTTGGGAACAATGGAACAATTTATCTTCAGATCCCAAGAGAAATGAGAGCGACGAAAGACAGTTCAATTAAGTTGAGCTATATTTTCAAAAATATACATGAACAAAAATATGCTTTCGACATTAAGTATTTTAACAAGATAAAATCCTGCAATACTTTTAGATACAAAGAAAAAATTGTTGCATTTTCGAATAATTAAACTAAACGCAAGATAGTTTTCACGAATTATTATTTCTAGATTCATATTTTAATACACAAACTGGTCGTGTTTTTTTATCGTTAATTACGAATAGCGAAATAAAATCATCGGTTTCAATTTTTTCCCGCTGTTTCATCGACGATTTAAATAGAATTTATCGCCTGAAAATTTGAAGTTTCATTTTATTTGCAAAATATGGGGTGTACATAAGTTGTGTGTGTAAAGGTACATTTCTCTATTTTTCGAGGAGTTCTATTCATATTCTGTAATTCAAATGCTGTATAAAAAGCAAGGGATTATATTTCCCAAACATTAAATTAGTGATATAGTAAGATATAAAGGAAAAATTCATCAAGCAATGCTGTTAACAAGAGAAATAATTCAAAACAAGTAGTCCAAGAGGAATCTTATTTCTAAGAATAATTGCCAAGCTAAGAGCATTGATTCTAAAAGAATCTCAGATAACTGTAAACAGTTCATCGCTTTCTCCCAAGGCATATATCGGAAGAAGAACTCGATGAAGAATCTATATGAGAAAAAAATATTTGGACAACAACGGAATAATCTAGTGATAAATAACGAAGATTCGCCGTACATAAATGATTGTAACGAAGAAAAAAATAATTTATTACCATAAACATGTCAGAAAACTTTAAGCACTAACTTCAGTGAATAGGAAGAATGTTTTGGCAAGTGATTTATGATTGTGGTTAGATTATTATAAAACTGGACATCAGAAATAAGTTATATTGAAACAAATGTCAAAATAAATTCGCTGTACTACCTGAAATACATTTTATTGCAAATATTCGATCACGGAGTACTAGCTCTGTACCCAATGCATTATCAAATAGTTCAATTCCATCAGAAGAAACAAGCAGTCATACTTCTAAATCTGCTGTAGAATTACTCGAAAAAAATGAGAAAACTGAAATAAGGTCTACCTCCTTTGGTCACATACCTACCAAGTCCCAAGATATGTATAACAGTGAAATGTTGTGGATTTGGCCTCGTGAATTCTCACACCAATTGCTGGACTATAGAAATCAGTTCCAGAGGAGTGTATTTCTTCATTGAATACTTCATTCAACACTGCAAAAAAGCATTGTTATCATGGATAATGCAGTTCAAAGGAATGAGGGCATTAAGCAGAATATTTAAAAGATAAGCATTTATTGTAAAAAATCAGACATATTGCATCAAAATCGTTTAAAAAATGCGAGTTATCTCAGTATTACTATTATATTATTATTTTAATACTTTATAATATTTTGAAAATTAAGTGACCCGTTCTGGTTGGTATATACACCGAAGAACAATTAGCATGTGACCACCCTCCATTTATAAAATTGAGCTTGCTCAGAAACAAAAACATGGCACGTGCGCGGCTAATGTTGGAGCATATTAAGCGTCCATGCATTGTATTTCAAAACATAGCGTGATTAGTGACATAATGGGAAAAGCAGCATATTTATGTGACTTTCATAAAGGTCTAATCGTTATGGCTCGGCGACTGGGAACGTCGATATCAGAAACGGCGCGTTTGATGGGCTTACCGCGTACAGTCGTTGTGAGAAGTTATCGTGAGTGGTGTATGGGCGGTGAAACAGCAATTCACCGGCCAGCGATATATTGCCAGAGGCGCATTGATTCCTGAGGCGAGTGGAGATTGTTACGCATTATTCTTCGTGGCCGAAGAGCTTCTACAGCCGAAATCACGAGCAGTTACATCACCGGCGACCGAGACAGTGTTTCTCAAAACACAGTGCAGCGTTTACTGCTGTGAATGGGCCTAAGCAGCCAACGGCTGAATCAAGTGTCTGCACTGGCAGCACGTCATCGCCAGCAGTGCCTACATTGGGCCCAGGAACAGCAGAATTGGACCATAGAAAAATGAAAGAATGTTGCATAGTCCGACGAATCACGTTTTCTTTTCCATCACATCTACGAGTATTTGCGAATACGTCGATTTACAGCGGAAGCCCTGGTTTTCGGATGCACAGTTGGCAGGAAATAAGCCGGTGGTGGTGATATTATGGTGTTGCGATGTTTTCATGGAGCACATTAGGACCCATAATCCCCATCAATGAGAACTATCCCCATCAAGACGTCAGAAGAATTTCTGAAGTTTGTGCGCAATCTAAACACCGTTGCACCCATTCATGACAACAGTGTTTCCGGCGGGTGATGGCGTTTACCAACAGGATAATGCACAACGTCATACACGTCATTGAATCATCACGGAGTGGTTCGAAGAACATCCAAGTGACTTTGAAGTCATATCTTGGATTCCAAATTCACCTGACATGAATCCAATAGGATATCTGTGATATCCTCTGAAATACCGAATTTGAGCTGTCACGGTACCCTCTCGCAATGTGCATGAATTGCAGGACCTGTTACTGAACGCCCGATACCAGATATATCAGACTACCTATCATCGCGATGCTACGGCGGGTGTTGTAAGTTCTGGGGGCGAAATATAGTCCTACGTCGTATTAAAAAGTTGGTCATACTGAAATGATGTAAATACTTTGGTGTAAATATTTCGAATATTTTATCGTTTTTATATACTGTTTACCTACGAACACCCAAATACATTTTCATACTAAAATGCACAATTGCGCATAATATATCAGGGTGCAATTTCCCTTCTATTTATCATAAAAAATAACACAAAGTTAATCATTATATTTTGCAGGTAACTTAATACCGGGAGGATTTTTTACTGCTGAAATACTACTCACTTTTTTATTAATACATACATGGGAATTAATAAAATTCACCCTTTTACTAAATATTCGCATACTCATAAAGGAAAATAATTGGAATATGGGAGCTTATCTCACTAGGCAACACATTAGTGAAATTCTTTGCTTTTATCTCAAATAGAAATGAGAAATACTTTTATTTAATTGCATTTGCAATTATTTACGGATTTCACATCGCTCCCAAAAACTTAATTTGTTCCGATTCGGATATTTCATCAAAAATGGATTAATAATTTACTGTATAACTTTTAATAATTTTTCATTAATATGAATAAAACAGCTGTAAGTACCAGTTATTATTTAAGGGAAATGTGAACACGAAAAATAAATTTAATCATTGATAATAGGAATTTTATGCTAAACCATACTTCTGTAAAAAATGGATTTTTTTTATGCTTAAAGAAACAATTTCCAAATAAGAGTAATATAATTTCAATGGTCTAGAATATATTATAATTTGTTAAATGTGTTTGTAAAGGTCGAAAAAAATGTATTCCTCTTCTCAAACATTTAGAATAATAAAATTTAATAGAAGCTTTGGAGATTTAAAATTTGGGAAAATAAGAAATAAAACAATATAAACTTAACATTATTGATTTAAATGCTATATATTAGATGGAACATTTTTTGTTATTATTTTGTAGGAATTAAAATAATAATTTAAAAAGTTGCATTTATTAGGTATTTGAAGTAGCTCTTGTTACAGAAACCAGACATCAAATAAAAAGCTGGAGAAAAGATGCAGTATAGGCAAAACATTAATTCCGTAGAATTCTAGATGCTTAATTTAAAATTTCCTTACTTATTATTAACCTACTATAAAATTAATAAAATTTTGCATTTTTTAATACCAGTTGTTAAAATCACGACAAAATATTTTACTAGATGAATGTTAAAATCTTTACTTAATACACTACTTGGTATAAAGATTACTCAAAAAATAAATTTTGCAAATCTTGTAACATTAGATAAAACATAAAAAGACAATAACAACATTATGAGATATTTTTATTTACGTCAATGCGACACAATCACATGCCTCTGTGCAACTGAAAACATCTTAATACTACGAATAATCAAGATTAAATAATAATTTTTAGGCAGTTTAATAAATGGAATTTCTCTAACGCATGATGTAATTATTAATTTTATACCTATTATTTTATGAAATGAAGTACAGCTAAATATTTTATACTGAGAAAACAATTATTCGATAAAATTTCTCTCAATTCTTTAAGGAACAGTTGAAATTTCACTAATCGTTTTTTAGTTTTAGTTTTTAAGCACAATAAATGCTTTAATTTATTCCACCGATGAAATAAAAGTTATATCAAATTAGATTGTACAATGAAATTCAGAAGTCTTCGTATGCCAAACGATGCATGTGGCTACCTATAGGGGAGATGGGGGCACATGTGAACAGTTCGGCTAAATATAGCTGTTTCTTATGACTGGATTAATTTCTATAAACAAAACCTACTCAATATCGTAAATAGAACTTTTATACATGGTAAACTTTTTAAATCACCTGTATAGTTCTTCTTATATTTTTTAATAGTTGTATAAATTTGAAAAATTGTTCACATGTGCCCCATCAGCGGGGCACATGTGAACACAAGGAAAAAATATCCTTTGGAAATTTTTATTCTATTATTCATTTGTCGTCGTAATCATTAGCTAATTACCTGTGAAATTCAAAATAAAGAAATATATATATTTTTCTTCTTTAGTTATTGGGTGATATGTTTAAGCAAAAGATTATAAAATGAAAATAAGTAGATTTTGGGGGTGGAGGCTTAGATGATTCATTAAGTGCTGAAATAAAATAAAAAAAAATTAAAGAAGCAATTTTAAAAAAGAAATTAAAACTTTTAAATTTTAATTAAGGGTTTTTGTTTGGGAAAAATTTTAGGCAGGGGGCGTTTACATACTATTTATCTCAAATCTGCCAAAATACGAAAGATTTCGACTGCTGTATTTGCCTTATATACTTGTAAATTATAGGTAAAGAAGATTTTTTTAAGGATTTAAAAAAAATCTGGACTATAACCCCCTCCTCCCCTAACTTCTTTTGCTTTTGAAAGAGGGAGGGGGTTACAATAGGGGGTACACGACATTTCGGTCACGCCATTTCGGTCCGGCCGTTTCGGTCCCGAGACATTTCGGTCCCGAGACATTTCGGTCCCTGGCCATTTCGGTCCTGAGACATTTCGGTCCCTGGCCATTTCGGTCCCGAGACATTTCGGTCTCTGGCCATTTCGGTCCGGAGACATTTCGGTCCCGAGACATTTCGGTCCCTGGCCATTTCGGTCCCGAGACATTTCGGTCCCTAGCCATTTCGGTCCCGAGACATTTCGGTCCCTGGCCATTTCGGTCCCCAGCCATTTCGGTCCCTGACCATTTCGGTCCTTAGCCATTTCGGTCACCACCTTATAACTCGTATTCTAATTGTCGTGGGCTGCCAAACGCTGTAATTTAAACATTATTTGGGACTTTTTAAAAAATTTTTAACACCCCCCCCCCCACCCCCCCAAATAAAAAAAAACTGAATATAACAGTCCGATAAATTTAAACTTTTATAACTCGTGATAATGAAATCACAGCGAGCTGAAAATTTGTTTGATTGAACAATGTGATATAATTTTACAGGGGACATTGTCTTTTTATTATTATTATTATTCAACAAAATGGATTTTTTAAGCTTTATTATTTGTTATTAATATTAGGTATTTTATATATACTATAAACTGCCATAGATGATTTTTTTGTTGTTTTCATACGTTTTTTAGAACCTTTAAATTATAATCATTAATTAAATAATTTAAAAAACTGTTCTTATTATTTCTCCTTCTTACAATTAGATTAATAATAAATGTCTTCAATAATTCAATTGGACACATATAAGCTATTGTAGGTAAATATTTCCTCAAATCATTCTTCTACATCCTCTCCTTTAATAATTCAGAAATGAGATATATTTATTGAAGCAAAAATATTTAATTTTTCTTATTACTTTTATAATACAAAGTTATAATTTTGTTTTCATAAGTTACTTTACCATTATAAACATTTGGAAAACAATAGTGATTTGGTAATTAGGTGTGCCAGGAAAAATATTTTGTTGTCAGAAAACTCCACCCACCGCTTTATTTTTTTAAAAATAATTATTGGTTGCATTGTTAACAGTCTTCTCACCCATTGCAGACGATTTTTGTGAACTAATTTTATTGAAACTGGGCCTATTTCTTTGTAATAAGATGATTATTTTTTATTTTATGTAATAGTGTAAGTATTATTTTATTAATTTTATTTTTAATTTTTAACTGACAAAACTAAGGTTTTTAGGTGCGTTCGTAATTATATAAATACGTTAGCACCTATAGTCGTCGTTCAGTCCGTCCGTCTGTCCGTCTGTCTGTCCGCATATAACAGAGCAAAAACAACCCAACCGAATGGTCTGAAATTTTAAATATATGATTGTTGCATAATTTTGTCGAGCTATTTCAAATTTTATGGATATCGGATGCATAGTTTAATTACAGGGACTGTCAAAAGTTTTTCTTTACATTGCGGCCAATGGGAAAAATTATTGCAAGTGCATTTTAATGATGTTACAGCCTTCCGAATGGTCTGAAATTTTAAATATATAATTGTTGCAAAATTTTGTCGAGCCATTTCAAATTTTATGAAAATCGGATGTATAATTTAATTACAGGGACAGTCAAAAAATTTCCGTTACATTACGGCCAATGGGAAAAAATTATTGCAAGTGCATTTTAATGATGTTACAGCCTTCCGAGTGGTCTGAAATTTTAAATATATAATTGTTACAAAATTTTGTTGAGCCATTTGAAATTTTATGAAAATCGGTGCATAGTTTAATTACAGAGACAGTCAAAAGTTTTGCGTTACATTACGGGGAATGGGAAAAAATTATTGCAAGTGCATTTTAATGATGTCACAGGCTATGCACTCATGAAGTGCAATAAAATATATACATTCAGTACAATATGGGGTGCAAAAAATAATTATAAAACTAGTTATAGTACGAACGCACCTCATTTGCCACGTTTGACGAGCAATTTCCAACTTGTTTGTATTTGTCGTTTATTTATTGATTTTTAATATTACCCTTTTCCTCCCACTTTCCCAGAAAAAAAATTAATAATTTTTTATTTTAGTTTTATTATTAATTATATTAATAGTTTTAAATTTCGGTGACTTTAAATATAAAATAAATAAACATGTAAAAGATAAATTTCAGTTTATAACTACTATATGATAAATTGAATATAAAATGTATTATGTATTGATTTTATTTTAAAGTAAAAAAATGTAATGTATATTAATAATGTTATTAATTTAATAAATGAAGGATACATTAAAAAAATATATATTTAATAAAATATTAATTTAATTTTTATACTAAAATTCCTAACTTTTTTTAGAATTAATTAATAGCAATTATTAGTAGCAATTATTAATAGCACTTAAAGTTTTTATTCAAAAGTTTTAATTTATAATTTCCAAAAAATAATATAGGAATTTTTTGAAAAATCACTCAAAAACATAAAGTCTAAGTAATAATTAATTAATTAATTAAACATAATAATAATAATAATAATAATAATAATAATAATAATGCAACATTGTATACATACGTAAAAATACCTTTTAACAGTGTTAGGTGATATTATGCAGATTTTAATTTTTTTAAGTACAGTTATAATTTACAATTCGCAAAAAGTAAGAAATTATTAAAAATTATAATTAAAGAGCAAAAATAATATTATAAGCTAACTAATAAATGAATAAACAACATGTTTATCTTCAGAACTCTTATCACTTTTATACATTCTAATGAAGTTAATAACGTTATAATAACCGAAAATTAAAAAATATATATATTTGCATTTACCCTATAAAAACTATTATATAGTTCATGTAATAGTTTTTAAACAAGCAATTGATAAATTAGTTATCTAAACAATTAATAATTAAAATAATTTTGAATTGATAAATACGTTTAATAAAAACAATTTAATTTTTGAATTTTTTTTTACTTAACAATATAACTATATGAGTGTTTTCAACTTGTCGTGCAAGTTAAATTCATGCTGTATCAAATTTATTGCAAACTAACGGCAAACAAGTAATCAAAAATACTGCAAACTTACTGCAAAGTAGTAATCTTTCCATATCACACTATAAGTCTAACCCCTTCGAAGGGGTCAATAGACCTGATCAGGTCTATTGATGCGAAAGCGCCGTCAGAAGGCGCATGCATAGGTTTTATCACCATAAACAAGTTTAGGTAATATTTATACTTTTCATTTCGAGCATTTTTTGGTATTTAATAAGTATAGCGTATAGAAAAAGCGGTGCCTACCGAATAAAATTTCTGCAATTTCTGCGTATGTGCTGATTCTCATTGTTGTTGAGTCTCTCAACAGAGGGATTTTTTGCTTTCGTCACTTTCGTGAATTAAAGACAGTCTTGCCATCAGTTTCACAACAAACTACTCATGCAAGTGGGTGATGGTATACCTTGCAGGAGATTTGCTGCTAATTTCTCAATTCAAATTTGTCACGGCAAGATAATATCAGAAAAAATCAAACTTTCTGCTAATGTTCATGCTATCTGGGTTACCTCAAAAATTTCCATGGGGAGCACAGCGGATCGCATGAACGGCTCATGCGATTGACACTTATGTGAAATCATTATCCAATACAGCACAAATTCTTAATTCAATGGCAAGAAATTAAACATGAAAATTGCTGTTTTACACTTAACCACTTGGCCCTAACTTTATTGTAGGCAAATGTTATGTAATATGAAACTTGATTTAACCCATTCGCTGCCAAAACTAAGAATTTTCAAATTTTTTGTTGAAGGTCGTTTGCCAGCACAAATTCAGAAAGATAAATTTCGCTTTACTAATACAGCGAAATTTCTGCCAATAAATGAGGCATTTTTTTTAAATTCTAAAGTAGTGGTGACAAAGTAATCAATACATTAAAGCCACGAGTATACTCGTGAATGACAGCGAATGGGTTAATTAAATTTAACTCTTCAGTATGCGCTCAGCTTTTTACATCATAAGTGAATCTTTTTCACTGGTAAATATTAATGTAACTTGAATGTATTATTAGTTGCAGTTATAGAGATTGGCCTTATATTTTTTATCCATGCTTTTTTTTAAATTAAGAAATTAAATAAGGATATACCTAAATTCTTAAAGTTATTCGAAATACTTCTATCATATATACACAGTCAAGACAAGATTCCAAAGACTGGTAAAAAGCTCCATTTTAGACAGGCTTCCATGTAAAGAAGTGTAATTAATTATACTTCTAAGATACACTACCTCAAAAAGATCTATTGTTCGTTTCGCAGGGATTCTGAAACTCTTCCGTTTGAGACAGGATTCCGTTATAGAAAGATTTCGCTTTCACAGGTTTCACTATGCTTCACTAAAGAAGGGTGAAAATCCCCTTTTCAGACAGGTTTTCAGCGAATTTAATTGTATCGCAATTCATATTAAGACCATGCAACGCTTACGTTAAAGACAGGATACTGTTATAGACATTTACTATTTTGACAAGTTTTATTCTATTCATATGATATAAATAAGTATATTTATATAAATACACAAAACTTTTAAAAATGGAACCTGCCTATAACGGAGTTCTGTCTTAAACATAAATGTTCCATAGTGCTACGGAAAAAAATACTATACAAATACACCAAATAACACGGAAACCTGTGTAAAATGGAATTTTTTCACCAATATTTACAATTTCATCTTGACAGGTTTTACTATATATATAACATGAAGGGAAAATTCTGAACACCCCCCCCCCCCCGAAACGAAATCCTGGCTACACCACTGCATGTCGTCCCGGTTTTTTTAAGCCATTAAAGATGAAAAATGCCGTGTGGCCACAAAAAAGCGCAAGCTGACTAGAACAAAGAGAGCGCGAGTAGCATAATTCTTCTATCTGGATCTTTATTTAGCATAATCAAATGGGGAAGCCAGGACATCTACACTTGACATATATATATATACATGTATAATATTCTTTTGAATGAATAACATATAGATATAAAGAAAAGCCAAATATGTTTTCTAAATTTCCAAATTTCTTCATTGTGATATATTTATAAAATTACTTAATTTAAAACCTTATTTTATTTAATTATTAATTTGCCTTATTTAACCTTATTAATTTGCCTTATAAAACGATTATGATTATCATAGGAAATTTGTGTGGGCTGCGACAATTTTGATCTGTGTTATAAGTGTTTGCGTTTTCGAGTCCTTATATTCGAGTTATACTAAAATTTAGGGAGTTCAGTTAAAAAATTTGATAATGTCCTCCTTTTATAAAGATTACGTTTACCATACAAAATATGAGTGTTTTGCGATAATTATAGATCGAGTTATAAATGTCTTAATTTATCAGACCCTTATACTTATGATACACTAAAATATAGAAAATGTCAATCCCCCCCCCCCTTGTTTTTTAAAATGATTACCATACGAAATTTGTGTGTGTTTACTAAAATTTTAAGGCCTTTATTTAAAAAACTCTACAATGTCCCCTATAAAATTGTCACCTATTTCAAGTGCACAAAATTTCAGCTTGCTGGAGAAGGGACCGAAATATCTCGGGACCGAAATGTCTTAGGACTGAAATGTCTTGGGACCGAAATTTCTCGGGACCGAAATGTCTCGGGACCGAATTGTCTCGGGACCGAAATGTCTTGGGACCGAAATATCTCGGGACCGAAATGTCTTAGGACTGAAATGTATTGGGACCGAATTGTCTTGGGACCGAAATGTCTTGGACCGAATTGTCTCGGGACCGAAATGTCTTGGGACCGAAATGTCTCGGGACCGAAATGTCTTGGGACCGAATTGTCTCGGGACCGAAATGTCTTGGGACCGAAATGTCTCGGGACCGAAATGTCTCGGGACCGAAATGTCTTGGGACCGAAATGGCGGGACCGAAGTGTCGGGACCGAAACGTCCTGCTTCCTTACAATAGGGATTTTACGGTAGTTATCAGTTTAAAAATTTTACTTTTTTGACTTTACTTCTATTTTTCTCAGATTTTTCTCCATTTAAAGTATCATATACATAACTGTTCTAGATATGGAACTACGCCATCATTGCAAGTTTAGAACAAATGTAAAAGAAACATTTGCAAAGCTCTTCACGGTAATACTTTTGCATTAACAACACGTACAAAATGTTGTTGTAAACTGTTTAGTAAAATAATATATAACTCTCATTGCATTTTAGAAAACATTAAATTTATTTAAAGTACAATTGAATGTAAGCGAGCTTGTTGCTCTTTATGTATCTGCTGAAAGATGTGTTTGATGAAGTTTCAATGCAAAATCAACTATGTGTGGAAAATATCTTCTATTTCAGCAAAATTATAGATAATGGTACTGACAATCGTTTATCATTAAGTTAACTGAAAGTAACAGAATCACAGGATGATTATTGGGGCACTTATGTACTGTTCATATCTGCCCCAACTTATCTGTTCACAAGTGCCCCACATTTCTGCTACTGTTAAATTGATAAGTCATTAACATTTCTCAATTTTAGAAGAAAAATAACTTTATCAAAAATGTTTATTAGTATTCATAGTATATGTTAAAACACTCAAATTCAAATAAATGAATAAATAAATAAAGTTATACGCTTATCAACTCGGAACAAAGATTTTACTTTTGAGATCTAAAAACAGTGTTTTGTCTACAGAGGACAAACAAAATGTCAAAAAGCTTCAAAAAATTTTTACCATATATCTACAGGTGCTGTCATCTTAAGTGCTTTTTTTTCAAATAAAAAAACTCATAATAACTATTAAAAAATTGCGATGTTCACATCTGCCCCCTGTTTACATATGCCCCCCGTTTACATATGCCCCCATCTCCCCTACTGTTCAAATTTCATTGTCATTATGTAAAAAATTTCTCGATATATATCTAGAATAATTTAAAAATGTATATAGTATATTGAAAGTATTTTCACAATAAAACAAAACTCAAAAATGCCAAATTTTTTGCTAAAATTTTTAGATGCTTAATTTCATGATAATTGTCGAAGTACAGCCTTATGCGCATGTCGTCTCTCTTATATATACGCACTGAAATAGACGCCATTTTCTGTGTTTGAATAAATGTCGTGCTCGTCGCTTAACAGTTGGGACTTTTCTGTGATTTGTTTCTAAGCTTGCGTAAATTAATCCTACAATTCCTGGGCCTTTAGATCTGCCATAGAACTATACCAAATAGTTGATAAGAAGTATAGTAACTAACTGATTATTCCGGTTCTGAGACCTTATATAAATAAATAGGTAAAAAATGTTTATATATGCTAATTTACAAACTTCATCATGCCAAATTATATATTTTTTACTTTGTTTTCAACGTAAGCATTTCACAAGTTTTCGAAATTCTTTATAAAACTAAAAACAGAAGACCTACTTTAGTGCCAGAAAAGGCTGATTTTTTTTTCATTGATATAATCAGAAAACTTTAGTTCCGATCGTAGAATCAATCATTTTTACGTTATATATTTCGCGAATTTAAAAGGTTTTTTAAATATAACTTAATTAAAATCAGAGGCAGAAAAAATTTCATAACTTAAAAAAAAAATTACTCTTTTGAAGTAAATGACATTTGATAAAATAAAAAAAAATCGACTGAAACATTTGTGTACTTCAAAATATATCTATAAATCTAATTGTTCATTGGTTACTTTTTGGAAAACACGAAGGGCAAATTTAACTTCACAAACGTAAGTTTCTCTTCTTAATATCATAATGTAGCATACATATGTTGACTTAAACCATCTCTAAATGAAGGATAGATAAATAAAGAATAATTTTTCTTGAATAAATATATTTAAATTTAAAATAAGTAACATATTCCGGTATTGTTTAAGTTAAATGTAGGACTCTGTGAATATATTCCAGAATAAGAAATTTAAGTGATGCTTTTGCTTTCATTAAAACAATACAACAAAAGAAATTTTCATATTAAAGATCTAAAGTGTATTAAGGAAACATTTCTGACAATGATGTTGAAGTTGTAAAGGACAGTTTTTTCATCTTTTGTTTATTTGATTTACGCAAACATTCATTCGGCGAATTAAATGTAGCAACGTAGAATGTTTATTGGAAGAATATGATTTATTTTATTACTCAAGTTGTACTATTTGACTGTTTTACGAATAAAAGTAATGCTTATACTTATTTTTTGCGATTTCAATATCATTTTTGTGCTTTTTGATATGTAAATAATAAAAAGTAAATTAATAGATATAAAATAGTTATTTTGAATTTCTCTGTAATTTTAATGTTTTATAGACATTTTAGCAGCAGAGTTTCAGATATAAAAAATCATGACTTTGTTGATATATTCCTGAATAACTAATTCATGTGATTCTTTTGCTTTCTCTAAATCAATACAACAAAAAAAATATCCATACTCAAAATCTAAGGTGTCTTAAGGAAAAATTTCTGACATTGATATTTTTATAATATGATGGAGTTTTACAATTTCAATTTTTCCCCTCTTTTGTTTACTTGGTTTATGCAATCATTCTTTCTTTGGTTTAAATATAGTAACATTGATTATTTATCAGACAAAATGCTTTCTTTTACGACTCTCATTATATTTGACTGCTTTCCGAATATAAGTAATGCTTATATTATTTTTAGTGGTTTCAATATTGTTTTAAGTTGTTGGTACGTAAATAGTAAGAATGTAAATAAATGAATATAAAATAATTATTTTGAATTTCTCTGTAACTTTAATATTTTTCAAAGTTTTAAAACAGTGTACAGATATTTTTAAAATACATTTTTAAACAATACTGCACTTATGAGAAATACACGTATATTGTTATAATACTATAACAAATTTATTCTGTTTACTTATTTATTTTTTGACATGTTAAGTTTTATGTAGTAATAATCTTTTCTGTTTACAGTGTATCTAAAACAAAACTGTTGTTCAAAGTTTAAACTTGGCATTGTGCAAAGCGCGCTTCGAAAGCAGGTCGCAAACTTGCAACGCCGCACAGTGGGGCGTTTTGATGATCTAGGTGGACACAATCTAAATTTCCGATTTTCTCGGAATTTAACGAAACCGCGGGTACTGATAGCTGAATGTCCCTTTTATGGAGATCCGTATGAGGTTTTTCGAAAAGGTCCCAGGTGCCGATTAACTATGACCGTAAAGAAAGCATTTGTTCAGTTGGTTTGACCGAGCTTCAGTGATTGCTCTAGTTTTCCGCAAGTTCGAAAGCACGTCGTAACGATACTGTTTAATTTGAATGCACGAGTTTACTGGACATAAGTCATATGATTTTCAAGGTAAGATTTAACCTGTTGTTGTTTTAAAATAAGCGCTATTAAACCCGCTGAATCGTTATTTTCAGAGGCTGTGAATCTGGATGAATCATTTTGTTATTTATAAACTTTATCTTGGTTTTTAACAAAGTATTTGGCATTATTCATCAATGAGCATTTTTTTAAATCAAAGTGCCATTCCTGTTGTATTGGAAACTTGAAAAATCTGCTGCAGATAGCTGCAGATGAAGAAGTTTTAATTAATAAACCATCTTTATATTTACTTGCAGTTTAAGTATGCATATTTAGTTCAAATATTGCAGGTCAATTTTAAACCACTTTTAATTATCTGATTGAGCTAAATATTGGAATATACGTGCATATTTAATGACAATAAAATATTATCATGGTTTGAGGACCGTAGATGTTATACTTTTTATACAGGACTGTGCAAAAGTTTAGTTTTAATTCGCAAGTTAATTTTAAATACCTTCCAGATATCTGATTGAGCTGAAACTTTACTTATAGATGTAATTCTGAAGCCAATGCCACATAATTATAATTTATGGAACGTAGCAATTACGCCTTTTTTACACGGCCACACAAAAGATTAGTTCAGTTGTTGCAAGTCACTTTGAAACCACTTTTAATTATCTGATAGAGCTGAAACTTTGCCTGCATGTGTATTTCCCATGACAATTTAATTATATTATAATTTCAGGAACACAGCAATTATGCATTTTCGTCAAAAAGTCCCACTGTGCGCCGCCTTGGTCCGTGGTGCGTTTTTCCCGATAGGTTTTTAATTAATGTTTAAACATTAAATGTATAGTGATGCATATATGCATCACTTTTTATTTAACTCTTAGCAACCATTACATTTATGTAGAAATATTAATCCTGTATAAAGTACAGTAATATGCTAATAGATAAACTCAAAAATCCGTGTTAAAATTTCTGGTCTTTGCTTTAATATAATTATAAAAAACATTATTGTAAAAGAATAATTCGTAAATAATTTGTAATAAATAAAAGAATAATTCGAATAAGTTTTAGAAAATAAAAAAGTATATAAAATAAGGTATTTAGATTCATACTTATTAAACTATTTACTAATTTGCAATATTTTAGTTTTTACTTGAATTGTATATGCTCAACATAAGAAAAGGTTGACGTACTACACGAAAAATGTATCTCTGATTTTTTTCTTTATTTTTCCTATGTAATAAACCTTTCTGAAAATCATATATATATTTTTCGGAACAAAATAAAAAATCATGTATTTAAGGGTTAAAGTAAGGGGAGGCGTAGTCAGAGATCTATTCAATGCAAATGTGGGCGAATCCTATAGTATTTGTGTGATTAATTCTAATTAAATTAGTCTGTTTTTAACGATTTGACGTTTATACCTTTATTCTGCTACTGAACATTTCATTACACAAATACATCACTAAAACTTGTTATCTAGCTTTTAAAAGATGATGGTACATAGAGTACGCCCTGTCATTATGTATGTCCAAACCGTCCGTGTTTTTAAGTGTTAATATCTCGGCTAATTATCGACAGTTTTTTTTGCGAAGATTATTATTAACAATGCTTTTATACTTCTGTCACGATAGGTACCTCCAGCGCTCCTCAACATCTTTACTGAATGCCCACAAATCGAAATGTGTGTGTAATAGAAAAATGCGCTTTTCTCAAAAACTATGGGACCTAGGGTAATCGCTATAATTTTCCTGCAAGCTTTACATTAACGTCTACTACCTCTAATTTTTTCATAATTTTAGTTTTTGTAGATTCAGAAATAGGTGTGGGGTACATATTTTTGCACTACATTTTCGACGATATATCTGAAAGTATAATAGGTAAAAATAAAAGAAATGTATTTTTGAGATCATGTTATGACAGATTTCACACGATATACAAAGATTTTTTTCCAGTAACTTAATTAACCCATCTACATTTTTACAAAATACATTTGTTGATGTTTAATAATCTGTAAATATGTGGGTCAATAATCTTTATTAGTTCCCCCAATTTGAACTTTCTATGTTCCATAGTTTACGAGTAAAGCGGCTCTGACGGACGTGCAGAAAGACACAGGAGTGATCTTATAATGATTCCTTTTTTACTTTTTAAGTACGGAACCCTAAAAAGTACTTCGAATGTGACCCGATAATTTTGACGATCCTTAAATTTAGTGTTCTTTATCAGAGGAAAGTATATTTTTGTAAAAAAGCATGCTTATGAGTTCATAAAAATTACATTTCTTGCTCACGGTATTTGAAGCAAAATGTGGAAATTGAAAAATGCATTTTATAAAAGAACGCCAACCTGAAACTAATGATATCCTGGAAATCTCGCATGTTCGGAGAACTGAAACATTTAACTACAATTCCATCAAAATCATAAAAGTTTCATTCGCGAATAAAATTTCAAACTTGTGGTAAGATACTCTTTTAAATTATACATTTATAGACACATTAATGGCAAACACTACTGAAACCTTTTGAAAATCTCGATTTGTAAAGTTTGGCATTATATAGCAGGTTATATGTTCGATGAAAAACTATAAAATTATATATAGACATAGTAAAATTTATAGTTATCAGGCAACTTAAATAACTAAGAGAAATGAGCTAGGAGTTCTTAGTTAGGACGGAAAAACCGTCCTAAGGTCCTTGTTTCTCTATGGCACTTAATATTTATTTTTGTTTTAGTGTTTAAAAAATGCAACAGGAAGTGTGAAACCTCTTTTTTCCTGCAACAAGGAGTATAAATGCATTTTATAAAATATTGTATTATCTTAAGAAATGCAACGCGAATGCACCTTTAAAAAAATACAGATTTTTGAATAGGCACCATAATGGAAACTTGAAATTTTTTAAAAAAAATTACATACGTAAAAAAATGGCAAAATTGAACATACGGAATTTCTTTTTTATTAAAAAATGCACAATTTTTAGAAACATAGAATATGCACTCATTTGATGCAAACAAATGAACACTTGTTTTTTTTTAACAACATAGAATATTCACTTTCTTGCATGCATAAAAAATGCAGATAATTTACACAAAAGTATATACTTATGATATAAAAAAATATATTACCTTTTTATGCACAAATGTGTATAATCCCTCAGTTTTTGAAAAAAAGTGAAATTTTTTCTAGCCTGGTTATCGCAGATTGGCTGGACAAATTATGTATCCTTAAAAAGATTGGCTTTTGACCGGTCAGTTTACATCGAATTTGGCCGATTCCGGAAATGGACCACCAATTAGAGGATTTTTCGACTTCGGTATTTGGTCATAAGATCTGTATTTACATATACACTTGTCACATAGAAATATATGCTCTTATCGGTTAACTATCTTTTTTAATCATTTTCTATGGCAATCATAAAAGTTTGACAATAAAAGTTTAGCTGTAAAAGACTTATAACTGTAAAAATAAGTCCATGGATTTATAGCTCCCTCCAACCTTATTTTTTTCTGCCAATGAGGGAAAACCTTTATCCTCTACATCTATTTGCTTTAGAGGTTTTTTGTTTTATATAAATACATTTTTCTGTATGAATTATTATTGTACGTTGGTTTGTACAATAGAATTTCCCTACTCGTCAACAACTACGAATATATATAACTTTTTTTTAAAACCAACGTTTCATTTCACTTTTGACTGAATTTTAATTTCTATGAAACAAAACAAAACAAAACAAAAAAAAAAACATTGCCTTATAAACAAATTTTTGATTTTACATAGAGGCGATCTCTCATGAATCCAAGGTTAATCCCAGTTACGTAAAAAAACAACAACAACAACAAAAAACAAATAAAAAAAAACATATTTATTCTGTTAAATGTATTAATAAAAGTATAATTTTTTCTATTAATTCTGTTCGTAAATTCTAATAACAGATGTTTGAATTAATGATATTTAGCATTATACCAGTAAATGCGCATAATATTAATAAAACTATACATGTAGAAATGCATTCATATATCTATGGGAACATTTAAATTTATATACATATTTCAAATGAGTATAACATTATTTTAAGTATTTTAAAGTAAATTACTATAAGAAATCTACATCTTTTTAGTATAGCGGCAACTATAAAACCTAAAAGAAGCTGAAAAAATACAGATTCGTATTGTTACTTAACTACGGTGGTGGGGAAACATTTAACTTCAGCTAGAGATCAAGCGAAAAACCGGTTTCGGTTTCGTTTTAGACCTAAAATCCGAGTTTCCTCGAAAAATTCGTTTTCGGTGAAAATGCTATCAAAAATTTTAATAGACCGAAACTCGAAAATAAAACCCGACTGAAACTATCTGCATTCCAACAATCTTGTTTCTTCTTTCGGAAATTTTCAACATTACACATTGATTTGAGCTGTATCGACTCAAATGAAGCACTCTTTATTTATTGCTATTAACTTCACTGTTTATTATATTATCAGTCAAGAATGAATCAAGAGGTGGGTGCAAATTATAAAGCAAACAATGCATATATGATTAAATTTTGGAGATGTTTTTCAGGTGCTCATTAAATGCTGCGGACTTAATAGAAAATTCTTTGTTTCAATCTACAGATGTGTTTCGAATGCTATCTGAGAAAGCTCTTGTATACAAAACCAATAAAAAAAAAAAAAAAAAAAAACAACATAAAAGATTAAACGAGGTATGCATACCTAAAGCATTTTTAATTAGATGACATTCGTATAATTGAATATCATTCTGTGCTATTCATGAATTAATTATATTTAATTTTATATTAAAAATGAAGTTTTTGTCAGAATCACTGAGAGCCAAATTGGAATCAATTGGGGCCAAATTGGAATCAATTGGGACCAAATTGAGATACAATTTTCAAACAATGGTAGCACTTCAAAAGTTTCTTCGAGATGTTAGGGGTTATTTATGTTTTCTTTTTGCTTGAAACTTATACACACACACACACACACACACACCAACACACACACACACACACACACACACACACACACACACACACATATATATATATATATATATATATATATATATATATATATATACATATATATATACATATATATATATATATATATATATATATATATATATATATATATATATATATATGTGTGTTACTTTATTAGATCTAATTCCGCGATTTCCTTATCTTATTCTAAATTACTATGTTATATTCACTAAATCCTTATCCTTAAATAATCTCTATCGTTAAATCTGTTAAATTCCATTTAAATTAATGTCTCACTTGTCTAAATTGCTTAAATATTACGCTCTTAGTATTCTGAAATTAAATGTTCCATTTCCGCGCTTTTTTCATTCTAGAATATTCTTTTAGCTTTCATTTTTACTTTCCCGTGCATTTCTGAGGTTATCCTTTTTCAATGCAAATTCATCCGCTTGCTCTGTCCGCACTTTTTTCATGATGTGATATTCTTAATTATTCATTGGTTGAGAGCGCGATCTACGTCATATTTGTATTCTTATACTTGAGGAACAAAAAGTCGATAATCGCTGTGTTTCAGCAGAATTTGTCGTATTTCTACTTTGATAACTTCCCCTGGTCGCCGTCTGATATTTTTCTATTATCTATAATTTGCTTACCCATAATTAAATACTATGTAGCGATGGCTTAATTAAAATGAATTGGTAGAAACTGCACCACCGAAAGCTCTTTCAATAAAATCCTGAGTTAAATTATGCATTGTCCCAATTATTCCGCAGAAAACTACACTGAATAAATGTGTTACCTGTCCTACAACTCGATGACTGCAACTACTTTCCAATATCCCTGTTGATTTACTACGAAACATTCTCTTCTTTAAAATTCAAAATTCGCTATATACAGTCGAACCTCTATTTAACGAAGTCGCTAATTCCCGGAAAATAGTTCGTTATATGGAAAATTCGTTAAATAGAGATTCACCTTTTAAAATACTTTAAGCTAGATAAAACAGATTTTAAATTCATAAACATTAAATATTTTACTAAAAGTAAATAATCACATTTTTTATATATAAATTATACCGATTTGCTTTATTTATTTTACCCACCAATATCCATCATCAATTCATTTTTTCTATGTGTTTAAATCTTTGAAATCTGCAAGGAAAACAAAACATTGTCCGGGAATACACTGTATTTTCTGTTTAAAGTAAATAGTTTTACATTAAAATCAACGAATTTTAATGACCTTATCGTATTTATTGTTATTATAACAAATAATTGTAACCATGCATTAACATATGCGTCCTTAAATTTAGTTTCCGAAAAACTCTGTTAATTTTGTCTGAGTTTTTCTTTTAAAAAGTGCTTTCTCCCATAATACGTCTCGTATCTTTGCAATGCACCAAAAACCCCTTCATTCGTATTTTTTTCTAACTATAATCCGCGCCGGATTGTTTCAAATGAGTTTAGCATTTCAACATACGAAGATTTGTTAATTCCTGCATCATGATCATTTCTACCTTCATCATATTCGTCTTCATCGCAATTCATTGCTGTATTGTTTTTATTTTTGACACTGTCGAAAATATCCTATTCGGAGAGTGTTTCCGAGGTCTCAATTTCAGAAATAAGTGAAATACAATCATCAATCAGCACATCATGGTTAATTTCTTCTTTTTTTCTCTTGGGTATCCATATATTTTTTAAGTTACTCTAAAGGGATTATCGTCTTTGTCCTCCGTACTTGCCTAATTCTCACTGCTGACACAGAAGGTGCCTGGTAAAACCAGTTCAAAGCCATAGAACATCATAAAATGTGTTTAAAGAAAGAATAAGTTTGAAATGTCCAGAAATATTTTGAGAAATGGGGAGAAAAAAAAATTAGATCACAAGAAAAAGTTCTTTAAATAGAGAATGCACTTCGCTATTTGGAGGTTATTTTACGAAGAAATTCGCAATATGTTCTTGGTTCCAAAGAAAAGTTCGTAAAATAGAGAAATTCGCAAAATAGAGGTTCGTTAAATAGAGGTCCGACTGTATATGTGACTGTATATAAGTTTGTTTGTTTGTAAGAAACGGGCTTCAATACGCGTATAATTAATTAAGAACTATGTGTTTTTTTGCATGTATGCTTCTGTATCTCTGTGCACTTAATTTTTTTTTTGGAATTTTTCGACTTTGTTTTCAGCCGAAAATAAGATCAGAGAAATTTGGTCTCAGTCATAAAAATCTGTTTCGGTCGATCATTAACGTCAGCTATATTTCCACGTTTTAATATTAAGAGGATATAGGTTAAGATAAAATAAGTCTACTGCCAGGTTAAAAGAAAGAGATATATGTTAAAAAATATAATAAGGTAATTTCATTTCAAACATTAATAAGCTCACTAAGCAATTTTTTTTTCAATATAATTTTGCCTACATTGAACGGGGGTCCAGTGGATAGCATGCTATTCACAAAATGAGCAGCTAATGTCAACGTTTGTGGAGTCAGCATCATCGCGGTCTGAGAGGGGCTACTGTGAAAAGTTTTTAGAATTTTATTTGCACAAGAACAGTAATTTGTATAGCTTTCCCTTCACAGGTTCTCCTTGAAAGACTTCTTGTATTATAATTCTTGTATAACAACATGACCAAAAAACTCGCCGATTATTGTCAAAAGTTAATTATAGTGGAGCATATATATATATATGTTTTCGGAAAAATGTCACTTTTGTTTTGTTATTATATTTGGTCAAACATGCGATGTGATATAAACGAGAAACAGCAGATATCATCAGCTTGGAGAGAAGTTTTCACCGTCAAGGGAATTTTAGTTAATAGTCTAATTACGTAAAGAGAACATTTACTTTAGTTGGAAGTTTTATGATTAAAAATCAATAATATATTTAATATAGAAGCATCAATTTGCACTTTATATTCACTGTAAAAAAATCTGACCAGTTTTCCTGTAGGGATCGGAAAAATAGTTGCCCTTATCGTGCCGGAAAATTTTCCGACCCAGCTTAGAATAAAATCCGTAAAAGAAATAGTCAATAAAACGGTATTTTACGGATTTTATTCCGAGCTGTGTCGGAAAATTTTCCGGTACGATAAGGGCAACTATGTTTCCGATTCCTACAGGAAAACTGGTCGTATGTTTATACAGTGTTTTCTAACAGAGCGAAATTGAAAAAAAAAACATTACGTAAAGAAATGAAATTTTACTTAAAACGTAATATTTTCCCTAAATTCGCAGCAACGAGAGTTTTTAGAGTTAGGTACTAATGCAATTGTCAAAGAATATAAATATGAATATAAAAGTACTCTAATTTTTTATATTACTTTCTCCTTTTTTATAAAAAAAAACAAAAACAAATTATCCACTTCTATAAAAAAATCCAAATGTGTTACATCTGAGATTGTAATAAATCCATGAGAAAGATTTTTTATTTTGTATTCCTTCCTAGAAAATTATGTAACTGCATGTCACCTGCAAGGGAATTTAAATACGTCCCAGTTTATTTGTTTCTGCAGTTAGTCGCTTTTTTCTATTACATTTAACCTCAAGATTGCCAGATAAAATTATAGTGAAGAAATCGATATATTCCGCCTTGAGACGTGTTATCCCACGCAAAGTATTTCTAGTTAACTGTATTTGCATTAAGTATAAAAATTGTCTTGGGATAAAAGATAAATGGCTTTAAATATCATCAAAGAATTTATAATATGCAAATCAATTACTTAACAAACTTTTAAAGACATAAATTAATTGGAACGTTAATTAATTCTATAAAGTTCCATAATTGCATAGTAAATTAGCATCTTGGTGCAATGTAGCGGCAATGCTGAAATGAAAAAGACAATGTTTCGGAGAAAATATTGAGGAATTGAATCTTAGATCTTAAGTTGAAGCTACATTTTTTTGTATCCCTTGCAAATAAATAGTTTAACAGAGCTGTACTTGGAAGGGAAATTAATAACGCCCGAATTTATTTGGTATCAGAAATATGAAAGATAATATTTCTCTTTGAGAAATTAAAATTGTCAGGTTAAATAACGGAAACAATATCTACATTGTTTTGTTTTGTGGTAAATTATCACTCGCGAGAGAATTATCGCGAAGAGATTTTGCAAATAGAACTAAAGTTTCTGCAAAATAAGTGATTATTTGCAACAAATATGATTAATGATTTCCTAATGTGATCGTATTTTGCAAGTTACGTTTGTTTGTATATGAACGCAAAAAACTATCACAAGAAAATACAATACATCTATTTAGAAAATATTAGCACGCAGTTCATAATTCATATTACCACATTCTCATTAATAATTATTATTTTTTTGTTAGAAAAATTAACAAATTTAATTAGAGAAAATGTTTCTAAAAGTATTTTTCCCTTTTTAATTTTTTCGAAAAAAGGAGAAAAATGATCAGACTTGTAAAAAGTCTTAAATGGTATTTCTCATATCTAAGAATTCTAAGAATGCTTCTTTAACTTTACAATATTTCCATGGCAATTGTAGCATTTTTAATGAAAATAACTTAATTGTGTTACTAAATTTCCCATGCAAGTTTTACTAATACTGTCTCAGTTCATCTGTTTTCGAAAAATGAGTATATTTTTTCTTTTTTTTTTTTTTTTAGCTCAAAATTCTTAAAAAAATAAAGAGCACAAAATCATTATGTCTCATCTTCTATTATGGCTCATAAGGGTTTTGCATTTAACAATCTTTGCAATAAGGAAAAAAAAATATGAAGGAAATAATTTAATAGCATTATGTGTCCTTGAAAAATTTATAAATTTCAAAATATTACTCACGAACATTCAAAGATACTAATTAATTTGAAATCATAAAATACTTTATTAATATATTATTGTGAGTATATAATAGAGCAACATCTTGTTGCGATATAGTGCCGTTGTAGACCAGGAAAAAGAATCACCTTCAGAAAACTATGTTGAAGCTTTTCTTTTAAGATTTTTATAATCTCAAGAACCTACATTTTAATTTGATTTTGTTTTTTCAATAAAATGGGTAACTGAAATTTATCTTCATGGAAAATTATAACATATCAGTGTAGTTTTCATTAAACGTGTCACTTATGTTCTATTATTTTTACTTCAAAATTCTGAGACGAAATCGATATGTGACGGCATGAAATATTTTAGTGTCATAAAGAAATTCGTATTTAATAGTTTTATAGTAAATGAAGAAAAAGGTACAGAGAAAAGCGCAGTATTTATCTTTAATAAATTCATAAAAATCAAATAACTTACGCAAGGAACTTTGAAAGGTGTTATTTAATTGGAACTAATTGGAATATTTTATAATAAAGTTGTGGTAAATACAAGTAGAATTGCATCTTGTTGGAATATGGCTGTATTTATTAAAGGAAATAAAAGGGTTCAGAAAATTATTTTTAAACGGTACATTTACAATAAGCAGAACTGCATTTGAATTTGGTTTTATTTGTTTAACACTAAACTTACCGGTATTTTTTTTATACCTATTCCTACCAAAAGGGGTCAAATTACCCCTATATCAAAAGTTATGTATTTTACGATGTTTTGCGAAAAATATGAAGTTGATACACTTTGGTGGCTGAATAAAATATTCTTTGGTAATTAATTATTACAATTTTTTTATTTATTAAAGTTAAAAAATATATATATAATTACGCAAAAAAATAAGGAAACAATTAATCATTTCAAGAAATTCGAAAATTTAATGAATAAATATTGTGCAAATTTGTTTTTTGTTCACCACTTATTTTTAAAATTATTTCTTTATCGATATAACCTGAAATGTTTAAAGTAGAATTTAACCTGGAGCAAAGTCAATTTCTAATTGCACCATCCCACATTAACCACTTGAAGAGCGGTGATGCCGTCACGGCATCACATAACTTTAATCACTATTTGCCACATTGGCACCCGAAGTTTTCATAAAAGTTTCACTTTTATTAAGTGCGCAAAAATATACTTTTACTTGTTTACAAATAAATTTTCTTGTAAATACTGGTATCATTCAATTATTTCAACATTTTACGAATACAAGTACCTTGCTACTGAAAGGGTTGACAAATATGATGTAATGCAGTAGAATAAACGATGTAATAGTAAAAATACCCAAGTTACTAATGTTCTTACAAAATAATACATTTATACCTTTATGATTTAACATAAATTTATTCAGGGGTCAAACGACCCCCTTTCAGTAGTTAAGCCTAAAATATTTTTTCTAGGCAAAAAAAAGTAGTTTGAAGATGAGGCATTTTAAGGAATAATATGATCATATATTTTAATAAAAGTCATGAAATATAAAGAAATTTCGTAATGTTTTAGTTTAAGAAATTCAAAAAGGCTCATTTGACTCCTCGCGGTAGTTTTAGTGTTAAGAAAATTATCTAAATGAATTTCCCTTGGACAGGATATCCTAACGCACCTTTTGTTTGTTTTCACAAAAAGTGGCATAAATGTTAAATTATTCTTACTGTAAAATACTCTAAAGTGACACCGACAAAATCAACACCCTTTGCCTTGATATATATTAATGCCCTCAAGTAATTTGCAGTTAACTACCTTTCGGAAAATTTACGGTGAAAAGAGTATTATTTTATAATTAATGAACTTAAAAAAGTTAAAAAAATTACGGAAGGAACTTTAAAAAATATACACTAATTTGAAAATATAAATACTTTTTTAAAGCACTTAATAATTTAATATCTTGTTACATTATAGAGCCATTGCGGAAAGAAAAATAAACAGGAAAAATATATTCAGAGATTATTTTCTTATATTAATAAATATGAAGAAGCATTTTTAATTTTACATTCTTTAAAATAATGTCATGGAACTGAAAGAGATAACATCTCAGTTCATTTCTGTATGCAAAAACGCATTATTTTTGTTTTGCTATCTTTACCTGAAAATTCACTTCTGAAATTTCGGCGAAAATTTTGATATATATCTCTTAAGTTATATCCTCAATCTCAAGAAAATTGTAGTTCAAAGTCGTTAAAGCTTGGAGAAAGAAAATGAAAATTCTGGAAAATATCAGTTGCATTGTATTAAATAACATAAATGATTTCATAATAATCCATTATTTGCGTTTAACTCTAAGTTATGTATCTCCTTTCAACAACTATTTCAAAAAAATATTGAAATTTATTTTTTTAACCTTATACTGTCACTAAGATTTTGTGTAACTGAAATTGGATTGCAAAGAATGTTATTCATACCTGTGTCCATTTGATTACCCTAAATAAGTTACTTCAGTTTCATTTTTCTTTTTACTTCAAAATTCGGCAAATTTACTATCTGTAAGACATATTACCGCAGTTCGTAAGAAAACAATTACGAAATATTTACATAGAAAAAGACTTCAATTTCTGCCTAAATAGTAGCCAATATCTTTAATGAATTCATAAAATCTAAACCGATTAGTTTGGAAACATACAGGATATTAAGTAACTGAGACGTGCTAAATGTGTTTTAAACAGGTTGGTGTAAACAAATAATAAATAGCATTTCGCTACATTATAGTAGCATTCTTTACATTAGGTCAACTGGGAAGTTTATAACATATAATATTATAAAAGTTAAGGTGTATGCTTTATAAAAATTTCTTTAAGGAAAAAATTGTACTGTCATAATTTTAGGTTTTAGCATGCAAATTATTTTGAGTACTTGGTAATACATCGGATGATTGTGCGAGTTTTCGAGGGAAACGCCACTGTTTCCCTATCCCAGCTGCCGGTGAAGTGGTTACAACATACAGAAATTTCTTAATCTATATTTGGAATCAACATATTTTTTTAAATAATTCTCAAGAATGCTTGTTTTTTACCCTGCATTTGCGTATTATCTATAGAACGTCCTGCACAACCCTCTGAATAGAATAAGCTCAATTTTCAGTACCTGTGAATGAGAATTAAGTTATAATTTTCTATAAAAAACGTATTCAATTAAGAATATACACATAAATGGCCTTTAAATTTACCACAAGTTTGGAAATTGCAAATAATTTGTTTAATACCAAATTTTTGTGCAACACTTTTCTTTTACAGAAACATAGATGCAGAGAAAAATAAGGGAAGCAATGAAAAAAATAAAAAATCGTAAAATATATAGTGGTAATATAACGGGCGTTTTTTGAATTATTTTCCTTCTTTTCACTATTCGTTTTGCTCAAAAATTCTTGTGGACAATACGAAAACAATACAGTGTACAAATTTGTACAATAAAAGCACTTTTCTTTTAATTGACATCGATAACTTAACATTAAACAATCTGAAATGGCATCTTATGCATACACGACAGAATGTTTTAATAATATACTAGTTAGCTAGTTAGTGCCCGTCAAGAATTGACGGTAAATAACTTGAATGTTTAATTAGAAAAATTCTTTAATTTTTAATTAGTTGCTTTTAAATTAATTATTGAATGACGAATTATTTGACGATTTTTTATATTGGATAAGTGGTTCTTATTTCTTTAAGGGGATAGATGGTGCTGCCAGTCTAACCTATTCAATGAAGTGAAAGAATTTTAAGCTTATAATTTACAACTAATTATGCTTGCTTTTTATCAGAAATTTACCTAAAAACACAGGGTAGAAAATTTATTTTTACTTATTATGACCTGATTTTTTTTAATAACAATATCTATTTTCATAGACTTATTTATTTATTAAAACTACACGGTCATTAAAAGCTGCCATGAATTTTATTTTTATCTGTTTCACTCTCTAAAAACTTAAATTTGAAACTTGATGCAGCTAACGATCTATAATATATATTTTATTACTTGAATTTTATTTTAAATTTTATACATTTTTTAAATATTAAACCTGGATATCAATGTAATTTCTTTTATAGCTATTATGCGAATATATTTTTTTACGCAAATGAATGACAAACTTTTTTTTTCTGACACACACACATATATATTCTTGATAATGGTCAGAAAATATAACGAAAATTTTTGATCAGCTCAATTTATTTAATTGATAATTACATGCAAAAGATTTTAGCTTAAATATTTTAAATATAAAATCATTATTTTTTCAAAATATTATTGAGTGTTAAATTTTATTTAATTATAAAGCATTCAAATAATAATAATAATAAAATAAAAATCCTATAACTTCTCTTTCTAATAAAATATGTCATTATTGAAATGAATTACCGGCAAAAGTATTACTCGTTTTGCCATGCTTGGGTTCGAACCTGCGTCTTGTACAAAAATTCAGAGCTTTAAAGTGCTGCGTAAACCCGCTACGCTAGCGGGGACTGGTTTTACTTCCTTCTAAACTGAAGAGGTTCGAAAAACAGTTGACGGATACGAATGTCGTGAATTTGAGTTCTGATCTCACAGAAATAGTTTTGCGCTTTAATAATTTATGCCTTATTTTTTCAAAGAAGTAGCTATAACTTAATATGCTAGTTTCTTTCGTGTCTAACTATTGTCAATTCATAAGACGGATCACAGAGTCCATAACTTTTAACCTCAAATCACTGTGTTTATCTTCTGTGTGTAATATGACCAAAACAATATGACATCCCGAAATAAACTGTATCTAGCTCTTAGTATAGACACAATACATTTTTTAATTGTTAATAATGATGAAAGAGCCAAATAATATTAACTTTGTGAAAGAAAGAATAGCTTGTTTACAGTAAGATTGAATGGCAGACGAACTTGAACGTGCAGCTCGTCACTCTAAAGGCAGACTTGTACTTATGTACTGCGCATACGCAAATGTAGAATTTAATTTTAAATTTACGGCTAATTAATAAATCATTTGATCAAACGAATGGAGGATAACAAATCTGTGACCAAATATCTTTCATTTAAAAAAAGATTGGTGTAATTTGACGCAGCAGTTTCTTCTCACGGACTGTCGAAAGAAAACGCTTAGCGTTTTAAATAAATAAATAAATATATATATATATATATATATAGTGTATTATTTGTTTAAATGATTACTAATTCCAACAGTATTTGAAACATATGTCAATATTCATTAATTTTTACTGTCATTGATTGAAAAAATGTTTGAAAAGTTAAGTTTAACGATATATTTTTAAAAGCAAAATTGAAATGATAAAATTGCATTAAGTATACAAATTTTCATTTTACAATCAATGTGGATATTTTTTAAACGAGTTTGTTTAAGCGGAAAATAAATCTTAATATTATTTAATTTTTTTTAATTAGTTTAATTTATTTTGAATTATAAGTAAGAAAAGAAAAAAGAACGTATAATGTAGATTGTACGTAATTTCCTTTTTAACTAAAAATTGCAATTCGTTTATTTGAAAAAATCTTAAGCTATCGCAGAAAAGAAAAGCAGGTCAGCATACATAATGAAAATGGACTAAACGTCTAATATTATAAAAACAGGAATTTTGATATGTGATTTACAACCGATGATACAAGCTTACTTTTCTCATTTTGCGTCTCAGCCTTAAAATTATTATTTTAAAAAAATCAGTAGCAAATCTTATTCAGCAATATATGTCCCAGTATCAAGCTTATCATGTAATACCAGGAAACTTAACCCATATTACTTAGGCAGTGATTTCTGTAGCTTGTGGTGATGGGTAGAAAAATGGATATCTGTATAGAAAATTACACTTCTACACATATAATTCGCTTAAAATACCAAATGTTCCCCGAGAAATATCTTCTCCCGTTTGAATTCATCGCTAGATACATTCATTCTTCCAGTATTTTACATTTATACATTTTTCCTTTCTTAACAATGTCTTTTTTGTGTTGCCTCAGTGAGAAAAATTATCTATGTTTTCAGTCACTATTACTTTAATAATCATGGATAATGAGAGAAGTATTCTCTATTCCGGATTAAATTCAAATGTATTTTTCTTTCCCTAAAGTTGTTTACATATATTTTAGTTTAAATGAAATTTTAATAGAAATGTAATAATATTTTTTCAGCACTGTAAAGAAGAATATTTTTTTATCTGAAAAAAGATGTTAACGAAATTATAGTAAAACTCCTTCTGTGTAGCCGCTATTCCGAAAATAGTTTCTTAAACTACAAAAATCTGTTAAACTGATAACTTTCCAAAATTTCAGGACGAATTTCTGTAGCAAAATGTTCTTTTTTGTCAAACATAAATTAAAGGAAATTTCCGAAAGTTGCTGTTATAGTGTACAGTTCAACCATGAAATATTCAAATTCGGTTTTGAGTGAAAATAAAGCGAAATAACGCAGTAATCGAAAAGTCGCCATTTGTTTATGGCGAAACACCTGATTCGTGTAAAAATATCTATGTTTCATCAAATATCACTATATTGGACAGCACTTTGTCGTCCGTTTCAGTATATATCTATATTATAAAGGACAAACATATCTGTGCGTAACGCATACGTCATTTTCAGAATGGCAACACTTTGAAATTTGAAATAAAATTTTGGCTTTGCAATTTTCTCTACTGCAAATTTTTAAACTTCTAAACATCGCACATTTTAAATTTTTACACCGTCGTATAAGGAAAAAAAATGCTCTTTTAAATGCAATTTGTTTGAAAACTGTATCTCAATTTATTTTTGAGATACTAATTTTTTTGTAGTTTATAATACCATTTTTCTTATCGTGGCAACAAAAGTACCTGATTTCATTGAAAGTCATTGAAAGTAAACGGAAAATAGTCGAAAATACGAGATATTGTATCTTTCTGTTGCCATTTTCTAATGAAAACTAAAAAAAAGGTTGGAATTAAGTTATGGGCTGTGTCAAGAATATTGTCTGTTATTCTGTGATAGTGACGTCATATGCACACTTTTCTATAGACGAAGTTTAAAACTGGATTGTAAAAGTGGATTGCTTTAGCGGATGCAAATGACGTCATTTTATAAAAAAGCGTGCATTTTATTTCTTAAACCTGAATTATGTTTTGTAGAAGTGCGTCATTTTCACAGCCCAGCTGCTTTGAAATTCTTCATGGGTGAAAATGCTTCACATTTAAAAATAATGTAATCGAAATCACACACTGATAAAACGCAATGTTTTACAAAAATTTAGAGTATCTTTATAAAGTATATTTTTCAATCTTCTGACCATCGTTACATTTTCAATTTTCGTCGCATAGAGAAAAAATTTACTTTCAAATGCAATTTGTTTAAAAACTTTATCTTAATTGACTGATGTATTATATTTTCTAAAATAATTTTTAAGCATGATTTTTTTTTAAGTTTATCTTATCACGTGCCGGTTTCAATACATAATAATAATAAACATTTTTTACATAAAGCAACTAACATTTTTTGGCATTTGTTTCTGACTATTTTGGCATAAGGAAATTAATACTTCCTTTATAAATAAATAAAAGAATAATATTAAAAAAACCACCAATCTAACATATTTGTGAAAGACAAATTAACGAAATTAATACTTCTTTTATAAACAAATAAAAGAATAATATTGAAAAAACAACAAATCTAACATATTTGTAATCGTACAATTTAAATTTTTAGATCACCAAATAGGATTTTTTTTTAATGGAATAACTTTGCAAAGTCCATCTCAGTTTACTGATTGTCTATAGTTTTAAAAACAATTTTTAAGCATGAAAAATTTTTTAATTTATCTATATCGCGCGGAGCTCGATTACGAAAGATTAATCCGTTTGCCCTTAAAACAAAATACAGACTTCATCATTTTCTTACGGCTAATATCCATTAAAAAAATTCCCTATGAATAAATAAATAAAATAATTTAAATAAAACACAAATTTACCAGACATGTATAAGTTCTGAAATTATCAGAATATAAAAGGATGCCATAAGTAGCAAAATCTTGGCAAATAACTCTTATTATGCGACTAATAAGAAAATATCGCTTTTGATAAATTTCAAAAATTTATTTGATTGTATAATTCGTATTTTCCATATAAAAAATGCTTTTTTAATGTAAGTTGTCAATCTAAAAATATTATGGAATATAAAAAAAAAAAAATTATTAGTTTTCAATTTAAAAAAATTATTTCATCTATATTCTTTAACCCGGGAAGCCCGGGTACGATCCCCTAGTATATATAAAGGATGGCCCATCTGTTTGGTCTTTTTTTATAATGAAAGGAAACACATTTTTATGAGTGAAAATCGAAATTCTTTATTGAACATGGAAAATGGGTCTATGCCATTTATGTATGGAATAGAATATTGCAGATGTGACCACCACGGCTCCGCTTATATGCCATCATCCGAATATCAAAACGTTCGATGACTTTTCCCAGAATGAGCGGATCCATGGCCAAAATTTCACCCCGGATATTACATTCGAGGCCATGGATTGTGCATGGGGCATTAGTGTACCCTTTACTTTTCCTAAACCCCAAAGAAAATAATCCATTGATATTAAATCATACGATCTTGGCTGCCAATTCACATCAGAATTTCTTGAAATTATGAAATCTGGAAATTTCTCATTCAATAAGTTGATAGTTTCACGAACAGTGTGTGCCATTGAACCGTTGTTGTGCTGTCACGATTTCATAATTACAAATTTAAATGAATTTCACAATTTATACATGACACATGACAGCTGACACAAATAACCCGAAAAATTTTCATAGTTCAAAAAAGAAACAACAGATGGACGGCCCTACACACACACACGCATATATATATATATATATATATATATATATATATATATATATAAACAGACACACACATATATACCTGCAAGTATTTCTATAAATAGTTATATTTCTATTAATATATTTTCAAAGTTTTTTCTAGCATTTCAAATTTACATTTACAATTTCAGATTAAATATTGTATAGTATGTTCTTTGATTTCTACACATTTGTTTTCATTTTAATTATATATATGTTAAATTATTAGATCCAATTTCATAATTTCCTTGTACTATTCTAAATTACTATTCTATATCTACTAAATCTTCATTATTAAATAATCTCTATTTTTAACTCTGTTAAATGCCCTATATTTTAATGTCTCACTTGTCTAATTTACTAAAATATTACGTTTTTAGTATTCTTAAATTAAATGCTCCATTCCTGATCTTTTTTCTTTAGAATGTTCTTTTAACAGCCATTTTTTTCACTTCCGAGAATTTATTTTCCTTCGCTTATTCTGGGGTTTTCCTTTTTAACTTCAAATTCATCCGCTACTCTGTCAGCAATCTTTCCATGGCGTGGTATCCTTAATTATTATTTGGGTGATAGCGCGACCTACGTCATATTTGTATTATTACGCTAGGCGAACAAAAAAGTCGATGTTCGCAGTGTTTCCTCAGAATTTCGTCATATTTCTACTTGTCATACCATCCCCTGGTCACTGCCCGATATATCCTTATCTCAAATCTTGTTTACCTCTAATAAATATTTAAAGCTATTTGCTTGACATTGTTTGTCTACAATAAGCAATGAATAGACTCCAACTATTTGTGGAAGCTGATATGCTCTATTTATTCAAATAACGAGTTGAACTTATTGTTTCTGTTGCATTGTTTCTATTAGTATGGGAAACTTACTTTGGATGATTTTTTTCGTATAACCAGACACAATTAATTGTCAAACATTATCAGCATTTTGTGGTGGGGGTGTGGAAGTAGTATCAGACTGTAAAGGGTTAACATGAAATACGCAACTATTCTCCCAGTGGAAATCATTAAGTATTCCTTGATTTAAAAATATTCTACAGGGTCTAGATGGATAGTGTCTTTTAAAATGATTGTTCTGAATTCTAGGATTCGAAAATCTAGAGCCATGTACATTAGAATTAAAGTCAGTAGTAGGGAAATGAAAATTTTGGTGGGCGAATCCAATTTCTGGGAGCACCATAACATTGTTCGAAAGATGTAGTCGGTTGCTGAAAAGGCCTATCATAGGATTTTGCTGAAAAGATTTATCATTAGCAACGACATTTCGTGTAGTAGAAGCAGGGGATTGGAAGTGAGGATAAGTTGTCTAACTTGTTTATACCAGTCTGTGGAACTACTATGTGAGATTATAACTAAAGCATTTTTAAACTATGGTGCTAATCCATCAGTTATGCCTTGCACAATGATTGTCTCACGTAATTTTAACTTTCTTCCAATCCCTACCTTTTTATGACAGTAACTTTCCAACTCTTTTAAATAATTTAATTTTAGAGATTCGAAATCTGAAAATATAGGTACTTCAATTTTGATAATTTTTTCTACTCAAATATCTGAAATTTGAGCATAACTATCACAGTTTTGACACTCATTGGTGGAAATCTTTAAGGAATCCCCCTGTAAATATTTTGGAATACTTTCAATTTTCCAAGTATCACTTTGTTTACCAGAGCTGCAAACGTTATCAAAATATGCTAACCACTGCTGAATGTCCATTCCTAAATCGGGATCAAAAGATACAATACTAGTTTCAGACATTCTGCTTTTTTATTTCCACGAAACAAAGCTAGAATATCTAACTTTAACTCCAGATCGTTAAAGCATTACAAAATATCCTTTAAAATCTCTAGCATATTACTTAACAGAAATATAAAAATAATAATAAAAATCTCATAATAAATAATAATATAACACAAGAACGTAAATAAAATCTCAGAATGTTAAAATACTCTGTCACCCCTAATCTTTTGTAAGTATGCAAAAAATAATAAAGTTGGCTCTTATTACGAAAGAATAAGTAAAATAAAGACCTGTCACTTAAATGCTCTTAAACTTTTGCAGATAAACAAACGCAAGTGATTTCGAATAAATAATAAAGTAAAATAAAATAAAATATATTGATGCAATAACAAGGGATAAATATGAAATTTTCAGCACAAAGCATATATCATTCTTAAAATGCCTAACGTAATGGTGTCTTGATTTTGGCCACATTTTTCATGTTCTTTTTTATGTTAATGATGTTAGTTGATTTATTTGAAATTTTCTTTTTCAGGTGACCGCCATAGTGGGGACAGACTTTTCGGAAATTGAGTTGACATTAGATGCTGTCTTGTTGTTTACTGTTCGTAGATGTCATCATAAATCCTACCGGCTAAATGTTAGATTATTCTAACATTGGAAGGTTTTACTAGTGAATGAAATAAATAGCCGTCAAGTTACCAGTACTGCAGAGTTATTCGTAACTATAGTAATATGAAAAGAAAACTGCACGCATAAATTTGGTACGAATATTCGAAGTGATGGCAGCCATCGAGTGATAATCCAGCTAATAAATATTTCGAAGTAGTGGCAGTCATCGAGTGAAAATACGGCCAAAAAAACATCCAAGGTAGGTTTCCCATAGTAATAGAAACAAGACAGGAATAAGCTCAACTCTCTATTTGAATAACTAGAAGCATAGCGGCTTCCACAAATAGTTGGAGTCTAATCATCGCTTATTGTAGTCAAAAAATGTTATGGAAATAGCTTTAAATAATTATTACTGGTAAACAAGATTTGAGATAAGAACATATCGGACGGTGAACAGGGGATGGTATGACAAGTGGAAATACGACGAAAATCTGAGGAAACACTGCGAGCATCGACTTTTTGTTCGCCTAGCTAGTAATACAAATATGACGTAGGTCGCGCTCTCACCCAATTAATAATTTTGGATACCACGCCATGGAAAGAGCGCTGACAGAGTAGCGGATGAATTTTAAGTTAAAAAGGAAAACCCCAGAAAAAGCGCGGGAAAGTAAATTCTCGGAAGTGAAAAAAATGGCTGTTAAAAGAACATTCTAAAAGAAAAAAGACCAGGAATGTAGCATTTAATTTAACAATACTAAAAACGTAATATTTTAATAAATTAGATAAGTGAGACATCAAAATATAGGGAATTTAACAAAGTTAAAGATAGAGATTATTTAATAATGAAGATTTAGTGAATATAGAATAGTAATTTAGAATAGTACAGGGGAATCGCCAAATTACGTCTAATAATGTAATATATATATGATGGTATAAGAAGAAGTGAGCAAACGTATGCTGCTAGTACTGGCCATCACACGATTTGTTAATACTGACTCCGGACGCTGCAATAAAACCCAATTTAACACATTGGAGACGTTGTTTTGAGAAACCTCCCCCTGATCGATCACAAGCATAAAACCTTACAGGACCTACCATCTGGGGATTAATTGTGGATCACCAGAAAAAGATTTCTACCGCCTGCCGGAAGTGAGGATCCCTATGAACAGGCTACCTCTGTAATTCAATCCAATCCAGTGGATGGGACAACTTAAACATATATGTTAATAAAATAAAAAGTTTGATAAAAAAAAAAAAAAAAAACAGGAAAATTTGACTTCCCGCATCTTCCGTACTCAGGCTAACTACCTAGGATGGCAGTACTAAGGGAATAGAAAATTAAATCAAAAAGTTGCCTGTACCTCATTAGTTCATCTGCTGAAAGAGTATCTACTAGCTTTAATCCACACAAAGGGAGTGTTTTACACCAAAGACTCACCCAAGCATCGGTGTGGGATACGAGAGGATGTGCACTCGATGAAACTCTAGCTACAGACTATCGTTTCGCGGAGCGCGTATTTTCCGGATTAGATGCAGGGCTCCATCGCTAACCAGCGCTCATCAAGGACCATGCTTTGCTCTTCTTCCGTAACTGGAAGGAATCGGTACGGCGTCATCGTCCAGGCTCTAGGTCATCCTACATCGCATATGTAATGTTGATTCGAGACCACCTGAATTTGCGCGTACCCTTTAATAGTGTACGCGAAAGAAATTTATTAGTCGTGATTGATGTCAATCCACACTCTGTATTATGGAAATTGTTGTTTGAACTTTGTTCTTACATACATAATGCACAATAAGAAAAATTTAATCATTTTTATCAAAGAGTCTTGTCTAAAATATAAATTTTACACGACGATTTTCGACGTTTAATTTTTGATTACCTAACTTATTATTAACAACCATAAAAAAGTAACAGTTAGCAATGCCTAAATACAAATTGCTAAAATTAACGCAAAATTCTTACCCAACAAACAATTACCTTGACAGATAGTTTTCAGTAAATTATGCGACATTAGATAAAACATACATAAAACAAATAAAAATATTATGATATTATTTTTATTTGCGTCAATCCACAATATAGCAAACTTTTTTACTTCAAAAAACTTATTAGTTTTACTATTAATCCAGATTAAATAATATGTTTAGGCAATTTCGTTAAATGAAATTACACAAATGCATGAGGTTATTATCAATTTTATACGTATTACGTCAAGAAAGGAAATAAAGCTGAATATTTCGCAGGGAGAAAATAATTATTCCACAAAATTGCCGTATTTATTTCTTTAATAAGCAGATGATATCTTATTCGTAATCTAATCGGATTTCATTTTTCTTTCTCAAGCACATTTAGTCATTCAAATTATTCAACCGTCAAAATGAAAGATATATCAAATTAAATTATATAGTGAAATTGAAATATCTCTTTGTGGAAAAGGATTCATCTGCCTTCATTTAATATTACATTTTTGTTGTTACGTTTATACGTACATCATACATATATCTCTAGAATATACAAAATATATGGAAACGATTTTTAAAGTAAATTTCAACCGCAAAATGCCATTTTTTGCGACACTTTGACTCTAACTGATAGTGTTCACTCATGGATTTTTCTTGAAATTGCGACAATAGTAAAAAGTTTTATTTTTCAGTAATGATAATTCTCTCCCGACACCTTTCGCAGATGATTTTGAAGTGTTTTCTATATTCATGGGTGTCATTTTCTTACCGCTCGCTTTAAATAACCCCTAGTAAGTGCTAAATTGAAATTTGTGGTAGCAAGAGATGAAAGATAGATTTATTTTAGTGGTTGTAACAAAAGCGATGCATTCTTTTAAATTTAATTAATTAGAATGAAAATAAATAATAACAAAGTCACTTCTTGAAAGTATAAAAGAGTTTCTGCATACATCAATGATAGCTGCTTGAAATTATTAGGGAAATAAATTAAAATGAAGGAAATATCATGTAAAACTACTGTAAAAATCTCTGATTAGAGCAAAACATTTTAAAATCAATTTTTGAAAAAATGATTCCAGTTTTTATGGCATATAAAATACCATGTTTCTTTTTCACAATTAATATCGAGCTTCAAATTGCAAAATAATCTATTTCAGTATCTGCTACTATAGTTTTTTTCTCGGGGATACTAAAAAAAAACAAAACAAGAAAGCAACACATGTCATTATAATAATTTCCGAAATAATGAATCAATTGGATCTTAATTGCGATGGATCTTTGTTGATCTTGCTGGTAATTTGAATGAATTTAATAAGCAAGTATGATATTTCGTTTACAGAGATGCACAAAAGTAATAAACATTCCACTCCGTCCTTCAGTAGGATTCCGAAAAACAAAATGAAATAAAAATAAATTGGGACAATGTATTTTCTTCCATGTGTTTTGCATGAGTGCATTAATGAAGTATTTAGATTTTTTTGTTCATTTACAGGAACATTAAAACGGAAAAAAACATGCAAAATTGGCATCAAGATAACGTGTGAAATACCGAAACTAATTCAATAATTTAATTTTCATACATTAGACAGAATTCACCACACTTAAATTAATATATATATATAAATAGTTAATTAAAAACTGCAATACAAAAACTATAATACAAAAAATACAAAAGACGTTTCGCTGTGCAAACGCACAGCCTCATCACTACACAATCAGCTACAGCAGAATATCGAAACATGTCAATTTTTCACCCCAGTTGGGTTTAATGTATTTATTATTTGTATGGCTGTATAATATTTATATATACCTTTACATGTCAATATAATTCAATAATTTAGCTATATTGAACAATGAAATAAACCTACGTTCCCGACTGCGTTGGAGAGAAAGAATTTTCGATGGAATTTACAGCATAGGCCATTCTTTCCTTGATTCGCGACGACTGGTAAAAAAAAGTTTTTTTTTTCGATTATCTTTAGATTAACCCATTTTAGGCCAATGTCATTGGAATTTAAAAAAAAAAAAACTTAAACTTTTTTAAAATACTTTTATTTTCACATATTTGTGTGAGTAGATTGAAGATTTTTGGATATTTTAGTCAATATAAATTCAAAATATGGTATGGGTGGTATACAACCATTTTGCCTTATCTAATACCTTCAGTGATATGATTTAAAACACTCAGGATACAGATGCTTTCCACATTTTCCCCACCTGCATTCCGGACTGTGTTAGAAGGAAAATATTTTATAATTGGATTATTCAAAATAATTATGTACAGCAGGAGCCATCCTTTTGTTTTTACTCCGCTTCGACTGGTAAGAAAAAATGTTCAGATTATCGTTCCATTAACCATTTTATTCCAAGAAAAGTAAAAAAGGTAAAAGTAAAAAAAAAAAAAATCTTATTTATTCAATTCCTACTATTAGTTCACACTCTCCCTATATTTATTTATTTATATATTTATATATTTATATACCTTGTTCAAATTTTCAATCGTTAATAAAATACTCATTATTCATCCTATCAATTTGAAATAAATTTTTTAAAACTTGTACTGGATGACAATTGATGTTAATACAGTTTTTCAAATATTAATTAATTAATTAATTTTAGTTTTGCATGGGAAACAAAATGGCGGTCATTGGTTATTGAAGATCAAAGAAAGTATTTTCAATAAGGGGTTACCACAGGGTGGACCCTGTTCTGTCGCCAAATACCGCCAAGTTTGTCGCCAACTTGGCGATATATCTCCAAATTTGCGGCCAAAATGAGTCGGCAAAATTGTGGCAACTTGGCGATATCTCTAATATTTCGCCAAATTCCCACATAATTTCATTGTAAACCTACTTGCTTATAGAAAATCAACAAATTGAGATATTTTAATGCAACAAAAAGTAATATTAGCTTAAGGGATTATATAAAATGTTTTGTTTGATGACCTAAGTAGGAATTGACTTTAAAAACAAAATTTTTATGTTACTTGTTATTGTTACTTTTATTTTGACCTATTTTTATGAGTGCATTGATGGTTTAAGAGAATTATAGTCAATATGAACCAAAAATAGTGAGTAAAACTTAATTTGTATATTGAACTGTAATAAAGTTTATCAAGACTATTATCCTCGTTTTCTTATATACATGTAAAAGATATCATCACAACCCCAGATAAAATGAACGCAAGGAAGAAAAATAAATTCGAAATCATGTGTCGCATACTGCTCCAAACCTTAAAAGACTTAAAAAAATAATCTTACTTCAGCTTTTCTTTTACTTAAAATTACTGCTTCATCAAAAATAACGGATTTATCAGCTTTCGGTCTTCGGTACTGGTTCGGTTTGAAGAAGTGGCTAAGAAGATTTGCTTTCAAAACTAGTACCTCGGTAAGAGAAACGGATAAAAAATTTAATTGTTTGAGACGTTTCTCGACAAAAGTGAATCGGCAAGAATCTTGGTGAGCCTGCCAATTTCACCAAGCTAGAAGTTCTTAACTTGTCTTATTTGTATAATCGATCTCGTAAAGTCGAGTATCTTAAAGTCTGAGGTTTAGGATTCCTTAGTTCGAACAAAAACGTCTTTCGAAGGACAGTTTAACATACGCATTATACCTATGTCACCTCTCTCATACGGAGGCAACGAAATGCACACAGACAACACTTAATATGCTCGAACACAAGTCGTGATCGTTGGCTTAAACATTTGCACTTTTGTGTGATATTTTCTTCGAATGTTCGGTAAATACGGTTACAAAGACCGTCACGGAGAGCAATCCTTCCCCATACATACATTAGCATATTGGAAGTAGCAAACACTAACAAACTGACTAATCCGTTTCGGAGACCAGATTTCAATAACCCACTAATTATGCTAATAAAGAAAGTCATCATGTCAAATTAAATTTATTTTTATTTTCTTTCAACATAGAGAATTCACAGATTTACAAGTTTCTCGATTTTATATAAGTGTAAAAGCAGAATAAAAGCGGCTTTAGTCGTTGAAAGTTTACTAAATTTCATAGAAATATAACTAGGACAGTTCTGATGGTAGAATAATGAAATATTTAACATTTTACAATTCAAGAATTTAAAAGATTTTTATGAAATGTAAATTATAGAAACCAGAATCTGGTAGAAATATTTAAATTTCTTAACTTTTCAAAAATTTACTATTTTGGCTTAAAGGCTTTTTATGTAATGAAATATAAAGTGGAACAGTTTTGCCATTGAATCTATAGCTAAATAGCGATTAGTTTTTAGATAATGACATGAGGGGTTTCTTTGATATTCATACAAGAAAGTTTTATATTCAACTATCATAACGTAGTATAAAAGCTTGACTAAAAAGTTTTCTGTATTTTAGATAAATAAGGAATTTTTTTTTTCAAGAATAAATCATTTGAAATGGAAGAATAAGCAACATGTTCTGGTATTATTTAAGTTCAATTTATGACTTCGTAGATAAATTACAAAATAACAAATTCAAGTGATTCTTTTGCTTTCATAAAAACAATGCAACAAAACAGATTTTTATATTCAAGATCTAAGGTTATTTAAGGAAAGATTTTTGACAATGCTGTGGAAGTTGTAAAGGACTGCTTTTTTCCCCGTCTGTTTATTTGCTTTATCCAATCATTCTTTCGGTGGATTAAATATAGCAACCTAGAATGTTTATTGGAAGAATATGCTTTATTTTACGACTCGCATTAAATTTGACTGATTTTCGAATAATATGACTAGTTTTATTCATTTTTGTGGGTTTATTATTGTCTTTGTTTGTTGATGATATGTAAATTGTAAGAGTATAAATGTATAAAATTAAAATAATTCTTTGGAATTTCTCTGTAAGTTTCATATATTTTACACGTTTTAAGAACAGCGTATCAATTATCAAAACATACTTAAACCATACAAAATAGAGTTTCTGAACTTTGGGGTAATATATTTTCATAATGTTATACATTTATTCTTTGTCTCATTCAATATGTAATCTCTTTTAGTTTGGCCACATCTTCACCCGATTTCACTGGGATATATAAGCCAATGTGTGAGTCGGAGAGTTCTGTTTTTGCAGTATGTATGGAAATTTGTTTGGTGACTATTAGATAATCATTTATGCACTGAACAATAATATTTAATAGTAAACTAAGTACGGAAAATTTTATATCATAAAAGTCCCCTAATCGTAACTAAAAAGACGAAATCCATAGAATAAAGTTCTAAAAATCGATTTCTAAAAACATTGCTTTGAATTTTAAAAAGGTAACTCTTTAATCCATTGTTGCATTTTTATGTGAAAAACTGTCGTTGCATTCTGGAATAAAGAACGATAAGCGACATTTCTTCGTTTACAGAAAGTAAGATGAAAAAAAAGAATTTTCTGTGTAATATCTAAGGTTTATTAAGGAGACATTTTTGTCAACGTTGTCGAAGTTATGTGACTTTCTCTTTTCTTTTTATTAGCTTCACACAAACATTCTTCTGGTTGAGTAAATGTACGCTCACAGAATATTTACCCGAGAATTTACCTACACTTCTTATAGCGTCTTTATTTTTTTGCTAGTCATAATATTTTGTTTGATTCATTGTTCTAGAATAAATATTATGTTAGCTTTGTACCGCGCTGGAAAAAAGTTTAAGACCCTTTGCTAATTTTGTTATTTGATTAAAATTCAGAAAACTGTATATATATCTTGAATTTAGACATAAATACCTGATATAATATGTGAAATTAATTCAATTGTAAAAGTTAAACAATACTTTTTCTACAAGTGTTTAAATTTTGTAATATTAATAAGTGGAAGTATGTTTAGGACTAGTATCTTCTTTTAAATCTAGCATTCTGAGATGAAGTCATGACTGTTGTGTCTTTTATGCGGAATTCAACTGCGATGATGCTTATCGGTAAGTAGTTACTATGTTTGAAGTTTTGGAATATGCATATCCTGCTTTGAGCGTTAACCGCGGGAAAACATTGAATTAAGAAGAAAAGGGTAAAATAAGGACTTTTTCGGATTGCGGACTGACTGAAAGGCAAATGGCCTTTAAAAAATAAATTTAAAACTACTGTACAAAATTTTTGTTTTAATCTAATGAATTAGAAATAAAACAAGCGCATGGCTATCAAAACTCTCAGCCCGGTGTAAACATGACGTTATTAGAATGGCGGTTCAAGATTGTGCGTATTCTTATAACAAAACATCTGCTCTAGAGCTTTCAATAACGTCCAGTAATGTTATAAATGTGTTAAAAAGTACCAAATGCTTGAATAATTCTAAATTAAAAGCCAATTCAAAACTACAAAAGCATCACAGTGATCAATGACTAAAATTCTCATCTTCGAATGTCTTAAAAATCAATATATGGCGCAAATTGTTTTTTACTAATTCAACAATATTCACCCTTGATGGTACACATGATTTAAGATATTATTTCCATGATTTACCAAGAGACCCATATCTGCTTTGAAAACGTGTAAAAGGTGATGGCTAAGCGCGTATTTGGGCAGGATCTAATGCAAAAGATAAAACAAGTTTGGTTCTCAGCAAAGCTCATTTGACTCTGAAGATATTTTTTGTAATAATTTTATTCCACTTCAAGGTAAACTTATTGACTATAATTTGGCATTGCTTCAAGATAATGCTTCAACTCGCAAGTCTGTGTAAACTTAAAATTGATCATCTGCTAACAACATCAAAACATGAGACATTTCATCTAAAAGTCCTGATATAAATCCAGACATGTGGTCAATCTTGTGTCGTAAAGTTTATGCCAACAGAAAGTAGATTGATATGATTGTTGAACTAAAAGCAGAGATTTTCTTAATATGGAAACAAATACCCACTTCCACATATAAACACCTGCTCAAAGCTTTACCAAAGCGTCCTTTGGAACTCACCAGTATGAAGGGAAAGCAAACAAAGTATTATAAATCAATGTACGAATCATTTACTTGTGTTATTTAGATTTTGATTATACTGGCGCTAAACTTTTCCCCACTAAATTTTATTATCTGGTAATTAATGTTTGATTATTGTTTAAAAATATTTTATTGCAATTTAAAACAAAAAAAAATCGAAGTCTATTAAAACTTCACACAACGTCCATTACAAATCACTTCAATAATCATTCCAGCTAGTATCATGTTTTTATGTTTAAAAACGAGCCTTAAAGTTTCACGTTGTTGTGTGTTATTTTTTTAGGCTACATATCTCTCTGAAAGTTCATGGCATTTCCATTTGCACTTTGCTAGCGTATGTAGCAATAAACGTATACAACTCTATGTTGTATAGTTGTTCGCAAAATATTATTTATTTTTAAAAAGTCTTATTTCTTTTTAACTACGATTTTTTCATTTTATTGCAGTTAGCAATTTTTAATTTATTGTTCGGAACCCTATGTCCGCGAGTAATACTCGCACTTCACCGGTTATTTCTATTTTCTTTATCTACATTTACATATCTCTGTTAAATCTCAACATGTATTATTGTTTGGAAATAATTGTAGATGAAATGATTTTTCGCATTATCACATGAACCGTAGCAGAGTATGAGTTTGAAAATCATTGAAACCTACAATGAAGTTAAAAATGAATTACTCACATAACACTGTTATAAAATTTTAAATGTGTTCTTTAAATTTAAAAAGAAAAGAAAATTATAAAATATATAAATACAATGTCGTAAAATATAAAATAATTTATTTACAAAAAATAAAATCTAGCTTTAAGTGATAATTTATTTATGAAGTTAGATAAGTGCAAAGCATTTTTACAACCATGTTTATCATTTCTGAAAGAAAATACTTTTTTAAATCAAGAAAGTGTTTATGTTAAACACACAGAATTACAGATAAAAAAATATACTAAAGAGAAATTTTTTTGACTTGACAATAATTATGACAGAAGCAAAATTATAAAAAAAAAAAACATTGTAAACATCAAAACTATGTTTTAACATTCGTATCTCTAAATCCTATTCCTTTCCTCACAATTTTTTTTTAATGCATTTGACATTTATTTAACCAAACGCTCAAATTAGCATACTGTTCAAAAGAATCATCATAATGTTTAAAACATGTTGTTTTTCGAAATAGGAGAATTACATTCTTTAGTTGTATTTCTGGAAAAACTTGAAATAAAATTGAATTGTTTATTTGCTTACCCTGATTCATAAAAATTCAAAGAAACGTTTAATAGGAAACTGGTACAATATGAGTATTTCTTATGAAATAGAATAAATATTTTAAAAATATTTAAGTGATCCTATGAAAAATAATTTAAAGGAGTGGGTTGTTTAAAAAATTTATCTTTTCATGTATTCTGCATAAAATATAAAATATTTATATTTTTATGAATTATAATAGATATCCAAGTTTTACACAGCATTCCTGAGATATTAACTTATTAAACAATAATATGATTTCTGTAATATATTCATATAGTGACCAGGATTTTATTTCATTATTGCCACAACAAAAGCAAAAAACAACTGAGGGTTATAAAAGCTTTATTTTCTTCTTAAAAAAAAGTATTTCGAATGTGAGCAGATAGTTTTAAAAATCTTTAAGTGTCGTGTTCTTTATCGTTTGAAAATACCATTTTTTTAAAGCATGCATTTGAATTCATAAAAAATAGTTTTCTATCTACGATATTTGAAGCAAAATGTGGAAACTGAAAAAATGCAATGCATTTTACAAAAGATGCCAACCGGAAAAAAAAAAAAATGACGCCTTGGAAATTGTGGATGTTCGGAGATTGAAACATTTACTTATAGTTGCATCGAACTTCTTGCAAGGTAGTCTTTAAATTATATATTTATTGACACAGTAGCAGGTAAAATTATTGAAACCTTTTGAAAATCTCGATTTTTAAAGTTTGATAGTATATAGCAGCATATAAGTTCGAAGTAAAGAAATAAAATTGTATATAGATGTAGTAAAATTTATATGTTTACTGTAGCTTAAAAACAGTCAGAGAAAATAGAACAAAGAATTTTTAGTACGGAAGGAAGCGCTCTCCTAAAGGCCTTGATCTGTTTTTGGCACTTAATATTTATTCGTGATTTTGTGATTAAAAAATACAGCAACAAGAATTGTGAAACCTTTTTTTCCGCCGCCAAGGTGTATATATTCTTTTATAAAATATTCTATTATCATAGTAAATACAACACTAATGCACCTTTAAAAAAATTACAGATTTTAATTGGCACCATTGATAGAAATAATGCAAACTTCGAAAATACAGATTTTTACATCCATAATAAGAAACATAATTTTTTCAAAATTTGAATACACTTGATTTTTTGGGGATAAAAAATACACAATTTTTACAGTCATATAAAACACACTTATTTTATAAAACAAATGTGCACACCATTTTTGTAAACGAACAATATTCACTTGGTTGTGCATTAAAAATGCAGATAAATCGCACAAATAGTGTAACATTTGAAATATAATTAAATTTTCACTTTTTATGCACAAATTGTGTACAATCCATCTTTTTGAGCAAAAAAAAAAAAAAAAAAAAAAAAAGATCGAAACTTCCATAGCTGGGATTTGGGAAATTGGCCTGACAATTTATGAATCATTAAAAAGATCGGAGCCAGTCATTTTACAGCGAATTTAACCCATTAGAGAAATGACCAACCAATTAGGGAACTTTTCGTCTTCGGACTTTTTCCAAAGCATATATATTACTAGGGGGCTCGGCCCCCTACGAGCTACGCTCGCCAACCCCCCGTTCAGACACTGCACTCTCTAAAAGCACGCTAATTTGATCGGCTTAAAAAAAATTTTGGAAGATTGAATTATAATTTAAAAAAACAAAGGCGATCTCCCTATAAACGGGTTTCTATTCATTTCTCTTTGATTGGGGAATTTTACGGAAAAATCAGCTGCTGTTAAAAGATACAATGGCATTTCAAAATCATCTAATATAAAATGAATTAAGTAAACAGAGTCTTTGTCTCCCGGTATTTTTTAACAAAGCGAAAAGAAAGTCCTTTTAAATAAGACATATTAAATATATCATTTTTAATCTGACGTAATTTTCACCAAACCTTTCTTTCCCTTTTTAATATTCACATGAAAATACTTTTATTAGAAATGAAATACTATTTGCGCCGTCCAAAAAAAAAAAAAAAAAAAAAAAAAGTTGAATAATTCATCTCAAAATATCAAGTAAATGTCTCGCGCTATTTTTAAATTTAAGCATCTTTGCAATATTAATTTTTGTTCATTTTACGTAATAAGTGTAATGTGACGTAAATGTGATGCAATTTCTCCTATTTAAGACTTCTAACGCATGTTAATGAATTTATTATTTTACAATATCCTTTCTCTGTTAAAATTCACGTATAATTATAGATGAAGTAATTTTCAATAAGTTCCTGCTTTTTATATGTAATTATTTAATTCTAATTTGAAAGTTTTTTTTCTGTTTATAATAGTCACGTGTAAATAAATTTTTAATTTGAAGCAAACATTATTGTTTCCGTACAGTTGGCAACAGGTTAAATTAGTACAATTTTCTGAAATAAGTAAAAAATATCTCTCGAAATGCTAAAAATTTGAATTTAAAATAGAAATGAAACCTCGAAAAATGAGACAAATAAAAAAAATAAATTAATTCTGCACACCGGGAAATTATAATTTATAAAATGATCTACAAATTATTAAATTCCGATGTATAGTTTTTGCTGCTATAAAACTTTTTTAGTGGAATGATTTTGTCCAACTTTAGCATTAAATATCTCTTAAAATAATTCTTCGATTTTAAAACTGTCTGCATCAGCGTGTTTATCAAACATTTCTGTATAATACTACCAATTTTCATATTTTTGTATGTATTATTTTTCTTAATATTAACGAAGAAAGACCTCCGGTCACAAAAAATTCAAAACCGGCGGCGGCGGCGGCGGTGACAGCGGTAGTTTTTAGAATAGAGAGATTATATAAACTTGCCATATTGAAATAAATGCTATCCTAGTTTAAATTTATTTTTTTATGATTTGCTACGTCAAACAGGAAAGTTTGAGAATAAAATTTTAACTGTAAAAATTTTACGAACTTTTTAAGTTTAGTTTAATTTCATTTCAATATTCCATTCTTAAAATATAATAAAATAGCTTTCTCTTTGATTTTCTTGCGTCTATTTCAAATACTTATACACCACTGACTTAAAAAAAAAAACAGTTCACTTCTTTTGTCGATAAAAAAGTACAACTACTGTTTTTAGACTTGTAACAAAGTAATTTTTGCGTAAACAATGTACTTCGTATCAGATATAAAAATAAATTTTGATCAGGTATAACAACATATTTCGATTCAGACATACAATTTTTACAATATTGTAAAAAATATGTCCCTGAATTAATACATCTCTTTAGTATGAATTACAATTGTACGTTAGTTTGTGCAATATTTTTTTTATACTCGTCAAAAACTACAATTTTTTAAAATTTTTATCTTAACTTGCGTTTTATTTCAGTTATGAATAAATTGAAAATACGTGTCCACCAAAAAATGCCTTATAATGTATTTTGTGATTTTACGCTAGAGGCAATCTCTAATTAATACAAGGATGATCTCAGAAAACTAAAAAAGTAAAGCGCTGTTTATTGAAAAATATATTTCTTCTATTAAAATTATTATTAAAAGTTTATTATTTCAATTAAATTCTGTTCGTAAATAATAATAATTGAAAACATGTAGAATTTAGAAGTACACATAAATTTATATACATGTGGAAACCTTGAAATTTACATACATATTGCAAATATGTATAAGAATAAATTTTTCGGCAACTAAAAATATTGATTTACGTCGTATCTCAATGATTTCTTGACATGACATTACTGGAAGCTCGAAACAATTTTAATTCGTGAATATCTAACTTTAGAATTACATAATCCCACAGTTTGACAAAATTACTTTAACTTGTTATGTCACGCTCACGTATACGAAAAGAAATCAAATGATTGCCAAAGTATTTCACGAAACTCATTTCTATAGATAACGCTTTAATATTTCGAAACTACATGCTTCATTTGTCGAAATGTGAATTTAAATTCTAAAACTTTCTGCGGTAATTTAACTTCTACAAAACTGAATATTCACCAAAGTAGTTTGTATTAAAGGATTTTAAAGAGTAGTTTATTGAAAACAGTTCACTTTGTATAATAAGAATAATGTAAATAGCTGTTATTACAGCATAGTTCTATGTTTGCTTCAACAGACATTAAAATATGTTATAAGTATACCAGATTTTATTTATATATATTGTTTGATGTGATAAAGAAAGTTTGAAAGTAGTTATAAAAATCCTTATTTTATTTTTGCCATTTTTTCAGTGTAACTTGCAATTTTTACTGCGAAACTTATTACGTATTTTCACGGAAAGTTTCTGTTATGTACTTTTTACCCTGTTATGTGCACAACTCTGGGCATTACGCGTTGTTTGTTTTCTGCGAAATATTGGCGAAAATTTTATAATTTTTCTGTACTGTTCAGAATCATTTTCCAAATATGGGGAATTATGTTATTAAATAATTGCGGATCTTCAATTTCTTTTCAAATCACCTATTTAAAGCGCTACCATTTAGTATAATTGAATGAATTCCTGAGCAAAATGAAAACCATTTTCTGTATTATTGGTTAAAACAATTAAATAATAAAATCTTAAGGTTTGATACGAAACAGATGAAAACGATTATAATTTTTCGAACTTAAAATGCCACAATTAGTTCTTGTCATGTATTATTTTGACAGAATATAGTGTCTATCGAGATTGTTATAGAGCATATTACAGGGCCATTAAACAAAAAGTTTACAAAAGGACATTGCGAATCAGAAATACAGCAAGGTTAAAAAATCACATAGGACCATAGGGTCGCAAACCACTTATTTACTCGCAAATACAGGGTGTTTAATCCTAACTGAACTCGGATTGACGGTAATAAATTCGAGAAAAATAAAAACATTGTAATGGAAATACAACGGTATTACCCTGTTTTGTGTGAAATGTGATAACATCACGAAAAGATTTGGAAAAACATGCTTCTCAAGCAATCGATGATATTGTATGAATTGATAATCACAGTTCAAAATGTGGAGTGTCAAATGCATACTTCCGGCGCGTTTAATGGAAACTTCTACCACTTTCGTTTGGTGTTATCACATTAACAACAAATATGAGAATATCTTTAATGATTTATTATAAGGTAACCCTAGGATAGATGGCCTTAGAGGAGAGATGGCCAGTCTAAATATCTCCAAAACTTGATCATAGATTGCAATATAAACATTGTTCGTATGAAATAGTTCAACGAGTTTATTTATTGCGATGCGCAGTTGTGTTTTTCGATTATAAAAAGTAAGTGTATTTTTAATGTAAATTAAATAGGTGGTTGAATATTTTTTTAACTTAGGTATCTGAATATTTTGCAGTGCGTACGTTATGTATATTTTTTATTATAGGGACTTTTAGGGCACGTATATAATCTATTTTTTACTTCTAAGAGTATAACAAAGACGTACAGTCGTGGAAAAAAAGAGTAAACACCCCCTACTAACTCCTCAGCAAATCATCGTAGAAGAAAGTTACTGGTACTGAACGATTGGAAATAAAGTCTACTTTTAAATGATGTATATAAAATTTTCTTAGGGGGTCATCTACATATTAAAACGAATCCAACCTTCATTTTTTTCAATGGCAATGCCCAATTTTAACGAGATATTTCAAATTTTCCGTTCAAACTATGCCTAAACACCAAATTTAAAGCATTTGAATGATAAGTTTTTGAATTATAAACATTCAAATTTGAGTGCTTCTAATGTTAAATTACATTTTCATATTTTTATTTATATCTCCCGAAATTATGCTCCTAATGTGTTAATTTTTTTGTAGTAATAATACTAATATACCCAAACATAAATAAGCTGAATTTGCAATTTTTATAATTTTATGATATGAATTATGAATTATGAAATTAATGTTCGAAAAAATTAGGAATTGCAACCTACAATTTTTTGATGGATTTAGATTTATTAAGTCCTGCTTTATGGAAATTCAAAAATTTCACATTTTTATTCCAAGTAGTTTTCAAATTATGCTTAAAAAACGGCAAAATGATGGTTTAAGGGGCTGTCTATGATGGAAGTGAGTAGACATTTTGAAATTTATTCTGCTGTACTGTAATCTATCGCGCTTCATTGACTCCTTGAGTGGCGCTTAAGGTGCCTTGATCAAGGAAGGGGCTCTCTCGGTGAACAATCCAGTACGGAACTTCAATTTGGATACAGCCCTTAAAATAAGCTCGTTTTAAAATAATTAATTTCTCGGAAACTTATGGTACGAATTGCATAAAAATTCGTTTTTAGGGTAATTGAAGGGTGTAGAGTTCATTTATGCTGTCAGAATTGGGTACTGCTATTGAAAAAAACAAAGTTATGGTTCGTTTTAATATGTAGATGGCCCCCCAAGCAAATTTTATATACATCATTTAAAAGTAGACTTTATTTCCAATCGTTCGGTACCAGTAACTTTCTTCTACGATAATTTGTTGAGGAGTTAGTAGGGGGTGTTTACTTTTTTTTTCCACGACTGTACAATGTCTGCTGATTCTTTAAATTGGGCGACCATCAGTCCTTGAATTTCATGAGAGATGACCACATCAAATCGAGGAGAGATGGCCACATTTAATCAATATTTCAAAATTATACTTAGTCATGATTTTAAATAAATATAATTAAATTTAAAATAAATATATAATGCTTACGTTTATAAATAAATTAATTGGTAAAATAATTTAAATTTTAACTAAAATAAATATTTTAATAATAATAATAATAATAATAAGACCTAACGATTTATTTGTTTCAGAAAATACTGAAAAACGTCGGAGAAATTTGTAACAGAATCTGATAAAGTTGATAAATAAACTAAATTAACTTAATAAGCCTAAAATTAACGCGAGGAAAAAAACACGACATTTCCAGTGGCAAAGAATTCGAAATATATATTTAAATTATCAGATTCTACACATTCCGTGTCAATAGAATTGGATTAGGATCACTGTGTTGATTGTGCAAAACAATATAATATCACATCCAAAAGAGATGCGTGGATATAATGCATAAGGTACGTGAAGTGGCTCCATGAAATATGTACAAATTATCAAGACCTTTACCAAACATGTGCTAAAGTTTTACGAAAAGTGAAGTATTGAAATTATACTTAAAATCTTGTTTATTCGAGTTTTCTTCATTCATTTTCCATCATATAACTGCATCTTTACAAATTGCTATATGTTTTTGATGATTAACTATATGAAATGTGTTATTTTTTCAATTCCTACTATTAGCTCACACTCTCCCTATATTTATTTATATATTTATATATTTATCTTGTTCAAATTTTCAATCGTTAATAAAATACTCATTATTCATCCTATCAAGTTGAAATAATTTTTTTTTAATTTGTACTGGATGACAATTGATGTTAATACAGTTTTTTCAAATATTAATTAATTAATTAAATTTTAATTAATTAATTTTAGTTTTGCATGGGAAACAAAATGGCGGCCATTGGTTATTGAAGTTCAATGAAAGTATTTTCAATAAAGGGTTACCATAGGGGGACCCTGTTCTGTCGCCAAATACCGCCAAGTTTGTCGCCAACTTGGCGATATATCGCCAAATTTGGCGGCCAAAATGAGTCGCCAAAAGTGACGCCAACTTGGCGATATCTGTAATATTTCGCCAAATTCCCATAGAGTTCCATTGTAAACCTACTTGCTTATAGAAAATCAACAAATTGAGATATTTCAATGCAACAAAAACTAATATTAGCTTGATTATATTAAATTTTTCTTTGATAGCCTAAGTAGGAATTGACTTTAAAAACAAAATTTTTATATTACTTGTTTGCTATTTAAATTAACTTTTTCTTTCTTGTATTGGATGGCCATCTCTCCTCGACTTTAAGGAGAGATGGCCATCTGCCATTTAAATTTCAATTTTGTTTAACACTTTTTGTTTTCAATATTTAATTATTTTTTTGCATAAAATATTATGAGTATTTATATAAAAAATTTAATTATGCATCAATATTTCTTGTATTTGCATTCTAAGAATTTTTATTTCAATCTTTAGAAACTATGGCCATCTATCCTAGAGTTACCCTAATATACTTCAGTTTTCTGAAAGTTATTACCATGAACCCAAATTGAGTTAGGATCAAACACACTGTATTTGTGACTAAATAAGTGGTTTGTGACCCTATGTTCCTATGTGATTTTTTATCCTTGTTGTATTCCTGATCTGCCATGTCATTTTGTAAATGTTTCTTTTTTAATCACACTGCATATATATATACGTATTTTTCATTACGTTCATTGTAAAATTTAAAAGTGTTTCTTAATCTACTGAAATATTATATAACCAGGAACTAAAATACTATCAAACCTCTTCTGAGTAACTCACGATTCTTAAAACCGTTCTTTATCATTAAAATACCTCAGAAGCCAGTCTGTTTTCAAGAGTTAAAAAAACTTCTATAAAATTAAAATCTCTTTTTTAGCCACCGATATTCGAACCATTTTCCAAGTAATTTTTAAAGAAATTAGTTTGTTATTAATATATGCAATTAAACATTACCGTAACAGAATGAGCACGATAGAGAGCATACAAGCACGATAAAGAAAATAACACTAATTTTAATGTTAATGTTGGTGCTGTTGATTTATCGTGTTTATAATGAAACAAAGAGGTGCTTTTCATAGTACATTCTAAAAAAAATATAAACATTAAATAATACCCAAAGATATATTATTACAGCGTACAAAAAAGGACAAAATAACAACAAAACAACAGAGGCAACCGCTTCATTTGATTAAACATATTATATTTCTGGCACAGTTGCCCCTGCCAAACTGAAATGAATAATATAAGAATAATTATACGTGTATATTATACATGAGTAACAGCATATTAACGCCAAACCGAAATCTGAGAAAAAAGGAAAGGTTCTGAGTATATGTTGAACGTAAAATCACTGGCAAGTTCAATGGTTAAAAGTACATTACACCGATTTCTGGAACCTTGGAATTAAATTTAAAAATATTATGAGATAATATACTCTCTTAATTGCTGAAAAATTTGTGCTAAATGCATTAGTCCAAATAAATTTACTTTTCATGAATGTTAAACATGTTAATGTTTACCCGAGAATAGATAGAATCTGATAAACATTATTCCGGGTTGCAAAAGCTAATCAGTACACTACGGATGCTGCTCCGTTATATTTTCGACAACCAGGGGTAGCTAAAAAACTTCGTTTTATTAAATTTTTCTTTAAATCTAAAAATATATTAGTTTCTGAGATTGCTAAAGATAAAAAATGCTTTGAAGAATATTTAATCACTCAGAAAAGGTTATTGTATATTTTTGTTCGTGGTTAAAGTACATTTTCCTCGATTAAGAAGCCTATGTCTGGTTTTACTGTGTTGGTACATTTCTTGAAATCGCTACATACCTACATACCTACATACCCACAACTCAAATCGACCAAATCTTCTTTCCTGAAACACTATATTATAAATCAAAAATATCGCTATAAATAGTTCCTTTATAGCATCATAGTAAAAATCGTTAATTTTCGGCATAGAAGAATCATGAGATAAATTAAACCATTTTTCTTTTACCAAACGCAATATCTATGAGCCATTCATATTCTAAAACTGGTAATCTACATTTATCATTTATTTCACACAAAAGAGAAAATCTTTTATTTTCTGTTATTGGCTGGTGTTTCAAGGAAATCCCAAAACTGTTGGAAGATTAACATAATCCAAAAAAGCGAAAGATCGTAGGAAGTCCCATTGACAAATCCTCTTTTTTTAAATGTAAAATATAAACATGAAGTAAGATAAACAAAGAATTTTTAGTCAAAAAACACCTTTCAAGAAAAATTTAAATATCTTAACATCAAAGGTATTACAGAAAAATGGCAATTGCGGAATATTAAATATTCATGTGTAAGCTTAATGGGTCTTTTTTTAAAATACGAATTCAACTATTTACTAACCCTTTACGAGTCCTCCTTATTTCCCTGTGTGAGGAAAAATTCAAATATAAAAATAAAAGAAAAGGGGATAAAAAGGAGAAAGGGGTGTTTTTCATGGTACACTCTAAAAAATACAAGCATTAAATAATTCCCAAAGATATATTATTAGAACGTACAAAATAAAAATAGGTAAATAAATAAAAGCATAACGACATAGACAACAGATTCATTCGAAACCTTCTCACCGCCACAAACTGATATATCCGTTCACAACGCTGTAGGTTTCACTACAATTATTTGGAGCATTATTCAAATTAATAAAATTCTACAGATATAATCCAGTTAAAAAAAAAAAATACGATTAATACTCTCAAGGCCTATATGCCGATATGTAATAAACATTTATATACATGTTGGAAAAAACATCTTTTTTTTTTTTTTTTTTTAAATATACAGAGAAAACAACATAACAATTTTGCCCTTTTGCTTGGCGGTCAAGTGGTTTAAACAGATTACATTTCTGGAACAGTTTCCCAAACCAAACTGAAATGAATAACAGCTGAATATTTATAAGTTTATATTATACATGCGTTGCACCGTATTAATGCCAAACCGAAATCTGACAAAGAAAAGAAAGATTTTCAGTCTATGTTGAACGTAAAATCAATAGCAAGTTCATTTTATAGGTTAAAGGTACGTTACATCAATTTCTGATATCTTGGAATTGTATTTAAAAAAAATAACAATCAAATAATATAATCTCTTAATTGCTGGAAAACTTGGGCTAAATGCATCGATCCAGATAAATTTACTTTTCATTAAAAAAAACTGTATTCATAAATTCATTCAGTTTTTCCCTTAAAATGATTAACTTAATTTCTACTTGAATATAAATTAGTAAAATATAGTGGTGTTCAAAATTAAGGACAAGTCCCAAAATACTAATTTTTAAGTAAGCGAATACTCAGAAGGAAATAATATAATTCAAATAATTACCATCTCTACAGCACATCAAGTCCATATAGCATCTCATTCATGTCACACATGGTCACAAGTGTCACAATCACTGCGGTGAAGCAAAAAATAGGAAATTCCATACGTCTCATTATGAGTCTCAAATGATCATTGTATGTGACTCCACTGAGACGTCAATGTGACTGCTGCCTTGTGACGAGTCACCAGGTGACTTTACAATGTAGTTATAATGTGACTCTCATCTGACTTTGTGACTCTCATCTGATCTTATTTTTAGACTCAATTTCAAAGTCATCATGTGCGTTGCATTATTATAAGTCACCAAATAATATCACATTATAGTAACATGGTGACTTTTCACAAAAGAGCACAACGGGGACTTCACAGTAGCCTCTCTGTCACCTGAAAATCATCATGTCACTTTAATGTGACATTTTTTGGTAATTTATCACAATGCAGCGTTCACGATGACTTTGAAATTGAGTCTGTAGATGGCAGTCACACGAGAGTCACAATGTAACTACATTGTAAAATCACATGGTGACTCGTCAGAAAGCAACAGTCACATTGACGTGGAGTCACATATAGGGATCATTTGAGACTCATAATGAGATAATTTCCCACTTTTTTGCTTCACCGTAGTGACTGTGGCACTTGTGACATGTGTGAGATGAATGAGATATTATATGAACTAGCTGTGCTGTAGAGATTGTAATTATTCGAATTATATTATTTCCTTTTGAGTATTCGCGTACTTGAAGATTAACATTTTTGTGATTGGTCCTAAATTCTGTACACCTGCGTATGTGTCCATATGCTTTCTCAAAGTGTGTTATTTCTGTATAATATTTTTTGCCTCTAAATTCTCAGTTGAAATGTAGGAGACAAAGTAGATATATTTCGCCTTCAGACAAATTACGAGTATACCGTGCAAAAGATTTTTAGTTAAGAGCCATGACATCAAACAAGAAAACAATACGAAGAGTTTAATTACATTAAATATCATTAGTTAATTCAATACATTCAAATCTGTTATCAATTGAATTTTTAAAAACGCTAACTAATTAGGATTTATGAATTATTTCATAAATAAATTACTATTAAAGATTAGCATCTTATTAGTATAGCGGCATTGTTATCCCGAGAGTATTCACTTCTATTGTCAGAACGCCTATTGGTCGCGTTTTGTCTTTTCACAGCGAGCCCCTGCATAACAAAAATGGAAAACAAAAAACATTTTTTTTTTAATATTCGAAAATTATATTTCCCAAAAGTTCTTAATTCGCAATTTGCTTAAAATATACATTATTCCCACGATCTTTGGAATGGAAAAATGCAAAAATGAACTCCCATTAGTGATAGTAACTTTCATTGAATTCAACTTTATATGTAAAAATTACCATAAAAAATACCGAGATGTCTTGTTACTTGACTACGATGGTGGAGAAATATTTGAGCTAAGTGGATTTCCCCCTTTTTATTTGTAAGGCAAGATAGCTTAAGAGAAGGTAATTGCTATGGGAGGCAAAAAAAGCCGATTGTCGAGTTACATGGAAAAAATATACGTTTAAAAAATAGTGCGGTATTCCATTTCAGATAAGCTCAACAAAAAGTCTTTTTAATTTTCTGTTCTATACAAAAAAAATTCTACAACAGAATTTTGTCATCAAAGAATGAGGGTAAAACCAGTCCAATGCATACCATGCTATGCAAAAAATGAGGAGATGGGTTAGTTGTTTGCAGTCTGTGCACGGTCTGTGCGGAACTAGTGGGCAAAAATTTTCAGAATTTTCTCTGTACAAGTACGGTTATTCGGATCTTTCCCCTTTCTCTTTTTATATCAATATGCCTAAGAACTGGCAGACGGTTGATAAAAATCACTGATAGTGGCTACTAAGTATATATCTTTTTAGACAATTGTCACTTTTGTTTTATTATTTTGTTTATCAAATATTTGAGCTAAAATAAACGATATTTGCTTTGAGACATGGTTTCATCCTCACACGAACTGATAGAAGTTAAAGAGTTTCCTCTTGCAGGAAACAAATTACCCATAATACGAGATTAATTGGATACAAAATCAATAATACATTTAATATAGAATCATCGTTTTGCTCTTTACATTGCCTAATTCAATTACAATAAGACATGCCATCTATTATATATATATAATCCAAACGGAAATTTCGTTCCGAACGCCGAGATTTCGAGTTCTACCGCATGGATTTTTACGGAACTTATACCGTTAGATAGGTATCGTTCCAGGGAAGGTTTTAAGCTACAACACATCATTCTACCTAGATTAGTTAAGAATTATTACGGAAAATTCTATTATTTTGGACTTTGTTACTTCATATTTCCTTAAATATCTGGGCTCCTATTGGTCGTAGAGCTTAGATCTCGCGCCAAAAGCAGCTCCGAAGCACCCAAGGAAACTTTTCCCCGCGATTATTTTGACGTCTTCCGATTTCCTCTAACTCTATTAGGGGCCCGCGTAGAGCTCCTTTAAAATATTTTTCGTAGTAATTTCAGCAATTATCTTAAATTATTGGTTAAGACCGCCACCCTCCCGATTCATGTATCTACGGAAAGGTTGCATGAAGGAGTTTCGTTCAGATACGCTTTCGTTAAGAATAGAGTGCGCTCCCTGGTGGTGGAATGTGGAACTAACATAACGCGATATTGTTAAAATTAGGAAATCTAACAATGCGATCTGTTTTAAACTTTGAGATAGTTCATAACACATAATCTATTATCTATTCTATTATATATATATAAAATCTATTATCTATTCTATTATCTATTATATATATAAAATGCAAACGGAAATTTCGTTCCGAACGCCTAGATTTCGTGTTCTACTGCATGGATTTTTACGGAACCTATACCGTTAGATACGTATTGTTTCAGGGAAGGTTTTAATCTATAACACATTATTCTACCTATATTAGTTTTAGAATTATGACGGAAAATTCTGTTATTTTGGGCGATAAGGTTACCATTTTATTTCTTGGCGAAATTCATCGTTGATAAAAAAAAAAAAAATTGAAACGGCTATTAAACCTCGAAAAATAAAAGAAAAACTGTTACTAATTTTATTTAAATGAAAAAAAAAAGAAAAAAAGAAGAAGAAAATCCGTTTTAATGAGTGATAATATTAAAAAACGGAAACATTTAATCAAAACCTGAAAGAAATATTTGTAATGCTTAAAAATTAATTTAATAAGAAATATTACACTTGATACGCAATATTTGGCTCTTTATCGCTTGCGTTAGATGTGGAAACGAATCTGAAAATTTGATTAGATGAAATTTTAACGATATTTTCTTTCTGTTCTGTTCTTTTCTTTTTTTTATATATCTAATTGTCCCATCACGTGACTTATAGAAGAAACAAGCAGATGTAATTGTGAGTCACATGTGTAATTACTATTTGTTTCTTTACAATTTTTTATTTTCTTTTGTCGCCAAACAATGTGATTTTAAGCCAAAAATGCATAAGCGTGACATTAGCTTGAGGATGTTCTCACAAATGGTGTTTTTTTAGGTGAAAGAGATCATTTTTTGAGTACATTTTCATATTCAATTGTAACTTATATAGATATCAATTAATATTTTAAAAATGGTTTCGAATACTTAAATTTCAGTGTGAATTTCTGCCACACATACATACTGTTAAATAATTTCATACTTTTTAAAATGTTTTTCGCCGTAATTCCGAAAGCATGTGATATTTATAAACTCGAACTCAGATCAACGAATATTACCCATTTTATTTAAGCAAATATTATCTATTTTCTCAAGTCATATCGCCAATTTCATTTATAGGAAAATTCACAGATTCGAAATCTAGGAAATAAAGATAATTTTTAATGAAATTTATGTTTTAATACGTCATTACTATGGAAAAATTCAACATTTTGAAAAAAAAAAAATACAAGTCTTTTGTAATTCGTCATTTCTTCTTCGTCTTTCTTCGTACTTTCTCCTCTGTTGTGTAATATTTCAAATGATATTGGACTAATTTTCGATCATCGATTCACCGCAAAATCGCATATCTAATATAGTATATAAAATAAAGTCTGGATTAGGGGACTAATTAACGTACAGCGCAAACTACTGAACCTAAAATCTTGAAAATCGTGGTAAAAATACTTCTTATGACATAAACTTCTGCTAAGAAAGGATTTTCTAAAGTGTCACCCCTAATGGTTTTTGCACGGGGAGGGGAAAAAAATCGAATATCAAAATTATGCGTCAAATGATAGCATATTTTAATGTAGTTTTGTATGCTGAATCGAATGCTACCAAATAAATTTTTATAAGTCCAACAGTTCATGACACATTTCATATTTTTCTAATTTCGCGGTGTCTTTGGCATCTAAACCTCAAAATATCTATCATTACATCCGTTACTCTAGCAACGGAAAAAATTCAAATCAACCCTTTTGGCTAAAAAATAAAAACGGCTCTATGAGTTTGAAATAAAAATGCAAGCATCTTAATTTTTTAAAAAAATAGTGATTTTATGTAAAATAAAAGGGAAAAAAGTACTGAGAATTTAGCGTTATAAAACAAAAATGGAATAGGTACTACTTAGATATTCCGCCGACCAAAAATCTATCGTCAAACTATAAGATTAAATGCCAATAATGGTTGATCGTAAATATCAAATTCACTTGAATTTAAACAAACTACACGTGTTTACGTCATCAAGTGATTTTAATTTCGACGTTTTATTTGTATTTTTATTAATGTTATACTCATTTATTTATTATTTCGTTATTTAAAATAAAGATTATGTCAATTTATATAATTTGGCGAATGGTTTGGCGATTTATATAATTTGGCGAAATGGGTCGACGGGATAACAAGTAGTACCAATGAAAATGTTTAAGTATGAAAGCAATGTTTGTAACGACTTAAAAATTATTTTCATATATATAAACTCGGTTTATGGCGTCAGATGCCGTCATCCGAAGAATCTACAAGAGTCTTTTTCCATTTTTTCCGGTCATAGGTTCCTCAATGAAAGAAATTGGAATTGGAATAATATTGTGCGATTTATAAATTGCTCCTCGATAAGAAGAAAAAATGGGTACATTTATAACAAGCGTGAGCACATCTCGCTGATAACATTTTTAAAATTCCCAGTAGCAGTAGTTAGATTTTGCGTATGTAAATTAAAAATATTTTTTTGCTTTTAATTATGGCATTATTTCCTGTTATTGTTTATCTTTTCAGTGTTTTAAATGAAATTAGTATAAGGCATGCATTTTAAATTAAATGAGTGAAAGGTTTGTGTTTTAAATGAAAATAATAAAATAAGAATATGCTATGAAAACAATCTTTATTGATTTATTACCTGCGCCCGGCTGACATAAAAGTATCACAAAAGCCACATATTCACTTTTCTTTGAGTAGTTGTTCATGAGAATTCAAGTTAACTTTCCGTAATCGGATACTTCACATATTGGTGTGTTAGCTTTAATGTTGAAAGCATCGTTTTTGTTTGAAGCGAAAACTTTACTATGAATTCTATTACACAAGATCGCATCATCATCATCTACTATATATTTACAACGGAAATTTGTTTTTCATTCCGATTGTTTATAATACTTTCGTAGGATATACCACAATTAGTTAGGTAATAATTTTGGAAAGGTTTTAGTGTATACATATTGTTCAAGGGTACTTAGTTATAGAGCAACAGTAAAAGTTCAAAAATTAAGTGAACCTGATTATGAAAGTTTAGCCTTTTTAAAAAAATCTACAGAACATATTTTGTTACAAGTGGCCTGTTGCATGGCTTTTAGGAATGGTGTTAGTAAATACGATTTCATTATATGTTGATTAGTTACAGAGGTATTAATTCCTGTTGTCATAACGGTCTCATTACCCGACCATAAGTGCGCTGTTTATAATCAACTAAAACAATTACTTCTTAATTGCTAAATTTTGTCCAACGCTTAAGATAACATTATATCGCAATGGCTATCGCATCGTTTTCAGTAATGTGCAAGATCAAGCTGAAGATCCATATTTAAAATACAAGTTAAAATTCACCATTTAGTTTAATCCAAGGTTCATTTGGAAATATTGACCAGCGCAGCGGGCATAGCCTGCTAGTTTTTATATAAAACACGAAATTGTCAGTAAGTAGAGTTTTAAGAATTAGGTGGTAATGTAATTATAAAAGGATATAAGTATGAACATAAAAGTACATTTATACTTTATATTATTGTTTTATTTTGTTATAACATATACATAAATTATCTTCCTCGAAAAAGAAAACCCTCAGGTGCTAAATATCAGATTATAATAAATCCATAACAAACATGTTTTATTTTATATTCTTTCCTAGAAGATTAGATAACTGAATGCCAACTGAATGGGAATTTAATAACGTCTAGGTTCATTTGTTTTCAGAATGTTTCGTTTTCTTTCTATTAATTTTAACCTCAAGATTCTTAGTTGAAATGATGGCGACAGAATCAATATATTCCGCCTTGAGACGTATTATTCATCGCTAGAGATTTCTAGTTATCAGTGTTTTCATAAAGGATGCAAATTGTCTTAAAATAAAATATAAATGGTTTGAAATATAATCAATGAAAGCATAAAATGCATAAACACTTTTAAAGTTATAAATTAATTGGAACATATAATTAATTCTATAAATAAAGTTATGTAAGTGCATATTAAAATAGCATCTTGTTGCAATGCACGGCATTGTTGAAATGAAAAATTAAAATATATGAAGGGAAAATGAGGCATTAAATTTCAGACCTTAACTGAAGCTACATTTTTATTTTTGTAATTCTGAAAGGGAAATGAACGTTGAATGAAAGTTGAACTGAACTGTACTTGGAAGGTAAATTAATGACGCCTGAGTTTATTTGGTGTCATTAATATGTCAAATTAATTTCTCTTTTTTAATTAAAATTATCAGATAAAAGAACGGAAACAACATCTACATTTCTTCCTTTTGGATAAATTCTCACTCGCAAGAGAATTATCGCTAAGAGTTTTTGCAAGCAGAATGAAAGTTTCTGCAAAATAAGAGTTTATTTGAAGCAGATATGATTAATGATTTGAATAATATGATCGCCATTTGCATGTTGCATTTGTTCCTATATGACGCACAAACACTAACACAAGGAATTATAAAATTTCTGTTTAGAAAACATTGCCATATAAATCTCTTCAAATTTTTTTAAGAAATAGTAACAAATTTCATCAGAAAAAATATATTAAGAAAAACTGTTTCTGAAATGTTCACTTTCCTTTTTCGTTTTACGGAAAAAATAGTAAAATGATCACATTCGAAAAAAAGAATTTAATTGATTTTCCTCGGAACCAATCATTCGAAGAATATATGATTAATATATTTTTGATTCTATGATATTTCCATGAAAATTGAATTATTATTAACTAAAATGAACATAAATGCTTAAACAGAATTCGCCTGCAAGTTTTATCAATAACGACTTATTTTATCTGTTTTCGGAAAATGTGTCACTTCTTTTTATTATTTTTTTCTAAAAATTCTCAAATGAAATTAAGAACACAAAATCATTATATTTTATCTTCTATTATCGCCCACATGAGATTTACTCTTAATAGTCTTTGCAATAAGGAAGAAAATTTACAAAAGAAAGAATTTAAAAACATTATTTATCTTTAATAAATTTATAAAGTTTAAAAAAATTACTAATAAACTATGAAATGTACTAATTAATTCGAAAATATAAAGTAATATTTTATATTAATATATTAATGTGAGTACATATTAGAGCGTCATCTTGTTGAGATATAGCGCCATTATTTAAAGAAAAAACAAACATGTTTAGTAAAATATATTGAAACGTTTCCTTTAAGATTTTTATAATCTCAAGAAGCTTCAATTTAATTTAATTTTGTTGAGGAAAAATTTTAAGCGAAATTTGTCTACAGAGAAAAATGTAACATATCAGTTTTGTTTTCAGAAAAAGTACAACATATGTTTAATGACTTTTACTTCAAAATTCTGAATTTAAAATGACTGAGTCGAAATTGATATCTGTCGGTTAGAGCTATATTAATGTCATAACGAGATTCGTATTTAATAGTTTTACCATAAATGAAGAAAAATTTACACAGAAAACAGCAGTATTTATCCGTAATAAATTCATAAAAATCAAATGACTTACTCATGGAACTTTGAAAAACATCCATTAATTGGAAACTAAAAAAAATATTTCATAAATACATTGATGTAAATACAACTAGAATGGCATCTGTTTGCGATGTGGCCCTATTGTTGAAAGAAAATAAAAAGGTTTAGAAAATTATTTTTAAAAGCTTCATTTACGATACGTACAAGGGACTAGATTAAAATTTATTATTTTTTTTAATGAAAAGCTTCCAAAGAATTTTAATTGGATAAGAATTACGAAAGCATCTTTTTTGTTGTTGTTGTTGTTGTTTTAACAAAATGCGTGCAAACATAATATGTTGTGTTATTCTCAGTTCAAAATTCTTCAAAATGATGGAGATAAAATCGATAACTGTCGCCTTGAGACATATTAATTTCCTCAAGAGATTTGCAGATAACAGTCTTTGCTAAAAGGCAGAAAACTTATGGAGAAATGAGTATTATTTTATAATTAATAAATTTATAATTTTTAAACAATTACTGAAGAAATGTAAAAAAATGAATAAATTTTAAAATATAAATTAATTTTATAATTAATTTTCGTAGACACGTAATAACTTAGTATCTTGTTACATTATAGTGACATTGTTGAAAGGAAAAATAAATAGAATAAAATATATTCAGCTGTAAAATGTTATATATTAACTAGGGGGCTCTGCCCCCTAAAAGCCAGTCCCTCGATTAGACACCGCAAAATCTAAAAACACACTAATCTGATCGGTTTTAAAAATATTAGATAAGATTAAGTTATACTGAAAAAAGATGTGCAGATCTCCCTGTAAGCGGGTTTCCATTCAATTCCATTTGATTTAAAAAAATTAAGGCCTAATCAATTGCTGTTAAGACATCCAATGGTTGCTTTCATGTGTGATTAAAGAGTATCAGTTAAACATTTGAAAAGAAGATAAATTAAAATAAATTAATTGTACAGAGTCTTTGTCTCCAGGTATTTTAAAACAATGTCTATAACAAGAGCCTAAGTCATGTGATTATCATCAATAGCTCCGAGCGAACCACTTTGCTTTTTTATTCCAGGTGCCATTTTGGTACTTTCATGCTAGCCAGGCAAAGGTGATGAGTCGTCAAATATTATTCTATCGCCATCATTTTATCTATATTATAATAGTCCAAGTCATGTATCTGCCATAAATAAATACGGTCTGATGCCTACACTTTTCCTATGAAAGTTTGGCACATATATCACATACGGCCCCATATTGGCGCGATATTTCTCGTCGGTAATTTGGGGAAAACATCAACAGCATAAACAGCAACACCCGGCATACGATATCAATCAAAATAACGATACTTTGGCGCGAGTTAAGTACCTGTTGCGTATATGACATTGGCGTCAGAAATAATTATCTCCAATATGGAGATAGTATATGACATCTGAGCCGAATGTTTTCCATTTTGATTAAAAAATCAATTAAAAAAAAATAAAACTACATTACAAGTTGCCCTGGTCGCAAAGAATTCTTGGTATTGTTACGGTAGCCGTGTGCAAATCTCGCCAATAGCTTTTTTTCAACGCACCATTTAGCATTTTTTTCAAGTGGTAAATTAAAACATTGCTTTGAAGTTGAAATTAAATGTCATGGTCTGTTGCATTATTTAATATTTGGCCAGATGTCATATACGCACCAGGATTGGCGTGATTTCTTGTTTTACGAAAATTTGTTGAAAACCTCGTTTTCGAATAACAGTTACACATATAATTTTGGTACTACATAGTTATTCTGTCGACCAACAAGCTATCACCAAACTACAAGATTAAATGCCAATAATGGTTGATCGTAAATGTCACATTCACTTGACTTTAAGCAAGTTACATGTGTTTTCGTCATCAAGTGATTTTTATTTCAACGTTTTATTTCTATATTTATTAATGTTATACTATTTTATTTGTTCTTTTGTTACTTAAAATAAAAATTATATCAATTAGTATAACTTGGCGAATGGTTTGGCGATTTATATAATTTGGCGAAATTGGTCAACGGAATAACTGAGTAGTATCGTATTTTTTAATTATTTTCTATTATTTTTAAAAGAAAATATATAAAAATATAATTAATAATTATAAACCAAAACAATTTATATAATTTTAAAGAAGAAAATAAAAGTAAATAAACCTTTATTATTAAATAAACAACAAAAGCCGAGTTACCATGTCAATCAAAATAATGCCATTATGCGCCAATTAGGTAGCCCGTTGCGTATATGACATGTGTGCCTAATATTTTTTTTTTCCTTTTGTTAAAAAAGAAAAAAGAAGAAAAAGCCGTCAATTTTAAATGTTTCAGTTTTAAATGAATGTTTTTTACTTTAAATACAATGAATGAATGGACTATATTTTAAATGAAATTAATGAAATACAAAAAAAAAAAAAAAAAAAAAAAAAAAATGCGCGGAAAGAATGTTTGTCGAGTTATCACCTGCGTCCCGCTAACATAAAAATACCGAGTTCTTGATTTCTCTATCAGAATCTTTCGATTTGGCGAAAGATTGTTCAAGTAAATTGAATTATGAATAAATGTAACATGATACATTTCTTAGCATACATTTAAAGGCTGCCAAACTGGTCGCAAAATTAGTTTAAAATAAAAACCTTTTCTAAAATATGAAAAAAAATAACTGTATTGATTAAAATTTGAGTTTCCATCATTACAGAAAAATACTTAAAATTAGAAGAAAAAAATAATATCTCGAAAATTAAGTCGAATTTAAAAATTCTAATACCAGTTTTGAAATCTGCGGATCAATACAGATTTTTGGTGTTAATTTCATCGCAAAGTATTCAATATTTTAGGAGAAATTGCCTTGAAACATAATCAGTTGTTTAATCAGTCGTTTCATAAATTCGTTCCATTTCAGTCGTTTCATAAATTCGTTCCGTTTCAGTCGTTTCATAATATCCGTTTCATAAATTCGTTTCATTAGGATTTTATATATATAGGGTAGATAAATACAAGTCAGGAATTTTAATTTTGTTTTCTTTAAAAGTAATTTGTGGAACTCAAAATGGTAGCACCTCATTTTTTTTGCAGAAAAACTTATTACTTTTGTTTTGTTATTTTTACCTAAAATTGTCTTCAGAAAATTCGGTGAAAATTTTGAGAACGTTTGCTTTGCGATATATTCTCAATCTCAAGAGGATTGTAGTTAAAAGTATTTGCCTGAAGGAAGAAAATGAACTCTCTGGAAAATGCAATTTCCATTGTATTAAATAATAAGAATGATTTTAAAATAATCCATAATTTATGCTTTAGTCTTAATTATACATTTCAAAAACTAATTCAAAACTCATTGATATTTCTCATTTGAACCTGTTATTATCACTAAGTTTCTCATTAAATACGTTTCAAAAATTGGCTACTATTAACATCTAAATTATGATATATATAGTAGTAAAACAAGCTATCTCTTTTGATGTTCCTTTCAAACGAGACTAAACGAATCAGGTTTGTCAATTATTTATAGGTGTTACATTTTAGAGTAAAAATCAAAGTCATGGTTATATATACATTTTTAATTTTGTATTCTTTACCAGAAAACTGTATGATTGAAATTTGGCTGTAGGGAATGTTTTTTAAGACTCTGTTTATTTGCTTAAACGAAATAAATTAATTGTCTTCCATGTTTTTGTTTTACTTCAAAACTTCAGACAAATGGAGACAAATTTCGGCAAATGTATCTGTAAGGCATACTAACCTATTTGATAGGAAAACTATTATAGAAACTTTATTCAAGACGATTAGTGCGGAAATATTCAGGTTATGAATTAATTGAGAATAGTAGGTACTTGTTCTGTGTACCCGCGATTCTGAAAATAGATTTTTTAACTTAAAAAACCTCATAAATCGTTAACTTTTCAGAATTTCAGGACGAATTCCTAAATCAAAATGTTTTTTACAAACGTTGCAAAGTTGTTTTTTTTTTTTTTTTTTTTTTTTTTTGTTTATTGATCAGTTTTTCTAACTTGCTACCAAACAAGATATCGACTTTTATGATACTTTTAATACTCCAATAAACATTCTCATATTCAAGGAACAAACTTTCTAAATTAACAGTGTATAATGTCATGTTGCACACTTGCATACTTAAGTTATGTTACGAAGCTGAAAATGTCTATTTGAAAATTTATAGCATTAAAAAATTGTTAATTTTAAATTACTTAACTTTAAATTTAACAGAAATTTTCTTCGTAAAAATAATAAATTTGTACCGTTTTTAAATGGAGTTACTAGACCTACTTACAACTGAGGTGCTCGAATTTTTCGAAAACGGGAGAATACCTTAGATATCTAACTAAAGCTCTATACTTAATGTTAGCTATCACTATATATTTACTTAGCATTTATATAGCATTTACTGCAATTCAAAATAACTGATATATCTGTGAAAACTGAAGTATAAGTGCATGTTGCATCTTTTTTGCTGTGTTTTGTCTAAGGTAATTATTTTTGTTTTCCCGCGACTCATTATTTAGAGCACTGTAGAAAAAAAAAAAAAAAAAAAAAAAAAAAAAAAAAGACATTTTTACAGTACAAGGTACTGTTCATCTCGCGCACAAACTCGATCACAGTAAATGTAGCCAGCAGTTTGTGCTGTAAAAAAATGCTTCCAAATTGCCAGCACATTGTGCTGTTAATTTTATGCAACTACTGTATTTTCCATTTTAATATAGTCAGGAAACCAAAGAAAGATACAGCACATTCACTGTGATCGAGCTTGTTCTGGCAAATTTACAGTGTTTTTTTTTTTTTTTTTTTTTTTTTTTTTTTTTTTTTTTACAGTGAGTATAATAGAAATGCAGTATCGGAATCTAAATATTACATATTTTGTCTTTCATTCTTTGTATGAATCGTAAATTCATGCGTTACAGTTTTTGTTTTATGAAGAAAGCTATATATTTGATTACACAAATGCACACAAGAATAGGCATTATAAAATAAATATTTAAACATTTGTCTAATATTTAACATTATGTGAAAAATATATATTTAAAATCCCAAAGTGTTAAAAAATTCATTTTTTAATTCTAAAAAGACGTTTTTTAATATTTTGAAAATAATTTAGTTTACAATACTCTTTGATTTTTAAATTTAAGCCTTTATCTAGACAATTGTTACCATAAATCTTTTAAACACAATTTTCATACCGACTTTGTAAATAAAAAATATCATTTCTAAATTAGTAATCATCATGTTCAATAGACTAAATTCGTTAAATATACGCAATAGATATTACTGAATATGGAGTATCGTTACATAATTTTTTCAAAGTGTAGTGTACGTTGTAGTTGTTCTCGTACTAGCATCAATGCGAACGCAAATTTATTTACTTGTTGATAATATTGTATATATGTACATGTCATCCCTTCTTATCCTTGGCCAATAGCCCAATAGCTATCAACTAAATATTTACTTTTAGATGTATGACTCCAATTCATAAAAAAGACTCAAATGTTTTATTCCATCACATGAAAACTATTTATTTCAAAATTGTTTTAGTTTATGTTAGAAAATTTCATTTTTATGGTACCGTATATTTTCGTGTATAAGCCAAGCATTTCTGGCCATTTTTTTTCTAATCCAAAGTGGGGGGGGGGCAGGATCGGCTTATACACGAGTATAAGAAAATATCCAAAATTGATATTCTAAAATAAAAATATGTGGTAGATATTAAAAGCATAAAAACTTACAAATTTCTAAAAAATATTTAAATTCTCCAATCTTTGCAAATGGAAAAAACAACCCAGTTATCATTCACTATCGAAGATATTATCACAATTTTCAAGCAATCGCTTAAAATCGCTTTCTTTTATTGGTAGATCTGGACGAATATCGTTAGTGAATAATTCATCGTCACCAACAACATCGCCATCTTTAAAAGACATCTTTGCGCCCACGTGCAGCATTCATTACTTTTAGAATATTTTAAATATCGTCTTTTTTTTATTCTCCATTCTCAAAGTTGTTTTTCATTGAGCGCGAAATGGCGAGCATACATTAAGTTATTCGAATGCTCAGCACAAATCATGTCTTTTAATGTAAATCCGCCATTATATACCGTCCAGCTATCTTTCTTTAAGCCAAAGTAACAGTAAACAGTCACGTAAATTAGATAAAAGTATTCCCATGTACAAAAATAGTAAATTATGTTTTTATGAACGACAAAATCATAACAGGATCAGCGCATGAAACTCGTTAAACAGATCTGGCACTGCGCTAAAACAGAATTGGAGAAATCAATAACTTCAGAGAGCGCATTTTGTTTCCGATTGGGTTTCTTATTTTGGACGATTTTTCGCTGAAAAGTCGTATACTCGACTTATATACGGATCGGTTTATATTCAGAAATATACGGTACGTTATATTTACAAAACATTTTTTGTTGCTCTAACAAGTAAAACAGTAAAGCATATATTTTTTGTACGACAAAAACATGATACTAGCAAGATTCCTTGCATTAAGAACAGAAAAAAGAGTCTTCTTCATTACGCAATTTTCCCCCTTTAATTACTATTAAATATATGACACTTTTCATCCAAAGAATTTTCATTTACACATTTATAAACAAGAATTAAAAATTAAACATTTAACGTACTTTATGAAACACATTCCAACACTAACAGAATACTGGTAAGAATTTTCATTTTTTCTCATAATGAAATGGACAATTTTGAACAATAGGAACCAGGATGGGATCCCTTGGAACTAAGTTTACATTTTATAATTTCAATCGTGGGTGGCAATTGGTTAAATAAACACTTTGAAAAATACCTAACGCTGTAAAAAATTACTTTGTGCGGTAGTTGTCCATAGTCGTAAAATAGATAGAATTCTAAAGTACAGCCCCGTTTGTAAAGAATTTATTATTAGAAATCACATCAAATACTAAATATTAAGTTTAATAATGCATACCACATTTGAAAAAGCCCTTCGAGCTATTGTCAATCATAGTCTGTACTGTAACCGATCTGTTCGAAGTGTTTCTGTAAATGATAGATAAATGCTATGCACAGTGTAACCTGTAGAAAACGTATTTTAGATTTAAAAAAAAAATTCATAAATAAAAAAAAAAATTCAAAAATTTTTACTTTTAGAAGTACAGTGAATTCCCGTTAATTCTTCTCTGCTTAAGATGCATCGCCGATTAATGCAGACAGTTTCGTTTTTACCATCACTTTCTATTGGTCGTCAACATTATTAATCGACATATGATATAAGAGACCAAATTTTCAAGTGTATCGTGAAATGAGAAAAGGGTTTAGTAAAAGGTTTATTGTTGAAGTAACACTCAGAAATGTGAGATTAATTTAACTAAAGACAAATGAGTTAAGGAAGAAAATTATTTTGCATATATTTTTTTTTTCTCTCTAACTAAGTATCTTGTTGTAACGAATTGTCTGTGACTTGCTTTTTAACTGAAATTCCCAAAATAAAAAATTATGTAAATTTAATTACGTGAATTTTTATTCACATTGTTAACAAGGCGTAAAACAAACAGATTGAAAAAATATCTTGACCGGTGTTCGAACCTGCGTCTTTGATATATTTTTTTTGTTTCTGTTGTTTTTACGCCTTGTTAGCAATGTGAATAAAAATTCTCGTAATTAATTCTCGGGTGCGTGTCATTGTTTAAAAGTTATTGTATAAAAAATAATTTTTTATTTCGTTACGTTTGTAACCCATTTCATTTCATTCAAAAATTGAATTGAATTAATTCAACGAAAGATATAGTTTCACACCATTTAAAGGATTACATCATTTTATGAGGGCACTTTCGTTTTTACCACCATTTTCTAATTGTAGCCAATACTGTTTGTCTACAAATTAGTTGCAAAAATAAGGATTTATTGAACAGGATTGACAGGAAAAAAATTAAAGTGCATATTGTTGTAAGATAGAAAAATACTTCAAGTTTATTATTATCAAAAATTTTCGATGTGACTTCAACAGCAGAATGAGTTTCATGATACCAAATACAGCATTTCAATTTTTCAGGACCGTTCAACGTCTCCACTATCGTAATACAGAACAAGAATGATGATTACCGTTTGCTAAGCGATATCGTCAGTTATTACATCTAACGCTATCTATGAATGAACTTGGGCAATATTACTACTATTCTGACCGAAAACGGGAGAATACCTTAGATATCTAACTAAAGCTCTATACTTAATGTTAGCTATCACTATATATTTACTTAGCATTTATATAGCATTTACTGCAATTCAAAATAACTGATATATCTGTGAAAACTGAAGTATAAGTGCATGTTGCATCTTTTTTGCTGTGTTTTGTCTAAGGTAATTATTTTTGTTTTCCCGCGACTCATTATTTAGAGCACTGTAAAAAAAAAAAAAAAAAAAAAAAAAAAAAAAAAAAAAAAAAAAAAAAACGACATTTTTACAGTACAAAGTACTGTTCATCTCGCGCACAAACTCGATCACAGTAAATGTACTGTATATTTCTTTGGTTTCCTGGCTATATTAACATGGAAAATACAGTAGTTGCGTAAAATTAACAGTACAATGTGCTGGCAATTTGGACGCCAGCAGTTTGTGCTGTAAAAAAATGCTTCCAAATTGCCAGCACATTGTGCTGTTAATTTTATGCAACTACTGTATTTTCCATTTTAATATAGTCAGGAAACCAAAGAAAGATACAGCACATTCACTGTGATCGAGCTTGTTCTGGCAAATTTACAGTGTTTTTTTTTTTTTTTTTTTTTTTTTTTTTTACAGTGAGTATAATAGAAATGCAGTATCGGAATCTAAATATTACATATTTTGTCTTTCATTCTTTGTATGAATCGTAAATTCATGCGTTACAGTTTTTGTTTTATGAAGAAAGCTATATATTTGATTACACAAATGCACACAAGAATAGGCATTATAAAATAAATATTTAAACATTTGTCTAATATTTAACATTATGTGAAAAATATATATTTAAAATCCCAAAGTGTTAAAAAATTCATTTTTTAATTCTAAAAAGACGTTTTTTAATATTTTGAAAATAATTTAGTTTACAATACTCTTTGATTTTTAAATTTAAGCCTTTATCTAGACAATTGTTACCATAAATCTTTTAAACACAATTTTCATACCGACTTTGTAAGTAAAAAATATCATTTCTAAATTAGTAATCATCATGTTCAATAGACTAAATTCGTTAAATATACGTAATAGATATTACTGAATATGGAGTATCGTTACATAATTTTTTCAAAGTGTAGTGTACGTTGTAGTTGTTCTCGTACTAGCATCACTGCGAACGCAAATTTATTTACTTGTTGATAATATTGTATATATGTACATGTCATCCCTTCTTATCCTTGGCCAATAGCCCAATAGCTATCAACTAAATATTTACTTTTAGATGTATGACTCCAATTCATAAAAAAGACTCAAATGTTTTATTCCATCACATGAAAACTATTTATTTCAAAATTGTTTTAGTTTATGTTAGAAAATTTCATTTTTATGGTACCGTATATTTTCGTGTATAAGCCAAGCATTTCTGGCCATTTTTTTTCTAATCCAAAGTGTGTGTGGGGGGGGGGGGGCAGGATCAGCTTATACACGAGTATAAGAAAATATCCAAAATTGATATTCTAAAATAAAAATATGTGGTAGATATTAAAAGCATAAAAACTTACAAATTTCTAAAAAATATTTAAATTCTCCAATCTTTGCAAATGGAAAAAACAACCCAGTTATCATTCACTATCGAAGATATTATCACAATTTTCAAGCAATCGCTTAAAATCGCTTTCTTTTATTGGTAGATCTGGACGAATATCGTTAGTGAATAATTCATCGTCACCAACAACATCGCCATCTTTAAAAGACATCTTTGCGCCCACGTGCAGCATTCATTACTTTTAGAATATTTTAAATATCGTCTTTTTTTTATTCTCCATTCTCAAAGTTGTTTTTCATTGAGCGCGAAATGGCGAGCATACATTAAGTTATTCGAATGCTCAGCACAAATCATGTCTTTTAATGTAAATCCGCCATTATATACCGTCCAGCTATCTTTCTTTAAGCCAAAGTAACAGTAAACAGTCACGTAAATTAGATAAAAGTATTCCCATGTACAAAAATAGTAAATTATGTTTTTATGAACGACAAAATCATAACAGGATCAGCGCATGAAACTCGTTAAACAGATCTGGCACTGCGCTAAAACAGAATTGGAGAAATCAATAACTTCAGAGAGCGCATTTTGTTTCCGATTGGGTTTCTCATTTTGGACGATTTTTCGCTGAAAAGTCGTATACTCGACTTATATACGGATCGGTTTATATTCAGAAATATACGGTACGTTATATTTACAAAACATTTTTTGTTGCTCTAACAAGTAAAACAGTAAAGCATATATTTTTTGTACGACAAAAACATGATACTAGCAAGATTCCTTGCATTAAGAACAGAAAAAAGAGTCTTCTTCATTACGCAATTTCCCCCCTTTAATTACTATTAAATATATGACACTTTTCATCCAAAGAATTTTCATTTACACATTTATAAACAAGAATTAAAAATTAAACATTTAACGTACTTTATGAAACACATTCCAACACTAACAGAATACTGGTAAGAATTTTCATTTTTTCTCATAATGAAATGGACAATTTTGAACAATAGGAACCAGGATGGGATCCCTTGGAACTAAGTTTACATTTTATAATTTCAATCGTGGGTGGCAATTGGTTAAATAAACACTTTGAAAAATACCTAACGCTGTAAAAAATTACTTTGTGCGGTAGTTGTCCATAGTCGTAAAATAGATAGAATTCTAAAGTACAGCCCCGTTTGTAAAGAATTTATTATTAGAAATCACATCAAATACTAAATATTAAGTTTAATAATGCATACCACATTTGAAAAAGCCCTTCGAGCTATTGTCAATCATAGTCTGTACTGTAACCGATCTGTTCGAAGTGTTTCTGTAAATGATAGATAAATGCTATGCACAGTGTAACCTGTAGAAAACGTATTTTAGATTTTAAAAAAAAATTCATAAATAAAAAAAAAATTCAAAAATTTTTACTTTTAGAAGTACAGTGAATTCCCGTTAATTCTTCTCTGCTTAAGATGCATCGCCGATTAATGCAGACAGTTTCGTTTTTACCATCACTTTCTATTGGTCGTCAACATTATTAATCGACATATGATATAAGAGACCAAATTTTCAAGTGTATCGTGAAATGAGAAAAGGGTTTAGTAAAAGGTTTATTGTTGAAGTAACACTCAGAAATGTGAGATTAATTTAACTAAAGACAAATGAGTTAAGGAAGAAAATTATTTTGCATATATTTTTTTTTCTCTCTAACTAAGTATCTTGTTGTAACGAATTGTCTGTGACTTGCTTTTTAACTGAAATTCCCAAAATAAAAAATTATGTAAATTTAATTACGTGAATTTTTATTCACATTGTTAACAAGGCGTAAAACAAACAGATTGAAAAAATATCTTGACCGGTGTTCGAACCTGCGTCTTTGATATATATTTTTTTGTTTCTGTTGTTTTTACGCCTTGTTAGCAATGTGAATAAAAATTCTCGTAATTAATTCTCGGGTGCGTGTCATTGTTTAAAAGTTATTGTATAAAAAATAATTTTTTATTTCGTTACGTTTGTAACCCATTTCATTTCATTCAAAAATTGAATTGAATTAATTCAACGAAAGATATAGTTTCACACCATTTAAACGATTACATAATTTTATGAGGGCACTTTCGTTTTTACCACCATTTTCTAATTGTAGCCAATACTGTTTGTCTACAAATTAGTTGCAAAAATAAGGATTTATTGAACAGGATTGACAGGAAAAAAATTAAAGTGCATATTGTTGTAAGATAGAAAAATACTTCAAGTTTATTATTATCAAAAATTTTCGATGTGACTTCAACAGCAGAATGAGTTTCCTGATACCAAATACAGCATTTCAATTTTTCAGGACCGTTCAACGTCTCCACTATCGTAATACAGAACAAGAATGATGATTACCGTTTGCTAAGCGATATCGTCAGTTATTACATCTAACGCTATCTATGAATGAACTTGGGCAATATTACTACTATTCTGACTTTTAACTAGTTGAAATTATTTAATATTTTTGGAAGTTCTTTAATTACGAAATTGCCCAACTAATTTGTAGACACCCTGTATTATGAATGAAAAGGTGATATAAGAGACGAAATTTTCAAGTGTGTCGCTAAGAGAGAAAATGATGTGGTAAAATGTTTAATGTTCAAGTAATACCAAGAAATGGGAGACTTTAATTTAAATAAAGACAAATAACGCAATTAATTATTTTATTGCATATTTTGTTAGATGTCAGTATTAACAAATTGTCTCTGACTTTTTTTTTAAAGTAAAAATACCCAATTTTAATTTTTTTTAGCATTAAGTTGGTAACTCATTTAATTTCTTTCAAAATCTAACTTCACTTTATTCAACGAATTGATTGTTTTATACCTTTTAAATTTTTATATCATTTAATGCCGACTTGAACTTTTTGAACATGGATGAAGAAAGATTTTGACGAAGCTCTAAATTTGAGTAAACAAAAACTAGTAACATTGAAGTAATATTTTATATGGACACATATACTGTGTCCATAACATGTCCATAACTGTGTGTACATAACACATGTGTAGCGATCGTGTTCAATATATATTAAAACCGGTCTAGTGCGTGTAGTATTCGAGTACAGAGGGTTCCGTACAATAAATGTATTATTTAGTACAAAAGAAAATCGTTGTTAAAAGGATAATAAGACTTTCTAAAAAAACTATACAGCGTAGGGTTGGGTTTAGCTGTATATTCTATAAAAGAACCTAAAAAAACCTTGTTCAAAGATTAAACTTGGCATTGTGGAAAACACGCTTCGAAAGAAATTCGCAAAGTTTCAACGCTGCCTTGGTTCGTGCCGCGTTTTCTCAGATAGGTTTTTATTTAACCTTGAATGACAAGGGTGGCGTGCAAGGAAGGCCAATCAGTGCAAACTAGCCCCCAATCCTATAGTATTTATGTGATTAATTCTAATTAAATAATTCTGGTTATAACAATTTGACGTTTATAGCTTTTATACTGACATTAGACATTACATTATAGACATTTACAAATGGTACTAGGAAAGTTTTGCAATACGGATTTATTTATCAAACTTTTTAAAAGTAATTTCCGTTACAAGCAATACAGTTCTCCAAACTCCGAAGCCAGTCCTTAAACCATCTCTACCAAGTTTCACTTGTGAGTAAGGAACACTCATTGTCCCAAGCCCTCAGAAGTGCATCATCACTGGAAAACTGAATCCCTTTCTGCTTCAGTTTCACATGCGGGGACAGTACGAAGTCGCAGGGGGCAAGATCTGGACTGTAAGGAGTGTGTTCAAGAAGTTTCAGTCCTGTAGTGTGCAAATATTCAGTGCAGGCTTTGGTCCGGTGAGCTGGAGTTTTGTCACGATAGAGGAACCATTTGTTCATTCTTGACTTTGGTCACAGGTTCTTCTTAGATTCTATGACTTTAGGTAGGCACTGTTCATTATACCACTTAGCAGTAACTGTCTTCTGTGCGTCCAAAACGACACACCCAACAATTCCACTCGATTTGAAAAATACAGCTATCATTTTCTTTTTGGCAGATCGTCATTTTCTGACAGCTACCGGTGTGTCCTTATCATCAAAGACCCAAATTTTGTTTTGAGACATAGTCGGCACATTTTAATAGTACAGCCAGGTTTTGTCACCTGTCACAATGCTGTTCACATACCGAGATTATCCTTTACCAAACGTTTTTAGCATCTCCCAGCACCAAGTCACATTTCGTGTCATCTGTTCCTCAGTCAATCTATGTGCACACAGAGACAACACAGTTTCTTGATGTGCAAATGATCATGCAGTATTGAATGAATTGCAAATGCATTTAGGCCTAAGGTATCCTCTATATGCTTGTAAGTTATTCGTCTGTCTTCGTCAAGCATTTTCCTCACAGCAGTAATGTTTTCCTCCGTAATTGATGTTCGGGGCCTTACCCCTCTTTCAGCGTCCTCCAGGGAGAAATTTCCTCTTTGGATTTCTCTGTATCATCTGTGTATAGTCATACGATGTGAACAATCATCACCAAGTGCAAGAGTCATTTCTTCTAAGCACTGGTTTATGTTTAAACTACGCGCGAAGTTACACCGCAAAACTGTCCTTATCTCACTTCGTGACCAGGACACCACTGGAAGAACTTCACACGATCACAGCTAATGAATAACTAAGCCTACAGATTTGTGGTTACGTGCAGGTGCATAAGTATGAACCTATGTCAACACGCAGCCACAAGCAGCCACCTGCGACTTTTTGTTTCATCATATTGCAAAACTTTCCTAGTACGTTTTGTATCTTTAAAAATTGTTATATGGGCTTTAAAATCCGATGGTGCATAGAATACACCGTTCCTGACTTTGTATGTGTCCAAACCTTCCATGTTTTTAATGTTAATATCTCGGCGAAATATTGATGATTCTTTTCGAAAACCATTATCAACAATTCCTTTATACTTCTGCTTGGATAGCTACCTCCAGTGCTACGTAATACCTTTGATGAACGCTCGCGAATCAAAATTATTTTGTAACGGAAAAATCCGATTTTCTCAAAAACTATGCGACCCAGGGTTATCGCTATAGTTTACCTGCAAGGTTTAAATTACTACTACCTCTAATTTGTTTTATAATTTTATTTTCAGTGTGACTTGGAAATGAAAGGGGTGGCTTTTTTTCACTACATTTTCGAAGATATCTTTGAAAATTAATATGTAAAATTAAATGAAATGTACTTTTGAGTTCTGCGTTACGAAAGCTTTCACACAATATACCAAGAAAATATTATTTTCAAGTAACATAATTAAACCCTCTACATTTTCCCTAAATATATTTGTGAATGTTTAACAATTTATAAATATGTGGGTCAATAGACATTATTACTTCCCCCAGTTTGAACATTCCACGATCCATAGTTTACTAGTAAAATAGCTGTGACAGATAGACACATGAGTGATGTTAGGTTCCGTTTTTATTTTTTAAGTACGGAACCTTAAAAAGGCAAACTATGTCGCAGAAATATAAAATTTAGTACTTTCCTAAAAAAATCCTTTGGATAATCGATAAAGGCACTATTATCTTCATTACAATCAAAAACACTTCCATTGCTAGCACCAAATTTTGGAATAGTTTTGGTTCAATTCTAAATCACGTCATTTACATTTTTGATAGGATTACAGTAACGATTCTGTGCAGGAAAAACTAGCTCAATTAGTATTTCGTTGTCTTGCATGCGAAGGTGAAATGTTATAATACCCAAACTAGTCCACATCGAGTTTGATAAAATATACTAAATGACTTTTAAAAGTAAATTAATAAAATTTGAATAAATAAATTTTGAAATGTTTTAATGAACCATTCAATTTACAAACATTAAGGACTTAAGTTACATACTTAACGAGCTGACTTTATTCGATAATAGGAAAATGATTGCGAATTTAAGCAGATATTTTTTTTTTACTCAAATTCCATAACTAAAGCAAAAATAATAAGAAAAATAATTAAAAATTTTACCAGAATTAAAACCTATATGAAATTCAATTTCAATAAATATTATTTTTAAATGTAGTAACTTTTCGTAAAATCATTTGTTCGGATAAAATTCCCTTTTCTCTTTCCGCACCCCAAAAAATTATACAAGAAAACATACTCATTTTCAGTTTCGATAATAATATCATTCACCTGCAAGAAAAGTAGCATAATTTCATTTTCAGTATTATTCATCTACTAGGTGTCACTTAGGTATGTCTATAGAAAATATGTCATAATTATAATTATTCCGAAAACTGAGACATTACACAGTCTCTTTACCAAATCAGAATTGTGTGTTGGCGGATAATTTACGCAACATTTACTATTTCTTCTACATGTTTATTATTAAAGGTTTTAATATGCTTTTAAAGCTACATTAATAGGTAAATTCTATATTACATGTAAATTTCCAACTGGGCGAAAAATGCCCGAACCAGGATTCGAACAATGGATCTCTTGACTGAAGCCGCCATTGCCCTACCATCTGAGCTATCCCGGACGAATCTGGTGAAACTTTTTCGCCCAGCTACTGACATCTAACCTTAGCTGTCAATAAGGTTATAATATCATTTACCTGAAAAAAAATAACACAACTTCATTTCCAGTATTATACATCTGCTAGGACTGTCTTAGGGATGTCTATAGGAAATTAGTCATAATTATAATTATTCCGAGCACTGCGAGGTTACACTATGTGTCTCCTTACCAAATCAGGATTGTGTGTTGGCAGATAATGCCGCCCAGTTGAAAATTTACATCTAATATGATTTATTTACCAATTAGAATAATTGTGTTAAAATTAATCTAGTGTAAATTCTATAGTTTTGTATTACAGTAAAAAAAAAATTATATAAACATTATTTTTGCTCTTGTGCGAAGTCTAGTAATTTTTTGAATTGTGTAGCTTTTCTTGCAGCTACATGATATATTGTTAGTTGTATCGTTAATTTTTTAAAGAAAATTATAATTTGCAAAACAACGTTCAGGTCGACTCAAAAAAAGCAAGACAGGGGGATTTTTCGAGCAGTTTCAACCCAAAAGAAGTTTGTTCGTGAAATTTCGAAGACTTTAGCGTTTCCTATTACGAGATCTACTATTCACCGTTGAATACAGTCAAGCAAAATTCATATATATCGCAGAATATGCGTCGAATCTATGCTGAAATTGCGCCATACAAATGCACGCAGTCTTTGAATTTTGAAAACACACGCCTTTGGAAAATGAATTGTTAAATATTTCTTCATTGATGAAAACAAAACCAATTTGTCCGGTCCTGATAGCTGGGCATGCCATCGGCAAAATCTGCGATGAAAATTTTTGGAGTTCTTTAGTCGTCAACAACGAGGGGATTATTTCATGGTATGGGGCGCTATTTGTTTCAATGGAACAATGGATATTGCTCCTCTTAATGGTCAATAGTTCTCTGAGGATTATTAAAAAGTCCTTAAAAGCAATCTACTTCCATATGGAAACATTTTTGAAACGGATAACTGAAAATTCAAAGCGGACAATACTTTCGCATCTGTCATTCAGCAACAGCTTGATTTGCGCAGAATCAAGTGACTGTTATAGACTGGCCAGCTATCACTCCAGACCTAAGTCCAATTAAAAATCTTTGGGGAGTACTTGCACGAGATGTATATGCTCAAGGTCATCATTTTTCTACTATTCAGGAATTAAATCAAAACGTAGAGCAGAATTTGTTCTCTTTACAGCCACACATTCTCCAAACACTAGTTTGAAGCTTGCTTGTTGCGGTTTTCAAGATAATTCAAAGGAATGGATCCAAAATTTGAATTTAAATTAAAAAAACTAGAAAAATCTATATATTTTTGAGACAGTCTATTTTGATTTTTATTTTTTTACAAAAATTCTGTAAAACATAAGTGGTATTTCTTTGATGTCATGAACTTGTCTTATAATTCCATATGCTTATTTGTTTTCGTGATTATGGCTTCATTTTTTGAACTGTTACTTCAAAAAATCAGCTGTCCATATACTTTTGAGACGCACTGTATCACCCAATGCCGCACTCTATTCTATATTCATTTGAATTACCCTTTTGATAACCATTAAATGCATTCTCACTTGACACGAAGTAGATAAGTTAAAACTTTTAGCATGTCTGTGTAAAAAACTAGCCATGTTAGGGCGACTATTTTTAAATAGTGAAATATTACTGTGTAGTGTGCCCTACCTTGTTCAAAATTTTGACAATTGGACATTTTGTGCTAATTTTGAAACTTTTAAAATAAATGAAGACAATGACAAACAGACAAACATATCATTTTAAAATCCTAACGAAACTGAAACGGGGCACCAAGCAAGAACTTGAATCGTAAGCACCACTTTGGAACACCTAAATATAAGGTATGTGGTGAAACATATAAAACCACAAATACAAACAAATTGAAAAACTTTCTTTCTCGGAAAACAATAAATAAGTATTCTTCATTCGTTTATTACAGAGGTATTTCATCAATTAATAATATGTCAAGCATTTCAAATCAATGAATGATAGCTAAAAGAATATTTTCTTAAAACTTATTTAAGAACAACAACAACAAAATAAATAAATAAATTAATTAATAAATAAAATAAATAAAAATCCAAAACTATGAAATTAATCTCGTGCTCTAATACATTGTCCCCTTTCTTATATCTGATGCATTTACTTTTATAAAGCTCCTTTCTAAATTGCTGGGGAGAGAAGATAGTTCTTTTTTTCCGTTTAATGATTTTATTGGATGATGTTTCACTGAAACTTCATAATCGCGTTAACCTTTACAGTTAATTTACTAAGAATAGTTTTTTTCTTTTATTTGGTTTCAACAGTTTGTAACATTTTTTTAGTTGATGTGGGAAAAAAATATATAACAACTCTGATTAAATTTGAGAAACAAATTCTGAAGTTTCCAGAGTAATGTAAGTTAGTCACAGTGAGAAAAATATATATAATTATGAATATTTTGAGATTCTAAAGGCTACAGAATGTTCAAAAAGGAAAAAAGGAATATTTAAGATTAAGATATTTAATGTTAATACCATATTCTAAAAAATGTGATAATGTGATGTACTCGACATTAAAATTATCTAATGATTTTTTTTTTATTATTATTGGGGAGAGGGATACTTTTTTTCCGTTTAATAATTTTACTGGATGATGTTTTACAGAAAATCCATAATCGCGTTAACCTTTACGGTGAGTTTATTCGGAATATATTTTTATTTGAATTAATTTAAACAAATTGTGAAAATTATTTCTAGATTATATAAGAATAAAATAAAAAAACCTCTGATGAGAGTTTATGAAATTAAAACATTCAAGTAACATTTTAATTTAAATTAGTTATAGTTAAATATGATAAATATATGCTATATGTATGTAAAGATATGCTATTATATGTAAATGTAGTTCAATGATGGGAAAATAGTAGATTTAAGATTAATTAATACGATATGATAAAAAAAAGCCTTTATGTGATATGCTAGAAATTAAAATTCTCTAACGATGGGAGAAAAAGCGCTTTTCTTTTGGATGGTTTTATTGGATTATGTTTTGCAGAAACTTCAGAATAACAATAGTTTGCTGTTACTTAACGAAGAATAGTTTTTATTTTATTTTTAATTAACAGTTTTTGAATATTCTTTTTTAGTTCAAGATGGACAAAAACTGAAAACTTCTAATGGGATTTGACGAAAAGTTTACAAATTAAAATTTTAAATTTATATTATTATTTAATGTGACAAAACATTATATATATTAGTTAGTCTTCTTCTAAAAATCAATATAATACAGTTTATTTTTTATCCTGCAAATGTTTTTTATCCTATGTTATACTTTATTAAATTAAGGATGTTACTTAATGAAGCGAGATTTCATGCTTATTGGAGTAAACGCAAGAATGATATTCCGAAATGAAAGATAACAAGTTGGAAATTGCTCGTCAAACGTGGCAAATGAGGTGCGTTCGTACTATAACTAGTTTTATAATTATTTTTTGCACCCCATATTGTTCTGAATGTATACTTTTTTGCACTTCATAAAGCACATAGTCTGATACATCATTAAAATGCACTTCCAATAATTTTTTCCCATTCCCCGTAATGTAACGGAACACTTTCGACTGTCCCTGTAATTAAACCATACATCCGATTTTCCTAAAATTTGAAATAGCTCAACAAAACTTTGCAACAATTATATCTTTAAAATTTCAGACCATTCGGAAGGCTGTAATATCATTAAAATGCACTTGCAATAATTTTTCCCATTCCCCGTAATGTAACGGAACACTTTCGACTGTCCCTGTAATTAAACTATACATCCGATTTTCCTAAAATTTGAAATAGCTCAACAAAACTTTGCAACAATTATATCTTTAAAATTTCAGACCATTCGGAAGGCCGTAATATCATTAAAATGCACTTGCAATAATTTTTCCCATTCCCCGTAATGTAACGGAACACTTTCGACTGTCCCTGTAATTAAACTATACATCCGATTTTCCTAAAATTTGAAATGGCTCGACAAAATTTTGCAACAGTTATATCTTTAAAATTTCAGATCATTCGGAAGGCTCTAATATCATTAAAATGCACTTGCAATAATTTTTCCCATTCCCCGTAATATAACGGAACAATTTCGACTGTCCCTGTAATTAAACTATACATCCGATTTTCCTAAAATTTGAAATAGCTCAACAAAACTTTGCAACAATTATATCTTTAAAATTTCAGACCATTCGGAAGGCTGTAATATCATTAAAATGCACTTGCAATAATTTTTCCCATTGGCCGTAATGTAAAGAAAAACTTTTGACTGTCCCTGTAATTAAACTATGCATCCGATTTTCCTAAAATTTGAAATGGCTCGACAAAATTTTGCAACAGTTATATCTTTAAAATTTCAGATCATTCGGAAGGCTCTAATATCATTAAAATGCACTTGCAATAATTTTCCCCATTGGCCGTAATGTAAAGAAAAACTTTTGACTGTCCCTGTAATTAAACTATACATCCGATTTTCCTAAAATTTGAAATGGCTCGACAAAATTTTGCAACAGTTATATCTTTAAAATTTCAGATCATTCGGAAGGCTCTAATATCATTAAAATGCACTTGCAATAATTTTTCCCATTGGCCGTAATGTAAAGAAAAACTTTTGACTGTCCCTGTAATTAAACTATACATCCGATTTTCATAAAATTTGAAATGGCTCGACAAAATTTTGCAACAATCATATATTTGAAATTTCAGACCATTCGGTTGGGTAGTTTTTGCTCTGTTACATGCGGACAGACAGACGGACGGACAGACGGACGGACGGACGGACGGACTGAACGACGACTATAGGTGCTACGTATTTATATAATTACGAACGCACCTAAAAATGCATGTATAATATGGCTGAAACATTAGATCATCTTTGTTAGTGGCCTCTGATTTATTTAGTATATACAACAAATTAAAAAATAATAGTATATCAGGTACCTCATGTAGTCCGACAGGCATCTCCTAATTCCATAGAGCTAATTTGAGGTCGTTTTCTTTTAGACTTATTCTATTATGCAAGCAATATTTTTTATGCGTAATACAAATTACGTTATTTGTTGGACGAAGAAGATCAGACAACAGATCAAAGGTGACTAAGAAAAAAATGTCGTATAATAGCCTGATTGACCGTATTATTTAAAAAACTCTCTATAATGTTCCTATACATAGTTTATGTTATATATTGATTCATAGGCAGTACACTTTCTAACTAAACATCTAATGCCACCACAAAAGAGTATTTTTCAGTATACTCTTGGACTAGGTGTGTCATGGACAAGTGGGTAAAATTCTGTCTATATGCCATTCGAAATGAAATCTGGAAATGATGTTTAAGAAGGTAATTCTTCACTGTCACTATGGTTGCCTTTGAGCAAATTAACAAAAATATTTTCTTTTTTTTTTATTAAGTTTTAATATTTTCTTAACTTCTTTATTCTGTAGTTAGTTATCTCATATGCTATTTGGGTAACAGCTTCAGAATTTCCGCAATCATTCTGTATCTTCAATTTCTTCTGTACATTTTTCATACTTCTTTCATTCGTACAATTTTCAATATTTTCTTTTTCCATTTCTTCTGAGTTTTTTGTAGTTTAACTTCTTTTCTTTTTTGCTAATGGACTTTACAGCATAGGTTAAAGGATTAGATATTTTTGGCTTTTGATTCTTTTTCCTTTTTCTTACTTTATTATATAATTTACTCTGTCGATGTTTCATCGTTCACTTCCTGTTCCTTTTTGAAAAGGCATCAATTTTTTTCATTACTTCTTTCAAGGATCGTTTTTCTTCATTATCTGTAAAATCAACATTCCATAAGAAATTATAAAAATTAATTAATCTTCTTTTGAAGTTAATAGGATAGAAAATGCAGAATGTGAGATGATCTGTACGTAATTTGACGGCACAAAGCGATCTTTGAATCTTACAATTTTTATATAAACAACTGTTTTACCATTCAACATCCTTTCTTTTTATTTCATATAATATATGTTCTGCACGAGCTGCCCTACTTCTCTTCAGTTTGAAATTACACACTTTTTGAAATGTTGAAAATACACAGGTTTGAACCTCTAATGTCATATTTAGATACGTTTCCAACAGATGCGAGTGAGAAGTACTAAACTGGATGTGGTCCAGGTAGCTCAGGATTAGAGCATTGCGCGTAATGTGAATGATCCTCGTTCGAATCCAGGCTTAGACACTTCTTCCCTTTATTGGTTTTAAGAATTTTAGCCAAATAGAATAAAAAAATCAGGAATAATCTAGTGACACATAATAAAGCTTTGTGTAACAAAATGAGTTTAAAAAAATATTTAAAAAATTACTGCCATAGAAGAAGAGAGACAAATTTAAACACTTGTTTTAGAGAATCGTAATAACATTTCAGCAGGTGATTTATGATTGTGGCTGGAGTATTATGTAACGTCAACGAAAAAATAATGAGAAGTGAAAAAATGTCAAAATTAATTCTATATATTACCAGAAATACATTTTATCTCCAATATTCAGTGATGAAGTACTAATTTCGTTTACACATTGTCATAAAATAGTTGAATTTCATTACGACGAAACGAACATTCATACAAATATACTGAAGAATTATTCGAAAAAAGAAAAAAAATCAAGTATAACTCCTTTTTACGAGGGCAAGCCAGTAAATAGTTCACAAAAGCCAATAAAAAAAGTGAAACCAAGATACATACTTAAAAAGCATGTTTGTTTCTCTATGTAATCTTCATATACATTGATACATTTGTCCCATCTCTTTATGAGTTTTCGAATACCTACTGCATAAAAATATTTGGACCGCACTCTCATCCATCTGTGTACTTCACATTTAGCGTCTGCATCAGTCGACTGTTGGCTAAACACCCTGAACACCCTGTTGCAGTATCTAATGCGGCCTATTGTTGTTCGCCTGTCAGCTCTAACCATTTCCTCAAATTTCCGCAATGTTTCTTTTGTGGCAATCTCAACAGGACGAACCACTTAGTTCTTCGTCAAAAACTATTGAACGCCCCTGCTCATCTTGTACAACCGTTGTCTCATAAACTCGAAATTGATATCTTACAGTTGACAGTGCTGCCACTTTTTAGTATATTTGGAAACAATTTACTGCTAATTTCCTATCATATCGATTTGTGACCTACTGACTTACTTTCCCTCGTAGATACACGCCACTTCCCAGATGTGCATCGAACTGCAAAACTACTCTAAAATACACAAAAGCATTTAAAATATGAGGATGCAATTTTCTTTTCCTTTAAGATAAAATAAACATTAAAGAGAATTTTAATCATTATATTTTACAGATTACTTGATACTGGGAATATTTGTATTCAGCTAGAATACTATTCTAAGTTTGTTTTTTTTATTAATACACAATTTCTGCAGCGCAGGATATCCCACCATAGGCATAGCCTTCCAGATCCCACATTGCTATTTTACCTTTTTTAAAAAAAAAATACAGTATTATATAACAATTGATGAAAGTTCTCTATTTACAAGTGTTTATATAAGAGTTGTTAAACACACATAAATTAAAGATAAGTAACAAAGAGAAAATTTAAGTTAAGAATACTAAGGACATTTAAGAGAAATATAATAAGTAAAAATAATAAGTAAAAGTACTAAGTAAAAGTAACAAGTAAAAGTAATAAGAAAAACTCTTTACAGACTAACAACACACGGCAATTATAATCAAATGCATGCACTTTGGATTTCATGTATCTCCACAGCCCTAAATCCACTGCTGTCAATGAAAAGAAATATTAATTAATTAATATATAGTTGATGATTATATTAGTAAAGCTGATTACAATACTTTTTCTAACGATTTTAAGACATTTGAAACACATTATACACAAACCGAAATTAATAAAAATCAGCATTTTATTATATTTTTTGTACATACTCGGAAAAGTTAATGATTGGAACCTGATGGCTTAAATCGCCAGGCAATACATTAGAGAAATTCTTTGCTTTTATGTCAAAGAGAAATGAGAAATACCTTTATTTAACCACACTTCCAATTATTTAAGGATTTCACACTGTTCCAAAAACATTATTTATTCTGTTTCGAAAATTTAATCAAAAATGGATTAATAATTTATTGTATGACTTTTAATAATTTTTCACTTATATGGATAAAGTAGTTGTGAATACGTGTTACTATTTGAGTGTGAAGTGCATAACACAAATAGAAAAATAGATTTTATCACGAGTAATAAAAAGTTTATGCTAAATATAAGTATATGAATTTTTTTTTAATATATATACGTAAAGAAACATTTCTGCAACTGCAAATAAAAATAATAAAATCTCTTTCATCAAGAATATAATATAAAGTGGTAATTTTGTTTCAATTTATACATAATAGAAAAAAGATTCTTAGTGTTGTACATGTGTCTATGATATTTCGCCTAGACAAACGCTCAAAAGCAAGAAATATGCAACTGCGATATCCACTAGGATACCGTCCAAAACACCATACGAAATCCAACCAAATTGCAAGAGTTTATAGATCTTCCATGTATCTTCCATATGTGCGTTGATCATGAGTTTAGCTTTTTTTTCTTTATTTATAGGAACATTTAAACGAAAAAAAAAAATAGAAATTACTATCGTGATAATATCCGAAACATGGGTGATGGTATGGGGGTGAGACCCTGATCTAATAGCTTGAACGATATGCTAAAAAAACACTCAGTGTAAAGAGGTTTCTGACATTTATTACACATATATAATGCCTTGTTTTCACATGCTTTCTACTGATTTCGTTTGTCAGAATCATGTACAAAATTTAAACGGACAATTTTGTTGAAAAGAAAAAACATTTTTTGTTGCATTCTTGTATACTGAGTACAGTGCAAACGTTTCTGAAGACTATTCTTCTCCTTTTCTTAACATGCATCTAAAAGACAGACATTACCATACAAACTAAATAAAACAATGCAACGAAGAAAAAAATCGAAGTCATGTGTCGTACAAGACTCCCAATCTTAAATGGCTGCAAGACAATCATCTTAGTTCATATTTCTTTCCTTTAAAATTAATGCTTTATGAAAAATTACGCATTTATCAGGTTTTTGGATTTCGTACCTCGTTCGGTTTAAAGAAGCTGCTGAGAAGATTGGCTTTCGAGATTAGTTCCTCTATAAGAGAAAAGGATATAAAATTTATTTGCTCTAGACATTTCTAGACAAAAGCGACTCACCAGGCATCTTGATGAGCCTATCATCCAAGCTAATATTCGGTCTAAGTATAACTTGTATCACTCGTATAATAGAAGTAGTACAGACGAGTATCGCCAAATCTGGTGCTTAGGTTTACCATAGTTAAGGCAATAACGCTTCTCGAAGCACAATTTGAACATATTCCTTATGTCCCAGCAAAGAAAGAAACAGTGGGCCATCAGCTGGAAAAAATGTGTCAGCCAGCATTGCTATCAGCGGTAAAGTGCAAGGGTGCCCTTACTTAAACCTGTCGAAAAATGTCCAAGCCGAATGGAGCTGGCCCATCAGTGATGGCCAACAGCAGGCCAGATTTGGTATGCCATCACATTACTTCAATCCGGCACTTTTCCTGCAGTGCTAGCACGTATCCCACTGCTATTCCTTTGCTGGCCAGCACTTTCCCTTACAAAAATTTCTTATCGAATTTTATAAAACAAAACAAAAGTATTATATAATAAGGACTCTTTTTTCTATAAGCTAGTTTCACCAAGAGATATAGAAACATCTGTAGAAGTGTCTATAATAGAAATGTCTACAGAAATGTTTGAACTGCATGTGGTCACCCTCCCAAGTACTGACCGCGCTCGATGCTGCTTTGTTTTCTTGATCGGACATGAACAAGTGCTTTCAGCGTACGCTACGATTGCTAGTAGCTTTCAAGCTCTCATTACACTATTTCAAGTTTGTTTATTTTGTGATTTACGTTCCCAATCATTAAAATGATATAGAAATTATTCTATTGTCTAGAAATCCTATGTATTTTATACGCTTTTTTTTATTATTGATTCTGATTAGCGTAAAGTATGAAAACCGAAATCCTTTGTAACCAAGTAAAACCAGATTTAAGGAGAAATAAAAAGTGCGTTGAAATAAAGAATTTATTTATTTATTCATTTACTTATTTATTTTGTTCTTGGCAGTGGTGCTATATTTTTTACAGTCTAAAAATTTAGCCTCACAGCTTAAATTGTGTTAAGATATTCATTTCAGATTTGTGTTCAAATATTCAATGTCTTTGATATTCGCAGCGCCACCTAGTGTAAGGGTTCCCAGCAATAATACTGCAGAAGTTCGTGCACTTCCATGTAGTGGTGTGTCAGCGCATCAGATAAAATGGATGCCCACCAGAATTTTATCTGATTATTTCCAACAGCAAAGTTGACTGAAGCTGTCCAGCAGTGGTCATGCAGTGGTAGACCATCAGCCAGAACTTCTCCATCTTTGCCAGCACCTATCTTGCTGCCGGCCAGCAATTTCCTCTTTTCTGGGGTGTATGGAGCCCCTTTCATACGGCAGCGATGAAATAGAGAGCAATTGCAGCGATCGAACACAGGTAGCGCACTTCAACTTAACCGTTTGGAGTTTTCTGTGAATTTTGCTTTCAAAATTTGAGTAAATACGGTTAGGTTCATTTACAAAGATATTTGCGAAGATCAATATACCAAAATCACTAACTCGACATTCATTTCAGGCGCTGATATATTGCAGTAACAAACACTAACTGTATAATTCGTTTTGGACAACAGATTTCAATAAACCGTCGAAAGATGTTTATTTATGCTAATTTACAAAAAAGTTATCATGCCAAAATATATATCCTTTATTTGGTTTTCAATGTTGGCATTAAAAAAGAAGGTTACAAATTTCTGTATTTTATATAAATCTAAAAACAGAAAAAAGCGGTGTAAGTGTCAGAAAACGCTAAAAAATCATAAAATTCAAATAATCATAACTAGGGTAGTTTTAAGTGTATAATAATGAATTTTTTACTTTTACATTTAAAGAATTTAGAAGGCGTTCCAAATAAAAATTATAAAAAACCAGAATTAAAATATTTAAATTTTCTAACCTTTTTGAAACTTACTATTTTGACGTAATATGGCTTTTTTATATAATGAAAAAAAATTAAGATATTTTTGCAATTTAAGCTATAGCTATTATGTACCTATTTGTGATTAGTTTGGGGATAATGGCATAAGGAGACACTTTTATATTCACAAACGTATGTTTTATTTCCAAATACTGTAACAAAATATAAAATTTTTGACTACAGAAATTTCTTTTTAAACTGAAGGAACTCCTTTTTCACAAATAAATTTTTTTAAGTTTAAGAATAAGTAATATATGTAAAGTATTATTTAATTTAAATGTATGACTTTGTAGATAGTGGGTGTCCCAAAAATGACTGATGGATTTTAAAATTCAATAACTTGCAAACGGTGAAATATATTAAAAGAATTCTTGCAGTAGTGTTTTGTAAGATGTCAGGATTTTTCACGCTGCGATTGTCAATTTTAGTTTAAAATAGCATCGTAAAATGGCGCTGCAAGCAATAACTGCTAAAACCGGGCTCTATTTTTCGGCCTCTTTCTTCTTCCATGCGAAAGAAGAGATTAAAATGTCTTGAATGGATCCTGAAGTACCAAAAATCTCGTCTGGACTGAGCCCCTATTGTTCTCAGCGCCATCTATTGTTTGAAATTAGAACTAAAACCAAGGATCACAATAAAGAAACGCCTGACATCATATATAATCCTCCTGCAACAATTTTTTAATATATGTCACCGTTTGCAAGTTATTGAATTTTAAAATACATCCCAGCAAAGAAAGAAACAGTGGGCCATCAGCTGGAAAAAAGATTGCAACCAACACGGCCATGAGCGGTAAAGTGCTATGGTGCCATTACTTAAGTATCCGTGCGGAATGTAGCTAGCCCATTAGTGATGGCCAAGAGCAGGCCAGCATTGGTATGCCATCACATTACTTCAATCCGGCACTTTTCTTGCAGTGCTAGCACCTATCCCACTGCTATTCCTTTGCTGGCCCAGCACTTTCCCTTACAAAAATTTCTTATAGAATTCTATAAAAAAAAAAGTATTATGGCTCTTTTTTCTATAAGCTAGTTTCACCAAGAGTAACAGAAATATCTGTAGAAGTGTCTGTCTATCATAGAAATATTTGAACTTGCAGCGGATTCCATGTGGTCACCCTCCCAAGTAATAACCACGCACGATGCTGTTTGGTTTTCGTGATCGGACATAAACAAGTATTCTCAGCACATGCAACGACCGTTCGTAGTTTTCAAGTTCTCATTACACTATTTCAAGTTTGTTTCTTTTGTGATTTACGTTCCAAATCATTAAACTAGTATAGAAATTATTGTATTGTATAGAAATCCTATATATTTTATACGCTTTTTTTATTATTGATTCTGAACTGTGTAAATTGTGAAAACCGAAATCCTTTGTAACTTAGTAAAACCAGATTTATGGAGAGAAAAAAAAGTACGTTGAAATAAAGAATTTATTTATTTATACATTTACTTATTTATTTTGTTGGTGGCGGTGGTGCTATATTATTTACAGTTTCGAAAGTAATTTGCTTCACAGCTTAAATTGTGTCAAGATATTCATTTCAGATATGTGTTTAAATACTCAATGTCTTTGAAATTCGCAACGCCACCTAGCGTAAGGATTCCCAGCAATAACAATGCAAAATTTCGTGCATTTCCATGTACTGGTGGGCCAGCGCATGAGATAAAACGGAAGCCCGCCAGAATTTTATCTGATGATTTCCGACAGCAAAGTTGACTGAAGCTGTCCAGCAGTGGTCATGCAGTGGTAAACCATTAGTCAACACTTCTCAATCATTGCCAGCACCTATCTTGCTGCTGGCCAGCAATTTTCTCTTTGCTGGCATCAGTCATTTTTGAGATATCTGGTATATTCCAGAATATATAATTTAAGTTTATTTTCCTTTGGTTTCATTAAAACAATACAACAATACAAATTATCATATTCGATATCTAAGTTTTATTAACGCCTTAAGGTTCACATTAAATTTCTGTTTAAAAATTCAAATTGCTTATTGGCAGAACTTTTTTGAAAAAGAAATATTCACCTTATTTAATGACAGGTAAAATTATACCATAATAAGCCAATGACTGGTGGTAATCAAACAATCTGAATAAAAGACACAGCCTGTGAATATCACGGGAGCGAATTAAGGGCTAAGGAAACACACTTGACAATAAAATTGAAGTTGTATAGGACTGTATTTTCCTTCTTTTGTTTATGTCGTTTACGCAATCACCCTTTCGGTGGATTAAATATAGCAACGTAGAATGTTTATTAGAAGAACATTCTTTCTTTTACATTATATTTAACTGCAATTGGATTAATACACATAATTATTTATTTTTTGTGGCTTTAATATTTTTTCTATGTTGTTGATATGAAAACAGTAAAACTGAAAATGAATAAAAACAAAATAATTCTCTTGATTTTCTTATAACTTTCATATTTTTGGACGCTTTAATAACAGCGTAACAAATATGAAATAAACGGTAAAGTGCGAGCATTACTCGCGTACAGAGGGTTCCGTAGAATAAATATATGAATTTGTAATTGTATTACAAAAAAAAAGTTGCTAAACGAATACTAAGACTTCTTAAAAAACTATAGAACGTAGGGTTGGGTATAACTGTATATATTAGAAAAGTGTAATCGGGTATACCATGAAAGTTCAAAGAGATATATGGAACAATATCAAATATAGCTATTCATATAACTCTTTTTTTAATAATATCCTAATCTGTTTAGGATGAACCGAATTAAATCCGGTACTGACAATAAAGGCAGTGCATAGTTAAACTTCATTTGGCATTTCATGAAACTATATTCAGCGCAGTAATAACCTTTATTTCAGCAGTGTAACTAAAACAAAACCTTTGTTTAAAGTTTAAATATGGGATTGTGCTAAGCGCGCATCGAATTGAGGTCTCAAAGTTGCAACGCCGCCTTTGGTCAGTGCCGCGTTTTTCCAGATAGGTGTTTAATTAACTTTTAAAGTCACTCGAGGCGCATTGAGAGATACAATCAATGCAAACTATCGCGAATCTCACAGTATTTATGCGATTCATTCTAATTAAATATTTCGAGGGCGATGCCTTGAAAAAATGGACACCTAATTTTAATTTCAAAACAGACAAATGGCACAAAGAATATTTAATTAAAATTTTCCTTTTATCATGTACGTGAAAATAAGCAAGTTCGCATTTTCTAATAAATTCGTTTATAAATTCTGGTGCCAGTTCATTATTTCATAAGTTTATAAATAGAATTACTCCGTGCCGGAAAGGATTAAGTGGTCGCAGGGCTCTTAAAGCTTCAAAATTTAAGAAATTTTAATTTTTTTAGATGTAAACTCCTATCTTTTCTGAATATTTTGATATAATTGTTTCCTTGAAATTCCCATTAGAACAGAAGTTTTTGCTTTTAGAATTATACCCGCTCAATAGCTGAAGCGGCGTTTCCGAAACTTTAAAGTAATTATTTTCCAAATGGCATTTTTGGGTATAACGCGCAGGATACCTCAAAAACTTCTGAATATTTTTTCATTAAATTTTCAAAACGTATATTCCGTGTTATTCTGTATAAACTGAACCTGAAATTTTCTCTTTATTGTTCAAAAAAATATTTTTTTAGGTGATTTTACTGTTGAAATTTTCAAAATTTTGTACTAGCTAAATGCAGCATTGCATTAAAAATATAAAAATGCTTTAAATACAAATTTATTTAAGTTCAGGGAAATTATTACAATCTGAAGTATAAATAAGCACCAAAATTTTCATTCTAGTTGCAATATTTATTTTGTAATCCTGCGCGTAAAATTTTATGCCAATTTTTGGTTCGACAAATGTCTAACAGTTTCGAGCCCCCTGTAAATACTAATTCTGTATCTTGCGATTTTTTAAATACATGAAACGAAAGAACATACTTATATCTTTCATTCCAATTAAAATTGTGTTTTAAAATCATATACATTTTAAGACATTAAATGTTGAAAATTGTCTTTTTTTTCATTTTTGTGACTTTTAAGAATCCCGAGACCACTTAAATTAGTATGTTTTTAACAATTTGACGTTTATTGCTTTTATACTGTTACTGGAAATTACATTACACCTATATACCATTACAAGTCGTTAACTAGGCATAGAGTACGCCGCCCTGTCCTTGTGTATGTCCAAACTGACCGTACAAGGGTTAATATCTCAGCTAATTACCGATGATTTTTTTCGAAAATCATTATCAACAATGCTTTTATTCTTCTGCAACGATAGGTATATTCAGCGATGCTCAACAATTTTTCTGAATGCCCGTAAATCGAAATTTGTGTATAACAGAAAAATGCTAATTACTCAAAGACTATGTGACCTAGGGTAATCCCTATAATTTTCCGGCAAGGTTTATATTAACGTCTACTACATCTAATTTTTTCAAAATTTTAGTTTCAGTAGATTCGGAATTAGATGGGGGGGGGACATATTTTTGCGCTACATTTTCAACAATATCTTTGAAAATATAATACCTAAAATTAAAAGGAATGTATTTTTGAGTTCACCGTTACAAAAGCTTTCACAGGATACCCCACATGATATACAAAGAAAATATTTTTTTTTTTCATGTAGCATAATTAGCCCTCTACATTTTTACTAAATATATTTATGAATATTTATTAATCTGAAAATATGTGGGTCAATGGTCTTTATTACTTCTCCGAATTTGAACTTTCCACGTTCCATAGTTTACGATTAAAATGGCTGTGACAGACAGACAGACGGACAGACACAGGAGTGATCTTATAATGGTTCCGTTTTTACTTTTTAAGTACGGAACCCTAAAAACAATACGAAATAGAGTTTCTGCAGCTATGATAGACATATCTTTACAATGTTATAAATTTATTCTGTATACTTATTTCTCTTTTTTAATTTTAGTTGTGTCCACTTTTAGAAAATATTAAAATAGTCTTAGCCTCAATGAATTCAGCTCATTATTAGCTTAAACTGTAGATTTAGGATTTCAGATATGAATTTGGACTATTATGCAGTTTTTTTTTTTTTTTTTTTTTTTTTTTTTTTTTTTTTTTAAATCTTTGTTAATCAGTACGAAATGTATTTTTGTGAATGTATTTGTATATTTTAATATGTAATCGGTTTTAGTTTGGCCACATCTTCGCTTTTTTTTCGGTTTGATATATCTGGCTTATCTAAGCCAATGTGCTTTATATTTAATACACAGTCGGAGCAGAGTCCGATTAGCAATTGGGATATAGTCATCGGCTTTGAGTTTTCAGCGGTTTGGTAAGAAGTTCAGCTTTCTATTGCGAATAGAGAGTAATTGGAGGCCAGATGATTCCAAATTATTGTGATATTTCATCTTGAAATAATTTTCTTAAAATAGTGAGATCATTTACAGCTGAATTAAGGGAATTAAATTTAATAAATTTTAAGAATGGATTTTTCCCTCCTGACTCTCTCATTGAACTGAGCTTATTTTTGATCATCTTCATTAAAGTCCATCTCCCGGCTATAAATTACCTATTTAATGTTATAAATAAATTGTTGTGTGTAGTTAAGGCATTGTGATGGTATTGTTCCGTACTTGTAATCTCATTGTAGCATCGCCCTTGGCGACGGAATACCACTCCCGCATCTGTGCCAATTGGCATCTATTCTTGTAAACATTTTTTATGCAACCTAATTCATGTATTTATTGCGTAGTTATTTTTTTTTTAAGAAAAAACAATCTCAAAATAGCAACAAGCCATTCTCTCAACTTTGAAGAAAAATTCAAATTCAAAATTGGCAACTAGCTATATTCTCTTTCTATCTTTGAAAAATAAAACTTTGTTTTTGTTAGTGAATTACAGTCCGCTAAACTTTCTTAGTACACCTCCGTACAGGTATTCTTCCAGGTACACCAATCAGAAGTGTCTGTTATAATTTCAGTGCGACTCTTTAATATTTTAAAAAAGAGAAAAAGCTTTAATACTGAACTGCTTGGCTAATGCATGCGTACAGCAGCAGATTTAGTTGTTCGTAATAATTAAAATCAGCTTCCATTGATGTGCTAACTTTACTTTTTATTGTGTATAATAAGCAAGTAAAATACAACGTACTATAGTAGCAATAAATTAGTGATAATTTATAGAAAGAGTTATGGTGCAGAGAGAGTTAGGGAGTGAAGTTTACATATTTTATATTAAAGTTTAGTTCACTAATTTATAGACTATTAATTTCTAAAATTTGATGACCGATCTAAAATGAGATATTGACTGTCTTAAATCCCTCTGCTTCAAAACGCACTATACAAAATAAGATAACACTCTTTATTTTTATTTATTGATGTAGCCAGGATTTTACTTAGGCGAAAAAGTTAAGGAGCAAGAAATATTTTTCAGAAATATTTTTCATGAGATATTTTATTCAACGAACAAATAATTATAAATAATGATTATTTGCATGAAAAGAATTTCAAATTTATAAAATATCTTTGCATATATATTTGTTGCTTGTTATTTACTAAAGTACGAAATGAAAAGCAAAAGGTCATCCTTTTAGAAATCTGAATAAGACAGAGGTGCCTGTAATTTGTTTAGAAAAAAAAATCATTGCTCCGTTCTTTCAATACGTAAGTTTTTGTGACCTTTCCTTAGTGTTTGAAAATAAAATACATAGCTGTATTTAGTGACATTTAAATTTAAAATGCTTTTGTAGTCTGTTTGGTTAGGTAATAATCAGTTCCTTCTATATAGATAGTACCCATGTGATGTTATTCGATGACGAATATGGTCTGCTTACAACGAACTGATTGTTCCATGTTATTGCGTACGGAAATTCAACACGAATGATACACATTAAATGAAAATTGAGAGTGTTTACATTTATTTGCACTGCCTATCCTGAACATCTATCTTTAACGTAGAATACAATTAATCATCATGCGTACATGTTTGCCATAAAACATGTTGGTAGTTCCTATTTAGGCACAGTCTGAGTTTTAAATGAACTTTCTTTTAAAAAATTATGCTCAGAAAGGCGATCTAATTTTGCATACTGGTTATGTCAACATTTTTACTGAAGATCACAACAACTTAGTGAAGTGTGTATCTAAATAACAAAATGTATTGTTCTGTCCAAATGTTGTTGTTTAGAGAATGGAAGTGGTTAAAAGATTAAAGTATTTTCTATTTTTATATAAACAACAATTGCTAAGAGAAAATTTACTGACAATAGTGAGTTAACAACATTGTTATGAAAATCAGTACATTACCAAATAGTAGAAGGAAACAATATGTTGATGGAGGAAAATGAACCTAATTTCGTTTTGTAGTTGGTTGCTTGGTTGATTTTTGACGGCCGATTATCAACTCTTGGGATATAGGCCCTAGGTAAGTGCTCTTCGTAGGGGTCTTTCTAAGGGAACCTAACCCGTATTTATGCATGGAAATCCAAGGTTTCTAAGTAAACCACGAAAACTCCGAAACGGTTAGACCGACGAGCGCGATTGGGTTCGAACCCAATACCTCCCGTCTACCAGCTTAGAGAGCGGAACCTCTCAGTCACTGGTGGGGCTTCGTTTTGTAGAAGAACTGCTTTTTTGGGGAGGTCCTGTGATAAGTTACCAAAATACTGGAGAAAACAATGAATTTGAAAAGTGTTTCTTTTTACGATATCTCCGTGGTCGTCAGCAATATTCTATATGCATTATATCTTCGCAGAATATACAATTTAGATACACACCAAATGAATATATATACGCAATACATGACATATATTTTATTCTGTTGTACTTCATATATATGTGATATATACATCGTGTATTCATAATATTTATATTTTATGTGTCATATAATGTCATATATACATTATATGCATCTTATACCCCAGTCATATAAAAATACGCACTGTATGAATTTAACTTTGTCATATAATATGACTACAACCTCGTATATGACATGAAACTTTACGATACTTCTCTGTTGCTTTCAGTTCGTAGACAGCTATAGTAATGGAGCCTCAAAAATATGTTCACAAATCATTTTTATAAATCGCCATAAACTGAAAGTGTGGTGAATCCTCGGTGATCGCTTAAATATCAACCGAACAAAAAAATTGTTTACGTACTAAATCCGCGTATCGTGCGCTCAACACAACGCCCTATTTGGATCATGTTGATCAATAGAAATTATCTAAAATCTAACTTTTTTTTTTTTCAAATTCCGATATTAATTTAGAGTTTTCGATGTTATTAAAAAAAATTATTTTTCTTTATTTGTATAAATAGTACGTATTAAATTTACAATTTGACACTTATAGAATATTTAATTTAGTTTTCCTTACTATGAAACAATTAATAAATTGTGTTATGTTCTATAAATTTAATACATATAAAAGAATGAAAATTATTTCTATTTATCATCAGTCGCATAATAACACATAATTCTACTATACGAAAGAACTCAATCAATTAACAATTAAATCATATTGAATAATAAATTATAAAGCGATTTCATTAAGCGAAATTACTGAAATGCATGTGAGATTTATTTTCTTTTATATATATTAACTCTAGATATGAGTCATTGCTGAAAGCTTGGCATGGAGAAAATTAATATTGAACGTAAATTCCACTTTCATTTCTTTTATAAGCAGGTAGGATATTAGTAATTATATTTCATTTGTTTTGAAGCACATTTAGCAATTTATTTTTTTTATATTATCAGAATACAATTTAAATTTAAAATAATTATATAATGGAGTTTAAATTTTTGAATTAAAAAAATGCATTTGAAACTAATTGATATTATTTAACTAGTTAATATTTCTTCGCTATTAAAAATATAAATTAAATAAAATTTTAATCAAATTTATTTGAGAATTTCTCTATGTTCTTTATGAAAATTCCAGAGATATTTCAAAAAATGAATTTTCAATCATAACATTCTAATTCAAAAATGTAAAATTTTATGCAAGTATTATCTTAAAAACTTGTGTAAATAATTTGTCACTAATATCAAATAGTTTTGTAAACTTTTATTGTAAAGATTGTTCTTTTTAATTTAATTATATAGTATTGTTTAGAAAAAAGACGCACAAACCTGAAAATGTGAAACATATTATATAAAATTTATAAATACTAGATTGAGCAAAAAGTGCTGGGAAATTTGTGAAAGTTGAGTTTTTATGCGCAAATTAACAACAAAAGCAACAAGGACTATTCTTCGAAGTAGAGACCATCATTGTCCACGACTTACTGCCGTCATTCTGTCAGACTCCGGTTTGCTGGAAGTACACTGGCGGCTTCTTGGAATCCAAAAACTCTTGACATGCTTCTTCAACTTCATTAAAAGATACAAATTTACGGTCCTTTGAAAAGTGTTACATTGATCGAAAGAGGCCATAATTGGATGGAGTCACGTCTGGAATATAGGCGGGTATAGGAGAATTTCGACGCTGTCGAACTGTGCAAACTTGTCCTTGGTCCTCTGGGCCACGTGCCGTTTGGCATTGTCCTGCTGAAACAAAACGCGCTTTCGGCGGACCAGTCTTGCATACTTCTGCACCAATATGTCGTAGACGCGATCCGTCTGCTGGCAATAGAGCTCGGCATTGATGGCACGACCATCGTATACGATAAAAATTCTGGTAACAATTTGATTAAAAATTTCCCAGAACTTTTTGCTCAACCTAATACTAAATAATAGGAAAGATCATAATTAGACATAATTACAGTGATGGTCAAAATTTTGGACATTTTTTGAAAATTTCATGTTTTATAACTTTGTGTGCGTGAAGAATATAATAAATTTCACTTAAATACAAATTTTTATGTATCACATTCAAGTCAATTCAATGTAGAATTTAATAAAAAAATAATTAAATTATCTTCATTGCAATAAAAGTTACCATTGCAAAAAATAAAATCTGTCTTAGATTTCATTTTATTTTAAAGTTAAATTTAGACATTCAATATTTAGTAGGGCAACACTTGTTTGTTATTATAGCTTCACAACGTTTTTCCATTGAGAGAACTAGTGTTCGGAGTTCTTTTTTATTCCCATGATACCAAGATTCAATTATAGCTTCAATAAATTGCGTTTTATTAGATACACGCTTTTTTGTACAAGGATTTTCAAACGTCGCCACAAATTTAAAATAGGATTCGGATCAGTGCTGTTTTCTGGCCAGTAAATAATTGTATGCTTTTATTTTTAAGCCATTCATTGCATATTTTTGCTGCATGGCATGGAGCAGGATCATGCTGAAAGATAAATGGTGCTATATTGGGTTGGTTGATTGGTTGATTGGGGTTTAATGGCGCAAAGTCCCTATAGGGACATGCTGTGCCAAGGTGCTTTATTGGGAATAGATCCCAAATGAAAAGTATCAATTTTGGCTCCAGAAAAGCCTCGATGTGTTTTTTGCATTCAGAATGCTATCAATTACTTGAATGCGGCCCACACCATCTGCAGACATACAGGCCGAAATCATGACATTTGTTGGGACATCAAACACGAAAATACAATATTTAACAATATTTAAAATTTTTTACAATAAGTAAGAAAATTATGAATTATTATCTAATTTATCGAGTTATTGACACTACTTATTTATTTACTATGTATGTATACTAGTTTATGTGAGATTATCAAATAGTTGTGCAATGATGCCATCTTTGGTGTTATCTTATCATAGGCATTTTCAGATACTCCCACATTAGCAATTTTTACACATGCTCCGGTAAATAATAGCTGAATTTTTCCTAGTCTAACATCTTTAAAAATAGTTTCTCTCAGAACCTTACACTAATTTTAAAATACTTAGTAGCAATCAAATTTTCATTAATTTAAGTTATGTATTGATACTTATCAGGGATTTAAAAACAGCATACTTACATTTTCGAATTTCGTTCTATTTTGAAAATAATCCTAAAGCGAAGGTCAATAGCAAGTATTTTAGATCGTAGATAGTACTTGTGATAGAAACTTAATTGGAATATATTAATATCTCTGTGGAACAGTGGCAGTTCTATATTCAATTAAATGAGATACATTCTGCAAAACATTAGAAAATTAAATAAATAAGTGAAGCTTTTCAATCATGAATCTATTATAAGTGGCATACTTATCTTGCCATCATTCGAATCAATAGGTAAACTGTAAATTTACAATTAATACTATCTACAACAATTGCGACAATAAAAATGGTTGCGATATTTCCGCTATATTACTAAAACTAAAACTGAAAATCTTGCTTGCAGTCTTTGCCTGCTCAGAATCACGACATTTGCAAAAAATATATATCTTGAAATTCTTCAATGTACTGCGTGTAAAACTGAAAAAAAATGTCATTAGGTAAGGTCTGTCTGCGTAAATGTGATTACCCCTAAATGCGATAATGTTCTTTTACTTGAAATCTTAATGCATGAATTATAACTAAATGCTGTATAATGAGGCATCCAATCTTACTATCTTACTAAACAAAACCAGAAACACTTTTCTGCATATAAAACGAGTATTTAAAAAAAAAATTCAATCAAACAGATATCGTTCATTTTATTGCGCTCCCGTGTTCCGTAAATGCGACAAAAATTCTCGTAATTGGCTCACAGATTTTCTTTTTTAAATTTGAAGCTCAAATAACCTTATGAACGTCAAGAAATACATTGTTTGTTTCGGTTGCATGACTAGTTAAACTTTGGAAAAGACGACCAGTTCTTGAATTAGAATTTAAAATAATCTACACATTTTGGAGACTTTGTTTTCTGCAAGTACTTAATAGCGACATACAGATTGCTGTAAATGCGTAGAGACATTTAGGAGATTAAAGAGGTAAGCTTATATGTTATTTATACTATATTGTATTAAAATGATGCTTAAAGGAAATATTATGTTTCATTAAGCTGTGTTGATTCAGCATTATCCTCCGTTAATGAGTTTCTTTTAACATGGCACTTAAATATGTATTTTAAGATGATCAAAATAGAAAAATACGCTTATTTAAATATTTTAATTTAAAAAAGGGGGTTATAAAAAATGCGTTGTATATTCCAGTAACATAATATAGACACAATATTACACAATTTGCAATAATTTTATATGATGGAAATTCTGGAATAGCTTTTGTAAATTGAAAACTCTTAAATAATGTTTATTTTAATGCGTTTAAGTAAGTTGATTTTACCAACATTATACCATTTGGTAGCTTAAATTCTATCTCTGATTAAAACATGGTGCAATTGAATTATGCCCTGGTTTAGGTGACCATAATTTTCGTCAGCACTTTTTAAAAAATCTGATGTCCTAATTCAGATTTCACATTTTTCCCATTATAACCGACATTTTCTTCTTTTAAATTTGAAAAAAAAACTATGTTTATCTAAATTATTTGTTTCCATATACATTTTTATAGGTACAGAATATGTTACATATTTTTATTGTTCAAGAAAAATAAGGAGGGGTTGGGGTCGGGGAAACAGGATGTCACGCACAGGGCTTCTCTTTGGCTTAGTAAGAATTATTAGAAATATTGTATGATTTATCTATTTATAAGGCTAAAATCGTACTGGTGTAGAAATTATGGGTTATATTCATGTGCGATTTCCGCGAAGTTTTCCGCGACAATCATTTAAATGCAGTTATGGCATCATATCTCTATGGGATAGAAGGATGGGAGTTATTTATGTTAGGAACAGAAGCATTATACACAACCTTCAAATAACAACATGGAGCTTTTGCATATTAGATGTGTAAAATTGGCAAAAAGAACGGAGCTGCGCAGCCCGTGATAAATAACTCGAACTTAAAGGAGGTATTGTAAAGTATGAATATTGAAATGTGCGATGTTTAATTATAATTTATTTAATATTATGCATCTCAGTTAATGTTTTAATATTTAAATTATTATTAACCCCCTCGCTGACAAGCCCGTGTTAATACCTTCACTAAGCTCCAGGTTTCACTGCAATACAAGCAATATTTAAAGTAATATAATTCTATTGATTTAATGTATTTTTAGTACATTGAACATTGATTAATACTTCCAAGGATTGCATTCATATTCGTTATTAATTTGTTTTATAAAATTCTCAAAGAATCATTTTTTTTTTTTTAGCATTTAAAACAAAATGCAGAGAAAACAACATTACAATTTTGCCCTTTTCCAAGACAGTCGGAGGGTTAAATAAAGCTTATTTAGTAGCTCAATAATAACCTATTTATCTTTAAATTTTATGTATTTATCTTCTTTATGAACCCATAAATGCTGTTAGCGGTTTTGAAGACCATCACATTTTTAAAATTTCACAGTTATACATGTAATTGCCAGTTAAGCTATGAATACTAGTGAAAATTTCTTTCATTTGGAGGCTAGAACTATTGCTAGAGATGCTGAGTATGGGAAGTTTAATTATAATAGTCGTATACTAGTTAAGTACAGAAACAGTTACGTACAGTACCCCTGTGAGTTAATAATGCCTTACATTTACCTATTAATCAAGCGGTAAAATAATTAGTGTTAAAAATTAAGTTAGGGTCTAATATTAAGGGTTAAATAATTCAAAAAAATAATTGCAATTAGCCCTTAACTGATGCTAATGCTGTTTTTTTATTTAATATTTTTATTTATTTATTTTTTATTTATTTTCACAATTTAACTCGTAATTTCCATTTTAACTATCGATACAGTGAAATTTTGCTTCGTTTGGAGTCCAAGTACAATTGTCTGAAATGTTTGGAAAAGCAAACTTTTATTAGAGATAGTACTGTACAAACAGTTTAGTGCAAAAACAATATTTTATCATTAATCGCGACTTTTATTCATCTTTCAATCGTATGGTTTCGCAGACCGCTCACAATTGTTATGTGGCAACTTTCTGCAACACCAGTTAAGGGTTAAATGAACTTTTTCAGATGATTTGTCATGTTTAAAATACATTATCACATGTAGGAATATGGACATCTCATTTAGGTTTTAACTGCCGTAAATTCTACAAAAATTACCTAAATGCGACAATCGTATGTTGTGCTTTTATACCACAGATAATTATTAAATTTATAGAAAACAAGTTACTTTTGAAATATATGTAAATTATTCAGTAATTTGCTGCTTTATAAAATATATATTTATATAATAAAATGCCAAATATACCCTAAATGCGACAAAACTATGGGTAATTGCGTCTCATTTAGGCACAATGTCCTTAATAAAATTCAGAGAAATGATTTTGGAAAAGGGATGAAATGTAGATGCAACGCATATGATGTTCAATCATTCTTTATACAGTAAAATAATGTTAACATTTAAGATAAACTTAATCTAGAAATTATTTAAAATATAAAAAGAAGAAAAATGCATCATTTTCCTCACATTTCTGAATTATTTTTATTTTACTAGATTCCGTTTTGTCATTACAAATGAATTTTTAAATAATTACTCATTTCATCTAATATTCTGAGTTTTGCCTGCATTCAAAATGAACAGACATTAATTAAAAATCACATTATCGTTCAGGCATCTGTCGTAACAGAATTAAAACTAGTTGGATGTGCCAATCCCAAAACTTTCTTCTATCTTATACATCTTAATATTTCAAAACCTAGTTACACATGTTAATACTTCAATATTATTAGTTCAATACTATACCAACTTTGATTTTCATCTTAAATTTCTGCTCAAGTCAATTAAACGGACTAAAAACGAATTAATCTATATCATGATATTTGTTAAAATTATTAATTTTTCCTTATTCTGTCGTTATCAACTGTTTGCGAATAGCCGGCATAGCAGGAAGCGAGTTCCCGCCGATGCACAATAGAACTACGAAAAATCAAGAAAAGTATACAAAAATCGCTAGCACGGAGCCCCTTTACCGCGCAATATTTCCAAATTCAAGGAGAACCTGTTGGCTAAAGCCAAAAACAAGCACAAACATTTTGGTTCAATTGTATGCATAATTTTATACGCTGTTCGATGGTACAATAATGAAAATGGCACACAGATCGGAATTATAGCGCCCCCTTCTTTCGGAATTTTTTCAAGTTCAGGGAGGACTTGTTTGCCATAGCCAGAAACATGCACAAAAAATTTGGTTCAATTATATGGATAACTTCATACACTTTTCGATGGTACAATAATGAAAATGGCACAGACATCGCAATTATAGTGCCCCTTCCGGCAAAATTTTTCCAAATTCAGGGAGGACCTTCATGACATAACCAAAAATAAACACATAACATTTGGTTCAATTCTATGCATAACTTCATACACTTTTCGGCGGTACAATATTCAAAATGGCACAAAAATTGTACAAAAATCGCTATTACAGCGCTCTCTACGAGCGATTTTTTTACAAATTAAGGGAGGACCTCCTTGCCATAGCCAAGAACTTAAAAAAATTTTTGGTTCAATTCTATGCATAACTTCATACACTTTTCGATGGTGCAATATTCAAAATCGCACAAAAATCGCTATTACAGCGCCCCCTAACGGCGAATTTTTTGCAAATTCATGGAGGACTTGCTTGCCATATCCAAAAACTTAAAATAAAAATTTGGTTTAATTCTATGCATAACTTCATACACTTTTGGACGGTACAATATTCAAAATCGCACAAAAATCGCTAGTACAGCGCCCCCTACCGGCGAATTTTTTCCAAATTCAGGAGGACCTGCTTGCCATAGCCAAAAACTTAAAATAAAAATTTGGGTCAATTCTATGCATAACTCCATACAATTTTGGATGGTACAATATTCAAAATCGCACAAAAATTGTTATATCAGCGACCCCTACCGGCGAATGTTTTCCAAATTCCGGGAGGACCTGCTTGCCATAGCCAAAAACTTATAATAAAACTTTGGTTTAATTCTATACATAACTTCATACACTTTTTGATGGTACAATGGCGACAGACAGACGGACAGACGGACAGACGAACGGACGGACAGACGGACGGACGGACACACAGACAGACAGACATTTTCTATAAACATGTTTTTTGGAATCTCTGACCCCCTAAAACATGCAAATCCGTCGAAAACGGAAGTCGAAAAAAATTTCGATTACAATACTTTCTTCTATTGAAGATAGAAGAAAGTAATAATGATTCCAATTAGATAACATGTCAAATATCTCTTAAAATGGTGATTATAAAAATGTACTTTAAACAACAAAAGCTATTGATATCAATTACAATTTTGCATGGAATGTACATTTGTTGCAGAATGAGATATCACGAGATATGATATATCAAATTAAGTTTTTTTGACTATTTTTTCTATAAATAATGTTGTACATTTTATCAGCCTGGCAAAAATCTAGAAAACGGCATTTTTTTTTTCGCTAATAAACAGATACTTTCCTGTGCGTTAATTAGAAACATTGTTTAGATGTTGATATTATTATTATTATTTTTTTTTATAAAAAGCGTTAATCTTATGTTTTTTAAAATATATATGAGATATACATTTTAAATGAAATGAGATAAATATTTACATAATAAATTGAACTAAAGCAATTCAAATGATGGCGACGAGAAACATATTTAGCAATATATCACTTACAACCATCTAATATAAATGTATAACTTATATTTAGTAACATATTAAAGCGCCGGCTTTAAGTTAAATGTCTGACGTTTAATTTCCGTTGTCAGAAAGCTCTGAACTATCAAAAATTCAATGTATCAGAACTCGGTAAGTTTTAGCCGTAAAAACATGAGACGTTTTTTGTGTATTTCATAGGCACCTAGCAAAATTTCTCTAAATACAAATTCTAAGTTCTGTGTGCATAAAATGTTAAGTTACGTTATTAATATTCATAATGAGGTATCTTCTAAAACATATCCATATTATAGAGCTTTGTATTTAATTTGTATAATTTTTGTTTGAAAGCATGTTTCTATCATCAGAATATTATAATTGTCATTACATCTATTTTTAATCTTCTGATATATGAGGCGTACAAAAATTTAACTAAAAACGATAATTTCACTTTATAATTCTGGAAAGTCTCAAAATTTCATATAACTCAAAGTATTCAGTTCGGTGAAATATATTGTAAAAGCATAGACTTTTTACTGTTGTACTTGCCAACGACACGTACATAAATATCGTAAATGTAAGTTATCGACTAATGAAAGGTAAAAAATTATAAAAAGAATAACTTTTGGAAAAATTATTGGATGACTATTTTATCAACATAATCTTTATTCATATTTTTTTTTTTAGTCCTATCTAATTTTTTCTTTGAAATTTACATTGTATTTGTATCTTCAACAGATATCGCAAAAAAGCGTGTTTCAATCGTTTTGAGATACCCTGTAAATAATAATAATAATAAATGTATGTAAGTTTTAAGCATTTACCTTTTATGGTAAAACATCTGCTATATATATATTTAAAACGAAGTTTTTTAACTCATGTGTACATTTTTTTTTCCATTATTTCAATTAAATTATTATTTATTTGTTTCAGATAAACTAAAAGGATTTTCTTTCTACAGATAGCCTAATTCTACATTATCAGTATTATAGTCATTCAATTATTCATATTTAAAACACACTTTCAACTAGCACATATTATTACGAAATGCATAAATTCTATTTATTAATAAAAAGAAAATTTTTAGCAAGTTTTTCACAATAAATAAATAAATAAAAAGATGTAATTAAATAACTTTTACATTAGCTGCATTGATTTTATGAAATATAATTTAAAATACCTTCATCGTAAACTATTTTTCTAAACTGACATTTTTATGTTTGAGTTTTACTCTATAAATTCTGATATTAATACATATTCGCATGAACTCAGTCTAGACGGGTTATCTGCAGTGCTGATATTTTAAGTAATGTCAACCAAGGCAAATACAGCTCATATTCAAAATATTAGAATAATTGAGAAAAAATAACAAGAAAAAATTATCTTCATATATTTATTTTTGATACTAAGTAAATGCAATTAAATTTCTTATAAATTAAATCTGTAATGTTTACATAAGTTTTTAAAATTTACAAAAGATAAAATACAGAACAATAAATTAGGTAAAAAGCTTTCTGAAACACATCAAAATATTAGAATAAAATTTAGATTGTTCCAAAATATTAGAATATTTTATTTTACGCAATAATTGTTATTACTTTATCAATATGAAGTAAATGGTTTTTAATATCTTTAGCATCCCTTTTAGCTTCCATAACAGCGTACAATCGATCTTGCATACTATATACAAGATGTTTAAAGACATTTCTATCAATATTAGCCCAAATAGTCTTTTTATGTGGCACTAACTAAGTTTTACTTGAAGGAGGATTTTCTTGGAGTTTTTTCTTCATTATATAACATGAGTTTTCGATCGGATAAGGTTTGGGGAATTTGGTGGCCAAGGAAGTACTTAATGTTGCGTTGGCGGAACCAATTCTTCGTTGACACCGAAGTATGCAGTGACGCTAAATCTTGTTAAAGGTGAAATCATCTTTAAATAAATCTTCTGATGATGGAATCATGTAATATTCCAAAATTTCATGATCTATCTGAGAGTTAACCTTTTCGTAGACGATGCATAACTTTCCAGGTCCTTCTTCACTCATGCAACCCCAAACCATTACACTAGCATCAAATTTTACGGAATGTTTAAGGCATTCTTTATGAAATGCTTCTTGCTTCATTCTCCAAACTCGAATAACTTGATTACCATATGAAACACAAAACATAATTTCATTAATAAATAATATTTTTTTTTCAAATCTTCGCTCCATAAACGTCTTGATTTACACCAATTCAATCTTATACGCTTTTGTTTTGCAGTTATGAGAGGTTTTGTTTTCGGTGCACGAGATCCAATCTTAAATTTATGGAGAAGTCTTAATGTTGTCGATGTAGAAACTTCAACTCCTTCTTCTTTCCATTTTTGGTGCAAGAATCGCACACTTTTAAAACGGTTTCTGTTAACTATGAGCTTCAGTTTCCTGCCATCTCTAACAGATGTTTTCGGCTTTCGGCCGCCATTTCTGCGATTATTTTGAAATTTTCCATTTTTAAATATTGTGTTAGTATTTTACTAGCGCTTGATAGCAAACAAAGTAAATATCTCGCTATATAACATTGATTTTTACCGTGCCGATACAAATCAACAATACGAAGCTTAATAGATTCAGGAATATCACTCACACGAACCATTTTAAGACGAAAAAGCAAACAAACAGCAAAAAGAATACTGATTTTAAATAAAATCGTCTGAATTGAAACAATGATGCCACCAGTTATGAATTGGTGACAATTAAAGGAGAATTAATGTGATATATTCTAATATTTTGAACGACTTGAATAAATATTCTAATATTTTGACGTTTCATTTTTTTTTTTCAATTAATCTTTTCAAAAATGATAATACAATAATTGATACAACAAATGGTACAATAATTTTAAGATAATAAATAAGTTTAAACAACAATAAGATATTAATAAAAATATCGTTTGCATATTTGCAGTAAAATCCATTAAATTACCAAACTATATTTTCAATTTGTACAAAAAATAAATTATTCTAATATTTTGAATATGAGCTTTTGAATATGAGCTTTTGAATATGAGCTGTAGTCTGCCCCGAGATGAGACACCTTAAAGAAACGGGATAATGTGAGAAGTAAAAAAAAAAAAAAATTACCCATTTGTATAGAAATAAATTTTGCTTTGGCAACACTTAATTAAAATCTTAGATAAATTATGCTAATTAGAATTTATTGAGTAAGGCAAGATGGAATTCGTTAGAGTTTAAACTTTGGAATGTACTTAATATAGTCTGAATCATACTAACTGAGTCAAACTAACAAACCCGGGTAGCTACTGTGACTCGGCGCGTGGAGCTAACGTGGAAGATTACTTGGGTTTCTGACAATAATATTGTATATCATAACTTGAAATAACAACCACAAAGAAAAACACAATGTGCTAATCTGTAATATATATATATATACATATTTAATAAGTCAGATATGATTTTTTGCAAAGCTTAATGTCATATTGTTGTATGTCCCTTTCCGATTTTTTAGCAACGTATATGGAATACTAGCTAGTTGACTTATACTCTTAGATATACTTTAGAACGTGATGTGACTGGACATATTATCCGAAGAAGACGTGTGTTATTTTTTTTCCATATTTTATGTTTTATCATAATAATAATATTAGTAATTATAAAAATTACATTAAGAAAATTATTTAATAAAATCTATAAGAGTACTGAATATACTGCCTAAAATAGCCCTGTCTTTCTATGGAACGACCATAAAAATATATTTACACTTTCATGGCTAAGTATTTAATGAGCAGTGAATAAACAAGTCAAGATCATTCGTTAGAATTTTTTTCTGTAAAAAGTATTATACCATTGTAAATTTACTATTACAATTTAATAAAAATATCGTTTAAGTGTTGTAGATACATTAAAAAATATTGCACTAAATTATCATTTAATACATTAAATAATAAGTTTAATGTACTGGGTATTAAGGAGTATTCTGGCGAATGCATTAAAGATTTCCCAAAATTCCACCAAAATGAAAGATAAAAAAAAAATTAAATAATACAGCTGAAACAATAGACTCAGGAGAGCATTTAGAATGTGTTCTTTTTTTAGTGCTTACAGCTGCTTTTTTTTTTTTTTTTTTTTTTTTTATGTGTCTCCATTTAGCCCTATTCCTGTCTCATATTAGCAGTCCCATTGAGTTGGGCTAATATGAGACACGATTTAAATTTTTACCTTTATTTTTAAGTAAAGGAAAATGTGTCTATTCGTAGTTACATGAACAAAAGAAAAAAACATAATTGCAGTAGGGCAATTCCGGGAGAGTCGCCGCATACAGGTTATATGCCACAACCCTTCTTTTTCTTGTAATTATGGATAGATGGTCATCAAACGCACAGTATAGGTGCGCGATGAGATTATTTGAACCATTGAATAGCATGAATCCCATTTCGATGTTTACTTGTAGAAGTACAATCCTTAATTTGACGTAAGTGCATGATTTCACTGTCCAAACTTTTAAACACGTTGTGTTTAAATAATTTTCATTCACTAATTACTAAATGTATGCATGGTTTCGAAGTCAAAACTAAGTGTAGCATTTGTATAGAGCACTGTCTGTATAATTGCGCCATTCCCCATAGCGATGACCGGTAACTGTGATGGAAGACGTCTGCACCTTGCAAAATGGGATACATGCCGCACTGCTATTCCGGTATACACGCCGCAGTTTCTTTTGTACGGGATGATTAAGTGTTATTAACTTTTCCTTTTCTTTTTGCACAGACTAACCATGTTAGGCATGTTATCAAGTTTACTAAAACCAAAGGAGAAAAGGGGGAAATAAAAAGTAAGAAGCGTATTAAAGATTCAACTCAAGATGATAATAATCAAAGATTAGATTACGCGTAACGCAGACGTTCTTTGCAAACTACTAAAAAAAAGGAAGTGTAATTGGCTTCGTTGCATTATGTGTATAAATGTAGTTACATAAAGACTGTACTTTTTCGACACTTTTTCTGTAGATTGAAGTCGATCTCTGAACCCATTCGGGACTATAGGTGCATATAAGCACCTGCATAAAGAGCTTGCAAAATTTGTTTCTGGCACCAGTAAAAAAGAAAAGTAATATTTGCTTTGTTTAAATAGAGCATTCTCATGACTGTTTAAGTAAAGGTAACTTCTTTTAAAAAAATGGTACCAATCGAATAAAATTTGTGTAAAAGTTACCGGTGCCGAAAGAGTTAACAAATAAATTATGTAAACAAAATTTTACTTTTCTTCTTTTCCCTTTCTAATACAATGATGTTACGTTGTTGCTGAAAAAACAATTAAAATTTAATGTAAAACAATTAAGTCGATAATTTTAATAGTGAAAGTAGGCAACAATTATTAATTTGAATCTACTAATACGTTTCATTGTACTCATTTAGTTTCATTTAGTTATTACATCCATAATTATAACACAGATATGATTTTTTTTTTAATATTTTTATTTATAACTTCATTCTGTTTTTATTACAAGTGCGGCGTCTCAGCCTGAATGTACGTCTGACGCGCCGCAGGTTTTAGAAATTTTTTTTTAAGAAATATTAATAATTTGTTTTAAATTTTTTGTCGCAGTACACGCGTTGTATATTTATCATTAAATAGCACAGCATGATTTTTTTATGTCCACTATGAAACTTTATACACAAATTCAAAAAGATGTGCGGCATAAATCCCGGAATTACCATATTTTAATTTATACCTAGAGTCAATAGATCACAAGAAAGAAGAAATTTTAGAATTTTGTCTCATATTAACCCCAATCGGCACCATATCCCATAACACGGGTATAGTAAATATATACATGGTATATATATATATATATATATATATATATATATATATATATATATATATATATATATATATATATATATATATATAATATATATATATATATATATATATATATATATATATATACATGTACATATATATGTTATTTCGCTACACAGCGCTTGGTCTAATATGAGAGTTCATAAAACTGAGTTTCAATGAATCAAAAAAATATATATTAGTTTTAATCAGTTTACAGCAGGATTCAATTATGTACAAGTTCTACTTTGACAATTTTTAATCTATTTAAATATTTCTATTTTAATTGAGAAATTTTGCAAATTTACTTTATGTAAATTAAGAAATTTTTTTATCTTGTTTCTATAAAAATATACAGGAAAGAATAATTATTGTTATATTACATTAAAAACAAAACAAAAAAAAAAAAGAAATTCGGCAGAATAAATTAAAGTTTAAAACACGTGTACAAGGCGTGGATAAAGGCAGATTTAAAAAGAAGAAAAATAAACATGTTGGCAAAAACGCGTACTGATTAATTGTTTGAATAAGTAAAAAATGTGAAATGTCTATACATAAATTTGTATTGTGTTCTATAACTAAGTAAAAAAATAATATAATGAGTTACAGGTATATATCATTTATTACAAATACCAGGTGTGTATTCTAACTGTGTGTTTGATAAAAACTATTAATTATGTAAGTGGTATTCTCTTCTTTGTACTTAATCATAAAAGAAAGATTTTTTTTTTTTTTTTTTTTTTTTTTTTTTTTAGGTTGAAAAACTTCTAATGGTAAGAAGGTAAAGTAGTTAGTCTTTTTTATTATTATTCCACTTATCTGGATCGTATACTTACCAGAGCCTCCAGTCTGGTTTTAAAAATGTAATGTCATTAAATAAAAGGTATGAAATTAATGTATTGAAGATTTAATTGTGAAGATGTGATTAAGTATGGGACAATTTCAGTCATAAATTGGTCCTAATGACAAATTGAAAAAAAATCTTATAATAAAGTTCTAAAAACGGACTACTAAAAAAATTGCTTTGAATTTAAAAAAAGCTAATTCTTTAATCCATTATTTCATGTACATGAAAAAAACTTTCGCTGCATTGTGGAATGAAGAATTATAAGCGAAAATTCTTCTTTTATAGAAAGTTAGAAAATAACAACGAAAAAAATTCTGTGTAATATCTAAGGTTTATTAAGGAGAAATTTTTGTCAACGTTGTCAAAGTTATGTGACTTTTTCCTTTCTGTTTATTAGCTTCACACAGACATTCTTCAGGTTGAGTAAATGTACGCTCTTGGAATATTTACCGGGGAAAATACCTGCACTTTATCTTGCGTCTTGATTATTTTCTAGTCTTAACATTTATATTCTTTCATTGTTCTAGAATAAATATTATGTTAGATTTGTACAATAATATATTGTGAATTTTTTTTAATACGTTTCATATATTCGAGAATATTATTTTATGCTCGATTACTTATAGATGATTTTTTTTAAATATATATAAATAAATAATTTTTAAAGCTACTTTTTTTTGTCTTTTAAAATAAATCGCTCAGGTACACAGAAAGATAATTAAGTAAAGCACATCTCCCTGGACAATAAATTATGTATAATTTAACTAATATGTTAGAAAATTGATACTAGTTTTTTTCTTTAATTTTAGAAAAATTTATTTCCAAAGTCAATGGTCCTCGCACGGGAAAAATTATACAAAATTCGTTAACATGTACGTAAAAAACAAACTCATATCTTTCTGTTTAGTAGTACATTTACACATTTTAAATGCCATTTTTTGTACAACCTTCAATATAGTAGAATTAGATTTACATTTATAGAAAATATTCCTGTTTTATGCATCATCCAGTAGGAGGAAATGAGCTTTGTTAACTTATTATAATAACAATTGTTCATAATGTTAAATTTATAGCATGATTAGTTATAATTGTTATCTTTTTGTTATTTTGATAACACAAGCTGTCCTTTTATTTTTTGATTATTTCAATCAAAAAAGTAAAAATGATTTAAAATGTATACTGAATTTAAAAAAAATACATTATGTGGTATCTGAAAATTCGAATTTGATGAAATGCAGATGCAATGGTTATGTAGTAATGTAAAATATTATTATGATTGTAAGTTCTTCCTCGAAGAAAATTGAGAAAAACATAAAATGAAAACGATTTGAAAATACGACACTGTGTTAAAAAAATAATTAAACACAGTAAAAGTAAGTTTATTGTCATTATTAAATGAAGATAATAAAACATGAAGCTGAAAAAATTAAATAAAATACATTATATGTGGGAAGTATTATCACTTTTCACAAAAACTGCTATGCAACATGAGAGCTGGCTGCTTCTATGCAGGACTCTGTACTTATATATTGAAATACAAAGTACACTTTAAATAACTAATATAATAAATATAAATTAGCAGTTGAAAATTATATAATTGTAGATTTATATAAATGAAATAATAATAACAACGAAATTAAATTAAAAATATAATCGGGCATCGTACGTTAAATGAATATAAATTTAAATAATGTATGAATTTCAATTATTTTTCAGTTAAAACGGAATATGTATAATACTTGTAATTTTTTCAATCTCTGATTGCGCACTGCGATAAACGTGAGAAGAATAGATAAAGTCACGAAAAGACTATTCATTTAAAAATCTATGATTGATTTGAACGTTATTATTGTAAAAGGTTTGTCAAAATATTAAATTCGCGATAAACAGAACAGTTCACTTATGTCATTTCAAACAGATGTTAAACGAATGAAATAAGTAAAAATAATATAAAAAGAGAAGAGCCAGTTAAACTGAAGGCATTGAGCTCACAGGTTTTTCACACTAATTGTATATGATACTCTTATTTCAAAGAAGAATGCCCCTCGTAAAATAAATTAAGGAATGTTATTCCCCCTCCCGTTTCCATTTTTATACTTAACAAATGAACCTCCAAATCTAATCAGGGAAGTTCCTTATCAGAATAACCCGGAATACCAAATTTGAAGTAAGCCGGATAATTCTGCATGAAAATCCTCTTTCCCAAAATTAGGAGCAGGGGATTATCCCCGTTTCTCTTTTTTTTAAATTAACCATTGAACTCGCATAAATAATCAGCCAAGCGCTTTATCCAAATGAAACTATTTACAAAATTTGAAGCAAATCAGATATTACAAACAAAAGTTATCGCGTTACGTACATACATAAGTGCGTACATACATACCTATATACAGAACCTGCGGGCATGTTAACTGATAGGCTCTCACTTAGAAGAAAATCGATTGAAATCTTTGTGTGAATGACCCATACACAACATGAAATGTCAGAGTAATATTTCAATATAGCTTTAATACATGATAATTTCTCTTTCAGACATGATTATTAAAAGGTAACGTGAATATTCGGTTAAATTGTATTTTTGGGAGATTTTAGTATTATATTAGATGAAATTGACAAACATTTTTTAAAAAATCTTGCAAATCCCGTTTTCGTTCTTTGCATTAACCATTTTATTTAAATTATGAAAAACCTATTTTAGCGATTTATGTGGATAACTTATATTACATAAAGAAAATTTATTATTTTATCATGTGGATTCCCAATTTTGCCAAAACGCTAAAGATTCTTCTAACAGAAAAATCTATAGATCATCACATTTCTTTAAAATAAATTATACGTAACACACATTTTCAATTTTAGACAATATTATATATCTTTTCGATATTTATTGTTCTCCAAGATAACTGGTGTATCTTGTAAAGCAGTATTAAATGTTTTGTCGTATTGTTTATTTGTTGGACTTTATCAAACAGATTTTATCTTTTATTTTTATACAAATATTTAATCTGAATGGAAGGCAGCAGGGAATTTTAAATCCAATCATAAAATACTTACCTTTTACGTGAACAAGAATCACATTCATATTTGCTTAGTAAGCAGAAATTAAAACTACTTTTAAATAAAGCTTTCATTATTTATTCCATCATGAATTTTTTGTTTCTCAATTGTTTCGTGCATTTTACATATCAAATAAAGTTCATGAATGAATTTAATGGATTTTTTTAACAATGTTTCATTAGAATTTTCTGTTCTGAGCAGAAACGGTGGTTTAATAGATGGTTTTCTTTGTAATAATGGCATACAAAGCATTTATTTTTCCAGAAAAAGAAAAAAAATGAAGGATATTAAAAGAAATCCGAAGTACACGAAAACTAACTTATAAACATAACAAAATATGGATAGTTTGAAGAAAATATTTTTCATTGCTTTGATAAATTTTAGTTGCGTATGTTTGACATCATAAAAGTTGTAACAACTATAATGATAATTCGTTTTAATGTTAGCATAAATTTTTTCTAGCAAACATTTTAAATTAAACAAATCCTTTTATTCACAACACGTTGTTAAAACACCTATAAATATTTCAATTTGTAAAATCCTACATCATTTCCTTTCTTTCAACTTTAGGTAAACTTTTGTCATTCAAAAAAAATATATAAGACATTAAAGAAATAAACACAAGGTAATTATTTTGTTTATACAGGCTAGTGAAATTCAAAATATTATAATTTATTATTTTAATGTATTTTTGCCTCTTTGTTTCTGTTATATACAGGCTGACATTACAAAAAATCATAATCAGTTCGATTTAAAATCATCACGTTGAATTTCAGTAAGGCTAATCTTATGGACATATACCATGATACTAATCCTAAACATATTAAAAATATGAGATGTTAAGGACTTTTCAATTTAATATAAAATGTTTCACAAAATATTTAAATTTAAATAAAGAAGAATTTTTTGAGTATTTCTCATGTAAAACAAAGGGATACATATGTCGAAAGACATCATAAAATACACTCCAAGTCAAAAAAAAAAAAAAAAAAAAAAAAGAATAATACATTTCATTACTTTCTTCTATCTTCAATAGAAGAAAGTATTTTAATCGAAAATTTTTCTACTTCCGGTTTTCAACGGATTTGAACGTTTTAGAGGTCAGGGATCACAAAAACATGTTTATACTCAATGTCTGTCTTTCCGTGTGTCCCTATGTCAGTATGTGGCCATTGTACCATCAAAAATTATATGAAGTTATGCATAGAATTCAACCAAATTTTTGTTTGAGTTTTTAACTATGGCAAATAGGTCTTCCATTAATTTGGAAAAAAATCCGGTAGGGACGCTGTAATAGCGATTTTTGTGCAATTTTGAACATAGTACCATCGAAAAGTTTATGAAGTTATGCATAGATTTGAATCAATTTTTTTTTGTATGTTTGTGGCTATGGCAAGCAGGTCCTCCATTAATTTGAAAAAATCTGCAAATAGGGGGCGCTGTAATAGCGATTTTTGTGCGATTTTGAATATAGTACCATCAAAAAGTGTATGGAGTTATGCATGTAATTGAACCAAACTTTTTGTGTAGGGGAGACCGAGGCAAGATGATGAATGCCGTAATATTTCCGTTTTACACTAGGTGGCAGCATCAACCGGACGCTACTGACTCTCCTATTGGCCGTCCGTTAAAAAATAGTATAGAGACGCTGAAATCACCATTTTTATGTTAGTTGTGAAGCTTTTATTGTTTATCGCTGCCACTTAAAAATGTTATGCATGTGTAAATAAGCTGTCTATAGCAAAATCTTCGCTGTTTCTTTGCCACCCTATGCTCGTTCTTGTCATTCCCCAAGCCAAAAAATGGCCGCCTTTTATACCTTTATAAATCGTGCCATACATGTTTGCTCTGATTCTCAGTCATTTAATAGTGAAATTCAATACATTAAAGACATTGCGATTGACAGAGGTTACAACCTTTCTATAATTGATACTTCTCTATTTAAACTTCAGCATCCTCGTTCCTCAAACTCTCCTCAGTCTTCTACGCTTTCCAATAAGCATTGTGTTACCCTTCTTTCCTAAATCAAGCTTTCCCATTGCTAAAATTCTTAGACAATATGACTTCAAAATAATATTTGCCCCTACCAATAAACTCACCCTCTCCAAACTCAAAGACTCTATTGAATTATCCAATTCATGGGATATCTACCGCATTAATTACCAGTGTGGCCTTTCCTATATTGGACAAACCAACTGCTTAAAATTTCGTATTAAAAAACATCAACAATATATTAAAAAACAAGAAATCAATAAATCATCTATTGCAAATCATTGCTGGGAGATGAATCATACTTTTGACTTCAATTCGGTTAAAATAATCTCTAAACCTACTTCTATACACGAACTTAATTTCCTTGAAGCATTTCATATTTATAAAAAATTAAAAAATATTGTTAATTTTGAATTCGCTATTCCCCCATTATCAGATTGTTGGAAATGTTACAGAAAAACTTCTGTCTATTATTTTTTCCCTCACTATTTAGGTTCCAAATTCCCATCTATTTTCCTATTGGCTGTTACCTGCAGTCCTCTGTTTTCCTATTGGTCAATAAACTTTTACCTTGAATCCCCATCTCTGATCTATATGTGAGCAAATTTCCGCCATCCTTAGCACTGAGGAAGGTATGCTATATGCTACGGAAACCGGTATGCTTAAAATTTAAAATTTTTGGTGCTTTTAACGTTGTATTTTTTACGCATCTATTATATTGCACCAAGCTCCTTCTTTATAATCATTTATAATCAGGTAAATGGATATTCTAATAATTTGATTTTTTTCAAGTGTGAATCATCATTTTAATTTTTGCAGTATGTCCTTTAATTTTTATGCTAAAAGATTCTACAAACTATTTAGATTCTTACAATATTAAGTTTTATCCCGTATTACTTTTTGTATAAGCGATACATAAAAATCCTTTTTTCACAATTCCTCTTTTTCTAAAATTCTAATTTTTTGACTTGGAGCAGTAGAAATGCAATATTTTAGGTAGACCAAATAAACGGATGAGTGAAAAAGGATTAAATAAAAAAACATAAGGGAAATTAACTGAAATACTGAAATAGTGAGGATTTCATTGTAAGCTATCTAATGATTCATAAACGGTAGCATTCTTGCCTCTCACCATAAATATATTTAGCAATGCAGATTTGTTTGAATGAAAGAAGGATAACATTCCGGGACTATATCCATTTTTCAACTGAGACGGTGCTCTTGACAAGATCATTCGAACTACTAGAAAGCGCACTCTCCCTTATCATCTAAATTTTTCTTCAAAACAACCAGATTTACAACTTAATAATTATTGACCATGGTCTTTTAAGAGAATTTTCAAAGACATACAAAAGAAAAACATGCCATTCAGCAATAGCAAGTATAAAGATTGCATTTACACTGACAAAATGAAAGGTTGCTTGAAGGATATTGAATTTATTTATTTTTACTCATGAATTTCGAAAAACAAATGTCGGTAGTTTGACTAGATATTAGTTAAAATCATATATAGAAATACACGGCACGGACTAAAGCGGTTTTAGAACTTTGAAACCTCCTTTCGAAGCACCTTTGACACAATGCCAAGTTTAAAATTTATGCAAGTTGATTATTTTAGGTCAGGCGAATTAGATTGATAAATGGTTAACGTATTTTCATTCCAAGTGATTTCAATTATTGGAGGGAATTCTTGAAATATTATTCATCGAATAATTCCAATATATTATAAGTCATTAATTTTGAGACAACAATCGCTTATAACTCAATACGCAATTCATTTATAAAGGAAAATCTTTTACATGACAACTCACTACAATAATCACGCCTGTTAGTATCATGGTTTTATTGGTTAAAAATGGCTCCAAATTTTTCACGTTGTTGAACATATTTTTTACAGGCTTCATGTTTCTCTATCATCTTATCTCTACTTTTCACATTTCTTCGTTCATTGTATATACATCTACAATTTGCTAGCATATGTAGCTATATGCAACCTTCATTTTTACACATATTTACCAATGTCTTATTCAGCAATGTTTTATAATATTGCAGTTAATAATAATTAATTTTAGCATTAAGATCCCTATATACGCCATTAAAACTCAGACTTGCCGATTATTTTTATTTTCAGTATATACATATACATATACTATAAATCTACTGTGTATATTAAAGTTTGGAAACATATGTACGCGAAATGATATCTCGCATTTTCACAAAACCTGGAAGAAGACGAGTTTGTAAATCTGTGAAACGTACACGCACATGTAAAAATGAATTATTGACATAACACAGCTCTACTAATTTAAATGTATTCTTTAAATTTATTCAGAAATGAAACGTTCAAAATATATAAATATATGTAGTAAAAACATATTAATTTATTTACAAAAAAAAAAAAAAAAAAAAAAAAAAGTCAAGCTTAAGGTGACAATTTAAGTATAAAGTTAGATAAATGCAAAACATTTTTCAACCATGTTTATCATTTCTGAAAGAACATACTTTTTTAAATCAAGAAAGTGTTAAATACTTATACTTAAAGTATAAAAAAAAAATCTACAAAAGATACAACTATTTAACATGACAATAATTCTCTAAATGGGAAAAGCAAAATTAAAAATGTCCAATGTAAACAACAACAATAGATTTTACATTCGTATCTCTAACTTCTATTTTTTTCCTCGCCATCATTTTAATGCATTTCACATTTGTTTAACCAAACACTCGAATTAGCATATTGTGAAAAAAAAAGATCATCACAATGTTTAAGACACGTGGATATTCGAAATAGGAGATCGGCATTATTTATTTGCATTTCTCAAAAATCGGAAATAAGATTGAATTGTTTGTTTGCTTAACCTGATTCGTAAAAATTCAAAGAAACGTTATTAAGAAAACTATTGTAATATGAGTATACATTAAAAAATAGAATAAATATTTAAAAATATTTTCAGTAAACTCAAGTAATGTATATTTTTTTAAGAAGGTCTAAAATATTTCTGCATAAAATATAAAAATACATATATTTTTATGGATTGTAATAGATATCAATATTTTTAACATTATTTCTGAGATATTAATTTATTAAATATTAATACGATTTCTATAATACATTCATACGACGACAATGAGTTTATTTCATTATTGTCATAAGAAAGGTAAAAAATGATCGGGCATTATAATAACTTTATTTTTATGCTTAAAAATGTATTTTGAATTTGAAGGCATTAGTTTGGATTTAACCCCTTAACCTACGATTTACGTCTAACAGCTCCACGGTTTGGCAAATCCATAGCTACCACTAAAATTTAATAGAGATTTTCGCCTTGTTTAATCATGGAATTTCGACGATTAAATTAAACTATATTTAATGTGAAATTATAGTGATACGAAGAATTTTCATTTGGCTCGATCATTTTCGCTCGATTTTGGCTCGATCGATTTCATTTGGCTCGACGGGTTATGCCCGTCATTGTAGGTTAAGAGGTTATGTATCCCTTTCACGCATTTTTGGCATTTATAATGCTCCAAATCAAACAAATTATGTTATCATATTTTAATAATATTCAACACGATATTATAACACCAATTAGATGTTTCACTGAAGCTATCAGTTCACTTTTCAAACCTTTTTTGATTCTTCTACTTAGGTATATTCTGTCATCAGAGTCAAAAATAGAAGTATTTTCCTCCTCATTCCAAGTAACATAGCCTCACAAAATCGCTGCGTAGTTAACGTGAATTTTATCCCATTCTAATCAATTCGAGTTTTGTTTCATAAATATATTTTTTTTTTCAATAGTTGTCATTTAGGCCAAAATACTGCTGTCTGCACATATATATACTTTGATTGAACTTCACGTTGCATTGCTTCATTTTTTTTTATACACTAACGTGATTTTTTACTTTCATCTACATATAGACCTTTTACTCTTGTACTATCAGTATTTCTCGTGCATCTTTTTTTACTGTACCAGTCTTTCTTTGACACAATTTAGAATTCGCTCTATTAATTTCCTTAACAATTCAGTGAATTTCTTAATAATTCTTACCCTTACCCTTAACAATGATATTATAGTTAAATTACTGAATAAACATTTATTTGTTAAAGACTTTTTTTTAATTTATCATGGTTGTGGAGCCGTTTTTGTTGAATGATTGCTAAAAAGTGGCGAATAACAGTTGCACTGTGAGAAGGCGCATAATCATGGTGCAAATCCTATGAGTTTTTTCGCTACATTTCAGTCCCTTTTCTAAGCATTTCTTCACGAAAAGGGTCACAAAACACTCAAATAATATTTTTTCTTGGCTGTCTGACCAGCCGGTAGAAATTCCTTATGTACAACACCATGACAATAAAAAAAACTATCAACATTACATTGATTTTTGATCTCCTTTGACGTGGTCATTTCGGTTTTTATTCACCTTGCAAGCACCATTCATTTGATTGTTGAGATATTTCTGCATCAAAAATGTATATGCAAGTTTCATAACCGCTAATAATATGTTTTAGAAATAAATAGCTTGAGAAAGTTACTTGAGCACTTTGATGTGTTTGGAAACAAACTCAAAGCTCTTGGAACAACTAGAGAAGCGACGGGTTTCAACTATAAATTATCTTTCAATATGCTTGACATGAAATAAATGGTATAGGAATTTGTTAGATAATGTATCTTGTTGTCAAATGAGTATTACCATGTATCAATCCTCTAATTTTATTGACATCTTATTCATTAATTGAAGTGCATGGCCTACCAGATCGCGGATCATCTGCAACGAATTCACTACCATATTTAAACTTTTATACTAAGCAAATACTGTTGTTTTTGATAAACGGTCGTCTTTAGAAGCTTTTTGAAACATTTCAAATTCTTTTGTAGCCGAAACTGCACTCCGATAACGAAATGTAATGCTTCTGAATGAATTTGGCATTCTGAATGCAAATGAAACTTTGTTAAAAAGCAATCGTCATTTCGTAAAATCCAAAGCGAAAATCCAATCTCATTAAAAACAAATTTATTTTCAGAAAATAAAATTAAAATTCCTGACTATTGTCATATGTTTAAAGATCTCGTAAAAATGTTTGATAAAAAGTTGCAGATGATATATTCTATAGATGTATTTTAAATGACGCATTCCTCAAATAGTAGTATGTGTGTGTGCTACGACTAAATCCCAAAGTTCGGCAAGGACCAGAACAGGTCTGCGAAATCTATGAGGTGTCTCACGAAAGCCCGATATCAATGAAAATAACAGTGTAAATCTTGCTATGATCGCCCAATTCACAAAGTGGCGAGAATTCACTGGACAAAATTCGAAGTGCTAGTTCAAAGAAGTCTAGTAAGTAGCACTGCGTGAAAAAAAGAGGGCTGCATGCATCTATCTTTCCTATATGTTTGGTATTTTATATGAATCGTGTATGTGGCTATTCTATATTTATTTCTTGTTTCTGAAGCATGATAAACAAAATGCGCATTAGCTTCTTTTTTGCTTTTCCTATAAATAATCATTTACCTCAAAAACATTAGCTTGTAAAAAGACACCATTTCCAAGAATTAATTAACAGACGATTTTGTTTTATTTTATGTACTAAATATATGTTTTAATCCACTTAAATCATTACATTGCCCATAAAGTAATTTTTTTCTGCAAAGTGAAATAGGTTTTTAGGAAAAAATTTTTTCTTTCGTTGTATATAAAAAAATATATATCCTGTTGAAAATGAACATTATTTACGAAATACAAGATTATAAATAGTAGAAGTATTTTATGTTAAAAATAGTATCAGTTACAAAAGACAAATGTATAAATGTAAAGAGAAAACTTTATTATTAATCTGTGGTGAGGTCGGGGTTGTTATCTATAACGATTTCGAAAAGTTATTCATTTAAAAGGTTGACAACCCTTTATACCCAAAAGAGAGGATAATCTGGATACAGCCTGTGACCTACCTGGATGTTAAAAAACAATAGTAAAATTTACTCTTCTCTATTGATTTAAAGCAATTAAGCACTGGAGGTAAAGGCAATAAAAACATTTCATGAGGTGGAGGGTGGCGAAAAATCCCCTTGGAGGAAATTATGATTTGAAATTTGATAAAAATTAGAGGAGACACTTTCCCCAAATGAAGGCAAATTTTAACTATGTTTTATTTATGTGCATTGTCTTTCAAAATTTTATCAAACTGGAAAAGGCGAAGAGGCGGTGGGACGAGGGCAGGAGAATTGTTTAAGTAAATAAATGTGGTAATTCTTCCTTTTAGATATGTGCTACTGGATTTTTAATATGTATTGTTATATAAGTTGTCTGTCGCGTGGAGTTCTGATAAAAAATATTCATAAGTTTAGTTTATTCCAATGCTTGTATTCAGTTTTTAATAAAATATGAAAAAGGCTACACTCCAAACTAATTTTCCTTTTTAAATACAGTTTTGTAGGCACACGTGCTGAAAAATAAGTATGTCAGTCTATACCCTATACCTTATGTATGCATATAATTATTTTTTTTTTGAAAAAGTAATGTAATGGCTAGCAATAATATAATAATAAATAATGAAAAATGGCTAACAGTAATAGAATTACGTAGTCACATTAAGTTTATATCATTTGCGTTGATCTTGCTGCTTTCAATAAAATAAATCCCTGTATGTTTTGAGCCCAAACTATGTTAATTCACATAATTTTTACCACCACGAACATTGGATAAAAAGTGATTTTTGCTAACCAAGTGCAACTTTGCTTTTATGTCTGAATCTCTGTATGAGAAGATAGAAAAATACAGAAATGTACTATATTTAGGCACATTCGTTGTGAATTGTTTTTAATTTCTTAACGTAAATACTTATTTCATGTTAAATGCTACGTCATTTTCAATACTGTAGCGTATTTGCCTTTTCTTATATAATAGGCATTAAATATAAAACGGCCCTGAGGAACCGTTTTACCAGTGTAAAAAGACACAAATATGCATTTTCATTTATAACACATAAAAAGACAATTGCCATACACTCATCACTATGTTTCATATCGCCAGTATATCTCTAAGTTACTACGACCACAAATTCTTTATCAGGGAAACGCGAAATGGTTCAAAACCCCTTCCACAAAACTAAAATGAAATGTAACAGTTTTATGATAGAAATTATATGTTTCCTCTTAAATCAGACATAATTTTTAATAATAGACTTTCATTGCTTTCTACGATTTAAAAAAAAAAAAAAAAAAAAAAAAAAAAAAAAAAACTTTTGTTAGTATTATGAAACGGATCATTTTCGGTCTATTGTTGGTATAGGAGAAATCAAAAGCTAATCTAAATTACATCACTTGACACAAATGCAATACAAATTCCTATTTTTCTAAAGAAAATGGACATTGCTTATTGAATAATTTTTTTATTAGCGTCATTTTTTTCAAAATGAAAATATAGTTCCTTTTTTATTGAAATATGAAATTGTCATCAATAAAAATAAGCTATTAAGTCAATTACACAGGTAACGACCACGGGGCGGTTTATTACTTAGACGCCTGGGTATATATTTTCTATTATTATGAATATAAACACTTCCAGTGCAGCCATTAATTTTTTTTTAAACACATAAATACTTATCGTATAGTTTTAAAGTATGAGAGAATATAGATTTTCATTTTCAAAAATCAGAATAAATTTAAATGACAGTACTTTTTGTTCTTGATTATGTGTTTTGAAAGAAACTATATGAATCATTGAACTAAAAATCCGTATTCTTTGAAGACTTGCGTTGAATATTGGAGGTTTTAATAAAGGTGATAGGTAATGTAAAATTAATTCACTCACCACTACGAATCAACGAGAATAATAGTTGTATTTTCATATTTTAATGTAATAAGATTTAGGTTTTTCATACTTCAGAATTCCTAATCATTACATTGAATAATTCGCTGCTGTCCCGCAGCTAATACAAAACATACAGAATCATAATATTACGTAATAACGAAAAAAATGATTAATATACATGTATACAGAAAAAAATTAATATGATTTGAAATGAAAAATTAGTTTTAAAATGATGCAAATTACCATGCATTAAAGTCTATTTTAAAAGGCAGTCAATTGCTTTTGATCAAAGAATAGTGTCAGCTTTTTTAGTGCTGCCATCTAGTACGTAATGGCACAACTAACATCTTTCTGAGAACTATATACTTCATCTGCCCCTGGCAGGAGAGGGGGCAGTTTCGAAATGGGACGCTTGAATCCCCCGTCAGCTCTTTTAATGAGAACGGCTGCAACAATATTATCCTACCCAGGAAAAGTCTTTAAATGCTTTAGAATGTCTTTAGAATGCCCAGATTCCATCTCATGGGCTGAAATCGATCGTGAACAATCAACAAGTCTCCTGCTCGCAGATTAGCTCATAGAATAGTTCATTTTGGAAGCTGTTGGAGACGTTGAAGATATTCACGTCACCATCTGCACGAAAACTGATTCTTTGCTTTTTCCATCAAGCGCCACCGAACATTTAATGTTAGGGTTAGAGTATTCTAAGATTCTGGAATATACAGGAGATATGTCAACGCCCCTAGATATTTGAGAAAGCCTTGACACGCGTCACGATAACGTCACACAAAGCAGACAAAACAAAGAAAAAAGATCAACGAGCCAATGAAAGATTTTTTTTACTTTCTTTTGCCTGCTTTGTTTGACGTTTTCGTGACGCGTGTCAAGGCTTACTCAAAAAATCTAGGAGGCGTTGGGTATGCTCCTATAAAAAAATGACCAGGGGTTAATGCTCGTGAATCAGATGGATCCAAAGACATAGGTGTTAAGGCTCTTTACTTTCAATTTGCCATAGTAAAATATATCATGGCCCGGTTCGGTATTCCACGATATTGATGAAGAAAGAAGACTAGATCTAATCCAAGCAGTGAGGTCTAAGCAGCGATATGATTAACTACATTTAATACGTACATTGGACGAATACATTAACAACACACACACTCATAACATAACATAATAATACTCTTCGAATTACATATTTCACCCGTGTCTTTTCGAACACATCTAAAAAAGCTCCTTCGTCTCTCTCGGTCTAGCTGTTGCCATTCCCAGTTTCCTAAAATCTCTCGACCACGGAGTATAGGCAACCTTCACAAAATAGTTAACTCTTCAAAATTGAAGACATCTGATTTAAAGACTTTTAGTAGATTATTTTTAGTACGCTTTACAGCTGCCTCCCATAGCCCACCAAAGTGTGGCGCATATCAAGGTTTTAAATGCCAATTGATTTTTTGACTCGAAAGACTCACTTTCCCTCAAATGTTAAATAGCTGCTTTAATTAATTACCCAGACCCGTGAAGTTTTTTGTAGTATCTTAATACGGTCATGGGACGGTCGACCTCTACATGCGATAAATCGCTACAAAGCTGCTAGCCAGGCTTGCACAGACAAATCTGATACCAAATCAAGCTGTACCACCTTAGTACATAGACAGAGGAATACTGCTATATATAACTTAATTTGGTCTTACATTTTGGCAAATTTGGCTTATTAAACAGGGTCCTGAAAAATCTAAACCCTCCTTTGAAAATGGAATGATTGGGGTGATTCTTTCAACGGGAATATCCCCCATCATTTAATGACAAGCTTGTGCCTTTTAAGGCGTTTGCAAAGCATAACTAAACAAGTAGAAAGTACAACTATGAATCAGGCGTTTTTGAGAGCTTTTCCCACTAAATCCTCCATAAAAATTAATTTTGGTTTCTGTATATTTTTATGTTTATATGTTTAAAACTTATATCAATCAAAACACAGTGGTGAAATCAGGCGGCGACTGCATAGCTGGAACATCGCTAACTCTCTGTACAGATTTTGAAATTTAATAAACTAAATTTTCTTCCAATAAAAAATTTTAATATTCTAGTGCTATATTTACCTTGAGTAAATAATTAAAATTCATATAAAGCACAAATAATATATACTAAAATGTTCGTGCTGCTTTTGGGTACATACGTATAGTATAAAATTATTTAAAATGCATTAAAACACCTTAATAATATATTAAACATACATTAAAATCCCAAAATGTATCATTGGCGAATAAATTAATAATTTATAATAAATAAATGTATATTTAATGAGTTTTTAAAGTGTTTTAATATATTTTAAAGATTTTTACATTATATATATATATGCACCTTCAAGGAATTTTAGTACATTTAAGTAATTTTAGTACTTTATTACTTGTGCTGTAAACGAATTTTAACTAAACTGTCTTTTCCTCGGATTTTTAAAGACATTATAATTTTTTTGTTTTGTTTTGGTGTAACTTAAAATAATTAAACCCTATGAGAAAGTAATCGCTAATAAATTTACGTTAATGGGGAGGGGGCTCCCACCCGTAAAACCCCCATGTAAGATATTATTCACCTGTCCTTTTCATTTTATCTGTTAAATATTTATTTTAAAGAGGTTACAGTGCTTCATTGCAGTATTGAATTCAGGCCGGCAGCGGAGCGTTTCCTGGTTTTAGAAATTTAATTAGCGTTATTTTATTTTCTCCGGTTTTAAAAGATATAGTATATTTAGTCCTTACGTATAACATTTGAAGACTTAGAGAAAGAAAGTAACTAATATTTCTTAGTTGGGATGGAGGGAGAGTTCCACCCTAAATCCTCCATGGCAGTCAAAATAGAGTCCTTTTTTATATATGTTTAAAAAATACGACAACAGTCAGTGTGACTCAAAAGTCTCAACTTTTTGCCCTCGTCGCCGTACAGGGAGTATAAATACATTTTATGGAATGTTGTATTAGCATAAGAAATACAACACTAACTCGCCTGAATTTTTTAACAAATTTTAATAGGCATCATACACAGAAATAATTCAAACTTGTGAAAATTATTCATCCATAAATAATACCGAATATTTACAAAATTTGTAGTATGCGGATTTTTTCGCGCACAGCTTTTGTGCACAGTGTTTGAAAACATAGAATATACACTTTCTTGTATGCATAAAATGTAGATAATTTGCACAAAAAGTGTGTAAATAAAAAAAAAAAACATTTTTTATGCACAAATTGTGTACAATCTACCATTTCTTGCAAAAAACGGGGAACACCTTTTCTATCTGGTTAAAATATTTTTCTTTATCATTAGATATGACAATTATGGAAAGTTTGAGAATAAAATTTTAACTGAAAAAGTTTTACGTACATTTTAAATTTAGTCACCTTTATAGTATACCGAACAAGATTAAGTTCACTACTTACAATTGTATGTTGAGCTAATTGTAAATAAAATCAAACAACTATTATTTTTAGACTTGTGGCCGTAAATTTTTGTTTAAACAATATATTTCGTAACGTGATTCAGAGAGACAATTATTACAATATTGTGAAAGATAATCTTTGAATTAATAGCTCCCTTCAACCTTAATATTTTTTCTTTCGATGTGAGAAAGCTCCCATCCCCTACATTTATTTGCTTTCGAGTTCCATTTGAAATATCAAGTTTATTGTATGATTTACATTTGTTCGTTGCTTTGTTCAGTAAAATTTTATACTGGTCAAAAACTATGAATTTTTTAACTCTCACCTCAACTAAGATTTCCTTTAAATTATGAATAAATTAAAAAATATATTTCATTAAAAAAAACATTGCTATGTAAAGTAATTTATGATTTTGCCTTTCAGGCAATCTCCCATCCCAAAGATTATCCCAGTTACCTAAAAAGATTAATTTTTGAAAAATATATACAGTGAAACCTCCCTGTGCGACCACCACCCTGAACGATCATTTTTTCATGGAACGAAATTTATTGCCATAAGCTCGATACTAATTGTACCTCCATTCAGAGACCATTCCTGTTGAACTCCCTCCATAAGCGACCAATTTCTTTAATGAAAATTAAACAAATTCCGTCTTTTCCTGGTCGCTAGAAGAAGGTTTTATTAGAAAACTAATTCCGGAGAGAGCATTTTTCTTCAAACTTCTAAACTAAGTTTAATTTTTTTTATTATTTTTCCTGTAACTTTTAAGTGTTTAAACCCCCTTGTGCCTTTTTAGGCAATGAATTTAACTTTGATGAAAAATTAAAAATGGAGCTCAATAAACTCCCCTGCCTTATTCTGTTCTGTCAGGAAACTCTCAAACAAATAGATCAATTAATGAAATCGTCATTATTTGTTTCCGTGAAAAAAAAAAGAAAAAAAAAAAAAGAAGTGTTTATTTACTGAACTCTGAAAAGACTTGCAAAGAAAAGTTATAAAAGATAAAACCGTAATATCAAAGCAAATGTCAATTTATTCATTTTTTAAACTCAGCCGTAATTAATTTATGCAATTAACTTTTCTTTTGATACTTAAATTTTCATATTTTTTCATAATGTGAAAAATAAATTTTAGCAACGTTCATTGTTACCTTTTTTCAACAATTAAAATCTAGATTTAAACATGACCTCCATTAAGAGACCACCTCTCGGAGCGACCAATTTTTATTGGAACGCAACGTGGTCGCTTCAGGGAGGTTTTATTGTATTATATTAAAATTATTACTAAAGTATAATACAGTACAAAATCTAAAGTCTGGAATCCCCGGGACTTTACCAAGTCCGAACTTCCGATTTTTTCGAACTTTGGGTCATCAAAAATATTGCTTTCCCAATAAAAAGGAAAAGAAAATCCACTACATAAAAAGGCAAAATATGACGTCCATATGTTAAAAATTGCATATAACAACTATTAATATTAAATTAAACAATCATTTTCATTAAATAAATCCTAACAAAATAAAAAGTAAAACAAATCATTTATTTAAGTCTGTTCTCAAATCCAAAAGGGTAACTTTATGACATAAGTTTTAATTTATTTTTGTTCGGAAATGTATGAAACTAGCAGGTGTTGCTGTTCAGAAACTATGTAATCCAACTGTGTTTTTTGCAAAAGCAATAGATCTTTCAGAAAATAGGGTCAAAGTGTTTTGAACCGAATTCCAGCGCGAAAGAAGAATAATCACACAAAGAAGGGTGAAAAACGACATCCTCACGTGATCAAAATTGCTTATAACTCAATGGGTAATTTATTTATAAAAAAAATGGAAAACACAGTTCAATTCTAAATCGCTTCCACAGTCAGGCCTTCCAATTTTATGACTTTCCGTTAAAAAAATGATATTGTAAATGTTTCAAAACATTTTGCGCTTGCTGAGCAGAGCAATTGAGAATAGCCTTAAGGGAACAAACAATTTAAGAAGAAATTGTAACTTTCTGAACTATTGGATCTTTTAGTTAATATGGTCTGCTTTATTAACTTAGGTATATCATAAAGGTTTTCTTTTATTCTGTACATAGACATGAGTTAAGGTTCAGTAATAAAGCTTCTTTGCTCTAGACCTTTTTTCTTTTGTTTCAGCAATTTTGTTTCTTCACTTCTTTCTTGAATACTGTCGCTTGAAATTCCGAACTTAGGAGAATTACGAAATTTGGATGTCCGAACATTAGAATTTGTACTGTATATTAATTAAATTACTCTGTTGGTAAGTGCCAATTATAGACACTTTTAATTAATGACATTTATCATTTTATGGAAAAAATTCCATAATATTAATAAACCATAGAAATATTAAGAAAACCATAAGAAGAAATGCATTCATATGCCTTCGGAAACATTGTACGTGATATAGATATTACAAATGTGCAAAACAATCCATTTTTCTGCAACTAAATATATTGATTTCCATCTCATATTAATGATTTACATTACCAGGTGCTCTACACAAATTTAATTCGTGAATATCTAACTTTAGAATTACATAATCTTAGAGTTTGACTAAATTACTTCAACTTGTTAAATTATGTCACGTTCACACATACGAAAGGAAATTAAATGATTGCCAAATTATGTCATGAAACGCATTTCTATAGCTAGAGCTATAATATATATATATATATATATATATATATATATATATATATTACATTAATTTTTTTCCGAGAAAATAATGTAACTCAATTTCGACTAGAAAACAAATCAGTAACATGTGAGTTCATATGTTTTAATTTCGTATGTTACTTGTATATTATTATATTTACCTCCAGATTCTGAGTTGAGATGTCGGAGGTAAAGTTGATATCTTTCGCACTGAATCAAATTATCACTTATAGTCCAGGTAATAGAGACCGTATAGGGACTCTACCTAGTAAAATTCGTGGTAGTTCTGTAAAAAAGCTTACTGTACGTTTTTTCAGTCGCTGAATCCTAATTTTTAATTTCCCACCAAAATTTCGCCCGGCAACCCCCCCCCCTCCCCAAATTTTGGTAAAATGCCCCCCGAAAAAAAAGGTTTTTATAAAAAAATCATTTTTTTTAAATTGTTTTAGGGGGGGGGGGGGGGAATCTAGAAATTTAGAAAGTCGATGGAATTTGCAACAAATAAGATAGATGACATTATGACGTAGGATGAATGGGAAGGGAGTATCCGCCTCGGAACATGCGCCGCGGTGCTGCGTGGACTATGTTGCGCAATTTCACTTAACCACTCACATCGTTTACATTCGCCCTCCCGTCTCTCCTACGAACTTTCCCTATAAGATTTACTTTAAAGTTTTTTCGGTTTCTGAATCCGAATTCTTAACTACCCCCCAAAATTTCCCTCCCCTGCCCCCCCCCCCCAAAAAAAAAAAAAATGTAGTTTTTAAATTTTTTTTTTTTTTTTTTTTTTTTTTTTTTTTTTTTTTTTTGTTGAAAAAAAATTATTGAGAAAAATATGTAGAAATTCGGAAGGAAGACAAAATTTGCAAAAAATAGGATATATGACATTATGATGTAGGATGAACGGGGAGGGGCAGGGCTACCTCTGAATATGCACAGCGCCGCTACGTGCACTAAGTTATGCAAGTCCAGGCAATAGGTGATTTTACCTGGCAAAATTAATACCAGTTCTGGATTTCGACTCACTTTATGTTTTTGGGTTGCTGAATCCGAATTTGTAACTTCCCACCAAAATTTCACCCGGCAACCCCCCCCCCCCCCCAAAAAAAAAAAAAAAAAAAAAAAATTGTTTCAAATTTGGATTCAGCGACCCAAACAAAATAAAGTAATCCAATTTCCAGAACTACCATTAATTTTGCCGTGTAAAATTCCCTATTGCCTGGACTATTACAAGAAAATTATAATTAACTGTCATTGCGCCTAGGAAGAAAAATGTCGGAAGAGTTTAATTGCATTAAAGATCAATTACTGAATGAATTATTCAAGACTTTATCTAGAATTTATTAGTTATTAAATAAATTACTGTATTAAATTAGTGATGGAAAGCGGCATTCTGAACCTGAGAGAGGTCATTTGTTTTTTCAGAATGCTATGTGTCGCGTTAGGCTCCACGACAGGTACCGCATACTAAAAATGAAAAAAAAAACGATTTTTATTTAATATTATAATATTTATCGGTAGTTTACTTAAATTATACATTATTTCCAGGAGCATTCCGATATGAAAAGTTAAAAATGAACTGACATTACTGATCGCATTTGAAAATTTTGAATGAATTCAACTTTATTTCCTAAAAGCACCTGAAAATAAAACTGGCACGTTTTGTTACTTGACTACGGTGGAGGTTAAACATTTAAGGTAACTTTCATAGAATTTACTGGTTGTATTTCTGAGAGAAGATATGTTAGGGGAAAATAATTGGTATGGGTGGCAAAAAGACCAAACAGGTTACTGCCGGAGGATTAAAAGAGCACTATATATGTTTTGTTTTGTTTTTTGTTTTGTTTTTTTAATATTGAGCTAATTTCTTTTAAAGCTCAAAAGTTAAATTTTTATTTTTTTATTTTTTTTTTATAAAATAAATTATGCAATATAATCTTGCTTACAATCGATGATGTACCAATCAGTGAAGTGGAAAGGTTCTGAATGTTCTCAATTCTGCAGTTTCTACATTTTGGAACTATTAAAAATACAGCAAATGTTTGGGAACGTGAACTTTTTTGGAGATTTTACCCGAAATGCATAACAAACATATCAATATTATATGTAAAATAACAACAACAGCAAAAAAGAAACTTTTGTAAAATAAAATTAATGGAAATGTGGTCATAAGATCAGATGCAATTGTTATAATAAAAATAAACGAACAACAACAAAAGAAATTCTGATCAACAGCACCAATCTTTCGGCTACAAATATCGATTCATTTTTATACAGTAAAATAAACGTTTGCATAGCAAGTTGAGGGAGGTAAAACATTCCCTCTATATCTTTGAAATAAAAATTTAAAAAAAACACTAAGAGATATCTCAAGCTCTGAGTATTTGAGGATATGTAGAGCAGTATTTTTTATTACATACAGACCTATAAAATGGTTTTCCATATTCGATTTTTTAAATTAAAAGCTCATGTTAGGAAAGTTTAATTGACTTTTTTTCTAGATAAAATATGCCACAACATCATTATGTTTTTAAAATATGAAAAGCTTCAAAAACGATTTCAGTAATTTTTTTGTATCGCATTACAAGAGACATTCTTGGTTTCATTAAAAATTAGATAATAAAAAATTATCTTTATAAAACAATAGCATGCTGTCCACAAAATGATGAGCTATGATCGATTTTTGCTGGGTCAGAATCAGCGTGGTCGTTAAGGGGCTAATATATGAAAGTTTCCGGAAACTTCTTTGCACAAAAACGACAATTGGGATAGCTATCCCTTGAAAGGTTCTCCTGGAAGGTATCTCTTTTTATAGCAATATGGCAAAAATCTGGCTTTTGCTTAACAAAAATCACTAATAGTGGCACTTGAAATTATATTTTTTCAGAAAATGCCACTTTTGTTTTCACATTTTGTCAATAATCGATGAAAAGTAGATATCTGCTTGGGGGCATGTTTTCACCCTCAATAGAATTTGAGTTAACAGTTTCCTTTTGCACAGAGAATATTTACCCAGAATACAATTTTAATAGCATTAAAAGTCAATAATATTTTTAATATAGAATCCTTACATTGTACTTTATATTTGCTAATACAATGAAATTAAAAAAATATTGCTTAAAGAAATGACATTTTTAATTATAGCGCGGTATTTTTACGAAAATGGCAGCAACTCTAGTTTTAACGAGGTTTAAGAATTAGGCACTAATGTAGTTATCAAAGGACTATAACTATCAACATAAAAGTACTTTGATACTTTATATTTCTTTTTGCTTTTTTTTAATAAAAAGGACAAAGTACCCACTTCGAAAATATAATTCATCTGGTGTTGCATCTCAGATTCCAATAAATCCATGGCAAACATTTTTAATTTTGTATTCTTTCCTAGGAAATTGTGTAACTGAATGTCACCTCAAGGGAATTTAATGACGTCTTAATTATTTGTTTTCGCAATTTGTCGCTTTTTTCTGTTACTCTTTACTTCAAGTTTCGCTGATAAAATGATGGTGGCGAAATCGATATATTTCGCCTTCAGACATATTATCCCCACAAAAGATTTCTATTTAAATGTATTTGCATTAAGGATGAAAATTGGCTTAGAATAAAACATAAATGGCTTTAAATATCATCAATGAATTTATAAAATGCGGGCCAACTTTTAAAGATATAAATTAATTAGGACGTATGATTAATTCTATAAATAAATTCTGTAAGTGCATAATTAAATAGCATCTTGTTCCAATGTAGAAGCATTTTTGAAAGGAAAAGGAAAAACGTTCCGAGGAAATATTGAGAGATTGAATTTCTGATCTTACGCTGAATCTACATTTTTACTTTTGCATTCCCTACAAGTAAACCGTTTACCTGACTGTACTTGGAAGGGAAATTAATAACGCCAGAGTTTATTTGGTGTCACAAATATTTCAGATATTATTTATCTTGTTTAATTAAAATTCTGGGATGAAATAACGGAAACTAGAGCTGCATTTTTGCTTTTGGGAAAATCCTAACATGAAAGACAATTATGGGTAATAGTTTTTTAAATAGAACGAAAGGTTCTACAAAAAAGTGTTTATTAGTTAAAAATAGGATTACTAATTTGATAATATAATAGTTATATGTAACTTGCATTTGTTTCTGTATGAACGCAAAAAAACTATCTCAACAAGATATTAAATTTCTGCTTAGAAAATAAGAACTGCTCATCAAACGTTTACGTTCTTTTTAAGCTTTCATAAAAAATATAAAAGTAATCAGACTCGAAAAGAAAGATCTTAAGTGTTATTTCTTAGATTTAATAATTCCAAGAATGTATTTTTGATTTTATGTTTTTCTATGAAAATTGTAGTATTATTAACTGAAAGTACCTGAAATGCGTCACTGAATTTCGCCGGGATGTTTTATACGTTTGACTAGGAAACATCCCAAAGTGCGAGTTCTGGATTCTGAAGAGCGTGGTATCGTTCGAAAGCCCTTCTCAAGAGGATAAACAAATGTATAGGAACTGTACTCCCGAATCCAATAATTCACGAGATATGAACCCTTTTCTGTTTCAGAAAAAGAAAAAGAAAGAAGGGAAACAGCATGAGATTCCTTAAAAAGTTATTAAAAGTAAGAGTTTAGTCTTATGATTAACTGTGATAGTGCGTTCCTACGTAAAAGTGTTGAAAACAAAAATTTCCCCAACACCATGCACAAATTATGAAGGGCTGTTGTTTGACATTTAGATGCAGGTGTGTTTAGAAATAGTGATGCTTACGGGTTACACTGACGGGAATATTGGATCCGTGTTTCGCATAGAAGTCTATTGGGAAGCATGTTGACATACAGCATTGAAAGTAGATGACGAGAACTGTTTGTAGACAAATGATGTATTTTTAGCATGTTTTCTACAGTAATAGTGTTAACATCACAGCAAATACTTATATGGGTTTTTGAATATTCGCCTATTTCCTTTACCATGACCATGTACACACTACACAGTCTTGGGAGAAATATCATACTTAGCTCAAGGTATTTTTTCTATCCATGTATAATAGAGACCGGTGATAAAGCAGAGCTTAAATTTTCAATGAGTAAATTTTCATGTGTTTGCCCACTCCATCTAGTCAGCGCCTGGATAGCATTCTTATTACCTGACTATCATGAAACACTACCGTGAAAACCACTATTATGATTAATTATAAGACAAAATTCCTGCATTTGATAGCTTTAGACAGATTTCATGCTGTTTTCCCTTCTTTATATCCTTCCTTCCAAAACAGAAAAGTTCCGACACCTGGTAAACTATTGGATTCGGAAGTATGGTATGAATACTTTTCTTGATTCTCGTGACAAGAGATTTGCAAAGATACCACTCTCGTTTAATTCCAAAACAATAGTTGGGTACATACCTGGTCAAATAATCTTAGTTTGGAGAATGTTTCACTTATGTCTATAATTTTGTTTCCTAAACATTCTCAAATGAATTAACACAAAATCGTTATAATTCATCTTCTATTATCGCCTTCAAGACATTTGCATTTAACAATCTTGGCAAAAATGAAGAAATTTTACTAAGGAAAGAGTTTAATGGCGTTATGTCTCAGTAATGAATTCATAAAGTTCAAACAAATTACTAAAGAACTTTGAAAGATATTAATTAATTCCAGCATATAAAATGATTTATTAAAAGCTTATTGTGAGTACATAATAGATCGGTATCTCTATCTTGTTGAGATATAGCGGTAGTGCTGAAATGAAAAATAAGCATATTTAGAAAATTATGTTGAAATATTTTTTTTACGATTTTAAAATATCAAGAAGCTACATTATAATTTAAATTTCTTTTTTGAAATTTTTTTTTTTAACTGAAATCTGCCTTCGAGATAAATTATAACATATCTGTATTGTTTTCACAAAACATGTAACATAAGTTCTATTAGTTTTACTTCTACATTTTGTGCTTAAAATGAAGGAGACGAAATCGATATTTTATGGCTTGAGAGATATTGATATAAGCAAGAAATTTCTGGTTAATTCTTTTAGCATAAATAAGGAAAATGTTCAAATAACTTTTCATTAGTAATCATTAATAAATTCATGAAAATAAAATAACTGACTCAAGGAACTTCCTAAGATATTAATAAATTTTAACATAAAATATATTTTAAAAATATATTGTTGTAAGTACAAGTCGAATGGCATCTTGTAGTGATATGTCTGCATTATTTAAAGAAAGTAAAATGATTCTGAAAATTATTTTAAAACGTTACATATACGATCTAAATAGGACAATGACCTACATTTGAATTTTGTTTTACCCTTTTTAAGAAAATTTTAATCTGAACTTAGCTTGGATATGAAATCCTAATGTATCGTTTTTTCTTGTTTTAACAAAATGTAGCTCATGCGGTGTGTTATTTTTATTTCAAAATTCTTCAAAATGACGAAGGTAAATTCGATGCATCTCGACTTGAGAGATATTAATGTCTTCAAAAGATTTGCAGTTAATAGCCTTTGCAAAAATGGAGAAAAGTTATGGAAAAATTAGTATTATTTTAGAATTAATAAATTTAAAATAATTAAACGAATTACAGAAGGAACTTTCAAAAATATAAATTTAGTTGAGCATATAAATATATTTTTTAATAAATTGCTGTAAGCACGTAATAACTTATCTTGTTACAGCATATCAGCATTGTTGAAAGGGAAATAACAGGATAAAATGTTTTCAGGTATTAAATTTAAGATATTAATAAAAACGAAAGAGCATGTTTAATTTTGTATTATTTAAAAGAAAATTGTAGAACTGAAAGAGAGAACGCCTTAGATCATTTGTTTCCACAAAAACCTTTTACTTTTGTTTTGATATTTTTCCCGAAAATTGTTTTCACAAATTGTGGAAAAAACTTTGGTGTTTTTTGCTTAGAAGTATTTTTGATATTCTCAAACGAGTGTACTCTATGCCTGAAAGAAGAAAATGAACTTTCTGGAAAATATAAGTTCCATTGTATTAAATAATAGAAATAATTCAATACTAATCCACAATTTTCGTTTTACTCTTCATTCTATATATATGTCTTTTAAACGACTTCTTCGAAACAAATTATTGTTTCTCTTTAGAACATGTTATTATCACTAAGTTTCTTATCAAATATTTTTTTATAATTACCGTATTTACCCGCGTATAAGTCTAGAAATTTTGACTGAGTGACGGGTTTGGTACTGGCGATGAATGTACGCCTACTACCCGCCCACCTCCATCTGAGAGATCAGTAGATAAAATTCCGAGAATGTATTCCCCCCTATGTGCTATTGAATCGTCCGCGAATGACTATAAACATGTGACTCTCCAAAAATGCGTTATATCTTAAGTGTTCTTGATAGTAGACTTTTTCACTATTTCTTCGTTATTTTACTGCACTTTTCTCCTTGTTTCTACTAATATGGCTTATTTAGTTATTAGAAAACAGAAACGCGATTCATACGCGGCAGGATTTAAACATAAAGTTATTTCTTTTGCGGAAGAGTCTAACAACTGTGCTGCTTTTCGTCAGTTTGGGGTTCACGAAAAATTGATTCGTGATTGGCGCAAGATTGGCAAAGCTAGGAAACATTCCAAAATCAAAAACGGCATTTCAGCATGGATAATCGCCCTTTCCAGAACTCGAAAATGTGTTGCATGATTGGGTTGTAGAGTGCCGGCGGAATGATTTTACTGTCACTAGAACTTCCATTAGTTTACGAGCAATGAAGCTTGCAAAAGAAGAACAGTGTAGTGTTACAAACACATTTGGACCATCAGAACATTAGTTCACTAGATTTATGAATCGTCCTGGTTTGACTTTACGTCAGTGCACTAAACTGGCAGAAAAATTTCTATCTGACTTGGAAGCAAAGATTATGAAATTTCAAAAATACGTCATCGATCAAAGTAAAAGGAAATCTTTTGAACTTTGCCATATAGGAAGTATGGACGAAACACCCATGTGTTTCGACCTACCAGAAAATAAAACAGTGAACTGCAAGGGGGGAAAAAGCATTTTGGTAAAAACGACTGGGTACGAAAAACCCGTTTTACGGTCGTTCTTTCCTGTTTGGCCGACGGTAGTAAGCTTCATCCGTTGATTATTTTTTAAAGAAAAACGTTGCCGAAAAAAACTTACATTTCCATCTGGTGTGCTGATTCCATGCAAAGGGGTGAATGGATGCTGACGGAACAGTCGGCTGGCTTAAAAATGTGTGGGGTAAAAGACTGGCAGCTGTTTCTTAAAAACCTTCCCTTTTAGTTTACGACTCGTTTCGTGGCCACTTTTCTGAAAACGTGAATAAAGTGACGAAAGAACTGAAGACGACTGTAGCTGTAATCCCGGGAGGGTTGGCATCCGTCCTTCAACCCCTAGACGTTTGCCTCAATAAGCCCTTCAAAGCAAATGTTAGAAAATATTGGGCAGAGTGGATTTCATCCGGTTGTCCAACATTTACAAAGGGCGGTAATATTAGAAAGCCCGATATTGTATTAATTGACCAGTGGCTTAAAGTTTCGTGGAATCAAATTTCTTCCAAAATGATTATAAAATCGTTCAAGAAATGCTGCATCAAATGTCAAGAAACGAACTAGACGGCACAGAAGATGATGCCATTTTCGAAAGTGATAACAACGAGGAAGAATGTAGCCATACAGAGATTGAAAACGTGTATCATGATGAGCCGATAACGACGGAGGATTTTTGTGAATTGCTTGGCGAGTCCGATACTGAATCGGCCACTGAATCAGTTTAACTTTGTTTATTACTTTAGTATATTATTATCATCATTATTGTATATTTAGTACTTTTTTCATATGATTTCAAATAAATGAAAAAAAAAAATTAGAGTTTCTTTATTATCTTATATTTAGTACTTCCTTTTTTTCCAGGTGATTTTGAATAATGTATTTAAAAAAAATTCAAAGTTCTTGATCGGAAAAGCAGGAGGTCGACGTATACGCGGGATTTATAAAAATTCAAATTTCTTGATCCGGGAAATTGGGGGGTCGACTTATACGCGGGATCGACGTATACGCGGGTAAATACGGTAGGTACCAGTATCATTTTAAAAATGAAAAATTTAACAGTAAAAGGAACTATCTTCTCCTTTAACGTTTAAAACGATACAGACAAAGCAGGTTTGAAAAAAATATTTTCAAGTGTTACATTCCAGTATTTAAAAAAAAGCCCAAAGTAATGTATACATATTTAATTTTTTATTGTTCACAAGAAAGTTGTGCAGCTGAAATACGGCTGCAAATAATTTTATTAACGTTTATGTTTATTTGGTTACCCAAAATATGTCACTCCTACTACATTTTTTACTTTGAATTTCTCAGATGGGCGGAAACAGAAATGGTGGAGAGTAAAATCGGTAAATTTATCTATAAGACATATTCCCGCACTTGGTAAGAGTGCAATTACAAAATCTTTAGACGAAAAAATTTTTCTGAAAAACGCTGTTTAATAGCAGTCAGCACCTTGAATGAAATCATAAAGTTCAACCCAATAAGTGAAGAAAAATTCAGGATATGCATTAATGAGAGTTTTTAATTTATTCTTAAATAAACCGATATAAACTCATAATACACTACATTTATACTTAAGGATTCAAACTATTCGTACCTATTGATACATCGGATGATTATGCGATTTCAAACATCATATGCGATTTTCATAACTTTTATTTAAAATAAACTCTTTTTTTTTAAATAAACCTCTTGAATACTCCTTTGCACACTGCATTTGTGCATGATCTATGCAACGTCCTGTAAAATAAACTCTGAACAGAAGAAGTTCAGTTTTGTGAAACGTTTTATAGAGGAGAATAACATGCAATATTAACATAAATGACATTGTTTAAATTATTTTCCTGTTTTTCTTTATTAGTTTTACACAAACATTCTTGCAGTGCAATATGTAAAGTTACACAGAGTATTAACTGGTCAAAACATAGTTGCGCTATCGTTGGGACTGGAATTCTGTTGCATTTCTTTCTAAAATGAAAAAAATCAATTAGATTATGCAGTTTATTTATATTTTAATACTGCATCGTTGCTACTAATAAAAAGATATTTTCAGAAATTTAGAAAATCTACAAGTTCTTTTTTTTTTTTTTTTTTTTTGCTCATTAAAATTATTTTCTTTTAATTGAAATTTAGACTTTAATATTAAATCATAAGATACGGTGTCATACGCAAACAAAAGACGTATTATAGAGATTGAACTAGGTATATTTTGCGCGGTGTGGCATCATGTGGTTTTTAAAGTACGCCGTGCTACTTTTTAATTGTATCGTGCTATTTTTCAGTTGCGACGTTTTATTCCTTATTTGCGTTGTGTTATTTATTTTTTTTTTAATTCGTTGATTATTTTCCAAGAGCGAGTGGTGATTCGGTTCCGAAAGTCAAATTTAAGGTATTCAGTTCCGAAAATTAAAAAAAAAAAAAATTGATCATCAGTCCAGAAATTCTCCACATAAAAAAATAATAATAATAAATAAATAAACAAAAAATAAACAAAATTAAAAAAAAATAAAATCTTCCTTTTGTATTAACATTAATTCTTCATAATGGATAATAACCAATACAATTGTATTTCTGCGAATATTTACACCACAAATTTCCATCCTTAGATGCAGAATTGGCATTTCAAGAGTGTTTTTTTGTTGGGATGGCGTTTGCGTTGAGGGACATGACTTGCAATAGCGTGAGAGTAGCTCCTGCATAGTAATAATAATAAAAATGCTCTGTGCATTTTACAACTATAACTCCTTCGAAGGCGGTCATTCATTTTTGGACTATTTAATTTAAACACCTAAATGCCACATTGGCGCAAGAAATTTGAAACGAAGAATCGCCTTTTATTAAATACGCGAAGAAAAGGTTTTACTTATTTTCAAATAAATTTGTTTGTAAATTATGGTATCATTCAGCCCTTTCTGCACTTTACGAATAGAAATACTTTACTCCTAAAAGGTTTAATTCTTTCAGATGCGTTTGACTCTTCCGCGATTTTTTTTTTATTTTTTTTTTTGGAAAATCGCGATTATATTTCTTTTGAGGAATTTCGGAAAATTAATTTCTGAATTTCGTCAAACGATGGTGGGAAAAAAATCGTGATTTTCGTTAAAGATCTCAAATATAAAGAGCGAAATCGCAAATTTCAATAATCGTTTGTGCAAAAAAATTACGAATTTCGTCAAATGATCTCTCAAACATCTCAATTTTTGTCAATCGGTTGCAGTCACAAATTTCTGCAAACATTCAACGAATAATGTCGCATTTTTCATCAGAAAATCCCGGAAACAAATAGTGAACCTTACCTGTCGGTCACGGAAAAATATCGCGAATTTTGTTAATCGGTCGCAATAAAAAATCAATTTCATCAAGCGAATTTAAAGGAAAACAAATTTTACTTTTTCTTTTTCAAATTTGCGCCAAAAAATGCGAATTTCTTCAAACTGTTATAGAAAAACGCCGCAAATACCGTGAAAAGACTCACATCGGATAAGATAAATAGTATTTTGAGTGGGAAAGATTCAGTTTATATTTTATTTTCATAAGTACGTTACATATTATCTTAGTTTTAATCCATAATTATCCTTGAATGGAAAATAATACTTAAAGGAACCGGGAAAGCAAAATTCAACCAAAAAATCGATTTTTACTTTTTTATATCATTAAATAGTTTAAACTTTTATTTTTCCAACGATGTGTCACACATGTTTATATATTAAAAAAAGGGTTGAAATTATTCATTCTTTCTAACAGTACTTCACAGCTTAATTGCCATTTAAATCTTTAATTCACTTTTTCTCAAAACTTGGATTTTTCATGTTTATGTTCCTTTTTCGCAATATCTATTAAACTTAAGAACTCAGATTTTTATTTAATAGTTATCTTATGTTATATTGTATACTTTAACACAGGGATTTAATGATTTGTTGAGAATTATTTATTTTAGGCGGTGAAATCTTACCAAAAATGCTAATTTAAAAATGACTTTCAGTAAATAATTAATAATTAATTTTGGGTTTCACTTAGAAAGAAAATTGTCTGTTAAAATACGTAAATCATGTTAATTTAATTACTCTAAAAAATCTAGACCTCTACCTTTCACCATGTCTGAGAAAAAGCTACTTAAAGTTGGTGAATTTAACATGGCGGAGGTAGGGCTCTGCCGATCCCCTTAAAAGTAAAGTCCTGATATAGGTCGAGTAACTAGATTTTACCGGAGATTTCGTTTGAGAGGGCCGGAATTAAGTTTTGCAATATTGTAAGGGCGCTCGATAAACAAATTCATCGGAACAATATTATAAAGTCATTTTTTAGTATTATTTATGCTGTATTTTCTTCATTGCCTATTTTTATGCCTAAGGAAACTCTTTTTTTTCTGATCCGTGCTCTTTTTCATCCACCATCTTGCCTTTTTTTCTCCCGACGTGCCCTTTTTAGGTGCGTTCATAATTGCCGAAACGTCAGTGAAGGCTTACTGTGGAGACACGAAAAGTTTTGATTTCCGTTTGTCTGTCTGTCTGTCTGTCTGTCTGTCTGTCCGTCTGTTCCGCGATAACTGCCGCAAAAAGCATCCGATCGGCTTGAAATTAATGTGGCATGTTGATGAGGTACTCGGACTTAGCTGTATTGTTTTTGGTTAAATTTGGTTCATTCGTTCGGGAAATATAGAACATTTTATTTTGCTCTGTAATGCTTTTCAATGGCAAGTCAGACGATTTTCAAATTTTCATTTGTTGAAAGAAATGGCTCATATAAAAAATGGATTTAAATGGTAAATTTTTGATGCTGAAATTTTTAAATAAGAGTAGTAAATTATTCCTATTAGTTTGCAATTTTGTCAAAACATTTGTCAGAGCTTTTAAATTAGGTGTATAACTTATGATGGAATTTTATACATGTGTTCGAATAATATAAAACATTTTATTTTATGAATTTACTTATATTTCATTTTTTTCTTTTAACCGTTGCGTAGCAACTATATCTTATCTAAAAATATCATAAATGTGAAAGTATGTATGGTTTTTAAAGTCAAATCAAAGTTAAAAGGAATGAATTAATGAATGCCTTTGTATAGATATTTGCATATAGATTGATTTAAACGCAGAAATGAAAATAGTATTTATATACTATATAGAATAATATCTTTATTTATGTATTCAACTATTTTGATTATAAAGGAAAAAGTTCGTTATTTTCATACAGAATAAACTGACATTATTCTATTAAACTTTATAAACTTTATCGTTGCCAAAAAAAAAAAAGGGAATAACAATTTCTCCCAAAGAGTTCATTTTAATTTGTAAGATTTTCACGTGCAAAGGGAAAATGCAGCAAATTACAAATAATAAAAAAGATAAATAGGACAGGAATGAATACATATAAACATTTCACACCAAATACCACCTAAATTAGTTTTTGTAGTGGTATTTTCCCATACTACGAAGGAAGATTCCTCGATTTACACGATTTTACTTGGCCTTCCTTATCTCATTGGTTGCGATTTCATTTTCGCAATTGCGTATATTAATTGGCACAAAATTTTACATTTTTATGACTGAGGTATATGTAAGGCCATACAAATAAGAAATTCCGTATTGTTTCCTATAAAATGTGATAAAGTGTTGGTTAACTATATATGTTTCTATTAAGAGGAGCAGGGCTGCCAAGCCTCCGGCGTTCTGGATACCAGTATTTTAATACAAAAAATGTTACTTTATTTAATTGAAACATTTGCGCGATTTAAAAGAACAACATTTTCTGTAAGGTAATAGTGTTGTGCAAAAAGCCTGAGACTTGCCATGTCTGGTGGTGAGTGAAATGTTTTATTTAATGCATTTATCTCTATTTTAATGCTACGTGAAGAACGTCCCGTGTAACAGCTTGTAGAGTGTAAAATAAATTATTAAAATAATCCCTATTACGAAAAATGAAACAAAATGCCCGGCTAAGGGAAATAAAAGGTTAGTTAACCTTTCGTAATTTGACCTGAACACAGGTGTGCATCAAATTTCAACGGTGTTTGTAACATCACGATTTTAAATTAAATGTGGATACTATTAAAAGGCTATCATAAAAAATACTTAACGGCGCCATATCACGTTTATCTATTTAGTCAATTGGAAGTGGACACGATGATGAATTATTAACCGTTAGGTTTAGAACTCCCCCTACTTTAGGGTGATTTTAGTAAGTTAATGCTATCGAGTACATTTTTAGATATTTAGATTAGATCTTAGATATAAATATTGCAGAATGGTAATCAAAATTATTATTAGATTTCTAAATTAGATGTCTCAGTTTACATTTCCAAAAGTTCTTTATCCATTAGATACAGATGTTTGTGGTTAGCAGGCAAGTAAATACTTCTGTATGGATATTAGGATAACGTAAAATGCTTGACCAAATTGTTCCTTATCCTTATAAATCGCAGTGTAAAAATGAATCTAAGATATAGGATAATCATTAACTCAATCAATAGAAAATTACAAATGCAAAATAAATTACACAACGGGGGGGGACCCCCCTGAAGAAATTTGCTTTATTATATAAAAATTACTAGAATAAGTAGATCGTGAGAATTTCAGAATATCATTACATAACAACGTGTTTAATTTAACGCTTCTAATGTCTGAAACCATCGAAATATTTTTTTCTCCTTCTATAAATGTTTGTGTAATCTAAAAGTTTAAATTTTGTTTTTGTAGAAAGATTAATATTAAGCAAAATTTGCTAAAAACAATAAGTTGCAGAGATGACGTTGAGGCTCTTGATCTGCAGATTTACTAGTTATATAAATACGCAGCACCTATAGTCGTCGTTCAGTCCGTCTGTCTGTCCGTCCGTCTGTCCGTCCGTCCGTCCGCATATAACAGAGCAAACACTACCCGACCGAATGATCTGAAATTTTTAATATATAATTGCTGGAAAATTTTGTCGAGCCATTTCCAATTTTATGAAAATCGGATGTATAGTTTAATTACAGGGACAGTCAAAAGTTTTCCGTTACATTACGGCCAATGGGAAAAATTACTGCAAGTGAATTTTAATGATGTTACAGACTTCCGAATGGTCTGAAATTTTTAATATATAATTGCTGCAAAATTTTGTCGAGCCATTTCCAATTTTATGAAAATCGGATGTATAGTTTAATTACAGGGACACCCAAAAGTTTTCCGTTACATTACGGCCAATGGGAAAAAATTATAGCAAATGCATTTTAATGATTTTACAGCCTTCCGAATGGTCTGAAATTTTTAATATATAATTGCTGCAAAATTTTGTTGAGCCATTTCCAATTTTATGAAAATCGGATGTATTGTTTAATTACAGGGACACCCAAAAGTTTTCCGTTACATTATGGCCAATGGGAAAAAATTATTGCAAATGCATTTTAATGATTTTACAGCCTTCCGAATGGTCTGAAATTTTAAATATATAATTGCTGCAAAATTTTGTCGAGCCATTTCAAATTTTATGAAAGTCGAATGTATAGTTTAATTACAGGGACAGTCAAAAGTTTTCCGTTACATTACGGGGAATGGGGGAAAAAATATTGTAAGTGCATTTTAATGATGTTACAGACTATGCACTTATGAAGCGCAAAAAATATACATTCAGTACAATATGGGGTGCAAAAAATAATTATAAAACTAGTTATAGTACGAACGCACCTCATTTGCCACGTTTGACGAGCAATTTCCAACTTGTTTACCACTGTGCTGCCTTTTTTTTCTGGAATAAACACTATATTAACCTACAATAAATTACAATGAATTATTACACTGCATGAATACTTATTCCAACAAATATTTAAAAGAAATATTGATATTTATTAATTTTTATTGTTGTTCAAACCCTCCGAGCGTCTTGCAAAAGGGTAAAATTGTAATGTTGTTTTCTTTGCATTTTGTTTTAAATGCTAAGAAAATATGATTCTTTCAACATTATAAAAGAAAACTCAATTACAAATATGAATGTAATCCTTGAGAGTATTAATCATTCTTCAATGTATTTAAAATTCATTAAATCTATAGAATTATATTATCTTAAATATTGCTTATATTGCTGTGAAACCTGGAGCTTAGTGAACGGAATATTACGCCCCAAACACTTAGAGGGTTAAAAAAAAAAAAAAAAAAAAAAAAAAAAAAAACTAAGCATATTCTAAGCGACAAAATTTTATCAACTGTCCAAACTTTCATTTTTATAGGTAATGTGAATATTTTTTTTAATGAGTTACTAAAAGTGAAAAATATATCTTAAAATTATTGAATTTTCAAAATTAACTTCTGGATGATATTGTTTGAATGATAAGTAACATATGAAAAAGTATTTATAATCTAGATTGTACCTTATTGTACATTTAAATTGCAATTTTTTTAGTTGAAAGTATCGTAGATTATAAGGAAATATATATTTTTTGGAAAGAAAAAACGGCAGAATAAAAAAAGTTAAATGTCCAAAACGTCTATGATTATTAAAACTAGAATTTTGAAATAGGATTTGCGAGAGATAATGCACATTTCTACACAATTAATTCGCATAAGATTATAAATCCCCCCCCCCCCCCCAGATAAATGTCCTGTCCTCTCACACGGACCATCTGCAAAATTTAACACTGCTTTTAACTCACTTTTAATGTATTTTACATTTATGCACTTTTACTTTTGTTATCATAGAAAGAAAATCCATGTTTTAAATATTATTTTTTAATAATCATACATAATGACGTACGTATTCTCTCTCTTGGAACAATCCCGAACATATTTCGCATTGCATGAAGTTCTTTTATAGGTATTTCAGCGAATGCAGGTTTAGCAGAAACTTGATAATTTTAACAAAAGGTTAACAGAAATTACAACAGAATTAATATAAAACTTCTTGGAAGTGCAAATGATTCCGAAAAGGCTTTCATTATCTAAGAAACTTCATAAGACGATAACTTTCCAAAATTTCCAGAATAATTTCTTTAGCAAAATGTTCTATTTTTTCACCCGCAATTTTTGGAAACGTTAGGACGTTCTACAATGCATTGATCAGTTTCTCAAGTCACACGTGTTGTTAGTTATTCTGACGCTTCTAATTTTTATATAATCCAACAAACTTGCTCAATTAACTGCGTACAATAATCTATATATCGTAATTTTTCATGCATAAATTTTGTTATGCAGCTAAAATATTTATTTGAAAATTTATAGCACTAAAAAAAAATAATAATAAGGGTTCGTATTTATACTGATTTAATAAAACCCATTAATACACTGTGAAATTCCCTATTTTTTTTTTTTTAAGTACGAGCTGAACAAAGACTTTTGGTTGGTTGTTTTCGGATATACCTCATTAAATCAATTGGTTTCTTATATTTCTGCAGATAAAGGTAAGCTTTTCGAAATACTTCTTAGCTTGGAAAAAGTTCCATTGTACTTTCCTAAACCTTCTTCCTAGATGAAGAAACATCTAAATTTCTTTATAATTAAGATAACATCGTAACTATGAAACACTTATGCAACAGGAAATCAAAACTTCCCCTTTTCTACTTGTTTGATTGATTTAGCTATTTGAAAATCATCTTTTTTCCAACTAGCCTAATATTTTTAAGGTTTTTCATTGAATCTTTGTAGCTTTAGGCAATTGATAATGTGACCATTTGTTTCGCAACCAGACGGCTATTTCTTAGGCTTATTCAAAAAAACCAATACACAGTTAGGCTAATTGCCTATGCAGTTTTAGTCTAATGGAAATATGAACATTTGCGAACACGTTCCAATCAGCTATGTTCCGCGGCCACCATAATCCCAGCACCTAAATCCCCTGGATTTCTACCTTCGGGAATATATTAAGTATGTGGTGTTCGAGACACCAGTTACATTGGCCATGGACCTTATGGCACGAATCGCAGAAGCGTCGGCTCGTGTGCGGAAATCTTCTAGCCAATTGGAACGTGTTCACTATTCCACATAGCGCCGATCTGAAACATGCATCACAACTAATGGGTCACATTTTGAGTACTTGTTATGAATTGTAACGTTTTTTATTTGTATGTTGTAATTCGATTATGTTTTTTTGTAAAATAAGTGTATGCTAAACCATTATATTTTCTCTACGTGACCGTCATACTGCAATTGCATCGTCACGATTGCGTTTCTGACCCCCAGTTCCTGTGTAATTCTTGCTCCTCATGACCTGACATACCCGCACGTGCAGTTAGGACATGACATCTTGAACCATCCTGTATATTATCAGGCCATCAAGTAGAAACTTGTGCTTACAAAATGACCAGATTATCAACGGGCCACTTTTCAACCAGTAAATTTTAATAGAAATTTTCTTCTTATATAAACGCTATATTGAAGACAAATTACTGTCATGAATAACGAAAAAATTTCTATACTCTTTTACTGGTGGATGTTTTTCCCGTTTGTAATCTGGCGTTTTTGCAGTCAAAAGTTTCATACTTGATGATCTGATATATATATATATATAGTTTAATACAAATTTGTTTGTAAAAAATAATAAATTTTTACCCTATTTTGAGGAGTTTAAAGCCTTTCTGACAACTTACATGTTCATATTTTACGAAATGTCGAATGGCATGTGATATCTAGCTAAAGCTCTATACTTTATATTAGCTATCATTATATATCCTTTGTACCATTTATTACAGTTCAAAATAACATATATATCTTTCAGAACTGAATTATAAGTACTTGCTGTAACATTTATTTATTCTGTTTTGTCAAAAGTATTTATTTTCGTTTTCCCGTAACCCATTATTTAGAATATACTGTATCTAGCATTTCGGAATCTAAATATTGGATATTTAAAGAATTCATAAGTTACAGTTTTAGTTTTAGGATTAAAACTGTAATGAATATTACAGCAATACATTCAGCATTAGCATTTTAAATTATATATTTGAACGTTTCAATAATATTTAACCCTTCATCTCTCTTAGAAAATTTTCAAATGAATACTTAGTAAGTAAGTAAGTAAGTAAGCACCCACCCTGGGAACCCGCTTTTGGCTTATGGTTAGGTGTAACCCCCAAGCCCAGGGCAGGGAAAAGTTTTACTACCTACGGAACTCCTTGATTTTTTTTTTTTTAAGTTTAGGAGAAATAACAATGTTAGATATATGACAATTATTGACAGTGTTTGCAATAAATATTTACAGATGACCCCTATAATTACATTTGAGAGAAACATTCATTATTATAACATATAAATATGCATAGTTTTTAGAATTTGATATTAAACTTTTTTTTTTAACACAATTACCTACATATTTGCAACACTTTTATGTTATTTTCAGGATTCACAATACTAACATCAATTTAAACCATGTACAGATGTGATATTTGCAACACTTAAAGCTATTTTCAAGATATATGATGCAAAATTATTTTTAACTCTATACTAAAAATAAGTATTAAGGTACAAGATGCGAACAATAATATTATGCACTATTATGAAAGTATAAGTAATTGTAGATAATAATTACCTACAAATTTACAGTACAATGATACTGTGTTTGAGATATTATGTAAGATAAATGATGCAAAAATTATTTTTAAATCTACACTAAAAATTTAGTATTAAGGTACAATATGCGAACAATAATTAATATTATGCACTATTACAAATTCTTTTAAGTTATTTAATATTTGACAATATGACCATATGGTCCTACTGAACACATCTTCTATTTGCCAAGTGTGATTGATAAACCGGACACGCAGTGGAATCCGCTGAATGTTTCCTATAATTAGGTAAGTGGAAACAATTTGTGCATCTATATTGCGAGGGAACTCCCGCAAAAGAGCACTCCGAAGTGCAGTGACCTCTCGAACATTTGGCGCAAATTGGCTGTCTCCTGCAGTAAGATGTCTGATGTCCATACAGCTGGCAATTGCCACATCTAATTATTGGGCGAAAAGAACGAATATAGCACTTGTTGAGACCCACCTGTATAAATTTTTTATCCAATAGTTCTTCTGATGCTTTTGTTTCTAATTGTAATATGATGTGATGTAGTGTAGAATTATCCCTCTTTAGAATTTTCAATAAGGTGATGTTTTTATCAGATAAATTTTCTTCAAGATATGGTATTATTTCATTTGTAGGTACTGAGGATGGAATACCTGTGATTATTACTCTTTTGTAATTAGTCAACTTATATGTGATTTCTGTTAACTTTGTAATGTCAGGAGTGTTTTCTATCATTTTTAACAAATGTTCTGTATTGTCATCTGTATTAGATTGTATAATTATTGTATCTGGATTTCTGGCATTTCTGCAGTATATTATTGGAACTTACTTCACTTTATTAAAGTGTTCGTTAAGTAATGCTTTGAGTTTTGGAATCCTTATGTGTTTAGCGGTTGTTCTAATTAATATTGCAGAATTAGACTTCGCCAAAGCAGGGGGAATGCCCGTTTTTGTGCCATCACCGCATTTCACTCCTTGACAGCCCCCACTAGAGTACTCCAGATTTCGCGTCACCAACTCCTCAATTTTCTGTAGTCTGTTGGATAATTGAATGAAACCTCCTTCACCATTTTCTTCTATTCTGTCATTTTCGTTATTTGCCATTATTGTTTGAGTTGCTATTGTTTTTAACTTAACTTCTGTTTGTATGATTTTTTCTCTAGTTTGTGATTTTAATTGCTTCTGTTGTCGTTTTAATTTATTAATTTCTTCTCGAAGGGTTACAATATTTGCATTAATTTGTTCTTTATTTTGTTCTTCCTTGACCAAAAAGTCTTTTAATTGTTTATTTTCTTGTTTCAATTCTTCCAATTTATTTTCAATCTTTACTTCTGCATTCGATCTTTTTTCCATTATTGTTTAAGTTGTTGTTGTTTTTAATTTATTTACTGTTTGTGAAAATTTGTCTATAGTTTTTTTCTTAAGTTGCCTCTGTTGACTTTTTATTTTATCTATTTCTTCTTTAAAACTTTCTTTTATTTGTTCTTTACTATGTTCTACCTCAGTTAAGGATATTTTTAATTGTTTATTTTCTTGCTTCAGTTCTTCCAAATATTTCTCAAGTTTAATTTCCACTTTTGTACTTTCTTTGAGCTTTAATGACAATTCAACATTCTGTGTTTGAAGGATATCCAATTTATGTTGTAATTTTTTCATCTTTTCAGGAGAATCCTTATTTATTTCGTTGGAGTGTTGTATACGAAGTTTCTCATCTCTTCTTGCTTTAGAAAAGATTGTTTCGAGATATTTTTTAGCTTCTTCTGAGCTACTATTAGATCTGTTATTTAATAGTACATTGTACTCCTGAATGAGCTGTTGGATGGATAGTGACTCTAGCTGGTTTATGGATGATGGTATTTTTAGTGGAAGTGGTGATCCACCTAATGCATTTTGTATAATTTTTTCTTTGTTTTTTAAACGAGTCTCATTAATTTCTTCTGCTAGTGATATTGCAGTTTCCAAATTAGACTGCTTTCTTTGTTGGGTATTCTTGGTACTGGTAGTTTTTGATTTTAGTTTTTCTGGTTGTGGTATGGGATCATTCTCTTCCTTTAGTAGGATCAGAAGCTGCAGATGATTGAAGAACGGACAACTAGCCACACATGGTCTTCTGTTTTCTTTATGATTTAGTTCCATAATTCTGTTTCTTATGCTAATTATTTCTTCACTTTTCATTTCCCGATGCAGGTTTATTAGTTCAGTATTATTTGCTTGATAATATGGTATTTTGTTGTATTCTTTATAATGTATTGCTCTGATGTGTTGCAGCTCAAATTCCAAAAATAGTGCATTTTTTCTTAATTGGGCAGCTCTATCACCCTTTGCTGTCTTCATACGATATTTTTCTGGTTGATATATATTATTTACAACATTATAACTTTGTATGTTATATACGCCATAGTATGGGCTCTTTGAAAATTCTCCCTTCTCCACAGCCTTGATATGTTCTAATTGATTTGTTAATAGGACCTTAAATTCTTCATAACGTTGTGGATAAACCGCCTCAACCTTATTTATCAACTGTTGAACAACATGACTCGTAATTGGGGCTGGTTTTGTCGCCGGAATAACTCCAGATGATTGGACGTCAGCCAATTCATTATTAGATGCCTCTCTATTTATTGTACTTGTTTTCACTACTGTGTCCATATCCAATCTTGTCAAGTTGACTGTTGGATTGATTCCTTTTTGATTCATTATGTATCTTGACATTACTGTAAGTCCACTTTAACAAGACTGCTTATCAATACTTGGGATTATTTTAGTTAACTAATTTCAATTAGTAATTATGCAATACTTTAACAGAGATATTATTAAGAATGATCGAAGATACTATTAAAATGATTTTAGATACTACGTTCTACCATCATATGCCAGCCAAGCAATTTAAAGATGTAATATGTTTGAGTTATATTAACAGTTGAAGATAAACACATTAATTGGGGGTACACTAGACCCGCACCACATATCTTTGAAAGAAAGGGATATAGATAGAAAAAAGCAAAAACCGGTGGTCGTGACCACCGAAAATGACTAAGATAAAAATTAAGAGCCTAATAAGGGGAAAATTTTGAATAATAAATGAAATAAAAATAAAATAAAATAATGATAGTAAAAGTTTACTATATCAAAACAAAGAAAAGGGAAAAGTATGTGCATTTGCCCCTCGTGCCACAAAAACCATACACTCAAAAAGAGATATAAATCAATTGTACAATTCTCCCAATAACACCATACCCTGTCCAACTTTGTAATTCCGACAATCACAATCATAATTTTTTACAAGTAACAACAAATTTCAGTATGTGAAGATTATTACTGTGTTTGTGATCAAAAATGGTCTCCTAGTTTAATTCATCTGATATGATACAGGAATAATAGTGTGTTATGAATAATAAAATAATAAAATGAAATAGAGAACGAATTTACATATTTACACTCTCAATGTAGAACTGATGTAGACAATTACAACAACATTGCTGCAGCATGTATATTGCCTATCCAATTCCGATTTCCCACACTTGGACAAAATAAGGAACAGACATTGTAAGGGCTGACTGGGTGGACCAGAAAAATAAAAAGAATGTTAAATATTACACTAAAGTATGAAAGTTAAAAGTACTCACCCGACGCTACTAGGGTCCCGCCGCACTTGCCTGAAAAGAAATATGGTAGTACACAAGAGTATAGATGAATAATTATGATGTAAATGCGCCAAAAATCAGTGCAGGGACCAACCAATAAGTGCAAGAAGAAACCAAAAATTTAACCCAAGCAAGAAAAAAGATGCTATCGTTAAGGATAATGTGTGCTGAATGTAAAAATTTTAAGTGGGATCAAGAATATGAGTAATACGAGATATCCCATTGAAAAAAAAAAACAGGAGAATAACTCAAATAATAAAAAAGTTGTCAATGTTAGGCAAGGAATTACGAGCAAGGTCAAAAATTTAAGTGGGATGAAAACTGTCGGCAACCTCTAGCATATTCAAGAAATATCTTGATAATTGAAAAAGTTGCCAATGTTAAGGATAATGTATGCTAAATGTAAAAATGTTAAGTGGGATCAAGAAAGTAATTAATACGAGATATCCCAGTGAAAAAAAAAAAAAAAAAAAAAAAAAAAACAGGAGAATAACTCAAAAAATAAAAAAGTTGTCAATGTTAGGCGCGTTACGAGCCTAATAATATACGATGATACGAAATAATAATAATATACGAGCAAGGTAAAAAAAAATTAAGTGGGATCAAAACTGACGGCAACCTCCAGCATATTCAAGAAAAAACCAGAAAATTATCTTAATAATTGAAAAAGTTGCCATTGTTAAGGAAAATCCTTAACAACTGGGAAATAGTGTGAAATATGGAATGGGATTGGTTAGAAAGTTAAAAATGACTAAAAAATAGAAAAATCCAAGTCTCTAGCTCAAATAGCAAAAAAGTAGCCAATGTTATAGTTAAGGGAGGGGGACAAAAAGTGGAGCAGAAGATGGTGACAAAAGTTAGGATAAAAGAAGAAATGAAAATGTGACAGTAAATGTGACAAAGACTAAGATAAAAGCAATAGAAAAGTAGCGCTCCAAAAAACCCGTCCCCTACAGGCCCCCAATTGAGCTAGAGCTAAACGAAATAGTGGAAAAGACGGGGGGGGGGAAGTTGACTTAGGTGGTTTGCAGTTGAATTTTGCGCAGCGAAAAACCTCTACGATCAGTATTTTTGAGATATTTAGCATTTTGTGCTAAAATTCTAATGGAGAAAACACCCATTAGAAACAAAATGGCAGTTTTAAGTGTTAAGATGGCAAACCTAATATTTAATTTTATATCTAAAAGTTGAAGATGACTACCCTAAACATGTTGCTATCGAAAAAAATTGTAGAATATAACATTTAGTAATTTCTTTTCTTTTTTTTATGAATTTTTTATGTAATAGCTTTATAGCAATGTGATCTTTAGTAAGAAACAAAATGGAGAATAATGTTTAACATCCCACATTTGTGTGATCTTTATAAGTTTTACCATGCGTGTACCTCTTAAGACTCTAAAGAATATAACCAACACTCAAAAACAAGTCTTAGATAAAACCGGTGTACTCTTCATTAGTTTAAGTTTTACCATTACCTTTCCCATAGGGAAAATACGTGGCCAAAAATGGCAATTAAAAGGTCCGTAAAGGGCTAAGTGGATATATCTAGAAACGCGGCACGACCCCAGAAGCCCAGCTAAACCCTAACAAATCCATTAAAAACCCTCATAGAGAAAACCGGTATCGTTTTAACAAGTATAACTTTGATGAAAATTTCAAAAACATTGGCTGTCGGATAACTTGACTCTTATTTACAATAATCTGGCCAATCACCGTGTATTAAGCTGGTATGACATCAAAATTAGTAACTCAATTTTAAAGGCAGCCCATTCATATTATCAATTATTTTAAGACATTATTATTATTTTGCCCTTAATGAACACAGATTGTGTGTGAGCAACCAGTGTCCACCCAATCGCTTCCTTTCAGAAAATACCAATTTTAAAATTGAAATTAAAAATACTTAAAGAAATAAATTTTTAAAACAAATGGTACCGCTGAATAGCTCAAAGATTCAGCTATCAGAATATGTAAATAGTTAAAAGATCGGTGCATAAATAATAGTTAAAAATTTAAGTTAAAAAAGTAAACAACCTAATACAATCCTATGGGAAATCGAGAAAAAACTCCAATAATTTGACACTTTTTTAAAAATCAATAAAAAAATATTATATCATCCTAGAGAAACATGGGTGATGGCGGAGAAAAGCTAAAAGTTCGAATTATCGAGATCCGGAGTTAGTTTTTCAAAAAAGTTTGGAAAATGTGAAAATATAGCTATGTTAAAATATAAGAATATGTCTCCAAAATCCCATGTTTCTCTATAGGAATGAGGGTTACTGCAAATTCTCAAAAAACCCATAAAAGAACACTTTTTAAAATGATCATTTAACATAGTAAATCTTAATATTTTACAACATAACAGGTATCATTTTAAAGCTTATACTCTTATCTAAGAGCAAAATACAATATATTTTCATTTTAAACATTTTTAGGTAGTTTTAAGGGACAATAGAATTCCATTGTTTATCCCATGTTAAGTCTATGGAAAAAATGTTCAAAAATTGCAGTTTTTGATGTAATGTATAAAGGGTTAAATCTAAACGATAACTTTGATCCAATGGTACTAAAATGATCTACGTGCTTTAATTAAGGTGAATGAAACATTAGTTATTAGTTTTCTGATAGATTTAGTTAATTTTGAAGGATCTGAAAAATGTCATTTTTTAGAAATGTACATTAGGATGGTTCTGCGTCAGGAGATATTCTATAGATATCACCACATATAATATATCCTCTCTGTACCAGTGGCCAAGAAAGCTATGCCAGTGTCCCTCTGTACCTGTGGTCATGTACCAGTGGCCAAGAAAGAAGGATTCTTGCCGAAAGACATGGTCCTTCATAGATTGAAATAGCACGGAATTTAGATTGATTAGTTTCGGCAGTTACCTTCAAATGTTTCTTGTTTCACATCTTAAAAACATGGTGGTAAGTTTCAATTCTAGATATATATTGGAAACATTAAATACAAAATATTTCAAATTTTTAAAATTGAATTATTATTTTATTTTTTAGACGCTTTACTGGAAAAAGATCGATACCTGGATTGTACAAAAAATTAAAATATAATGCATTGTTCTGTGATTAAATATTTTACAAAATACATGGTTATTTCAAAGAAATGAAACGCTGCGAACCTATTTTTGGTTATGTCATTCTGTATCATTCTTCTAGGTATTCATTCTGAATCATTCTACAGGCAAAAAGATTTGTCATGGATCCAGACTCAGTAGAAAATTTCCTCAGATAAATTCATTAGGAAATATTCCTCAGAATATTTAAATGTCGACCATTTGAGGAAAAATATAACTTTTGTGTAATAAGAATTTCTATGTGTTGATAACTTAAAATTTGAGAAAATACAGGATTTCCTAAAATAAACATAAAAAAAATCAATAGCATGTAAACAGTAACACAACTAAATCACTTAATAACAACTTTTAAACACACAATAAAATACGTAAGGTATGAACAGACGTATACGTTTCGTGCGTTCCAGGACTCACATCATCAGTGTATAAAATCTATAAAAACTATATCCCCCCAACTACATGTACGGTGAAAACCCAAATGTCAAAACACAATACCAAAATACCATCAAGTTCTAAGAGCCATTGAAATTAAAGCGGAAGTGAAGTGCCGAACAACAAATATACCCAGAAATTTTAGATGTATGGTACACAAGACAAATCATTAACCAAGGATTTTTTAAATCTATGGATATGAACAGCAACCCCCCGAACGTCTTGCAAAAGGGTAAAATTGTAATGTTGTTTTCTTTGCACTTTGTTTTAAATGCTAAGAAAATATCATTATTAAAAAAAAAAAAAATTAATTACAAATATGAATGTAATCCTTGAAAGTATTAATCATTCTTCCATTCTTCAAGGTATTTAAGATTCATTAAATCTATAGAATTATATTATCTTAAATATTGCTTGAATTGCTGTGTAACCTGAAGCTTAGTGAACAGGATATTACGCCCCAGACACTTAGAGGGTTAAAAAACGTCTAAATCTAGAAGAGTACTGCATTTTTTGATAATGGTAGCTGAGTCAAAATTGAAATTATGTCCCTTCCTATTAGCAATGAGAGGCGATAGATGATTTTTGCAATTATTTTTTCTTTACACAGTTTATGTGTTCTTTGATTCTGTAATGGATTTTCGTTTACTTTGTCCAATATAGGACAAACCACATTGGCATTGAATGTTGTAAACACCCCAATAATTTTGAGGAGGAATTTAATCCTTAAGCTGTGAAAAAGTTAATTTATTAACTGGTTTAAAAACCACGTTAAAATCATAATATCTTAAGATATTAGCTATTTTAAAGCTAATAGTATTATAAAATGGTAAAATAATAAGGTTAGAAAAAGAAACCGCAGTAACAGAAGAATAAAGATTATTAACACATTTATTAATATTATAAGGTAACATAGTTGTTCATGTTTTGTTGAAGAGACAAATCTATAAATTCGGGCATGTACTACGCGTCACTATTATACTTTCCTTGTTTTAGTTACAAATATCACTAAACTGTTTCAATCTGTAATATAATATATACATAAATATGTAATTTTAAAGATTAATCTGTTTTTTCGTCATCTGAATAGCTAAGGAGAATGAAGTTTAAACGATTCTCGAAATTTGATCCATTTTTATAGGTCAGTTTAAATAATTTAGCAGTTTGAAAGAGCGCATCACCATTTACTGTCTTAGACTTCAGATCTTAATTTAATGTAAGGGTGATTAGGTCAATCTCTATCTGGGAAGGATTTTACTTTTCGATTTCATTAAAAATATGCATTCAACATAAAGAAAATGTGCAAATGTGTCGATCGACTTCTGATATTCTACTGAAAAAAATCATTTCGAAATATTGAAATGCAATTGAGATATTTCTGACTTCAATGTGGTGTCGCAAATTGTCAGAAGTATCATATTTACAGAGGTGATCAAAACGGCATAACTTTTTGACCCATCCTTTCGGGCAGTTCACTTGACAGGAGGTCATGAAAAATATCTTAAGAAACACACACCAGTTTAACTATAGCAAAAATGGAGGATTAAACATTGGAGCGGGAAGATGTAACAATGGGAAATAAAAAATACGTCCAATTATACTAATGACGGAGAGGGGGAAAAATACCTTTCAAAAAAGACTTATTCAATACAAACACTTATATCGCATCAAAAAGGACTCACTTACCGTTATTGAAGATCATAACTAAAATCAATCAATAATTAAAATATCATAATAATAAAATGTCGCTAAACTTTATGAAATGATACTTCGTGGATTTATAAAATTTTTATTCGAAACACGGAACGCAATGATTTACCAATCTGGCGAAACTCACAGCCATATAGACGGCCTGAAGCAAGCAGTGGAAAAATCCGCTTGCAATCAACAAGTAGATAACGCGACGCTTAAATGCAGATCTAGATTACTTTGCGGCAGGATGCGTTCTAAATCGATCGAATCGACCCCGTACAGCAGTATGTATAGAAAAAACACAGCTACTGATGTAATCATTGCACGAAATAACCTTGGCAATAAAATTTCCTACTGACATATTTAAGATATATTTTCTAAATGTTAAAGAAAGGACATATTACATAACTGATTCACGCACAAATGTTAGAATTCGTAACACTGCGATAACATGCAAAATATCAAAAACTCATTTGAGTGCTAGACTAATTTTATAAAAGTGTATGCACGTACTATAAAAAGAGTGACACTGGTCCGACGCATACACTCGCAAGTAGTGTTGCCAGGTGTCCCACGTATATCAAATGCTCTGATCACAGCTAATTTTTTACAGTTTATTTCACCATCCTTAATAGCAGATAATTCTGCCATCAGATATGGCGAATAAAATTTCTTTAAAATAGAGGTGCCGAGAGAATTTGGAGACTCGATTTACGCGAAACCCCTGGAAATACTACTGGCAAACTAATGTGAAACCATAGCACAATTATCTTTAAATTTTGTCGTCCGCATTTCAATAGTTTGAACAATTTTGCTTTGCATAGAAAATCTGGGGTTTATCTCTATCCAGTTCCGTTTGTACTTTTTTTTTTTTTTTTTTTTTTAAATCTTAGTTGCAATTTTTTTAATGACGATATTTTCACTTTCACGACCTCTTCCAAAATATTAAATGAGACCTCATAAATAATATCTGGAACAAAAAACGATACATCCGGTTACAGATAGATACCAGGTATCATATTTCGAAAAAAAAATTAACATATATAAATGCAAACGAAAAACTAAAAAAAAAGAAAAACGCTTTCTTTGGTTTAACATGAACAGGAACACTCTATCGGGGAGCCAACCAAAAATGGCAAAGGCAGAAAACCCTCGGCAGAAAAATCCCCTCTGCCAAATGCAAACTGGCAAGGAAGTTGCCCCAGAAAACCAACGACGTTTAATAAGAAAAAACAAAACAAAACAGAAAATACAATAATTATTGTCATTTACAGGTTTGACATATGACTGCATTAAAAAGAATTGTATACAATGTATAGAGTCATGTACACAGTTATACATGCTGTAACAGAGAAGAAAAACATTAAAAAAAATCTTAAAGTTGGCATACAAAATACAAGCAGACATAGAAAGTCCTGAATTTAGCAAATTAATAAATGACACACAAAAGTCAACAATGTTAAAAAAAAAAATTATGCCCCAAAACCAAAGTCAAAATCAGAACTGGTATTTTATAAAAGAGAAATGTTTGTTAAGTTCATTATACATTTGTCTCATTTTATTATAATTTGATCTTGACAGTAAGATATTTTTCATATTCCAGCTCAATGTGCAATTCCGAATAAAATTAAATGAGACAGGCATAAGTGGACAACGTCCGAAAAGGAAATGTTTTGGATCACCGATGCTACCACACAAACACTTATCGTTCTGGCGCTTGCCCAACTTAAACAGATGACTGGGAAAAGCCCCATGAGACGTGATAAAATATGCAATGACTCGAGAGTAGCAAAGAAACTGTTTTGATTATACTAAATGTGTCTCTGCCTTTATCACTGTATGTCCAATCATTCTGCCACAATTTAACAATGTTCTCTTTCTAATAATGTTTTACGAATGAGACAGGAATTGGTGTGGCTATTTCAACGTCATAAATTCCCAATTCGATAACAGATTTAGCGAGAGAATCGGCATGCTCATTGCCTCTGAAGCCAACATGTGATTTAATCCAGCCAATGTTGATGATTTTGTTCTTCAACAAACGCAGGTTTGTATATATATTGTATAAAATTTCATCATTCCGGAAAAGATTTCTAAGTGCCGTGACTGAGCATAGGCTATCTGTATAAATATGGAATGTACTATAAGTAGAGTCTCTACACCATTCTATAGCTAAATCAATGGCTGTAAGTTCTGCCTGATACACAGTATTAAAAGATTGCAATTTCATTCTCTTTTCAAGTAAAATTACGTCTGACATAAATACCACAAAGACAGCGCCGACTCCCGATTGCATCTTTGAGCCATCGGTGTATAATACAGGATGTGTATAATGTGGAACACTTTTAGTAACTGGACCAACAAAATTATATAATGTGTATAATAAAAATATGGATAATCAAACGTTGCAACTTTTTTAGCTAAACGATCTGATAAAACATAGGTTTTACCTATCCAATCTGTCCTGTCATTCTTCAAAATATCATAAAAAAGAGCCAACTGTTTTAATTCGGTCTCAATTGGTGGTATTCCTGATAGGACACACAGAGAAGCAGTTGAAACCAATCTATAAACACGTATTATGGATAATAAACAAAGCCTTTGACACGAAGATAGTCGCCGAATACCATGTTATCGAAGATCATTGAACCAAATTTCGTACCCATACGATATTTGCCATTTCAATGCAGAGTTGTACCATATCTTAAGATATTCAAAAGGTAAGCCTTTATCACGTATACGGGTCTTTTACCTGCTGCAACTTAAGTCTTTTACTTTCTCACGTACCATGTCTAGGTGTTCCAACCAATGAAACCTGTTAACCAAATAAAAACCTAGATACATTAAATTATCCTTAACTGAAACACTCTTCCCTTCAAGCTTAAATATAAGACGACGTTTTTTTAGTGTAAATCTTCCGAAGAGCATGGCTGCAGATTTCTCCGCACTAATGGTTAGACGTAGTTCGCGGCATATCAAAGCAAAGATACTAATACTTTTATTGACTGTATTTTCCAAGGCAGACCTATTGTCAGCTCCTTCAACTGTAGCCGAGTCATCCGCATACGATATAATTCTATGACTATGTAGCTTGTAACGTTTCAAGATCTTGTCTGCTACTATCATCCAAAGTAAAGGTCCAAGGCAAGAATCTTGGGGACAGCCGCGAAAAACTTAACCATCGTATACCACGAACAAATTTAAAACCAATAAGTCGATGGGTTATATAATTCTTTAATGATATTTTTAACTATTCAACAGTTGGGAGATCATCTATCAGAGCAGCTAAAACAAACCAGTCCATTACATCAAAGGCACCTACAATATCGAATGACACCAATGTGCAATATTTATGAGTAGATAATGATTCCTTTATAAATTTTAGCAAAGCTGCAAGAGCTGAAACTGTACTCCGACTTTCTCTAAAGCCATGTTGACCGTCATCCAGGTAGGACATAGACTCCAGCATTGTAATAGTACGAATATTAATTATCCTGTCAAAGACCTTTGCCAAAATTGGCAATAAAGTAATGGGCCTGTAAGACATGGCTTGTCTTGGATCACGGTTACGCTTACGAAAAAATATAAACGTACGCTTTATCCAACATTTTGGAAAGTAACCAAACTTAAGGCAGGTATTGAAAAGTGAGACCATAAAGGATGTAAATTTCTTACAAATATTTTTTAACAATTAATTCATCAATCTCTTCAGAGCCAGGAGCTTTATTATTGATCTGCTTACTTAGTACAAAGAACAATTCAGGTTTTGTAATAGGGATGAAGTCTGCTGAGACTTCAAAGTTGATATCACTTATAAATTTAAAGGTTTCTGAAGGTTGTTCATTCACCGCAAAATGCTCAGACATAAGATTTTCTACTACATTATCGTAGGAGGCAAAAACATGTGAATTTTCAAGAGTATTAAAAACAAGATCTGTTTGCGAGGTTGTCTTTTTAGAAATAAACTTATAGAGACTACCATAAGCATTGTCCGTTTTTTCACAAAAATTAAGCCATCCTGAACGCTTCGCTTGTCTAAGATTTCTTTTATATTTACGTCTTGCTTGGATATAATTTTACTTGTAAATAGCCATATCTAGATTTTTCAAATGTCTCTTATATAGAGCATTTACTCGGTTACGTTCAGACCTCAAGGCACTATCGTACCAGTTAACTGTAGGTTTATGTTGAAGCGTGCCACGACGAAAGCATAAATTCATTAACAACTGCAATAATTCAGTAAATTTGTGACGGACCCGGCAGTACCGCCACGTGTCGTCATAGTCATTACACAAGCCTTATAGGATAAAATCCTTTTATTGAAACTAAAATAGGGTGAGTGGTCTGATGAAGCAGATTCAGATTTTTCCTAAACGGTCATGCACACCAGCTAGCCTCAAATGCCGCCCGTGGCAGCCAACATATTTTATTCACATGAACAGGGCAAACTCACTAAGCTTGACTTAAAAATAGTTCTTACCCAACGGCACTCTCCCTCTGACTTCAAAACTCGCTATGTGTATTTGTCCTTCCAGTCTAAACCGTCTCCAAGGAACTGACTTCACTCATCCGGACTTCGCCTTTTATACTCTTGCAGACTGAGCCAAATGCCCTAAAAATTTGCATAAGCTCTCGCGGACGCAGCTAACTGTAGACACCAGGGACCACAATCATACTTCGGAAAAATAAAATACAGATGTCGCTCTACACGCTACAAATGTTAAAACATTGGCGTCACGTTCTAATTCAAATAAGGTGCTTCTATAACGGAGTAACGATACCTTACAACCCCCCCCCCTCGAGTTTACAGAGAAAAAGGGCTGGGCAAAATGAATGCCCTGGCCTTTTTCTTGAAATAAATTTTGAGCCGAAATACAAGAACACAAGTGATGGATAAATTCAAATTTTGTGCCGAAAAGTAAACGTTTAAAATAAATTCACTTTTAATCCATCACGAAAGAAATCAGTCTGAAAAATGCTTCACACTCATAATCAAACAAACCTTCTTCTAAACTTGCAACAACTCCTACACTGGAAACTCTCAACTGCTCCTAAACTAAACATTTCAAACTTAACCTGAGTGCCGAAAACTTCCAATAAAAGTTACGAAATTTTCCTTGAAATGCAACAATAACTTGCTAACTAAGTTTTGCCAAAATCACCATCGCCGAATTTTCCTAACGCATGAATTCGCACAAAGTCCAAAGAACCCCATGCGCAAAATTTTCCTAATACAAACACACACAAAAAAAAAATCAAGACTCCAAAGGCCAAAAGTCTAACTCCCAGAAATTCAGTGAATCAGCTTCATCGTACAAATAATGGGGCACATACGAACAGCATCACATCGCTGTGCAAGTTCAGTAAATCGATAAAATTCACAACACAAAAATGACGTCATCATACATCAATCTTCATCTGTATGAGCTAAAAAGGAAAAGTACTACCAAAACATATCAAGATGCATTTTCCTGAAATAAAATCATATTAACATTCAATATTTAACCAATACAATTTCCAATTCAGGTGAAACAAAACTTCGCAACTTGCGGAAACTACTCCCAACTAACGTAAAAACGCAACGCAATGAACCGACACGATAAGAAGAAAGTTATTGAATTACAATGTTAGTAAAAGAGACAGAAACGCGTGTCAAGGACATCTTGGCCGCGAAACACGCGTTGCCTAAATCCGCGGCGCGTGTGCAAAATGACCCAAACTATCAACGATATCTGAGACTTAAAACATATTAAAAATACATAATACAATATATTTAGATATATAACAATATTTATATACATATAACAATTAACAATAGTCCCAGAATATTTAAAAGCATGAAATGAAAAAATACAATATTTTAACAATTTTGACAACAAATTTTAAACTTAAAGAAGCACAACTCGTGAGACCGAAAAAATTCCAAACATGGCCAAAATAAAATTCAAAAACAGTCCACCTGCTTTTCATTCCTTCACATTGCTACATTATAAATGCACTCACAGAAATAATAAGAAAAATCATCACCCGTTTAAAGAGATGACTCGCTGCTTGCCGGCTGCATACTACCGGAAGGCTCTTTAATCTGGTTCCAGAATCCTTGGACAAAGGATCTCTCGTCGTCAGAACTGTAAGGCGAGGGTACCGTCGACTGCTTTGCCTGAAGTCGGGTCCTGAACGGGTGTCGTGGGACGGCTGTAGATTCCACTCGACGACTCGGTCTAGGTTGATTCCTTGGGGACACTCCATGTCTAGGCTCCTTTTGATGACTCGGTCCCGGTTGATTGATTGAAGTCCCTCCATGTGTAGGCACCTTTTGATCAAAGACTGTAGATTGTGGGAACTGTCTTTGAAATGGTTCTCTCCTTTTTCTAGGGGCACCAGAAGTTACTGTTGAAGCTAGGTCGCGTTTTTGTCCAGACCTGCGCTGTTTTTTAAATGCTGGAAAATTAGTGTTCGGATTAAAAGTTCTTTTATTATGTACACCTGAGTCCCAGAATATTTTTTTTGGTGATCTACGCATTGATGATGTCGAACTGTTAGAGAGTTCATGTTTTCTCGCTGGGGGTCGAAAAATCGGAGGAACTGGTCATTTGGCTATATTCTGTCTTTTATGACCAACTGACTCTGACGTGGTTGAAACTGCCCTCTTAGGTTTCCGCTGATACTTTGGTTGAGATTGTACAGTTTTTCTATCAGTAACAGTTTTTCGTGTGACATTTCGAGATCTTTGTTGGGAATCGCCACTATAAGGAAGATTATTAGATGAAGAGGAACTAGAATTTGCAAACTCTTTGGACCGGGAGTAGCTCGAAATACCACTCGACAAATGAGACCCATCCCTCGCACTTTCCCTAAACTTATAAACTCTGACCTGATCCAAATTGACCGCCCTTCTTACACCATCCACATTTACCACTAAATTATTATTACGTACTTCTAAAACTTCAAAAGGACCCACAAACTTTGGACCAAACTTAGCCACTGTCTTTTGTCGGCTTGAACACAACCAATGCTTTTCAACTAAAACAAAATCACCAACTTTAACCTCTAACTCCCTTCTACGCATGTTATAATACTGAGCTTGCTTCTCCTGTGCCTTACCCATTTGAACCTGTGCTTCCTTAACCAACTTCTCAATATCCTGACACATGTAATTATTCTCAGCATCTGATACCATAATTAATCTCTGAAATGGAGTAATTATCTTTCTACCCAAAAATAACTCAGTAGGCGTTTTACCTGTCGACTCGTGAATTGCCGTACGAAGAGCATACGCAAAGTGCTGAAGAAACTGGTCCCAGTTTGAATGATGTGAACCAACGTACGAAGAGATCATTTGAATGAGAGTTTTATTGACTCTTTCCGCCATATTAGACTGAGGCCGATAAGGAACAGTAAAAGAATGATAAATTTCCAACTTCTCACACAGAGCCTTGAATATATCTGATATAAAACAAGGGCCATGATCACTAACTACCCTAATTGCTGCACCATATTTAGATATATAATTATCAAAAAAAGCATCGGCGACTGCTGGAGCAGAAGCCTTTCTGAGGGGGACTAACTCCACCCACTTACTAAAATAATCTACAATTACTAATACAAATCTATATCTTTTAGGATTAGATAAAGGATAAGGGCCAATTAAATCTACACCTACACATTCATTAGGAAAATTTACTTTAATTGGAATTAATTTGCCGGCAGGACTTACATTTTTATAATTATAACGCTGGCAAGTGCTACAGCTGGAGACATAAGCGCGCACTGTTTCCCGCATTTTAGGGAAATAGCAGGATTCACAAATTCGTGCATACGTTTTCCTGATTCCTAGGTGTCCTGCTAATGGATTGTCATGGAATTCCTTTAAGATGGCCTTACGAAGAGTAGCCGGAATAACAACTCTCATTTCACCTCGTGAATTTACAATTTTAGAATAGAAAAGAAGACCATCAATAAGTTTGAAAGATTGGGACCATTTTTCTAAAATAGGCACACTTGAACTAGGAACATCATCTGGATTCTCTAAATAACGGTACAATTCCCCAAACTCCTCATCTTGTTTCTGTTCCCGTATTAATTGTTCCCGTGATCTCAACACCAAAGAAGATAATGCACAACACTTAACCTTCTCAATGACCTCTGAGCTACCATGCGGGTTGCGAGACAAAGCATCGGCTACCGCATTCTCCTTGCCTGCCCTATGCTCTATAACCACATTATACTCCGCCAACTTTAAACACCATCTAACCATGCGAGAAGACAAACCTTTTCCATTAGTTAACTTAGTTAACGCCGAGTGATCCGTAATAACTTTAACAGGAAGATGTGTAAAGAAACAACGAAACTTATTCAAAGACCAGATTACAGCAAGACACTTCCTCTCTGTAATAGAATAATTCCGTTCAGCCGCGTTTAAAATTCTAGAAGCAAATGCGATCGGTCGACCTTTTTGTGCTAACATCGCTCCAATCCCCACTGCACTCGCATCACAATAAATTTCAAACTGAGAAGAATAATCAGGATGAGCTAAAACAGGTGGCGATACCAGTGCCTCTTTCAACAATTCGAAAGATCTTTGAGCCGCCGCTGACCACACAAACTTTACTCTCTTCCGCTTCAGATTATATAATGGTTCGCATAATTCAGAAAACTGAGGAATGAATTTGGCAAACCAAGCTACCATTCCTAAAAATGTTGCTACTTGTTTGCCATTCTTGGGGGGAGCCATAGCTGTAATTGCTTCAATTTTCTCATTATTAATTTTGATACCTTCACGTGTAATTTTCACACCCAAGTATTTGATTTCTTTTCTTAACAATGCACACTTTTCGAGGTTCACGGTTAAACCCGCATTCCTTAATAATTTAAATACTTCTCTTAGCAATCTTATATGTTCGTCAAAGGTAGCTGACATCAAAATTATATCGTCCAGGTAGACCAAGACACCCTTAACAATTAAAGGTTTAAGGATGGTATTCATGGCCTTCTGGAATGTCGCAGGAGCCCCTGACAGTCCGAAACTCATTCTCTTAAAGGCAAAACAACCATTCCTAGTTATAAACGCAGTTTTTGCAATATCTTCAGGTTTCATGGCAATCTGAAAATAACCAGATGTGAGGTCTAAGGTAGACATGTAATTGGTGCTATTTATGTTAGCCAGGATATCATCAATTACTGGTATGGGATATTGAGGATATTGGGTTATGGCGTTCAATTTTCTGTAATCAATGGCAAACCTCCATGCTTCAGGATCATCTATATTTTTACCATTATTCTTACGAGATAGTACTACTGGAGATGCAAAAGGGGACTCAATGGGCATGATAACATCATCGGCGAACATTTTCTGTATATGGTAATCAATTATTTCTTCCTTTACTTTATCATACCGATAAGGTTTACTGGCCACTGGTGCCGCTGAACCTATATTGATCTCATGCCATGCTACATGCGTTAACCCCGGTTTATCAGAAAATACTTCTCCAAAATCCATCAAAAACTTATTAAACTCCTCTTTCTGCACTTCAGTTAAACCAGACTCCCCCAAATCTACTGACACACAAACTGCTTTCTCTTCCCTAGCTTCGCTATCATTATTCACAATTAAAGACTTTTGAAAGAAATCTAAACGTATACCTCTATATCTCATGTAATCTATGCCCACAATACAATGCACAGTTAAACCATCTACAACAAAAAATTCCCAACATGTTTTTACTGCATGAATTTCCACTTGTAAATCTATTACACCTTTATTAACACATGTTGCTCCTTGCGCCGAGTGAACCATTAAACTAGACTTTTTCAACCTTTTATAAGAAAAATACTTCCGATAAAAGTCGTAAGAAATGAAAGATCTCTCCGCTCCTGTATCGAAGAGACTTCTAACCACAATTCCATCTAAAATTATTAACAATTCAGGCAATTCCACAGGATTAATCGTTACACTATTTAAAGAAACAGAAGGCTTTTCTTTTTTCACCTGTGACTGCATACTCCCTGAAATACAGCCACCTACCAGTTTAACTGACCAGATTTTTCCAAACTTTCCCTTTCTATTGACCTGCCCCCAGACTTTTCCACAGATAATTGCCTTAAACTTGAAGGAGGTACATTCCTATCGCGGACATTTCCCCCTCTTTGACTTAAACCACCATTCTGCTTATTACCACCATCATTCCTTTCCTGTCCTCTAAAATTACCAGAATTACTGAAATTTCTATTACCATTAGCATTCGACACATTTCTACTAACACCATTATTAACATTTCTACTATATCTATAATTGACTACAGGCTGTACCCGTCTCAAATTTCTATCCCCCTCATTTCTATACCGGTAGTTCTCAATAGGTCTCTGTCGAGGGCTAGGAGACTCTCTTTGGCCCGAGCTGTGCCGAGCCTCATACTTCAGAAGAATTTGATAAAGTTCAGAAGAATTCTTAGGTGCCTTTAATTCAATGTAGTCCTGTACATGCACATTAAATAAAGGTAAAATTATATCTAATACTTCTTCAAATGATGCTTCTAATCCAATTTTAATTTTTAATTCAAGTTTGCGTAAGAAAAATTTTGAAGCCTGCTCATAGATATTTTGCTTATTACAATAAAATTCTCTTCTTAGTACACTTTCATCTTTAAGACCGGGAAAGGCTTTTTTTAACTCAGCCACTGTTTGCTCAAATCGTTTCGCATCATCAGTCACTAGAAATTTACCAATATTCTCTAACCACAAAAGTGTATCGCCCTTTAACGAGCATTTCAGCACTATATATTTGTTCTTTTCCGCAATATTATTAAATGAAATATATTCTTGTAATTTAGTCAAAAATTCTTCTACATCACCTTCCTCGGTAAAGTAAACTCTGGGCACAATTTCACATGGTTTTAACTCAACCTTAGGTTCGAAAAGTTGTTGGGCGTCATTTGTGACGGACCCGGCAGTACCGCCACGTGTCGTCATAGTCATTACACAAGTCTTATAGGATAAAATCCTTTTATTGAAACTAAAATAGGGTGAGTGGTCTGATGAAGCAGATTCAGATTTTTCCTAAACGGTCATGCACACCAGCTAGCCTGAAATGCCGCCCGTGGCAGCCAACACATTTTATTCACATGAACAGGGCAAACTCACTAAGCTTGACTTAAAAATAGTTCTTACCCAACGGCACTCTCCCTCTGACTTCAAAACTCGCTATGTGTATTTGTCCCTCCAGTCTAAACCGTCTCCAAGGAACTGACTTCACTCATCCGGACTTCGCCTTTTATACTCTTGCAGACTGAGCCAAATGCCCTAAAAATTTGCATAAGCACTCGCGGACGCAGCTAACTGTAGACACCAGGGACCACAATCATACTTCGGAAAAATAAAATACAGATGTCGCTCTACACGCTACAAATGTTAAAACATTGGCGTCACGTTCTAATTCAAATAAGGTGCTTCTATAACGGAGTAACGATACCTTACAAATTCATCCATCCATACATCAAGCGATGAAGTGTTACAGATCCTCTTCAATGCATTTGTAAGAACAGGCAACTTCTCTCCGGAAAATTTATTAAATTTTTTTATGCTCTTATGTTTTGTTTTAAACCTTCCATAATTGATCTGTAACGGAGTTGGGAACAAAGCAAAACGAATATAACGATGATCGATGTACGAAAATGTAGTCGCATCCACATTCCAGTTGTCAAGAAGTGGAAGAACGTCAGAATCTGCCAGAGTCAAATCTGGACGTCCTTTTCTGTTATCTTGAACAAATGTAAAATCTGCATCAGCTGAATTCACAATAGTCATCTTACTGATCATCAAGTATTCCAGAAAAGTCTCCGAACGGTCTGATTCTCTTGAATATACTATAGATAATAATGGCACGTTAAAATCATCGACAATAATTACTCTGTTAAAGTCTTGAAAATGATGACACCAGTCTCGCAAATCAGTTTCCAGATCACCGGAAGGTGCAGAATAGAGGGAACCAATTATAAAATAACCCGTTTCCACTGTTATATTAATAAATACACTATTATCTAAAGTGAGACTTTTCACAAATGCATAGTTTTTATAGAGACAGACAATCGCTGCTGTACAAGACGTACAGAGAAAACAAAGCCAGTCCGAAGACAGATAAACAAAAGAATGATTCAAAATATAGGGATCCTGACAAAGTGCAAAATGAATATCAAAATTATTCATATATCGAACAAGAGAACTAGTTGCATCTGAGCAGTGATGTAAATTTATCTGAACAAAGTTTAGGCGATCTAAAGACTCAGGAAGAGATGGAGAAACTATCACAACCTTTTAGCTAACTGATCCGCACGATACGCTTTAAATTGTGGACAATCAGGACTGTCCGGCCTGTGGTCCGCATCAATATCCAAATCTGTTACACCCAAACAGCACACATTTCCGAGTCAACGCTGCAATCCTTAAGTAAATGTTCACCAGCACATTTAACGCACTTGGTTTCTCTCTCACATTTCGAGGCAATATGGCCGGAAGTTTGGCAATTTAAACACCGTATGATGGGAACAAAACCCACCACATGGTATCTTTCCAGATCTATACAAAAGCGACGTTTCTTAATTAAAAACTGTGCCACCTCCTTACCCACTCCAATCATCCAGTTTTCCTTTCCAGCCTTAGTTACTATACATCTAATAATTCCAACATCCTAGTCAATATCAATGTCACCAAACACGCCTTTGCCGGCCTCATTTAAAACTTTATTCAATGATTTTAATACCAGATCCTCACCAACCTACGGATCGACACTAGTAATCAAAACACGTTCAAGACGCCTCTTCGGAATTGAAACCCGAATTCTATCTTTCAAACCCGCCGAATCCAACAATACCCCCCTTAATTTCTCAGAATCAATCTTTGACCTTACCTTTAAAATCAATTGACCAGCCTTAGTAACGACAACATCACCAGGTACAGGAAACTCCACTTGAGATCGACATATTTCTTTAATATCCTTTTTAATATTATCTAATCTCTCTTCGCCGGATGACGTGACAATCACCGAATAATCAGAATCCCTTTGCTGTGTTGATGTCATAACAGGAACCTGATGTGATGCATCCATATGACCTGTAGATTTCGAAAATGTATCTGCCAGGGTCTCGTACGCTTTATTATGAGTAATCAATGTTTTCAATTTAGTTTCACTAGAAACACAGTCCCGATGAGCCTTGACAAGGCAAATAGCAATACTATCCATACATTTCTTTATTAGTCCCATAATATTCTCAGTGACTTTACCTCCTTTATTACGTTGAGCCTCAAAAGTTTCATACATATAAGAATTTATACGACTTACAGCAGCAGGAAACTCCATCGCACCTGCTTCCGCCAAAACCTCCTTTGTAGCTTTCTCTAATTTAGCCATAACTATCATAAAAAGGCCCCAAATCCAAATAGTAATACCCTAACAAACAAAAGCCAAACAGAAAAGTCAAAAAACAACCGAAGAAACTGCAAAAAACACAAAACGCCGAAAATCTACGTCGATAACCTATCTGACGGTGACGAACGGAACACACTTTCAATATATATAAGAACCTATCCACCAAAGTACACAGCAGACAAAACCACTCCACTCAAACAAATCTCCACTCTCAGCTAAAGATTACGAAAGCAGTAGACACATAGGAACACTGTAACTGAACAACCGAAAAAACGCTCCCAAACCGATCAAATTACACAACGGGCAAGAGCACTCCACTCAAACAAATCTCCATTCAAAATTAAATATTACAAAAGCAGTAGACACAAAACAACTCAACTTCTACACAACCAAGATGGCGGTAAAAACAAATGCTCAGCTCGGAAACATCACTTACTTATAAAACGGAAAGGACTGGAAAAGTACAAGGAAACCACTATAAAAACTATCGGAAATTATAAAAAGACAAAAGTAAGAACTTATAAATATCTTAGATAAGGAAAAATGTAAATTTAAGATAAATAATTAATAGAAAAATTTCCGAGACGAAAGCACAAGGCTTAAAGCATAAAACGTGCACTCGGAAAGATGAAAATATTTCAAAGTACGATAAACTAAAAAGTAACTAACTGTAAACAAAATTAGTAAATAGAATTAAAGAGAAACATAATAAGAACACTATGTATGGATTACTTAGTCAAAAATTTTAATATTTACCACTTAAAATGCAAATTTTTCAGGAGCTCAAAGAAATGCGTACACACAACACTAGAGCAGATAGGGAACCTCATTGGTTTAACGTAAGATTGCGAGTATTTTCGGGTGAAAAGTGAAAGATAATTATTTAGATAAGGCTTACTATTGAAAAAGTGAAGGTTTATTAACACGCCATATTATGAAGAATCTGTGACCGCCACTTCATGACTCTAATGTGAAAAAAAAACCGATTATTGAGTGAATTACACTTCGGGTAATACACTTACTAACAAGGAATTACACTACGAAAATGGGTTATGAGAATTCATACTGAAGTCAAACTCGTTTTCTATTTGACAACATTGTAGGTAATAATATTTTAATTTGGTCACATTAAAGTATCTGTGAAATTAGAGTAATTTAGTATCTACTATTTATGTTATTTGGAAGATTTTGAAGAAACCAGAGAATGGTGCATCAATGAATGTTTACCTTTTATCATTCTTTAAGAAAATGTGATTATCGACCTAATAAGTCGAAGTCCAAATAATGCGAAGTCACTTGACTGGCATGGCTACATTACAAATTTTCATATATTTTATATAACTTATCAATGACACACCTTAATTATATAATTTACCCACAAGTGTGACGAAACCATAAAAAAATATCTTATTCCGTTGTCAAACAAGCAGATAAATAATAATTTTTTTTTCAAATGAAAAAAAACTAAAATAATGATCTAATTAAAGCATTAATGACATACATACATGTTGTTTAGTTGTAACTTTTATGTATTATTTTAACGCCAGAAATAATTGGAAATTATATTAGATTTAAGTGCATGTAACGAAATTGTAATTCTGTACTAATAGGTGAGGTTTACGAATAACAGTGGTGACACGCAATTGCGAAATACGTGATAACTTTTAATTTCTGAATAACGAAAATATATTATGGAATGTCGGAATACAGGAAAAGGAATAGGAATGGTAACACTGATTAATTATAAATAATTGATTTCGATTGAAACAAATCTAAATTATTTATAGTTACGTAATTTGTTCATGTATGGAAACGAAATTTCTTATTTGCATTGCAATTGTTTTGAAATGGGAAACGTTTGACGGATGTGAACTAAGGGAGAACTTTGACTCCAAATGAACTTTATACCCGATTCTGTTTTATTTAGAGCATTTTTCGTTCAAGTAAATAACCTAACAACATTCAATTTCTGTACATTTACTATCTAGTCACGGATTTATAGTGACAGGTAAAAAAAGTAAATCAAAAATGTATTTTTGTCTGTCCAGGTTGGTCAATTCCCTCATTGTTCACTGCCCCAGTGGTTGGCCGACATTGTTTCACACGAAGCAACTTAGTCCAGTCTGGTCCATTTTAATTAATAAGCTTTATACAAAAAATTTATCGCACATCAATTTCTCATCCTTTCTTTTGGCATAATATTTACAATAAGAATTTGATATTTTCTGTTTATCTGGAGTAAAATAGTGCATGTACAGGATGAAAAAAAAATCACGAGAAGAAACCTTTTAATATTTTTTAAAGCATTCTCATAAAACCCGTTATTTGTTAAAATAGTACAGGCAATAGGGAATTTTACCTAGCAAAATTAATGGTAGTTCTGGAAATTGGCTTAATTAGGAAATTGGCTAGTTCTGGATTTCGACTCACTTTATGTTTTTTGGGTTGCTGAATCCGAATTTGTAACTTCCCATCAAAATTTCCCCCGGCAACCTACCCACATTTTGGTAAAAAGCCCCCCAAAAAAGGTTTTATTTAAAAAAAAAACATTTTTTTATTGTTTTAGGGGGAAAGTATCTAGAAATTCAGATTGCAACAAATTAGATATATGACATTATGACTTAGGATGAAGTGGAAGAAGGGTTCTGCCTCGGAACATGCGTGCGGTGCTGCGTGGACTAAGTTGCGCAATTCCACTTAACCACTCACACGTTTACATTCGCCCTCCCATCTCCCCTCCGAATTTTCCCTATAAGGTTTACTTTAAGTTTTTGGGGTCGCTGAATCCGAATTTTTAACTTACCTCCAAAATCCCACCCCCCCCAAAAAACCCCCACAAATGGTATTTTTAACTTAAATTTCTTATTGTTTTAGGGGGAAAGCATTACAAAATTCAGAAGCTAGACAAAATTTGCAACAAATCGGATATATGAGATTATGACGTAGGATAAACGGGGAGAGAGGGGTTGACTCGGAACGTTCCCCGTGCGCTTTTCTCAAAAACCAAATTTTTTCAAAAATTCAATTTTTTGGGGTGGTTGCCGGGTGAAATTTTGGTGTGAAGTTACAAATTCGGATTCAGCGACCCAAAAAACATAAAGTGAGCCGAAATCCAGAACTAGTATTAATTTTTCCAGGTAAAATCCCCTATTGCCTGGACTTCATAACTTAGTGCACGTAGCGTCGCAGTGCATGTTCAGAGGCAGCCATCCCCCTCCCTGTTCATCCTACGACATAATGTCATTTATCCTATTTGTTGCAAATTTTGCCTAGTTTCTGAATTTTGTAATGCTTTTCCCCTAAAACAATAAGAAATTTAAGTGAAAAGCAACTATTTGGGGGGGGGATTGTGGGGGAAGATAAAAATTCGGATTCAGCTACCCAAAAAACTTAAAGTAAACCTTATAGAGAAAGTTCGGAGGGGAGATTGGAGGGCGAATGTAAACGTGTGAGTGTTTAAGTGGAATTGCGCAATTTAGTTCACGCAGCACCGCGTGCATGTTCCGAGGCAGATCCCCCCTTCCCCTTCATCCTAAGTCATAATGTCATACATCTAATTTGTTGCACATTTTGTCTACTTTCTGAATTTCTAGATACTTTTTTCCCAAAGAAATAAAAAAATTGATTTTTTTTAATAAAAACTTTTTTGGGAGGCAATGTTTTCAAAATTTGGGGGGGTTGTCGGGGAAAATTTTGGCGGGAAGTTAAAAATTCGGATTCAGCGACCCAAAAAACATACAGTAATCCTTTTTCCAGAACTACCATGGATTTTTCTATGTAGAGTCCCTATACGGTCTCTATTGACTGGACTATAAGCCCAAAAATGCCAGATATTTTTTACAGACTTTTTAACAGACTTTTTTACTGCCAAAAAAGTTGTATTTGTAGAAAAAAAAAATTCTTAAAGCTCTGTCATTAGCTTTTACAATGGTTTATCACGGTTTTATAACAAACAGGGATTCTAAATATTTAGCGGGGCGCCACTCTTTAATGAGATTTCCATGAAAAACAACACGACACTCGGCATTTCATCGAACAGCATGTCTGATATATATACAATCCTTCATGCACAATCTAAATAAAATTATCTATTAAAAAATATCAGGCGTGCCATTTATTTGTTTTTACTGTTATTCATTTCGTTGCTTTTTCTGCAAATAATATTTAATTATTTTTTTTCTTATGAACATTTTACTAAAATAAGTCACAAAAACTATTAAATGTTAAATTTATAATTAAACTATTTATAGCGTCCTTTGATTAATTGTTATCAGAAACGTAAATTGTTACGCTTACATTGGTGTACAAAGAATTGTTACTTATTTCACATATTATTAATATAAGTTATTCTTTAGACTATAAAAAGTTGATTTTATGCATTTTGGCACGTGTGGCATTTCTACTTAAAGAATTAATGTATTAATTTTACTATCAAAGTCGTTGAATTAAAGAGTTACTGAATCCAAATGAGGTAACTGTTTATTATCGATTATTTATACAAACAAAAATGTCTTCATTACTGTCGTCTAATTCAGTTCTATATTAAAAATTATTTAAATGATGTTTGACATACAAAAAATCACTTGCAGTAATTTATATCAATGTGAACGACATGCTGACTAATCTGATGCATTCATTATTAATAGGCACATTTTCGAAATCACTGTTAGGGTGTAAATAATGTTATGAATGCAAGTATTTCATAAACAATTTTTTTTGTATTAAGGAATTTGCATGCCACTCCTTGTGTTTCTGCTATTATTGTATTATACAACTGACTATCCGTTTTAATTATGGAATTTTTCCGATTATTTTTTTATCATTTACGATGTCTTATATCTCATAAGTATATCTTCTACTGTATCTCATATCATCAAGTTTTGTAGCATTGCAGATAACTACAAACAAATATCTAATACAACTGTTACAGTATAAATTATGTTATATTATATAACTGCTTAAACCCAGACTTTAATAAATAACTTATTCGTTTCAGTTAAGAACATTACAATTTTTACTAGAAAATAGCACTTCAACATAAGAAATTATTATTTATTTTATTATAAGAAGGCGAAACTCTTTTTAGACATTTTCGTGAGAAAAATTCATATCATTATTATTTTTATATACGAGTATAATGATAAATCCAGCTGTAGGAATTCCAAATAATTCATATTTTGTGTCTTCTTTTATAAAATAATTTCCAACTGGGAAATAACGTATTATAATGGGTAAAATGCATTTAGGCTAATTCAGATGGTAGGGAAATTTTTAATTACATTTATTCTAAAGAGAGGGGAACTCTTTATTTCTGCTTGTTAAGTCAACAACAGAGATTCAAAACAATGAATAACACAGATTCAAAATACTTCAGAGTTTGCACTTCATTGAGTGACATATCTTCTATCAATATTCGGTTCTATTACTAAAATTTCGACTGCTTCCATTTGCTACAGAAACCAGATCAACAATAGTGTATAAGGCTAATGTCAGACGGACGTCTTTTTGCACGCTTTTTTACTTACGCATTATTCCTACATAATGCCGCTAGCATTGTGTAGGGATAATACGTTAGTAAAAAAGCGTGCAAAAAAACGTTCGTCTGACACTAGCCTTAATATTTACTTACTGGAAGAAGGGTGAAATATTATATATATATACATGATTTATATATTTAAATCGGAACAGTAAATTTAATGTTTCTAGAAACTTGAATTTCGTTTATATTTAATTAAAGTTTGTTGATTTTTGGTGTATGTTATTTTGTTATCATCATAATGATTTATTAAGGAATGTGTTTATTCAAAAAATTTGTATTGTCGTTTTACATGTCATTCTTAGTTTTTATCATCAATTACAATATGCTCATATTTCTTATAAATATTTTTTTATTTCTCAAAAATACAAACGATATGGCCAAAATTATTACTCTAAAATTATATTAAGTTCTATAACATTTGGAATGCAGCATGCCTTACAGAAAACAATGATTAACCATTTTTCGTATAAAAAAACAAGATTTTTTTAAATCTGAAAGATAAGTTATATACAGCAATAAACCGCCATGACAAAAGAAATATAAAACAATATATCCTATTATACGCGACATTATTTTGACTCTTTTGAGTTACTTTAAATGGTTTTAATATACTCCTTACAATAAATTAGTAAAAAAATACATTTTTTACCTTGCATTACAATTAGCAAACAAATTTTGAATATTCATATTTCATAATGTAATTTTGAATTTAATTATTTTCTTTAATAATAGCGATAAAATATGACGTATGACTCAAAACGATACAGTGTTCCGGTTGTAAAATTGTGGAAAATCCCATATAATAAAGATATTTTTTAAACCATCTCACTATATCTCAGTCTGTCTTTAGGAAATTTTATGATGAATTATTTACTCGTATGCAGTTTTAAATTGTTTAACGTAAATGCCCACATCTCATCAAATATTTAAGATATTAATGTTTTGCTTGCAGTATACACTTTCTACTGTTCTTTTTCAAGTTTTCAGAAATGTATGTTAAATATGGTTGAAAACTCTATATTCTATAAAATAAGCAAATTTTATTTTTTACAGAAACGTTAACACCTCCCAGAATATGCGTGCAGTTCTTACACAAGTGCACAAAACCATTAAATACTATCCAAATAATCATCTGCAAAAGTGACGACCTTTTTGGGCATTTTCTATTGCATAGTCTATCGCAAAGCGTATTTTGTTATTAAATTTATTATTTTACCCAAAATTTACCGGCGACAAAATATCCACTGAAGAATATTAATACAAACATGTATTTTACACCTTAGAAGTCCGAAGACAATACGTCACGAATTATCGTAGATATTCGACAAAATCTAAAGCAGGCAGTCACTGTTTCTTAACATTTGAAGGCCTGTGCAGTTAAGTTTAAAACAGTAAATAAATACATTTTTATAATTATCTGTGTACATAAATATATTCCAAAAATCAAATATATAAATTTTAAGGACATGAAAAAAAACAGTATAGAAATTATGGTACATGATTAAACGCATTCTCTGAACATGAACTTCAGAACTCAAGAAATATTCGAAAAAAATCTTTCGCAATGCAGACAGAAATTCCCTGAAAATATTTTATAAATCTTAGTGGAAAAGACAGTTTGAAATCCCGGATGTAATATATTCATAAATCTCAAAATGATATCCAGCTGAGTGGAATTTTTCTCTTTATACATTACATGCATCTCTTCTGTTCATAAAATATTTATTGTTATTTCTTCCGCTGGAATGAACAGTGAAAGTTAGCGTAGACATTGATATACGTGGCTCTAAATTATTAAAAACATGTTCCGAAACCAACACGAAACATTTACCTTTCAGAAATCCGGAACAAGATATATATATTTTTTATTTTATCATGCCATTTTTCAAGTAGTATATTTACCGAAAAACTAATAAAGAAATGGTTCCATATATTAAGTGTAGTAACATGATCTTTTACTTCTTGTTCTTAGAACTTTCCACATTTTTTATTATGTTTGACAAATAATATGCTGAATATACCCAGAAATATTTAGACGTGAATTCAAGACCTTACTTAAAAAGAATGTTATGCGACATTTTTCTCTATAAGTAGTTGAGGTTAAAAGGTGTAAATTACGTTGAATCTTTCAAAAAAAAAATAGTTATTGTAAATTTTGTTTTACATTTTACAAATCTGTTAAAAAAAAATATGACGATAAACCAGTTAAACCCAAACTTCTGAATATTTAATTCAAGTTAATTTTTATGCATTTTCTACTAAAGTATGTTTTTTGATATTGCGTGCATTCTTATTTAAAACGTAATTAGCATACAACATGTTATGCAATATTGTATGATGGTGTATTTCATGCATGCTACTGACCTACACGTGTTTTTAGGTAGGTATATACATACGAATATTTTTGTTCGTAATTTTTAAGTGAATTTCTTTTTGAATTTTTGCCTTTAGTGTTGTAATTGACTTGTAAAGTAATGCTATATTTTGATCAATTTCTACCATGAAATTGATTCTTGATTTAAGTGGAATTTAAAGTACTACATTAAAAAAAAATATATATGTAATATAAAGCATAAATGAGTGAGTTTGTTTTTATAAACTTGCGCATAGAACATGTGTCGTGTAAAAAACAAAATTAGTTAATACTAATTAAAATTAAATCGATTGAATTCTGAATTTCTTAAATCTGTTTATGGGACAGGATTAACAAACAGTTCTAGAGTTTAATTACAAAAATACTGTTTACATTGTTGGAATATTTGTATCCTATAATTTTGAATTTGACGTAAAATGATGTAAAGTTGTACTGATCAATGTGATCTTCCCTTTTTAGGACATGGTGCTACGAAGTCATCTATCACAAGTAAAAGCTAATAAACTAAGAGTCTAATTAGACTTGGTGATGTTAGACATAATATATTTTAATATTTAATTTATTTTCATTATTTTCATTTCATTAACAATTTTAATATTTAAAAATTAAATGTTAACAATAGTTTACTCAGAGAGTTTCGTACCATCTGTTTGTATTTTAAACAAATTCTACAAAAAAAAAGCAAATTAATAAATTTTACAATAATTTTACTAACTCTTTCAACATAATTTTGTGGAAATTTACTTTACTTATATAAAAACCAAACTTTTATATAAGTTCCGATCAAACTTTTCCAATCAAAATTTCTGATCTATAAACAAAGTTCAAATAACCTGCCAAATGATATTAGACAACATGTATATGCAGAGTTTTTAGTTGTTTCTAAACTTAACAAATTCGATGAAATGAAAAAGTAACAAAAGCTGCAGAATTATATCTCAAGTTTTAATTCAAATTTAATCTCTATTTCGGTGCAAGCGTTTAGCCCCATATTTAAAGAATCTTTGAATGAAGCCTCTTTGTACGTATTTATCCCACATTTGAACATGATGCCAACATTCTCAATAACTTTATTGACGAAGTAAAAACGCCTAGCTTGCAATTGTATTTTAAAGGGACAAAGCATATTTCAACTAAACTTGATACACGTCTGATTCTTTGATAAAGAACAGAATTTGATCAGGTCGCTCAATATATTTCTCAGATTCCTTTGCTTTCAAAAACATTAGTGCAGACTCTGCACAAGAGTCAATGGTAGAGATATTTTCCATAGATTTTCTTAATTAGTCGATGCGCAACACAAATTATTTTTGCCTATCAAAAACATACAATATTATTATTATTATTATTATTATTATTTTACTGAAAACAATTCCATGACCACGGGTGAAAAATAGATTGTCCCCATCTTGATTCCTGGGGATGGGGGGCTGCTTACAGTGAAAATCTCGTGTTAATGTGTCATTGTTTTGGGTGAGCAGAAAGAAGGTAGTCGCTATTTATACAAAAATTTGCAACGAATATTTGTTGAAAATATTAGATAATTACAGGAATTGCGATAGGCATACTGATAATATTCACTTTGATTATATCTTAAAATAGAACGCTAATCTTTTCGAGGAAATTATTTTTTAACAACTAGTTGAATACTATTGCACTGATAATTATTTCTTACTAAATTATTTAACAGTGTAAAAAAAATGTTACCATATTTTCAATTAACGATGCATAAATGATGTATATGCTTTTTTTTTGAGTTTTTGATATGTATTGCTACCACCTGGTGGTAGTGGCACTGACATAAAATATATCCTATAATGGAGCAGTGACTGTCATCCTCGAATTGCTGTCATTACTTTCCAAATCGGTTTCGTATATTCTGAGATTTCACAAAAATCACAATTTAAAACACTTTTAGGAAGCTTTTCGCTCATTTCACCCTTTTAAATTTGGAATTTTTAAGAAACTGTTTTTAGAAAGCATTTATACATATCACGACAAATTTGAAGTTTCTATTTTTCACGATTGCATAGAAATAATAATATAGAATATTTTAGTGCGCTTTTCGTGCATTTTAACCACTTTTAAATTTTGACTTTTTTTCCGACTGTTCTTAAATAAGATTTACATTTTATATGTAACTACCTTGCCAAATGTCAAGTTGCTAGCCCCTTCAGCATATCAAATATCGCAATTTAAAATTGTTTTGCTTCTAGAACCCCTAGTTGGTAGTGGCAACCATATAAAATATAGGATATCTGGAATAGGGAGTGTTAATTTGCAACCATCAATTTGCAACCATTACTTTAAAAAATCTATTGGTATTTCTTGAGATTCTACAGAAATCGTAATTTAGAACGTTTTTAGAATATTTTTCGCGCTTTTCCACCCCTTTTTAATTTCGATTTTCTTACTGTACTCTGAGATCATTTACATCTTATGAGTGACTATCATGCCAAATTTCAAGTTGCTAGCTCATTCAGTGTCACAAAAATCGCAATTTAGAACGTTTTTTGCTCGTCCAACCCCAAGGTGGTAGTGGCAACGACATAAAATATAACTTATGTTTGAGCATGGACTATCACAATCAGTTTGCATCAATTTGAAATGCCAAACGAAGTTTAAATAAGAATTACTTTTATTGTCAGTACCGATTTAAGTTCTTCATAAACAGATTAGGAGAGGGTTAAAAAAAGAGTTATACAGAATAGCAATTTTTGATATTATTTAGGCTTCATATCGCTTTGAACTTTTATTGTATACCCTTTCACACTTTTCCAGTATATACAGCTGTACCCAAACCTACGTTGTGTATTTTTTTACAAAGTCTTATTATTATTTTAGCAACTTGTTTTAATAATACAGTTAATAGTTCACATATTTATTGTACGAAACCCCCAGAGCGCGGGTAATACTCGCACTTGAGGGTGTAATTTAATACACTAAGTTACTTAACGAAAAATGTTTGGGGTGTTAAATAATCGAAAAAGAGTTTCAACATGGTTATTATTATTATTATTATTTATAATTGTTTAGAATTTCATCAAATAACAAAATGATGACAATTTTTAACAGATTATATTTTTTTTTATCTTTTGAAACCTTGTTTTTACAGTATCAAACGTTTTATTTTATAATTCAATGAAATTTTTTTTTCGTTTTTTTTTTTTTTTTTTTTTTTTTTTTTTTTTTTTCGTTGCAATACACAAACCAAACTCATATGGAATATTTTAGTTATTCAATGATTTAAGTATATAGAAATGTGAAAAACGTATATCAAGGAAAACATAATTCATCTCTATTTAATATTTCCAATTGTTCCTTTTACATTATCGTGCTGGAAAATTATCATAGTGTATTCGATGGAAACTACTGTTATAAAAAGCATGTATATGCCTTTCGTGACTATTTATTATAAACATTAGAAAAATGTATTTAAAATCTATTATTTAAACACGTATTGTTTGATACTAGATAAACGGATGATTGAGGGCATTTTTATCAAACTGATTCATTTTTTTTAATGTATAAACTGTCTTTATTTATTATGTATCAAAAACTGTGTTTCTTTTAATTATGGTGTAAAGATAAACTAATATATATAAGGCTATAGTGAGTCAATAGTGTCAAACTACAGTAAAAATATTTCAGACTCAAGTTCTTAGACGAGATTAAAAACTCAAGAAAAATAAGTCCCTTAAATAGGAAAACTAAATAGTATATATTTATTAAAGCCAAATATTAGAAGAAAAAGAAAATAAAATTTACTTGATTTCTAAAGTAAGAGGCACAAATATTTTGTATTATTATTTTAGGTCTGTGTTTGCATCACAATTGAATAAGTTTGCGCGTTTTATTCTTTATCCTATGGAAAAATTTACAGCGATCATTCACAGTGTGCATATCACAGAACTAAAATTTTAGTTATGTTTACCTTAAATGCCTATGACTGCAAAAATGTTAAACAAGAAGTCCCAATTTTTTAATCTGGGATAAAAAAAAAAGTGTGTAAAATTGACATAAACTTAAAATCATTGTTTGTTTTACTTTTTTAAATCTCCGAAATTGCTTCTATTTAAATAAATACATATACTATATCCCGGTGTGAGTGGTCTCATTCATTTGGAATTTTGAGTAAAGATACAATATTCAGACGCTATAAAACAATCTTAGTTGAACATACAAAAGACAGCTGTAAACTATTGGGCATACTCATAATGTTTGCGTTCCGCTACTGAGGGCAGTGATGTGGGTTACAGTACACGTGCCACGAAAAAATTAAAACCAAGTAGCTGTAACTCCACAGAAGGTGTTTTGTATATGTGTGAATTATCCTCTAATTGTATAGCGAATCATCACACTGGTATTCCGACTTGTTAAAATACCACACTAAAAAAGTTCATAACTGATGTATTGGATATGTAGCCTAATTGAACCTCCACTGGTTCACTTGACGTAAGTACTACACTATTAACTGTAAAATGCACCCACCTCCAAACGTAGAAGCATCAATGTTATTGACCACAGTACTAAATATGAGGAAGGCTAAGATACCTAACGTGAATTGTAGGACATGTAGAAATTGTGAAAACCTTTTAGTAGTATCGTAAACTGTTAGATATCAACAATGCCGTTTCCACCGGATAATTTGTTAAACTTCTTTTTCATTGTATTGCAGTTCTTGTTTAATATAATTCATATTCCAATTTAAAAAAAAAATTTCGAATTTCAAATTAAAAAAAAGTTATATTTTGGAGACAGGTATATTTTCCTATAACGACACGAATAATACTTTGCCTGTAGCTAGACGAACCTATGACACACCTATTTATGGAATAAAACACAAAATTGAATTTTGCGAGACGTGTCACTTTCTTGCAGGTGAGCGATATGACACCGTGATGTACTCGGCAAAAGATTACAAGAAAACATGTAATTGAAAACTAATAGGGAAAAGCTTGCTAAAAACTGGTGCTAAAAAAATGTATGAATTATTTTCTGTAATTTTTTTTTGTGTCAAACAGTCATAATAATGCATAGTGGAGCGCATTTAAAATTACATATGCAATGCAATAAAAAATTATTTTCTACTAAAACATTTTTTTTGTTCTGTTTTAATTATTTTTCTACGATCTAGGTCATAAATAAAATGTGCTTTTTGTTTTTCCATGAAAAAACAAACAAATATTCAATGTCGAATTAACATCTTGTGACATTTTTTTGTGTTCGTTCGTATACGCCAAGCTCTTTAAACTCCACCTACCTCTTTATCTAACGATCTGATATATTAACTGCACTTGACTCATATAACTGGCATTTCGAATAAAACTTCGACCCAGATGTTTAGCATGTGAAAAAGATACTCATAAAATATGGACGAGACGGTCTCTAAAAAAATTTAAACTTTTCTTTAAAAGCATAAAACCGGTATAAAATACAATATATTATTTTTCTTTTATACTGTATTGAAATTCTATATTTACATATGTACCTCCGTATAATGATTTTTCTTAGTAATAAGGTCGCAGCGTGTGTATTCCATAATGATTTTTATGTCCTTTTATTATGAAAAAGGTTTTTGCCCATTGATGCATCATTATAAGAGAATATTTTCCAAGTTAACATAAGTTATAAAATTAGTAGAAATAAGATGTAGGTTGGTTTCCGAGTGAAAGACCAAAACTTACGTTACATAATTTGCTTCTGCCTTTGTGCTAGAAATTCAATGTGGTGAATATATAATTAAGAAAAAAAAATACTATACATCAAATTCAGATTAAAATATCTCTTGAAAATGCAAATATTCTTAATTAACAATTCAAAATAGAAATCTGATAGTTTTTTCTTTTTTTTTCTAAAATGCAAATAATTTTCAATAGACTCTAATCAGCTGGATTTGTCTTTTTTCTCTATTGTTGGTTATCTGATATTTTTAAAATAAAAAATAAGATATAGCATTATGTACAGCAATACAAAATATATCAAAAATACAACTAAAACTTTTTCGCTGCTAGTGAGGTATACATATAGAATAATATCCAGAAGAAAAGAAATGTGTGCAATAAAAACTGAGATTGAAAACTGACTTTTCGAATTCCTCCCTGGAGTGTTGTAAAATGACACAGATCTCCAGAAATAATATTTCATGGAATAAAATGTTTCTTATATTTTTGTGTTTCCGATTTTGTTTACTAGGTTAATATTTTTGCTGTTTATTATATATGTGTATATATATATGCTATATTTTTTTAATTATATTAATAAACATATGTTCTAACTATAAATCCTTTGGTGCATTTAAGGATCATTTACAATATATTATTATTATTAGGTTTAGTAGATATATGTCAAAAGAAAAGATAAAAACTTTTATCCACTATTAATCCAAAAATAAATATTGCTTTTTTAAAACGTTAAACTCTATAAACTTTAATATTTGTAAATTGTATTTGTTTTGAAAGCATTTTACAATTATTCAAACGTAAATTGATTTTTATCTATATTTTTTATATCAGATAAACATGCCTCTTCTCCCGCTAATACTAGTTATTTATTATTACGAAAACTAAAGCTTGTTAAAGCTCTTTTAATCAATTACAACGGTAAATCCAATATTATATCAAAATCATTATATCTCCGATCGCACAATGTCTTGATCATCTTGTTAAATTACAGAGTAAACTCTGTAAAATCAAAGTTCTTAAAATCCACTTACATTCATGAAGAAAATCAATTATTTCTGAAGCTTTTATTGAAGTTGTAATGAACAACTTTTCCGACCATTACTTATTAGATTAACATTGTTCGTTAGAAATGTCGCTTTTAATTTACACAGATTAATATATTTTAATAAAGAATCAGTTTACTCAAAATTGACGTTTTCTAAACATTTTTGTGTTATTTTGGCGTCACATTATTTAAAACAGCGTCTACTGTATTTAGACACTGATCAGTGGGTATACATTTATATGTAAATCTTCTTCTTTGAAAACATTGCATAATGATAATGATATCGTAGATGATATTGAGGATAACACAATATTATTTTCAGTATTATTTGCATAAAAATAAATCGAGAGATCTTTTATAAATGCAATATTTTTCTATTTATAAATGGATTAAATTGAGAAAGTCTTGAACATTTTGAAAAAAAAAATATATTACAGCCATCAATCACATGTAAATTCTTTTCCTTTAAAAATTTACTTTTGAGTTTACTTCTATTAGAAGAATTGTATTACATGTACAGTCGTGGAAAAAAAAGTAAACACCCCCTAATAACTCCTCAACCAATAACCGTAGAAGAAAGTTACTGGTACCAAACGATTGGAAATAAATTCTACTTTTAAATGATGCATATAAAATTTGCTTAGGGGGCGATTAAAAGGGGGCATATTAAAACGAATGCAAACTTCATTTTTTTCAATGGCAATACCCAATTTTAACGAGATATTTCAAATCTTCGGTTCAAACTATGCCTAGACACCGAATTTCAAGTCATTTGAATGATAAGTTTTTGAATTATAAACATTCAAATTTTAGTGCTTCTAATGTTAAATTACATTTTCATATTTTTATTTATATCTACAGAAATTATGCTCCTAATGTGCTAATTTTTTTGGTAGCAATAATACTAATATACCCAAACATAAATATGCTGAATTTGCAATTTTTATAATTTTATGATATGAATTATGAATTATGAAATTAATATTCGAAAAAATTATGAATTGCAACCTACAATTTTTTGGATGGATTTAGATTTATTAAGTCCTGCTTTGTGGAAATCCGAAATTTCACATTTTTCTTCCAAGTCGTTTTCAAATTATGCTTAAAAAATGGCAAAATGATGGTTTAAGGGGCCGTCTATAATAAAAGACACTAGATATTTAGAAATTTCTTCTGCTGTCCTGTAATCTAGCAGGCTTCATTGACTTCTTAAGGTGCCTTGATCAAGATGGGGGCTCTCTCGGTTAACAATCCAGTTCCGAACTTCAATTTGGATACAGCCCTTAAAATACGCTCATTATAAAATAATTAATTTCTCAGAAACTTATGGTACGAATTGCATAAAAATTTGTTTTTAGGCTTATTGAAGGGTGTAGAGTTCATTTATGTTGTCAGAATTGTGTACTGCTATTGAAAAAAAAAACAAAGTTATGGTTCGTTTTAATATGTAGATGTCCCCCTAAGCAAATTTTATCTATATCATTTAAAAGTAGACTTTATTTCCAATCGTTCGGTACCAGTAACTTTCTTCTACGATAATTTGTTGAGGAGTTAGCAGGGGGTGTTTACTTTTTTTCCACGACTGTACGTACAGTTAATATAAAATAAATGAATGTAATTTACATTTAAGTTGGATATTAGCCATTCTAATCTAATTTAATTGCAATTTACTATAGATTGCTTTTTTTAAAGGTCATTATACTAATAAATTCATCTAGTGTAATCGTTTATATTTAGTATTTTATAGAAATTATCAAAGAAGATATTTTTTAATAATATAGAATGATTCATATCACCTTAATAGTTTATCAATATTGTCCTTGATCTGAGGAAATTCCTAAGCATCAGAAAAAAATAAAGTTCTTGATTTGTTTCCTTAAAACGTGTAAACATCTTAAAGAGGAAAATAAACTTTTTAAAACTGCAAGAGTGTTAAAAGCAATATCAATAATGTAGTTTCTATAATTAAAAGCCAAAAATACTATTTTTTAATAAAGTGGTATTTTCCATATTTTTTTTTCTTTGTGGGGGAGTAGTTGCTATTTCTATTCTAACTAATAGCGCAATAGCCTAAATTTTGTTTAAAAAAAATCCTTAATCGACATTGCTTTCAAATACAATATACACATTAAAATTGCAAACTCACATTCAAAAATGAGTAAAATCATAAGATAAATGTAAAATAAATACTCTATAGAAGAAAAATAAGCAAACATCTTGAATACATTTAAATTCTGAAAACGTCCTAAACAAATTGAAAATTGTTAGTGAGAAAAGAAAAATTTCCGAAAATACAATATGCATAAATCTTATAGAAAACAAACGTCTCGCTGCAAAAGTGTAAACATTAAATATATTTCTTTTCTTTTCCGCATTCCTTTCTACTTACATTTTTTTTTTATTCTTTTGAAAGAATTTCGACATATGCTTCGTATACAAATACTACTTTATAGAATTTTAAAAAATGCATAATAATAACAATGAGTAGACACAGAAAAAACATGCAACATGAAAATAAACTTTTAAAATATGAAAAATGGAATATTATTTGTTGAATTGTACGGCAAGAATCATTTGCCTGTTTTTCTAAACTGAAATACATGACAATATTTTTCCCTTTAATTTTCAATATTACATAATTTACTACACTTCCAAGCATTGCCATCATGGTTACAATATGCTTTAAATTGATTGTGAATAAAATTGGAGGTTTTAAAAAATGCTTTTGCGCAAAATAATTATTTGTTTCTATAAGCCACTTCCTATGGACATGATTAGGGAAGATTGACCACTAGATAAGTTTAACAATAATTAATACTTTTGGCGGTAAAGTGAAATACGTAAACAAAAAAAAAATCGATTTACATTTTATGATGAAAATAAAATAATTATCAAGTTAAGTTGAATTTGTTAAAAGATGCGTTTCATAAGAATATTTTCGGAATTTAATTTTTTTTCATTCTTAAAATTATAATAATAAAATTTCAATTTAAGAATTAAAAAATATATATATTTATATTTTTACGCAGTTTGATAGGTCAAAAACCTCTGTCTATAGAAGAATACTTAGATTGATTAAAGGCTTTAAATATTTCAAAGTACTGGAAAGAGTACATTTTGTCTTGCTGTTTGTGTTAGATTGGCACACTTATCAATGTTTATTTGGCTTAAAATTTCTTTTATAGTGCAATACCAGTACATTAAAGCAACAATATTCCGTGTTGCACTTACAAAATGCAATACGATGAATGCGATATAGCAATTTTTTTTTCTAAAATTTAATTTAAGAACTAAAATATATATATTGATTTTTTTACGCAGTTTGATAGGTCAAAACCTTTGTCGATAGAAGAATACTTAGAGTGATTAAATACTTTAAATATTTCAAAGTACTGGAAAGAGAACATTTTGTATTGCTGTCTGTGTTAGATTGACACACTTATCAATGTTTATCTGACTAAAATTTTCTTTTATAGTGCAATGCCCGTACATTAAAGCAACAGCATTTCTCGATGATTTTACAAAATATATTACAATGAATGCGATATAGCAATTTTATTCAAAATTTTAATTTAAGAATTGAAAAATATATATCCATATTTTGTTTACGGAGTTTAATAAGCCAAAAAACACCTCTGTCGAAAGAAGAATACTTAGAGTGATTACAGACTTTAAATATTTCAAAGTACTGCAAAGAGTATATTTTGTCTTGCTGGTTGTGTTTGATTGGACCACTTATCAATGTTTATTTGGCTAAAAATTTCTTTTATAGTGCAATGCCCGCACATTAAGCAACAGAATTTCTCGATGTACTTACAAAATATATTACGATGAATGCGATATAGCAATTTTTTTTTCTAAATTTTAGTTTAAGAATTAAGTTTTTTTTTTTTTAATTTAATGATGTCATTTTAATTATACGGCAATTAGTACACTATTATTATTGGAACATATTGTTGGTCCCTTGGGTTATTCTCGGAAAATACTTTCATTTTTTTAGTGCCCATTTTACTATTCATAAAATTTTGAGCAAATTACTAAAAGAAACAGTGTACCTTATTCAAATTTAAAATACTCAGGATGGATAAAACTTTTAAAAATCAGAAGTTTACTTACCTTATATTTGGCTTTTTTCGCACTCGTGACGTGCAGAGAAGTTTCAATGCAATGAAAAAATAGAATCTGCTTATTCGATTGCCAATATGAGAAAACTAAAATTTTCCTACTTCCGATTACTTACTTACTTATTACTTCCTTACTTACTTGCCGATTCCGCAATTAGTCAAAGAAGAAACAATACTAATTAAAATTCAAATAATTAAAAAATAAAGAGCGTTTAAATTCTAAAATATAAGTTGAATTATAATAAATATTGTGGTCACAATAGTTTAACCTTTTAAAATAATTCTGAGGCTGATGTATGTATGTTTTAAAATATGTAATAAAATCAGTAATTTTTCGCGTTGAAATGCTACCTATTACGTACCTATTCGTTCGCAGTTTTTGTTTGCATAAAGAATTGGAAAGAATTGTAATGGTGTAAGGTGTAATGGTGTAATGTGTTACAGATACAGTGTATTTGACTTTTCAATCAGAGATACGTGTTCTTCATTTTTAGTTCTTTGATCTAATATATCTCAAATTTTCTATCATTTCTTTTGTGTTTGAGGAATCGAATAAGCTTCTGGTATTCAGAAAAATTGTTGTCTGTCATTTGATCTATACGCCTCTGGGAAACTACAATAATTGATGCTTTCTTCTAAGTTTTTCGATCTTTTCTCTTAAGATTTTAATTACCTATGACTTTGGTAGCTCTTTACCAATCCTGTTGTGTTTTAATTATTGTCTTGTATTAAAATAATATTTTGTGACTTCTGGCATTGTTGACAAAACAGCTTTATTTAGTTTTAAAGGGCGCCAAATAGGGTATATTCCACTGCGCTTTAAACTTGCTTGGCTGGTTTTTTTTACACGCACTCATTTAAAAATGACTCTAAAAATGAGAACAAAGAATTTTTAAATCTCAATAAAACATTTCACATATTTTAAAATAAAGCCTTAAAGTTTAAAAATAGTAAAGGAAATTACACTAAACTTTTTAAATATAAAAATGTTAAACGAGATTACCGAAAAACCCTGTAAATATACGATTTATGATAAGAACCCACAGTTAAAATATGAAGGTTCTGATAGAGCCCTGAAGGTGTTTTTCAAAATTCATGAAATTTTACTCTTTATTAGAGGTAATAAAAGAAAACTTTTGGTTGCTATCCAAAATAAAAATCCCAACTTTCTTTTTTACACTCCACCCTAATCATAGAATCAATAATTTTATATATCTTCTTCATGCATTGATGTTTTAATGATAAGTCTCTAGAAAAGAAATTCCAAACAAAGATTCTAATATTTTTAAATTCCATTTTTAAAGGTTTCTTGTCTGTTCTAATTTTTGCCACAATTTGTAAAAACAATTTCTATGAATGAAAGGAATACTATATGCGCAGTTCATTCTATAAAATAAATTCTCACATTGAAATTATTCAAAGATTTTATTAAAAACATACCTTAAAGAACTAACATTTCATCTCAAAATATATTTCTCGAAATTCGCAACATAAAATAAATCAAATATTTATCTATAGTCTGGAAAAGATATACAGCAGAGATTCATTTCATTCATCAAAATATTCATTCATCTAAAATTCATTTATCTCTGCATTAAAAAACTATACATTATAATTCATCTTTTGGTGTATGTAAAAATAAATAAATACCAATTTCACTCAGAGATATATTAAAAAAAAATATTTTAAAGTATCACAATACTTTATTTAAATCATGTATATTAAAAAAAACTTATTTGTAAAACTTCAGGAAATCAGTTTAATTTTTTTAATATACAAAAACTAAAATATTGAATGTGTCAAAATCGCACATCTTTTCAGTTTTCAGGCAATCACAAGATTTTCCTTTCGCGTAAGGAAGTGATGCTGTTACAAAATATATATCGGTTATTAACATTTTCAAGTTCTGACATTACGTCTGCGATAAATTTATATCTAACTGATATATCTGAAGTCAAACATAATAAAATAAAAATGACTATACTGTTGACTTTTTTCAAATAACGTTTTCAAATTATCTTTGGATTAAATGTAAATTGCCGTTCAAAGGCCCGAAATATATATAAACTACGGGATATCAAACGAATTGAATATTTACAACTGAGCGCAAAAAATGCCCAGGATGGTAATTGAACCCAGATATTTGGCTTGCAAGGCCAATGCTTTACCGTTTAAGCTGACTGGACCGACAACCAGCCAGTATATTTCGCTCAGATAACCTTATTGGTAGAACATCTGGTCATTCGTGTAGACATCTCAACAGAATAAACCGCAGGTAAAGAATCTCCATATAAACGATGGATACGTAGATGAACTATTATTTTAACACAATCAAATTTATTGGTAAAATTATCATACAAATTGAATATTTCAAACTGAGAAAAAAAAGACAAACCAGTTGTTCTACCAATAAAGTTATCTGAGCGAAATATAATGACTAGTTGTCGGCCCAGTTAGCTTAAATGGTAAAGCATTGGCCTTGTAAGCCAAGGATCTGGGTTCTATTCCCAGCCTGGGCATTTTCTTGGCTCAGTTGGAAATATTTAATTCGTATTATAACTTTACCAATCAGTTTGAAAGTTTTACAATAATAGTACGGGACATCTGTCCATGGAAACAGTGAAGTAACGTGATGGAGATATTGTCAATTGCATATGGGTAAGCTATATTGCTTCACACAAGCCATGTAGAGCACAGACAATCAAAGTCATATAATAAAAATTTCAAAAACATATTGAAATTGCATTTGCGCGGTGTGTTGGATCTCTTTATTGTAAAATTTGTTAAAATGCCAGTCTTTAAAAAAAAAACTGTGTTCTTTTCTGCCCCATTTTTATAAATGTAATGTTGATTGAAAAAAATATTATTCTGCATATGGAAAGCACCTGATCTAACAAAATAAGATATCTTTAATTTCCAAAAAGTAAAAAGTTGATTGTTTAAGTCATTTAACACTAACGATTCCGAAATTTTACGAACGTTTTATAAAAATGTTCTTCTTCATTTTTTTTAAATTTAAAACATTTTAACTTTATTGTTTATCTTTAATCTGTGTGACTTATATTTTAAATATTTTATGAGTAAATTCTTACTTTCAATTGAAATATTTTCTTTTTACTCTGCAAATGACCATTAAGTTGCTTTATTTAGTTTTAATCGCTACTTGACACGGCGATCTGAAAAATGCATTTTTAAGAAAATTGCGTTCAATGTTTTACTGAAGAAAAAGAGATAAAAAGTGTTTAGTTAATGTATTTTCTTTTAACTTACAGTTACTCCTCGCTACTGGTTTTTAAACCTAAGAAGCAAAACATTCAGCATGCTTACAGGTGTCTCCCACCGGGTGTCATTAAACAGCATGAAGAAGCCTTAATTTTCAAAAGTGTGGTTAATATTGTAGTTAGAAACGATATGTCGTGTAATCATTTCTTGTCAACGAATTTAGTGTAAGAAGAGTAAATGAAACGGCATAGAAAGGTGATGGGATATTAAGAAAATGTTAAAATCAAACACAGATATCAAGGTTGTTAAATGTGAAAATTCGGTAGATACACAGAAACTGACAAATGACCCTAAAATGAAATATTTAATTTAAAAAAAAAATCCGTATTAAGTAAACGATAGCGACTATTAAATTTACTCTTCCCGGAAGTTAATGTGTGAAGACAGAAATTTCTTTTATATGCTCCCTTCTTTTTGTTTAAAATAGTAAAAATTGTGTGGAAATCTCCTGTATCACACTATTAGAACTGCATATTGGCAATAATTTTGAGCCTGTCTGTAAAGTTAATTCCATGGTGTACGTAAACATTTCATTCACTGATACATATACATTTAAGTTTAAAAAAATAAAACAAGAGATCTAACTGAGGTACATATTCATTTACAGTAATATCCAGAAGAATTATGTGTAATGGACTGCAGAATAGTGTAGGCATGTTTTGTTTACAGTTTAATTCTGGAAAGGTTAATTTTTTTCAATACAGGGCGTCCCAAAAGTTTATAGACAATCATTTTCTTTTTGATTTAAGAGCCAACTAAACGAGTAAGAAAGACGAAATAAATTATGAAAATATGTAATGACGAAATAAAAATAGTAAAATACTCAAGTAACTTTTAGAAGTCTTAGATTTAATATGAAAAATTTAAAAACGAAAAAAATATTGTCCCCAAAATATATAGACAGCCGTTGTTAAAAGCTGATGTACCAATATCAAAATTTGCATATTTCAAGGTCATGTACTTGTAACGCAATAGTTTCCTGAAATAAAATCTAATCTGTCTTTCTGTTTCCGACAGGTTGCAAAGATGTCTCGAAATTTGCTGTTTTCCAAAAAAGGAAATTTAAAAATCTATCATTTAAAGGCTCGTGCATGGAAAGTTGTTGATATTTCAAGAAAAAGACTGGATGCAGAAGGGTTGGTATTTAACGAATTACCGGTGACAATCTAGAGAACAATCTCGTTCTACACGACAAACGAAAACAACTAATTGATAACACAGAGTAATTTTGACATTAATTGCAATTTAGAACCTATGTGTACGGTTACTTCTATAGAAGTAAACATTTCAGTACCAATATCCTCGGTCCATAGACGGCTGCTAGCAAGTACAATTTTTGATTTTCGAAAAAATATATAATTCGCCAAAGTTTACAAAACGAAATAAATACTCTCCTGTTCAGTGGACCCGAAATCACAGGAATTGGTCAAATGAATGATTGAGTTTTCTTGTCAGTGGTGAAAATAAACTTAATTTAAATGGCCCCGATGTCTGGGCATTTTAATGGCACGATACTGACAGGAATCACTGATCTGTTTTTAGTAGACAACAAAGAGGGTGTACATTCATGGTGTGAGCAGCATAATGGAACAAACCATATTGCCTTTTTGAAATGTCTTCAATATTACGAAGATTATCAGAAAAAGCTTGAATTTCTGAATTGATAAAAGAACGGCATAAATATCTGAACTTTAAAAGAAAAAAAATGAGTTGTCTATAAACTTTTGGGACAGTGAAATTTAAGTTTCAATTTTTCTCGCAAAATCTATAGTTGTGAAATATTATTTGTGTATATTATTATTGTCTTGCTATTATTGATAATCATACATTATTTTGAAACTGTTACTTTTCTTTTTCAGTTCGAAAATGCAAAAAAATTCGTTATCTATAAACTTTTGGTACGGACTGTAGAAAATAAAACCCATTAGCGTACATCGACTTTGGACGTAATATATATATTTACACATGAAATTGTCATATGTAAATTAATACTATTCTGTATTTATCTTTGGTTATCATTTCCTATGACAGTAATGAAAGAATGAGAATAGAATTTTATTTGTAAAAGTTTTAAGCACTTTGTAAATTTAGTCTCCTTTATATTATTGCTTCACAAAATAAATTGTGTTAGATCTTCTTTTTTATTTTTAAGTTCAGATTCCAATAGTTTTATATCACTGGCATTAGAAGTTTAATTCTTCTTATTGTAGTTGGAGATAATTTTGGATAGAATCATAAAACTAGTGATTTTCGAATTGTAAGAGAGCATTTAATATATAAGCAATATATTTATTATCCGTGATTCAGAGAGTCTGTTTTTACAGTATTGAGAAAAATAATCTTTGTATCTTAATTGTAAATAATCTTTAATTGTATAGCTGATATCAATCGCTTTTATTCCTTTCAATGACAGAAAACCTCATCACCTACAGTTATTTGCTTTCGAGATTCTTGTATTAAATTCAGTTTATTGTATGAATTAAAACTGTTCGTTGGCTTGTGAAATAAAAATTATCACTCGTCAACGATTTAATTTATTAAACTCTTTCTCAACTAAGATTTTATTTAAATTATGAATAAATTTTTAAATACGTTTTCACGAAAATAAAAGACTATTTTCATAAAAACTAAATTTGGATTTTATCTAAGATGCAATATCTCATCGAATATATCATTAATCCATACATATTCCCATTTAACAAAAGAAAATAATGACTGATATATGTAAAATATATTTATTTTATGGAAATTATATTAAAAAGCATAATATTACAATTAAGCACCTTTGTTGGTAAATCTTAATAATAGAATAATTTGAATTTATGACACTTAGCATATATGAAAGAAAAAGTGAAAAATATTAATAAAATCATACAAGTTGATGCAACCATGTGCTTGAATAAACATTGAAATACATATACATATTACACAAGCGTATAAAAATAAATTTTTCAGGAATTAAAAACATGGGTTTATGTCAATTATCAATAATTTATATTGCTTGCTCAACACTACTTTAATTCGTGAATATCTACATAATCCCGCATTTGACAAAATTGCTTCATACTGTTAATTTATGTCAAGTTCTCGCATACGAAATGAAATAAAACGATTGCCAAAGTATTTCACGAAACTCATTTCTATAGTTTAAGTAATAATATCTCAAAACTGTATGCTTCATTTGTCGAAATCTCACTTTGAAATTTTAAGACTTTCGACGTTAATTTAACTTCTACAAAACTCAATATTTACCTAAGTATTCAATTCAGTTATTATTATTACCAAGTATTAAATGATTTTAAAACGTAGTTTATTGAAAACAGTTCACTAAGTATTAAAAAGAAAGATGAAGATAGCTGTTATTGCAGCGTTGAAGTGCTGAGTTTGTCTCAAAATACATTAAATGTGATACAAACATTCTAGATCTTATTTATATAGATTGTTTTATATTGTTAGGAAAGTTAAAAAATATTTATATATAAACCATTAATAAACCATTATTTTATTTCTGACTTTTCTCACACTGTAAAAAAAATTCCGCAACGTTCCTGGGAAAAAATGGGCAGCTGAGTTGCCCATTATTTCCAAGAAACATTTCTTGAAAATGACTGGAACTTTACTGTATATGTTAAAAACTTTCTACAGAAATGCCAGTAAGTTTCCTGCGAAATACCAGGAATATTTCTGTTGACAGCAAAACATTACTGACATTTCACAGCATGCGGGATCCGCAGACGAATTTTACATTTCCAGTTGACAATTTTCGCTTTATTATCATTATTTGTTAGAATGAAAAAATATTTTGAAGTTGACATCAAAATTATTATTTTTTAATTTACACGAAAAAATAAATTTTCAGTTAAAATTCAATAAAGTAAATATATATATGATATATTATTTCTGAACTTTGCTTAAAATATAAAAATATATAAATGTAAATAATAATTAGAAAAAAGATCTAGACATAAAATATTTTGGATTTTCGTCAGTAATTATGTTAGTTTACAAGTTAGATAAAATACATATAAATTTTCATAAAAAAAAAAAAACCTAAACGTAATTGTATATTTTTTCGGAAAAAAAAAAATCAAATTTGCAGCAGTTCAAACTGTCAAATATATATCAAATTTAAATCAAATTGTAATAAAGTGTTAAAATATAAAATTAATTAAAAAAGAAAAAAAAAGTCAAGAGGTATTTATTTGCATTCCATATTGATTTTTTTACATTCATTTAAGGAATTCGTTTTCGAGAATCGCGCGCGAGCAACGGATTATAGCAAAAAAATAATAAATGGCGGCCGCAGCGTTTTGCTGTTTCCAATTTTAGTTCAGGAACGTTTCAGATAAGAAAACCAGAATTTCACAGGAAAGAGCTAAATTATTCTGAAAACCTGAGTAACGGTGAAACGTTCCTGGATTTTACATGGAACGTTACCTTTTTTTTTTTTTTTTTTTTTTTTTTTTTTACAGTGCAGTGCAACCTGAATTTAAAGTTCGAAGCTTATTAAGCATTTTCAATGAATTCTTCGTCTCTAATTTTTTACCTTACTATGGACTAAACTCTGGGCACCACACGATTTCGGATTTCCAAGTAATCTTGGCGAAAATTCAATATTTTTTTTATTGTTCTCAATCATTTCATTTTCGAAATCAAGCTAATAAGTAGAATTGGGAATTGTGTTAGTAAGTAACTGTGGACCTTCAATTTTTTTCAAAGCCGCAGATTAGAACGCTTCCATGTAGTTTAAATGAATGAATTCCGGAGCAAAATTTACGTCATATCCTGTATTTATTAAGCAAAACAATTAAATAAGACAACCGCAAGTTTTGATAAGAAGTAACAGACATAAGAAATTAAAATCATTCAAACTATACTCGCAATGCCAGAATTTGTATCCGACATTCATTATCTCTCGACTAAATATGGTGATTATCGAGATTGGTGCTGAGTATATATATAAATATGTTTCACTTTGTTCACTGTAAGAAAGAAAAATGATTATTAGTATACAAAAATATTATATATCTCCGAACGAAAATATACAACAGCCTTTTACGGGACACTCGCAATTCCTAAAACCGTTTTTCATCATTAAAATTATCAGAAGTAATCATTTATAAAAAGAGAGTCTTTTATTGCCAGTGAGTTTCGAAAACTTTGCCAAGTAATTTTTATAGAGTATTAAACAATTTCCTCAGACCGAATTTTAGGTTGTTATGCAATTAATCATCTGAAAAACTATATGAAAACACGCAAAATAAAGATAATAATATTACTTGTGTAATGTGACTTTTAATGCTGTTAATTTATCATGTTTGTCTGTAAAAAAATGCTTGGTAAACACGTAAATGTTTATCCGAGAATTTCTAGAATCTAAAATATGCCTATGTTCTGTGTTGCGAAAAAACAGATTAATATACTATAAATAGTACTCAGAGATTTTTCTGAAAATCAGTGGAAGCAAGATAACTTTTTTTTTATAAATGTATCTTTAAATTGAAATAAATATATATTGGTTTATAGAGTTTCTAAATATAAATCTTTAATATCTCAGATGTCATTAATATCTCAGATCAACTTAGTGTATATACTCCTAGAATAAGAAAATATGTCTTGTTTTACTGAGGTACATTTCTTATAATGAAAACATAAATACAACCTAAACTTACAAAGCATCCTCTCTGAAACACTATATCATAAATAAAAAAAAATCGCTATAAATAATTCCTTCATAGCATAATAGTGAAAATCGCGTATTTGCCGCATAACAAAATCATGAGATAAATGAAACCATTTTCCCACCCATAAAACCTATTTGTTTAATGAAAAATATAAACATGAAGCAAGATAAACAACAAATTTTCAAACAAAAAACCTATCCAAGAAAGATTTAATCATCTTAACATGAAATTATGATGAGCTGGTAGTAGAGCTAAAGTAAGTGTGATAATCTACAGTTATCATTTATTATACACGGAAGAGTAAAATTTTTATTTCTGGGAACTGGCTGGTATTTTATGCGAATTCCAATACTGTCAGCGACATATCAAAACCCCAAAAGGGACGAGATCGTGAAATAGCCCAGCGACAAAACCTCTTTTTTTAAATGAAAAAATATAAACATGAAACATGATAAACAAAGAATTTTCAAACAAAAGACCTATCGAAGAAAGATTTAAACATCTTAACATGAAAAATATTACAGAAATGTGACAATTACGTAATATTAAAAATTCAAATGTAAGGTTATGATAGCGCTTTTTAAAAATAAAAAATTCAAACACCTTCTTACGTCGTCGTGGTGGTGAGGGCTTTTAAATTCCCCGTATAAGAAAAAAATCAACTATATAAATAGAAAAAGAGAAAAGAACTAAAATATGTTTCTTATGCTGTAATATTCAGGGTGCATTGAACAGAAAGACAAATATTAATTAATTCCCAAAAATGTACACTCATTGCCATAAAAATTTTCGCACCAAGAAAAATATGTCCAAATGAAACGAAATTTTACACGCTTAAGTACTACTGTCATATAAGTGACTGAGTAGAAAACCAAAGAAAAAGGATCATTTATTGCAGAAAAAAGTACAAATGAACGGGAATTTTAGTACTCTGTTGGACCCCCTCTAGAGCGAATGCACGATGCGATACGAGCGGACATTGAGGCATACAAGTTCCGCATGATGTCCTGAGACATCTCGTCCCACAGTTGCTGTAAACGCGCCTCGAGTTCAACCAAATTCGTAGGGTAGCCAACTTGCCGTCCCAAATGATCCCAGTTATGCTCGATTGGTGACAAATCTGGGGATCGAGCAGGCCAGGGAAGGGTGGTAATGGGACGGAGGCTGGCTTGTGACATCCTTGCTGTGTGTTGCCGAGCATTGTCTTGCTGAAAAATTGCTCCTGGGAGCCCTGCCACGAGTGGCAACACATGTGGCTGATAGAATGTCCTGGACGTACCGCTGGGCTGTCATTCTGCCACGGATCAATATTAGGGATGACCGTGTATCGTAAGCAATGGCACCCCATACCATCACACCAGCTATGAGAGCGGTGTGTCGCTGTAAAGCGAAGGCAGGATTGAGGCATTCTCCACGGGGCCTCCACACACGAACACGGTTGTCATCGCTGCTCAAATTGAATCTACAGTCGTCGCTGAAGACGACCTGTTTCCATTCCGTTGCAGTCCAATCCTGTCGTAAGCGACACCATCCAAACGGAGGCGTCGGTGGGTGGGTGTCATTGGCAGCACACGTAATGGGCGCCGCGATACCAGATGTCCTTCGGCCAGGCGCCTTGCGATGGTTCGGAAAGACACGGGGATCCGTAGTGAAGATTCTGCCTGTGTCTGGATAGCGGCCACTGAGGCAATTGGCTCTACGCGTGCGTTTCGTATGATGTGACGGTCTTCTCGACGACTGGTCCGTCGAGTGCGTCCCGAGCCTGGTCGCCGTGTAAATGACGTCTCTTCAGTCAACTGGTCCCAACACCTCATCTCAGTAAAATCAGAACGGCCTACTTGACGAGCTACTCGCCGAGCTGACGACCCAGCTTCCATCATCCGGATGATTCTTCCCCTCTAAAACTCTGACAGCTGCTCATATTGTCTTCGATGGCTGCGTAACGGCATGTCTACCTCAGCGTTTCCTTTGCAAAAGAAAACGTACACTCAGACACGTTCTGCTTACCAGTTTTATACTCCAAGGAGGACAAAGTTCAACGCCCTCTAGTGGCATTACGCAATGCGCAATCACGCTGTATTTCTAATCATTTGCATATCTGCCTAATATGTACCTTCATGCCAAGTTTCGTTACGATCCCACAATTATTTCTTGGTGCGCAAATTTTTATGGCAATGAGTGTATTATAATCAACTACTAAAAATCACAAATAACCTCGTCCGAGATATCCATGATTCCGGAAAGTTTTCTTTTTGTTTTAAATTTCCAGAAACTTATATATATTCAAGATTTAAAGATTTACTTCTGAAAACAATCTTGTTTTTTAAGTTTAGTTTTCTTATTTTAATTTTTTAAAACGTTTTGCAGTAGTTTTTATAGTGTAATATTCAATTATAAGGCAGAATATCGATTTTTAGGATGCTATTAATTCGCAGTAAAGCATTTTTAGGTACTTAACTGAATTTATATATGTAAGAGTAACAGAATAATATTAAGTTTAGTTATAATGTCAATGCTGTTATTTTATTACGTTTCTCTGAAAATATGTATATTAATGTTTAATGTTTAATTAAGATAATGTTTACTTGAGAACTAATAGCATAATTCAGAAAACAAATTAATACACTAAAAAAATCCTCGGAAACATTTCACGAAATCAGTGGCAGCGACAGAAATTTACTTTTAAAATTACGATATTAGATTTGAATTAGATTCTTAAAAGAAATGACACAAAAAATATTCTTCAACAAAAACAGAAAAAAATTTCACAGAATATTTTGCAGGTTGTATTTCCATTGTGATAGTTGTTCAAGAGCAAGGCTACCATATTTTTATAGTGAAAATTTTACCTACGTCAAAATAATCCGAAAAGGAAGAAAATAACATTTCTTACTTTAAGTAGTTATTTTAGACACATGTATGCATAAACGCTCTTTCACACTTCTGTAAAATTAAATAGGTTAAGAAAGGTTTTTCTAATAGACTCATAGATATTTTAATTAAAGGTTAATTAACTAAATTAATCATGTCATCTTTCTATTCTCCCTGGTCTTTTTAAAAATAGTTAAGCGAAAAAAAATCCCTTTAATTTGCACTTTGGGTCAGTTTGTTTCTGAAAATTTGTGTAATATCGATCGTATTAAAAAAGAATATTAACTATTTAAATTTACTGGTGTGAATTCGAAATTCCTAAATAAAAATTCAGCCAGATGCGGAATACCACAGTGTTGCCGCATCTGGCTGCTTTTTTTGTATTAGGGGATTCCAAATTCTCACCAGTAAGTTTAAATATTATTGTTTTATAAGATGATATATATTCTACAAATGAAATGTAATAAAATTTAGATTAAATTTTTCCCAGTATGAATTCCAACACCAGTGAGAAGTCGGTCGATTAGTGATGACGTCACAACTTCGTGTCCTCTGGCCTTGAGTATTTCGTTGGCAGAGGTTACCCTCGTTTGTGACCATAAAATATATTTTTAAGCATTTTTTTTTCATCTATTTCAAAGAGAATATTTGTGATACAGTTAACTTACACAAGCAAAAACAGAATAATAGAAAAAATGAGATAAAATTATAATTTCTTAAAATAAAAAATGTACTCATAATTTCATCTATATTTTTTTGAGAAAAGAAATTTCTTGAATTTCGACTAGAAAATGAATTAGTAACACCTAAGTTCATGTGTTTTCACAAAGTGTTACTTCTGTATTGTTAATTTTACCTCCAAATTCGCAGTTAAAACGAAGGAGACAAAGTCGTTATCCTTCGCCTTGAGACAAATTATCTCTAGGAAGAGATTTTGAGTTAAGAGTCATTACACCAAAGAGGAAAATTTCGGAAAAGCATTAAGTATTATTAGTGAATTCATAAAATTTAAATCAATTACCAAATGCAAATTTAAAGACAGTTATTCATAATTGATAAATTAATTCATAAATGAATTACTGTGAGGAATTATCATATTGTTAGTATAGCGGCATTATTAGCCCGACAGTATTTGCGTGTTTTTTCAGAAAGTTATTGGTCGCATTCGAAGTCCAGTGGCACATTGGTCAGACTGTCTGACTGTCAAGCTACAGATCGAGAGTTTGAGATTCATTGAGCCTTCCAATCCTTCAGAGTGGGTAAAACGAGTACCAAGCAATCTTGGGAACTAAACACCGACGTCACGCTTCATACTGACAATCTGACCGGGACATATACTGTATAGCAAGTCATATACTGTACAGCTAATATACTGTATAGCTAAGGGACATATACTGTATAGCTAAGGTAAAATAACAGGATGGGCACCGTAGACCATGGCACTTCATTCATCATGTAGCTAAAGGTTTACTTTAGTTTATTGTTGCGCTCGGTCTCTTCAACGCCAGCACCCGCATACCGAAAATACGAAACAAGAACAATTTTTATTAAATAATCGTGTATTACATTTCAAAGAAATTATAATTTTGCAGTTTACTTATATTATATATTATTCCCACGAACTTTGGAATGAGAAATGTAAAAAGGAACTGACATCAGTGATCGATTAGGAGACTTTTCAATGAATTAAACTTTATTTTCAAAAAGTACCTGAACAAAAAAGAGACGCTCTTTAACTTCGGTGGTGGAGAAAAATGGCTACATGAAATTTTCCGTTATATTTGTAAGATTAGATGAATTAGGAGAATATAATTGATACGAGCTTCAAAAGGTCCAACATGGGTCTACTGACAGGTTTTAAAAATATATATAGATTTAAACAATATTGAGGCCTTTCATTTCACTTATTAATGCGTTCAATAAGTTATATTTTAATTTTGTGTTCTTTACAAGAAAAATATGCAGCATAATTTTGCCTACAATGAACGGGGAACAACGATCAGTCCTGTGGATAGCATGTTGTCCAAAAAGTGAGGAGCTAAGGACGATGTTTCCAGAAACAGCGCAGTCTAAGCAGGGCTATTGAAAGAGTTTTCGGGATTTTCTTTGCAGAAGAACGATAATTTCGATATTTTACCCTTCAAAGGTTCTCCTTGAAGGCGTCTTGACTACAGCAATATGTATAAAAACTGACAGGCGATTAACACAAATCACTAATAGTGGCGCATAAATTTATATATTATCAAAGAAATGTCACATTTTTTATCAAACATTTCAGCTTAAATCAAGTAGAAAAAGCCGGTATCAATTACTCTGAGATATTTTTTCAAACTCAACAGAATTTGTTGCTGAATGTTTCCAAAGGCAGAAACAAAATTGACTCAGATAACGAGTTTAACCGCATTAGAAATCAAAATTTCCTTTAATAGCCCAGTGGTTAGGGGGTTGAATTCGGAACTAATTAGGGAAAAGCTGGAAATTGTTTTAATCCCTTCTGTTTAGGTCTAGAATGAATATGTTATGTTTTCCCCCTCGTACTAGGTGAGCGTTAGTAAATATGTATAGAATTATAGTAAAAAAACACGTTTTTTGCATACCATAACAATATCTCAAAACAGCTAACTCTGTCAAAAACATTAAAATTCTTGCTTAAAATTCTGAGTAGAATGAGTACCTACAGTCAATACTTATGCTGAATATTACGGTCACAATTCTACTTCAAAGTTTCAGACCCTCAGAATTAATTAGGAGAAAACTGGAAATTGTTTTACTCCTTTCAGTTTAGGTCTAAAATGAACGTACTATGTTTTCTTTCTCGTACTTGGGTGAATGTTAGAAAATATGTACATATTTAATTTCGAAAAACACGTTTTTTTTTAATTTCCTTAACAATATCTCAAAATAGCTAACTCTATAAAAAGCATTATCAATACAAATGTTGTAGAGCTTAAAATTCTGAATAAAATGAGTACCATCATTAATATTTTTGTTCAACTTTAAGGTCGCAATTCTATTTCAAAATTTTTCAAATCAAGAGTTTGAAGTCAGAAGAGACCAAGTTAACTTAACAATATCTCAAATTGCGGCCTTAATACTGAACGAAAATACTAAGTGTATGTACTCACTTTACTCAGAATTTTAGGCTCTATAACTTTTGTACTAGCAATGTTTTTGATAGAGTTAGTTATTTCCAGATATTGTTAAGTTAACTTGGTCTCTCCTGTCTTCAAGCTACTGATTAGCGATTAAGGCAAAATTTTGAAATAGAATTGCGACCTTAATGTTGAACAAAAATATTAATGATGGTACTCATTTTATTCAGAATTTTAAGCTCTACAACATTTATATTGACAATGTTTTTTATAGAGTTAGTTGTTTTGAGATATTGTTAAGGAAACTAAAAAAAACGTGTTTTTCGAAAATAAATATGTACATATTTTCTAACATTCATCCAAGTACGAGGAAGAAAACCTATTACGTTCATTTTAGACCTAAACTGAAGGGATTAAAACAATTTCCAGTTTTCTCCTAATTAATTGTGAGGTCATCTCCTGATGATGGTTCAAAAAATGTGAAGTAAAATTGTGACCTTAATATTCAACATAAATATCGAGTGTAAGTACTCATTTTACTCAGAATTTTAAGCTCTACAACATTTGTATTGACAATGAATTTGACAGAGTTAGCTGTTTTGAGATGTTATGGTATGCAAAAAAAACGTGTTTTTTTACTATAATTCTACACATATTTCCTAACGCTCACCTAGTACGAGGGGGGAAACATAGCATATTCATTCTAGACCTAAACAGAAGGGATTAAAACAATTTCCGGCTGTCCCCTAATTAATTCCGAATTCGGCCTTTTTTTGCTCCCCTACCACTGGGCTATAATGTATAATCATTATTTTGAATTTTATATTCGCTAATACACTGGAATTAAAATCTATAGCAAGAAGCCATGTCATATTTATTGAAACGTGATATTTACAGGAAATTGTCAGGAATCACAGTTTTAAGAATTAGGTACAAATCTAATTTTCAAATCGATAAAATTATAATGTTAAAAGTACTTTACTACTTTATTTTTTATTTTTATTTTATAAAAAAGACAAATTATCCACTTCAAAAAAAATCCTCATGTGTAATAAACCCATGATAAACTGTAATAAGTAATTGCGTGTCACCTGCAAGGTAATTTAATAACGTCTCAGTTAATTTGTTTTCACACTTTGTCGCTTTTTATATGACTTTTAACCTGAAGATTCTGAGTTGAAATGATGAGTGATGAAACGGGTATATTTCGCCTTGAGACATATTAATCCCCGCAAAAAATTCTAGTTAACTGCATTTGAATTAAGAATGGTAATTGTCTTATAATAAAATATAAATGGCTTGAATATCATCAACGAATCCATAAAATGCAAACCAATCACCCAAGAAACTTTTAAAGATATAAATTATCTGAAACGTATAATTAATTCTATAATTTAAGTTCTGTAAATGCATAATAAAATAGCATCTTGATGCAAAGTAGCGGCATTGTTGAAATGAAAAAGAAAAATGCACGGAGAAAATATTGAGGCATTAAATTTGAGACCTTAAGCCAAGCTACATTTTTGTATTCCTTGCATGGAAATAGTTGAACCGAGCTGTACTTGGAAGGGGAATTAATGATGCCTGAGTTTATTTTGTGTTACATATATGCCAAATGTTATTTCCATTTTTTAATTCAAATTCTTACTTGAATAAAAGGAAACAATATCTACATTTCTTGCTTTGGGATAAATTCTCAAACGCAATAGAATTATCGCTAAGCGTTTTTGCAAGAAGAACGAAAGTTTCTGCAAAATTAGTGTCTATTTTGGGCAAATATGATCAATGATTTAATAATATGAACGTTATTATTACCTTACACTTGCTTGTATATGAAAGCACAAAAACTAACAGAAGAAAACATGAAATATCTGTTTAAAAAGATTGCCATATAACTTTCCGCACTTTTATTTATTTAAGAAATTGCAACAAATTTAATATGAAAGAAATATCTAGAAAAATTGTTTCACAAAAGTTTACTTTACTATTTATTTTTTTGCAAAAAATAGAAAGATAATGGTATTCAAAAAAAGGTCTTTAATGTTATTTCTCAGATTTAATTATTCCAAGAAAATCTTTTTGATTTTATATTATTTCCTTGAAATTTGTGAAATTATTAACTGAAAGAATCTTAAATGAGAATTTGAATTTCGAATGCAATTTTTATTAAGAACGTCTCCGTAAAATTTGTCGATTCGTACTATTATTTGTCTTATAAAAATCTAAAATGAAATGAAGAACACAAAATCGTTATATTTCATCTTCTGTTATTGCACACAAGGGGTTTGCATTTTACAATATTTGCCAGAAAGAAGAAAATTAAAGTACGAAAGAGTTTAATAGCATTGTTTATCAATAACAAATTAATTTAGTTCAAACAAATTACTAAAGAACGGTGAATGTACTAATTAAGTGGAACAGAGAAAATAATCCATTAATAATTTGTTGTATAATCCTGACGAAATATACCGGCATTGTTGAAATGAGAAATAAAAGAAGATTAGGAAATTATGTAAAAACGTTTATTTTGCGATTTATATAATCTCAAGAAGCTACATTTTAATGTATTTTTATTTTTTCAATAATATTTCTAATTGAAATTTTCCCGCGTGGAGAATTAAAACATATCAATTTTTATTCTCACAAAACGCATGACACATGTTGTATTATTTTTATTTCGAAATTCTTAGTTGAAAATGGCGAATACGAAATCCATATATTTCGCTTTGAGACATATTAATGACATCAAGAGATTTGTAATCAACTGTTTTATCAAAATCAAAGAACATTTTACGGATAAAAGAACATAATCTATCATTCTTTTATCTATAAATTCAAATAGCTGGCTCAGAAACTGTGAATGATATTAATTAGAACATAAAAAAATATTTTGTATATAAATTATTGCAAGCACAAACAGAACAGCAACTAGTTGCGATAGAGCCGTATTGTTGAACGGATATAAAACGGTTCATAAAACTATTTTTCGAGGTTACTTTTACGACAAGCACAAGCTATATTTCCGTTTGGTTCTATATTTTAAAGAAAATTCTCTAACTGTTTTATGCTTCAAAGGGAAATCCTAACTTATATTTATTGTATTTTTTATATAAAATGTAGACGCGTTATTTTTACTTAAAAATTAATCAAAATGACATGTACAAAATAGATACTTTTCGAGACTTATTAATGCTCATAATATGTTTGTAGTTAACAGTCTTTCCCGAAAGACAGAAAAATTGCAGAAACATTGCCTGTTTGTGCAGGCTTTCCTTTCCGTTAACGAATGTAAAAAATATATTCTTTGACCAAATGCTCGTTTGCAGGAGTAATTTAAACACTTATTTAAACACTCTTAGTTTGCTATTCAATACAAATGCACATTTAGGTCTCAGACATCTGCTTGTTATATAAGAGAATCAGCAGACCCGCCCGCCATTGCCCGGGGTTTGTAAATAATAACATTAAACAAAACTTAAGTTTGTATGATTTTATATTTTTGAAAATTCTTTTAAATGAACCTAATTTTGGAAGCCCCATTGCCTCCCGGAACGTCTAATGTGTTCCCATCAAACTTCTTTCCGAACGAACCTGTAATCTAGATCCCCACTACCTATGGCAGCATTAACCAGAAGTGCCCGTACGTGCCGGAGACAATCGAAAACAAGCTGAGTGAGCCAAACCTCGTAGGAATCCAGCCCATAGAATAAAAAAAAAAGAATGCATCATTAATGTTAGAAATGTTAAGATAAAATTTCATAATACAGAAAAATAGATTAATTGTATTTTAAGTTGAAGGAAGCAAATCCCGGTCAAATTGGGCCCTTAAACACAATGAAACAACGCGCCACCAAGGGGTGGAAGATGCCTCCCACCTTGAAAATTTCATGAATTGCTGTTAGCATTAACATGATATTTAATAAACGGATGAAATCTCTTATCTAACGTTACCTTTAAAGTAACGCGATTTTTAATTTACGTCTGTAGTGAGTAGACGTAAGTTGAAGCTGAAAAAGGGTCGAAAAAGTTGGTAGCTGAGGAATAAAGAAAGAACGGTGTCTGGGGGCCATGGTCTTAACTAGAATATAGTTGGGTATAAGAAATTTTTTAGGGGTTTTAAAGTAGCTGGAAAACGCTAAATCTATGTTAAAGAAAATTTCAATAGTATAGGATAGTTTTAAAAAAAGCTGCATCAAAAACCTCAAGAAGACGATTAATATTCAAAATTGGTAATAGCTGAAGTCTGCAATTTTTTCCCCGTTCATGTAGTAGCTGGAGAAACTAAGAAGTTGTTAGAAAAAAAAGTTCTTGAATCGGACCATTTTTAAGAGAGCTGTAACAGGGGGCACAAAATGGCCCAACTGATGTTTGGGAGCAGGGCCCTAACATGAAAACATGTTTAGATGTTTTAGTACTTGGTGTTTTAGATCTTCAATTAGTCAAAATTAATCATAGGGTATGAAATAATAATTAGAATAATATTTTAAAGAAATGCGCAAAAATGGGGTAAATGCTTAAAAAAGGTGCCCTAGAGGCCCAATAATAATATGAGGGTGTTGGTCTAGGGGGATGAGTCCAAGACTCAATTTTAAAATTGTGCAATGAGAAGGTTAGAAAATTAGGGTGTAAAAAATGCATAGCATACAAAAGTTCAAGGGGCCCCGGATCGAGCCTACAGGACCTTAAGGTGCCCAAGAATTTTAACTGGAATTATGAAACTGGGGAATAACTAAATGGAAAAATGGTTCCAAAAATGGAGATCGGATTAACAGGGGAAATTTATTAATAATTTATGGTGTAAATGCTTCAAGGGACGTTGTACCGGACCCCAAGGGGGAAGTGGCATGTAGTTCGGTATAAATACACTCTTTAGTAGTTTGTAATGTAATCTGCGGACGCTAGAGCTATGCTAAAGAAAATTGCAAGGAACTCGAATAATTTTTAAAGAAGATGCACCAAGGGCATCAAGAAGATTATTTATATTCAAAATTGGTAGTAGTTGCAGACTGAAATATATATATATATTTTTTTTTGCAGTTCGTGTAATAGTTGAAGAACCTAAGATGTTGTTAGAAAAAAAGCTTGTGAATCGGACTATTTTTAATGGATTTATAATAGGGTGTCCAAAAAGGGCCAACTGACAGTTGAGAACAAGGCCCTAACATGAAGACATGTTACAACGTACTTAGAGCCCTCTTCGATTAATCGAGATTAAGCATATGGTAGGAATTAATCATTAGAATATAATTTAAAAGAAATGTGCAAAAAATTGGGGAAAAGATTAAAAAAGGGCCCTGAGGCCCCAATAAAAATATGTGAGTGTTGGTCTAAGGAGAAGAGTTCAAGACCCAACTTTAAAATTACGCATTGCGATGGTGAGAAAATTAAGGTGTGAAAAACGCATGGAGCACAAAAAATTTAAGGGACCCAGTCCTGGGACCTACTGGACTCTAGACGGGTCCATTGTTTTAACAGAGATACAGAAACGGCAGAAACAATATCAAAATGGAGAAAGTATCCCAAAAATGAAGATCGGATAAAAAGGAAGCAATTTGTTGAAAATCTAGTGCACTAAAATTCAAGGGGCCCTGTACCAGGTCACTTGCAAGGGAGCCAGTGTCTTAAGTGCAATGTAGAAATGGAGAAGAAACTGAAAGGAAAATTCACCCCAAAATGAAGAAGATCGGATAGAAAAAAGGCCTGTTACTAACAATTTAGTGCACTAAGATTTCAAGGGGCCCTGTACTTGGCCCCTTGAAAGTATGACAGGGTCTTAACAGAAATGTAAAAAGGGAGGAAGAAACTGAAAGTAGAATTCACCCCAAAAACGAAGAAGATCGGATAGAAAAGAGACATGTTATTAACAATTTAGTGCACTAAAACTTCAAGGGGCATTTTACCGGGCCCCTTCCTATTGTGCCAGGGTCTTAACTGAAATGCTGAAATGCGACAGAAACTGAAAGGAGAATTCACCCCCAAAAACGATGAAGATCGGATCAAAAGGGGCATGTTATTAACAATTTAATGCACTAAAACTTCAAGGCTTCTAGGGTCTTAACTGAAATGTAGAATTTGGGTAGAAACTGAAAGGTGAATTCACCCCAAAAACGAAGAAGATCGGATAAAAAAAGGCATGTTATTAACAATTTAGTACACTAAAACTTCAAGGGTCCTTGTATTGGGCCGCTTGACAGGGTGCCAGGGATCTTAATTGAAATGTAGAAATGGGGCAGAAATTAAAAGGAGAATTTACTCCCAAAACGACGAAGATCGGATAGAAAAGAGGCGTGTTATTAACAATTTAGTGCAGTAAAACTTCAAGGGGCCTTGTACCGGGCCCCTTGCCATTGTGCCAGGGTCTTAACTGAAATGTTGAAATGAAGTAGAAACTGAAAGGAGAATTCACTCGAAAAACGAAAAAGATCGGATAGAAAAGAGGCATGTTATTAACAATTTAGTGCACTAAACATTCAAGAGTGAGAGGGTCTTAGCTGAAATGTAGAAATGGGGTAGAAATTGGCATTATAATTCACTCTAAAAACGAAGAAGATCGGATATAAAACAGGCTCGTTATTAGAATTTAGTGCCCTAAAACTTCAAGGGTCCCTCTACTGGGCCCTTTGCGAGAGTGCCAGGGTTTTAACTGAAATGTAGAAATGGGGTAGGAATTGACATTAGACCAAAACCCCAAAAACGAAGAATATCGGATAGAAAACAGGCATGTTATTAATATTTTAGTGGACTAAAACTTTAAGTGTCCCTCTACAGGGCGCTTTGCGAGATTGCCAGGGTTTTATCTGAACTGTAGAAATGGGGCAGAAAATGAAAGGAGAATTCACCCCCAGAACGACGATGATCGGATAGAAAAGAGCTATGTTATTAACAAGTTAGTGCACTAAAACTTCAAGGGGCCTTGTGCCGGGCCCCTTGCAATTGTGCCAGGGTCTTAACTGAAATGTTGAAATGAAGTAGAAACTGAAGGGAGAATTTACTCGAAAAACGAAAAAGATCGGATTGATAAGAGGCATATTATTAACAATTTAGTGCGCTAAAAATTCAAAAATGCCAGGGTATTAACTGAAATGTTGAAATGGGGTAGAAATTGACATTAGAATTCACCCCAAAAACGAAGAGGATCGGATAGAAAACAGGCTCGTTATTAGAATTTAGCGCACTAAAACTTCAAGGGGCTCTCTACTGGCCCCTTTGCGAGAGTGCCAGGGTTTTAACTGAAATGCAGAAATAGGGCAGAAACTGAAAGGAGAATTCACACCAAAACGACAATGATCGGATAGAAATGAGGCATTTTCTTAATAATTTAGCGCATAAAAACTTAAAGGGGCTAAGGGACCCCGGCCCTTACATAATTAAAAATCTGAGCCTCAGGTGCACTAGGACATGTGCTGGGATATTCACATCTAAAGTTTCATACTTCTACGTTCTGTAGGTTTCACTAGCCATCCCACACAGGCAGACAGACACACAGAGCGATTTTTTTCTTTTATTTAGTATAGATGCGTTCGGCATTCAGTCATTTCTGTGTTTTTACCGCTAAATATGAATTTTCCCATTGCTGCGACTTCCCGTATCATATTGGCAAGTTAACATTTTGTTTCGCAAATTAACGGTTTCTTGGCTAGATTGTAATTCAAATTCCAACTAAGAGATATAATCTTTGGGGTTAAAATTCTCCAGGGTTCCATTTTTTGGGACGATGCACTAGTAACAATAGCTGACAACTTACAATTCACTCACGGATCCTCGTATTTGTAACATCTCGTCAGATCGAGTCCCACTCTGGCAAAACCATCTGGCAATACATTTTTACATATCGCCGCATCATAGTAACAGTAGGATATCTAGTAATAATCGAAAATGATATGTTTGACTTGCTGCTATGTAAAATTCTGTCTGTATCTAGTGGAATAGTAGGGGATTTTTATAAAATAAATGTGAGATATAGTATTAAACATAACTTTCTGTTTCAGAAGTTTTGGCACTTGATGCAGACACAGTTATTTACAGCAGTAAATAAGACATCTTATTTACTGCTATTATTTATTATTACTAGATGTCACACTGTCGCTCTGAGTCGACGGTATGTCTTTACAATGATTAAAAGCTGTTTGTTCTTCAACTTTTGATGTGTTCTGCTCTTCATATGAATTTTTAATAATTCAAGCAGCTAGAAACCTGCATTCCCATTAATACAACGATAAAATGCTAATTATCTATCTATCTGCCACTTCATGCAGAGATAACTTACAATTCTGAGAAGTCATCATTGTTGGCATCACCTTAATAAATGATAAATATAATAGTAAATGAATCTATCCTTTCCTTTTATTTTTATTTAAAACGAGACCAAATGAAGCAGGTTTTGCATATTTTCAGGTGTTATATTGCACAGGGAAAAAAATAGCGTAAAGTGAGATAGACAATTTCTATTTGTAATCTTTACGAAAAAAAGGTGTAACTTATGTTCAATTTTCTAAACTTAAAATTTCTTAGACGGACAGAAACAGAAGTCTTTAAATTTAGCAGTAAGTCATATTCTCGCACTTGATAGGAAAACAATTACAGAATCTTCACGAAGAAATAAATTTTGCAGAAAAGATTCCTAAAGGACAGAAAAGATTCCTAAAAGATGCCTAAATTCTTAGCCGACATTCAGATTATCAATTAATTTAGACGCGTTAATGTATTATTAAATACACTGATGCAAATGCACTAAAAAAATGATTTCACAGCAGTATAGTAGCATTGTTTACACTGGATCAATTGAAAAGTTTACCTTAAAGTTAATTAAAATAAAACTAATAAAATTAAATTTAACCTTTAATTTTATAAAAGTTAGGCAGTATTCTTTAAAGATTCATTTAAGAAAAAAAATTGCTACCATATGTTTAGAGTTTAGAATTCAAACTATTTTGAGTACCTGGTAATAATTCATTGGATGTTTTTCCGTTTTCAAACAACCTATGGAAATTTCAGAATCTGTATTTAAAATGAAATCAGTTTTAAATTAAATCATTTGAATACTTGTTTTTCAAACTGCATTTGCGTATGATCAATGCAACATACTGCACAACCACCTAAGTACAATAAATTCAATTATGAGAAACTTTTATATCCATGAAAATTTATTTATCGTTTTATCTAGAGAATCCATTCAAATATTAATAATGTACATACAAATATCATCTAAACATACTATAAATTGTATATTGAAAGTAATTTATATAGTAAAATTTTTCTACGTAATAGTTTCTACTTTACAGAAACATAGAAACAGAGGAAAAAGAAGCAATGAAAATATACAAATAAATAAAAATTGTATAGTATACATTGTTAATATAAGAAATATTTTTTGAGTTATTTTTTCTTTATTAGTTGTAACCAAACGTTATTGTGGTGCAATATGAAAAGTTTCACAGAGAATTAACTTGCGAAAAGATATATCCGCTATCGTTCCGACTGGAATTCTGTTACATATATATCTACATAGAAAAAATATTATTAGTGCTTCTAGCTCTTGAATAAATATTATTTGTAAAGCTATATTTTCGAAACATTTGAAAATCTAAATGTCTTTTTTTTGTACAATAAAATTATTTTCTTTAATTGAATTTTATATTTTAATATTAAACAATCTGAAATAGCGTCATATGCATAAAAAAGAATGTATTAATCTGTAATAAATCATGGTGAATAATTGCATTGAATGATTACAAATTCCGACTACTATTTATAAAAAATAAAATGATTTTTTTAAATTTCCACTGTAATTTTCTTTAATGTCGTGAAAAAGTTACATTTTCTATATATTTTATTAAGCAAATTTAAAGTCATTAAATAGTTTTAAGTGAGGAGACTTTCATTTTTACGATTATTGTGAATATTTTTACAATGAGTTTGTTTAAGGGGTCGCAGGACTCATAAAGCTTTAAAGTTTTCGCAGTTTAAAATTTTTTAGATGTTTAACTCCTTTTTTCAGAACACTTTAATATAATATTTTCTTCGAAATTCCCATTAGAACAGAAGTTGTGGCTTTAAGAATTATAAACCCCTCCATAGCTGATGCGGAGTTTCTGAAACTTTGAAGTCATTTTTCCATACATTTCTCCATATGACTTTTTGGGCGCACAGTATCTCAAAAACTTCAGAATTTTTTCATGAAATTTTCAAAACTTATTTTTAATGATAGTCTGTATAAAGAGAACCTAAAATTTTCTTTTTATCGTTCATAGAAATATTTTTTTAAGTTATTACACTGTTGAAATTTTCTACATTTTGCATTAGCTAAATACAACTTTATGTTAAAAAATATAAAAATTGTTTAAATACAAATTTATTAAGGTTCAGGGTAATTATTACAAACTGAGGTATATGATGTATAAGCAGGTGCCAAAAGATTCATTCTAGTTGCAAAATTTATTTTGTAATCATGCGCGTAAGTTGTTATGCCGATTTTCTACTCGTCAAATGTCTGGCAGTTTAGAGCCTCCTGTATAAGATAATTCTGCATACTTGCAATTTTCTAAATACATTAAATGAAAGAATATACTTATATATTTTATCCCAATAAAAATTATGTCTTAAAACCAAACATATTTTACGATATTAAATGTTGCAAATGGTCTTTTTTTTCCAATTTTAAGGGTTCCGAGACTGCTTGAGCGTTAAAAGTCAAATTATTAACTTTTGAAAAAGTACTTTAGGATCGTATATATTGAATAATATGTAAACTAAATGAAAAGAATATATGATCTAAATTGTACTTACTTTAACTTTTAAAGGAAATTCAAATTTATTTATTTGAAAATATCGTTGCTTATAAGCAAATATATTTTTTGAAAGAAATCAAAAACAACAGAATAAGCAACAAAAATATGCGAAACATCTAAGATAAAAAAAAAGGAGCATTTAATTGTGATTTGCGAATGGTGATGAAAACATGTTTTTATTTTTATTCCACGTCTAAGCTTTAAAAGTACCATAGATTTTAAGAAAACAACAAACCTTACCCAGTGATATGTGCAACAACACCATGTTCATAATGACAAGTAGTGTTGAACTCAGCCATATTTACTATTTATACAACTACAACACTTAGGGTAGGTGCAAAATACACGCGTTTGAAAATTTCAATTCTACACCACGAATTCGCATAACATACGTAACCCCCCGGTGAAATGGCCTCTCTAACGGACCATCTACTAACTTAGCCATCTTCATTCATCAATCACTCTTACAGTATTTTATATTTATGCATTTCATCTTTCTTGTCAAAGTCTGTTTCGTGTTATGTCAGTGAAAAATTATATGTGTTTTCAGTGAATAATATTGTTAATACTCAATATAATAAGAGAATTATTCACTCTCCTATATAAAACTGAAAAATAATTTCTATTCCCTAAAGTCTTTTATACATATTTTAATGTGAATGCAATGCTAGTGGAAACTTAATTATTTCTTTCAAAGCTGTAAAAAAGATGAATGTTTCTAGATGAAAAAAAAACCATTTTAACAGAATTATAATAAAACACCTCCCATGAACCGAAGATCCCGAAAAGTGTTTCTTTATATTAAAAAATCTCATAAGTCGATAACTTTCCAAAAGTTCAAGCGGAATTTCTGAAGTAGCATGTTCTATTTTTCGGCCATACTTTTTTGAGAACGCCTTTACAGTGCATAGATCAGTTTTTCAACCCGCTATCAAACGCAGCTGAAAATATTTAGCTGAATATTTATAGCATCCAAAAACCGATGATTTCATGTTGATACAGGTTTGAAAAAAAATGATTAATGCAACGTTACACTACTTCCTAACGAATTAACATTTCGAATACCAAAGCCGACTTTTTATGTAGATGTATCTCTTTTAATCTATTTGTTCCTAAGGTTTCTAAAGATAAAGGCACATTTTTCAGAATTATGTGCAGCTTGTAATAGGTTCCATTACATTTTAACAAACCTTCTTCATATATCAAGAAATATATTCATTTCTTTACAATTACATTATTCTGCATTTAACGTGTTACAAAAAAACTGCCTCTTTTCTGTTTGTTTGTTTGATTTCAGTTAATATATATGCTGTAGGGAAATTGGGAAATCTGGCTGTTGCAAAGAGAGAGCAGAATAGGAAATCATCTTTTTCTAAATTATCCTGATACTTTTCATGCTATTTGCAATGAGCGTATGCAGATTTAGGTTTATGGAAATATGGCTATTTGTTTCGCAATCAGACTCATGTTAGTTAGGCTGATTACAAAGTGACAACACACCATTACGCTAATTGAAAACTGACCATTTGTTTCTCAAGTAGCCTGACTTTAGTCAAGCTTAGTCCAATGAACATATGTAATTGTAGCCTAAGTAGAAAATCATGAGCTATTTCTCCAAATTTGAAGGTTTATTATAATCAAAGATAGTAAAATATTATGCATAGTTTCAGTAAAAAATAGGAACTGCAGCTTAAAATGCTTATAAAAAGTGTGCAAAAAAGGTCTTAATGACAGACTACATTAGCAGGAATCATTGTATAATGTTACATAACACTTCGTTTTTTTAAGGGTGTATTTTTTGGAAATACCCCGTGCAAAGTATAAAATCTATAAAATCTCCAGATTAGTGTGAAAATAAAATATTGAATGAAAATTATTATAAAACTATATGAAAAAAATTCTGAAATAATGTAATGTGCACGTGAGCCGGATTTTTAATTTTCTCCCAGCGTCACGTAATGAATATGATACACTGAGGGGTAATAAACAAAAGAATAAACAAGAAAATTGCTAAACCAATAAAATATAATGTCGCAGTTTTAAAATGTTTTCTAAACATTATATAGAAAAGATATATTTAAAAAAAATGGATATTGTTAAGCACTCAGTGTTGTCTTGCCTGCAAATAATTGTGCACATATTTACGAGAGGTGGGGATGCATGAGATTCAATTTACCTTTAAAATAAAACGAAAGTTTATTTAAACTTTAATTATCAAACAGATACATAAATCAAATCTTTGGATGAACATGTTTTCTTCTAATTTTTTATAATAATTTCTTTCAGCAAGTCATCTTCTCCTAATAATCCTTGAAAAATATAAAAAATCTGCTTTATCTGGGTATTTCATTATAGCAGAAAATTTTCTTATATATCTTTTATAAAAATTGTAATTAAGAAACATCTCAACATAATGTTCGAAAAACATTAAAAATCTGCATAATGTATAGATTGCAGAAATTTTCTACATTTTTAAAAAATATTTTAAAAGGCAACCCATTTTCTTTGCGTAATGCTGATAAAACAGTAAATCTCTGCCACCTCTACAGTTTTCATGCATTTAGCACATTTTTGTTAATAATAATTTTTATTCAGAAACACATAATCGTAATGTAATACTAGGGAAATACTAAAATTAGGCCTCATTAGTAAAATTTACTACTGCATAATTTTTTCTCACAAAATTGTTATTATAATTTACATTCAAAAGCTCATTTCCCCACTCAATGCTGGTAAAACATTAAAATTCTGCCTCGTCTGCACATTTTATTAATACATAAATTTAAAATATATTTAATTACAATTATTTTTTTCAGCATCCCTTCCTCTCTATGCAATCCTGGGAAGACATTTAAAATCTCTCTCATCTGCAGACAGTGCTATATTAACAATATTTCATGAGGTGTTTACAAAAATTATATCATTAGAATAAGATAATTACCAACCTTAAATTCCAAATCGCAGTAATGAAATCTAGCAATTACACAGTTTTCGACAGAAACAATAATACAATAGTGAGTAGTTTAAGTTTCTTCTCCTAATTTTTGTATAACTATTATGCTTAATCATTCACTTACTTTGAATTTTGCAATAATCCTGGTTGTTTGGACAACAGCTAGAAATTTCCTTATCAGACTAATATATGACATGTTCAATGGAAAGATAAATCAAGAATGACTGAGAAAAGATGATCATTTTTCATTTATAATTACGCTCTATATGATCTTTAAAATAATCCTATCAAATATCACGGTGACTGAGAAACAAAAGGTTATATTCTAATTTGCTTAAACCGTCGCAAGCTCTTTGCAATAAACCTAAACAAGTCGGATGTGTCCAAAACTTTCTTCTATCTCATACGTGTTAATACTTTAAAATTTCTATCACACTGCTGAAATTGAGTGGCAATGTATGCCCATCATGAGGATTTGAAAGATATGAAATTACGTGAATTAGTTCTTGACATATGACTATCGCTAAAATCGTGTAAATCCGGCAACATACAACATAACAGCACCGCCTTTTGGGTGATCTACGCCAAACCCTATTTAGGAACAACTTGTATCAACATGTAACTGAATTTGAAGTTAGATGGAAATTCGTGAATTTTTCTTGAGATAGAGCTATTCTGAAAATCGTGAAAAATGAACAAATGCAGCACCACCTGTTGGACAAGTTACATTAAACACTAATCAGCGCCAATTTATATCAGGGACTAACTGAATATTATTTTTTATAAAATTCCACGCATTAGTTATAGAGATACAGCCCTCACAAAATGTCTGTCATATACATGTAGACCCATAATCACCTTCGTAAAAACTTTTCGGGATATCTGACTTCAAAGATATGTAAATCCGTCGAAAACCGGAAGTCCAAAATTTTCATGTATCCAATATTTTCTTCTTGTAATGATACAGGAAAGTAAAAATATTAACGTGATTGAAAAAAGGAGATGGTACTCTAATTAGTTTGATTTTTTAGAGTCGAACTTCTCAATTACCTTAAGACATATATACACAAATAACATAGAATTAATATTCATAAAAAATGCCTTATGTATATTGTTCGACAATATGTATATGATATCGACAACAAATGTCATATGCGAAAAAAAAATTAAAATATTGAAATGCAAACTAAAAAATTTAAATTAACGATTTCATTTGTTTAACATTAGTTTGCGAGTACCTTTGGGTGGATTGTGAAGGCTTATTATTATACGTCATATTATGAAAAATCGGTGACCGTTACTTCGTGAGTATACTGTGAAATAAGTAAAACCGATTGATTATTAAGTGAATTCTACTTCGTTAAAAAACGAGAAATTCACAGTGATATCAGAAATACTCATTTTCCACTTGACAACATTGTAGGTACTAATATTTGCATCTATTCATATTTTGGTCACATTAAAGTATCTGTGAAATTAGAGTAATTTCGAATATAGGGTAATTCCGGGATTTATGCCGCATATTTTTTTTTTAATTTGTGTATAAAGTCCCATGGTGGACATAAAATAAAAAAAAAAATCATGCTGTGCTTTTAATGTTAAATATACAACGCGTGTACTGCGACAAAAAAATTCAAAACGAATTACTAATATTTTTTAACATTTTTTTTTCTAAAACATTACACTGCGGCACGTCACCCGTACCTTCAGGCTGAGACGCCGCAGTTGTGCGGTAGTTATGTCGGGCTTGTAATAAGAACAGAATGAAGTTAAAAATAAAAATATAAAAACAAAAAATTCATATATGGACTCTAATTATGCATGTAATAACAAAATGAAACTAAATGAGTACAATGAAACGTATTAGTCGATTCAAATTAGTTGCCTACTTTCACTATTAAAATTATCGATTTTTTTTATTATTATTATTAAATTTTAATTGTTATTTCAGCAACAACGTAACTTCAATGTATTTGAAAGGGAAATGAAAAAAAGTAAAATTCTGTTTACATAATTCATTTGTTAACTCTTTCGGGACCGGTGACTTTTACACAAATTTTATTCGGTTAGTACCACTTTTTTAAAAGAAGTTACCTTTACTTAAATAACCATGAGAATGCTCTAATTAAACAAAGCAAATATTACTTTTCTTTTTTACTGGTGCCAAAAACAAATTTTGTAAGCTCTTTATGAAGGTGCTTATATGCACCTATGGTTCCGAATGGGTTAAGAGATCGACTTCAATCTGCAAAAAAAGTGTCGAAAAAGTACAGTCTTTATGTAACTACATTTAAACACATGATGCAACGAAGCCAATTACACCTCTTCTTATTTGGAGTAGTTTGCAAAGAACGTCTGCGTTACGCGTAATCCAATTTTTCATTATTACCTTCTTGACTTGCATCTTTCTTGCCCTTCTTACTTTTTATTTCCCCTTTTTCTCCTTTGGTTTTAGTAAACTTGATGACATGCCTAACAGGGTTAGTCTGTGCAAAAAGAAATAGAAAAGTTAATAACACTTAATCATCCCGTACTAAAGAAACTGCGGCATGCATACCGGAATAGCAGTGCGGCTTGTATCCCATTTTACATGGTGCAGACGTCGGCTATCACAGTTACCTGCCATCACTAAGGGGAATGGCGTAATCATACATACAGTACTCTATACAAACTCTACACTTAGTTTTGACTTCGAAATGATGCATGCATTTAGTAATTAGTGTATGAAAAGTATTTAAACATAACGTGTTTAAAAGTTTGGACAGTGAAATCATGCACTTACGTCAAATTAAGGATTGTACTTCTACAAGTAAACATCGAAATGAGATTCACACTATACACTGGTTGAAATAATCTCATTGCGCACCTATACTGTGCGGCTGACGACCATCTATCGATAATTACAAGAAATAGAAGGTGTGCTGCATATATCCCGTATGCGGCGACTCTCCCGGAGTTACCCCACTATTAATGTTATTTTGATTCCTTCGCTGAACACGGAGAACGGTGCATCAATGAATTTTCAGCTTTTGACTTTATTTAAGATAATGAGATTGTCGTCCTAATAATTACGAAGTCACTTAATATTGCCTATGTGTCTACATTACAAATATTAATTAATTTTATACAGTATATCAGTGACATACTTTTATAATATATGATATCAACAACTGTGACGATCCATAAAAAATATACCATATCCAGTTGTCAAACAAACATTAACACGAAGTATCATCTTTGTTTCCAATAAAACGAAAAAAAAAATGTTAAACAATAAGGCTAATTAAATTAATAATGAAATATATGCATACGAGGCGTTTAATTGTAAATTTAGAAATTATTTTAACGCCAGAGATCCTTTGGAATGATATTAGACTTACTAAATGTAACTAAATTCTAATTTTGTACTAATATGTGATGTTTACGAATGACAGTGGCGACATGGAAGTGGGAAATACGTGACAATTTATAAATTCCGAATAACGAAGAAAGATTATGGAATGTAGGAAATGAATCAGGAATAGTAACGCTGACAGTTATTTATAAATAATTGATTTCGTTGAAATAATGATAAATTAGTTACTGTTACATAATTTCATTTATGTATGGAAACGTAATTTCGTTTTTCCATTGCTATTGTTCAAATGACAAAAGTTTGACGATTGTGAACTAAAAAAGAACATTATACCCGATTCTGTCTTATTTACAGCATTTTTCATTTAAGTAAATAGCCTACCAGCATTTAATTTTTATACATTACCTATCTAGTTCCTGATTTATATTGATAGGTAATATATATATATATATATATAAAGTAAAACAAAAATATAGTTTTTGTCTATCCAGTTTGGTCAATCCCCATACTGCGGTTGTCAGACGCTGTTTCATTCATAGCAATTTAGTCCAGTCAGATTCGTTTTCACACATGAGTTTTATAGAAACATTTTATTGCACATCAAATTTACTCATCCTTTCTCTAAATACAATATTTAGAATAAGTATTTGCTATTTTATGTTTATTCCAAGTAAAATGGTGTATGTACAGGGTGATAGAAATGAAACAATAGAAGAAAACTTTCAATATTTTTAAAAATATTCACAATAAATCCGTCCTTTTTTTAAATGCCAAAAATGTATATTTTTTAAAAAAGTCACATATACTACCAGAAAAGTTATATTTGCAGGCAAAAAGGTCTTCTTACGGCTCCGTCAGTAATATGTACAGTTTTAAAACAAAAAGGGATTGCAAATATTCAGTGTGGCATCTCGCTGTTATGCGATTACCGTGCGACATGACACAATACTTGGTGTTTCATCGAATAAAGTGCCTGCGATAAATGCAATCCTTGATGGACAATCTAAAAAAAGTTACCTAAACATTATCAGACGTGCCATTTTGCTGTATTAACTGTTATTCATTGTGTTGATTTTTCTGCGATTAATATTTAAAAAAGTATTTTTCTGGTGAGAATTTTACTAAAATAAGTCACAACACTATTTATTATTAAATATATAAGTAAATTAATTATAGTGTTCTTTGATTAATTATTATTGGAAATGTAAATTGTTACGCTTTAGTTGATATCCAACGATTTGCACTTATTTCTAGTTATTAATATTAATATACGTTATTCTTTAGACTATAACAGTTAAATGTATTTACATTTAAATGTGTGGCATTGCAACCTAAAGAATTATTGTATTAATTTAAAGAACATGCAAAATTCGCTGATTTCGTGCATTACTGAATCCAAATGTCGTAACTGTGATTTATTTGAATATTTAAACAAATAAAAAATCCTTCATTACTTAATATTGTCATAGGATCTAATTGCACGGTAAAGTTATTTAAGGGTACACAGGACCTTTGAATTTGTTAAAATGATTAAAAACTTTGCATTTTTCAATGTTCCAAAACACAAATATTATGCTATTAAGATCTTTTTCCGCTTTCTGTCTAAATTGTATATATTCTTATCTATATTATCCAGAAAAATAAATGTGGTATATACAAAATTAATAGTTAAGTTTTAAATTTAAAAAGTTATCTTACGAATGCGGGAATTAAAATCTATAAGTGCTGCGCGAATGATAAAACTCTACATTATGCATATAAAAAACAATTTTTAAACAAAATACAATCATAACACACCTAATTCTAAATTAAAACAGAAATATATACAAAAAGATTTGTTTAAAATTTAATTTTAGCACAAAATTTTAAAATATAATTTTTTCAATTTTTCCCATGTTTTTCAAGTGGAAAAATTGCTTTAGCATAAAGACTATAAAGATACGCATATTTGGCTATTTTTTTTTTTAAAGCAGTAAATTATATACTCTGAGAGAAAGAATGCGCGCAAAGTCTAAATTTACTATTCTGAGTAAACCTGTTTTAAAGTTTCAATATGAACGGACTTCCAATTGTACTCACCGTCTGTGAATCAGTCTATCTCATGAAATAATACAGATTTTTGAATGGAGTTATTTTCATATCTTTCAGAAAGTTTTAAAACTTCTTAATAAAACAAATTTCGAAAACTTTTTTGTTTTAAGTTTAAAAGACCTGTGCCCCCGTAAAGAATGTTTCGTGTACGAAAAAGCACTTGCATTAATTTATGGTTATTATCTTGACTGATGTAATGCATTCAATAGTGATACGTACATTTTTGTAATCACTGTTAAGCTGAAAAACAAGTAAAAAATGTAAGTATTATATAAACAAATTTTTGTATTACAGTATTTCCAGGTCGTTCCTAGTGTTTCTGCTATTACTGCATTATACAACTGCATATACATACTAAAAAATTGCTTTTTTCGATTATTTTTTAATCACACAGTATATCTCCTATCTTTTATCACGAAATTTTTTTGTTACTTGTAAATTAAAGCTTTAGAGCACTGCATATAAAGGATTAACAAATATTTAATAAAACTGTTAAATTATAATTTATTGTACGTTATTTAACTGCCTAAACGAACACTTTAATAAATAAAATAAAATCACAGATAAGATGATAGTAATTTTTTAAATAAAATATCACTCCAAAGTAAGAATTTGTTACTTCTTGTATCATAAGATAGCAAAACGGTATTTATTATTTTCGTGACAAAAATTCACATTATTACATTTTATTACTTAATAGCTAAATGATAAATTTAGCTATAGTAATTTAATATAATTCATATTTTGGTTCTTGTTTTAAAGCATGATTTCCTTTTGGAGAATAGTTTATTATGATGTGTCAAAAGCATTAAAATAAATAAGATGCCATAGAATTTTTTAATTACATTTATTCTTAAAAAAGGCGAGCTCTTTATTTCAGCTTGTAAATTCAATCACAAAATGAACAGCGGATCTTCCAGAATAATTTAGAATTTGCAGTTCATTGAGTGACATATATTCTATTGGCATGTGGTACTATGACGAAAACTTCGATTACTTTGCATAGCTATGGAAACAAAATCATCAGTAGTGCATAAAAATAAAAATATACTTACTAGACGAAAGTAAATTCTTATAATTATGCATTTTTATTTATTTACATCATAACACTAAATTTAAAGTTTCTATAAAATTAATTTTTGTTTATATCAAAGTAAAATTTGTTGAGTATTTTTTAACATGATAATATTTTATGTACATAATAATTTGTTAAGGAATGTGTTTATTGAAAAATATTGTATAAACATTTTATATATTTTTCTACATTTTTATGATTAATAATAATAGAATTTTATTTCTTTGAAATAATTATTTAATTCTCCAAAAATATGAATAATCTGACCTAAATAATTATCCTAATTGCGATAACAATTTGAATGCAGAAATTAATAAAATTATAAAAAAAATAAAAATTATATACTTTAATACAAATAAAAATATTTAAATAAAAATATTTAAAAATATTTTTTCCTTATGAAAACAAACGAACTAGCAAATTATTTTTAATCAAGAGGTAATTACATGCAGAACAATAAACTTTCATGACAAAAGAAATATAAAATAATATGTCATATTGTAATAATAATATGTCATGGCATTATTTTGACTCATTTGAGATTCTTTAATTTGTTTTAATTAACTACTTACTATAAATTAGTAAACGGTAATATTTTGCCTTGCATTCAAATTAGGAAAATATTTTGAATGTTAATTTTTTAGAATGTAATTTTTATTATTTTATTTATAATAATGCAATAATCTAACGTATAACTTAAAAATATACTGTGAGCCAGTTCAAAAATTGCAGAAAATCCCTTATAATAAAGCTACTTTTAGAAAGCAACTCACTATATGGCCCCTCTCAGTATTAATTTTCGCAATATTTGACTAGACTTTTTATATACGTTGCCACACATAGCTGGCTACCAAACGATGAAATAAAAATTTTGGAATGTTTTACGCATGCGAGTTCAATATTGTTTCAGACAAATGCCCAATTTCATCAAATATTCAATATAGTCATGTTTTAATTGTAGTATACTGTTTCTACTACTCTTTTTCAAAATTTTTAGGAAGTGGTGGTTAATTTCTGTTAAAAACTCTGTATTCTGTAAACAAACGAAAAAAATACATTTGCATTACTTACAGAAACGATAAAATATTAACGAAAAGATGTGCTATGATTAAACAAATGCGCACGGCCCTAAAACAGCACCCACATAATCATTTGTTACATTAACAGACTATTGTCGGCTTTTTTTGTTACATGATTCATCGAAAGATTACTTTATTATTAAATTTATTATTTATAATTATATACATATTACGAAACAATTTAATGGGTTAAGTCGAACAATCACGTCGTGTCTTTTACGACATATTATTTGATTAGTGCCAAATATTAATCAGCCGCTGGTGATGTTGTATAGCAATCATACCACTTAGCACAAGCATCGCTAGTGGAGGTATCATCTCTGTGAAATTTTAGCAGCTGTAGAACGAGGATAATATTGTCGAGTCCAATCAAACTCTTATTTATTCATGATGAAGACAAGGCAGATTAGGCTGCGTGAGTGGTGAAAAAAAGGCGTATGAAGAAATCAGGGGTTTTCCCAATTAAAAACATGGAAACGTAGTCATAGGAAACTGTTTATTCCATCAGAATGTACCAACATTAAACAATTCCCACAGGATGAGAAATCAGAGCATTCCACTCGAGCATGAACTAGTTACTCATGCGGAATAGATGTTAATTCACGAAACGATTATTCTACATGGCTTAGGACACCAGGGAACAGGTTATGTAAACAATCAAACAGAACAAAAAATCTATTTCTGAGCTCATGCTCGAACTATTTATTAGGATGCGCGGAGGAAAATCCGATTGAAATGGAAACTTCAGGCTAACCCAATAAAAATCACGAACGAGACTCCGAGTGAAACTGCGATCCGTCACTCAGCCAATGGAGAGCGACCGAGAAACGTCACAGAAAAGAATTCCGACGCCGCTACTGCAATGATTTCGATGTCAAAAGGCTGTCGCCTAGCAGGCGGGAAAATGAGATGAAATAGAATAAAAATGTAAAAATGGCTTTGATAAACATTTGAAAAATAAGTAACTGCGTCCAGAACTTTACAGTTTGGTAGACGATAAAAATTAATGAGGGGATTAAAAGTTTAGATTACATTTTGGAATAAAACTATTATTAAGAGGCGCGTTTTAAATTTATAGGAATTTAACTAGAAATAAATAATAGAGCGTATTAAAAAAAAGGAAATAATGAATATGCCGACAATTTAGAATAATTTAAATGAATAGTAAAAGTAAATTTTTTTATATAACATATATATCCACACGATTAAATCTTAGCTTCAAAATATAATGTAAAAACTTTTTTTACCTCAAGAACATTTCATCAAGGATTTCCGTAGATATTCACAAATCGTGTGTAATCGAAAACATCTAGTAACAGTTCCCTGACATTTGGAGACAGTGAGTTACTTTTACAACAGTAAATAAATACATTTTAATAACCTCAAACATAATATATGTATAATTGAAATAGCGAAGCTACATATTTTAAATATCTGGAAACAAAACTGAATAAAAATTCTTGTACATGTTTTACCGCATAATCTGAACATGAACTTAAGAACTCAAGAAATACTTACAGAATTCTTTCACAATGCAAACACAAATCTCCTGAAAATATTTTATAAATTCTTCGTAGAAAAGACAGTTTGATGTCCCCGATGTAATATATTCATAAATCTTAGAATAAATATTCAGCTGAGTGGAATTTTTCTCTTTATACATTTTGTACATCTCTTCCGTTCATAAAATATTTATTGTTATTTTGTCAGCTGGAATGAACTGTGAAAGTTAGTGTAGAGAGTGGTGCAGAGAGTGATATACGTGGCTCTATATTATTAAAAAATGTTTCAAAACAAACCAGAAAACTATACAAACTTCTACAAGATACACACACACACACACACACACACATATATATACATATATATATATATATGCATTTATATTTATCATGTCATTGCAGTACGTTTACCTAAAAAAATAAAGAAATACTTTCGTTTTATTAAATAAGTAACATCATCTCTTATGTCATGTTCTTAGACATTTCCGTATATTTTATTATTTTTGACTAATAATATGTTGAATATACCCAAATATATTTAGGTCTAAATGAAAGACCTTAGCAAAAAAAGAAAAAAAAAAGATGTAATGCCACATTTTACATCAAGTAGTTTATTTTAAAGAGGGAGATTACGTTGAAACCTTCCAAAAATCTAAAAAATATATATGATTTTTTTTTTTTTTTTTTTTACATTTTACAAATCTGTTAAAAAAAATATAACAATATTCCAGTTAGAACCAAAGTTATGATTATTTAAATCAAGTTAATTGGTATAAATTGAAAGAAAAATTTGAACTTTATAGTCATTACAGTATGTTAAGTCTTAGTCATACTTTCATTCAAGGTTTATTTTTGATATTTTGCGCATACTGATTTAAAATGTAATTAGCATGCATTCGTAAATATTGTATAATGGTATATTATATGTATGTTATTTACATATCGATATTTCTATGATTATATATATATATACATGTATATATATAGTTATATATATATATATATGTGTGTGTGTATGTGTGTGTGTGTAATTTGTTTTTATAATTTTCATTAAATATGTTTCGGAATTTTTGCCATGAATGTTATAATTCACTTAAAAAGATGTGATGGTGTTCTACTGTAAATCTGATTCTTACTTTAGGTGGAATTTTCAAAGCTACATCTTAGAATTAACAAAGAGTTATACAGTTTATTTAAGAAAAACTGCTTACATTGATGGAATATTTGAATCCTATAACTGTGTTCTTTGTAGTAAAATGATGTAATGTAGTGCTGTTCAATGCGATCGTCCTTCTTTGTGATATGGTATTATGAAGTTATCTCTCAGAAGGTAAAAAAATTCTGTCTAATTAGCCTTGGAGATATAAAACATAATATATTTTCATCTATTAATAGTGGTAATTTTAATATTTTAATTAAATAATAGTGATAATTAAAATATTTTACTCTTTGTACCATCACTTATTATTTTTAACAAATGTTGCCAAATGGAAAGAAAGCAATAACATTTACAACTTAAGTTTTAAATCCTATTTTATCGAAATTTACATATCTTATATAACATCTCCTTCCATTCCATATTTCTTATCAAAAACCAAAGTTCATTAGACCTGCCAGACGATATTCGACAACATTTTCTACGCAGATTTTTCAGTTATTTTTCCAAACTTAAGAGATTGGGTGAAATATAAAAGTAACTTAAGTCATAAAATTAAATCACAAGCTTTAATTCAAAATTAATCTTCATCTTTGTACAAGCACTTACCCCATAATTCATCAATCTTTGAATACCTGGCTCATTTTGCATGTTTCTCACATATTTGAACCGGCTACTGACATTGTCCATAACTTTACTAAACAGTAAAAAACGCCTACTGTGCAATTGCGTTTTAATGGTACTAAACATTTTTGAAATAAGTTTGATGCACAATACCTTTTTTGATAAAGAACAGAACTTGTTCAGGTCGGTTATTGTATTTCTCAGATTCCGTCACTTTCGAAAATATTAGTGGCACAGGAATTAATGATAGAACACAATTTTTAAACATCGCCTTAATTAGTCGATGCGCTTTGAACGAACATAAATTATTTTAGCTATGAAAAAATAAACGAAATGACAATATTTTTCATTATTATTATTATTATTTTTTTTTTTTACTGAAAGAATTTCTCCCTCACGGGATACAAAAAAAAAAAAAAAAAAAAAAAAAAAAAAAAAAAAAAAAAAAACTGCACACCAGCTTGATGACTGAAGTTATTTTTCCAGGCAAAGGACAGGGGGAAATCTCATGTTAATGTGTAATTGTTTAGGAGGAGAGAAATTGCGCATTGTAAAACTAATATCATGTTCTAGGAACATTCCTGAAAAAAAAAATGAGTTGCACTTACCAAAAAATTTTCAACTCACATGTATTACAAATATTATAATCTTATCGGGAGTGCGTTACACATACTAATCGCGTTGACATTTAGCAGCTATTTTTGGGAATAGAAAAACAGAATTTTGAAGGAAACTGTTTCCTAACAATTAGTTGAATGTTATCTCAATGTTATTGAATTCTTACGAAGTTTTTCCAAATATAAAAAAGATTTTACCATATTTTTAAATAACTGGTGTATAAATGATGTACATAATATGTACATAATTTTTTTTTTTTTGAGTTTTTGCTATGTATTTTATTATACCATCATTCTGAATAAATAAAACATTAAGTTATATTTTCAAGACATAATGTTTAATCTGACTGAGATTCATTTTGATATTTTAATGTACCAAAGACTTTTATATTATTCTACATTAGACAAACAGTTCTATTATTATATGTCTTTTTCAAACTTTTAGCGGGTAAATAAAAATCGTATCAAAATGCAGAAATAATGTAGGTTTCGCTCTTCTATTTGAACACCCCTCCCCCCCTACACACATTTTTGTCTGTTTTTACAAGAGAAAAACAGACTTCAAGAAATTGCTTCCTACCTTCATGGCTCCATGGCATCCCTGTATTGTTATCTAAGTTACAGCTGTGCAAAAATTTCTGTTTTGACCAGATATAACCTTACATGGATTAAAAATCTTTATTTGAAGTCAACTCAAAATGCCAAAAAAATGTTCTTTAATGCCATTAAAGAAAAAATATTCTGTGATTATACATAAAGTATTATATTTATAATTTATGTATTTAAATGTATATACATACTCTCATTGATATTCAGGTATCTAGTATTCATCATCTGAAACAATATTGTGTAATGCACATTTAAAAACGGTTTAAAAAACGCCAGCCGTAAGGACTCAAAACCAAACCGGAAATTGAAACGAAACAAGTAAAACCAACACGTCCAGATAAAAGAGTGGTTTGTGTCGAGCTCAAGTAATATTGGTTTATCAGACCTGATTCAACACACTATTTCACATTCATTTCAAATCTCATTGTTGGCAATACCACTTAAGCGCCATATTTGACGAATATTAGACAATGATATTTTAACATATTTAGATGTCTGTGTAAAATAATATGACTCGATATGAGAACTGTTTTAAAAACGTAAAACATATCCGTGTATCTTAATAACACGATATAAAAATTTCGTATAAAAATTAAGTGCAAAAATAGACAGATATAAAACTTATCATTTTTAAACATTAATTACATGTGTGTAAACAAGAGTATTCTGAACAAAAAGGCACTTTTAACAAGAAAAATATTAAAATTCAAACCTCTACTCAAACGCTGGGCGGTAAACATAGGTAGAAAAACAAACAAACGAATTATATAAACTCCTTTTTTGGAAGTTGGCTATAAAATCTTCAATATGTGTAATAATATCTGCTGAGCCGCCGATGTGGTCATCCCTATCCCGGTAAAATAATGTCAAAAACTATTATTTCACATAATACCTTGTTGATGAAGATAAATCCGATTTTATTTTAAGAAAATATGTTTTAAAATAGTTATATTTTTCATTAACTTCCAATTTTCGATGTAGTCTTCTAAGTCTTTAAGATGTTGGACTAAGGTTTTTAATAAAACTAAATTACTTTAAAGATATTATGTACTTAAGATAGGATAATGGTCTTTAAACATAATAAAAGACAATAGTTCTTTTAATAAAATAAGTTTTAAAGGATTTCAGCTTTATTAATTTAATTTTCTTCGTAATAGTTTAAAATTCTATATCTTATAATTATACGATGCAAATTTTAAACCGTTTAAAAACTTTCATCTTTTAGAAATATTTTTTTCCAAATATTAAACAATTTTTTTTTTTTTTAATCCGAAGAAATTTTTAAATACTATTTGCTGCTTATGCTTCTATACGAATATAACAAACATTTTGAAATATTTTAAATATTTAATTCTTTCAATATACGTTAATGTAAAAAATTACATTACATAAAAATATAATTCACCTCTAATCAAGGTTTGGATACTATCATTTTACATTATCGTTCTGATTTATTGCTCAAAAAATATCATTATGTAGTCAATGAAAATTATAATTCCTCTTTAATAATGTAAAAAAAAAGCGTCTATGTGCCATACGCGTTTATTGATTATAAACATTAAAAAATGTATTTAATATCTATTATTTAAATAGCTACTATTTGATGCTACACAAAGAGACGATTGACAACATTTTTATCAGAATGATTTCTTTTTTGAATGAAAAAGTTCTTGTTATATTATATATAAAAAATTATCTTTATTTTAATGATGGTGTAAATAGGAACAGTTATATAAATAATACTATTTGGCTATAAAATAATTCTATTTTCTATATAAATAATTCTATGGCAGCAAGGTTGTTAAACAGGAAATCATAAGAAATCCGTTTTTTAAACCTAGGATCAAACGTAAATATGTGTAAAATTCAAATAAACTTAAAATGATAGTTTTGTTTGTGTAATCTCTGAAAATACGTCCATATAAATAAATAACGTATATAATACTGCACCAATGGTCTCATTCATTGTGATTCTTTAATAATCATACATTTTTCAAATGCTATAAACCTTTCGCAATTGAACATACAAAACACAACTGTAAACTATTAGGTATCTGATATAGTTTACAGAATATATACTCGTATGTATATTTTGGGTCCTAGTACTGAGGGTGACTCCAAAGAAGGTGACGTTTTGCAATTTTGTGAGTTTTTCTGCAATTGTATAGTGCATCATCACACTGATAATCCGAAATATTAGATTACTTTATTAGAAATCTTCATAACTGATTTATTGGAAATGCAGTCTATTTGAACTTTCACTGGGGCACGTTCCGTAAATACTATATTAACCCTACAAAGCATCCACCACCAAACGTGTAAGCATTATTTCAATCGACCACAGTACTAAATATGCAGAAGACCACGATATATAACGTTAATTGCAGGAATATCATTGAATATGAATTTTTGTTATTTTTGTTTTTGTATGAAAATATAAAATTCGTGTGATGTTGTATTAACACACTGCAATATATTCCTATATGCGTAAGTATACGGTAAGCTCCTTTAACCACACATGTACATTCCGTCTCATAAATATAAAGACACAGATGTTTTTGAAATTACATTTTATTAATTCAGTTAAAAGTAATTAAATTTATACCTCATATTAAGAACAGTGAAATGAATCTCTTATAGGGGTTTTAATTTAAATAAAATAATTTCGTCTAGAATAATAAAAAAAATTAAAAAAATACGCTGTCTCATAAATATAAAGATAAACTTGAAACTGCTTCATATGCATTTTTTTTTCGAATGCACGCGTACAGGATTAATGCGCACACGCAGAAATACACTTTAACTTACCCAAACGAGCAAAGTTGTTTGACTTGTTTCAATTGCAAAGATGCCCTGGAATATTGAAATTTCAAAAGATGAAATTTGTAAAATAAGTGAATTTAAAGCTAATGGCTTAACAGTTTGTCAAATATGTAAAAAAACTGGGAGAATCAGAGCTGCACTTTATAAAATTTTATCAAAAACTTACAATATATATTCGAGAAAACGATTTGGCAGACAGAGAAAAACTAGTGAAAGACTCGATCGCAAGATCATGCGACTTGTTTCGTCGCAAAAAATGTCACTCCGATAATTTTCTCAACGAGTTTATGGCATGGTCCCATAGGATACAGTACATCGTCGTATAAAAGAAAGAAAAAACATTGTATGTCGACATACGTGCAGATTTCCTTTTCTGAAAAAAGAACCCAAAGAACGGAGGTTAATTGGGGTTAAAGATCATATGCACTGGAATTAAAAATTGGTGCAAGACATTTTTTTCAGATGAAAAGAGATTTAACTTGGATGGCCCAGATGGTTGGAATTCCTACTCGCACGATTTAAGACGTCAATCTCGAACCTTCTTCAGTAGGCAGAAAGGGTGAAGTTTTGTTATGGTGTGGGGTGCCTTCTCTTTTAATGGAACTACGGATATTGCTTTTTTGGAAGGTAAACAGACATCTAAAGAGTATATCGAACTGCTTGATAGGCAGTTGTAGCCAATTGCTGAAACTCTTGGTGGTCGGAATTATTTGTACCATCAGGACAATGCATCGATTCACACATCAAGACTCACAAAAAATGGTTTGCCGATAGCAATGTTCATGTCACGGTGTGGCCGCACGTAAGTCTAATTTAAATCCAGTTAAGAATCTTTGTGGCACTCTCGTTCGCAGTGTATATGCATCTGGAAGACAATTTTCAAACGTCCTTGTGTTGAAAAAAGATTTCGAACGAAGTTGGTTTGATATAAAGCCAAAATAGTTATACAACTTAATAAAAAGCATGCCAGCTAGAATATTTTCTGTCATTAATAAGAATGGATTATTAATTGGACAGTAATTCAAAAGTATGTAAAATGTCTTTATATTTATGAGACAGCCAATTTATTTACATTTATCAATTTTTGAGTTTAAATTCCTTAATTTTAATTAAATTTACTGTAAAACTTTTTTTTTTGGCACATACTATACGTTATATGCATAAATATAATTTTGAATACTGAATTTTTAAAATATTATTTCGAAAATATCAGTGTCTTTATATTTGTGAGACGCACTGTATCTTTTTCTAACGATCTGGAACAATAACTGCTCTTGATTAAAACAGCTAGCGTTTGAAAAAAATAACCGACATAGAAGTGTAGCGTATAAATAAAGATGCAATGACAAAGATCAAAGGAAATTAACCTTTTATTTAAAAGCATGTTATCTGGTATAAAATTATTTTCATTATCTTATTTTATACAGATCTGGAATTCTACACTTTATATTCTCGCTGTATAATGATTCTTCTTAGAAATCAGGTCAAAGTATATGTATTTAGTGATGCTTTTTATGGTTTTTAGGTGCTTTCGTAATCATGGAAATACGTAGCACCTATAGTCGCCGTCAGGTCCGTTCGTCTCTCTGTCAGTCTGTCCACATGTTACAGCGAAAAACCTACCCAACCGAATGGTATGAAATTTAATACATATAATCGCTGCAGATTTTTGTCAAGTAATTTCAAATTCATAAAAAGTCATGAAAATGGAATCAAAACTTGATATATATTAATAAAAGTTTCTTTCATTCTTTTAAAATGCTATTATTCATAATGGTTCTAATGAGATCCTATAATAGGTAATGGTTCTAGATTGCCATGGTGATTACGTTCGATTAGCTTTATTTTGGAAAATGTTTTACCCCATGCATGTATCATTATACGAGGACATTTGTCAAGTTTACATAAGTTACAAAATTTCTCAAAGAGAGTAGGTTGATTTCCATGTGCAAGCTCAAAAGTGATATTACATAATTTATTTCTACCTTGGTGCTAGAAATTTAATGTGCTGAGAATTTAATTTATAAAAAATCTTTACTGCTAATTCAGATTTTAAAATATAATGCAATTGGAAATATCCTTAATTAGCAATTATTAAAAATAAAAATCAGAAAAAGAATAGCCCCACCAGTGGCTGAGAGGTTCTGCTCTCGAAGCTGGTAGACGGGAGGTGCTGGGTTCGAACCCAATCGCGCCCGTCGTCCTAACCGTTTCGGAGTTTTCGTGGTTTACTTCGAAACCGTGGATTCCCATGCGTAAATACGGGTTAGGTTCCCTTAGAAAGACCCCCACGAAGGGCACTCCCCCTCCAGGGCCTATATCCCATGTGTAGATAATTGACCGTCATAAACACAAACCAAACCAAACCAGAAAAAGAATATTTTTTTTGCAATGCAGAGCATTTTGCATGCCTTCTAATCAGCTTAATTCGACACGCCAATGTCGTATTTATTTATTGTTGGTTACGTATAATAAAAAAAATCAATTTAACAAATTACAACGACCATTTGGAAAATGATTTTTTCCAAGATTAAAATTTAAGACATAAATAATCGCACAGAGTTGATCATACATTACGTACGCCATGAATTAAACATTAACATTCCTGGACCCATCATGAACAAATTTTAAAAGAAATTTCAGTTTTACAATTTTCGGTACTGTAAATTTTTAAACTTCTACGGAGCTGGTCATACATTACGTACGCTATGAATTAAACATTAAGAGTGTTATTACACGTAAAAATTGCAAGCGACAAAAATCGCCTGCAACTCGTCAGATTTCCTATGAAACTTGCGTATTAGCCAAGCATTTCATTGGGTGTTCGGGAAAAGGCTTTTCCATCGTCATATTTCCAAGAAATCTGACGACCCATTTTAAATGAAATTTCATTCTTATACTTCTAAACATCCCACAATATTACTTTTTACACCGTTGTACAGAGAAAAAAGTGTACTTTTAAATGCAATTTTTTTTTAAAGCTGTATCTCAATTTGTTTCTGAGTTATTATTTTTTTGTAGTTTTTAATACTTTTTTGTCATAGTGGCAACAGAAGTATCCATCTGTGTTGAAAGTAAAGGGAAATAAAGATTACTGTATAGACCAATCAGAAAACGAATAAAATGTGGATTCAACAAATGAAAACTTTCAGATATGCTTTTGATTTCCTACCCTGACGAGGACATTAACCATTTTTCCAAATGGTTAAAAAAAATCATAGTTCCCCTCCCCCCCCCCCCCTTCAGACAATTTTAGGAGGTAACTGCACCCTGCCTGCCCCTAGGTTTACAAAATAGCACCCTTCTTGTTCCAATTGAAAAACAGTGTATTTACTCCTTTGTGTATTAAAAAATTTACTTGCATACAAAATTAACTGATTGTTTTCTTTAAAAGAGTTCCCAGACTGTTAAATATTAAATTAGTTTTAATAGTCTAAACAATGCTTTTAAAAATAAAAAAGTGCCCTTAAGTATCGAGAATTTGTAATTTGTAATCAAACGTGCACTTGTCCAACAAGCAGTATACTGCCTTTTTTAAAACCTGGTGGAATATCTGGCATTATACACAAGAACACAAAATAAATCCGGAATAAAACGGCAGACATTTTACACTGCTAGTGAAGTATACATTTAGAATATCATTCAGAACAAAAGAAATGTGGGCAATAAAAATTGAGATTGAAAACTGACTTTTCGAATATCTCCCTGGAGTGTTGTAAAATGACACAGATCTCCAGAAATAATACTTCATCAAATAAAATATTTCTTCTATCTTGGTGGTTCCCATTTTGTTCACTAGGTTCTTATTTTTGTTGTTTATTTAATATATGAATGCTATGTCTTTTAAATTAATTCAATAAACATGTACTGTAACAATACACTAAATGGTATATTTTAGGATCTTATCAACACATTATTATTATATCAAAAATATGCATTAAAGCAAATATATATATATATATATATATCCAATACTAGTCCAAAAATAAATATGATTGTTGTTCAACTTAAAATTTGCTATTTCTGTTAGTTTTTAGAGCATTTCATGATAAGCGTTTCTCTTTTCTAGTACGCCAATACTGGTTATTTATTACTACAGAAAAATATAATTTGTTCATATCGTTTTAATCAGTTATTGCGACGCTGTGATTGAACGTCTGCACTAACATTAGTTAGCCAATATATTTATCACAAAATGTTGTTTTTTGAAAACACTTCATGATTATGATGTGATGTTAGGAAATGTGAGGGTAACAACTTATTTTTTTAATATTATTTTGAATACAATGAATCAAGATATCTATTATAAGTATAAGTATTTTCCTATTTATAAATGGATTTATTTCAGAAACGCTTGAATACTTAAAAAAAATACTACAGCCCTCAATCATGTGTAATTTAGTTTACTTCTAAAATTTACTTTTGATTTTAATTAAATTTCAATAATTTCATTATATATACATCGGATATAAAGGTAATTTGCATTTAAGGTGGATATTAACCGTTTTAATCAAATTTCACTAATACGTAATACTAATTTCTCCATTTTTGAAATGTTATGATAATAATAATTTTTTTTTTACTGTAAAATTTATCGGTTTTATTTAACTTTTTTTAGAAAGAATTGAAAAGAATTCAGTGCTGTAAAAGCAATAAAACGTTTTCTATGATCTTATTAATTTGGTCCTTGAACTCAATTCAAAATCTGTAAGCAACACAAAAATTATATTTTTGATTTGCTTTCGTACAACTTGTAGCAATGTTAAGAGGAAAAATTAACAGCTAAACATAGTGTACGCATTACAATTAATATCAAGGAAGTTGATTTCATATTTTATCACCGAAAATACTGTTTTGTTAATAAAGGGTTTGTAGTACTTGTATCTTCTACATTTATTTAAATTAATAAGCTAATATCCTAATTTATTTTTTAAATTTTTATTTCGTTATTAAAGATTGATTTAAATACAATATTCTCAATAACATGGTAAAATCACATTAAAAAATTAATGAAATTCTAAGATAAATGTAAAATATGTACACTCTATACAATAAAAATAAGTAAACACCTTGAATATATATATATACTCTGAAAACGGCTCAATCAAACTAAAACGTGTTAGTGGGAAAATAAAAAAGTCAGAAAACACTGTATTCATAAATCTTTGAGACAACAAATGTCTTGGTGGAAAAGTGTAAACATCACGATTTTTTTTAGTTTCTGAATTCACTTCTCGCTACTTTTTATTAAAAGTGTTTTGACAGCTGTTTAACACATTATTTCCTATATACATTCTTCTTGTATAAAGCAAACGTTATTGAATATAAAAAAAAAACAATAACACATATCAATAATGATGAATAGCCGCAGAATAAACATACAACGGGAATATAATTTTTTTTTAAATAAACATTTTGTAATGGTTCCTTGAAAACACTAAACTTAGAATATTAATTACAGGACTATACGCCCACATTTGTTTGACTGTTTTTATAAATTAAATTGCAATTTTCTATTTAATATTCCATATTTTTCCATACTTTACCTCACTTTTAAACACTACATACGTTGTCGCAAAATCTTTTAAAATCAATGCGAGTTCATTGAAGATAGTAAAAAAGACTTTTTCATCAAATCACACTTTTTTATATATGCCATTTTGTTAAGGAAATGACTACGGAATATTAACCACAAGATCAGTTTAACCATAAGCTAAAAATATCAATGAAGAAGCCAATCTGGTGGCTATATCGCCTGGGATCAATTCTTGATTAGAAGAGGTTCTGTACGTATAAAACTGTAACATTTGAAGCAGGATCTTCTTCACCATTGAGTATGGGATCTGTGTGTTCCGAGATACTGCCCGAGCGCTGCTGGTTCCCTGCACATTTTCCATCTCCTGTTCGACAATAGCAGTTGCAACTTCGTCAACTTGTTGCTGACTAAGTCACTTTGCGTCCTTGGCCATGTTGCCGTGCTAGAGAGCCTGTAGTTTCAAATCATTGAAACATCTTTAGTAAATTTGTTATGCTCATCGGTCCTTTTCGAACTTCTTTAATCGGCGAAATTCACGAGGAACAGCAATGCAATTCTCGTTCTGTTGATAATACAGCTTGACTAGTAAAGCACAATTCCGTAAGGTAAGAGCAATCGCAAGGCACTTGGTCTCACAATAATGAGAAGTCTACCAGCCTTTCCTTTTATACTCATGATCGCTACACAGACCGGATTTTATCCAAAGTAATGCATTTTAGTCGATAAACAGCGCCAAAATTGACCCTGGTGGTGATTTTGTTTTTTTTTTAGAATTCGAAATCCCATGGTCTACTACGCATGCTCATCAAATTTGGTTATGTTTCGTCCAATACTTTACTCGCTAGAGGGCTCTGTACACCTCACGTTAATTAATAACCACCCTGTATATAAAAGCAAAAAAGAAACATTATCGTAAATATTAGTATCTGACATAATTTCATATTATTAACAGTTTCAAACACAGTTGAAAAGTGTTAATGACATCGGTTTGTCTGTCCGTTCCTAGTACTCAAACTTTTTAAATATACGTGGGTTATTCTGTACTTTTATATGTTATTCACGTTACAATAGCACTATCATTAAAATGTAGTGTGTAGAAATTATAGTTAGTTTACAACAACATTAAAAAGTATTCCGCTACATTACGATCAATGAATTATACGGCAGAATAGCCTCATTTGAAAGAAAAAAACAGAATCTACTCATTCAATCCTAGATATGTCAACACTAAAATCTTCTGCATTTGAGCTACTCATCATATAAATGCGTACAACGATTACTCAGATGCGTTTAGATGCGAAACCAATACATTCATTTTACATCACGTACAAATTCTTAAAATTAAGCATTCCGATATTAAAATAAAGTTTGTCAATCCCGTGCTGCTATCTATTGAGTGATTAAACATTTAAAATAATTAGTGCAAAATCAGGAAGAAAGTATAATATATTAGATAAAGTTATGAGGTGTTTAGTCCTTCAGGATAATGGACTAGACATCATTTATTTTGAAACTGTTTGATCCCTCGTCGAAACAGGAATAAGCCATTGATGAAACCTTTCTCTTCTTATTGCAGCATAATTATAGAGAGGAGACATTTAACCTAAATATTGAGGTCAGCGGAATAATCACCATTTTTACTCGCTTTGTTTATCTAGACTTAAGTCTGGCTATATCAAAGCCAAGTAATTTTAGGTGCAAGATTGTATGTATGCATTACAACTAAAACATATGTCTTTGATTTAGACTGGTTAAAAATGGTAATCAACTAAAACAGTCATATGTTCACGTGCACATAGTGTATGTAAATTATAATATGAAAAAATGTAAAGACGAATAAAAATAAACGCCCCAAAATACATAAAATAAAAGATATATGCATAAAACTATAATATATAAATATAAATATGCAATACACTTCCTTAAATCCACGACCTTTAAATACACAAACACATAAAATCCACAGATCGTGTTACAGTATAAACAGTGAAACTTACAGTTAAGATGATTGATTGGTTTCACGTACGGCGATTAAAGGATTTTAAAAATAATCTATTAGGTTTTATTAAAAAGAGATTTTTGAGTCTTTGTTGATAGATGGTCGTTGGCTAACAGTACGGCAAGGATGATATTTATTACTGCTGTCCAAAGTTGGGAATCCGCAATCAGCCAAAGTAGAGCCGACAATTTTGTGCGACTTGGGATTGAAATAACTTTAAAAATACAAAATATTTATATTCTAAAATATAATTTGGATTTTAATCACAGTAAATTGATTTAGACTTTTGCAGGAGCGTTTTATAATGTGTTCACAATTATTTAACCTATTAAAATTCAGCGACAGAAATATGTATGTTTCAAAATATTTAATTAAAAACTGTCTAAAACACATAATTCTATTAAGCAAATGATATTTTCAACAAGCAAACAATTTAAAATCGTCTTAATAATTTTAATATTCTACTTTTTAGAAAATCTTTTGCATTTAAAATACTTCTATTACATATCTATTTTTTAGCAGATCTTGTGGGCATAAATAATTAATAGAAGATATTTGCATGTATTACAACTCTGTTATTTCTTAAATCTATCAAAACAGTTTTAAAAATATATTAGTTGAAATAAGTTAAAATAGAGAGCGAAAATGAACATTTTTATCACAGAGGTTAATAAAAATATATTCACCTAAATAATTTACAGTGTTCATTCACATTCTTCTCTGTTTTTATTCTTAATCATACTGTTTTTGAACTATTTTTATGATAAGAAAATAAGTTTTAAAGAAATTATGAAATTTGTAAAAAATGAACTTTTTTCATAGCAAACCTTTTACATTTCAAAAAAGGAAAGTATGAGCCGCGAGAGAAAAAAGCAATTTTGAAAATGAATTATCCTTTCCATTTAAGATTACTTTTAGCCAGAATGTGTTTTTTTTTATTACTTTAGGAGAAAAACGGTTTAATTTAGTAGAAATTCAAATATTTATCTGTAGCAAAATAGGATTAGTATAGTGCTGATTTAACAGAAAAAATGTCTTTAAAAATGTTGAATTTCGAATTTAACAAAACATTTAATTTTGTGAAAGGATTATAAAAACTTTGCTTATGTTAAGTTATAAAAATTCTGATACTCCCTGAATTTATTTCGAAGATGCAGATTTTAATTTATTTTTGTAAGTTAGCTGTAAATCTACTCTGTTAGATTACTAAGGGAGGGGTGAATGGGAATAAAACTTTGCTTTTGCAGAATGAACTTTTTCTTTCTTCAGTTTTTTCGGATATTTTATTGAATAGGGAGTTTTATGAACTTTCTCTCCGTATTTATTTTTTAATAATAAGATCGTCGAAAACAATTGCTATGAGAAACACTGCTACTTTTTAAATATCAATTTTTAAGCTCTTTTAGTCTGTTATAGTTTCAGCGCCAATTTATAAAAACACATTTCATGAATAACAGGAAAAATAGGTATTGAAATTTTATTCTATACAACAAAATGTCGGTATTCTAAACCAAAATCGCTTGAGCGGTGGTATCATTTACTGATCGGCATTCTCATTCTAAGGGTTTGACGACCGCTTAAGGAAAAATATTAAAATTATAAGAAAATAAACATTTTTGTTGACTTTCTTTTACATACATAGATTTACTGATCAACAATCTCCAATTCCAATTACAAAATTATTTTTTTTAAATGTATAGTATGTTAAGGAATATTAAAATGTTTTAATATTCCTTTTTTAGATTGTCAGACCGATAGTTAAAACACATTTTAGGAAATCACTCGTCATCAGTATATGCAGCCATTCTCATGCTTGTTATGCAGATATTCACATGCATGTTATACAGACATTAGCTGCATAAACATGTGATACAAAATAACTTTAGTCCTACATTATTTTTTTCAACTTCATTAATAAAATTAAATTATGTCCTCAATATAACGTGGTTGCTGGAAGACTAAAATGAGCATTAAATATCAGAAATTTTAGTTTTAAAAGGGGATTTAAAAAAAATTCAGAAATATGATAACCCTCAAGTAAATGTCTGCTATTTGTCTAAATCTGTAGTTTATGTCATACATGGTGAAGTTCCCTTTTTTGGGAAGCGCTATTTCTGAATAAAAGTACTCCTTCTTTAATGACCGAAGTTTATAATTAAGTAATATGGAGACTAGCTGTCGTAAAACTGATTTTGAAAAAAAGGAATTTTGGCTTCTATGATTTACATGCATGTTAGAATATTCTTAATAGGATATACGAAACAAACTGTTTTTCTTTTTAACGATACATCAAAGTACCTAAAATGTGTGTTTAAAGCATAATTTATTCTTTTTTCAGAGCGTACAGAAAATAGTAATACACTTCGACTACGATATAAAAAGTTTACTGTATTGCTTCTTAAAATAACATAAATTGTTTTGAATACTTTTTTCAAAATAACTATATAATATAAAATCTGATTTGTTTATTTTGAAGTAATGTGTTAAATTAACCATATTCCACACTTTTTCCAAAATAGTAAAAAAAAAAAAAAAAAAAAAAAAGATTTATTATTGTGTTAAAAAACGAAAACCTACATTCCTATTTTGGAAAATAGAAAATTTCTCCATTTCATTTATGGTATAATAACTAAAAAATATATTTTTAAGTACCACAATATCTTATTTAAGTCATGTAAATTCAAATAACAAAAAAATTATATTTTAAAAATCGTCAAGAAATAGGTTTCATTTTTTAATACTCGTCAAAAGGGCAGATGAATAGCTTTTCAGTTTTCAAGAACACAAGATTTTCCATTTATGTAATGCAATCAAACTGTGGAGAAATCTATATCGAATATGAAAATTTCCATGTCCTGACACTCAAAAACACCTGCGATAAATTTATAGATAATTCAAATATCTGAAGTCAACCAAATTTCTTAATATGTCAAAACTCTTCACTTTTATAAATGAAGTTTTCTATTTATCTTTATTTTTGGATAAATATGAAGTTACCGTTCATCGGCCCGGAGAATACGTTACGGGGATTTTTTTTTTCATAGAAATAATAAAGTATCAGAGAAAACGAATTTACACACTTACCTATTTTTAGTAAAAGATATATTTTGTTATACAAAAATTATTAAAAATAATGGAGATACTGCATATAGTTATCCTACTTGCGCTTCACTCTCACCGTGTAGAGCTAAGAAAATCAAAGTCATATGGAACTAACAAAATTACCAAATATATATTCCTTTTGTGTATGTATGTGTGAGGGGAATGAATCTATTTTTTTTTCAAAATTGAATGAAATTTGGTAAAATAGAAGATATTTTCAAGAAAAAAAGGTCATTTTTCGCTTTTTTTTCCCAATTTCAACATCGTTTGATAAATAATAATACTACTGTTATTATTTTGAATATTAAAAGCTCGTGGACTATAATAATAAAATAAATAATTTTAATAATAATATAATAATGTAATAAATAATATAATATAATAAATAATCTTTAATTTCGAAAAAAGAAAAAAAAGTTGATTGATTGATTCATTTACCACTAACAAGAAGCGAAACATTAATAAAGTTTTATAAAAATATCTCACATTACAATTTTTACTAGCAATAATTTAACTTCATTGTTCAACTTTTTTTCTGTGTGACTTACATTTTACAAATTTCATGAAGAAATTGCAGCTTCCCTTTTATTTGTTCTAAATAGCAACATTAGGTGCCATTGTTCTGTCTCACATGAATGTATGATGATAGTTCAAACTTTTCTCAATTTTTAGCTTTATTCTGTATAGTTTCTAGGATTAAAAAAAAATGACTTTTGAAATTTTAATGTTATTTTGAGAATTAATACAGATTTAAACAGCATTGTGAAATCAGTAGTCTGTATTTTGAACTAAAACAATAGAACGAAATAAGTTTATCCCTGCATGCAAACGTTATTTTCCGGCAGCTATTGTATACAAAAACTAACACAAATTATTTTTTATTGGATTTAAAAATTGTCTGTCCATTTTAGAATAATCTGAATATTGTCAATAATTTTGATCCTGTCTGAAAGTTGATATCCATGATATACATCAACATGTCATCGGCTGATATGTAGACTTTTGTGTTTGAAAGAATAAAAAATAAATCTGCACATATGTGTATATTCCTTTACTGTAATATCCAGAAGGATCATGGACTGCAGAATAGTGGATTTCTGTTTTGTTCACAGTTTAATTTGGGAAAGAATATCGGACTTTTTTTAAATAGAATTTAAACACATTAGCATACATCAAATTTCTCATGAATAAATTAATTTCGTCAAAAGGACCCAATACCACATTTAGGTTTATTTTATTTTATTTTATTTATTTATTTATAATTATTTTTCTAACGCATAAATCCCGTTTTCCTTTGAGTCAAACGATGAATACTAAAGTGTACAGCAATGACGATGCTATTAATTTTGCGTTTTAGAATCACGTTGAGTCGATGATAATTTCAGGCCAAAAATTGTCAACAGCAGATTACAAATGAAATAATGTTAGATAATTAATTTCAGCAGACTACGAGTTGTAGCGAAAGAGTGACCAATTTCTGTAAATGAATATAATCGAAATATAGGAAATGCTATTCTGTTTCAAATTTATTTTTCAGACAGTTATACCAACATTTAAATAAAAATAGTTCTCACATTTTAATGATATTGTAGTAGAGTAAGTACGTATCTAAGAATACCTCACATTTTATGACGTGTTGTATATCTGCTAGTGTAATCCCAGTTAATACTAAATACACAATTGCTCTACAAAACTTACATGATATTCAGTCTTATGTACATTCCAATTTTTATAACCAATTAGAAATTGTTTTATGTTTTTTACACATTTTTATGTATTTGGAAAACAATATGGGTAATTTTTATTTACAGTTATTCATTTTTTTCTTTAATTTTAAAAAAAAGTAATGAATTATGTTAGTGACAAATCCGTTATTTAATGTAATATATATACGTATATTGTAAAAAGAAGCACTTTTTGCATAAAAAGAGTCAATGATAAAACAATCAGTGCTACATATATTTTTAACGTTTTAGAATATTTTTAGCAGCAGCGCAATACTACAACTTGAGACTAAATTGACAGATTCAATTGTTTGTTTCAACTAATACTAGAATTAACGTTCTTAAAAATGGGCTCAACGAATATTTTGTACTAACTTAAACTTACTATTTATACGCTATTATAAAATTTGAGAACGTCTTCCCTTATACTTTACTTCGCCAGATATTTTAGAAATTCACACACTCTTAACTAAAATTGTCATGACAAATTTTAATTAAATTGTAAAAAAAAAAAAAAAAAAAAAAAAAAAAAAAAAATCATAGAAAATATAAATAGTAATATTATTATTATAGTAGAAATTATACCATTTTTAGGTTCTGAAAATGAGTTTATAAGGCACTAAATGATACAAATATGCTAATATATTTTAAAATAAATTTGTAAATAAGATAAATCATTTCTCTCCCAACCTTTAATGCATTTTTAAATTATCCAATTCCATCCTACATACGCATTTTCTGAAACTGAAATTATTTTACACACACACTTTTTTTTTTTTTAATAAAATATTGTAAAAATAAATCAAAGTTATATCTATATAGATAATAAGCATTCTAAACATATTTAAATAACATTTTAGAAAATGAACAAACCTCGTGCTCAGTTTTCATTTATAAATCATACTCTCAGTAATAAAGTATGTGATCTTAACACTAATTCTATTGCATTTCAAACAAAATAAAAAATATGTTTCGTAAGTTTAGTAATAATGATATATTCTCAAGCGTACGCTTTATATAAATATATTATTTTATTCTTAATCAATGATAGTATTGTGGATTATTCTTTAAGACATGATGCATAACAAATAGAAATACATGAAAAAACATATATTTAAATCTTGTTGTATGTTTATAGTTTATAGTTATAAATTAGAAAAAAAAAATATCGCTATGCCTTTCTCACAAACTAAAAGCAAGAAAAACAAGTGGGTAAGTGTAATTACAGATCGCACAGAGGGTTTCGTTTAATATTCCTTTCAAAACATTTTATCATTTTGCAAAATCTGTTAGTTCCACATTTCGCAACCAGGGGGTACACTCTATTCTAAATAAACCTCTATCCGAACGAAACAAATAATTCGTTTTACAAATTATTCGTTGATATAGTAACCGAGGGAATCGGGACCATAGCACAAGAGATAGGTAGTCGCCCCCTGGCTGTAAAGATTGTAACTAAACTATGTACGGCGATGGTTCATAATATGAAAGGGTGGTCAAAGGAGTATCGGATAAAGTTAGAAAAGTGCACACCGGGTGACAAAGGTGAAGGTTAAGAAAATTGCTAAAAATACAGAGGTTAGAACCCGTAGGGATAAGACTTTGTGAAAAATTTATGATTTTTCGTGTGATTGCAAGTATGCAAAATTTGACATCTCCAACTTAATTGGGGGCTGAGTTAGAAAAATTACTTATAATACACAAATTAGAGCCCAGAAGGGTAAATATAAGACTTTTTTAAAATTTTATGGTTTGTCGTTTGATGTGAGGTGTTCAGCTATAAGTATCCAAAATTTCAAGCCTTCAACTTATAGTCCAGGCAATAGGGGATTTTACTTGGCAAAATTAATGGTAGTTCTGGCAATCGGCTTACCTTATGTTTTTTGGGTTGCTGAGTCAGAATTTGAAACTTCCCTCCAAAATTTCTCCCGGCAACCCCCCCCCCCCCCAATTTTGATAAAATGCCCCCCCCCCCCTCCCCCCAAAAAAAGGTTTTTATTAAAAAAATCAAATTTTTATCGTTATAGGGGAAAAGTATCTAGAAATGAAAAAGTAGACAAAATTTACAAAAAATAACATACATGACATTTTGACGTAGGATGAATGGGGATGGGGGTATCCACCTTGGAACATGGGCAGCGGTGCTGCGTGGACTATGATGCGTAATTTCACTTAACCACTCACATCGTTTACATTCGCCCTCCCGTCTCCCCTCCAAACTTTCCCTATAAGGTTTACTTTAAGTTTTTTGGGTCGCTGAATCCGAATTTTTAACTTCCCCCAAAAATCCCCCCCCGCAACCTCCCCCCCCCCCAAATAGTTGTTTTTGTTTTAAATTTTTTATTGCTTTAGAGGAAAAGTATGTAGAAATTGAGAAAAGCGACAAAATTTGCAACAAATAGGATATATGACATTATCAGGCAGGATAAACGAGGAGAATGGGGTTCTGCCTCGGAATATTTCCCCGCGCGCTGTTCTCAAAAACCAAATTTTTTCAACAAATCAATTTTTTGGTGGGTTGCCGGGTGAAAATTTGGTGGGAAGTTACAACTTCCGATTCAGCGACCCAAAAAACATAAAGTGAGTTGAAATCCGGAACTAGTATTAATTTTGCCAGGTAAAATCCCCTATTGCCTGGACTTGCATAACTTAGTGCACGTAGCGCCGCAGTGCAAGTTCAGTGCAACACTCCCCCTCCCCGTTAATCCTACGTCATAATGTCATGTATCCTATTTGTTGCAAATTTTGTCTACTTTCTGAATTTCTACATACTTTTCCCCTAAAACAATGAAAAATTTAAATTAAAAATGACTATTTTGGAGGGGTTGCGGGGGGGAAGTTAAAATTTCGGATTGAGAAACCCAAAAAACTTAAATTAAACCTTATAAGGAAAGTTCGAAGGGGAGACGGGAGGGTGAATGTAAACTATGTGAGTGTTTAAGTGAAATTGTGCAACTTTGTTCACGCATCACCGCTGTGCATGTTCCGAGGCAGATCCCCCCTCCCCATTCATCCTACGTCATAATGTCATATATCTTATTTGCTGCAAATTTTATCTACTTTCTGAATTTCTAAATATTTTCCACTAAAACAATAAAAAAATTGACTTTTTAATAAAACCCTTTTTTTCGGGGGGGGGGGGGGGTTGCGGTGGGAAATTTTGGGGGGAGTTGAAAATTCGGATTCAGCGACCCAAAAAACATATAGTAAGCCTTTTTCCAGAACTACCATGAATTTTGCTAGGTAGAGTCCCTATACGGGCCCTATATTCCCTGGGCTATTAATTTGGAGCTCAGTTAGAAAAAAAAAAAAAAATTAAAATACACAAGTTAGAGCTCAGACGGTTAAATATAAGACTTTTTTCAAAATTTTATGATTTATCTTTTGATGTAAGATATTCAGATATAAAAACCCAAAATTTCAAGTCTTCAACTTAATAGGGGCTCAGTTAGAGAAAAAATCTTAAAATGCGCATGTTAGAGCCCAGAGGGGTAAATATATGCCTTTTTCAAAATTTTATTATTTGTCGTTTGATGTGGGGTGTTTGACTATAATAATCCAAAATTTCAAGTCTCCAATATATATAGTTTCTGAGAACGGGCTCTGTGACAGACAGAGGAGAGAGACGAATAGGGTTTCGTCAGATGGAAGAAACCCTAAAAAACAGAGATATCGAGAGAATAGAGAATACTCAACATAGAGGCTGACTTGGGTTTACTATTTATCTTTTAAGAAGAATATTTTATTTTACTATTAACATATGTCAGACAATTGCATCAGGAAATACTATAAATTAAAATATATTCGTTAAAACACGTACAATTGCTAAATCATACACAAAACAAGAACATTTAAAAGAGATTTTAGATATAAATATGATGAAAAAAACATAATATTTACGCAATGAATTGCTTCTGCAGATTGGAAACCTGAAGCGGTGTCATCCAGTGAGAACACCAGTAAAAATAAAAGGAAATAAGTTGGAGATGAATCGAAAATTTGATTGAAGATCATCAAATGCCACCATCCACGAAATGGAGATAGGATTACGCCCAAACAAGTTAATGGTGAAAATGAGAAAAAAAAAAGAAATATCGCAAAAAAGAAAAAAAAAGAGTTTTTTTAAATATTATGCCAAATTTTTTAGATGTTATAAGATAAATTATCGTTGCATACATTAGGCTCACGTGCAATGATTTCGATTGATTCTTTGATTATGCTTTCAGATGGGTTATAACAAAGACTTATGATTTTTAGCTCATCAAAATTTCAACAGCAGCTGTCTTTATCCAAATAGAAGGGAGAAATAGCTGTACTCTGCACTGTAAAAAAATACGACCAGTTTTCCCATATTAATCGGAAAAATACTTTCCCTTATCGTACCGGAAAAATTTCCGACCCAGCTCGAAATAAAATCCGTAAAATCGGAATAAAATACGTAAAATACCGTTTTATTGACTATTTCCCCTTTTTTACGTATTTTATTCCGAGCTGGGTCGGAAATTTTTCTGGTACGATAAGGGCAACTATTTTTCCGATTCCTACAGGAAAACTGGTCCGATTTTTTTTTTTTACAGTGTGTTTAGGCAGATTAATGTCACGACGATCCACTTTAATTCTTTCAGAAAACATACATTTATTAATGCCCATGTAGACTTTATTAATACTTTGTTAATTAAGACTTTGTTAACTTAAAATTATATAGTAACGCAATGGGAATTTCGTATATTCCAGATTTTTGATCAGATGGGATTTTGCCGAACACTGTAAAAAAAATACTGCCAGTTTTCCGGTAGGAATAGGAAAAATAGTTATCCTTATCGTACCGGAATAATTTCCGACCCAGCTCGGAATAAAATCCGTAAAAATAAGGAAATAATCAGTAAAACGGTATTTTATGGATTTTATTCCGAGCTGGGTTGGAAATTAATCCGGTACGATAAAGGCAAGTATTTTTCCGATTCATACCGGGAAACTGTCATTATTATTATTTTTTTTTTACAGTAAAATTGTCACAGATTTAAATAAGGTAATGGAGTGGAATTGCTAACAAATTTATGTTATATTTCTGTAGGATCAATTTTAGCTTCGCATCTTCAAATGGGAGTTTAGCATTCTCTTCAATTTCAAGGATGAATTTGATAATACTACTTAAACTATTGACATCTAACAGAAAACTTGCGCAATCTGAGAAACTGTAGTTCCGTAAGACGAAAATGTCATCCACATAGCATAAAAACATAGTAGTTTCGGATTAAATGCATCAAAGATGTTATTTTCCATAGGCCTTAACGCGAACTCTGCAAATAATTCGGATATTGGTGATCTATTGGTGCACCAGTTAGCTGTGTGTCAATAGTCTTATTAAAAATGAAAATATTACTGTAAACTAGGAGGTTAAGGCCGTATTTTATGAGGTTTTGTTATCTTGAGATAAATTTGCTTTATTTTCTGTTATTATGTTAATGTATTTTATGACATATTGCATATTGATGCATCACTTTTTCTAAGAAATAGGTGGGCGAAACAGCGGGAAATGATAGGTATGAACGGTAATTTTATCTTGTGATCTTTCAGTCTCACGTTTAAAATATGAGTAACACCTGTATGGTAAAACTTAATAATAGATTTCCTATTGTCAGTCCATTTTACCGTGCGAACCACATTTTGAACCTTACGGAAAATCCCGGTCTAGAAGTCGTTTTGTAGTAGTTCATAATCCATATTTGATATACAATCATTTATTTATTGATTTCAATGTAAACTACTCTGTCCTTTGCTTTGATTTGTTGATTTTGATTTGTTGATCATGTCCCAGAATTATGATGACAGCATATAAAAACATAATGTGTTTTAAAGATATTATATACAAAAGCCTATCTAAAATATATAAGAATGATAGTATATTCATATCACTGTCAACAAGGTACAGCAATCAATAAAATTGTGAAATTTATTACCATAGTATTTTTAATAGGCATTGTAAAATGTAAAATTATATAAGTACACAAAAGTGACACCACTTTTTAGTATTTACTTTAAGATGTTATTTGATTATTTTAAAAATTAATGTAAAATTATTCAGTTACTGATACAATTTTAAAATAGATATAGTTTGGAAAACATATCAATGAGTAGTGCATGTTTATATATGTGTAGATTCACAAATTTATAGAAATAGCGAAATAAAATTTTTAAAAGTGGTAAAACATTTATTTTATTCTCTTCAAATTATAAACAAGAAAAATGGACTTCACAGAAGAAAGCAACGACTCGCAAAATGAGACATTTGCTCGTTGATGTAAGTTTTAGACTGAAATTTATACTTGTGTTTACTCAATAAATTTTACGTACTGAAAATGTTATTTATCTTTCTCTCCAAAAGAACAAATTTAAACATTTAAGTTTTATTTGGTGGAAATGTTATTTATATTTCAATTCGTTAGAACGAATTTAACACAGTGCTTCTTAAGTGGAAAATAATAGCAAAGAACCCTTGATTCAAACCTAGTACGTATTATAATATTTTAAAATATGCTGCTAAGAAAATATTTTTACAAATCGTATAGGAAAAATGCAGCCCTTATATGAAAATAAAAAACAACATCTTTACTTAGCTTTTTACTTTAATCATGGGAAATCAAAAGAGAGATTTGTCGCACAAATAATGTCATAGGGAAATTCCGGGATTTTTGTCGCACATTTTTTATTTTATTTGTGTATAAAGTCCCATGGTGGATATAAACTAAAAAAAAATCATGCTGTGTTATTTAATGTTAAATATACAACTCGTGTACTGCGACAAAAAAAAAACTCAAAACAAATTATTAATATTTTTTAACATTTTTTTTTTCTGAAACATTATACTGCGGCGCGTTAACCGTACATTCAGGATGAGACGCCGCACTTGTGCGATAGTTATGCCACGCTTGTAATAAGAACAGAAAGAAATTATAAATAAAAACATTAAAAAAATATTCAAAAAATATTCATATCTGGACAAATTAACGATGTAATAACAAAATGAAACTAAATGAGTACGATGAAACTTATTAGTAGATTCAAATTAATAATTGTTGCCTACTTTCATCGACTTATTTTTTTACATTAAATTTTAATTGTTATTTCTGCAACAACATAATATCAATGTATTATAAAGGGAAAAGAAAATAAATTGTGTTTACATAATTTATTTGTTAACCCTTTCGTGACCGGTGGCTTTTACACAAATTTTATTCGGCTGGTACCACTTTCTTAAATGAAGTTACCTTTACTTAAATAATCATGAAAATGCTCTAATTAAACAGAGTAAATATTACTTTTCTTTTTTACTGGTGCCAGAAACAAATTTTGTAAGCTCTTTATGAAGATGCTTATATGTACATATGGTCCCGAATGGATTAAGCGACCTGCTTTTTCGACTACAATCTACAGAAAAAGTGTCGAAAAAGTACAGTCTTTATGTAACTACATTTAAACGCATGATGCAACGAAGCCAATTACACTTCTTTTTTGGAGAAGTTTGCAAAGAACGTCTGCGTTACGCGTAATCCATTTTTTCATTATTATCATCTTGAATTGCCTCTTTCTTGCCCTTCTTACTTTTTATTTTCCCCTTTTTCTCCTTTGGTTTTAGTAAACTTGATAACATGCCTAACAGGATTAGTCTGTGCAAAAAGAAAGGAAAAGTTAATAACATTTAATCATCCCGTACTAAAGAAACTGCGGCATGTATCCCATTTTACATGGTGCAGACGTCGGCCATCACAGTTACCTACCATCGCTAAGGGGAATGACGTAACCATACACACAGTTATCTATACAAACTCTACACTTAGTTTTGACTTCGAAATCATGCATGCATTTAGTAATTAGTGTATGAAAAGTATTTAAACATAACTTGTTTAAAAGTTTGGACAGTGAAATCATGCACTTACGTCAAATTAAGGATTGTATTTCTACAAGTAAACATCGAAATGCGATTACGCTGGTTAAAATAATCTCATTGCGCACCTATACTGTGCGTTTGATGAGCATCTATCGATAATTTCAAGAAATTCAAGAGGTGCGGCATCTATCCCGTATGCGGCGACTCTCCCTGATTTACCCTATATAAAAATACGTTATTACTAAGAAATAAGCAAATGGCACAGCTACTTTCTGTATGAAACATAAAAATATGTACAAAGCTTTATGTTTGACCGAATTAGAACGTCATCTTTTACTTACCTTTACCAACGAACTTAAAATCCTTTTCTTTGTCATCATCATTTAATTTGATTAGAAAAAAGAGCGAAAAGCAAATATATTTCGAAATTAGTTGTTGAAAAAAATATTAATCATAAACTATCACATTTTTAACAGGAATAGAATTTTTAGTAGCTCCAGTTATGTAAATTTAAAATTACAGCCTATTATTCCAAGTACTGTTTTGATTTATTATTTAAAAAATATTGATTATAAATGAATTTAACATTAGGTGTAATTCACTTTAAACATCTATTTTCTTAAACTGCTTAGCCAAATGATTTTCTGTTTGGTATATGAATATGATGTTAAAATTGGGATTTAGCATTGACAAACGTAAATTTTTGTACGATTTCTAGACGATTCTCTTAGGAAAATTAAAGTATATAATTAATTAACAGACTTATTTACTAATCGAATGATACTAGTCACATTTTTATATGATTGTTTGTTGTAGACATTGTAGGTGTTTATAATCTTTTACCTTCGAGCACACAGTGTAAGTAAAGTATTCTAATCTTAATTTGTGTGTGTATATGAGAGTGAACACGAAATATATCAAAATGGTACATGCGAGGAAATTCTAGTTTGGTGATGTGTTACATAAAACATTCCTGAAAGAAATGTCTAGATTTTCGTATAGATTTGCGGTCGAATTATTTTACGTATTTAATCTATTTTCAAATGGTTTCTTAATTACTTTGCTATGTATATTATGGCGAAAATCATTAAAGAAATTAGACAAAATATGTCTGATAAATATTGCGAGGACGTAACCAATAATTAATAGCGAAGATGATAAGTCTACATTTTCAAAACAGCAGGTCCAACGTTCGAATCTAATTGATTTCCTTCTTGTATATTTTTTGTGTTGTTAAAAATATCATTTTTAATTACTTCTGGATAGGAATCACTATTGTTAGTTAATAGGTTTTAGATAACTTCGTGGAAGTATGTTTTTAAACCTGAATGTTAATAATTATATTATGATTTAAATTAATGTTAAAATTTCATTCAAGACACTTTGCGTGAAAAAAACATATTCTACACAACATTTCTTGCTTGCTCTAAAACCCTATTTAAGTAGAAAACTTAATGAATAATCATGCAGTACGTTGTTTCAATCACATATAGAGTCATAACTCTTTTAATTTAGGCTGAGTCATCTGCCATTTAATGTGGCGTAAAATCTCTATTGAAGGATGAAATGTGACTGAAGAAGGCTGCGGCAAATGTGTCGAAGGCAGCAATTTGACAAAAGGCTGCTTTGGACCATAAGATGTGGATTAAATTTGGACTACATGATGCATATACATCAGCTCACCTAAAGGGAGTGTTAAATGAGGATGGTAAAGACGTCTATGAAACTGAAACGACATTTACATAAGCAACATCTTAAAAAAATAGTCCGTTACAGATCGAAAAAAGATGTGCAATATGTTGTTTGTTTTAAATATATAACTATTAGGATTTTCAAAATATGCAATACATGTCAATTTGTGTGTAGCATTCTAGTGAATATAGCATGGTGATGAAAATTGACCAGTGTAATGAAAGTTCTAAAATATTTTCTTTTTGACATAAATTGATTGTAATTCTCTCATTTATGGCCAAATCGGAAAACTTTCTGACATTTTTGTTTTACTTTTATAAATTCCACATTTTTCTAGTAAAGGTGTAGTTTAAGGAGCCATAATGACGACGACCTTGCTTTCCTGAAGGAGCGCAGATTTTTAACTATATGATTATTTTTATACATTGACTGCTAATTAGAAATAATTCTGTTTAATCTATTTTTTTATGTAACTTGAAGTTCCTTCAACTCCCGTCTTTCTGATTTTCGAAGCATTGTATAAACTTTTCTGTTGTGAAACACTTTTCTTCTTTCATCAACTCAGAAGTACCGTCTTTGTTACGGATATATTAGAGCTACACTTCCAATTTTTTTTTATTCGTAATCTGGTAGTATTGATTTCTATTGCATTTCTTTGTTAAATGCTGATTGATTCGAGTAGAAAACTTGATAAATATTAAGCTTCAATTCTTAAAAAATATATATTAAATTCATTTAAGTGCGATCATCACGAATTTATATACTACATTATATTCATGAGTATTTGACTGCTTGATGCATTTTTTTAAAACTTTCTACTCTCAATTCGATATTGCTTTTGAAGTTAGCTAACAAAGCTTTAAATATCATAATTAAGCATACGTCCATGCAAAAAGGCAGATTGCCAAGTAAAATTGATAGTTTTCCCAAAAATATCTCTTTGTATATATGTCTATTTAAAAACAATCAATTGCAAGCTTTAATTTTTATGTCAATTTCCTATTATTATTTATGTCAATTTCCTGAAGCTTAAAATTTTCGCATATGTGTGATATAAACTACAGCACTTTCGGCCATGTATTTTTTTTTTTTTTTTTTTTTTTGGATATGCTTAAAAAAGTACCGCCTGGTAATCTGTTGTGCAATAAATATTATTGAATTTAACATTAGAATTCCAAATTTTTAACTTGTATATTTTCTACACTGCCATATGACATCACGTTTCGTATCCGAACGTAAAGTGCACTGAAGAATCCGGAGATGATGTTTAAAATTCATCGACAGTATTAATAACTGTAAAGTTTGGTTCAATATATATTTCTAGATGAAATCCTTGGCTAAATAGTATAATTATATAATAATAGTATAATTGTATTAATCAGTAGACCTTATTATAAATCGATTGATACCAGACAGTTTTTTTTGCGATGATTTGCGCATAGCTAGCAAGGATAGAATTATTTTTTCAATTGTATATTATAAATATTATTGTAAATTATTTTCTTTCCATTCCACGTATGTTCAATATTAGAACTCTGAGATATATAACTTCGAGTACTTATCTTTACACAGGATAAATAATATATCATGCAGCCTTTCTTATTTCAACTGATGTGATATAATTTATTTATACTGAAAATTCCTTCCTTGATATTCGAATGCATTCGAAAGACAATTGTAGCGGATAATGCGTTTGCTTTAAACATAGATCAACGGTAAAAATATTTTGTGTGAGTGAAACTTGACAAAGAGAATTAAAGAAAACTGATATGGGATTGGTAATGAAAATGGGATATGCAACTGTAAATACCATTGTTACGCTGCCTATCACAACAAATAAAACGGAAAATAAACATAAATTATCATGAACACTTTATGTGAGTCAGTTAATTTAAAATAGATTTATTCTTCGACTTTCAATACAGGATTTGTAACATAAATCCAGTTTTTTTTTTTTTTTTACCTGCGATTCGAAGAATTAAAATTTTAACAGTTATACACCAGTTCTTTCTTTACAGAAAAAAAATATATTTGTAAAACATAAGATCAACTGGACAACCATTTTGAAAATTTATAATGAGCCTTAAACTTGTGTATGCAAGGCCTCCAAAATACCAACGTTTTATTTCCTGAAAATCTATAGACTCTTAGCGTTACATTAAAATCGTTACATTAAAGTTGTCCGATTGAACAATAATTAAATTTATATGAATTCTAAAGTTATAAATTTTGAAAGTACGGAAAAATTTGCAATTATATAAATGCATGTACATACAGGAGAAAACATGGAATAAATACTACAGAAATGTGTGATAAAGTAGTTAAAGAAAAGGGAATACAAATTATGATAAAAAAATTAACTGAAAATCTTTGCCAATGTTCTTTATATTAATTGCATTAACTCTAGAAATTTACTTTCTACAATATATTGCATTATAAAAATAGTCCTTGTATCTATTTTCATCCTTTTTAAATTAATTTTGCCTTAAAATACGAAAATACATTCTATATAAAAGTGGTACTAAAATCGATATCTTTATTTTTTTTTCTAAGTGAATGATTTCGTTGTTTTAAAGAAATTATTTAAATTTTGATTCATTTATGGAGAGCTCACAAACACATGCACACTTACAATGATATGTTTAAATATGTTTAAAATTGATATCTGCAATATTCCATTCTTAATTAATTTTTTAGTCATTGAATTAATAATCGTTAATGAGCTCCGAATTATCATGATTTGCTATTTTTTAATCTTTAAAAATTGTCCAGAAATTTCTAACTAATCTCCTCACTTTATATACTGCAATAAGCGAAACAATTAAAAGTGATTTATGCTATTTTACATTACTTTGCTTACAGATAGTGAAAACCTATATGGGAATTGTATAAATATTTTTAAGAATGTAAATAAGAATATAGCTTTTTAAGATGAAGGACATATGCATTTTTAAGGATAAAACTTGAATAGTATCTGTAATATTTTATGACCAATAACGGTATTATTATTTGTGTATGATTTATTTCGTTATAAACACGCTTCGGTGATGTACATCAATGGATACATATCTTGTTATACGCCATGATATTTTTCAAATATTTATTATCGAAATATCAAGATGTTTGACATTTTCATATATTTTATATTTATTTTTCAAAAGATTGTGCACGATATTTTTTTTATAATTTTAATTAAGGGGACAAGGGACCTTAAAATCCTTAAAAATATTTTTATTTTTATTTTTTGTAAATTTCATCTAATTATTATTCAAAGGTACTTTATATGCATTATAGCATGCATTTATCACAAAAAAAATTATTTTTATGAAAAAAAAATGTAATTTTGTCTTAGAAATCTTCGAAATGTCGCTTGCGCATTCCATATCAATGAAAATCCCCAATATTTTTTATAAAAGTCTGTTTTATATATATAAATAAAATAGAGCATCGAATTTTATATATTTGAATTTAAAGGTAAAAAAAAATAAAAATAAAAATTTTGAATTTTTTTCGAAAAAATTTTGAAAATTTTTCATTTTTTTAAACCTTTAAATTCAAATATATAAAATTCGATACTCTATTTTATTTATATATATAAACCACACTTTTATTAAAAATATCGGGGATTTTCATTGATATGGAACACGCAGGGGGCATTTCGAAGATTTCTAAGACAACGCGTAAAATTCCATTTTTTTCATAAAAATAATTTTTTTTAATTTTTTTTTGTGATAAATGCATGCCATAATGCATATAATGTACCTTTGTGTAATATTTAAGATAAAATTTACGAAAAAAAAAATCGAAAATTTTTGAAAAAATTTCAAAATTTTTATTTTTATTTTTTTTTTTTTTTTACCTTTAAATTCCAATATATAAAATTCGATGCTCTATTTTATTTATATATATAAATCAAATTTTTATAAAAAAATTTTTGGGATTTTCATTGATATGGAACGCGCAGGGGCATTTCGAAGATTTCTAAGACGCGTAAAATTCCATTTTTTTCTCAAAAATATTTTTTTTTTTTTAATTTGTTTGTGATAAATACATGCCATAATGCATATAATGTACCCTTGAATAATATTTAAGATGAAATTTACAAAAAAAAAAAGAAAAAATTGAAAAATTTGGAAATTTGAAAATGTTTTCGAAAAATTTTTAAAAAATTTCATTTTTTTTTTACCTTTAAATTCAAATATATAAAATTCGATGCTCCATTTTATTTATATATATAAAACAGACTTTTATAAAATTATTGGGGATTTTCATTGATATGGAATGCTCAAGCGACATTTCGAAGATTTCTAAGACGACACATAAAAATCCATTTTTTTTCTCAAAAATATTTTTTTTTAATTTTTTTTTTTGTGATAAATGCATGCTATAATGCATATAATGTACCCTTGAATAATATTTAAGGTGAAATTTACAAAAAAAAAAAAAAAAAAAAAAAATATTTTAAGGTCCCTTGTCCCCAAAACGAGTGTAAATGAATTCTGTAACTGTTATTGGCTGTGTCTTTCTGTAGATCAAGAACATCTGCTTTGGCAGTAACTTTTTTACTCCTCTTCCCTTTTAAAAAAGGAATATTTTCCAATCTTTTTTTGGCAACGAATTTTTAAATGTAAACTGTACAGTTTAGAGAAATTAATTACAACTTCATTAGAAATAACCACTTCTGGTTTTGATTTTTTTCCGTTTAAACTGCACTAGAGGTTACGGAATGAAAAAGCACACAAAATTACATTTATGTTTAATGTTTTTAATTAAAACAAATTACCTTGTATAAAATTTTGTTGTATATCTATAATTATTTTATATTTGTCAAGAAAGTCTATATTTTTTTATTTATTTATTTTTTTTTTTTGTAAATGTAAAAGAAAATTTGGATTTCTTAATTAGTTTATCTTTGATTTTGTTACATAAGCGGTGGAAAAAGAAAAATACATCTAGAATTATGTTTTATTAAGTTTTCATGCTAACTACAATACGTTTTAGTTTCTTATTCATATTAAGTCTCTAACATATGTAACATATTATTCAGAATCCGGGGTGGAAACTATTCTTATGTTACAAAATAAAACTGGATAACTTATCATCGACTAATAAGTTTTAATATTTACGTCGTATTTACATGTTACTATTTACAAAATAACTCAGTTAATTTAAAATACGGCATAGCTCAAATGCCTTGTCGGCAACAACTTTGTAAACATTCTTCTCCTCTCGTAAAGTCTAATTTACTCAGCTTGTCAGTTCTTTTTAAGGAAAAGAAAAAAAGAAAAGGAGAACAAATATGATGGAGTGCGTATTGTTCGAGCGTTACACTCTTCCCCTCACACTGCATTACTTGTCCCTCAGATGCAGTGTGCATTTCCTGGTGGGATTCCTTCGGGATGCTTTCTGGTGCCTAAAATCCTCTATGGTTCTCGTGTTTTGTGATCCTTTCGTAAATATTTGCTGGCTGGGCGTCTGACATTTCCCGGCTCTGCCTCTAGGACGAATAAAGCCTTTACAACCTCCACCATCATCTTGCGTGTAAGGACACTAAACTGATATATGATAATTTCCTAAGGGAGAAAAGGGGTTTACTTTAGTGGAAATGGTATAAGAAGTAGGAGATCTTTGTTTTCCATAGTACCCATTATCATGTCTGTAACTTCCAGACCTATAAACCAATTTGTAATTATCCTGATCATTAGTTCTAAGATCATTTTCATATCTCTTTTCGAATTTGCTAGACGAATATGCAGTTCGCCGTGCACTATACCTGTGTGATATTTGGGAATTTCTTTGCTCCTGATAGCTACCTCTACTTGATCGTCGGCCATCATAATTATAATTATTTCGAGCATGATAGTAGCCTCTATTTTGTAGCTAGGAGAAAAATTTGGATTATACTTTATTTTTGAAGTAAGTGAAGCACTTTCTAGCGTTTCAGATGCATCATTAGGTTCAACCATATCTGATGAACTATTCACCAAACCTTCACTTTCTGTCATATCTTGAGATATTAAAGAATCTTTACTCTCAAAATTTTGAGGAATCTCTGATTCATCTTGGTAAGTATTCTCTGAAACATGTTTGTCATAACTTTTTTTACTGTAATATCCATGGTTAAATGACTGTTTAACATATTTTTGGCCATATCTATTATTGCTTCTGTTAACAATTGGTCTCTTAAAATTTCTGTTCTTACACCTATAATCGAAATTCCTACGGCAATCTGTTACATAGCCTTTTCTATCATGTGCAGGACTATCAATTTCATCAGATAAAATTATGCCCATCCATGATCCTGTATCAATATAATGTTCAACTTTAGGTGTAGCCTCTTCCCCTAGTTGGAAGCTACTAGTAAATTTTTCAAGCAGTTCATTCAACCTAACTTGTTGCTCTGAAGTGAGATGTCTACCTTCATCTTCTCTAAGAAAAATGGTGTCTAATTCAATGGATTTTACCGCTAATTCACTGGGAGGTCTATATGTATCTTCAGCGAATCTATACTTCCACCTACATCTATCAGCGAAGAACCATTCTTGATTTACTACATCCAAAACAATTTTTGCTTTGCGTAAAAAATCGATTCCTATAATTGTACGATTATTTCTGGCATTCGGCAGAGCATAAAGTGTTGTTTTAATGTCGCGACCTTCAATTTTAACACGAACTTCTGTTTTATAAACTTCGGTAGTGTTTTGTAGCCCATCCGCTAAGACTACGATCATTTGAGTTTTTTCAAACTTCACATCTTGGTCTTGTAATAAAGAAAACAAAACTTCACCCGCAACGCAATGTGTTGCGCCAGTGTCAGGACAAGCTGTGCCAGAGAGACAATTTATGCTTATTTTTAACAATAATGTTGGTGATGTTTGCATATTACATGTACGAAATTCTAGTGATTGAAAGTGCACCGATACATTTTTCGGAGAACAGGTTGGACACTTGGATTTAATAACTCCCTGGTTTCCACAACCATAGCAACTTAACATTGGTCGAATTAAATTCGAATGGTAATTAATTTTATTTCTCTTGGACTCTTTTTGATTGCCAATTTTACAAAAATCATTTCTTTTAAAATCTAAAGGCGTTTTTTCAAAGCGATTAGAATTCCCGACCTCACTGATTTTATTTGATCTCTTTATTTCTACTTTGTGTGACCTCAAATTGTCATATAAATCTAACTTTTCAGCTAATTCAACAGGATCTGTTAAATTCTCCCATTTATCTAAATAATGTTCTTTGCAATCAGGGGAAACCTTTTTCTTTAATTGGTCAGCAATAATTAATTCCGATAATTTTTCAAAGGAATTTATATTTAATTCGGATAGCCATCCCTCAAAATAGCTTCTGATTTCAAAATAATATTCTTTCCAGCTAATATCGGTTCGCTTTGGATGTCGACTAAACAAAACTCTAAACCTTTCAGCAGTTAATTTGAATCTCTGCAACAATATATCTTTAACATAAGAATAATCCTCAAATTTTTCTTCCGGTTCACGAGCTATCAATTTACCGATTTCATTTGGAAGGACTCCAATTAAATACGTAATCCACAGTTCTTTAGAAACCTTTAAAAGTTTCATTTGCCTCTCAAAAGTTATTAAAAATAAATTCATATCATCCTTTTCAGGATTGAAATCGGGTAAAATCTTTTTCAAGTCAACGCGGATTGAAGAAGTTTCTAGAGGGTTGCTTGTATTTGCAACAACATCTCTTGTTCCTGCTTCTAACCTGAACTTCTGTAGCTCAAATTCTCTTTCTTCGGCTAAACGTTTCTCTTCCTCAAGTCTTTCTTTCTTCTACGATATTTTCATAAATTCCCTGTACAAAATCTACGTTATCTTTAAATGCCTCATTATTTACAATTTTATCGCGTAATTCGAGGACTTTATCATCTCTACTTACTTCTACTTTTAATTCTGAAGCTAATGGGATTAAATCAATTTTCTTACCCTTGGAAAGAAACGCCATCATTTGAACTAAGTGTGTTTTAGCTAAGTTCAAACTTAATTCGTGTTACGAATAACTCTTAGCAAAATACGTAATTTTAAACATATATAGAACATAAATAACATACAATATCTTTCAAAACTCAATATAATGACACCAACTATTTGCCTTTTTTTTTTTTTTTTTTTTTTTTTTTTTTTACACAATAATATCAATCATATAATAATTAAAATAATGCCAAGCACTCATTTATAATAACTTCATAATAAAATAGCTCAGTGCAACTATATAAATGTATAAAATAAAGCAAACGATTTTTATTTTTCAATAATAATTATTAGAATTATTTCTCTTATGAATATCTTCATCTAATTCAGATACTAAAATACTTGAAGCTGTAGACGACTTTTCGTATTTCAATTCTAAGGAAAATATCATTCAGCTGAATAGAACAATTCCAAAATATTTACGAATCAAATACAATTTTCAAAAATCATCAGATTCCGGATGAATCAAAAGTACTTTTGTATAAATTTTTGTACTTTAGTATCTAAATTTTCTTATTAAAACAGTTTAACACAATTTAAAAATAATACTTATCTTCATATCTTGCTTCTATTCGTGCCAGACGTTGGGGAGCCACTTCTGTAACATATTATTCAGAATCCGGTGTGGAAACTATTCTTATGTTACAAAATAAAACTGGATAACTTATCATCGACTAATAAGTTTTAATATTTACATCGTATTTACATGTTACTATTTACAAAATAACTCAGTTAATTTAAAATACGGCATAGCTCAAATGCCTTGTCGGCAACAACTTTGTAAACATTCTTCTCCTCTCGTAAAGTCTAATTTACTCAGCTTGTCAGTTCTTTTTAAGGAAAAGAAAAAAAGAAAAGGAGAACAAATATGATGGAGTGCGTATTGTTCGAGCGTTACAATTTCTTTTTTGTGAATGTAAAAGAAAATTTGGATTTCTTAATTAGTTTATCTTTGATTTTGTTACATAAGCGGTGGAAAACGAAAAAGACATCTAGAATTATGTTTTATTAAGTTTTCATGCTAACTACAATACGTTTTATTTTCTTATTCATATTAAGTCTGGAAATATTTATTATAATAGGTAAATTGACTCTCAAGAAAATTTCGGATATAAATGAAAAATATCGTATATATATATATTAAAATATCGGATATTTTTTTATATTTTCAAAAATAACATGATATTTCAGAACCGTGGTTATAAAAGTAATATCATGATATTAAAGAACCTTGGTTATAAAGTAATATCATATCTTTCAAAGACTTTCGGTACGGATAATTTAATATTACTGTTTCAATTAAAATTTACATATCTTCTGATTCTCGAAAAAGTATTCTTTATTATGAATTGAAACTGAAATATTTGTCTAAGTATCACATGGTTACATTATAAAAGAATAAATCACAGCGACGTAGTTTATAAAATCCAAATTTATCTAAAATTATTCATTTCAGATAAATTTGAACTGAATAATTTAATTTAATTATTTTGAACCCTATATTTAAAATAGTAATATTAAAGATATAGCATCATACTGTTATTAATATATATACGTATATATATCCCGTGATTTGCAAGTATTCTTATAAAAATACTGAAAAACCCCCGACGGTGAAAGGGTAAAAACATCATCTCGAAATATGAAATTAATATCCCGCATAGATATATTTAAATTGCTTGGCAGTAATATTATTTGGCCATCTTCAATGTGACGTAATTACTAAAATTTACAACTAAAACGCATAAATGTATGTATTATTTTACAGTTTCCTTTCTCTTTTAATATTCATGTGTAAATACAATTTTCATGACATAATTTTCAATATTTTCCTGCTTTTAACACGTACTCATTTAATAGCAATTTTAAAGTTTTTTTTTCAGTTTTTAATAGTCACGTGTAAACAAATTTTTAATCGTAGGGAAATATTATTCCTTGCGCTGTTTTTACCATTGAAAACAATATGTATAATAATAGCCTAAGTCATGTGACTATCATCAACAGTTTCGGGCGGATCCCTTCAATTTTTATATGCCAGGCGGCCATTTTGGCACTTTAATGTTAGCCAGCCACAGGTGATAAGTCGTAAAATATTATTTTATCATCATCATTTAATTTACATTATAATAGTCCAAGTCATGTAACTGCCATAAACAATTACGGACTGATCCCCTCGCTTTTCATAAGAAAGGTTTCCATTTTGATTAAAGAATCAAAATTATTTTTTCGAATAGAACTATATAAAAGTTGTCATGATCACAAATATTTCTTGGTACTTCTATGTTAGGTGTGTGCAAATCTCGCCTACAGCTTTTTTTTTAACTCGCCAGGTAGCATTTATTTTTTTTTTATTTATCGAGTTGAAAATTAAATCAGTCGTACTTGGTTATCCCATCGACCAAAAATCTATCGCCAAACTATAAGATTAAATGCCAATAATGGTTGATCGTAAATGTCACATTCACTTGACTTTAAGGAAGTTACACATGTTTACGCCATCAAGGGATTTTTATTTCGACGATTTATTAATTTTTTTTTTAATTTTTATTAATGTTATACTAATTTATTTGTTCTTTCGTTATTGAAAATAAAAATTATGTCAATTTGTTTAATTTGGCAATATATAAAATTTGGCAAAATTAGTCGACGGTATAACTCAGTAGTATCATTAAAACATTGCTTTGAAGTTGAAATTAAATGTCATGATTTGTTGCATTATTTAATATTTAGCACAGATGTCATATATGCACCGAGTTTGGCGTGATTTTTTTTTTTTTTTTTTTTTTTTTTTTTTTTTTTTTACGACAATTTAGCGAAAACTTCGTTTTCGAATACCAGTTACATAAGTATTTAAAAATTATTTTCTATTATTCTTAAAGTGGAATAGTAATAAATAAAAAAGTTTAATTGATAATTATAGAGCAAAACAATTTATATATGTATATATATATTTAAATAAAAAGAAAGTAGATTTAAATAAACATTTATTAATAAATAAGCAACAATAACCGGGTTACCAAGTCACGCAAAATAATGCCATTTTGGCGCTAATTAAGTACCATGATGCGTATAAGGCACCTGTGACTAATATTTTTCTTTTCATTTCGTTTTTAAAAAAGAAAGAAGCGAAAGCCATTAATATTAAATATTTCAGTTTTAAATGAAAGTTTTGTATTAAATAAAATGATAATGAGATTAAAAAAAAAAAAAAGACGTTAAAAATGTTTGGCGATTTATCACCTGCTTCGCACCAACATTAAAATACCGAGTTCTTGATTTATCTAACAGAATCTACACATTTGGCGAAAGATTGTTCAAGTGAATTGAAATGCATTTAAGGGAGGGTAAACTGGTCGCCAAATTAGTTTAAAATAATAACCTTTTCTAAAATATGAAAAAAATATATATATCTGGTATGATTAAAATTTGAGTTGCCATCATTAGAGAAAAGTATTTAAAATTAGAAAAAAATTAATATTTCAAAAACTAATTCGAATTTTAAAATTTTAATACCAGTTTTGAGATCTGAGAATCAATAAGGATTTTTGGTGTTAATTTCTTTGCATAATTTTCTATATTTTAAGAGAAATCGCCATGAAACTTAATCAGTTGTTTAATCGGTCGTTTCATATAGTCGTTTCATATAATCGTTTCATAAAACCGTTTCATGAAACCGTTTCATAAAATCGTTTCATAAAATCGTTTTATAAATTCGTTTCATTGGAATTTTATATATATAGGGTGAATATTAAGTTTCACTTACAAATACAAATGTTTATATATAAAATTCAAGGAAATTTAATGTAGAATACAAAAATAAACATAATTAAAATATCGCCATTACAAAAAAAGTTACACTTACTTTAGTCTAAAATACAAACATGAATGCTGACGTGTATTGTTATAAAGGCTTTATAGCCAATCACAATGACTGATCTGAGAAACAATCAAATGTCAGTAACTAAACTGTAGTATGTTTTGATTTGTAAAGTGGTATTTTGCTGGAATGAATTGTGCAGAATTCTAATACCAGTGTAACTAAATAGTATAATGTTTTTTTTTCTATCTTTTTCTTAATGCAAATAATTTAAAACAATGTCATCAACAATAAGAACTGATTGGACACCTACAAAAACAAGCAGAATTATCATATTAGAGAAGACGGTCTGTCTTATGCTGAAATTGCAAGACAAGTTGGTGGATTAGTCACTGTATCTGGTGTACGACAGTTGCACTTACATTATGAAGAAACTAAATCAGTGATAAATAAGGCGATATCAAACCGAAAAAAATTGGACGCAAGTGCTTTTGACGATAGAAAGATAAAAAGGATATGCCTCAAAGGTAAAAGAAATTTATCAGATGCTGTTAGATGTGAAATGAATGCAATGAGTATTTCAGTTAGTTCAAGAACAATAAGAAGAATAATAGCAGGTTTTGGACTGAAAGTTAGAATTCCGAAGAAAAAACCACTTTAAACGAGTTCAGTGGGCAAAAGAACACATAAATTGGCCTTAAAATCAGTGATAGCAAATAATCTGGAGCAATCAGAGTAAATTATCGCTCTTTGGTAGTGATGGATGAGAACATACGATACGTAGAGTAGAGGAATGACTGCATCCTGATTGCATTGAAGCAACTACATAGAAACACCCAACAAATGTCACGATTTGGGCCTGTATGTCGGCAGATGGTGAGGGCCGCATTCAAGTGATTGATAGCATTCTAGATGCCAAAAAACGCATCGAAACTGTCCTGGAACCAAAATTGATACCTTCCATCAGGGATCTCTTCCCCAATAAAGTTCCATTTATATTTCAACAGGATTCAGCTTCATGTCATACGGCCAAAATTTGCAAAGAATGGCTTAAAAATAAAAGCATGCAATTATTACCCTGGCCAGGAAACAGCTCTGATCTGAATCCTTTATAAAATTAGTGGCAACGTTTGAAAATCATTGTACAAAAAAACATCAGTGAACTTTCTGTGTTACCGGTCTTCTGTTACCATTTAATTTCGCAGCCGAGTATCATTTAAAACATGGAGTTATGGAAATAAACTTTACACCACTCATAAATCTTGACACTACACATATTTAAAACTCAACGCTTTTAATACTCTAAAAACATTTTAAAATAAACAATAATCAGAACTATATAACACTCTATTCCACACTCCACTACATTTTTCGACCTCTTCTGTATCAGCTCTCACGATCTTCTGTTTCGCCCGTTGCCAGTTGAGTTACCTAAAGTTCAACGGCAGACTGTGAATCAAAGTAAAAACGTCCATTCTAGACATTTCAGTTTATCCGTTGGGTTTCACTACTCTGATATCTGCATTTAAATTTATCCGTCGGGTTTCACTACTCCGACAACTGCATTTAATTTTGTCCGTTGTATTTCACAACTCTGACAGCATCCATCTAATAAAACGCAAATTATTGAAGCTATAATTGATTCTTAGCACCGTGTGATTAAATAGAATAAACATTAAATACTAGTTATCTGAATAAAAAGACGCCAAAAATCTCTTATAAAACAAGGCTTGTCCTACTAAATATTAAATGTGTACGAGTAACTTTAAAATACAATGAAATCTAAGATACATCTTATTTTTTGTAAGCGTAACCTTCATGTAATGCAGATATTTTAATTATGATATTTATTAAATTCTACATTACATTTCCTTAAATTTTATATATAAACTTTTGAATTTAAGTGAAATTTATTATATTCTTCAAGCACACAAACTTACAAAACATGAACATTTAAAAAAAAACTTCCGCAATTTTGGCCACTACTGCATGAACTTTTCATAAAGTTTGGACTTATCAAAAAATATTTAACTTGAAGAAAATACATTTTCCCATAAATTGTCACTTTTAAAATGCATACAAAAAACACAAATAGTGTATTAAAATTACTTGTTATGAACAAGTATAAAAAACATAATCCTTCAAAATAAAGCTTTCCCTTACCAGTGTGGATAATTTGTGTAATAACCAAAGTGATTTTTTCATACGCTGGGTTTTAAAGTACCGGACTTTTTTCTATATGATGTAAGGTTTTTACAGAAAGGGTAAAAAATTCTAGACAGGTACTCATATGATCTAGTAAGTTGAAAAACATTTGTTGGAAAAACCCTTATCGAAAGTTTATGTCTTATATTTTTTTTTAATATTTTCAGGTTTCCCATAAGTGACACGAAGTAGGAACTTGTTTAAAACTTTTTTTGGCGGCACGCCAGGAAAAGTCGTATCCTTCTTCTCATTTTTGGAATTTTTACTCTTTTTATCCACAGCTTCTTAAGAGGCAACAAGCAATGATTTTCAATGTTACTTGGAGTCTTTATGACTAATCTTGTAATTTAGCAATTAGACAGTCTCATTCCTATATAAATATATTTTGCATTTAATAATCAGTCCAAAATTCAAATTTGTTCCAACACAGTAAATGACAGAATTTGTTTATTAGTATTCTCGAAATTAGCATATAAAACTGCACGGGTAACTCACTTTACAATTAAAGAGAAAATCAATATAGAACTGCATATCTCATTTAATTTTTGCACATAAATGTAAACTTCAGTATTATAGAGGAACAGATGAATGCTTTGTTGGGATACACAATTCAACTCCACTTCCTGTGGAAGAGCAGTCATGTATCACATATTATAGGAGCCATAAAAACAGTCTATACATAGTACAATGTATATACTATAATATAAACAAGTTGGAAATTGCTCGGCAAACGTGGCAAATGAGGTGCGTTCGTACTATAACTAGTTTTATAATTATTTTTTGCACCCGATATTGTACTGAATGTATATTTTTTTGCGCTTCATAAGTGCATAGTCTGTAACATCATTAAAATGCACTTACAATATTTTTCCCCCATTCCCCGTAATGTAACGGAAAACTTTTGACTGTCCCTGTAATTAAACTATACATTCGATTTTCATAAAATTTGAAATGGCTCGACAAAATTTTGCAGCAATTATATATTTCAAATTTCAGACCATTCGGAAGGCTGTAAAATCATTAAAATGCATTTGCAATAATTTTTTCCCATTGGCCAGAATGTAACGGAAAACTTTTGGGTGTCCCTGTAATTAAACTATACATCCGATTTTCATAAAATTGGAAATGGCTCGACAACTTTTTGCAGCAATTATATATTAAAAATTTTAGTCCATTCGGAAGGCTGTAAAATCATTAAAATGCATTTGGTATAATTTTTTTCCCATTGGCCGTAATATAACGGAAAACTTTTGGGTGTCCCTGTAATTAAACTATACATCCGATTTTCATAAAATTGGAAATGGCTCGACACAATTTTGCAGCAATTATATATTAAAAATTTCAGACCATTCGGAAGTCTGTAACATCATTAAAATTCACTTGCAATAATTTTTCCCATTGGCCGTAATGTAAAGAAAAACTTTTGACTGTCCCTGTAATTAAACTATACATCCGATTTTCATAAGATATGAAATGGCTCGACAAAATTTTGCAGCAATTATATATTAAAAATTTCAGATCATTCGGTCGGGTAGTTTTTGCTCTGTTATATGCGGACGGACGGACAGACAGACGGACGGACGGACAGACGGATAGACAGACGGACTGAACGACGACTATAGTGCTACTTATTTATATAATTACGAACGCACTTAAAAAGAACGGGTAAAGGAAAATAAAGAAAAAATGTCTTTAAAGAAAATAATGCAATTAAAAATGTAGGAAAGAGAAGTGAAGAAAAGATAGAGGTTTATAGAGTGTTCTTTTTAATATATTCCTAATATAGGCTTAAAATAAGCATTGATTTTGAAAATTGAAAGTTTTCATGATGTATGTATCTGGAATGGGGTATATGCAGAGAAAAATATTACATTGAGTAAAAAGTTTTCCGTCATGGAGAGATACCTTCCGCTGCTGTCCAACTGATACCAACTGCTGTAATTTGTGTGGTTGTTAGACTTTCCACAAACCAATTTTTGCATTTGAAAGCTGAACATAGGAATTATATGACTGTGTAATTTGTTTCTTAAAAATTTATTATCTTGTGTTTCAAAAAAGTTTCTAAAATGGAGCTATCACGTCAGCAGATCCGAACGATTATGTACTATGAGTACCGTAACAAACTAAGTGAAACTGAATGCCACAGCAGAATGTGTGAAAGTTTAGACATCAATAATGTTTCTTTTGATACAGTCAAAGTTTGGTTTCGGAAGTTTAGGATTGGAAATTTCGACATTGAAGATGAATCACGTTCTGGTCGCCCTATTGAAGTTGATTGTGAGCAGTTAAAGCAAATCTTTGATCAAGACAGAAATGTTTCAACACGAACTATTGCATTAGACCTCAAAGTTTGCCAAAATATAATAATTAACGCACTTAAATGCATAAATCTAATGTTTAAGTTCAACCACTGGGTGCTTTACGAATTGACTGCTGAAGACAAGCTCAAAAGAAAAAACTGTTTATTGGCTCTGCTCAAAAATCAAAGGAAAGAGATTAGACAGAATTGCAACCTGCGATAAAAAATGGGTGTACTACAACAATACAAGCCGTAAAGATGGTGCTTAGCACATGGGTAAACAGCAGGCTCGGTTACAAGACTAACCGTTCCCTAACTAACAAGAATGTGCTTCTCTGCATCTGGCGATATAGTCGCTGAATTCTGTACAAAGAGAAGCTGAAAAGCGGACAGACTATCAACAATAAAATATACATAAACATGCTAATCAAAGCTCGAGATGCCATTCGCGAAAAATGAAGAAACGAGTTCAGAAGGAATGTGGTTCTCTTTCATCGAGATAACGCCCGGCCGCAAGTTAGTATGATGACCGGCTGGACGCTCTACAAGCTGGAGTGGGATTTTATGTAACATCCACCATACAGCCCCGACATGGCCCCCTCGTATTTCTATCCCTTTTCACATCTTCAGCTGCATCTTGATGGTGCAGTCTTCAAGTGAGGAGGTCATAAATGATTTCGATTTTTCGCAACAACCCTGGAGCAGGTTGCACCCTTACATAGGCCAGAGAAAACGAGTGAGGTTTTAGAAGTTCAGGCAATGGTCGTTAAGTGATGTGGCACACCGTACCAGGTTATGACACTCCTATTTACTTTCCTGCCATACCGGACGGAGCGGGAGATTTGAAATGCTAAAACTAGACCAGGTATTGCAAAATAACCCCATCTTACGGTATATATATATATATATATATATATATATATATATAAACGTTTCACCAAGTGACACGCGAGACATCATCAGTACAAAATATCCATTCCATAGCAAATGACGGAACCAATCAAGGAAAATTTTCAGCCATAAAATAGCTGTTATTAAGATTTTAGCCTTCAGGGCCATTAGATATTGCAGTTCCAGTAATGATTTTGAAATAGAGAAATGTAAAATTTATTGCGATTTGGTTAATAGTAGCAATCCTATTAGTCTCGTTAAAAAAATCTTTAAAAATACTTTACATTTTGTAAATTCTACTCCCCCCCCGCCCCCTTTTGAACGCTGTAAACCAAACTCTTTTATCTGTATGCGTTATTATAAGAACATTTCTGATGAAATTTCTGGCATTCTAAAATCATTCAATATTGGGGTTTCTTTTAAGCCAATTAATAAAGTGTGTTCCTTTTTGGATAAGCATAAAATTCAATATGATAAGTCTAAATTATCCGGTGTCGTTTATATTATTTCTTATAAATATTACAATAGTGTTTACATTGGGGAAACAGGTAGATCATTGGAAATTCTCCTAAAAGAACATACTTGTGCTTTAAAAAATGGTAATTTGAATTCAAAAATTGTCAGCATTCACTTCAAACGAATCACATACCGCTAATTGCGAACGCCAGTATTTTGAAATCGGGTTGTAACAGCTATCACGGTAGATTACTCCTTGAGGGTTGGTTCACTCAATTGCGATAGCTTTGTATGAAGCTCGTTCTGTCATTAGTGAATATTATCTGTTTTAAAATATTTAACTTTAACTGTCCTTGATTTGTTCTGTCGTTTGCTATTGAATCGCTATTTTGTACTGATGATGCCTCGCGTGTCGCTTGGGGAAACGTTTACTAATTATATTTTTAATTGTTGTTAAGTTAATTTTTATAAATAGTTAAGTAATAATAAGAAAATTTTATTTTTTAACTATGTTCAAGTCACTCTTAATTATTTTATTTGGTGTTTTAATGGTTTTTAAATTCAGGCGTTAAATGTACATATTCTGCAGAGTAGTTTAAATCTGTTTTATAAGTGTCTTGCAATAAAAAAGAGACTGTTTTCGGTTTAGCAAATGATTTAATTTTATCAGTGCGTTATTTATATACAATAGTGATAAATACGGAACAATGTTTGATGATTAATCACCTTGAAGTTCCCGGTAGCCATCCCAGAAGTTTAAGAACTTGCGCATAACTTCCCTTTTGTGAAAAACAAAGACAGGCTATTACGATGGTAAAACCGTAAACAACTTTCCGGCTGGAGGTGGATTCTGGCTGCGCATCGAAATTCTTTAATAATGCTTTGCATACAGACGCCACATGATAACTGGCATTATAAAACATCAGAAAAAACCCTTTTTTGACAGGATTCCGCGTAGAATTTTCTTAAATTATGTTTTCAGTTTCAGTAAGGTAGCCCATTTGATGTGTAGAATATATGGACTCATAAACCGCTGCAGTCACCATGCTTCCACGTATGACGGACATTCAACTATCTTATTCAGCTGATACTGCCTACCTTCGCGAGACACATAGCCAAATGTGAAACATTCAACCTCTTCAAATGCGGATGCTCTATCAAAAGTCTCACTTTCATTATGATGACCCTTATGTCCAAAATATATTTTTTCATTAACTTAAAAATAACTCAAGCATGATTGTGTTAATTACGACTTAGAGGAGACAGGGGATAGTAGGCGCAGTTTGTTATTATTGATTTTTATTAATTTTTGTTTTAGTTTTTTTTTTTTTAAACTTTGACTGTACTTTTAAAGAACAGGCATTCAGCTATAAATACCCGGAGTTTTGAGTTTGTAGTTTTTGTAGTTTATATTTAGCGGAAGCCTAAAATAAAAGGAAAATTGTGCACCAACCTACCCCGTCACGCGGCATGTTGCCTATACCTATGGGGTAAGTTGGCACATGCTTTATAAAAATTTAAATGAAGCTCAAATAAGACACGAAATTAAGCGAAATCAATTTCATTATTACCAGTAAGTTTCAACAAAGGCGTTATATCCGTACAAAGTAAATTCTAAATTATACAGACATAAAAATAATGAATAAAACATTAACATTGAGTAACTTTTATCCTACTCTATATAATCATGAGAGTTACACATGTCACAAATAAAAAATCGAGTGTCTCCCTTTGGGCAAGCCTAGTTTGAGCCAAAATCTTGCATTGCAACCATTTTTCTCGTTGTTTACTGTTTTTCAAGCTACCAGCACACTCCAAACACCGAGCCTCCTTGCCCGGCGTTCAGTGCGCCAACTAGCCCCATAATAAATTTCTTCACAAAAGGGACCAATAATCCTCTAAGCATAAATAAGGCAAGTAAATCAATATGGGGTAGGTACAGTTAATCATACACTAAGAAAAACTTCACAAATTAAATCGCAATTATTATGATAAGTTATAAGAAATTAGAAAAAAAATGAAGCAACAAAAAATTACTTATGAATGCAAAAAACAGATAAGTCGTAATAAATGTCCACTGCACGTAGGTAACGCTGCAAAACTACAATGAGGGTTGTAAAAAGCAATAAGAAAGGTACACTGTCACGGGTTGCGCAATCTATTCACAAACAGGTGATTTATGAGGACTTACCCACTACTACTTACCCCTGTCGCTAACTACCCCCGGTCTCCCATACATACTTTTTTTAGACATACAATGGAGCTGTGACAAGAAAGCCCCATTATAACGAATATTCAGTTCCGGTAAACATTATAGGTTTTAGAGCTAAGTAAGCCTCCAGCCCAGAAGTATAAAAATAAAAAACAAGAGAAATAAGCATATGTAATAAATACCATTTTTACAAAAGGATATACATAATTTTAGCTTTTATAAGATTTATGATGTTTGCATTTTCAGTCGATTTAATTACATATATTTTCACTGTATATTACCGAAAGTAATCGACACATTGTCGTATAAATCAAGAAATGTGCTTAAAATTATATGTGTTTTTGAACTACTAAATTATCTTTCTTAGTTTTAATATATATTTATTAAATGTAGTTCAAGGATATATTTGTTTAATTTAATTTAGTAAAAGTGTGAATCAATAAATCTGCAAACATTACCTTCTGTCTTTTGACTACTACCGCGTCTTTATAAGTTTTGTTTACTATGTTTTGTGTTAATGATAAAATTATTAGGTCTTTAATATTCTATAAAGCATTCCAATACAGAAATTTGTATAGTTAAAATGTATTTTTAAAAAATATTTAAATATAAATTACAGGTATTAAAATAGATTAAACTATATTTTTAGGAGTATTAGTGGAGTATTAGGAGTGTTAAGAATTCCGATATAATAAATTTTGTATTTTCTTTTCAGATCTTTATTGAAGTTCATTAATTTAAATATTACAGAAACCTTAAACAAAGAAAATGATGCGAAAACATGCTGTGTTGCCGATAGTTATACCTGAAAGTGAATAGACAGAAATCTACAAAAATAATTTTGAAATTTTAATATTGTAATTTAAATATCAGAAACTCCATATAATTTGGTAGAATTATTTAGATATGCATAATCCACATTCATTCTAAAGTTATATATATATATATATATATATATATATATATATATATATATATATACACACACATACACACACACACACACATATATATATATATATATATATATATATATAATGCTTTTAAAAAATGTGTAAAACAAATAACCCAGTGCATCAGGCGCAACGCAGCTTCTTATATGTACTAAGTGAATATAGCTCTATAAAAAGTAAATGGTTCATGAAAACCATGAAAAAGAGGTGCAAAACAACAACAGAAATCTATGAATATTCATAACTAGAAAAACAACAAACAAACAACTCCCTGCTCCTCGGAAAGTGGGGGAGTTAAAAAACAGGTACCAAATTAAAAATTGGATCCTCACAGGTTTCGCAAGATATGGCCAACCCACATACTCCAAAAGCGCAAAAAATCATCAAATAAACTTAAATTTTCAATAACTTAACGAAAAAAAATCATCAAATAAACTTAAATTTTCAAAAACTTAACGAAACAAAACTGCTTTAAAAACAAAACCAATTAACCAATTCAAAATCAATAAAACTAATTTTAAAACATAAACAAATTAAAATTTCTTGTATAACTGAATCATTAAGTAATTATAAACATTGAACATGTGAGAAGGCCATACCCCCACCTTGACCTGCGAAGACTTGGAAAAACTTAATACCTTTAAAATATCCACACGCTCAACATCTCTTTAGCAGCAGGTGTTGCAACCAAGGTCATAATCCATGTTAGACCAGCGTCATTCAGCCTTGTCCTTCCGTCATCTTCATAAACATAATTTCCATTCCACGTCACCTAAGTTCCAACTTGACATTCATCAAAATGTAGACGTTCTTATAAAAGACTTTAGTCCACACCCATCATATATTAAAGCAGTTCCATCGGCATCCATTACAGTGTTTTGGCGTTTGGCTGTTGCCACTTCATAAAACTCTTTTCAAGCTGATTTACATAATAAAAAATAAACTGATAGGGAAATAAATTATTGTAAAAAAGATTAGCAGTAAATTTTAAAATCTGTGAATTCAAAAATTCTTTACTGCTGCATATCCTATAAAATCTATTAACTTGTCCCAAAATAATGTTGATGAAAACCCTTTTACCTAAATTTGAAAACCAGTGTGGCATTGATTGAGTATCAAAATTGAAAAAATCGCGTTTATCAAAAAAATTAACTAATATATTATTATCTTTAATTAACAAATCTAAATCTAAAAAATTAACATGCAAACTATCAACAGAAGCCTTATTTAATATTAAACATGGAGGATAGATATCGTTAATCGATATCAAAAGTTTGTCATCGAATACTATTATATCATCGATATATCTTAAAAATGCAAAACTCTTATTACTGTTTAAAACTTAATTAAATTCATAATAAAAAAGAAAAAGATTAGCAGCAGAACTCGAAAAATTAGTACCAATCCCAATGCCACATATCTGATAAAAAATCGAACCATTGAATGTAATAAAATTATTAAGAAAACAGAAATTACATAAACTCAAGAAAAAATCTCTTTTAATTACTAGCTCCTCCTCAATGCAAAACAAATCAAATATATTTTTCAATGTATCATAAAGTAAATCTATAGGTATATTAGAAAAAAGGTTTTCAAAATCAAAGTTATATAAATTAGTAGGCGTTATGGATGTTTTTTTAATTTTATTTAGAACCTCATTACTATTATCAATACACCAAAAATAACTAGTATTTCTATATTTAAACTTCAAAAAACCATAAATGCGCTTCAAAAACTCCTGCAACTTAACATTTAAACTTTTGCCAATGCCTCTTGAATTACAACATATAAATCTGAATTTAATAGGTGTTTTGTGAAATTTAGGAGTAAAAAAAAAATGGAAAAGTATGATAATTATTAATAGCAAAATTATACGAATACATCTTTTTAACCTTTTTGACGTAAGCACTAAAATTGTTAACAATAACAGTGTGACTTAATTTACATTCCTTATAAAATTTACTATTATTTAACTCATTTTTAACTTTGTCAATATAAAAGAGCTTTCAAATAATTGCATAATTTGAAGCCGCTTTGTCCACCGGTACTATTACAAAATTCTTGTGTAAAAATTGAATATAATGTATATCTTCTTTGCGGAGACTATGATAAACATAATTCTTACTATTCAAATCATTATTAACAAAAAAAATCAATTTTTTTTAAAATACGCCACTCCCATTCAGAAAAAGCTTCAAAAGGGGTGTTAAATTTATAGTATAATTGCATAATGAATTTTTTTAAGTCCCTCTCAAAAATCGGAATAGCTGTTTTCTTACTAATTGTTTTATTTAATCTAAACTTAGTACCCAATCCCATCATAAAATCTAAATTTTTGTTCTGTATAATATTTAAGGTTCCAGTAACAACATGCTTATGGAAATCATGTGTAAAAGCTAAGAAATCTGTATCACATTTACATGTTTCAGGTTCTTTTTCATGGTTTTCATAAATCATTTACTTTTGATATATATATATATATATATGTGTGTGTGTGTGTGTGTGTGTGTGTGTGTGTGTGTGTGTGTGTGTGTGTGTGTGTATATCTAATAACATATTTGTGTTACATATTTTTGTGATAGTTTAGTCTGTATGTACACTCTTAAAATCTATATCTTAAGGCTGAAAAATTGTTGTCAGATATATCAAATTTCTTCTGTTAGCTTTTCTTTCTATACTTTTATGATTGTGTAGAAAATATATTTTTAAATCAATCTTTTATTGAACTCTAAAAAATGTATCCTAAAAAAGAAAATGTATTGGTAGACCAATAATTTTGTTTTTGTGTAATTCTCTCTTTGTATTTCTTTTTAAAATTTCTAATGTGCTTTGCTGAAATAACTGCAAAATAAATGACCAGCTAAGAGACAAACTTCGCTACAACTTACATTTTGGCATTTGTTATAAAAGTGCTTACTATAAAAGTGTTATAAAAGTGCTACTATAAAAGTAGGATTTTTTATAATATAATATAAAATTTTTGTTTCTCTGTTTATTTTTTATCAATTCATAAATTCGCATGTAACATTTCCTTTTTCTAATACATATTTTATATTGTCAGAAGTTGTAGAAACATTTAGGAAACAAGTAATTTCTGAGAATAAAATAAATTTATGTAATGTGATAGCCTATACGTTATTGAGTTATTGCTCGAATGTTGGCGTCTTTTAATGCGAGTGGTTTGGCAAAGCCACTTTTTTTAGCGTTTCATTTTTGTTAAAACTTTATATCGTTGTAAACATTCCTTTTACACCACATTGTGATTAGCATCGCTCATATTTGATAAGCAGAAAACATTTTAATTTGAAAACATTTGACAGATCTCTGTAACAAAATGATCTGTTGTATGAAGCCAAATTTTAAATCGTAAAGTGACACCGTGTCTCACATGTGGTAACATAATGTTAATAACACGTAAAGTTTTTGTGATTGATTAATTGTTACGAATATTACAGATTACACATACAATAAATAAATAAAATTAGGTGTGCTAAACTTCAATTTCTGATTCCAGGTGAAATTTCATTATTACTCAAAACAAAGCTTTTCAATAAAGAAAGAAAGAATCATCAAATTAGGTGCCAGTTTATGAAATTAGTGTGTAGATATAGACAAAAATAAACAAACAAATGCTTTATATAATCCGCTTTATTTGAATTCACCTTGCTTTTAACGTATCATTTGAAGTATGTCAATTTATGAAATTTAGACTTGGAAAAACCTGTCAATACATGTAAATAAATATCCGAATACATTTAGTATCTTCATCATTATACATCTTAAAAGTGATGTACTAAAATATAATTTATATTCATCCGTATAAAATAATCTCTTTCTATGCCGAAATGGACGTGATGTAAAGACCAGCAAGAAAATTATGTCTGAAGATATTTAAGAGATCAATAAATACATGAAATCGTGGAAATCAAACATGTTTTACAGAGGACCAAACTTCATAAATTCCGACGCTAGGGCATGTACGCAGAATGGCTGAGAAATGCCTATAAAAAGTTCATATAGAATAGAGACTGACTCTTACCTGATGAAGGGACAGTCAATATCAATTGAAGTATCAATTGAAAGAAAACGATTGAAGTGTTATTGAAGTATTACAAATACAGTGATGGTATTGTCCTGGTAAGAAGGTGTGGTATAGAAATTTTCAAAAGTAACTTTTTCTGGTCCACGAAATCCTCTACTTTGTGGGCATTCTTAAGAAGGTCAGAAATATTCCAAAACCGATAATTTTCTACATGTCATTTATATTAATAATAAATTAGACAAATTTAAAGTGTGCTTAACTTGACGTGCGATGATAACTGAAGAGTGCTACATTCCCTAAATGCGTACGGTGTTGGAATTTGACACTATTATTTTATGAAAAGTAATTTCTGATTTACTTTATGGTAGAATCTGTGACAATTGCCCGCAATTAAATAAGTCGTCGATTATTGTTTTGAAGTATCAGTGTCAACATAAGAACATTGTGCACACCGGTATGAATTAACCTGTTCATATGCACTACGTCTAAAAATAAAATTTGGTTAATGGGCAAGACCGGAGGATCACTTGAAGTGAATTATTTTAGTTTTGGTTTGATTAAAATTTTTGGTTAATATCTGGTTTCTCAAATACATACCGCTAGTCAACATCAATATGAGGTCGTATCGGTTTCACTCTTTATTAATTATCGTTCAAAAATCTTCTAATTATCATACTTAAATTTACCGTTCTTACATTTCAATATTTGTTGATCTTTCCAATTATATAAATATATGTGTCTTTACACTTTGCAAAAATAAACAAATAAATGTACATACCAAATTTAAAAAATCCTTTATTTCCTCTTCAAATTTTTGTTCTAGTATTTAAAATTATATTAAATGCTATCGCTTTTTGTCACTTGTTTATCAGATATCATAGTTGGAAAAAACAAATCAAAGTCATAAAATGTAGCAAAAACTCCTAAAAGCGTGCTTAAATATCTCTAACAAAACAGCAGTATGATCTAGAGCAGTACTAAAATGCTCACTAAATGTTACCTTGAAAACAAACCCTTTCGCATAAAAAATTAGCTCCAAGTTAAAAACACGCAATTCAATATACAAAAATGTACAAAAGAAAAGAGAAAAATCATCTGGATATTTTCGAATGATTTCCAAACAAAAGAACTTGAGTCCTGTAGATTACCAAAGAATTTTCCTGTAGTAAAAAATAAGTTCACAAATCATTACACTGTCTAAGTAAACGTATGTGGTAAAACATTTCAAAATTTCAGATGTATACTAATCGGAAAGTAGAATGTTCCCATACGCGAGAAAAAAACACAGTAGGCTTATTTAGAACTTAATTCTGTTCAGAAAAAAATTCTATTTAGCAAAATAACTAATAAATAGCATTTAATGTACAATTAAAACATAAAATATTATAATTTCTCTCTCTATGAATGATAATAAAAATAATAAATCGAAGATAATCGTTTTAGAATTTTCTTTCGTAAATGGTCTAAAAATAGATGTGCAAACTCCATCCATATAAATGCATGATTCCATTGTTTGACCAAACTATTAATTAATAGAAAAATCTACTTACTCTAAATATTTTAAAATATCAGAGTAACATGACATATTTAAAAACATTTTAAAGATTCTGCAAAGATTACTTTGGTATTATTTCAAAACAATAAAAAAACATTCTGAACAGATTGGAAACTTTAACCGAAATAGAAACGATATCCTGGAGACTGAACAATTTATATTTTACAAGAATAAAAAAAAATCTCAACTCGCAAAGGCATCTAGGCAAAATGTTGATGTACTAAAATTTAGAATTTTCAAAATAAGCGACTTGCAGAGTGAAATAAACTTCAGGACATAACGTGTGTGACAAGAAAGCTTTAGAGATATTCTAAGAAAAATTTCATTTAAGCGATATAGTTGATAGATAACATAAATAGATTGGAATAAACCATTAAAACGTAAATAAGTAATAGTGTATTATTGAACTATCTAAATACAGAAGCTATATATATGGAGGAATGGGTGTTAGACATATATTTGTCTAACTAGTAAATATAAGATTTTAAACTCTTCTTGAATCTCTACACATACCGTACATTTTATACAAGGTGGAATATTGTCTACGACGACACTTTATCACGGTCACAATCTATTACGATTTACACATATTTTGCTTTTTTTCTTTTAAATACTATCATTGTTTTATGTAAAAAAAAGTATTTCTTCTTAATACAGCAGTGTTATTGCACATTTGAAAAGAATTTTTTTTCCAATGTGTCATGGTAATATCAGCTTAGAAAATAAGCTCAGTATAATGAATGAGGAAAATGTTCTCTCAAATTTACGAAAGAGACAGATGAAAAGGACACTATGTCGGGGAACAAAATCTTTAAATAAAAATAAAAATAAGTCAGAGCCATTAAAATTTTCCGTTAAAGATGTGTCAAAATAACTTTTAAATTCTAATGTGTATAAAAAAAGGGAAATAATTCTACATACATAAAATGTTTGAATAGGAGCGTATGGACGTATTTATAAAATTAAATTTGTGATAACTTTTGCAACAACCCAGAATAATACATATAAATTTTGTAAAAGCAAAATCAGCAGTTTAAAAAAATCGCAAAAAACTATTATTTCAGAATTACTTTTAAACTAATTATTTGGAGATTCTTTTATCAAATTACATTTTTAAGAACAATTTTAAAAAAATGAGAAGATATATATAACTTAAAATAACATAGATTTTCATTGTCCAAAGGTTCTTTTAACCATAAAAACTACTTCGTATATGTTTTAAAATTCTCAGAAACGGTCATTTAAAAAAACTTTCATAGGTGGATAGAAATGTCAATTTGAAATCAATATAATAGATAAGAAAACTTTCCTTCATTTTCAAAACAATTGCGAAAGAAGAAACAGACTCCTAAGGATTACCGAAAAGGGTCATTTTTAGATAGCAATCAAGATAATCCTAAACTATTAAATTCCCGAGCTAAACATATGTGGTGCAATAATTCAGGATTTCAAAAGTGTAGTTTTTTTTTAAATGGAATTTTTTTCTGAAACATTAAATCGGTAGGGCATAAAAAAGTAAACTTTATCTGAAAAATGATTCTCTTCTAAAAAATCCAAATACCAGATATAAATAAGATAAATATAAAAATACCAGGGATTCTAAAATATATGCTAATAACTTAAACTAAAAATAAAATCGAAGTGGGTATTTTTCTAAATATCGCCCATGTTTGGCCATATCCATATTTGTCATAATATTGAGTTGTAAGGATCAGACATCCATTCACGTAGGATAGAGAAGATAGTAAAGAAGGAAGAAATGTCGCAATGCTATATTTAGTAGAGCATTTATTTGCATTTCTGACGGCCATGGTTCTAATCTCTGCTGCCATCGGCTCCGCATAATAATTGTTTACATGTTTCAAATATACGTAATTATATTATTACATATATGTTTTTCATAATACTTAGATTGTTGTCATACTTAGAAATAGAAACGAAAGATTATATCTCACAAGGGAACCACTTTTGGTGCTGTTCGCACCTATCATTGAGACCTGGTGCATTTTAAAGTTCTACAAGGTAATCTTTTTTAAAGTGACAGTGTTTGGAGCGCCATGCACCGCGATCTAAGAGCCGAAATGGCACCAAACTTGGTATTTAGGCTAATCAAGACATGGGAAAAAGAATTCCGTGAAAAAAGTTTAGTTCCAAAAATCACCGCTAGGGCATTTTGTGGCGCTGCTGTAGCTTATAATAACAAGAATTAGCATAAAACAAGGGTATCAAAGAAAAATGCAAATGTTGTGCGATGACAGCGCCAGTTATAGGGGCTATAAAAGCAAGTAGTAGACAGCTCCGACAAATAATCTCAGCTGAAGTAAACGAGCTCCAGTGGACATGCCTCTTACGTTACCGGAACTGCCGTTACTGGTGGAGCTGTATTATATGAATCAATGTAATGCATCCGCTGCTCTTCGGGAATTTCGAACCAAAAAAAATTACGAAAGGGACCTTTATCGCTGAATGGTCTTAAGAAAATGATTAAGAAGCTCGTGGAAACGGGGTCACTGTCCATTCGCGCTGGGAGATTACGTAAACAAGTATCAGAAGATGTAATAACTGATGTGGCAACTGCAATTGTCGAAGGATCGCAGGGAACCATTGCTGGTGCTAGATGCGCCCGGGGTGTAGCTCGACAATTGGACATGAATTATTCCACGGTATGGAGAATTTTGCGGCGCGTTATTGGATTTTACCCCTACAAAATCAGCCACTTGCACGAACTGAAACCAAGTGATTATGATAAGCGAGTGACATTCGCTCTATCGTTTCTTGCCAGGGTAGAAATCGATGATGTTTCCCATGGCACACTCTGTGGGGAGATGAGTGCCATTTTTATCTCAATGGGTCCGTAAACACACAAAATAGCCGAAATTGGGCTTCAGAGCAGCCCCACACCGTGCATGAAATCCCATTAAATTCCCCAAAAGTCACTGTTTTGTGTGGTTTCACTTCCGAATTAGTAATTGGGCCATTCTTTTTTGAGACCATCACTCCGACAGGGCCCGAAACGCGCATCATAAATGCAGAAAGGTACCACGAAATGATGAAAACGTTTGTTATTCCACAACTTCAGCAATGAAACCGTCTCCAACAGGCAATCTTTATGCAGGATGGTGCTCCGCCACACATTAGTAATAAGGTAAAGCATCTGTTGCGCCAAAACTTCACTGATGATAGAGTCATAAGTCGGAGTTTTCCAGTTGCATAGCCGCCTCGTTCCCCTGAACTCACGCCATGCGATTTTTGGCTCTGGGGTTATTTGAAATCTCAAGTTTATGCTGGTGGAGCATCAAATTTGTTTATTCTAAAGTACAACATAACAAAGACAGTGCGGAATATTCCTCATGATATGTTACGTACGGCTGTGGAGAACGTTGTGCACAGAATGCACGGTGTTATTTCTGAGAACGTTGCTCCCATTGAAGGTGGTCTAATTCCTCACCGGGGACGTTAATGTAGTAAATAAACATTAATAATTTAACTGTACGGTTGTATGCGTTAGTATTTTTTTATCACATTTTATACATTGCAAAGCGCCACAAAATGCCCTAGCGGCGATTTTTGGAACTAATTTTTTTTCACGGAATCCTTTTTCCCATGTTTTGATTAGTCTCAATACCAAGTTTGGTGCCATTTCGATTATTAGATCACGCTACAACGCTCTTCAAACACTGTCACTTTAAAAAGGATCACCCTGTATATTAGGAAGTTTGAGAATCTATAATATTTTTCGGTTAAAATAATATATATTTTTTTATTATTCTACAGCATCATAACATTCTAAAAATGCAATTTTCGAAACTACTTATCTGACTATTAACATAGAATATTTTTAAGAAAAGCATTTTAAAATGCAAATGAGTCAGTGATAAGTATTAAATATTTAAACAATTTTAAAAATTCCTTCAAGAACATACGAATTTGATTTTGGAAAATTGCAACATTATATTTCTATTTTTGGCGGGGAAAAGTTGGCGTATTTTTCAAAAGTTTAGCTTTCTGTCAACCATAGTCGAATGTCATACCAACTTGTAGCGTGTGAGCAGTGCTTTGGACTTCACTTGAAAATGAAATATACGACCTAATTAGGCACAGTAAATTTTCTAAATTGTATAAAAATACTATTTTACTTTACGATTACTTTTACCAAACGAAACAACATTATTTTATTTTAAACATACCGAAATTTTATTCCATCAGTCTTCAAAAGGAATTATCTTGCTTATTTTGTATTTCAGAAAAAAAAAAATGTTTTCAATGAAACTGAAAGTTTTTAACAGAAATATATTTACTATTTATACATTTATTGTCTGCATAGAAATAAAACTTTTTTTGTTTCTTATGCTATCAATTATGAAAAAAATCGCAATCTAATTTAATTCTAATACATACCGTACACAAACTCCAGGGATAAAGCGGGCGAAAAATTTGTAGTAAAACTCACTTTTGGCGTGAAATAAACAAATAAAAATCCAATAATAAAAAATTAAAAATATAAAAAATATATAAAATATGATTTTAACAGAGAAGTTTTATGGGATCTCTAACTTTTATGTATAGAGCTACAAAATGCACCATGTCTCGAAATTAGGTGCGAGCAGCAACTAAAGTGCTTCCCTTGTCAGACTTGGATGACGCAATGGGAATTAGAGTACTCAAAAAAGGAATAATTTTGATTGGCTTTTTGTCATGCCAAATTAGACCCTACTCACCATTCATAAGAGGCAGCAACCGTCAATACTATGGGCATAACTCCGGAAAATGTAGAAGAAACTCAACATGTGCGTATTGTGCTAAAAATCAAGAATCTAAAAATTGCCAAATTCAAAAAGAAACAAGAAAACATAAATGGATAAACTGCACAAACACAGTATTCCCAGATGGAAGAGCTTATGACTATAATCATGCACCAAACTGATCAAAATGTCAAGTGTATAAAAATATAATGCAACAAAAAAAGCTTATAATAAATCAAGTTCAAACAAATTCCCGTCGATAACTTTAAATAAAGAAATCTTCTCTAAAAGTTAAAAACAACAACCTCTGCATTAGAAATCACAAATAGATTGAAAGAAATAAAAATTGCTGGATTGAACCTACAAAAAATACGTTCTTCGACAGCTTCACTGTTCGCCTTTTTACTTAGAAACAATTACACAACGGCATGACTGTATCATAACAGCTAATAGGCCACATGATATTCCAAAAACAACATCGTGCTACTCATCTCTGTCAAAAAAATGTTTCATCGTAATACTAGACTCAAGAGTACATCATGTCTACAAGTGCAACAAAATGATGATTCAGTGTTTGTAAATATTTTAACAACAGCGGGCAATATAACATTGGGTACACAGTATACGGCACCATCAGTGAACATAAAAGAAGATTTACAGCCCTGGTCAAGTAGAAATGGTATGCCCAATAAAGTCTTGTTGTTGGGTGGTCTCAATGCCCATAGTCAGCTTTGGGGATATGGAAATGATGATGATATAGTACATCATGTCATCAGTCAAATGAGTACACAGAGTCTACCGGTTGTTAATAACCCGCACAGTACACCACCCTTTGTAGTTAAACACTTGAAAGGAAGGCCGGATTTAGCGCTATCATCTTTTCAACTCTATCAATATATCAAAGGTTGGAAAGTTGAAGAAAGCATGGATTATCGCGATCACAGATTGGCAACAACGAGTCTTTCCCTACAAATACCAGATTTACCAAAACGTAGATACAGAACTAAAGGAATATCATTAACAACATTTAATAATGCAATTAAGAAAAACATAGAAGAAAGAAACTTAAATTTCAAAGGAGTAAGTACACCGGAGAATTTTGAAGAAAGTTATGCATTTTTCATATCGTTGGTAAAAGAAAATTGTGAAACTCACTTCAAGAAAAGGAAAAGTTCGTTCAAACCATCAATCTCGGGGTGGAATGAAAATTTGAGAAAACAAAGGAACAATATTAGAGCTCTGAGAAAAGTTACGAAAACTCCGGAAGCAATACCAGAAAACTACATAAAATTCAAAGTTGAAAGAGCGAAATACAGAAAATTGATTCAAGAAGAAAAATATGAAGCTTGGAATTTTTTTGTCGAAACACAAAAGAGCCTTACGACAAGTTGAAAAGGATCGATTTTTTAGACTTCAATAGGCGGGAGACTTACACACTTTCAAACTCAACCGATCATATTCAAGCAAGTCAAACATTTTTCCATGATATAACAAATGAAATATTTGGACCATCACAGGAAACTCAACCATTTATATTCAAACCAAACTCCACAGTATCAAAAATTTTATTACAGGAAATAAAACAAACAATCTATGCCTTCAGAAAAAAACAAAGCTCCTCCTTGCCCTGATAAAAGAGACCACGTAATACTCAGAAACCTATTCAAGACGAAGCCAGAGTTAATACAAGAAATGTACAACTCATTATTACCTCTCAATTATTTTCCTGAAAATTAGAAAGTCGGTGAAGCTGTTTTCTTTCTAAAACCAGGCAAACCAGCAAATGAAGTGGCAACTTACAGACCGATAACCCTACTTTCAGTATTTGGAAAGGTCTACGAAAAAATGCTTCTAAAAAGAATAAATTTCTATCTGCATACAACAAATTAAACCTTTACTTCCCCGCATGGCTTCCAGGAAAATAGATCAACGGAAACAAAAATAAGAGGCCTTTTCTAACAAATAGATTTACTTAAGCAAGACGATCTATATATTTCCCTCCTGTCAATAGACTTTAAGAATGCATTCCACAACTTGCCGTGGGATATTACAATACAACAATTAGAAGAGTTACAAATAGAAGAAGCATATGTCAACACTGTAAGGTCCTATCTAACGAAGAGCGGCATTTATCCAAACTGGCTACTAGGAATCCTGCATTGGCTTGGCTCTCAAAGGGTTTCCCGCAGGGTTCCTGTTTAGGACCTTTCCTGTGGGGAGTGTTTATACAGAAGTTAATAAATATATTAAGAAGAAGAAGATTTCGAGTGATAGCGTTCGCAGACGATATATTGTTGGTGGTGCATGGAAGAACAAGAAAAATACTAGAAGAAATGGCCAGAGAGGCTTTGCAATTAGTGCGTGCCTGGGCAGCTTAAACAAAATGAACATCTCATATGAAATATCCAAGGCATTAAATCTTAGAAAACCTAAATATCTAAAAAGAACTCCAATATTTTAAGTAAAAAATTACAGATTGAAATCTGAAAATGCACTCCCATACTTTGGTTTAACATTTTCCCGTGGGCTTCCACTCCAGCATAGAATTCTTGTGAGGGGCTATTTGTCTCGCGGGGGACGAAAATACTCAGCCTCGTTTCTCTCTAAAACATTTCTGAAGGGAGGAAATTACAAGAGATTTCTCCTCTCTTTTCATTCTTATCAGCAGCTTCTGTAATGCACCCTCTCTAATTCTACCCAAGTTGAGTTTTTTTAGTCTTCGTGACCCAATTGAAAATGATGCTTTTTGAATAAAAAATAAGGTTTTGATAAATCCTTAGGAAAGCCTTTTTTTAAAAAGAAAAGCATTATTTGTAAGTTTTAATTCACATAATTCCAAGAATTTTTTCAATTTTATTCTGAAATTTAAAAAATTAATTAAATATAATAAAATGATTCTATAAAAAGAATAGATTAGTATTAAAATTAAAATGGACAGACTTTTCTATCTATATTCCAGCTTATTGCCAATGTAAATTGAAATTCCTTGAAAATCATCTTTTTAGATTTTAAACAAGAATAAACAATAGTGTTACGAAACAATACGAAAAACAAGTGCATTGTCAGAAATGTCCTGTTAATATGCCTTTTAAATAATTAGAAATTGCATGCACATTTTCATGTTGATTTGTTTATTTTTAAAAACTATTATTCGTTAAAAACGCGATTCTAATATTGCATTGAAAGCTAAATAATCTTCAAAACATGACATTTGTCATAATTTGTATTAGTAAATTGCATTTGGAGGAAATAACCGTCAGAGGGTAATCTTCGGTGATGCGTTTGCTTACTTTTAAAGTAAATGATTAATATTGAAGTTTTCATAAAAATATTTTAATATTTTAAAAATAACGATAGATTTTTAGACCGTCCAAAGTGCTACATAGTTAAGAGACACTCCCCCCCCCCCAATTCCTACCTCCTTTTTAATAATTCCAGCATATTATTTCATATATGCTTTTCAAAAATTTATTCACACGCGTTAAACTACACAGAAAGTTAACTTTTCAAAATGAACATCTCAAATTTATAAAGAAAAAATACTGAAAGTGCCTGCAACGCTTGATTGAAAGAATAAATTATTTTTCTCAGATACAACAACAACTGCTCTGACTATTGAAGAAGAGGGCTCCTTTTATGAAGCCTTGAAAAATCTGGATGTGACCCCCCCCCCCCACTCTTTTAAAGATCCTATGTGCAGATAGACACACTGAAAAAAAACCCTTACATATTGAATGACTTATAGTCACAACTTCAATAAGAATCTGAAATGTAGATATTTATCGGATACTAAATTAATAAGAAGAAAAAATAGATTTTAATTGCTTATATAAATTATATCTTGAATGTTGAACAAATTATTTCTACATTCACAAAAATACAATTATCGGTAAAAAAAATAAAAAATAAAAAAAATAAAATAAAATAAAAAAATCAATTGCTATTATCTTTTTTAGATCATAATTATTTCTTCTGAGTAAACGAATCAGTCCCTCTCATTCTTCCTCTTTTCTTTCTTTCTCCCCCCTAACGCCACCCCCGCTTGCGAAAAAAAAAAATAAAAAAATAGGATAGAGAATTTCCACAGACGTTTCATGATATTAATCTAAACACACAACCTACTATGTATATACACAGAGCTTAATGCGTAATAAAAAAATAACAAAAAATACTCTAATATTTTGCAATAATAATAAGCGTAGCGCATTACACTCTACCTCTGCCTCTTCGCCCCGTATATTTTGTTGTTCATACATTATCTCCAATCTATCCGCAAAATTTTCATCTTCGGATAAATCGCCCAGCCTAGCGACAATATCTTCTATGTCTTTTTGAGACAAAATTTTCCTCTTTTTCGACGTTTGGTAATCAAAATAAAACTTAAAAATATGTCGAAAGCAAGGCACTAACAAAAAAATAACATACACATAAAATAGAACTATTACCTCAACTGGCGTGTGATTGAAAGGAGAATATCTGGCCATTCTGTACTGAGCGCACAAAGTCATTACTTACGGATTTGACACTTTCACGACAGTAATCTCCGCCCTCCTCCACTTTCGTTTTCTCTACCTCTGTTCTAAGAGAAAGTGTCACAAGCCCCTCAGAAGATCCTTTTCTTTCTGGACACATGCTGTCACAGCCTCGAGAATAGGATAATCCTAGATAAAACGCGTCATTTTTGCCTCACCTAAGAAATAAAAGAACAGAGTTGAATTCAATAATCCAGTATCTACTCAAATTTACATGAAAATAAGGAGGAATAAATAAAAATATCTTAAAATTCTGGCATATAACAATCTTAGAATAAAAGGTAACGTATGGAGCAACAGTTTGGTACGACCACCTACAAAAATCTCATGGGCTTCGCTTACTGTCCCCAATACAGTCCCAGTGCCTTCTTCTTGTGTCGGGCGTATATAGAAAAGTGGCCACCCTTGCACTTTGTGCCTTAACAGAAATCCCTCCATTGCATCTCAGAGTAGTTCAAATTGCTACATCCGGAAAAGTACTAAGATTGGGGACACCTATAGAGGAATTTAGACCAGAATTCTATCAAGGCTAATCCCCAAATTAGACAGTATTTCCTTAAAAAAATTACCAACACAAGACAAATGAAAACTTCCAAATGGAAATAAAAATCTACACAGACGGCTCCAAAATGGAAAAAGGGACGGAATTAGCGTTCTGTGCATATGAAAACTCAATCTTGTGCCATACATTTCAAACAAAATTAAGTATAGAAAACACCGTATTCCAGGCGGAAATGCTAGCGGTATTTCGAACAGTGGAATGGTTGGAAAAAAGCAAGCACGGAAGTGCAATAATATACTCAGACAGCCTCTCGAGCATACAAGCCATTGAAGATAGCACAACAAAAATAGCACTAATCCAGAACATAATTCAGTTGTTAGAGAATACAAATAAAAAGATAATACTATAACGGGTAAAAGGACATTCCAGAATAGCAGGGAACGAGGCAGCGGATCATAAGGCAAAATACGTAATCATAAATCCTAACTTACCTGAAGTATTTCTACCTTTCGCACCATCTCATCTCAAACGATAACTAAAATTACAAATACAACAGGAATGGCTGACAATTTGGGGCTCTGATCATAGAGGAAGGTTTACATATTCACTTCTACCTATTGTCTCAGAGGAGACATTACTATCCCACGGAAACCTCTTCTTGTTTGCAACAAATCACGGACATAGTTCGGAAAAGCTGACTCGCATGTCTGGAAAACGAAGAACCTCGCTGCACTACGTAACGGAATACACACTAACACACATATACAACCACAGAATCTCCAGAACGATAAGTCTCTCTTCATGGTTCAAAATAATCAGAAAACAACCAGCACTATTACAAAAAATTATAAACTGCATAAAACTGATTGAAAACGATCAAGGACTTTACCAAATGCCTCCACAGGACCTATTATATGATAATGATAATGATTTATGGGACTAATGAAACAAACTTTTACTTTAAAACAGTTATAGAATTAGTGATATTGCTAAAGAATAATTATGTGTTATATGTCTGTAAATCGCTTAGCTCGTCTAATTTACTATTGTTACCTATACTTACTTCGTTATCTCAATTGTTTTTTATTGCCTACCATTATTTTATTACTCTATAATTCTTCTGTAATTTTTTTTAAATAAACATTGCTGGATTGGACTAGAGCTCAAACCAATTGCTAGGCCCCCTCACCTGGCTGAACCTGAATCTGAATATGTATCTTAATTAAGAAGTTATGGTATTTTTCTGTTTTCATACATACCATCCACATTTCTATCCCCTTCGTCCGATTTTGCCCATTAACGAACTTGATCGTGATTTCCTAACCCTTGATTTTATGTATCAGTTTGGAAGAGATTTTGCAGAATTATGTAAGTTATCGTCTCCATAAAAAAGTGATATATATGTGATGATTTTACCGGCCTTTGAGAGTGTATCTTTCCGGTTTTTAGTAGTTGTCATTATTGTGATTATTCACATTTACGATGTGATTAAAGACGTGGATGCTGTCGAACTAGTTCAGTGCAGTCGAATCTATTGTGTGCTGTGAATGCCGGGACAATGAAATTAAATTCACAGAAAGCACCGATTCTGACCTATAGCACCTAGAATATATAATGTAGAAATTGACTATCCATGTAATACTTAAAAAAGTGCTAAAATATTGTATCCCTTAAATGTGCAACGATGCTGCTAAAATATATAGATCCCAGTGACATATGCAGGATATTTTCTACAATTGCAAGATATTGCTAGTCTATAGAATGTAATACGAAAATCCCGTATATGTCGTTTCGATCGACACTTGGTATTTTAGCAGTATCGTTAAGGAATAGAAATTTGTAGCGTTTAAGGAATACAAATTTTTAGCGTTGTTTGGACAGCATATTTCCACACTAGGTATTCTAAGCGCTGTATCTGAGCTCATTCTATATGATTTCAATGGAATGCGTTGTTGCCATAGAATTAACAAATTCTTCGATAGTGAAATACAGCGTTCAGATCTGGGAATGAATTTAACAAGCAGTATTCGAGTTTCAAGGCGATTCTAAATTTATGAAGTTTTAATTTTCCCAGATTAAATTACTTTTTATGGTCTGATTTAAAGAATATTTTATGCATCGTATTTTAAAACTAGGTGAAGAGATCTTGCTCTTTGGGCCCGATTCTGAACTCATTCGATATGATTTCAATGGATATCGTTGTTGCCATGAAAATAACAAATTCTTCAATAGCAAAATAAAGTGTTCGGCATTGGGCATGAATATAACAAGTGGTATTCGAGTTTGCAGGCAATTTTTTATTTATGACTATTAATGGAAAAATTTTCCAACCAATTTACAAATTTTGTTAAAATGTAGCGAAATGATGACAATGCAGGTATGTGAGAGCTGCACAGAAATCCAATACGTCACATCTTCGTTCGTTATTTTGCTACGCCATCTACTTGTGAGTACTTTTGAAAGGGTATACGACATACGTTATTAAAAATTGTTTATTCACTGGGACAGATGATATTTCTTGTTTAGGAGTATCACCGCCTAGAACACAGTTGTATTAAAACAAGGCGCAGTTTTGAAAGGAAATTTAATGTCCGAAAGGGTCCATTAGACAACACGATAAAGGCTTTGTTTGAAAAATTTGAACGAACGGGGGACATTAATGATGACCGTGTTGGAAATGTCGGGCGGCGGCGTGGTGCAGTTACAGGATCGAAACTGAAGCTGTGAAGCTACAGCAGGTTATCGTACAGCAGCCCCGGATTTCCGTTAGCTGTGTTGCAGCTCGTGCTGGACTCAAGGGAATGATCACAGACCGTATCATGCGACAGTCTTCACATGTTCCTGTACAAGATCCAGACTCGCCAATCCATGATTGTGGATGCCATTCGTGCATGCTGAAATTTCACGAACACTATGCTGCAGCTTTTGGATGAGGGTGAAATCGATTTTGGAAATATATGGTTCACTGACGGAGCATATTTACACATGACTTTGTCAAAAAGCAGAACTTGCGCATTTGCGGAACGAAAAATCTTCATGTTGCGGTATCGTCATCCCTGCATCCCCAAAAACTAATGGTCTAGGCCGCGATACACTCTAAGGGAATAATTGAACCATTTTTCGACAGCAAGCGATGATAGCTGCACAATATCTTGAAATTCTGTATGAATGTTTGACATTCATTATGGTTTAGAGGACAAATCGAACGCCTCATGGTTCATGCAAGATGTTGCTGGTCCACATCGAATGCTTGCAGTATTTGATTTCCTCAACGAGCATTTCAATGATCGCCTTGCATTACGACATGCATACAGGAAGTTGCATGGCATAGTCTACTTATTATCCGGATTTTACACCATGTGACTTTTCCTTTTGGGATACCTGAAAGACCTGGTGTACCGCCAAACTCCACAAACAATTTCGGGGCTGAAACATCTATACTGGATGTCAGAATTCCAACTGAGAAGTTTGAACAGGTGTTTGGACATTTTTGTCTCAGACTGCACCACGTTGTTGCTGTAAATGGTGGTTACTTTGAAAACATCGTTGTTTAATTTTTTGCAGAATTTTTATACCGGCTTTTATTTTTCCTATTTTTCAGTGCAACCTTTCGTCGAAAATGTGAACTACATTTTTAAATTGGTGAAAAAATGTAATGTAACATTTTAATCGGTCGTCACATAACTTTACACTGGTGTGTTCATCAAACGTTGAAATTTATGAAAAGTGCGTATCTTTACTCCCATCTACCCTATGCATTGCTAAAATAAACCACTCTACTGATCTGAAGTAGAGCATTATGTAATCTGAATTAGCAACCGGCTGTGAAAGAAGCATATTTTGATAGAACAATCTAAGGAGTGATTTAACGCAATAATCTAAGGATTGATTTAATGCAACAATAAAATCGCTAAGGATACATAACTTCCCATCCTCCAAAAAAATGTCCTCCTGAAGTGTAGTGGAACTTTTTTTCCATTTACTACAAATCATAATACAAACACTAAACACGTATAATTATAAAATGTTCTGCAGTAAATAAAATGATTATTGTAATATTAAGAATTCTCTCTCAATCCCCCTCCACCCGGACAACTAGTACAAAATTTTCCTGGAAAACTGTAAATCGAAACTTCTTGCAAAAAACATTGGTAAACAAAACGTAAGACCGACCCACCCTGTCCTCACTTTCTAATCACTTGACACAACATGCTAGCTGGCTAGAGCAGCAAAAAATGTCGTTTTGGGTGCATAAGATGGAAAATGCTTTTTACACTTTGCTGTTTCTTTAACAATAGAAAAGCCGCCAGATTAAAATTCTTGGTCGCCCAATAAAAAATCTTGTTTGCCAGTGGCGACCGCATTTGCCAAGCCCTGATTATTACAATTCATATATATTTTTAAAAAAAAATACATAAAAAAATAATTAAATTACAGTTGCATTCCAACAAAAAGTGCTATTAGAAATACGGTCTTAATTTATGTCAAGATAATTTCTATAAAAAATATACTTCAATAATTTAAGTTCTACTAAGTTTTAGAGTCTTGTTAAATTCAAATTGAACTTAGTTTATCACATTCGATATCACTGATATTTTTATTATTAAAAGTATATAGATATTAGCATTGTATATAGAAAGAGTTGCCAAAAAGTACAAATTCAAACTCCAAGAATTCTTTTAACACATTTTCAATTTAAAATGCATGTAGATAAAACATATTTACTAGTTTTACTTTATCAAACATCAAGATGAAACTGCATGTACATTATTTTAATATCAAACTGTCAAACAAAATTTTATTTAACTAGCTTTTATTATATTTTTAATTTTAATGCAAGGATAGAATACTCCTATTCAAAAGTGTTAAACAAGGAAACTTCTAATATTTGTTTTTCATAATTATTTTGAACAACAATTACTATTAACCATTTTCACGATTATTTTTCAACATTCATAAAAACCTACTGACGAACATTCATAGTAACAAAAGTTTTGAAATTTTTAACAACAAAAAATACCAAATATCTTCATCTAGTTTTAACATACGATGCATAAAATATTCTTTAAATCATACCATAAAATGTAATTTAATCCGGGAAAATAAAACTTCATAAATGTAAAATTGCTTCCAAATTAGAATTCCTTGTTAAATTCACGTCCAGTTCTGAACGCAGTATTCCACTATAGAAGAATTTATTGTTTCCATGGCAACAATGCATTCCATTGAAATCATACGAAATGAGCTGAGAATCGGGGCCTAAGAGGAAGATTGTACTGGCGAATGAGACCCACTCCATAGCCTTAATCTCCTTCCTTCGTATCAATGCTGAGTGACGTCAATCTCTGTCTCAACTTAGCGCCATCTATTGTTTGAAATTCGAACTGAAATAAAAAATCACAGTAAAAAAATTCCTGACATCATACAAAACCCTCATGCTAGAATTTTTTCAATATCTGTCAGCGTTTCAAAGTTATTGAATTTTAAAATCCATCAGTCATTTTTGGGACACCCAATATTTGTGATATATATAAATATGGGAACGTCCATTAGGGTGGTTCAGACATCTATGTAAAAAAAAATAAAATTTCACATACATACCAGGACACCCCTCAATTTTTTTAGACTTGTATACAGTAATATTCTGGCAGGATTTGAACTTCATATTTCAACTCTTAGAGGGTGCTCAACCCCCAACTAACTTCATAAGTTAGTGTATTCCATTGTAATTTTTCTATATGTTTGTTTAAAAAAAATAAAGACCTCCAAAATCAATTTCTTAGAAAAGAATAAATCAATGTTGAAGTAAAAAAGTAATCATATTTGATCTTTAGTAATACAAAATAGTATCTAAAACTGATTTTTTCTTTGTTTCTGATGGAATGTATTTTCTGTTTGCTTGTACGACCTGCTTTTTAATTATGCATGTGTTTGTTTTGTTTTGTAGGAATTGTAGATTTTTGATATATCTGCATTAATTCTTTAACTGTCAAATGACTAACATATTGTACCAATTTTGATTCTTTCAACTGATAATGAACGCTCTGAAGGACTTGTCTTGTCATAGTTAGTCTTTTCAATATAGTCAATTGTTCTACTGATTTTAGACAAAACAGAAAAATTTCATTACTAAGGCGTTTCATTATTGAAACAGGAGCCATTGCACATTTTTAGCTTTGAAATTTCTTTAAACAGAAAAACATGGCTATTTTTCATAAAATTAAAGTTGATGATTAATGCACAATTTTTGTGATTATTTTATTTTATATTATACTTAGTGTTTGTCCTGTTAACTGGAACATGAATAATGTTAGCAACCCATAACAGATTAATATTTAACATAAGTAATGTAACCTAAATATAATTCTTCATACTTATTTAAAAATAAAAACTCTTTCAATAAATAATTAAAATCTATTTTAAATATTATTTTCATTTGCTACCTTTCACTTAGGAATAGCCATGAGTTAATATAAACATTTATCAGACAGATATTTGTTGCCGGATGCAGAATTTGAAAATATGTAAGATAATTGTGTAACATAAAAATTATCATGAAAAATTAAATGTTTCACCGAGAAATTGTTTTCAATTGGTTGCAAAAGGCGTTGGTAGAATTCTTGTTTTGGTTTAGTGGTGTTTGTAACTTCGTCGCATGTAAATATTTTTTTAGAAATATTGCTACATACATTAAATTCTTTCAAAATTATTTAAATACAAATATATCCTTCTATATATATAAAAAAAAGCAACGCTTTGGAAATGGACCAATGAAAATCTGTGTAGATACTGCGAAACGCATCTGATGGTCAGAGCTTTCTGACGCTATAAGGGGGGGGGGACCCAGGTCTGTCACCAAACGTCGCCAAGTTTATTGCCATCTTGGTGAAATATCACCAAATTTGGCAACCCAAATTAGTCGCCAAAAGTGACGCCAACTTGGCGTTGTTTCCAGTATTTTGCAAAATTTCCATAAACTCCCATTGAAATACAATAGGGATTACATGCTTTCAGAAAATCAACAAATTGAGATATTTCAATGCAACAAAAACTAATATTAGCTTATGAATAGAGCATAATTGAACTATTTACATTATTTTTAATCACAAACACTAACTATTTACAATATTCGTAACACTATATGTATAATTTTTCAGATAAATGTTTGCGGAGAAAAGGCGGCGAAGTGAAAATTTGAGAGGAGAGGAGATTCATACGATATGATTATTTACTGTAACTGCACATTAGCTAAGAGCGGGTTTTTAATAAGTGGAATCTGAAAATTGAATGCATAGAAAATAAGGGATTGCGAAGCGATGCAGAATGGAAACACGAAACAATTACATCTGGGATTGGCTAGAAAATAGGGATTGCTTCGCGATCCCGAATGGAATCGCGAAGCGAAAACGAGGAGGGTTGGCGAGCGTTGCAAGCAGGGAGGCGGAGGCCCCATAGTATAATTAAAAAAACTACATTTCTTCTAAAAACTTCTGGGAAAAAATCAAATATTTCTGAAGTATAAACTATTGTTGCATTTCCTATGCTACTGCTAATGTTAAATTGTAGTGCCATTGAGCACCCTCTTAGAATTTGAGTAAGAATCTAAAAATTTACCAGTATTATACTATTGATGAGTCTAAAAAAATTAGGGGGTGGCCTGGACTCTAGCTCGAAAAAAGTCTTTTTTTTTAACCACTCTAACATCCATTGTTACTCTTGTGCCCACAAACAATTGCATTATACAAATATTGTGCTTGACGTAGAAATCCTGTGAATTATCTCTCTATTCTAAAAAAAAGTAACTACCGCTGTCACCGCCGCCGGTTTTGAATTTTTTGTGACCGGAGGTCTTTCTTCGTTAATATTAAGCAAAATATTGCATACAAAAATGTGAAAATCGGTGGAATCGAAGAGAAATGTTTGATAAACACGCTGATGCAGACAGTTTTCAAATCAAAGAAATATTTAAAGAGATGTTTAATGCTAAAGTTGGACAAAATCGTTCCATTAAAAAAGTTTTATAGGAGCAAAAACTGTACATCGGAATTTAATCATTTTTAGATCATTTTATGCGTCAGAATTTCCCGGTGTGCAGACTGCACTCAGTTTATTAATTTGACTCATTTTTTGAGGTTTTATTTCCATTTTAAATTCAAATTTTCAGCATTTCGAGAGATATTTTTTACATATTTTAGAAAATGGTATTAATTTAAACTGTTGCCCACTGTATAAACATTGCAAATAATAATATTTGCTTCAAATTAAAAATTTATTTTACACGTGACTATTATAAACAAGAAAATATAAAAAGCAGGAACTCATTGAAAATTATCATAAAAACCATATTACACGTGAATTTTAAAAGTGAAAGAATGTTGTAAAATAATAAATCCATTAACATGCGTTAGTAGTCTTAAATAGAAGAAATTACGTCACATTTACGTCACATTACACATTACGTAAAATGAACATAAATAATATTGCAAAACAGTTTAAATTTAAAAATTGCGTGAGACATTTATGTAATATTTTAAGGTGATATTTTCAACTATTTTTATTAGGAAACGGCAAATAATATTTCATTTCTAACAAAATTATTTTCACGTGAATAGTAAAAGGAGAAAGAAAAGTTTAGTGAAAATTACGTCAGATTAAAAAAGATACATTTAAAGTGTCATTAAAAAAAACTTTCTTTTCACTTTGCTATAAAAATACCGGGAGGCAAAGACTCTGTTTATTTAATTCATTTTATATTAGCTTATTTTGAAATGTCAACTGATTTTATTTAATCAAAGACGGAAACAGCCATTGTATCATTTAACAGCCGCTGATTTGGCTTTAAAATTCCCCAATCAAAGAGAAATGAATAGAAACCCGTTTATAGGGAGATCGCCACTGTTTTTAAACTTATAATTCAATCTTCCGAAATATTTTTTAAGCCGATCAAATTAGCGTGCTTTTAGAGTCTGAACGGGGTTGACGAGCGTAGTTCGTAGGGGGCGGCGCCCCCTAGTATAAGAATATAAAAAAAAAATTTCATAATATAGCTGAGAAATCATATCATTTAAAAAAGAATTAATCATTGAACTCATCTGATAACACTTGAATTAGTTTCATTTGATTTTGCAAAATGCTATGTGTTACTCTTGTGACATTTTGTCCATAAGGGAATTTTAGCAAACATTTATTTTATATTCTTAAAAAAAAAAAAAAAAAAAAAAAAAAAAAAAACCATTAAATTTTCTTTTGGCAAGCCTTTTCTTCATACACAACTACTTTTTTTCTGGTTAAAGTTAAAAATAACATAAAAGAATGTAAAAAATGATAAAATTAGAGTTGTAAAGTTTTCAAGTGTTTACCAGTTTGGTAGCATAAATCGTCAACAACATTTCGATTTTTTTGTATCAAATAATGTTGACATAGATTCAAACTTGAGAATTTCTTCTGAGCTTCAAAGCTCTAAGTTCTTTATTTGATAATCATCATATACTAATTCAGTAATAATACCATGCAACTTTAAATCGTCATATTTTATTAATCGTAACCGCATAGCAATCTTCCAGTTTGTGCTACTGAACAGAATAAATTATTGTCTTCATTATGAATAATATAATTTGCAGCTTCTCCTATATCCTTATTTATTTAGTGAAATGTAAATTCTTTGAACTAATCATGTTATGTGCATGTTTTGTAGTAGATAGTGTCGTTCTTTATAACTTTAACAAATTGTACTTGATCAGTGCTCTTCTCAGTTGGATTTGGTAGTTTCTATCAAATCAACAAAACTTGTAGTTGCTGTTTTATTCCTCCATATGACACACGGCGTATGCTTACTTATTTTTACCATGAACAATGTTGACAAAGTCAGTGGTATTCCTTACAATTGTTATTTTAAGAGGAACTTCATTCCATACATTTCGTTATACAACAGAACAAGTTAAGTCTACAGCAGATTTACCTGGAGCTTTTCGAAAAAATATGTGAAATCAAGATAATTAAGGAAGAATACTGATTTATTCCTGACATAATTGCAACATTATATTTTTGATTAAATTGGAAAGCACTGGCATGAGAAAAAACAGAAAAATGGATACATTTTTGTAAAATACATTTCCTCTGTTGAAATTTTAATCAGGAGAGCATTTACAGAAAATCGGTTATGAGTTAATTGTCTGAATATATAGAATAAGATATACTTTATGGCATCATACGAAATAAGAACTGAAAATACAGTCCCTTGTGGATTTGAATATTGATGAAGAATTTCGTAGCAAAATTTCGCCTTGGAAAAAAAAAATGTATAGTTTTCAGAAAAATCTACTTGTATGACGAATCTTTCAGAACTGGTTATTTATTTATTTATTTATTTGCAATAATCAAAATAATTATGTGTACAAGTTTAAATTAATGTGAATGACAGTATGTGTGTAACAGAAATCGATTTATTTGCTTTAAAATATTATGCAAATTTTCAGAAATGGTTTATTCGACTGTTACTTTTTTCAAAATGTTTTTCAACGTTTTGCTATTTGCAGTAACTTATAAGACGTTCTATATTATGGACTTCAGTTTCAAGTAACTCTTCGATGTTATCTTCGCAAATTAGACTTCTTAATTCATACATTCTAATCATGATGTATCACAGAGCAGACAAAGTCATTAAATCCTTCACCGTAATGGTTAATGCAAGAAATACGTCAATCACTGCCTTACGAATTGCTTGAATGTTTTATTGAAAACGAAAAATGCAGATATTCTGAGGAATAACTTTCTATTGTTTTTTATGAAACTTGGCTCTAAAGCTACAAAGTAATCTAATTTTTCAATCTAGAGAAATTTCTTTAAACAAAAAAATATTCTAATAGCAAATGTCACCCAGGACTGATGAAATTATGTGATAATTTTCACGCCTAACTAATTTAGATTTAGCTGAAGAATAACCTCATTTTATATCTTCATCAACATAAAATTCTCCGAAGCTGTGGAACGAAAGATTTTTTTTTCATAACAGAATCTGAGATTAACTAGTTCTCTACTTTTATTTTTGTCTTGATGAAGCTTTTGCTGGCTATAAGACATTTCTTCAATTAATCATAATATGTTTGCCTTATGTTTCTTTCTCACCTCAACACATTCAATTTTATTCTTAGTTATTTTGTACAATTTGTGTCGCTTAGTAGATTTTTTTTGCTTCTTAATATTAAAATCTTTCCTTTGAAAGGTACTATCAGAATCCTTTCCATAAGAGTTACTAAAAGAATTTCTGTAGTTCATACAGCAGAATTTAGTAAACGAAACTTTACATAAAAAATATTTGATAAAATATCATGTGCTTCAAACCAATAGAAAGCCCACAAAAATAACACGGGTTAAGTTGTTTTTATCTATCTTTAATAACTTGTCATGATTATTATATAATATTAAGTAATAATTAAAATAAATTAAATAAATCCATTCATTAAAAAAAGAGTAAAGATAGTTTATCTTGCTTAAAATTTACAAAATATTCTTAATTATGAGTAAACCTATTTCGAGAACTATTGTAATAACGGAGAAAACAACTAAACTTGAAGCACTGTGTTTGTTTTGATTGTAACGCAGTTTTATATAAAACTATGGACAAAAGTGTTATGTGTTACTCTTGTGATACAGACATTTGACACTCTTGTGACAACACCCCAGACCCTATTCCAGGTATAACATTAAAAAATATATTTTATGTAAAATCTGTCTTATAGCTCAAAATCAGAGAATTAGAATTTTTGGGTAAAAGATTTCGAGTAGTTTTTATAAAATTAAAGTTTTAATATGTTTTCTGTTACTCTTGTGACATTTAATTATCAACTATTAAATAAAGTTAAAATTGCATTTAATACCTTAGCTAAAAACTTTTACCTATGTAGATTTAACGGATATAACAATCATTATTTTCAATGCATAATAATTTCATTTAATGAGCAGAAGTAAAAAAATCATACATCTTAATAACTGGACTTAAATGCTCAAATATAAATGAGTTTAAATACTGCCAGTTTCCAGCCCATTTTCGGTATAGGCATATTCTTATGAGATTAAAACTTAGAAATTCATAAAAATCAACTCTTTAGCTTTAAATTGATGTACGCATATATAGTTTCGTTTAAAAGAAATTTCAGCAAAAATTTTCTTCTGCCGTGGACGTTCCCATATGTATACAGTGAGCAAAAAAAGTATTCGCACACCAGGTAAATTTGTTGTAGCATATGTATAAATAAATAAAAAGCAACTAAGAATTCAAAATACCAACACTTTTACAAAACAAATAAACATATTTAAAATATGAAAATATAAAAATGTAGCATTTGTACTGCCAAAAAAAATATTTGCACACTAGCAATAAAAATAGAACTAGAGAAATTATTTATAAGTTAAAAACAGTGCTAATATTTTGTATGCATGCCATTTGCTTCAATTACAACTTGTAATCGTCTGGGTATTGATTCTATTAATTTGTGACATGTTTCACTGCTTATTTCTAGACATTCTTCCCTAAGAGCTTGCTTAAGTTCATATTTGTTAGAAATTTCCTTTTACCTTATTTTCACATCCAAAATATGCCATAAATTTTCAATCGGATTGAGATCTGGTGATTGTGGTGGCGTTTTCAATTGTTTTTTTTTACATTATAAAGCAACCATAACCTCGTAATGTATGCAGTGTGTTTTGGATCGTTATCCTGTTGGAAATAATATGAATTAGGGATTCCTAATTTAAGAGCACTATTAGATAAATGATCTCGCTATATATTAATATATAGTTTAGCATTCATATTGCCTTCAAAAAAGGTCATTTCGCCAACTACGTTAAAAGACATGCATCCCCAAATCATTACATGACCACCACCATGTTTTACAGTTGGTTTCAAGTTTCTAATTTGAAGAGAAGTATTTGGCTTTCGCCATTCGGTTTTCTTACCATCTGAGCCAAAAATATTGAACTTGCTTTCATCGGAAAAAATAACAGTTTTCCAAAACTCTAGTGGTTTGCTGACATAAGCTTTTGCAAATTCGAGTCTTTTCACCCTATTTGTTTCACTAATAAATGTTTTTTCTCGAAGGGCTCTTCCTCGAATATTTGCATCATGAAGAATATTTCTAATTGATTGTGGTGTAACTATTGTTCCCGACATTGAAGCGACGTCAACAGACAATTCTCGAGTACTTTGAAAAGGTTTTTTTTAAGATTCTTTTATGATGGCTCTCCTTTGCCTGGTATTTAGCTTTCTTGGACGCCGAGATCGCGGCTTATTTATTGTCGAACCAGTTTCTTTTTTCTTCTTAATTATATAACGAACACTAGAAAAGTTTAGATTTAATTTTTTACCTATTCCTCGGTAACTTAATCCAGAATTGTGAAGAAATATAACCTTCTCACATGTAGTAACAGACAGTTCACACGTTTTCGGCGCCATTAGAAAAAAACTCCCCAGAATCCCTGCTCCAGTTAATATATTACGTGACTTTAAAGTGGGGGCTAAAGTACTGCGGGACTGATATGCTAAACATTTGCATAATGTTCACTTTTAATGCCTTTTTTAACAGTCAATGCTTCTTGTGCAAATACTTTTTAGGTATGAGAAAATATTAATTTATTTTTTTAAATGTGCAATATTACTATTTAAGGAAAATGGGTAGTTATTTTTATTTTCTTCTTATTTAAATAAATTAATAATTAAGAGAATAGTATCAAATTTGCTTTCTATGGTTACTTATGCAAAAAAAGTCTGAGTGCAAATACTTATTTTGCTCACTGAATATATACATATATCGTCGTAGAACTGCTGAAAAATTTCAGAAATTCCAACATAGTGGAGAATGTAATAGATAGTGTTTCTTTTGAAATCTACCTAATATGGGTTTCAGATATATGAATTATGTCTGCAGAAACTGATAGTTTTTTAAATAATACAACTATTCCGAGCGAATCATTTCCTAATTAATATTAACAACTTATAGACAATGTTTAAAAGGGAAATCTTTAGCAAAATAACAATAATAAATAAATAATAAAAATGAAAAACCAAGAAATGTAACGAAACATTCATTTTTGTGCGCTATTTATTTCCTTCTACAGCAAAAGAATTACCCAACATGTATCCCAAACCAACCTACATTTTGATTGTTAAGTCGAATGGTAAATTTTACATTCTACAAACTATGTGCTATAAAATATATCAGTATTAATATTTTTTTCCGAGACATGCAGAGATGGATGCCAGTTTGAAATGAATAAAGTGGAGAAAAGAAAAAGTTCCTTCATTTTTAATGCTTTTTATCAAAGAAAGAAACGAAATCTTAGAGATTACTGAAAAGTGTCATTTTAGGAAAGCAATAATGCCGATAATCCTGAGCCATTAAATTTCTTGCGATATATATGTGGCGCAATAATTTAGGATTTGAGAATCATAAAAGTTCAAGAGCGAACTGCTTTCAAAGGAAAGTGTTCGAGGAAAAAATAAAATCCTTTCTCGGATTTTTTTTCTGGAAGTTTTATAAATTTGATCGGGATACGTTGATGGTAAATCTGAAGTAAAGGCAAGGAACAAAAAACATAATAAATAACTCATAAGTTAAATATTAAAAAATAAGAATAATTCTCGGTTTGATCGCAAATTATTTTTTTCTCAACATAAAGCAAATGACACAAAAAAAAATGTATCCTAAATAAAATTATTTTCTTTTCAAGACACAAAGGTGAATTTGACAAAATTACCGATTTTTTAGATAGATTTTGTATGAAATACTACCTATTACATTCTACCCTATGTTGTAATATTTTAAAACTTTTTGCAGATCTACACCGATCATGACACCTAAAACCCAAAACCACTCACCGTAAAAAAAAAAAAAATTCTCTCTCTCTCTCTCTCTCTCTCTCTCTCTCTGTATATATATATATATATATCACTTTCTTCTGGACACGACAACTTCCACAATTCTGCACAAATCTCTTCCAAACTGATACATAAAATCAAGGGGTAAAATATCTCGGTCAAGTTCGTTAATGGGCAAAATCGAACCAAGGGGATGGAAATAGGGAGTGGTTTTGTGAAAAACAAAACATCCCCATAACTTCTTAAATTTAGTACATATCAAATCAGTTTAAAGTTTATATTACTTCTAAAAATAGGGCAAAAATTTATGTATTACAGATTTTTGGTAAAATTAAAAATGTACTCAAGGGGCGCCAAAATAGGGTTTTGTAGAGAAAAATTTTTATAACTTCGTCAATTCTCAAAATATCAAATCCAATTAATTTTATTACAAATTTCCTTAATATTATCTATAACTTTTATATTCACAAGTTTTTGATAGGACTAATTCGTACAAAAAAAAAAAAAAACAACGAAAACAAAAAGAGGGGGCTTGAAAAAAAAATCCATAACTCCGTCAATTCACAAGATATAAAATCCCCATGAATTTATCATATATCTTCTTAATATTGTCTAAAACATTTATATAGACAAGTTTTTGATAGGACTAAGTCTTTACATAGGACAAAAACAGGAACAAGGATAAGACAAAAACAAATTAAAAATACATAGAATGAATCAAAAATCATCTTATTAAGGGTGTATTCAAATCCAAACTGCTTATTTTCTTCCTCATTTTTAAATTCATTTTTGCTCTCAAACGCATCCAATTGGCAAATTCTCTTATTCAGAAACTATATAATGTACCGTAATGATCAATTTTTTATAGCGGTAGAATATATTTCAAAAAATGATGTCAAAATGGGTGTTTTGAACAGAATTTCCCGAAGAGATTGTTTTAGAAACAAACAATACTGTCCTACCGAGAAAATAATTGTTTATAAATCAAGTTTTAATTAATTGAACGAAAAATAAAATCACAGGTCACTTATAAATCTCTTCAACTATCACGTCAGCAATTTTAATATTTTTTCTTTTAAAAATGAATCTGAAAATGTGCCATAAAATTTCGAGTTGTTGAGCTTGGAAAAGTACTTTTTTAAATACAACTTAACATGATTCTGATAAAACGAGCAATTATATAAAAATGAGATAAAAACTCGTCAAAAGAGGACAGATAAAATTCTTAAAGTGGGTTTATCTCTAATCATGATTTAGTTTTTGTTGGCCAAATTAGTATAATTAACTTAGAAATCTACTCCCGTCTGTAGGCCGGGCCGGCAGGGAATTTTTAAATATAACCGGTTGAAACTAGGCCGACATTTATTATCTAACAGTCTTGCGATTAAAATATAAAATTAAAAATGTTAGCGAGAATGAAAATATTCTGCTATTATTTGTACTATGTGAAAAAGGAAAATAAAATCCTGAAGTATAATATATAATGTAATTGTGGATATCAATGAAGATACTACTAAGTATTTAATCTCTACAGCAAAACAAATGGAAATAAAATGTATACTGTAATTATATATATATATATATATATATGTATGTATAAAGTTACTATGAATTTTCTAGAAACTGGTATGCCTAGATCTTTTTATAAAAATGCAGCAAAAATAAATACATGAAGAGATTCATGTTTACACATTAAAAAAAAAAAAAAAAATTGTAAGACTACAAAAAATTTTCTAGGAAACTTGGATACCTAGAATTATTTAAAGTAAATGAAACGAAAAAAATCATATAATTATTCCCAGGTTACAGATTAAATTTTAGTAAGGATACAGATATCTGTAGCTTCACAAAAACTAGTTTTGTAAATTTATATATTTTTTTTTACAGTGCACAAATAAAATTTTAGTAAGCATACAGATTTCTGTATTTTTACATGTGTAGTATTACATATATTTTTACATTGTAAATAATTGAGAAGTGACTACGTTCAGCGATATCAAATGTGGGGTTACAAAGCGATAATGTTACACAAAAAATTACATTTCTTGAGAGAAAAACCTTCTGTTAACGTATTAGGTTACTGAGAATGATTAAAAGCAGTCCACGGTCGTACTTTTGTTTGGTTAGTTAATTTATATGTTACCATGAATGCCACGGATGCACATGGTCATTCTATGCCAAATTGAAAAAATATTTTTTTTTTAAAGGCACATAAATACTACCCTGTAAGTAGATATTAAAAGTTACATAATAAATGTTAAAATTATAAAATGAAATATACAGTATAAAAGGCATCATACAGTATTTATCCAAACGGAGTTCCTCCACACATGTAAAGTGACATTATAAAATTGATGATGACAAAAACTTAAATCAAATGTCACGTGAAATTAAACGTCTGATGCATAAACTAAAATGTAAGCAATTGGATTAGAAAAAGACACAATATCATCATAAAGTACTTTTTTGATTATTTTGTGAAGGTTAGTTTTATCTACGTAAATACTTTCTTTAATATAAGATAAAAAAAAAAAGAAATAATATTAAGTACGTCTTAAAGTAACGTACATTTCAATGCACAGCTAAATATTTTTTTTATTATGGATATCTTCTGTATAAAATATCTGTACTAATTTAGTTTACAAAGATTTTCAACTATGGGTGAAAATATTAATATGAAATAGATATCAAAGAAGTGAACTTTTATTTTCACATTCGAGATAACAGCAAAAATAAAATGAATTATTAGATATTACAGAAATAAATTCATATTCAGTTCGCAATCGAGATAAATCGGAACAAGTAAATTTAACAGGAATAGTATGTGATGACCTACTTTATGATTTAAGAGTATAATATTTCTGGAGAAATGTTATTCCAGAGAAACGAAAAGTGTGGAGAAAACAATGCGAAGCTTAATTGGATCACATTTTTTTCTGTAAAATATTTCAAAATAAATAATATAACATACAAAATATACAAAAGAGAGTCTAGAGTGCATAAACATTTTTTTTTTAATAATTACTCGGTTATTATAAAATGTAAATGGAATATTCAAGCTTTGTCAAGTTGGAAGAAATGGAGGACTGCATCGTAGGTCAGCATATTCTCCTTTATAACCAAACGGTAAACTTTAAAAATGTAGGGTAGACCGGAGCTAATTGGCCATAGTGGCATGTTGGTCCAGTCGAGATTTTTTTTTTTTTTACTTTTCATTTGATGGACACTGTCAGCCCAGTGACGTATGAGTTTCTTCGTTTTCCTCCTCCAACATCAGCGCCATTGAAGTCGGAGCGTCCATTAAAGAACAAGCGAGAATTTTCCAAAATTTGCTAAGGTGATTAAATTCCCTGTCTTATAACTATTCATTTTTTATTTGTTTGTAGATTATATTTTATATTTTAATATATATAGTAATCATAAAAATAATTATTCGTCGTCATTGTAGGGCATTTTTGTGAATAGAAATGCTTTCAGAATAATTCCTTACAGTTATGAAAAGTAAAAATGACGCTATGCGGTTAGTTGGCCCATTTGGCAGGAATGGGTTCACCCGGCGTGCTAACTGGCACCGTAGGTAATTGGCTTTGTGGGAATAGAATTTTGATAATTTTAATAAGTTATTTTAATAAACCTTTATTATTATTTTAATTACTTTATTATTAATTAATATTAAGGAATTATTTTAGAAATTGAAATATTGGTTATTCCAGTCAATCTTTTTTTTTTTTTTTTTTTTTTTTTTTTTTTTTTTTTTTTTTAAGAAGTTATAATGTTGTTCACTTCTTCCCAACATTAAATCATCTGATCTGTTGTCCAAAAAATTTATAAATTTCATAATTATAGAAAAATCCCTGTTCGCTTGACCTACAGGCGCAAGTAGATTTTGAAGTTAAGTACTAATTTCACCACCATTTTAACGGATTAAGGGAAATACGATTTTTTTCTTATACAACCCCTAGCCCACACTTTTTTTTGTTTTTAATTTATTTTTGCTGTAATAGTTGCCCCTATCAAAAACTTGTCAATGTAAAAGTTGTAGATGATATCAAGAGAATTTATAATAAATTTAAGTGAATTTAAAATCTTGTGAATTGACGAAGTTGTGATTTTTTTTCTTTTTCAACCCATTTTTTTTCGGGGGAAGGGGGGTTACTTATCTTATTTTATTGCTGGAAGAGTTGCTCCAATCAAAAACTTGTCAATACAAAAGTTGTAGATAAAGTGTGAGGGAAGAGTGAAATGACAACGCAGGAGAAAAAAAAACATGTAGTGAGCGATGACCAGGAGGAACAAGGCAATTTACGTATTTGCTGTCTTGAATCATTTGAAAGCACTAAACCAGGAGAACAGTATGCTCAATGCACCACGTGCAAACGCTACGCACATGAATCATGTGTTACCGGAAAAACTATATTTCATGTTTGTCTTCATTGTAATGATTTTTTAATATGAGAATTAGTTAATTTAGATGATGGTTATTTAGTAGTAGATGCTTTCCCTCTTTTTTGTATGTGTGACTGGATATTATATTTATGATTAAGAAATATATAAAGAGATTTATAGTTAATTGTATTTGATGATGCTGAAATCAGTTTTACAAATGTTTTATGCGTTTTCTAAAATGATTTCTTAGTTATGTTACCTTATTTCCTTAAATAACAAAGTTTTGTTAAAGCATTTAGGAAGTGTTGGAAAATGTTTAATAATCTATGCTTAACGCATAATTTTTCTTACTCGTTCATGATTAAAATCAATTATTTTTCAAATTTGTTATATGTTACACTTATGTAGCAATTTTATTTTGATAACTGATTGTATAAAGAATAAAATTATATATAAAACTTTGTTCTACACTGTAAAAAAAAAAAAAATAAAATAAAAAAAAAAAAAAAAAAAAAAAAAAAAAAAAAAAAATACTGCCAGTTTTCCAGTAGGAAACAGAAAAATAGCTGCCCTTATCGTACCGGAATAATTTCAGACCCAGCTCGGAATAAAATTCGTAAAAATAAGGAAATAGTCAGTAAAACTGTATTTTACGGATTTTATTCCGATTTTACGGATTTTATTCCGAGCTGGGTTGGAAATTATTCCGGTACGATAAGGGCAACTATTTTTCCAATTCCTACCGGAAAACTGGCATTATTTTTTTTTACAGCGTACGTTCAATCGTAAAAAATCATTTTGTAAAAAGTGGGACAAACCACCCTAGTCACCCTAATATAAATTGCACCTTTCTCAATTATTTGTGTTACTTTTTTCATCCTATTCAATACATGATTAATATCATGTCTCCTTATTCTTCATGGCAATTCTAAGTAAATTTTTAGCGCCTGGCAAATTGGGCTTTGATAACTCTCAGTGTAATGCGCGGTACATTGTTAATTATAGGCTTGACCATGGATCGTCATCCATCTACATATTTTCTTCTCCCTCACCACATTTACAATTTAGCAAATGCTCCTCTCCTCGCTGCTTGACCTGCCCTCATGCAGATCAATCACAAATTGTTCAAAATGTTCCCATATTAATTTTTGTGAAGCTTTTAATGTTATTTATCAAATTATACGTAATTCGTGTAACATGCAATATATTTGTCAAAATATTTGCCCGATTTATAAACATATCAATGTACATCGTTCTGGCATTAGTAATTATAATGCACTCGCAATCCTTTAAACTGCAATGTTGAGTATAGGCACTTTAAAAAGCATAATTTTTATAATATTACCATTCATAGCCTTAATATACAAAATAAATTCCATGGACGTCTTTTACTGGAATCGGCATTTATCAAACATTATAACACACTTTATCCATATGGACAAAATCAACTCTCAAACAAAAAACCTCGTGTCGTATATTCTACATCATCAAATACAATTAACTATAAATCTCTTTATCTATCTCTTAATCACAAATATAATATCCAGTCACACATACAAAAATGAGGGAAAGCATGTACTACTAAATAATCATCATCTAAATTAATTAATTCTCATATTAAAAAAACATTAAAACGCCTACAATCTTCTTTTGTTAGTAATTACAACTGGGTGTGTCTTCGTAAATTTATATTTGCAATTCCTAAATTTCATATAAATCAATATCATAAAGTTTTTACTTAATATATATTCAATATTCACTTTAGTGATGCATTTTTTGATTTAATTCAATAGAGGCTAATTGCTCTTAATGTCAATATTAACAAAAAAAAAAAAAAAAAAAAAAAAAAACACAAAAATTAAACAGAGTAACACATATTTAATCGTTACCTTTACCAATCCTGTTTTTAATAAAATTAAACTTAATCATTTATTTCAAAACGAGCAATGTAAATTTCCATTTCAAAGTGTTAATCTAAAAAGTTCTTTTATATATCCTATTAGTTTAGCCGTAAAATTTTCAATTATAATAAGTTTTCTTAAAATTTCAAACGCACTGACACTTTTACATGTAAATGTAATGATCTCTTTCTAAAAACATACATTAATGCCCACCATGGACATGTTGTTACTGGTAATTTAGACATTGTCAATAATATTCACTTAAGATCTTTGATGCGTCATATGGTATTAAATATCGTATTCCTTCACAGTGTAATATGCAGTCCATCATTAAACAATTCACACACGATTTTTATTTCTTTATTTACAAAATAGCTATCAACTGTAATAAACCTACTGAATATTTTGTAGCTTGGAAGCATTATGTCATCTTTCTTATGAAACAACAATTACTAAAACTGCATATTGCCAAAAATTCAGTCTCTTCCTCTGCCCCTAAACCACATATCCAAGAACTTCAACTACGACTACTTCAAATATTTGAATATTTTGTTTTAATTTCATAATTTTATCTTTCAAGACGATGCTTTTTTATTCAAATACAGGGCATCGCTCAAAGAGCTTCATCAAGTATGTTATCAGCTTTATAGCTTTACTTTTATGAAAAAAAAGTTTATTAACAATAATATATTGCTCTACAGATACATAGATGATATAATTATTCTTTCTGTTAATTATAATAATTCTATATCTCTTCCTGTAAAGTACCCTTCTAATCTAGAACTTAGCACATCTTATTCAAATAATTCTAATATCAATGTTATGGATGTTAAAGTTAATATTCTCCCTAATAACAATATTTATGATAAACGTAATGACTTTTCATTTAATGTAAGTAATTTTACTAACTTCAATTCCTGCTTACACAATTCAGCTTATAGAAATATTCTACTTGATCATAGTTTTCGTATCAAACGTTTATGTTCCTCCCGATTCTTACCGCATAATTTTTTTTTAATTAAAGCAATTAGTATTAACTTATAATTTTCTCGTCTCTTTTATATCTAGAAAGACCAAATCTTAATATTCCTTTTTTTCTACTTTTTTAATTGTATGAGCATATAATATGTAATATATATATATATATATATATATATATACAGTATGGTATTGTTTATATTAGGATGTGTGTAGGAATGCAGTTGATATATTTTAATTTTATTAGCATGTACTAGGTTCTTCTTTTTGTGACATTTGTATAATAATACCGTGTTTACTCGCGTAATAGTCGCACCCCCGTTTTAGACATGGCAATCTGGGAAAAACCATCATCTGAGAGAAATCGGTTATTATTCAAGATATAACACATCTATTGGAAATCGAAAAACGCTATTTGTTTTCAAAACCAACCAACCTTTGCCGGAATAGGAATAGCTTTTTTACGATATTTTGTAACAGAATCTCACTTTCAGGAACTGGTTAAAACATGGGACAACTAGCCTTTGACTTTGATGACCTACATATGCGGTATTCAGTTTTCGTAAACTAGTTCACATTTTAAATCTATTTAAAACATTGTATGTGATTATAATCAATATTTACTACTTTTAAAGTGCAATAAAATGTAAATTTCATGTCTACAAGAATATTACCATAAGAAGAAAAATTGCAATTAATAAATAGCATATAATCTGGAAACATTTGGTAAGTTACTAATTTTATTATAATGATTTTTTTTTTTTTATACCAGTAATGTTTTAGCATTAGAGTGTACAATATTGTGTAGTAGATTTCCCCGCATAGTAGTCGCACCTAGACTTTCACAATGAAAAATGGACAAAAAAGTGCGACTATTACGCGAATAAACACGGTAATTGTTTTAAAATAAAATAATAGATGACAGCACAATATATTTTGTATTTTTAAAGCTTCTAATAAAGTAATAATTTTAATTTTTTACGCCAGGTGGTAATTAACGCTGATACTGGCATTGTAAAATTGTTATTAAACAATTTAAAATTCTTTTTACGTATTATAAATAATGTAATTATTTTTTTTAATTTATATTATATTAATTATATTTATCACGGTATTTCAACATGAATTAACTGACTCCATAGGTTTTAATTTCTGTGTTAACTTAACTGTTTTATTCACATTAATCTTATCATGCTTTTTGGATTCCATGTGCGGGAATATATTTTGAAAATACTGGGAATTAATTAGGTATGTTTTGTAAGATTTCTATTGCAATAAATTAAATATTTAATGGGTTGTAGTTTTTTTTTTTCCATTTCATGTCATTTGATTATGTTCTGTTTTCATCTTGAAACTATTTTTTTGGTTATATAGGTTGTTTGAGTACAGGGAAATTTTTTTTTCAGCTTATAGCTTTTTTCTCACAGAAAACAACCGATTTGCTTATATCATTGTATTCTGTACTCTTGAAAATGTAATTCAATATATAAGTTTTTCAATTTTTTTCGGAATCCATATTCTTCTTTTTTTTTTCTTCCATGTTAATTCTTGTAATTAGGTATAAGGTACTTTATTTTATACATACTGTTCTATATTGTTGGTTTGTGGCGCATTTTGTTGTCAATCATTTACAATATTGCAGTTTTTGATGATGGTCGGTAATGTTTAATTAATGGTTATACATATATATATATATATATATATATATATAATTAAAATATGCTATTATGAAGGGTACGATGTGGATTGCTGAAAAAATTATAAAAACATACACAAAAATTTATTTTAAAAAAGCATGTGTGTGTGTATGTTTTACATACATTATACACTCTTATCAAAAAATAAATAAATAAAAATAAAAGTAAATAAATAAAATTAAAATTAAAATTAAACTTAAAATTAAATTTAAAAATAAAAATACCATTATGGAGGGTTGAGGTAGGGAATGATAAAAAAGTTTAAAAACCTTATATGTATATATGTGTGTGACATATATATGTGTATATATGTAATGATATCGGGATACTAGAAAACTAATTCGTCGATCTAGTAGCGATGGAGAAGATAAATGTAGCATAATCTTATCGTGTTTATATGTAACGATTTCTGTTAAATAATTGATTTAGCCTTGATAGATGTAACCTTTCGTTACATTATATGGTGTAGCATGGAGTTGGAGCATAGATGTAAGAACATGTAGTAAGTGGAAATAGATGAACAGCTTCACCTATTTAATTGAGCAGGTTAATCTTTGTATACAGTCCTCATTTCTCATTAAAGATGGTTGGCAGTCGAGTGGCTAATGGCAAAAACAATGGAGATAAAAATTGGAATTTCTCCAGGAGACAAGTAACGAAAGCAATTCTGCTCACAGGATTCTATTTAATAAGATCGGACGGCAGTTTTTACAAAATCATGATGCAGTGCCATCAATAACTTCGATGTAGAAAACATTTAGAACGAACGACATTTTGACAGGCACGCAGCCAGGGGGCAGTTTACATTTCAAAAACTCAGCAAAACTCCGTTTTTTACTTCCTAATTCTATTCCTAAGCATATTGTATGTCAAAATTGTATTCCTAAGCGCAGGAATACAATTTTGACGTAGTACGCGGTCTAAACTAATTAAGGTGTAAAGATATCACGACATGAAAAGAGAGCGTACAGAGCAGCGGAGGAATAATAAAGTAAAACGGAAACCCCGAAATTAAGAGCGGAAAAGTAAATCTCGGATGGAATAAAAATAAAAATGGTTACCAAAGAACAATCTAAAACGCGGAAGATAAATGGAACATTTAATTTAAGAATACTAAAAGCGTAATAATTAAGTTAATTAGACAAGTGAGACATTAAATTAAAGGGAATTTAACAGAAATAGTGATAGAGATTATTTAAGAATAAGGATTTAGTGAATATAGAGTACTAATTTAGAATAGTACAGGGAAACCGCGGAGATAGATCCAATATTGTAACATGTATATATGATTATGTATTGTATGGATTACATTAAAAAAAAACTGGGGCATCATGCATTTAACATCATAATTTTTTCATTAATATTTCACATATTGTCACATAGTACAAGGCTTTATTTAGATCTCTCGGTTTTTATCATTTATTTTGTTTTGTAACTCGCTGTTAGGAGCTAATTTTTTTTTTCATTTTAGGCTTAATGCCGAACAAATTGGATGAATTAACGCATCTTCACTATGAATTAAAACTGCAAGCTCCTCTAATGATTCTGTCGGTTGTACATAGATTTTTATTACCCGACTGCCAATAAGGGTTATGTATTTCACGCGTATCTGGGTAGGTGGATTTTTTATACCCTCGAAACATCCCAACGGCTGGATGGATTTTAATGAATGAGGTCTCTAACGATTTGTCTTAACTGTCCGATAGTTATAGGTTAGGTTTTGTTTTTATCAATTCAAAATGTCGGTCGTAAAATACAAAAGGGCGGTAGAGACGAAAAAAAAATTTACGCATCCTATTGATATCATTGGATAGGTCTTTCTAAATGAAGACAATTTTTCATTGACTATATTACAGTCAGAAGCTATATTTAAATATGACACAACCTGGAAGTTATGTAGGTTGGATCTCTAGCTTTACTGCAACTATAACCTTCATAGACATCTATAGGCCTCATCAAAATAGTTTTTTTTTAGATAGGAACTAACAGTTAAACACGACTTAAAAGTTATCAATACAAATAAATAAAAAGAAATAGGTAAGTAATACAAAAAATAGTTTCGCATTGATGAAAAATAATTAATTAGTTCCCTTTTTACGCAGTCGGGTTTTTTTATGCTTTAAATTTAATTTTTACTTGTTTTATACAGTGTTTTCCTAAGTTCATATCTTGTTCATCTTTAGAATTTTACCAATTAGTTTATATATGTGTTATTTCGTCTTTATTATATATAAATATATATATATATTATATTTATTTGGACTTTCTATTTTGAAAAATAAAAGAATACAGTGGGCTTAAAAATCGTTTATTATTTTATGAATGTCAAAAGTAAGATGTCATCGCCCCACATATAATGTATCAGTCTAGGTTATGAAAACCTATAGTTATCTTAAAAACAGCTTGAAAATTATGCACATAAACGACTCCATTATTCAACAGCAGCAGTAATACGAACTTTCACTACAGTCACATATTAAAGAAGAAATGGTATGAAAAAAAAGTTTCTTTTTATATGTCCACAAAAAAACAAACACTCCTTGTGAAGCCATGACCTCACAATGTAAAAAAGTGATGATATAAATCTGAGTGATTCCAGAAAATAACAATTCGAAATCGATGTAAAGTTCGTTAAAACATTTCATTTAAGTTTAGCATAATGTTAATATGACGGCATGTGGAATTCACTGACATTTTAGAGTTTAGTTTACATTAAACATTGGCTTTTAAATATTGGCAAGCACATTTCATATACCCGAACAAAGGGCATAGCCGTATAAGCATTGGAAACATGCCTTCCAATAAAATTTCCTGATTTTTTGCCCAGATGTGGATGCATATCTGACAATATATTTCCCCTATTATCACCTTATAAATATTGATATTTAATGAGATAAAAATGTTTTTTCGATTTTTTTAAAACACGGATTTTCTCAAAAACTGCTGCACGGTATTTCATGCCATTAACTGGGATTATATAGATATCAAAGATGCATAGCTGGTAATTTTTGTATAATTTTCTATTTATAAAAACTGTGTGAAACAGCGAAATAAAAATTAAAAAAAATAAAAATCATATCTTATAGTTAGTTATCCGAAAATTACGATTTTCTTGTAAATAATTCCCCATATGTAGCCATATATTCTATATAAATGCCGAAAGTTTGCGATGGGCACTACATATAAATATTTACAAAAATGTATATTAAAATTATTGAAATTCATTTTAAGGCGTTATTTGGGGTGGAGCTACTCAACTTCGACACCCGAAGAATTTTTGGAATAAACAGTTACAGAACTGCTGTATTTTAAATTTTAATGAACACAGCAACATTCTCAACGCTGTCGATATCAAAATGAATATGAAGTTGAAAAACATGGCTTATATGCTTAATGGAATATAAAATACATCAGTTGACATATTGTCTGCTGTCATTGTTCCAAAAATTCTTCGGATGTCGAAGTTGAGTAGCTCCACCCCAAATAGCGCCTTAAAATGAATTTCGATAATTTTACTATACATTTATGTAAATGTTTATATGTAGTACAAAACGCAGGCTTTATGCTTTTATATAGAATATACGGGCACATATGGAGAATTTTTTACAGGAAAATGGTAATTTTCGGATAACCATAAGATATGATTTTTATTTATTTTTTTTTTTATTTCGCAGTTTCACACAGTTTTTATAAACAGAAAATTATACAAAAATTACCAGTTATGCGTCTTAATATCTGTATATCCTCAGTTAATGGCTTAAATCCGTGCATCCGTTTTTGAGAAAACCCGCTTTTTAAAAAATCGAAAAAACATTTTTATCTCATTAAATATCAATATTTATAGGGTGATAATGGGGGAAATATACTGTCAGATATGTTGCCACATCAGAGAAAAAAAATCAGGAAATTTGATTGAAAGGCATATTTCCAATGCTTATCCGAGTATGTCCTTTGCTGAATTATTTGAAATCTTTTACAGTATTTTGAAACATGTTTTACGTTTGTAATCAACGCGATTTTTCCGTGTCTTATAGAAGTCTCTTCTGCATATGGTGCTATTCTATATTAGTGATGTACATAAGGTTTACAAAATATTTTATTTACGATGCGAATTGAATGTGGTGATAATTCTCGTCCCCATTCTCTCTGTATATCTGCCACACATTTCAAGCATTACAGATATTTATGAATACATCATTAAAAATATGATATTTGTTCGCACGATAATATTGTATTTAAAGAAATTATTCGAGAAAATTCACTAAAGTTAAAAACAAGTTGGAAATTGCTCGTCCAACGTAGCAAATGAGATGCGTTCGTACAATAATTAATTTTATAAATATTTTTTGCACCGCATATTGTAATGAATGTATATTTTAACGCACTTCATAAGTGCATATCAATTTCATTCTGTTCAAAAGGCTGTAACATCATTAAAACGCACTAGAAATAACTTTTTCCCATTGGTTTAATGTAACGGAAAAATTTTTACTGTCTCTGTCATTAAACTATACATCTGATTTTCATAAAATTTGAAACAACTCGACAAAATTTTGCAACAATGATAGATTTAAAATTTCAGACCATTCCGTTGGGTATTTTTTGCTCTGTTATATACGGATGGACGGACGGACAGGCGGACAGACATACTAAATCCCGAATTTCGGAGAGTATTGGCTATCCTGATGTATATTAAACATGAGAACTGTGGTTTCTTGGTCATAGATCAGTATATCAGTTCATAATATAATAAACAATAAATTTTAATTAACACAAATATTAAATACATTTTACATGCATTGATTTTCGGAACTAAACAATAATATGAAATATGAATGTTATTTCGTTTTCAATACATAAAGTCCGATAATATTTTCTCATAAATAATGCATTAGAATTAATAAGAGTTAATGAATTGATTCATTTAGTAATATCTTTCTATTTTTCCTAACGTACAAATGTCATTATTTAATTTTTACTGCATACATAATGTTAAGATAAACATTATTTAATATTTGTTGTAATTTGTCTGGGCAAAAAATGTCCTGGCTAGAATTCGAACCAGGGATCTCTTAACTGGAACTGCCAACGCTCTGCCAACTGAGCTATCATAGACGAATCTAGAGAATTAACATGCGATTTGCTCTGTTGAGCTTATTTATATATCAGACCAGATGCTATGATCAATAATGTTAACTGGTTGAATTATATCCTCCAGATTCATTCGGAATAGCTCAATTTCAGAGCATAAAAAGCTTCAGCCAAGAGATCCCTTGTTCGAATCTTGGCCTGGACATTTTTCGCCCAGTTGGGAAAAGACATGCCAAATGATTTATTAACGAATTAGTATAAATGTGTTAAAATTAATATAGAATATTCAATATTATTCACAAAACTGTGTTATGAATAATTTAAACACAGTAGGGTAGACCGAGACACATTTACGCTGATTTTTTCAAGGAATTTTCTGATTTTTATATTTTAACTTAGGAAATTTTAGACATTGTAGTTTGATAAAGCAATTAATAATCTGTGCATTCAATTGTTGTCCTATTTGTGTTTTAACCGTAAACAAAAAAGTTTTTAGTCCAAGTCTTTTGCGTAAACTTGCCCTGGGAACGGTGCAAGATTATTCATCAAGTCGGGCATGTTTACGCATATTATAATTAATACCAAGGAGTAAGTGAAATAAATATTTAATGAAATTGAAATGTTTTATTTATATCTTAAAGCACTGTTTAAAAATTTTTAAAGAAGATTAATTAAAGAACATTTTATAGGCTAAACTGAAAACATAGGGCTTATTACTAATTAAAAAAAGAAACTATTTAGTCATCTCCATCATCATTGTTACAGTTTTTACAAACAAAACTAAAGTATTTCCTTTTGCACACTTGTCATGGGACCACATTTTGCATCTAAGACATTTAACCCAGTCTTGTCGTTTTTTGGATTGGTGGTATGATTTCAAACAATAAATACACACACAGTTTTCATGTCATCAGATTCATTCACTGTTTTCTTATTTATTCCAAGGTGTACATACTTTTTCCCTTTTGCAGTTTTTGGTTTCATGCGTTTTTCCTTTGATGTCTTCTTGTTCTGCTTCCATAGAAACTACTAAAGTTTTACGTATTTTCTTGTTTTTGAACATGCGTAAAGGAGCCCCGATGACAATACGTAAATGTGGCCCGTCGCCATGTTTGGATTTATTTTTAACGTGCAACGAAAATTAATAACATTTCTGTTCATACAAATACAGTTCTCGAAAAAGGATAAAATTCTGCTAATGTTCATATATTTGTTTATCCTTAACTAAGTATTATTAATTTACAATAAGTTTCAATATGTTCAACACAAAATTTGCTCACCTTGACAGAAAATAGATTATCCTTTCCTCATGCTATATCGAAGCTCGAGTAACGCTCAAAAACGTGTGAGAATACCCACTAGGGAGCAGCATAAATCTGTCATGACTGGAAGCGCGCTAGTTATAACTCGTTTCGGGAAAAGTGCACTGCATAAACGTGCCCCAAGTGTAAATGTGCCCCTGTCTACCCTAATCCTTAACATTTGCGAGGATAGGTTCGCGGGAACCTCTTCGAATGTGAAAATTGCTAATGTTGAGACGATATTTCGTTGATAAAAGTGGGTTAGGTTTTATATATATATATATATTTTTATTAATGGAAAAAAATAATTGAAATTCAAAAAGTATATTTCTTAAGCATTATACATTAAAAGTAAATACTTTAAATAAATTTGAATAATTATAAACATATTCTACAATATTTATTTGCGTTAATGGCGGAAAAAAAATTTAGTGATGTGCAATTGTTAGACAGAACATATCTTTTGTTTATGAATTTCCATGAAAGGAAAAGTTGCGGCCTCGATTTCTATTTTAAATTTAAAACTCCCCACTAGTGGAGAATCGCATTCTATTGCCTTTTCAACGAGTTGTTGTTGATGTTTCAAAATTTCTCGAGAATTTTAGCAGAAAATACTTCACCGGTAAAACAAAATGAGTTTACTTTGTAAAAATAATATTCTTTATAAAACAAAATTCGCGAATAACCAAGTTAAGTATTCGCGAATGTTGAAATGTTCTGCATTTTCTATTTCGCGTATAATTAAAACTCGCTAATGTTAAATCCGTGAATGTTAAAGCATTACAGTTGTCTGAAACAGAAATGATGCGAAGCATGAAAAATGCATCAATAAGATTCAATAAATAACTTCTCTGTAATGATTAAATAACTGAATTGTGCAGCATAGAAGAATTTCCAAAGATGATAAATTATGACATTGGAGGCATTTTAATAAAATGCTACCTTCCATGACTACCAATAAAATATGAATCCTTGAAAACTTCTCAAAGAAAAAATTGCAGCAAATTTAACATTTGGTTTATCGTGAACTATAATTTTACGCGGTTAATTTATTTAATGTAATGAATGTGAGTTTCAAAAATGGATAATCGTTATTTTTCATTTATGAAGGCCATTAATAAAACTTACTCGCTCTCTAAATAGCAGATTATTTAATTATAAGAAATGAAGTTTGTAATTTAATGAACCAAACAGGTGATTAACTTTTTACTGTAAAAGTTACTATAAAACTTTAAAATGCTGTTACATTATTATTTATTTGATTTATTTTCATGACTTTTCAAAAGAAAGTTTACAGATGTTATGGTTAATTGCCATTAAGATTTTTTTTTTCTGTAACTTCTTCATTTATAAGTCTTATTTTCAAAATCGATTCAATTACACATATATATATATATATTGGAGGATAAATATTAACCATTTTTTTAACTTAAATTTTAAATTATAATTGTAAATTTTAAAATTAAAAATCTCAGCCATTATCTTTTAACTTTAATTCTAACTATTGTTTCTTAACTTTAATTCTGAAGCTTAAATCTGTATTGCCTCTGATAACATTCTTTTCAAGCCTAGCACTTATTATTTTAAACTTCATTTTCAGGCTATACTTGAGATTAAATTTACTAGTCTAGTACTTTTTAGCTCACAGGCTATCAAAGCCTGAGAGCTTATGTGCCCGCCGGTTCTGTATATATGTATGTACGTACGTAACGTAATAACTCTTGATAGAAACATACGATTTGCTTCGATTTTTTTTTTCTTGGTTCATTCTGATAAGGCGCTTCCCTGATTAGTTTTGTGGGTTCATTGGTTAAGGATAAAGGGGGAAAAGGGGGGGGTAGTCCACCCCCCTTTAATTCAGATAAATGGGTTTTTTATGCAGAATTATTCGATTTGCTCCGAATTTCGTACCGGTTTATTATGTTAAGGGACTTCCCTGATTAGTTTTTGGGGTTCATTGGTTACGGATAAAGCGGGAAAAGGGGGGGTTAGTCCACTCCTCTTAATTCAGAAAAATGTGTTTTCCATACAAAATTATTCGATTTGCTCCGAATTTGGTATGTCGGTTTATTATGTTAAGGAATTTCCCTGATTAGTTTTGGGGGTTCATTGGTTACGGATAAAGGGGGAAAAAGAGGTTTAGTCCACCCCTCTTAACTCAGATAAATGGGTTTTTCATGAAGAATTATTTGATTTGCTCCGAATTTGGTATACAGGTTTATTATGTTAAGGAACTTCCCTGATTAGCTTTGGGGGTTCATTGGTTAAGGATAAAGGGGAAAAAGGGGGGTTAGTCTACCACCCCTTAATTCAGATAAATGGGTTTTTCATGCAGAATTATTCGATTTGATCCGAATTTGTCATACCGGTTTATTATGTTAAGGAGCTTCCCTGATTAATTTTGGGGGTTCATTGGTTAAGGATAAAGGGGAAAAGTGGGGCTTGGTAGAAACTTGGTGAAATTTTCACCAAGATGAATGCAACTATGTGGCAAGTGGTGTTGCAGGTCAGGTGTCACAAAGAGGAGGTGTTTAAAACGGAGTTTTTCATCAGTGCCTTGAATTACTTCTATATGTGTGGAGCTTTGACCCATTATTTTCTCATGATTAAAATAAATGATTTTTAAAATTTCTGATTTATTACAGTTATGTCGCAATTTTAATTTCATAACTGATTGTCTAACTAATAAAATTATATATGGAACTTTATTCTAGATTCAATATTTAAAATATATATATATTGTAAAAAATGGGTCAACGCTCCCCAGTCTTCCCTATATTATATACAAAAATAGGAGAGAGAGACCATATTAATTACAACATTTTTGGAGTGTAGAATAAGTGCCAAAACAATTTATTTGAACGAAAAATCATTTATTTTCTCAGATATATATAAAATGATCATAGCTACAATTTCCATCAATAGTCTGTCTAATTAAACATCGTAAATTAATTTTATCATGATTAGCATATGTATTAATATATTAAGATTTTATTATATAACACTCTTTCACTAAAATATGTCTTTACAAGTAATTAAAGGTACGTATAGGCTTATATATAATGTATGTATTTTAATAAAAATTGAATTATGAAATTAAAATAAGGTTTTGTGGTTGTAATGCTGCGCGCAACAGTTGTGTTAAAATTTTATTTTTCCAAACATATTTAATATTTTCACTGACTTTAATAATTTATTATCCAATTTTAATTAAATTAAGAATGAAATACATCAATCAGCATAAGGATAATTTATGACAATAGTTAAATAAGAGAATTTATTTTAATCGAATAAATCTGAAGCCTTTTTTCTGATATGAAATTTTTTTAATAGTCTTGAAATTTTAGTGTCGTAAAAAGCATCTCACATTAATAAAGAACATACACGGTTCTTCAAGATAAACTAAAAAAGAAAATACATTAAACATTCGTATTCTTATTAAAGAAAGTATTACGGAAGAACTCCAAAAAATTGTAGCTATACAAAGCAATTAACTAACTTAACAGCCACCTGCTAGGGAATAAAAGACAGATTTATCACTTTTTTATACGTGAATTCCTGAAAGATAATTCATTTTCCTTTGGCCTTTAATAAGAAAGAAAATTAATTCTGCATAAACCTTTACATTTTGTTTAATAAATGTACGTCAGTTCAGTCAGTTTTCTTTGCACGATGGATTTTGTTTTGGAGTTAGTATTAAAAGTAAAATTTCGACTTTCCTGCATTTAACAAAGTTTGTATAAAAAATGAATTATGCAGGTAGTCTAAAACAATACTTATTTTTTTCCTACAAATTTTATAACTCAAATTCTAATTCAGACGCTGACAATGTGCATATGGAAAATTTCGACTCATTCCTCAAAGTAGTTTTTGAATTATGCTTAAAAACCATCAGGGGGGCAATTTCATGGACTATAAAGTCATTGGAATGGAATTAATAATAGTAATAATAAATTTAATATAGGAACTAAATGTTTGTTTTAATTGAAAATTTAAAAGTTTGTGCGTTTTCGAAATTTTTGGAAATTCTCAGAAGCTTATGCTTTTCTAAAAATTTAATGAAGCTATGATTGTTATAACAGTGCAATTTTTCTGTCCGACAATTGTCGATTAAGATGTTTGGGATGATTTCATTGGGTTTATCCATTTCTCTTTTTTCTCTCCTTTTGCCATTGCACATGTTTATATGTGGTAATAAATCAAACTATTTCACTAAAATTAAAGTCATCATCATCAGTGTTTTTTTTAATATAAATTACCCGATTTTCAATCAAAAAAATAATTTCATGAGCATATTCTATATAACTGGGTTCAATTTCAAATCTTATTAACGCAACTTAATTCATTCAAAATCAACTGCACAATACTTAAAATGAGTGTGTGTACTTTAAAAGTGATTTTATTTAATTGTTCATTTTTCAGGAGTTGTCTTTTCGAAACTATGTTTCTGTTAATTTTGCGCCCTATAAAACTCCAAATATTTTTCTCAGAGATATATTAAATGATCATATCTACAGCATTTATCTAAATCACCAAACGCGTTTCTTCAAGTTCAACAAAAATGTATATGTATATGTAAACGTGATATTCTTTTTTAAAAAAGAATTACTGATGAATTCATAAAAAAATGTAGATACACAAAGCAATTAACTAACTTTAGGGCCACCTGATAGGTAATAAAAGATAGATTTATCCGTTTTTATGCATGAATTCCTCAGAGATAATTCATTTTCGTCTGGCCTTTAATAAGAACGAAAATTAATCCCGCATAAGACATGATTATGTTTAATAAAACAGCTCGTACGTCCGTTCATAAAAGTTTTACGTGAATAATTATAGTCTAATGTAATGGACACAGTCAGCAATGCTGTTTAATAGTCACTGTAACAACTAACGTTAACAGTCGTATTTATTATTAAAGGAATTTTAAGAATTATCTAGAAGTATATTAAATTTAACTTACATATTGATTCCATATAATTAATTAAGTTTAAGGTTCCGAACCAGAAAAGGAAAAAAAAAAATAAAAGAAACTTTTATTTTCTCTCTTTGTTGACGGCCTGTCTGCGAAAAACGTTTTTCACGGGAATTATATTCATTTAAAATTAATATCAAAGAATAGGGTTGACCGGTTGATGGATCCACAGTTGTGTAAAAATTAGGAGTTTCTTATTTACTGCAACTAAACTTTACGGTCGTAAAATAATTCGTTTGGAAATATCGATCATAGAATATCTCCTAATAAGTCGATATAGTGCTGAATGATTTTCCAATATTTGCCTTCACGTGTTCTATAAGACCATTCATTGAGCCACATTTCGAGATTTTAGGTGAACAGAAATTACCCTATAGGCATCAGAAAAAAAAATTATAGGGTACTTTTCGTTGACAAAGGACATTCAAGTTTATCGAAAATGGAGATTTTATACCAAGTATAAAGGAAATAATACGAAAAGGAACAAGTAAAAATTGAATTTAAAAAATCAAAAAACCCGACTGCATGAAAAGCGAACTAATTAATTATTTCTCATCAATGTGAAACTATTTTTTATATTACCTACCTATTTTTTTTTATTTACTTGTATTCATGACATTTAAGTTGCGTTTAATCGTTAGTTCATATCTATAAACACTATTTTGATGAGGCCTATAGATGTCTATCAAGGTTACAGTTGCAGTAAAGTTAGAGATGCTACCTACACAACTTCCAGGTTGTGTAATATTTGAACGGAGCTTCTGACTGTAAAATAGTCAATGAAACATCGTCTTCATTTTGAAAGACTTATCCAATGATATGCCACTTAATATGGTGCGTAATTTTTTTTTCGTCTCTACCACCATTTGTATTTTACGTCCGTCATTTTGAATTTATAAAAACAAAATCTAGCCTATAACCATCGAACTGTTAAGAAAAATCGACAGAGACCTCAATCATTACAATCCATCCAGCCGTTGGGATGTTTTGAGGGTATAAAGAAATCCACATACCCAGATACGCGTGAAACACATAATCCTTCGTGGCAGTCGGGTAAAAAGGATTAGAGGCAGGTTTTTCGACTCCTCTCATTCATGTTTATAGTAATATTGATATTGTATTCTTTAATATATTTTTACTGTGACCTTACTGGCGAATCGCGAGGAGCCGATTTACATTGCAACAACCAAAATCTCTACTTTTTTAATATCTCAGTGGCATTTCAAATAGAACTTACCATTATTCTTATGTATAATACTGTTATATAATGTTTGATAACCAATTAACGTTTTATAGCCAGTAGATATTAAGGGAGCATTTCAAGATGTGTAATGGAGGGACATTCTCACATAACTACACCTTCTAACTGCACAGTAAATTTTGCTGGCGTTCCTCTCGGATGGGAGCAACCTAATAAACTGGGGTTGTATGGAGACACTTCATCCCACCGAAGAGGTAGTACAGTAGTGGAAAAAAAAGTAAACACCCCCTACTAACTTCTCAACAAATTATCGTAGAAGGAAGTTACTGGTACCGAACGATTGGAAATAAAATCTACTTTTAAATGATGTATATAAAATTTGTTTAAGGGGCCATCTACATATTAAAATGAGCCATAACTTTGGTTTTTTTTTAATAGCAATGAACAACACAATTCTGACAGCAACACAATTCTGACAGCATAAATGAACTCTACACCTTTCAATTACCCTATAAACAGATTTTTATGCAATTCGTGCCATAAGTTTCCGAAAAATTAATTATTTTAAAACGAGCGTATTTTAAGGGCTGTATCCAAATTGAAGTTCCGAACTCGATTGTTAACCGAGAGAGCCGCCTTCTTCATCAAGGCACGTTTAAGCGTCAATGAAACCTGTTTGATTACAGGATAGCAGAATAAATTTCAAACATTTACTCACTTCTATCATAGACGGCCCCTTAAACCACCATTTTGCCGTTTTTTAAGCATAATTTGAAAACTACGTACTTGGAAGAAAAATGTGAAATTTTGGAATTCCGTATAGCAGGATTTAATAAATCTAAATCCATCAAAAAAATTGTATGTTGCAATTCATAATTTTTTCGAATATTAATTTCATAATTCATAATTCATATCATAAAATTATAAAATTGCAAATTCAACGTATTTATGTTTGGGTATATTAGTATTTATGCTACACAAAAAATTAGCTCATTAGTAGCATAATTTCAAGAGATACAAATAAAAATATGAAAATGTAATTTAACATTAGAAGTACTAAATTTTGAATGTCTATAATTCAAAAACTTATGATTCGAATAACTTGAAATTTGGTTTCTAGGCATATTTTGAAACGAAGATTTGAAATATCTCGTTAAATTTGGGTACTGCTATTGAAAAAAAATGAAGTTTGTATTCGTTTTAATATGTATACGGCCCCCTAAGCAAATTTTATACACACCATTTAAAAGTAGACTTTATTTCCAATCGTCCGGTACCAGTCACTTTTGTCTACGTTAATTTGTTGAGGAGTTAGTAGGGGTGTCTAGTTTTTTTTTCCACGACTGTACAATTCTTTGGCTAATGGTATCTAATATGTTACTGAATGAGTTGATTTTCTTGGGGTTTACCGTTTATGCCTTTGCTGATTTCTTCGATTTTGTTTTCTCGGCCCACATCCGCTGACTTAACCTCCATATTTTCTGTCAACTATTGGACGCACTTCGCCAAATGCTCTCATCGGATTATCAGCAAATTGGAATCCTTATATTTAATAAATTTGGCCCACTAAAAGGCCGAAATCCGATCATACGTATCAACGGCACCAGTGCGTACCACGTCTTCACACCCTTAAGCTTCTGTGAAAGAAGCAGTTATATTGGATTTCACATATAAATAACTGAAGAACTAAATATCACCATAAATCTCTCTATTAAAGTTCCGAAACAAGGGATCAATAATAAACTTATAAAAATCCCTGCCGGCCCGGCCTACAGGAGGAGGTAGATTTCGAAGTTACGTATACTAATTTCACAAACAAAAACCAAATCATCATTAGAGATAAACCCACTTTAACAATTTTATCTGGCCACTTTTCACGAGTTTTTAGTTCATTTTTATATTAACTGATTTTATCAGAATCATGTTAGGGCGGTATTAAAAAAAATACTTTTCCATGCTCAACAACTCGAAATTTTCTGGCATAACTCCAGATTCATTTTCAATAGGAAAAATATGAAACGTGTTGACGCGATTTTTGAAGAGATTTATAAGCGACCTGTGTTTTTAATTTTCGTTCAATTAATTAAAACTTGATATATAAACAATTAGTTTCTCAGTAAGACAATATTTTTCGTTTCTAACACAATCGCTTGGGGAAATTCCGTTCAAAATGCCCACTTTGACATCATTTTTTGAAATATATTCTGCCTCTGTCAAAAAATCGATCATTACGGTACATTATATAGTTTCTGAATAAGCGAATCTACCAATTGGATGCGTTTGAGAGCAAAAATGAATTTAAAAATGAGTCAGAAAATAAGCAGTTTGGATTTGAATACTCCCTTAATACGATGATTTTTCCAACACAATCCGCTTCGAGAAATTCGGTTCAAAAGGCCCACTTTGACAGCATGTTTTAAAATATATTCTGCCTCTATCAAAAAATTGACTATTACGGTACATTATATAGTTTCTGAGTAAGAAAAGGTACCAATTGGAAGCCTTTGAGAGCTAAAATGAATTGTAAAATGAGTCAGAAAATAAGCAGTTTGGATTTGAATACACCCTTAATAAGATTTTTTTCTTCAACCGCTATGTATTTTTAATTTGTTTTTGCTGTAAGAATTGGTCCTATCCAAAACTTGTCTGTATAGATGTTGTAGACAATATTAAGAAGATATATCATAAATTCATGGGAATTTTATATCTTTTGAATTGAGGGAGTTATGGATTTTTTTCTTCTTCAAACGCCCTTTTTGTTTTCGTTCTTTTTTTTTTTTTTTTTTTTTTTTTTTTTTGCGGTGCGAATTGGTCCTATCAAAAATTTGTGAATATAAAAGTTGTAGATAATGTTAAGGAGATTCACGATACAATTAATTGGATTTAATATCTTGAGAATTGACGAAGTTATGAATTTTTTTCTCCCCAAAACCCTATTTATTGCGCCCCTTGAGCCCATTTTTAACTTTATCAAAAATCTGTGAGGCATAAATTTTTGGCCCTATTTTTAGAAGTAATAAAAACTTTAAACTGATTTGATATGTACAAAAATTAAGACGTTATGGGGAGTTTTCGGTTTTCACAAAACCCCTCCCCTATTTCCATCCTCTTGGTCCGATTTTGCCCATTAACGAACTTGACCGAGATTTTATGTATCAGTTTGGAAGAGATTGGTGCAGAATTGTGGAAGTTATCATGTCCAGAAGAAACTGGTATATATACATAGATAGATACATACATACATACATAGATAGATAGATAGATAGATATAAAGTTTTTTACTGAGGGTGGTTTTGGGCTCTAGGGTTCATGATCGGTGTAGATCTGCAAAAATGTTTCAGAAATTCCAACATAGGAACGACGCCAGTAGGTAGTATTTCATACGAAATCTACCTAACAATGTGTTTCATAACAATAATAGAAAGAATATTCACATATGATGCAGGTAGCTGTGGGAGAAATTTCACAAAATAAGCCACAATAAAATTAACATCTATACAACGGACATTTCTATTAAAATATCAAGAGGCTGTGGAACAATATCTAATCACTCAATAAATATCATCAAAGATATACCACCAATAGCAATAACACTCAATTATGATATACTAAAAGTAACTTCTTCGCCTAAAATAAGAATATATTATTAACACACAGTTTCCAAACATTTTTATCCAACGCAAGGCCTACAGTTTGCAGATACATCCTGCGGTAGAGTTATCTCACTCCCATATAAACATCACACTCAACGCTTGCACCCTTGAAGAAGTCTCACAACCTTCATTGTTGTCTCCCGCAGCAATACTGGCGTTTCTGCAGCATTATGCGTCACAGAAAGAGTGACATTGAGTGAGTAGTGACCAATGTAGTAGGTCTGTAGGCTAAATGATAATAACTCTGTCTTTCAAGTAGAGTTATTTTCTACTCTGACGCTCTAGACTGAGAAATACAATTTCTTAACTCCCATGTCCACATTTGTAGTGCCGTTCAGTCGGACACACATGCTGTATCTACTCCTAGTACAATCAATACCATAGGACTACAGATAAAACTTAAAATACTACTTTACAAGGTCAATCTTGGTGATGTCTCCGCGCCCAAAGACAAGGAAATGAGTGTTAGGATCACCTGCCCAAGCAAGCCACAACCAATATCACTGCTTATCAACTCATCGAATATCCAACTCTTTTATTAGTGAGATCTTGAAGCCTATTATCCTCTCCGGATGGAAAAAGTATTGGGATAAACCATATAATGGCAGGCAGAAATCTGACATAGTCCCCAAAATTTTTATAACCTACTTAAACTCACGACATACACAACTACATTCCTCACAGGTCATGATCCATTTAACACCCAATTGAACAAATTATAATGGGACATTTCTTCAAATTGTGAGTATGATGAGCTTGGGACCACTACTCATGCATTATATCCATGCACTTCCGCGCAGCGCTGGCACATCCTTCGCATATCCACGCTCCCAAAGGACTGACCACATAACACCCTCACATTACTAACACCACTAACAAAGATTTAAAATATTCACATATTTCTCATGAGCTTTCAGCTTAACTCACTAGTCGTCTGGGCTAAGCTCTGTTCCTTCATCCAGTGATGCTGTCCAGTATCACAATTTGAACTTCTTCAGGCGGCACCACTATGCCTCAAGTTGTGCAAGTGCGGGTATTTGATGAATTCGTGAACGGAATTTACCAAGAACCTCATAACCCAGTGTCGGAAATATGTCTTTCCCGGCAGTGATTGATCCATATGTACATATTTTTTCATATTCTACTTAAATACGGTCCACCTTGTGTCGTATATTGTTTTCCCCAGGCAGGACATGTATTTAATATTTTCCATTCATTCACATGCCACTTTTTTCCGGCGGTATCACCTCTGGCTGAACATTATATTTATTATGCATTGCTGATTGAAACCGGCGAGGACATCTTACTCTACAAACTTAGTTTCATAGTCCGAGCAGTTCCTCTTACAGTACCAAATCAAATCAAATAGCGCTGTTAATTTTCTATCATTAAATTAATGTGGATTATATTTTCCTCTTTTAAAGCATTGGACTTGCAAAAATCTGACTGTTTGCTATTTTTATGATTTTGCCATCAACCCATCAAAGCTGATCCACTAATCAAAGCTATACTTTACAAAGTTTTACGGGATCGTCTATATATATAGAAAACGCAAGAAAGATTAAAATGTTCACTATACGGCTTATTATTAACATTATATTTTGTTTTAAATCCTTTTGTCAAGTTAACTTATTATTCAAGTTAACTTATTATTCATCCTTTAAATTTGAAACGCTTTCTATTATATACATTATATTTTATGTTTTTATTTATTTCATTACAAACAACAATCCCGCATGTTTATTAGCGTTTCTGTGAAAATCGCATCTATCTATTGTACAGTCAGTTCATAAAGAAAGAGCCTACACATTTTAATCACCAAATTCTTCAAGAAAACACGAAATATACTTTCCACTGGACATTTTGTCTTCTTTAAAAGTATGCTGAAAAAATAAGGTTAGGGGTCGTCTACATACAGAAATTGTAACAAACTCGAATATTTTCAATAATAGCACAGAATATTTTATATCATACTGCGATTCCTCCGTAAATTTTACATTGCAGTAACAAACTTCAAGTGTTTCGGTCAAGTAATTTATTTATCATTGATGCTTAAAGTATGAAACATTTAATGTCTAATCCATTTTTAATATCTGCAAAATTTCTTACAGTGCGGGTAGATTTTTCCTAAAGCATCATTTAAAACATACTTGCAAAATGAGTTGTAAAATTGGATTTGCATATTTGAAAGTTTCTGTAAATCGATTTCAGTAATTAAAAGAAAAAAATACGATTTATGCATTTTTCTATATTAATTTCAAATATATATATATATTATATTTCGTACCTTTATAACTTCTAATCTACTAGACCAAATTAATGTCTTTTCCATTTTTCGAAGGTTAAACAAAGAATCTAAATATAATGGCAAGAAAAGATGTTAACGTTGAAAATTTTAAACAATTTTATTACAACTTGTATATGCATACGACAACTGTCCAAAAATTAAGTATAAATTTAAATAGTAGAGATTGTTAGAAACTGACTTTTCTCGCAGAGTTAGGAGTGATTCGTGCGTTTACTTTTACACGATTGTACAAAACAAGGTTAATTTTGCTAAAAAAAAAAAAGAATATCGTTATGTCATTTGAAAGATGAGTAAAACCGGACATCCTGAAGACCAAATTTAGGAATGGTATGAGAACACTCCAAGAATAATGTAAGGTGTCAAATAATATTTACGTGTTTGGTAAAAGTTCAACAATGTTAGATAAAATGTAACAAGGTAGTAATTAAATGAATCCATAACAATAAACACAGATATTTATATGTTTTTCTGTCTGTATATCTGTCTGGCCGCCGTTTTCTGTAGCGACCACTACACGCATAGCTACAAGATTTGAATTCCAGTAACTGTATGCTTTACAATATGCAACTCAAAGCAAGTTTTGGAACTCTGAGCATTTTTTTCGCTTTTCTCGGTGAAATTTTCAATTATAAAAACGAAAGCCTATTTGAATAACTTACTTCAATATTGTAAATTTTATCTTCCTTTTTCATTAAGTTTAATCGGAATTCATACAGTAATTTTAAACTTTTTCGGAAATTATTTTATTCGATTTTTAACATTTTTTGTGTTCTGAAGGAAATTTTTGACATTAAAAAAATAATCTTATAGCAAAATCTGACCTATGAGATTTTTTTTAATTTTTCGTGAATTTTTTATGTTATAGTTAACATTTTTTCTTGCTTCGTGGCGACTTTTTGACGTTCGTAAAAGGAATACAATTTGAATGTTTTATCCTAAAATAGGAAACTTTATTACCCGTGGCTTTTTCATTTCTCACGAATTTATTATTCGTATTTCAGCATTTTATCGCAAAATGTAACAAAATTTTTACATCAAAAAAGGAACTCTCTAGTAATTTGTTTTCTACTGCCTTGATTAAATTCAAGTTTGAATAATGCCAAATTGGTTCAAACAGTAAACTGAAAAAAAGAAATAGTTTAAATTTAATTGACGTCGAAAAATTTATTTAAAATCTCTAAAATACTTTAAATTTATCAATTATAATGCACAAGTTAATTTGAGACACTTAAAGAATATTTAGCATCAGAAAATTAGTAAAATAGAAAGAAAAACATTTTACTCATTCTCTAAACTATAGAAAACAAAGAAATTACATTCCCAAGATAAAATGGGCAAATATTCATATTCAAAACAATTCATTTCATAATAAGCGAACAAGATAATACTGACCAATAAAAAAAGCAAATTGAGTGAAATATATATGTCAAAATAGTTTAGTTTATTTTTGCGACATTTAAGAAGGACAATTTCCTCTAGAGATGTGAAATATGTCAGAAAAGAAGAAAAAACGGTAGATTTATACAAACAATTATTTTCCTTGTGAGAAATTTTTGAAAGAACAGGAATGACTTATAGTCATTTCTTGAACGAAAATTTATTAAGAAGCGGAAAAATAATCTTTAAATGCTATTAATTCAACAATTCGAAGGTTACTTTGTATAATTATTTCTCTATGTTATTCACAGAGAAAATAAGACAATACAAATTAAAAATTCGTAAACCTGTGGATCGGTTTGGGAGATATTTTTATTTCCATCGTAAGATCAGACGGATAACTTAAGAAAGCACTCACTAGCTATCCTAAAATATATCAGTATTAAGGTTCTTTTCAAAAACTTTCAGAGAATAATGAAAATATAAACTCGAAACCGATATATAAGAAAAGGAAAAGTTCACTCATTTTCGAAACAGTAGCATAGAAGGAAACAAAATCCTAGAGATTGCAGTAAAGTGTCATTTTTAGATAGCAATCGAGATAATCCCGATCCCGAAATAAATTTCCAATGGAAAAATATGTGGTGCAATAATTTAGGATTTGAAAAGACAATTGAAGCGGAAACAGCTACCACAGGATTAAAAAGTGTCAGGAAAGAAATCACTAACTTATCTCGAAAATATTTTTTTTTCTGAAATCTATTTCAAGTTCATATAGATAGATTTTGAGGTGCGTTCGTAATTATATAAATACGTGTCACCTATTGTCGTCGATTGGTCCGTCTGTCTGTCCGTCCGTCCGTATATAACTGAGCAAAATCTACCGAACTAAACGGTATGAATTTTTAAATATACAATTGCTATAAAATTTTGTCAAATCATTTCAAATTTTATGAAAATCGGATCTGTACTTTAATTACTGGGACATTTAAAATTTTTCCGTTATATTACGGCCAATGGGGAAAAATATCTCACGTGCATTTTTATAACGGTACACTCATTCGATCAGAATCATATGCACTTATGAAATGCACTATAATACGCATCCAGTACTATATGCGGTGTATAAAATAGTTATTAAAATAATTATAGTACGAACGCACATCATTTGCCACATTTGACGTAATTCTTTCCATTTGTTATAAACAGCATGATGTGAACGAAAATATTCGAAAGTTTTAAGAGTGATACTTTAAAATATGGCAGAACTAATGCTCATTCCTAATACATATCAATGCGAAGTTGAAACCTCAGTTTTAAAAATTGCTATAATAGAAGAGTTAAATATATATATATATATATATAGGAACAGACGACTATTGGTGAATAGGGGAACAGGTCGTTTTCAAATATTAATTAAGGTTGTCCTACGCCACTAGAATCCCTATTGAAGTGCATGTGTCACAACAATTTTTAAACTTCATACGTGTAGTAATTTAAAAAGAGCTTCCATCTACCCTATTAAAATCCGTGCGCATATCTATGTAGTCTCAAAAACTCGAAAATCACAGAACGCAGGGCTACGAAATTTGGCACATTGGTTGCCGGTAGGGGTCCCATGAAAGATTGGGGCAAAAAAATCGAATTTTCTTTTTATTTTATGTTTTTGACTTATTTTTGCCTTTTTATATGTTCAGCCCGTAATCGCGCGAGCTCTAATCAGTTCTAAATGTTTACTACAGTGTGAGATATACATATGACGTACGCCACGCTGGAATACTAAAAACCTGTAACGGGTATTACAAGATAATGCTTTTACTTCCCATGCAGATAATTAGAGAATATTTAATTGCTCTTAGTTATTACATTTTTTCAAAAAAAAAAAAAAAAAAAAAAAAAAACCTTTTTATCACAAGCGTAACAACAAAAGTTTTTATTCTATGTATTCCCGTAATCCAAAGATATCGTTTAATCGTCTGCTACCACAGCAACATGATAAATTAAGTTTCATTAAAAAATGCACAGTAGTACAAAAATATTTTTTCTAAAGCGAATAGTTATTAAAAAACGCAACATTTTAAACGGGGAATTCTTATTTCTTATTTAGATGTTTTAAAGTTGTTCGTTGTCATTGAGTTTTTTATGCTAATTTTCTTTTCATATTCTATAATTATTATGTTTATTTGATATGATTTTTTTACGTACTACTACTTTTTACTGCGGATTTTAATTTTAAAAATTTAGTGAAAGAGGAATCATAGACTTTAATATATTTTTTACTTTTGAAAATAGTGACAAACCGCTCACGGACTGCTACATATTTCTTTATTCAATATTTGCACATTTTTTAATATTTGATCAAAACCTTGGGAATTCAAAGTTTTCAAAATAAGACATCTAAGCGCGATAAGTCAAAAAATGGGCAATTTCTCACGAAAATAGAGGGCTATGAAACAGCGTGAAAAGCGAGCTAATGAGACAAAGGAAGAAGCTGCTGCAAGAAGATTTGCCATGGCAGAAAGAGACAAGGAAAGACAAATGGAAGAAACTTAAATCTCCTGTGCGTAGAACGGGTTAAACAGCTAGTTAGGGATATAAAATATGAGAACATAACTCTATAGATTCATACAAAATATTTTTTGTGAGATAGCTTCCCAATTAACTGAAAAGATAAATGGAGAATATGTATATATGCAAATGGAGGATTAACCCTTATCTGGAAACGTATCTGTGAGATGTTTGCGTCTACATATCTGCCCTTAATATTTTCTCTCTCCGACATTCCAAACTTATTTTTATGCTGTTATATTAAAAAATTGGTCCTATTAATGCATTACTATTAAAGATTAAATGTTTAAGTTCACTATTTGTTAAATTGTTAAGTGTTCTGTTTGTGGACGAGATTTTCACGTTTCCGGTTAAGGGTTGAGAAAAAAAATGTATTACCTAATACTATGTTTATGCGTTAGTTCATACTCAAATCGTTAAAACAATGTTTTTTTTTTATAATCCATTTCTAAAAACTGCAGAAGTAGAAGATGAAATAAACGTATTAGGGTCTAGCATGCATTTTCATTGTCTGAACAAACTAATCGTTAATAATCATCTACTATCAGTTATGAAGAATATTAGAATGAAAGTATTTTTGAAACTGCTTCAAAGATAGCAGAGACTATCAATCTAAAATTTATGTAAAAGAAATGAAAAACTTTCCTCATTTCTGAAACAAAAGCAAAGAAATAAACGAAATCCTTGAGATTTACCAAAAACCTCATTTTCAGATAGCAATCAAAATAATCCCCAGCTTTTAAAGTCACCGGGGAAACATATGGGGTGCTATAATTTAGGATTTAAAAAATGGAACTATTCAAGAAGGGACTTTCTACGAAAAGCACGAGAAGTTTCAGAAAAAAAAATAGAAGGATTATCTGAAACGTAATCTTTGAAATACATCTTCTGAAAAATATAATGATTTACCAATACAATTCAACTAGACATGTGGCAAATAAAACTGATAAAAATAACTTAGAAGCATAAATATTGAAAGTGTAATAATAAACATATAAAATGTTCAAATTCTGTCATCGTTTTTACTAATACAGAAACAGGGTTATTTAAAAATATTATATTTACCTCTATAAACCATAAAATTTCAAATTAAAGAAATAATTATAATCTATTGAAAAATAAAACTTATATTCAACAGGCATGAGCATATTTCGGTTTTAAATCATGACTTTTTTCATCACATTTTCTGAATGGCTAATATTTCATAAATGTTTTCTCGTAGCCGATTTAAATAAATTAAACATATGCAAATAGTATAGTAATTCTTGTGGCTCATTGCGCGAACGGCAACAACAGTGTTTTCTAACTTTGTACCAAAAAATTTTGAATAATGGAACCAATTTTTTAAATGACTCTTATACGCATATCTAGCCCTTCATCGATGTATTATTGTAAATTGTATTTTATTCTGTATTATGGATAAGGAAAACAAAACCTTATTTTTTATTGAAAAGTCATATATTACCTTTGACTTCAGGCATCTTTGTTAAAAATATAAAATTTCAAAAATCATTGATCTAGGGCAAAACAATAGCTCTGAAATAATTTTTCTAGATGTATTGATATTGGAAATTTATTTCTTTAAGTAGTCGTGAAACTAATTAAAATCCAAAACAGAGAAGTATAAAATGAGAAAATGTTTTGTAAGAAGGTATTGAATAACGAAAAATTAAATGGTAACACTTCTCAGCAACTATATTATCTTCGAAACACAGCGATGGGTATGCATGTTACGTATTAGAAATACTGTAAATTTTGGGTACACTCCCAGTAATAAGTGTAATGTTACATCATAACTATGGTCTTTCCTCAACATTCTTTATTTTTTAGAACATTTATACAAGTTATCATAAATAACGCATTGAAAATTTATTTTTTATCTACTTAGATAGCATTTTTTTTTGGAATGTGTACTGAAATGAATATAATATACCGGATGACTGAAATAATAGGTTAAGGTGATATGTCTTAAAATGCTGATGACAGAAACGTACTTTAGTTTACAAACAGTATACAAATAAAGCAGAGCTTTTATATATGGTTTTTGTTTAAAGCGGCTGTATAATTAATAAAAATGATATGAAAACTTTTATAAGGTCTCTGTGCCCTATAAATTGTACTTATAAACATTTCTCTAGATTTTAACAATTGGAACAGTAAAATGCCTTTTTTACGATCAAAATTTAACGCATTATGATACTTTAATGCCTGTGAAATTTCGGCACTTTACGATTCTCAAAAAGCGTCTCAACATTTTTGGTATATATCATATCCTATACACATACTATGGTATCTGTTAAAAAACGAGGCTACAATAAGGTTTCAGGTAACTGTAAACTGTGTTACATTAGAATTAACATTTTAAATAAGGTATTTAAAATTTTTATATATTTTTACAATACTAAATCATGCTTATACTTTTCGCTGTTTAATTGTGGACAGGGGTTTTCAAAGCACTTTGTGGGACTTAAGAGGATGCGTTTTCAATAATGTCATAGTTTTCTAAATGCATCATTTAACTTTAATTTCAAGATACTTTTCAGGCAAAATACCAAAATAGGACAAAACAAAGAGTTTTATTTCTAGTACAATATTCTTTGGCAGCTCCGTTTACGGTCCTGACGTTTTAAATAGCATGAAATTTAAATCAATCTTAAATAGCTGTTGATGCCATTTTTCTTTCTCTCTGTTGATGCCTCATTCAACCAATTGCATATATTCTATCGTTTTCTAGAAATATGAACATAGAAAATTCTCAATTAGCTTTGATAATGATAATATACTATATAAATTTAAATTAAATGTTTTTTACTAAGTCTAGGATAAACTTATATTGCCTATATACAGGGTGATTCAGCTCGTCGGTGACAAACTTTAAGGATCGATAGAGCACACCTAGACGAACATTTTTGAATAGGGAATGTAGGGTCCCTGACGCGATGGTAAGGCGCTAGGCGCTTTCGAAAATTTGGGTGCCGAAATTCGAAACGTCATAAAAACTAGGGAAATGGTTAGATTTTCTTGCTTGTTGCGTCGAAATGATCCTGTTTGTTTAGACTTTCTTCAGTACCAATTTGATAAGCGTATCTCTTAAAACATGGATAGGGGGCGCTGCAGATTTTGGAGAGCTAGACAACAACTTTAAGCCCGTTATTTTGATAATTTAACACATGCTCGCCAAAGTTTATACTCTAACTTAAAGTTTGAAGCCAAACGTAGAGCCCTGCAAAAAGCGTAAGAGCCGGAATAAAATGTCAAAGTACAGGGTGGTCGAAACTCGAAGGCTCCTAAGAGATAAACAAACAGATTTCTTGACTTATGGCATGCATTTTCATGATTCTGTTTGCTGGGGCTCTCTGAAACTCAGTTGAACGGTACAAAAAGAAACATCGATAGGGGGCGCTTTGGGCAAAAAACATAATTCGTTGACATTTCGGACGCTAACTGGAAACGGGGCGCTACGATCAGTTAGTAATAATGAAAACACATTTTCTACCTCTGCTCAACACTTCTGAATAAATTTAGACCAAAAACATCAATGATACTGGAAATTTATTTACAAAAAATAACACTACAGAAGATGCTCGAAATTTCGACCTTGGGCCATGATGCAGGCTTCGCACCTCCGTCGCATTGAGGAGTGTGTGTTTCCAACAATGCCAGGAGTATCTCTGATCTGCCCTGCAGCTGCCACAATGCGCGCCACAAGTTCTTCAGCACTGCTAACAGGTGTATGGTATACCTCGGCCTTCAGGTAACCCCAAAGGAAGAAATCCAAGCAGGTGAGGTCTGGTGATCGGGCAGGCCAGTGAACTGGACCCCCACGCCCGATCCACCGCTGGCCATACCTTGCGTTTAGATGGAGACGCACGTCGTTCGTGTAATGGGCCGGAGCTCCATCGTGCTGGAACCACATCTGGCGACGCGAACCTTCGGGTACGTGCGCCTCATCCAGAAGCTGCGGCAGCACTTGATCCAGGAAAATCAGGTAATTTTCACCTGTCAGCCGTTCAGGTAACAAATAAGGGCCAATGAGGCAATCCCCCAGAATGCCGGCCCACACATTTACTGAGAAACGCTCCTGGGCTGCTCGGCTTCTGGTTTCATGTGGATTTTCATCACACCACACATGACTGTTGTGGGCGTTCCACATTCCCTCCCGGCTGAAGGTGGACTCGTCCGTAAACAAAATGCTGTTTACAAAACGGGGATCCCTGGATCTCATCGCCAAGTACCATCTTGAGAATTCCACTCGAGGGCCAAAATCCTGCTCTATGAGCAACTGCACCCGCTGGATGTGGTAGGGGTGCAGATTCCGGGAACGTAAGATGCGCCACGCAGTTGCTTGCGAAATGCCAACATGTCTGGCGATATCTCTCGTGCTAAGACCTGGGTTGTCCTCAACCAGGTTAAGCACAGCCTCTTCGTTGTCGGGGGTGCTCACTGATCGCTCCCGTTCAGGCCTGCCTCCGTCGAAAGATCCCGTTGTGGACAACCTCTGGTGTACTCGAGCGAAGAAGGCATGGCAGGGGATTTGCCTGTTGGGGTAACGCTCGGCGTACAACCGCTGAGCGGCTCGTCCATTACAACCAGCAGCGCCATACGCCAAATGCATGTCAGCCAATTCAGAGTTTGTGTACCGTTCCATCCTACTACCGATCTGCAGACAAGTAACCCGAAGCTTAAGTAGGTACCGCACGTTCAAAAGACGTGTCTGCGCATACAACTACGTCATCTCGCGTTGTCGTCTACGCATTACGTATCTTTTGCATATCGATATGGTACGATATCTTTTGCATAAATCAGCAAAAAGCACCTTATGTAAATTTTATTGCGCGCATTGTGCATGATTGAAACCAGCTATGTTTGTTAAAAAAAACAAACAAACTGCAGTTTTAATAGCTTCTTATGATAAGTAAATTACTCTCTTGTTTTGTTTCTAACTGATCGTAGCGCCCCGTTTCCAGTTAGCGTCCGAAATGTCAACGAATTATGTTTTTTGCCCAAAGCGCCCCCTATCGATGTTTCTTTTTGTACCGTTCAACTGAGTTTCAGAGAGCCCCAGCAAACAGAATCATGAAAATGCATGCCATAAGTCAAGAAATCTGTTTGTTTATCTCCTAGGAGCCTTCGAGTTTCGACCACCCTGTACTTTGACATTTTATTCCGGCTCTTACGCTTTTTGCAGGGCTCTACTTTTGGGTTCAAACTTTAAGTTAGAGTATAAACTTTGGCGAGCATGTGTTAAATTATCAAAATAACGGGCTTAAAGTTGTTGTCTAGCTCTCCAAAGTCTGCAGCGCCCCCTATCCATGTTTTAAGAGATACGCTTATCAAATTGATACTGAAGAAAGTCTAAGCAAACAGAATCATTTCGACGTAACAAGCAAGAAAATCTAACCATTTCCCTAGTTTTTATGACGTTTCGAATTTCGGCACCCAAATTTTCGAAAGCGCCTAGCGCCTTACCATCGCGTCAGGGACCCTACATTCCCTATTCAAAAATGTTCGTCTAGGTGTGCTCTATCGATCCTTAAAGTTTGTCACCGACGAGCTGAATCACCCTGTATACTTTTACTGCCTAGCCATATTAAGGGATTATGTGTTTTTCACATATTTTACTTTCAAACTGAAACAAAATTAATAATTCAGACTATTTCAATAACATTCAGGAAGTTAATTAAATCATCTTTAAAATCATCGAAAGGTCACAAAATGCAATCAATAATTTATGCTTATTTCACATGTAAGTTTACGTACAGTTTCAAACAATGATGTGTCAAAAGATTCAGAGATCCAAAAATGAATACGAAGGCGGTATCTGTTGAATTTTAAAGTATCCGAACACGCCAGGGACACATAAATTACTATAAGGTAATATGTTCTGTAAGGCTATGTTGTTATTTCTCTACTCGACACCCTTTCCCGTTTATTTTCAGAGTCCTCATTTGATAGAAATGCGTTAATGAACATAATATATGTAGCCATAAGTGTACTACATTACATTATGTAATCAAATTTAACTGGTTCTGAGATATCCTTTAAAATTACAACAGTGTAAGATGAAAAAGAAAAACACAACTGTTACTGTAATTAGTGCAATTAGTGCCATTTTTAATCTTCCTGGCATAAATAATGCGTAAGATGAACTATTTGAAAATTTGTATGTATAAAAAAAGTTTACTCTTTGTAAAATATTATTATGAAAAAAATCATAAAGACTTTTCCTTCACAAAGCAATTACATAACTTTATGACCACATGTTAGAGCATTAAAAGTATATTTATACATAAATGAGATAATTTTTATGAGCAAGCTCCTCAGAGAAAATTCATTTTCTTTTGGCCATAAAAGGAAATTAATCCCGCCTAATACCTAGTGATTATAACTAATGAAATAGCTCGTCTGTTTGTTCATAAAATTTTATAAGTGAATAATTATAGCCTATGATAAAAAGGATTTGTGAGCAATGTAATATACAGTCATTGTAATCTTAAATGTTGCTTGTTTTTTTACCATTCCTTAACAATTTTAATCAAATGTAAATATATATTTATTTAATTGTTCATTTAAATAAATATTTTAGATATTAATGACGCTATTTCTATTAGGAGTGTGCAAATGTTCCATACCATTATTAAGAACCTAACAAAATATTTTAAAATGATAGTATTAGAGGTTTTAGTGACCCTGAAATATATATTGTAATATTTTTCAAAAGGAAACTAATTAAATTATAATGTATTGAAATACCAAGTGCATATATCAACTTGGAAATTGCAGTTGACACGAATACAACTATTTAAAGGTAACTCACATATAAATCAATGCCTTTAATTCGGGTTCCCAGAAATATGAGTTTGATTAATATTCAATGTCTGCCAATTTTAAAATTCATTATAATATTTATATATGAAGACTCTACCTGTGCGTGTTGGTTTTAATGTTCCCTCGTACCCGTCAATTAAGATTGTTCTAAGATCTAGTTTTCAAACTGCTCAATATATAATTAACTGTAATGAAGGAAATCTAATAAATAAAAATGCAGTGGTGATGGAAGCTAGACGTCATTTGCACGAAAAAATTTAAGTTAATAAAACAAAGGAACAAATGAAACATATTTTTTGGACCGAAATTAGAAAGTTTTAAAATAGTATTCGTAATTGAAATCATTTTCTATAGAAACTTTATGGCAGATAAATAGTTTCGAGTTCCAAGAAAATGTAAGGGAAACGGTTCTTATCCCTTACAAAATTTTCATATAGAATTCTATAAAAAAAGTTTACAGAAAAAGTCTTGTAGAATCCTATAGAGTTTTGACTAGTTTTTATAATCGTGTTTAACTAAAAGGTATAAAAATATATGTAGAAATTTAATAAAAATGTCTTTAGAGCTCATCTAAGTTTATCTATCGAAATAATATAGAGTTTCTTTAAAATTATTTGAATATATTCGAATTTCACGAAGAACAGCTGTTTCCAGGTGATTATTCTTCCAATTTTTACCATGCTCGATTCTACTGTTACTTTACCGATCAATCCTGATCAGGTGCTTTCAGCTTGGTATGTCTGTTGGCAGTTCCTAAACTATTATTATATAATTTCGATTTTGTTTCTGTTGTGATTTCAGTTACCAATCATTAAACACGTATAGAGTTTACGCCGATCCCACCTCAGTGTATTTTATACAAAGGAGTTTTCCCTTACAGTGCTCTTTATAATGATAGCACATTTGGAACGAAGCAAGGAAATTAATTTGTAAGGTTTTTCTACAATATTTTTATTGTTTTTTAAGCAAGAAAATTATTATTCATACTTGTCTTCATCTGTCAGTTATTTTGATTTCAAAACTGGATTGCAATCCAGGATTCTTGTAAAAAAACCGTTTGTCTAAGTGTATATCGTCGTCTCATTTTATTTGTTTCCTCAATAACTGAAAACCCGTACAAATATATCGTAGCTATTTAGTGACGCTGATTAGATTTCTTTATTTTACATGTTTAATTTTTTTGCCAGCTAAACGAATCACACTAGGAACGACCAAACTATGCCATATGCTAAAATAATTACGGCAATGTGTTGGTTCATTTTATAAATTATAATATATTTATATTACTCAGAATGACTGAATTTATATTACGATGTCTTCTCTAAGTTATATTGATTGAAAATGAAGAGTTCGTCTTCTTGAGCCACAATCTACATCAGTGTAGACTTAAGATATTATAAAAATAGATGAAATTTACGAGATAGCAAAAAGGGAATGTTATAATTGAAGAAATATGATAAACATAAAATTATGGATATATAGAACTTGGAATACAACTTCAAACATATAAAACTGTTTCGAAGATCTGTCACTTTCAAATTATCAGGTGTTTCCTCTACTATGCTTGCTATATATATATATATTTATATATATATATGAATAACATGAAAAACACAAGTAGAAACTGTCTATCAGATAACTCCAGCTAATTTGGCATTATATAAAGTCGACAAAGATTGTACCTGATGTAAATTATTTTGCATCTAAGTTGCAATAACGAAATCGCAATAATACTTTTATATTCATTTTATGTATAACACGCACATGTATGTTACTCGCGTGCTCGCTTTCAGCTAACTCTTAACCAGCTGCAAAAAAAATAATAATTTTACGAAAAAATGTATCTATTTTAGTATTTTGCGCAACACATTACGTTACTTTTATATATTTCTTTCTCGAAATACTTCTTTTACATATGTTCAAACAATACTAATTATTACATTTTATGTTTAATTAATATAAAAAGAAAAAAATTATACATAATTACATTCTGTCTGAATATATTAAAAATACTATGCGTTTTTCTTAATATTTTAACTTATGCATTTTGTGCAACAAACTGCCAAATTCAGTTTTAGAAACCACAATAGAAAAATAATAACTTTGATGTGATGATCTACCTGACATTGAACGTCTCTACATTCACTTCATTAATTTCGTTATTGTCTATATCACTAATTTTTTATTTGTCAACTTAAAAAATCAAGTGTGCACAATTTGTGGACTATTAAAACATAAAGTAGTAATATGCTTCGTACTTAAAATTCGTGACGATTGATAATTCTTTACAAATATTAAGCATTTAAAGTAAAAAAAAAAGGTAACGGAAGCGTGAAATAGACATACAGACAAACATTTTTTTTTTTTAATTCTACTATAAACTACTGATATTAAATTCTATTGAATCTAAAATCGTATTGATCTGCAAATAAGACCATCTACAGGAAAAGCATTTCCAACCAAAAAAAAAAAAAAAAAAATGTTGGAACATCCATTAAAACAATATGCGTAAACATGCATTATATCAACAAAACTTTCCTTGTTGGAAGCTGGTTAAAAATCATTTCCAATTACGTTAGAAAAACGTATTGAGAAAATGGTCTGCTAAGTGAGTTCTGTATAATATTAAAACCAACATGACAATTAAAAAACAATATTTTGTTGCACATGCCAATTTTTGTAAGATGTATAAATTTGAGAATTAGCAAAATTATTATAAAAAAAATTCTGAACCCTGAAGAAATAAGAGAACATTTTTTTTTTTTTTTTTTTTTAACATGAATATAGAAAATCACGGGTAGGAATACACTTACTTCACTAAATCTTACAATCCTGTTACCGATCAAGATCTTCTGTGTGTTAAATAAAAAATAAATCATCCTTATAGCTTAGTATCATGCTTAGTAAACTTTGCAAGTGTTTACACGTGTAATCGAATAATTTCCATAGCATATTTTCAAATACACATTTTATTACGTTCTTCAACGCACAAAATCCTTTAATAAAAGTTATTTTTATGCAGAGAAAGACATTCTTCGGTCATAGTTTTGGCTGTGTGTACAGTGATGTCAACTTAATATAGCATAGGTCTACTGCGGCAATTGCAGCAGGACAATTAATTATATATTTGTAGTTTTATAAAAGAATCCTCATTTAGGAAATAAAAGAATTTTTTTATTCCGAACCGAAATAAAATGTGAAAGTTGGGAAGGTTATAAATAATTTTAAATAATTTCATGGAACTCTTTACAAGTATTCAAGACTTCAATGTATTTTTACGAGGTAATGAAGTTCCAGCTTATTCAATGTATGGACCTTGGAAAAAACGTGATCGCCCCCTGCCTAACTCTGCCACAAATCATCTTATAAAAATGTAATGTGACAGTCTCCAATCGATTAGTCATAATATCTATTCATTAATCTTATACCTACATTTTGCATAGAAGGTACTCTGCACAAAGAAATTATAACAGACTTGAACATTTTCAATACTGACATTTAATTATGACATCATATTTGGACTATTCGTTAAATTTCCATTCTGGATAGAGAACAGAAAATCATTTGTTCAATTCAAATAACTTTCATTAAAATTTTAAAAACATAATTAAAACAAATCCCCTTCTAAATTTCAATGTATTGTTATTTTTTCCCTTTATGCCCGTAAATGATGTGCATATTTTAAGTTGTAGCACGTTACTCGATGTTTAAAAGCAAATAAAGAAAGAAGGGAAAATATCATCATTTTCTGTTCTTTAAAAAAAAAAATAAATAAAAATAACAGAGAGTTTTCTTAAGTTGATCTTTTTAAGAAATCCAACTTTTGCAAACACATTTTATTTTCTAAATATATCTGTATGAAGTACAGAAACAGTTTTTCTGGTATATTGAAGAGTCATAATGTAAATCGAATAATATTTAAGTAGTAGCTTGGCTATATGACGAGATATAAACAAATATATTGAGGATTATTTTTACAGAAATGGCGGCTTACTCGCCGAACTTATAAGATTACATCGCACACTGTTAAAAAGTTTTGTTCAATCTTGAACCTTCATATAGTTCAAAAACAGAAAAAGTATCAAAAGATGGTTCAATCTCTATTTCAAAAGTTCCTCTTTTAGTGAATCGTATAGTTCAAACGTTTTACTATCCTATGGCAAAAAAATGCTAGCAATTGTCTATCGTCTGCCGTTGAATCTGTGGTGTACGTGTAGGATAAAAGCAATGTATTACCAAATCATGGTTCAATCTATAACCAAACTATGGTTAAAACTAAGCACCAAAATATGAAGAAAGGTTTTTTATGTTATGCTTACAACTATACTTGTAACATCTTTTGGTGAAACGTTCAGCCGAAATTTTTAACAGTCTACTTTTTTCGTGGCTGGAAGGCCTGTCCTCTGCGAAATCCCGTGAAGAACTGTTTACTCTTACATTAGATGTTAATTCTCATGGCTTAAATCTGCTGAGGTGTTTTTTCTTTTCTAGTGTCGATGTTATATAAGTCACAGATTTAAGCTCCTGGGAAAGTGCTGAGATTGCCTGTTGCCATGCTCTTTGCATGCGGTACCCACCTCTATATAAATAATGCAAAACTTGGCATATCGATAATGAGTGGATCACCGAAATATAACGAACTAAAACGACAGTGTATTGATTTGAAATTATCTTGAATGATATCGTTAATCTTGAAGATTCGAAATTCGTTTGAAAATAATAGTTTATTAAAATTCCGAATAATAATATCTCCAATGTGGCTACAATTTCAATTAATCGATAATTTATTTTTTTAGTTGACCTTTAAACAATAGGCGATTTATAAAATTTTAATAAAATATATATATTTTTTTAATATCCAAATTCCCTTTTTCCTCGGAAATTACATTTTTAAAGTTAGTTAAACGAGCGAAAGACCAATTTCATTAATTTGTATTGATTCTTATGTATGTATCTTAAAAATGCATAAAGAAATAAAGGAGAATTAATCTTACTGTTCTGATTCAGCTAGTACTAATCGTAATAATACGTATCTATAAAGATAAAAGAAATAAAATAGCATAAATATATTCCAAACTAACGTATATTTTTATTATCCAACCAAGTGCGCTGAGTTTTTTAAAGTACTTAAACATCTACTGTAAATTATATAACTATTAAGTTGCTTTAAAGGCTCTCAGAAGAATAAGAAAATATCAATTTGAAATGGATATGATAGTATGATTTTTTTTAAATTTTTGGAAAATTAATAGTGAAAGGATAAAAATTTTTGAGATTAATAAAAACATCATATTTAAATATTGGATAATCCTTATATAGTAATTTTCTAAGAGAAGCACTTACTATGCAATTATTTAGAGCGTCAAAATTACAGAATGTGAAGAGATGGAATTCCATAGATGGAGATCCATAGTTCCAAGATGGTCTTCCATATATAGGGAAAATGTGACGCGGATATTAAAGGGTACGCGTGGAAAATATTGTTCGTATAAAAAAAAAAAACGACCAGTTAAAAAGTGTACATCATGAAGAGAAAAAAAACGACTAAAATTGTTTTAGAAAATACATCATTGAAAGAGCATTCATTTTTTTATGTTTATTGGAAATATCATAAATAAGTCTTCTACAGTTAGTAAAATTTTAATTGTAAATTGTTGTTAGTAATCATATTAAAATCACTGCTACGATTTCTTTCTCTAAATAACAACAAAATAAGTGAGAACAGTGTCCCAAATACTAATGTCTCCTTTTTTCTTTCTTAGTGAATAGGACACCAGTAAAAAACATATTATAGTCCAGGCAATAGAGAATTTTACCTAGCAAAATTAATGGTAGTTCTGGAAATCGGTTTAATTTATATTTTATGGGTCGCTGAATCCGAATTTGTAACTTCCCACCAAAATTTCCCTCGGCAACCCCCCCCCCCCAAAAAAAAAAATATTTTGGTAAAAAGCCCCCCAAAAAAGGATTTTATTAAAAAAATCATTTTTTTATTTTTAGGGGAAAAGTATCTAGAAATTCGGAAAGTAGACAACATTTTCAACAAATCAGATATATGACATTATGACTTAGGATGAAGGGGAAAGGGGGGGGGATCTGCCTCAGAACATGCGTGCGGTGCTGCGTAGACTAAGTTGCACAATTCCCCTTGATTTTTTTTTAAATAAAAACCTTTTTGGGGGGCATTTTACCAAAATTTGGCGGGTTTGTCGGGGGAAATTTTGGTGGGAAGTTAAAAATTCGGATTCAGTGACCCATAAACATATAGTAAGCGTTTTTCCAGAACTGCCATGAATTTTGCTAGGTAGAGCCCCTATACGGTCTCTATTGCCTGGTCTATTATCTCGATTAATAAATTTATTTCACGGCGGATTTCAACATCCTTCTCAATCGGTGTCCATCAATCTGTCTGACTCTCAAAACAGATCAATAGAAAAAACAAAGAAAACAATCACATGATCGCCCTGCCGGCGCCTTTCTACAAGCGGAGGCGAATACACTTAGTTTGATCAACATTTAAAAATGTTAAAAATTATTTGAAAATACAGCAGTATAAATGACTAGTGTTAAGTATGTCAAATGTTATATATTAAACCAGATAAACTTTTTATTTTTTTTTTCCAAATTGTAGAAAAGACAGATATACAATATTGGAGATTACTGAAATAAAGAAATTTTCAAATAGCGAAAAAGTAATACAGAGAAACTCAAATGTTGAGTGAAACATCTGTGCCCAATAATTTTGCAATGTAAGTGAACTCAAAACGGAAACTACTACAACAAGATGTATTAATTTTTTTAATGGAAAGTGATCGATTTAATCTATGATTTATTACTATAATTATTTTCAAAAAGCAGAAAAACCAACGTTTAAAATGCACAAATAATATATGAAAAGCAGCAAACAGCTGTTTCGAATCTACTAGCGAGATTCTTCTTCAGTGCAAAAAGGAACAGCGTCCTAGAAAAAGCAAGGCTGAGCTTTCTAGCACGCTGTTCCTTTTTGCACTGAAGAAGAATCTCGCTAGTAGATTCGAAACAGCTGTTTGCTGCTTTTCATATATTATTTGTGCATTTTAAACGTTGGTTTTTCTGCTTTTTAATATTGTTGCACAAAGGCTTTATTTGCTATTTTTATATAATTATTTTCGTTAGAAAGTTTGTCAGTTACTGTAACGACTAATATATAAAGCTTCAAAGTAAACAGAGTATGATGTAGAAAAATATCGTTGCACATTTTTTTAAAATAATTTTTAATGAGTCGTTCGAAGGTTCTGTTCCAAAATAAAATGTGCATCTACTATCGTCAAAATAATCAAGGAGAGAACACACACTTCCCTATCTACCCTACAACAAATAATGCAAATGTTAGTTCGTTTATTTTTAGCCATCATAATTAGTCCAGGCAATAGAGACCGTATAGGGGCTCTACCTAGCAAAATTCATGGTAGTTCTCGAAAAAGGCTTACTATATGTTTTTTGCGTCGCTGAATCCGAATTGCTAACTTCCGACCAAATTTACCCCTCCCCCAAATTTTGGTAAAAAGTCCCCCAAAAATGGTTTTTATTAAAAAAATCATTTTGTTTATTGTTTTAGGGGAAAAGTATCTATAAATTCAGAAAGTAGACAAAATTTTCAACAAATTAGATATATGACATTATGACTTATGATGAAGGGAAGGGGGGATCTTCCTCGGAACATGCACGCGGTGCTGCGTGAAATAAGTTGCCCAATTCCACTTAACCACTCACACTTTTACATCCGTCCTCCCATCTCCCCTCCGAACTTTCTCTATAAGGTTTACTTTAAGTTTTTCGGGTCGCTGAATCCGAATTTTTAATTTCCCCCCACAATCGCCCCTCCCCCAAATAGTTGTTTTTAACTTAAATTTCTTATTGTTTTAGGGGAAAAGCATTACGAAATTCAAAAACTAGGCAAATTTTTCAACAAATAGGATATATTACATTATGACGTAGGATGAACGGAGAGGGGGAGGGCAGCCTCTGAACATGCACTGCGGCACTACATGCACTAAGTTATGAAGTCCAGGCAATAGGGGATTTTACCTGGAAAAATTAATACTAATTCTGGATTTCGACTCACTTTATGTTTTTTGGGTCGCTGAATTCGAATTTGTAACTTCCCACCAAAATTTCACCCGACAACCCCCCAAAAAATTGATTTTTTGAAAAAAATTGGTTTTTAAGAAAAGCGCGCGTGGAATGTTTCAAGGCAGACCCCTCTCTACCCGTTTATCCTACGCCATAACGTCATGTATCCTATTTGTTGCAAATTTTGTCTATTTTCTGAATTTCATAAGGCTTTTCCCCTAAAACAATAAAAAAATTAAGTTAATAACAACTATTTTGGGGGGTTTCGGGGGGGGGGGGTTTGTGGGGGGTAAGTTAAAAATTCGGATTCAGCGACCCAAAAAACTTAAAGTAAACCTTATAAGGAAAGTTCGGAGGGCGGATGGGAGGGCGAATGTAAACGTGTGAGTGGTTAAGTGGAATTGTGCAACTTAGTCCACGCAGCACCACGCGCATGTTCCGAGGCAGATCCCCCGTTCCCCTTCATCCTAAGTCATAATGTCATATATCTAATTTGTTGAAAATTTTGTCTACTTTCGAAATTTCTAAATGCTTTTCCCCTAAAACAATAAAAAAAAAATTCCGAGCTGGGTCGGAAAATTCTCCGGTACGATAAGAACAACTATTTTTCCGATTCATACAGGAAAACTGGTCGGATTTTTTTTACAGTGTATTTTCCATATATTTCTGATGTTTAATGTTCTTTTTTGCAATCTAAATTATAAGTGAACTTAACCCCATATGCATTTTTTAAATATTATCATATGAATATATAATTAATATCTTCAAATAAATTAGCTCTTTAATGTAATATAGGAACAATATAATAATAAAAAAAAACCTATTCAGATTTTATTCAAAACTATTTTCAGCTATATTCTGCACACCGGTCTCTACATTTTGTAACCTTGGTACTCCGAACAAACAACATACTATGTTAAAAATTACTATAAGTAAATTTCATCGAGCTGTACAATTCCAGTACTGCATACAATTTTTTATTATTAATTAACAGAATCCGTTTATATTACCTTGCTAGTTATTCAAAATTCAACATTCTTAAATCTATATTTTATTCTTCCACCAAAAAGCAATTGCTATACAAACCCACAAAGTTTTACCTATACAAAACAATTAAAATAACTTTACGACCATCTACAAGAGAATAAAAGATAAATTTATCCCTAAAATAAATCTCTTTTATATGCGATTTCTTGGGAGAAAATTTATTTTTCTCCAGCCATAAATATGAATAAAATTAATCCAGCGTAACACATGGTGATTATAACTAATGAAAAAATCATATGTCTGTTCATAAAACTTTATAGGTGAGTAGTTTGAGCTTATTGCAATAAAAATTGTGAATATTATAGCATATAACATAATCTCTTTAACATTTAATGTTGTTTGTTTATGTCTTTCCTTCCTAATTTTCATTAAACATTTAAAACTTATATTTGATTTGGTGGTTGGTTAAAATAAATTTTTCAATTTCTAGTGAAAAGATTTTTATGAATACTGTGAAAGTTTGATTTAATTATGGGCACGTAACAAAAACAAATTAAAATGTCAGAATTTTTATTTGGTTACGCTTAAAAAGGGATGTCATTTCTGATTAAGAATGCGAGTAAATTGTCCAGATATGCCTACAAATTTATTCGCTTTCAAATTTTCACAGGACTGCAATGAATTACAGAGAACGAATGAATAAGTGAATGCTGTAAATCAAGATATCAGAAAAATTAATATTATTAGCATTGAGAAAAAAAATATTTTAACATTACATTGTTTAAAAGTTCAAAGACAGCTCAATTTACATAAAACGAAATCATGTTTCATTCCCATTTTTTGTCGAGGAAAGCTCCTTTCTTACGAAATGGTATTTATAAGAAAAAAATAAATTAAAAAAATTTCGAAAGGATACCACTATATGTATATTTACATACTCTCAACAAAAATTAGAAAGTATTATTTCTAAATAGAATGTAGGCAGTATTTAATTTTTTCTTCTATATTATACGTTTAACTATCTATACCTAGGTGTATTCCAAATCTTATGAATCGTAACTAATTTCAAAATACTATTGAAAAAAAGAAAAAAAGATCAATGTGCCATGAGATCAGAGTTTAAGAGTTAAAAGTTAAAAGAAGTTAACGGAAAATGATTAAAATTTCACAAAATCATTGACAAATTTACGAAGAAACACATAAACAAATGTCCGAATCAAACACTTTTAATAAAACAATCACGAAAATGTTATTATCTTTGTCCGGTCCAATAACAATTTCTGAAATCTCGATAAATGTTTTTAACTGCCCGTTTAAAGTAGTAGTTCCCAAAGTAAAGCAGGCGCCATAAAGGTGTAAATTTAATTGTTCGTGAAGATTAATTTGAGAACAGTTATTAGCTCATTGCACCGCTACTATTTTGTGAAGCATTTAAAAAAATAATGGTGTAGTCTAAAATTAAAAATCGAATACGAAAATAAAAATAATTAAATTAAAAAAAAGATACGCTTTTTATTCATTTTATAAAACAACCTCATTCAAAAGTTCAAAATCCGAAGGTATTTTGTAAATTGTGTAAAACATTTTCCAATATAATTTCCAATATTTGATACTTTCAATATCCGATGATTCCAATATCACTTTCTATGAATAATGATTTTATGAAACTTTTCTGGTTATTATTGTATTTTACAATTTTACACATTTTCCTTCAATTGTTTATTGAATGAGATTTCCTTTTCTATTCCCTCTCAATATGTCTTAACCCTTTCAGTCCGGGAGATTTTTTGGTAGAAATTTAAAGTTTGGGTACTTTCACCTTACCGTATTTGACTGAAAAAAAATATTTAAAAAAATACCCCATGTTAGGTTATGCCAAGGGAGGATCCACACAATTATGTGGGTTAGGGCTTAATGCAGCCGTTTTTGGGCTGTATCTACACAATTGTGTAGTTAGGGATTACGTGTGAAAATATCTAAAAATAAAAGTTTAAGCAAAAAAAGTTGTTGAATATTGAGATAATTTTCATCAGTCACAATGAAAATGTTTGAAACAATATTTGTTTTTGGACAGACCACTACAATTTCATTTTCTGAGATGTTCTAAATGCTCGCACCCCTCTTAAGAGCCGTTGATAAATGGTATGCCCTTCACTCCGTTTGGATTGTGCCTGATCCTTCAAATTTCTTTTACTAGTTTTTCCAGCAGCGGCATTTTGTTAAAATATCGATCGAAGTACATAAAACTAGGTCTGAACCATAGTAAGGACTACAGCAGGTCCTAAGCGCAGATCCCTGTGGACTAGGTTTGTACTTTCCCACTGGTAAACTACAAAATTTAAAACTATCCCAGGTGATACTGTTATAACAGAGTGTGGTTTGTTTCTTATATACTGCTTTACTGAAGCACGTCCTAAAAAAAGGAATCGTCTGCTCATCGATGGATAATTTTCCCTGATCTCCTGGTAAATTCAAGCAGACACTACGGAATCTGTCGAGCATTTGCTGAACTTTCCATAATTTATTATTTATTCCTTGTGGCTTACTTGCCGTGTTGACAAAATGGAATGAATTTATCAAACTTAAAAATTTACATCGTGATATGCATATAACTCATATAAAACTTTTAAATCATATATGAAATCTATAACTCAGAGCAGAAACATACCGTTCGTTACATGTGCGTATTATATATCTAATACTATCAATTTTAAATAGAAGTAATGAATATTTTAAATCGAAATCATGAATAGTACAAACCTATTTAAAATTAATCCGGTTTAAAAATGTAATTAATAAAAAATAAATTGCTAAAAGCATAAGTTTAAAAAAAATCATTTAAAAATAAAAAAAATTATATATTAGGAATTGTACCCATTTTGGAAACGGTAAATCCCGGACCCGCACAATTGTGTTGGTCATTTGTTTTTCAACATTTGTAAAGCCTAATTAAATTTATCAAAAACAAAATCAATTAAAATCATGAATAAAGTATATGAAAAGAAAAATTAAATCTAAGCAAACACTAAAAATCATATTTAAAAGAAACGACAGTACATACTTTTTGTCTATTGCTGTCAGATGATATATTCTTTTTAAAAGCAGAAAATCTAACTCTGTATTTCAGTTAGTGACCCCTAGTCTTATCAAAACATCTGAAGCCAATTAACTCATATAAATGTGCAGATTTGGATTTAAATTTCACAAAAACAGAAAATAGTCATTCTCATTTACTTTAGTATCACACCCACAAATGTGTGGGTCAGGGCTTAAGAGGGAAGGATACCTTTAAACCATCAACATTTTCGAATTTGTTTAATACATATTTTGATTCCGTAATCATATCTGAACAATATGAAAAAAACCGCATTAAAAAATTCCCATTAGTTTACTAATTATGGCTGTTTTACTATGACTACAAATTAAGACTACATAGGACAATTAAACTTTGCATCGCGTTTATTCAAAGCGATGAATTTTGATACTGCGCGCAGTGTTACTAAAAAACTATGCATGGCAATCAAAAGAAATTTTTACCACATATTCATTTCTGTATTATCTACAACTTAAAACAAGAAAAAATGTATTTTTTTTTCTGTTTTTGTACTTTGGAAATATTTTTCAAATTGAAAATTTTTAATTTTTTGTTAATTTTTTAATTTAGTCAATATTATTTACAAATATTCTGGTTTTAGTATAAAGGTAACACTATTATGTATTTATTTTCACCAAAATTTTCTCTTTATATGCATATTTTCAGAATTTATCCAGCGCGCAATTTTTTTTTTCTCTTATTATCCAATATTTTTAAACTTATCATTTCAATATTTATTTATGAATTTACAAGTATATATATATTTTTAAATATAAATTCAAATATTAACTTTATATTTAAATGAAATTTGATTTTTATTTTTGACTTATTACGCAAGTGTTTAAGCTTGGAACATAGTGATATTTTTTAATTTTTCGACGTGTTCAAAGGTATCCTACCCCTTAAAGGGTTATGAAGAACCTTTTACCATAAACTACTTAAAAGTGTATATACAGCAAATGTTCTCAAGCATTTATAATCTAAAATATGTTTCATATGATTATACTTGTTGTTATCAAACTTTGAAAATTAAAAAAATACTGAAATGGAGATTACAGAATAATTCCTAATAATAATAATATTCTAGATGGTTCTGCTGCAAATCTTATATAATGTATATAAGTATATATTTTGTCACATACATTTACGATATACAGCTTTAAAAAAAATAATAGTGCAATAAACTAGCCATGATATTTACGAGAATGCTCGTAACAAATGAACATGATCAGTTGATAATTATTAATATTTCAGAAATTTTTCCTTTTATTCTTAATTTACTTATTAATGAACAGATTTCATTGTCCAAAATTATGCTATATATATATATATATTGCGTACACTTTATCAATGCAATCGGACGGATTTTTCAAGACATTTTGCCCAGAAAAAATTGAGATTGTATTGGACTTTTTCGCTGTGTAGTAAGTGGAAAATGAATAAAAATTTTCTTCATGGTGTAATTCTGAAGATGCAAGCCTTCTCTACGTTTATAAAGTTATATTAAAAACCAATTCGGGAGTGGCATTGAACATATTTTTTAGGATAACAAAATGAAGTAACTGACGCTTCAGCAGTTTTCATTTGTAGTGCTCAGTTACTTTACAACAAATAGAAAATATTTATTTTTTGGGTAACATGCAACCTGGAATAATAAGTTGAATAGAGTTCCTAGAATGAATCATCTTGCACCTAAAGTAATAGAGAGTTATATGTAAAAATTTTAACACTTGTCCAGACCTAGACTGGCAGGAAAGTAAGTCCCAAAAAGCTCCATTACCAAAAAGGGCACCCCACAGGGAAAAACTGCAGTAAAAATTAACAATTAAATAGAAGTTAACATAAAATGCTTAAAATGAGTCTCAAATTTAGCGAGAAAAAATTATGATAAATATAGTGGTAGTAGGAGGTTATGTAAACTTTGCAGAAAAAATGTAGAGATTTACATAGTTTTTCAAAGAATCGAAAATCGCCTTTTTCCGTTACACGCAAGTCTTTGTTTGTGGGCGCTCAGCAGGGGATTTGGGTGCGATTAAAAAATTAAATCTGAGAAAATTAAACTTAACTTTGGAAAATGGAGACGGAGCAGGAGGCGCACGTTCATAATCTTCTTCCTTCTCAGATGGTTTATCAGTCGCAGCTACATCGGCAATGATGTCATCTAGTCTTCTGAGAGCGGAGGTGACGAGATCTTTGTCGATATTAATGACGAAATCTTCCCCTATAGTTTCTTGTGCGCACAGCCAGTCTTCTTCAACATTAGGGTGCGAAGATGACTCTTTATAAATTAAGTCCCCTCTTCTTCCAAAACCCGCTTACCGAAAACAATTTGCAATCGTCAATGATAACACACTCTCAAATGCTGCTGTAAGAATGTGCATAGCGTCGAGGACTGTAATAGCACGAAACTCGTAGCAAGAATGGTTGCTGCCGTGTTCCATTTGGTGAAGGTATCAACTTACTACGCGAGTCTTGTTATTTACGTTGGCGCTGTTAATTATCCCTTAGTCCTCTGGTTGTGTTACACTGGTCGAATTTGGAGGTAGAATTTGTACTTGGAAATTCTTCAGGTTTTCGTATCTTTTGGATGAGCAGGACAGTTGGCCAAAAGCAGTAACACGTAGCGCGACTCTTTTCCCGTACGCCGGTCAAAATTACAAAAACGTGTTGAAACACGTTGCCGTCATCCACGCTCTGCACTGACTTCCGTACAAGCAGGGAAGATTCTTTACATTTTTAAAGCATCTCTGGTTATGGGATTTCCTTATGACCTGTTGCTTCAACTGGTCTGATCAGTTAGGATTGACACTGAGCAGAACAGTAAGACGGTCTTTTCTTACTTTACCCCATGACACGTTTATACCTTCACAGACATTCTTTTATTGGGTGTCATTTTGTAAAAAAGCCCAATTTCGTCCACGTTGTAAATATCGCGGCGAGTAGTTTTTTAAAAGTGCGGAAGCACATTTTTTTCAACAGTCGACGTTCATTGTTGATAGCAGCTTACTCACTGCACTCTTGCTCGAATTTTATTCCATGGCGATCTTAAAATCGATCCATCCACCCATCCATCCATTTGAGGCATTGAAATCTAGCAATCCCATTTTTGTTGCGACTTCAGAAACTTTTTCTTAGATTAGCAGACCTCTTATTGGTATATTCGTAGAGCGTGCTTGAACAAGCTACTCGTGGATGGTCTTCACCATGTTCTCAAACCTGCTGGTTTTTATTTTCTTGTTCTTTATTCCCCAACAACAGCTTGGTTAACAATGGCATTCCTATTCTTTAACAAATTTCTTGAAGTTAGTTTTGGTATGCCTTTTTCTGTGGCGAACGCAGACTTATTCAAGACAGTCTGGGCATTGTACTGATTTATAATTTGTAACTTCTCAGTGATGGAAAGGTCATTTCTTTTAATATGTTTTGCTTCTTCGACCACGGTATAGATTACATTATATAAAAAAAAAAAAAAAACAGGTCGATATCATAGACTAGATACTACCGGGAGCGACAAGCGGCCTTCTTCCTTGGTAAAATATTACATCACTGACCAGACGGCGAATGGAAGACTCCGTTGCTTAATCTGCGATTGCAGCGCAGTCTATCGGTTCGCCACCGCTCTAAGTTAGGAGAAGGTTTCACATAGTTTCTAATTCGTGGTAGGAAAAGTTCGCTTTTTGCTTCTTACCGCACGAGACTTTTTTTGGGCTCTTTATGTTCAGGGGGCAGCATTCTTGCTTATTTTACAATGCATTGATTAGCAGTAAAATTTTCTCTTCTTTCTTCTTTGCCTATTTGACTATATGAAGTAATCGGGGACGGGAAAGAATTCACCTTTAAACGGGAGATGAAATTGATAGTTTTAATAAAGCTATTCAGGGTTGTATTAACTTTTGTCAGAAAAAAGCATTCATAGTTTAAAGAATTGTCGTATAAAATGCTTGGGGAAACATTTCGTCTAAAACATCGTTTGTTTCGAAACAAGGTCATTCATGTATTAAACGTAGGTGTTTCTTGCCAGTGACTGATAATATTTCGCGTATTAAGCGGGTTTGCGTATTAACCGTTCGTGTATTAAGAGGTGTTTTTTATATGCATAAGATAGGTGTATTTCAAGGGACGAAGAAAATTCCCGTATTAAGCGGGGCGCGTATTAAAGGGATTCGAATGTAGCTCATTGAGCATGGATAAATTAAGGTAAAATCTAGGTTTAAAGATATTATGAATCTAGCAAAACACATAATCGAAGATAATATGAAACGTTACATCAGTATTTTATCTCGGAAAATTGTGGACGAGTGAGTTGATAATATTCATGTTTTGAAAAACAAATAAAAAAAAATACCCGTATTTTTTAAATATTTTTAATTTAAAATAAATCGTGTTTTTTGTCATTATAAAAGATTTTTCGAGTAAATCAACGTATAAAATGAGTTGGATTAGAATCTATTGTAACTGATAGGAAAGATTATCTTAAAGCAAAACAGATATAATTTTTGATATAAACAGAAAAGTAATATTATAGGTATAAATGTTCAAGCTTTCCTTTCTTTTTATAAAAAAATTGTATACTAATGGTGAACATATGTTTCAAAATATTTAATTAAAAAAATTACCTTTAAAGAATCGTGTTTCTTTTATCATTTAAAAGGCAGATTAAATTAAGACTGGATGGGTTGTGAATAAGTTAAAAATAAATTGCTTTTGAGTAGGTTACAGGAAATGCTGACAAATGGAGTTATTGTAAAAACATAATTGCAAATTTAATGTATTAAGTAGAAGTAAAAGAATTTGTCTTTTAATTTTTAACAGATTCCATAGAATATGCAATAAGCTACACTGTAAAAAAAATAATGCCAGTTTTCCGGTAGGAATCGGAAAAATAGTTGCCCTTACCGTACCGGAATAATTTCCAACCCAGCTCGGAATAAAATCCGTAGAATCGGAATAAAATCCGTAAAATACCGTTTTACTGACTATTTCCTTACTTTTACGGATTTTATTCCGAGCTGGATTGGAAATTATTCCGGTACGATAAGGGCAACTATTTTTTCGATTCCTACCGGATAACTGGCAGTATTTATTTTACAGTGTACGAAATATACACTGTAAAAAAATACGATCAGTTTTCCTGTAGGAATCGGAAAAATAGTTGCCCTTATCGTTCCGGAAAAATTTCCGACCGAGCTCTGAATAAAATCCGTAACATCGGAATAAAATCCATAAAATACCGTTTAATTGACTATTTCCTTTTTTTTTGGAATTTATTCCTACCTGGGTCAGAAAATTTTCCGGTACGATAAGGGCAACTATTTTTCCGATTCCTACAGGAAAACTGGTCGGATTTTTTTTTACAGTGTACATAATAACAAAAGGGCTTTCTAATCAATTGTAAACACCTCTAAAAATTATGAAGAAAATCTTACAAGCTTCCTTTTATTATATTGAAACTAAAATTCTACATAATTGTTCCCATTGCACTGTAAAAAGAAAAAAAAAATCCGACCAGTTTTCCTGTAGGAATCGGAAAAATAGTTGCTCTTATCGTACCAGAATCTTTTCCGACCTAGCTCGGAATAAAATCCGTAAAAAGAAGGAAATAGTCAATAAAACAGTATTATACGGATTTTATTCCGAGCCGGGTCGGAAATTTTTCCGGTACGGTAATGGTAACTATTTTTCCGATTCCTACAGGAAAACTGGTCGTTTTTTTTTTTTTTTACAGTGTGGCTCTCAGTCATTTAAAAAAATGTAGTTTTCAAATAAATGAAACTATATCGCATTTGTCAAAATCCATCGATATATTTTTTTTTTCATCTGTACAGTGTAAGATATGTGCGTGCATGTGTGTGTGCGTGTGCGTGTTTGTGTTTGTGCGCCTACGTGTGTGTACGTAACCACCGAGCTGTCTGGGTAATAGTTGATAACAGAATCTGTAAATTACTGACATAATTAAAAATTTTTAAATATAATGTAATTATTTGTTGTTCTAATTAGAGATACAGTATAATCCGGAATTACGCATGCCACTTAACCCTTTCAGCGGCGGTGGTACGTTTCTGAAATCATTTAATTCTAATTTCCAAAACCTTACAATGGTACTAGAATTGTGATAAAATATTTTCCATTTAATAATTATGTGAAATATTGCCTTTTTCTTATTTACACCTCAATTTTTTGGCAAATTCCACAAGCAAGCATTTATTATAACACGTTAGCATTGAAAATGCTTTAGCCCTGAAAGGGTTAATAGCAACAGTATGGAGGTATACGATAATCGATGTTCGAGTTTTGATTTTGTTCTGCTTCTGATTAAGGTTTAAGTAATGTAAAAATGTACAGGTGAACTTTATGTATCCCAATGCAATTGTGGCCAGATACAAATATGAAAGATAGCGACACATTAGTTTTATACCTCTCATCTTATAAAATACAGAAATAATGTAACCTAAAATTATATAAATTAATTCAAATACTGTAATCCGTTTTTAATACTTGCTTTTTTATCTCTGAAAAGCAACTTCATGCATAATTAAGTAGAATAAATATCGCTTACATTTATAATAAATGTAACAATCCTTATGAAACCTGACTTGCAATTCAGAAAGCAAAAACATACGGTTCCATATTTTCCTCTATATTATAAAATGGCGTGAAAAACGATATGTACGGAGGCTGACATTATAATGCAAAACTCGTGCAAGTTTGGGACAGTAAGGCAATGCAGTGTCATCGAAAAATAATGCCTAGATTTAAAAAAATCATAACATCGAAACCTTTTATGTTAAATGTGTAATTCGTTCACTACACGATAACTGGTGAACGCAAGTTTGGTTTTAGTTCACCAGAATTCGTTTGCGTGCTTGTGTTATGCGCGGATTAGTTGCACAGTCGTCAAGGTCAGCCGACGCGCCAGACTGCAGCTACTCAGTACGATGTTGACCATGCAACAAGAAGCACAATGCGTAATTTCATATGCGGGTTATTTCATGACAAAGTTATTGGACCTTTCTCTTTCGAAGAAAAAACAATGTACTGAGCAGCTGCAGTCTGGCGCGTCGGCTGATCTTGACGACTGCGCAACTAATCCGCGCATAACACAGACACGCAAACCAATTCTTGTGAGCTAAAACCAAACTTGCGTTCACCAGTTATCGTGTAGTGAAAGAATTACTGATTTAACATAAAAGATTTCGTTGTTATGATTTTTTTTTTTTTTAATCTAGGCATTATTTTTCGATGACCCTGTATTATGAATTATATTATTTCATTAAAATATGGCTTTCTTTTGAGGCAAAAGAGTGTAATAAAACCAGATATTTCTTTTGCGACTAAAATAACTGATTATAAAACGTAACATTACATAATTAAAACAGTATTTTTCACTGCGGGAATGCAACTAAATAAGTTTTACATAAATTGTTACTGTTTATACAAAAAGAACGACTGAACATAAAATGCTTCCTATAAATTAATTATGTTTCCAAGAACAAAATACGAAAAATGGCGCAAACAAGTGTCATCAAAATGAGCCGCCATTAATAAATAATTAATTCAACCTGTAAATTTGAATTTTCATTTTCATTTGAATTTTGATGTTTTTTTCACTTTTTTTAATGTTTAAAAAACTTCGTAGATTTCAATGACAAGGTCAGTACAAACTTTTAACACATTGATAAAACAAAACGAACAAGTAAAAATTTAATTTAAAAAATCAAAAAACCCAACTCCTTTAAAAGCGAACTCATTAATTAATTTTCATCACTGTGGAACTATTTTTTATATTACTTAGCTATTTTTTTTATTTACTTGCATCGCTGACTTTTAATTTGTGATTAATTTGTTAGATACTATCTATAAATACTGTTTTGATGAGGCCTATAGACGTCTAAGAAGGTTAGAGTTGCAGTAAAGCTAGAGATCCTACCTACACAACTTCCAGGTTGTGTAATATATAAACGAAGCTTCTGACTGCAAAATAGTCAATGAAACATCGCCTTCATTTTTAAAGATCTATCCAATGAATGTTACTCAATAGGGTGCAAAAAAACATTTTTTCGTCTGTACCGTCATTTTGCATTTTACGGCCGCCATTTTGAATCTATAAAGCCTATAACCATCAGATGGTTAAGAATAATCGACAGAGATCTCATTCATTAAAATCTATCCAGCCATTGAGATGTTTCGAGGGTATAAAGAAATCGACATACCCAGATACGCGTGAAACACATAACCCATCTTTGCGAAAACGCCATTATCTATTTAAAAGCAATAACGTTCTAAAACCATGTAACTTTGGTCTTCAAATATTGTAGGCCGGCATTACGCTTATCTCAAATTAGTATTTCTTACATACAGCACTTAAACGTTATTGGCGCATATGTAAATATATGCATTTCAAATAAAATTAATAAATATTTTATGTCATAAATCTTTACTTTAGTATAAATTAAACAATAGATCACAATATTCTAATTTAATATCACGTGAGATTTATACTTATGTAAAACTTACAACAATATTTATAAGATAGAAAATGAGAAAGAAAAAAAGGATTTTTCTTCATTTATGTGTTATTTAAATTCAGCTCTTGGGATAAAGAATGATTCTTAAACAAACAAAGCACAAATAATACATAATTATTATGTTTTTCATTGTTTTTACCTGTATTTTTATTATACGGATAACTGTTTAATATAATGAGATAAGTATTATGTTTTTTTAGATAAAAAAATATTTCTCTGAGGGATAACTCTTTTCAAAAACATTTTTCTTGATATCTTTTTGAGATGTCCCATAAAAACTTAATTTAGTTATTTAACGTGAATGAATTTTTATTTCATGTATAAACTAACAGAAAGGACAACAAATGAAATGAATTGTTAAAAATGTTGAAGAAATTCTAGCGAGGAAAAAATAAGTTAAGTGATTTACCATTTTACAAAGCATACAAATTTACAAATAATCAATTTAAAATTATATATTGTTGTACAATTATTTCCTAGGTTATAAAAATAAATAATTTTGAATGTTATCGCTTTTTATAAAAGTTTAAAAAAAGATTTAATATATAAGAATTAATACACAGTATAATGTAGGAGAAGATGGTACATGGAAGTTAACAGTCGGGGTCTTCTTACTTATAATAACTATTCTTTTATTCATGATTTTTAGAAATTAATTTTTCAAAGTTTGCTACAGCTAACAATTTCATTGTGTAACACGTAAAAATTTTATTTTGCAACGTAAAATTATTTTTTTTTTCATTTCCACAGATTTTATTATTAAAATATCCATGTTGCAAATGATAATTTGGAATTTTATTTTCCAAATATGATTACATTTATAGAAGGGAGAGACTGAACGATTTGTTTGGACTAGTATGGTAGGTGGCCCACGTAAATCAGGTTCCAAAGGGGCGGGACACCAGTATTTTAAAGTAATTTTCCTCGTCTTATCAAATGACAGAATTAGCTGCGATTAGATATAGCGAAGTAACATGCAAGTAATTAATAGTGTCCAGAGCATTAGGATCCTTGATTTATGCGGCACATTTGACAACACTTGTCTGGACGCCAATTTGAAATTTGTTTAAAGTACACAATCCATTTCGTCAATACTTGAAAGGTCTCATTAAATCTACAAGCAGCGGATAAAGATATAGAAGATAACGTATTGCTCATGAACTCAGATGAAGATTCTAATGACTTATTGTAAAAGGTTTCAACACTTAAATTAAATTGAGCAGTAATGTGTCAGCATACAGTGTTTTTTTTTCTTGCATAGCTTGTAATGTTGTTAGTATCCTGTTAGCATTATTAGTGAATTGGGTAGAGCATTGTTTACTTCGTGTGTGAATTTCCAAAAATCTTTTCCCATAAAAATTTTTAGTGTTGGTATTTATTTTTTTTAATATACAAACAAGATTTGTTAGTAAAATGTCAAATTAAAATAAAGTAAATTTAAGAACAAGAACAAAAAATCTTTTTAAAACACCATCAAAAATTTTTAAATGCGCTAAGAACAGAAAATCGTATTAAAACATCATCTAAAATTTTTCAATGCGCTTGGCCTTTCGAAAGATCCGAGTCTTTCTTCGTCAGGCGCAAAGAAGATATGCTTCTACTATGAAAGCAGCAGCAAGACTGAAATGAGAGATAAGAGAAAGGAAACAAGCTGAAGAAACAGCCAATAGGAAATTGGAAAACAACAGTCAATAGTTAAAGTAGAAGACAACAGACAATCACAGAAGAGTATAATCAAAACAAAAGAACACAGAGCAGAAGGGGCAAAAATTGGGAGAGAAAAAAAATATATATTTAAATATGGGAACACATGAAATTAATAATTGTCGAAAAAGTGCATATATAATTATCTAAAGAACAAATGTCACAATAAGTAAAAGCTGTTACTGCATATTAAAAAAAATAATTTCCAAAACTTAAAATCCCAATACCATATGCAGAGTACTTTTGATCACTACATGATCATCTTAAGGGTTGCTTCGAATAGCTACTGCTTCGATTATTTGTAATTTTTATCAGTAAAAACATTAATAAGTAAAAAAGCACAACTATTTGTTTTAATAACTTCCTATATCAATCTAATAATGCCATTTATTTTATATAAATATAAACGATTTATTTTAAGCATTATATTAATTTTTTCAATCTTAATATTTGAGATAATTTTGTTTTTCTTTTATTCACAGTGTATAAAAGTAGTGCAAATGCGTTTGTTTCTCATTTATTTGTCAGAATTGTGTAGCATAATAATATCTAAAACGTATGCATTTATAAAACAACACTATATCATTTGCGGGGTTCCGGGACACAATTTTTTTTTTACATAAAATTGGGATTTTCGAAAAAGGAAATTCGTTTAAAATGACTGTTAAATCATATTTCTATCTTAATTTGAACAGGAGACATTTTTTTTGGTTTATTTTCAAAATCTAGCTTTAAAGCAATGGCTGTCACAGAAATTACTTCTTGTGAAAATGCGTTTTTTTTGCATCAAGGGTTTTGTAACCGTTTCTCGTATTTAAATTATTGTAAGTCTAGAACCGTTAAAAATAAATTGTTCAAAGTTGAAAAATGTCTTTTTCAATTGTTGTAATTTAATTTCGATTCATTAAACTGGAGAAAAAAATATTTACTTTTAAAACTGTGATTCTTTAAAAACAAGTTAAATCATTATTTTTTTAATTAATATTTAAAATAATGCTGATATATTTCTGTTTAATTAAGTAGAAACGTTTTGAAATTCAGCAAATAAAGTTTCGAGTTATACAAATTTTAGATTACACCACTTAATATAAATTATATTTTTTAAAACATTTTCAGACGTATTGCGATATGAGTTTGTTTACAAATTATATGGGTAATCATTTCAACCAATTTCAAAATTCTAACTCAATAAATACTATTTTAATGTGTCCTTGAGCCCTTTAAAATAAACGAAATATTTTTTTCATAAATGTCACATTTTTTTTATTCATCATCTAAAACTGCGCTTCTAAAATCGCATTTTAGATCACTATTTGAATGTAACTTTTCAAACAAAGAAAATTTAATAAAAGATAAGATAGATATAGAAACAAATAAACTTAATTTGAGCAATTAAAAATATGTCACATAACAATAAATAAGATCAATTACAAAGAAAAAAATAATGTCAAAAACTTAAAAATAACTAATTCAAACATGTAACATAACAATAAATAAGATTAATTACCATTAAAATTTAATGTCAAAAACATAAAAATAACTAAACCTTGTTATGAAAAAATTGTATAATTTACATCAAACAAATTATCCAATTTTGGAAATCTAGTTGATGCTTTATAATCAAAGCAAGTTTAAAATGCACTTTGGGAATTATAATGGCTTCCGAACTAAATCAAATTTTATAATAATACTAAACAACTATATAAAAGAGACAAAATATGTAATTCTTCATTTAAATATTTAAATTGAACTCTAGAGACAAAAAACAAAGTTCTTAAAAAAATAAAGAAACACCAGGAAAGAAAAAAAGTCTGTTTCAATGCTTTCTTCTTATGATACATTTTTAAATATATATTGCATTATTCTGATTACACTAATGTATAAGAGATGCTGTTTTAGAAAAATTGATTTCTCTAAGGGCAAATACTTTTCAATTTTTTTTTTCCTGAGAGCTTTTTAAGATGTTCAATAAAAAATAATTCTGTTGTTTTACACAAGAGAATTTTTATTTGCAAAATAAGCGAAGGAAGAAAATTATAAAAATAATATAAAAATGCGGTTCAAAAAGGGATTTCTATGAAAGATAAGATGAACAATTTATTTCTTAATTTATATAATGAAAACGTGTATAAATAATGCAACCGAAATATTTAAACTAATTAACTTTTAATTGCCATTCTAATGTGAGTTTCATTGATGCGTAATTATCATCCCTCAATTATACAAAGAAACAAGAAAGAAATTTCATGCGTTAAGCATAGATTAAGAAACACTTTCCAACTTATTGAAAATACCCTGATAAAATTTTCCAATTTAATAAGTTGAAATATGATACCTAAAAAAAAAATTTCCAATTTAATAAGTTGAAATATGATACCTAATAAAAATGTTAAACTAGAGGAGGAGGCCTACCTATGGGCTAAAGCACTACTAGACTCACCCAGCCAGTCGGATTACACCACTCCAACTTTATATCCCGGTAAAGACATACATGGGCACTTATGGACTGTACAGTTAGTTATTTTCTTCATAGGATAACATGTTCATAGTTTGTTGAGGATGTATTGAAAAAATAACACATTAATAAAACTATTCGAACACTTTGTAATAAAACTATTAGAACACAGGCTCAAGGTATTTTGAAATATATATTCATTATTCTCAATTCGTCGAACACAATCCACAATGTTTAGCTTATTTAACAATAAGAAAAAACAATGATGATAATGATGTTGATTGTGGCTTTCCTAGGGAAAATTTGGCGTTAAGATGCAGCTTATGAAATAATGCAATGATGTGCATATCTGGAATCAGTAGTAGTGCGGAGAGAAAATTCTATTAAATTTGTAGAGGTACGGCAGGAATGGCCCGTGGTTTGTCGCGAATACATAGCTATTTCTATGTTGTAGTAATAGCTAATTAGGCACTTTTGGGAGGACGCTGTATGTATAGCGCCCCGTTTGGGGATAATCACATTCTTGTTCATAGTTTTGAAGTAAATATATTTTAGCTGTTTTTTAAGATGTGAAGATGGATAGGAAAAAAAATCCTAACATCTCTAACTGGTAAAATGGAGTCAAGGGATAATTCGATAGCTAGTTTATATGCAATCTCATTCCATTCCCTGCCACTCCAGAGTATCCACGAACACACGTAAAAAAGAAAGTTTTGAAGGAATTTTGTAGAGATTATGTTATATTTTGATTAGATGCAGGTAAAAATATTGTCTAGCCACTGAAGGCTTGAATAAATTGCAGAATGGATGTGTAAGCTTTTTTAGTTGGAGTTATTTGACCAGCTGGATGACTTCCTCAATCTGCAGAAATTATGCCTGAAAGATGATGTTTTCAGGGCTAATTTTAGCAAACTTCAATGAATCATTTCTTCATCCTGAGTATCCTAGAAGGCGTACCCAGTGGCGGATCCTGAGTGTCATATTTTGGAGCACTAAATGCATGGAGGGTAATTTTATACTTTCCATACCATTATATTTTAAAAAGAAATATTTGCTTTGTTTAAAGTTGAAACAAGCTAGCGGCTCTGTCGAAGCGTTGCTCACTCTGTAACGGTTTCGTTCATTAATATAGTTGGGGGGGGGGGGGGGGCAGAGAAATTGAAGAGACGGGGAGAATTCAAGTCCAGCCCCTGACATCGGCTTTCGGCTCACGGCTCCGGTGTGATATCCGCTTATACAGTCTAAAGAGCGTTGATCACGCAATGTTTATGCTTCAAATAAATTAAAACATTTATCTTTCATTCTGAAAATAAGATTTTCTTTGATTCATTATCTTTTTTTTTTTTTTTTTTTCTCGCGTGCTATTAACATAGATCTTAGCAATTTTCTTAACCCGGTGGAAGGCGCGCGGGGTACCTGAGTCACCCCAGTCTCATAAAAACTTATATTCTGGAATTCGTATTAGTCCGTCATTATTCATCCCTTCAGTAGCTAACTTTTAAAATGTTTTCTTTCAATAGCACCTGCCATCAGCAGGTGTCTTTCTTTTGTTAGGGAGAAGCAATCATTTCCTGGAAAGCCACCTGCCACTGGGGTAACCTAGCAACCCCGCGCGACCGCATTTTACAGCAATTCCCTCTCATTAGTTTTCTGCTCGCATAGATAGTGGACGCTTGATTTTTTGTTCTTTTCGAAAATGGCAGCTAAACGAAAATTGACGGAATATGAGAAAGAAATGGAGAGATTGAGAGGGCTGCTGGATACTGTTGAAACTTCAGATGAAGAAATAGACTCTGCTAGTGAAGATGAAATTGATTATGAAATTTATAGTAGTCACGACAGTGACAGTGAATTTGAAGCTGCCAATATAAGCGGTGAATCCGATCAAGAAAATGACATTTACGTAGGAAAAGATAAAACAGTCTGGAAAAAAGATAAACCGAATGCAAAAGTGAGAACTAGCTCGTGCAACATCATTATTCATCTACCTGGACTAAAATCAGTTGCATCAGGTATTACGGAACCTGTTGAAAGTTGGGAACTCTTTTTTGATTCCAACGTTATAAAAAATATCGTGGATTGCACTAATATTTTTATTGATAAAATATCTGCAAATTTCCAACGAAGTCGTGATGCTAGAAATACGGATGAAGTGGAGATGAGAGCGCTATTTGGTCTCTTATATTTATGCAGGCTACACAAATCATCCCATACTAATGCAAAGGATTTGTGGAGCGCCGATGGAACTGGAATTGAATTGCTTCGAAAAACAATGTCTTACAAGCGGTTCACATTTCTTCTCAGATGCTTGAGATTTGATAATATAAAAGACCGTGAAGATCGACGTCAATTAAATAAACTGGCAGCAGTGAGAGATTTTTTCAGTGCATTCAATAAAAAGTGTCAAGAGATATATTCAGTTAGTGAATATGTCACTATAGACGAGAAGTTAGAAAAGTTTCGAGGTCGTTGTGGATTTCGGCAGTACATGCCGAAAAAACCGGCAAGATATGGAATTAAAATATTCGCCTTAGTCGATGCGAGGACATTTTATACATATAATATGGAAATTTATGCCGGACAAATACCAGAAGGTCCGTTCAAAGTCGACAATTCACAATCTGCAATTGTAAAACGACTCTGCACCCCGTTATTTGGATCCGCAAGGAACGTGACAATGGACAACTGGTACACAAGCTATCCATTAGCAAAAGAGCTTCTATCAAAGAAACTAACTATCGTGGGAACTTTGAAGAAAAATAAAGCTGTGATTCCTGTTGAATTTTTAGAAGCAAAAACAAGGGAAGTTTTTTCATCTATATTTGGATTCCAAAAGGACGTAACATTAGTGTCTTATGTTCCGAAGAAATCGAAATGTGTAGTTTTGTTGTCTACAATGCATCATGATAACACGATAGATGAAAACTCTGAGAAAAAGAAGCCGGAAATAATACAATTTTACAATGAAACAAAGGGAGGAGTGGATACTGTTGATGAAATGTCTACACTTTATTCTACTGCGAGGAAAACAAATAGGTGGCCGATGGTTGTTTTCTATTGTGTGTTGAATGTGGCAGCTATAAATGCGCGAGTTGCACTTATGTCCACCAAAAATGCTCCTCTGCAGTACAAAAGTAGGCGAATGTTCTTGAAAACATTGGCATTGTCTCTAGTTAACCAACAAATTATGAAAAGATCAACTATGTCAATGTTGCCCAAGGAATTACGAGAAAAAATTAAATCTGATTTGCCCTCAACAGAAAGTAATGATGATCGTGATAATAACTTGCCAAAGAGAATAAAGCTTGGTAAAGGACGATGTGCAGTTTGTCCTCGAGCTAAGGACAAAAAAACCACAATTAGTTGTATTAAATGTGAACAATTTACTTGCAAGGATCACTCTAATTACGTCTGTGACAAATGTATGTAAAGTCCAATAAAGGTATGTAATTTTTTTTTGAAAATGAGTAAGTTTTTTTTTTTTTTTTTAAAGAATTATTAGTGCAGATATTTATTTAAATATATTCTGAAATTGAAACTTATATCTTAAAAATATATTTTATACATTTTTTATATATGTTTGAATAAATTTACATGCGTAGATTGCATTAAACTTAAGTTTTTCGGTGGGGTTATACAGGAACCCCACGCGACCAAATGTGTGCTAATGAGTGCGCGCCTTCCACCGGGTTAAGTGAATTATATTTTTTGTATATCCCCACTTCCGTTACTGTCAGTTTGCTAGTAAATTTACGTAAGACGATAGGAGACATTATACCAAAAAACTTTTAATAGCTTTGCGCAGAACTGATTATAAGCTTCTATAATTTGGTTGTTTATCATTTTCATACTGATATTACAAACACATTATTTATAAAAAAAAATTATGATAAAAAAATAAAGTTTTTATTTTATTATTATTAAATACTTTGTATATTATTACAAAGTACCCTTTTAAATTGATTTAATTGTAAATAAAAATTGAGTTTATTTTTTCTCTTTCATTGTATAAATTACTTTAACAATTCAGTTAGAAATTTATTTAATTTATGGACAAATATTTCCACAAATCACACCACTATTTTTTTTAAAATCTTCTTTAATTATCCGAATTTGTATTTTAAAAAAATACTAAGTATTTGTAACACATTCCAACAAAGTTGAAAAGTTTTTATGACTTCGGTTTGTCTATCCGTCTGGCCGTCTGGCCGTCTGCCCACGCTCTAACTCTCGTAAATATGCTCGGATCGTTCTGAAATCCTTGGATGTTAGTGACATCTACCATAGCACGTTCCCTATTTCAAATGAAGTTTGTAGCATGTTTAGTTGATTTACAGGGACAGTCAAAAGTTTTCCGTAACATTATGGCCAATGGGAAAAAATCGTTTCAAATGATTTTAATGGTGTTACACTCTTTCAAACATAGTAAAATTGATATTCATTTATGAAGTCCACTAAAATATGCATTCTGTTGAATATGCGGTGCAAAAAATAATTGTTCATTTACAGAGCCACACAAAATAATTCCGTTTATAATGATATAGGAGAAATTGTTTCCGGTTTATTTGAAAAGATTTCAGATAATATATTGTATCCGAATTACTGTATATTAGTAATTATTAATTGAAAGGCATTTTTAATTATGATATGCGCTTTTTTAGGGTTTCGTTCATCTGACGAAACCCTATTCGTCTCGATCATCTGTCTGTCTGTCCGTCTGTCACAGAGCCCGTTCTCAGAACCTATACACGTTGGAGACTTGAAATTTTGCATACTTATATCTGAACACCATACACCATACGACAAATCATAAAATTTTGAAAAAGTCGTACATTTAACTCTTTGGGATCCCACATGTGTATTTTAAACTATTCCTTCTAAGAGAGCCCTAATTAGGTTGGAAGCGTGGAATTTTGCATACTTATAGCTGAACACCTCACATCAAATTACAATCCATAAAAGTTTGAAAAAGTCGTAGATTTAACCCTTTGGGCTCCCACATGTGTATTTTAAACAATTCTTTCTAAGTGAGCCCTAATTAGGTTGGAGGCGTGAAATTTTGCATACTTATAGCTGAATACCTCACATCAAACGACAAATCATAAAACTTTGAAAAAATCGTACATTTAACCCTTTGGGCTCCCACATGTGTATTTAAAACAATTCTTTCTAAGTGAGCCCCTATTTAGGTTGGAGGCGTGAAATTTTGTATACTTATTGCAGAACACCTGAGGCCATGCGAGAAATAATAAAATCTTGAAAAATTCTTACGTTTCACCCTTTGAACTACGACATATGTATTTTAAGCAATTCTTTCTAAGAGAGCCCCTAATTAAGTTGGAGACATGAATTTTTGCATAACTATAGCTGAATACCTCAGACCACACGGCAAATCATACAATTTTCAAAAAGCATAAAATTTTCATATTATTTACTCCTCCGGGCTCTAACTTGCCTATTTTAAGAACTTTTTCTAACTTCCGCCCTTTTCACCCGGAGAGCACTTTTCCAACTTTTGCCGACACCCCTTTGACCATTCTTTCATATTATGCACAATAGCCTTATATATTTTAGTTTCCATTTTTACCGCCAGCGGCGCCTACTTATCTCGGGTGCTATCGGCCCAATCCCCTCGACTAATACATCTACGTATAGTATATAAAACGGAGTTTCGTTCGGATAGAGGTTTGTTTAGAATAGAGTGCGCACCTGGTTGCGAAATGTGGAACTAACAGATTTTTCAAAATGATAAAGTGTTTTGAATGGAATATTAAACGAAACCCTCTGTGCGATCTGTGAACACACTTACCTACTTGTTCAGTATATTTATGCATACTATAAAGTGCGTGTAAATGCTATAGTTCATACACAGAGCGACATAAATGGATTCGTAAAGTTTACTGAGTATGAGCATAAATTGCTTAAAGGTGGGTTTTAAAGGAGTTATACATTTACGATGAACTGAATTTTGTGTACTAAGAAATATTTGTAGAATATAGATAAAATGATATACAGGGCCACGCAAAGAGTTGGGTACATGGCCGTCTATGGGTGATAATTTCTGGTTATGTAATTTCAGTAGTTTTAAGCGTGTTTTAGTTTGAATTAAATTTTAGCTAAATAGGGGCATATAAAAAAAGGTACTAGGTAAACAATAGGGCTGTACAAAAGTATTCAAGTATGTTTCCATATATTTGTATAAATTTCTTAATTATGAATTTCAACCCGTTATGCATTTTCTTGCTAAACTAAATTTTCCCATTGTATAGTATATATATCAACATACAGATCGAATACAGGGCTGTTCAACAGAACTGTAATACATATTTGGCTATGGGCGGTAACTACTGAAATCAGATTTTTAAATGTTTACTTAGTTATCTTATTTACCTTATTTCCCTAAGTAACGAAGTTTCGTTAAAGCTTTCAGGGAGTGTTGGAAAGTGTTTCATAATCTATGCTGTACGCATGATTTTTCTTACTTGTTTTTATATATATATATAGCAGAAATACTTAATACTTATTTTTCTTGTAGTGATATATTGCATCTTAAAAATTTCTTTTCATAAGTTACTTTATGATTATAAACATTAGGAATGTGTTAATGATTTACTTATGTGACTATTTACGATGTGCGTGCTATGAAAAATATTTATTTTCGCAAGATCGTTTTAGATTCCCTAAAAAATAAATATTAATGACCATTAACCCTTTTTTAAAATACTCCCTGCTTTTGAATATTTTATTGGTAGTAGCAGATTTTTGTGAGCAAAATTTATTGAAAACTGCGCTTATTTCTTTTTAATGAAATGGTTATTCATCATTTAAATTTTATGTAATCTTACCATTATTTTAACTAATTTTAATTTATATTTTCAACGTCCACGATAAATATAGTTTGCATGTTTTTGGGGTAAGAATTTGTGGCATTTTCATTTATTTTATTTTTAGTCTACCTAAATCCACCCTCTCTCCCAGGATACAGTTTTAAAAACATGTTTAAAATGTTTTAAAATTTCCCCTGTCAATTTTTGTTAATTTATTATAAAACAATAATCATTAATCCATATTTTAATCTTCCACGTTACCAACTCTTCACACAGCAAAATATATTCCTAAGGTAAGAACTTCTAGATTTTCCTTTTTCTATTATATACATTCTACTAAAATCCACCCTCTCTCACAGAACACAAGCTAAAAATTCTTTAATATTTTAAAATTACTCTGCTCATTTTTGTTAATTTACTATAAAAATAAATAATCATTCAACTAGACGCCCACCACCCTCGCTCCTGATCTACCCTTAACACCGCAGAGATATTTCAAAGTTTGAAAAGGGAAGAGCAAAGCATTATTTTATTTTATTTTTTTATTATTATTTATTTGACTTTTCCTTCTCGTTTTGTTTATCACTTTTATTAAAATATAGTGATATTTTTCTTTTTAAATATTGCTATTGTAGGAAAAAATTAAAATAAATGAAATAAATAACACTTTTTTTTCCCTATTGCATCCTACTATATTAGTTATTACAAACAGGATATTTATTTGAATTTTACGTGTAGTTTCACTAACGCAGGAACTAAAAAACGCAATGCATAACGGCATCAATGTAGGATAATCAAATATAATATTGTATCAACACATGTTCGTTGATAACCTCATATGTAAAATTTCATCAGATCTACATGCGGAAAGCTGTGCCATACAATACAGATCATAGCTGAGGTTACCATCTACACTACTCTCTCCATGTCCTCTTTTCTCCTTTCCCCACCTTTAATGCCAAGACTTCTAAATGGACTAATCCGCTTCATAGTGAGCCATTCTTCGACAGAGTTTCTAGTTACATTTTACAAATTAACATGGATAAAATATGTTTTTTAGAAATAGTGTACAAGAAGAATAAATTTTACAGACATGTATTTAGCACCCAAAAAGAGCTTGTCACGAGCAACTCGTTAGTTGCATATTTTGGGGAACTAAATGCATGGCTGATAATTTTATACTTTCCATTCCATTATTTTTTAAAAGAAATATTTACCTTGTTTAATGTTGGAACATTTTATCAGTTCTTATGGCATTTTTTTTATAGAAATAGTGGTACAAGAAGTATACATTTTTCAGACATGTGTTTAGCGCCCCCAAAAAGCTTGTCACCAGCCGCCAGTAGGCGTAGCTTGCCTCCGGGATGATCTTGGAGCCATCCTTGAAGATGTGGATTTCGGATATAGACATCCCATGATCCAGTTAAATTATCTACCAGTAAGGAATAAAGTGAACTATTTTTGGTTGGAAGAAAGCAGGGGAGTAGTTTGCAACTGGTATTCCTAGGCACGACGTTCTTCCGGGAAAAGGCACTCTTTGCAACTGAAAGGCTAATGGTGTGATTCCTGTTATGACGCACAAGGCGGCAGTTGCTGATTTTTTTTAATGAGACTTAAACCATGAGTAAACTTTTCGCTTGGATTGAAGAGATCAGGATCCGACCATGCGATTTTTGCATACGGTTGAACCATATGGAAAAATCGTAGGGATATTTTTTTCTAAAATATTTAAATATTAGATCTTTAATATCGTTTTGAAAATCCTCTCTATGAAGCTGAAAACTTAAGATTTTGTTAAATTATATTTATTTCTGAGCGCTTATTCCTTAGGTAAAGCAGAAATGAGAGGGTGCTGTCAAGTGTTATTTCTAGATATGTTAAGGTATTTTTGCGTTTTAATGTATTTTGATTTATCTTGAATATTGGTTATCTTTTAATATATTAACTACGTCTTAGTTCGAATTCTTGTCATTTTGCGTACGATATAATAATGTTGTGCAGTTCTGACAACTTTGCAACAATTTCTTGTGCCTGATTGCAATATTCTTCAAGCAAATTTCGTGATGATGAACGATAATTTTCATAGGTCACTACTATGAAGCCTCTTCATTGAAGTTGATGTAATTGGCCATTCATGAAGACCCTCCAGAGGAAGTGGCCAAAACAGTATCCCTGTAGAACCAGTGAACCTCCTCAGATAGCCTATTTGGATACCTACCTCATACTGATAGGAATGATGTGTATGTATTTAGGTATCGGACTTCTAAAACTAGATTTTGCAGCTCCAGTATTGTATCTTTCCACAATAATCTTTCGAAGGCATTTTGGAAATCTAAAAAAATAAGAGAAGTACAACAATTATCTTGAATATTAAATTCCGTATGAGAGATTATTTTTTGTAGACCTGATTTTTTGATGAATATTGAATTTGCTCTCATTTTCAGTGGTAGGAGGAAAAATAACAACCGTAAAAATTAATTAACATTTTGAAAATTTTTTTAAACTATGTTTAGCTTTAACATTGCAAAGCTTGTTGAATTTGACAAACTTTTATGTTGCTGAATTATTTCCGGTGCACTAAAGTATTAAAGATACAATTTTAAACCAAAACTTGAAGAACATTTTTTTTTTCAACATAAAATCTAATTTTTACAATTAAAAAAGAAATATTTACATGATTTCTGTATTATTGTAAAAGAAATTAACTCAATATACTAATTTCATGCATCTGAGAGATATTTTTTTTATAATTTTAGTGTAATAATGGCGTACTGCGCGCTTCACATGCAAATTTTAGAAAATTGTAACCGAGACAATCATTTACCCGTATTTGAGATAAAGAATCACAACTACAATCTGATAGTTTACTCTGTTTATATTATAAGGAATACTGTCATACTGTAAGTTTAAAACAATGGTCACATTTCAATTTTTAAACTATTTTACGGAGAAAAAATACATAAATGAATATGCTATGTAATTTCTTATTAAATAGTTTTATTTGTCAGGAAAAATTAATTTCGTTTAGAATTTTTTTTAATAGTAAGAAACGATAAGAAAACAGATAACATAACTTCTTCCACGTAATGCCACATTTTAGTTTCACTTTTTTTTCCATTTTTATTCAGGTGTAAAAGATTTTTTTTATTCGTCTTCTAGAAAACCGGCTTACCATTTTATAAATCCATGACAAAAACCTTATGTATATCTGAAATTATCTTACTGTTTCCGACATTTTATTAAACATATGCTGAATTTGCTGCTCTTGTCTGTTTTTCACATGTCTTTTGGCAGAGAAAAATTTAAAAAGAAGCTTCTGATCGCGATGTCATGATTGTGGCCCTGGTAACGGATTTTAGCAATAAAGAGAATCAGTTAGAAAATAAACGCTCAAATTTTTCCATCCCTGTATCTGCTGTGTTTGATATTTAAAATAGTCCGATGGCGTTAACTTCTTTTGTAATCAACATGAAAAAAATACTTTACATTTTTGCATTTTTTAAACTGATTTGCGAAAGTCTGATCCATTTATTTAAAAAATATAAGATTAGATGAATAAGTTATGAAATAGAAATTGCTTGATTCAAAACAAACTTATCATTTTCATTGAAATGCAGACTTTAAAAAAATGTCTAAATATTAATAAATCGCTTTACAAATTCCGAATAAACGCTATTGAAAAGAACATAAACTTTACTATAAGGCCAAAACGATTCAAATTGGAATGCTGTCACGAATGTGTAAAAATTGCCAGCGAACATCAAGGATAGGGAAGGAAAATATTTCCGTTCAATAAAAAAATATAAAAAAAATATTTTGAAATAAATCCAAATTTGGTCCTCCATTCGGACCTCTCTTTGCCAATTCAGAACAAAATTTACTGACGCCTACATGCGATAGATTTCCATAGACGGTGGCAACAGTAAGACACACTCACAGGCGTCTATCTTTTGTGAATATATATGTAAAGATCTTTAAAGGAAAATATCCTGCTTTAATGGATAGCAAACACTCTATTAAAATCCCATTTCTGATTATCGCATGAAAATTGATCTAAATGTGATAAAAAAAAATATCATCGGATAAATAATGCTTTCAGCATATTAAATTTGTCTAGAAAATTTGGGATTTACAATTTGAAATCCCGATTTCTATTTAACTATAACAATGCAGACACATGCATGCAGAAAAATAATTCTTCGGTGACATTCTGCTATATACTTTATTTCCTATTAGTATTTAATTAATCTAACTTTTTTATTCTGCCGTAACAAAAATTCATGCAAAAGTGAAAATCTTATCTTTTTTCTGGACAAAACACATTACCTAGTCGCTTACTTCTTATAGAAGGATGTAGTTAATGAAATTCAGTTTAAAAATTGTATTTCCGAATTTTGAATTAAAGAGGAAACATATGCCTCATATGCCCGTTTCAACAAATTAACGACATTCACAATATTTCGTAGTTAGCATATATTTTAGTGAGTATTTTTCTTTATACGATAACACCCACAATGCATTTTTAACAATCCTTATTTTAAAATCAATGCAACTTTTATTATCTTTACTGTGTTGACCCTATTTCCTGATAATAACTGCGTGAACAATATACTATTAAATATTCTTTTCATTTACTCTCACTGTTATCAGCGTTTTAGATTTGACTAATGTGTTAACACTTGATGAAAGAATAATAGAATGTGGTAACGTTTACATGAACGTCACATTGCATGATCATAAAACTTTAAATGAGTATAAAAAATTTATTTTTCAATGTTCATCAGATATTTAGGAAAATAATTGAAAACAAATACTAAGAGCAATATCAACTCCACGAAGAATGCGTTTTAGTAAAAACATCCTTATACATACCTAGCATACTAAATTTTTATTCAGATAAAAAATGCATATCACAAATAATAATTAACTTTCAGCAATTTCTCTAGACAGTAATGAATCAATATTGTTTTATGTAACCGTGTATTTGATACATAAAGGAAGTTTCAAAATTTACGCCAGAAGAAATTTTGATAGAAAACAAAGGTTTATAAATAAAAATTGTAAATGCATTTTGATTCATAAAGCATATAATATAGGATTAAGTATGAAACAGCATCTCGGGTAAATGGCTCCCATGGCTTTGCTGAAATGCGTACTATTTTGTTGAAATTTACCTTTCCCGCTTTGCATAAATCTGGTATATATATATATATATATATATATATATATAGTGCTGGATTTTCCCCTTCAAGGAATGGACGGTCGTGAGCTTGGGGCATAAGCTTTAGATAAAAAAGAGAGAGAAGAAGAAGAAGTAGTCAAATGGCGTTAAATCGCATGATCAATGGGGCCATTTCTTATCAACAAAATGGGAACATACGCGACCAGAAAATGACTCATGCAATAATTGAACAGTAAAATCGTTTTGTCCTTTCATGTAGTGCTCCATTCTTAATAAACTGAAATGTCAGATGACACGATGTCTTTTTTTTTCGGTGCACCACTTTACCGCACAAATATCGCAAAATTCAAATCTTGTGTAAATTTTGGAAAACCATGTATTTTTATATCGCACTACACACGAATGCTTGCATTTTATTGGGCTGAAAAACTCATTACTTAACTAAAATCGCTATAATCCTCATTACTGAGCAAAAATCGCAATAACAACAATCACCAATAGTAGATGTCAACTTCTATTTCTATTTCTTTTACGTAATATGTTATTTTTTAATTGAAAAACATACCGTAGTATGCATACCAAAATGAAGAATTGCTTCTGCATGCAGTGTAAAAGAATTATAAAATCTAAGTATTGCATTTCCAACAGACAATATCGTATAGTAAATCACAATAATATATTACACTTATAAGAGAATCCAAGTATATTAGAGCGCCGAAAAAGAGTCGAACGACAAACAGACAGAATAAACTCGTGATTACTATTTAACTACGTTGGAAAGAGCTCAGAACAGAGGTTAGAGTATCTAAAATTAAACTTTTCATTACGTGTACTTAATGCGATGCAATATTCCAACTATCAAAGTTTCTCTGAGCTCAAAATGCTCATAATGAAAATGTAAATTTAAATAGGGCGTATTTAATATAAAAGAACGCTTGTTTATAGTTGTAAGTATGTTCAATCTAAATCTAAACACCTTATATATTAATAATGTTTGTTGTTTTATGGATGATTCTTTATATTTACAACTACAAGTACAATATGAGCATACTCGTATATAATGCAGCAAAATTAAAATAAAAATTCATAATTAATTGCGAATAGTAATAATTTATCATTTCTGATTATATATCGCTGAAGGAATGTTACAGAATATGCTTCAGTTATTCATTATGTAACCCGTCTAAAATTGCTGCTAAAACGGGGACTAGATGATAAAATATGTAGTATTGGCTAACTTTTGAAAGATGAATACTGTCCATTAACAATATATGCCGTATTTCGATAAACTACTATTTTGACAGATTGAAGCAGATCATGAATGTTGTGCATTCACAAACGACAACGTTTAGTAACTTCAGGAAAACTCTGTACAATATAGGAAGTTATTGAAGGTCGGTATCAGTGCACGTTAAAAACGGAATTGCCCAATACCTGAAAATGTTGTTCAATTAATTATCACAATTTTATAATAGCAATTTGTAGTGCAAAATGACATTCAAAATTTCAGTGAAATATATGTTTTCGATACAAGAAATATCATTTTAAGTTCCGTTTAATGAAAAACCATCTGTAACCACATTTTAACTTACATAATATAAGATTTACAGATTATGTTTCCCTGTATACGTGGAAAAGAATACTAATATGTTGTGTTACATAACAACATATCAGACAACCTATCTATTTAATATATAATTCCGAAGGCACTGGTTAAGGGTGGATTTTGCCACTTTAATTTACCATGAACCCCAGATGAATGCTATGCTTAAGTCTATATTTTTATAAAGCACTAAATATCTTCGTAATATGAGAGATAATTCGCAATAACAGTTCCATTGCATAATATTTAACCCTTTGTGACTCACCAACACTGATTAGAAAAATACCCACTCAAATCTTGGAATATATCTTTTTAGGCATGTAAAAAGAAGATCATAGTAATAAAAAATATATTAACTAAAAGTTACTTTTTTCTAGTAAAAACAGAAAATCACATACTTATCATTAATACTGAGAAATTTGTAATGCAAAATTGCCACGTATACGAACTTACATTTGTAGAAAATCTATTTTTATACGTCCCCATATATTTCAACACTTTAACCGCTGATGAAATCTTACGCGATCTTTAGTTCCTTACTTAAATCGCATATATCTACAATTAACCCTCCGACTGTCTTGGAAAAGGGCAAAATTGTAATGTTGTTTTCTCTGTATTTTGTTTTAAATGCTAAAAAATATGATTCTTTGAACATTTTATAAAAAAAAAAACTTTTAACGAATATGAATGCAATCCTTGGAAGTATTAATCATTGTTCAATGTATTAAAAATACATTAAATCAATAGAATTATATTACTTTAAATATTGCTTGCATTGCAGTGAAACATGGAGCTTAGTGAACGTATTAACACGGGCTTGTCAGTGAGGGGGTTAAAGAAGGAGTATATTAGTTTTCTGTAATAACAATAAGAAAATGCACATGTTATAGTAGTATAGATAACGCACTAGGTGACGAAAATTGTCTCCTGTCAATGAAATTCGCCAACTCTATAATAGATGCAAGCATTTTCTACAGGTGTATACATACCCCTGAGGCGCTAAAAGGAATAATTTAACAAAATTTACAAATTTCACTTTATTAATAAACAATGCGAAACTGATACACACGTAACATTATCTTTTGGGTATGTTGCAGATATGCAACGCGGTGACACAAATGGTTAATTGCTTGAAAGTTAAAAAAAAACTTATTAGACTTTTAATTAATATTATATATTTTTCTGATTGTAAATTAAAACAATAACTAAATAATAATGAAACTTTAAATTATCAATTCGATTAAATTAAATACCTGTCTATTTTTCGCTTTAGATTTAATAATTTCTGAAAATTCGTAATATAAAAAAAAATATTCTAAAAAGTTTCTGAAATAATTTGTAGCAAATGCTGTTTGTCATTAACCCTAGATCTACCGGGAATTTTATTCAAGTTTTAATAAAACGTTCTACACCAGAATTTTTATTTAAAATTATTTAACTTATTTATTTACCTTATTTTTGTCTGGTTTATATACTTAGTTTATTTTAAAGAAATTTCTGGTTTGAATGAATATTTTGTATGTACCTGTCGGGTCCAATGGACCCGTCTGGTAGACGGAGGGTTAAACACATTTTATATTGCAAAGTACTAATCTTAAGTTGATTTCCTGGTATCATTTATTTATTAATAAAAGAATCATTTCTATATTCCACAAATCATTATATCCTTAAAGCTCATTAACTAATTGGCTTGAACCTCGTTAATAAATCAATGACAATAAATTCTATTATGTGCTTACTTTATGAAAAATCTTTGAGTGCACACTAAGAATTCCAAATCCAAGACTCTTAATGGAAACTTTAATCAAGGCAAAATATATTGATTTTCTTTGAAAAATTACTGAGGAAGACTTAGACAGAATTTAAAGAAACAGTAGAATAATGTGCCAATATGGATGCATTTTTATAATAATTCATTTTTCAACAATCCAAATATAGTTACATTTTTTTTTTTTTTTTGTTCTCCTTAAGTATATAGCATCAAAACACCTTTCTCCATGTTTTCGATCAGAATGTATTACTCAATAAATTTTATCGAAATAACAAACTCGATCTTTTACTTTTTTTAATACCGTTTGAATTTTGGTTATGATATATTTTAAGTGAGTGTGTTTGCTTCTTAACCCATTTGTGCCTAGCGTCCCATTTTTAGGACATTTCAAATTTTCATGAATAAGTATATTTTTCTTTTCCTTTATAACATGGAAATAGTATGAAATAATTATTTATAAATGTCTTTATCTATTTCCGAGAGATGACAGCATAAGGTGGATATTTATTTGTTTAAATGAAGGCTTTTTTTCGGGGTTTTTTAATTTTAAATTTTTCATGATGGCGAAATGTAAAAAGTAAGTTTATTTGTAATTTTTCTATGAAGGATCCAAAATCTCAAGTCATAATCTTAGCTTGTAGACTTATTTTAAATACGTATTTTTTTAATTGCGAAATTAAATGTTCAAGCCTATGTTTTATGCATTTTTGTAACGTCCAAAATATAGGGTTCTAGGCACAAACGGACACATATTTTTGTTGGACATTGAGGAGGCAGTTATTTATATAATCTCCTTTTGAAGATACGCTCATTGACATAAAAATTTGCGCACCAAGAAATAATTGTGGGATCGTAATGAAACTTGCCACGAAGGTACATACCAGGCAGATATGCAAATGATTAGAAATGCAACGTGATTGCACATTGCGTGATGCCACTAGAGGGCGTTGAAGTTCATCCCCCTTCGAGTATAAAACTGGTAAGTAGAACTTGTTTGAGTGTATCTTTTCTTTTTCAATGGAAACGCTGAGGTAGACATGCCGTTACGCAGTCATCGAAGACAATATGAGCAGCTGTCAGAGTTCGAGAGGGGAAGAATCATCGGGATGATGGAAGCTGGGTGGTCAGCTCGGCGAGTATCTTGTCAAGTAGGCCGTTCTGATTTTACTGTGAGGAAGTGTTGGGGCCAGTGGACTGAGAAGACGTCATTTACACGGCGACCAGGCTCAGGACGCCCTCGACAGACCAGTCGTCGAGAAGAGCGTCACATCATACGAAACGCACGCGTAGAGCCAACTGCCTCATTGGCCGCTTTCCAGACACAGGCAGCACCTTCACTATGGACCCCAGTCTTTCCCCGAACCATCGCAAGGCGCCTGACTGAAGGACATCTGGTATCGCGGCGCCCATTACGTGTGCTGCCAATGATACCCACCCACCGACGCCTCCGTTTGGAGTGGTGTCGCGCACGGCGGGATTGAACTGCAACGGAATGGAACCAGGTCGTCTTCAGCGACGAGTCTAGATTCAATTTGAGCAGCGATGACAATCGTGTTCGTGTGTGGAGGTACCATGGTGAACGCCTCAATCCTGCCTTCGCTTTACAGCGACACACGGCTCCTACAGCTGGTGTGATGGTATGAGGTGCCATTCCTTATGATACACGGCCACCCTAATATTGATCCGTGGCACAATGACTGCCCAGCGGTACGTCCAGAAGATCCTTCAGCCACATGTGTTGCCACTCATGGCAGGGTTCCCAGGAGCCATTTTTCAGCAAGACAATGCTCGGCCACACACAGCAAGGATGTCACGGGCCTGCTACCGCCGTATTACCACCCTTTCCTGGCCTGCTCGATCCCCAGATTTGTCAACAATCGAGCATATTTGAGAGAATTTTGAACGGCAAGTTGGACACCCTACGAGTTTGGTTGAACTCGAGGCGTGTTTACAGCAACTGTTGAACGAGATATCTCAGGACATCATACGGAACTTGTATGCCTCAACGGCCGCTCGTATCCCATCGTGCATTCGCGCTAGAGGGGGTCCAACAGAGTACTAAAATTTCCGTTCATTTGTACTTTTTTCTGCAATAAAGCAACCTTTATCTTTGGTTTTCTGCTCACTTACATCACAGTAGTACTTACACGTGTGAAATTTTGTTTCATTTGGACGTCTTTTTCTTGGTGCGCAAATTTTTATGGCAATGAGTGTATTTATGAAATAAATTGTTTTTAAGTTAGCAATACGATTATTCTTATTTTATTATTAATAATAGTTGTAACGTTATTAGTCTCTGTAAAGAAATAAATATATATTTTTTGTAGTGCATAAAAATACTAATTATAGGACATAATATATAATTTAAAAACTTTTTAAATATAAATATAGACAAAACATATAATTATGCATATTATTCTACCAGAAATACTCATATGTAGTTTTTTTATATTTTATTAAATAAATACAAAAAAATTTAAGTGTAATTTTTTTTAGTATTTTTCCAGTTCATTTTGCAATATTTTAAAGCGATTTTACCATAACATTTGAGAAAACCAAAATTCATGCACAAATGTGTTAAATTTCACTTGTCATTGCATTTAATATTTGTCATGTTATCTAGTTGATTTTTGTTGTTGTTATTTTGTCTATTTCCCCCTTCATTTTTCAGTATGGTTGACTACATTCCGAAGGCTCAGGGAATAGATAAGGGGTGCAGCTCTCACTTAAAAGGCACTACAGGTAATGAAGACTAACAACGTCTTGATGTTTCCACTCAATTTGCTACTTATTTAAAAGGGAAAATATGCCATTTTGGTATTTCCCTCTTGTCTGTCAAGTACTTAGAGACAATGATTTCGTATGCCAATGACTTTTTTGTGCAGTATAAAGCAAAATAAAGTTTTATAACAATCATCTAATCAGAAAACACAAGAAGGAAATAATTCGTGTTATGCCATGAAATATTATTTAAATGCTGTACAAACATTTTTTGAAAGAAACATATTAGTAAAAATTAATAAATTGTGATAAACTATTATTTGCGTTTGACGTCGCAGCCCATTTCGATTTCATTCGTATGCGAATATTTATACTTCTGAATTTTCACAGAAAATAGAAAAAAATATTTATTATGATAGGTTTAATCATCAAGAATTCTTTATTCTAATAGTTTAAAAAATAGTTAGATTTCACAGGCTAATATTTTCATTTCAATTATGATATTTTACGTAAAATGAACTGATTTTCTTTAATATCATTGGATATTTATCTATTTTTAGTGTGTAATTAATATTAATAAATATATCTTATTTCTAAGCTGTAACTAAACTAACATAATTTCAATTATGTGTCAAATGCAATCTTATTTGAACACAAAAGATAAATATTATCAATGCAATTTGAGAAACAGAAATAGATAATTTGCTTTTTAGGTAGATTTCGTATGAAATACTACCTATTGGGATCTCCCCTATGTTGGAATTTCGGAAATATTTTTGCATATCTACAACGATCATGACACCAAGAACCGAAAACCACCCCCAGTAAAAAAACAAAATTTCTATCTATCTATCTATCTATCTATCTATATATATATATATAACTTTTTTTTTGGACACGATAACTTCCATAATTCTGCACAAATCTTTTCCAAACTGATACATAAAATCAAGGGGCATAAAATCTCGATCATGTTCTTTAATATGCAAAATCGAACCAAGGGGGTAGAAATAGTGAGGGGTTTTGTGAAAAAAAAAACCCGCAACTTTTTAATTATAATACATATCGACTCACTTTAAAGTTATTATTACTTCTAAAAAATGGGCCAAAATTTATGTATGACATATTTTTGATAAAACTAAAAATGGGCTCAAGGGGCGCAAAAAATAGGGTTTTGGGGAGAAAAAATCCTAACTTTGTCAAATCTCAAGATATCAAATAAAATTAAATTTATTATAAATTGTCTTAATAATATCTACAATTTTTATATTGAATGTTTATGATAAGACCAATTCTTAACGCAAAAAGAGTGTGTGTGGGAGGGGGGAGGGGAGTTGAAAAGGAAAAAAATCGATAACTTCGTCAATTCACAAGATATCAAATCCGCATGAATTTACTATATATCTTCTTAATATTATCTACAACATTTATATTGACACGTTTTTGATAGGACCAATGCTTACAGCCAAAACATATTAAAAATACATCGAGGTTGAAGAACAAAAATATCGTATATGGATGTACTCGAATCCAAACTACTTATTTTCTGACCCACATTTAAATTCATTTTTTCGTTCAACAGTATCCAATTGGTAGGTTCTCTTATACAAAAAATATATAATGAGCCGTAATGGTTGGTTTTCTGATAGAGGCGGAATATATTTTTAAAAATAATGTCAAAATGGTCATTTTGACAATGGTCATTTCTCGAAGCGATTGTGTTCGAAACTAAAAATATAGTCCTACTGAGATAATAATTGTTGATAAATTAAGTTCTAATTACTGGAAAGAAATAAAACAACAACATAGGTCGCTTATAAATGTCTTAAAAAATCATATGGGCAAGTTTATTTTTTTTCCTTTTATAAATGAATCTGAAAATGTATCAAAAAATTTCGAGTTGTTGAGCATGGAAAAATATTTTTTTTAATACGGGCGATTACAATTTGAATACACGATTTGGTAAAAACAGCTCTTTTATAAAAATGAAATTAAAAACTGGTCAAAATTAGCCAGATAAAATTGTTAAAGTTTGTTTATCTCTAATCATGATTTAGTTTTTGTTGGTGAAAATTGTACTTATCTTCGAAATCTATCTGCGCCTGTAGGCGGAGCCGGGAGAGATTATTTTAATGATCAGACTTTTTAAAATATTACTACATATACATGCACGTTAGCATTTTATTAATAACATTACCTTCGATCTTGTGCAGTATGTCGATTTGTGGACATAGTGCCGTGAAACTTCAATCAAACAAACAACCAAACAATAGAACAATAATCACACTTGTCCGCGTAGTTTTGACTGTCTTAAAACACTGCTCGTCGGTTCTTCTAACATTATTTTGCAAAATCCGTTTGTATCCAACATAGCATGTGCTCTCTTAACCCAAAAGGATGAGGATCGAAAACAAGCTATAAATGTTAGGAGTGTTTTATTGTCAAAAGGATATCCTTATTAAATATGCGCACATAATAACATAAAAAAATTCAGTAACATAAATTTTTTCGTACTTCAGAATTACTAAGAAAGATTAAGAAAAATAAAAACGAAATATTGATTAAATAAAGTTTTCAAAAGTCCTTCCGGCAAGTGCCGGGATGAAAAGGTAGCTTTCATATTCCTTATTTTTAAAAAGCAAGCTTATATTATTCAAACACACGAAGCTCAATTTAGTGGAAACTGATTATAGGAGATTCAATACTAATTTTTATCGATACTAATCATTATGAATGAGAATTTCGCGAAATTAGTCAGCTTTATCCAAGCTATTATATTATCCAAGCTATTATATTATCCATTATATATCTATTATCCAAGTTATTATATTTAAAGTTACTTATATTTGGTTGCCAAATTTGGTGATATCTTGAAATGCCTGCCATTTTAAGACAACATGGTGGATGAGGCTAACCAGTGAACTTGGTCGAGATCTTAGTAATTCCTGTACACAAGCTCACTCACGTCGGAATCGGTTGATATATACAAGTGCTGTCTAAGGCAAACAATCCAGTTTTTTAAAATAGCACCCACATTAGAAATTAAAACTGATATATCTGAGGCATTTTTTAAGATAAAGACAAAACAAAAAATGCTCCGGAATCCTGATATCATGGTCAAACACTTAAGAAAGAAACCTTTTTTTCAATTTCTAATTTTTTGCACCTCACTTTAAATATATATATATTTTAATTTAATGGCCTCCATTTTGAAACAAGATGGCTGATGAAGCTGGCCAGCGAACTTCGTCGAGACATTACGATTTACTATCGACATGCCTCCTTACATCGAAATAGGTTGATAAATACGCGTGTTATCACGTGACATATATGAGATCGTTTCAAAATGTCAGCCATGCTAGAAATTCAATGTGCTATAATTCAACCACTTTTTAAGATATATACGAAAAAAACTGCTCCGGAATCTGTGTATCAAGGTCAAACACATAAAAAAAAATCTTTTTCATTTTTCAAATTTTTGATAACTCATTTGAAATTTAAAATTTAATTTTTTTTAATAGCAACCCTTTTGAAACATGATGGCGAATGAAGCTGGCGAACGATCTCATTTGAGACATTGGTAGGTTCTCTGTACACACCAAGTTACATCCAAATCCATTCATAAATACGCCCGTTATCGCGTGACAAAAATCAGGTCGTTTCAAAATGTCAGCAACAATTGAAATTCAAAATGCTATATCTCAGCGATTTTTTTTTAGATATAGACGAAACAAAAACTGTTCCGGAATCTTTGTATTAAGATCAAACACATACAGAAGAAATCTTTTTCATTTTCCAATTTTTTGGTACCTCATTTTAAATTTTAAATTAAAAAAAATTAAATGGTCGCCATTTTGAAACAAGATGGCGGATGAAGCTGGACAACGAACTCGGTCGAGACATTGGCACGTATTATGTATACACATAGGTACATCCAAATCGGTTCACAAATACGCCTGTTATCGCGTGACAAAAATCAGGTCGATTCAAAATGTCAGCCACGCTTGGAATTCATAGTGCTATAACTCAGCCATTTTTTAAGATGTAGACAAACAAAAACTGCTCCGGAATCATTGTATCAAGGTCAAACACATAAGAAAAAAATATTTTTCAATTTTCAATTTTTTGGAACCACATTTCCAATTAAATAAAATAATAATAAATGTCCGCCATTTTGAAACAAGATGGCGGATGAAGCTGGCCAACGAATATGGTCGAGACATTGGTACGTATTATGTATACACCGAGGTACATCCAAATCGGCTTATAAATACGCCTGTTATCGCGTGACAAAAATCAGGTCGTTTCAAAATGTCAGCCACGCTAGAAATTCTAAGTGCTATAACTCAGCCATTTTAGGTACCTTTCATTACAAAAAGCTACCTATTGGAAGGAGGGAAGCGATAAAAAAAAAAAAAAAAAAAAAAAAAAAAAAATGGCATATTTTCATCGATTATGACCCCTAAAACCACCCTCCGTTCAAAAGTTGATATATATATATATATATATATATAACCATTAATTAAACATTACTGACCACCACCAATAATTGTGATAGTAAGAATATATATATATATATCTGATCTTTGTTACACTATAACTCTCGTATTAATGAACCGATTTGGCTGTAACTTCCTGTATACATAGTGTATACCAATGCCTCAACCGAGTTCGTTGGCCAGCTTCATCCGCCATTTTGTTTCAAAATGGCGGACATTTAAATTTTTTTTTAATTTAAATTTTACATTTGGTACCAAAAAATTTAAAATTAAAAAATATTGTTTTCTTATGTGTTTGACCTTGATACAAAAATTCTGGAACATTTTTTGTTCCGTTTATATCTTAAAAAATGGCTGAGTTATAGCACTTTGAATTTCTAGCGTGGCTGACATTTCGAAAGGACCTGATTTTTGTTACGCGATAACAGGCGTATTTATGAACCGATTTGGATATACCTTGGTGTATACATAGTACATACCAATGTCTCGACCTAGTTCGTTCGCCAGCTTCATTCGCCATCTTGTTTCAAAATGGCGGCCATTTAAATAAATTTAAATAAATTAAAATTTAAAATGAGGTACCAAGAGATTGGAAAATGAAAAATATTTTTTTTGTATGTGTTTGAATTAATAAAAAGATTCCGGAACAGGTTTTGTTTCGTCTATATCTAAAAAAAATAACTGAGTTATAGCAATTTGAATTTCTATTGTGGCTGACATTTTGAAAGGATCTGATATTTGTCACGCGATAACACGTGTACACTGTAAAAAAAATTCCGCAACGTTCCTGGGAAAAAATGGGCAGCTGAATTGCCCATTATTTCCAAGAAACATTTCTTGAAAATGACTGGAACTTTACTCTATATGTTAAAAACTTTCTACAGAAATGCCAGTAAGTTTTCTGCGAAATACCAGGAATATTTTTGTTGACAGCAAAACATTACTGACATTTCACAGCATGCGGGATCCGCAGACGATTTTTACATGTCCAGTTGACAATTTTCGCTTTATTATCATTATTTGTTAGAATGAAAAAATATTTTGAAATTGACATCAAAATTATTATTTATAATTTACACGAAAAAATAAATTTTCAGTTAAAATCCAATAAAGTGAATATATATATGATATATTGTTTCTGAACTTTGCTTAAAATATAAAAATATATAAATGTAAATAATAATTAGAAAAAAAAATTTAGACATAAAATTTTTTGGATTTTCGTCAGTAATTATGTTAGTTTACAAGTTAGATAAAATACATATAAATTTTCATGAAAAAAAAAAAAAAAACCTAAACGTAATTGTATATTTTTTCCGAAAATAAAAAAAAATTCAAATTTGCAGCAATTCAAAGTGTCAAATATATATCATATTCAAATAAAATTGTAATAAAGTGTTAAAATATAATATTAATTAAAAAAGAAGAAAAATTAGAGGTAGCATCGAACTCGGGCCGTACGTTTGGCGTGCGAGCCTTCTGCGTCCACACCACGAAGGACACATTGAGAGCTGCAAACTAATGGGTATTTGAAATGTATGCTAAACCTCGGCATCTAATTTCTGAAAATCTAAGGCCCATTTGAAGAAATCCTTTCACAAGAATAATTAGAGATAAGAACTCTAAAACATATTTTAAATTAATCAAAATCGGTGAGAATCATGTTTGATGGTCCCCTGGTTAATGGAGATCCAAATAATAGGTGTATTTTTTTTACACGGTCTGCTCGTTAAACATTCCACAGACTAGTACGAGAGATAATCTCTTAGCGATGTCACAGAGGTATTGTATTTTCATCTGAATTGTCTTGACAATAGAGACGTAAAGGATTATGTCGTCTATTGATTTATTTGCATTCCATATTTATTTTTTTACATTCATTTAAGGAATTCGTTTTCGACACTCGCGCGCGAGCAACGGATTATAGCAAAAAAATAATAAATGGCGGCCTCAGCGTTTTGCTGTTTCCAACTTTTGTTCAGGAACGTTTCAGATAAGAACACCAGAATTTCACAGGAAAGAACTAAATTATTCTGAAAACCTGAGAAAAGGCGAAACGTTCCTGGATTTTACATGGAACGTAACCATTTTTTTACAGTGTATTTATTAACTTATTTCGACGTAAGAAAGCATGTGGATAGTATATAGCAATGTCTCGCTAAAGTTCGCTGACCAGTTTTATCAGCCATCTTGTTTCAAAATGGCGACCAGTAAATAAATATATATATATATTTAAAGTAAGGTGCAAAAAAATTAGAAATTGAAAAAGGTTTCTTTTCTAAGTATTTGGAATTGATATAAGGATTCCAGAGCATTTATTGTTTTGTTATTACCTTAAAAAATGGCTCTGATATAGCAGTTTGAATTTCTAATGTGACTGACATTTTGAAAAATCTGATTTTCTGACTTCGACAGCACTTGTATATATCAACCATTACCGATGTGATTGAGCAAGTTCACAAAAATTACTAAGGTCTCGACCAAGTTCACTGGTTAGCCTCATCCACCATGTTGCCTTAAAATGGCAGGTACTTCAAGATATCGCCAACCAAATGTAAGCTACTTTAAATAAAAGCAGCTTGCATAAAGCTGACTAATTTCGCGAAATTCACATTCATAATGATTTAGTATTAATAAAAATTATTATTGAATCTCCTATAATCGGTTTCCACTAAATTGAGCTTTGTGTATTCGAAAAATATAAGCTGGCTTTTTAAAAATAAGGAATATGAAAGCTACCTCTTCCTCCCGGCACTGGCCGGAAGGATTTTTTTAAGATATAGACGGCACAAAAAATGCTCCGGAATCTTTGTATCAAGGTCAAACACATAAAAAAATATTTTTCAATTTTCAATTTTTTGTAATCACATTTCAAATTTTAAACTAAAAAAAAATTAAATGGCCGTCATTTTGAAACAAGATGGCGGATGAAGCTGGCCAACGAACTCGGTCGGGACTTTGGTATGCACTCTGTATAAACGAAGTTACATCCAAATCGGTTCATAAATGCGAGAGTTACAGTGTGACAAATATCAGATATATATATATCAACATTCGAACGGAGAGTGGTTTTTGGGTCTGGGGGTCATGATCAAGGAAAATATACCAAAATTTTTTGAAATCGCTTTCATCCGAACGGCTGCAATATGTAGCTTTTTGTAATGAAAGCGACCTAAAAACGAAACTATACAATTTAAGTATTGAAATATCGTATTATGTTTTATTCTCATTTATTAGAGCTACGTATATCAATTAACCTTTTGGTATTTTTGGTATTACACAATCGGTGCCTGCGTGCAATGTGTGAAAGCTAAGATATCTGTTTTAACCGAATATACGGTTTTACCAACTTTCTTTTTTTTATGGTGCCATTAGTAATGGTATTATTTATTTAATTTTCGGCTACTGTTCCTATAATTCTGTAACTGATTTAATGTGAACAATACATATATCTATATGCATGAAAAACCAACATGACTTCAAATTTAACTTATGTCCAAATATCATATAAAATAATACAGCAAAAGCTAACTGCGATAACGTCTTACAACAAAATAGCCAGCAAATGGGCAGAATATCAATTTAATAAAGTTTTTCGGTGTACTCGGTACCAGGATATATATATTTTGTAATTTAAGAGTCACTTTCTAGGAAATATTGAATTTTCCCTCTTATAGGAGTATAATGTTATTACTAAGGTTTCATCTTGTCAGGTTTTACTTCATTAGAATCTATCGTTATTTGGTAGCTTATTATTATTATTATTGTTGTTGTTGTTGTTTTATGGTTATTATAACTGTTATTAATATTTTTGTGGGCCAACTAAAAAAATAATAATATAATTCTATAGAAAATCCTAACAAAAGATAAAAAGATAAAAAGATAGGAAGTATATATATAAAGTTTTATTGAATTCCGTAAGAAAATATTTTCGCATACTTTTCTATTTCCAAAAATGATCTGAACTTTATTTTCGCTTTTCTCCAATGTAAAATTTTAGAAATATGCGAAAAAAATACTTATGCAAGCTCCTATATTTTGATATTTTCAAAGAAACCTTGAAAGAATCAATCATTTTAACAATCGCTTTTCTAAGCCAAAGAGAGAAACGAAATATTTTTTTTTTTATCAGTTCTGTGTATTGCATAACAGAAATACGGTTTATTGGTTTACCCGAATCACGCTCAATGAGGAATTTCACAGAATCAATGTACACTTATTCCCATGAAAAAATTGTTAGATTTCTTGATTCACGTAATTTAAATTCCTCTTTTAAAATATTATAAATCATTTTATATCTACTTTCGATTGGAATTTTTAGAATAAAAAATAATAATCTAAAAAAATCTTTAATTTTTTTATTAAAAAAATTAAAAAATAATGTTTTTAATGAATACAAATTAATTTTAAATTTTAATTAATTAATTTTACTAATTAATTAAATGATAAAAATAAATGAAGAATATTAATAAATAGTTATAATAATAATAAAAATATAATAATAAGTAATAATAATAAATAATAATAATAATTATTATTATTATTATTATTATTATTATAACAATAATAATAACTAGATAATAATTAATGTATTTGAAATAGATAATTAATTGATTTAAAAATAAAAGAAAAATTGTGCTATATTTTACTTGATGGAATTTAATTTATTACCACAAAAATTCATTTGTGTGTATTAACAAAGTTAATTTATTAAGCTTTAGTACACTTTCATAAATACTGAATCATGTACATTGCCACTTGCACTAATATACAGATTCTTCCACGAAAAGACTTTTAACTCTACAAATTTTACAGTACAGAATTTAGAGCTAAAACAACGGGAAAGTAGAACAAGGATATTTCATAGGGAAGTCACTGTATAGAACTGCGTATACCACACTGTTAAAAATATCGTGAAAAATTACTCCTGTTTATAAAGGCTATCTATCTTCTGACCAATGAGAACACTACTTAAACGACTATGGAGCGTTCTTATTGGTCAGAAAATTGATAGCCTTTAAAAACAGAGTTAATTTTTCACGATATTTTTAACAGTGCAGGATGAGTCTTCAAAGTTCCCTTGGCCACTGAAGAACCCTATTGAGTGTTTTATTGGGATATACCAAAATCTTAAAAACTGCTTTAGAATATTTAAAAGTTAAAACTTTAAAATGTTCTTCTAGTTTACTTTATAATGACCTTGTGTAGTATTAAAGAGGTATCTTATTATCATGATATAGAGTCACTGATTTTTCCAGTAAAACGGTTTAAATATGTATCATGAACAACGATTAATAAAGAAAAGCTGTACAGTAGAACATCTTTTATCTGAAACTCTCGGTTAACCGAAATCCATTTTTTACCATTTTTTTTTTTTTTTACTATCGCATTCCTTGTGTGCAAAATTCATTTTTATAGCTTTTTTTACTATCAAAGACTGTATATGCATGATAAGTAAATCTTGGACATTGTTATAGCAGCATACATTCATTTGAAATTGGAGAAAACTTGCTCCAAGTTTAGCTACCGAAAATAACGAAAGCTTTATGGATGAACAAGAGAATGATGCTGCCGATTTGGAATCAGTATTTAATAATATACCTGGTTGTGATGGCAGTGATACTCCGGGAATAAACGACTGGCTAAATTGTGACACAAATGATCCCGTATATCATATATTGAGCGATGATGAAATCATTGACGATATCCAAGGAACATGAGCTCATCTAAGCGACGAAAAGTACAACGATGGGAGCGAGAGAAAACGAAAACAATAGCAATTTTGAAGCTTTTGAATGTTTTAAAAAAGCTTTTCCATGGCTAGAGCAGAAGAAAGACTGTGATGCTGATGAAGTAATTGTATTAATTAAAACTTCGTGATTCAACTGCAAAGCAAATGCAATCTAAACTGCGAGAAACAAAACTTTGTTTCAAACCCTCTTGAAATATGTAAAAGGCACTTAATTTCAAAATTAAAATTCAGGTAATTTGTTCTTGTTTCTCCTTTGCTATTGTTTTACTTTTGTTAAGCACTTGTTACAATGATAAGAAATAGTGCATATATTTGTCATTAATCTTAAAATTGAAGCATTCTTTATTATCCGAAAATTTCGATTTTACGAAAGATGGTCGGTCACAACTACTTCGGATAATCGAGGTTCTACTGTATTATCAAATTTTCATAGTTTTCGAAATTCGGAAATTCATTTAATTACTATGAATGTTTAAACCAAACTTTACACATTTTCTGTATTATTTTATGGTCTCTTTCCAATATTTAAAACAGTATTAGTAATAGTGTATTTAAAAAGGATTTTCGAAAGACACATTTTCGAAACTCTATACCCAAACCCAACGAAAAATTGAAGCTCTAGAAAAATGTGTATGTCATTTTATCGAATTAAGCAAGGAAAATGAACCACATATTATTCATTTTTCACAAACGATCTGCGTTTTATATTCTTAGTATTCAGTATAAATTTTCTCAAATAAGTGAGAAAATAAACGGTCAAGTGCGAGTATTACTCGCGTACGGAGTGTTCCGTAGAATAAATATGTCAATAAGTAATTGTGTTATTAAAAACAAACTCTTGCTAAATGAATACTAGGACTTTGTAAAAAACTATGCAACGCAACTTAAGGTTGGGTATAACTGTATATGGGGCATTCTCACAATCTTTTGACTTTTGGGGAAGAAAATCTGGCGAAATTACACTTGCTAAAATAACATTTTAATCTGATAGACGAATGCCTTAATGATTCAAAATAAAGAAAAAATGGTCAACAGCGAAATTTTTTTTATTTAACTGAGGTTTAAGTTAAACTTGCGAGTTTAATTTTCCTTACCGTTTTACCCCTATAACTTTTTATTTTCTTCTAAATTTTTACTTATAATGAATTTGCATAGTGCCCACAGGACATTAAAATAAGAAATAATACAAATGTAGTACTTTTAATACATAATTTTTGTATGACATTGTCTTAAAAAGGTTTTAAAGAAGAGACGGTAAACTAAAAAAAAAGGGACGAAATGGTAAAAAAATGGACGAAATGGTAAAAAAAAGAGACAGTAAGGGTGGAACGGTATTGAAAATTACCACTTATTAAAAACTTACAAAACTATTACCACTTACAAAAAAGGGGGATGGTATAGGAAAAAAGGGACGGTAAGGATGGAGCGGTAAGGAAAATTACCACCTATTTTTAGGAAAATCATGTTAAGACTAAGTGATAGCCACATTGTTCATTGATTTTTTGAAACAGTTGTTAACATTGGATTAAATTAATTTTTTTTTTATTTACCTCGAAAAGTGCAGGAATAAACCTTGGGGACGTTAAGACTACCAATAAAGCCACGGTGCTTGAAATTGATTTATATTTTGCAGTAAATTTCCTGTCAAAGAATTTTAGATATTCTTTCTCTAGCATTCTTCTGCATGAGCAAAAACTGGAAAAAAATTCTGTCGCTGCATCTGAAGTGATTTTCTGTATAATTTTAGAAGAGGGATGGTAAAAAATCTAAAACCCAGGGACAGAGTTAAAAAAATAATAAATGTGTGCCGGTTAATTTTTAGCTACATATTTATATAAAACAATAGTTCCAGTTTCAGAAAAAATTACATCGAATTATTTTTATTGAAACAATTTTATCCAGACTGCTCTAAACTGCAAAATCAGGATCAGGGACACGGGACGGTAGATGACTTTTCCATGTGTTTGGACCCCCAACATCGTCCAAAACTTATTTATCTCGTTAATATTGTCGTGCAATCATACAATGGGATGTTCCCAAGTATATGAAATATAAAAAAACACAAAAAAGTGTTTTAAATAAAAAATTATTATTCAGGGACATGAAAGTTAAAAGATTGTGGGAATGCCCCATATACTAGAAAAGTGCAAATGAATATACCATGAAAGTTCAAGAGATATGAAACCTAAAATATATCAATTATAGATTTTCTGTATAACTCATTTTTAGGTTTCCGTACATAAAAAGTAAAAACGGAACCATTATAAGATCACTCCTGTGTCTGTCTGTCCGTCTTTCACAGCCATTTTGCTCGTAAACTATGAAACGTGGAAAGATAAAATTGGGAGACGTAATAAAGACTGTTGACCCATATATTTACAAGTTAGTAAACATTTAAAAATATTTTGAATAAAAATGTACAGGGTTTTAATTAAGTTTTTTGAAAAAAATCTTTTCTTTGTATATCGTGTGGGGCATATACAACATATTATAATTACACTTAAAATTGTATTCTTTATAGGTTTAGTTTTGAATGTAAATTTTAGCATATGATTTTTCTTTGGAAGCAATTAAAACTTTTCTATTCATAAACTAAAAAAAGAAAATCTGTCAAATGCATTTATGCCTGCTTCTATGCTCACCATGCTGTCCATAATATAATATTTGGGCATTAAACTTTTTCGGTGTAACTTAACTATATATTTATAATTAAACTATTCTGTGTACATTAACTACATGTTTATATTTTCGAAAAACTAGTTTTTATTTCTTTTGGGGTACAATTAGATTGGTAGAGATTGCTATTCGTACAAAGACCGAAGAATTACATTCGGCACCTGAGTAATACAATTAACATCTCTACTAAATTAGAATCCCAATACTCCGAACTAATGGGGGCATTAACTATTCGAATTAACAAACCTCAGATTATCTGGAATTCCTATGTAAATAGATTATGAAAAAAGGACAATAACCGATAATGCAAATTATGAGTGACAGCTTACAAACCATTTATTTATAGGCAACTGTAAGAGAGATATCAGGTATGTGTACTTTTTGATTTATAGAAAATAAGTCTTCCAAATTCATTTTTTAAGCAAGAATAGCAATGTTGATGTTGAATACAACTTTGAAATAAATAGATACTCGTTTTATGAGTTTTTGTCTGCGAAATGGCATGATATAATTTAATCGATATTGCATGCTGATATCATGTATGGTCGATTGTGAAGTTTGTTCGAAAAATGCAAAAGAGTCACCCCGTATAATAGGTATTATACGTATACTCATGCAAAAGTTAAATAGCAAGCACTAGTCTAAATCTCAAGATGAATATGACAGTGAAGAAATTTATTACGCAGATATCATTTATGCTTCACACTATGATTCCGTAAATGCATTAGAAATAGCACTTTGTTTTGAATATTTTGTTGTGTTTTGTCTATTGGCCCCTCGTCCGTCTAAAATTGCTCACTAAGTCTCATACGCACTTATATATTGGAAGTAATCTTTCTTTCAATAAATACAAGCTGCAAATACAGCTTTCATCAAAATAGACGTTGAAAGGGATGAAGAGAGAGAAAAAAATTATGTGTATTATGGCACAAAATATGATTTAAATGATGTACAAACAATTTGTAAATGAACAGACTTTGTTCGTTAATATAAAATAATAAATTGTGATAGTTATTTGTGCTTGTGTATTTTCACACACATTTGGAAAATATTATTATAATGGGCCTTTTCCACAAGAAAAACAATATTTTAATAGTGACACTTAGGAAAATTTTGAATGGTAATATTTTCTCTTGCACTATATATATTTTACAGAAAAGTCAGTTTATTTTCTAGTATTTATCATTTTTATCTAGATTTACTGCAATGTGTAATTAAATTTATACCAGAGATGTTCCGATTGTTTTCTAGTTTTTAATAATTTTCATTAAAGTGTAAAATGAAAACTTAAATTTATATAGCGTCTAACTTTGAATAGTGTATAACTTTTTTGAAAAACATAAAGATTGAAAAAAATGAAATTCTACGGCTAAACCTGAAGGATTTATAAAGAAGGTGGAAAATGTGTCTATGATTTCACTGAATCACAAAAGAAAACCATTTTCTCATACATTTTTTCTTTAAATCCAGATATCATTTTTATTATATTTTCTTATCGTTCAATATAAAAATTCTGAAATATGAGAAAACATATTTATTTTTCCAAGTGCAAACGTTGTGATACTTTCAAAGAAACCTTGAAGGTATCAATCGTTTTAACAATGGGATTTCTGAAAAAGCAAGGGAGAAACGAAATGCATCTCTTTTCATCAATTGTGTATACTGTATAGCATAAAAAGTCTTTATATCTTTCCTTGATTCATAAACAGATAAAACAAATCTCAATATGGTAATTCTACTGAAAAATAAGATGGAAGCTTAAGGGATACGGCTTGAATTATAAGACTTTTTGGATTTTTTTTTTTATTTTATTTTTTTGTTGTTAAAATAAATACATATTAATGCACATTAACGAACAATTACTTCTGGCATAACATATATTGTGTTTTCGCATTAGCGTTGAAAAATTTCTTTATAAAAATGCTGATATTTTAATCGCTCTAAATATTTCCAAAATTCACTATGCTCTGCATGCACTATCGGTGTACGCAATGTCTCTTTTATAATCATCTAAAAATGAAAACACACGGATTTTTAAAATAAATTGCGTGGTAACCACGTGATCAGTAAATTACCGCATTGCCGAGAAACGGAAATTTCCCTTTTGTGACAGTATATTTTGATAGTCTGGTTTCATTTTTACAGGTTTTTCACCATTAAACAGTGTCCTTTGTTCAGATATTATTATTATTGTCAATCCTCAATAATAATAATAATAATAATAATAATAATAATAATAATAATAATAATAATAAAGCAGAATTCTGTCGCCAAATCCTAACAAAAGTAATAAATATAAAGAAATTCAAAAGGATTTTTATCGAATTCCGCACGTAAAATATTTTCTCATAATTTTCTATTTTCAAAAAAGTATCAGTACTTCAACTCACCTTCTTTCAATTTAAATTTTTCATTTCAGATATGAAAAAAATATGTATGTACGCAGATATATTTTGATATTTAAAGAAAAAAAAAAAGTGAAAGAATCCATCATTTTAAAAATCGCCTTTCTGATCATAAAGAAAAAAAACTAAATTTATATTTTTTTATCAGTTCTGGGTATATATAACCTGTTTGTTGTTTACATGGAAAAGCATCGAGGTCGATTTAAGACTGTGTACTGAACCCCATGAAAAATGCGTTAGAATTCTTGATTCAAGTCATTTAATTACTTCATTTTAGAATAGTACAGTAAGCATCCTATACTCTTGCATCCTATGGTCCGACATGCTGAATAATCCGTAAGTTTTGATGTAAGTTTGAAGTAAGTTTTGATGAATCAACAGAAGACATTTTAACTGATGAGGCTATCATTCCGAGTGTTATCAACCCAACTAACTGCATTCAAAGACATTGGCTCTAGTAAAGATGATGTGGACGAGTCAAACAACATCAGTTGGAATCAAGCAGCTGATGCTTTGAACCCATTTACCAAGCTTTTTGAGTGCAACATTTCTTTCAACCATACGGAAATTATTAACTTCACATCATAAAAAAATGACTTCCGAAAAAAAAGAAGAGAGAAGGCTACAATTACACAAACTGATATTCGAGATTTGTTTAACATGGCGTCTTCGAGAAGGCCTATTGTGTAGGTCTACAGTACAAATTTTCACTTTATAATCATGTATCTATATCGTACTTTAATTATTGAGTATTTTTTAATTCTATTCAAGCTGTTTAAAGAATAAAAAACGTGCTTTACTGTCACTTTTTTGTTTCATTCCAACTTCTGCATGATTTTCCGACATTTATCCTCTAATCCAGAAAATTTCGTAATCCGGCATGCTTCAAGTCCCGAACGTGCCGGATTAGAGGAGGTTTACTGTATTATAAATCATTTCATAACTGCATAGAATTGATTTGTTTTTCTAATTATTTAAGTTACATACATATTTTTGATAAAATTTTTCTGGTGCAATATTTTAATTAATAACATAGAATATAATGCCACAAGAAAATGTAATTGTATATATTTACAAAGTAAATTTCATTTGGAGTTCCTGTACGTGATTATTTAATTACGGTCGCAAGTACATGTTTGGTGTGTATACCTAATCCTGTTTTTTTTTTTTAATGAAACAACTTTAAACTTGAAAAAGCGCAGGGCTGAATTTACAGCTAAAACAACAAAAACATATAGATATAGTATCTTACTGAGAAGCCATCGTATCGATCCACGCACACCAGGATGATGCTTAATTTTTCACCCTCTTGGCCACAAGGGATTGCTGTTGAGTTTTAAGTTGGAATATGCGAAGTTAATAACACATAAATCTAATAAGTTAAATTATTATATTTAATAGATTAACCTATGAAAGGTTCTGCTAGTTCATTTTATTAAGACGCGGAAAAGTAATTAAGACATGCATGTTTCTCATGATACATGGATGTTTTTGTCGGATCGCTCAAATATTTCGTAGGAATAACAAATAAAAACCGTAGAAGCAAGTTTTTCATTGTTTTCTTAATTCAGCCATTTTTTTAATTGCGATTGGTTTAATGAAAGAAATTGTGCACGTATTCCATATTAACTTATAAATTTATACCGATAATTAAACTGTTATTCCCAACAGTGTATTTAATAAGGGTTTTTTTTTTTTTTTATCCAGAAAATATTCGAAATTCTATAGCCAAATCCCACCTAAAATAAGAACTGTGGAAAAATAAGTATACCATTTTACGGAAATGCGTAAAGCATACGTAAAAAAAAATCCCCCAAAATATTCGTTTTCCACAATAGACGATTTCCACTTTATATTCCTAGCTTTCAATATAAAATTTCTCAAATGTAAAAAAAAAAAAAAAAAAAAAAAAAAAAAAAAAAAAAAACAAGTAGATAAATAAATAAAAGTTAGAATCGCATATATTTTAGATATTTCTAAAGAAGTCCTAAAAGTATGGAGATAGACTTCCAAAAAAAAAGCAATACATTTATTTTCATCAATCCCGTATACTTTATAAAAGAAAAAAGCTTTGCGTGTTTACCAGGAGTTGCAATGGTTCAGAAATAAAGTGAATATGATAAATTTATTATTGACACCAGTTAACACAAATTTACTTTTCAGAAGTAACAAGCAGTTTAAATGGATGCAAAATTGCAAATTTACGTGTTGAACAAAATCTTTCATGAAACTAACAGAAATGAGAATAACAACAACAAAAAAAGAATTTTGAATTTTTTTCCATAATGTTTTTCCAAAAAAATATTAATCGAATTTTAAATCTATCTTTGTTGTAAGTTTATATTCAATTGTAGCTTTATTTAAGAAATTAAGTTTTTTTTTCTATATGTTTTAAAGTCTTTCATACTTAAAGTTGAATTTATAATATTAAAATTATATGGCAACTCAGTATATGTTGAAAAGTGATTTTTTTTAAGTAACTGAATCTTTTAACACATGGTGACTCAGCTACCACAATTAAAAATATATATATATTCACTTAGATTTTAAAACGCATAATTTTAAGTCAGTAAAAACAGATAAAAAATCAGAACATATAAAAATATCGACCAAAAGGCATTTGTTTTCACATTTGCAATAAACAGAAAATTACATACATCTGTGATATATTCTCAATTTTCTAATGAATTATAAAGTCGAAATTACTTTTGTAAAAATATATTTCTGGACGTCCACAGACCTTTTTAATTTTGCACAATTGACGAAATTAATTTTAGTAATAATGATGCAAAACTGCTCAGATGATAAATAAAACTTTTGCATGAAAAATTACCATAGTATCGCCGTATGTTGAGAATTGTAGGAGCAATTTATATTAACTTCGGTATTGAGAGATAGCAACATTTAATACAATCATCTTTTGAAATCCATTGTATAAGTAACATTGAAATAAAAATAAATTGCAACATTATATATATATATATATATATATATATATAAAACTTGCAAATATAATTGCAAAAAATAAAAGTACTCTGTTCATGTAACAATGATTTTGGGGTATATTGCAGATTACAAAGGATTAAATTAAGACAGGTAATGTTTTAAATTCTTGAATTCAATTGTGAAAGTTAATATTTACGCAGTCATAGAAAGTGGAGCTTTTTCTTTGAATTAACGTTTAAAAAATCCTTCTAATCCGTTTCAGCAGAATTACACTAAATTACCCTCATTAGAATAATATTTACTTTTCAGAAAAAAATTACATCTCCTAAATGTGTAACATTTATAGAATTTCAATTTAAATAATACTAAAATTTTGTCAGTAAATTGTTTATGTGTAGGTTTAGTAAAAATCTAAATCTTCCGAAATCACTACACCTTGTAAATCTGATGTAAATCACTATATATTTGCTTTCGGGTATATTACTTTTTTTCTATTAAGAAACCATAGGATAAAAGAATTTTTATGGAAATTTAAGAAAACGAACTTGGATTCCAAATTATTTTATATAGTGTTAGTATCCTTATGTAGAACAGTATCATATATTTTTTAATTATTTATTAGTTTTCAATATAAATTACTCAAAATTCTATTGCGAAAGCCGAACAAATCTAAGAAAAGTAAAAACTATTTACACAGGATTAATTGAATTGTGTTATGATTACGTGTTCCAATATTTATTGCCTTACAGAATTCATCTGTTCCTTATTTTTCACCGTGTAATATAAAAATGTAGAAATTTGAAAAAAAACTTTTCTTTTTTTTAAGCGCATACATTTGATAGTTTCAAAGAAGCTCTGTGAGAACAATCTTGAAATCTCATTTTAACAATGAAATTTCAGAAAACAAGAAGAAACGATATTTATTTCATTCATCAATTCTGAATACTGTAAAAGAAAAAAAAACGCGTTGGTGTTTACCCAAAGTAAGGCTTCGCGATGTACAAGAACCTCGATTTTATGCTTTTTATATGAAATGTTATAGAAGCATATTTTATGTAACTTTATTTTTTAGAACATGTCAAAACATGTCATGTTTACTCTTAAATTTTAATTTCCTAATATATTTCAATATTAATTTACCATCGAATTTTTCTTTTTAAGCAATTGAATTATTTATAAAGAAAAAAACTATTAGATACTTTTATCGTTGTTACGATCTCACCACGCGGCCCACAATGGTACATTTCACAATAAACTATTTTTGTGTGGACTAATTATGGATTTACATAATTTAAAAAAATATATTTTTTATTATTTATTGATTTTTTGTTGTTCCATTAGGTTGATCGAGTATTTTTTATAGATACAAAATCCAAAGAAGGAAGTTTTTCACTTTGGTAGTGCCTTTAGGTCTTGTAGTACTGTAGATCTCTGTTAATGCAAACTGTGGAACCATTACCTATTCGCATTAGCAAATCTTCAGATTACCAAAAATACAAATATAAATAGAACATGAAAAAAAGGAAAAACAGATTATGAGTATCATGAGTAGACAGCTAGCGGAGCATTAATTCAATGGCAACTTAAATTGACACTGTGAGGTATATGTACTTTGTGATTTATTAAATGTCAGCTTCGACTTCCTTTTTAAGCTAGAGAAACATTTTTTAATACTAATCTGAAAAATTAAAATAAGTAGTTTGCTAGCTTCCGTCAAAGAAATTGAAAGATATGATTTCATCGATAATGGATACATATCATTAATGGTGATGTGTGTTTTGTTCTTAAAATGAGAAGTAGGGGTTAAATTTGTAATAGATGTCTGACGGCAGAACATTTATTTGAAATACTTTATTTTTAGTTGTGTAAATTCGTTGCACTATATTTGTTTATTTAAAACATTTTTATTGTATAGAATATCTTCGCTAATGGCTTCTATCTTTCAAAATATGGATGCAGCCAAAGAGGACATTAACTGTCTGTACTTATACAAATGTTTAGGGGTTGTTTTTTTTTTCAGCGGGGTTCCTGATTAAACGTACCCGTATACGAACGTGGAGAATTCTTTTTTGGTGTTCTTGTCCTCGAAGGTTGGCTTTGGAAATACTTCAACTTTTTATAATTGATTAATAATATATCTAGAATAATTATTTTGAATGAAGATTGCTTTAGGTTCCACGACACTCTACATAAAAGATTAAATTAGTTTGAAATGTAAATTTAGCGGAGAGAAATAGCATTGGCATACTGTTCGAAATTGTGCAAAGTTTGTAAATCGTGTTAGTTCATAGTTGTAGCGAGATACTTTTATAAAGCTACTATTATTTAACTTGAGTTCATTTTAAAGACTGTAACATCTTTTCTCTTTTTCCGTGTACTATATTTATTGAGAGTTAATTTTTCTCATTCAAAATATTTACTACTAAGCAGAAAATTCCTACGTTAGAGGCTTGCTCATTTAGTAATACCAAACGATCATGCATATTAGCATGATCATTTGGCATCACTAACTGAACCGACTTGAAGCAACAAATCATCACAGATTTGTGAAACATTTTCAAATATATTTTTATTTATATCCAGATATATTTTTACAATATTTTCTTATCGTCCAATATAAAAATTCTGAAATATGAGAAAACATATTTATTTTTCCGAGTGCAAATGTTGTGATATTTTCAAAGACACCTTGAAGGTATCAGTCGTTTTAACAATGGGATTTCTGAAAAAGCAAGGGAGAAACGAAATGCTTTTCTTCTCATCAATTGTGTGTAATGTATAGCAGAAAAAAATCTTTATATTTTTCCTTTGATTCATAAACTGATAAAACAAATCTCAATATGGTGATTCTAGTGAAAAATATGATGGAAGCTTAAGGGATACGGCTTGAATTTTAAGACTTTTTAGGATTTTTTTTTCATTTTTTGTTAAAATAAATACACATTAATGCACATTAACAAACAATTACTTCTGGCATAACATACATTGTATTTTCGCATAAGCGTTAGAATATTTCTTTATAAAAATGCTGATATTTTAATCACTATAAATATTTCCAAAGTTCAGTCTGCTCTGCATGCACCATTGGTGTACGCGATGCTTCTTTTATAATCATCTGAAAAAGAAAATACACGGATTTTTTTAAAAAAAATCACATGGTAACCACGAGTTCAGTAAATTGTCGCATTGCCGGGTCGCATTGCACCATTAGACAGTGTCCTTTATTCAGATATAATTATTATTATTGTTAATGTTCAATAATAATAATAATAATAATAATAATAATAATAACAATAATAAAGCAGAATTCTGTGGATAAATCCTAACAAAAGTAAGAAATATAAAGAAATCCAAACAGCTTTTTATCGAATTCCTTCACGTAAAATATTTTGTCATAATTTTCTATTTAAAAAAAGGGATCATTACTTCTGTTCAGCTTTTTTTCAATTTAAATTTTTCATTTCAGATATGAAAAAAATATATATGTACTGTACACACATATAGTTTGATATTTAAAATAAATAAATTGCATTTATTTAAATAAATATTATAAATAAATAAATAAATAAATAAATAAACCATCATTTTAACAATCACCTTTTTGAACATAAAGAAAAAAAATAATTTATATTCTTTTCATCAGTTCCAGGTACAATATAACCTGTTTGTTGGTTTACACGAAAAAAGCATGGAGGGCGATTTAAGGCTCTGTGTACTGAATGCCATGAAAAATGCGTTAGAATTCTTCATTCAAGTCTTTTAATTACTTTATTTTAGAACAAGCAGAACTACCCGGCTTCGCTCATGTCAATTATAAGGAGCCTTCCAGGTAAAATAAATTAAAACTAAATAATACGGCAATCACAATAACTGAAACTTGTGCATTCATTCCCATCCACAAAACGTAAAAAATGCCATCAGAAAACTTAACGTTATTGTCTTGCAACCATAGTAAAATCCCTGAGCTTTAATAACAGTATGCGCGTTATCTTTGCCGGATGTAAGAAAAAAATGTGTGATTTTCCTCACAATACGAAAAAAAAAATTCCACCAAATCGCGCAGCATTTAGTGAAATTCTCGTTTGCATGGTATATATATAAAGTACAAACACTATGTCAGTGCCCGTAAATTGTGCCCCATAAATTGTAACCCATAAATTGCGCCTTTACTGCAATTTTTCTAACTTCTAAACATCACATAATTTCATTTTTTACAATGTCGAATAGAAAAAAGTTCTTTCAAATGAAATTTGTTTCAAAATTGTATCTCAATTTTCTGATTTTAATGGATTTTAAAGTAATTTTCAAGCATGGATTTTTTTAAAGGTACGTGCAACCCGATTACTAAAAAGGAACCCGTTTACTCTTAATGCAATAGTATAAAGAAAAGACATGTCTATGAGTAACCTGGTATTATATTTTCTGTGGCAACAACCTAACACAATAATTAATTTCCCTTTTACTGCAATTTAACCTCTAAGCCTCGCACATTCGATTGTTTCAACGTCTTATAGAAAAGAAAAGTACTTTCAGTAAGATTTGTTTGTAATATTTATCTCAATTTACAGATTTTTTTATGGATTTTAAAGTAATTTTCAAGCATGCATATTTTTTAAATATGCTTGCAATCCAATTACAAAATATTAATTCAATTGTTCAAAAACATTGTAACTAATTTAGAATTTGTTTATTTTCGTGTAATATTCAATAACTAAATTGGCAAACGAAATTAAAACGCCAAAAGTAACGTAAAATAAAACACGAACTTAACAGATTATGGCTGTAGTATACAATCGAAGAAGTAAACAAAATATAGGAGCCATTTATTTACGGTGAGTTGACTACACGTTGAAAAGATTTGATGGAATGTGAAATCATATCTAGCCTTTTTTTACTTGTTCCTAAATTGTTTTCATGAAATTTGACTAATTGTATTAAAGCAGATATTTTAATTTTAAAAAACAATTAAATTGCGTCATTTTACCGCTCTTATAGTTGAAGTTTTTATTTTATACATGAATAATGTGCGTTTTCTGTTTAGAATGACGTCAATTTCAAAAATGCAAAAATATAGCAACGCGTTATCGTTACTTTTTTCACATTATTGTGTCATTTTTTAAGGTGTGGCAACGGGAAAGAAACAATTTAATTAGAAAATTAAAAAGATATATTTCTATAATGTTAAATTATGAAACATGGTTAAAAAAAGGGATAAGTAGTGTTCTGATGATATTTTAAAGTAGACAGTGCTGTTTTCCACGTTCTAAAGCCTATGTAAATGAAGTTTCGTGCAAATCCGACAAAAATTGAAGATTTGTATACCGGACATACACACAAAGAACGGTTTATATATATATAGATTTATATATATAGATAGTACTATAAATCATTTCACAGCTACATACATTTGGTTTGTTTTTCTATTTTTTAAACTTACATATATATTTTTGATCAAATTTTTCTGGTGAAATATTTTAATTAAATACAGTGAATTTAATGCCACAAGAAAATGTAATTGTATATATTTACAAAGTAAATACTATTTGGAGTTTTTGTGCATAATTATTTAATTACTGTTGCAAGTACATTTCTGGTGTGTATACCTAATCCTCTGTTATTTTTTTACGAAACAATTTTAAACTTGAAAAAGCGCAGGTCTGAATTTACAGCTGAAACAACATAAAAATATAAATATTGTATTTTACAGAGAAGCCATGGTATCGATCCATGCACACCAGGATGATGCTTCATTTTTTCTGTTTACCTCTTGGCCACAGGTGATTCCTGTTGAGTTTTAAATTGGAATATACCAAGTTACTAACACATAAATCTAATAAGTTAAATTATTATATTTAATAGATTAATCTATGAAAGGTTCTACTAGTTCATTTTATTACGAAAAGTAATTAAGAGATGCATGTTTATCATGCTACATGGATGTTTTTGTCGGGTCGATTAAATATTTCTCAGGGATAACTAATAAAAACTGTAGAAGCAAGTTTTTCATTGTTTTCTTAATTCAGCCATTTATGTAATTGCGATTGGTTGAATGAAAGAAATTGTGCAAGTATTCCATATTAACTTATAAATTCCTACCGATAATTAAATTGTTATTCCCAACAGTGTATCTAATAAGATTTTTTTTCTCCTTAACCAGAAAATATTCGAAATTCTATAGCCAAATCCAACCTAAAATAAGAACTGTGGTTGATTATATGATTTTATGGAGGTGCCTAAAGTATACGTAAAACATTTCCCCGAAATATACGTTTTCCACAATAGATTTTCAATTTATATTCCTATATAAATTTTCTCAAAATGTAAAAAAACAAGTAAATAAATAAATAAAAATTTGAATGGTATATATTTTGATATTTCAAAAGAAGTGCTAAAAGTATGGAGATAGACTTTAACAATAGGCATTTCAGAAAAAAAAAAAACAGAAAGCAATATATATATTTTCATCAACCCCGTGTACATTATAAAAGAAAAAAGCTTTGCGGTTTACCTGGAGTTGCAAGGTTTTAGAAATAAAGTGAATATGACAAATTTATCAAAACCCAATTGTAGCTTTATTTAAGAAATTAGGGTTTTTTTTTCTATATGTTATAAAGTATTACATTCTTAAAGTAGGATTTATAATATTAAAATTAAGGAGATTCAGTAAAATTTGAAAAGTGATTTTATAATGTGATTTTTTTATTAATAACTCAACGTTTTAATTCTTTGTGACTCAGCTACTACGATTTAAAAAAAATATATATTTATTTAGATTTTGAAATGCATAATTTTAAGTAAGTAAAAACTAATAAAAAATTAGAACACACAAAAATATCGACTTAAAGGCATTTGTTTTCACATTTGCAATAAACAGAAAATTACATACTTCTGTGAAATATTCTCAATTTTCTAATGAATTGTAAAGTCGAAATTCCTTTTGTAAAAATATATTTCTTGACTTCCACAGACTTTTTAATTTTACACAATTAACGAAATTAATTTTAGCAATAATAATGCAAAACTGCTCAAATGATAAATAAAACTTTTGCATGAAAAATTACCACACTATCGCCGTAGGCTGAGAATTGTAGGAGCAATTTATATTAATTTCGGTGTTGATAGACAGCAGCCTTAAATACAATCATCTTTTTAATTCCACTGTATACGTAACATTGAAATAAAAATAAATTGCAATGTTATATATATATGAAATAATTGTAAATATAATTGCAAAAAAAAAAAAAAAAAAAAAAAAAAACCTGTTTATTTAACATTGATTTGGTGGCTATTTTGGAGGTATGCAACGTCGTGATACAAAAGTTTAAATTAAGAAGGGTAATGTTGTTTCTATTTCTGGATTGAATTCTGAAAGTTAATATTTACACAGTCATATATAGTGGAGCTTTTTCTTTGAATTGACGGTTAAAAGATCCTTCCTATTTGTTTCAGTCAGAATGACACTAAATTGAAAATAATATTAGAAAAGATCATCGCTATTCCTAATCCAGGTAATTGGTGGCTCGCTAGTTCGATTCGAAATTTATTTAAATTAAAATACAAAAATAATTAAACGTTTTGTTGTAAAAAAATAAAAAAAATAAAAATTTTAATAGTAACACAAATTTATTTTATCGTGTATATTATTGTATCATTTAAAAAAAAAAAAATCAGAGAAAGAAATATTGTAAACAAATTCAAAATTTTTATCGACTGCCTGACACATGTGCTTAATGTGTCTATGGGCGGGAAGGAATTTTTCGATTATCATGTAAATCTGGATAATTAAATGTTATTATTTTACTATAAATATATTTTTATTTGGCGCTCCATTCGAATATTAAACTACATAGTGATGTTTACTTCTGGAACAAATGCGGACTCAGAATGTTAAAGAAGATTGTTATCTACCTAATATATGTTTTCATTATTAGATTCATCTTGAAGATTGGAATAAGGGATTGTGCGAGCTGTAATATAACTGTGATGATTTGTTGTTTCAAGTCGGTTTAGTTAGTGATGTCAATCTTGCAAATATGCATGATCGTTCCGTATTACTAAATGAACAAGCTTCTAAAGTAGGACTTTTGTGCTTAGTAGTAAATATTTTGAATGAGAAAAATTAACGGTCAATAAATATTGTGGACGGGAAAAAGACAAAAGACATTCATTCAAAAGAACTCAAGTTAAATAATAGTAGCTTTATGAAATTATCTCGCTAAAACAATGAACTTTGACTCAAACTAGCGCAATTTACTAAGTTTACACAATTTCGAACAGTATGAAATTATATTCTCCTCTCCGCTAAACTTACGTTTAAAACTGCACTGTAAAAATAAATCTGTAAAGTTACTAAAGTTTTTCTAGGAAACTGGGATTCCTAGAACTTTTTATGTAACGGCAACAACAAAAATTCTGTAACAGACGGTCTTACAGGAATTTTTGTTGTTGCCGTTACATAAAAAGCTCTTGGAATCCCAGTTTCGTAGTAAAACTTTAGTAACTTTACAGATTTTTTTTTACAGTGTGTTCATACCAATTTCATCTTTTAAGTAGAGTGTCGTAGAACCTAAACCAATATTTTTCAAAACAATTATTCTAGATATCTTAATTATCGATTACATAAATTTGAAGTAGTTCCAACGCCATCCTTCGAGGAAAAGGGCTCCAAAAATGTATTCTCCACGTTCGGTTACAGGTACCCAGCTGGATAAAACTGCTAAGCATTTGTATAAGTACAGAGAGTTAAATTTCTTCTTCGACTGCGTCAATATTTTGAAATATAGAAGCCATTAGCAAAGATAATCTTTAAAATCAAAACGTTTTAAATTAACTAAAAGGCAATGGAATTTTATTTTCAAAACTATATATAAAATTTACTAATAAAGATAGAACAAATTTTTACAATTTAAAATATTTCTTACTAAAGACTTAATATCCAAATACCTGAACATTATTTCAATCTGTATTTTAGTTCTCAAAATTGCAATTCAAAATTCTGTAACTGACGTAACATAAAATAGACAAACATTTTTTCTGCCTTCATTGAAGTGTAAAAATTATCAAAACTATCCCGTTAAAAAAAAAGTGATTTAAAGTTATCAACAATACTAAGTATTGCCAAATTATAACAGTAACTTGTTTACTTAATTTCTGAATAATAAAAAAAGAAAACAAATGACATTTACACGTGTAACTGACGTAACTTTTATTGTGTAACTGACGTAACATTACGACTTTAAAAAGACAATAATGAGACTTAACTTAGTTTGTGATCAATAATTTACAATGACTTTTTATTAGGATTTTATTATAGAATATAAAAATATCAAGTTTTCCAATCATACCCTTAAATTAAACATATTATAAATTTTATCCCCCCCCCCCACAAAAAAAAGATGATTTTCTGTGGAATTTCACCACAACTAAAAATAAAGTATTTCAAGTAAATATTCTACCTAAATACTTTAGACATCTAATACAAATTCACACCGACTTCGCATTTTTCGAACAAAACTCACCGTCACCATTAATGATATCTATCCCATTACCAATGAAATCATATCTTTCAATTTCGTTCACGGAAACTCTCAAGCTGTTTAATTTAATGTTTCAAAGTAGTATTAAAATTTCTTCTCTGGTTTAAAAACAAAGTCGAAGCTGATATTTAATAAATCACACAGTACATATTAGAGTGGTGCGAAAAAAGTCAAGTTGATATTTCCGAGTTGCTATAGTGCGGAAAAGTTGCGATTGGTAAATACAAGAAAAACAAAAACAAAATTATTTAAATCGGACTTTATCTTCCGATCCCGCAAACCGCCTAAAAATTAAAAAAAATTGAAAATTTCCGATTTTTTCAGAATTTTTTTCTTTTTTTACGTATATATATATTTTATCGCTATAGGGGAAAATATTTGCAGATTGTAATGTTTAATAATAATAAAAATAAACAGTTGCGTTTAAAGAATAGCTTCCGATCACGCAAGCTCAATACAAATCGGCAAAAATTCAATTTTCAGTGATTTTGATGGATAAAGAAAATAATCATCTGAGATCAGTCTGCGTTCCAATATTAACATTTGCATATAAATTGTACAATGTACAACTCTTTGCTTGTTTAGATATTTTATAATGTTTAAACAAACAAGAACTCACTACGAGAAGGTAGCTGCACTTCGAGTTCAAACCGCACCCTATCCTCCATCCGACCAATGAGGGTATTTGCTATTTACATTACTTAAATATATAGTTTGTTATAATAGAGTCAAAACTCTGTATTAAAAAACTAGTGTCGTGACAGTATAAGATATACAATTTGCTATGTCATCTGTTTAAGTCTGACTTTTAGACGCAACTTTGTACTGCGATTTGGTGGTAATGTCTGGTATTATGGACATTGATGTCAGTGTGGTCCTGATGCTCTCTTGATTGGGGCCCACATACCTTAAATTATGCTTCCGTTGTCGATTTAACGCACCGCTGGACATCTTACGTGTAGTTGGGAAACTTTTTATCATCCCAGACTGAGATATGACCTGATTGAACGAAGAAATGTATTTCTTCATGGGTTATTCTCCGAAAAAGAGGTGCAAATGTTAATTTTGCTACATTACAATCAATTAATTCTGGATTGTAGGAGTGATAAAGATTCAGATACCTTTACCCTTTGAAACATTTTGCCTGGATTTTAATACTCTTCTTAGCCCTAGCTCTTTTATGTGCCTCCTCTTATAAAAGACCATTGCCATCAGTAGGTTTTCCGGGTGAGCAAAGAACGAGTTTCGTTCAGTTTCAGGGACTACACTTTCTTCAGGTTGTCACGAAAGTATCGAGATGTTTCAATTTATCTGTACAGATGAATAGGCCCGTTTGTAATGTACTTACAGCATTTTATTTCAAAAGAAACTTGAAAGTAAGATTTTAAAATAAATGTCAATATGGTTTTAAGGCATCCGATGGGTTTTTCACGCTCGTGTAAAGTCGAAGGGCTCTATTTGCACAAGTGAGCAATCTGGCATGTGAAATTGGGCCGGAGTCACACTTTAATAAGTCATTTGGAAAGTTGCCACTTTTAATTGCTTGACTTATGCCAAGAAGATATCTTTGGTCCTTACTCAACAGTTGCCTGTCCACTTCTGGAATTTCACAACCAGTCAATTGAAAATTTATCACCGAAATTTACACAACAATGATATTGTGTCCAAATGCTGTACTAAATGATCTTGGGCCAGCTTTTTCAACATTCAAATGTTGAAAAAGATAGCGGAAAGGTAATTCAACAAAATGGAATAAAAAACAACCCACTGCAGTGGTCGTCAGAGATGAACTTCAAGCTTTCTGATAGCACCACCTTTCTATCCAGTATTGGTATTTGTACCATCACAGCCTACCAAATCTAAGTATTCTAGTGAAACCCTTTGTTCAGTAAGACATGATACTATGAAAGCTACAATGTCCTTAGCAGGCCCGGAGTTTGGAGGCACAAGGCCTAAATAAACTGAGCCACGTTCTTTTATGACAGGAAAGTGTTCCTCTTTAATAGTTCGACGAACCTGTTTAGATGCAATCCTTTCTTTAACTTGGGTATCGTCCTTTCTTCCATCAAAATAGTATATGCCAAGCAGTTCATCTGAATCCAGTTGACATTTCTGTAAATTTTATGCAGTTAGGTGAGACTAGGTGGGAGCGCGCACACCGACTTCAGCGCTGTTTTCCAACGTGGCTAACGGCAGTTGGGTGCACTACTAAACTTTTCAGACCTGAAACGAACTCTTCGTGGTAAGTTCTAGGTTGTTTAAAAATAACTTAATATGCTCAATAGTGCCAATTAACATTTAAATCTTAACCTGAGACTGCAAACTGACCTCAGTTGATTATATTCTTAATGCATGAAAATCACTCAAAATTGAATTTTTGCCGATATTATTGAGCTTGCGCGATCGGAAGATATTCTCTAAACACAATTATTATTATTATTATTATTAAACAGTACAAACTGCAAATATTTTTCCCTATAGCGATAAAAAATATATAAACGTAAAAAAAAAAAAAAAATCTGAAAAAATCGGAAATTTTCAATTTTTTGGAATTTTTAGGCGGTTTGCGGGATCGGAAGATAAAGTCCGATTTGAAGAATTTTTTTTGTTGTTGTTTTTCTTGTATTTATCAATCGCAACTTTTCCGCACTATAGCGACACGGAAATATCAACTTGACTTTTTTCGCACCACCCTAGTACATATACATCACAGCGTATCTTTCAGTTGCCTTTGAATTAATGCTCCGTTAGCTGTCTACTCATAAAACTCATCATCTGTTATCTCCCATTTTTTTATACTCCATTTATGTTGGAATTTTAGGTAATCTAAAGATATGCAAATCAGAAGAGGTAATGTTCCCATAGTTTGCATTAACAGGGATGTACAGTACTACAGGTCATAAAGGCACTATGAAAGCCAAGAATATCCTTCTTTGGACTGCTTTATTAAGAGGGCTTTAACTTGTTTAACACAGAAATTTGATTCTAAAGGGTTTGATTAATGATTTCTGGTACTTAGTTTATCGTTTTTTGCTTTATTGTACATTTTACAAGAAGAAAAGTAAAACTGCGGCATCTGTCCCCACTTTACTAGACCAAATAATGTAGAATCTGTGTACGCTTTCTTAAATTTCCAAACAAATTCTCTTATACTATGGTTTCTTAACAGAAATAAAAGTAATATATCCGGAAGCAATTATATAGTGATTTACATCAGATTTACAAGACGGAAAAATCTTTAATATTATCTAAATTGAAATTCTATAAATATTGTACATTAAGAAGATATTTTTTTTTCAAATATAAAGATTATTCTAATAAGGTTAATTTAGTGTCATTCTGCTGAAACGGATTGGAAGGATATTTTAAACGTTATTACAAAGAAAAAGCTTCACTTTCTATGACTGTGTAAATATTAACTTTCACAATTCAATTCCAGAATTCAAAATATTACCTTTCTTAATTTAATCCTTTCTATCACGACGCTACATATCTGCAACGTACACAAAAACAATGTTACATGACCAGCTTCTTTGAAACAGCTTCTTTTCAAATACATGCGCTGAAAAAATATGTTTTTTTTTTTTTTAATTTTCACATTTTTATATTATATACTAAAAAATAAGGTGCACATGAATTTTATAATGCAATAAATATCGGAATATGTAATAATATCGTATTTAAATTAAATCTGTGTAAATAGTTTTTTAATTTTCTTAAATTTCTTCGGATTTAGCAATAGAATTTTGAATAATTTATGTTGAAAACTAATATTAGTTTTCAACATAAATTATTCAAAATTCTATTGCTAAATCCGAAGAAATTTAAGAAAATTAAAAAAACTATTTACACAGATTTAATTTAAATACGATATTACTACATATTCCGATATTTATTGCATTATAAAATTCATGTGCACCTTATTTTTTAGTATATAATATAAAAATGTGAAAATTAAAAAAAAAAAAAAAACATATTTTTCCAGCGCATGTATTTGAAAAGAAGCTGTTTCAAAGAAGCTGGTCATGTAACATTGTTTTTGTGTACGTTGCAGATATGTAGCGTCGTGATAGAAAGGATTAAATTAAGAAAGGTAATATTTTGAATTCTGGAATTGAATTGTGAAAGTTAATATTTACACAGCCATAGAAAGTGGAGCTTTTTCTTTGTAATAACGTTTAAAATATCCTTCCAATCCGTTTCAGCAGAATGACACTAAATTAACCTAATTAGAATAATCTTTATATTTGAAAAAAAATATCTTCTTAATGTACAATATTTATAGAATTTCAATTTAGATAATATTAAAGATTTTTCCGTCTTGTAAATCTGATGTAATCACTATATAATTGCTTCCGGATATATTACTTTTATTTCTGTTAAGAAACCATAGTATAAGAGAATTTGTTTGGAAATTTAAGAAAGCGTACATAGATTCTACATTATTTTGTCTAGTAAAGTGGGGACAGATGCCGCAGTTTTACTTTTCTTCTTGTAAAATGTACAATAAAGCAAAAAACGATAAACTAAGTACCAGAAATCATTAATCAAACCCTTTAGAATCAAATTTATATGTTAAACAAGTTAAAGCCCTCTTAATAAAGCAGGCATATATATTTTCCCAAACGTCCTTTTTTAACATCATTTTTTATGTGCTGGGTAAGATGGCGCATGGGGTGTGGTACAGATGCCGCATGGAGATAAAAGCTATGCTGTTTTTTTTTTTTTTGTTTTTTTTTTTCTCAAGTACATCACATTCTTATTTCCTCAAACTAATTAAAATGAAAATAAATATCAGTAAACTTACATAAATTATATATATATATATATCACTAAATTGTGGAAAGATTAAAAAATTGCAAAAGTGCAAGCTCAAAAAATAAAACTTAAGACAAAAAATGAAAAGGAAAAGGAAAACATTTGAATTTGCATGAATGGACAGCATAATTATTAGAAACAATAGACATCCTAATTACAAAAAATACATAAATCACTGGTTTACATCCGGAGAAAATTGCAGTTTGTTCTTAATGTAAGTATTAGTTTTATTCTATTTAGGCCCTAGCCTGTTTATCTTTGGCCTTTCTTCTCATTCTTTGATTTTGTATTTCCATTCGTCCGCAATTACACCGCAAAAGTAAAGTGAGCCTTTTTCATGCAGCTTTGGATGCACTGAATCCCGTTCGCTTTAGACATTGTTTCTTGATAAAACTCCAGACACTCAACACATACAGAGTCATCAAATTCAAATCAAATGCCATCAGAATCCATAAGAGGGACTATTTACTCATTTTCAGAAGATGGATCATATTTTAGTTTCTTCTTCAAGTAAAGTGTTTTCAAGTTTGATCTTCCGTTCCCTTTTTTGCATATTTTACTTCCGCCAAGCTGAAGTTCTTTGACGCTTTCTAGTTCCTTTTGCTTTTAATTTTTTTTTCTTTTTTTTCTTGTTTATAAACTCTGTGCTTGTAATATTTTAATCCTTTTGCTTTCTCTTACTTGTATATATAGGTCTTTTGACCATTGGGATAGGAGATATTTTGTTTAACAGTTTAGACTATGAGAATGTAAACGGCCTACGGTTTCCTTATTCACACATGGTGTACCAACATTGTTGGTGAAAGTATGTTGATAAGTAACAGAATGCGCTACTATAGGTTCATTTAAATGTAAGTTCTACGTAAATCGCTGTGAAGAATTTATTAAACCGAAAAACATATAATATATTTTGCGGCATCTGTCCCTCAACCTCGGTGCGGCATCTGACCCATAGTAGTGGGTAAGATGCCACGACGCCATTTTGTGTCATGTGAGCGACGTGAGAGAAATGTAAGCACATGTCTGTATTCTACGAGGATCTAGTCTACACTTGCAATCGGTTTTGGTATGAAATCTTTGTTTATTTGGCTGAAAATATGTAATAAAACTTTATTAGAATAATTTTTAGCAACTCACCACTCAGGTTCGAAGCATTAAAACTGGCATAAATATGTAAATACTGACAATTAAGCGGTGAAAACGCATATAAAACAACACACATCACTTAGGCACACGACGAAATTCTTAAACTGGTGTAGGGAGCTCTAGTGTCGCCAATACAATCTCTTTTTACATCTGTCCCACCGCGGCGTATGGCCTCACTTTACTATATAGTATTAGTAAATTTATGTACAGCAGTATCAACATTTTTTTTTTATTTATTAGTTTTCAACATACGTTATTCAAAATTCTACTGCTAAATCCGAACAAATCTAAGAAAATTAAAAAAAAAATATTTACACAGCTTTAATTTAATTACGTTATGATTACATATTCCGAAATTTATTGCATTATAAAATTCATCAGAACCTTATTTTTCAGCGTATAATATAAAAATGTGGAAATTTGTAAAAGATATATTTTTTTAAGCCCATATATTTTAAAAGAAACTGCTTCAAAGAAGCTGGTTATGTAACATTTATTTTGGTGTATGATGCAGATATGCAACGTCGGATAGAAAGGGTTAAATTAATAAAGGTAATATTTTGAATTCTGGAATTGAATTGTGAAAGTTAATATTTACACAGTCATAGAAATTTAAACTTTTTCATTGAATTAAAGTTCAAAAGAACTTCCAACTAATCTAATTACAATAATCTTTACATTTGAAAAAATAAATAAATTATGTCTCCTAAATGTGCAAGATCTATGTAATTTCAGTTTAGTAAATGTTAAATGATTGTTAAGTAAATTCTTTATGTGTAGGTTTAATAAAAATCTAAATCTTTCGAAATCACTGCACCTAGTAAATCACTGTATAATTGCTTCCGGGTCTATTACTTTTTTATTTCTTTTAAGAAACCATTGCATAAGAAAATTTTTATGGGAATTTAAGAAAGCGAAGATGGATTCTAAATTATTTTATATAGTATTAGTATTCTTATGTAGAACTGTGTCATCCTTTTTTTTCTTATATTTATTAGTTTTCAACATAAGTTATTCAAAATTCTATTGCTAAATCCAAACAAATCTAAAAAAAGAAAAGAAAAACCATTTACGCAGCCTTAATTGAATTCCGTTATGATTTTACTTTCCAATATTTATTGCCTTACAGATTTCATCTCCACGTTATTTTTCAGTGTGTAATATAAAAATTTAGAAATTTGAAAAACATATTTCTTTTTTTAAGCGCATATATTTGATAGTTTCAAAGACGTTCTGAGAGAAGAGTCTTGAAATTTCACTTTAACAATGAGATTTCAGAAAAAAAAAGAAGAAGAAACGATATTTATTTCATCCATCAATAGTGTATACTATAAAAGAGAAAAATGCTTACGTGGTTTACCCACAGTAAGGATTCAGGGAAGTACAAGAACCTCAATTTTATCCTTTTTATGAAAAATGTGATAGAAGCATGTTTTAAATAACTGAATTTCTTTTTTAAGACATATGAAAATATTTCATGCTTACTCTCAAATTTCAGTTTTCTAATGTATTGTTATACCGGTAAATTTTGAATATAAATGTACCATATAATATTTCTTTTTTAAGAAATTCAATTATTTATAAAGGAAAAAAAAAACTATTAATTAATTTTATCGTTGCTACGATGCTCACCACGCGGCCCATAATGGTAAATTTCCCAATAAACTATTTCTATGTAGACTAACTATATATTTATAGATTAAGCTAAATGATGCTATAAAGAATGATAAAATATCTTTATTTAGATTGAAAAACCATTGCACAAACGGCGATAGCAAACTTGCATCGCAAAAACGGCGATGGTAATCTTGCATTGCACAAACGGAGACATTTTCAAAATCATTCATGATGTAAATATTTTCGCAAAATTTAGAAAAACAATAACTTGGTAAACAATGTCATGAGACATCATGTATAATTAAAATCAGTGCAAACATAAAATAAAATGAAATTGGATATTTGTTAGCGTGGATTAATTTTTACTATTATTACTAACAGGGCATAGCATCTCCTTGCAAATTTTAGGTAAATCAAGGGACACGGACTCATTGCAAATATTCTCGTTGCGTAAAAATAGCTCTATTGATTGGCGGATAAAATTCCAACATAAATGGAGTATAAAAAAAGGGAGATAACAGATGATGAGTTTTATGAGTAGACAGCTGACGGAGCATTAATTCAAAGGCAACTGAAAGACACGCTGTGAGGTATACGTACTGTATGATTTATTAAATATCAGCTTCGACTTCGTTTTTAAACCAGAGAAGAATTTTTAATACTACTTTGAAATATTAAATTAAACAGCTTGAGAGTTTCCGTGAAGGAAATTGAAAGATATGATTTCATTGGTAATGGGATAGATATCATTAATGGTGACGGTGAGTTTTGTTCGAAAAATGCGAAGTCGGTGTGAATTTGTATTAGATGTCTGAAGTATTTAGACAGAATATTTACTTGAAATACTTTATTTTTAGTTGTGGTGAAATTCCACAGAAAATCATCATTTTTTTAGGGGGGGGGGGATAAAATTTATAATATGTTTAATATAAGGGTATGATTGGAAAACTTGATATTTTTATATTCTATAATAAAATCCTAATAAAAGTCATTGTAAATTATTGATCACAAACTAAGTTAAGTCCCATTATTGTCTCTTACAAGTCGTAATGTTACGTCAGTTACACAATAAAAGTTACGCATAGCATCTCTTCGCAAATTTTAGGTAAATCAAGGGACACTGACTCATTGCAAATATTCTCGTTGCGTAAAAATAGCTCTATTGATTGACGGACAATGGATGGAAAGTAAAATCTTTATGGATAATTTATTCTGCCCTTTTTTATGTATACCACGCTTACAAATATCCAATTTAATTTTATTTTATGTTTGCACTGAGTTTCCTTAACCATGACGTCACGTGACATTGTTTACAAAGTTTTTTTTTTTTTTTTTTTTTTTTTTTTTTTTTTTTTTTTTGTGAAAATATTTCTATTATGAATGATTTTGTAAATGTCGCCGTTTGTGTGAAGGAACATTCGCCAATCTAAATAAAGAAATTTTATCACTTTTTATAGCATTATTTAGATTAATCTGTTTATAAGTAATTATTATACATGTTGTTACGTATTTATATTTTAGAAAAAAATTGATATTATTTATCGATTTTTTGTGTTTCCATTGGTTTGATGGAGTATTTTTTAATGATACAAAGTCCAAAGAAGGATATTCTTGGCTTTCATAGTGCCTTTATGACCTGTAGTACTGTACATCCCTGTTAATGCAAACTATGGGAACATTACCTCTTCTGATTTGCATATCTTTAGATTACCTAAAATTCCAACATAAATGGAGTATAAAAAAGGGGGAGATAACAGATGATGAGTTTCATGAGTAGACAGCTAACGGAGCATTAATTCAAAGGCAACTGAAAGATACGCTGTGATGTATATGTACTGTGTGATTTATTAAATATCAGCTTCGACTTTGTTTTTAAACCAGAGAAGAAATTTTAATACTACTTTGAAATATTAAATTAAACAGCTTGAGAGTTTCCGTGAAGGAAATTGAAAGATATGATTTCATTGGTAATGGGATAGATATCATTAATGGTGACGGTGAGTTTTGTTCGAAAAATGCGAAGTCGGTGTGAATTTGTATTAGATGTCTGAAGTATTTAGGCAGAATATTTACTTGAAATACTTTATTTTTAGTTGTGGTGAAATTCCACAGAAAATCATCATTTTTTTTTTTGGGGGGGGGGGGGGATAAAATTTATAATATGTTTAATTTAAGGAAAACTTGATATTTTTATATTCTATAATAAAATCCTAATAAAAAGTCACTGTAAATTATTGATCACAAACTAAGTTAAGTCTCATTATTGTCTTTTTAAAGTCGTAATGTTACGTCAGTTACACAATAAAAGTTACGTCAGTTACACGTGTAAATGTCATTTGTTTTCTTTTTTTATTATTCAGAAATTAAGTAAACAAGTTACTGTTATAATTTGGCAATACTTAGTATTGTTGATAACTTTAAATCACTTTTTTTTTTAACGGGATAGTTTTGATAATTTTTACACTTCAATGAAGGCAGAAAAAATGTTTGTCTATTTTATGTTACGTCAGTTACAGAATTTTGAATTGCAATTTTGAGAACTAAAATACAGATTGAAATAATCTTCAGGTATTTGGATATTAAGTCCTTACTAAGAAATATTTTAAATTGTAAAAATTTGTTTTATCTTTATTAGTAAATTTTATACATAGTTTTGAAAATAAAATTCCATTGCATTTTAGTTAATTTAAAACGTTTTGATTTTAAAGATTATCTTTGCTAATGGCTTCTATATTTCAAAATATTGATGCAGTCGAAGAAGAAATTTAACTCTCTGTACTTATACAAATGCTTAGCAGTTTTATCCAGCTGGGTACCTGTAACCGAACGTAGAGAATACATTTTTGGAGCCCTTTTCCTCGAAGGATGGCGTTGGAACTACTTCAAATTTATGTAATCGATAATTAAGATATCTAGAATAATTGTTTTGAAAAATATTGGTTTAGGTTCCACGACACTCTACTTAAAAGATGAAATTGGTATGAACACACTGTAAAAAAAAAATCTGTAAAGTTACTAAAGTTTTACTAGGAAACTGGGATTCCTAGAGCATTTTATGTAACGGCAACAACAAAAATTCCTGTAAGACCGTCTGTTACAGAATTTTTGTTGTTGCCGTTATATAAAAAGTTCTAGGAATCCCAGTTTCCTGGAAAAACTTTAGTAACATTACAGATTTATTTTTACAGTGCAGTTTTAAACGTAAGTTTAGCGGAGGGGAGAATATAATTTCATACTGTTCGAAATTGTGTAAACTTAGTAAATTGCGCTAGTTTGAGTCAAAGTTCATTGTTTTAGAGAGATAATTTCATAAAGCTACTATTATTTAACTTGAGTTCTTTTGAATGAATGTCTTTTGTCTTTTTCCCGTCCGCAATATTTATTGACGGCTAATTTTTCTCATTCAAAATATTTACTGCTAAGCACAAAAGTCCTACTTTAGAAGCTTGTTCATTTAGTAATACGGAACGATCATGCATATTTGCAAGATTGATATCACTAACTAAACCGACTTGAAACAACAAATCATCACAGTTATATTATAGAGGGGCTCGCACAATCCCTTATTCCAATCTTCAAGATGAATCTAATAATGAAAACATATATTAGGTAGATAACAATCTTCTTTAACATTCTGAGTCCGCATTTGTTCCAGAAGTAAACATCACTATGTAGTTTAATATTCGAATGGAGCGCCAAATAAAAATATATTTGTAGTAAAATAATAACATTTAATTATCCAGATTTACATGATAATCGAAAAATTCCTTCCCGCCCATAGACACATTAAGCACATGTGTTAGTCAGTCGATAAAAATTTTGAATTTGTTTACAATATTTCTTTCTCTGATTTTTTTTTAAATGATACAATAATATACACGATAAAATAAATTTGTGTTACTATTAAAATTTTTATTTTTTTTATTTTTTTACAACAAAACGTTTAATTATTTTTGTATTTTAATTTAAATAAATTTCGAATCGAACTAGCGAGCCACCAATTACCTGGATTAGGAATAGCGATGATCTTTTCTAATATTATTTTCAATTTACACAAAATACTGATACTTAGTAATTTTAAAAAGGCAATAACTTGACTTCTAAATAAGATATAAACAAAATTCAAACAGATTTGGAAAGATAAAGTATCCAGCCATTATATTATACCAAAATCTAAAAATCGATATTTGGCCGAGAATTCGATTTTAAAAGTATTTGCATACCTTAAATAAATTTCGAATCGAACTAGCGAGCCACCAATTACCTGGATTAGGAATAGCGATGATCTTTTCTAATATTATTTTCAATTTGCACAAAATACTAATACTTAGTAATTTTAAAAAGGCAATAACTTGACTTCTAAATAAGATATAAACAAAATTCAAGCAGATTTGGAAAGATTAAGAATCCGGCCATTATATTATACCAAAATCTAAAAATCGATATTTTGGCCGAGAAATGGCTTTTAAAGGTTAAGGATACCTTAAATAAATTTTGAATCGAACTAGCGAGCCACCAATTACCTGGATTAGGAATAGCGCTGATCTTTTCTAATATTATTGTCAATCTACACAAAAATTTAATCTAACTGAACATGGGATCAACATTTATTTACAAACAAATGTATTAGCAATTGAAAAATAGAGGCAAAAATTGTTAGAGGGAACGGCAATCGACAAGAGAAAATTCCACTTTAAACAAGTTTTCGTCTTTGAAGGTACTACGTTTAGTGCAACTACTGTATTGCAATATTTAAAGGTAAAACATCGAATTATTTACGTTTAAATGAGTATTCCATTATACACTGTAAAAAAAAAAAAATCTGTAAAGTTACTAAAGTTTTTCTAGGAAACTGGGATTCCTAGAACTTTCATGTAACGGCAACAACAAAAATTCCTGTAACAGACGCTGTTAGAGGAATTTTTGTTGTTGCTGTTACATGAAAAGTTCTAGGAATCCCAGTTACCTAGAAAAACTTTAGTAACTTTATAATTTTTTTTTTTTTTTACAGTGTAGAAATGTTCAGTTAGGACAGTTTTTCTTGTATTAGCGACCGTCATTAGTTGATTTCATTTTGATATTAAAAAGAATGTGTTTTACTATAGCTGATTTGTAACAAAAAAAGGTAATGTGGGAATTGATGTATATGTCTTTTAATTGAATTACATAAGAAAATATTTACATTTATTTTTTTGATTTTCAGAAATGATTTGGAATTTATCATATGAGCTTTTAATATCAAAATTTAGATTTCTGAATTTTGATATATCTTTGATTATCTTTGATATCCTCACATATTTATGAGAAAGAAATATTTATTTTGAAAACTTAATATGCTTTGATATTTCCGAGGAAACCTTGAAAAACTAAATAATTTTAACAATGAACTTTGCTATTAAAAAAAAAAAAAAAAAAAAAAAAAAGAATGGCATATATTTCTTTTCATCTGTCCTGTATAATTCAGAACAAAATTAATCTTTGGTAAGTGTCATGATATCAAAAGAAATAAATATAATGATACTTTTTTTTTCTACGGAAAGGAAGCTGTATTAGGTAACTCAATTTTTAGGTGTGTTCGTAATTATATAAATACGTAGCACCTATAATCGTCGTCTGGTCCACCCGTCTATCTGTCCGCATGTAACAGCTCAATAACTACCCAATGAAATGGTTTGAAATTTAATACACATAACTTTTGAAGAATTTTGTCATGTCAAATCAAAATTTAAGAAAATCGAATCAAAACAAAAATATCTTAATAAAAGTTTTCTTCATTCTATTAAATTCTGTCATTCGTAATTATTTCAATGATATCCCTTGATATGTAATTATTCTAGGTTGTCATGGTGACTACTTCCTATTTAAGATGGATATATTATTTCCATATTACTGAATTTAATATAGCGTATAATCGTTATATAATCGTAATAAATTTTGTATTCATGCATTTTTGCATCAGAGTTTAACAGCTGTTGCACAAAGGTCTGAATATTTATAAAACTAGTTTTACTTCGAACGCACCTTATTTTCACGTTTGCTGTACAATTTACGACTTGTTATTTTTAGAATCATACAAGTAATTTGAAATTTATATTTATATTTATATTTCAAATTAGTATTTATATTTTTATTATTAGAATACTTATGACTGTAAAATTCGAAAAGCTGCATTCTGATTTATCCTCTAAAAAGTTGCTTTATTATTTTTCCTAATAAATGGTTTCAAATAAAATGGTTATTATTTTGACCATTTGATTACAATTTATAATGTTTTTAGTAAAGCACTGCTGAAGTTTTTATTTTTTTAACATTCAAAGGATCTTCCAATTAATTTTGGCACTTATTTTTCAGGATCGAAGTAAAAAGCAAAATTTCTTTAATAAAATTATGAAATCTACTAAGTATCACATTACTATTTAATTGTGATATAACAAATAATTTTTATCCATTAATATAATTATAAAATATATTAAAATCACATTAAAATATTAATTAATAATCAATAAATCAAATGAGAAAAGGGAGATAGGAATATGTCGTCACCACATACCTACCTATTACTAATTCATGTTAAAAAATGTAATGAAAAATCCTGCATCAGGTAGTCATTATAAAATACTTTCCAACAATTACAGGATAGTATTAATATGCAATTTTTTTCTGCAAAAAATGAAATATCTAAATAAGCAATTAGGAAAAAAAAAAAACTCAGTAAAAATTTTATTTCAGCTACTTTTGTATGTAACAGGTAATGTGTGTGAGTTCTCACGTATCACTGTATGCGATCTATAGAAATTGCACACAGCGTCTAAAAGACTCTAAAGTTCTAAAAGTTAAAAAAAAAAAAAAAAAAAAAAAAGCATACCACAGCGGAAAACACAGTTCCAGCAATAACCGATCTTAGTCAGTCCATCACCGAATTTTTTCTCTAGTAAACGAAAATGTATTCTTTGCATTCCATAATCTATAGAAAACATTCTGTAGTAAGAGGGTGGTTCAGTTATTATTCTCCCGAGTGTGTATAAAATATTTGTACTGCGATGGTTGTTGTGGAATATTAAAGCTTAATGCCTCAGATGCCTATATGTTTAATTTCAGAACTGTAGCTGCTATATTAATTTTTTTTTAATTTTTGCTGTGAGAGGTCTCACCTAGCTTGAAAAAGGAGGTCAGGTAGTTGACAGTGAATGAGACGTGGCTACTGTCGTTTCGACTCGTGATCATAGTGATGTAGCCACCTCTCATCCACTGTCACAAACCTATCACAGAACTGCTTCAGGTCTGTTCACAAAAGCTCCAAACGAACCTTTCCACCTAACACCCCACCCTTTAAAGCTAGGTGCCACCTCTCACACCTACAACGAAAAAAATATCCTAATATAGCAGTTAAGGTTCTGAAATTGAGCATATCAAAGACATTAGGATTCAACATTGCACATAAGCCATTGCAGTACAAATATTTTATACACACTAGCAACAATAATTATTGAACCACCCTCGTGTATTTGAAGTATGATAATATCGATAAAATGCGTGCGCCAACGATTTTGCCCATACATCGTAATGTAATGGAATTAGTTTGTGTGTGTATTTATTTGTGTAAACTGAGTATAAATGCTACTTATTCTATACTCCAGTTTGTGTGTGTTTTTGTTTGTGTAAACTGAGATATTGTAACTTCAATAAAATGAACAGCAAACACTTTAACCCTCAAATACCATAATGCAGCGTAGTGTTTTGTTTGTTCTCGTAAACGATCTCTACATGCTATACATTTTATTTTCAGTAACGAACATTTTATATCATACTTCAATAAGATATATATATTTAATGACAATTTATAAGAGTTGGAGCCCGAACACACGACAGACAGACACACCTAATTCATAAAAGCTTTTCAACGATGTTTTAAAGTGTTAATAAAAGATAATTATAATCAATTCATGAGTTAATTATAAATAGCCATGGGGCAAACATTACCAATATATTACTGTATATACATATATGAGCTATGTCAATATATTAAATTGAAACTGTCAAAATTAATTACATTTTTCAAAGGCATACAATCACACCAAAAGAAAAAATCCCGCTGGATTTGGTACGGCAACTGTTTTTGGTAAAAGCATAACATATTACAAGTTATATTTGCGAAAGAATATATTTTTTTAGTAAATACGAAAAATAAATTCGAATTTCCTCATGGTACGGGCTTTTTCTACAAAAAATTTCTACAGGATAATTGACATGAATTGCTATACTTGCAATGTAAGACATTTTGTGGTAGTGTATTTAAAATGTATATCCTTAGAAAATAAAACAACAGTTAAGAAAGTTGAAAATAACAGTGATTAATTTAAAATAAAATATATGCGTACAAAATCAACTAGAGAACATTTAGATTTCACAACGTGAAATTTTATTTTTGAAATGCGATTAATAACAAATGGAATATGGTGATCATAATATAAAATGAAATAAAATTTTTAGGGGAGGGGAGGATATTGATTTAGTATGGTTATTCAGAAACAAATATAAATTATCATATAACTATTCCTTTTTTATTTACACATTTAAAATTTCGAAATTTAAAAAAAATATATGCAAAGTATAGTGCAAAAAATTAAAATTCCACTACTAACGTTTTTGTAATCGTATAATCTAGATTCTAGACGAGATAGTAAAAAGAAAAAAAAGCACCAGGCATAGAGTGTGAAAAAAATTCTACTCGATAATATTAATAAGAAATTTCAAGAAATTTATTTTTTTCATAAAATGAAATCGATCATAGTCTTCCGGTAACCGAATCATGCTTCGAATTCCTTTTGAGTGTCTATGTAAATGGAGATAAAAGCTACGCACTCTTTACTCTATATAAAGCATGTTTAGATAGTGACGCTTTTTAATTTTATTATATTTAAAGCATCATAACATTATTAAAATGCATTGCTAACGATTTTCCCTCATAGATAAAAATGTAATAGAATTCTTTTGTGCAGGAAAACTAACTAAAAATACTACTTATTCTAAACTAATTAGAAAGCATGCTTTAGTCTGCCCCATATCAACTCCATTATGTTTCTACCATTATAATATCCTTAAAATGCATCGCACATAATATTTTCCAATAAAACACGATACAACGGACTTTTTTGTCTGCCCCTGTAAACGAGATATTAAAACTACACACTTCATTTTCTATTCGAAACATTTTATACTACATATTAATAAAACCTAAAGTTGCGTTGCATACTGAATAGACTTACGAGAGTATGAGCACGAATTGATGGCAGACAGACCGACAAACAGAATTCATAAACACATTTCATCTATATTAGGAAAAGTTAAAAAGCATCTACATAACAGCATATAACATTTTACAGTATATAAATTTCACTCGAGTTGCAACGGATAAAGAAAAAGCAGGAAGGAAATTAAATGTTTCTGAGAAAACGAAAAACACATTAGAATACTGGTACTTTTCAAGAAGGGTGTGGTGACAGAAATCTTGCGGATGAGAACGATGATACATTATTTCTCAAGATTCCATTTTTGAAAATTGTGCCGAGAGAGAAGTATTTGCTTGAACGTATAACTCAAGAATAAAAACACGTTTTTTATTGTTTTCTGAAACTTATTTTTGATTTAAAATTTGACAAAACGAACACGGTTAAATTAATACTTAAAAAAATATTTATTATTATCTTGCGATAAAAAACATATATTAAAAAAACTAGTTTTAAACCATAAATCAACAAGAACATTTTAAAAATGTGCATTTTATATTCTTTCACTATTCTGTAAATATTTTCTCATCATTGTTCAAAAGTGTATATGACTTTGTTTCGTCTGCCTGCCTACGCAGTAACTTTGGTAATTGTCCGTTGATTTTCACTTACTTTAATTGAACCTCCATTCATACGTGATAAATTGGTGTTTATTACATTACCTTCCCTTTTTTAAATGAATTCAAAGCATTTATGAGTCGTTTACACAGACACACGAAATAATTCCGTTGCATTATGGTTTATGAAGAAAAAGCTTTTTTGCGTACTTTAATGACGTTACACAACTTTAAAGATAAGGCGAATAAGGGAAGCGATCAATTTTAGAGCTTGAGAAAAACTATTTTTGTTTTTCATCGTTTTATAGTTTATTTGTATATTTATATAATTCGGAATCAAACTAAATAAACTGACTGAAAATATTTATGATACATACTGATTAATTTTAAATATAGAATGCATACTTCATTATCAAGTTTATTTGCTAAAGAGAAATTGAGTTAGAAAATTATCTTTTGGAAACTTTGTGACAGATTAACGTTGCAAAGATTGGAAATTAACTAAGAAAGCGTTTTTCTCAAATATGTTTTTTTTTATGTTGGGAAATACGTCGTTTAGGAAATAATGTCGTTTTCTTTTACGTGCTTCAAAAATTTATGTTAAAGACCCATCATCTATTTCAAATACAGATACATATATAAATGATTATACCTACAATTTAGACCTTATCGATTTTTTTAATTAAAACGGGTAACACGTTCTTTTGTGTTCAGATTATACTTTTGAATGTGATATTTATTATGACTTAAACATGTCATCTTCCCACGTTAAAATATTTTTTTCATAATCTATTAAAATCATAAGTTGACATATAAGGATTTTATGTGCTTTCATAAAAATTAAAACCTGAAACAAATATTCACTTTTATGGTTGTAAGGCGCTGCCAAACAATGTTATTTTATCACATATCGTGTATAATTTATAAAGGTTATGTGTAGGATTACACAAAACAAGTACTATGCATTACGATGTATGTTTGCGAATTATTTAAAATGTCTTTTAAATTGTGTTATACATTTCCCAACTGAAATCTATTTTGCAGACTAAAAAGAGTTTCTATAATTAGATAAATTGGTAATCTGCAGTCTACGGACGATCTGAAAATGGCCAAAAGGTATTTTTAACGAACTTTAATTATAGAGCATAAAATGCAAATTATAATCAACCTTTAACTATTTCATGTTTCTTTATATTCGTTAACAATGATTAATAATTTAAATAGATTATATTTGCATGGCAGCCATTAGTGTTTGAAAGACATAGGAATTATAACCGTATTATAAAGATAGACGATTAAGATGTATTTAAAATGAAATTGATGATAAAATATATAATTTAATAAAGGTGAGTTTTAACTGAAATTTAAAGAAAAGTATTAATATGAGAAAACAAGCATACGTAATTCCACCTCACATAGACGTTATATTCACATTTGTGACTTAGTTTGCAGAGGAGTACCTAGCGACTCTTATTAAATAGTACTCTAGTATACGAATGAGTCTTGAGATTTTCCGAGCGATCATGATGTACATAATTCTAATATTGGAGTTTGAAAGAAACCTATACTGTCATTTTTTTAAGTTTCACAAAACGCATATGTATTTCTTAGAATCTGTTATTCACGGTTAATTTTGCAATAATATGTTAATTAGGTAACTGTGGTTGTATAGCAACTATGTATAATATGGAGTTTGTTTTTATAATATATTTAAAATCTTAGAAGACTCAAAAAGTAATAACATTATAATAACAATATATATATATATATAGCATCAAAGATGAAATATATGTAGAAAATATATGTTGTAAATATCTGTGGAAATACTTTGCTTAATTTCCATTCTTATTGTCATCAATTTATTAAGTAATGAGACATTTCTATTTTTCCCATTTTATCTCGTCTCAAAAGCTTCTTAACTAATTGGCTCAAACTTTATTAATTAATCAATGGCAATAAATTTTATTATGCAATTATTCTTTCCGCCATAGAAAGATTTTTGTCTCCGAGATCCTTCTGGCAACTTAGCTCAGAGAAAGAGTTATTGATTTTATCTGCAACAACTCAGTACAGAAATTTGAGGTAAAATAAAAAAAAATAATTTTAATAATTGTAAGGAGAATACAAATGAATTGGGATAATTAATTTCACAACGGACAAAACTTCGCTATAATTTTTCTTTAAATTAAAGTTTGTTAAGGCAGAAGAATATTTCTTTTTTTATACTTTGTGGATTTCACGGATACTTATTACTTCTTACTCAGTGCTTATTTATTAAGATTACTTATTACTATTTTGGTGGTAGTAATTGCGAAATATGCAAAAATATACATTTTAGCTTTTCGTATTTTTTAACACTTTCCAAAATAGTTGAAAAGTGTTTACGAAATTCACCTCTCTGATTAGCCGTCTGTCCGTACTTTAACCTCGTAAATATACTTGAAGTGTCATGTATTTTTTATATGTTATTGAGGTTTAATATAAAATGTTTGGTGCATAAAAGGAAGAGCCTAGCACCTATAGTTCGTTTACATTGACAAAGAAGAGAATTCGGTTAGATTATGGTCCACGCGAAAAATAGTTTGCGGGATGTTTTATTGATGTTACGGTATTTCAAACATAACTGACATAAAAAAGGATAACTCAGGTGAATTACAATATGTTTTCTATTGATTATGGAATTTGTAGCATTTATTTTTCATTTACTGATACTCACAAAATACTGTGTATCAAGACTGTGAATTTACTTTGACCAATAAATGCTGGAAAAGCGTTTCCACTGTGGTATTCATTTTACAAATTACCTAATCTTTAGTGTATTTTGTAGTGAGTATACATTTCATAGCTCATACACAGGAATTGTCGAAATAATTCGCACATATTACCGAACATGGGCAGAAATTGTTAAAAAATGGACATTTACTGATTTATATGTTTTTAAATTGCATATTTAGCTATCTTCTTTGGTTGTATGAAAATGTAAGATTTCTTAATAATATAAAGTTATGAAAATATAAAGTTAATTTAGAAGAATTCTCTATTTAAACATTTGTAATTTAGTAAATTAGTAAAAATTAATAAATCACCAACATGCAATCAATGAACCATGAAATCAACAAATATTATCTTCTTAGCTATTGAAACTTTAAATTTTTGGTAATATTGGTTATGCAAATAAGTTAGTAATAACCCGACTGAATATCTGTGGTGATTTTTTTCTCTTGAACTAAATGTAACATTTCACCAATCCTTAAAATGTATTTGCGGTAGTTTCAAAATATCGAATTTAAATTCACAATATATTTGTCAGCCGCATAATAAGGAATTATTCATTGGATTTAGCAGCATATCGGAATATTTCATGCCATAGGGGAGGCCGGGGCTAGTAGGCGTAGTTTTTAGTTATTGATTTTTATTATTATTTTTTTTTAAGTTTTTTAACAAACATTAACTGCGCTTTCAAAGAACAAGCATTTGGCTATAAATACCCGGAGTTTTGAGATTGTAGCTTTTGTAGTTTATGTTTAGAGGAAGCCTAAAGTAAAAGGAAAAGTGTGCGCCAACTTACCCCGTCACGGGGCAAGTTGCATATACCTATAGGGTAAGTTGGCACACTCTTTATAAAAATTTAAATGAAACTCAAATAAGACACGCTGTTAAGAGAAATCAATTTTATTATTACCAGTAAGTTTAAACAAAGGCGCTATCGCCGTACAATTTAAATTCTAAATTATACAGACATAAAAATAATGAATAAAACATTAACATTGAGTAACTTATATCCTACTCGATATCATCCTCAGAGTTTCAGTTGTCACAACTAAAAAATCACGTGTCTCCGTTTGGGAAAGCCTCATGTGCCCAAAATTTTCCATTGTAACCACTTTTCTTTTTGTCTGCTGTAGTTGAAGCGACCAGCACACACCAGACACCGAGCCAACCTGCCCCTTGTCCAATGCGCCTACTAGCCCCATAATAAGTTTCTTTACAAAAGGGAGACGTAACCTTCTAAACATAAATAACCCGTTAATAGTCGCGCGTTGGTCTTTTCCCCGCCCGAAATTCGTTATCTTCCTGTAACTCATTTACCGTTAAAGTTACGATAGTGAAATTCCGTGTAGCTCACCTTGAGTGTTCAAACTTTTGTGTAGTAAAATTGCAAGTCATTCCTGCTATCTCTTAGTATTATATCGCATTCTTAAGTTTCAATCGGTCTAAATGACCACGTTGCGACCACTTGCGTTAGTTGAATTTTTCCCCCTCGTGTTCATCCTTTCCCATTTCCGCGAAATCTGTGGGGGAAAGTTTCTTCGAAGTACGAACTCTCTGCCCGTTGTTCCTGCTATTTCTTAGTATTATATCGCATTCTTAAGTTTCAATCGGTCTAAATGACCGCGTTGCGACCACTTGCGTTAGTTGAATTTTTCCCCCTCGTGTTCGTCCTTTCTCATTTCCGCGAAATCTGGGGGGGAAAGTTTCTTCGAAGTACGAACTCTCTGCCTGTTGTTATTTCGTCTTTCTTTCTCTCTCCTATTTTACCCGTTCATAGAGTATTTTTTTTACTTTTAGAATGTGACTTAAGATTGTTTTATTATATTAGTTGTGCAGTCAGTTCGCACAAAAAACTGATGGATGGTCACTTACATTTTTTTTTTCATTGTCAAATAGTGCGCTAATAAATTCTCAAATTGATAATCGGTTAAATATGGAAAAAAAAAGGGAAATTCATCATCATTATTTGAAAGAACTTGCTTTCCATTTATTACCGGAACATATAAATGAAAGAAAACAGACAATAACACTGCCAAACCATTAAAAAAGAGAGAAGAGAATTTTGTGGGAATCAGTAAAAAAATTGCCGTATCTCCAAAATCTGAAAAGCATCGTTTTTGTACAATGAAACAAATTCGAAAGATAAAACAATTTTCTCAGAAATGTAGTATGTATATCTGCGAAGAACATACATATAATTTATTTGTACAATAAGAAAAATAATGAGAATTTTATAATGTAGGTTAGAAATTACGCAAATAAAAATCTCTTTTGGATAATTCAGTGAATGTTTATACTATGATTTAAAAAAAATATTTTAAGTATTTTTCTAAAATTTATCTATTGTTAAATTTTCATACTGTAAGCAAAAACACATTTTTTTTTTTTTTTAACAATGCCACAGAAAATGTTTGTTTTAGTTATTTTTAAATCCAATAGAGGCTTGGGGACGGTATCTAAGAAATTTAAATTTGTTATCCTTCATCTATTGTTCAAACTATTTTTCAGAATAATGTTTTCCAGAATATGAGAGAAAATTCATTTAAATTAAATTATTGCTGCATATTTATAATTTCGGAGAAAATTTTCTTATTGTTTTTATTATTTTAATGAATGTTATTATAAAACAATAAATTATAACATTATGAAATACCTTATTATGAAATGTACAATTGAATATTTATTTTAATTAAATAGTTTCTGTAAAATACATCCCTATTAAGATGAACCTTTCAGTGATTCTATTAATTAAAATAATTTATCCATCTTAGGATTTAAATCTACAATTGCAAATGTATTTAAATTAAATATATAATTTCAATAACTTATTTATTATTTGCTTTATATAAGCGAAGTTCGTATCCAGAGTTTTTATTCAAGGGCGCTGCTCCCACCCTTAAATAAGTAGAAAAACTACAAATCGTGCATTGTCATTTGAAAAATGGATTTCATCACAAAATCTCGCGAGCCCCCTCCCCTCCTCTCCCCCCTCATGCACACACAGACACCCCACAAAATAAATAAATAAATAAATAAAACGTAGTTACAACATTTACATTTATAATTTCGAAGTTAAGTATTTTTTACCTTTTTCTTTATTATATATATATATATACATATATATATAATTATACATTTTTAATAATATTTGGTTTATGTGGTGTTTGTGATTTCATAATTATTGGTCATTTTCATTATTTTTCAATGGTATTATTGTACAGAAAGTTTATATATATGTATATATATATATATATATATATTGTCTTTAATTGTTTATTGCATCAAATTGTTCAATTTAATGTCAGTGTAATATATTGATGCTAAAGTTATTAATTTTATTTTATAAATTGGATAGAGAGTGCCGGAATATCATAAAAATCTACCTGACTCTGATTCTGTTCTTCAAAAAAAAAAAAATAAATAAATAAAAAAAAAATAAAAATAAAAAATAAAAACCCTATCACGAATTTAGATTCATATTCGTAAATGTTTTCCTACTAATTATTGATTCATAGTAATATCAGAAATTCAGTCAAATCATTTACTATTTACATTTAAGTATTTATGCAAAACGAAGAAAGTGTTATAAAAACATTTATCTAGATGCCAACTGAATATATACTTAAGCGAAATAAATAATTGCTGTAAAAAGTTGTAAAATGAATAACTGCTGTAATCTTTTAAAGTTCAGTCAATATTTTCACCCTACGTTATCCGTTTTCGATCATCTGATACCACCGGCAAGTTTCCCCTCCGTTTTCGGCCTGCTGGGAACGGCGGCAAATGGACCGAACGCGACTACTAACGTTCTAAAAGATATCGCGACTACTCTCGGGTTAATCCAAGTAAATCACATATGGGGGTAAGTACAGTTAATCATACACAAAAAAAAACTGCACACGTTAAATCGCAAATATTAAGATATTAGAAATTAGAAAAAGAATGAAGCAACAAAAAATTACTTATGAGTGCAAAAAACAGAAAAATCGCAATAAATGTCCACTGCACGTAGGCAACGGTGCAAAACTACAATGAAGATAGTAAAAAGCCAGAAGAAAGGTACTCTGTGACTGGTTGCGCAATCTATCCACAAACAGGCGATTTATGAGAAATGCGCCTACTTAACCCTGTAGCCAACTAGCCCCGGTCTCCCCTATCTCTTATCTAGTATCAATATATCAAAAATAATTTTAGAATAGCTTTGTAGTGTTAAAGGCATTAAACTTCCTGTTTATCCCTTAGAAAAAAGTTACTTCATGAGAGTAAAAACTTTAAAATAAAAATTTCAATTAAAGCACTTTATATTAAGTTCAGAATTGTCATTATTTGAGACTTTTCTTAATAATATTCTAATGGAGGTTGCAGTTACGGAAAAAAATAGACAACTTTTTTTTTTTTTTTTTTTTTTTTTTTTTTTTTTACGCCTCGTTTACTTATGTATGGATATGAAACATGAGATAAATATCTGGATTACAGTCTGTGTATATTGATTATAGACTTTCCTAAAGATTTTACTAAATAAATTATGCTTATATTTTAAATTACGTACTGAGCTATATTGCGTTCACTACTATTTTTAATTCAGTGAGAATACTTGAAAATTAATGACAAATGACAATGCGCTTATTCACGGCCTACAACTTAAATTTATATGGATTCGTCCTGCTTCTAAACAAATGTATTAGGTGACAAATGATCGTTATTTGATATAATTTTATTTTAACGGAGCACACACAATGGAAAACTAGTTTAAACATATCTTTTGAAGAAAAAAAAACCATTTTAAAAATAAAATTTAATACACATATAAAATAATTTTAAGAGAAAATATATTCTTGAATAAGTGATTTCTTTGAAAGAGAAAATTCGGTGTAACACGTAACGGAGGTATAAATACTGGTAAAACGGATGTATATTTTTTGTTCATTAAAGAAAAAAAAGATCATAACATTAATTTCAATCAAACATCTATAAATATATTACGCTAACGTACGTGGCACAGAAATTGCGATTATTTGTTATTGTCTAATGGCAACGCCCGAGAAACGCATCTCATTGGTTATTGCGAAAAGTCCTTTGCAGGATTTAGGGCGATCGGGTTTATTTACATTTCGCCGTAGAGGAAAGAGCTCCATGATGTTTCCCTCTTTCTCTGCAATTATAGAGCTTCTAATTATCATTTGAAGTGCCCGTAAAAGATCTTGGTGAATACTTGAAAGTGAAGAAGAAGCCGAATTAAGAACAGAAAATTTAAATAGATTGAATCGGGAATAAAGTTAAACACAGGGCATAAGCGATCGCTAACATAGGCTTAATAACCGCAGAGTGCACGCGTTGCTTCTGAAATCCAAATTATTGATTTAAACGTTCCGGGGGGCACAACTGTGGAACTTTGAGTAAAACGTGCAATTTCTGCATAGCACTATATTGGAAATGCGAATTAATCAGCAGCAAGAAGTTTAAAAATTTTGTCATGACGTCAAGTGATTTTGTTTACTTCCTTCTGTACGGATCTGCGATTCGAATTTCAGGTTCATTTAAGAATATTATTATGGGCCCACCAGAAGTAAGATACAATAAAACCTGCTTAGACGAAACGACCAGTGATAAATTCCGTTTTATGCAGGTTATTTAAATTGAACAAAGCATAATAACATTTTTGGAAAGAGAGGGAAGCTGTAACTTTTTTTTTTTTTTGTTTATTGCAGGATTCCATTAGAAACAGGCTTTGCTCTATTAGAAAATAAATTTGCTGGATGGTACTTTTTAAAACATTCTATATAGTAATATTTGCTTACAATTTTATTATTTCTTTTTCAATTATTACAGTTTATGTTGTATTTGTAATTGCACTCTCAGAAATGAATACTCAGATTTCACGAAATTTTCTTTGTTTTGACGAAATAGTTTCCTGGAAAATGCTCCGAGAGAACATTTCGTCAAATTGATGAAATTAGTTTCTTCATTTGCTTGACGATATAAATTTCGTCAATAGTTTCGTCAAAAGAGGGCTGGTGGCGCCATCTCTCAATCAGTTTTGAAGCTCCAGTATTTGACACGGGGAAAGAAAAAAAATCCCCTCTCTCTTTCCCCGGCGTGATTCGAACTCACGACCTTTCGTATGGGAGGTCGCTGTTCTTCCAAACTGGCTGCTGGGGGCTTGAAACTGTTTGCTTTTAGACTGATATAATGAATTCTACTTCGTATTTTATTTTTATAACGTAGATTGCAATTTTATCGGGCTGCTATATTTTCTGAAAGTTTTAAGGAAAGCTAATTTATTTTTATGGTTTTCTCGTATCAATGAATAATTATAATATGGCTTGATTAAATAATTTACAACTGAAATTTTCTTTGATCAATGGATGATTAGAATATGGTCTGGTTAATTTGTTGCTCACAAATAATGAATTGTGAAGTGCATATTTCGTGAGATTTTATCACTTTGAGTAGGAGGATAAGATTTTAACACTTTATTGTTTATAAAGAGGAGAGGGATCAATTATGTTTATTTTTAATTTGATTGAAAACATAATATACTTCTTTAAAAAAAAAATATCCTAGAAGTTTGAACTTTGAACATTGAAGCGAAGGGGGGAGGGGGATGCTCTGAGACCTAGAAGTTTGAAATTTTATTGACCTAATTTTCTTATTGGATGGTTTTGAAAAACTCGGGAAATTTATTCTTTTCGAATTAAAACATAACAAACGACAACATATAAATAAAATAATAATAATATTAATAAGCATTCCTAAATATTCTAACAGCTAAAAAAATAACTAATGAAGAAACAATAACTACCTATATTTCAGTATTTTCTGAAAAGCACTAAGTGCTGTTTTAAAATAAATTATTACATGACTAACATAAACAAGCAAATATCTGTTTGCTAAAATCGTAGGATTTGAGGAAATGTTTTGAGGAAATGTGTTGAGTCTGACCGTGATTGAGGCAAAACTTTCGTCAAATATTTGAGGGTTTACGTTTCGTTAAAAGTCACGTGATGTTAATAGGAAATGATCGTCAAAAACGACGAAATACAGCTCGAGGATTTCTGAATCATCAAAAGGGAGAGTTTTATTTCTGAGAGTGTGCTTTTTCATCTAAAGATTTTAAATAAAAAATTAAATTATTGAACATATAATTAAATTTTAATTGAATTCATCAATTAATTAGGAATAAAAAGAGCATGAGACATATAAAAATGGAAAAACTTAACCTGTGAATTTACACAACTTTGGAACTGAACAAGAGTCGGTCCCTGGTAATTTGCAGTCTCCACTCCCACTCACCTCTGTATGCACCTGCGATAAAAATTTCAGATTCATTTAAGAATATTATTAAGGCCCGCGCAACGCCTGGCGGGTCAGCTAGTATGTTCTAAATACGTTATATTATGTAAGTAACATTTAAAAAAGTATACACTCTCAAAAATAATCTACTTAAAAATGGTCATTTCTATGTACTCATATTTTTTAAGTACAATTGCTTCAAAAAGGAGCATTAATCTACATAAAAATGAAAATTTCTTTGTAATCGATTTTTTTAAGAACAATTAATTCAGAAACGTGTACATGATATTTTGAAGTTGTGTATACTTATACTTGATTTATAAATGTATGCAGGAATGAATACATATATTTTGTAATTTAAAGTCTTAATATTGATGTTTAAATCCTAATTTTCTGATAAACCCTTTTCTTAAACCGAATTGACAGTAGGGATTTCCAAGCTTTTATTTAAAGATATGTCTATATTTGTTATAATATTTAATGTATAATACACACCTTTCAAATTTATTTACAATTTCATTAGAAATGTTAAAGAAAAAAAAATTGTTTAAAAATTGTTTTATTAGAAATTAGAATATTTAAGAAAGGGAAAATTCATCTCTACTGTTAGCGATCTTCCGTCGCTGATTCATAAAAGGTGTCATTTGGAAGCAGCTGGTAACTGCTCTTATAGCACAGTCAGTACAATACTGATCTCCCACTTAGAGGACTCGGCTTCAAATCACGGGGCAGGTCATACACAAAATTTCAAGAATTAAAGTAGTAAATTCGTTGTTCTTTGCTCCAAAAATTGTAGTTCTTTGCTCCAAAAATTGTAGTTCTCTGCAATTCAAAAGTACCGTAATTAAAAATGGTGATTTGTCGGTTCTCTGTAATTTCGCTTTTTTTTTTCTTATAGTGTATGTGTGTTTCTATACATACTTATTTTCGAATCCATGTATGTACTCAAAAAATGAGTACATGCGTATTTCAAATTTAAGAGTTAAGTACTCGGAGCTATTTTAAGATCGGGAAGTGCTCAATAATTAGTACAATTTACTTATTTTTAAGAATAGTGTTTAAACAGTGTACTCCATCAAACATTATCTATCATGTTCTGAAAGCGTAACTTATATTATATATAATGACCTCCCTGTTGAATAATTTAAACGTGGATCGTGTTTTTTAAGCCGTTTCATACAAGTTTCCTTAGTTACGTAAGACTAATTATAAAAATAGAGTTTTGCATTTAATACTTATAATAATATTTATTAAATTCAGTATCCCTAAAGATTTTTAAGCATGAATAAACTGTAATTTTTTCTTCAAAAAGTTAAAAATATTTGCAGCAGTTACCGAATAACTAATTTTAATTTTATATATTTCGTTGGAAAATAAGAATAAAATATTTCGGGAAGCTATGAGAGTTCTCGGAGTTACTTTTACAGTACACAATATGAACAATCCTATAAAATTAAATAACGGTCCGATGTTTCAAGAATTCAGTAGAGATAATGAAAAATGATTCACTGTGTGAAAAGAAGTTAAGAACTGCATTTGTAATCATTCTTTAAATTCATATGTTCTAAATTGGGACCATTGGCCAGTATACGTAAAATCAGCTTTATATAGGTCGAGAAAAAGTTTATGTTCAGTTTGTGTTCTGATATGTGGAGCCAACATGCAAACCATGCTTTCTATTTCAGATACAAATTTTCAAAAAACACAAAAAACTGATAAATAAGAAAATAACTTGTATTTAATTCTCATTTTTATTGTGTATTTTTATTACTGTTTATTAGAAAGAATTGCAAGCATACCTAAGATATTAAACATAAAACAAATTAATAAAATGCATTTAATATTTGGAGAAATCACGTTTTGACTGAATTCAGAGGAGGAAACATGTTTTAATTGTTTGACAAGTGGATAAAATGCTTTTTGAATGAAATAAGTTCTAACTCACAAATAATACAATAGCATTATTGTATTTGAATAAATACCGAATTTCAGTTGATTATTGTTAAAGTAAAATGACAGATTATGGTACCTAGTAGTATTCATTAAATATTTACTAAATAAATACTCGTTTGCCAGAAATCCACTTCAAATTTTAAAACCAATATCTTCATCTAGACAGTTATACGCATATCCCTCTTCTTTATTGCAGGCTTATCAGTCATGGATAATGTGGTTGTATCATTTGAATATATCATCAGGTTGATTTTGCCACTGTTCACTATACATTACCTTCAAAAGTTTTTTAACATCTTTGTTCTTTTCAACTGGTATGGCGTGGCTAAGAGGAAGATATTCTAAAACAACCCTTTGAACAAGGCAACAGTAACTCCCTTTTTAAGAAGATTTACATCATATTCTTCATTTAGATCTTGAAATCTATAATTCTGGAAGCCTTTAACTTTAACAGTTCTCTTACTTTTTCTAAAACAATCCGTTTCAATTGTGATATGCATGATAGGTTTCGAAAGTACACATTAAGTGACAACTGTGATTGGCAGACTGGAGAAATCACTGCTTGATTGGATGCAGGCTTTGGAGGAAACACTCTTTGATTGAAACGTCAAGTTTTAAAATTGATTTATAATCGGAGAAAATTTTTTTAGTAAAAAATACCATTTATTTCTGTTCAATTTAACACAGAGTTCATAAAAATAACAATAACTCATTTTTTATTTTTTTGTGAGAAAACACGGTTTGAATGTTTGCTCCACATATATGGTAGCTAATAGATATAAACACAAATTTCATTATCTATTCGAATAGTTACAATTAAATTTTCAAAATTCCAGCTGAAGACACATAAGCTTATATATATATATATATATATATATATATATATGTATTTAATTCGTCTTACTACTTTCCATACAATTTAATATACTTAAAATTATATTCTATTATGCATTTAGCGTAGAGAGAAAAGCTATAAACGTGAATTACCGTAATGATGATACACGATGCCTTCCGACAATTTGATGATGAATAAATTTTAACTTTCGGAAGGAGTACACATATAGACTTAGACGTATTTTTACTAAATATCTGTAAGTGGAACAGAATGTAACCTTTTCTCTAAACCTTTAAACTTATTTGCCGAAGTTGCCAAACATCTAATTCAAATTCATAAATTTTGGCGGACACATAACAATGAATTATTTTCGCAGAGTCAGCTGCTTATTGAAAACTCGTTTTATGGCATATCTAAAATATCGTTTGAATCTAAGGAAAAGCATTTTCTAACATTGTTAGCGTGTTAAGTGCATTGGATGGCTGTGGTATGATTTAAATAAGAATCTTGTTACTTAAGACGCTGATATTGCTCATAGTAATGTAACACTAATAATAGAAATACAGTTGTACACTACAAAATCAGAATAGTATTTACTCACTAAAATGCATTAGAAATAGCGAATCACGAGGCAAAAATTTAGAATTGTTCATCGAAAAATTTTATTAAAAATATTTAATAAATGAAGATAAATTTATATTTAATGCGCAATTTTAAATATAAATTTAGGTTTTGATTATAAAATTTCTACAAATAAATACAAATAAAGTTTTAAAACATTTTCACTTATTTAATTATAACGTGTACAGTAACAAAATGGCTATAAACAATCCCATATAAAATGAAAATCGTATATTTCACAGAATAGGAATAAGGAAAAGTTCAATGACCTGGAGGCAGGCCTTACCATAATCAGATTTTTGATAAAAATTGGTGTGTGATTTTATTGTCATTATATGCAACTTTTCACAGAACAGGTACTTGAAAATTTAAAAAAAAAAGAAATTTGACTCGCCCTAGTACGCATACCAAAAATCTTTTTAAAGCGTCTATGTTTCACTGTGTATGACGCTAATAATTGTTTTAATTCTTATTCTTTTGTATAAGAATATTTACTGCTGTTACAAAAATGACTTACATTCTTTTTCAGTGTTGTACGTGAAATCTTTTTTTTTCAATTTATTTATTTGTGATATTGCTACATTCAATTTAGCTTGCTTTTTAAAATAAAAAAATGGTATAAAATACAAAGTTGAATATATTATCACTTCTATATACATAAAATCCTGCATAGAAGTCATTGGTCGTAGATATCAATAGGGCACATAATAATAAAGTAGGAAATTATGTATTAAAATATATTCGTAAGTTTTTTGAGAAGTTTACCATCCTTCCCCTCCCCCCCCCCAAAAAAAAAAAAAATAAATAAATAAATAAAGCAAAATAATTTTCGAATTTTCTAAATAATTAAATTAATTTTTATAATTTATGTACTTTATTTCAGTAATTTAGAAAGTATAAAACGAGATATGAAATCTGATATAATAACATATGTTCAAAATAATTAATAAAAAGTAATTATTAAAACTTTTACAATTATTACAACTTCCTCATATAAAAATACGTGTGTGAGTGAATGCTCGCGTATGTGTGCCTATTTTCGGATGTAGCTGCGTGTGCGTGGGTATATATATTTATGCTTGTGTGATATATATTATACAGTTTAATTATCAAGACAATTTGAAAAAAAAATATATATAAAATCTACATTAAATTTTTAAAGAACTTTATATTTATACAGCTGCGCTTAACTAAAATTTTAATAGAAAGAGTGCCTTATTTTAAAAAAAAAATCTATTTGAAATAGGTATTTTCACAGAAGCTATTTTTACATCAAGGGGAAATTATATGGAGAAGAAAAGTACAAAATTCAATTTATGTTATGAAAGCACATAATCCTAAAAAGAGTTCAAACTTTTCACGCAGAATTGCAACTTTTTACGCAAGCGGTTATTTTCCTAGAGTTTCTATATATCAAAGGGTATATCATTTTTTGTTACTTTTTAGATATTACGCTTACTTTTTTGCAACGAAAATATAATCAAATATATAAGTAAACCATTTACTGTTCTTTATGTAGTTGCGAGCGTTAGAAAAACCCATAATGTAGACGTTTCATTATATAAAGAAGTTTATAGCTGAAGATAGTTAAAAATCTTCAATCAGACACCGTTTTAAAATATTTTATGGAAATTGTATTTGTATTTTGAAATAGACTATTTGTATCTAGGTTTAATTTAGTGATAAATGTACATTTTTATAAAACATATCATAAACAAATCCTGTTGCTTTTTTTTTTTTTCGAATACAATTAATTTTAATCCTCATTATTACTTTACGCTCTTCCGACAGATTTATTCAAAAAAAAAAAAAATCAAAGATCTGTCTTTTCTCACAAAAGCTTACTTGTTTATGAAGGCTATTAAATTTTGTATACTTAAGTTATTAAAACAGATACTGTATGTATCATTAAATCGTTTTATTCAGTTACCTACCAATAGTTATGTAACAGAGAAAATAATTACTTTGCATAATTGAAGTATATGCGGATTTTTAAAAGCAAAATACCGTGCTTTACAGATTTCAATTAATATAAATACATTTTAATTTCACTTATTTGTGGCTATACATTTCTTAAAACTCAGGTTAGTAACTAAAAAGTTGGTTTATGTGATTAAAATTAAATGTTAGTTAACTTTATATATATAAAAAAATGAATCAGTTGTCTCTGAATAATAACAAGTAAACTTCAGTCTGGTCTCACAAAAGTTTAAGCGTTTAACAACGCCATTGAAATTGTTTATACTTAAGTTAGTAAAACATATACTCAATACATCATCGATTTGTTTTATTCAGTTACCTTCTGATTTTTATGTAACAGAGAAAATAACAGTTTTTCATATTTAAAATATAAATATTCCAAAAAAAATATACAATTAATTGTTAATTTTATTAAAAAAAAATTAATAAGTTATCTCTAAACTATAAAAAAGAGGATTTGGAAGAAATAAGCGATTTTTTTTCTATCATTGAACATTAATATATTTTGTGCAGCTGTCATTAGGAGTCAAGTGCGTTAAAAGGAAATTTTTGTAAACCATACTATACTTTTCAATTCAGTTCCACTATAATCGCATAAGATATCCAATCAATCGTTGTGAACTATGAAATTTTATTTCTGTTGAAATATTTTTGGCACAAACAATAATTATACAAAAATGATCGATAAATGTCAAAGTTAAGACTTACACTTGAATTTAAGAAAATTATTTGCGATATTTTTCAACCTAATAATATACGAATATATAATCTTGTTAAAAAATAAATATACAAGTAATTATATTTAAACATAATCAGTAGAACAAAAGGAAAAATGATTCAAATTATGTTTCTAGCTAATTATTGTTACTCTTACATTCCAAACATGATAAATTAACTCAATCACCGTTGCATAGCGTTTAAAATAGTACATTCTGCATATGTAACTGTAGTAGCTGCTCAAATGAAAAATTATTTAATTCTCACTGTTATGATTATGAATTTAACTTAAATAAGACATATGTAGATTAAATATCTCCAAAGATTTATTTCCGTGAGCGAAATATGCAATTTTCACTAAATCTTTAAAATTGCAGTAGTTGGCAGCATTCTAATTTAAATTCGTAATTTCCGTAGGTCTCATAGCGTTAAATTATTTCACAGAATCAGCTGAATTTTGAAAACTACTTTAATGACATATTTGAAATCTCGTTTGAGTACATAGAGAAGTATTCTGAACCAATTTTATTTAGTTAAGTGCTGTCAACGCCTGTGGTGAAGTAGATTAAAATATGCATATTGCGTTTTATTTTGAATTTTCGAAGGTAATGTAGAATTCAGAATGTAATTAAAATAGTAAATTTTATTAATAAAGTAGTGTTAATTATAAATGCATCAAATTGCATGTAAGGGAGAGTCAAGTCAGAGCGTGAATAAGTCTAAGATGGATCTCTGATCAGGCGATCTTGCGCCACTCAGGCCGTCAAAATGCATCAAATTTAGATATATAGATCAAAACTTTATATTTACACCTAAAAATAATTCATTCCTTTATAATTACAAACAAATAAGATTACTTAGTTTTTCAATATTCACATACTGTTATTTCATTTCCTACTTTTAGTTTATAATAGTCGGATTTTTTCCACTTATTCCTGAAAACATCATAGAATGCAAGAATGGATGCACTGTAAAAAAAAAAAAAAAAAAAAAAAAAAAAAAAAAAAAAAAAAAAATTGACCAGTTTTCCTGTAGGAATCAGAAAAATTGTTGCCCTTATCGTACCAGAAATTTTTCCAGACCCAGCTCGGAAAAAAATCCGTAAAAAAAAACACTCCTGGCCCGGCCTATAGGCAGAGGTAGATTTCGAAGTTAAGTATACTAATTTCACAAACAAAAACTAAATCATAATTAGAGATAAAGCCACTTTAACAATTTTATCGGGCCGCTTTTGACGAGTTTTTATTTCATTTTATATAATAGTTGGTTTTATCAAATCATGTTAAGGCGGTGTTCAAAAAATACTTTTCCATGCTCAACAACTCGAAATTTTCTGGCACATTTTCAGATTTATTTTTAATAGAAAAATTATGAAACGTGCTGACGTGATTTTTGAAGAGATTTATAAGCGACCTGTGTTTTTATCTTTCGTTCAATTAATTAAAACTTGATTTATAAACAATTATTTTCTCGGTAGGACAATATTTTTTCGTTTCTAATACAATAGCTTGGGAAAATCCTGATTAAAATGCCCATCGATCATTACGATCCATTATATAGTTTCTGAATAAGAGAACCTACTAATTAGATGCGTTTGAGAGCAAAAATGAATTTAAAAATGAATAAGAAAATAATCAGTTTTAATTTGAATACACCCTTAATAAGATGATTTTTTTCTTCAACCGCTATGTATTTTTAATTTGTTTTTGCTGTAAGAATTGGTCCTATCAAAAACTTTTCTATATAAATGTTGTAGACAATATTAAGAAGGTATATGATAAATTCATGGGGATTTTATATCTTGTGAATTGATGGAGTTCTGGAGTTTTTTCTTCTTCAACTCCCCTTTTTCTTTTCGTTTTTAATTTTTTTTCGGTAAGAATTGGTCCTATCAAAATCTTGTGAATATAAAAGTTGAAGATAATATAAAGTAGATTTATGCTAAAATTAATAGGATTTGATATCTTGAGAATTGACGAAGTTATGAACTTTTTTCTCCCAAAAACCCTATTTTTGCGCCCCTTGAGCCCATTTTTAATTTTATCAAAATTCTGTGATACATAATTTTTTGGCCCTATTTTTTGAAGTAATAAAAACTTATTTGATATGTACAAAAATTAAGAAGTTATGGGGTTTTTTCGGTTTTCACGAAACCCCTGACTATTTCTATCCCCTTGGTCCGATTTTACCCATTAACGAACTTGACCGAGCTTTTATGCCCCTTGATCTTTTGTATCAGTTTGGATGAGATTGGTGCAGAATTGTGGAAGTTATCGTGTCCAGAAGAAAGGCCCTTATGGTCGGAAAATTTTCCGGTACCATAAGGGCAACTATTTTTCCGATTCCTACAGGAAAACTGATCGGATTTATTTTACAGTGCACAGTTAAGTAAATATTTGCCTTTATGAGTTTTAATTATTATTAAAAATAAAACATGTTTCATTGTCATGCTAAAAAAAGTACTTATTCCTTAAAAATAATGTTTGTAGTTTTATTATGTTTATAAAAAAGCTAAATTCTTTGCGGTTAAATAAATATAGTAATTAATACATTATTTCTATAAAAATTAACAATCATTAATAATAAACTATCTCAGTAATTTTAGTAAAATTAAAAAAATTCGAGTTTTTTTTTTTATAATTAATTATGCATTTTTTTCATTGATATTCGTTAATAACTGACTCGTGTGAAACATTGATATTTTAAATGATTAGTTTGTCACATTTCCTATGTTTAAATATAAAGTAAAACCAATAGTTTTGTAAAAGAGTTGTTAGAGTTCGCTGCTATATGTTTTTGATATATGCTACAATTATCTTGTAAGTATAATCCTTATTGAAGATTTCTTTAACGTGCGCAATAGGAACGTATCAAAATATTTACAATATGGAAATACAGGAAGAAGATATACTAAAAATAAGCCATTGGGACCACAGTATATATATATGTATATATATCTGAAGATTTTCGATGTAAAAATGCTTTAACATTTTATATATTCAATTTTATTACTATTTTCAAACTATATTCGTGATATTTCTTAAATTTGTTAACAACGATGATAGCATTTGTTTTGAATTTTCCCCACTTACATGTACATCGTGATTCTCCTATTATAACATGGAACTACCACAATTCAGCATATGACGCGAGATATATTTAATATTTAATGGCAAATATATGTTTACTGTAGATAGGTAAGCAGTCGATAGCTGACTTGAGTATTAAAACTTAAAATGAATTGCAAAAATCCTATTTTACAGAAACAATCGCTTTCGATTAGTCTTTTATTATCTACTTTCTGTAAGTAAAGTCGCATGATAGTAATTAAATTATTTTGTCGAAAGATAGACTCTTGGACGATAGACATTTTTCAATTACTCCATGTATTCAATTTATTTTTTATTCAGACTAAAAACGTGAGATGTTCTACGATGAGATCCATAGATGTTGTTATTATTAATTTTTGGGGGGTTTGATGTGTGTATTCGACTTGCTGTAATGGGATGACCTAAATAAATGTTATGTTTTGTGCGTTTAAAAAGAAAAAGTTATATTTATCGTAAAATAATTATAGTTTTTAACTAAAATGTTAAAAAATAACTAACAATTTGGTAGCAGATCAATGGTTTTAAGGGGATTTTTGTATTTGAGTGCACAAATAAGATAAATAAAGAACTATGAATTGTATCGAAACTAAGCCAAGTGGAATGTAATAATTTGTTCCAAGTGGACTAAGCCTCAATAGGAAAAAATTAGGAGGTATTGAATTTATATGAATTTAAAAATAGTTAGGAAGATAACTTAAAGTGTTTTAACTATGTATAATTCTAATATCTTTTGAATACCTAGAATAGAACCGCTAAAAAGTAAAAAATATAATTATGGAGTATGCGAGTTGAAGCTTTAATTAAATCAAAATATTTATTTGATGTTATGGAAAGTCATGAACAGATAAAAAATGAAGGTGATTCCGACAGCTTAAAAGCGCTTCAAGCATGGTTAGAAAAGAATTATGGAGTTTATGGTATAATTATATTAACGTTGTCGGCTGAACAAACGATAACAGTTAGATGGATTAAAAAAGCTAAGGATTTATCGCAATTACTTAAAAGCGTTATGCTGGAATTGAAAATCAGAGAAGAATTCAATTAAAAACTAATCTTGTGAGAATAGAGAAAAATGAAAGAGAAACAATAGAAGACTATTTGATAAGAGCTCAATGGATAACTAATGAAATATAATAATTGGGTACAGAAATTGATGAAAGTGAATTAATTGGATTTATTATAGAAGGGCTTCGAAACAAATATAGTGAAGTAACAACTGTGATATCATCAAACTCAAATATAACTTATGAAGTAATGTCAGATACTTTGTTGAGATATGAAAGAAAATATGACAGATTTCTCGAAAACGAGTCTGAAGCATTAGGCATTAAGCTAATGAAAAGAAAAAGTTCATTGTTTTGCTTGCCAAACCATATAGCGTGGAATTGTTATAGTAAATCGAATATGACACACTCGCGAAGAAATACGGAATATACGCCTAAGAAAATTTCTCAAAATTGATATAGTAATAAATTTAAAGGATTTCAAGCTGTAAGAGAATATTCAGTAAGGTTGGTCGAAAAACCGAAATATTTACAATCTAAATGTAATTAGAGCGGAAAAGTTGCCTTTTGTAATAAAGAATAAATTCGTAAAATATTCTACCAATTGGTTAATATTTTTTACCACCGCAAGGGGGCCAATGTTTCAAAATATTGCGAAAACATGTTTTTTTTTTTTTCAATATTTTTTTTTAATTATCCAAACGTATGAATACAATTTCTAATAGGACGCAATAGCTACATAAAGATATAAGAAATGCACAGGTTTATTATAATAAAAACATAGCTTTTACTGCCGTAAAAGGACCATATTTTTAAAAAAAAAATGTAAAAATTTCAAATTTTCGGTTTTTCTAAATTTTTATAATTTTTATAATATGTCTAGAAGTAAATAAAATTACTTTATATCTATTGATATGTCATAAATTTTGCTAACTATTTGTCATAGGCCGGAAAATAAAAACGGTAATCATTCATTGTTCTTGACGATCGCTTCATCTACTGCTGTTTTACTGAATATCAGCAGTTCATATACCACAAATCACAAAAATTATATAAAATGAATAAAATATTTTACCATTTTATTAATTAAAATAGGGTAATGGCTATAATTTTCCTGCAATGTATAAATTAATTTCTACTACCTATAATTTTTACATAAATTTGGTTTCAGTAGATTCGGAAATAGAAGGAGGGGGAGAACTTATCTTTGCAATAAATTTTTGACCATATATCTCAAAATACAATAAGTAAAATTAAAAGAAATGTATTTTTGAGTGCAGCGTTACAAATGATTTCCTACGATACCCCACACGATATACAAAGAAAATATTTTTTTTTTCTTCAGGTAACATAATTAGGCCCTCTGCATTTTTCCTAAATATATTTGTGAACTGTTAATAATCTGTAAATATGTGGGTCAATAGCCCTTATTACTTTCCCCCAATTTGAACTTCCCACATTCCATAGTTTACGAGTAAAACGGCTGTTACCGACAGGCAGACACACGACCAATGACCAATGCAAGATGTTTTGAAGAGCCTATTATAGTCGTAATGCTCTAATTTACCCTCCCATAGCAAGTGATCAATCAATTTTTCTTAATCCATAGATGTTTTAGCAATAGTGGAATTCCTTACGAATTCCTGAGCATTGGAATGGTAGAAAGCAAGCCAGTATAAGTGGGGAAGGTAGAAAAGGCCCCAGACCATACATTTAAAAAAAATAAATAAATAAATGTAGTATATCAAAACACACCAATATAGGATTAGAAAAACTTTATAAAAATAGAAGTTTACACTTAAAATAACGAATTTTGAATAGAAAATGGCAAGGATTTGACGGGTAACTTCAGCAGCCAATGAGGAAGCGAAGCGCAACGAATCAAACTACCGGAAAAGATCAATCAAAGAGAAAGGATTGAGACTCCAGCCTAACTGGATGTCTCATAGAGCTATGAAAGCGCTCAGCCAATCAGCAATTTCTGAGCAACGAAACATGTTATTTCTTCAGAAAAAGGGGGAGAGTGGGTCAGGATGGGACAATCTCTTTCTAATTTGACGGCTAACTTCAACAGCCAATGAGGCTTCAGAGCGCAACGAATTAAGATCCTTTGTCTGAAAAAGGGAGACCTGGGGCCAGAGTATCTTGAAATCATAAGAAAAACACATGAAAACAAGATGAATTTTGATAGAAAGTGGATGTTTACCTGTACCAAATGCTTAGGCAGGAACGATGTCGAGGAAATACATTGAAAAATAAGAGAATAGAGTTTTAAATAAAGGAAAATTTTGAAACATAGTTAGAATTTAGAAAAACCGCAAAGATGCGTTTAAGGTGGTTCATTCCTCCTTCTTTTGGAAGGTGGGCAAAACCGTCATCACGACTAAGGATGACAAGCGGTCTTTTCTCACCAACAGCATTGTCAATACTGTAAGTTTTAATTGACCGCAACGCTTCGTTGGGTATAAGAATACGATCTCTATGAAATTTTTGTGCGATGTTTTTAGTAACTTGCGAAATTGGTCGACTGTTGAGATTCTTGTGAATTACATCCTTCCAGACGAACGTAGTTGCATTGACAGCCTATCTTAAAATGGTATTCTGAGCGATTTGAAGTTTTGCAGTTGAGTTTGCAAATAGATCCCCAAACAACTGACCCGTAAGTCATGGTAGATCTGATAAAGGATTTATAAAGCAATGGCTTGTTATAGAAAGTGACAGACAGCTATGTCTAGCTAATAAAGATTTGAAGAAGGCCTTGGCAGCAGCCGATTTTGAACGTACATCGTATAACTGCCTTTGCCAGTTGAATTTAGAATCCAGATAAATTCCTAAATATTTATTTCGTCGACCCAGGGTATATCTTCATTATTAAGAGAAAGATTAACGTCTGGGATGATAGATTTTTTAGAGAAAATCATGACAGCAGCTTTCGTAGCATTGATTTTATACGTCATTTCCTGAGCCGTTTAGAAAGAGCCTGGAGATAGGTTTGGAGTTGTTCAATCACAATGTTTAATGAGATGTTTCTGAAGAGTATGGCCGTGTCATCCGCATACAATGCCATGATGATGCGGGGAACCTTGGGGATGTCATTTATATATATGTTGAAGAGCCAGGTGCAAATTACTCCCTTTTGGAGTACGTCCGCCTTGATAATGCATGAAGAACATATAGAATGATGAACTCTGACAGAGAAGGATCGATTTTTAAATAGTTATAAATAATGAGAATAAGTTGAGGGGAGACTTTAGGAATAATTAGTTTGTAAATTAGAGCTTCATGCAAACTCTAACGAAAGCTTTTGGAATGTCTATGAATACTACACCAGTTTTTTTCTTTACTAAGGAAACCCTCATGAATGAGTTCACTTACTCTCCAAAGCTGGTACTGCGTAGACAGTTTAGGGCAAAACCCGAACTGCTCCGGCAAAATAATCCAATTGGCAGTAACAAACTCTTTCAGACGGTTTGAAAGTATGTATTCATAGGCTTTGGAAATACAAGAAAGTAAAGAAATAGGTCATAAGCTAGAAGGAGTTCTGCCCATGTTTTGGGATTGGTACTACCAGCGCTCGCTTCCAGCAATCGTGAAAGATACAGAAGTTAGGCATAGTATTAATTAGAATAGTTAGGAAAAATATAAAATTTAGGGGAAGATACATTAACATATTAGTAGAAATGCAGACTAGGCCAGGCGATTTATTTTTTCAGATTCTCAATATAATCTGTAACTTCGGAAGGGGTTGCAGGAGTGAGAGTATTATTATGATTTGTGTTAAGGAACTCTTCAACTTTGTCATTAACTATGTGAGTTATTCTAGGATTGATGACATCTCGATTAAGCGTAAATTGGTTTCTATAAGACTGTCAGCAATGAGTTTAGCCTTTTCAGAGTATTTATAGGCCATTCCATTGGGGCCGTTTACGGCCGGAATGTGTGTACGTGTCCTACGGATACGGGACGCCACTGACCAAATTGTGTTGGATGTCGTAGAATTGTCAGAAGTCGATAAAGACTCAACGTAAGTGTTCCAGCGTGAAATACTAAACTCCTTGCTTGCAGTGCTAATTTAGTGATTAAATTGATTTAGTTAAGGTTTAAGAAGGAGATGTGATCTTATGATGGTTCCGTTTTTACTTTTTAAGTACGAACCAATAAATAAGGGAGAATTTTTGTTAGAGTAAACTAAGTATGCAGTAAAGATCTTATAATGATTTGATATGGAAAACTGTAAAAGTGTGAAAACTCCTGGTGTTTCCGGAATAAATTTTGATGAGAATTAAAACGAAAATAAAATTGATGTAACTTTATGTCAAGACATACTTGGAAGTATAGGGTATCTAGTAAGAGGAACAAGGCCATATTTAGCTTTCATTATAAGTAATTTTATTAGATGTAAATTTCCAAATGGGCAAAAAATGTCCGGACCAGAATTCGAACCAGGGGTCTCTTGGCTAAAGCCTCCAATACTCTACCATTTGAGCTATCGCGGACGAATTTGTTGGAACATTTTCATCCATCCTAGTCCGGACATTTTTCGCCCAGCTGGAAATTTACATCTAATTTGATTTATTTACCAATTAGAATAATTGTGTTAAAATTAATCTAGTACGTCTCAATATGCAAAAGATCCTAGAGAAATCCACTTATAGGCAATGAAGATACTTTTACGGTACATTCAAGACACTAAAAACTAAAGACTTCGAATTAAAAATAAAAAGGGGAAACTATCACTTTCTTCTGATGCTAGATGATGTACCACACAAGAATTCAAAATCATTTGGTGAATACATTGTAAAAACAGAAGAATCACTAATTGGATGGAAAAGTAATAAACAGAAACTGGTTGCGCTTTCTTAAATGGAATCTCAACTTTTTATGTTTATATGATGCAGTTTGTGAAGGAAAACGGGTAATAGGTCTCTTGGAAGAATTAAACCAAGAAGAAATGGTGAAGCCTCCAATATAACTAAGTACTGATAGTCAATCTGTAATTGATTGGTTTAAAATACAAAGAATGTATAATCGCAACAAACATATAGATACATAATATTTTGTAAAAGATTAAAGAGCGAAAGGAGACATTGAAACAAAATCTGTAAATTCGTCTCAACTGGAGACAGATATAATTACTAAGAATTTCAGTTATGATGGCATAAAAAAGTATTACAAGTCTAGGAATTGCTGAGGATTATTGACATGCGAAAGAAGGGGTTTATATGTAAAATCACTTGACAATAAATATTTTGTCAAAAGATGAACTCTTAGACAATAGACATTTTTGCGTTACTCCATGTATTCAATTTATTTTTTATTCAGACGAAAAACATGTTCTACGATGAAATTTATAGATGTTATTATTATTGTATTTTTGGTTTGATGTGTGCATTCGAGTTGCTGTGATGTGATTGTCTAAATAAATGTTCTGTTTTGTGTGTTTAAAGAAGTCATATTTATTGTAAAATAATTATAGTTTTTAACTAAAATGTTAAAAAATAACTAACTCATTCTACGTTGTTCAAAATAGAATTCCATATATGTACATATTTTTAATCACTGAGCAATATTTGTTTTATGTTGCGAAATATACGCAGATTTTTTTTAAATAAAACTTATCTATTTAAGTTTTGTGATATTAATAATTTAATAGGAACAGTGCAGCAAAAAATAAATTATATTTGAGAAAACTTAACGAGAACATAAAAAAATAATATGATATTATAACATTTTAATTATTGTTAATTCTAAAAAAAAAAGTTAAAAAAAAATTTTTAAGCATTTTAATAATACGAACTAGATAAATTTCACTGCTGCTTTTTTTCACAACTTTACAATATTTTTGGGGAAATTCCTTGTTAGAGTATTAGTTTCTTAGTGACATCTTGTTTTAAAGAAAAAGAATGAAGCTTAATGATTGAAAATTTTTAATTTAAATTTTTAATAATATATAAAATATCAGCCATGATGTAGAGTGGCTTGGAAAAAAACTATAAGAATTGAATTCTGTTATGTAGTTACAAAAAAACTATAAAATGCATTTTTAATAAAACAGAAAGCAATTCAGATTTATCGGACTATATCGAATGCACATTAGCAGAGAAATCCTATATTTTGTTTCTCATGAAATGAATCAATCAGATGATAAAGAAGGTATGTGACAAAGAAAATTTAGTATGTCACATGATTCAATATAATCAGTGATCTATACGCTAAATTGCTATTTGAAAAAAAAATAATAATGCTTACACACATATTAATTCATAAAGGATGCATTTGACATCAAACGCAAATAAAAATATGGAACTATACAGTTCAATTTTTCAAAATGATGATTGTGTCACTTACCACCTTCGTGCCACTAAATATTACCTTCGTGCGTGTCAGTATGTCCATTTGTAGACATTGTGCATTTAAAGCTCAATCAACTAATCAACCAACAATAAAAACCATAATCACGCTTGTCTGTGTAGTTTCGACTGACAAACATTTTTCATGGATACTTCAATCATTATTTTACAAAATCCATTTTCATCCAAATTAAGATGTCCTGCCTTACATCAAAAGAATGATTATCGAAAACACTATGTAAAAGCACTCTTAGTAATGCTAGAAATGTTTAATTGACGAAAGTTGATCCTTATTAAGTATGTTGCATATAATAACTTACGCAAATTCAGTAATTTCGAATGTGTTCTTATTTAAATATTTTGAAAATTACAAGATATTTATAAAATAAACTTTTCAAAATTGAAACTATACATATATCACTATTGTATTATTGTAATAGCCGCTTATTCTCGTTTCCAAGAACTAAGTATTTCAACCATTATCCGTTCATTGGTTGTTCGAATTGAGTCAAAACTGATATGTTCGTGTTCACCGATTATGCTGTTTCACCCAGCTTTCCCTTATTTTATTTTTTATCTGATAACATTAAGAATGGTGTTGTTTCTTTAATTTTTTCGCTTCTGTTCAGATGATTCCATAACTAATTTAACGTGTACAAGACTAGGGAGGGTTGATCTGCTTTTTACAAAATGATTTTTAATTTTTTAAATATTGAAAGTAGAATAAAGTTGTATAGATCATTTTAGTCTTTGTACAATCAGTTATCAAAATAAAATTGCTACATAAGTGTAATATATAAGGAATTTGAAAAACAATCGATTTTAACGATGAGAAAACAATGGGTCATGGATCCCCACATATAGGAGTTTTGACCAACTATATGGGAGGCTTGACCCAGTTTGTTTTATATTGAAATATTTGTAATGGGAAATAAAATCTGTTTAAAAAAGGCACTATAACTTTATACTACATGCTTTTAATATTATAAAAGAACATTTTTGAAAATAAGATGCTTATACAAACCTGTTTAGACGCAATCGCAAGTCAGAGGAGAAAAATTTTGTTTTAAACAGAATTTCGTCTAAGCAGATATAATTGTACAGCAGGGAAAATGAAATTTTAACATTTAAGACTGTTAGAGACAGGTTCCATTTTCATAGGGTTTCATGTATTTTTATGCCCGGAATTTATAGCCACTGTTCCGCTTTTTTTGTCTCCTTTTCCTACTTTTTGTGGTACTCGACCTAACAACTCTAATTGTCACCTAGTTTGGTTTCATCTCACTGTATTCATACTGGTGAAATTTGTCTACATATCTTCCAAAAGTTTTTCGATCAATGCTATGTTCTTTTGCAGCCGCATGAGCACTTAACTGATCATTATCTTATTTATTACTTTCAGTGGCAAAGTACTTTCAGTACTAAAATGTTGAAATAAGTGAATGGCACAGGAATTTACGAACAGATTTATTTCAAAATAAGAAAAAGGGTATATTTCACATACATATTAAATGGAAAAGATTTTAGCAAAATTCTGGTGCCATTGTGGCGTTTGGCAATAAAAATTAAGTGGTTTCATAAGCATACAGCTGCCTTTGATAGATTTAAATCTACTTTTTTCATACTTTTTAGCCCTTTCTACTATTTTACACTATTTCTATTTCCATATTGCAGTAATATTTAAATGGAAAAAATTCCTATCAACTTTTTCATTTATGTTTCATTTATTTTTTACTTGCAGGGAATACTATAGCAATTTTTCACATATTCCTTTAATCTGAATATTTCCTTTTCCATCACCCTATTTTACCGTGGCTTTACAGAATAAATTTACATTCTTTTTTATATATAACCATTAACCTTTCATTATGCATAGTGTAGAATAAAAATATTTCATCTGGTGAACCCTCCCGCACAGTGACTGGATCAAACCTCCCCAGATAGCCCTTTTCTAAAGAATAGCATATTGTTATGTTAAGCCTAACTTACTTTACAATCTTTATGCCTGGAATGAAAGCTCGATATTTCTGCATTACTTAAAACCTACTTACTTTAATTTCTATGATATGTTTTATCTGAAAAAAGCTTACACCATATTTCTAAAAAACGCAGCTCTTAGGTTAAAAACGCATCACAATTGATTTTTCTACACCTATTTCTATTATCTGTATGAAACAAAGACACTTGTTTGAGCATTCCAGTAGCTTTGGTTGACACCTAATGATAAAATTCTGAAATTCTTTTAAATATGAAAACTGATGGGTGGGTTAAGCCTCCCGTATGGTCAACCCTCCCTAGTCTCCCTCTATATATATACATATGTGCATTGTAAAACTAACATGAGTTCAAAATTAACTTATGTAGAAAAAGCATTTAAAATAATACTGCAAAAGCTAAGTTTGGTACCCTGTTAAAACAAAATCGCTAGCGAACGAACTGAATGTCAATTTAATACATGTTTCCGGTGTACTCTATAATAAATGCCTTTTATAATTTAACATTCACTTCAACTGAAGAATGGAAATTTCCTGCTTATGGCAGTATATTGTTACACTAAGGTTAGGTATGAGATTCTCGCTTTTTTGCACACCAGTATTTTGTTAGAGAAAAGGTTATATCATTTAGTCGGAACGTTGTATGAATAACATTTCCTCTAAGAATATACTGGTGTGCAAAAAAAAGCGGAAATCTCATCCCTGACTAAGGTTTCATCTTGCAAGGTTTTCCTGCATTAGCATCTATGTTTAAATGGGATCTATTTATTATTATCCTTATTGTTGTTGTTGTTGCTATTATTGCGCAGCTAAAACACTAATAGGAGATTTCCATAGATAAATCCTAACAAATGTAAGAAAGATAGGAAAGTATATATATATACACACACACACACACATATATATATATATATATATATAAAGTTTTATTGAATTCCCTAAAAAAAAAATATTTCTCCATACTTTTCTATTTCCAAAATTGATCTGAACTTTATTTTCGTCTTTCTTCAATACAAAATTTTAGAAATATGCCAAAAAAATATTTATGTACGCGCATATATTTTGATATTTTCAAATAAACTATGAAAGAATCAATCATTTTAACAATCGACTTTCTAAACCGAAAGAAAGAAACTAAATGCATTTCTTTTTATTAGTTCTGAGTAGTACATAAGCAGAAATACTGTTCATTGGTTTGTCCGGATCATGCTCCAAGGGAGATTTCAATGACTCAATATATACTTATACGAATGGAAAACGTGTTAGAACAGTTAATATTTTAAGCTTAAGTACATACACTTATAAATACGGAATCATATATATTCTGACACGTGCAACAAATCATGAAGAATTTTCCACAAAACGACTTTAAACCCAACAAATATTTCATTACACATTTCACATCTAAAACAACTTAAAAGTACGAACAGGACATTTCATAGGGAGATCACTGTGTATAACTAAATATACCAGGAATTATTTTCCTTGAGCACAGGGGAACCCTGCTGAGTTTTTAATTAGGATATACCAAAATCTTACAAACTTCATTATAATATTTAAAAGTTAAAGTTCTTCTGGTTTATTTTATAATGCCCATGGCTACAATTGAAAAAATACCTATTTCCCATGGTATAGAGTCAAAGATGTCTGTAGTGAATTGAATTAAATATTTATCATGAAGAAAGATTAATTTCTCATTTTTTTCTCAATTCGGTAATTAATTTAATTATATGAATAATTAAAACAAACTTTACACGTTTTCTATATTAATTTATACACCAATACCAATATTTAAAATAGTATTAGCAATAGTGCATTTTAAAAGGACATTTTTAAATATAGAAAATATATTGCTCCGAAACTCTGTAGCCAAATCCCACCTGTAATAGAAGCTGTGGAAAATCTGAATATCATTTTATTAAATTACGTAAGGAAAAAAAAATACCATACTATTCGTTTTTCACAAAAGATCTGCGCTTTATATTCTCAGCTTTCAATATAAATTTTCACAAACATGGGAGAAAATAATTTTTCATGTTGTATAGCTATATTTTCAGATTTTTAAAGAAATCTTATAATTACGAAGTATTATAAGAATGGTCATTCTGAAAAAATATACGTGGGTGGTTCAATAATTATTTTTCCTAGTGTATATAACATATTTGTGCTGCGATAGTTGATCTGGAATATCGAAGCCTAAGGCCTTAAATGCCTATATGCCCAATTTCAGAACCATAGCTGCTATATTCATATAGTTTTGGAGGGAGGGGAGAAGTTTTAAAGACTTATATATGCGGCAGTTTTTAAGTAGGTGGGTGAGGGGAAAATGCTGGTTTGGAGCTTATGAGGCTACATTTGTGACAGTGCATGAGATGTGGCTACATCACCTTGATCCCGAGTCCAAACGACACTAGTTACATGCTATCCGCTGTCAGAAATCAAGCCTCATAAAGCTAAAAATCAGCGTTTCACCCCCAATAATCCCCCTTCACTCTTCCCTCCAAAACTATGTGAATATAGCAGCTACGGTTCTGAAATTGAGTATATAGGCATCTATGAGATTACGCTTCGATATTCCAGAACAACTATCGCACTACAAATATTTTATATATACTAGGGACAACAATTATTGAACCACCCACGTATATAGAATACATTCTTTTTCATCAGACATGTATCCGATATAACAGAAATAAGCATTGTTGTTTTACATGGAGATATAAGGCAATTAAAAATAACTCAATTTGATGATTTTTTTTCAACACAAGAATGTATTTGTATTCAACAAATTCAGCTACCTTTTTTTATATTATAAAGTAAATATTTGAAAAGTACATATTTACAAAAATATAAAGTAAATATATATTTTTTAATGTAATATTAAAATTATTACATATCTCAGTAATAATAAAAATGTGATTTTGTAAAATGACATTTTAAAAAGTAATTGAATGACTTAAATTGAAAACAGTAATATTTTCAATTTTGCATTAAAATTCATTAAGTTAATATTTACATAATCGTACAAGCTAAAGCAACTTCTTTTAGTTTTTAAACGTTAAAAGTTCCTTCCAGTTCATTTTAATAGAATTACAAGAATTACATAAAGTTTACATAAAACGAAAAGTCTTTACACTTAAAAAAAATTAAATTATATATCCTACATATTGAATATTTGTAGAATTTCAATTCAGTAAGTTTTAGCAGATTTTTTCGACAATTATCTCGGAAGAGTTTTTATAATAATCTAATTCTTTTAAAATCCATACATCTGTGAATTCTGACCTAATGGACTATATAATTACTTTCCGTATTATTTTTATTTTATTTTTGTTAAGGCATCATTGTGTAAGGGAATTTTAATGGAAATTTCAGAAAGCGAGCATGGACATAAGTTCATTTATATAATTGTATTACTATGTAAAGTAATATTATTATTTCTTTTCTATTTAGATTTAAAAATAAATTATTCATAATTCTACAGCTAAATTTGAACAAAAATAAAAAAGATGAAAAAATAGTTACACCTGAATTTATTTAATTAATTACTCAAATATTTTTTTTTCTTATCAGAATTGGTCGCACTTAATTTTTTGTAGTTTTTAATATAAAAAAATACGAAATCTGGCAGCATATATATATATATATATATATATATACTCTATACCTCTATATATATATAGAGAGAGAGAGGTATAGCTATATACTCTACCTCTCTCTCTCTCTCTCTCTCTCTATATATATATATATATATATATATATATATAACTCACATATTTGATAGTTTAAAAAAAACCTTAATTAATAATCCTGAAATTTCATTTTACCAATGAGATTTAAGGGCGCTGATCACTCGAATTCTCATCCGTAATGTTAAGTCTATGGACTTTTCATGCATACGTATATTTAAAATATCTTCTCGGGAAATTCGTATTTTTCACATCTTTTTTTCTTTGTACTCTTCTTAAAGGATGTTTCTTTTTTTCTTAGTTTTCAAAATATTTCCAAAATCTATGCTGAATTTAATATTTTATGTGTTAAAAGCGGGCGAGCTGTGAGTAAGTTTTTAACACTTCCTCTAAAATTAACTTTATACTTTAGAAATATTTGGAGAACTAAATAAAAAAGAGCTATCTTTTTGGAAGTGTATACAAAAAATAGAAGTTAAAAAAATTAATTTCCATGGGAGATATTTTAAATATATGGATGCATCAAATGCCCATAGGCTTAACTTTACGAAGGAGAATTCCGAATCTGAGTGATCAGCCCTCTTAAGCAAAATAAAGATTGAAAAACGATATTTATTTATTTCATCGGTTCTTTATACGGTATAAGTGAAAAAGTATTTTATGGTTCATGCACAATGAAGCAATGTAAGTAGTTTGGCTGGCTACATAGTTGGCTACATAACATTCCAGTATATAGGTAGTTCGACTTGCTGAAATCTTCGGTAATGACTAAAAACTCATTTTATATTTTTTCTGAAAAATTTGATAGAAGCTTGATAATGTAGAATGTAATAAAGCATTTTATGTTTACTCTTAAATTGGAATTTTTTGACTTATTAATCTAGTAAATTTTTAATATAAAATTTAGCATATGATTTTTGTCTGTAAGTAATTAATATTTTCTCTTCATAAACTATATATATATATATATATATATATATATATAGCTCTATCAAAAGTATGTGAATTGTGAAATTTATGAAAAAAAGCCTGAGATCTATTGAGCTATATTTAGTTAGTGCATATAAGAAGCTGTGTTGCTCCTGATGGACTGGTATGTTTTTATTACACCATTTTAAAAGCATTATATATATATATAATATAAAATTTGAACACTAAACAATTATGTGTACATTAACTATATATTTAGATTTTAGAAAAAAAAATGTTTTATTTTTTTTTGTGGTCAGTTGAAATGTTTCTTCGTTAAGGCCGAAGAATGACATTCTGCTTCTGAGTAGTACCTTTAACATTTGTACTACAGAAAAACCCTGGTAATCAGAACTAATTGGGGACCGTTCTGCTTAGAAAAACCATAGAATATCTGGAATCCCAATATAAATAAATTCTAGAAAATGAAGATAACAAAGAATGAAAATTATGAGTAGACAGCTAACGAACCGTTTATTCATAAGCAACTGTAATAAACGCTGTAAATTATGTGCCCTTTCTCATTTGGAAAAAAAAATCTTCGACAAAAGTTCTTTAAGAAAGAAGAAGGTTTTTGAATACTACTGTGAAATATGAAGATACCCAAACTATGGTTATTGTCTATGAAATGGTAAGATATGATTTCATCGATAGAGGCTGATAGTGGGCATGATCGAATGTGGTTTTTTTTCGAAATATATGAAGTGTAAATTTTTAATAGATGTGTTAATGCTTTGATAAAGAGAGTACTTTAGTGGAAATAATGGTTTTTGTCTGGTGTGAAACGACTGTAATGTATTTTAGTTTATTTTACACATTTTAATTTACAGTTTTTATTCTCTCAACTTCTTCTAATTTTGAAAACATCTGTCTGCTAAGATGCACAAAATAATCTTTTGACTAAATATTGGTTTAGAGTCAACGAAGCTCAGGTTAATATATAAAAATAGTTTAACAATCTTCAAAAATAGATTTAGCGGAGAATAAAATCTTTGTCATGTTCTTAAAATTATGTAAGCTAAGTAGGGGAGATTGGGGATGAAAAAGACAAGGGATGAAAAGGAAGAAAATAAAATGTAGAAAGTTTGGCTCAATCGATGGTGATATTTGTTCTGTCTTAATAATCCTTATAACTAACATCAGCAATTATAGCGTTATAGGTGACGAAAGAAGAACCATTTTGTTATATAAAAAAGTAAATTTTGATTTTTTTTTTTTTTTTTTTTTTTTTTTTTTTTTACAAAAAAGTAATATTGTGATTAGCATTATAATATTTATATTATGTAGCACTGTAAATTATGCACTTTATGGGAATATCAGGGTATTTTGTTAGCTAAAATACTGTCATACAAAAATAAATTTTTTAGTTCGCTAGGTGGTTATGGGTTTGAAGGGGACAATAACTGAGGGTTTCAACTCCTCAGGTTGACCCTCTTGTTGTACCTATCAAGTTTCCTTTAGTGAAGTACAAAAAAAAAGCGTTAACTTCATATTTGGTACAGGCATGTAATACGAACTACGGATTGACAATTGTGTATAAGAGTATTCATTTGCTTTGAACTTTCCAAATATATCCCTATCTTGGCAAACAAACTAGCAAGTTGGAGTTGATTGGTTTCAAGATTTTATGCAATGGAATTTATTGTTTTCTCTCAAGAAACTTATATCCATTAGTTTAACAAGACGTACAAGTTTCAACAAAGCTAATATTGATATTTTTTTAAACCATCAGTCCGTTATGGATCGTTCTAAATATAAACAAAATATAATATATATCCATGATGAAACAAGTTTAATGGCAGAATACAAGTCGCGTAATATAGTAGCACATTTCGGTGAAAAGAAATTTTCTCGCACAACATCAGCTGAACGTGGTAAACTTCACTTTTCTGTTTTGTTTCTGCATCAGCTAAATATGTTCAATAGTATTCGTTTTCCCAAGGAAGAATTTCAAGGAGTTCAGGCTCGAAGATACCTCATCCCAATGTCTTAGACTTGATCATCAAAGTTGGTGAATGACAGCAGAAATATTTTAAAGAAGTTGTGCATTAGCTAAATATTCTAGTTGTTCCAAAACTGATTATCGAGATGGCGATTCTCTTATTTGATAATTATGAAAGCAATATAAATATTAAAACAATAAAATTTCAAAAAAGGTAATGGAATAATTATGGATATTCCTGCCGCACTGTAGCCGCAAACTCCAGAAAAGCACTCGTAAGGAATTCAAAGTACATTTTTTCAGAAAAAAAAATAAAACCACTTTTTTTTTTTACCATTTTAACATTGTACTTACTGATACTATTGACATGAATGGATTGAATATTAATGATATTGTGATAAAGTTAGCTAAACCCGTAACTACTGGGGAGACAGCTAGAGCTAAATCTTTCTTAAAACTTTTGACTGATTTAAAGTTGTTTTATGTCAAGTAGGCCTAAACATGTTATTTTTCTTGTTTTAATTGTGTATTGATTGTATTATGTTTATTTGTGTATTATTATCTTTTATTCTTGAGTAATGTAATAGCAAATAAAAGGAAAGAATGTTTATAAAAGTGTTTTAATTATGTGTGTCCATTTCAACCTTGCACAGTGCCCGTTTCATCCCTACAATGGGATTAAAAGGGACATTTCTCCCAATTTATAAAAATCCATATATATTTTTAATTACTGTACTTGAGGATAAGAGGTTTTACTAGTATCAAGGCAAAGGTTTTAGACGAGAATAAGATGCAGATTTTAATGTGATATCTTTTAACGTCATTGTTTTATACATTTATTAAGACAAAATGTCCCTTTCATCTTCCCATCTACCCTACATCACTGACTACACATATATGAAATGATTCATAAACACGGCTTTATTATAAAGGGAAACTTAATACATATGTTTTTCTAACTACAAGACATAGTGCTCACGACGTGATACGTATTTCAGTTTAACGTTCAAGCGACATGTGTGTATATGTATAATACTTCGGAATAACGTATGTATGCTATAAATCATGTGTTTAAACGTAGCCGAATAAGCATAAGCATATATCAGTTAAACGTATAATTCAAGTATACATAAATTTCAAGTATACGTATATGCTTTTTAATATTAATGGACCTCACAGCCTTACGTCACTTAACTGAGAACCACCGTAGAAATCTGCACAGTCTATTTCAAACATAGGATATAGTTATTATTAATTAAAATATTTTAATTAATTTATGTTACAGTTTTAAATTGTTTTACATTTCTAAAGTTTGTCATTATTATTGTGTATTTTCATAATGGTTGCTGTATTCACATAATATTCTAACCCCCTGCATCCATGAATATGTATGTTTTGTTTTAAAGTACTAATCAAAGTAAATATTTCTTTGGAAGCAAGTTCCGATACTCCAATACAATATAAAATTCAAAGATTAGTTTTAAATTTTCGGAATCTGTCAACAGCTTCTGGTTTGTTTGTAATATGGCGAAGTGGGTGAATCAATGTGGTATTCGACGTGGTGCTAGTAAGTTTCATCTATTCTTTACTGATTTTGCCTTTTCAAGCCCATTTCAGAGTGTATATGCTAATTTTAATGTTCTTGTTGTACCCTAGCTAGTTTTTAACTATAATTTTGATATATTTCTCGCTTTTAAGCTCAATTTAAAATCAACCATTAATATGGATCTTGGATCTTTCTATTTTAATAACATTAAAGTAGTAAAGACAAAGATAAAGTATTTCAAATTTTCTTGGGTCTAAGGAGGATATTGGTATCACATCACAATGTTCCATTTCCGATAGCGGCGTTTAACAATAATACACGTAGTAAAACATTTCATATTTAATAGCTTAGTTTTGAATTACAAAAAACCATAACATAAACTGAGGAAAAATGTTCTTTTATGCCAGTACCCGCTGCCTGCATAGAAACTGCAAGGCATGTAAAAAAGGGGCCATAATTGAAACACTATGTTTCCAGTAAAACACGAGAATGGAAGAATATAACGAATGTTTCTCAATTCCTCTAATCCGCAGACTAGCAGAATTTACGCAATGAACAAAAACTGATTAAACGTTTATACCTTCAAACTCTTGGGTAAGTTACGTATATATTGTTTCGTATAATACGTATAACCGCCTTGGCCGTATCCTACGTACCCAAAATCTGTACTACGTATAATATGTATTATACGTAATATACGTATGCTATTATAAATGTTTAATAGGTACCACTTTTCTAAACTTCAAGAGGAATCTGACAGTGCAGACGAGGATAACATTCATTACGATTCATACTGTTATGCCATTAATGCATAAGAAATAGCACTTTGTTTTGTCTAATGACACTTGGCCGTCTAAAACTACTGACTAAGTCTCAAACGCACTGAGATATTTGAAGGATGTAGTTTCGCTTAAAGACTCTGCTACACTGTAAAAAAAAAAAAAAAAAAATCTGTAAAGTTACTAACATATTTCTCGGAAACTGGGAATCCAGGAACTATTTATGTAACGGCAACAGCAAAAATTTCTGTAACAGCATCTGTTACAGGAATTTTTCTTGTTGCCATTACATAACAAGTTCCTGGAATCCCAGTTTCCTAGAAAAATTTTAGTAACTTTACAAATTTTTTTTTACAGTGTAAGGATGAAGAGAAAACAAATATGCGTATGCGTAATTATGGCGCAATATATTATGTAAATGTTGTACAATTGCCTTGGAAATGAACAGACTTTGTTCATTAATATATAATAATAAAATTGTGATAAACAGGTGTTTGTGTTGGACATTACAGTTCCATTTAATTTTGTCATAAGAAAATGTTTGTACTTATATATTTGCACAAAAAATGGGACAATTTTGTTATAATGGGCCTTTTCCACAAGAAAAACTTATTTTAATAGTAACACAATAGAAAAATTTTCAATGATAATATTTTCTCACCATTAATATATTTTCTCAAAAGTCAATTTATTTCCTAATATTGATACATACTTATCTAGATTTGTTTATAATGTGTAATTAAAATTTATTGTAATCTAAAGAGTAAAATGAAAGCATAAATTAATGCGACGTCGAAAATTGAATTGTGTATTGCTTTAAACAATAACACAAAAAATGAAAAAAATTACAATTAAAATTAAATTATAGAGCTAAACCTGGAGAATTTATGACAAGTTAGAAAATGTGTATATTATTTCATTGAATCACAAAAGAGAAACATTTTCTCATTTTATTCTTTATATCCAGAAATAATCTTTTGTGTATTTAAATAGCGTCCAAGGTAAAAATTCAGAAACATGGGAAAATATAATAATTTTTTCAAGTGCAAAGGTTTTGATATTTTCAAAGGCACCTTGAAAGTATCAATCTTTGTAACGGTGGGCATTCCGAAAAAGCAAGAGAGAAATAATATGTATTTCTTCTCAGCAATTTTGCACATTGTGTAGCAGGAAATGACTTTATTGTTCTTCCCTTGATTCATAAAGAGATAAAAAAAAAATCTCAATATAGTGATTTTACTGAAAAATACGATGTAAGCTTAAGCGATACGGCTTGTGCTTTAAGGCTTTTTAGAGATTTTTTTGTGTGTTTAAATAATGCACATTAACAAACATTTTTTCTGGTGTAAACATTTATTGTATTTTTGCATAAGCGTGTATATATTTCAATATACAAATGTGTGTATTTAAATAGCTCCAAAGTTCTCTAAACTACACTATGCTCTAAGTGCAGTATTGGTATAGGTAATGCTTCTTTTAATAACCATCTGAAAAAAATATATATATATGCATTTTTAAAAAAGTCCTTCCGGCCAGTGCCGGGAGGAAGAGGCAGCTTTCATATTCCTTATATTTAAAAAGTCAGCTTATATTATTGAAACACACAAAGCTCAGTTTAGTGGAAACCGATTATAGCCGATTCAATACTAATTTTTATTAATACTAAATAATTATGAATGAGAATTTCGCGATATTAGTCAGCTTTATCCAAGCTGCTTTTATTTAAAGTTACTTATATTTGGTTGCCAAATTTGGTGATATCTTGAAATGCCTGCCATTTTAAGACAACATGCTGGATGAGGCTAACCAGTGAACTTGGTCGAGACCTTAGTAATTCTTTTGCACATGCTCACTCACATCGGAATCGGTTGATATATACGAGAGCTGTCGCAAGCAAAAAATCAGATTTTTCAAAATGTCACCCACATTAGAAAATTCAAACTGCTATATCTGAGCCATTTTTTAAGATAAAGACAAAACAAAAAATGCTCCGAAATCCTTATATCAAGATCAAATACTTAAAAAAGAAAACTTTTTTCAATTTCTAATTTTTTTGCACCTTACTTTAAATATATATATTTTTTTTTATTTACGGGCCGCCGTTTTTAAACAAGATGGCTTATAAAGCTGGCCATCAAACTTGGGCAAGACTTGCTATATACTATCCACATGCCTTATTTCATCAACATAGGTTATAAATACGCATGTTATCGCGTGACAAATATCAGATTGTTTCAAAATGTCAGCCATGCTAGAAATTCAAAGTGCTATAATTCAAACATTTTTTAAGATATAGACGAAACAAAAACTGCTCCTGAATCTTTGTATCAAGGTCAGACACATAAAAAAAATCTTTTTCATTTTCCAATTTTTTGATACCTTATTTTAAATTTTAAATTTTTTAATGGCAGCCATTTTGAAACAGGATGGCAAATGAAGCTGGCCAACGAACTCGGTCGAGACATTGGTATGTACTATGTTCACACAAAGTTATATCCAAATCGGTTCATAAATGCTCCTGTTATCTTGTGACAAAAATCAGGTCATTTCAAAATGTCAGTTACAATATAAATTCAAAATGCTATCACTCAGCAATTTTTTTAGATATAGACGAAACAAAAACTGCTCCGGAATCTTTGCATTAAGGTCAAACATACACAAAAAAAAAATCTTTTTCATTTTCCAATTTCTTTGTACCTCATTTTAAATTTTAAATATTTGTTTATTTTTTTAAATTGCCACCATTTTGAAACAAGATGTCGGATGAAGATGGCGAACGAACTCGGTCAAGACATTGGTATGTACCATGTATACACCAAGGTACATCCAAATAGGTTCATAAATAAGTCTGTTATCGCGTGACAAATATCAGGTCGTTTCAAAATGTCAGCCACGCTAGAAATTCAAAGTGCTATAACTCAGCCATTTTTAGGTAGCTTTCATTACAAAAAGCTACCTATTGCAGCCGTTCGGAGGAAAGCGATTTCAAAAAATTTTGGTATACTTTCATCGATCATGACCCCCAGACCCCGAAACCACCCTCCGTTCAAAATTGATATATATCTATATATCTATATCTATCTATCTATATATATATATATATAAATGACCTATGTCACACTGTAACTCTCGTAATTATGAACCGATTTCGATGTAATTCGGTGTGTACATAGTATATACCAATGTCTCGACCGAGTTCGTTGGCCAGCTTCATCCGTCGTTTTGTTTCAAAATGGCGGCCATTTAAAGTTTTAAAAAAATTAAAATTTAAAATGTGGTACCACAAAATTAAAAATGGAAAAATATTTTTTCTTATGTATTTGACCTTTATACAAAGATTCCGTAGCAGTTTTTGTTTCGTCTATATCTTAAAAAATGTCTGAGTTATAGCATTTTGAATTTCTAGCGTGGCTAACATTTTGAAACGTCCTGAATTTTGTCACGCGATAAAAGGCGTATTTATGAACCGATTTCGATGTAATTCGGTGTGTACATAGTACATACCAATGTCTCGACCGAGGTTGTTGGCCAGCTTAATCCCTATTTTTTTCAAAATGGCGGCCATTTAAATTTTTTAAAAATTTTTAAATTTTGAAATGTGGTACCAAAAAATTGAAAATGGAAAAATATTTTTTTCATAGGTATTTGACCTTTATACAAAGATTTTGGAGCAGTTTTTGTTTCGTCTATATCTTAAAAAATGGCTGAGTTGCAGCATTTTGAATTTCTTGCGTGGCTGACATTTTGAAACGTCCTGAATTTTGTCACGCGATAAAAGGCGTATTTATGAACCGATTTGGATGTAACTTCGTTTATACATAGTACATACCAATGTCTAGACCGGGTTCGTTGGCCAGCTTCATCCGCCATCTTGTTTAAAAATGGCGGCCATTTAAATTTTTTAGAAAAATTTTAATTTGAAATGTGGTACCAAAAAATGGAAAATTGAAAAAATATTTTCTTCTTATGTGTTTGACCTTGATAAAAAGATTCGGGAGCAGTTTTTGTTTCGTCTATATCTATGGCTGAGTTATAGCATTTTGATTTTCTAGCGTAGCTGGCATTTTGAAACGTCCTCATTTTTGTCACGTAATAACAGGCGTATTTATGAACCAATTTGGATGTACCTTGGTGTGTACATAGTACATACAAATATATCGACCGAGTTCGTTGGCCAGATTCATCCGCCATCTTGTTTCAAAATGGCGGCCATTTAAAAAAATTAAAAAAATTAAAAAATTAAAAAATTAAAATGAGATACCAAATTGGGAAAATGAAAAATATTTTTTTCATAGGTATTTGACCTTTATACAAAGATTTTGGAGCAGTTTTTGTTTCGTCTATATCTTAAAAAATGGCTGAGTTGCAGCATTTTGAATTTCTTGCGTGGCTGACATTTTGAAACGTCCTGAATTTTGTCACGCGAGAAAAGGCGTATTTATGAACCGATTTGGATGTAACTTGGTCTGTACATAGTACATTCCAATGTGTCGACGGAATTCGTTGGCCAGCTTCATTCACCATCTTGTTTCAAAAGTGTTGCCATTTAAAAAAAATTAAATTTAAAATTTAAAATGAGGTATTAAAAAATTGGAAAATGAAAAAGATTTTTTTTATGTGTTTGGCCTTGATACAAAGATTCCGGAGCAGTTTTTGTTTCTAAAAACTTGTTCTTTTGTTTATATCTTAAAAAATGGTTGAATTATAGCACTTTGAATTTCTAGCATGGCTAACATTTTGAAACGACCTTGTATTTGTCACGCGATAACACACGTATTCGCCTATTTCGATGTAAGAAGGCATGTGGATAGTATACATTAATACCTCGACCAAATTTGCTGGCCAGATTCATCAGCCATCTTGTTTCAAAATGGCGGCCATTAAATTAAAAAATATATATATATTTAAAGTGAGGTGCAAAAAAATTAGAAATTGAAAAAGGTTTCATTCTTAAGTATTTGACCTTGATATAATGATTCAGGAGAATTTTTTGTTTGCCTTTACCTTAAAAAATGGCTCAGATATATCAGTTTCAATTTCTATTGTGGGTGACATTTTGAAAAATCTGATTTTTTGCATACGACAGCACTCGTATATATCAATCGATTCCGATGTGAGTTAGCATGTGCACAGCAATTACTAAGGTTTCGACCAAGTTCACTGGTTAGCCTCATCCACCATGTTGTCTTAAAATGGCAGGCACTTTAATAAATCGCCGAATTTGGCAGCCAAATATAAGTTACTTTTAAAGAAAAGCAGCTTGGATAAAGCTGACTAATTTCTCGAAATTCTCATTCATTATACTGATAAAAATTAGTATTGAATCTCCTATATTCGGTTTCCACTAAATTGAGCTTCGTGTGTTTGAATGATAGAAGTTGGCTTTTTTAAAATAAGGAATATGAAAGCTACCTCTTCCTCCCGGAACTGGCCGGAAGGACTTTTTAAGATATAAACGAAACAAAAACTGCTCCGGAATCTTTTTATCAAGGTCAAACACATAAGAAAAAAATATTTTTTAATTTTCAATTTTTTGGTACCAAATTTCAAATTTTAAATTGTTTTAAAAATTTTAAATTGCCGCCATTTTGAAACAAGAGGGCGGATGAAGCTAGCCAACTAACTCGGACGAGATATTGGTATGTACTATGTATACACGAAGTTACATCCAAAGCGGTTCATAAATACGAGAGTTACAGCGTGACAAAGATCATATATATATACTAGGGGCTCTGCCCCCTGCAAGCTACGCTCGCCAACCCCCGTTCAGACACCGCAGAATCTAAAAAAAAACGCTAATCTGATGGGTTTTAAAAATATTAGGGAAGATTGAATTATACTGAAAAAAGCTGTGCAGATCGCCCTGTAAACGGGTTTCCATTCAATTACCTTTGATTGCAAAAATTTAAGGGCGAATCAGTTGCTATTAAGACGTGCAATGATTGTTTTCGTTTTTGATTAAAGAGGATCAGTTAAACATTTGAAAAGAAGCTAAAATAAAATAAATTAAGTATAAGAGTCTTTGTCTCCCGGTATTTTAAAACAATCTCTATAACAATAACCAAGTCATGTTACTATCATCAACAGTTCCAGGCTTAACACTTCGCTTTTTATACTCTGGGTGTCATTTTGCTACTTTAATGTTAGCCAGGCACAAGTGATAAATCGCCAAATATTATTCTATTGCCATCATTTCATCTATATTATAATAGTTCAAGTCATCAACTGCCATAAACAAATACGGTCTGATCCCTTCGCCGTTCATATGAAAGTTTGGCAAAGATGTCATATACGTCCCATATTGGCGTGATTTTTTAACGACGCCAATTTGGGGAACGCATCAACAGCATAAAAGCAACATCCGGCTTACCATATGAAGCAAATTAACGATATTTTGGCGCCAGTTATGTGCCCGTTCCGTATATAACATTGACGTCAGAAAAAAATCGCGCCAATATGGTACCGTAAGTTTTCCATTTAGATTAAAAAATCAAAATATTTTTTTCGAATAAAACTACATAAAAGTTTCCATGGTCGCAAATATTTTAGGTACTGTTACGCTAGAAGGATGCAAATCTCGCCAATAGCTTTTTTTCAACTCGCCAGTTAGCATTTTTTTTTCGAGTGGTAATATTTGGCCAGTTACGGTTATACAGGTTACAGATATACATGGTTACACATATACAGGTTTGGCGTGATTTTTATTTTTTTACGAAAATTTGGCGAAAACCTCGTTTTCATATACAAGTTACATATGCATTTTTGGTGTTCCTTAGATATCCCGACGACCAAAAATCTATCGCGAAACTATAAGATTAAATGCCAATAATGGTTGATCGTAAATGTCACATTCACTTGACTTTAAGCAAGTTACACGTGTTTACGTTATCAAGTGATTTTTATTTCGATCTTTTAGTCGTATATTTATTAATGTTATACTAATTTATTTGTTCTTTCGTTATTTAAAATAAACATTATGTCAATTTGTATAATTTGTATAATTAATAAATAAAATTGTATGGAAGCACATATATTTTGCTAGTTAAAAAAAAGAAAAAAAGCATCCATCAGTTTAACAATCGGCTTTTTGTGCACAAAGGGAGGAATGAAATTTATTTCTTATCATCAGTTCTGGGTATAATATAACAGAAATAGTTGTTTGTTGGTTTACTCGTAGTAAGCCTTAAGGGCGATTTAAAATACTCAGTGAAATGAATCCCATGAAGAACGTGGTGAAATTCTTGATTCAAGTAATTTAATTACTTTTTTTGGACTGTGGAATTTTTATAAATCATTTGATGCTTACATTCGATTGGATGTGTTTTCTATTTATTAAATTTACAAATAAGTTTTTAATAAAATTTTTATAGTGCAATATTTTTCTTAAATAAACAGAATTTCATACAATAAGAAAATGTATTTGTAGATATTTACAAAGTAAATATTTTAAGCGTTTGTACGAAGTTTTTTAATTAATGACGCAGATACATTCTGACGTGTGCACCTAAGCCTTGAGATTGTTTTATAAAAATGTTTTAAACTTGATGAATAGCACAGGATTGAATTTACAGCTCAAAGAACAGAAAAGTATGAACAGGGTATCTTACAGAGAAAGCCATGATATCGAACCATGTACATGAGGATGATGCTTCAAGTTTATTACCTCTTGACCCCAGGAGATCCCAGTTAAGTTTTAAAGAGGACTATACAAAGTTAATGCCCCAAATCTAAATGCATTTAAAAGATAAACCTTTGAAAAGTTATTTTAGTTTATTTTATTATGACAATGAAATTTTTAAAGAGATTCCTGTTTCATATGATATAGAGTCATGAATGTTTTTAGTGGGATTGAGTCAAAATTTTTCAGGAGTAACAAAAAAAAACTGTCGAAGCAATTTTTTCATTGTTTTCTGAATCCCGTAACATATTTAATTGCGTTTGGTTGTATGAAAGATATTTTGCACGTATTATATTTATTCCTTCATTCCAATAATTAGTTTATTAGTAGTAACAGTGTATCGATTAAGATTTTTTTTTAATCCAGAAAAGAGTTTAAAACCCTATAGCAAAATTCACCCTAAAAAAGAAACTTTGGAAAATCATTTTATGGAAATGCATAGGGAAAATATTTCTCCATATTATAATTTTTTCTCAATAGCTCTTTTTATTCTTAGCTGTCAATTCAAAACTTCACGAATGTGTAAAATAAAAATAAAACAAAATTTAACCTTATATATTTTGATATTTTTAAAGAATTTCTGAAAGAATGGAGTAGCTTAAGAATAGGCATTCTAGAAAAAAAGAAACTAATATTCTTTTCATGCATTAGATATAAAATAAATCAGATTTTCTGATTTACCTGGATATGCAAGGGATTAAAAAAATTAATATGATGGATTTATCAAAACCTGATTCTAGCTTTATTCGAGAAATTAAGTTTTTTTTCGGTATGTTAAAATTCTTTCATGTTTAATTTTTATATGTATAGAATTAAAATTATTAAATGTCTCTATCAATTTACAAAAAAAAAAAAAAAAAAAAAAAAAAAAAAAGATTATATAATGTAAAGTTTCCTTAAGTAACGGTTTCTCAACTGCTCCGATTTAAAAAAAAAATATTTAGAAAAATTAAAATTGCACTAAAAATGCAATAAAAATATATTGAATAAAGGCACTTTTTCACATCTACAAAACAGAAAAATATTTTATCAGAAATATTCTCAATTTTCTTATACAAAATTGTAAATTTGAAAATATTTTTTTATAAAACAGCTGTTTTTGGACGCCTCCAAGTTTTTTTTTTTTTTTCTTAATTTTACAAAATTTACGAAATTAATTTTGGCAATAACGATGCAAAACTGCTAAAATGGTAAATAAAAGTTTGCCATGAAAAATTAATTCAGTATCGCCTTTATGTTAAATCTCTTTGAACATTTTATATCAATTATGCGTTGGGAGATAACAGCAATAAATAAAATCTCCCAGTATGTGTAACATTGATTTTTTGGGAATCATGCAAACACGCAACGTGGTGATACAAAGGGTTAAATTAAGAAGGGTAATATTTTTAATTCTAATTTGAATTGAGAAAGTTAATATTTACATAGTCATACAAAGTGCAGAATCTTCTTTCAACTTTTAAACGTTAAAAGGACCTTCTAATGTGTTTTAGTAGAAGTGCAATAAATTTATTGAATTTCATTTTAGTGAATTTAGAATGATTTTTAATTAAATTATTTGTGAATAAGTTTAGTAAAAATCTAAATATTTCGAAATCACTACACCTTGTAAATATGATGTAAATCACTATATACGTATTTCCAGGTATTTTTTTAGTTTCTTTCTGTTAAAAAATCATTGTATAAGAATTTTTATCTTATATTATAATACGAGCGAAAATTGTGCGTGTGTGTGCATGTAAATTTTATCTTAAAAACGGCTCTAACGACTTTGACTAAATTTTGTTTTTTACCATTTTCGAGTTCAAGAAGACCTTTGGGCTAGGTCATTTGCTCAAGAAAATTCGATTTGCGGGTCATTTTGGGTTATAATGGGTCAGGGTCAAGCTAATTATATCTAAAAAACAACTCAATCCACTTTGACTAATTTTTATATCCAACAGTTTCAGGGCCGAGAAAACTACTGGGCTATGTCATATATTGGAGAAATTTTCATTAGTGGGTCATTTTTGGTCACTTCGGGTCGAGCTAATTTTATCTAAAAAACGGCTCTAAAGATTTTGACTAAATTTTGTAATCTAATGTTTTGGATTACGAGAAGTCCAATGAGCTAAGTCACATGTTAGAGAAAATTCAATTACTGGCTCATTTTTGGGTTACTGCGGGTCAAGCTAAGTTTATCTAGAAAACGACTATAACGATTTTGACGAAATTTTGGTTTCTATCGTTTTCGGGTGCGAGAATACCATTGGGCTAGGTCACATATTCTAGAACATTCTATTAGTGGGTCATTTTGGGTTACAATGGGTCAGGTGTCAAGCTAATTGAATCTAAAAAAATGCTCAAAACATCTCGACAAAGTTTTGTAATGCACAGTTTCAGGGCAGGAGAAGACAATTGGGCTAAGTCACATGTTCGAGAAAATTCGATTTGTGGGTTATTTTTGTGTCTCTGTGGGTCAAACTAATTGTATCTAAAAAACGACTCAATCAATTATTAAAAAAAAAATTGTATTATACCTTTTCTGGGCATGAGAAGACGTGTGGGCTAAGTCACATGTTCGAGAACATTAGATTACTCGGTCAGTTTTGGGTCACTGTGGGTTGTATGTATGTGCATTTAAAAAGAATGTATTTAAAAAGAATACTCAAAACATTTTGACAAAATTTTGTATGATATCGTTTCTGAGCATGAGAAGACCGTTGGGCTAAGTCATATGTTCGAGAAAATTCGATTAGTGGGTCATTTTTGGATCACTGTAAGTCAAGCTAATTGTATCTAAAAAAGTCTCAAAGCATTTTGATAAAATTTTGTATAATATCGTTTTTGAGCAGGAGAAGACCATTGGACTAAGTCACATGTTCGAGAACATTCCATTAATGGGTCATTTTTGTGTCACTGTGGGTCCAGTTAATTATATCTAAAAACGGATCAAACGATTTCGGCAAAAATTTTATTACATCGTATTCCAGCACGAGAAGACCATTGCGATAAAAATTATGTTCGATAAATTAGATTATTTGGTCCTTTTGGGTTACCGTGGATCAAGCTAATTTTTTTAATCTATAAAACGACTTTAACGATTTTGACTAAATTTTGTATTCTAGCGTTTTCGGGTTCGAGAAGAGCTTTGATTAAGTTGAATGATCGAAAAAATTCGGTTAATGGGTAATTTTGGCTCACTATGTCTCATTTTTTGTAAATAACTGTTAGATTAAAACATAATTTTTTATTAATTCTTAAGTTAAATCCGAAGAAAGGTGAAACGAAAGGTGAAAAAATAGTTGCACGGCATTAACTTAATTGATTTAGGATTACATTTTGCCATATTTTTTGCTTTCCAGAAATGATCTGAACCGTGTGTGTTCAGTGTTTAATATAAAACTGTAGAAATTTGAATTTCATTTTTTTAACCGTATTATAGGATAACTCCGGAAGAGTCGCCGCATACGGGATAGATGCCACACCCCTTGTATTTCTTGTAATTATCGATAGATGGTCGTCCAACGCACAGTAATGGGCGCAATGAGATTACTTTAACCAGTGTATAGCGTGAATCTCATTTCGATGTTTACTTGTAGAAGTACAATCCTTAATTTGACGTAAGTGCATGATTTCACTGTCCAAACTTTTAAAAACGGTATGTTTAAATACTTTCCATACACTAATTACTAAGTGCATGCACCATTTCGAAGTCAAAACTAAGTATAGCGTTTGTATATAGTACTGTGTGTATGGTTACACCATTCCCCTTCGCGATGACAGGTAACTCTGATAGCCGACGTCATGCCGCACTGCTATTCCGGTGTACATGCCGCAGTTTCTTTGTACGGGATTATTAAGTGTTATTAACTTATCTTTTTCTTTTGCACATATTAACCCTGTTAGACATGTTATCAAGTTTACTAAAACCAAAGGAGAAAAAGGGGAAAATAAAAAGTAAGAAGAACAAGAAAGATGCAAGTCAAGATGATAATAATGAAAAATTGGATTAAGAGTAAAGCAGACGTTCTTTGCAATCTACTCCAAAAAAGAGGAAGTGTAATTGGCTTCGTTGCATCATGTGTTTAAATGTAGTTACATAAAACTGTACTTTCGACACTTTTTCTGTAGATTGTAGTCGAAAAATAGGTATTTTAACCCATTCGGGACCGTAGGTGCATATAAGCACCTTCATAAAGAGCTTACAAAATTTGTTTCTGGCACCAGTAAAAAAGAAAAGTAATATTTGCTTTGTTTAATTAGAGCATGTTCATGATTATTTAAGTAAAGGTAACTTCTTTTTAAAAATTGGACCAACCGAATAAAATTTGTGTAAAAGACACCGGTCTCGAAAGGATTAACAAATAAATTATGTGAACACAATTTTACTTTTTTCTTTTCCCTTTCGAATACATTGATGTTACGTTGTTGCTGAAATAACAATTAAAATTTAATGTAAAAAAAAAAATGAGTCGATAATTTTAATAGTGAAAGTGGGCAACAATTATTAAATTGAATCATTTAGTTTTATTTTGCTATTACATCGTTAATTATAGTCCAGATATGAATTTTTTAAATATTTTTATTTATATAATTTCATTCTGTTCTTATTACAAGTGCGGCATAACTACCGATTAAGTGCGGCGCGGCGACTCAGCCTGAATGTAAGGGTGACACGCACCAGTGTAATGTTTTAGATTTTTTTTTTTTAATTTCATAAGAGCAAGTGTTTACTGAAAATCATCTAGATACTAAAAGTATAAAACTACTTTTACATTTGAGCTTAAAATACAACTTATTGAAATGTAAGTTTTTTTTACTTTTTAGAATTCAATAAAGTTACTGTGCGTTCAAATCAACAATCTATTATCATATCTTTAAGATCTACATAGATACAATCTTTTAGATAATGTTTTTAATATATTTTCGGCTGTATTTAAACGTTAATACTTAAATGTTACAAGAGTAACGGAAAACATATAAAAGTTTTAATAATAATAATAATAATAATAATAATAAACTACTTAAAATTTTTATACAAAATTTCTTATTCTCTGATTTCGAGGTATAAGACATATTTTACATTAAATGTTTTGTTTATGCAATGCATGGAATAGGCTCTGGGGAGTTGTCACAAGAGTAACAAACGTCTGTGTTACAAGAGTACACATAATACTTTTGTCGATAGTTTAATATAAAACTGCATTACAACCAAAACAAACAGAATGTTTAACGTTTTGTTGTTTTTTCTCTGTTATTAGAGCAGTTCTTGAAATAGTTTTAGCTATAACTAAGGTTATTTTGTAAATTTTAAGGAAGATAAATTATCTTTATTAGTGTTTTTTTAATGGGTGGATTTATTTTTATTCATTTTTGGTATTACTTAAGATTATAAAAGAATCATGACAAGTAATTAAAGATATAATAAAACAACTCAACTCGTGTCATTTTTGTGTGTTTTCTTTTATTTTGAAGCATATGGTCTTTGATTAGATATTTTACAGGCTTTGTAAAGTTTCGTTTACTAAATTCTGCTATATAACCTACAGAGGTTCTTATTATAACACTTATGGAAAGGATTCTGGTAGTATATTTTAAAGGAAAGATTTTAATATTGCTTCTTATACACGACATTGTTTTAAAGAGCAGGAAAAATTCTGGTAAGCGCCAAAAATTGTAAAGAAAAAATGAGAATGAAATTGAATAGGTTGTTGTGATAAAGAAAGAAAATAAAATATATTACGATAAGGTGAAGAAAAGTCTTAGAACCAGCAAAAGCTTCAGCAAATAAATGGAAATATTAAGAAAAGGAAAAAGTAGAGAACTAGCTAACCTCAGATACTGTAACAGAAAAAAAACTAACTCCACAGCTTTGGAGAATTTCATGTCGATGAAGATTTAAGAAGAGGTCATTCTTCAGCTAAATCTACGTTAGTTAAGTGTGAAAAAGGTCACATAATTTCATCAATTCTAGGGGACATTTAATAAGAGAATACGTTTCTTGTTTAAAGAAGCTTTCCTAAATTGAAAAATTGGAGTTTCCTTTGCAGCTTTAAAGCCTAGTTCGATAAAACAATAAAAAATTTCTCATCAGAATATCTCCATTTCTTGCTATCACGAAAACATTCAAACAATTCATAATGTAGTAACTGGTGTATTTCCAGCATTAAACATTCCTGTGGTATTTTTAATGCCTTTGTCTGCCAAGATACATGATAATTAGAATTTAGGAATTCAGAACGTCTAATTTGTAGAGATAACATCGAAGAATTATTTGAAACGGAAGTCCATAATACAGAACTTCTTATAAGTTATTGTAAATAGCAAAACGTTGATAGACGTTTTGCAATTGACAAAACGTTTATCAACATCTTCTCAATACTGTTACTTTTTCAAACAGTTGATAAACGTTTTGAAAAAGTAACAGCTAAAGAAACCATTTCTGATTGTTTAAAAATTGTCCATAGCAACTAAATCCATTTCTGCGGCACACATTCATTGAAACTTATACAAGGGATTATTTTCGTAATGCCAAAAAATAACCATTTTTCAAAGACTCAGTGGATTTTCTGGATACTGTTTTATTTTCATGCCAAGACGAAATTTTGGTATGAAATACTACATTACTGATAAATTCACAAGCGACTGTATTTTCAGCTTTTTATTTAGTATGATCCAAATAAAGTAAAATGTTATGCTATTATTTTAGACAATGTAACTCATAATAAATTTTTTGTATTTCATTGAAATGCTTTCGTATGTAAAATTTCAACATTGTATCTTTAAGGGAATTTGTATTTTACTAAAATGTACCTGTTTTCCTTTTTTATATAATGTTTGCGCTTTCCAGTTTAAACAAAAATATAACTATTCAAATATGCCTGCAACGAATCAGACTCCTTTCTCAATTAACTTTAATGGGCATATTTTTTATTTCAAATACTCCTGGTCCCAAATACAACAATAAAGTTTCCTTACTTTGCGAGAAAATACCTACAGCGAAGGGCATTCAACAAATACAATTTTTTAAAACCATGAAAAATGACACTATCTTCTACAAATCTTACACTAACATGATTCGTACATAGAATTTGTGTTTCATTAAATAAACCATGATACAGGAGAAGTTGCAAGTGATATTATTGATAATGAAGACAATGACTTATTCTGTTAAGTAGCAGAAACTGAGAGGTTGTTGTGTGGTTATAGTGTTTGTTTATTTTACAATTTTTTACATTTTTTATGTTATTTTAAAATTAAACCATCATTAAAAGTTGTTCTGTGTGGAAAATAATTTTTTAAACTTATTTTAATTATTTTGCTTAGCATTTAAACTGAATTTTTGCTAAAATTACATTATGGACAAAATGTCACAAGAGTAACACTTAGCATTTTGCAAAATCAAATGTAATTAATTCATGTATTATCAGATGAGTTCAATGATTAATGCTTTTAAAAAGATATAATTACTCTGCTATATTTTGTAAATTTTATTTCTATAGTGTCATATATTTCACAGAATTTTTGCGTCAAACACAATTATTGAAAATTTCATTTTTTTTGTGGTTACAAGAGTAACAAAATTTTCATTTATTATCTAGCCAAGTAAAATGCTTTTTGCTACAAATTGTATATGGTTTAAGAAAGTAGAGTACGCGTATTTTTAAGAAGTTGCATCAAATTTATCTTAAATATATTTTGTAATAAAAGAATTGGAAATATATATGGAAATTTGCTCTGCTGGTCACAAGAGTAACAGTGGGCGTTCCCATATATAAAATATTTATTTGTTTAAAAGACGTTATTAAAAATACATTAAAAGTATATTGAAAACCTATATTGACATGTTTCAACTCTTTCACAGAGTCGCCATCAGAATGTATAATGTATGTAATGTATAGAATGTATAACAGAAATTACAAATACAACGCATATGAAAACTGAAAAAAAAATCATCCAAAGGGAAAAATCTTCGATTTTTTTCCGTTTGGAATATATATTGTGATATGGTTATTAGTGGAGCTAATTAAGACTTATTACTCTTATTTATACTTACATTTATATATTTATATTAAAAAATATATTTTATACTATTTATTAATTTATTGTGGTTCCATTAGGTTTATCTAGTATGTTTTAATGATACAATGTCCTAAGAAGGACATTCTGTACCTGTGTAGTGCCTTTAAGACTTGTAGTACATTAGAATCCCGCTAATGCAAACTGTTTGGGAACATTACCTGTTCAGATTACCTAAAATTCCAAAATAAATAGAGCAGGAATATAGGGGAGATAACAGATGATGAGTATTATGAGTATATAGCTGACGGACCATTAATTCAAAGGCAACTTAAAGGGACGTTGTAAGGTATGTATACCTTGTGATTTATTAAATGAAATCTCCCATATCATTCTTTAAGAAAGAGGATGATTTTTGAATACTTCTTTGATATATTAAAATACACAGTCTATGAAATAAAGATTAATTCAGGGGTTCCATTGGTTCACGCTCTAATTAATAAATAAAATTAGATTAAGCACTTTTAAAGATAAATTTAGTGGAGAAGAATAGCCTTGATATGTTGTTCAAAATCATCTAAGCTGTGTGAATCATGCTACTTTGTGTCTATGTTCATAGCTTTAGCGAGATAATTTTAGATATATATTATTATTTAAATTGAGATCTTTTAAAAGAGTGAAATATCTATTTTCCATCTACTTTATTTATTGAGTTATTTTTCGAATTCAAAATATTTCCTACCAAGTAGGACTGTCCAAAGTTTTGAAGTTTTTCTCATTTAGTAATGCCGAACAATCATGGATATTAGAATGATCATATCACATCACAAACAAAACCGATTTGAAGTAACATATAAACACAGTTTTGTTACAGAGGGGTTCGTACAACCCCATATTCTAATGGTCAAGATGAATCTGATAGTGAAGAAATTTATTATGCAGGCAGTATTCAATTTTAACATTCTGATTGCGCAAATGTACCAGAAGTACTCATCGCTATGTAATTTAGTATTCGAAATGAACAATAACTAACGAAATCCTCATAATTGAGTATATAATGTATTTAATTTTCAGATTTACATGATGGCGATAGAAAAATCTAAAAATTCCTTCTGTGTCATATACATATCGAGTATATGCGTTAAGCAGTCCTTAAACGTTTTGTATATAAAGTATTTTTTTCTCTTATTTTTTTTCTAATGATGCAATAATATACACAAAAAAATAAATTTGAATACCTTGTAATATATTTTCTTTTTTATTTCTATACTAAAAATATTTTTTTTTTATGTATATGAATAAATTTTGACCGATCTAGAAAGGTACCAATTAACTGGATATGGAATAGAGAGGTTCTATACTAATATCCTTTATAGTTCACTCAGTTCTCTTACAAGGAGAGGGCCAACCTTGTTAATCACAGATTTTGATTATTTTAATATATGTTATAGGGTAGTGACCCCTTGGTCTCAGGTTCAACGGATTTTCTCCAACGCTCCTTAGTTCGAGAGAAACCGGGGGGGGGGGGGTTCTAATAGTAGTACACAACTTAAATACTTACTTTGTAACAACAAGGATAGGTTAGTCTTAGCTCAGTTGGTACGGCGTCTGCTGGCTGATCTGTGGGCACGGGTTCGGTACACGAACGCGCTGCATTTGTTTTTCTCATTTTTTGTTTTATAAATATACTTGTGATTATAACTTAATCATTTAAATTAAAAATTTCAATATCATACATTAATTATAATGTTAGCAAACTTAAATTTATCATATTTTTATTTTTAAACTATTATTTCTCATCCTTTAAAGAGGTTTAAACACTTTTCAACTATGTCTGAAAGTTTTAATAAAATATAATTATAATAAATTGAGAAGTTAATTGTAAATAGCCATGAAATAAATAGTAACACGTATACAAGCAATGCTGCCTGTCTCCATTGGTTTAAGTTCCTATGTTTTCGGATATTTCACACTGTTTAATGTTTGCTTTTTTGTAGTCGTGGGTTGACGTGGTTGTTTTTAAGTTAATTTAGTGCTTGTCATTTTGTTCATTTTTGTTATTTTTATTTTGTGTCAGTTCAGGGTTTTTGTATATATTGGTATAGTTTTTAGACATATGTTATATATATATACATTAATAAATTATATGAATACATATATTAAGTACATTAAATTGAATACTGTCAAAATACATTACATACTCGAAATCTTAAAAAGGCATACAGTCATACTAAAAGAAAAAGAAACCTGCAGAATTTGATACGGAAACATATTTGGCTGAAAAAATTTAGAAAGAATGTGGTAGATTTGTGACAGATTTTTATAATATTTGCAAGAGAAGGTTTATAAGAAATATTATTAGAATTATAAGAATTATTAGATTATAAGAAAAATTATTAAAAATATTTTTGATTGGGAATAGTGGTCTCCAGAAATCTGACCGCGCTTACCCTCGTTAGAAATAACACTATATTATTTTGTAATTAAAAGTATAACCTGTTAAAAGTTCTATTTATGACACAATGCATTGCTTTAGTAAATGAGAAAAAAAATCAAATTTCCTACTCCTACGGGCTTTTTCTACAAAACATTCTACATGATAGTAGAAATGAATTGCTGTACTTACAATGTAAGCAATTTTGTGGTAATCTAAAAAAACTTTATCCTTATTAATACAGACCCTCAGGGCCTGATTAATGCACGGGCCTCCGGGGCCTCGGCCCTGGGCCCACCAATTTCAGGGGCCCACAAATTTGTGTGTATTTTCTCACAATTTAAGTTTTTCCAATGTTTCCATTTTATATTTTGGTCCCTGACGTAAAAACAAAGTTCTACTGTAATAAAAAACTTCCATATTTAATTTTTCTGTAAAAGTCCTTTTCAATTTGAGAGTACCTATACTTTTCCAAACTTGCCGTATCCAGAAAATCAAATTTGGGGAAAAGGCCAAATACTGCATACTGTGTCTATTGGTTTCAATATAAACGCGGATTTTACAATGTCAGAATTATAGTTTAAAGTGATTACTAGACTATTAGGGAAAACACAATTTTTATGATTTTGGATAAGGCGAGTTTTGAAAAAGACGTCCTCATTTATACTTCAACATAAACTGTAGATCATAGATGTTTGTGAATTATGCAAATGCTTATTTGAGAGAGTGGACGGTAATTCATTTTCTTGATTATTCTTGTAAGTTAAATTTTTTTTGTAAACTTGAAAGTTTCACCCAAACAGTTTTGTCAGCTCATCAAGTAAACCTACATTTTTTTCTGAAAGTGTCGCCGGGAATGGGGAGGTAGGGGGGCCCAACCTTTTAACAGGACCTGGGCGCAACTTCAGCTTGATCGGGCTCTGCAGTCCCTACATTCATACTAAAAGAAAAAGAAACCTGCAGAATTTGGTGCGGAAACTGTGGCTGGAAATATTTCCAAACAATACGGTAGATTTGATATAAATGTTTATATTATTAAATTTTTATAATATGTTCAAGAAACAGATATTTAAGAAATTTTACTGGGATTACAAGAAATTATTATATTATATTATATATATATTAGATCTATTATTGAGAGATGAAAATTCCAAAATTGTGACAAAACCTGTTGTGGTAGTTATGATAAAATAAAAGAATATCCAAATAAAATAAAAATAAAAGCAGAAAGGTGATAACAGGGAAAGCAAAATAATTGAAAGTGCAAGCATACGTATTACAAATTTAAAAATCTTTAATATGCAAAAAATCGGTTGTAATTTAATTCTCATGCTAATTTTTAATATAATTATGCTTGTTACTTTAAAAACAGAATAGTAGTATTATCGCATTGACTTCCTTTGTTAAAGCAAAGCGTAAATGATGTTTCTTTAAAATCACGAATTGACACAATTGCTCAATATCATTGCATCGATAAAGAATATATGAAATACATTATAAAAGTGATTTAAAAAAAATAACAGTTTTATGATGCTTTATACAACTATTTAGTTAAAAGTAAAAAATTAAATAGCTTAAAATTATAATTTATATACAATATTATAAATTTTAATTGACAATGAGATTATTAAGTTATACTTACAAATATATTTATAAAACAAAAAATGAGAAAAACAAATGCAGCGCGTCCCGGCATTGAACCCGGACCCACGGATCAGCCGGCAAACGCCATGCCAACTCAGCTACAACCAACCTATATTTCAGTTACAAAGTATGTATTTAAGTTGTGTACTACTATTAGACCTCCCGGTTTCCCAAGAACTAAGGAGCGTTGGATAAAATCCGTTCAACATGAGACTAAGGGGTCTCTACCCTACACCATGTATTAAAATAATCAAAATCTGTGATTAACAAGTTTGGCCCTCTCCTTGTTAGTCACACAAGAACTGAAACTAACTGAACATTGGATCAAAATTAATTTACAAACAAATGTATTAGCAATGGGAAAATAAAGAAGAAAATTGTTAGAGTGTATCAACCGCAATCGAGAAGAGAACGATTCCCTTTTAAACTACTTTTCGCCTAATAAGGTACCACATTTATTTCAACTACATTATAATATTTAAACCAAGATCATTGAATGTTTACATTTCGATGAGCATGCCGTTATAGAAATGTTTCGTTTTAACAACTTTTCCTTCATTAGCGTCTGACTGTATTTGATTCCATTTTGATTTAAAAGAACCCTAATTCATTCGTTGATTTATAATAAAACATAGGTAACGTTAGAAATGGTTCGCATGTCTTTTTATTGAATTACATAAGAAAAAATATTTACGTTTATTTTTTCAATTTCCATAAATTTCTACAATTTATTATCTGAGCTTTCAATATAAAAATCAGAAATATGAGAAATAAATGTTTATTGTGGAAAGCAGATATACTTTGATATTTCAAACGAAACATTAAACAACTAAATTTACAATCTACTTTGATATATTTTTTTAAAGGAACGACATATATTACTTTTCATCTGTTCTGTATATTTTATAACATAAATACGCTTATATATTTGTTAAGTATCAATGTAACAAAAGAAATCAATATATCAATCATTTATTTAGAAGGTTATGGAAGCTTGTATTATGTATCAATTTTTATTTTTATTGTAATATGAAGCATTTCACATTTATGTTTATATTTATGTTTATATTTTTCAAATTCTTACGACTGAAAACTTCAAAAATTTACACTATGGTTTACTTTATAAAAAATTGCTATATCATTTTTCCGATAAATGGTTTGAAATAAAAATATTATGCTTTTGACCAATGTATTATAATTTATAAAGTTTTTAGTAAAGCACAGCAAAGGCTTTTAATTTTTTAACATTGGAAGGTTCTTCCAAATGATTTTGAAATAATTTTGTATGTTGATGAATGTAAACAAAAACGCATTTTCTTTAATAAAATTAAAACATCTAGTAGGTGTCACATAATTATATAATAAATTATTTTTTATCCATTAATATAATAATTATATTAATCCCAGAAAACACACTTCCAGCAATTAGTGATCTTAGTCAGTCGATCCTTTAAATTATTTTGTGAGCCTTTGGAAATGAACGTTTAATCCTACACTGTAAAAAAATACTGCCAGTTTTCCGGTAGGAATCGGAAAAATAGTTGCCCTTATCATTCCGGAATAATTTCTGACCCAGCTCGGAATAAAATCCGTAAAAACTAGGGAATAGTCAGTAAAACGGTATTTTACGGATTTTATTCCGATTTTATGGATTTTAATGCGAGCTGGGTTGGAAATTATTCCAGTACGATAAGGGCAACTATTTTTCCGATTAATACTGGAAAACTGGCATTTTTTTTTTTTTTTTTTTTTTTTTTTTTTTTTTTTTTTTTTTTTTTTACAGTGTACGCATATCATCATCTGTAGAAAATATTTTATAGTATAATTCTCTGACTTATGATAACATCATTTAAATGAAAATGCAAATGATTTTTTGCCATAGATCGTAATTTAATGGCATTACTTTGTGTTTCTGTAAACTGAATATCAATATTGCTTATCCTATTCTGATGAGAAAGCATAGTGTAGTCCATCTTAACATTGCCTATAAATCTCTTTATCTTGGCAATATCGTAACTTCAGTAAAATGCACCGCAAACGATTTCACTGCATGTACCATAAATGAAACTCTTCTATGTGTTCCTGTAAAGTTAGACCAACTATACATGATACAAACTAAATTTTCAGTCTAGAATATTTTATAGTAACAGGCGGCAGACTAAACGACAAAGACAACTCATAAATACTTTTCAACTATATCTGAAAGTTTTAATAAAATATAATTATAATAAATTGAGAAGTTAATTGTAAATAGCCATGAAATAAATAGTAACACGTATACAAGCAATGCTGCCTGTCTCCATTGGTTTAAGTTCCTATGTTTTCGGATATTTCACACTGTTTAAAGTTTGCTTTTTTGTAGTCGTGGGTTGACGTGGTTGTTTTTAAGTTAATTTAGTGCTTATCATTTTGTTCATTTTTGTCATTTTTATTTTGTGTCAGTTCAGGGTTTTTGTATATATTGGTATAGTTTTTGGACATATGTTATATATATATACATATATAAATTATATGAATACATATATTAAGTACATTAAATTGAATACTGTCAAAATACATTCCATACTCGAAATCTTAAAAAGGCATACAGTCATACTAAAAGAAAAAGAAACCTGCAGAATTTGATACGGAAACATATTTGGCTGAAAAAAATTAGAAAGAATGTGGTAGATTTGGGACAGATTTTTATAATATTTGCAAGAGAAGGTTTATAAGAAATATTATTAGAATTATAAGAATTATTAGATTATAAGAAAAATTATTAAAAATATTTTTGATTGGGAATAGTGGTCTCCAGAAATCCGACCGCGCTTACCCTCGTTAGAAATAACACTATATTATTTTGTATTTAAAAGTATAACCTGTTAAAAGTTCTATTTATGATACAATGCATTGCTTCAGTAAATGAGAACAAAGAATCAAATTTCCTACTCCTACGGGCTTTTTCTACAAAACATTCTACATGATAGTAGAAATGAATTGCTGTACTTACAATGTAAGCAATTTTGTGGTAATCTAAAAAAACTTTATCCTTATTAATACAGACCCTACATTCATACTAAAAGAAAAAGAAACCTGCAGAATTTGGTGCGGCAACTGTGGCTGGCAAAATTTCTAAACAATATGGTAGATTTGATATAACTGTTTATATTATTAAATTTTTATAATATGTTCAAGAAACAGATATTTAAGAAATTTTACTGGGATTATAAGAAATTATTATATTATAAGAAAGATTATATTACAAGAATTATTAGATTATACGAAAGATTATTAGAGATATTTTTGTTTGGAAATAGTTGTCGCCAGAAATCCGACCGCGATTACCCTCGCCAGAGACTACATTAAATTACTTTTTAGTTAAAACCATAAGCTGTTACAATTTCTAATCTGATAGAACTGTCTGATAGAACGTTCTACTTCAGTAAATTATGAAAAAAAAATCAAATTTTCTGATCGTACGGGCTTTTCCTGCAAAACTTTCTACAAGATAGCAGACATGAATTACTATACTTACAATGTAAGCAATTTTGTGATACAATAAAAGATGTTATTATTTGGAAAATAAAACATCTATCTATCTATCTATATATATATATATATATATATATATATATAATGACAAATGGGATATGGTGTATAAGAACATAAAATCAAACGAAATACTTATTTGAGAATTTTGATTTCAAAGGTTAGTTAGAAACAAATATAAATTATAATTTAACTATTGTTTTTTTATTTTCCCTTATAAGGATTTCGAATTTTTAAATGATTCTTTTTTAAAGTACAGTGAAATAATTATACTTCCACTACCAACTTTTACTTTAAACTTTTAATCCAAATTCTAGAAATGATATTAACAAGGGAGAAAAATCGCGAAAAAGGCGTAGATTGTGAAACACTTCCAGAATCTAACAGAATATTCTTAAGAAATTTCATTTTTGCATACAATAAAATATATCATAGGTGTAACTTATTTCTTTTTCAAAATTCTTTTGCGCGTCTCTGTAAACGAAGATAAATGCTACGTAATCTTTGATCTATATATAAAATATTGTAGAGCATGCCAGTGACGCTTTTTAATATCATTATATTTGAAGCATCATAACATCGTTAAAATGCATCGTTAACGATTTTCTCTCGTAGATCATACTATAAAGGAATTCTTTTCTGCATCCGTGCAACCGAATTATAAATGCTACTCATTCTATACTCTTTTAGTCTACTTTAATACTGTAGTGCATTATGTTTACAGTATTGTCACATCATTAAAATGCATTGGAAATGATATATCTTTTTAAAAACACAATATGATGGAATTAATTACTTTGTATCTCCCTATAAATGATATAAAAAAGCTACATATTTTATTTTCATACGTAAACTTTTATAGTACATATTAACCCTTAAATGCCTGAGTTTGCAAAAATCATTGTAATAAGGTTTTTCGGCTTTCATTTTTTAAGTAAATTATGGGAAAAATAATTTAAAAAATCCTATTTTGTTTTAAGTATGGTTTACGGCTAAAAAACAGTTTTTTACTAATCGGCAATACTGGTCTTTAATTGAGAAAATAATTTTCCTTGATAAAATTCTATAATATTAAACACACAAGAATTTTAGGAACTATAATAAGAAATAAATTTTACTTCTCACTGCAGAACAAAATAGGGTATTTCACAAGCTTCCAAACAAAACAAAAAGAACATGTAGCAACAATTGAAAAAATAAATCTATCTTTATTCTTAAACAGCACAAGTGTTGCTATATACATGTCGAAAATCGATTTAATAATATTTTCAGAATGCATTTTATTGGCAACATTAGGCATTATAGCTTCAATATTATTCTAATAGTATTTTAGAAGTCTAAATTGGGTATGTTGCCGAAAAGCAACAACCGGCATTTAAGGGTTAATAAAACTTTAAAGTTGAATTTACTGAATATATTTATGAGAGTTAGAGCACGAATGAATGGCGGATATACAAACCAAAATCCATAAAAACATTTCACTTATATTAAAAAATGTTTAAAAAGCATGTATATAAACAGCATAATCTACAATTTATAAATATATTTGTTTAAAACACTGTTTTCAACTTGCAACGGATGAAGAAAAAGCAGAAAGGGAATTAAATGTTTCTGAGAAAAAGGAAAAGGCATTAGCGAACAGGTATTTTTCAAGAAGGGTGTGGTGACAGAAATATTGCGGATGAGAAAGATGACACATTACTTTTCTAGATTACATATTTGAAAATTATTCCGAGATGGAAGTATTTGCTTGAAGCATGTATAACTCAGGAATAACAAAAAGTTTTTTATTGTTTACCGGAACTTATTTTTAATTTAAAAATTGACAAAACGAACACAAATCACGGTTAAATCAACACTTAAAAAACAATTATTATTATCTTGCGATGAAAACATATGTTAAAAATACTAGTCTTAAATCATAAATCAGCAAGAACATTTTAAAAAAGTTCATTTTAAATTATTTTACTTTTCTGTAAATGCTTTTTTAACATTGTTCAAAAGTGTATATGACTTTGTTTCGTCTGCCTGCGCCGCAGCAACTTTCGTAATGGTATTTTGATTTTCACGTACTTTAATTAAACTTTCATTCGTATGTGATTGGTATAGGTAATTGATGTTTATTACAGTACTTTCACTTTTTAGCTCACGGGCTATGGAAGCCTGTGGGATAATGTGCTCACATGATCTGTATGCACATACGTATGTACGTAACGCGATAACTCTTGATAGAAATAACCGATTTGCTTCATTATTTTTTCCAGTTTCATTCTGATGAGGCGCTTCCCTGATTAGTTTATTCGTTAAGTATAAAGATGGAGAACAGAGGGATAGCCCCTTCCCTTTAATCTAGATAAATGAGTTTTTCATCCAGAGTTATTCGATTTGCTTCAAATTTGGTATACTGGTTTATTCTGATAAGGCGCTTCCTTGATTAGATTTGGAGGTTCAATATTTAAGAATAAAGGTGCGAAAGGTGGAGTAATCTCCCCTCCTTAATTTAGATAAATGGGTTTTTTATGCAGAATCATTCGATTTGCTTGCAATATGGTATATTTGTTCTGATAAGGAGCGTTCTTGATTAGATTTGGAGGTTTATTGGTTAAGTAAAAAAGGGTGGAACGGGGCTAGCCCCCACACCCTTAATTTAGATAAATGGGTTTTTCATGCAGAATTATTCCATTTGCCTCAAATTTGATATGCCGGGTCATTCTGATCAGGCGCTTCCTTGATTAGATTTGGAAGTTCATTTGTTAAGTATAAAGGGGGAATGGGGGCCATACCCTTAATTTAGATAAATGTGTTTTTCATTCAGAATTATCCGATTTGATTCACATTTTTTTTTCTAAATTCATTCTGAGAAGGATCTTCCCTGATTAGATTTCGAGACTCATTGGTTAAGTATAAAGGGGTAAATGGGGGAGCTAATACAACCCCTTTAATTTAGTGATATGAATTTTTCATGCAGAATTATCTGAATTGTTTCAAATTTGATATACAGGTTTATTTTGATAAGGAGCTTCCCTTAGTAGATTTGGAGGTTCATTGGTTAAGTATAAAGGGGGGTTAGGGGGTAATCAATCTTATTTTTCGAGTGTCTTTATTTTTTGAAATAAGAGTATACTATACAATTAATGCAAATAGCCTGTGAACTCAACGCATCAGTTTAATGGGAACTTTTCTTCTTTTTTTTACAGATTTCAAAGGCTTTATGGTTCGTTTACACGGACACACGAAATAGTTCCGCTGCGTTATGATTTATGAAGAAAAAGGTATTTGGGTATTTTAATCACGTTACACAACTTTAAACCTTACCAAAATAAGGGAAGCGATCCAGTTTAAAAGGTGAGAAAAACTATTTTTTTTTTCATTTTTTTTATGTATATAATTCGAAATCAAACTAAATAAACTGACTGAAAATATTTAGAATAGATACAAATAAATTTTAAACTTAAAACACGTACTTAATTATCGAATTTAAATGATAACAAAGAAATTTAGTTAGCAAATTACATTCTGAAAATTTTGTAATATCTAAATTTTGGAAATATTGGAAAATAACATTGAAAAATTTTTCTCACAACTTTGTTTTGTTATGTTCGTTTTCATTAACGCAGGATATAAAAATATAATAAAGACCTATCTTTTAATTCACACATATATGTAAAAAGAAAACTATACCTGCCTATAATTATAATGACCTAATAGTTTTTCAATTACACCATTAACACATTTTTTTTTTGTGTTTAGAATGTCTTTTTGAATATTATATTTATTATGACTTAAATATATATTACCTCCGCATGTTAGAATATTATTCATATAATGTTGTAAAATAAGAAATAGACGTATGTTTACTGAATGTACTTTAATAAAAACGAAACGCTGAAACTAAAAATTATCTTTTTTGGTTGTAAGGGCCTGCCCGACGATTTTATTTTATCCCATTGTGCATTTAATTTATATCGATTGTATGTAGGACTACACAAAAAGAGCTGTATGTATTACGATATATGTGCACGAATTATTTAAAATATGTTTTAAACTGTATTATACATTTGTCAATTGAACTCCATTTTAGTAGACTAAAGATTGTTTCTAGAATTAGATAAAATGGTATTTTAAAGTCTTCTGAAAAATCGGCAGTGGCTAAGTCGTATTTTTAACGAATATGAAATAGAGAGGCAATAAAATTTCAGACCATACTCAAGCTTTAACTATGTCTTTTTTTTTAATTCAGTGACGATTATTAATAATTTAAATGGATTCTATTTGTATGGCAGCCATTAGTAGTAAAAATAGATAGAAATTCTAACATTCTTTTTATTGGTGAAAATTAGGATGGGTTTAAAATGAAATATATGATAAAATAAATAATTTGCTAAATGTGAGTTTTAACTGAAATTAAAGAAAATAATTAGTTTGAGAAACAAATATGCACCATTCCATTTCACATAGAATGTATATTCACATTTTTGACTCAGTTTGTAGCAGAGCGCGTAGTTTCTCTTATATAATGGTACTCGGAGATGACGATTAGCAGTTGGATAGAATCTTTGGCTGAGAGTTTTTTCCGCTTAGTTTATCTTTCTATTACTAATAAAGAGTTACAGGAATTTACGGGGTTCCGTTTTATTGTGATTTTACATTATAATGTGAGTTTTTGGTGTTCCTGCATTTAGAGAAGAATTAACGAAGTTAAATCTAATAAGTTTTGAATAGAATCACTCGTTCTCAGTCTGTCACAGAATTAACCTTATTTTCAATCGTCTGTATTTAAATCTACCTGATCCACACATAATTATATATTTACTGTTATAAATAAATTCATTTATTGGTAAAATCTGTGTCATAGTCTTGTTTCCAGTGACCAACACTGAAAGGTGCGTCACACGTTGGAAAAAAATATACTATCTCAAGATTAGAAACGTCAAAATAATAATAATAATAATAAAACGTAATAAGTATTTCCAAGTAGGTTTTTATAATATATTTAAAATCTTAGAATATAAAAATATATCATTAGAATAACAATACATAAATATATGTATAGCATCTAAGATAAAATATATTTACACTGAGGAAATAACGATGCTTAATTTCCATTCTTATTATCATCAATTTATTAACTAATTAGGTATTTCTATTTTTCCCAATTTATCTCAGCTCAAAAGCTTCTTAACTAATTGGCTCGAACTTTATTAATTAATCAATGGCAATAAATTCTATTATGCATTTATTCTTTCCGCCCATACAAAGATTTTTGTTTCCGAGATCCTTCTGGCAACTTAGCTCAAAGCAAGTGTTATTGATTTTATCTGCAACACCTCAGTGCAGAAATTTGAGGTAAGACAAAAAATAATTGTAACGTATTTCAAGAAAATAAATGAATTGGGATAATTAATTTCCCAAATGACAAAACTTGGTTATACCTTTTTCTTTAAATTACAGTTTGTTAAGCTAGAAGACTTTTTTTTTTTTTTTTTTTTTTTTTTTTTTTTTTTTTTTTTTGTATTTGGTGGATTTTCGGATACTTTTTTATTTCTTACATCTTACATTAGTATATTTTTATAGGTTCATAGGTTCTTAGTTTTTTAGTGGTAATAATCGATACCTTAAAATTTGTGAAAATTAAAATTTTATTTTTTCACCTTTTTTAACACTTTTTAACATAGTTGAAAAGTGCTTATGAATTCCGTCTGCCCGTACTCTAACTCTCGCCAATATACTTGGAGTGGAATGTAATTCTTATGCTTTATTAATGTTTACTATAAAATATCAGGTATAAAAATGGAGCAGTCTAGCATTTATAATTCGTTTGCAGAGACTAATGAAAGAATTCGGTTTCCTATGGTGTAAGGGGAATATTGTTTACCGAGCAATGTTACGCTAGTTCAAACATACTGAAATGAACACGTCAAACTCCACGTATATGCGCCACAATACGTTTTCTATAGATTGTGGAAGTTGTACCATTTATTATTCATTTACACAGATTCACATAGTATTGCTTTAAGAGACTACGGACTGTCAAGCTCAGTATTTGATGGAAATGCATTTTCCAGTGTGGCATGCATTATAAAACTTCTCTATTTTTTAGTGTATTACGTAGTTGGTTTAAATATTAAAGTTTATATACAGGATTGTATCGTGTAGTCGTGAAAAAAAAGCAAACACACCCTACTAACTCCTCAACAACTTATCGTAGACGAAAGTTACTGGTACCGAGCGATTGGAAATAATATCTACTTTTAAATGATGTATATACAATTTGCTTAGAGGGCCATCTACATATTAAAACGAAACCAAACTTCATTTTTTTTTCAATAGCAATACACAGTTTTAACGAGATATTTCAAATCACCGGTTCAAACTATGCTTAGACGAAATTCCAAGTGATTTGAATGATACGTTTTTGAATTATAAACATTCAAAATTTAGTGCTCCAAATGTTAATTACATTTTCATATTTTTATTTATATCTCCTGAAATTATGCATCTAATGTGCTAATTTTTTTGTGTAGCAATAATACTAATATAACCAAAAATAAATACGTTGAATTTGCAATTTTCATAATTTTATGATATGATTTATGAATTATGAAATTAATATTCGAAAAAATTATGAATTGCAACAACAGTTTTAGATTACATGATTTAGATTTATTAAGTCCTGCTTTATGGAAATCCAAAATTTCACATTTTTCTACCACGTAGTTTTCAAATTATGCTTAAAAAACGGCAAAATGATTATTTAAGTTTTGGGACGTCTATGATAGAAGTGACTAAATATTTTGAAATTTTTTCTGCTGTCCTGTAATCTGGCAGGATTCATTGACTGATTAAGGTACCTTGATATCAAGAAGTGGGCTCTCTCGGTTAACAATCGAGTACTGAACTTCAATTTGGATGCAGTCCTTAAAATACGCTGGTTATAAAATAATTAATTTCTCGGAAACTTATCATACGAATTGCATAAAAATTTCTTTTTAGGCTAATTGAAAGGTGTAGAGTTCATTTATCCTGTCAGAATCGTGTACTGCTATTGAAAAAAAACAAAGTTATGACTTGTTTTATTATGTAGATGGCCTCCCTAAGCAAATTTTATACACATCATTTAAAAAAAAAAAAAAAAAAAAAAAAAAAAAAAAAAAAAAAAAACTTTATTTCGAATCGTTCGGTACCAGTAACTTTCTTCTACGATAATTTGTTGAGAAGTTAGTAGGGGTGTTTACTTTTTTTCCACGACTGTACATATAACCGGATATGAGCAGCAATTGTTCAAAATGACTTTTAATGATTTATATTTTTCAAATCTGCTAAACTAAAATCTTATTTGGTTGTATGAAAAATGAAAATTTATTTAAAATAATCTTTTATTATTTTAAGTATTTCATAATCTCGATCTAGTCCTGGTGAGTAATTTTTTATTCTTGTTTAAATGTAGAAATTTTCCATTCTTCAGATTCTAAAGATATTCCATGTATGAAAATAAACGATGTAGGAATTGTCTTACATTCTTATTATCTTATTTTTAAATTTTAGGTTTTCATTTTTTTTTATTAAACTTTCCACCATAGTTGAAAAAGGTTTATGAAATTCGCCTCTCTGTTTAGTCGCCTGTCCATGTGTTCGTACTCCATCGCTCGTAAATATACTTGGAATGCAATGTAATTTTTTTAATATATTATTGTGGTTTAGTATGAAATGTTCGGTATATAAAATAAAGAGCCTAGCTTTCATAATTTGATCATAATTTTGAATAATTCATAAATTTGAAATAAATGTTTTCTACAGATTATGGAATTCGTAGAATTTATTCTTCATTTATTGATAACCAAAAAATATAGTGTAACAAGTCTCGGAATTTACTTTGATCAATAAATGCTGGAAAAGCTTTTGCCACCGTGGTATGCATTTTACAAATTATATATTTTTTAGCATATTACATAGTGTATAAAATTTAAAGTTCATACAGTGAACTGTACGAAATAATTCGCACGTATTACCGGATGTATTCAACAATGGTTTAAAACGGGGATTTTTATTGATTTATTCGTTTTTAAATTGCTTATTTAGATATCTCCTTTGGTTGCATGAAAAAGCAATATTTCTTAATAATATTCTGTTAATGGAAAATGTTTAAATCTATGATTGAATGTGATTTTTTCTTTTTGTTTAAATATTAAATTAACATTCTTCAGATTCTAAATATATTTCACGGCGGAAAGTAGACGATGCAGGGGAAGTTTTATTACAGTTATATATTTTACATATAACTAAATGACATGAAAATCACCGTTTCATACATCCGATTATCGGATGAAACAGAAAGTTATTCAAACAGTTAATGTTTTGAATATCTTTCACTTGAAAGAAATATTTTAAAAAGAAAATTCAAATTTGATGTATGTTTATTAAAATTAACTGCAGACTAAAATATTTTAAAAAGAGAATTTAAATTTGAAGTTTGTTGAAGAAAATTAATTGCAGACTTAAATATTTTTAAAAGCTTGATAATAAATTTAATAAAGAAGAACCCAAATTACCTACATTTTGACAATTATCTTTTTGAAAATAAAATATAGAACAGTTCATGTTAGTGTTATTATTAAAAATATATAAGTAAGGCGGTATTATTTATAACATTATCAAATGACATTTTTAGTAATCAATTGGCTGAGGTTACCAAATTGTGTAATATTTCTTTTGTTGTCGCGTACCAGAATTCGTTTAACAAACAAATGCCAAATATATTTCCATAAAAAATTAACATATTTCTACAATAAAAATAATTTGACTCCGTCTGGCCATACAATATTATTTGCACATATTTTTCTCAGGTATGAAACTGTTATTTTTGTTTTGTTTTTTTCTTTACAAAATGATAATAAATTACTATTACATGGTTCGTACGGGTCCTTGAATTTCCAAACGTAGAAATTCTTCGGTACCAGTATTTTCTTTTGGAAAACCTCTTTTTAAAAAATGCGAAATTTTGTCCGTTTAATCTAGATTTATTTTTCTATAACAAAATACTGATATTTGGCCCTGGAAATAACGGTACCCGTACGATCCCTGTATTAATTCTTATTAGAATATTAATTATCATTTTTCATACTGTAAAGATATTTCACCGCAAATAGTAGACTATGCTTTTATTCCAGATAAATATTTTCTAGAAAATTAAATGTAACGGAAAAACTAGTTGAGACATACTATTGGATGAAAATGAAAATTATTTAAATAGTTTATGTTTGGAATATCTGTCGACTGAAAAAAATCTTTTAAAAAGAACATTTAAATTTGAAGTTTATTGAATAAAATTGAATTGCTGACAAACATATTTTCAAAAGCTTGATAATAACATTTTTACAATAATTGATAAAACATTTTTACAGTGATATTTTTACAATAATCTCTTTGATAAAGGAAAAAAAAAGCTATAAAACAGTTTATGTTAATGTTATTTATAATAAATATACGTTAGGGAATTCGTTTATTTAACATACTTATGCGACATTTTTTATTGATAGATTGACTAAGGTTGCCAAATTGTGTTATAATTTTATTGTTAACGGGTACCAGGATCTGTTTAACAAATAAATCGTAAATATATTTCCATCAACAATCAACTTACATCTTCAATAAAAATAGCACACAGGACGTTCTCATACACTATCAATTGCACATATTTTTTTCAGGTGTGAAACGGTTGTGTTAAAAAGTGGTGATAAATTCACACACACACACACACACACACACACACATATATATATATATATAAGCTAAATTTTGCCCTTTTTCGCTTAATGCCGACAACATTGGATGAAATAACGCATCTTCTATGAATGAATCCACTATCTCCTCTGAAGATTCTGTGGGGTATTTATAGTTTTTTATTTTACATGCTGGTATCCTGTGTTCATTTCTAATTGATCTGTAGAACTTTACCAATTTGTTTATATATTTGTGATTTCAAATTTATTGTTACATTTATATGTGATGATTTGACGGCAAGCAGCAGGCATTGACGAAAGATGATGGGGGTTTCCAGTTATAAAAAACACAGGTGTTCAGGCCGACATGGTTGTTGAGAATAACAGACTCGAAGATTTTAAAAAAAATGCAGTCGATTGAAAACAATTCCACTTTATTAGCATTCTCATAATTTGATATTAAGCGGGAAATGCCCCACTTTACCGATGATAAAAAAGAACCAAACTCGATCAATCAAAATTAGCTTAAAAGCTATTCCATCTCTCGCTACGAAATCCTTTTCGCTTCATTATATTATCAGACACTTATTACCTTCGTAAATTCACTAAATCTCTCATACAGATCTAATAACTCCAACAACATCTCAATAAAAACGCAGCAAATCACTCCAAATAATCATTACCATAGAACAATGTAGGTTGCTTTTTAAGTGTCAATACCAATACAGAATGAAATCCCATCTATCTCAGTAATCTCTACTACCTCTACACACACTCTGTTTGCTGCCATCAGTATTTATACTTCCGCCAAAAGATTGTTCGAGAATATTCTATAGCTTAGCCCCAGATATGTTAAGTGTAATTAAATTTGAATCCCTGTTGTCGAGATTGTGCTAAAAATAACCTTTTTCTCCTCGACAGACGATAAAATAAAATGAATTTATGTCTGCGTAAGTTTTAATCTTTGAAATATTCTGGCTGGCACCTGGGTATTTTAAATAAAAGAATAAATTGAAATAAGTAGGTTATTATTTTTTTTTTTTTGAAGACGGGATAATAATAATATTTTAGCAGTTAAATAAAGATTTTATGGGAATATGATATACCAAGATTTAATAGCGGAATTTAATAGGAATTTAAATAATAAAAGTTTCATTAAAGAAATATAAATACAGCCATTTTTAGATTTACGCAATTTGGAATAAATATTATTATATGGAATAAGATTGTATAGAGATGAATAGACTAGGGTTTTAATTTAATAAGCCGGTATGATATACGGAGGAAAATGGTCCATGTGAAATTAGATCGTTCAAATTCCCGGAAATATTATCTAACAAACACATAAATGTGAAAAAGGGGAGTCAAGTTCTGTAAAGACAATGGCAAGAAAAGAAGTTATATCTAAGTGGGTGCCAAGTTAAAATAAAATTCACGCAAACTTACCTACTGAAGTATTGTAGCATTTTTTAAGTTGGTTAAAAATAAAAATTATTGATAGCATATTAATAATAAATCTAGAACTTAGCAAGTTTTTACCCAAGAGTCATTTATTTTTATTAATGACATTATTATATCAAAATTGTTGTTTCATGTTTAGAAGCCTTAATTTGAGTTTACTCTTTTCCTTGAAGGGCGGTGGGATAAAATATATCCCAACTAATTTTAACTGCAAAATGCCACATTGAGACCAGAATTCAGGACTAAAAAGTTTAATTTTATTAAATACGTGAAAAAATGCTTTTACCCATTTTGAAATATTTTTTTTTTAAAATTCTGGTATAATTCAATCATTTCAGCATTTTACGAATAAAACTTCTTTGCCCCCGTTTAAAAGGGGTGCAGTCTCTAGAGTGATTCCCAAAGAACAAGCGTAAGTGTATCTGTCTCTTTGTCAGACCTTTTAGTCTGTTTGCATTGAGGTTTTCGAAGGGTGCTACAGAGATAACAAAAGACGAGAGGAAGTGTATCTATGTGTTTATTGGTTTATCATAACTTTAACATGAGTCATCTGTTTTTAATAATAACTGTATTAAATTTTTATAATGAAATTGTTATTAATATTAACATCATCATTTTATTAAGATATGAAATTGATAGGCATGATATTTATCAAAAACTTGCCAAGTTCCAGATTTATTATTAATATGCTATCAATAAATTTTATTTTTAAACAATTTAAAAAATGCTATAATATTTCAGTAGATAAGTTTGAGTGAATTTTATTTGAACTTGGCACCCACTTAGATATCACTTATTTTCTTGCCATTGTCTTTACAGAACTTAGCTCCCCTTTTTTACAGTTATGTTTTTTTTTTTTTTTTTTTAGATATCATTACTTTTTGTAAAGTTACAATATTTTTAGACACTTTACTTAATGCTATTTAATGTGTTTACATGTGATTTTTTTTATTCACCAAGCAACATTCAATTTTAATTTAAATTTCCTACAACAAAGTATTTGGCTGTCAATACTGCTGTATTGAATGCATGTTTTGAAACGAAATGTATTGATTCGAAATTTTTATTGTTTCTGAAACAACAATCCCTATTAAATTTCTATATTAAATTTTATCTATTTAAATTTATATATTTTAAATATTCCAATTAAATTTCCTATAGCTGGGCCTGATTATTGTACTGAAAGTGAAAAATAAAGTTATGTGCTTATACCACACTATGTATCATTCAACCATGGGCGCCGGCAAGGAGGGAGTGCAGAGGAAGGACATTGCACCTCACTAGATTTTCAAATTTAATTAACTACATATTCTTTTTCTCTGATGATTTTGAAAATAAAAATAAACTTTATTCTTCTCCAGTGCGTCAAAATAATGAAAACACTGAGGAAAAAATGGACTAAAAATATTTCTTAGATATTTAGAATATATGTATTTAGATATATATCTTTAATATATTTAGAATATATGTTTTAGGTAGCTTTCATTACAAAAAGCTACCTGTTGCAGCCGTTCGGAGGAAAGCGATTTCAAAAAATTTTGGTATATTTTCATCGATCATGACCCCCAGACCCCGAAACCACCCTCCGTTCAAAAGTTGATATATATATATATATATATATATATATATATATATATATGACCTTTGTCATACTGTAACTCTCGAATTTATGAACCGATTTGGATGTAATTCGGTATGTACATAGTACATACCAATGTCTCAACCGAGTTCTTTGGCCAGCTTCATCCGCCATTTTGTTTCAAAATGGCGGCCATTTAAAATTTTCTTAAAAATTTTAAATTTGAAATGTGGTACCAAAGAATTGAAAATGGAAAAATATTTTTTCCTTATGTATTTGACCTTTATACAAAGATTCCGGAGCAGTTTTTGTTTTGTCTATATCTCAAAAAATGGCTGAGTTATAGCATTTTGAATTTCTAGCGTGGCTGACATTTTGAAACGTCCTGATATTTGTCACGTGATAACAGGCGTATTTATGAACCGATTTGGATGTACTTTGGTGTGTACATAGTACATACAAATATCTCGACCGAGTTCGTTGGCCAGCTTCATTCGCCATCTTGTTTCAAAATGGCGGCCATTTAAAAAAATTTAAAAAATTTAAAATTTAAAATGAGATACCAAAATATTAGAAAATGAAAAAGATTTTTTTTGTATGTGTTTGACCTTAATACAAAGATCTCGGGACAGTTTTTGTTTCGTCTATATCTAAAAAAGTGGCTGAGTTATAGCGTTTTGAATTTATAGCGTGGCTGACATTTTAAAACGACCTGATTTTTGTCACGGGATAACAAGCGTATTTATGAACCGATTTGGATGTTACTTGGTCTGTACATAGTACATACCAATGTCTCGACCGAGTTCGTTGGCCAGCTTTATTCGCCATCTTGTTTCAAAAGGGTTGCCATTTAAAAAAAATTAAATTTAAAATTTAAAATGAGGTATTAAAAAATTGGAAAATGAAAAAGATTTTTTTTATGTGTTTGGCCTTGATACAAAGATTCCGGAGCAGATTTTGTTTCTGAAAATTTGTTATTTTTTTTATATCTTAAAAAATGGTTGAATTATAGCACTTTGAATTTCTAGTATGGCTAACATTTTTAAACGATCTTGTATTTGTCACGCGATAACACACGCATTCGCCTATTTCCATGTGAGAAAGCATGTGGATAGTATACATCAACATCTCAGTTAAATATAAGTTACTTTAAATAAAAGCAGCTTGGATAAAGCTGACTAATTTCGTGAAATTCACATTCATAATGATTTAGTATTGATAAAAATTGGTATTGAATCTCCTATATTTGGTTTCCACTAAATTGAGCTTCGTGTGTTTGAATAATATAAGTTGGCTTTTTTAAAATAAGGTGTTTGAAAGCTACCTCTTCTTCCCGGCACTGGCCGGAAGGACTTTTTACTTTATTTAATGACAACATTTAAGAGATTTCTAGAGACGAAAGTTACGATATGAAAAATAGTGCTTGCCAAAGTTTAAAAATGTACATTGTTAAAAAATTTGGTCCGTGCTGAAGCAATTTTTGGTACGGCAGTACCTTTAACCATAACATGCTGAAAGCTCTTTCCAACATTTGTTGGCTACATACTTCAGTAGCTTTATAAAAATTAGTAGATTTGAATCTTTTTTTGTACCATGCCCAGATAAAATTTTATTAAGCATACAGATTCCTGTAACATCAGTAGAATTACACAGTTATTTTTTCAAAGAGGTTAAAAAGTCATTTTTGATCCTAAATTTGTGATTCGATAAAATGAACAACCCCGTCTATTATAAAGAACTTTTATGCATACGCTTCATAACTTCAAAATCAGATTATTATCGTAGTCGGGTCAGTCTCAGTCCTAACCTCTTGATAAAAGAGTCAGTGAAGGATTTATGTATTTAAATGTAAATTAGCCTCATAGAAGTAAAGATTTTTATCCCACTTAATACACCAGGAATTTTTTTGACATGCATATTATCATTACAATTTAACCTTTTAACAGTAAATATCAGAAAAATAACATTAAGAGAAATATTTCTATCAGAAAAATATCGAATATGAATATCTGGAAAAGGTACAAATTCGATATTCTTGTCAATTAGTTTATATTATTAATTAGTTAATATTATCAATAATTATAATAATATTATCAATTAGTCAATAGTAGTTTATATTTAACTTATCTCAATTAAATTCAGTAAAGTCCTTCTAACATATAGATACAGCCTGTGAGAAAAATTCCTGCAGTATTTAATTTAAAAGATTTTAATATTTTGTACTTTGTCTTTCTGTATGGCTATTTCGTTTATTCTATTCCTACTCCCTTATAGTTTGAATATATATGATTAATTCATATTTTAAATTTTGTTTTTACAGATTTAACACGTTTATCACTATCTATTAATTCAATTATGATTTATGATTATGATTTATGATTATGATTTATGATTATTTTTATGGGGCAATAGTAGTTTTTTAAAGAAGTTAGAGATCTAAAAAAATGGCTTTAACTGAGTGCATGATTAAAATGTTTTTATTAAATAGATTTTTTCCCTTGAGATCTTTTTAAAACTATACTGTTGTTAAATCCGGTGAAATTTAACCTAAGTATGATACTTTCAGATATTTCTCTTGAAAACTATGATAAAGATATTATGTTGAATATTTTGGTTTTTCTGTTTTCCAGACTTGTTTTTAAAATATTTTTGTTAACTTAAACATTTTGAGACGTAACCGGAAAAAAAAAATTAACAAAGCTTTTTTAAAAAAATATCTAAAAGTAGAATACATATATATTTTAAATACAATCGATGTATTATTCTTATTCTTAAAACAAGTAGGGTAACTTGATGTGAGATGCCGTGTTGTACAGGAAGCCGTATCACGTAGTTTTCATATGCTCCGGCGATGTAGGGAATCGCTGCTCAGTTGTATGGAACAGGTTTCCCTAGTGATACTTTAATTTCCATTTGCGTTCGTTTTTAAAAATTTTAAGTGATACGTTTCTATTGCTATTTTGTCTTAACACTTCTGTTAAGTGTCCAAAATCTTTTACGTGACTTCTTCATTTGCCCATATAAGACTTAGTTTAAACACCAGAGAAATAAATCTGAAGTTTTTAGAGAGTACTGGTACCTGGCCTTTTTGCAAAGCAAAAATAGCTTCCGGTTCCCTCTTCTTCACGTCAGTGGGGGGCACCGGCGTCTTTCCCAATACTTTGGGATGAGTCGAGGAAAATGTTTAGGGCTACGATGCCGGTTGTTTTCCCTTGAGGTAAGATGCCGCTTATTTTCCGTTACGGTCAAATGCCTGGTTGATTCTACATTTAAATTTCTCTTGGCAATTAACTAACTTGTCAACAATTTTAATCAAATAATTTAAATCAGTGATTAAATCTTAATTTTAATTAACTGATTAAAAAAATCATTGATTAAAATTATAAATTTTCTAAATGTTTAAAATGACATAAAGAAATATTAAAATCTAAGGTGAACATAATTTGAAAGTTTCTGTATGTATTCTGCTTTATAAATAAACATTATTTGCCTTATAAATAATTGTTTAACAATTATTAATTTTAATCATTGTTAAAAATTTTATGTCAAATGCAGTTATAAAAAGAAATAATAAATGTAAAAATCGGTAGTATATAATATAGTTTTATATAACTAGGAGTTTGTGTCCCCTACGAGCTATGCTCGCCAACCTACATCCAGAGACCGCGGACTCTAAAAACACGCTACTTTGATCTGCCTTTAGAATATTACGGAAAATTAAATCGTAATTAAACAACTAGTGGCGATCTCCTGTAATCAGGTTTCCATTCATTTCCCTTTGGCTGAGGGATTTTAAGACAGAATCAACTGATGTCGAGACAGCTAACTGCTACTTTCGTCATTGATTAAATAAGATCAATCCAACAATTTAAAGATAGCTTGTATAAAATGGCTAAGTAAACAATTTAATAATGACGCTATGAGAAATTTATTTTAAATTAGACATTTTAAATGTATTGTTTTAAATATGACGTAATTTCCACCAAAGTTTTTTTTTTCTGAATTTAATTTTAAAATAAAAATAATTTGAAAGGTCTATAAAAGCCAAACTAAATCGGTGTGCCAATAGCAACTGCAAATTTCCAGGTATTTCAAGTCTTTCTAAAAAGGAATTAGAAAATAAGTCAAAGGGTAGAAATACAGAATCTTCAAATGACGATGATATGAATGATGAATAAATATCCTCGCAAGATTCAGAACACGAGGATTTTTGTTTAAGTGAATGAGAATTATTCTTCAGAGTCTAGCAGAGTACAATAAAATGGTTGGGAAATTGTGTTGGGATCAAGTGCATTCTGTGAAACTGTTGGTTATATAAAAGCTGCTCAATGTTCCTAAACAAATGTGCAGTTTGTGGCAGACCCGACATATGGCTAAACAGAACAAAGGGACAGATGGAAAACCTTAACAAAAAAGCTTTAATCTAAAGCACTTGTTAAGAATTTACTCCTCGATCAATCTAATTGATCGGTAGCTGTGAGGAATAATTATCTCTACCATGTAAGATTAATCAAACGTTTTATTTTGAAATCTTGAATATATAGAATACAACAAAATAATAAATTAAATGCGTAGGTTGTTGACTTATATGATTATATAAAACACTGAGTCCTTGTAACTTCAAATTTGGAAATTAGTTCACTCTAGAACTTCTCATTCAGCAGCAAGTTCGTTGGTCGGATGGCTTTTACAGGAAGGTATCCCGCCGTCCTATACAAGTTCCGAGCGCTTCGCTCAATTTTACTCGGCACCTCTCGTGCTTCCAGCCCGGGAAAAAAATCTCTTTTTCCCTCGTTCGTGCGAGCCAAACTCACACCCCAGTTTCCGAATCCAAACTGCTCCCCTCCTCTCTTTTCCTCCGAAAAAAATGGTCACTCTCTCGGACACCGTGAGAAAACTTTCAAAATCCATCTCTGTCAATGCCTTTAGGCATTAGCGAATTCCTTTGCGAGACCTAAACAGGCTGGTCTATACTCCGAACCCTTAGATGTATCTCATATCCTTTATCAGGGCGTGCTACGTCTTGAGTGCTAATCCATCATAACTTACAATGTCCTAGAGCGTGAGAAAAATGTCTACTAGTCTTTCTATGCACCTGGGTGTATTTAGTTTTTCTTTAGGAAGACTTCTTCCCCCATCATCTGAAAACATAGAAGTTCATTTCTTTACAACACCCCCCTCTAAAAGACGATTCTTCAGGCTTGAATGAAGAATCTTATGACCAGTGGATGAACGCAACAAATTCCAATATCTCAGAGTGGCAGATGCAATAAATACAATTATCAATGCGCGCTCTGATACATTACACTAAAAAAAATATACATATATATATACATAACAAGATCAAAAATTACCAAATGAAAAATTTAGAATAAAACAACTATTTCTTGGATTACAAAGTATAAACAAATGAAATTATTATTTTTTTTCGTACAATTGTACTTTTAGCTTTTAGTATTTAACGAGTTTATTCCGCACGACTTAAATAATCAACATGTGCAATATCTCGTCCTGGTCTATGCTTTATTGCATAATGATAGGGTTGCAGTGTGAGAGCCCATCGTAAAAGCCTCGGATTATTCCCAGAATTTCGTTTAAGAAAAACTAAAGGATTGTGATCGGTTTCTATAGAAAAGAGTTGGCCATCAACATAGTGACGCAATTTCTTGATTGCAAAGATAATAACTGCACATTCCTTCTCCGTCGCACAAAAACTTTTTTCTGTTTCCGAAAATTTCCGACTTAAGTAAATTATGGGATGTTCCTCTGAACCCTCACGTTGTGCTAAAATAACTCCAATACCCTTTTCAGAAGCATCCGTTTGTATGATAAATTCCTTAGAATAATTGGGAGCGTACAAAATGGGTTCTTCCGTGAGTTTCGTTTTCAACAGTTGAAAAGCCTTTTCCATTTCGTTGCTCCATGTTACCTTTTCCCTTTTATTTTTACCTTTAAGCGCGCGCATTAATGGTTCCACCATAACTGCATAATATTTTATGTACCTTGAGTAGTAACCCGCCATTCCCAAGCATCGACGTATCTCAGTTTTGTTTTTAGGGGTTGGTAAATCTAAAATAGCACGAATTTTAGTTTCTGCCGGGGAGCGTCTCCCGTCGCCTACCACATGCCCCAGATATTTGACCGTTTTTTGTGCAAACTTGCACTTAGCTAATTTAATCTTTACCTTAGCTTCTTCTACTCTCATGAGCACTTTTTCTAGGTGCTGCAAATGATCCTCCCAAGTTTCCGAGAATACGGCCATGTCATCAAGGTCAGGTAAACAAAATTCCTCTAAACCTCTTAACATTTTATCCATAAATTTCGAAAATCTTTAGGACGCGTTTAACATTCCAAATGGCATGACCAGGGGGATATAAGAACCGAAACTGGTTACAAATGCGGCCAACCTTTGCGCCCTAGCTGTCAATCTAATTTGCCAATATCCTTTCGTGAGATCCAAAACTGTTATATACTTCGCGCTAGCAACTCTCTCTACCCTATCCTCTATGTTTGGTAATGGAAAAAACTCGGCCCGGGTGATCTCATTTAACTTTCGGTAATCTATACAAGGACGATCGTCTTTCCCAGGGGCCTCTACCAGAATCATCGGGGAGGCGAAATCTGACTCCCCTTCAACGATTATATTTAACTCTAACATTCTTTTGATTTCTTTCCTCAAAATTTCAGTTTGTCTAGGCGAAGATCTGTAAGGTTTTATCTTTACAGGTTTATATTCTAATAGTTCCACGTCATGCTCCATTAAGTCAGTGCGCCCCGGATCATTAGAAAATAAAGTTTTAAATTTATCTAATAAATTTCTCAATTGCTCTATCTGCCCCGACGTACATCTAGTACTCAAATTGCTGTCTTTAATAGCATTTTCAAAATCATAAATCTCAGCCCCCGCTCCTGGAAATGCTATGTCCAAATCTTGATTTTCCTCGCCCTCATCTATCTCTTGCGCCACAAAATTCACTAACTCAATTCTTTTCAAATATGGTTTTAAGATTTTGACGTGATATATTTGAGCCTTTTCGCGCCTACCTGGAACATTCACAATATAATTTGTCTCTGAGATTTTGGACTGAATTTTTCCTGGACCTATCCACGATACCGATAATTTGTTCTTTTTGTTGGTAGCTAGAACCAACACTTCGTCACCCACCTTAAATTTCCGTTCTACCGCCGTTTTGTCATACCACAACTTTCTTTTTTCACGAGATTCGGTCATATTTTCCACTGCTAGTTCCTGACAGTGTTTTAGCCTATTAACCAAATTAAATACATATTCAGTAACTAACTCATTCTCTTCCTCTCCTCCCGTCCACTTTTCAAAGAGCAATGATTCGGGAGTTCGTAACTTCTTTTATGTACTAACTCTGCAGGAGAAAAACCCGTAGAATCATGAGTTACCGTCCGCAAGGCTAATAACGCATACGGCAAATTTTCCTCCTAACTTGCGCCATTTTCAACACACAAAACTTTCAATAATCTTTTCATTGAACGATGCCATCGCTCAACCAAATTACTTTGTGGTCGACAATCCGACGAGTGAGTTAACTTAACTCCAAATTTCTTTAAGAATGCGGTTGTTAATTCGCTTACAAAATATCTTCCGAGATCTGTTTGTAACTCTCTGGGATATCCTAATCTGCTAAATACCCACATTAATGCTTCAATTATAGTTTCCGATCGGACATTAGATATCGAAACAGCTTCCGGATACCTGGACGCCACACAAATAACTGTTAAAATATACCTATTCCCTTTTTCAGACTTCGGTAAGGGACCCACAATGTCAGCTGATAACTTCGAAAAAACCTCTCTAATAATCGGCACACGTCTGAGCGGCGCTTTCCCTATTTCCCTAGGTTTTCCAATCCTCTGACATGAATCACATGTTTTGACAAAATTCTCTATGTGTTTTATTACATTCGGCCAAAAGTAATGACGCAAAACCTTATCCTTTGTTTTCATTTCACCAAAGTGCGATGAAATCCCCTCATGACAGGCTCCTAAAACGTCTAATCTGAATTTCGAAGGCACCACTAACTGCAATCTCTCCCCACCACCCTTGTCAAAAGTTTTCCTAAACACCAACTCATTCATAATTTCATAGTGAGATTTCTTGGCTCTCGCTTTTTCCCTAACTTCTTTTAACGAAGGATCAACATCCTGTTCTTTTTTAAATTCCTCACGACTAATCCGTGCTAAATTTCCGAACTTGTCATTTAAATCAGCAGGTAACAATACACTTTTCGAGGTTTCATTTTCCGATAGCTGCTCTAACTCCTTTTCGCATTGTTCTGCAAACTCGTCCGATTCACATTCTAAATCCACGACCTGCTTTCCCTCTCCCCTTTCGCAACTCGTATTTACCCTAGCCCCGTCCATCAAACTAACAGTGTCTTTCTTTGCCTGCGATCTCGTCATTACTGCATTCACTGCATTAACCTTTTTTCGGGCTAATTCAATAATCTTTTGCGTTCTTTAATATAATCTTTAATATTCCCTAAGAGATAATAATGCAAGTCTGCTTCTTTGTCTACAACCCCAACTTCCGTTTTTAGGGAACCCAATCCATCAAAATCTATCTCTATGTGAGCGACAGGTAAACAGCGGATTTTAGAATCCAAGGGCTGTTTCACGAAGATATAATCTCCGGTCAATTGTTCCTTTTTTACGTGTTCCTCACCACACAAATCGTAATTGGTACCCGTATCTCTTAGAGTGACAATATCACGCCCATTTATTTTCGCTCTACTAAGATAAGGTTTGAACCCTTCTTCATAATCCGACGTTTTACTCACATGATTCACTTTAGCGGTGTCTCTCTCGTTCTTTTTTAACTGCGGACAATTGGCTCGAAGGTGAGTTGTGGAATTACAAAGGAAACACCTGTTTACCCTCCTTTTTTCGAAAACACGATCCCTATCTGTCACTATATTCTTGTCCCTCCAATTGAAATTTTTATCTGCACTTTTGTTCTCCATCCCCGAGCTATTTTTCTCAAATTTCTTATCAAACAAATTTCTCGACTTTCCTGTTTTCCTTTGGGAATTTTTCACAACCTCTAATTCATCTAAGCGTTTCACTAAAACTTCTGGGTCAGTGAAATTTGACCAGACATCAATCAGATGATCCTTTAATTCTTGAGGGGCTCTTTTTTTAATTTGATCAGTGATCAAAAGCTTCTTTAATTCCTCAAAATTAGTAATTTTTAAAGAATTTAACCACCCCTCCAGATAGCTATTCAATTCGAAAATTAAATCACGCCACGGATTATTTGGATTCCTCTGGTGTTGATTAAATTTTAGTCTATACGATTCTGCATTTAATTTGTACCTTTCTAATAATTTACCTTTCACATAATCATAACTATCAATCAAATGTGATGGCTCTCTAAGGATTAATTCTGCCACATTTACCGGTAGAAGCGCTAATAAATTTGTCACAAATTCATCATCTTCTAAATTACATTTTTTTGCCTGCCTCTCAAACAAATTTAAGAATAAAGATATTTCTGATCGACTCTCATCGAAACGATGTATTAAGGATTTTAAGGGTAATTTGTTGCTTTTTTCTGCACCATGATTTGATGTTAGGCTACGCGTCTCTGCTTCTTGCAATAATTTTAACTTTTCGAGTTCATAAGCCCTGTCTTTGTCTCGATCCTCCCTTTCTAATCTCTTTCTTTCCTTTTCCTCCGCTATAAGCGCTTCCCGATCTTGCAGTATATTTCTGGCTTGTGCCAATGCAAAATCTCTATCAAAATCTTCAGCCGCTTCTATTTTACTAACTATTTTTGCAATCGTGTCGCTCTCATCTATTTGAACATCTAATTCACCTGCCAGGATTCGCAAATCTACCTTTTTAAAATTTTTCCACTCTGACATTTTTGAAAAATTAACCGCAAAACCTAATTTACATGGATATCAGATCAAAATTTAAAACAGAAAAAATACATATATACACAAAAATATAATTCAGTTATACTTTTACAAAACAGTTAGAAATATAATTTCCCCTTTTTATAACTTGTATTAAAAAAATGCACTATGTTTCACTTCTGCAACCCATCATCTCGCAAAATTTTCACATATTAAACGTCTTTGCCAGATCACGACAAATACATTTTCCCGAAAGAAAAACCAGAACATTAAAATATCAAATTTTAAATACAGCTCAAGCAAAATTTTCCTAAACAAAAATTGCTATTAACAGAATAAACGCACTTAAAATTTTCCTGACAGTAAAAATTATTAACATTTCTCTCTCTTTTTTTTTTTTTTACATGCCAATAACAGAAAGACTATCTTTTATTATTACTTTTCCTTTGAGAGGAAAAAAATAAAAATAACTGTCCTTTATCATTGAAATCTACTGAGATATTTCTCGTGTCACACACAATAAACCACTGACACACAATAGCCAGCTTAAGGCAAAAGGAAATTAAACTCAACAGAATGCCACCGAGATAAAAGAATTTGTTAGCTCACCCCTTTTGAAGACAGGATCCGTTGTCGTCCACCCAGCTGTTCCGAATAGAAGGCACTGTCAATCAACGACGTCAATGCGATAATCCTTTAGTTCCAGAGGCTTTTAATCCACACAGAAATGTTTTTCTAGCTTGACCCAAGATACACAGTCTAAACACAAGGCAGTCAGTTCTAAGAAATGTTTCTTTCCAATAATCCTTGACGTTGTCACCACTAATAGCACTTGATAACAAGTTTTAATCACCACAATGCTTGTCACTATTAACGTTACACTTCACAAATGTTCTTTGAGGACCCCTATTGTTTTACGCATCATCTGGTCGACATGATCTTCCACTGCCACCAGCTGTTAAGAATTTACTCCTCGATCAATCTAATTGATCGGTAGATGTGAGGAATAATTCTCTCTACCATGCAAGATTAATCAAACGTTTTATTTTGAAATCTTGAATATATAGAATACAACAAAAATAATAAATTAAATGCGTAGGTTGTTGACTTATATGATTATATAAAACACTGAGTCCTTGTAACTTCAAATTTGGAAATTAGTTCACTCTAGAACTTCTCATTCAGCAGCAAGTTCGTTGGTCGGATGGCTTTTACAGGAAGGTCTCCCGCCGTCCTATACAAGTTCCGAGCGCTTCGCTCAATTTTACTCGGCACCTCTCGTGCTTCCAGCCCGGGAAAAAAATCTCTTTTTCCCTCGTTCGTGCGAGCCAAACTCACACCCCAGTTTCCGAATCCAAACTGCTCCCCTCCTCTCTTTTCCTCCGAAAAAAATGGTCACTCTCTCGGACACCGTGAGAAAACTTTCAAAATCCATCTCTGTCAATGCCTTTAGGCATTAGCGAATTCCTTTGCGAGACCTAAACAGGCTGGTCTATACTCCGAACCCTTAGATGTATCTCATATCCTTTATCAGGGCGTGCTACGTCCTGAGTGCTAATCCATCATCGCTTACAATGTCCTAGAGCGTGAGAAAAATGTCTACTAGTCTTTCTATGCACCTGGGTGTATTTAGTTTTTTTTTAGGAAGACTTCTTCCCCCATCATCTGAAAACATAGAAGTTCATTTCTTTACACACTTTATCACAATGGCTTTACCGTTGTTAAACTTGTTATAATGTTTAAAAATAGGCATACTTAAGAGCCATAATTCTTTTAAATGTTAAGTAGAACATTTTACAAAACCAAATATATTAACATAACATACATAATAATAAAACGAATAAATATAAGTTTGTTCTTTTATTATATTGCCAACGTTTGTTACAATCATATTTTTGTAAGTTCCTAATATTAAGTAAGTTAACAACTTTAGTATGTCTAAAATATTAAAGTGATTTTTATTCATCTCATTATGTTTTATACTGCTTCACAAACAGTATTGGTTACATTGAAACACCATAAGTGATCTCACCCCTAGATAGTTGGCCATCATACCCATAGCAGGGCCTCCAAATGGTCCGCCAACTGAATACCAATAAATTTTAACAGAAAATTTTATGGTAGGTTTGCGCTAGAATTAACTTTCAATGGTGATTTCGGGCGGTTTGTAAGAAAAATCTAAAAAGAAAAATTTCCTATAAAAAAAAAATTGGTATTCAGTTGGCGGACCATTTGGGAGCCCTGCCATATCTATGGGTAAGATGCCAAAATGCAAGTGTTTACAAAAAATGAAATTTTCGATGTTTTCTATTACATCTGTAAAATGAAATAAGTTTTTAAATGATACATAAGAGTCTAAACTTTAATAAGAAATCAATGAATAACAAATATAAAGACAGACGATTTTTAAAACAATTAAATCAAAGTACTAGTGCATCTTCACCCAATCTACCCTATTTATATTTAGAAGATTATTTTGAAAATAGGATATTTAATCCTCAACAGATGTAGCTAGAAAATAAAGGTTGCAATTATGGTAGTTAACGTATTTATCTCGTTGTCTTAAATTATTGAGACAGACAATTATAACATATAATTAGAAATAAATCTATTTTTTACTTTGTTTTTTTTTTTTTATCTCCAGCATGATACGTTGTGCAAATATTCTCCAAAACTACGTGTTAAGATTAAAATTTAGGTTTGAGATAACAGTTGTGACATCTTTTAAATTTAGATTAATATATAAAAAAGTTCGAAATACACCGGATTATTGTGTAATATTTGTAAAAAATGAATATATATTGTAAATTAGTAAATTTATTAAAAACAGTGAATTTTATAAAATCTTTTTATTATAAATTCAAATATTATTATAAATTATATAAATTATAAAACCATTGTTTTCGCTCAGTAATACCATATAAAATAATAGGGTGTCCAAAAATTCGCTGACACAGTTTAAAATTCAATATAAAATCAAGTAATTGTTGTTCAGGAGTTTGTTTATGGTTTTCACCATAAACATTTCTCTTCAAGCCAAAAAAAAAAAAAAAAAAAAAAAATAATAATAATTTCCAAACTTCGGTCATAGATGACGACAATTGTCTGCATGATTGGTTTCAAACATGTGTTTTTTCTAATTTTAGTTTTGACACTGTGACATAGAAATGACGAAAATTAGTGCTTTTGACAAAATAAAATTATCTTTAATTGATTGTCTTGAGTTTTTGAAGATTCTTTAACATAATTTAAGATACAGCGCCATCTATATGCGAAATATGTAACTAATTTTATATTCGCTTGCAGGAAACGTCATGAGACGTTTTTTAATTCAAACAGCACTTCTGTAGGGCAACTACTTTATTTAATATTGAATTTTAAAATTTGTTAGGGATTTTTGGGACACCCTGTATATATTCACATTCTTTAAAACGAGAGAGAAGTATGCGAATTTTTTTTCTAATTTAATTATCCAATATTTTCTTGATAGAAAATATAAAGAAGAGTTTTGTGAAAAGCAGCGCAAATTTATAATCGAGTATCCCTTTTCTGTCTTACTAATAATGAATATATCTGAAGTTAATTCTTGTATTTTACTATAAAATTTAAATAGGAAAGCATGAATAAAATCACAGAAATAAGAAGATAGTAATAACGTCAAGGAGTTATTTTTACTCAAGGTAAAAAATTTCAAGCTATTAAAAAAGTACTTATGAAAACCACCTATACTTACGATTATAAAACACTTTCCCTTATCTTTAGAATCCGTGAACAGAAGTAGCAACCACACACTTCAGTAAACAATATGATTTGAAAATGCATGGCTATAAAAATTACCTTTTAACTCCAGAAATCACCTTTTTGGAGGCACCCGAGTGTTTCATTCGAAAAACTTTTTTAAAGAAAAAGAAAATATTTCTGTAGTCAAGGGAAACCTTGAGTTTACAACTACTTTTTGTTAGTAGGATATTTTATTTTGTAACAATGATTCACCACTATCTAACACACTAGAGCAGGAAATTTTTTACTTTTTAAATCAATTCAGAAATTCATATATTTCCTGTTCATCAATGCGAAATTTTCCGACTCGTATTTAAACGTGAAAGCATGGTGCTTGGAAGTAAGCTCATTGAAGTAACTGAATCTTTTTTAAAAATTAATTACAAATTGAGTAATGAGCAATTGTTGTTTTAGTAGGTCCTTTGTTTTCTTTTCGAGCTCCGTCAAGTCCAAAAATTCACTTGAATAATCCAAAAGTATTTTTTGAAAGATCTATTTTTACGAAAAGTGGAAAAGCTGTTCACTTATAGATTCTGAATAACAGCACCTGTAACATCCATTTATTTTAGATTAGAAATTATGAAAGTTGGCATTTTTTTTTATTTGAGAACAACATTTAGTTTATAACCAATGTAACATATTATTTAGAATCCGGGGTGGAAACTATCTTAGCTACAAATTAAAACTTGATAACTTTTCATCGACTAATAAGTTTAATATTTACAACGTATTTACATGTTACTATTTACAAAATAACTCAGTTAATTTAAAATTACGGCTTAGCTCAGATGCCTTGTCGGCAACAACTCTGTAAAAAATTCTTCTCATCTCATAAAGTCTAATTTACTCAGCTTGTCAGTTCTTTTGAAATTAAAAAAAAAGGGAAGGAGAGAAAATATAATGGAGTGTGTATTGTTCGAGCGTTACACCAATAGATTTTCTGCATGTGCATTATCACCAATCACAATAAAATCTTTTAGTATAACATCAGTTCTGTTTTTTGTTAATTAAAGATGAATGGAGGACATTTTTGAATTTAACATTCCATTTGGAATTGTTTTTAATCGATTTGTTACTTTTAGGAATTCTGAGATTTCCAAATTAAAGTAAAGAATCTTTCACACTATACGCAACATAATTGCATCAGTAATGTTTCCATTTTGGAAGTTTTCTTAACAATTACAATACTTTTTTGAATTTTTCAACATTTCAGTAGTTCAATATTCACATTTTGAATATTAATGTGAAATTAAAAGGAAAAAAAAGTCAAGGGCGTAGAATCATTAATCCTTTAAAACCGGAAGATTTTTGGTAGAAATAAAATTTTTGTTTGTTTCCCTAATTAATAGGATAATATTTGCTTTAAAATATTTTTAAAAATAACAGATGTCAGGTTACGCCAAGGGAGGATCTACGCAATTTTGTGGGTGGAAGCTCGATATAAAATCGCCAGCAAAGAGGAAAATGTTTTTTGATTTTCTATAAGATAACCTACACAATTGTATAGGCCAGGTCTTAAATGTTCAACACTTTCCGATACTGTTGAAATTTATTAACGTTGGGCACATTCTTCTTACCTGCAATCTAAAATTCGTACATATACCTAGAATCCTATGAATGAAAAATATTACGTTGTCTAACAAAAACATATTTATTGTAATTTATATCACTCTATAAAATTTTAGGAAACATTTTTGAATGTTCAGTATAAAAAAAGAATAAGTAGTGAAAAGCTCTGAATAATATCTCGAAGATAAAAGCTCTATATAAAATTTAATTAACATTATCCTAGCATGACTCAAGAAAACATTAATTGCCACTTTATTTTATTTCAATCGGTAGTAATATTTTTATGCATATGGCATCCATTTATGAGTTAGAAAATTATTTTGAAAAACAAATATTGTACTCTCAAAATTAATTTAATTGCAATTTAAAGCATATTTATTTTATAAGAAGTACGCATCATCAGGAGTTTTATGTATGGTCATAAGGATAAATAAAATAGAAATAATAAATAATTAATCGTAAACGACAGAGATAAATTGACGTTAATGAGAAAAATGAAAATTTCGTTTCCGATTTTTCAAATATATAAACATAATTTAGAATAAAGCATATGTACAGACTTATTTGCATCGACATTTTCATGTTATGATTATATAAACAGAGATTGTGACATGATATGTTTGCCCCTTTTTCTGATTAATTTCTTTTTATAATTTTATATACAAAGAAGTGATTAAAAAATAGATTATAATGAGTGTTATTTTTGTTTTTAATAAATAGTATTAAACACGGAAATAGAAACTGGAGTTATAGTAAAAAATGGGTTTTTTTTCATAAAACAAAAATTTGCGATATTCAAAGCAATATTTTAGAACTCTTTAGTCTCAACGCTAAAGGAAAACACAAACAAATATTTACCAAACATTTATGCAAATTTGTGCAATATGAGGTGCTTTTTCGGATAAAGAAAATAAATTATGATAATGTTGTTTATTTATTTAAAGTTTATTTTAAAGTTTAGTCATTAAATAAAGTAAAACACAAATAAAAATAAATAAATTACATAACATAAATTTCAAATATTTTATATTATGTAAGTAACATTTTAAAATATATATAATGCCAAAAATTAGCAATAAAGATTTGCATTTCAAATTAAATGTAATATTTATTAAACTCAATATCCATAATGATTTATTCGCATGTTTAAAATGTAAATTTTTCATCGAGCGTTTGTATATATTTGGAACAGTTACATAATATCGAATTTAAATTAATGAATTTCGTTGGAAACATAAGAATGAAATATTTTGTGAAACCGTGAGAGGTTTTAAAGTTACTTTTACGGTATAATATATGAACCATACTATAAAATTTAAAAACGTTGTAATGTTTCTAGAATTCAGTACACTCCCAGAAAAATGGATTCACTATGTAAAGTGAAGCTAAGAACAGCATTTGTAACTATTCGTTAAATTTGCATATTCTAAATTGGGACCTGTAAATTTCAATGAGTCTAGAAACAATTTATGTTTATTTTCCGTTCTGATATATGGTAGCTTTTAGATCTAAACATAAATTTCATCATCTGTTCAAATAATTATTTAAATTTAAATTTTTCAAAATTTCAGCTTAATACACATATGTTAAAATTTAAAATGACACTTTTTAAATGGACATACTGCTTCACTTACAACTTCCGACATTTTAATGGCTAATATTTTTAAACTAAAATTTTGGAAGCGGTTTTTTGCAATAAATAAAAGATAAAAATAAATAAAAATGTATGTGGATAACAATTCAAATTGTTAAAGTCTAAATAAATAAACTTGTTAATATATAATACTCCACGGAGAATAACTACTCGTATAGTGACTAGTATTTATATATATATAGCGAGAGATATAGATATAATCTGCTGAGTGTAAAACAAACCTAAATGACTCCCCTGTTTAAAAATTATTTTAATTCACTAACTTTAAACTCAATTTTAAAATTGCATTTATCTCTATATAAAAAATGTAGACATATTCTGCATATCATAATATCTTAATTGTAAATAAATAAATAAATATTTCAAATAAAGTTAAAAATACTTGCGCTCACAGTTATGGAAATAAATTACATTAGGCATATTTTTACTAATAATCTCTAAGAATTTATTCATAGGAACAAAATGTAACCTTTACTCTAAATCTTTAATCTTATTTGCAGCAGTTACCAAATATCTAATTCACACACGTGGAACAATGAATTATTTTGCAGAGTCAAATGCTTATTGAAAACTCGTTCCGTGGCATATCTGGAATCACGTTAGAATCTATAGAAAAGGATTTTATAACATTGTTAGAGTGTTAAGTGCATCGGATACCTGTAATAATAAATAAAATCTCCCCTTTTAAGTCGTTGATATTGTTCACAGTAATCTAACACTAATTTTGGAAATACAGTTTTATACTGCAAAACTAAAGTAATAATTTTATACTAAAATGTATTTGAAATACGGAATTATGCGTCAAAATTTAGATTTGTTCATCGGAACATTTTATTAAAAATGTGTGATAAATGAAAATGCACAAATGCTTAATCATGCACATTTAATGTGCATGATTAAGCTTCTATGTTTTTATTATAAAGATTCTGTATTTTTAATATATTTTCATTTATTTAATAATAAATTGCACAGTAAAAAATATGGCTATAAACAATTCCTATATGAATACATCTTATGTGGAATAGACGCTCCATTAATATAATTAAGAAAATCTTGGAATGTTGTAAGATTCAATTTGCAATCGATACAGAGGGTGAGAAGAAAAAAGATCTTACAAACTTTAAAAAGTGATAATGCACACCAAGCCGCATGTCAAAATTTTGCCTATAGGTACAGTCGTGGGAAAAAAAAGTAAACACCCCCTACAACGACAAACCCACTTTGCAACAAATTATGGTAGAGGGGAGTTACTGGTACCAAACGATTAAATATAAAGTCTACTTTTAAATGATGTATATAAAATGTGCTTAGAGGCATCTATAAATGAAAACCAAACGAATCTTTGTTTTTATCAATGGCAATACTCAAGTTGGACAATGTATTTTAAATCTTTGGTTCAAACTATGCCTAGAAACGCAATTTAAAGTCATTTAGATGATATTAAGAAGCAGTAAACCAACGTTTAAAAATGCACAAATACCAATAGGTGAAAAGCAGCAAACAGCTGTTTCGAATCTAATAGCGAAATTCGAACCTCGCTAGTAGATTCGAAACAACTGTTTGCTGCTTTTCAGGCATTTGTGCATTTTTAAACGTTGGTTTTCTGCTTTTTAATATTCCTGCAGAAAGGCTTTAATTGCTATTTTAAATTAGATGATATGTTTTCTAATTATAATCACTCAAAATTTAGAGCTTCTAATGTTAAATTACATTTTTATATTTTGACTAATATCTCCTGAAACTATAATCTAATCTGATAATTTTTTGTGTGGTTATAATAATAATAATAAAAAAACAAATATAAATACATTGAAATTGTAATTTTATAAATTTTATAATATGAATTATGAAATTAATTTTCGAAAAAATTGTGAATTGCAACTTAAAATATATTATATACGTATATTTAATATAAATTTATAAATATATATTTATATACGTATTTATATTTGTTACGTCCTGCTTTATGCGAATCGAAAATTTCAAATTTTACTTCCAAGTATTTTTCAAAATATTCCTGAAAATTCAAAATGATGGTTTCAGGGACCATCTATGATATTAGAAAATCATAATTGGAAAAAAATATGTTTAGCACGTCCACGCCGGCTTTGGGTGACACTCGATTGTCTCAGAGTTGTCAAGTCTCCGTTTTTTTTTTTTTCACAGCACTGTTATTTTAGAGAAAATGTTGTTCTTTTAAATCGCCGGATTGTTCTAATTAAATAAAACAACATTTCCTGTATTAAAATACTGGTGTCCAAAAATCCGGAGACTTTGGAGCTCTGAGACAGTCGAGTGTGACCCACCGCGCCGGCGTGAACATGTTTATTGATTTTATTGAAACATTTGTGCTGGCTATACTCTTAAATAAGTGAAATGGTCATATTGGCAAGAAATTATACATTAGTAGAAGTGAGTTAGCCCTTCTGTAGCATTTCAACAATCGAGTACCGAACTTCACTTTGTATTCAGCCCCTAAAATATGCATATTTTAAAATAATTAATTTATCTTATACTAATCATAAAAATTTCGTGAAAAATTGTATTTAGGCTAATTGAAGTATGTAGAATTGATTTATGGAGTCAAACTCGGGTAATTTTGTTTTTAAAAAAATGAAGTTCGGGTTTGTTTTGATATGTATAAGACACCTAAAGAGTATTTTATATGCATCATTTAGAGAAAACTGTATTGCCAATCGTTTCGTACCAGTAAATTTCTTCTCTACGGTAATTTGTTGCATATAAGTGGTGTTTATAATTTTTTTCCCAGACCGTACAATAGTATATCATGAAGACACGTGAAGTTTTGTTGCAGGTTTAAGAGCGATAGTGACAGTACTAAAAACAGCTTCACAAATAAATTAATTCATCACACTTAACTACAATTGATCACTGATGTTATGCTCAAATACAAGGGCACAAGCGCCACCTACTTCTAAACGGTTCAAGTATGAACAACGAGCCCTTAACGAAAGGACTATAAACCTTAGATCGTAAAAATCTTTTGCAAATATTCATATATCTCATAAATTTTAACTGAAAATATTAGAATAATGATAAATTCAAAAATTTCGTATATATCTCAACTGTTATTGATTGCTACTATTTACGGACTTTTGACACCTTTCGCATTCATAGCTAACTATTTTTTTGCAAGTACAACGTTCTATTTTTTAAAGTAGTTTTCTAAGGAAGTACCGTAAAATGTCAGTAACTGCCATTTATAATAACAATAATTCAAGTCTGTCACATACATTTTCATTTCAATACCCAGTATTTCAATCTCCTTTGTTGTGAAAGTCGGTGATTTGAAAGTGGTTTGTTTTACGGTCTAAAATTGCTAAATGATAAAGTCTGAATTCCAGTGGTTTTACGAAAATGTTTATTGAACTAAAGATAATTAAAGTGCACTAATAATAATAAATATTATGAAAATTTAATTCTTCCGAACATGTTAAAATATTTAATTTTCTAAAATCTGCCAGACTTATTTTTTCAGATTTTCTGAATAAAACAAATATTTAGCTTGACAAAAGAGTTTGACTATTTCAATTAAAAACCCAGATATAAAAATATCCAGAAACTGAATTTGATGTTTAAAATAGCTGCAAAAAGCTTTTAAAGACGTAAAGGAAAATAAAAGATCTTTATTTAAAAAAAAAATGATTTTTAAAACTTTTTTTCCTAATATTTAATATTATAAAACTTTAATAAACTATCTAACTTTTAAATCTGACAACATGTTCTTGTCATGTTAATTAAAAATGTTTTTTTATCAAAAGCACATTTTTCATATATTTCACTTTTTAAAAAATGTTATCATTCAATATTTTTACACTTGATATTTTTTTTGCTTCATACTTTTCCCCAGGGAATGAAGTAAAAGAAAGTTCAGAATGCGAATATTTTTCAAGTTATGCTTTGATATCTTAATAGTTAAGATGTAAATGCCGAATATCTAGTAGGAGAAGGTGGGGCAATATCGGGTACCATAAATGTTTGTTGTTCTCAAATGTAGTGAAGTGAGAAAACACACCCTGAACATTGTTTATAATATTAAATGAATCTTTGGCTATAATAAAACATATTCTTTTCAGTAAATAAAATAATTGATTATAGATAAAAATAGCTTTTTTCAGAGATCTGCAAATATCCGGTTTTATTCCACTGTTTGGGTAGAACTGGGTACTCATTTAAAACTCATGAAAACTAATTTTGGTCGACAAATTCTTGTTTAATATAGTAAAACCATACATATATGTTGTTATTAACAAAGCGAAATTGCACATGTGTCCTTTCATGTGTCAAAAATAAATCTGTGGCAAATTTTCTAGGTTGTATAGGCCTACCTACTTTATACTGAAACTCTTAGAGTTCTTTTACCTTTAAAAATCACTAACGAATTTGTCATCATTTTCTTCTGCATGACTACATGCTTCCTGTGCCTATCAAAAGTATTTAAAATATTGTATCTAATCTCTTTAGGATTTAGAATTCCAGTAAAGTTCATTGCAAAATATACTGGCTTCATTATCTTCATCTTCTGAGGATGTTCCCTCAACTTTTTCGGTTTTTTTTTCTGTTGATTCTCAATTTTTTTTTTTTTTTTTTTTTTTAATAATCTTCCTTTTTCGTCCTGCAGTTCGTTTGACTTATTTTTATTTAATATCTGTTTCGATCTCTAATTTATAGGGAGAAGAAGTCAAAATAACAGTTTTTCTCCTTCGTTTATCAGCTCTTTTCTCAATTCTGACGCCTGCCTGCGGAGAGGGTAATAACATTTTAGGCAAAATTGTTTCGGTAGTTTGCTGAGCGACATAGTCTGAAGATGTCGATGAGATACGTTTACTAATCTATTTTGTAGAGGTAAAATTTTGGATCACTGATGACGCCTGTTATTGTGATGTCAACTGCTGCATTTCGAATCAGCTAGACATGGAAGAGGTTGGATGTTGTCAACTGCTGGATCTGTGATGTCAACCCTTTTATGTGTGGAGGGTAGAGCTCCATGATCATGTGAGGTTTCAGAAGTATTTATTGCTGCCGTTATGCCAATCTATGGCTGCATAGATCTAGATGTGTTATCACTGATTTTCATGAGTTTCGCTGTCGTTTCCGAAGGTTCAAAAAGATTTTCTCGAAAAACATCGTTGTTGTAGGGGAAAATCCCTGTTTTCTCAAACCCTCTGATTGCAATATTTGCAACTGCTGCTTTAAATAATTTTCCAAATTGGTAAATTGCTACAGATAGCCCAAGATTGGAAAGTAAGCACTTTCTCACCTCTTATTCGTATTATAAGTTTAGAGGTGCGGTGCATCATGGGGCTGAAGTCGATTTGTTGCGTATGGAGAGAAACATCAGATAATTATATTCCTTTCTCTTGCTAGATTGCTTAACTCGTTGAATGCCATTCAAGGATTAAAAGAACAGGTTTTATAGGAGAAGGATTAGAAAAATCCATAATTTTTTTAACCAAATAATGAAGGCCTCTTCCATAATCCATTGACTCCTTTTATCTCCTATTATATAGAGCAAATGAGCGTGGGAAAGCATTATTCATTAAGAGAGGGTTTTCTGTTGTTTATTTGATATTTATTTGAGAAAAAAATTGTTACAGATAATGTAGCCTAGTTATATGGAATTGAGATTTTATAGATCATTTATCAATTACGACAGATTATTTTATTTAAAAAAATAATTTAAGTATTATTTAAGTATTATTATAAAAATTATTTTTAATAATTTAAATATTTTGAATTTTAATTAGGCCTGTAACGCAAGTTTTTATGCCTCACATTAGAAAGTTATTTATTAAAATGTAATAAGCATAATATAAAAATGTACCTTAATTGGTACCATTATTTTGTTCATTAATAATTGCATTTCATAAATGTAAGCTAAAAATTAGCCCCACTTTTTAATAACTAAAAGACTTTTAAGAATAAATCAAAAGAAATGTTTTCAGTATAACTATCACCTTATCACAATAAACTTATCACTGGGAATTATAAGGTAATTTAACAGCATTAAAATGCAATTTAAAGATCCATGCTAATTTGTTAATCATACTACAAAAAGCATTCTATGAGTGTAGTACAAAACCGGGTACACCCGGTTTTGACCCACTCTTAGGTACCCGGTTTTAACCCAACATGACACAGATTTTAAAACATGGAGTCAATACTGCCAATCCTATAGCAGAAAGATCAATAAAAATATTAAAATATTGCCAGGAAAGCAAAGAATTAGATATAGTACTTACCAATATTTAATATGCTGAAAAATAGTGATTACATGCGTAAAGCCGAGAATCAAACAAAACAATTTTAAAACAGTAATTCAAACAAAATCCTTTGCACAAAAAAGAACCGCATACAGTAAAGTTTCGTTCAGCTACAAATGCGTAATGGTGATCGACAAGTAATTTCTCGAGTTGGCTCATAGATAGCAGTAAAAGTCAATGAGGAATCTGCGCTACCCGGTTATACCCACCTAACCGGTTTTGTACAACTCTCCTCTACTAATGTACGTCTGATAACTCAAAAATTTTTACTTATAAAAAAATTTTAAAGCTTTAGTTCATTCCCTTAATAAGAACACGAAGAATTATTTCATACTAAAGTTATTTGAATTTCTTGATTAAATTTGCATATAGTATTTTGAAGTTTTCTAAAATTTCAAAAATATCAAAATATTTGTCAGTTTTCTAAAATGTAAGTTATTATTTCTGTTTATATAAAATTAGCATAGTTAATCCATACATGAACGTTTCCGTGTCATGCTTTCCTAAGAACATATTCGAAAACGTTAAGAAATAAAAGAGCAAAAAGCTGTAAAAATAAACAATATTTTACATTTTTTTGTAAGTTTGCCATTAAAAGCAATATCGTCTCTGAAACAGAATTCCAAGTTGTTTGGTGAAAATTGTCTGTGTGGTTTTATTCATGGGATTATTTAAATATAGAATTCTTAAAATATTTACTTTAAACTTCATTTCCTTCCAATAATTTAATATAAGATGTTTCATACAAACATCTGTTCAAAACATAAAGCTATAATATTTATCTAATATCCTTTGAAGTGTCTTATTATAAAATTTCAGCGTAAGAAGGTGATTATTTTAAAAAATAGTCTTGAAAATATGTAAAAGTAATTTTTGATCACAAACATATGCTGTAATGATACACAAAAAGAGAGATTATATAAAAGTTCCTCGAGAGCTAGCAGCTAGATATAATTCATTGAATAAATTTTAGTCATTGTATGTATAAATATGCTAATTAAAAGTTTGAATAGAAAGAGGCTAAAAGAAATATTTAAAACTAGAAAACAGGAATTCTGCTTTTTTCAGAATTTAGTGTCGCTCCCGATGAAAAGAATATATATATATATAAATATAGATAGTACAAAGCATAATTCAGTTTGAAGACATAAAGCACACGGTTGTATTTTATATAAAATGACGTCATTCGCATCCGCTGAAGACTTCCATATTTATGATGCAGTCTTAAACAACATCTACAAAAAAGTATGCATATGACGTCACTATCCCATAATAATACACAAATCCACCTAAAAAGCGATGTCGTCCTTCAAGAAAATTGACAAAAAATGATCTAATATTTCATATGTTTGGAACATTAATATGATCCATTAAATTAAATATAGTTTAGATTAGCTGCATGTTTTATCCCAAAACATATATTTATATTTTTTCAACGTAGCACGTATTTTAATTACAAGTTTTTTCAGTTGTTATGGTAAAATGACAACCATACGATATAATAATCTATTGTTTTCCAACTATTATTCCATTACTCACTACAGAAATGTATTACTTCAAGTGCCAAAATTAAAAAAAAATGGCTTTAAAAACTACAGGAAAATTAATGTACCCAAAATAAATTTAGATGCAATTTTCAAACAAATTGCAATTTAAAGTACTTTTTTCATATACGATGGTATAAATATTGAAAATGTGTGATGCATAGAAGTTTCAAAAATTGCAATAGAGATTATCAGTATTTAACAGTACAGTGATACATCTGCTTTATTTTACGGCTGCCTTCTGTAACGTAACGTTATTTTTTAATGACGACACATTTATTGCTGCCCAAAAGAAATTGCATACAGGGTGTTCGGTCTCAACGGTGTCCAATGGCTAATTCCTAAACCATTAGTCATAGACATATAGTTCCAATTACAAAAATGTTTTAAATCAGGTAGAGAAATATTTCAAAAGCGATTTGGGACAATAAAAACATTTCTTAAAAAATTACGAAATTTAAATTTTTATACGGTCCCCCGTTCGTATAAGTTATATTTAGTAAAATTTTCCTATTACACTGGCAAGTAAGACAAAAAAGTCCCATTTATATAACACTAAAATTGAGCGAGTTATGAAACTTTAAAAATGCATGACTTATGTCACTTTTCTGCTCTGAAAACAAGTGAGTTCGGCTTGACTTTGAGGGGTCACATACCAAGTGCTTAAAGTATTCGAAGATCTTATTTCATGTGTATCTGCGCTTTGAAAAAAATCGTTCAAGTATTACGATTAAATTAACATTTATTAGGTTTCATATTGGCTAAAATAACATATGTTTTATTTTGTCAGGATTTGAGACTGTTTCTTTTATGATTTTTTTTAATAAAAATTATGTTATTTTCATAAGTTTTTATGTTACTTCAACGATCGTATGTAATGTTTTTCCAGTTCAAAATTTGTACTCGAATTTTAACTGACTTTCAAATGTCCGATCAAGATTACATTTTACATACTGGCGCAAATCCGATAACAGTCTAATATTATTATGATTTTCAGTGGTTACCATTTATACTTATTTTACAGGATAACACAAAAAATTACGAATAGGTTACCGCCAAGAAGTTTAAGAAAAAGTTTTTTATTAGATAATACAAGACTGCGATTGGTGCGTTTTTTAACTTTTATGTATTTTTTAGCACTGAATCCGAAAATTACCTTAACTTTTAACCATCATGTCAGGATATTTCGCAAATCATAAATTGTCGAATTTAAAGAATAACAAAAATTGGATACTATAAAGTAGAAGAAATGGTGTGTTTCTTAATTTTTGATAAATGATTTTTGCGTACTTTTTAGCTCTGAATCTGAAAATGACCTTCATTTTTAATCATCACGTTAGAATTTTTTTTTTTTTTCAAATCGTAAATGTGTAAGTTAAAATATAGCTAAAATCTCATACTATAAAACATATGTAAAACTTTTTTTATTTTATTTTATTTTATTCGATATTTTAGCTTATCCTGGAATTCTTACCGCTAAACAGCTGAGTGGTCCCATGAGATGGGTGTCCGATGAGATGAGGGAGGAGATTCAATTTTAACTTTGAAATTTGCAATTTGCGAAAAATCCTGATTTGATGGTTAAAAATGAAGGTCAATTTCGGATTCAGCGGTAGATAATACAAAAGAATCAATTATCAAAAGCTGAAAAACATGACATAACCCAACTTTTGCAGGCTAGTGTAATCTAATAAGATTTCAAAATACGTATCATTTTGTAAAGACTTTGGGTTGTTAATTTAGCATCATTTTATTTAACAAAAATTCTGTTTTTTCTTTCTTCTTAAATGTTTATTACAAATTGTATATTTTGCATTATGTCAGAATGACTAAAGATTTCAAATTTATATTGAAATGTTAATTTTACTCTCAACCATTTTTTTAATATATCGGACGAAATTATATTTCGAATAAATTTGTGAATGACCCTTAATTTGCAGCAAAAAATATGCTCCAACATTAAACAGCTATTACTCGGTCAATTTCAATCATAGAATAACGGGACTTTTTTTGTATTACTTGTCAGTGTAAAAGGAAAAATTTACTAAATATAACTTATAGGACCGGGGGAACGTATAAAAATTTAAATTTCGTAATTTTTTAAGAAATGTTTTTATTGACCCAAATCGCTTTTAAAATATTTCTTTACCTGATTTAAAACATTTTTGTAATTGGAACTATATGTCTATGACTAACGGTTTAGGAATTAGCCTTTGGACACCGTTGAGACCGGACACCCTGTATAGGGAGTGTAATAATGGTAGCATCCGTCTCATTACGCACCACACTGACTGTGTTGGTGTTTTTATACTTCCCAGACACATTCAGTAATTTGGTATATTACATGATTTTCTCTGGGTTTAAGAGCACCAGTGTATCAACAGACAAATTGTAGAGGTTTTAAAAGTTTGAAAAACTAATAAATGAAGGGCACAGCCCTTTGTTGTTTCGACATGTTTGTACAGTGAAGAAGGTATTTTATAACTACGGATGTACATAGGTGACTGGCATAAGCTAGATTAAAGTAACATACCGTAATGTACTGAAAGTAAGTCCTTCTCCAAATACAAGCCTCCCTCCTCATACATGTGATTATTTAATTTTTGAAACTTTGGTTTTATAAGACCACCCCTGTAAGTTCTATTTTCTGACGCTTTCAATCCTTCTGTTTTTTCAGGAAATTCATTAAATTTTTTGTATCCATATCTCCAAAATGACTATACCTTATGCAATTTATTAACTCCCGGTATGTTATTCCTTTCTCCCTACTATTAAAGTGTCGTCTCCATAAAATATCGTTCCGTTGTATAAGCCAGCCGTAAAACAAAGCAGATATATCATTGTACGGGATAATCTCAACTGCAATTTTTTAAGCTTCTAAACATTGCAAATTTTCAATTTTCATACCGTCGTTTAGGGAAAAAAGTACTTTTAAATGCAGTTTGTTTGAAAACTGCATCTCAATTTATTTTTGAGATATTCATTTTTTTTGGTAATTTTTAACACCATTTCTTTAAGTTTGCAACACACGTACTCCATTTCTGTAGAAAGTAAAGGAAAAATAGTAGTAAAATAGTAGATTATTAACTTTTTCTTGATATTTTCTCATAACAACTAACATGTTGTGGCCATCTCAAAACTTTCGTCTATATAAATCGCGTGAATTAAATCATTTAAATAATACAAGAAATTACATCAATTTAGCACCAATTCATATCAAAGTATATCAGAATTTGAAGCTTGATGAAAATTCGTGCATTAGTTATTGAGATAGAGCTATAGCGGAAATTTTGAAAAATGTAGCGTAGCAGCGCCACCTATTGAGCGATTTGCACTAAAACATAAATAACACTAACTGACATCAAGATATACCGTAAATTGAAGTTTGGTGAAAATTGGTGCATTAGTTATTGAGATAGAGCTATAGTGGAAATTCTGAAAAATGCAGCATAGCAGCGCCACCTGTTGAGCGATTTGCACCAAAATATAAAACTGCTGTAACTCATTTTAGGGTATACCTGAATCTGAAGTTTATTGAAAATCCAAGCATTAGTTCTTGAGATAGAACTATTGCGGAAATCGCAACATAGCAGCGCCACCTGTTGAGCGATTTACACCAAAATGTATAAAACGGCTACTCCTGTCAAGGACTAACTGAATATCAAGTTTGATATTCGTGCATTAGTTCTGGAGATTGAGCTATTCTGGAAATCGAGAAAAATGCTGCATAACAATACCACTTGTTTAGCAATTTACACCAAAAACTAATCAGCAGCAACTTATATCAGGGATTAACTGAATATAAATTTATAATAAATTCCGTTCATTAGTTATTGAGATACAGCGTCAACAAAATTTGTGTCACACACAGAGAGACTCATAGACTCACAGGCGGAATTTTTTTAAAAACATGTTTTTCGGGTTCTCTGACCCCTAAAACGTTTAAATCCTCGGTAAACCGGAATTCTAATATTCTCATGAATCCAATACTTCCTTCTTGTAAAGATAGAAGAAAGCAAAAAAAAAAATTAAAGTCTATGCTATTTTGAAAAAATATAAATGAATGATTTCTGGTAAGATATGGAGCTATTATATACAATATTTAATTTTACGTATCTGTATTAATATTACAAACACATGGAGGCATATGAATCATTAGAGAGCCGAATTTTTTGCCAAGTTTCTTGAAGGACGAAATTGCTTTTAGTGTAAGTGTGTAGTATTCTGCAATGGTGACGTCAAATGCATACATTTATGTAGATGTTGTTTAAGACTGGATAATAAATGTGGAATTCTTCCGCGGATGCGAATGGCTTCATTTTATATAAATAAAATAAAAGCGTGTGTTTCAAGTTTTAAAAATGAAATTTATTTTGTACTATATATATTTATATAAATACATATATTTTTTTCATCGGGAGGGGGGGGGGGGGGGGGAGGGCGACACTGAATTCTGAAAAAGCAGAATTCCTGTTTTCTAGTTTTTATTTTGATCTAATTTCTTTACATATCATTGTATCAGAATGGCATACTTCGATGGGCGCGCTACCAATCTTTTGAAAGGAATGCTCCTTTCGAAAGATACTATTAATATTTTCTTTGTTTCATACACTAAGATTTAATTGATATTTATATTGGTTTTAAATTTTATAATTTTTGTTCATATTTCGGGCATTCTCACAATCTTTTAACTTTCATGTCCCTGAATAATAATTTTATATTAATAGAGGAGAAGGTCCAAATACCGGCTAGGGTCCAAATACCGGCTACTAGGTGTTCTGAGAACTGAGCGCAGCGCAGCCATCTGTGATAGGCAGAGTTTGTAACTATAATTGAGAGAAGAAAGTTACGAAAAGTACGTCACTAAAGTCTCTGCCATTTACAAATAATAAATGCAAAAGTGTCGAATCTACTTAATCTGGTACATCAAAAGTTTTTCAGGTATGTGTTTCTCATTTTTTTTTAAATATACTGATCGTATATTGGCTTGAATTGTTGATTAAGTTTTTTTTTTCTAGACATATTTAGCTCTCAATTGCCACGCGCACAGTATTGATATTTTATTATATGAATGAGTAATACCGGTTTTAACTTAAACATAGCAGTGGTCCGCATAGCGGCTACCTAGAGTGGTCTAAATACCGGCTAGCCGGTATTTGGACCTCTCGCGGTTGCTCTAATTGAAAGGGAGGAACATAAATTAATTTAAACAGTTCCATAATTAATAAATTAATTTAAATGGTTCAGAAATAGTCCCCGTCCCATTTCGTAATATGAAAAAAGCAACCATGGCCGTAATTCTTCAGGACCGACACTTGTTACCGGATCACTTTCCAAAAAATAGCTGTTGTACACTACAAAATTGGCTGTAATAAATATGAAGTGAAAGAAAAAAAATGACGGAGTAAACCAGGCGAAAGAGGCAAAAATTTGACTTTAACCCTCTCGCTGCGCAACCCGAGATTTCCTTGGACATCGTAAAAGTAGCAAAGTTTGCGCAACCCGAGATTTCCTCGGGGATGCATTTTTTCCGTCTAATTAATCCTCCTTGATTATTACCACCAGTTATTTTTTTTTTATTACAAATTATTCCTTATTTAATCGGAGCATTTTCCCGGTTAAATTAGACAAAAACTTTTGTTTTGAAAAACCAGTGACAAAAGAATAAAAATTCTTAAAAGACGCTCGTCGCGAAGGGGTTAAATACGCAATTTTTGAAGCTATTTCGATAAAACAATTACGCAGCGAGAGGGCTAGTGGAAAAAGGAAAATATCCAACAGAGGAAGATGATAAATTTGTGTCTTCTGCATGGGTGCTTTCTCTGTGGACCAGAATGGGGGAAGGGATTCTGGGTTCAGTGTTAAGAATGCGATATGTGGGTGGATAGGGACTATACCGACGCAGACAGTGATATTATGCTTTTGATTTTTTTCTGATAAAATAATTCTCATTACAATCAGCAAACTTTTTTTTTTTTTTTTTTTTTTTACACGTTAAAAAACAAAATTAGAAAGATAGTCGTAAAGAATTTTAGAAATTTGACAAAAATACTTATTTATTAAAAAATGCGCATTTTTTTCTGTGCAAAAGAAATGTTATTAATCAATACAATTTATTAAAATAATATTCTTATCTATACTCCTATTATAAAGAGGAAAAAATTGTTTATTTGTCGGAGGTAAGCTCTGGAACTACCGAACCGATTCCGAAAGTAATGGTATCAAAATGATGGTGTTAGTCCAACTTAGAACATAGGCTATATCTTATTTCGGCGTCACTACCCCGAAGGGGGTGTAGGAGCAAAAAACGTTTTAAAAATGCGATTTTAGCGTTACTGAAGGGCCTAGAAATATGAAATTTTGAATATTAGTTACTTATAGTAATATAAATGATGCCTAAGAACAGTTCTTGAACAATTCGAAATTTAAAAGGGGCGAAAATGCACAAAAAGCGTTCTAAAAAACGTTCTAAATGGTAGTTTCTACTCAATCTCAGGAAATACCAAACCGATTTAAAAAATATTGGTGTCAAAATGATGGTGACAACGCTTGCTGCAAGATAGGCTATGTTTTATGTCGGTGTCACTACGCCAAAGGGGGTGCAGGAGCAAAAAACGTTCTAAAAATGCGATTTTAGCGTTACTAAAGGGCCTAGAAATATGAAATTTTGAATATTAGTTACTTATAAGATATAAATGATGTCTAAGAACAGTTCTTAAACAATTCGAAATTTAAAAGGGGTGAAAATGCACAAAAAGCGTTTTAAAAAACGTTCTAAATGGTAGTTTCTACACAATCTCAGGAAATACCAAACCGATCTAAAAAATATTGGTGTCAAAATGATGGGGACAACGTTTGCTCCAAGATAGGCTATGTTTTATGTCAGTGTCACTATCCCAAAGGGGGTGCAGGAGCAAAAAACGTTCTAAAAATGCGATTTGCGTGTTACTGAATGGCCTAGAAATATGAAATTTGAAATATTAGCTACTTATTAGATATAAAGGATTTCTAAGAACAGTTCTTAAACAGTTCGAAATTTGAAAGGGGTGAAAATGCGCGAAAATCGTTCTAAAAAACGTTCTAAATGGTGGTTTCTACACAATCTCAGGAAATACCAAACCGATTTAAAAAATAATGGTGTCAAAATAAGGGTGTCAAAATGACGGTGACAACCCTTGCTCCAACATAGGCTATGTTTTATGTTGGTGCCACTACCCGAAAGGTTGTGCATGAGCAAAAAACCTTCTAAAAATGCGATTTTTGCGTTACCGAAATGCCTAGAAATATGAAATTTGAAATATTAGCTACTTACAGGATATAAAGGATTCCTAAGAACAGTTCTTAAACAATTCGAAATTTAAAAGGGGTGAAAATGCACGAAAAGCATTCTAAAAAACGTTCTAATGGTGGTTTCTACACAATCTCAGGAAATACCAAACCGATCTAAAAAATAATGACGTCAAAATGATGGTGACAACTCTTGCTCCAACATAGGCGATGTTTTATGTCGGTGCTACTACCCCAAAGGGGGCGCAGGAGATAAACGTTCTAAATTGCGACTTTTGCGTTACGGAAGGGCCTAGAGTCGTGAAATTTGGAATGGTAGTTAGTTATAAGATATCAATGATCTCTAAGGACATTTCCTATAAAAATCGAAATTTAAAAGGGGGTCAAAATGCGCAAAAAGCTTTGTAAAAAATTCTAAATTGCGATTTCTATGAAATCTCAGGAAGTACTGAACCGATTTGAGTTATAATGGTGTAAAAATGATGGTGACAGATCTTGCTCCAAGATAGGCTATATCTTATATCTGTTTCCACTACCCCAGAGGAGATGTAGGAGCAAAATGCGCGAAAACCGTTCTAAAAACGTTCTAAATGCCGATTTGTCGGCAATATCTCAGGAAGAATGAATCTGATTTCAAACGTAATGGTAGGAAATTGATTCTGACTTCCTCTGCTCTAACATAGACGCTATTTTGTGTCGGTATCGCTATCACCAAGACGTTGCAGGAGCAAAAAAGCATTCCAAATTTCGATTTTTGTGATCGGTAGGGGCTAGCAACTTAAAATTAGGCAAGATACATATTTATTAGATATAAATGATCTTTAAGAACAGTTTTGAAAAAATTGGAAATTTAAAAAGGGGTGAAAATGCGCGAAAAGCGTCCTAAAAACGTTCTAAATTGCGATTTTTTTTCAATCTAAGAAAATACCAAAGCTATTTCAAAAGTAATGGTTGCAAATCAATGGTGACAGTCCCTGCTATAACATAGGTTACATTTTATGTTGCTGTCACTACCATCTGAGGGTTGCAAAAGCAAAACATGTTCTAATTTGCGTTTTTTGCACAACTGATGGGTCTAACACTTTGAAGTATGGCATGGTATTTACTTACAAGACACAACTGCTTTCTAAGAACAGTCGAAAGAAAATTCCAAATTTAAAAAAAAATGAAGTGAGTGAAAAGCGTTATAAATTACAATTTTTAAGCAAAATTATAAATTGCCAAACCGGTTAAAAAATAATGATGACAAATTTTGGTGACAGAACCTGCTTAAACATAAGCTATATTTTATGTCTCTGCCACTATCACCAGAGGGTTGCAGTAGCTAAAAAATTTCTAAATTGATTTTTGTGATACTGAAAAGGCTACAAAGTTTAAATATGACATGGTACTTACTTATAAAATATAAATGCCCTCGAAGCAACATCGAAAATAAATTCGAATTAAAAAGGGGTGAAGCGAAGGGGAGGTGCGAAAAGCATTCGAAAAAATTTCTAAATTACGATTCTATGCAATTTCAGGGAATATAAACCGATTATAAAACTAATAGTTGCGAATCAATGGTAACAGTTTCTGATCCTACTTAGTCTATATTTTATGCCAATGATTCTACTACCTGGGGTTCACAGGAACAACAAACGTTCTAAAAAAGGCCTTTAAAAGCTTTCTAAATTACGTTTCTGTGGAATATTAGGAAATAACGAACCGATTTCAAAATTAATGTTGGTAAATTAATGGTGACAGTTCCTATTTCAACGTAGCCCTTTATGTTGAGAGAGGTGGTAGGACTTGGAATTTAACATGATAGTTAATTTTAAGATGTAAGAAGATGGTTTCTAAATAATTCAAAACTTAAAATGAATACTGAAATGAGCGTATCAATTGAGCATAAAAGTTTCAAAATATTTTCTAAATTATCATTTATTTAGTTTTATTTCGTTTTATTAATTTAAGTCTCATTGCTGCCTAATGCAGCGTAATAATGATGTTTAGTCAAACTGTGTTTTAAATAGTACGTTTTGAATTATTCCTAAAAGTAATAAGTACCTTTTAATAAAATAACAATTTAGTTAGTACCTTTTAATAAAAATTAGACATATAAATATCACTTGGCATATTTCAAATATTACGCGAGCAAAGCCGCGGGGTTTGCTAGTTGCTTAATAATTGTCATTAGCTCTATTTGTGTGATCTTTTGTAAAAAAAAACTTAGGTAGCCAGTATTTAGACCCCATTTTAACAAAATTTGAAGACTTTCGGAATTTTGCTTCTTATAAGCAGAAAACGCCTTTTAAATTGATTTTTTTTCTCTAAACAGGTATAAGACGTGTCAAGGTACCCTGCTTTCACTTTTTATTTTATTAATTTTGAAAATTTTATGAAGTAGATTGAAAACAAAAGTGGTAGCCGGTATTTGGACCTTTTCCTCTACACTTTTTTTTTTTTTTTATTTCATATACTTGGGAACACCCCCATTGTATGATTACACAACAATATTAACGAGATAAATAAGTTTTGAACGATGTTGGGGATCCAAACACCTGGAAAACTCCTATACCGTCACGTGTCCCTGATGCTGATTTTTAAGTTTGGTGCTGTCTGGAAAAAATTGTTTCAATAAAAATAATTCGATGTAATTTTTTTCTGAAACTGGAACTATTGTTTTATATAAAATTCGCCTGCACACATTTTTAGGGTTGTTATTATTTTTTAAACTCTGTCCCTAGGTTTTAGATTTTTTACCATCACTCTTCTGAAATTATACAGAAAATCCCTTCAGATGCAGCCACAGAAATTTTTTCAAGTTTTTTCTCATGCAGAAATATGCTAGAGAAATAATGTCTAAAATCCTTTGGCAGTAAATTTACTGTAGAATTTAAATCAGCATTTAAATATCAATTTCATGCATCGTGGCTTTATTTTTTGTCTTACCGCCTCCAAGGTTTATTCCTGCACTTTTCGAGGTAAATTAAAAAAAAATAATAATAATTTAATCCAATGTTAACAACTGTTTCAAAAAATCAATGAACAATGTGGCTATCACTTAGTCTTAACATGATTTTTCTAAAAATAGGTGGTAATTTTCCTTACCGCTCCATCCTTACCGTCCCTTTTCTTCCCATTTCGTCCCTTTTTTCCTATACCATCCCCTTTTTTTACATTACTGTCCCTTCTTTAACACCCCTTTAAGGCAATGTTATACCAAAATTTTGTACTAAAAATACTACATTGTCATTATTTCTTATTTGAATGTCCTGTGGGTACTATGCCAATTCATTATAAGTAAAAATTTAGAAGAAAATAAAAAGTTTTAGTGGTAAAATGGTAAGGAAAATTAAACTGGCAAGTTTAACTTAAACTTCAGTTCAATAATTTTTTTTTTGCTGCTGACCATTTTTTCTTTATTTTGAATCATTAACGCATTCGTATATCAGATTAAAATGTTATTTTAGCAAGTTTAATTTGGCCAGATTTTCTTTTCCAAAAGTCAAAAGTTTGTGAGAATGCCTCATTTCTTTGATATCTAACTTAATTATTTTATGTGATTTTTTTTTTTCATTAAGTTATTATTTTTATTAATGTGAACTTCTTAACTTCTATAAAAGGGAATTCTAAAACCCAAAAAAATGTTAATTTAATGTAATTTTATTTTTCAAATTGTAAAAATCCTGTTAAATTTCATAAATTTCAACTATACACGCCCCTCTCTCAACTTGCTTTTCACAAAAGTTCCAATTATAAGCCCCCTTAAAATCATTAGAATATATCTGCTAAAGGGGGCTTACTTTCGGTGTATTTTACGGTATATTGCTCATGATAATCATTGAAAAAATATAACTGTAACGGTACACTGTTAGGTACTGTTTCACAGTATTTAATCATCCAATGTGTTATTGTGTACTATGTCAATGTGTTCAAAAAACAATGCTCACGTGTTTTCTACTTCGGTTTTCTTAGATTTAAAAACTTGGTATTAAATGCAGATATAGCGTAGTATATATATATGATGAACTGAAATACCACATACAAATAGAATGTAAATGTATGTTCAGAAACAGAGTTAAAAGAGTAAATTTCAAATCTAATATTTTTTTCCCTTTTTCTAATTTCGAAACGAAACAACATTCAAACTTAATGATGCCAGCGCATAATCCCCAAAAAGTAATCGCGGGGCAGCTTAACATATAGACGTATACATGCAAATTTTTTAAAAGCTTCAATGTTTCAATGTGTATGACACTAATAAAGTTTTTCATTCTTTATCGAATTCTACTTTTATATAAGAATATTTATAGCCGTTACAGATATGTGTTACATTCATTTATACATTTGTGAGTGAAACTTTATTTAAATTTATTTATTTGTAATATTGCTAGATTCAAGTCAGCTAGCTTTTTAAATTAAGAATAGATATACAAATATATAATCGAATATATTATCACTACTATACAAATAAACAAGGAAATAATGTTTTAAGGATTATGTATTTTTTAATTATTAATGTTTTAAACTATTTTAGAAGTATTTTTCCAAAAGAAAATTTAAATAAAATAATTTGCAAATTTGCTAACTATATTAATTATTTTGCATAATTTACAGATTTTATTTCCCATAATTTAGAAAATATAAAACAAGATACGAAATCTGAAATAACAAAATTAGGTAAAAATAACAAATAAAAAAAATCTTAAAATTTTATATATTCGTCCTCGTGTAAAAATTCATCTGTGAGTATGTGCTCGCGCGCTGTTTGCTGATGTGTCTGCGTGCATGCGAATATGTACGCTTGTGTGATATACATAAAAGAGTTTAATTATCAAAATAATTCTCATTTTTTTTTTATAAAAACTACATTTAAAATTTTAAATAACATTATATTTGCATAGCTGCGCTTATCTAAAATTTTAATAGAAAGAGTACTTTCTTTTTTAAAAAAGAATCTGTTAGAAAACTTTTTTTTTTCCAGAAACTATTTTTGCATCACAGGAAAATTACATGGAGAAGAAAATTAGAAAATTGAATTTATTTTATGAACGCACATAATCATGAAAAGAGTTTAAACATTTTATGCAGAATTGAATCTTTTTTACGCAAGCGGTTATTTTCTTGAAGTTCTCGATCTGTATATATAAAAGGGTATATATATATATATGTATGTATATATATATTCATATTTTTTTAAATAATATCTTTACTTTTCTTTGCAACAAAAATGTAAAGTTCATTTTTTGCGTTTTAACATAGATAAAAGTAAGCCATTCATTCTCGTTTCTACAGTTGCGAGCACTTTTACAAACCCATAAGGTATCAGGTTTTCTTTATGTATAAAGAAGCATATAGCAGAATATAGTTAAGAAAATTTTATCGGAAACAATTTCAAAATACTTCTTGAAAATATTATGTATATTTTGTAGTAGAAGATTTGTATCTAGATTCAATTTACTAAGTTTATAAAACAGATGCTGAAAACATCCTTGCTTCGTTTGATTCAGTTACCTACTGATATTAGAGATGAGTTCTGGCTCTTTTTTCGGAGCCCGAGCCCGACGATTTAAAATCAGAGCCTGCTCGAGCACGAAAAATTTTGTTTCATGAGAGCCCGAGCTCGAAACTAGAAGTTTGCAACAGAAAATTTTTGCCTAATATTTAAAAGCAGTTTCAAAATTAATATCCCATTTTTAAATCTATTCTTACAAAGAAATAACTGTTAATCAGCATTCAATTAATAAAATGAAATATACATTAAATCGTATCAAAAGAAAAGTTCAGTATAAAAAAATATACTTCATGCTTCAGAGGATTCTCTTTTTTAATTTCCTTAAGGAACAAATCTGATGGATACGTTACGAAGTGAGTTTTATAAATAAATTCATGAAATGTGCAGTAACTGCCGGTGAATCGAACAACTTTTTTTCTATTTTCTATTAAATGTGTACATCATTCATTATTATAGACTTCTTCCTCATAACAGCCTTTTGTGATTGTCACGTACTGAAAAACAGATGAAATTAAAAATTAGACACAGTTTGAAATATCCGTTACCTTTATAGGAAAATAGGGAAAGCTATACATTAAATCTTATAAATGACCTTAAATCTTAAAAATGTCGCAAAATTTAAATAATTTCTATCCAGAAAACTATTGGGAAAAACAATTAGTGTAAGATTAAAATTTAATTTCATTTTGTTATTTATTGTTACGTAGATATGTAAGACGTAAGTAGTATCATAAAATTATTTTTAAAAATACATCACTAACACATTGTAATCACTTCTACACCATTGGAGCCAAGGGAACATTGGGATTTAGAAAAGAGCAAATCACCGAATGTCACAAATGATTTAAAAAATGTATATGGATTGTAAAATGATATTCTTAAAATATTCTCATAACTCTACATACTTGCAAAACACTATTATGTTATATTAAACAATTAAAACGTAAAAAAACTATAGGCGGTAGATTATGGAAAAGAAAATACTCACAGAAAAATTCATCGAATTAAATAGACGAAATATTCGCAGAAAACTTTCATTCAGCAATTATAAAATGGTAACTGATTCTATTACATCAATATCGTGATTATAACCAATATTCATTCTTATAACAATTTAAGCATAAGCATTATATTATGAATAAAAATATGTTTTGGGCTATAAAAAAGTCGGATAAAAAAACTTTTTTTTTCTAATACATATTAGAAAAATTGAAGATAACTTACGATACGAAATTGTAAGTATTTTTCCCCGCTAAACGTCTTTTTGTTTATAGTAGAGTTCAAATTCACAATTTCATTCTCAAAGTAAAAAAAAAAAAATAAATAAATAAATAAAAATAAATAAATAGCGTATAGTATTTAAAAATAACATTATTTATAGCAAAAGTTACGCCAGATTTTGTCCTCTTAAAGGTTTTTTATAAGCCCTGTTTATTTTTTCCAAAATGTTTAACAAAAAAGTATTGCGTCTACAGCTTCAGGACTCAAGTTACACCGCCTTTCTTCTAGAACACGTCCAGCAATACAGAAATCTCTTTCGCATGTTGTGCTACTTCCAGGTATGCTTAAAATTTTCCTTGCAACATTAGCTAAATTTGAAAAAGGACAATTTTTCCACCAATTCAATAGATTTTTGTCTTCGATCTCCGCATTAACTGAGAAGTCAATATAATTGCGAATCTCATCGTCGGATTCTCACTGTACACTATTATCGGCCCATTCTTCAAGTATACCACTACGTTGATTTGAAATGCAAAGATTAGCATCCGACACAGTGCGATTTTCCAGAGGATATTGTGGCATCATTTCTCGTACTTGAGACTGTACTTCCATCTTTTCGTGATCAGCAAGCATTTTTAAAGATTTAAAGTTCGGATGCAGAAATGTAGCAATTTTGTGATATTGGTCAGTTTGATTTTTTAACCACTTTTCTGTTTACTCTTTTAAGCACTTTTCTAATTCAGAGTCTGTAACTTTTGGCGCACAGTATTCTTTCAGATACTGATTCCACAATGAGACACGATGTAACGTTGGATATAAATCGCCTTGCAGCTGTGAACTTGCTTCTTCAAATATTTTAAGAAAGTTTTGCAGTGTTTGCAACATTTCAGGTTCTATGATTTGTAAGCGATTATTTTCGTTCCTTTTCTCCATTATTTCCCGAATGTCAGAATATTGTGAGAGAACGGATAACAACATTAAGCTGAGAGTATTCCACCTACTCTCAGTCTACTGATGTAGAGTTTTTCTAGTTCGTTTACAGCACCGGATTTCTTTAAATATCTGACTAACATTTTACAATTTTCAACTGAAGATTTTAAAATAGGAAATTCATCAGCAGTTTCGTTGTAAAGTGTTTCAGAACAGTATTTAATAAGTGACATATACAAGTAAGTCTTTTGTAGCAATTTAACGCAGACACTATATTTGATCCTTCATCTGTAATAAATGTACATTGATTCAAAACTGATACATCAAAGCCTACATTTTTCAAAGTATCCAAAATTTCACTTAAAACATTCACACCAGTTTTGAGAATATTTGGTAAAGAGCATGTCGATAGTACAGTGGGTTTTAGCTCAAAATCATCATTAATATAGTGACAAGAGAGGGCAATGTATGATAAATGACGAAATGGTTCTATCCACATATCAGTAGTCAAAACACTTCTAAAAGTTTGTAAGATTTTATTAATACTTGGTAAAATTTCATTTCTGGAATTTTCTGCTGTCTGACGTACGTGCTTCGAAATTGTTGTACGATGAGGCAGAACATCCGAAGCTTTCACTTTACCCAAAGATGCACCTAAGTTAATTAGATTTTGGGCTAAATGAAGAAATCCTTGTCCTTCAACTATATCAAATGGTCGCAGATCTTAAGTTCACAGTTTTACACAACTTTCTGAGATAGTATTTTTTTCAATCGCTGTTACTTGTTTGGAAGAAGAATATAAATATTTTTCCAGAGTTTTATTTTTTATTTTTGAAGGAGCACATGTTTTAGAATGCCGAGAAAGTCTGCTTGAACCAAGTGAACTTTTACATTTTAAAACGGATTTACAGTGACAACACTGAACGTATACTAATTTCAAATTTGTTTGAGCATCAAAGATTTCTAGGAAATGTTGCCACACTGTGGATTTTCCGATTTCATTTTTCATGCATTTATAGTCCCCAGAATTAATTTTATCAATGATAGTCTTAGAGTCAGCTAAAGCAGAACTCATGATGAAAAAAGAGTTGAAGGAATCACGAACAAAGGAGATTATGGTTCATACACAATAGAAAACAAAAAAGTCACAGTCATCTAGCTAACGCTAATTGACTAATAACAGAACAGATTATTTTTTTCGCCTAGATTGTCAAATAATAAAATAAAATAAAATAAAATAAAATAAAATAAAATAAAATAAAATAAAATAAAATAAAATAATATAAAATAAACGAGATTCAATTAAAAAATATCCTACTATTTATTTGTCTAGGCGCCTTTTCCGATGACGCATTATTAACTATCAAGTGTATCCAGTGAGCGTCAATGATATAAATCTGCAAATATTGCGAATTTCTTTTAAAATAACTGTGATGTTGTAACATTAATCAATCATCACATATAATTAATTATGCCCCATTTAAACCCACAATTCTCCTTTTACAAACATATTTAACTGAAACGTCCTTTCCTTTTAAAAACATATATATATCTTTATCTCTTATACATCCAATAAATATTCCTTTTAATGTTTACCAAATTATCAACAATTAACAAAACAAAGCAAAAAAAAAAAACTTTCACAATTTAAAAATCATTAACAAATAGTGAAATTAAATGCTTTTATTTCCGATCATAAATAAAACTGTATTTTTGATCATTTGCTTTTCTTTTATGCAGTAATCTAAACAGTTACTGATTCGACGCCATCAATCTCAGACATAATATGAAAATATCACAAATATTTTTATTTATTTATTTTTAAATAGCATTCTTATACTACAATAGAAAAATCTTTATGTTTTCCTTTCATTCTGATCAAAACAGCATAGAAATAATTTCTTATGGAAAATGTAATTTTCAACCCTGGCTTCGCGTCGTAAGGAAGAGAAGTAGGAGGTTATGTGATAACAGACAGATGCCTCATTTATTTAATGAAACCATGGAAAACTGAAAGATTATTATTATGAAAGGAATAAATTACTTTTTAGAAGAATAGAAGCTTTTTAACAGAGATTAAAATAGAATTTATTTTAGAAACATAAATAGATTTTCGATATTAACACACCTTCAAAAACATTAACAGAATAATATAGGGGATACAATAAATTTTGATGATTATATATTAATTAATACATGATTAATTCTTACATTTTTTAAAAAGCTTTTTTTCCCCATGCGTGAATAAATAAAATTTTCAGTTAAAAAAAAAAAAATGAACCCGAGCCCGTCCGAGCCCGAAGACTGGTACAAAAATCGAGCCCGAGTTGAGCCCGTCTCATTGATATTTATGTTGTAGAGAAAATAATAGTTTTATATATTTGAAATAGATACAGATTTCTAAGACGCGAAATAGCATTCTTTATTGATTTTAATTAAAGTAAAAACATTTTTATTTTCCCTATTTTCAGCTATAGACTTATTAAACCCTTGGGGACCAGTGCAGCGTAAGGTGTTCAGAATCCGTGATTATTCTCAACAGTAAATTTTCAATGTAAATTTGGCCTTACGTAATCCGGGCATTTTCTCGATTCAATTAGGTAAAAATTTCTGTTTAAAGAAAACGGTGATAAATGATTAAAAATTCTGTGAATGACGCTCGTCCCGAAAGAGTTAACAATCTGCCTAGTCACCAAACAGTTATGATTAAAATAGATGGGTAGCTAGTGTTATTTAAAAAAAAAATGAATCTGTTGTTTTTGAACTATAACAGGTACGTTATTGTTGGAATAAACGATTTTTCCTGTCATTGACCCATAGCTGCCAATTTGTATGCTTTTTTGGTATCATTAAAATTTAATAGAGATTTTCGCCTTGTTCTATCATGAGATTTCGAGGATTAAATAATACAATATTCACTATAAAATTTTAGTCGTAGAAAGAAAGCGTAAAAGTTGGCAGCTATGATTGAGCATTAATGTATTTTATACAGCTAATGTTAAAAGTGAATTTTGTTATAAGGAATTTTTGAAAAGAATTCTATATTTTTTGATTCAGTTCCACTACAATCGAATGTAAAATTTTCTTGAAAAAATTAGTATCTAGCTGTAAAAAAACTCGTTTGTTTATTACTTTTGCGTCCGGTATTTTAATATAACTCTCTCTGAAATTTTAATCCATTGTTACAATCGATAACTGTATCCAAACATCTTTTAAATTTTCATTAAAAAATGCATATATAGTAGTGAGAACATCAGCCGAAACCGAGCGCGTACGAGCTAATACAACTTGCTTTGTATCACAGCAAAGGGTTTCAGCTAGTAAAGGTTTCAGCTTTAAATACACATTTTTATTTATTCTGTAACTCCAAATTTGACCCCGAAGAAGCGTTAGAAAACGGGCGAAAAGTACAATTCAGACGTAAAATTAGGAAATTTAAAAAAGTGTCTTCTTTTTTCCGTATACCGACCTGTTCTGCCATTTCAATTTAAGACAAAACACAAAAACATACAGCCTTTCTTATATATTTTCTATGTGCTCGAGAACGAAGGAACTGATCATGAGCGAATGCGCATTTGTTGCTTTTCAAGAAAAAATTGCTTTTTAATGAGTATTTAATTAATATATCTTCTAATTATAAAACAGACAAATGTTTGAGCTCCATGTACATCAGGATCTCCCTTAAGCTATTCTCATGCGAGTTTTCAAATCTCTACGGGCAGTAGATTTTCCTAGCTAACCAACATTCACAGACAGACATAGAGATCATTTCTTTTATTAGAATAGATTTTAAAGCAGAGTAGTAAATATTATAATTTTGAGTGGAAACAGAATATTCAATTTAGTTATATGTTACATTTAACTGCAACGTATTTAAAATAATGAGCAACATTTATTGGTAAACCGTTTTCACATTATTTTGTACCATATTATAATAATACAAAACTACATTTTTTGTATATGTCCTACCGTCTGACAAGAAAAAAAAATAAAACATGTTGGAACATAAAGCAATCAATCGCCCTCAAATCTAATTTTTTATGTTTATCATCACTTTCTATCAAGTATGTTAGGAAGAGGAAATTAAATGTGAATTTAGATATTGTTTCAGAAGCAGGATCTTCCAAGTTATTTCTGAGAGGTTCTTCTCTCGAAGCTGGTAGATGTGAAGTGCTGGTTTCGAATCCAATCGTGGCTGTCGGCCTAGCCGTTTGAAGTTTTCCGTGGTTTTCTTCGAAACTTGGGAAAACTTGCGTAAATACCGGTCTGGTTCCATTAGAAAGACCCCCCACGGAGATCCTCCCCCTAAAGCCTATGTCCCTTGTTCAGATAATCGGCCGTCATAAATGAGAATCCAACACCAAGTTATTTCTGTAGCTTACCGGAAAATCGAAATTCATGCATTCACAATTCCACGAAGTAGTAATTGCCATTTGTATAATAATTTCTTTTGTTAACTTTTAAAAATCAGAAAAATCATATATATTAATATCATATAGCACATAACGATGCTCTTATACTCAATATAATGATATTTTCTTTAATAAAAATGGGAATATGTATGAGTTACAGTGCATTAATTTTTATAATCTAGCTTGATTTGTATCGTGATCGTTTACGGATCTCCGTTTCGTCATGTAAGCTTAATGTCATTATCTTTACGTGGAGTCTGATTAAAATGTAAATTTATTTCTAAATTATACTTGCATATAAAACAGCGAAGTAAATAAATTTTCAAATAGATAGGTTGTGCTAAACATAAGCAAAATATTTACAGCTGTCGCAGAAATCAACCACTATCCCATTCTCCTTATGGGTATTTGTTTTCGTAAAATTCGATAATTGTGTAATTTTTAACACTTTACAAGACGGTTGAAAAGTGTTTACGATTTCGGTTTGTTCGACATTCTATCCATTTGTCCTGCACTTTGTCCGTGCGCTAACTATGTTTGATGTAAATATGTTTGTATTACCATGAGCTTTGTGCACAATATAGATGTTTATCGAAGGACAATTCCAATGTAAATTATTGTAAATTGATGTAAATTATTGCGTTGGCTATGTTTGTTGTAAATATGTTTGTATTACCATGAGCTTTGTGCACAATTTAGATGTTTATCGAAGGACAATTCCAATTGAAAATAAGTTATGCAGTATTTATTGTTATTTTACTTTCTTTTGTTTACAGTGAAACATATTTATTTTAAATCAAAACGGTAACAGTTAGCAATATTGTAGAAATAGATTATAGAGCATTTGTTATTTGATAAAAGTATTGCTTTTTCACGCTACGCACAACAAATAATCATTAATATCACAAAGAACAAGAACAAAAGAAAACCCTGTATGGATAAAGTTAGAAAAGAGGACAAATTAACGGAAAACATTTTTATCTAGATCCAAAATACAGCTTACCTATACTTTACAAAGAAAAGAAAAACCAAATGCCAAAAAACTATTTCCCGAAATAATGTTCGCAATAGTTCTGTCTAGAACAGGGTTCAAAAGACTAGATTCTTATTTCTTTCAACTAATTAAATCAAACAGAACAGGATCCATAAAACGAATAAAGAAAATGCGCCAACATAAAAATAGATGTTTCAATTAAAAAAAGATATTTGCTTTTTTATCGCTGGAATCGTAAATTAATCTTTTCTACAAGAATTTGGTGAGTGGGATGGTGTATAACTGATAGGATTTAATATTGAGTTTTGCAAACCATAGTATCATGTAGTTTTGAGAAAGAAGTTGTTTTAAAATAATTTAAGAAAACAATTTTAAAATAATATCACTACTACGTAATTAAAAAAATTCACAAGAAATTAACTACAGATTAAAAATATGTAAACATTATTTAAAATTACTTTAAATTGATAAGATATTTTCTTATAAAGTTTTTAAATAGAGAAATCAGTAACAAAGTTTTTTGTTTACTTTTTACATGATTTATAGCATGACTTATGTATAAAATGAAGCAACGGCAACACTTTCTGTAAATTATTTACACCCGAATTTTCTTTTACAGTTATATCATGTTTTCAAGACGTTTGTATCATGTTTATGTAAATCATCTGTATGGTTTGATATGAATTCTGATTATATAAAATATACTCTTACAGTATAAGAGAATTACTCGCAATTTTTAAATCTATAAATTATCCCTTCATATAATCCATTTTTTTTTATTAAAACATTTTTGACAACTTCACGGGATTAAAGCTTAAAAATGAACAGTTATACTGCATTTATATTATATAACTCGATTCTTTAAGTTTAGTAATAAATAATGTCAAATAACCTGTAGACACAGTTAAATACAGGCTATGCATTACATTCTAAGCACTTGGTTACATTTAGTAATGAATCAACTATTTTTGAAAACAAAATAGCTTGAAAAGTTTAATGATATAAATTATAGAGCAGTATCGGTTCAATATGAAAATGTATATTGTGCACGCTTATATAATAATTAGAAACCAGTGAGAGACACTTGAAGAGCTCAGATTATAAAGGTGGCAAGAGACGCAATCATCATTTTGAGAAAAAGAGTTGTAAAGTTCTAAATCTTTTTCTGCGTTGATTGCCAATTGCCTCCTTCATGAATAAAAATCTTTGTGAGAATTGGGGTTTTTCAAATAGCAATTTAACAGTTTGTAGAGAATCATTGATTATCTTCAATCGTATTACATACAAAATTTTCTTTCTTTGTCACATGCTTCCTTTATCATCTGAGTGATTCATTTCATGAGGAAAAAATATAGGATTTGTCTGTTGAAGTGCATTTATAGTCTGATAAACTGAGTTTCTTTATGTTTTATTAAAAATGAATTTCGTACTTTTTGTGAGTATGTAGCAGTATAGTTTTTGTCCAAACCACTGTACATAATGACGGATATTTTATATGATATTTAAAGTAAAAAATAAAAAAATCCAATTATTAACCTGGTTAGGTTCCTTAGAAAGATCCCCACGGAGGGCACCCCCCCCCCCACCTTAGGACCTCTATCTCTCGTGCAGATAATCGGCCGTCATAAATAATACCAATACCATACCAATTGTTATCTCTCATTCTTATTGGTTAACACAAGATTTTACTTACTAAGCCTGTACTGTAAAAATGAATTTCAGAGAAAATCTATTGAAAAGTTGTGAAACAAAGTCGAAACTTTTATATTGCTCTAAATCATTGAACAGATTGACTGCAAGTAGTAATCGATTAAAATAACTACTATGTTTTTTTTTATTTAATGATAGACATGGTTTATGTTTGAATCGCTGTCTTGATCTTGATACTAACTAGAGATAGTATTATTTAAAATGTTTATAATTCTTTAATTTATTTTTGTTTAAATTTACCACTAATCAAAATGTTGTACCGCATAATGTCAAATTATTTTCTTTTATGTTGTCGTTAAGTTTTTCTGAAAAAGAATTTATTTTTTACTTAACTGTTCAGGTTAAATTATAAAAATTACAGAACTTAAATTCTTAAGTTTTATAAGATTTTTTCTGCATATATAAAACCTATAATTCTCAATATTAAAAAAAATAGATCATAGTGATAGAAAAATATGTGGAACTCTATTTTGAACAAGGTAGAAAGTAGATGACAAAAGACTAATGAAAAGACATTCTTCCAGTAGTGGGTCATTCCATACAAAATAAACAAACATTTAAAGAAAATCGTTTCCTCACAGTGACCGATTTTAATAAAATTTTGCACACAGATTCAATGCATATTTAATTTTACGTATAAAAATATCTTTACAAGAAATAAAATATTTTGGCTGTTCTGACACTTTAAAAAAAAATGTGACATAGAATGGCATGCATGCAATCGTTCAAAATTGCATGTTTCAAGAAACCGTATCTTGAAAAGTTTATTGGTTGTATAAATTAAAAATTCGTCAATTTTGAGAAAATTAAAAATGTTATAAAAGTCAACAGAAATTAAAACCACCTCTGGAACTGATGCCAAAATAATTCTTGAATTTGTGATAGAAGAAATAAAAAAAGCTGTCCATGTGTTTGAACCCAAGTCTCTTTAATTAAAAAGCGGATATTGTATCGGCAGAGTGGGCAGATGTCAAGTTTCTGTTCCCTTCACTAACACTGAAAGATATGGTGGAGAACTTTTACAGTGAAAAGTGTTCAGCAAGAATCCCCGATTTGCTTCTAACATTTTGTGCTGTTCTACCAGTGAGCACAGCTTCCTGTGAGAGAGGCTTGAATTATCACAACAGACTCAAGATTACATACAAGAACTTTCTGAACACTTCCCTCACTGTATGGTTTGCTCAGAATTTATATGACCCAAAACATTTGTTCCATTCGATGAGCTATTCCACTTAAATATTGGGCACGTTTTTCATCATTTTTCACTTTATTCGAGGGAACAAAATTAGTGCTGCCATCTATATTGATATAGAATTACTATAAAAAATTTTCTGGAATTCTACTATGCTTTAAAATATTCTTGCTCAAGAATATTTTAATGTAGAATAGGCAAAAAAAAAAAAAAATAAAATAAAATAAACTTTAGGCAAGAATGAAAAATTCTATATTTAAAATAGACACTTTTATCTATAATGACAAATAATTTTAAAATTGCAAGAGCTTTCCTGCATGTTTAAAAAAGTAACAGAAATGTTAAATTTTCGTCACAAAAGTTTTCATTATTTTTTCACAATAAGGAAAAAAGACAATCAATATGTTACTCTAATATGTTGCTTATTATTCCTTCTTATTTATAAAATATTTTTAATATAGTCTTTCCATTCGTAAGGCTAATAAACAAAATTGTACTTTCAAGCACTTATACAAAACCTCCATTTTGTGTCAACTTTTAATGTAAGTTTTAATATTTAAATAAAAAGTTCTGAAATCTATTATTTTGGATTTACTCACAAATAAATACGATGTACTTATATGCTAATTTTCATTAAAATCTGTGACATCAGAGTCACATCTCATTTTCTCATTTTGTCTGGAATCGCCCTAATATACAATTTTGAAATTTGTTTAAAGTTTTATTATTCTACTGAGCAATCGCGTGCTTACCTATGTACAGTAATCAAATATTTCTTAGCGAAGATACAAGAGAAGTATCTGTAATACTACTAAGCATTTCTGAGTATACATACTAAAAAAACACCTGTAATAGCTACTAAAGATTTCTTAGTATGTTCACTAAGGAAGTCTATCTGCTGTTTACGAAGTTAAACGAAGTAATGTTACTTAAGAAGAAGCTGGATTGTTTAGTAGGAAAGGTCATGGAATCGCAGTTGTTCGAGATTTTCTAGTAGTACTACTGATTTTGTTTTTCAATGTATGATTAGTCCGTGTAGTACTGTCTTTAAATCCATATTTAGCAGTGGTGTACTCATACAAAAAAGCAAAGGGCATACGCTCAAAGCCAGAGCGCGAAATTTCCACTCTCCAGCTCGCCATTGTCGAGCAAATATTTAAGATTGGCGAGTAAGCTGCGTCTTTTAAAATATTGTGCTTCAAATCAAACAATATATATGCTCAGAATGACGTGCCTCAATACAGCGTGCATAAGTGTTTTAAAACCAAGCGACAGCATTTATCTTCCAAAAGAAGAAAAATACGGCGGCACCTATTTCCCTACCGTCGGCTATGTAAAAGATAATGGCAGTAAAAAGCTAAGGGTTTGCTGAAAACTTTTAAGGATTATAAACTTCTTAAAGTTCAGTACTTACTCCTGGATCCCTATCTCTACAGAAAATTGAACCCTTTAAGTCTGGCATTACAAATCAAGGAACTTGTCATTTCATCTTTGAAAATAAAATTTCAACAATACAAGTCATTTTCTGACAGATCTCGAATCTAAGATTGGACCAAGCAAACAGGAATTTTTGGACAAGCTATCCATTTCAGGGATAATCAAGTATGTACAGTTGACAAATGTTAAAAATGAGGAGCAAGAGTTTCAGACTTTAAGATGAAGATTAATTAAATATGTAATGATATACATGATAGAAAGATTGGAATCTGTGTCAACAGATGTGTTAACATTTCTGCATGTTCTTGACACTTTGGGTTGGCCTGCCCCCCCCCCCCCCCCAAAATAATTCTTGAATTTGTGATAGAAGAAATAAAGAAGCTGTCCATGTGTTTGAACCCAAATCTGTTTAATTAAAAAGCGGATATTTTATCGGCAAAATGGGCAGATGTCAAGTTTCTGTTCCCTTCACTAACACTGAAAGATATGGTGGAGAACTTTTACAGTGAAAAGTTTTCAGCAAGATTCCCCAATTTGTTTCTAACATTTTGTGCTGTTCTACCAGTGAGCACAGCTTCCTGTGAGAGAGGCTTCAATTGCACAACAGACTCAAGATTACATACAAGAAATTTCTGAAGACTACCCTCACTGTATGATTTGCTCAGAATTTATATGACCCTGACACAGTTTGGCCCTATACAGCTACGATTGACAAATTTTATTTCAGTACAGAAAAGCAGCGCTACACAAACATTAAGTGCTAAAAGTGCAGGAAATTTTTCTTTCATGATCTTTTAGTGGTATGTGACAATTTTTGTAATTAGTGAAAGCTTATGGTCACCTTATTTTGAGTTAACACACACACACACACACACATATATATATATATATATATATATATATATGTATATATATATTATTTTTTTCGATTTTTCAATTTCTACATTTTTTATGACTTCGGTCATTAGAAAGTTCTTCATACTTCTCCTATTAAGATTTAAAAAACTGTTCATATTTTTTATAAATATCAAATATTCTGGATTTAATAGATAGCTCCTTCTAACAATGGTTAATTTAAATTCAGTTTGTCATAAATAGTTAATTTTCTGGGCAGGTGTGGCGGCTGATGTCTTGTCTGAATGAATGTAAAATAGTGGCGAGCAAAAATTTTAGACTGCCTTGCAGCTTTTCAACTGAAATTTCATGCCCTAAGCAGAGGGTATACGCTTAATGCGGAAGGTATACCCTACAGTGTATATTCTATAGATTTTTTGAGAAACATAGGGTATACGGTGTTCCTTAAAATTCCAGAAGGTATACGGCGTATACCATCGTATACCCTCCACTACATTGCTAGCATTTTGGTAATATATGAACAATGAAAAAATCTGACTATTTTACGCTAAAAGTAGAAAAATGAATCGATTATGAACACAAAAAAATTAATGTATCATATAAAGGAATTAGATTTAGGTGTAAATCTAAAGTCTTCATTTATATATCAAATTTAATTCATTTAAAATTAACACTACTTTATTCATAAAATTTGTAATTTTAGTTCTATTATAAATTTCACATCACATTTGGCAATTCAAAATAAAACTGAATATGCATGATTAAATCTACTTCACCACAGGCGTTGAAAGCACTTAACCAAATAAAATTTGTCCAAAATTCTTCTCTATCTATTCAAACGAGATTTCAGATGTATAATTAAAGTAGTTTTCAAAATTCAGCCGATTTTGCGGAATAATTCAACGCTATGTAACCTACGAAAATTACAAATTTAAATTTGAATGCTGCCAACCACTGCAATTTTAAAGATTTAGTGAAAATTATACATTTCGTTCACGGAAATAAATCTGTAGAGATATTTAATCGACATATGTCTTATTTGACTCATATTCATAACCGTGGGAATTAGATAATTTTTCATTTGAGCAACTGAGACAGTTAAATTTACATAATGTAGTATTTCAGATGTTAAGCATTGGTGATTCAGCTAATTTAATCATGTTTAGAATGTAATAGTAATAATGGTTAACTAGGAGCATAATTTGAATCATTTTTTCTTTTGTTTTGCTGATTACATTTAAATAAATTTACTTGTATATTTAATTTTTAAAACAAGATTAGATATTCATATTATATTAGGTAGTAAACATATCAAATATTTTTTATGCATTCAAGTTTCAACTTTGAAATTTATCGATTATTTACATGTAATAATTGTTAGTGCAACAAAAAAATTAACATAAGGAACATTTCATAGCAAAAAATGGTAACAATTCAGCAATATGTGTATTTGCTTGTGCGCACGCTATGAAATGTGTTCTCTCAAGCATGTACATAATTTAGAGAAAAATCCATGAATATATATTTTTTTCTTGTTTTAACATACATCCAAATACAATTGTGGCATAAAATAATGACGTCAAACCGAAAATAAACCAATGGTACCGCTTTTTATTTTTCATATTAATAAATATTCAGTATCATTCAAAAGAAAAAAAAACTTCATTTGCCATGATCAAATTAATTATAAAAGTAATATTTTACATTTATTTTTTGTTATGTTTAGATACGTAGCAAACAAAGTGTCCATTTTTAATGAACGTGGAATCAATATTAGTCATTCTTGAATTGCATAAATGTATCGGTTGTAACAAACGTTTCCCGCCACAGCTAATATCTTCTTTTCAAACAGTTCTCGTTGGCGTGTTTGCTCATATTTTGTCAAATGATTGTCGGCATTTGAAAGAGAGAGACTGGCTTTATAACACTGTGTTGTGAAATTTGTAAAAAAAAAATATCGTTATCATTAAGTACAGGGTGTCTGAAATGGAACTATCACGCTACCAGATTAGAACCACCATTTGCTTCCAGTTGTGTTGCGAAAAGTCAGCTAGAGAATGTCACCAAATTACGTGTACAGCTTTAGGTACTACATTTGTATCATATGACACTGTGAAGGTTTGGTACCGAAAGTTCAAAAACATAGACTATGACATTCAAGAAGCAGAGCACTCTCGCCGGCCTACTGATGTTGATGAGACCCGCCTGTGAGAACTTGCGGAAGAATATCAGTATTCAACCACTCAAGAGCTAGCTAAGGAGTTAGACGTTAGTGCCATGTCCATTAGTCGCGCTGTGCATCGCATAAACTTGACGTACAAGTCCAATCGCTGGGGGCCGCACGAGCTGACTCAAGCAGATAAGGGCAGACGTGTTCAGGCCTGCACTAATCTGCTCGAATATCAACGTAGGAGAAAAGTCTGCACCGGATCGTCACTTGTGACGAAAAATGGATTTACTTCAACAACACAATACGAAAAAGGGGTTGGTCTGCGGCCGGCGAATCGGTCGGCAGCATCGTAAAGCGCAATTTGACTAACAAAAAAAATAATACTTTGTATCTGGTGCGATTGCTGTGGTATTATCCACAAAGAGTATCTGGAAAAAGGTAAAACCATGGACAGTAAAGTGTGCAGCAAGATGCTAGTCCGTGTTGACGCTGCTATCAAGGCAAAACGTCAGAATGAGTTCCGGCGCAAGAAAGTAATGTTTCATCAAGATAATGCTAGATCACATGTGTCTGCATTCACCGATTTGACTCTGTATGGACTTGGATGAGATCTTTTGCCACAGGCACCATATAGCGCCAACATCTCTTCTTTGGACTTCTACCTTTTTACACACCTACAGCTACATCTTGCTGGTGCTATCTTTAATTCTCTATGGGACGTTCGAAATGAAGTTGATCTGTTTTTGGACTCGCGGCCCCCAAGTTTCTGGGCCGAAGTCTGCGTAAAACTACCAAAACGTTGTCAGAAAACAACAGATTCGGGTGGTGATTAAAACCCGCATTAAAGGTGCCACTTTTATGCTTTTTTCTAACTTTATTAAGAACTTTGTTTGGTGAAAAACTTTCGTTACGACCTAATATAACGTTCTTCCGTACATTTTTAAAATCGACGGCTATTAAAATTGAACAATGTTCAATTCACACTTATACCTTAAAATTACAGATGATCATACAGTCCAACAAATAAAATATCCAATAAAATATTTCTTTTTTTTTTCATGTAGAAATTCAAAAATACGCATGTTTTAATTCAGATATAATGCTATAAAAACAAGGTATTTCATTTAAAAAAAATGTTTTTTAATATTCTTAAATGTTTAATTAAAGAGACAACTTTTCTTTTAAAACGTTTATTTTTGATAGAAGGCATTATCTCCATTAGTAAGCTACTAATCCTATTTCGTCGAAATTACTATTCCTGATTAAACAGGATTTGATTTAAGAAGATTACGCGCATAAAGATTTCCCCCCTTTTTTCAAACTTGCTCATCTTCATTTTCTTTATAAATTGCTTTTCAAATCTTCTTTCGCAAATCCTTTTAATATGTTTACTGATAATAAAATTAAAAATAACGCTTCTAACGAAAACGCTTCATGTTGTTTATAGCGTAAAAATAACCCTTATTGTCAAATCCAGTTTAATTAAGAAAACAAAGGAATTTTTTTTATTTTCCAATTATGCTGTTTAAATCCTCATTTGACGGTTTCTAGAAATGACGAGTTGTTGTGAAATTTATTTTGTTCAAGCCTATTTCTTATTTGTGAGGTAGAAAAGATTAGCGAAAAAGTATTTATCTATTTTAAGAGGATTTTGTGAGTATCCCACTCATTCAAATAATAGGCAAATTTAAACCACAGTTAAAACAAATTATTCACAAATCAGGAAAAATGTAAAATATTTTTAGCAGAAAAACAGCTAATAATTGTATCTGTGCCGTCTCTGAATGAAAATATTTGTCGTCAAATTTTTGATCTGTTGACCTCACCCACATGTGATATATATATATATATATATATATAAGCATGTTTCATAACCTCCAAAAGTTTTTTAAATATGGTTTTATATCATTCAAGTTAAAAGGAAATTAAACCAGAAATTGTATTTAATATATTTATATACATTTAGTTCCATGTTTCTACGTTAAACTTTTCCTTCACGTTTTTAACTTTATTTTTCGTTTTTAATCTTTTAAATTTTATTAAATTTTAAAATTTCTTATATATTTTTAACTTAATATCAGTTACATCTTTAGTAGTTTTGAACTGCACTTTTTCTTTTCGCAATTGTTCAAACCATTACAAGATGATAACTCAATTGACTTTGAGTTAAGTTGCGCTAAACTAGGAAGCCCCTTAATGGTGCTCTACTGTTCAGCACGTTAAACTTCTTTTCTAAAAGTAAATGAATTTATAAATCGAAGTCAAAAAATATTTAAAGTTGTTCAAATTAATTCACATTTTAATGAATAAAATTGCGTGGTTGGCAGATATGATTACGGCTCCACTATTACACTGCTCAAAACAATTAAAAGTTGCTTTATGTCTTCTAAAAAATAACGATATAAGCGAAATTTATTTTGCAGAAAATAGAAGAGATTAAACGAAATAATGCTATAAAAAGGAGTAAAATATCATTTATTAAGAAGACGATTGATGATGTTTTATCACTATTATCATTTTCATTATTTATCACTATTAAATGATATTTTATCACTTTTTATAGCATTATTTTATTTAATCTGTTTATAAGTGATCAGTATACATGTTTTTATAGAAGAAGAGTGCCACAAATGCAATTTTTTCTCATTTTCGAACTTCATAGTATGCAAATTGTATGATCGACGTAAAAAGCGAGGCTTTAGCGGAAGCGAATGAAATTTGGCTTTCAACTTACTTAAAGACAAAGCGATAAACAGTGATAGACTTCCATTAAGTGTTTTGCTTCGATGAATATGTGGTCTCAATGAAGTCATTTAACAGAAACAGAGTTTGGAGAGTTGTCGGTCGGAAAGAAGGAGTGTGGGGGAAAACACAAATCCAAGTAGCAGAAGCCACTGGGGTTTCACAAAGTGTGATTTCTAGGATCTGGAGGTTTTAGAGACTAGAAATGCAAGCCGAAAACCAGGGCAAGGTTGATTACGTGCGAAAATGCCCAATGAAGGTCGATATTTAACGCTAACGTCTCAGAGACACCGAAATATGAATGCTACTCTTCTTCAAGAACACTTTCGCTTGGCTACTGGCATCACGGTTTCGACTCAAACTGTCCGAATCGGGCCGCACGCTGTAAGACTGTATGATCGCAAACCAATTGTATGTGTTAACAGCAAGACACCATGGCGCCCGCAAGGGAGTGGGCAACAGAGCATTTGAACTGGAGAGGAAATGAATGGAGTAATATTCTTTTCTCTGACGAGTTCCATTTTTCTGCTCATCTTGTTAGTAGGAGTATTTTTGCCTGGAGAAGACGTAACACTAGAATCAATCCTGCATTCGTTCAAGGAAGTGTCAGGTTTCTGTTGGGAGAATGATGGTATATGCTGGCATCTTCATGAATGAGCGGACCGACTTCCACATCATTCGAAATGGTGTTCTGACCGATCAGTGATATAAGGATGAGATCACCAGACTTATTGTAGTCCCTTACGCTGCAGTAATTGGAGATGACTCCATCTTAATGGACGACAATAGCAGGCCAAATTGTGCTCACTTAGTGGATGAATTCCTTGGCGAGGAAGGAATCATACGAATGAAACGGGCGGTGTGTTCTCCGGATATTGCTGACCGCCTACCCCCTCCTTTCAACAAAATCTCTAAGGAGTGGAAAGAGATCTTCTGGAGGAGTGGGACAGAATACCCAATCTCCTCAATAATAGCCTGATTGTCTCCCTGCTTCGAAGGTGTTCAATGTTGCTGGCCGCTCGGAAAAACCATACCTCCTACTAAAATTGATTTTCTTTGAAGGAAACACATTTTGTATTCATTTTTCCCATAAAACAAATTGTGTTTTATTCCTTTTTTACGCAAATGCTCAATCTAATGGATTCTTTTTTTTTTTTTTTTTTTTTTTTTTTTTTTTTTTTTTTTTGCCAAACATGTGCAATTGTCTTCTCGTATAGCCTACCATGTCAGCCAAAACGTTTATCAATCATCTAAACAATTCCCCAGTCCCAAGATACATCCACAACCTCAATATTTTTTAATTCTTTTGAGCAGTGTACATCACGTTGTTCGCAATGAAAACGGAAATACTGAACATATTGTAGGCATATTACGTTTAAGTTATGAAAAAGGTTTTTTAAATAAAAAATATCACATAACAACGGAGGAAAATGTGCAATAACTTCTTTAGGGTTACCCATGATTCAAAAAGCATTCTTTGTCTTTAGAAACCTTAGAAACCATTATATTTAAAAAAATTAACAATGCTACTTTTCTTTGTGACACTAGTTTTTGGAAACGAATATGAGCAGTTTTGTAGAGTATTAATAATTATTCTCAAATATGAAAGTCGGTTTTTAGTACTCTATCAATTCCCAATTAAACATTTTCGGCTGCGTGACTTAATTTATAAATTGAAAAATAAAAATAATTTTATGATGATGTTAATGTTGATAACATATCAAGCTTGTCTGCAAAAAATGTTATTTAAACCTTAAAATGTTCACTTGGCAATTTATAACATAAAAAAACCTGTATTTTACGATTTGAAAATTGATAAATACAATTTAAAAACTATTCTGAAAGGTTTCCGAAAATTAGTGGCTGTAAACGAAGTATCGTTTTATAACTGCATCTTTAACATGTTCACTACAATGAGTATCACCGGTGGTTCTGAATTTTTTTTTTCTGTGTCGCGAGCATCACTCGCGGGACACGGGTAGCTTTCCATATAATATTAATAAAAATCGCTCAGAATGCGTGATTATTCTCACCAGTAAATTTTGCCTTATTTGATCCGAGTATTTTCGCGATTCAATTCGGCAGAAACTTCTATTTTGAAAAACCGGTGATAAAAGGTTAAAAAGTCTGCAAAAGACGCTCGTCCCGAAGGGGTTTATAAGATTATAATTAGCTTTTTTAAGTTTGGAACCCTGGTGATCATTTTAAATTCCTATGGGAGCAGTGAACGTGTTAAATACCGAAAATAGTTTTTGAGGCTTTTAAAAATAAAGAACGCATTTTAAAATCTTATGAAACGAAAGAGTGTTATTCTGTGTGGATTTTCGTAGCGTGGCTGTATGATATATCAGTAGATTAAGAAGCATTTACAGTTTTTACAGTGTATAAACCCATTGAACACTCATTTGAATGATAAAACGCGCAATTTCTAAAAATAGTCAAAACGATTTTTCTTTTAATTTCTAGATAGCAAGTGTTAGTTATTTCAGTCATCTTTCGTTTAAATTTTGCGTTTTCATGTCTGCTGTATACATAACAGAGGGTAATTATTTGAAATACTAGGAAAAAAATAAGTTTATAAAAACAACATTAATTTTTTTAAGAACATTGAATTTGGTCAGCAGCACTTATTTAACCCCTTAAGCAATGCGCCCGTTAATTGTAATCATTATTTAATATTCAGATTGCTTAAATGCCACTACTTTCTTCAATTGGAAAATTTCACCTCGTTTAATGGCAGATAAAATGCAGCGAGAATAAAACCAATTACGATATTTTTAAAACCTGGTAAGAATTAAACAATCTCAATTAAAAAAGAAGCCAAAGGATTTTCACAAAATCGTCATCTGAAAGTATACACGCACCCATACAAAGGATAAATCTTTCGTTTGTGAACTATGTTTCAAAGAAATTCCATACTGTGGTAATTTAAAGGAACACGTGCGCTGCGCACCCCTACAAAGGAAAAACCTTTTGTTTGAGAAATATGTTTAAAAGGATTTTCAGAAACTGGTGTTCTGAAAAAACACTTGCGTATACATACAAATGAAAACCATGTTAAAATATTCTAGTCTTACATTTAACCTAGTAATTTAATACAAAATTTTATTTATTAAAATACTCCGTGAACGTCACGCGCGCGAGTATTCAGGGGTTAAAATTTTTATAAGAAAATGTCTTTCATTTTTTTAAAATAAATAATAAAAAAGTTATTTTGAAAGAAACTATTTTTTAAATTCTTGTGAAATTATATTGAATAGATATACGGTCAAGTGCGAGCATTACTCGCGTACACAGGGTTCCGTAGAATAAATATATAAATATGTAATTGTATTTTTTTTTTTTAAAGGTTGCTAAAAGAATACTAAGACTTTGTAAAAAACTATACAACGTAGGGTTGGGTATAATTGTATATACTAGAAAGTGCAAATGGGTATACCATGAAAGTTCAAATATATATGGAACCTAAATAATATCAAATATATTCGTATAACTCTTTTTTTAATATTATCCTAATCTGTTTATGATTAACTTAATTCGGTACTGACAATAAAAGCAGTGCATAGTTAAACTTCATTTGGCATTTCATGAAACTAAATTCAGCGTAGTAATAACCTTTATTTCTACAGTGTAGCTAAAACAAAACCTTTGTTCAAAGTTTAAATTTGACAATGTGCTAAGCGCGCTTCGAATTGAGGTCTCAAAGTTGCAATGCCGCCTTGGTCAGTGCCGCGTTTTTCCAGATAGGTGTAATTAACTTTTAAAGTCACTCGAGGCGTATTGAGAGATACAATCAAGGTAAACTATCGCGAATCCCACAGTATTTATGCGATTCATTCTAATTAAAGCTTTCGAGGGCGATGCCCTTAAAAAACGGACACCTAATTTTAATTCCAAAACAGACAAACGGCTCCAAGAATATTTAATTAAAATTTTCCTTTTATCATGTACGTGAAAATAAGCAAATTCGCATTTTCTAATAAATTCGTTTATAAATTCTGGTGTCATTTCATTATTTCATAAGTTTATAAATAGAATTACTCCGTGTCGGAAAGGATTAAGTAGTCGCAGAACTCTTAAAGCTTCAAAATTTAAAAGAATTTAATTTTTTTATGTTAAAATCCTATCTTTTCTGAATATTTTGATACAATTGTTTCCTTGAAATTCCCATTAGAACAGAAGTTTTGGCTTTTAGAATTATACCCGCTCAATAGCTGAAGCGGCGTTTCCGAAACTTTAAAGTCATTATTTTCCAAATGGCATTTTTTGGGCATAACGCGCAGGATACCTCAAAAACTTCTGAATATTTTTTCATGAAATTTTCAAAGCACATATTTCATGTTAGTCTGTATAAACTGAACCTAAAATTTCCTATTTATTGTTCAAAAAAATAATTTTTTAGGTGATTTTACGGTTGAAATTTTTAAAATTTTGTATTAGCTAAATGCAACATTGCATTAAAAGTATAAAAATGCTTTAAATACAAATTTATTTAAGTTCAGGGAAATTATTGCAATCTGAAGTATAAGTAAGCACCAAAATTTTCATTCTAGTTGCAATATTTATTTTGTAATCCTGCGCGTAAACTGTTATGCCAATTTTTTGTTCGACAAATGTCTATCAGTTTAGAGCCCCTTATAAATACTAATTCTGTATATTGCAATTTTTTATCCCAATTAAAATTGTGTTTTAAAATCATATAAATTTTAAGACATTAAATGGTGAAAATGGTCTTTTTTTCATTTTTTCCACTTTTTAGAGTCCCGAGAACCCTTAAATTAGTATGTTTTTAACAATTTGAGGTTTATTGCTTTTATACTCTTACTGGACATTGCATTACATATATATATCATTAAAAGTTGTTAACAAGGCATAGAGTACGCTGTTCCTGTCCTTGTGTATGTCCAAACTGACCGTACCTTTAAGGGTTAATATCTCGGCTAATTACCGATGATTTTTTTCGAAAATCGTTATCAACAATGCTTTTATTCTTTTGCAACGATAGGTATATTCAGAGATGCTCAACAATTTTCCTGAATGTCCGTAAATCGAAATTTGTGTATAGCAGAAAAATGCTAATTTCTCAAAAACTATGTGACCTATACTGTTAAAAATTTGCAGCATTCTGGCAGGTCATTTGACCGTTTTTTTTTCGAAAACGGTTACACAACCGTAATTTTAACGCTATTCTGACAATATTATTGGCCATTTTATGGTTAGAATATAGTTAAATTATGGGTATGAAACCATTTTTTTTCAAAAAACGGTCGAATGACCTGCCAGAATGCTGCAAAATGTTTAACAGTGTAGAGTAATCGCTGTAATTTTCCGTCTACTACCTCTAATTTTTTCATAATTTTAGTTTCAGTAGATTCGGAATTAGATGGAGGGGAACATATTTAAGCGCTACATTTTCAACAATATCTTTGAAAATATAATACCTAAAATTAAAAGGAATGTATTTTTGAGTTCAGCATTACAAAAGCTTTCACAGGATACCCCACATGATATGCAAAGAAAAGATTTTTTTTTTCAAGTAGCATAATTAGCCCTCTACTTTTTACTAAATATATTTATGAATGTTTATTAATCTGAAAATATGTGGGTCAATGGTCTTTATTACTTCCCCGAATTTGAACTTTCCACGTTCCATAGTTTACAAGTAAAATGGCTGTCACAGACAGACAGACAGAGAGACAGACAGAAGACACAGGAGTGATCTTATATTGGTTCCGTTTTTACTTTTTAAGTACCGAACCCAAAAAAGCAGAAATTTGAATTTATCTTATGAAAGCGCATAGTCGTGAAAAGCTTTAAAATGTTTTATGCAGAAATAAATCTTTTTACGCTACCGGTTGTTTTCCTAAAGGCCCTCGCCCCACCAGTGACTGAGAGGTTCTGCTCTCGAAGTTGGTAGACGGGAGGTGCTGGGTTCGATCCCAATCGCGCCCGTCGGCCTCATCGCTCGGAGTTTTCGTGGTTTTCTTCCAACCTTGGTTTTCCAAGCGTTAATACGGGTTAGGTTCTCTTAGAATGACACCCACGAAGGGCACTTCCCCAAGGGCCTATATCCCTCGTGCAGATAATTGGCCGTCATAAATCCAACCAACCAACCAACCTAAAGGCCCTCGGTCTAGTGTTTATAACAAAGTATATGCTTTTTGGGGACATTTTTCTATAGTAGGCTTACATTTTTGCAACAAAAACATAAAGTACGGTGCTTGCGCTTTAAAATATATAAAAGTAAACCATTCCCTCTCCTTTATACAGTTGCAAGCATTGTTAAATCCTCGTATTTATATATATAAAGAAGTTTATAGGAGGACATGAGTTTAAAGTTTTTTTATCAGAACCATTATAAATTTTTTCAAATATTTAAAAATATTGGATATTTTTTGAAATAGAAGTTTTGTATCTAGATTGTTTAGCGATATACATTCATTGCTATCTAATATATTAAATTGAAAATTTGTGTGTCTGTCTGTAATTCTATACAAATCCACAGTTTGGAAGCCAAAATTGTGAAATGTTTCGTAAATCGAAATAATTTGTAGTTAATTTTTATTAATAAAAAACTACCAATTTAATAGAAATTTCCTATCAAATTTCAACATTTTTTGTTATAGCACTTGCCAATAATTGAAAATCGACAACAAAATTCTTACCACATCAATTACTTTTCTATTGCAAGATTTCCATGTGAAAAATGAAAATGAAATAAATAGTTTGACGAATTAAAATAAAAGTTAATATTACGTCATAACTTTTTTATTACAAGGTTTTCACGCTAAAAATGAAAATGAAATAAAACGAGGAATTAAAAAAAAACGATTAATTAGTTTGAGGAATTAGAAAGAAAAGTGAATACTACTTTATATTGGAAATATTTTTCGTTATAGCAGTTGCCAACAATTAAAAATTCGCAACAATTACTTTTCTAATGCAAGATTTTCACGTGAAAAAGGAAAATGAAATAAATAGTTTGATGAATTAAAAAAACACTTAATATTACTTCAAACTGGAAATATAATGGATGGCCCAGCAAGTGAATAAATAACATTATATGAGTTTGCAAAATCGTATTGAAACATGATAAAAAAAAAAAAAAAAAACGATTATGGAGAAATTGGCATATTTTAACATTCTGAAGTTCTCTGATTTTTTTTTTTTTTTTTTTTTTTTTTTTTTTTGCCATTTTTAAATATATTCTTTATACGGGGTGATTCTTTTTTTGTTGTGAAGTTTTTGTGTGTGTTTTTAAGTTGTGAAAGTAAAATCCTATAACAAAAGAACTACGGATCCAAATGACCTGAAATTTCACCGTATGCTCCCAAAGCAATGGGAATTTTTTTGGCGTGGTTTAAAAAAAAAAAAAAAAAAAAAAAAAAAAAAAAATAATAATAATAATAATAATAATAAAAACTTAAAATTGCACCGACAGATGATGTTGTATATGCAGTAAAGTCGGGAGACAAGCTTGCGCACGACACACGCACAGGGGCGATAAAAATGTGAAGCACGCACACCTCGTGTTCATTATTCTGATCTGAATCACTGCGATTTCTGGCTCTGGAGGTACCTAAAGAATACTGTGTATTGTGGTGGTGTTACGAACTTAGCTGACCTGAAGGCACGCATTGCGCACCAGATCCACAGCATCCTGCGAAGGTGTTCGCAGTAACTTTTCCCAATTATTGCATTCTGTGTGTTTTTGATATGCATAATAAAGTTTGCTTTTTCTCGAAGTACCGTCCATTGTTTTCCTTCCACTGGCGATATTCTTTGTTTCTGTTAACTTACAGCGCAATCTGTCGGTGCGATTTAAGTTTTTTTTTTTTTTTTTTTTTTTTTTTTTTTAACCACGGCAAAAAAAATTCCCATTGCTTTGTTGAGCATACTGGTGAAAGTTCAGCTCATTTGGATCAGTGATTCTTTTTTATAGGGTTTTACTTTCACAACTTTTTAAAAAATCACCCTGTATATACATGTATGTATGTGAGTATATTATAAATTCCATAAAGGTTTAGATCTCTAGAGCTCATTCTTAGTAAAGAACTAAAATAATGATTTCAAATGAAAATCAAATTTGATTTTCATTTGAAATATTGTATGCAAGGCGAATGTTTCCCTCTGGAATAATTTCCATGTATTAAAATAATGATTTCAGATTTTTTTAAATAAAATTCGTAGAATTCTGTATTTGCCATTTTTACTTAATCGTGTAAAAAATATCCAAATAACAAAATTCACGGAAACAACTTTTCATCAAAATGTTTTAATCTAGGTCTCATCCAGATCAGAGACAACATTTAGTAAGTAAGTTAGATAATCTGTCTTTTAGATTAAATAAAACAAGTAAGAAAAATCATGCGTTAAGCATAGATTATGAAACACTTTCCAACACTTCCTGAATGCTTTAACAAAACTTCGTTATTTAGGGAAATAATGTATATAAGAAAACTAACTAAACATTTTAGAAAACACATAAAACATTTGAAAAACTGATTTCAGCAGTTACCGTCCATAGCAAACATGTATTCCAATTCTTTTGAACAGCCCTGTATTTTATCTGTAGTTTGATATATATACTATATAATGGGATATTTAGTTTAGCAAGAAAACACATAACAGGTTGAAATTTCTCTTTCAGTAATTTAGACTAATAATTGGAAACATATACTTTTGTACAACCCTGTAGTTAACCTAGTACCTTTATTACACGCTACTATTTAGCTAAAGATTAATTCACAGTAAAACACTCTTAAAACTACCGGAATCACATTTCCAGAAATTATCATTTATAGGCGGCCATGTATCAAATTCTTTGCGTGACCCTGTATATCAGTTTATATATGTTCTTCAGACATTTCTTACTAATCTAAATGCAGTTCAGTGTAAAAAATGCCTAACTCGATTAAAAATCACCTTTAAGCAATTTGCAGTCATACCCAGTAACCATTACGAATTCTTTTGTTTAGCACTATATATCAATTACAGGTTTTATACACATCATATACAATGCATAAGTGTAGTGAAACATAAAAGCACATAACATAATTAAAAATGCATTTCCAGCAATCATCGCTACTGTACAGTACTTCGTATACAATATAGTATCAGAAATCTTTTGTGTGTCCCTGTAAATGCTATGCACTTCGTATTATCCATGATATAATTTATATTAAACATCAGCGACGTATATCAATTTCATTATACATGAAATAATTTAACATAATTAAAATACGCCGGAAAAAAATTCAATCCACCCCTATATCATTATGTAACGTAATTCTTTTGTGTGGCCCTGCAAATGAATAATAACTATTTTATGCGTCGCATATTCTACAGAAAATCATTATTTTAGTGCACTTGATAAACGCATATCAATTTTATTATGTTTGAAAGCATGTAACATAATTAAAAATCATTTTAAACGATTTTTCCCAATAAGCCGTAATGTAACGGAAAAACTTTGACTGTCCCTGTAAATGAACTAAACATGTTAGAAGCTTCATTTGCAATAGGGTTCGTGCTATGGTAGAGGACACTAACATCCAAAAATTTCAGAAAGATTCGAGTATATTTACGGGAGTTAGAGCGCGTACAGACGGACAGACAAACCGAAGTCATAAACAATTTTCAACTTTGTTGGAAAGTGTTAAAAAAGAGTGAAAATTACGTAAAAGAACAAACATTCTTAAAATTCCTCGCAACGTCGCTTACTTTAACTAGTATTATATATCCTAAACAAATCCTATTAATTGCATTCGACTAAAATTATTTGTAATTCCCATAACTGATTTAAGGCTACCCCGATGGATTTATTAAAAACACAAAATTAATTTTTATAAACTTCATGCTTTTCTCAGAGACGTTTAAAAACGTAAGCGTTTATGTGCGCTAGTAATAATTTTGGCTCTTAATTAAGTGAAACAGATTCTAGAAACCTCATTCTTTCTTTTTATTCAGTCACCCACTGGTATTTAAATTTTCGAGAATTAACCGTTTTACATCTTTGAAATACACACGGATTCAAAAGAAGCGAAAGTGTGCGCTTCATAGTTTTTTATTAACCTAAAAATATTTTAATTTCACCGATTCCCAAATATTGACTTTTAACAATATGGCTAGCCACTAAACAGTTCATTTATATGCTATACATTAATGGGTATTTATTTTTATAAAAATGTGTGTCTGCTGGCTGTGAGTTATAATAAGTAAAATAATGATGGAATAAGCAATCATTTTTTTTCTGTCATTAAACTTTAATAGTCACATAGCATATTCATTCTAGACCTAAACTGAAAGTATTAAAACAATTTCCAGCTTTCCCCTAATTAATTCCGAATTCAACCCCCTAACCACTGGGCTATAATACATTTTCTGTTACACATTTAGATGTCAAATGTCGATGTTTGAATTGCATACTATTTTTTTTTATTAATTTCCACTATAATTGCATCAGATATTCAATCAATCATTGTGAACTATCTTCTGTCGAAATATTTTTGGTAGTAACAATTATTATATATAAATGGTCTATAAGTTTCAATATTAAGACTTATGGCAAAATGGCCTTATTAAAAAAAAACGGACTAAAATGTGGAAATTTTACAGTCAATCCAGACACGAGTACTATTTCCGCATTTTAACGGAAATTTTCCTCCCGAAATTTTAGAGAAAAATTTCCATTTTTTTGGAATTTATGGGGGGGGGGGGAGGGATTTTCAGTTAAAATACGAAAATAGTACTGGCGTCTCGATTGTCAGTACAATTTCCATATTTTAGTCCGTTTTTTTACAGTGTATGAAAATTATTTGCGATATTTTTAATGTCTAACATTATAGGATGATGTCGTCTTGTTTCAATAAATAATTATTCAATCACTTTCATCAGAATATAACATAAATTAAAATGATTCAAATGATATTTCTAGCTAATAATTGTTATTCTTATATTCCGATCATGATTAAATTAGATAAGTCACCAACGCTCAGCATCTGAAATAATTCTCTATGTAAACCTAATTGAAAAATTATGTAATAGTCACGGTTATGAACGTAAGTCAAATAAGACGTATGTTGATTAAATATCTCTAAGGATTCTTTTCCGGGAACGCAATGTATAATTTCCACTAAATCTTTAAATTTCCTGCAGTTGGCAACATTGTAATTTAAATTTATAATTTTCGTAGGTCACAGAGCGTTGAATTATTCTGCAAAATCAGCTGAATTTTGAAAAGTACTTTAATATCATATCTAAAATCTTGTTTTAATGGCAATTTTATTTAGTTGAGTGCTTTCAACACCTGTGATGAGGTACGTTAAAACATGAATATTGCGATTTATTTTGATTTTCTAATGGTAGTGTAAAATTTAGAATAGAACGCAAATTATAATTTCTAAGAATAAAGTGTTAATAATTTAAAACGCTTCAAAACTGGATTATATGGTTCGTTGGTTGTGTTTATGAAGGCCAATTTTCAGCACGAAGGGTATAGGCCCAAATGGGGGGGGGGGGGAGAGCGCCCTCCATGGGAGTCTTTCTAAGGGAACCTAACCCGTATTTAATCTTGGAAAACCAAGGTTCGAAGAAAACCACGAAAACTCCGAAAGATTAGGCCGACGGGCGCATTTGGGATCGCACCCAGCATTTCCCGTCTACCAGCTTCGAGAGCAGAACCTCTCGGCCACTGGTAGGGCCTGGATTATATGAATCAAAAGTTTAGATTTACACATAAAAATTATTCTTTAAAATTATAATCATAGTAATACAAACTTTTCTTTCAAAGTAATGCTTCTGGTTTAGTTAGTCATGTTAAGCGAGTCTAAATAACCTAATTTCATTTTTTAAACACACAAAATCTCATCTTTTATATGAGTAATAATTCTATATATATATATAAAAAGCATTTCTAATATTATTTAAAATAAAACAAGTTTCTTTGTCATAATAAAAAAAGTACTATGCATAGTTATAATAATAGTTATACAATATGTTTAGAGTGACTATTTTTTTTTCATAAGAAAAAAATAGGATGATTTGTTTGATAATGAAGAGCGGTTAAAAGAATAGGCTAAACTTTATTTTTTAATTATAATATATTTCTTTACTTTTCTTTTGTTATTCCTTGCTGATTACATTTCAAGAAATTTTTTCGTATATTTATTTTTAGAAACAAGATCAGATATTCGTATTATATCATGTAGTAAAACAAATAATTTCCATACATTCAAGTGTAAGTCTCTTATTGGAATTTATCGACCATTTATATGCATTCATTATTAGTGCAAAAAAACATTTCAACAGAAGAAAAATTTCATAACAAGAACAGTTCAGTAATGTTAACAATTCAGCAGTATGTATATTTGTGTGTGCGCACGCTATGAAATGTGTGCTTTCAAGCTTGTACATAATTAAGAAAAAATAGTTACATTATGAAATTTTTCATTTTATTTTAATGCTTTAACATATTGATAAATATTCAGTATTATTCATAAAAAAAATAATTTCATTTGCCAAGAACGATTTAATTATAAAATCAATTATTAGCATTTATGATTTATGTTTATATACGTACTTAAAACTTCCTGAAATTTTCAAATTGTATGAAAATTGGTTTAATACAAGACTTTTTTATTAATCTTACATGAAAGTCTTATGTGTGGGATGTATTCAGAAATTTTCAAAGTACGAAATTTACATAACTTCAGGTTTATTTCTGAATACCGACATAAATTTCAAAGTTAAAGTGCTATTGAAAATATGGTTTATTGTTGAAAACTCTAAAGAGGCCTTTTTAAATTAACCTGGAATCAATATTAGTTATGCTCCAAGTCCGTAAAAATACAACTTTATTCCGTACATTTTAAAAATTATCAGAAAATAAAATTGAACAATTGCCAATTCGTTATTCTCAACATATTTATTTTTTTCATGTGCAAATTCAAAAATACAAATCTTTTAATTCTGAAATAATGCTATAAAAACAACATACGTATTTCATTCAAAAAATGTTTTCAATATTCTTGACTGTTTAATTAAAAATACGACTTTTTCATTTATCAGTTTTCTTTTTGGTAGATGACTGCATTCCCGATAGTAAGCTATCAATCCTATTTCGTCGAAAGTACCATTCTTAATCGAAAAGGATTTGATTTAAGAAAATGACGCGCATAAAGATTCCCCCCCCCCCCCCGCTTTTCTAATCAAACTTGCTCATCACAATTTTCTTTGTAAATTTCTCTAGAAATCCTGTTTTCGAAGTTCTTTTAATCTGTTTACTGATAACATTAAAAATAATGCTTCTAACGAAAATGTTTCATTATCTTTATACCGGAAAATTAACCATATTGTCAAGTGTAATTTAATTAACTAAACAAATGTGTGTTTTATTTTCCAATTATACTGTTTAAATCCTTATTTTAAGCTTCCTAAAAACGAGTTATTTTTGGGATATTAGTTTTGAACAATCGTATTTCTTATTTGTTAGATAAAAGACTAACGAATTCGTAGTTACCTATTTCACGAGGCTCTGTTGAGCACTAAACCCATTCAAATAATACGCGAATATAAACTACATTTAAAACGAATTATGCACCAATAATGTAAAATGTAATTATTTTCAATTTAAAAAACGAGCCATTAACACTAGAAAAACGGGAAATTTTACTCAGATTTAAAAAAAAAAAAAAAAAATTCTTACCAGAATTTTATTTTAAACTGTTAACTTATTTATTTAACTAGATTTTTTTTTTCTTTGTATCTTTAAAACTAGTTTTATAAAGAAATTTGTGATTTGAATCGAAATATGTTCATTTGGTGGTGGTCAAAATGACCGCTCGCCGTATTTCTAGTGTTATTATTATCTGTGCCAGTCCTGAAAGAAAACATTTGTCTCATGCTTCAGATTATTTATACAATATGTTTAGAGTGACTATTTTTTTTTCATAAGAAAAAACTAGATGTTTTGTTGGAGCGGTTAAAAGAATAGTCTAAACTTTATTTTTTAATTATAATACTTTTCTTTTCTTTTCTTTTTTTTTTCCTTGCTGATTACATTTAAAGAAATTTTTTTGTATATTTATTTTTAGAAACAAGATAAGATATTCATATTATATCATGTAGTAAAACAAATAATTTCCATACATTCAAGTGTAAGTCTCTTATTGAAATTTATCGACCATTTATATGTATTCATTATTAGTGCAAAAAATATTTCAACATAAGAACAATTTCATTACAAGAGCTGTCAATAATGTTACCAATTCAGCATTATGTGTATTTGTGTGTGCACACGCTATGAAATGTGTGCTTTAAAGCTTGTGCATAATTAAGAAATATAGTTACATTATGAATTTTTTTATTTTATTTCCATGTTTTAACATATTAATAAATATTCAGTATTATTCATAACAAAAAATATTTCATTTGCCATGAACGATTTAATTATAAAAGCAATTATTAGCATTTATGTTTTATGTTTATATACGCATTTAAAATTTCCTGAAAATTTCAAATTGTATAAAAATTGGTTTAATACAAGACTTTTTTATTAATCTAACATGAAAGTCTTATGTGTGAGATGTATTCAGAAAGTTTTCAAAGTACGAAATTTACATAACTTCAGGTTTATTTCTGAATATCGACATAAATTTCAAGGTTAAAGTTTTATTGAAAATATGGTTTATTGTTGAAAACTCTAAAGTGACCTTTTTAAATTAACCCGAAATCAATATTAGTTATGCTCCAAGTCCGTAAAAATACAACGTTCTTCCGTCCATTTTAAAAGTCAGCAGCAAATAAAATTGAACAATTGTCAATTCGTCATTCTCAAAATATTTTTTTTTTTTTTTCATGTGCAAATTCAAAAATACAAATCTTTTAATTCTGAAATAATGCTATAAAAACAACATACGTATTTCATTCAAAAAATGTTTTCAATATTCTTGACTGTTTAATTAGAAATACGACTTTTTCATTTATCAGTTTTCTTTTTGGTAGATGACTGCATTCCCGATAGTAAGCTATTAATCCTATTTCGTCGAAAGTACCATTCTTAATCGAAAAGGATTTGATTTAAGAAAATTACGCGCATAAAGATTCCCTCCCCCCACCTTTTTTTTTTTAATAAAACTTGCTCATCACAATTTTCTTTGTAAATTTCTCTAGAAATCCTGTTTTCGAAGTTCTTTTAATCTGTTTACTGATAACATTAAAAATAATGCTTCTAACGAAAATGTTTCATTATCTTTAAACCGGAAAAATAACCATATTGTCAAGTGCACTTTAATTAGCTAAACAAATGCTTTGTTTTATTTTTTAATTATGCTTTTTAAATCCTTATTTTAAGCTTCCTAAAAACGAGTTATTTTGGGGATATTAGTTTTGAATAATCGTATTTCTTGTTTGTTACATAAAAGACTAACGAATTCGTAGTTACCTATTTTTCGAGGCTCTGTTGAGTACTAAACCCATTCAAATAATACGCGAATTTAAACTACATTTAAAACAAATTATTCACTAATAATGTAAAATGTAATTATTTTCTAGTAGAAAAACTAGCCATTAACGCTAGGAAAACGGGGAATTTTACTCAGATTTTATAAAAAATATTTCCCACCAGAATTTTTATTTTAAACTGTTAACTTATTTATATAACTAGATTTTTTTTCTTTGTATCTTTTAAACAAGTTTTATAAAGAAATTTGTGTTTCGAATCGAAATATGTTCATTTGGTAGGGGTCAAAATGACCGCTCGTCGTATTTCTAGTGTTAATATTATCTGTGCAAGTCCTGAAAGAAAATATTTGTTGTCATGCTTCAGATTCGTTAGCCTCACCAATCTGATTTAAATTAGGTAACTACGCGTAGTTCCATACCTTCAATAGCTTTTTTGTAAAATATGGTTTAATTTCAAACAAGTTAAATAGATTTTGAAAACAGAAAATTTTACTTAATACAATATCACTATTTATTTAATTCCATGCTTCTCTGTTTCTAAAAATAAATAAATATGGCCCAAAACAATTTTTAACCTTGTTCCAATTATGTCACCTTTTAAGGAAAAACATTGGGTAGTTGTCAGCTATAAATACGTCTTCTCAATTACACCACCTTGTTGATGTACATACTGAACATATTGTAGGCATATTACATATTTATAGTAAACAACCTCCCGGTTTCTTCAATACAAGTAAATTCTTACAAAATTTTTCTATTTATGTAATTTCAGAAATTGTACGGTTGTATAAAACAAGCATTTCGGCGTAAAAGTATTTGTATTAAAAATTAGGAGGTAGAGAATTATACATATTTGTTTGAAGGCTTACTGTGAAATTAAATATACACATTAAGAAAATACAACGTGCATTAATTTACGAAAATATAACAACGAACGAATATATTCAATAGCATATTCCGAGTTATCCATGATTCCGAATAGTGTTCTTTACGTTTAGAAACCTCACAAACCAATATATTTATAAAATTTAACAATGTTATTTTTTTTTTGTTGTTGTTTGCTATCAGTGGTTTTTGGAAACATTTACGAGTAGTATTTTTGTGTATTAATAATTTTTCTAAAGCAGGAATATCGTTTTTTAATATTTTACCAATTCCTAATTAAACATTTTCAGCTGCGGAACTGAATTTATACATGGGATAAAACAAAATAAAATTCATTTATTGATAATGCTAATGCTGAGAATTTATCACGTTTGTCTGCAAAACACATTTGTCGTACAGGAAATGTTTCATTTGACAATTGATAACATCCAGATAACCAAAATTCCAAGTTTAGAAAATTGGTTAATACAATATAGACTACTAAGATATATAGACTCCAAGTTTAGAAATTTGGTTAATACAATATAGACTACTATGAGCCGTTTCCTAAAATTTGTGCAGTAAACGAAGTATTTTTTTAATAGCAGTTTTTTTAAACATCGAAAATAGTTTCTGGTGTTTTTTTAAGATAAAGAATGATTTCCAGAAACTTATGTAACGAAAGAGGGTTTATTTTGTGTATATTTTTGTAATGTTGCTATATTATAATTTCGCAACTTAAGAAAATTGCAATTTTTTACACTGTATAATACCACGAAGGACACATTTGAATACCATGACGCAAAAGTCTGAAAAATAGTCTTAACGAATTTTTTAATTTCTAACGACAAGTGTATCAATTCAGTTATCTGTGGATTAAATTTTGCCTAATTTGCGTATTTATTACTGTGGTATACAAAAAAAATTAAATATCTGAACTACTATGAAAAAAATTATAAAAACGACATTAAATTTTTAAAGAATATCATATTTGAACACCATCACTTATTTAAAATTTTGTGCTTTCTTTTTTTTAAAATATATGTTTGAAAAAGTTAATATGATAGTAACTATTTTACATCGCTGTAAAATTATACGGAGAAGAAAAGAAGAAAATTGAATTTACTCTATCAAAGCACATTGTCATGAAAAATGTTTATAATATTTAATGCGGAATCGCAACCTTTTACGCTAGTGGTTATTTTCTAAAACGTCCTCCCTCTACTGTTTATAAAAGGATATATGCATTTCTGTTACCTTTTTTTATAGTACGCTTGCTTTTATGCAAAAAACAATGTAAAGTACGGTGCTTGCATTTAAATAAAAAGTAAACCATTTTTTCTTCTTTATACAGTTCCTAGCATTGTTAAAATATCATAAAGTATTTGAATTTTTAGATATAAAGAAGTTTTTAGGGGGACATGGCTAATTTTTTTTTTATCAGAACCATTTTAAAATATTTCATGAAAATATCAGATATATAATGAAGTAAAAGATTCGTACCTATATACACTTTAACGACATATAGTCATTTTCATAATATTTATACTAAACAAATCCTATAGCTTTATTTAGATTAAAATTAATTTTAATCCTCATTACGATATTAGGCTGTCCCGATGGATTTATTAAAAACACAAAATTTATTTTAGTAAGCTTCATTTTTTTTGACGAACGTTAAAAAACTTAAGCTTTTTTAAATACTATTAAAAAATTTCATACTTATTTTAGTAAAACGGATGATGAAAACAACATTGTTTCATTTTATTCAAGTATAAAACGCTGGCATATGCAATCATTTTTTATGTAAGTAAACATTAATGTATTTTGTGCAGCTCATTTAGGTAGATTTCGTTACACTGTAATACTATCTATTACATTCTCCTCTAGGTTGGAATTTCAGAAATTTTTTTGCAGATCTGCGCTGATCATGACTCCTAGAACCCAAACCTTCCAGCAGTAAAAAACTTTGTCTATCTATCTATCTATATCACTTTTTTATGGATATAAAAACTTTTATAATTCTGCACAAATATCTTCCAAACTGATACAGAAAATGAAGTGTCAGAAAATCTCGGTCAAATTCGTTAATGGGCAAAATCGGACCAAGGAGGTGGAAATAGGGAGTGACTTTGTGAAAATAGAACCTCCCCCCCCTGCCATAACTTCTTGATTATAATTCATATTAATGCAGTTTAAAGTTATTATAACTTCTAGAAAAATGGCCAAAAATTTATGTATAACAGATTTTTTATATAACACTAAAAATGTGCTGATGGGGCGAAAAAATAGGGCTTTAGGGAGGAATTCATAACTTCGTCAATTCTCAAGATATGAAATTCAATTAACTTTATTATAAATCTCCTTAAAATTATCTACAATCTTTATATTGGCAAGTTTTTCATAGGACCAACTCTTGCAGCAAAAACAAATTAAAAATACATAAGGATTGAAGAAAAAATTATCATATTAACGCTTTATCTATTTACGGTACTTATACACTATATGGCCATTAATGACCGGCAACTTTCAATTTTAGATAATTTGTCGAATATTTAGAAATGTACTCGACAGATTCTTCTGAAATTTCAGGATTAAAAAGAACAGGTATGACTTCATATTTAGCAATGTCGATTTGTTAATGAGGGCAAATAGGGGGCCAACGAAAAATCAAAGAAAAAAATAATACTTGGGATCACCCCGTAAAATAAAATGCACGAAATGATCTATCGCTACCGAATATAAATAAACAGACATTGTGCAATATGTGTATTCTTTTGTGTAAGAACAGCATGTTTATTAATAGAGATATAGCGATTCATTTAAAAAAAGTTTTAAAATCTTGCAGGTTTTTTGCTTATAACATGCAGGGTTTTCAACCAAATTTAACGCCACTTTCAGAAAAATTGACAAAATATAGTAAAAATAATATAGTGCAATTGGAATATAAATATATTTCATATTTTAGGAAATATGAGCAGTTGTATGAAATACTTTTTACCTGCGCATGCGCGAACGATAACAAGGATCCTTTTACATAATTTAATAGCCAACACTATGGGGCAACTCATTAAAAAAATTTAGTCAAATATCGTGAAAATTCAGAAAGATATCGGCGTTAGATTCAGCAAATTTTTAGTTGTTCTCTAAAAGCAGCTGAATGATAAGGGATTTTACACAAATTGTCATTTTTTTATTAACTGACTTTCAGAAAAAAATTAGTATTTAGTGACTATCAACGAGTAGATTTGGAAAAATGCTTCAATTTTGATACTTCTTTTGATCATGGTATAGGCTCGTTGTGGTTATCCAAGAAGAACTAAAACATCAATAAAAAATTAAAAAAAAAAAAAAAAAAAAATTAAAAATGACAATTTGTGGAAAATCCTTCATCACCAAAATCAAATCCCTCCTCTTTCTGAATTTTTACGATATTTGACTAGATTTTTTTAATAAGTTGATCCATAGAGTTGACTATTAAATTATGTAAAATAATCCTTGTTATCGTTCGCGCATGTGCAGATAAAAATTACTTCATACAACTGCTCATATTTGCTAAAATATTTAATTTATTTATATTCCAATTACACTGTATTGTTTCTACTATATTTTGTCAATTTTTCTGAAACCGGAGTTAAATTTGGTTGAAAACTCTGCATGTTATAAGCAAAAAACATGCAATAATTTTTTTAATTATTTAAATAAATCGCTATATCCTTATTAATATACATGCTATTCTTACTGAAAAGAATACATATATTGCACAATGTCTGTTTATTTATATTCGGTAGCGATAGATCATTTCGTGCATTTTATTTTACAGGGTGATCCCATGTATTATTTTTTTCTTTGATTTTTTGGTGGCTCCCTAATTGCCCCCCCCCCCCTTATCAAATCGACATTGCTAAATATGAGACCATACCTGTTCTTTTTAATCCTGAATTTACAGAAGAATCTGTCAAGTACATTTCTAAAAAATCGACAAAATGTCTAAAACTGAATGTTGCCGGTCATAAATGGCAATATAGTGTAAGTACCATTAACTTTCAACTTTCATCCCATAGTGAATTTTACTAATATTCTAATGGTGCTTTGGTTTTGCAAAACTACTCTTTTAGCTCCACTTTATACGGATACATGGCAGCAGTAGTTCTAGGTTTATTATTTTAGCGAGGAAGGAGGCTATCTCTGACACAGACGATGTGTTTTGTGCTGACGTTTTGTACAGATTGTCACGCTCGTCTTTTTATCGCTGTAAACACAGTAAAGGATATAAGATAAATGTTGGATTTTTTTATGTGTTCATTATGATCTTAGAATACAGTTTGACTAGCTGTTTTAGGTGAACGGTGTACATATTTGATTTAACAGTTGAATTACTCGGTGGTACTTATAAGTACCGCCAGTACACTGAGTGTTGGAGAAAAACTTCTTGTTTACTTTTCGTCTGTGAGTCCATCGTTTTCATCTGCTTTAAAATGTAATTACTAAAATGTAATGTAGTAATAATGTCCTGGTATTTCTTTTTCTGTTTCATTGTTATTTTTTGTAAGGAATAGAAAAAGTTGTGGCATCGGCTCGTTTTTGCTATGCTAGAAATGTCATATGTAAATTAATATATTGCATATATTGCATATGTGTAGATGCGACAGAACATGTTGTTCCTGGAATATAGACGTCGCATAACTAAAGGACTGCTGGCAAGATCGAAATATTAAAAAAAAGATTTTTTAACCTTTTCAGGGGCAAAGCATTTTCAATTCTAAAGAGTTGAAATAAATAATTGGCACCGCAATTTGCCAAACGAATTATTTGTAAATAAGAAAAATAGGGGCCTATATTTCACGTACTTCTTAAATCAAAAATATTTTCTGGCGTCATTTGAAATACCTTGTGGGTTTTCTGTTACAATATTTTAGTTATTGTGTACTCACGATACTTTAAAATATAACTTTAATTAATTACCTCTAAATAATTAAATTTCTCAAGTATGAGTATTTTTTATGGTTATCCTTTAATTTTCATTGTAGTAACTAAAAAAAAATATTTTATGAGAAATATTGCAGTAGATCATAATGCAGTAGATAAAGGGTTATTTGTGTATTGAAACCAAAACTTCTTATTATCTGACATATTGTCAAATTCATTTTTGTTCTAAAGCGCATCAATTTGGCAGATTTTCTTATTCAGAAACTATACAGGGTGTCCGGTCTCAACGGTGTCCAATGGCTAATTCCTAAACCGTTAGTCATAGACATATAGTTCCAATTACAAAAATGTTTAAAATCAGGTAAACAAATGTTTTAAAACCGATTTGGGTCAATAAAAACATTTCTTAAAAAATTACGAAATTTAAATTTTTATACGGTCCCCCGGTCCTATAAATTATATTTAGTAAAATTTTCCTTTTACACTAACAAGTAATACACAAAAAGTCCCGTTATTCTACGATTAAAATTGACCGAGTAATAGCTGTTTAAAGTTCGAGCATATTTTTTGCTGCAAATTGGGGGTCATTCACAAATTTAGTCGAAATATAATTTCGTCAGATGTATTAAAAAATGGTTGATAGTAAAATTAATATTGCAATATAAATTTGAAATCTTTAATTATTCTGACATATTAATTCAAAATATACAATTTGTAATAAACATTTAAGAAGAAAGAAAAAACAGAATTTTTCTTAAATAAAATGATGCTAAATTAACAGCCTCAATTCTTTACAAAATGATACGTATTTTAAAATGTTATTAGATTAAACTAGCCTGCAAAAATTGGGTTATGTCATGTTTTTTAGCTTTTGATAATTGATTCTTTTGTATTCTGTACCGCTGAATCTAAAATTGACCTTCATTTTTAACCATCACATCAGGATTTTTCGCAAATTTCAAAGGTAAAAAGTTCAAAGTTAAAATTGAGTCTCCTCCCTCATCTCATCGAACCACTCAGCTATTTAGCTGTAAGAATCCCAGTATAAGCCAAAAAAAATGAATAACTTATTGAATTAAATAAAAAAAGTTTTACATCTGTTATATAGTATCAGATTTTCGCTATATTTTAACTTTGAAATTTACGATTTGCGAAAAAATTGTAACGTGATGGTTAAAAATTAAGGTCATTTTCAGATTCAGTGCTAAAAAGTACCTAAAAATCAATTATCAAAAGTTAAAAAACACAACCATCTCTTCTACTTTATAGTATCCGATTTTTGGTATTCTTTAACTTTTACAATTTATGATTTGCGAAATATCCTAACATGATGGTTAAAAATTAATGTGCTTTTCGGATTCAGTGCTAACAAATACATAAAAGTTTAAAAAAACCAACAATCGCAGTCTTGTATTATCTAATCTAAAACTTTTTCTTAAACTTTTTGGCGGTAATCTATCTGAAATTCTTTGTATTATGTTCCTGTAAAATAAGTATAAATGGTAACCACCGAAAATCATAATAATATTAGATTGTTATTGGATTTACGCCAGTATGTAAAATGTAATCTCGATCGGATATTTAAATGTCAGTTAAAGTTGGAGTACAAATTTTGAACTGGAAATGCATACATACGATCGTTGAAGTAACATAAAAACTTATAAAAATAACATCATTTTTGTTAACAGAAAGCATAAAAGAAACAGTCTCAAATGCTGACAAAATAAACCATACGTTATTTTAGCCGATCTGAAGCTTAATAAATGTTAACTTAATCGTAATACTTGTACGATTTTTTTCAAAGCGCAGATACACATGAAATAAGATCTTCGAATACTTTAAGCACTTGATATGTGACCCCTCAAAGCCAAATCGAACTCATTTGTTTTCAGAGCAGAAAAGTGGCATAAGTCATGCATTTTTAAAGTTTTATAACTCGCTCAATTTTAGTGTTATATGAATGGGACTTTTTTTGTCTTACTTGTCAGTGTAATAGGAAAATTTTACTAAATATAACTTATAGGACCGGGGGACCGTATAAAAATTTAAATTTCGTAATTTTTTAAGAAATGTTTGTATTGACCCAAATCGCTTTTAAAATATTTCTCTATCTGATTTAAAACATTTTTATAATTGGAACTATATGTCTATGACTAACGGTTTAGGAATTAGCCATTGGACACCGTTGAGACCGGACACCCTGTATAATGGGCCGTTCTTCTCGAATTTTTTCTGAAAAGATAGAACATATTCAAAACATGCTGTAAAAATGGACATTAGAACCGAATTTTCCGAAACGACAGAACCGGGAGGGAGAAAAAGTCGTACTGAGAAAATAATTTTTTATAAATCAAGTTCTAATTAATTGAGCGAAAAATGAAAACACAGGCCCCTTACATATCTCTTCAAAAATCACCTCAGAAAGTTTCACGTTGAAAAATTATTCTGAAATCGTGTCTGAAATTTTTGAGTTTAGAGCATGGTAAATTATTTTTTTGAATACCGCATTAACATGATTCTTATAAAAACAGCTCTTACAGAAAAATGAAAATAAAAACTCGTTAAATGCGGTCAAATAAAATTATTAAACTGTTTTTATCTCTAATCTTGATTTAGTTTTTGTTGGTGAAATTAGTACTTAAATTCGAAATCTCTCTGCGCATGTAGGCCAAGTCGGCTGAATTTTTAGAAGTCGGATGTGCTTAAAGCGATTTTTGAAAGGTATACTATAACTTTTCATTAAGCTCAACTGCAGTTGGATAAGATATTTAATAAATCGAGATTCTAAACTGTCTTCTGTTGGAATATTTTGGTAGTAAGAATTACTACATATAAATGGTCGATAAATTTTTATCTTTAGACTTACAGATGAATTTAGGATTTTTTTTTCAATATTTTAAAATTTAATACATTATGATCATATTACGTTTTATCACAAAGTAATTATACAAGTAATTTTATTTAGATATAATCCGTAGAACATAAAATGATTTAAATGATATTTATCTCTAATCGTTGATACTCTTACATTTTAAACATAATTAAATGAGCTCAATCCTCAACGCTCAACATCTGAAATAGAACACTGTGTAAATTTAACTGTAGTAGTTGCTTAAATGAAAATTTATGTAATGGTCACGGTTTTGAACATAAATCAAATAAGACGTATGTTGATAAAATATCTCTAAGGATTTATTTCCGCGAACGAAATGTATAATTTTAACTGAATCTTTAAAATTGCAGTAGTTGCAACATACTAATTTAAATTTGTAATTTTCGTAGGTCACAGAGCGTTGAATTATTCTGCAGAGTCAGGTGAATTTTGAAAACTATGGCAAATCTGAAATCTCGTTGGAATAAATAGGAGCAATTTTATTTAGTTGAGAGATTTCATAGATTAAAACATGCATATTGCGTTTTATTTTGATTTACTAATAGTAGCGTAAAATTTAGAATAGAACTCGAATTGCAATTTCTATTAATAAAGTAGTAATAATTTAAAACGCATTAAATTGGTTTATATGAATCAAAGTTTAGATATACATATAAACATTTTTTCTTTATAATTATATTCATAGTAACATAAAATTTTCTTCCAAATTAATGATTATGGTTTATTTAATCATGTTAAGCGCTTCTAAATAACCGAGCTTTATTTTTTAAACATACATAATCTGAGCTTTTATGTGTGTCATATGTCTATAAAGTTAGCATTTCTAATATTATTTAAAATAAAACAAGTTTCTTTGTCATACAATAAAGTACAGTTTCCTTATAGTGCCTAATTTTTATTTTTTATTTCATAAGAAAAAGCTTGATGTTCTGCTTGATAATAAGGAGCGGTTAAATACATAATCTAAATAAAATTAACATTTTATTGAAATTAGCATCAATTAATAATAAATTATCTTATTAATTCTATTAACATTCTGACATTTCGAATTTTTTTATGTTTAATGTTTAATTAAGCTTTTGTTTATATTGGTAATATTTAATGACTGAATTACAGAAGTTTATTTAATTTTTTAAATAATGACATTGTTATATTTCATGTGCCGAAATGACAAGAAAATTCATTAGTTTAGTAAAATTATAAGCAAGGTTCGCAGCAATAGCTATTATTTTCGATACTTTTGAACAATATCTAGAAATAATTCTCCATGTAGACTTCTTTTTTGTTTGCAATGAGAATCTCTCTCGAAAATTATAGTCAGGAAATAGTAGTACCATGTACGTAAAATACTGCTAGCCTAGCAGGTAGTTGGGAGTATTATCAATAAAAAAAAACTCGTTCATACAGTTTTTATATATTTTTTTGTTTATTTTAAAAAAAAAAAATGTTTATGATGCCATTTTTTCAAGCTTCGTCAGCAATGTTTATAGTATATGTACAGAACTTCCCTCTAGCATGTACAAAGTTGTACCTACTTTATAACGTGAAACTATCATGATTCCAATTATTGCAGCTCGTGATCAATGGAAAATGTGCTACGGATGTTTGTTTATTTTACATCGGTAAAAACAGGATTGCACAGTCGAGTAATAAACTTCAAAACAAATTTCTAAGCCTCCTCACACAAACAGAATTTCTTTCGATTAATATTTTATGTTCTACTTTATAATTCGTTTAAAATACAATAAAAACTTTTTTGTATAAAATTACAAATTCTGTAGAACTGATTAAAAAAAAAAACAGAAAAAAAACAGCATTTTAAGAAATACTAATTCGATAACATCCATATTCGATTTCCACATTCTTTGACATTTACATCTAATTACTCAAATTGGATTTTCGTGTTCGCTATTTTATATTATGTCCGTGATTATTGCGCCCGTGAAGGAGTGCTAAATTCTTTGATTAACTCCTGAGAATAAGGGTCATCTCATGAGTTAATGCTTCAATATTCTACTGTGATTTAAGTAAATTAAATTATTTAGGATTTTATGTTTTCTTAAAATCAGATGATAATTGGAAATAGTATGTGAATCTATGTGAATATATAACATGTAAAAGAAATAGAATTTTTCAATTGCATTTATTTCAGATTTTATTAAATACCAAATTTGTAAAATAACACTACATTTTCCCCCAAAGTTTGACAATATCATGTGTGCGATGTTCAAAAGCTATATATTTCTAACACGTATAAGCATACAAACAGATATTAAAGCAGAAAATGCTTGCCTTTATATAGATACTTTAGTTATGTTTCTTGCGGTGCTATAAAGGTCTATAATCAAGGAAATGTTATCATTGGAATCATCTCGCAAATCCGAGATCAGTTTATTCTGCAACATGCCTAACATACCATATAAGTGATATAATAGCAATAAAAATTGCGAATTGTAAGAAAAGCGTATTTTCATAATCTTACCTTTTTACATGTCAAATGTATTCTATAGGTTTTCAATGTGTACCAAATTTATATAACTCCAGACTAATTCTGGAAGATACTGACTTAAATTTAACGGAAAAATACTTTTGAAAATATGCTACATCGGGTAAATTCTAAAAGTAAGACTCCTTTCTGAATAAACCTTAGAAAGATATTAATCATGTTAAGTTAACGTTCATCCGTAAATACTAAAAAGGGTAAGATGGTAATTCAAGAATTATCATTTCGCATTTATATCGTGCAATTGTAACACGAATTGTGTTAAATACATACAATCAATCACAAAAAATAAAAATGTATTAAAATGTTAAAAAATCCCATTGCAAAAATAATATTCTCTCATTTCTGAAATAATGCTATAAAAACAAAATGTGTTCAATTAATAAAAATGTTTTCAATATTTCTAACTATTTAATAAGCAGCTTTTTTATCACTTTTATTTTCGATAGAAGACTTATTTTCCCATAATTCCCAAGAGTAAACTATTAATCCTATTCCGTCGAAATTACTATTCCTGATCGAAAATGATTTGATTAAGAAGATTACGCTCATGGAGTTTTCCACTTGTTTTTCAAATTTGCTCATCACCATTTTCTTTCTAAATTGCTGTACAAATGCTGATTTCCAAATCCTTTTAATCTGTTTACTGATAATAACATTAAAACTAATGCTTCTGACGAAAGTTCTTCCTATTGTTTATAGCAGAAAAATAAATTCTACTGTCAAGTACTGTTTAATTAAAAAAATTAAAATATTTCGCTTTATTTTACAGTTATTCTATTTAAATTCTCGTTTAAAGCTTCTTAAAAAGAACGAAATATTAGAAAAATAGTTTTATATAAAGCGCATTTCTTAATCTCACTTCTTTATATGTTAGATACATGAAATTAGTGAAAAAGTAATTAACTACTGTAGAATGCTCTGGAGAGGGTTTAACTGCTTCGAATAATAAGTAAATTTAAATTACTGTTAAAGCAAATTATGAACTAATCATGCATTACATAAAAATTTTATAGTGTAAAAACTAGTCGATAAAATTAAATGTGCCAGCACTAAAGGAAAATATTTATCGCCATGTTTCCGGTGTGTTAGCGCCAACATCCGATTTAGAGATACATAAATACTTTACTTAAAAGTTCCAAGCTATTATTCGTATGCGTGGTTTAATATGTCTCAGTGTAAAGGGAATTACGCCTGAAACTGTATTTCATACATCGTTATTTATTTAATTTCACCTTTTTACGCGTAACTTAATTGATTTTAATCTTTAAAAAACCTTGCACAATGGTTTACAATTGTTTAAATTAAACCACATTCTACGATTTTTTTTTTCAGATATTGTATAATATTTTTTCAAAAAATAGAAAATGAAGTTTTCTCATTTGTTTTCTATCATTTGGTCATAGCATCTGATTCAGAATTTGAATCATTCTTATAATCATTGGAATCAATTCTCATTGAACATATTTGTTAAGCGTTTATCTTTCGGAAAATCTCGTCAAGAAAATAAGAATACCAAATGCAAATCGGAATGTTCAAGGATCACCTAATTTTATTTTATGATAAAAGTTGATGTTACGTTTATACCTGCGGCGTAAAACATAGATTTCCGATAGCTATAAAAATAAGTACATTTACCCCAGGTGGTTGATTCTTTTCGGTGAATTAACTCCAAAACATAAAAATATGTACGATCAGAAAATGTTTTCTTCAATAAACATATTTCAATATGTCTCAAATGATGTATTTACAAATAAATATTTATTATTAAAACTTTTATTTGAAACACAATTTCTCCTTAAGAAAATGTGTTTTGTATATGTGTGTGTTTTAAATGTGTTTTAATTTTATATTATCATTTATTATTATCCATTTTTTGTGTAAGAGTTTAAGATTTAATATGTTTAATGATTTTTAATGAATAATTTTTGAGACGAAAGCATTTATTTAGAAAATACTTGGTATAAAGTTTCAAAAATATTGAAGTAGAAAATTTGGCAAAAATGTAAAAGAAGATACATTAGGGTGTATTTTATTTTATTGAAAATTGTAAAACTGTTTTTTTTTTAAAGATTTTATTCCACGCGTTATTTAATTACTTACCGATTAATTTGATATTTTAATCTACTTCATTTTTGTAAAATGGGTTTTGAATTTATATTTTATGGTTTTCAGCAAGTGAGTTGAGGTGTATAATAGACATACAAGCGTAAATTTTACATTTCAGAGGATATGGGATATAAACAGCGTGTAAAGCTTGCTTAAAGGCAGTTGTTTAAGGTATGTAACAAGACAATGCTCTTGTTGCATGCTTAATGTAGGACTAGTGAAATATGAAGAATACCATAACCTTTGTTTCATTATTGCTGTTCATTATTGTCCGCCATTGTTTGTTTCTAGAACAGCAATGCACAGATCTCATATAGTGCAAGAATTTCAAAACTTTCCATTGATTTATTATACGAAAAGTAAGTGCATTGCATACAGTCAGAATTACAGTAATGCATAAGGTCGGATTGGCGCTATATTTTTTCGCTTCGGCTCGGGTGCTAGTCGGTTTCGGGTTGGGTTCGTGTTAAACCGAAATTCTAAAGAATGACCAAAATATGTTTTCAGGTTAAAAATCAAATCTATACGCAATAAGACCTCCATAATGGCTTTTCTCCAAGAAAAGTGGACACCTCTATTTAGTCAATCTTTTTTTCCTTTCGTATTCCTGTCGTATATATATATTTGAACGCTTATACCTCTGAATAGTGGGTACCTCTCAATCGATACACATGTAATATTTGTGTGTATACATAAACTGTCACAAATATGACATATGTTTTTGTGTTTATTAAAAACGAAATGTGGACAATTTTCATATTTCGAAAGAAGAAATGTGGTTCTTAAGAAAAATTTATGATAACATTATTTTATAATAATTATTTCTCATGGATTAAATTAAATATATACTCAGTTATATTCAAATACGTATTTATTTTCATCGATACATAGTTGCGTTCTCTCTTTTTGTGAAAATCCCAAAAAACTGACTTACAACGATCATAAATACGGCCCGCAAGAACTCTTATAGTCTGGGAACCACTATCGCGGAAAAAGAGTTAGATTCATTCCGAAAAGCAAAATTAAATTCGGGACAAACTTATCCGATGTTTGATTCAATTCGCGAGATTCAATCGCGAGATGTCGGCTGTTTAAAGGTTTTATTACATTTGAATATTAAAGAATATCTATTTATTTATTCTTCTTTTCAAAACATAAATATGTTATTACAGATACAATTGTAGATTACTTAATCATTATTGTCTTTAAACATGATTTACTTCGGGTCGGGTTGTGGGTTGTAATATTGCATATTAAAATACGACCGGTTGGGTTGCGGGTCGCCGAAAATTATTTTTGCGGGTTCGGATAGGGTATAACCCGACCCGTGCAGGTCTCTGGTACACATATTCTTTGTTCTGATTTTTATAAGTACCTTATATGTATATAATAAATATATTATAAATATAATAAGTATCTTATAAGTTCAGGTATTGTTTCGTAAAACGTACATTTCAGTAGGCGGATGCAGATTTATGAGCAAATATTAAATTATGTTAATGTTTGAACTTGGAGTTTTATTTGGAAACTTTCTTCAACATGATTGCATTATTTGAAAAAATATATATATTCATGTCGTTGCAATTTATTTGCGATCTTGGGCGTCGAAGCCTGAATTACTTTTATTGATTAGGAGCTCCAAGGGGCCGTATATTACGTATACCAGTAAGGTGTTCAGCCTTACGCGAAACCCCCAGTATGTAGATCCCAATCAACCTTCGTACTCCTTTTATCTGACTTAAAAGGATGAAAGATTAATGTGGCGATTACATCGATAAGAAACAATACATTTTGTTCTGACATTGTAGGTTGTTTTTTTCAATACATTTTCCCTTAAAAATACGAAGGTGAAATTTACTTTATTGCTAAAAATGTTTAATGTACATTTCCCATTTATGGTGGGGAACCACAGTCTATTATCATTTCTCTTAGTAGTGTGCTATGATGTTATTTAATTTTGAAGGTTTTCAATGGGCACAAACGTGGATATCAAGTACTCAATCTCTGGCAGATACTAATGGGCATTTCGGTATTTAGAAATTTCGAGCGGAACACGTTCATCACTTTAAACTATGAATAGAAGTTCTGAGTCAAGAACGGTTAGTTGTAGATGTAGTATAGATGATTTTATGTGGATTAGCTAGCGTTAAATTGAGACTCCAGGGTATGTTTTAGAGTATTACTATGTACTGTTATCTTTCACAATATTCCGGTATTAGTTTTCTACGTGCTTAGCTGTATGAATGGAGCATTGCTCTTGCAATCGAATAGTGTTTACTTTTCGTTGTGCGCTTTTAATCCTTTTGAAAGATTAATAAAAAGCAGCGTAAAGTCCAAAACAATACATTTTACCAGCTATCATTAACGCGGAATTTCGTAATATCATAGCCGTTTTTCATTAATTATGCTACTGTGCTTTCAAGTATCAAAAATAAGTGTGTAATAAAATACAACGATGTATGCTTTATTGACAAATTAAAATAGAAAATTATACTTTTCAAAACTGCCGACATTAAATGCTTCTGGTGTACATCAGCCTAGGTTTACACATTAAATAAAAAATGAGGTTTTTGCTGTCTACTTAGACTGTACAATTAAAGAAAAATGAAAATTTTAAACTATGTTGCTTGTCACATTACAGTACATTGTCTTTATTCATTGATTCACAAGTATTATACTCTGATGCTATACCTTCCTGATATTATAAATATCATCTCATTTGAAGTATAATATATTTTATTAAGTCATTAAAAACTTTTTGATAGTAGTTATATATTTTGCATTTTTTTTTCTTTGTCTGAAATACATATGCTAAAAACGTTCATTGGAGTTAATTAGAATGATTTATAATTGAAAGGATGCTGTAAAAGATCGCTTATTTAACTGTAAGGTAACAGAAATTTATTTTCCATTTATCATATTATAAATATTGTGATTCCTTTTTATCAAATTTTATGTCACGAATTTAATTAATAATGAAACATATTGTAGAAAACAAGGGTGTTTATACTACGTATATCATTTATGTAAAATTTATTTTTCGAAACTATTTACGATCTTTAACTCTTTCATTTATTTTAATCATACATGATTCGAAATTCTTTATTAAATTATCCTTTAAGTTTTTCTATTATCAACTGCTTTATTATGTGATAATTTCCTAGACATTACTTGTTTACTCTAATGAAAACGTATTAGAACTCGAATTTTCAGCTTCTATTAAACATAATTCAATGAAAATGAGATCTTATCTTAATTTGACATGAAAATAATCAGTGTAAAGTAGAACAGCTGTATTTCTGAATGCTATATTTTACTTTTTAATATGTTTGCTGATTATTTAAATGTGTTTGTATAAATGTACCAAAATAACCTGTAACCAATCACTGCCAGTAATATTTCAAGAAAATAGCTGTAACTGAATTCTTATTGCGAATGTGTCCTTCTCTGTCCTTAAAATCTATCATAAAATCTTAATCCCCACCTTAAATTAAATTGACCTGAAATTTATTCTATCCAAAATACACTTCGAAATCATTTATTTTTCCGAAACAAATAATTCAGAACATATTCAAAAAATTCAATAAGCAAAGAAAAAATTCCAGTAAGGAATTATATTAATCAAGCAATATTCTAATCATACATTAACCACAGAAAAACACTAATGAAAAATTAAGCTTATTTATTGAAACTTGGAGGAGCTATATTAACATAGATAATAAATTTATGCTCATTACTCCATTACTCGCATTTAAAATCGTTTAAAAATACGGCACCAGTAGCAAGGTATGTAGCACGCTTGTTTCCCAAATCCCAGATATTGAGTTCTAGTTCTTCGCCGAAGAAAATAAACCGACATAAATCTCTCCCACTAATAGATATAGGTGCTTCCGAAATTCTCCAAAGATGGTGCCACCAGCGTCTTTTTTTCACTGTTTATTCACAATTCAGTTCACACTTTTCTTAGTGAAGATACAAGAGAAATATTTGTAATACTACTAACCATTTCTTAGTATACATACTAAAAAAACATCTTTAATAGCTTCTAACGATTACTTATTATGTTCACTGAGGAAGTCTATCTGCTGTTTATGAATTTAAACGCAGTAATTTTTCTTAAGTAGATGTAGTATTGGTTACTAGAAAAGGTCATAGAATCCCAGTTGCTTAGAGATTTTCTAGTAGTACCACAGATTTTGTTTTCCAGTGTATGAAGAGTCCGTGTGGTACTGTCTTTAAATCCATACTAGGTGGCTCTGCCCCCTGCAAGATACGCTCGCCAACCCACGTATTGACACCGCAGAATCTAAAAGCATGCTAATTTGATCGGTTTTAAAAAGATTAGAGAAGAGTGAATTATAATGAAAAAACCCATAGCGTGAAAAAACCTATACCCTGTAAACGGGCTTCATTCAATTCCCTTTGATTGCGAAAATTTAAGGCCGAATTAGTTGTTGTTGTTGTTGTTTTCGAATAAAACTATATAAAAGTTCCTATGATCGCAAAGAATTATTGGTACTTTTGTGTTAGCCAGGTGCAGATCTCGCCAATGTTTTATTTTTTTTATTAACTCGCCAGTCAGCATTTTGTTTTCGAGTTGTAAATTAAAACGGCACTACTTGGTTATCACATCGACCAAAAATCTATTGCCAGGCTATAAGATTAAATGCCAATAATGGTTGTTCTTAAATGTCACATTCAGTTGACAGTAAGGAAGTTACACGTGTTGACGCCAACAAGTGATTTTTCATTCGACGTTTTATTTGTATTTGTATTAATATTAATAATTTATTTGTTTTTTAATATATAATTTGTTTTTTAATTAATAATTTATTTGTTTATTTAAAATAAAAATTCGTCAATTTGTATAATTTGGCGAGCGGTTTGGCTATTTATAAAATTTGGTCGATGGGATAACGAAATAGTAACATTAAAACATTGCTTTGAATTTGAAATTAAATGTCATGATTTGTTGCATTATTTAATCGGATTTGGTGTGATCTTTTTTTAGACAATTTGGCGAAAACCTCGTTTTTAATACCAGTTATATACGTATTTTTAAATTATTTTCTATTATTTTTAAAATGAAATATCAATAAATAAATAAATAAAATAATTAATAACTATAGAACAAAACAATTTATAACATTTTTTTAAATTAAAAAAAATAAATGTAAATAAATATTTGTTAATAAATAAGCAACAATAGCCGGGTTACCATGTCAGGCAAAATAACGCCATTTTGGCGCCAATTAGGTACCCCGGGGCGTATATGACATCTGCGCCTAATATTATTCTTTCCGCTTCGTTTAAAAAAAGAAAGAAGTGAAAGCCATTAGTTTTAAATGTATTTAAATGTTGTATTAAATAATAATAATAATAATAATAATAATAATAATAATAATAATAATAATAATAATAATAATAATAATAATAATAATAATAATAATAAAACATTGTTCTTAACATACATTTAAGGGAGGCCAAACTGGTCGCCAAATTAGTTTAAAATAATAACCTTTTCTAAAATATGAAAAATATATCTGTTATGATTAAAATTTGAGTTACCATCACTAATCTAATCTAATCTAATCGCCCACCCTTGGGACCTCCTTGTGGCTAACGGTTGGGTCAAGCCCCTAGCCCAGGGCGGGATATTCCTACCACCTTTGCGGCACCGCAACCCCGGGAACGTTAGTTAGTATATTGGTTTGAATATCAACTAAGTATTTTCAGATAATAATTACTAAAATTAATAACACTTAAGGTATGATGCAATTGAAGTAGTTACCAGGTTATATGCATGTTTCAGCACAATTTTTAAGATATGACACAATATGAAATGATTTACTACAATTAAAATAATTGTATTTATATTACTTACAACACTTTTCTAAATCAGTTTTAACCTCAAAATCACACTACATGGCACATTGCAGAATGACGCACTGTGTAGTAATTATAAGATTTAAAATAATCAATTTAGTTACAATTTATGACAAATAGATTACAATACTAATGCTGCAATGACCAAATTATTTATATTATTTACAACACATTTGCAACGCAATTAATTGAATCAATATTTTACTTTTTTCAAAATTTCTAGTAGATTGCAAAATGGTATCGAAAGAACTTCACCAATCACTCATTTAACACAACTGTGGAATAATCGTAAAATTTAAATTAATCAATATAGTAACAAATTATGACAAACAGGTTTCAATACAAATTCAGCAGTAACCAGATTATTTTAAAAAAGTATTTAAAATTAGAAAAAAAAATAATATTTCGGAAACTAATGCGAATTTAACAATTCTAATACCAGTTTTGAGATCTCCGGATCAATGCGAATTTTTGGTTGTTAATTACGTCGCAAAATATTCCATACTTTAGGAGAGATTGCCTTGAAACATAATCAGTTGTTTAATCAGTCGTTTCATAAATTCTTTTCATTTCAGCCGTTTCATAAATTCGTTTCATTAGGATTTTATATATGTAGGGTAGATTTAGGTTCTATATGGTTTACAAGAAAAATGAAAAAATCCCACAATTTTAAGATAAAAGTAGAAAAATGCATCGATTATGAACATAAAAAAATAATGTATTTTAATAAGGAATTAGATTTAGGTGTAAATCTAAAGTCTTCATTTATATATCCAAATTTAATTCATTTAAAATTAACACTACTTCATTCATAAAATTTACAATTTTAGTTCTATTCTACATTTCACATCACATTTGGCAATTCAAATTAAAACTGAATATGCATGTTTAAATCTACTTCACCACAGGCGTTGAAAGCGCTTAACCAAATGAAATTTGTCCAAAAATGCTTCTCTATCTATTCAAACGAGATTCCAGATATGTCATTAAAGTAGTTTTCAAAATTCAGCTGATTCTGCGGAATAATTCAACGCTATGTGACCTACGAAAATTACAAATTTAAATACGAATCCTGCCAACCACTGCAATTTTAAAGAATTAGTGAAAATTATACATTTCGTTCACGGGAATAAATCTGTAGAGATATTTATACGACATATGTCGTATTTGACTCATTTTCATAACCACGGGAATTAGATAATTTTTCATTTGAGCAACTGACACAGTTAAATTTACAGAATGTATTATTTCAGATGCTAAGTATTGGGTATACATTCAAGTTTCAACTTTGAAATTTATGGGCCATTTACATGTAAAGATTGTTAGTGGAAAAAATTAACAGCAGAAAAAATTCATAGCAAATAATGGTAGCAATTCTTCAATATGTGTATTTGCTCATGCGCACGCTATGACATGTGTGCTCTCAATCATGTACATAATTTAGAAAAAAAATTCCCTGATTATTTTTTTCATGTTTTAACATATATCCAATTCCAATTGTGGCGCAAAATAATGACGTCAAACTGAAAATACACCAGTGGTACCGCTTTTTATTTTTCATATTAATAAATATTCAGTATTATTCATAACAAATTAAACTTTATTTGCCATGAACAAATAATAAATTATTTATAAGTAATTTTTTGCATTTATTTTTTGTTATGTTTAAATACTTACTTAAATTCTTTATGAAAATTCAGAATTGTATGAAAATCAGTTTAATATAAAGCGTTTTTTTAATAAAACATGAAAGCATTACGTGTCTGATTTATGCAGAAAATTTTCAAAGTGTGAGGAGTTCAGGATATTTTTTATAATATCGACATAAATCTCACGGTAAAAGTATTGTTAAAAATATGGTTAATTGTTGAAAACAACAAAGTATTCTTCTATAATTAACCTCGATTCAATATTAGTCATGTTCCAAGCGCATAAAAATATAACGTTCTTCTGTACATTTTAAAAAACAGCAGCTAATCAAATTGAACAATTGTCAGTTCGACTTATATTCGGAAATTGTAGTTGTTCTCACAGTCAAACACATGAAATATTTCTTCTTTTCATGGGCAAATTCAAAAATACAAATCTTTTAATTCTGAAATAATGCTATAAAAACAATATATGTATTTCATTAAAAAAAATGTTTTTAATATCCTTAAATGTTTAATTAAAGAGACAACTTTTCATTTATCACGTTTATTTTCGATAGAAGGCATTATTCCTAATCGCAAGCTATTAATCCTATTTCGTCAAAATTATCATTCCTGATTAAAAACGATTTGATTTAAGAAGACTACGCGCACAAAGAATCACCCCAACCTTTTTTTTTCAAATTTGCTCATCACCATTTTCCTTGTAAGCTGCTCTACAAATCCTATTTGCCAAATCCTCTGTTTACTGATAATAACATTAAAAATAATGCTTCTAACGAAAATGCTTCATATTGTTTATAGCGGAAAAATAACCGTTATTGTCAAGTCCAGTTTAATTAAGAAAACAAAGGATTTGTTTTATTATCCAACTATGTTGTTTAAATCCTTATTTCAAGGTTTCTAGAAATGATGAGTTCTTGTGAAATTTGTTTTGTTATTTATTATTTGTTAGATAGAAAAGTTTAGCGAAAAAGTATTTATCTGTTTAAAGGGGGTGTGTGTGAGATACTCTGGTGAGTATCCCAACCGTTCAAATAATATGCAAATTTAAACCACAGTTAAAACAAATTATTCACTAATCATGAATAATGTAAAATTTTTCTAGCAGAAAAATAGCTAATACTTGTATCTGCGCCATCTCTGAAGGAAAATATTTGTCATAAAATTTTTGATCTGTTGACCGCACCCACCTGATTGACATATATGTAAATACGCATACTTCATAACCACCAACAGTTTTTTAAATATGGTTTTATATCATTCAAGTTGAATGGAAATCAAACCGGAAATTCTATTTAATATATTTTTATGTATTTAGTTCCATGTTTCTACGTTAAACTTTTCTTTGACGTCTTTTAACTTTAATTTTCGTTCTTAATCTTCTAAATTTTAATAAATTTTTAAAATATTTATCATTTTTAACTTAATATTAGTTACTTTTTAAGTAGTTTTAAACTACACTTTTTCTTTTCCCAGTGGCTCATACCATTAGAAGATGATAACTCAATAGACTTTGTGTTAAGTTGCTCTCAACTAAAAAGCCCCTTAATGCATCTCTTCTGTTCAGCACTACGCAGCACGTTAAACTTCTTTTCTAAAATTAAATAAATTTTTAAATCGAAGTCAAAACATGTTTAACGTTGTTCAAATTAATTCACATTTTAATGAAAAAAATTGCGTGGTTTGCAGATATGAATACGACTCCACTATTACACTGTTCAAAACAATTAAAAGTTTATTATATCAATTTAAAAAATATGTCTTATAAAAAATACCGGTATACCCGAAATTTGCTTTGCAGAAAATGGAAGAATAGAGTCACAAATACATTTTTTTCTCATTTTCAAACTTCGTAGTATGCAAATTTTATGTTTGACGTAAAAAATAACGCTTTAGCGGCAACGAATGACATTTGGCTTTCAACTTACTGAAAGATAAACCGATAAACAGTGATCGACATCCAGTTAGTGATTTGCTTTATGAGTATGATGTCTTAAATAAGTCATTTAACCGAATCATAAGCTTGGAGATTTGTTGGTCGGTATCATTGGGGAGGCAAACACAAACCGAAGTAGCCAAAGCCATTGGAGTTTCACAAAATGCGATTTCTAGGATATGGAACAGTATTTTGAGGGTTGGAAATGCAAGCCGCAGACCAGGGAAAGGTCGGTTATGTGCGGCAATGCCAATGAAAGTCGATATTTAACACGTTGAGTGGCACGTCAGTCACCGGTGACTGACATTGAACTTTACGATTAGGCCGCGTTATCTTATTTTATGGCCAAAACGGGAAGACAGAAGAAATAGACGTGGCATTCAGCGTGTTAACGCTAACGGCTCAGAGACACCAAAATATGAATGTCACTCTTCTTCAACGACACATTCGCTCGACTACTGGCACCACAGTTTTGACTCCAACTGTTCGAATTTAACCGCACGCTAGATGACTTCTTGATCCCAGACGAATTGTATGTGTTACGTTAACAGTAAGGCATCGTGACGCCCGCAGGGAGGTGGACAGCAAAGCAGGTGAACTGGAGAAGAAATGAATGGAGTAATCTTTTCTCTGACAAGTTCCGTTTTTCTGATCATCCTGATAATAGGCGTATTTTCATCTGGAGGGGACGTGCCACTAGAAACAATCCTGCATTCATTCAAGGAAGTTTCAGATTTTGCATTGGGGGAATGATGGTATATCCTGGCATCTCCTTGAATGGCCGCACCGACTTCCGCATCATTGGAAATGGAGCTCTGATCGATCAATGATTTAGGGATGAGAACCTCGGACTTGGTGTAGTCCCTAACGCTCCATAATGGGAGATGACTTCATGTTAATGGACGACTTTTCAGGCCACATCGTGCTGACTTAGCGGATGATTTCTTTGTTTAGGAAGGAATCATACTCATGGAACGGCCAGTGGGTTCTCCGGACATTATTGACCGCCTACCCACACCCTTCAACAAAATCTCTAAGAACTTGAAACAGCTTTTCTGGAGGAACCAAAAATTAGTGGTTGTAATCCAAGTATTGTTTTATAACTGCATCTTTAAGACGTTCACTGCAATGAGCATCACCGGTGGGTCTCATTTTTTTTCTGTGCAGCGAACATCACCCATGGGTCAGAGGTAGATTTCCATATAATATTAATAAAAATCGCCCAGAATCAGTGATTATTCTCACCAGTAAATTTTGCCTTAATTAATCCGTGCATTTTCTCGATTCAATTAAGAAAATATTCTCTTTTGAAAAACCGGTGATAAAAGGTTAAAAATTTTTTAAAAGACGCTCATCCCGAAGAGGTTTATAAGACTTTAATTAATCTTTTTAAGTTTGGAACGCTGGTGATAATTTAAAATTCCCATGGGGGCAGTGAACGTGTTAAATACCGAAAATAGTTTTTGAGTCTTTTAAAAATACACTGTAAAAAAAATTCTGCCAGTTTTTCGGTAGAAATCGGAAAAATAGTCGCTCTTATCGTACCGGAATAATTTCCGACCCAGCTCGGAATAAAATCCGTAAAAATAAGGAAATAGTCAGTAAAACGGTATTTTACGGATTTTAATCCGATTTTACGGAATTTATTCTGAGCTGGGTTGGAAATTATTCTGGTACGATAATGGCAACTATTTTTCCGATTCCTACCGGAAAACTGGCATTATTTTTTTACATTGTAGAGAACGCATTTTAGAAACTTATGGAACGAAAGGTGGTTATTTTGTGTGTATTTTCGAAACACGGCTATATTATATTTCTGTAGATTAGGAAACATTTACATTTTTTACAGTGTATAATCCCACTGAAAATTTATTTGAATGATAAAACGCGAAATTTCTAAAAATAGTCAAACGATTTTTTTCTCTAGATGGCAAGTGTCAATTATTTCACTTATCTTTTGTTTAAATTTTGCGTATTTATGTCTGTTGTATACATACAAGAATATAATTATTTAAACTACTAGGAAAAAACAAGTTTATAAAAAGTGCATTAATTTTTTTAACAACATTCAATTTGGTCAGCAGCACTTAAGACAAAGCCCCAGATAAGTGTATTCATTGTGTTTTTTTTTTTCTTTTTTTTTAATTCCGATTGCTTGAATGCCACATCTTTTTTGGATTGGAAACTTTCACCTTGTTTAATGGCAGATAAAGTTCTGCGGAATTAAAACCAATTACAATATTCTTAAAAGACGTGAGAATTAAAAAGTAGCCAAAGGCTTTTCACAAAACCGTGCGTCATCTAAAACTACACACGCACCCTAACAAAGGAAAACCCCTTCGTTTGTGAAATATGTTCCAAAGTATTTTGAGCGAGTGATAATTTAACGGAGCACGTGCGCACCCATACAAAGGAAAAACCTTTTGTTTGTGAAATATGTTCAAAAGGGTTTTCAGGAAGTGGTGTTCTGAAAAAACACGTGCTCATACATACAAATGAAAATCCAAGTTAAAATTTTCTAGAGTTGCTTTTAACATTGGTAGTATTCTAATCCAAAATTATATTTACTAGTAAATCTGCACATCAGGAGCCTCAACGTCAAATCTTAAAAAGATTGTTGTTTAAACGCACGTTGCATAATATTCAACATCCTACAATCAGCATTTTACTTATTTTTTAATAATATATATATTTAGCAACATATAAAATTCTTGGAAGGTTTCGAAAATTAGAAGCACTCACAGTGTGACAATGATGTTCTGAAATTCAGACGAATTACTTATTCTAGTATTTTTTTAGTTTCAAAAATACATTTCTTCAGAGAGGCTGTGAATCCTGAACCCCTCGTAGGCTTATTAAATTTAAATTCATAATTTCCTATTGATTAGGCGAATGGTAATAGTGTATCTTGAATTTCATTTTACGCTTGAATATTTTTAGGATAAGTAACAGAATTAACGAATTTATATTACCGTAATATGCAAATAGCAATATTCCTATAATATGTAGATGTGATATCTAGTCTAAATAGATGCTATAAAATTGCGAAAGGAAATAACTTACTGATGTTAATCCAAAATTATGAAATGCTAAAAGTGGATAAAAAGTACATTTAAACGCATATAAATACCCTGTAAGTAATAAACTGATTTCCATGTTTTGCATGCACAATCGGCGGCTTTTTAAAGATAAATATTGATTATAAAAAACAGTTTCCGTAGAACTTTTAAATATACAATTGGTAAAACAAAATGACGAAACTTCAAATATAATGTAATATAATGCAATCTTCAATATTCATGTGCTCTAACAAAAATGGTCATCTGTGAACGTGCATTATTTTATACTATTGTTTCTAATTTTGCAAAGTATTTCTTCTCATGTTCTCAGATGTGTTTATTAAATATATTTTTATGCCTTTTATATGTATTTATTTTTACTTTTAACATGTTAAAACTTCAAATTAAAAACATCGTAACCTACTCGATAGCAATAACATGCAAAATCACCAATAATAGCCATATTTGGAGGCTTTTAAATCTACTGGCTAATCATTCATCTAATATCCACTGCTAATTGCCTTAATCGCATCGATTTGTCGCTATAAAAAAATTATTTGTGATAGTCTTTTAATTGTATCTACATTAAACTAAAAAATGTAACGTTGCTAACATAGTTAATGTTTTTCGCAAAGCTATATTGCACACTAAATTATTAAAGATTAACTAACTTTTTATATACCTCAGCGAGACTTTATGCTTAAATTTATCATAATTGAGATTATTTAAGTGATTTTTTTTTATAGGCTATAAAATGCAGTTGCTATTAGTAACTGACAAAAGAAAAAAAAAATGAAATACGTATCATGGCAAATAAGTAAAATGATAGAACAAAAAAATTTATATTATTGTAAAACATGTATAAAGTTCAACCAAAATTCATACACCTAATTTAAAAAGTCCGACAAATATATTAACAAAATATCAAAATAATATAAATAATTTATATCCCTTATTTGTTAATTTCAGCATCCATAATTTACCATTTAAATATATTAATCAAATGCGCCATTTTTTTTCAACAAATAGAAATTCGAAAATCGTCAGAACTGCCATAGAAAGCCGTATTGCGCAAAATAAAATGTTCTATATAATCCGAACGAATGAACCAAATTTAACCAAGAACTATACAGCTTAATCCGGGGACCTCACCAACATGCCTTCTTAATTTCACGCTAATCGAATGCTTTTTAGGGCAGTTATCACGGGACAGACATACTAACTAACTAACTAACAAACAGACAGACGGAAACCAAAAATTTTCGGGTCTCCACAGTAAGCCTTCACTGACGTTTCGGCAATTAAAATGCTCCATGAAAGTCACGCGCGCGAATATTTAGAGGTTAAAATTTTCATAAGAAAACTGCTTTCGTTTTTTGTTTATTTTTAAATAAATGTTTTAAAAAGTTATTTTGAAAAAAACTATTTTTTAAATCGTTGTGAAGTTATATTGAGAAGAAAAGCAGAAAATAGAATTTATCTTATGAAAGCGCATAGTCGTGAATAGCTTTAAAACTTTAAACCCGGAAATGCATCTTTTTACGCAAGAGGTTATTTTACAAATTTCCTGTCTAGTGTTTATAACAGAGTATATGCTTTTTTGTTAATTGTTTTTTATATAGTAGGCTTACTTTTTTTGTAACAAAAACGTAAAGTACGGTGCTTGCGTTTTAAAATAAATAAAAGTAAACCATTCCTTCTCCTTTATACAGTTGTAAGCATTCTTAAAAGTTTTCTTATCAAACCATTTTAAAATATTTTAAATATTTGGAAATATTGGATTTTTTTTCTTTTTTGAAATAGAAGCTTTGTATCAATATTGTTTAGCGATATATGTTGATTGTTATCTAATATATAAAAATGAAAAGATGTCTGTCTGTCTGCAATTCTATAATACAAATCCACAGTTTAGAAGCCAAAATTGTGAAATGTTTCGTACATGTGTGTTTAAACACGGCTGATGCAACTAAATTAATCCGGAATCGAAATAATTTATAGTTATTTTTTATTAATAAAAAACTACAAGTTTAAAAGAAATTTCCTATCAAATTTAAATATTTTTCGTTATAGCAGTTCTCAGTATGTGAAAATCCACAGTAAAATACTTATCGCAACAGTTACTTTTCTCTCGTAAGATTTCCACTTGTAAAATGAAAATCAAATAAATACTTTGACGAATTAAAAAAAAAAAAAATGTTAATATTACGTCATATTGGAAACATTTTTCGTTAAAGCAGTTACCAACAGTTAAAAATCTACAACAATTACTTTTCTATTGCAAGATTTCCACGTGAAAAATGAAAATGAAATAAATAGTTTGTTGCATTAAAAAAAAAAAAAAAAAAACGTGAATATTACGTCATAACTTTTCTATTGCAAGATTTCCACGGCAAAAATGAAAATGAACTAAATAGTTTGACGATTTTTTAAAAAAAAGTGAATATTACGTCAAACCGGAAATACTGTGGATGTCAGGAGATGCAAATATAACGTCACATGAGTTTGCAAAAACGTATTGAAACATGAGAAAAAAAAACCGATTATGGAAATATTGGTATGTTTAACAGTTTGAGGTTCTCTGAATTTGTTTTTGCTATTTTTATATCTATTCCATATATATACATGTATGTATGCGAGTTTATTAGAATTTTTATAAAGATTTAGGTCCCTAGAGTTCATTCTTAGTGAAGATATCAAATAATGATTTCAGATTTTTTTTAAATAACATTCCTAGAATTTTCGTATTTCCATTTTTATTTAATCAGGAAAAATTTATTTAAATAACAAAATAATCGGAAACAACTTTTCATCTAAAGGCTTTAATCTCCGTCCTAATCCAGATCACAGACTATATTTACTAAGTAAGTAGGTAATCTGCCGTCTGGATTAAATGAAAAAAAAAAGAGTTAGCATTTGTAAAAAAACACAAACATTCTTAAAATTCCAGACAACGTCTGGTACTTTAGCTAGTATTATATATCCGAAACAAATCCTATTGTTTGTATTCGATTAAAATTAATTTTAGTCCTCATAACTGATTTAAGGCTGTCCCGATGGATTTATTAAAAACACGAAATTTATTTTTATAAACTTCATGATTTTCCCACAGACGATTAAAAAATTAAGCGTTTATGGACGCTAGTAAAAATTTTGACTCTTTATTTAATAAAACAGATTCTAAAAACATCACTGTTTCGTTTCATTCAGTTACCTACTGAGTAGATTTTAGAGAAATAATAGTTTTGTATCTTTGAAATACATAGGAATTTAAAAGAAGCGAAAGAGTGTGCAAAATTGTTATTAACTTAAAAACATTTTAATTTCCCCTATCCCCAACTATCGACAGTTTAACAGTATGACCAAGCACCAAACAGTTCATTTATATGACTTACATTTAATGGGTATTTATTTTTATAAAAATATGTATAATAATGAGTTATAATAAGTACAATAATAAGTACAATGTGGAATAAGCAATCATTTTTTCTGTCATTAAACATTAATGCATTTTCTGTAACTCATTTTCGAAGTCAAATGTCGATTTTTGAATGGTAAACTATCATGTTTTATACATTTTCACTGCAATCGCATGAGATATTCAATCAATCGTTGTGAACTATCTGGTGTCGAAATACTTTTGGTAGTAACAATTATTATTTATAATTGGTCTGTACGTTTCAATAATATGAATTATGACTGAATGTATGAAAATTGTTTGCGATATTTTAATGTCTAACATAATATGATGATCTCATCTTGTCCCAACAAGTAATTATACAATCACTTTCATCAGGATAACGCGAAATAAAAGGATTCAAATGATATTTATTGCTAATAGTATTCTCACATTCCAATCATGATTAAATTACATTAGTCATCAACGCTCAACATCAGAAATAGTTCTCTATGTAAACATAAATCAAAATTTACGTAACACTCACGGTTATGAACATAAGTCAAATAAGACATATGTCTATTAAATATCTCTACGGATTATTTTTCGGGAACGAAATGTATAATTTCCGCTAAATCTTTAAATTTCCAGCAGTTGGCAACATTCTAATTTAAATTTGTAATTTCCGTAGGTCACAGAGCGTTGAATTATTTTGCAGAATCAGCTGAATTTTGAAAACTATTTTAATGACTTATCTAAAATCTCGTTTGAATAGATAGGAACAATTTTATTTAGCTGAGTGCTTTAAACGCCTGTGGTGAAGTAGATTAAAACATGCATATTGCGGTTTATTTTGATTTTCTAATGGTAGTGTGAAATTTAGAATAGAACGCAAATTGTAATTTCTATGAATAAAGTAGTAATAATTTAAAACGCATCAAAACTGGATTATATGAATCAAAAGTTTAGATTTAAGCATAAAAATTATTCCTTTAAAATTATAATCATAGTAATATAAACTTTTCTTTTCCAATTTAATGCTTATAGTTTAATCGCTTATAGTTTTATTCTTTATCATAAGCAACCGAATTTCATTTTTTAAACATACAAAATCTGATCCTTTTTATGTGTCATATGTCTATAAAGTTAGGCTTTTCTAATATTATTTAAAATAAAACGAGTTTCTTTGCCATACTTAAAAAAGGTACCTTTTCCTTTGAGTGACTATTTTATTCTATTTTTTATTTTGTTATTTCATAAGAAAAATCCAGATATTTTGCTTGATAATGAAGCGCGTTTAAAAAAAAATAGTTTAAATACATATAATTGAAAATAGAAAATTACTATAAAACAGGAATTCTGCTTTTTCAGAATTTTCTTGTTCCCCCAGTGAAAAAAAAAAAATATATGTGTATAAATATGGATAGTACAAAACATATTTCAGTTTTAGGAGTTAAAACACGTGCTTTTATTTTATATAAAATGACGTCATTCGCATCGGTAGAAGAATGTCACATTTACGAGACAGTCATTAAACAACATCTACAGAAAAATATGCATATGACCGTTACTATAGCAGAATAATACACATACACAACAAAAAGCAATGTTGTCATTCAGGAAACTCGACAAAAACAAATCGGCTATCTAATGATCCATATACCTTTATTTGTTTGTAACATTAATATAGACACCTAAAATTAAATATAGTTTATATTAGCTCCATGTTTTATCAGAAATCATTCATTTATATTTTTTCAAACCAGCACATACTTTAATTACATTTTTTGAGTTGATATAGGAAAATGGCACCTAAAAGATATAATAATTTACTATATTCCAACTATTTTTTCTTTTCTTTCTACAGAAATGGACTACTTCTGTTGCCAACCTTAAAGAGATGGCGCTAAAAGCTAAAAAAAAAAATTAATATCTCATAAATAAATTAAGAGGTAGTTTTCAAACAAATTGTATTTAAAAGTACATTTTCCCCAATACAACAGTATAAGTGCGATGCATAGAAGTTAAAAAATTTGACGTAGAGATTATCCCGTACAATGATACATCTGCTTCGATTTACGGCTGGCTTATATAACGGAAAGTAATTTTTTAGAGACGACTCTTTAATTGCTCCCCAAAGAAATAGCATATCGGGGGCTAATGAAGCTAAATTGCTATTGAAATTAGCATTAATTAATAATAAGTTATCTTCTTAATTTTATTAACATTCTAACGATTCGAATTTTTTATACTTAAGGTTTAATTATGCTTTTGTTTTATATTGGTAATATTTAATGACTGAATTGCATGAACTTTTATTAATTGTTGAATTACATTTCATATGCCAAAAGAACAAGCACAATCAATAGTTTAGTAAAATTGTAAGCAAGGGGTCGCAGCAATAGCTACGATTTTCGATATTTTCGAGAAATTTCTTGCAACAATAATCCATGTAAATTTCTTTTCTGTTTGTAATGGTAATCTATCCCGAAAATCAAAGTCTAAAAATGGTGGTTTCATATACATAAAAGAATTGAAACACTGCTATAACAGCAGGTAGTTGGGATTATTCGCAATACTAAAAAATCCCTGCCGGCTCGGTCTTCAGGCACAGTTGGATTTCGAATTTAAGTACTAATTTCACCAACTAAAATTAAATCAAGATTACAGATAACTCAGTTCTCAGTTTAACAGTCTTATCTGTCTGCTTTTGATGAGTTTTAATTTTTTCTGTATAAGCGGTTTTATCAGAATCAAGTTAAGGCTTTTCTTAACTGCATTGCTCAAGCAGCCTGACATTCTGACACAAGGACGTACACATTTTTAAACGTAAAGGTATAAAATTGGTAGACATATCACAAATCGTTTTTCTCCCTTCGTTCACTGGTTTTTCTGCTTTTGTCGGAAAATTCAGTTCAAAACGTCAACTTTGACAATATTTTCTAAAACATATATTGTGTAAAAAAAAAAAACAAAAAAAAAAACGAAAAACCTCTTTCATTTACATAGTTTCTGTATAACAACACCTTCCAGTTTTATGCGCTTTCGAACAAAAATGAATTAAAACTTAAGTTATAAAGTTGCCCCTTGGATTTGAGAACAATTTTAATACAATAATTTTTCCTTCAACACCTATTATTATTATTTTTCGATAAAATTTGGTCCTATCAAAATCTTGTAAACATAAATGTTGTAGATAATATTAAGAAGATTTATAATAAACTCAAGCGGATTATATACCTTATGAATTGACGAAAATAGGAACCCCCCCCCCCCTTTTTTCTGTAAGAGTTGGTCCTATCAAAAAATTGTCAGTATAATTTTTTTGTATAAGATTAAGAAGGTTTAGAATAAATTAAAGTGGATTTGATATCTTGTGAATTGGCGAAGTTATGAATTTTATTCTTCTTAAAACCCTATTTTTCACGTCTTGAGCCCATTTTAAGTCTACTGTCAGACTAACGTCTATTTGCACGCTTTTTTGTTTCAACATGAAAAAGAAACACCTTCGCTAGTAGGGGTTCCTTTTTCATGATGAAACAAAAAACGTTCAAATAGACGTTCGTCTGACATTAGCCTAAAAGATATAAAAAAATCTGTTATACATAAATTTCTGGCCCTTTTACTAGAAGTAATAATACATTTAAACTGATTTTATATGTATTATAATTAAGAAGTTATGTTTTTTTTTTTTCACAAATAACTTCCCTATTTCCACCACCTTGGTCCGATATATCCCATTAACGATATAGACCGAGAATTTTAGCACTTTGATTTTATGTATCAATTTGGAAGAGATTTATGCAGAATTATGGAACTTATTGCGTCCATAAAAAGTGATATATATATATAAAATTTTGAATTGGGGGTGGTTTTGGGTTTTAGGGGTCATGATCGGCGTAGATATACAAAAGTTTTCCAGAAATTCCAACATAAGGGATAATGTTATAGGCAGTATTTCTTACGAAATCTACCTACAAGCACGTTAATATGTAATAATTTTATTATTTTTAAATATGTTTATGATGCCCTATTCACTATCTTCGTCAACAATGTTGATAGCATATGTTCAGAACTTCCCTATAGCATGTAGAAAGTGATATCTTCTTTATAACATTAAAGTTTCATACTTCCAAATATTGCAGCTTGTGATCAATGGAAAACCTGCTAGCGAATATTAGCTTATTGTACATCGGTAAACACAGAATCGAGTATTAAAGTTCAAGAATGTCTTTCGATTAATATTTATTGTTCTACTTTATAATTCGTTAAAAATATTTAAAACATGTTTTTATATAAAATTACAAATTTTCTGTCACTGATTTCTATTTTTTATGCTGAGGACTGTAGGTTTCATATACATTTAAAAATCTTATAAAACTTACGTATTTACATTTTAGTATTTTAATAATATAATTGAAACTTTGCAGCAAAGAATTTTTCGCTATTTTAGTCAAAATAGACATATAAAGAACATATCAAAGTAATTTGAACATGTAAAAGTCATTTGAAATTAGAATGTACAACATTCTGATTAATAAAACACCAAATAAAATAAACTAAGGCAGACTTGAGCACAGTTAAAAAATAAAATTTATAAAGAATATAATTAAAAACAATTAAAAATACAATATGTAAACGTTTCGCCAAGTGACACGCAAGGCATCACCACTATAAAAAATATCCATTGCATTTCAAACGACAGAACAAATCAAGAACAGTTACAGTTAGTTATTTTAAAAGCGAACAATATTCACATATTCACTAGGGACAGAACGAGCATCATTCAAAGCCTGCGACCGCAATTCAGTGAACCAAGCCTCAAGGAGCAATCTACCATGGTAGTTGTTGCAACCCGATTTCAAAATACTGGCGTTCACAATGAGCGGGATGTGATTCGTTTGAAGTGAATGCTGGACAATTTTAGAATTCAAATTACCCTTTTTTAAAGCACCAGTATGTCCTTTTAGGCGAATTTCCAATAATCTATCAGTTTCAGCAATATAAACACTATTGCAATCTTTACAAGGAATAATATAAGCAACACCGGGTAATTTAGACTTATCATATTGAAATTTATGCTTATTGAAAAAGGAACTCAATTTATTAATAGGTTTAAAAGAAACCCCAATATTGAATGATTTTAGAATGCCAGAAATTTTTTCAGAAATGTTCTTATAATAAGGGATACAGATAAAGGAGCTTGGTTTACTATGTTGAAAAGGGTGGGGGGTAGAATTTACAAAATTTAAAGTATTTTTAAAGATTTTTTTAACAAGACCAATAGGATAGCTATTATTAATCAAATCGCGATAAATTTTACATTTCTCTATTTCAAAATCATTACTGGAACTGCAATATTTATGGCTCTGAAGGCTAAAATCTTAATAACAGTTATTTTATGGCTGAAAGGGCATATTGAATTGAAATTAGTATATTGACCAGTAGAAGTAGGTTTTCTGTAAACAGTAGTGGTGACAGATTGAGAGATATCATTCGTGAGTGTTCGGATTAGAATGTCTAGAAATGGTAATTCAGCATTATTTTCTATTTCAACAGTAAACGTAATAGGGTTACCAATAGAGTTAGAAATCGTGAGAATATCATTTAAGTCTGTTTCTTTCACTATCAAAAAAATATCGTCGACATAACGTCTCCAAAAAAGAATACGTGGACAAAGTTCAGAATTAATAGTATTTTCAATATTCTGCTTTACAAGTTCAGCAATTACAACAGAGAGGGGGGACCCCATAGCGGTACCAGAAATTTGACTATAAAAGCAGTTATTAAATACAAAACAGTTAGAGGTCAAACAAAACTTAACAAATTCAACAATATCTTCGACATTAAAATCAGTAGGGTGTGTAGGAGTAGGTCGCCGCGGCGAGCGGCCCCTATTCGTCCGCAGCCCTTTATTCTTCCACTTATTCCGACTCTTTTGCGGAAGCAAGATTCGTAGGTTCCTGGCCACGTCCCGAATAAAAGACTCTCTAGGAAAAGCCAGGTTGAAAAAAAAATCAAAAATTGAACCCGGAGAAATTTAAAAGGGAAATTACACAAATTAAAGACGTATTGTATTTTTAATTGTTTTTAAGTATATTCTTTATAAATTTTATCTTTTAACTGTGCTCAAGTCTGTCTTAGTTTATTTTATTTGGTGTTTTAACGGTTTTTAAATTCAGACGTTAAATGTATATATACTGTAAATTCTGATTATTGGTTATCTAAATACACACACACACAAAATAGATAAAAATAAAATAATCAGTATTTTAAGACATACTAATTCGATAACATTCTTTGACATTTACATCTAATTACTCAAACGGATTTTCATGTATTAAGTTATGAATTTTTTATTCATATTTTGGATCCAAAAAACATGAACGATAATTCATAACGCCAAATTATATAAATCGCAAAACCACTCGCCGAAGTGTACAAATTGACGTAATTTTTATTTTAGATAACAAAAGAACAAATAAATTATTAAAACATTAATACAAATACAAATAAAACGTCGAAATAAAAACCCTTTGATGACGTAAACACGTCTAACTTGCTTAAAGTCAAGTGAATGTGACACTTACGATCAACAATTATTTGCATTTAATCTTATAGTTTGGCCATAGATTTTTGGTCGACAGGATAACTAACTAGTACCTTTTTTTTTCATTTAGTACTATGCATTAATACAGGGTGCAAGATGTTATCTATCGCCGACCTTTAATTTCTCGACCGTTGAGCGTAGGCATATAGTTCGAATTAAACAAACGTTTCAAATTAGGTAAATATTCATGTTGTGACATTATTTAAAGTAAAAAATAAATTCTATAAAAATTACGAAATCCAACTTTTATACGGTCCTCCATTTCCTTTAGTTATATTTAGTAAAAGTTTACACATATCATAACAGGTATAACACAAAAAATTTGACATCTGTACTACAAAAAGTGACATACACTGATTATCAAAAATTAAGGAAAAGTCACAAAATGCTAATTTTCAAATACGCGAACACTCAAAAGGAAATAATATAATTTAAGTAATTACTATCTCTACAACACACCTAGTCCATTTAACATCTCATTCATGTCACACATGGTCACAAATGTCACAGTCACTACGGTGAAGCATAAAAATAGGAAATTCCATACATCTCATTATGAGTCTCAAATTATCACTATATGTGACTCCACTGAGACGTCACTGTAACTGCTGCTTTGGGACGAGTCCCCATGTGACTTTACAATGTAGTTACATACTCTCATGTGACTGTCATTTGTAGACTCAATTTCAAAGTCATCGTGAACGCTGCATTGTGATAAGTTACCAAATAATGTCACATTAAAGTCACATGAAGACTTTCAGGTGACAGAGAGACTACTGTGAAGTCAACATTGTGCTCTTTTGGTAAAAGTCTCCATGTGACTGTAATACGATATTATTTGGTGACTTATCATAATGCAACGTTCATGATGACTATGAAATTGAGTCTCAAAATGACAGTCACATGAGAGTCACAATTTAACTACATTGTAAAGTCACCTGGTGACTCGTCACAAAGCAGCAGTCACATTGACTTCTCAGTGGAGTCACATATAGTGATCATTTGAGACTCATAATGAGATTTATGGAATTTCCTATTTTGTTGCTTCACCGTAGTGACTGTGACACTTGTGACCATGTGTGACATGAATGAGAGGTTATATGGGCTAGCTGTATTGCAGAGATAGTAATTACTCGAGTTATATTATTTCATTTTGAGTGTTCGCCTATGTGAAAATTAGAATTTGTGACTTTTCCTTAATTTTTGATAACCAGTGTAGTTATTAAATTTCAAGATTGGAGATTTTATCACATGATTTTGTCTTTCATTGAGGAATCACTTAAAAGATGAATTAATGTAATTCAAGATCAAAATCAGGGTGCAATATCCTTTTTAAGGCGAAAAAACCTTTAACCGGTATCGCCAAATTGGGGAATTACCAAAGAAGGTTATTTCATCTAAAAATTTGAGCTAACTTTTATCGGTCGAAAAGATTCAAGCGTCAAAGTAGGTAGAATCGACACCAGAAAATAAAACATACTCACTAAGGACTGTATAAATGGCAACGAAATTTAAACGACCAGCAGAGCGACCAGCCTATAACGAACATGAAAATTGGGATTATGCAAATTAAAATAGGGCCACGCGTTTGGGATAAAAGTCGAGCTATCTAGCAGTGGACTGGACATGCTAGTCAACGCTGAGATCGTGATGGCAAGCTACGCACACATGTCAAAGGAATTCCAGAGAGGCTGTGAGTGTTTATTCAGAACGTTTCCCTAAGGACCTATATCCAACGCATGAAACTATAACTTATGCATTGCACCATCGTAGAGAGACCGGCTCTGTTTCACAATGACCCATAACATTTAGACGGACAAGATATAATATTTGAGTGACACCGGAGGAGTTGCTGGTGTTCGTCATTTTAATTCCACAACTGAGCACGGCAGAAATAAGCGAGGCATGTGGTCAGCATTTCTGGCATTTTTAACATGCACATGATGCACATCCATAGCATCCGACACTGATGAAAGCATTGATGCTTTGCGACCACGCACGACGATGTAATTATCGTGATTTCATGCTCAATACCTCAGAGGAAAATCCGTCGTTCTTTTGTGACATTTTGTGGACAGATGAGTCAATATTTACACGGGCTGGCATTGTGGACGTGCACAATGTGCATTACAGATCCCTGGAAAACCTCCACAACACCCGCACAGTACGACACGTGTGGTGCGGTGTATGGGGAACACAGATTGGTGGTCTCATCTTCTACGATGGGACTTTAACGGGCGATTGTTACCTGCATCTGCTACAAAACACGGTACGAGACTGATATAAAGAGCTGCCTCTCCGACATGCATGCCGGGTGTGATTTCAACAAGATCGGGCCCTATCCGCATAAAACTTCAGACGTCCGGGCTTATCTGGCCACCGAATTTGGTCAACAGATCCTTGGATATGGTGGTACAGGAGAGTGGAAAACGCGTTTCGCGACTTGACGCCTATGGGCTTCTAACTCTTGGGGTTACATAAAGGTATAGGTCTATGTGTTTGAGACCACTTCACTGGTATACCTGAAGAAGAGCATCATCCTTGATTGTCGCACAGTTTGCACACCTGCTATGCTCTAACGTGTTCAGGACTCCGTACTGTCACGCAATCAGTTGTGCATTGTCACCAATGGAGAACACTTTGAGCTCAATGGAGAACTCTCTAGTAGATTCCGGCGTTTGGTGTATTCATTTTTATAGTAGACCGTGTTATGGTATTATAATAAATTTATATTTATTTTTCGATTTAATTTCAATATTTCATTCTTCGCTTTGTATACGGCCCCTAAAAAAGTCATATGTCTAAAGTCATAAAGTCATAAAGTCTTGGTGTTACATAAAGGTATAGGTCTATGTGTTTGAGACCACTTCACAAGTATACCTGAAGAAGAGCATCATCCTTGATTGTCGCACAGTTTGCACATCTACTATGCTCTAACGTGTTCAGGACTCCGTACTGTCACGCAATCAGTTGTGCATTGCCACCAATGGAGAACACTTTGAGCTCAATGGAGAACTCTCTAGTAGATTCCGGCGTTTGGTGTATTCATTTTTATAGTAGACCGTGTTATGGTATTATAATAAATTTATATTTATTTTTTGATTTAATTTCAATATTTCATTCTTCGCTTTGTATACGGCCCCTAAAAAAGTCATCTCACATTTTTAGATGAAATAACTCTCTTTGGTGATACCCCAATTTGGCAATACCGGCTGGTTTCGCCGTAAAAATGACATTGCACCCTGATTTTGATCTCTAATTACTTTAATTCATCCTTTATCTGATCCCTATATGGAAGAAAAAATCCTGTGAAAAAATATCGAACTTTCAAATTTAATAACTGTGTCAATTTTTGTAGCACAGATGTGAAACTTTTTATTATTGTTATATCTGTTATGATGTGTATAAACTTTTGCTAAATATAATTATGCGGAATGGGGAACCGTATAAAAAGTTTGTTTTCGTAATTTTTATAAAATTGATTTTTTGCTTTAAATAATGCCTCAACATGAATATTTACTTTATTTGAAATGTTTTTGTAATTGTAACTATATATCTACGACTAACGGTTGAAAATTAAAGGTCGGCGATAAATCACATATTGCACCCTCTATAACAAACAACACTAAATTGTTATTTTTTAATTAATATATGAATTAAAGATTCTGTTTGAAGTTTTGAATTTATGTTAGACAAAAGTAGCACATATTTATACAAAAAGCAGATTATTTCTGTAATATATCACCAAAAATATTTCTGTATTAATCTCTCTGCCAAACATATCAAAATTGCCTCCAAATACTTACCATCGCTGAGAAATATTATTGATTTTACTTGAAACTACTTTTAACAGTAACATTCGCATTAGATCGTTTAACTAGATCTGAATTAAAGAAATGAATTACAATTTATCTATGTCTCACCATTTTCCAAATAAACGAAATGCATTTTTTAAATCAACTATTAAATGTTGCATTTCAAAAAAAAAAAAAAAAAAAAAAAAAAAATGTTCTGATTTTTCATAGTAGAACATTTTTTTTTTTTTTTTTTTTTTTGTTAATATGACCTTAAAAAACTTTTCATGGTGACACATTTGTCTACATTTCTATTTTTTTATAAACTGATTCAACAAATAAAATTTTATCTTTAGAAATATTGCTAAATGAAAGAAAGTGTGATTTTTCTCGAAAATCTACTAAGGATAGCTGATAATATTTATTCCGCCGTGTCTGAATACCTTTTTCAGGTATTAATGTCAAGTAAATATGCCCTTATATTTGCTTTTATGTAAATATGTCGAGCTTCGCATACAAGCTTTACAAGCTATACAAGCTTTTCCTTTTTTCATTGAATAGGGGAAATGCTATATACTTGATTTAAAGATTTACTTACTAGTGGCATCTAGGTATGAATAGAAAGTCGTAAAATTACACTTAAGATTACAGAAATTTTATCAGAAGTAAAAGTTTTTTTTTTTTTTTTTTTTTTTTTTTTTTTAAGAATTTTATTTTCCAGAGTACTAAAGGAAGGCATCTACTGAGATTTCAGAAAACTCCAAATAATTTATTTTACAAAATTGTTTTTACAAGTTATTTTTAAAACGTGTTGAATGTGTATTGAAATTTTTCTTTCAAAGTGTTTCCTTTTTAAGCCGATGATACATTGTGAAGAGTTCTTGGGTTCCTCGTTTATATTAAGACTGTTTCCGCTTTGTAGGGATGCTTTTCAAAAGTATGATTGCTTGAATTATTGCATAAAAGTACAGTAAAATAATTTATAAGTCGGCATTTTTTATTAGAGAGAATCATCACTTATGCGTGTATTTTCATGGAAAAAAGTCATTTATTTTAGAATGATATGGTTACCGGATGTTAAATAATAGTTTATTGTAATACTAGGGGGCTCTGCCCGATGCAGCTACGCTCACTAATCCCCGTTCAGACACCACAGAATCTAAAAACGCGCTAATCTGATGGGATTTAAAAATATTAGAGAAGATTGACTTACACTGAAAAAAGCTGTGCAGATCTCCCTGCAAACGGGATTCCATTCAATTCCCTTTGATTGCAAAAATTTAAGTGCGAATCAGTTGCTGTTAAGACATCCAATGGTTGTTTTTCTTTTTGATTAAAGAGGATCAGTTAAGCATTTGAAATGAAGTTAAAATAAAATAAATTAAGCTTAAGAGTCTTTGTCTCCCGGTATTTTAAAACAATCTCTATAACAATAGCCTAAGTCATGTGACTACCATCAACAGTTCTAGGCGGACCACTTCGCTTTTTATACTCTAGGTGCCATTTTAGTACTTCAGTGTTAGCCAGGCACAGGTGATAAGTCGCCAAATATTATTCTATCGCCATCGTTTCATCTATATTATAATAGTTCAAGTCATCAACTGCCATAAACAAATACGGTCTGATCCCTTCGACGTTCATATGAAAGTTTGGCAAAGATGTCATATACGTCCCATATTGGCGTGATTTTTTAACGACGCCAATTTGGGGAACGCATCAACAGCATCAACAGCAACATCCGGCTTACCATATGTAGCAAAATAACGATACTTTGGCGCCAGTTATGTGCCCGTTCCGTATATGACATTGGCCTCAGAAAAAAATCGCGCCAATATGGGACCGTAAGTTTTCCGTTTTGATTAAAAAATCAAAAAATTTTTTGTCGAATAAAAGTACATAAAAGTTGCTATGGTCGCAAAAAATTCTAGGTACTGTTACGCTAGCAGGATGCAAATCTCGCCAATAACTTTTTTTCAACTCGCCAGTTAGCATTTTTTTTCGAGTGGTAATATTTCGCCAGATACGGTTATACAGGTTACAGATATACAGGTTTGCCGTGATTTTTATTTTTTTACGAAAATTTGGCGAAAACCTCGTTTTTAAATACCAGTTACATATGCATTTTTGGTATTCCTTAGATATCCCGACGACCAAAAATCTATCGTCAAACTATAAGATTAAATGCCAATAATGGTTGATCGTAAATGTCACATTCACTTGACTTTAAGCTTTAAGCAAGTTACACGTGTTTACGTCATCAATTTATTTCGACGTTTTATTCGTATATTTATTAATGTTATACTAATTTATTTGTTCTTTCGTTATTTAAAATAAAAATTATGTCAATTTGTATCATTTGGCGAGTGTTTTGGCGATTTATGTAATTTGGCGAAATTGGTCGACGGAATAACTAAGTACTACTGTATTTCTTAATTATTTTCTATTATTTTCTAAAGGAAATATAAAACAAATAATTAATAATCATAGAACAAAATAATTTATATAATTTGTAAAAAGAAATAAAAGTAAATAAACATTTATTATCAAATAAATAACAATAGCCGTGTTACCATGTCAACCTTTTTTGAAATATAAAAAAATATATATATGTTTGATTAAAATTTGAGTTGCCATCATTAGAAAAATGTATATAAAATTAGAAAAAAATTAATATTTCGAAAACTAATTCGAATTTAAAAATTCTAATACCAGTTTTGAAATCTGCGGATCAATATTGATTTTTGGTGTCAATTTCATCGCAAAGTATTCCATATTTTAGGAGAAATCGCCGTGAAACATAATCAGTTGTTTAATCAGTCGATTCATACTTCCGTTTCATTAAAATTCGTTTCATTAGGATTTTATATATATAGGGTAGATATTACATATGCTTTTTAAGACATGGACAATATTCAATTTCCATTCAGGGATAAATTTATAAATTTGATGACATAAAAAATGGTTCTTTCCATGTTGAGATAAATTATGGTAACAAAAAATAAATGTTAAATTTGGAAAAGAGTGATACACATAATGACATAGTAGCGACAATTCAAAATTTCAACACATTAACAATATTTTACGAACAGCGAGTTAAACGTATATACACGGGTACCTGAATATGATATTGAAAACTGTAATATTAGTAATGATCAGGAGAGGTTTTATTTAAATAAATAAATCATACTTTAAAATTTCCAAAACACGACACGTATTATTCCGCCGCCTCTAAATACTAGGACTGGCCCAAAAATGACGGTTGTCGGAGGTGGATTTTGGTGAGTATTTGTACTTTCCCATCAATTTAAATAACAAAATTTTTATAACTAATTTTCACCTTATTTTTCTCCGATTAAATATGATGGAGAATACTTTGAAAATATATTGTTGTAAAAATTCAAGGAAACGTTCAAGGAAAAAAAAATCTCTAACGACAACAGCCATTTCTATCTCAGCATGTACGGCTATTATTGAAGGGACTGTAGTTATTCTCAGAATGGCGCGTTTTGCATGGTGTGTGGCCATCCCACGTACTTCTGCTGACTCATAAGATTGTTACAAAAATAAGTTTTTTTTATCATTGCTTGTAGTAAAAGGTTTCACTATACAAGAAGCAAAGATTTGAACTACTGAAGATTTCAGAGAAGGGATTAAATTCATGCAGCAGTTCTAACATGCGAATTATGTAAGTTCTATGGATCACAGGCGTATGTGGTTTACAAGTGCTAATGTATCCTTGGTATGCGATTCCATATGGTAGGGAAAATCAGGAAGGTTAGCAGGCAATAATATTTCTCGTTCATTCAACATAACCCTCCTTCATAAAAGGATTTTAATTACACCAAATATGTATAGCTACGTATGGAACATAAACGTTTTATTAAGGGATACTTTTTAAATTATTGTAACCTTTGGCTTTGTTTGCATTAAAGCTATTTCGTCGTACCCAAACAAGATTAATATTTCATATTCTAGTATAATGTCGTAATGAAACTTATGAGCAACAATATTGCAAAATTTTGCATTAAAATTTATAACAAACGCATCCATATATATGTGTGTATATGTATGTGTATTCAAATTCATACACTTGCACATACATATGCCTATGTATTTGTATTTATGTATTCATATAAGTACATAAAAAATATAATTTTAGTATAGAGCATATTTAAGAAAAATACTTTTTCTTTTAATACAGATATCAGGCCTACCCAACCTGTCAGTCACCAAGGATGCACTTTAGCTGCTAGCAAACAATTAAGAAGGCCACTAGTCTTACAACTGCAAACATACAATGTTACCTAAAGTCGGTAGTGTTAGCGACACGTACTCGTCTTCTGCGATGGTAGAGCGTCAACTATACCGATGTAAAAAAAATGTTCTATAGTTTCTATGAAATATAAATCATAGAAACTACATCTGAAATACGTTTGTAGAATAAGGAATCATAAAAAACATTTATGAAAATAAATTCATGCTTTTCAATCATTTTATGTAAAAAAATATTTTTTCAGATATGTATTTATGATTTAACGATTCTTCCTATGACGTTCATTATTTTATTTGCATAACATAGTGTTTTCTTTTTATGTAGGTATACTTCACATGATTATAAATTTTTTACGCTGAAAAACATAATGAAACTTCCATTCTTTTGTTACTGTGAAAAATAAACGAGCATATGATATATTTATGAGTAACTTACATATAGATTTTAGTGATTGCATGTAAACAGATTTTTCTGAAACCGTTTAAAGTACCGTTAAAATAATAATAATAATAAATAAATAAATTAATTAATTAAAATATGTATTTTTTTTTTCCAAATTGTCAGAGACAAAACTGTCATTTGATTGCGAACATGTCTTCTTCGAATTTCGTTTCTTTTCTTTTTCTTTTTTCTAATAAGCTGAAGGGTCGTGAGCATACTGCAATTAAAAGATTCAATCCAATCCTCTAATATGGATTTCACATTTACCTTCTTTGGTAAATTGTGCTTTTGAATCATTGTATACCAAAATAGATTTTTTATGATATGTATTTATGATTCAGCAGATTCTTGCCCATGAAGTTTATTATTCAATTTTCATAAATAGAGTTTTACTTTAAGTTGTCGATAAATTTGATGATAATCATTGCTTTAGATTTTACATACGAAAAGATAATGAAAGTTACATTCCTATAATTTTGTTAGTGTAAAACGTAAAGGAGCATATGATGTATTTATGAATACATACATGTACACTGTTAAAAATTTGCAGCATTCTGGCAGGTCATTTGACCGTTTTTTCCGAAAACGGTTACACAACCGTAATTTTAACACTATTCTGACCATATTATTGTCTAATTTATGGTCAGAATATAGTTAAATTATGGTTATGAAACCGTTTTTTCAAAAAACGGTCGAATGACCTGCCAGAATGCTGCACAATTTTTAACAGTGTAGTTTTCAGTTTTCGTATGAAAGCATATTTTTGTGTAAAGTAAGTAATGTTTCGTAAGTACTCTTCCGAAAAACAATACATTTTATTGCAAAAGTTTTAGACACAAAATTGACATTCGATTGCGCATGTATTTTCATCCATATTCTGTTTTATTATTATTTTTTAAATAAACTTAGGGGGCGTCTCCATATTGGAATTGAAATTTTCAATACAAACCCTCAATTTGGATACCATATTTAACTTATTTTGTAAATTTTACTTTAACATACCACGGCAGGTAATTCTTTGAAGAAGGGTAGAAGTTATACAGATGTAAAGTTTAAACTCTTATTGTGATATTTATTTTTGATAGTTTCAAAACAAACTACAATGTGCATATTCTTTCAGCGTATCTCACAATTTCAAAAAGTATGTTTACAATTGTATTATGCATTTCCAAGCTTTCATAAGATTTATATGCTTTAATATTTATATTTAAATTCTATAGATCATATCTATCTATTAATAAAATTTTGAATTAACTAACATGAATTGGATTTTCTTGAAAATGTTCTTTTAAGACACTAACATCATTTTCAGGTCAAACAAAATTTTACTATAAAATGTCTGGTGAGTTTAATGTATATATATCAATTTGCATAACTCTAAAGGTGCGGGTACATTGCCATTTATGGACAATAATTGGCAGAAAAGTGTTTTCTAATGTTTTGTGCATTTTGCAGCAGCATTAAATTTTAATTTCCCCCTGTGGAATGTAAAAAATATACAGACAGCATCCATAATAATACAAAAGAGTTTGCATACTTTGCCGCCTGTTAACAATAATTGCTGAAAAGAGATATGAGTTTTCTAAATTGTTTAAATATTTTTCTTTTGTTTGACAAATGATTCAGATATGGTTGGAAAGTGTTTCATAATGCATTTGTCTTAGGCATGAATTTTTGTTTCTTGTTATATTAGATACAAGACATGATAGCTTGATTACACGATCTGCACACTTTCAGTGTGTTTGATATTCTACTAGGCGATCAGGTAAACAGTTCATTGGGATATCCAGTAGCAGTGCTTATGAATGTGTATCACATCATAGAGGAACCATGAGTTAAAGTCAAGCTGTAGCACATATGTGCTATAAAATAAGAAGGAAAAATAAAAGTAAAAAGTAAAAAAAAAGGTTTTTAAAAGGTTTATCCGAGAGTAAGAAGAGTAAAGTTAATTTAAATATAAACGTAAAAGGAAAAGGAAAAATCTATATATATATAAGAAAGTCTGACTTCTGTATTAATCAACGCGCAGCCCAAACTACTAAACCTATAATTTTGAAAATTGGGGTACAAATACTTCTTATGACATAGAGTGCCGCTAAGAAATTATTTTCTAATATTCCACCCCTAAGGGTGGTACAAGAGAGAACGAACTTTTAAATAAGTCCTGAAAAATCAGATTTTATAGTTATTTTTCATCTGAATACATATTTTAGTGTATATTTGTATGCTGAATCGAATGGTATAAACCAAATTATTTTAAAACTAATAGTTCGTGAGATATTTCATATTTTTCTAATTTGGCGATGTCTTTGGCGCTAAATCCTCGAAATATATTTAAAATTACAAGTGATAATTCATATTCATATAGTACATCCGTTACTGTAGGAACGGAAGAAATTCAAATTAAATGTTTTTGTTAATTATGTTGGTTAAAGAATTAAAACGGCTATATGAGTTTGAAATATATATATATATATATACAAACGCCTTAAAAGAAAGAAAAAAAAGCAATTGATTTCATTTAAAATGCAATTAAAAAAAAATTCACTGAAAAATTAACATTATAAAGTGAAAATACTTAGGTAAATATGAAAGCAATGTTTCTACGACTTAAAAAAATTTCAAAGGAAGAAATGGGAAATGAAATAATATTTGGCTATTTATCCTGGATAAGAAGAAAAAATGGGTACTTTTATTTCAACCGTGCACAAATCTCGCGAATAGCATTTTTAAAATTGTTAATAGTAAGAGTTACATTTTACTCATGTAAATTAAAACGGTACTACTTTATAATCCCGTCGACAAATCTCTCCAAATTATACAAATAGACGTAATTTTTATTTTAAATAACGAAAGAACAAAAAAAATTATTGTAACTTTAATAAAAATACAAATAAAACGTCGAAATAAAATCACTTGATTATGAAACAAACATGTGTAAACTTGTTTAATGTCAAGTGAATGTGACATTTACGATCAGGCATTATTGGCATTAATCTTATTGTTTGGCGATAGTTTTTTGGTCGATAATCAAGCAGTGCTATACAAACAACTCTTTTTTTTAAGGTATATATAAATATTTTACAGACATACATACAATAAATACAATAAACCCAACTGGAGTGAAAAATTAGCCAGAGTCAGGAATTGAACCCGGGACCACTGCATTCCAGGCAGTCGCTCTAACCGCTGAGCTACTCCGGCCGATGCCTGAGTCTGCAATTTCTCACTAATAATGTATGTCTGTAAAATATTTATATATACCTTTAACTGTTGAATGCAGGCGTTATTTATGTGTGAATGTGTGTTTTAATATATATTGTAGTATGTGTGTTTATTATTAACTATTTTTTTTAGTTATGGCATTGTTTTCTATTATTGTTTATGTTTTCAGTTTTTTAAAATAAAATTAGTGTAAGGGATGTATTTTAGATTAGTGAAAGGCGTATATTTTAAACTATCCGCGTTTGGTGACCAATTTGGCCTCTTTTAAATATGTACTAATCATTGTATCATGTTACTTTTGTTCCTAATTTCATTTAGTTGCTCAATCTGTCGCCAAATCGGAAGATTCTGATACAGCAACCATGAACTCGGCATTTTTATGTTAGCCGGGCGCAGGTGATAAATCGCCAAACATTGTTTTCGTTGTATTTTTTCGTATTTCATTAATTTCATTAAAAATATAATACTTTCACTCATTGTACTTAAATACATAACTTTAATTTAAAACTGAAATATTTAAAATTTTTGACTCAAATATTTCTTTAAAAAGGAAAGAAAAATAGAAAAATAATAAGTAATGCCATAAACCGTGAAATTTAATTTCAACATCAAAGATTTGTTTTAATTTACCTAATAATTGCGAAAAATTATTTATGACAATCGCATGAAATGGACAATTATAATACTGATGACATGATGTCGTTCAAACAATATTTGGCGATTTATCACCTGCGTCGGGTTAACATCAAATTACAAAATTGACCGCCTGGCATATAAAAAGCGAAGTGGTCAACCCGAAACTGTTGATAACAGTCACATGACTTAGGCTTTTCTTATAGAGATAAAATAATAAAATTAGAATATGGTGTGGGAACAACTTTTGTTAATTTATTACCTGCACCCGGCTAACATAAAAGTATCACAAAAGGCATATATTCATCTTTATTTGGGTAACTGGTCATGGGATTTCGGGTTAATCTTCAGTAATCGGACACCTTGCCAATCGGTGTATTAGCTAAAATGTTTAAATCATCGTTTACATTTGAAACGAAAACTTCACGATGAATTTTATTACAGAAAACCGTATCATCATTATATACTACACATTTAAAACGAAAATTTAAATTTCATTCCGATTGTTTACAATATTTCAATAGGGTATAGCCCTTTTACTTAGATAATTTTTTTGGGAAGTTTTTAATGTCTACACTTTGATCTATGTTACTTAGTTATAGAGCTGCAGGAGAAAGTTAAAAAAATAAGTAAACCTGAATATAAAATTTCAGCCTTATTTTTAAAAAATTCTACTGAACAGATATTGAGGCAAATGTCACTGCTACATAACTTTTCAGGAATGGTTTATGTATGTAACATTTCATTATATGTTGCTTAGTTAAAGATCTATTGAAAACTATGGTAGAGAGAGGTGAACACAATTATGAATGATACATCTACTATAATTATGTAAAATGTACATTCATATTTCCTTCCGGCCATTTATAATTTGAGTTCAGCTGGATGTTTTTAATAGGACTTACACCGTTAGTTAGATAATTTTTTGTGGATGATTGGTACTTCTTGCATGTTTAATATTTCTCTGTAGCGAAGTTTTCTTCTCGGTTGTCTTTTCTGAAGCAAAAGCTTGACAACGAATCAGATTGCAGAAAATCACATCATCATCTACTATAAATATAAAACGCAAATTCGCATTTCATTCCGTTTGATTATAATTAAAATTCTAATTAACATATTTTAGTAGAACTTCCTGTGTTAGTTAGGAATTTGTTTTAGAAATTTTTCAATATAAAACACAGACTTTTACGTTGCGAAGTTATAGAGATACAAGAGAATGTTCTAAAATTATGTGAACCCTATTCTGAAAGATTACCTTTTATTTAAAGTTTTATAAACGTATTTTCATTAGGATTGCACATTTAGATAATATATTTCAGGGATTGTTTCAATATTTAACATATCATTCTACATTTTTAGTTATGGAGTTATGGGGAAATTTCTCAGTGGTGCAATCGTAAAAAATCGAAAGATAAACGCTGGCAGAGGGTATATGTTAGGGAGTATATAATGTTAGAGCTATGGAGGGTGTTCAGAGTTTCTAAAAAATTCCAGAAGGTATACGGTGTATAGCCTACACTATATCTCTGAAAGTTCTATAATCACGTTAACGCGATTATGAAAAATATACTTAATTATGCTCTACATATAAAAAATACAGAGTGGCATTTCTGTAAGACCACTTACAACTTCATTTCTTCAGAATGAATTTTGAGAAGACTTGCAAAGTGAATTAGATAACTTTTCAAAAAAGGTTTTAGTATATAACACATATCATTCTACATTGCTTAGTTATAGAATTATGTGCAAAAGTTCTTTAATAAGTGAATCGTATTATGAAATACGATGAAACTTCTCTGTAATGGCCACCTGCCGTTCCTTTGAAAATTGGCCCTTAAGAGGGGTGGCCCTTGAATAGGGGTGACAAAAAAATCAACTAAAATAAGGAAATCAAAACCTATATAGGTGAAAAAACTGTTTATTAACATTTTCAAACTCTATACATGATTGAAAAATTTTCTATTAAAGTTTGTTTACTTTTCAGAATTTTTTCGGAGACAATTTTAGTTTCTAATGATTCTTTTACTTTATGGCATAAATTACTTAAATTTGCATCATTTATTAATGCCTTAGAATGAGATATTATTTATTTATTTCTGTTAGCGTTTCCTGAAAGGCTATATTCACAGCTGAAGACTCATCACACTCATTATCATTATCTGAATCAGATTGAACTCCTGAAATATAATTTAAAAAGTTTTTGAAATTAAAAAAAATAGTAACACATTTTTTTTAAATTTAAAACAATATATATATATATTTTTTTTACCCGTATCTATGTCATCCATAATTCTTTTCTCCCAATCTTCTGATAAATCATCATAGCATTCCATCATACTTTCATATTTATCTGAATCTGGATCATATTAAATTTCAGCAGCTGTCGAAAGTTGAACAACATCATTTTCTAAATCAGCATCATCAATAATGGCTTCTAAAGCTGTGTTGCTTAACTCACATTTTTTAAAGCAATTTACAATAGTCTGTCTTTTTCACATTTTCCCAGGCAAGTCTAATTCATCGAATGGCATCTAATACTGTAATAGATTTAATGATTTCAGATGAATTGTTATCAGAATCTATAAGAGAAAGGAGTCTTCGCAAAATAAAACGTCAATATTCCAATTTAAAACAGCGAATAACTCCTTGGTCTAGAGGTTGCATTTTAGACGTAGTATTTGGAGGCAAGAATTGAAATTTTACACTATTCAAGTTTTCGTCAGAGTGACACGGTGCATTATCCAAACGAAGAATGACTTTTCTGCCTTGATTTATAATTTTATTGTCAAAGCTAATTAACCATTCTTTAAAAATTTCCATGGTCATCCATGCCTTCTTATTATGATGATACTTTACCACATTTGTGATAAATCCTTACCTTTAAAACAATGAGGTTTCTTGGAGTTCCAAATGCGATAGGCTTTTCATTTTTACCAGCAGCATTTACACAAAAACACACAGTGAGTCTCTGTTTAGCTAGTTTCCCTCTTTTTCCCTCTTTTGTTTTCTCAAATAAACTTTTAGTAGGTAAGGCACGGAAAAAAGTCCTGTCTCATCTAAGTTATATACGTCACGATCTTCATAACCTGCCGAAATGATTGGAAGACGTGATTTCCAGTCTTCATCAACATCAGCTGATTCACCGCATAAAGTTTAAAAAGAAATACAGTTTCTATTACAAAACTTATTTAACCATCCGTTACTTGCACAAAATTCTTCTACGTCAACTGATTCTGCAATCTGAATGGCTTTTTCTTTCACCAAAGTACCACTTAATGGGAAGTTTTTAATCGTAGCACATCTAATCCACTGAATTACAGCGTCATTTATGTCACCAAATGTTTCATTTCTCTTTCTTTTTATACCGCGATTTTTAAAATTTGCATATGCTTTCAGTAAGTTCTCTTTGTTTTTAACAATATTGTTTATTTGATCTGTAAAGCCAATTTTCTTGCAGATGTTCCTTGATCATGACAATTAAGAACTTTCATTTTATCATTCAAATCCAAATGTACTCTTTGGCTTGATTTAGGTGCCATAGTTTTAAATTTTACATAAGCCTGAGCATAAAATGTATAGGGTAAAAATTATGCTTCAATATGCATTCACAGGTTTAGTAAATGTGCAATCAGTTTTTCTAGATAACCTGTTATTCTTTGTGTGCCCACAACAAAGGGTCAAGTTTCTCCTCTAACCCAACCCCTACAGGTTTAAAGGTCAAACAAAGTGTGAGGAACACCTGTTTATTTCCCTGGTGGTCCTTCATTGTGTTACTAAACCCTCCCATCTCCCTCTGCATTCTTTGTTGCAAGTACAATCTGAACTCTTATCTTTTGGTTCAGGAATTCAGTACACATGTTTAGGATTTAAGGCACATGTGAAAAAAATGGCCTTTATGAGGGGTAGATGTGGCCCCTAATGGGAGTAAATTTAACATTATGTCTATGGGAAAAATTTTTGTTCCTAAAAATATTGGCCCTTAATAGAGGTGGACCTTGAATAGGGGTGGCCTTTTACAGAAGTTTCACTGTATTATCCTTTTAAAAGTGTTCTGCAGAGTTGATTTCGTCTGAATTAGCATTGCCTGTTAGATAATTTTTCAGAAAAGATTTTAATATATAACACATATCGCTCTACATTGTTTTGCTGTAGAATTATAGGCGAACGTTCTATAATCAGGTTAAATCCGAGTATAAAAGATTAGCTTTATTAAAAACATCTGTACGACGGATTTTCACGCGATTTTCATTTTTATATTTTCAGATACGATTTTAATAAACTACATATTGTTCTACAGTTCTTTTTCATATTCTAGTGTAAATGATCACCTAAAACAGTCCAAATTTTGTCTGACACATTAGAAGATATAAAATCGTAATGACGTTTATAATGTTTTCAGCATTGCAGAAGAACATTGGAGGTAAATTAACATATTGCTATAAAACACAAGATAAAATACACGAATGTATTCCGTTTGATTAAAGGATCGTTTGGAGAAACTGACCAGCGTAGCGTGCGAAGGCTGCTAGTAAATATATAAAGTAAAACTGATGCAGATTCGCTTAAATATTTTCTAGTAGATATTTTCGGTGATATTAAAAACATTTTGTAAGACTGATTACAATTGAATGCTGATTTTTCGATTTGTTGTGTACATTAAATAGTTATAAAACAGTTGTTAAATGATTCGCTATGTATCATTTTCATTCTTGTTAACCCCTTGATTGGCGGTGGGATAAAGTACATAACTCTTAATTTAAACAAGATTCTCACCAGAAAATTTTAACCAAATTTTATATTTTTAATTTTGGAGGAAAATCATTGAAAGATTGTTTTTCCTTATTTAAAAAAAAATTTCGATTATTCAATTATGAGATCGAATATATGATATTCAATATATTCGAGAATTCAATATTTAGATACATTTTTGTTTACCCCTCAAGGGGTTAATGACTGATCTGTTTTCAAGTAACAAAGAATAGAAAATCTCAAAATTTTAAATAAAATAATTTCTTTCTTAAATAAAAATAAAAATATTCTTTGGGAAACTATTCATTAAAGAGGTAAAAAACATCTTTTAAAGCGGGGAGAAAAAAAAACAGTTAAAATATTTCTCATAGAACAGAACATTTTTCTGCAGTCCACTCATTTTTATAAAGTAACTACTATCATCTTCTCATCTATAAAAAGAAACTTCAATCTTTCTAAAGACTGTCTTTCAACTGCGTGATTGCTGGTGGTTTTACATAAGTTAACGTTGAATAATACTATTCTTCCTGCTTCTTTTATGCTGCAAAGTGTCATTAAAGCAAGTTGAAAAATGTGTTTTCGATAAAAAATATAATTTTATAGGAAAGCATGTATACTAAATATTTGAAATAAGCTAATGTAAAATGTTTCCTATACTTTTGAACTATAGTTTGAAATTGTGATTTCGCTTATTTATCAATTTGCCCGTTTTGAAGATAGATACATGTAAGGAAAAATGGTAACACCATTGAATTATATCCTGGTATATTCGTTAGTTATTTTTTCTGTTTTATTATTTGCATTTTGTACGCGTAAATAAATATTCTAAGGCGGTTGCCATTATATTCCTTTGCGGAATATTATTTTTAGCATTTTTGTAATACAATAAAAGGCTTAAAAAATATTGTGAATGTAAATAGGAACTATAAATATTTATTTGAAAGATTGAAATATCTTTTTAGTTACTCTACTTGCAAAAAACAAATGTGATCAATATTGAGAAATACGTTTCATGTGAGCTTTATATACGAATAAGGATTTCTATTACAAAAACATTATTTACTTACTTATTTCACGTGCAAAAACTTGAAACGTTAGCCTAAACCTATCAAAAATGTGTGAGTAAAATCTTGTGAATTACACATGGGTTCAGACAGCAAACGTCGCTCATCAAAATTAAGCTCTTAAAAATCTCGCTCATCGAAATTACCATATGCTCATTATTATATTGGGACTTATTAAATCTTAAAAATCTAATATTCGTGTAAATCTAACATACATGTTAAGTGCACTAGAACCTTATTTTTTATACTTTTATATATATATATATATTATACAGGGTGTCCGGTCTCAACGGTGTCCAATGGCTAATTCCTAAACCATTAGTCATAGACATATAGTTCCAATTACAAAAATGTTTTAAATGAGGTAAAGAATTATTTTTAAAGCAATTAAGGTCAAGAAAAACATTTATTTAAAAATTAAGAAATTTAAATTTTTATACGGTCCCCCGGTCCTATAAGTGATATTTAGTAAACTTTTCCTATTTCTCTAACAAGTACGGCAAAAAAAAAAGTCCCATTCAGCTAGCACTAAAATTGACCGAGTTATGACATTTTGAATTTTATGACTTAAACCACTTTTCTGTAACTGAAAACAGATGAGTTGGACCAAGCTTTCAGGGGTCGTACACGAAGTGCTTAAAGTATTATAAAGGGCGTCCACTCCAAACGATGTTCAATGGCTAATTCCTAAACCGTTAGTGAAAGACATATAGTTCCAATTACAAAAAGATTTTAAATAATGTAAAGAAGTATTTTTAAAGTGATTTAACTGAAGGTGCTGCCCCCGTATAAATATTACGGTAGATTTAATTTTTAGTAATTAACTTTCAGATTGGTTAAAATAATTGAAGAAGTGAGATTCAAAACTCCCCTTATCGAGAAAATCAAATGTTGGGAAATCGCGTAAAACCTTTAGATGCGTCCATTGGTATTCATTGAAAATTTGGAAATTGTAGTGCTTGATTGGTACATTTATACCAATAGAATAGATTGATACAGAAACACGATTTTTTAAATTTCGGATAAGGCGAGTTTCGAAACTGACGTCTTCAATTGTATTTTGACTTTTTTTTTTTTTTGTATGGAAATGAGTGTGCTTCTTTTGATGATTTTATTTTAAAAAGTTGTATTATTTTTATAAGCTTTTAACTTACGACGTTCGTATGTATGTCTTTAATTCAAAATTTGTATTCCAATTTTAACTCACTTAAAAATTTCCGATCAAGATTAAATTTTGCATAATTATGTAGATCCAGTGACAATGTAATATTAATGCGATTTTAGGTACGTACCATTTATATTTATTTTACCAGAACCACTCCAAAATTTTCGTATATACCTACAAACAGAAATTTTAAAATTAAAATCAGTGACATTTATGTAAGGCACTAAGATTCACAATGTAATTTTTCCAAATGAAAGTGCGTTGCGTTTATATTTTTTATACAGTGCCCCACCAAAGATGTCAGATACATTACGATGTGTGAGCAGGGATTGCTTATTATACGTTTTGATGATATTATGCTTTTTTCAAATTCAACTTTTTAGTTCCTTATAAAAACTTGTTTGAAAAAAATATTTTAGAGACAAAAATCAAAATGCAATTTATACTTGCTAAACAAAAAATAAATATTAAATGGAGTGAAAATTTTTCCTGTTGGACAAGGAAAATGAGGTAAACAACTGTATTTGTACAATAGATGTGCCAAAACTCTTGCGGCCTCAAATCATGCACATACAAATACTTTCTAAGGTTTAAAATGCATATTTTTTTTCCAACCATGTTTTACCAATTTGTAATCTGATTGGCCAGAGGTTTCGGCGTCAAAGTGACTCATCTTGGCGGTATTCGTGCTTGGCAAGGGCAGAGGCAAGTGTTTGATGGTAAAAGTGATTTATATGCTTTTGAAACTTGCTTAGCGAGAAGTACGGCAAAAAAATTATAAATTGTTAAATTTTAAAATTTAATAATTTAACATATGTTTTGATTTAACAGTATTTTCCCCCTAATTTTTAATTAAAAAATAATAAAAAATATAACTGCTCTAATGAATATTTGCTGAGGGGAGAGACAGTAGAATTTTCAGAAGGGGTAATGTAAAAATAATAATAATTATTTTTTTTATCATTACAATAAAATGACAAATAGAACAAGATCTTAAAAAAAGAAAAGTTAATTAAAAAGAGAGAATGTGGGCGGTTATATGATGTCCTACCTTTAATGGATAAATCTATGCTCTATTAGAACAAAATATTAAAATATTGTAACAATTTTGTTATGTTTATTTAAATCATCGAAGTAATCGCACAGGTAGAATCATATAATTCAAATAATTGATGTTTAATGTAAAAGAAAATAAAAGTGATATGAGGATCATTTTCAAAAAGTGACATTTTAATTTCCTTAACATATTCAGAACAGCCAGCCATTCAAAAGTTATGCATAAAAATATACGCATAAAAAAAAAGTTTTAGATTAGGTAATCTAACTATGTATCATTTTCTAAAGAGTTGTGACTGTTGTTTTTATAATCATTTAACAAAATTTCTGTTTTTTTTTTTTTTTTTTTACTTATATTTTTAGTACAAGTTGTATATTTTGTTTTAATATGTCAGAATGAACAAAAATCTCAAAATATAATTGTAATGTTAATTTACTCTCAATGTTTAATGTTAAATTTTATATCTGACGATTATTTTTATTTCTAGTAAATTTGTGACTGACCCCTATTTTGCAGCAAAAAAGATACTACAACTTTAAACATCTATTACTCGGTCAGTTTTAATCGCAGAGGAATGAGACTTTTTTTGTATTACTTGTCAGTACAATAGGATATTTTTCCTAAATATCACTTATAGGACCTGGGTACCGTATACAAATTTAAATTTCGTAATTTTTTAATAAATGTTTTTCTTGACCCAAATCGCTGTCAAAATACTTCTTTACCTCATTTAAAACATTTTTGCAATTGGAACTATATGCCTATGACTAACAGTTTAGGAATTAGCCATTGGACACCGTTGAGACCGGACACCCTGTATATATATATATATATATATATATAATCAGTTGTTTCTTTATCATGTAAATTTGTCAAAAAGAACAAAAACTGTAAAGAATACTTTTTTATATACAATTAAGTTAATTACTATAAAACAACATACAAAATTATGTATCTGATAAAGAATCTGACTGTTTATGTAAAACATTTTGGTTTTAATATAGCATAATTTTAACTTTATTCAATGTAAGATTTTATTGCAATAGAAACTTTTTGCTGTTCTGGAGGAAAAAACATTTCTTGCAAGATTCATTGAGGCGGGTTCGAATTTCATAAGGTAAAAGATGGTACGGCAACGGCAATCTAAATATGTTCTTAATAAGAAGAACTAGTTCATGGAATTAGCAACATGCCGCTGAGAATCAGTCGAGCAATGAGATTTATCTGATTCTAGACGGATGTTCGCAAACCGGTTCTTCTGGCTGGTGCTGTTCTGGGTATTAGTAGTTGAGGCAATAGGAGTTTTTTACCTGGCAAGATTAATGATAGTTCTGGAAATCGACTTAATTTATGTTTTTTGGGTCGCTGAAGCCGAAATTTTAACTTCCCAACACATTTTTCCTCTGACCCCCCCACCCCACCCAAACGCACCGAATTTCGTTAAAATGCCCCTTCAATTAATGTTATTATTAAAAAAATCTAAACTTAATTCTTTTATTGTTTTATGGAAAAAAATATCTAGAAATTCAGAAACTAGATAAAATTTGCAACAAATAAGATATACGGCATTATCACGAGGATAAATAGGGAGGGTGCGGGGGACCTGCCTCGGAATATTCACCGCGGTGCTGCGTGGACTAAGTTGCGCAATTCCACTTAACCACTCACATCGTTTACATTTGTTCTCTGGTAGTTCGTTTCGTCGCAGTGAGTGTTCCGAGGCAGCCACTGCCCCTTCCCGTTCATCTTAAATCATAATGTTATGCATGCTATTTGTTGCAAATTTTGCCTACTTTCTTAATTTCCAGATAATTTTCCCCTAAAACAATAAAAAAATTGAATTAAAAAAAAAACTAATTTGGGTGTGTTGCGGGGGAGGGGGGGGGGGGAGGGTCGTGGGAAGTTAAAAATTCGGATTCAGCGAGACAAAAACTTAAAGTAAACTTATAGAGAAAGTTTGGAAGAGAGACGGGAGAACGAACGTAAACTATGCGATTGGTTAAGTGAAATTGCACAACTTAGTCCACGCAGCCCCTCGGCGCATGTTCCAAGGCAGCCCGATCCCCTTCCCATTCATTCTACGTCATAATGTCATATATCTTATTTGTTAAACATTTTGTCTACTTTCTGAATTTCTAGATATTTTTTCATTAAAACAGCATAAAAATTGATTATTTAAAAAAAAAACCCTTTTTTTTTGGGGGGGGGGGGGGCATTTTGCCAAAATTTGGGGAGGAAGGGTTTTGCCTGTGAAAACTTTGGTGGGAAGTTAAAAATTCGGATTCAGTGACCCAAATAACATATAGCCTTTTTCCAGAACGACCATGAATTTTGCTAGGTTGAGCCCCTATATGGTCTCTATTGCCTAGACTATAGTGTTTGTCGGTCAATTTATTTTCACAGGACCTTTCAAAGAATCGGCTCTTCATCGGAGATCAGGATATGTGTAACGGAGATAATTACAAAGCTCCTTAACCATTTCAGGGACAAAGTACTTGTATTAATAAAATGTTGAAAGTATTGAGTCACAGCGGCAGTTAAAAATAAATTTACTTGAAAATAACTGAAAGATTTTCTTTACATATAAGTATAAAACAAAATTTCATTCCAAAATTCCGCTGCCAGTGTGGCGTTTTTGAATTAAAATTAGGTGGGATATATTATATCACATCAGCCTTTAAGGGGTTAAAGGAAGACACGACTGGGAGGCCACGCCCATTCACATTAATTTTACTCTAACATTTCAACTCAATATCTTTTATACTCATCTATTATATGTACCTAAATTTTATCCAAGTGTACTTTACTTACTTATATTATACTTATTAATATACTTTATTTCATGTGTTTAATGAAACTGTGCATGAACTTCACACAAGTCAGAAGTATCTAAGCTTTTTTAGCTCTCCGAAAAATTATACTTTTAAGCCAAAAATCCAATAAGGCTGTTCTTAAGTACTGTTCTCAACAAGCGCAAAATGTTTTGGCACATTTACAAATTCATTTTTTTACAGAAAGATATGAAATTGGAAGGTCTGATTCTGGAAGAGATTTGGAACCAAACTGTGTTTTCCAATTTTAATAAATAAATTACTTATTCAATTATAAGTAATTTTGATCACTTGACAATGACGTTTTTCTCCATTTGTTGACTAGTTTTTCTGCTTTCTTCGGGAACTTTGTATCAAAACGTCAAATTTGACAGTATTATCTGAAAGACTTATTGCGTTTGCGAAAAAAAAAAAAAACGAAAAAAAAAACCCGGCTAAATTACATAGTTTCTGAACAACAAGAACTGATAGTTTCATACATTTCTGTAAAAAAAAAATAAATAAATAAAAAAATAAACTTATGTCATAAAGTTTCCTTTTTGGGTTCGGGAACAGACTTAACTCCTAAAGTTCTCGAGTGATTTCAATGAAACGTTTTTTGGTGGTAAAGTATAAATGTAAGATCATATGTGGCAGACAGTTCAAAAAATAATAATTAGTTACAGAAACAATCATTTCAGAAGATAGAAAAATTCTGAAAAATGATTGCTCTAAAATAAAAAGTTTTAGCCGCAGGAAAAAAAAAAAAAAAAAAAAAAAAAAAAAAAAAAAAAAACAGTCTGTCATAAGTTTTGAGCATTATCCAGTGAATGTGGATTCCAAATTTAATCAAAATCGATATGGCAGTTTCCGAGTAAACGGGTCTTAAAGCTCACATATTTCCCATAGGATTGCATCCATCCTAAAATGGGTTCTTATTGGAGAGGGTGAGAGTACACAGTACAGTTTATATTACCTCGTGATTATTGTGTATGTGAAAGAGTGCTAAATGCTTTGGTTAACTCATGAGAATAAAGGTCATCTCATGAGTTAATGCTTGAATATTCAGCTGTGACTTAAATAAATCAAATTATCTACGGGTTTATGTTTTCTTAAAACCAGATGCTAATTGGAAACCGTTCATTATGCAAATACAAAAGCATGTAAAAGAAATAAATTTTTCAATTGCATTTCTTTCATATTTTATTAAATACCAAAGGCCCCACCAGTGGCTGAGAGGTTCTGCTCTCGAAGCTGGTAGACGGGAGGTGCTGGGTTCGATCCCAATCGCGCCCGTCGGCCTAATCGTTCGGAGTTTTCGTGATTTTCTTCGAACCTTGGTTTTCAAAGCGTTAATACGGGTTAGGTTCCCTTAGAAAGACCCCCACGAAGGGCACTCCCCCCTGGGCCTATATCCCTCGTGCAGATAATTGACCGTCATAAATACAACCAACCAACCAAATTTGTAAAATAACACTACATTTTCCCCCAAAGTTTGACAATATCATGTGTGCGATGTTCAAAAGCTATATATTTTTAACACGTATGAGCATACTAGCAAATCCAGCGGCTTTGCTTGCGTAATAGTTGAAATATTCCAAGTGATATTTGAATGATTATTTTTTATTAGAAGAAGACTTTATAATATAATTCAAAAATTACAAATTAAGCCACAGTTTGACTAAACTTTATTATAAAAGTGCAATAGTCAGAAATGAGATTTTAATTAATAAGAAGAACTAAAAATAATTCCAATTAAATGATAATTTAGAAAGTATTTTGAGACTTTTATGATCATTTCATACTCACATTTCAGTATTCATTTGAAGTTTCGATTTTTTAAAAAACCATCTTAACACATTTACATCTTAAAGTTAACCATCATGTCAAATTCCTAGCTTTTTGTCGTGGCACCAACATAAAATGTCGAAACAGAGTTGAAATAGAATGTCTCGAAAAATGTTGAAACTGAGACTGTCATCATTAATTTGCCAACATTAACCTTGAAATCGGTTTGTATTTCCTAGTATCCTTGGAAAACGGAATTTAGATGTTTTTAAAGGCTTTCTTGTTGTTCCTGCCAACCAGGTGGTAGTGACACCGGCATAAAATATAGCCCGTATAGGATCAAGGACCACCACTCTTGATTCGCAAACAATAACTTCTGTGATATGTTTATTATTTCCTGAGATCCCTTAGAAATCGTAATTTAGGACTCTTTTAGAACGCTTTTAGCTCATTCCCCAATTTATTTTCTACTGTTCTTTGAGGGCATTTAAATTTTATAAGGAACTACCGTGCTATATTTAAAGTTTCCAGCCTCTTCAGTACCGCAGAAATCGCAATTTAGAAAGTTTTTTGCTCCTGAAAAACTCGACATAAAATATAGCTTATGTTTCAGCAGGTTCTATCACCATCAATTTGCAACCATTACGTTTGAAATTGGTTTCGTATTTCATACGATTGCATTAAAATCGTAATTTAGAACGCTTTTCTCTCACTTCATTCTTTTAAATTTGGAATTTTCTTTCGACAATTCTTAGAAAGCATTTAAATCTTTGAAGTAATTACCATTCCAAATTTAAAATGTTAGATCCCCCTCAGTAATACAAAAAACGCAATTTAGAACATTTTTTGCTCCTGTAACCCCAAGGTGGTAGTGACAAGAACGTAAAATATAGGCTATGTTGGAGCGGTGACTGTCACCATCAATTTGAGGCAATTACTTCTGAAATCGGTTTATATTTGCCGAGATTGCGTAGAAATCGCTATTTAGAACGTTTTTAGTTCGAACGTTTAGAACGAACTTTTCGTTCATTTTCACCCCTTTTCAAAATTTTAAGGAACTCACCTCAGAGAGTATTTACATGTCATATGTAATTAACATGATAAATTTCAAATTGCTAGCGTCTTCAGTATCACAAAAATCACAATTAATTTTTTTTTAATGCAACCGCAAGGAGGTATTGAAGCCGACATGAAACAGATCCTATATTGGAGCAAGGGCTGTCATCAATATCCAACCATTACATTTGAAATCGGTTGGGTACTTTCTGAGATTGCGTAGAAATCGTAATTTAGAACGTTTTTTAGAACGTTTTTCGTCGATTTTCTCCTCTTTTAAATTTCGAATTATTTAAGAAATGTTCTTAGAGATCATTTATATCTTATAAGTAACTACCATGCCTAGTTGCAAGTTGTTAGCCCCTGCAGTATTACAAAAAACGCAATTTAGATCGTTTTTTGCTCCTTCACATCCTTTGGGGTTGTATCACCGACATGAAATACAGCCTATGTTGGATCGAGGGCTATCACCATCGTTTTCACACCATTATATTTTAAATCGGTTCGATACTTCCGGAGATTGCGTGTAAATCAGAATTTAGGAAGTTTTTTAGATCGCTTTTAGCTCATTTTCACCCCTTTTAAATTTCGATTTTTTAGGAAATGTTCTTAGAAATCATTTATATCTTATAAATAACTTCCCTGGCTATTTTCAGGATTGTAGGCCCTTAGGTAACACAAAAATCGCAATTTAAAACGTTTTTTGCTTCAGGAACCTCTAGGTGGTAGTGACACCGACATGAAATAAAGCCTATGTTGGAGCAAGGACATATCATCATCAATTTCCAACCATTACATTTATAATAGGTTGGGCACTTTCTGAGATTGCGTAGAAATCGTCATTTAGAACGTTTTTTAGAACTCTTTTCGCTCTTTTTCACCCCTATTAAATTTCGAATTTAAAAAAAAATGTTCTAAGGGATAATTTACAACTAATAAGTAACTACTATTCCAAATTCCATGTATCTGGACCCTTCAGTAACACAAAAATCGCAATATCGAACGATTTTGCTCCTGCATCCCCTTTAGGGTTAGTGGCACCGACATAAAATGTAGCCTATGTTGAAGCAAGGGTTGTCACCATCATTTTGACACAATTTTTTTAATCGCTTTGGTACTTCCTGAAATTGCGTAAAAATCGCCATTTAGAAAGTTTTTTAGAACGCTTTTCGCACATTTTCACACCTTTTAAATTTTTTTTTTTAAGAAATGCTCTTACAAATCATTTATATCTAATAAGTAACTGCCATGACAAACCCCATATATCTGGACTATCTAATAAGTAACTGCCATGACAAACCCCATGTATCTGGACTCTTCAGTAACACAAAAACCACAATTTCGAACGTTTTTTGCTCCTGCACCCCCTTTAGGGCTAGTGGCTCCGACATAAAATGTAGCCTATGTTCGTAAAAGGGTTACCACCATCATTTTGACACCATTATTTTTTAAATCGCTTTGGTACTTCCTGAAATTGTGTAAAAATCACCATTTAGAACGTTTTTTAGAACGTTTTCGCGCATTTTCACCCCTGTTTAATTTCGATTTTTTAAAGAAATGTCTTTAGCGATCATTCGTATCTTATAAGTAACTACCATTCCAAATTTCATGTTTCTAAGCCCTTCAGTAACACAAAAATCGAATTTTTGAACTTTTTTTGTCCCTGCACCCACTTTTGGCCAGCGGCAAGTACATAAGATATAGCCTATGTTCTAAATTGGACTAACACTATCATTTTGATACCATTACTTTTGGAATCGGTTCGGTAGTTCCAGAGCTTACCTCTTACAAATAAACAATTTTTACCTCTTTATAATATTAAGTAGAGCAGACAAAGTAAAATTAAAGCTAAAAATGCTTGCCTTTTTATCGATACTTTAGTTACGTTTCTTACGCTACTACTAAGGTCTATAATCAAGGAAATGTTATCAGTGGAATCCCCTAGCAAATACGAGATCAGTTTAATCTGCAACATGCTTAACGTACTATATAAGTGATATAATAGTAATAAAAATTGCGAATTTTTAGAAAAGCATATTTTCTTAATATTACCTTTTTACATGTCAAATTTATTCAATAGGTTTTCAATGTATTACCAAATTTATATAACTTCAGGCTAATTCTGAAACATATTGCAATAAATATAACGGAAAAGTACTTTTGATAGTATGCTAAATCGGCGAAATTCTAAAAGTAAGTCTCCTTTCTGAATAAACCTTAGAAAAATATTAGTCCTGCTCCAAAATCATTTAAAAAGTTAACGTTCTTCCGTAAATATTAAAAAGGGGAAGATGGCAATTGAAGAATTGTCATTTCGCATTTATATCGTGCAATTGTAGCACGAATTTTGTTAAATACATAAAATCAATCGAAAAAAGTAAAAATGCAATAAAATATTAAAATATCCCATCTCAAAAATAATATTCTTTCATTTCTGAAATAATGCTATAAAAACAAAATGCGTTCAATTAATAAAAATGCTTTCAATATAATGTTTAATAAGACATCTTTTTTTATCACTTTTATTTTCGATAGACGACTTATTTTCCCATAATTCCCAAGAGTAAACTATTAATCCCATTCCGTCGAAATTACTATTCCTGATCGAAAAGTATTTGATTAAGAAGATTACGCTCGTGGAGATTTTCCACTTGTTTTTCAAACTGGCTCATCACCATTTTCTTTCTAAATTGCTCTACAAATGCTGTTTTCCAAATCCTTTTTATCTGTTTACTGATAATAACATTAAAACTAATGCTTCTGGCGAATGTTCTTCCTATTGTTTATAGCAGAAAAATAAATTCTACTGTCAAGTACTGTTTAATTAAGAAAATTAAATATTTCGTCTTATTTTCCAGTTCTTCTATTTAAATTCTCATTTAAAGCTTCCTAAAAAGAAAGAAATATTAGAAAATTAGTTTTATATAAAGCGCATTTCTTAATCTCACTTCTTTATGTGTTTTAGATACATGAAATTAGCAAAAAAGTAATTAACTATTGTGTAATTTTCTGGAGGGAGTTCAAATGCTTCGAATAATATGGAAATTTAAATTACTGTTAAAGTGAATTATGCGCTAATCATGCATTACATAAAAATTTTATAGTTTAAAAACTAGCCGATAAAAGTAAATATGCCAGCACTAAAGGAAAATATTTATCGCCATGTTTCCGTTGTGTTAGTGCCAACTATCCGATTTAGAGATATATAAATGCTTTACTTAAAAATTTCAAGCTATTATTCGTATGCGTGGTTTAATATGCCTCAGTGTAAAGGGAGTTACACCTGAAAATGTATTTCATACATCGTTATTTATTTAAATCCATGTTTTTACGCGTAACCTAATTGATTTTATTCTTTAAAAAATCTTGTTCAAAACTTGTTTAACAGTTTAAACTTGTTTAAATTAAACCACATTCTACGAATTTCTTTTTCAGATATAATATAGTATTTTTTTTTTTTTTTCAAAATTTGATTAAAAAATTTTCGCATTTGTTTTCTATTATTTGATCATAGCATCTAATTCAGAATTTGAATCATTGTTATAATCATTGAATTCAAATCTCATTAGACAGATTTTTTAAGCGTTTATCTTTCGGAAAATCTCGTCAAGAAAATAAGAATACCAAATGCAAATCAGAATGTTTAAGCATCACCTAATCTTATTTTATGATAAAAGTTGATGCGACGTTTACACCTGCGGCGTAAAACATAGATTTCCGATAACTTTAAAAATAAGTACATTTGCCCCAGGTGGTTGATTCTTTTCGGTGAATTAACTCCAAAAAATAAAAATATGTACGATCAGAAAATGTTTTCTTCAATAAACATATTTCAACATGTCTCAAATGATTTATTTACAAATAAATCTCTATTATTAAAACTTTTTTTTGAAACACAGTATCTCCTTAAGAAAATGTGTTTTGTCTGTATGTCTCTGTGTGTGTATTTTAAATGTGTTTTAATTTTATATTATCATTTATTATTCTCCAATTTTTTGTGTAAGAGTTTAAGATTTAAACTGTTTAATGATTTTTAATGAATAATGTTTGAGAAGAAAGCATTTATTTAGAAAATACTTGTTATAAAGTTTCAAATCTATTAAAGCAGAAAATGTGGTAAAATGTAAAAGAAGATACATTATGGTGTATTTTGTTTTATTGAAAATTTAAAAACTGTTTTATTCAAAGTGTTTATTCCACGCGTTATTTAGTTACTTGCTGATTAATTTGATATTTTAAACTACTTCATTTTCGCAAAATGGGTTTTGAATTTATATTTTATGGTTTTAAGCAAGTACGTTACGGTGTAGGCATACAAGCGTAAATTCTACATTTCAGAGGATGTGGGATATAAACAACGTGCAAAGATTGCTTAAAGGCGGTGGTATGTAACAAGACAATGCTCTCGTAGCATGCTTGTGACAGCGTTTCTGTCCCATACCTTTTTTTAATTCAAAATTTAATTTAAAACATAACTTTCCTACTTTTAGATCATATTATCCTCCCCCCCCCTCTTTCCTATAACGAAATATGTGATTAAATTCATTTCTCAAAACCATCCAGAGTTTGTTAAAGTGATTTCTTTCATCTGTCTAAAATTATCTTTAATTCAAAGCGCTCAAATAATCATTTCCTTTTTTCTTTTCTTATTTTAATCTGTAACTACCCGTTACCGCAGCGTGTGCAATGAAATAAATGAGAATTAAATAGCACAGCTGCTAGTCTCATTTCATTTTCTTGCATTGGATTTTTTTCCCCCGCCGCAGTGATAAGAAATTTTTATCGCTACTAATACGTGAACCTTGAATATATATATTAACAGTAAAAAGTAAAAATGAACAGATCTTATGGGAAGCATGTATTTATCGTGCTTTGTGGTCGAGCTAAAAGCCAGATGCCTGTGATTTCCAGAATTTTTCTCAGGCAGCGGTCTTCTTTGTAAGATCTGTTGTATAAACAAGTTTCGCTTTTCTGACGCATTTCTCATCCTATTTAGAAGCGCTTATTTGCAATCCACATTTTTGCGGTAATGTTTATCGCCAAAAGCCTTTGTACACTTTCGCGCGGTCACCAAAATTTGTAAATTGGCGACGCTGTGCAACGCCAAGATTTCTTGATTTCGTGCAAAAAAAACTTCACTTCTGTTTCAGCTCTCGAGATGTAAAGTTGTCTAATAAGAAAAGGCGCTTCGGCGTCCCATGCATTGTGGGGTCTCTCTCTCCCATTTTGGCTCCTGAACCACCTTTCTTTTATAAGATTTTTAATAAAGAAATAGTTCCTGTAATATGGTTGGAGTTTTTGCATTTAAACGAACCATCCCACTGAACACTATTACACAAATTCGGTTCATTGGCCGGACTTTCTCCAACCAAAAAAAAAAAAAAAAAAAAAAAAGGAATGCATATTTATTTGAGAGAGAGAACCCCCCATCCTCCAACCTTTAAAATATTTTTTATGCTGCACTTTCGACGTAGTACTCCTGCATCTTAAAAGTACAATTTTATTCGTGAGGTTTCCTGCCAATTTCCTGACGCTTCGTAAAACACCAGAACATGCTGTAACATCTATGTGCCGGAGCGGTACTGCTAGATTGCTTCGAAATTGTCTTTCAATTCTAAGCGAAGACTGGATTAACTCTACACTCTGTGGTGCTTCTACAATGGTGATTCAGGAATAAATGAGAGAGTTATGTTGTGACTCATCTACTCCGTTGCCCCACAAAGTTTTTTTTTTTTCTCCTCGCTTCACCTGCTGGATCTACAAATGTAAAATATGTTAAATTTTTTTATGGTGTTTCCCTACAAAATAAGTTTTGCCTTCATTCCAATACTAAGGTGTTTGTTTGGTGATCCATAGTTAAAGAAAATAGAGCTAATATAACCGCATAGTTTACGGAAAGCCAATAATCTACTGGTGTATCTTGGTATAATATGTGCTGCATTATGCATCTGTGTTGGAAGTCAAAAGAAAAATTATTTCAGTTACGAAATAGTTCGTGAAACTTTTGCCATATGTGCGGTTTTTTTTATGACTACATCTCTAATTTGGATTCTTCATTCCCAGATTGTTTGTTTTGTGCATCTTATCATCTTCAGCATGCAATCTAAAAAAAAAGAAAGCGTTCAACAGGCTCATTCATGTTGTGCAATTTGTTTTCGTGTCATATCTAGGTATCCCAAATTAGGATACCCCAATAGTGATAGAATTGGATGACGTTTAACATGCTTGCCTATAGATACTTAATTGATATAGTGATTAATATTTTATCTTTCAGTTCTGTTTCTTTTCATGCTATGATAAATGTTTCTTTAGTTACACTTGCTGTTAAAAAAAAAAAAATCGTTACTTCATGCAGTTCATATTTGTTTTTATTACTGCCCTATATAATATGTGACATCCGGAAGAGAGAAGATATCAGCATTAAAAAAAAAAAAAAAAAAAAAAAAAAAAAAAAAAAAAAAAAAATGTATTTTAAACCGTTAAACTTGCAACTATATTTCTAGGCTGCTCTTTGCATGTTAGTGTTTAAAAGGTAAGTGCTATTTAAGTTCAGTTATTTTATGAATGTTTAAATAGACTTTATTTTCATGCATGACAAGGATTTTCTGGGTTTAACATTTATCGTGAAAGATATTGCGCTTGCATTCCTTGTCGCTATTGCACAAACAATAGCCTTTTAAAATTTATCTAATTTATCTGTGCACATTTTGTTGTTTTTAATTATAGTTATGAATGACATATTTTTAACGAAAGGTGTGTTTATTTTTAATTTAATTTCTATTTTGATTGAAAAGAGATGTATTTGTATTTATCTCTGTTATGAATATTTAATATGTTAGGTAATATTTCATCTGCTTTTAAAAATATAAGTTGTTACTTACAGATCGGCAATTGAGGTGTAAAGTAAAATTTATGAATAATTGGAATGCATTTCTAAGGGGATAAAAAAAAGGGTAGCAATTTTTTTAAGTTTGTTGCATTTGATTCACATTAGAAACTTCCTGAGTATCTTGCATTGACACATTGACGCACTTCAGAGATAATATATTCCTTTTATTTTATCTCTAGGCCTTGAAGTTGCTTCTCTGTTGTTTTATCATTTGTTGCACATAAATACGCTGGCTCGTATGCTGTCTGTTAACAGTATGATTTAAATAATATGTTGTGTCATATTGCAACTTATTCAGTATAGTGTCTGTTATGAGTCGTTTTCTGGGGATTTTTAAATGTTTTTTTTATTGTTAGTTAAGATGTTGTCATTCAGCCTTTCTTAATGATTGTGATAAAAAAGTCTATAGATATATTTATCTTAGATTGTAAATGTCTTACTTTTAAATACCTTTTTACACTAGTGGATCTGGGACACACTTTTGAAATTTCATTTTAGAATTAATAGATATTATTTTTTTTCTATGCAGAAAGTTGTATGTTTTATGACTTTATTAAATTTTTTTTGCACTGATTAAAAGTAATGTGAAATATGTTGGATTTGCATATTCGTGGCAATTTAAAATAACTATAGAGGAGGTGAGCATAACATTTTTTTTTTCTCAGTTAGATGTGGGCACTTGATTAGAAATTTACATACAGTTGGCGTAATCATATGTTAAAAAATATAGATATATATTAGATTATTTATCTTTCACATTAATATTTTCTTGGAGTGTGAACTTTGGCAAAATATTTAGTAAGCTTAGATTAGTTTAGCCTGGCATACATTTTATTTAGGCATATTACATAGCTCGAGTCATCATGTCATGGTTACAAAATATTTTTTTTTTCCCTTTTGGTTCTCGTTTGCTTTTGCAAAATACATAAGATGTACAACATAGGTTTGACGTATAGTTTTAAACTGTTATTTTTTTATGTTTCTCAATGACATGCATTCACATTAATACATTGTTTTTTTGTGTGTAAGTTTGTTTGCTTGTACTTCTGTCATGGTTTGTGTGGGATACTTCAGTCATTGCGCTATTTTCCATGGGATAGCAAAATGTCTGAGGTGTGTATTTCGATCTATGGTTAAGCAAGTTGGCCGCTAGCTTAATCAGGGATCGGATATGTTTTCCAACATGATTGATGGAGCTACACTAATATTAATTTTACAATTGGAGTAGTGTTTACATTTTAAAAATTATTTTTAGATTGCCAAAATTTCACCTGTAATTGTTTTCCTAATGCTGATGATGGATAACACCTTTACACTAATTTACACTTTATTTCTAACTTGCTATGGGCAGATAGCATTGTTGGGTATTAATCACACATGTTTTTTCCCCCTCTCATGCACATGGTTTGGGATGTCATGTTTGGCCTGGTACTTCACACACACACACATTGACTCGTTCAGTCGTGCTGAATTTTGTTATATTTCAATTAATACTCACCATGGTTAAGGACATTCAGTGCCGTCTGTGCATGTATACGTTTCTTTTAGCATCATTTGTGTTTAGCTTAAAAATTGAATTTTTTTCACTGCATTCACAACTTCGTAGTTTTTTTTTAGTTAAACTTTCTTTTAATGGCAAGTTTTTTTTTTTTTGGTTCGTGTGTTTAAAGGTTTTGCAGAAATTATAACATAATGTAACTATTGTACATTGTTTACACAGTCATCTTAGTTTTTTTTTCAAGGGATAATTAACCGGGTGTACAGTTTTACACATGCAGATAATGTACTGTTTGACTTCATTGTTTACGCGCGGCTGGTGACTCGTTGCTATTTTACTTATAACATAAGGTATTTTTTTTATTATAACTGACATGATATTTGATATCGGTAAGTGTTTTTATTATAAGAGGTAGTCACATGCATAATGTGAGCTGTTAGGTACACTTTATTTTTTAAAGGGCTATTCACATATACTCATTAAACTAAATCTTTGGCATTTTTTTTTCTTCAGATTTAAAGTTTTTTAATTTGTGAGTTCAAGTCTCACGGTTGTCTTGTGACGGATACATACATGCATACCACATAAGGTACATTGCTTGTTATTTTTGGCTATCAAAATTTTTTTTATTTTTCTTTTCCCTTTCATTCTTTTCTTGGAACATGTTTGCCTTACATAACTTCTACAATTTTTAGCATTGAGTTATACATTTTATGCACGCTTCCGTTAACTTAAGACCGTAATGACTTTGGCAGATGCAGTTTTATTTTCTTTTTAACCCTTAGTGAACCACTTATTCAACAGTTGTCTTTCACATGTAGTTCATGTGTTGGATATTTGTTTGTGTTACACAACAGTTGTTTTTTTTAATACATTTTGGTGCATTCTTATACATACATTACACTAGTTCATGTGTTGATTTACATATTTTGTTCATTTGCTTTTACACATTGTACTTTGCTAGCGATTTATTCGGCAGTATTTCTTTTTGTTTTTTTTTTCTCTTACAAGTAGTTCATTGAGTTGTACACACTGGCTGGTTTAGAGTTTAACCAGAGTTTTCACACACATTACAAGTAGTTCATTTGTTTTATTAACCCGTATTCATTGCATTTTGATGATAACTCATTAATTATGTAATTGAATCTCACTCGTCGTAAGTGTCTTGGGTTATTACACATATACTGTCTGTTTATTTTGTTGGCAATTACATTACAATTTTACTTCATTGAGACATTAATACATATAGTTCATGTGATATTATACAATTTGTTCATGTGTTTACTTACACGTTGTGTATGCTTGCGTACACTTTTGTTCATGTGTTGCATTACAAGTAGTTCATGAGTTTGGGAGTTTTTCCCCCCTCCCTCCACACACATACAGTTTCTCTTTTTACTTTCCTATCTTTTAAATTTTACACCATGTTTCAATATTAAAATACTTCTTTTTAACAGTTTTTTTGTGTTTGCATAATGTCAGAACATATCAATGGCATCATCACTTTGTATCTATACAAAGATTTTAATGTTTCTAGGAGTTATCCGTCACATGACATATTAAACTACACATACATTTCGAAGTTGTTAATTTTAACAGGTAACATTTTTACACTTTCATTAGATACTTCTTACTTGGAGGTGGCAGATCGAGTAAGATATCTTGTTACACTATACAAAATTGCATACAATTAATTATTAATTTTTTTATAAGTTTGCCAGGGGTTAAATTTTGATCAATACACGGAATGTCAGGATGGCAGTGTAAAAATTCATAAAATGCTAAATTATAACATACTGTGATTTTTTTTGGAAACCGGGAACTTAGTTAAATTGCAGGAATAAAAAAAAAACTACCCCTTATTATTTAGGGCAGAAGCCATAAGCTGATGCCACTAGAATTCACAAAATTTCAATATGTAGGGCTACACTTGTTTGAGTGCGTGCAGCTTGCACAATTTTTGTCTCTGGTAGTCCTGTGCGTTATGCACAAATTTTTGTAAGTTTCTTATGCCAGTAATGAAGCAACCTAAGATAATACAAATAAGCTTCAATTTTATGAAAGAATTCATCTTTCCTTAAAGTAACAATTTTTTTTTACTGGTGTGTTTTTGTCCTTTGATTTTATTTGCTTGCATTTATTTAATATTATGATCTCATGTAAGATCAAATTTTGAGAAGTCGTATATACAGTAAATGCTTCTCTATATGAATAGATACATGACTAAAATACTGTTACCAGCGCCACAATACAATGCCACAAAGAAAAAAAAATTAAATATAGGATCCTGTATTATCAACTAATGTGGCCCTTTTAATTTGTGGAATATTTAATAAAAAAAAAAAGATTATTTTGAATATTATGAGCGCTCAGTCATGGACATAACACAATTCTTGTGAATTGTTTTGAAAGCAAGCAAATATTTTTTTCTACTTACTTATAGTTGCATAAAATATTTTACAGGAGCTAAAGGGTAATAGTTTCACAGACAAGTTAAAATAGATTTCTTGGTAGATATCAACTTAAATAGTTAATTTTACTTATTTTGTCTTGGTGCATATTCTGTAAGTGCGAAAGTGGACAAAGGATTTTAGGTACATATAAAGCTGCAACGTACACGTTTCAGCTTTCTTCTGTTGTGGGGGTGAGTTATGTGACAGCGTTTCTGTCCCATACCTTTTTTTAATTCAAAATTTAATTTAAAACATAACTTTCTTACTTTTAGATCATATTACCCCCCCCCCTCTTTCCTATAACGAAATATGTGATTAAATTCATTTCTCAAAACCATCCAGAGTTTGTTAAAGTGATTTCTTTCATCTGTCTAAAATTATCTTTAATTCAAAGCGCTCAAATAATCATTTCCTTTTTTCTTTTCTTATTTTAATCTGTAACTACCCGTTACCGCAGCGTGTGCAATGAAATAAATGAGAATTAAATAGCACAGCTGCTAGTCTCATTTCATTTTCTTGCATTGGATTTTTTTCCCCCGCCGCAGTGATAAGAAATTTTTATCGCTACTAATACGTGAACCTTGAATATATATATTAACAGTAAAAAGTAAAAATGAACAGATCTTATGGGAAGCATGTATTTATCGTGCTTTGTGGTCGAGCTAAAAGCCAGATGCCTGTGATTTCCAGAATTTTTCTCAGGCAGCGGTCTTCTTTGTAAGATCTGTTGTATAAACAAGTTTCGCTTTTCTGACGCATTTCTCATCCTATTAAGAAGCGCTTACTTGCAATCCACATTTTTGCGGTAATGTTTATCGCCAAAAGCCTTTGTACACTTTCGCGCGGTCACCAAAATTTGTAAATTGGCGACGCTGTGCAACGCCAAGATTTCTTGATTTCGTGCAAAAAAAACTTCACTTCTGTTTCAGCTCTCGAGATGTAAAGTTGTCTAATAAGAAAAGGCGCTTCGGCGTCCCATGTATTGTGGGGTCTCTCTCTCCCATTTTGGCTCCTGAACCACCTTTCTTTTATAAGATTTTTAATAAAGAAATAGTTCCTGTAATATGGTTGGAGTTTTTGCATTTAAACGAACCATCCCACTGAACACTATTACAATGCTTAATGTAGGAATAGTGAAATATGAAGAATACCATAAACTTTGTTTCATTGTGTTTCTTTCTAGAACAGCAATGCACAGATCTCATATAGTGCAAGAATTACAAAACTTTCCATTGATTTATTATACGAAAAGTAAGTGCATTGCATACAGTCCGAATTACAGTAATGCATCAGGTCGGATTTGCGCTATATTTTATCGTTTCGGCTCGGGTGCTAGTCGGTTTCGGGTTGGGTTCGTGTTAAAGCGAAATTCCAAAGAATGACCAAAATATATTTTCAGGTTAAAAATCAAATCTATATGCAATAAGACCTCCATAATGGCTTTTCTCCAAGAAAAGTGGACACCTCTATTTAGTCAATCTTTTTTTTTTTTTTAAATTCCTGTCGTATATATATATTTAAACGCTTATACCTCTGAATAGCGGGTACTTCTCAATCGATACACATGTAATATTTGTGTGTATACATAAACTGTCACAAATATGACATATGCTTTTGTGTATATTAAAAACGAAATGTGGACAATTTTCATATTTCGAAAGAAGAAAATTGGTCTTAAAAAAAATCTACGATCACATTTCTTATATAATTTTTATTTCTCATGGAGTAAATTAGATATATAATCTGTTATATTCAAATACTTATTTATTTTCATCGAAACATAGTTGTGTTCACTCTTTTTGTGAAAATTCTAAAAAACTGACTTACAACGAACATAAATATGGCCCACAAGAACTCTTATAGTCTGGGAACCACCATCGCGTGAATACTACAGTTAGATTCATTCCGAAAAGCAAAATGAAATTCGGGACAAACTTATCCGATATTTGATTCTTTTTAACGATCTCGAGATATCTGTTTTTTAAAGGTTTTATTACATTTGAATATTAAAGAATGTAGATTTATTTATTGTTATTTTCAAAATAAAAAAATGTTATTACAGGTACAATTGTAGATTATTTAATCATTATTGTCTTAAAACATGATTTACTTTCCTTTCACTCGGTTTCGGAATTGGTTGCGAGTTGAAATATTGTGGGTTACAATACGTCCGGTTGGGTTGCGAGTCACCGAAAATTATTTTTTCGGGTTCGGATCGGGTACAACACAACCCGTGCAGGACTCTGGTAGACATAGTCTTTGTTGTGATTTTTTATAAGTACCTTATAAGTATATAATAAGTATATTACAAGTATAATAAATATCTTATAACTACAGATATCGTTTAATAAAACATACATTTCCATTGGCAGATGAGGAGTTATGAGGAAATATAAAATTATCTTAATATTTAAGTTTCGAGTTTCATTTGGAAACTTTCTTCAACATGATTGCATTAATTGAAAACATTCATATTCCGTGGCGTTGCAAGTTATTAGGGATGTTGGGCGTCGATGCCTAAATTACTTTTATTCATCAGGAGCACCAAGGTGCCGTATATTACGCATACCAGTAAGGTGTTCAGACTTACTCGGAAACCCCAGTATTTAGACCCCAATCAAACATCGATATTGTTTTATCTTACCTAAAAGGATAAAAGATTAATGTGGTGATTACATCGATATGTAAACGAGAAATTTTGGTCTAACATCGTAGGTTTCTTTTTCAATAGAATTTTCTATTAAAATACGAAGGTGGAATTTACAATATTGCTAAAAATGTTTAACGTATATTCCCCATTTATGGGGGGAACCATAGTCTATAAGCACTGTGATATGATGTTATTTAATTTTGAAGGTTCTCGATGGGCCTAAACGTGGATGCAAAGTACTCAATCTCTGGCAGATACCAATGGACTTTTCATTATCTAGAAATTTCTAGCAGAACACGGTCATCACTTGAAATTATGAATAGAAGTTCTCAGTCAGGAAAGATTAGTTTTAGTAGCAGCATGGATGATTTTGCGTGTATTCGATAGCGTTCAATTTAGACTAACAGGGCATATTTTGGAGTATTACCATTTAGTGTTATCTTTCATAATATTCCGTTATTACTTTTCTACATACTTAGCTGTATGGATGTATCATTGCTCTTGAATCAAGTAGTGTTTACTTTTCCTTGTGCTCTTTCATTCCTTCTGGAAGATTCATAAAAAGCAGCGTAATGTCCAAAACATTACTTTTTATCAGCTATCATTTACGCGGAATTTCGTAATATCATGGACGTTTTTCATAAAATACGCTATTGTGCTTTCAAGTATCATAAATAAGTGTGTCATAAAATACAACGATATATGCTTTATTGATAAATTAAAATAGAAAATTGTACTTTTCAAAACGGAATAAATTAAATTCTTCTTTTGTATGTCAGGTTAGGTTTACCTATTAAATTAAAAATGATCTTTATGCTGTCTACTTAGACTGTACAGTTAAAGCTAATGAAATTTAAATAATATGTTACTTCTCATATTACAGCACATTGTCTTTGTTCATTGATTCAGAAGTATTATATTTTGAAGCTATAACGATATTATAAATAACATCTCATTTGAAGTTTATTATATTTTATTATGTCATTAAAAACTTTTTCGTAGTAGTTAGATATTTTGCAATTTCTTTTCTTTGTCTGAAATCCGTATGCTAAAAAATTTCATTGGAATTATTTATAATGATTTATAATTAAAAAGACGCTGTGAAGAATAGCTTATTTAACTGTAAGGAAGAAGAAATGTATTTTTGAACGATATATTTTAAATTTATCATATTAGAAATATTGTGATTCCTTTTTATCAAATTTTATGTCATGAATTTAATTAATAATGCAACATATTGTAGAAAAAAGGGTGTTTATATTACGTATATCATTTATGTAAAATTTATTTTTCGAAAATATTTATGATCTTTAACTTTTTCATTTATTTTAATCATACATGATTCGAATGTCTTTATTAAATTATCCTTTAATTTTTTTTCACCTGCTTTATTATGTGATAATTTCGTTAGACATTACTTCTTTACTGTAATGAAAACTTTTTAGAACTGGAGTTTCAGCTTCTATTAACCCTTTCAGACCCGACTTTAATGCTGTGAGTAAAAAGTTTTTTTATCATGTTAAAATAACATAATAGGGTGCTAGTAAACATGTCAAAAGATAAAATTAAAGAAAAAGTAATTATTTAAAAAAATAGGAAAATGTCCACTGGAATGGACAACCGGTATATGAGGTTGCAAAAGTCAAACATTCAGCTCTTGAACTTCTCAACGATTTTTGTTCTAAATATCAATTTCTTTACCTAACAAAGCTAGATAAAGTAGCTATAATAGTAAAAAATGGTCAAAAAGAATAATATTTTTGTAATTTTATTACATATTAGGAGTTACACAGTAATAATAGACAGTTTTACAAAGCCTTTTCCGATAATCCTGATTTTATATACCAAAATAGATGAGTTTTATATTACTTCACATGCGAATTATAAAAACAATTTCTCGCTTTAGTGAAGCACAAATGCGCGGTACATTTATTGCAGTAGATATGGGCTTTACCACTGCAACCGTAAATTTTACACCGCGTTGCTTCGCGTTTGTCATCAAATTTCGGTAAATTATCTACACAGTCATTGACAATCTCAGGATGAGGTCGAATTTCAGCCACTCTTTGGCGTATCTTTTTATTTAATCCAAGAAGTGATAATAAGGGTTTCCCGCCTTTTTTTTTTTTTTTTTGCTAAACCAAATGTACACAGATCTGAAGCTAATCTCATTTTGAAATGTAACAAATCTAGTATGTTCTTTTTTGAAACTAAAGTGACCTAAGGTGCACAGTGTTTTCGGTATTCTAGCGAGCTATAACCTATTAATAAATCAATAGCATGGAATAGCATACGCAGAGACCATTTTTTTATTTTGTGTGAATTTGATAACAACTTACCAGTTGATCTAATTTGTCTATCCAAGCCATAGATTTGTTGTACAACTTTACTACTTCCAGTCTTTCAATCTGTATATTCTTCTTTTCTTTTTTGTCCCACCTTTCAACAAAATCTTTATTTCCTACGCCAATAAAGTTAGATAAGAAAACAACAGGTTCATTGTCATACCATTTCACTATAAAAAAATTTCACTCACCACTTACTAGCTCATTGCCGTGCCCCCTCCCTTCTTTTGCCATTTCTTTGTCACTTAGAAATGGAGGATTATTAAAGTATTTATTCTAATGGTTCCATTTGCATATATATCTCTCTCCATTAAGACTTCAAACAAGTTGTAAGAAGTGTTATTATCACTATCAATAAAGCAATCATCATCAGAATCCAATTCTTCGATATCTGATTATTCATCATTAGTGATGTATTCCAAAACTTCTTATTAATCTTTAGAATTTTCAAATTATATTTTTCTAAAATGCAAAATGAATATTTATTCTTCCTGATGACTTGTGATTTTTTTTAAAAATAATTCAAATGCCTAAAATAAATTCGATTACAAAAACTTTATAAATCATCTATCTAAAAAATCACAGCCACCTGTACCGTATGTCCATTGTCATGGACATGTAATCTGGCTCCCATTTTGTCTAAACTATAACCAGTAGTAAATAAACTATTTCCAATGCTGAGATTAACTTACAAACATTATATAAAAAAAGCACTGACATATTAGAAGGAATTTTTCATAAAAATCAAAACAAAAAGCATACTCATTTTTTTGCATACTAAAGTGCCTGACGCCACTTTTAAACAAAGCAAGCTGTAAACATCTGTTGACTGCTGCCAAACCAAAAACTGCAAATATGTCAAAAAGATTAGATATTCATCTATTCATGGAGCAGGTTTTAACTCTTTGCAGTCAGAGGATAAAGAGAGATAAGGTTTTAAAATGTGTGTCCATTGTAATGGACACCAGATCTGAAAGGGTTAAACATGATTCAATGAAAATGAGATCTTATCTTAATTTGACATGAAACTAATCAGCGTAAAGTAGAACAGCTGTATTTCTGAATGCTATATTTTACCTTTTAATATGTTAGCTGAATATATATATATACTAGCAGACCCGGCCGGCGTTTCCCGGGGTTTGTAAATAATAACTTTAAACAAAACTTAAGTTTGAACGATTTTATATCTTTGGAAATTCTTTTAAATGAACCTAATTTCGGAGGATCCATTGCCTTCCGCAGTGTCTAATGCGTTCCCATCAAACTTCTTTCCGAATCAACCTGTAATCTAGATCCCCACTACATATGGCAAAATTTACCGGAAGTGCCTGCAAGTGCCGGAGACAATCGAAAACCAAGTTGAGTGAGCAAAACCTCGTAGGAATCAAGCCCACAGAAACCAAACAAAAAGAATGAGCCATTAATGTTAGAAAATGTGGGAAACTAAAGTCTAAGATAATATTTCATAATACAGAAAGTAGCTGAATTGTAATCTAAGTTGAAGGAATAAAATCCCGGTGAAATTAGGCCCTTAAATCCGAGGAAATAATGCGCCACAAAGCGGTGGAAGATGCCTCCTCCTCACCTTGTAAATTTCATGAATCACTGTTAGGTTTAACACAATATTTAATTAGCGAATGAAATCCCTTATCTAAAGTTACCTTTAAAGTAACGCGATTTTTAATTTACGGCTGTAGTGAGTAGACGTAAGTTAAAGCTGAAACGGGAAATTAATGTTCGAAAAGGGTGGTAGCTGAGGTATAAAAAAAGACGGGACCCTCTAGGCCAGGTTCTTAACTGGAATGTAGTTGGGTATAAGAATTTTTTTTAGGTGTTTTAATGTAGCATGGCAGACCCTAAAACTATATTAAAGAAGATTGCAATAGAATAGAATAGTTTTTAAAGAAGCTGCAACAAAGACCACATGAAGACGATTAATATTTAAAATTGGTTGTAGATGAAGTCTGCAAATATTTTTCTGTCGTTCATGTGGTAGCTGCAGAGCCGAAGAAGTTGTTAGGAAAAAAAAAGTTCGTGAATCGGACCATTTTTAAGGGAGCTATAACAATGGGCCGAAAAGGGCCCAACTGTTAGCTGAGAGCAGGGCCCTAACATGAAAACATGTTTAAATGTTTTAGTACTTAGTGTTTTAGATCTTCAATTAGTCAAAATTAATCATAGGGTGTGAAATAATCATTAGAATAATATTTTAAAGAAATGCGAAAAAATGGGGTAAATGCTTAAAAAGGGGCCCTAGAGCTCCAATAAAAATATGAGGGTGTTGGTCTAGGGGGAAGAGTCCAGGACTCAATTTTAAAATCATGCGATGAAAAGATGAGAAAATTAGGGTGTAAAAAATGCAAAGCACACAAAAAGTTCAAGTGGCCCCCGATCGGGCCCTACAGGAGCCTAAGGTGCCCCAGGAGTTTAACTGGAATATAGAAACTGGAGAATAACTAAATGGAAAAATGGTTCCAAAAATGAAGATAGGATTAGGAGAGGCAATTTATTAATAATTTGTGGTGCAAAAGCTTCAAGGGGCCTTGTAACGGGCCCCAAGGGAGGAGGGATTTAAGTGGCCTGTAGTTTGGTATAAATACACTTTTTAGTAGTTTTTAATGTAATCTGAGTATGCTAGAACTATGGTAAAGAAAATTGCAAGGAATTCGGATAATTTTTAAAGAAGATGCACCAAGGGCCCTAAGAAGATGATTTACATTCAAAATTGATGGTAGTTGAAGCCTGATTTTTTTTTTTTGTATTCATGTAATAGCTGGAGAAACTAAGATGTTGTTAGAAAAAAAAAGCTAGTGAATCGGACTATTTTCAAGGGATTAATAATAGGGGGCCCAAAAGGGGCCAACTGATAGTTGTGAAAAGGCCCTAACATGAAAACATATTACAACGTTTTAGTACTTAGCGTTTTAGATCTTCGATTAGTTGAGATTAAACATAGGGTACGAATTAATCATTAAAATATAATTTAAAACAAATGTGCAAAAAAATAGGGAAATGCTTAAAAAAGGGCCCTAAGACCCCAATACATGTATGTGAGTGTTGGTCTAAGGAGAAGAGTTCAAGACTCAACTGTAAAACTACGCATTGCGAAGGTGAGAAAATTAGGGTGTAAGAAACACATGACACACAAAAAATTTAAGGGGCCCTGGATCGGGCCCTACAGGACCCTAGACGGGCCCATGATCTTAACTGGAATGTAGATACGGGAGTATAACTAAATGAAGAAAGTATCCCAAAACTGAAGATCGGATAAAAAGGAAGCAATTTATTATCAATTTAGTGCACTAAAACTTCAAGGGGCCCTGTACCGGGCCCCTTGCAAGGGGGACAGGTTCTTAACTGAAATGTAGAAATGGGATAGAAACTGAAAGAAGAATTCACTCGAAAATCGAAGATCGGATGGAAAAGAGGCATTTTAGTAACATCTTAGTATACTAAAAGTTCAAAGGGCCCTGTGCTGGGCCCCTTGCATAGGTTCCAGGGTCTTAACTCAAATGTAGAAATGGGACAGCAACTCAAAAGGAGAATTCACATAAAAAACGAAGAATATCGAATAGAAAAGAAGCATGTTATTAACAATTTAGTGCATTGAAACTTTAATGGCCCTGTACTGAGCCCATTGCAAGGGTGCCAGGGTCTTAAGTGAAATGTAGAAATGGGGCAAAAACTGAAAGGATAATTCACCCTAAAAACGAAGAAAATCGGATAGAAAAGAGGCATGTTATTAACGTTTTAGTGCATAAAAACTGAAAGGGGCCTAGGGGCCCCGGCCCTTATAAATTAAAAATCCGAGCCTCAGGTGTATCAGGACCTGTCTTGGACTAATCAGATCTGAAATTTCAGACTTCTACGTGCTGTAGTTTTCGCTAGCCATCGCACACACAGACACACAGAGCGATTTATTCTTTTATTAGTATAGATTTATGGTGCAAAAGCTTCATGGGGCCTTGTACCGGGCCCCAAGGGGGAAGAGACTTAAGTGGCATGTAGTTTGGTATAAATACACTTTTTAGTAGTTTTTAATGTAATCTGAGTACGCTAGAACTATGGTAAAAAAAATTGCAAGGAATTCGGATAACTTTTAAAGAAGATGCACCAAGGGCCCTAAGAAGATGATTTACATTGAAAATTGATGGTAGTTAAAGCCTGAAATATATATATATATATATATATTTATTTATTTTATTTTATTTTTTATTTATTTTTTGTCGTTCATGTAATAGCTGGAGAAACTAAGATGTTGTTAGAAAAAAAAGCTACTGAATCGGACTATTTTCAAGGGAGTTATAATAGGGGGCCCAAAAGGGGCCATCTGATAGTTGTGAAAAGGCCCTAACATGAAAACATGTTACAACGTTTTAGTACTTATCGTTTTAGATCTTCGATTAGTCGAGATTAAACATAGGGTACGAATTAATCATTAGAATATAATTTAAAAGAAATGTGCAAAAAAGTAGTAAAATGCTTAAAAAAGGCCCCCAAGTCCCCAATAAATGTATGTGAGTGTTGGTCTAAGGAGAAGAGTTTAATACTCAACTGTAAAACTACGCATTGCTAAGGTGAGGAAATTAGGGTGTGAAAAACACATGGCACACAAAAAATTTAAGGGGTCCTGGACCGGGCAATACAGGGCCCATGATCTTAACTGGAATGTAGATACGGGAGTATAGTTAAATGGAGAAAGTATCCCAAAAATGAAGATCGGATAAAAAGGAAGCAATTTATTAACAATTTAGTGCACTAAAACTTCAAGGGGGCCAGGGTCTTAACTGAAATGTAGAAATGGGGTAGAAACTGAAAGGAGTATTCACTCGAAAATCGAAGATCGGATAGAAAAGAGGCATTTTATTAACATCTTAGTGCACTAAATCTTCAAGGGTCCTTGTACTAGGCCCCTTAACAGGGTGCCAGGGACTTAACTGAAATGTAGAAATGGGGAGCAAACTGAAAGGAGAATTCACCCCAAAAACAATGAAGATCGGATAGAAAAGAGGCATGTTATTAACAATTTAGAGGACTGAAACGTCAAGGGGCCCTGTACCGGGCCCCTTGCAAGGGTGCCAGGTTCTAAACTGAAAAATAGAAATGGAGCAGAAACTGAAAGGCGAATTCACACCATAAACGAAGAAGATCGGATAGAAAAGATGCATGTTATTAACAATTTAGTGCACTAAAACTTCAAGGGGCCCTGTACCGGGCGCCTTGCGAGGGTGCCAGGGTCTTAACTCAAATGTAGAAATGGGCCAGAAACTCAAAAGGAGAATTCACACCAAAGCGAAGACAATCGGATAGAAAAGAAGCATGTTATTAAAAATTTAGTGCACTAAAAGTTCAAGGGGCCCTGTACTGGGCCCCTTGCATAGGTACCAGGGTCTTAAGTGATATGTAGAAATGGGGCAAAAACTAAAAGGATAATTCACCCTAAAAACGAAGAAAATCGGTTAGAAAAGAGACACGTTATTAATGTTTTAGTGCATAAAAACTGAAAGGGAACCAGGGGCCCCGTCCCTTAAAAAATTAAATATCCGAGCCTCAGGTGTATCAGGACTTGTCTTGGACTAATCACATCTGAAATTTCAGACCTCTACGTGCGGTAGTTTTCGTAGCCTTCGCACACAGACAGACAGACAGAGCGATTTATTCTTTTATTAGTATAGATGTGTGTTTTTGCCTTTCAGCTGTTAATATTCATGTAATTGTATAAAATGGTTACTTTAAAAAACTTTCTTTTTTATAGAAGAAGAATTTTTTTAAATTGTATTATTACAAGTTGTCACTCTGTTTGCCCGATTAATTTGTGACTCACGGAAAATATTAGAAAGTGTTTCTTTTGTTTTTTAGTCGCTATCTAAAGTATAAAAATAGAATAATAATTTAAACAATAATTGTTCATGTGTTTATTCTTTTATTGATCAATAACAATAGTGATATTTTAAATATGATATTATATATTAGTGACATATATATTAAGGTGATTATATATTAGTGATATATAAGTTTTAAAACAAAAAATCATGTCCAAGCGAGCAGATGGGATGTTATTATGTAATCTTTCCTAAACGAGAATTAAGTGCTGCGCTTTCCATGTTTTCATTATTTTGTTTTTCTATTAAATGTCAAACCTGCCTACTTTTAAGGACTAATACATTTGAATAGAAATTTCAATTCAAATTAATATTCCATTAATTTAATGAAATTTGTTATTAAAGAAGACGGACATCACTATGTAGCAATAGCTAAAAAAACATTGGATTAGATTCGGCACATTGGAAACGATAAAAAAGAAATCGCCCAAATCAACGCTGCAAATTATATGAGTAATAAGAGTTTTTTTTGTTTTTTTTTAGAAGTCTGCTGAAACGCAAGCGATTTCAATATAAGCGGAAAAGCAGCATGCAAGGTACAGCTCATAAAGGGTAATTCATAAATTAACTAGTCGGATATACCAATCCCAAAACTTTCTTCTATCTCATGCATGTTAATACTTGAAAATTAGCTATCCCACTACCAAAATTAAACGGCAATCTATGCCCATCATGAGGATTCTATAGATATGAAATTCCGGGCATTAGTTCTTGAGATATGGCTATCTACGAAATCGTGTAAATACAGTAAATTCAGCCTAGTAGCCCCACCTGTTGGGTGCTGTGCACCAAAACCTATGTTAAACAAAACTACCAAGCAACCACTTACTTCAAAGTCTAACTGAATCTGAAGTTTGGGGAAAATCCATGCATTAGTTTTTGATATAGAGTTATTGCAAAAATCATGAAAATGCCAGCATAGCAGCGCCACCTATTAGACGATTAACACCAAAATCTAATCAGCAACAACTTGTGTTAACATCTAACTAAATCTGAAGTTAGATGAAAATTCGTGCATTAGTTTTTGAGATAGAGCTATTGCAGGAATCTTGCAAAATGCAGCACAGCAGCACCACCTGTTGAGAGATTTACACCAACATGTAATCCGAAGCAAGTCATATCAAGGACTAACTAAATCTGAAGTTTGGTAAAAATCTGTGCATTAGTTCTTGAGATAGAGCCATTGCGGAAATCGTAAAAAATGTAGCGTAGCAGCGCCACCTGTTGAGCGATTTGCATCAACACGTAATCAGCATCAAGTCGTATCAAGGACTAACTGAATCTGAAGTATCATGAAAATCCGTGCATTAGTTCTTGAGATACAGCCATTTCGGAAATCATAAGAAATGCAGCATAGAAGCGCCACCTGTTGAGCGATTTTCACCAAAAACTAATCAGCATCAATTTGTATCAGGGACTAACTGAAAATGAATTTTTATTAAATTCCGTGCATTACTTCTTGAGATAGAGCGCCCACAAAATCTGTGTCCCACACAGACACACAGTCAGACGGACAGACAGACAGACAGACAGACAGACTCACAGACAGACATTTTGTAAAAACATGTTTTTCGGGTTCTCTGACCTCTAAAATGTGTAAATCTGTCGAAAACCGGAATTCGAAAATTTTCATGAATCCAATACTTTCTTCTTGTAAGGATAGAAGAAAGTAAAAAACGAAATCACTTTTATTTACAAATTTCGTTTTTTGATATTTCTGATATATACTGACTAAAGAGATTTCATTTCCTTTATATATCGATTATATTATCAATTATCAACACATATTTTAATGTGGGTTACTTTTTTTATGGTAAAAGTAGCTGCGAAAATGTACATAGTATTATGTAAAGAGAATGAAATTTTCATTTATGCCGTTACATTTCTGCTTTTTAGTGCAAAATTTACTTTTAGTTTAAAAACATTTCTTTCAAATTTGAATATACAGGGTTGTTTCAACACAGTGGTTACAAAATTTCAGGAGAAATAAATTACACCTAGACGATGAAAATCACATATTAATGCATGGTCGAAAACTCTTTCCTGGCGCGGTATGACGACAAAGAGTACAAGAAAGAAGGGCACGATCAGTGTGAGGAAACATGTTTATTAATCCTAGTACAGCTTAAAACTAAGAAATAAGAACAAAAAGAGAGACAATGATCGTCACCAAATATGGTGTTCGAAATTACGACACCAAGCCATGATGCAGGTCTCACATCTTCGGCGTAAGAGCTAATGTTCTCTAAAATAACGGGTGTGTCCTTGGCTTCCCCAGCAGCTGCCAAGATGCGTGTAATAAGTTCCTCAGCACTTTCCAGCATTGTTCCAGCATTTCTGATGTACTAAGAATAATAACATGTTTTCTCACCCTGTTCTTGCCTTTCATTTTAGGTGTTTTGTGCCATCACTACTGCTACAGGAAAGAGTTTCCGATCTTGCTTTTCTATGTGATTTCTCATCGTCAAGGTGAACTGCATATCTATTGAAATTTTTGTAACAACTGTGCTAAAACACCTTGTATAGATTATCAATAACTGATTATGTGACACATAAGTAATTACAGTCATTCTGTACATAAGATGTACAATAGTATATGCCATTGCATGTGATATCTTGCGTATTGTACGTAGTGCATATATGTAGTACATTTGTGTATAGCTCACACAAAATATTGGGTGTAGTAAGAAGTTGTAAAGCAAATTTTGTCTGACGTTTACTGCGAAATAGCACACCAATCAGTAGACAGCGTTTGTGTCATGTGATAAAAAACAGTTCAGCGTTTTTAAATCGACGCAGAAGCTGGCAGAAAAGTGAAAATAAAGTTGAAATTTAGAAGGTGAAAGATGTCATACCATAAATCATTTATTCGTCACTGCATTCGTTACGAATTTCACCAAGTAAAAGTGCTGCATAAGCATATCAATCAATGTGTTCTTTTCTTGGAGAGGAAATCGTACCGAAAAGCACATGCGAATTTTGGTTTCGACGTTTTAAAGGTGGCGATTTTGATGTTATCGATCGAGAACGTAGCGGCGCTCCACTGAAGGCTAGTTATTAGGATTTGCTAGCAGTGCTTGATGAAGATGCATCTCAGACGCAAAAAGAACTTTCCGAACCATTAGAAGTATCATAAAAAAAGCTTTGTAATCGTTTACGCGCAATGGGAAAGATTCAGAAGGTAGGAAGATCGGCGCCACATGCTTTGAGTCAGAGGAACAAGGATGGGTGTGTCTTGAAAGTGCATGAATCTGCCAAACAGGCAACAGAAAAACCTTTGTGATAAAAATTGTGACGGCAGATGAAAAAGGCATATGTTATAACGATCCTAAACGCAAAAAATGTTGATTGCATCCCGGCGTAGCCACAAGATCAGCGCCGAAATGAGACATTCACTGCAAAAAAGTCCTTTTCTGCATCTGGTGGGGTATGAAGGGTATGCTCTGTTAGGAACTGCTGGAGCCTGGTGTAAGTGTAAGTCGATGCAGAATTCCTTGTCTTCTGTAGACTTCCGGAGAGTGGATGAAGTGCGTACCTGGGTTGACGACTTCATCACGTCAAAAGACGAATTGCTCTTCACTGCTGGCATCCGATGCCGGAAGGTGTTGGATAATGATGGATATTATTTTGACAATTAAAGTTATTATTCTAAGCTATTAATTGAATATTCATTTCTCTGAAAAACGCTTTAAAACTTCTTACTACACCCGATATATACTCTAATAAGTTGATTGAGACAGTTAGACATTTCTAACTGTGAAAAAGAGCGAATTCTATTAAAAGGGTATTACTTTACTACTTTACAATAGTAAAACTGTGCAGAAAATGTCATAAACTTTTAAATTTGTAAATGTCTTCTCTATTATTTTATCATCTTATTATCTCCGCTAAATTTGCTCAAGCAAATAACGTTTTGATGCAAATGACGTAGAAGTTACAAAACTTCTCATGAATGGTTGCATTTCTCGCTAAAACCCTGATGATTTCGTCTAATCTTTTTCTTCTATAATCGAAATTGAAAGTTTAAGTTTTCATTTTAATCGTAAAATGTTATTAATCCACTACATTTACATAAAATTTATTTAAATAACCCAAAAGCATACAAGAGTACCTTTAAGTTAATAAAATAAATTTAATGGTGGAAAAGAAATATCAAAGACAACGAATGCCCCAAATTCAGATATGTATGCTAAGTATTACTAGTAAAAAAAAATACTTTTAGCTTAAATTAATTTGTAGTATTAAATAAATATTTTTATAGGTAGAACTGCCTTCTTAATATATGTCACTATGATATTTTTGATAGTATATTCTTCTAGTCAGAATTTTCTTTTTTTAATCTTTCTGCTTACATTAACCTTTCTAAAAGATGAAATTTTTCTTTTTTCATCATAAATATTTCGTAATTGTATAATAAATATATGATGGAAGGAGAAATAGAACTTTTCGATAAAAATGATGTCTTCAAGGTAGTTATCGATGACTTATTTTTCTTTGGTACCAAATTGCACATTCGGAAACCAGATCGGCTTATGGTGTTGCAAATTCGAACCTGCTTTAACTATATATTTTGCCATTCTATATTGAGCTACATCTTCTTCAACATGACTTAAATTACTTCCCACTATTTCACATGTGAATGAATCAGGATGATGCCTCTGTTTCTCTTTATTATATGACTATATTTGCCACTGCATATGGCGCAATATATTGAATATCGAGCGCAATACATAAATATTTGATTTTAACGTTACACTTGAAGATTATTCGCATTATACTTCATAGAATTTCATATTTTACATGTGAAATAATGTTTAAAATATTTTTCACTTAAATAAATCTAACTAAATCGATTATATTTAATTAAAAAAATAATTAAAGTGAATTGTTTTTCTACCGATTTATAGGTAAAGCTAGAAATTATATGTAACGTTAAAATGTCATTCACATAATCGAAAAATGTGTTGCATTATATTTAAATCGTCTTTCACTGAACATAACTATCGAAATCATAACTTATTAAAAACGACATAACCTTACTCCACCCAATCGCTTTCTGCGTGCCAAGATATCAAAATAATTATGCACGCTTAGTCATTAGTTATTTGTGTATCTTATCTGACCAGTGAATTGCCGCTATTTTCACGACTTTAAAATTAAGTAATATTGCTTGAGAAATTATTTTTCCACCTTTACATTCGAGGAAGATAGTTAATAATGGTCTTAGTAGTAATGTTTTGAGATGTTTTATCACAATAAATAAAACTGACATTAAACATTACGTAAAATATTATAACTGTTAGGGAAAGTTTCAAATATGAAATCACATATGAATTCAAATACGGAGTCAAACAAACTGAAAAATAAATCGTTTGATGTAGTTGCAAATTCAAGATAAAAAAAAAGACATATCTAGTTTTATGGAGCGTTTTAACAGTCAACTGCAATGATCCAAATGGGGTGTTTTTACCGTCGAGAACTAATATATCTGTTCACTAAGCTGCCGCTTTACTGTAATAGAAGCATTATGCAAATTAATGTAATTCTACAGATATCCATTTTAAGAACTGAAGTTCTGATTAATAATCTCAATGCTTATATCCCTACACGTACTTTTAAATATATCATGTTGGAACAAAACATATTTTTTTAGCGTTTAAAAAAATACAGACAAAATAACAATACAATTTTGACCTTTTGCTCGGCAGTCAGTGGGTTAAATAACAGTTTAGATACTATTAACAGAAGGTTGTCATAGTGAATTTTACGGCCGATCTCCGACTCAGGTATTTTAATATTGAAAACTTTAGGAATTTAAACCAGATGTCTTGGGTTCGACACTCTACCTGCATACATTTTTTCAGAAAATGTCAAATCGTAACATAAACGTATATTCAAAATATGATAAAATGTTGAAATTGTCACCCTCAACCAAGAAAAAAAATAATCAATAATCTTCTGGAATGCTGAAGCATACATTTATTCCCTGATAAATTGTATAGTAAATAGCTCAGATAATCGAGTAAAATAAGTTTTAGAATTAACATATATTATCTTAATTAATTTGCAATAATCAGAATTAACGGTTTTTCTAAAAAACATCATTCTTAAAGGACATATATATATCATATGTCCAAATTTTACAAATCCGTACGTAAAAATAATAAACCACAAAAATTATCCGTATGCTTATTTTTATAGTCAGGAGGAGACAAATCTAAAACTTTTTCCAAAAATAATGATGTAAGGATAAATTGAATAAAAATTCTGTTTGAGTTTCAGTATTTATTTAGCCTGAGAAAAATGTAGATTCCAGATTTAACATAAATTCTTTTTATGCTGTAAAGTTACGTGACACGATTTTGAGAGCGCGTAATTCAGATAGAAATCGTCATTTCTATTTAGCAAGAGTTGTTACAAGGAGAAATAAAAGTACCGAAACAATAGTACGCAATGGAAATTTAAGTTACTCTTTCACCATTTTATGGAAATATACAAACGTTCTCCTTTCTTTACATTACTCGTCCAAAATCACGAAATACACAAATGCAGCAAAAAAATGCCGCCATTAAAGAAACTCGACAAACAAAAAACGGCAGTCTAATGATTCATAGGCCTTCATTTGTTTGTAACATTAATATAGATACTTAAAATTAAATATAGTTTTCCATAGATCCATGTTTTAACAGAAATCATTCGTTTATATTTTTTCAAAACAGCACGTATTTTAATTACATTTTCTTTCTGTTGTTATAATAAAATGGCAACAAAAATATATAATTAATAGTTTACAACTATTTTTCCTTTACTTTCTACAGAAATGGAGTACTTCCATTGCCAATATTAAGCAAATGGCTCCAAAAACTACAAAAGAATTAATGTTTTAAAAATATATTGAGATGCAGTTTTCAAACAAATTGCAATTAAAAGTACCATTTTTCCTATACGACGGTATAAAAATTGAAATTGTGCGATGCTTGGAAGTTAAAAAAAATTGCTATAGATTATTTAATCGCATTGCTTTGTGTTACGGCTGGCGTCTGTAAGGTAACGTTATTTTTTGAAGACACAAAATAATATGGGAGGAAGAAATAGCATACCGTATTGGAGGCTAATAAAATACCGCTCCGAATCTGATTATATGTCACAATATAATTTATACAAATAAAAGTACTAATATATCTGTCTATCATTAGTAAAACATATTCAAATAACAATGGCCAAAACTCTACTACATATTCAGTGCAATTCATAAAAATCGAAACAATAATCTACTTCATTAATTAGTGCCCCTAGACACATACTTCTAATTGCAAAGTTTTATAAAATAAGGTACAAAATTTGATGATATGAGTTGCAACTCCATGGGTCCATTTGAGAAAATACGAAAACTAAAATTTGATGTGGCCCCCGTAGTGTAAAATCTCAATTGGGAAATTTTTCTTTATCCATTCCTGAAATAAACACAAACAATTCTATTAAAATAGTAATTAAAGCCTTTGTGCAAGAATATTTTAAAAAAAGCAGTAAACCAACGTTAAAAATACACAAATAATGCGTGAAAAGCAGCAAACACCTGTTTCGAATCTACTAGCGAGATTCTTCTGCAGTGCAAGATAGGGAAAACGGAACAGCATGCTAGAAAAAGCAAGACTGAGCAAAATGATAGACAGAGACTCGCTGGCTTATATACCCTATGCGGGTTGCGAAGGCGCCAAAGACAACCAATGAGAGATAAACAGTGGAAACGACTGGCTGGGCAAGTAGCGACATCTACTTGAGAAGGAGAGAAAAAGAAACCAAAAAAGGGGAAATTAAATTAATGATTTCCAAATAGTTGGAAAATCAGGAGTACTACATAAGCCATTGACTAAAGAGAGAGAATTTTTAATGATGTGGTAAGCTTCCCAAAAATCAAGATCAAGATTAGAAGAACATTTTTGGATAATGGGGGCTGGGGAAAAATCCAACCTAGGTTCAGAAGACCAAGAATGTTGAGCAATAGAGGAACGTTTGAGCTCCTGATTTTTAACATAACCTTCATGCTCTTTTAAACGAAATCTAAGAGCTCGTTTAGCCTGGCCAATATAAGAAAGGCCACATCTCTTTCCAGTGTGGTTGTCTATTGCTGTTGAACTTGGTTATTCCTCTAATATTATTGATTCTGTTTATAAGAAAGTGATGAAATCCGTCCATTCTGTAAAGCATTCTAATTCCAACTCTAATACTTCAGATGTGTTACCCTTTTTTCCTAAAATCAGTCAGCTGGTTGCTAAAATCTTAAGAAGGTTTGATTTTAATGTTATTTTTTCACCTGTTAATAAAATCATTTTTTCAGATCCCAAACACAACGTTGATCGCCTTGATAACTAGGGTATTTACCATATCTCTTGCCAGTGTGGCCTTTCTTATATTGGCCAGACTAAACGTGAATCTTAGATTTCGTTTAAAAGAGCATGAAGGTTATGTTAAAAATCAGGAGCTCAAACGTTCTTCTATTGCTCAACATTCTTGGTCTTCTCAACATAGGTTCGATTTTTCCTCAACCACCATTATCCAAAAATGTTCTTCTAACCTTGATCTTGATTTTTGGGAAGCTTACCACATCATTAAAAATTATCACTCTTTAGTCAATCTTATCTAGTACTCCTGATTTTCCAACTATTTGGAAATCATTAATTTAATTTTCCCTTTTTTGGTTTCTTTTTCGCTCGTTCTCCAGTAGATGTCGCTACTTGTAAACCAAGTCATTTCCACTGCTTCTCTCTCATTGGTTGTTTTTGGTGCCTTCGCTACACGCATAGGGTATATAAGCCAGTCTATGTCTATCATTTTGCTCAGCCTTGCTTTTTCTAGCACGCTGTTCACTTTTGTGTGTAATTTAAAGTGTGGTAATTAAAAATATTTATAACTGGAAACATTATTTGACGAAATTCAAATTTTTTTCGTATAATTAAAGAGGAAAATATATATATATATATTTTTACGTATTATTTTAAGTATTTAAAATATAAATTTAAAAATTAATGTAACTTATTTTGAAAAAAAAAATCATATTTTTAAAGGTATATTTTTTATTTGCTAAAACAAAATCAATCTAAAATAATAAAAAAAGACATATTCCAAGTTTGCACCATTTTCCATTGATGAATCTTGATTTATAACAATTAAAAATGAGAAATGTTGAAAAAAATATCCATCATGTAGAAAAACGCATTTAAAGATTTAAACAAAGATTCGGTCCTAATAAAATGTTCAAATGTCTTTTAGAAAATGGCAGGTGAGTAAGTAACTCCTTCCTCTAGTGTATATTTCCGATGCAGTTTAACGTTTGTCCTTTCCATGTTCTTTCTCTGCTATTTAAATGCCGTCAGTTTATTTAAAACAAGGCTTTTTCTAACTTGCCAATTTTGAGTTTTATTATAATTTTAGCCCTCACATCTTCAGATTTTATATCGTCCCGGAGAGGCCATTAAATAAGTCTGTATTCTGACGGTCTGGACCGTTTAAAAGTTTGGTTTCAATTCGCCGGCTATGCCCAAGGACCGGACTCGGGCCTGTTTTCTTTTTAGACACATGGGCCGGGCCTTGTCTTCACTCTTTTCTGGGCAGGGGGTGACCTTACTCTTCTCTGAAATCTCGGCCGAGCCGGGCCTGAGGTATTTTTGACATACCAACACCGAAACCGGACTGACTTCATTCTTCCTAGGTCTGCACGGTTTGAAAGTTTCAATCCCGTCTCGACCCATCACGCACTAAAATCATTGCCTCTGAATGACTTGATCCGTGCAAAAATCAGTAAAATTTGGCTCAGCCCAAAAATTTTTGCAAAAAATGCATATATTTTTAAATCTCACTTCTTTTAGAATTACACCTTATTATTATTTTTTAAATGATAGTCGATTTCTAGAGGCAATAAAATTAAATTGCAGTAAAAATGGTGAAATAAAACATCCTAATGACGGAATCCGGTCTTAAATGGAAATTGTTATGATCGATACAAAATTAATATAATAATAACTGAGAAAAGACTAGGATACATTTACACCTGGGAAAGGTATAAATGGGGAAGGTGTAAATTCAAAAGGAAACTTGTCTATAACATATTTGTTTCTTTCTCATGTGATTCCGTCTTAGACGATTTTACCATATAGCATTTTTCAAATTCTAAAATTACATGGAATATGGATTAACGCTATTAATGATAAGTGAAATATTTACATACAAATACAGATTCATTAAAAAAATAAAAATCACAGCCAACGGTGCTTCTTTAAAAATAAAGATTACAAACATGATAAAAAAGTTCCAATCAGTACCTTTGATCAGAATTCCTCGTACGAAACAATTCTTAACCATATCGATTTAAAAATTATGTTTAGTAGAAATTCAGTCAGGTCGAATCGGCTGGAGCTGAGATTTTTAACTTCTTTCCAGCCCGGGCCGAACTTCTTTTTATAACGGTCGCCCGCACCTGGGCCCAGATATTTTGGCCCATGCAGACCTTTAAAGCACACCTCCAGCATATTTTTAAAGCAGATTTAACGTAAAATTATACACTGGTATTTTGCGTCCAAAATAGAGGCACTGTCTTAAATCGACTTTTAATAACGTACAATTTGTGGATGATCCCTATCTTGCATTCAAAATGAGTCAATAACTCGTTGCTTTAATGCATGGGTAAATGGTGTAAGTGACGAAATTTGTATTTTACTATCTCTTCGAGTTTTGCAGATATCGAGATTAATTTTTTTGTCTTTAATTCATTAATAGATAAGGAAATTTTTACCTTACTGAGGCTATATAAAAATTTAGTTTTCATATCTTCTCAAATAGACCAATCTGTCATGAAATTGCAACTTAACTCAACTAATGTTGCACCTTATTACCTGAAACTTTGAAATTGGAAGTATGTGCCTAGGGGCGATATTTAAGAAAATAGGCTATTGTTAGGAAATTTATGAATCGCACTATATATATAGTTTATGTCTAAGTACCCATTGGACTATGTAGTTTCTACAGTCTGCCAAATTTATTTTAAACTTGTAAATTGGATTGTAGTATTTAGTGTTACATTGCTGCAAATTAGGTTGTAAAAGTAATGCTAAAACTGACATATTTTTCTTTATTTATGAATTTTAGCTAAAACGAATGTTATTGACAATTTCTTAATAAAAAAGAATAGGTTATCGGGAGAAACAAAGTATGCAAAGCAATTGCTGTACGAACATTCATTAACATTACTAAAATATAAATTTAACATTTTCGTAAATAATGAAGTAGACATATGAAATTTCACTGATATCTTTTTAATGTTTCCTTTTTTTGTATGCATGCACCCTAAATATAGCACTTACATATAATCCAGATTCAAATGTTAACGCATGACAATGGTATACAATTAAAAGTTAAATATAATGCTTTTTATTATAAAATGAATGAAAAGTGGCTGCCAGCATTTTTTTTAATGTAAGCCCAGGAAAATGCACACTAAAAACCAAATTTTGCATAAATTTTAGAATCTAGTTTTGAAATATTAAAAAGAAAGAGAGGGGATATTAATTTTAATTAATGAATAACATAATCTGATGTTGTTTAATAACCTGGAGATAATTACAGAAATACAGATATATATATTACTCAACCAAACAATTAAGATAAATATGTTATAATGCAAGAACAACATTCTCTATATACTAATTAAATTAATTATAATTTTATTAAATTGTAAATTGGATAATTAGTTGTTGATACTGCAACTTTCTTTATAATACCATCATCAATATTTTGGCCCTTAGAGATAATCTACATCATTATTTTCTCTAATTATTCATATTTAATAACTAAATTTAAGTATTCTACAGCATTTATAAGTGTCAAATTTTTAGTATGGTCTGTGGAGTAAAAGTACTGTTCAAACTTGATGTTTTTTTTCCTTTATTGCTTGACCATCTGGCTTATAAATGAACACGAGTTTATTTGGGATTAGAATAAAGATAGTTTTATCTCACCATTTACATATTGTTGATGTTCATCTCGAAATATGTTAGAAAACACTTTAAAAATCCCTATTTTGACAGAAATGTCTTTCTACAAAATAAAAAATAACATTTAAAACATCTACGCAGTTTCAACTATACATCTATAAAATATGGTTAGAAATTAGCTTTTGAATTCTCTAAAAAGTGCAATCTGTATAATACTTCTAAAATAATATTTAATAATGTGTTCTAAGAGGAAATGAACGGTTAATTAAAACAGTACATACTTCTTGTACAACGGCCATTTTCATAACTCACATAAAGCAACATTTTTTAACCAGTTAATTTTTTTTCGCAACTAAATAGAAAACAATTACAAGCGTTTCATGTTTGGGCTATGAAAACGCATTTTTTACTTTACTCTAAAATAAAAAATTTGATTTTTATTTAGTTAGTTGGATTAGGGTGTCTGTAAATAAAAATTTACAAATTTCAATACAAACCATTTGATAACTTTTTATTTATTTCTGTAATTATTCTGCATTGTATGAAAACAAATTTTCTGTCCTTAATACTACGTATATAGTAGGTATTTTTTTAGCTCAGACAGTTAAACCTTGACCCCGAGAGACTCTCGGGCTTAATACGCTTCATCAAAAACGGTATTCGGACTGACATTCATGCTTAGACCTCAAAGTATAAAGATAATTATACAGGGTGATGCAAAAAAAAGTTTACAAAATGGCATGGCAATTCATATATACTACTAGCATGAAAAATCCTACTGGAACATAGAACTTAAAAAAACTGAAGTATATTATAATAAAACATTTAACAGGCATTCTCACTTTTGTTGTAAATGCAATAACACCAAACAGAAGTGGTAGAAGTTTGCATTATAAACGCAACTGTATGCACTTGACGCCTCACATTTTTTATTGTGATTATCATTTCATACGGTATCATCGATTGCTTGAGCAACATGGTTTTTCCAGATCTTTTCGTCATGTTATAACATTTCACACAAAACAAAGTAGGGGAATGTGGCCTAAAATGATCCTAGCGGGCAAAACGATCGACATAGGTTTTCTTCCACACAGGTCGTGCTGCTGTCCACAGGGTAGCATATAAACTAGTTGTACCAAGTGAAGAAGAAGCAATGGCGGTATTCAAACGATCGCACTCTTGCGCGTGCGAATAGAATTCTTTGAAAAAGTGGGTCTTATAACATGTGTTATAATATAAGCACTAAGTTTCATATTTATTTACATATACAGTCTTTCGTGTACAGAAATATGACTTCCTTTACTTAATAGTATATGTTTTAGATGTAAATTGCACATGCTAAATTTGTTATATTTCTTGGCGTCATCTAGTTATATCACCTAAAATGGACGGTCATGTTGCCTGGTAAAATGATCTATTATGTGGATTGTTATACCATCATTTTATTAGCTGAAGAAAATTCGGAAACGGTTCGTAGTCATCATGTGAGCCAAATGTGATACTGGCCCAAACCTTTCTCTCGGAGTCCTTGTGTTATCCTATCATCTGCAAAGAAAACGGAATCACGCACTTCGAGAAAATGGAAATAGATGGAAAGTGCCATTTTAATAGGCAATAGTTATAAGAATCAACTGTGGTTGGAAACAAAAAATAGAAAACAGAATAAGAAGATAAAAGAGGCTGCAGCTAAGAAAATCCAATTGAAATATGCCAAGTCTAAAAACGAAATAGCCAGAACAAGCAAAGGAAAGATCATGAAGGCAAAGCAAAGACGTACTCCCATCAGTGTTGCCAGTAGGCTACTTTTTTTAAATTCAGGTTTCTTGATTTGGCACCACTTTTCTGAAAGGGTAAAATTCCTCTTGTTTTCGTCTTAATTAATATGTCATTAAGTAAGGCGAATTTTACTATTTCAAACAAGTAGGACCAAATAAAAAATCTGAATTAAAAAAGTAACCTACTGGCAATACTGATTCCCCTAAAGAAGAAAAGGGTGCCTAAAAAGCAATATTTGGAATATAGTGAAACAGATTCAGAAAATGAACACAAGTGCATTTATTGCGATGAACTATTTGCCTCCTCTGCAGCAGGTGAAGTTTCGACCCAGTGTCACAATAGTCATAAGTGGGCGCAAAATGCATGCGTAGGGATAGATGAGAATGACGATTATGTGTTTCTTTGCAACATGTGCTTAAATATATCGAGTTTTTGGATGGGGCGGAAATAGTCATTATTTAACTTATTTTTGTATTTATTATGGGCTATTACTTCTGGATTATAGTTTTCAAATATTCCATTTTAATGTTTGTTCATTTTAATGTTTGTTGTTTAATGTTAGTTGTTTCGCTTTCTTATATTAAAATTTACATAAAATAAATTATGTATGCTATTTGATTGTAAAACTTACTTCATTTCCATATGTATTTTCATAATTACTTTTGTATCCTTTATTTTGTAGATAAAAAACAATTTACAATTATTTTTAAATGAAGGATCATTTTGCACTTAGGTGAGGGTAAAATGATCCTTTGGACATATTTTCAAAAATCTATGTTTTTCATTACTTAATTTGGGTTTTAAATATTATTAAAATATGTTTCTGATGCAAAATATAGTGTAAAACATATTAACAAAGAACCAAAGTTTTATTTAAACAGGTATGCTATTTTACAAGGGTTTTCCGTTTAAGGGAATCATTTTAGGCCACCTTCCCCTAAATACAGTTGCATTTTCATTACTATATTTTTACTTTTCTCGAAATTATTACCCTTAGCCCGTGTTCAGTTAGGGTGAAACAATCATGCATTTGCGACTAAATAAGTGGTTTGCGACCCTATGTTCCTCTGTGATTTTTTATCCTTGCTGTCTGCCTGATTTGCCATGACATTTTGTGAACTTTTTTTTTTTTTTATCCTGTATATTAAACTATAAATTCCTTTTTGAAAAGTACAATCTAAGTCATGCTGCATGGATTAATAATAAGATAATGTCAAACAATCGCACAAGCTCTATTATCATAATAGTAATTACAATATAATTATAGCAAATAAATCTAAATCATTTCAGCTGTAATCAATTTTAAACGTTTAGCAGATTTACTTATTTGCTGCTAGGGTTACAAACTGAATAATAAACTCGTTACATTTCAGGTATCGATAATAAGTAGAGCCCTTTTGTTAAATCGATTATAAAAATAAATAGTTGATGAAACGGCATATTACAATTTACCTGTAAGCCTCTTTACGCAGTTTGATTGTTTTAAAGTACAGATTATTTTAATATATATAATATTAGTTCAATATATACTATAGTTTTTTATTTATCTATCGTCTTTAAAATACAACAGAATAGGAAATATTTCTGTCATACTGTATTCAATTTCAATTCCATAATGATGTTAAATGTTTTAGGGAAAAATTAACTTTAATGAATGTTTCTTAAAACAATAGGTAAAGAGAATTAGAAAACGATATATAAAGTATCTAAGACAGTATTCTACTTCATTAAAAATGATAATAATGCGAAAGCTATGAGTAATCAGTGCATATATATTTATATTATTCAGAGCAGTAAATTGAATTAATAAATTAAATATATTTATACACTGTATGCGTAAGTCTGTGGAAAGATTAACCTTTAATTGATACCTCGTAAATTGATATTAAGACGATATGAAACTAACATATCAATGCTATTTCATATTAGCAATTACGAGATAAATATATCAGATAAATCTGAATCATTACTGTTGATATAATTGTTGGAGGTTTAGTTTATTTACTCATTCTCTGACCAGGTTATAAAGTAAATAGTTAACTGGGTACATTAAAATGTAACCCATTAATTATTAACGGGTCATAAATACAGTGCAATTATTAAATCGAGTATTAAAAGTCAGTAATTGATGAACTTAAATTTTAGAATTTCCAACAAATCAGTAAATGCAGTGTATTATTTTTAAAGACTTCATCAACATGAGCATTTAAATATTAGTTAAATATACGCAATATATTTTTCTACATGTGTCTTTTTAAAGAGCGATGAATTGCGAAATTTTACAAGTAGAGAATATTGAAGTTCAAATCTATAATGGTCTTAATATTGTCTAAAAAACATATTTAAAATATTAGTCAGCGAGACACATATGAAACTAGAAATGCTCCATTATAGCAAGAAAAATAAATAAATACACGAGATTTAACAGAAATCAATGCATGTTTAATAATTTGCATTTTTAAAATTAAACTTATTTATGCAATGAGTGCTATGTTTATGGAAATATAAATCATTAAATGATATCAGTTGAATCAATAATAAGATGATATCAAACAAACGGAATACAATACTATCTCATATCATAGCAATTTACAGAAACACACATTTAAAAAATCAAAATTATTATCGTTTTAAATAACTAGTTCATTATTTTCTAGGTATTGATACGTATTAGATCGCAATTGATAAATGGAACATAACAAGTTAATGATTGAGAAATTACAGATAAGAATTTTTCTAAGACATTTTCATGTAGTTTGAACAAGAACAATAACAATCGAATATAGATAAATAATACATATATATATATATATATTACTTATTCATATATTCTATACTTATTCATATTTTATATATACATTTATTCATACAGAAATAAATAATTTATAAAATTTTAATATCATAGAATATTAATTCCATAATAATACCAATTATTTCCTTGAAACATATTCCTTTAAAAGTAGATAAAGATACTTAAATATTAATGTGTGTGTATATATATATAGTAGCTGCCTTTGCCCACTACGCTGGTAGGTTTCTCCAAACGAAACTTTAATCAAACGAAATATATCGGTATATTTGATCTTGTGTTTTATAGCAATATAGGAATATCCATATCTTCAATTTTTTTCTCCAATGATCTTCGCATTGCTGAAAACAATATGAACGCCCTTATGGTTTTATACCTTCTAATATCTCAGACAAAATTTGGACTACTAAGAAGCAATTCCTTTAGTTGATTCATTTACAATTGAATATGGAAAACAGCAATATGTAGCATATTAAAATCATCCCTGAAAATCTAAAAATGCAAATCTCATCAAAATCCGTTCAGTAGAAACTTCTAATAAAACTGATTTTTCATAATCGAGTTTACCAGATTATAAAACATTCACCTATAATTCTACAGCAAAGCAATGTAGAACAATATGTGTTATGTACTAAAAACTTTCCTGAAAAATTATCTAACAACCAGTGCTAATTCCAACGAACTCAACTCAGCAGAACCTTTTGAAAAAGCTAATCTTACAAAACAGGATTCGCTGATTAACCTTTTATCTGTTGTTACCGGTCTCACAGACCGGTCCTTTTTCCAATTTTCATAGTTTAACTTGCAAATTTCAGTTTATCTACAGACACTACTAATATTGTGTTTCGTTTGGAACTTTAGTACTACCACCAGAGACTTTTGAATAGGTGAATTTTAATTATAACACTCCTGTGCAAAATATTTTGTACAAAAATAACATCCTATGAGTTAATCGCCGCTTTTATTCACCTTTCGATGTAGCGGTCTCACAGACCGCTTCACACTAGATATGTGACAATTTTTGTGACATCGGTTAAAGTTTAAAGAACTTTCGCACATAATTCTATAACTAAACAACATACACTATGACGCAAAAGTTTAGACAATGACGTCATTCAGCTTTAAAATGTAGAATTATGACGTCAGAATTACAAAAACCTGTAAGTATATTCAAAAACTGATTTAAAATGCTATGTACAAAAGACAGTCGTTTTATTTGCTATAATACTAATTTTTTTTCATAAAAATTCAAATGTGCTTGTCGCAAAAGTTTAGACACTATTCTAAATTTCTTCGAATATTCGCTGGCATATGCAAATTTAGAATCGATGATGTCACAAATTTGGAGTACTTAAGTTCTGCAAACGATTGCGCTTCATAGTCGACATGCCGAGAGCTAAAGAAATTCAAGTGAATGAGGTTTCAAGGATTTGGCAGTTGAAAGGTGAAGGGAAGAGCGTTTCTGAAATTTCTTCTATTATTAATAGGTCAAAAAAATCTATTTATCGAGTGGTTCCGAATATAAAGCAAAATGTCGGTCTGGGAGGCCACGTGTGACAAATGTACGAGAGGATCGCCTGATACAAAGACTAGCGAGTACTCAACAAATGAGCGTACGTGGAGTTCAAAGCTCATCGGGACTCTCAGTATCAAAGGATACGATTCGTAGACGAGTTTTGGAAAAAGGAACAATCGTTTATAGCAAAATGCAGAAGAAACTAGCTCTGAAACCATATCATAAGTTACAAAGACTTATGTGGGCTCGAAAGCATATGTCATATGGAGAGAAATGGCAGTCAGTCATATTTAGCGATGAAAAAAAGTGGAATCTGGATGGTCCAGATGGTTGTTTATCGTATTGGCATGACTTGCGGAAGGAACCTCGACGTTTTTTTAGTCGCAGACAAGGAGGGGGCTCGGTGATGGTTTGGGCAGCCTTTTGCTATAATGGACAAGTATCTCTGACCTTCACCAGTGGTCGTCAAACTTCACAGCATTATACACAGACATTAGAAGAAAACCTACTGCCATTTGCTGAGCTTCTAGGGGGTCCTCAGTGGGAATTTCAGCAAGACAATGCTTCAATTCACACTGCAAAACCTTCAAAATCTTGGTTTAATTCCCATAATATAAGAGTTCTCGACTGGCCAGCATGTAGCCCAGATCTTAACCCTATAGAAAACCTTTGGAGCATCATGTGTCGCAAAGTTTATAGCAATGCTAGACAATACTCTTCTGAAAAGGAACTTAAGACATCTATTGAGAATGCATGGTACGATATCGATCCACAAACTATGCAAGATTTAGTTTCTTTCATGCAATATCGTGTATATGACGTAATACATAAGCATGGATGCGCAACCAGGTTTTAAAAATTGTTTATTTCGATTTTATTTAATTTGTGTCTAAACTTTTGAGACAGCAGTTTATTTTTGTTACCATTTAATTTATTGCAATATGCACAATTCCACTTTTCTTTGTTATAAATATTGTTTATATGTACAGCACATTAATTTCAAGCAGTGATTTGAAAATTGAATAAATATTTTTCAAAGTATGTAAGAATTTCTTCATTGTCTAAACTTTTGCGTCATAGTGTAGAATGAAATGTGTTATATACGAAATCCATTCTTGAAAATTTATGTAACTAACAATTTAAACAATTTAAGTCTTCTCAAAATCCATTCAATAGAATTCAAGTTGTAAGTGGTCGAACTGAAATTACTAATTTGCATTTTATCTGTGGAGTGATAGTTAAATATATCTTTCATAATCGCGTTAACGTGATTGTAGAACTTTCAGGAATGTAGCGTAGGCTATTACGCCGTAGACCTTCTGGATTTTTTAGAAACCCTGCACACCCTCCAAAGATATAACATATATTACGGAAGATTAAACAGGAATCCCATGAACAACTACCCAAAGAAAGATGAATATATGGATTCTGTGATACTGTCATGTTGGCCGGCCTTAAGTAATAAATCAACAAATATTGTTTCCATACCTTGTTCTTATTTTATTATTGTCAGTCAAAATATAAACGTTTCACTCATTTCATTTAAAATATATATCATTTAAAATACATGTCTTACACCAATTTCTGAAAAAAGAACTGAAAAGTAAAACAACAGTAAGAAATAATGCCATAACTTAAACCAAAGAATTGTTTTTAATTTTTATTCGCGAAATGTAACTATAGCTATTTAGTCCAGGCAATAGAGACCATATAGGGGCTCTACCTAGCAAAATTCATGGCAGTTCAGGAAAAAGGCTTACTATATGTTTTTGGGGTCCCTGAATCCAAATTTTTTACTCCACACCAAAATTCCCCCCGGCACCCCCCCCCAAATTTTGGTAAAATGCCTTCCAAAAAACGTTTTTATTTTTAAAAAAATCAGTTTTTTTATTGTTTTAGGGAAAAAGTGTCTAGAAATTCAGAAAGTAGACAAAATTTGTAAGAAATAAGATTATGACATTATGACGTAGGATAAATGGGGAGGGGGGATCTTCTTCGGAATATGCGCTACGGTGCAGCGTGGAGTAAGTTGCGCAATTACACTTAACTACGCACCTCGTTTACATTCGCCCTCCCGTCTCCTCTCCGAACTTTCCCTGTAATGTTTACTTTAAGATTTTTGGGCCGCTGAATCCGAATTTTTAACTTCCCACCAAAATCCCTCCCTCCCCCCCCCAAAAAAACAAATAGTTGTTTTTAAACTAAATTTTTTATTGTTTTACGGGAAAATTATGTAAAAATTCAGAAAGTAGACAAAATTTGCAACAAATAGGATATATAACATTATGACGTACGATGAACGGGGAGCATGAGGGCTACTTCTGAAACTGCACTGCGGCGCTAAGTGCACTAAGTTATGCAGGTCCAGGCAAGAGGATTTTACCTGGCAAAATTAATGGCAGTTCTGGATTTCGACTTATTTTATGTCTCTTGGGTCGCTGAATCCGAATTTGTAAATTCCCACCAAAATTTCACCCGGCAAGCCACCCAAAAATTGATTTAAAAAAAAAAAATGGTTTTTGAGAACAGCACGCGGGGAATGTTCCGAGGCAGCACCCCCCCCCCCCCTCTCCTCGTTTATCCTACGTGATAATGTCATATATCTTCTTTGTTGCAAATTTTGTCCATTTTCTGTATTTCTACATACTTTTCCCCTGAACCAATAAAAAATTTAATTTAAAAACAACCATTTTGGGAGATGGGGTTGCGGGGTGGGGAATTTTGGGGTGGAAGTTAAAAATTAGGACATAGGGACACAAAAAACTTAAAGTAAACCTTTCAGGGAAAGTTCGGAGGGGAGACGGGACGGTGAATCTAAAAGATGTGAGTAGTTAAGTGGAATTGAGCAACTTAGTCCACGCAGCACTGTGGCGCATGATCCGAGGCAGATCCCCCCCCCCCCTTTTCCCCATGTCATAATGTCATGCAACTTATTTGTTGCAAATTTTGTCTACTTTCTAAATTTCTAGACTATTTTTTATTTAAAAAATTGATTTTTCTTAATAAAAACCTTTTTTGGGAGCATTTTACCAAAATTTGGGTGTGGTTGGGGGGGGGGGGTTGCTGGGGGAAATTTGGGTGTGAAGTTACAAATTCGGATTCAGCGACCCAAAAAACATAATGTAAGCCGATTTACAAAACTATCATTAATTTCGCCAGGTTGAATCCCCTATTGCCTGGACTAAATGGCAATTTAAAAAATGCTAGTGGGGAGATTTCACACGGCTGACATAAAAGTACCATGTTTTCTTCTTATCCAGGAGCAAATGATAAATAGCAATGTATTATTTCATTGCAATTTCTCCAATTGAAAAAATTAGTACTTACGTATTTTCGGACGCTTTTTCAAGAAGGCTCACGTTTTGAGCACCTTATCGCCAGAGTAGCGATTGGCGCGGGCACTACGCACTCTTTCTTGTTCGTGACGTCATACGCGTAGCGAACAGCAACACCATTCCTTTGCTGAGAGCAAAGATATAGTGTTTTATTTTTCATTTGTTTTTCCGCAAATGTGAAAAGCTATTAAGCAGGGAATAAAGTATGACAAAATGTTATTTCACCGTGGTTTACAATTAAAACCTTGCTTAAAACAATGAGCTTTATCGGAATAAATAAACATAAGTATTTTTTTTTCAGTTCAATAATATTCATTTATTTCATTAGTTCGCTATGTTCGAAGAAATTGAGAACGTATTTTATTTTTTACGAAAAGTAAAAACAGACGTAAAGATTTTCTTGTAATAAATATAATTCTATTGATCATGTTTTTATGACAAAATTGAACTTAGTTTTATTAGCATTACTACTGAATTATTATTTTTTAAAGCGGCGTAATTGTGTGAGGTGTTGATTGCATTAATAAAACACATTTTCACTGAAATAATGCATTAAAAATTAATTGTTCTTAATTTAATTGCGATTAGAAGTTAATAGGAAGTTGAAACTAAAATGAATTCGATTATTGTTAGATTGACCGATAAATCATAAAATATTTATCTGTACCTGCAATTAAATCAATCAGGTAAAATAATTGCAAGTTCATGCATGCAATTAAATCAATTACTATTACATTTTAATGCTGTTAAATATTTATCATTATTTGAGTTTTTATGAAGAAAACATTGGTCTGTCCCTAGTGCACAAAATTAAAAATCTTTAAAATTCTTCCGTTTCTTATTTGAAAATCTTTTCCATATTTTTAAATATTATTTCATCCTAGTTGTTTTATTTGTTATTTTAAAATAGTAATTCGTCATATTTGAATAAATCATCTGAATTCTTCTCTCGAATGAAATCCCCCACACGCATCCAATTTTTCGTCATTCTGTACACATATTGCACTACTTATTAAGTTGAAGTGGCAATAAAATGATGATCAATCATCTGAAGACACCTCCCATTCCGAAATTTCTCTCCCCCCCCCCCCCCGCTCTCTCCTCCAGCAGACTATTTTTTTACTATTTAAAATTCATTGTTGCCTTGCAGAAAAGATTAGTTAAAATTGTGTCTGAAATGTTAATGTGTCCCTTCGCTGCATCCCCAGGTGCATAAAGTTTACTGTTTTGCTCTATCTATTGATTTTTAAATAAAAAATAAATAATTTACCATAAAAGAAAGAAAAGGAAAGAAATGGAATGAAAGATTAAAAAAAAAAATCAGGATTAACCCTTTGTGCACACGCTTTCACTTTTTTTTTTTATTTCTTTACATTTAAAAAAAAATTCCTGTCCTATTTATTACTTTAAAGTAACTATAAATAAAGGACCAATTATTCAAATTAACCCCCCCTCCCCCCGATAAAAAAGGAAAAGCTTGTTTTTGTTTCATCCCCCCAAAAATTTAAATATTCCAAGTTTTTATTTTGCTGGGTTTTTTTTTCTATTTGTTAATTGATAAATTTAACTATTTAAATCTACAGCCCCTCACTATCATACACAGTTAAAAAATTTCTCTAGTGATTTTATTTGTTACTTTAAAGTAACAAAATATAGTCTTTCAATATTCCTTCTCCCCCACGTCACCTTAAGAATTTCATGTCACATTAAAAAGGCAATTTCTAAACATCCTGGATGGGAGGGGGGGGGGGGGGGTGATGTTTTTTTTTCCAGTTTGACCTATTTTTAGTGAACTCTGGGGTCTGTTTCTGCAGAATGATTTGATATTAAATTAATTATGTAAGTTCATCGCAGAAAATATAGTAATTTTCTGCCACAGGTATTTTTTAAAATCTGCGTTTGTATTCATCAAAAGACACTGAAAATATATTAATTCATCATCCCTTTAAATCCATCATTATATGTAATCAAATATCTAGATTTATGAAGGTAATGAGTTTTTGTTTAACACGTATGGAATTAATAATACTCAATTGAATGAAATGTGGGTTTTTGAGGGGATCAAATAATGAAAATGTTAGTCTATATCATCAAAAGTAATAAAGGCCTTTGATAAAACAGAGTATAGGAGTTTGTAATTCGATTTCTTTCGAAGAAGATTTCTTTTCATTTAGAACACATAATTGAAAATATTTCTTCAATTTAGGTAGGACTGTTATTCTAAAATATGCTAGTTCGTCTTCTGCCATTTCGCTTCAAAAGAAAACACAAGACGACGATTGACGTTAGAGCTGGCTTAACGTTCTCGATTTCGCGAACTTGCCAAGGCTAGTGCTGAAAACGTGAGCCTTCCTGAAAAAGCTTTTCGGACCATGAGATAGATTGCCAAAATTGGTTGACAATTACTAATCTTGTTTATCGTTTGTCAATTACGTTCAAAACAGCAATATAACGTTCTTAAACGCATAACCTTGTTAAAAATGCCAAATTTTAAAAAATAAATAAATTATCAAACATAAAAGTACATACTATAAACTGTAATTTAAAAAAACCCCTATAATAATAAAATATATTTAAAACTATAATAAATAAACTATCAAATAGACAAATGCCGCCATGCTTGGCGAAGTTTTATCTGACATGGCCCGGAAGTAAGTACCAATTTTTTTTAAGTCATTCAACCATTGTTTTCGTTTTTAAATATTTTCGTTTTATAATGTTAATTTCTCAGTGGATAGCTTCCTTGTGTTTTAAATAAAATCAATATATATATTTCTTTTTTTCAAGGCATTTGTATTTATTTATTTTTCTCAAACTCATAGAGCCGTTTTAATTCTTTAACTAAAATAATTAACAAAAGCATTGAATTTGAATTTCTTCCGTTGCTACAACAACGGTTGTACGATATGAATGAATATGAATGAATTATCACTTATAATGTTAGATATTTCGAGGTTTTGGCGCCAAAGACATCGCCAAATTAGAAAAATTTGAAATATCTCCCGAACTATTGGAATTAAAAGAATTTAGTTAATGCCATTCGATTCAGCATACAAAAATACACTAAAATATGTTATCAGTTGAAAAATAACCATATAAAATCAGATTTTTAAGGATTTGTTTCTCTTTCTCGATTTGTTCTCTTTTTTACCCATCTTAAGGGTGGAATTTTAGAAAAGCCTTTCTTAGCGGCACTCTATGTCATAAGAAGTATTTTTAACCCAATTTTCAAAATTTTAGGTTCAGTAGTTTGGGCTGCGGGTTGATTAATACAAAATCCAGATTTTCTTATACATATATATATATATATATATATATATATATAAAGAACATTCTAGCTGAATTACTATCCAGATTTGTTGAAATTAAATTTCATGATATGTTTAAATTATTTTGGAGAAATTCAACCTTCTATGTTTTATTTAGAAAAATAAATAATACAAATGTTATTTAACACTAATCTGAAGTAATTTATCATATTTTCTATATAATTTAAAACTTAACTAAATAAAAGGGCATATTGTAAATGCTCCATTTGTCAAAAACGTTTCTTTCTTTCAAAGGTTCGCTTCCAATTTTAACAAAAATGTTTCTAAGAAAAATGACATAATTTAAATAAACTTCTTCAAAGATAACCCAGGTTTATGAATTAAAAAGAAATTCATGCATAAATGTAATTTGTCTCTCTTTTAGAAGTCTTCTGAAAAGCTTCAATTATAATACCAATGAAAATAATTATTTGAAGGTCGATGTTTCTTCTTTAAATTTATTTCATGCATAAAAAGTGAAATATATCCCGAACTAAATACAAGGGTCTTAAATTTATTTCAGTTTAACCAGCTGACCAAAATTATTTGTAATAAAAAAAAAACTCAAACTAATTCAAATTTTAAAATTCTGAAATTTTACATCAAATTTTCGGTTCTGGGCGATTAATAGGTGTTAATACCCCCCCCCCCCCCCACCCTCCCAACACTAGATATTATAGGTGGTTTAGTCGTAAAACACAAATATGCAGTAAGATCTCTACATAATAGACGCAACTCGATAAAATAAATATATTTGATTTATAATTAATTATATCATCGATTGGAAATTAAATGGTTAAACTTAAATATACTAATATGTCGTTTACATCAGTTTACGGAAAGATGGTTTATTGAATGGTGACGATTAATTTAATAGAAAGCTAATATCAAACAAACGCATCAACGATATCGCATATTAGACATTATAAGATAACTATATTGAATAATTCATAATCAATATAGCTAATATGGATGTAAAACTTTTAGTTAAATTACATGTACGTTCCAGAGATTATAAATTGAATAAATAACTCGTTTCATTTTAGGTATCGATCATTATTGTGAAATCGAGTATGAAAAATAAATGACTGAGGTGATGAAATATTAGAATTTTCCAGTAAGCCCCTTTATATACATAACTATTATTAACTTCCAGATTAATTAAATATAGAGTACGTGGGGGCAAAGATACGCACTTTCCATGCATTTTGATTTTTAAAGCACACATTGGTCTAAACTTATGTAATGAGTGATTAAAATGTTAGATTAGAACCTTAGGCAAGTGTCACCATCAACCAACATTTTGTCAAATTATAATTCTGCGAGAAATTGCAAGTTTTAAAAAGCATTGCTCTGCGTATATTTTCCCCATTGGTTGGGGTAAAAGTACGCAGTCGTGGGGCAAAGATACGCAGTGTGTATTTTTGACCAATTACTGTGGGTTTTTGCCCCATTTACAATAAAACGAATGAGTTATGCAAAAGCATTAGTAAATTTCACTAGTATTTATAGTTAAACTAAAAATTGTAAGTTAAACCATAAAAAAAAACAGCGGTCTGTGACATCGCAAATAGCAGTTAACTTCTAACTACTGTGACAAAAATTGTTGCATAAATACTGTGAGCGGTCCCAAAGACCCTTTGATCGTAGAATGAATAAAAGGGTTAACTGACTCATAAGATACTGTTTTTGCGCTAAACTTTATGTAAAGGACTATTATAATAAAAATTATCTTAATTTGAAATCTTTAGCGATACTATTAAGTTTCCAAACGAATCAAAATTAAACTAATATCAATAGTTAAATTGAAAATTACAAGTTAAGCAATGAAAACTGAATATAATAGCGGTCTGTGAGACAGATAACAGGAGTTAAGGGCTAAGACTTAAAACAAAATCGTTTTATGAAACAAGAATATTGATTTTTAAAAGTAGATAGGTAGATACCTACGTTCTAAATTGAAAAAAAAAAAACTTAACTAGAAAAGTAAAAGTTAGTTAACTAACTTACATTAGTTAAGTAGCTTTTATATTTTATACTATATAAAAAATAAAACTTTCCTCAACGTAATTGTGGAAAGCATTGCATCTAGCTAAAACGATAGGACAAAGCCCCGAATCTTAAACTTGTGCGTATCTTTGCCCCAAGACGGATGCGTACTTTTACCCCATTCTGCAGTATTTTACTTAACCGGCTACTGACAAGTTTAAACAAATGCGATCGAGGTAAACTATACGGCATTTAGAAGCTATAAAGTTTCCGTTCTGCACTGAATTTTTGGATTTGTAAAAATTCGAAGTATTGTCAGCTAAACAATAAAGTGAAAATTTAAACATATTAGATCAAAATGAGAAAATTTAAACTTACCTCATTTTCTTGGCATGGAGTGTTAGTTTTTTCAGAAGGTTTGAACGCACAACTACTACACTTGAGACCAAACTACCACCTAGCGGTCATGATTGTAGAAATGTTTCTTTATATTAAATCAGCCAGTGCGCATCTTTGTCCCCCACCTACTGTATATTTTTTTCCATGACCAAATTTCTGTCATACATTCACAAAAATGCAGTGTTTAATTGACTCTGTAAACAACTGGAGGATTGTGTTTTATTTCATTTAAAACTTTTGCTGAAACATTTTCATGTTTCAACATTTATTTTAAAATTTAGCGAATAATGATCATTCGCTGTAAAAAAAAAAAAAAAAAAAAAAAAAAAATCAAGGTTCTAAATGTTTTTTTTTTTTTTTTAATATAGGAAAACTTTACTAAAATATAACATACTGTTATTCGAGACACGAAATGTAGGTTATTAAAATGCTATAATTTCTCAAGTAAACTTTTTCAGTTGCGTTGCAGATATTATGCATCGGAGAGAAATAAAGTAATATTAGTTTAATGTAAATACTGTTACCTTAGAGTATTTATCAATTGAACATACTTGGTTTCATGAAAATGTTTACTTGAGAATTAATTGCTCTTTATATTGCATTCAGAAAATTGATTACGTACATAGGGAAAAAAAAATATTGTGTAACGTTTCTTTTTTTTTTTTTTTTTTTTTTTTTTTTATGACAAAAATATTTTAGAAATACTACTTTAAATATTTGAAATACATCATTTTTAAAGTTTCTGCTGATAAAGAAACGCTTTCTAGGAATCATGACCAACGAAGATTATAATTTTTGTGAAATTTTGTTTAATCCAAAAACATTCTCACTGCAGACATAAACCATATATGGATAATTTAAACAGAAACGTATATTTTCGTCCCCCTTGCAGTTGAAAGAAAATTTCGGTAAATAGAAACATTCGCGATTTTTTTTTTTTTTTTTTTTTTAACTATGAAAAAAAATTAAATGTATAAAGTTGTATTGATGTTAATCTCACGGCATGTGTATCGACAATTAGAACTTTTAATTATTTCAGTTTATTTGTTAGGAATAAATTATCTGTGTTTTAAAGCAATTCTTTTTTCTTTCAGCTACAGAACGACTAATATGTATAATAAATCCAGGAATACACTTGGATTTATTTGCTGTTGATTTACTTTTTTCTTATATTCGCAATGTTATAGAAAATAATAAATTTACGGATTTTATATTCACGAGGGGATCGTACCCGGGCTTCCCGTGTTTACAGAATATAGGTGAAAACATTTTTTTTTTTTTTGAAAACAAATAGTTTTTTATATGCAATAAATTTTTTAGATTGCCTACTTACATTAAAAAAGCATTTTTCATATGAAAAATACGAATTATACAATTAGATAAAATTTTGAAATTTATCATAACTTATATGATAAGCCGCATGCTAAAAGTTATTTCACCAAGATTATGCTACTTACGGCATCCTTTTATGTTCTGATAATTTCGAGCTTATACATGTCTGTTAAATTTGTGTTCTATTTATACAATTTTATTTATTTATTCATAGGGAAAATTTTTAATGGATATTAGCAGTAAGAAAATGATGAACTCTTTATTTTGTTTTAAGGGCAAACGGATTAATCTTTCGTAATCGAACTCGGCGCGATATGGATAAATAAAAAAAATATTTCATGCTTTAAAATTGTTTTTAAAACCATAGACAATCAGTAAACTGAGATGAACTTTGCAAACAAATTCCATTAAAAAAAATTTCCTATTTGGTGATCTAAAAATTTAAATTGTACGATTACAAATATGTTAGATTTGTGTTTTTTTAATGTTAGTCTTTTATTCGTTTATAAATGAAGTATTAATTTCGCTAATTTGTTTTTCACAAATACGTTTGATTGGTGTTTTTTTAATATTATTATTTTACTTGTTTATAATGGAAGTATTCATTTCATTATGCAAAAGTAGTCAGAAACAAATGCTGAACAATATTTGTTGCTTTATGTGCAAAATGTTTATTATTATGTATTGAAACTGGCACGTAAACTTTAAAAAAATCATGCTTAAAAATTATTTTTAAAAACATAATACATCAGTCAATTAAGATACCGTTTTTACACAAATTGCATTTGAAAGTAAATTTTTCCTCGAAACAACAAAAATTGAAAATATGAGACGGTCAGAAGATTAAAAAATTGCATTAGCGAAAATTTCAAGACCGAAATATGATCGTGAAGTGTTGCCATTCGAAAAAGGACGTCAGCGTTACGCACAAATACGTTTGTTCTTTATAAAATAGATACGTAATCGGCAAAATATAATAAAGATCAGTTATTAGGATGTGGTTATCAATTGAGGGTCTTATGCGTGGTATTCTGGAATGAAAAACAGCTTTTCTCACTTTGAAAACTCACTTTTTAAAAATTTGCATACGCACTCATCATTTAAAAAAAAATTGTATTTTGTTTGAATCATTTTAAAATCCTTTTGTTTATAATGGAAGTATTCATTTCATTATGCAAAAGTAGTCAGAAACAAATGCTGAACAATATTTGTTGCTTTATGTGCAAAATGTTTATTATTATGTATTGAAACTGGCACGTAAACTTTAAAAAAATCATGCTTAAAAATTATTTTTAAAAACATAATACATCAGTCAATTAAGATACCGTTTTTACACAAATTGCATTTGAAAGTAAATTTTTCCTCGAAACAACAAAAATTGAAAATATGAGACGGTCAGAAGATTAAAAAATTGCATTAGCGAAAATTTCAAGACCGAAATATGATCGTGAAGTGTTGCCATTCGAAAAAGGACGTCAGCGTTACGCACAAATACGTTTGTTCTTTATAAAATAGATACGTAATCGGCAAAATATAATAAAGATCAGTTATTAGGATGTGGTTATCAATTGAGGGTCTTATGCGTGGTATTCTGGAATGAAAAACAGCTTTTCTCACTTTGAAAACTCACTTTTTAAAAATTTGCATACGCACTCATCATTTAAAAAAAAAATTGTATTTTGTTTGAATCATTTTAAAATCCTTTTGTTTATAATGGAAGTATTCATTTCATTATGCAAAAGTAGTCAGAAACAAATGCTGAACAATATTTGTTGCTTTATGTGCAAAATGTTTATTATTATGTATTGAAACTGGCACGTAAACTTTAAAAAAATCATGCTTAAAAATTATTTTTAAAAACATAATACATCAGTCAATTAATATACCGTTTTTACACAAATTGCATTTGAAAGTAAATTTTTCCTCGAAACAACAAAAATTGAAAATATGAGACGGTCAGAAGATTAAAAAATTGCATTAGCGAAAATTTCAAGACCGAAATATGATCGTGAAGTGTTGCCATTCGAAAAAGGACGTCAGCGTTACGCACAAATACGTTTGTTCTTTATAAAATAGATACGTAATCGGCAAAATATAATAAAGATCAGTTATTAGGATGTGGTTATCAATTGAGGGTCTTATGCGTGGTATTCTGGAATGAAAAACAGCTTTTCTCACTTTGAAAACTCACTTTTTAAAAATTTGCATACGCACTCATCATTTAAAAAAAAATTGTATTTTGTTTGAATCATTTTAAAATCCTTTTAACTCCAATCTTGAAGTCACGATTGTCAGCAACATTTTTTATGTGAACAGACGCACTCTTTACTTGAGATTGTAATCTGAATTCTGTAGAGGAAATAAGTCCGTAATTTATGTTTTTTAGACGCATATGAGTTAAAATGTTTATTTTTATCTAAGAAAATGATCGTTTTTTTTTAAAATATGACTTCGTTTTCACTTAAATAAGCATTTCGCCTAGTGTCTGAAACTTAGTAACAGTACACATGCTGAAAAAAAATATATATAGAAAATTTATGAGGAAAAATGCGTGTTTTCAAATGCAGTATGTCATTTTTCGCTATTACTCCCCTAATAGAATACCATAGCTCCTAATGGAATTTTCTGCCACTGAATTCTATACAACAATTTTTATCAACAATTTTGAATTTTTATCAGAAAATGACATGAATAAAGATAAAGATACCTCATTATTAACCATTTTGAAAAATGGTTATTGTTCTCTTTCAGGGTAGGAAATCAAAAATATATCTAAAGTGTTTTATGGATTGAATCCGCATTTTAATCGTTTTCTGATTGGTCTATACATTAATCTGTATTTTCCCTTTACTTTCAACATAAATGGATACATATGTTGCCACTATGACAAAAAGTAATAAAAACTACAAAAAAAAAAAAAAAAAAAAAAGAACAGAAACAAATTGAGATACAGATTTCAAACAAATTGCATTTAAAAGTACATTTTTTTCTCTATACGACGGTATAAAAAGTAATATTATTCGATGTTTACAAGTTTAAGAATGACATTTCATTTAAAATTGGTCCAGGAATATTAATGTTTAATCCATGGCGTAAGAAATGAATGACCAGCTCTGTCGAAGTTTAAAAATTTACAGTACCGAAAAATGTAATCCATGGCGTACGTAATGTATGATCAGCTGCGTGCGATTTTTTTATGTCTTAAATTTTAGTCTTTGAAAAAAACATTTTCCAAATGGTCTTTGTAATTTGTCAAATTACATTTTTTTCTCTCTTATCTGCAATAATGAAAGCTATCTAATTTTCACCATTTTGAAGAAATTTCATAAAATGTTTTTAAAATTAAGATATAAAAGAGGAGATAAAAAAAAACTAATAGTGCGATCACATCTAGAAATGAACAGCTTTCAATTTAAAAAAGAATAGTAAAATTGGTTCAGCAGAAAGATCAGGGCAGATGACTAAAAAACACACCTGTGATTTAAACATATAGATTATATAAAGGTATGAAAAATTTTAAAACTCGAATTATTTGTTTGCTTGCCTAACTCGGCGAAGCAAATCCATCCAGGCGAGAAACATCAATTTCTGTAATATAAATCGCTGTTATTTGCATGTCACCTCTCTTTTATAAAGACACTGTACATTTTTGTAAAACATTGCGTTTTACAGTGTGTGATTTCGATTACATTCTTTTAAAAGTGAAGCATTTTAGCCTGTGAAGAACTTCAAAGCAGCTGGGCTGTGAAAATGACGCACTTCTACAAAACATTATTCAGTTTTAAGAATTAAAAATACACACTTTTTTTTATAAAATGATGTCATATGCATCCGCTAAAGCAATCCACTTTTGCAATCCAGTCTTAAACTTCGTCTATAGAAAAGTATGCATATGACGTCATTATCGCGGAATAACAGACATTATTCTTGACATAGCCCGTATTTTACTAAGAAAACAATTTTCAGGTTTTATGAGAAAATGACAACAAAAAGATACAGTAATCTCCAATTTTTGACTGTTTTCCGTTTACTTTCAATAGAAATTGGGTACTTTTATTTCCACGATTAGAAAAATGGTATTAAAAACTACAAAAAAAATTAATATCTCAAAAATAAATTGAGATACAGCTTTCAAACAAATTGCATTTATAGGGGCATCTTACGACGGGTTAAAAATTTTAAATGTGCGATGTTTATAAGATAAAAATTGCAGTAGAGAATATTGCAAAACCGAAATTTTATTTCAAATTTCAAAGTGTTGCCATTCGCAAAATGACGTATGCGTTTAGCACAGATATGTTGGTCCTTTATAATATAGATAAATAGTAGATTGTTTTACTTATAAATAATTATAAGATTTCGGCTTGAAATGTTTTCTAATTTTATGACGTGATTTTGCGATATTATCACAAACTATATGCACTAGAAAAGTAATAAACTGCCTAACTGTTTTTTTTTTTTTTTTTTGGTCTGGAATATCTGATTAAAAGGTGTTAAATTTCAGCAAAAGAACAAAAATCTAAATATTTATTAAATAATTATTTCTAAACTTTCACTGGTTATATTCTATACGATTCTACTCGATTAAATTCTATACTATTCTACACGATTCTATTCTATTGATTAAACATTCCTAAATATTAAGATTATATTCCGTGCGATTTCCATCGATTATATCCTGTACGAATCTGTACGATTATATCTTATTGATTAAACATTTCTAAACTGTCATAGATTATTTTCTTTATGTTTTTGCTAAAATAACGATTTTTTTATATATATCTTATTGCAAAATGCTCTTGAACCTTTCTCATTAATCAAAATAATTTCTGCATTTTTGTAAACTGTTATACAATTGGTTGAAATGTCATTATTTATACATTAAAATGTTATATTTTAAAAACGAATTATTACTCTAAATGTTTCATGGAGGAAATTGAATTATTTAAAAAAAAAAAAAAAATATGGGAAGTTTCTAATTTTTACTTCTTGCACATACAAAAAATGCGAAAAATATGCGAGTAAATTTAATAGTTATTCCTGACAACACTAGTTATAAAGAATATTTTTGACTAAAGAAAGAAAAGACACTTAGTATAAAACGAATCAGCGTTTATTTAAATCACAGAAAAATGAAGTGTACTTTTTCAAATAGTTGTAACCGCATGCGTTGTTGTAACAACATTGCTTTCACTTAAAAATGTAAATAGTTTAATTTTTATTATTTTTGTTATTTTATAGTTATATTCTTAAAACTACACCAATTTTGAAACGGATAGTTTTAAATGCTATTACATTCCCTTATTTATTATAAAGCCTGGATTTATTGCATATTTTATGTCACTTATAAAGTTTGAAAAAATACATTAGACATTAATATCTGCTTCTGTAAGTCTATAACATCCATATTAATTTAATTATCCTGTATGTATACTGTTGTTTTCGATCATATCGAGCTCGGATTTAAAAGCAACTTGGGTTCAACGAGAAATTAACGAAGGAACGTTTGGTCCAATATAGAAATACCTTACAAAAAACGTGTCAACATGGGATATAACAAACCCAAAATCAGTATAAAAAAACAAAAAAAAAAACAAAAAAAAAACAATATTCCCATTATCCTTAAATATACTTATTTCATACTTCGTTTATACCACAGATGAAAATTATAAAGAACAGAAACATAATTGTGTTTAGGGACTGGGATGCAGATACGTATGATAGAAAAACGTCTGTCCTAACATATTTAGCTTTTTCTGTTGTTTTCGTTATTTTTAAAGAAAGATCAAACGTTTCACAGGAGCAAAATAGCCAAGTGATGATACTTTCAGTGCAATGTGCACAATCAGACGAAACTTCCGAATATGTGATGAAAAATTTTCTAAAATGTGTTTAGAATAAGGCAATGAATTTTATTAATCCTCCAATAATAATAAAAGATAAGCGGACTTTCTTTTTTTCTTGTTGTTTTCATAATTTATTTACTTGAGCATATGTAAAAGAAATCAAGGGTGAAACTAAACACTGTATTTTGATTCATAAACCTACAAAAGTGTGATAATTCATAGTGTGTCTACCGGTTTCACATATTACTTTACTTCTATAGAAAATGTAAGCACATTACTTGAAGTCTGTTATTGAGAGACATTTTTAGAACGAGAAAAGATACATGTCTGTTCATCTTCTCTGTAAACGATTTTGACTGTATATTAATGATTTAAAATTTATAACATATGCACTCTAAAATTATTTGATAAAGGAATTAAAGCCATAAATATGATTAATCGTGATTATAAATGTGTTATATATATATATATATATATACATATGTAATGGAATTCACAGTTATACGATTGAACAAAAACAATGAAATTGGTTAGCTCTTGTTATGAAAAGGAACAAATAACTGTTTTAAAATGAAAAACAGAATATTCCGAATAAAGTAATCGTTTACAAACATTTATAATTTTTAAATTTATATAATTAAAAAAATATCTATTTAAAGCTACTTTAAAATATTTATTTTGTTAAAATTACGCTAAAACAAAAGGATAAGAATGCTGTAATTATTTCTAAAATACGTTTCGTGCTTATTAATATTTGTCCACATGATTTAGCAAAGCAGTTAAAAAATATTCTGATCTCATTCATTCAGTTCACAAAAATATTTGAGAAGATGAAAAGTGGTTTCTTGCCTCCAAAATAACAACATGCTACAGAGTTCGTACAGGTACCGTTATTTTTAAGGCCAAGTATCAGAATTTTTCTACAGAAAAATAAATATAGTCTAAACGAATGAAATTTCGCATTATCTCAGGAGAGATTTTCCATACGAAAATACTGGTACCGAATAATTTCTTAGTCTAGAAATTCAAGCACCCGCACGAGTCCTGTCCTAGTTTGCAATGCCATTAGATGGTCCCTTCAAAGGTTTCCTGATAAAAGGGAATGTTCATAGACTGTCATTTCTATTTTGCAACACTCGAGTACTTGTGGATTTCCCGAATCTTCAATAAGGCTGGGAATGATTTTCAAACGATTTGTACATGTAATTAGTCTCACGGTCGCAAATAAATGAATGACAACAAAGAACATTCTACATTAGATTTTGATGACAACATCCATATGAAGTTTAAGAGGAACAATAAAAAGTTTGGTAATACTTAAATGTGCAAAACTATGCCTGTGTTCGCTTTTAACACCTGACCATAACCCCCCCCCCCCCAGCTATTATTATAGAAACACGTAAATTAACAAAAAAAATTGTATTACAATTAGTTTCATTATTGAAAAGAAGTTCAGTTACAATTTTAAAAAGATCTTTCATGATCATCGAAATAATGGCGTATTTTTGACATGTCAGCACGTCTTAGAGCACCTGATTGTATTGGGCCGCATTTTTCTCAAGACTTCAGTCAAGGATATCTTTCGTATATCAAAAGTCACAAATATACACATTATGCAAGAATGATTTTCTAGTATCACTGGCTCAGTCTATAATTTAGAAATATGCCAAAATCGACATACGTATAGTAAAGTGAGGACAGACGCCGCGGTGGGACAGATGCCGCAGAGATTGTATTGGCGACACTAGCGCTCCCTACACCAATTTAAGAATTTCGTTGTGTGCCTAAGTGATGTGTACTGTTTTGTATACGTTTTCACCACTTAATTGTCAGTATTTACATATTTTTGCCAGTTTTTATGCTTCGAACCTGAGTGGTGAGTTGCTAAAAATTATTCTAATAAAGTTTTATTACATATTTTAAGCCAAATAAACAGAGATTTCATACCAAAACCGATTGCAACTGTAGACTAGATCCTCGTAGAATACAGACATGTACTTACATTTCTCTCACGTCGCTCACATGACACAAAATGACGTCGCGGCATCTTACCCATCACTATGGGACAGATGCCACAAAATATATTATTGTTTATCGGTTTAATAAATTCTTCACTGCGATTTAAGTAGAACTTACATTTAAATGAACCTATAGTAGCGCATTCTGTTACTTATCAAAATACTTTCAACAACAATGTTGGTTCACCATGTATGAATAAGGAAACCGTAGGCCGTTTACAATTCTCACCGTCTAAACTGTTAAACAAAATATCTCCTATCCCAGTGGTCAAAAGACCTATATAGACAAGTAAGAGAAAGCAAAATGATTCAAATATTACAAGCACAGAGTTTATAAACAAGAAAAAAGAAGAAGAAAATAAAAAGCAAAAGAAACTAGAAAGCGTCAAAGAACTTCAGCTTTTCGGAAGTAAAATAAGCAAAAAAGGGAACGGAAGATCAAACTTGAAAACACTTTACTTGAAGAAGAAACTAAAATATGATCCATCTTCTGAAAATGAGTAAATAGTTCCTTTTATGGATTCTGGTGGCATTTGATTGGAATTTGATGACTCTGTATGTGTTGAGTGTCTGGAGTTTTATCAAGAAACAAAGTCTAAAGCGACAGGATTCAGTGCATCCGAAGCTGCATGAAAAAGGCTCACTTTACTTTTGCAACGGAAAGTGTGATGTGATTGCGGACAAATGGAAATACAAAATCAAAGAATGAGAAGAAAGGCCAAAAATAAACAGGCTAGGGCCTAAATAGAATAGAACTAATACTTATATTAAGAGCAAACTGCAATTTTCCCCGGATGTAAACCAGTGATTTATGTATTTTTTGTAATTAGGATGTCTATTGTTTCTAATAATTATGCTGTCCATTCATGCAAATTCAAATGTTTTTCTTTCCATTTTCATTTTTTGTCTTAAGTTTTATTTTTTGAGCTTGCACTTTTGCAATTTCGTTAATCTTTCCACAATTTAGTGATATATATAATTTATATAAGTTTACTGTTATTTATTTTCATTTTAAGTAGTTTGAGGAAATAAAAATGTGATTTACTTGAAAAAAAAATAAACAGTATAGCTTTTATCTCTATGCGGCATCTGTACCACACCCCATGCGGCATCTTACCCAGCACATAAAAAATGGTGTTAAAAAAGGACGTTTGGGAAAATATATATGCCTGCTTTATTAAGAGGGCTTTAACTTGTTTAACATAGCAGTTTGATTCTAAAGGGTTTGATTAATGATTTCTGGTACTTAGTTTATTGTTTTTTGCTTTATTGTACATTTTACAAGAAGAAAAGTAAAACTGAGGCATGTGTCCCCACTTTACTATATATTCACTTTCTCGCCATGTTTTCAGTAGGTGTGAAAAACATAACGGTATTAAATATATTTTTCACCAATATGAAGTATTGAATATTTTTGTAAAGGCACAAAAATGTGGTTTGAAGATACCGCGATGGTAAGAGACAGATACTCGATTATACGGCAACCAGTCTACACCTAAATCATATGGACAATATTTGGGGTACTATAGTGCGCAATGTCTTTCGTAAAAATGCTCATATGGTTCAATATAACCCGAAAGCAAAATCAAATTCTATTATTTGAGAGGCATGAAATCTTGCAAAGTTTATGTCACAATGCTTGGAAATCTAAAACACAAGAAAAAGCAACAGATGTGTAACATTTCTATAATTTTAGATATTCCTTTCTCATATCATTTTGCTCCTTATGCATGTACAATGGATGTGCGATTTTTCATTTGGTTACAACAAAGTTATTTTACAATGTTATTCTTATATTTAAGTCTGCTAAAATTTTAGATTTAAAGAAACTAAATACTCAACTAAATCTGACCAAGAAAAAACAATTCTGATCAAAGTTAGAATATTATTACAAAATTAATGTGTACGCAATATGTTTTTTTTTTCTCCCATTGAAAAGTTTTTTTTTTTTTTTTTAATATTCGGAAAATTGCTCATGTGACAATACGAATATTTTTGCTACTTGTAGGTGAAAAGAATGTGAGTTGTTATTCTTATACCTTGTTATGTTTAAATCATTTGTCTAATAAAATTGTATGTACAGTTTGTTATTTAATTATTTAAATTTTATATTTTACTGAATTGTGTTATTTTTGGCTAGGATAAACATTGTTTGCTCTGCCACTTTTTCAGGAAAAGAAAAAGCGTGTAATTAACATATATCTGCTTAAAATACACAAATAAGGGATGTAAAATTTCCATGTCTTCCACGTTCGCACATCTGTTTTTTTTTTGTTTTTTTGTTAAATCTACGCATTGTACGCATTGAAAGCAAATTATATTTCAAATAGCTGTATTCCGCGTATATTGCTCATGCCTAATACGAAGTTTTTAAGTTCAGCTATACCAGACATTCAAAAGAACCTCGAATTAGTTAAGAAATGTATTGTAATGTCGTAAAAAGGTTTTTTGAATTATAATTTTTTAATAATTAAACCGTTGGAGTTCAACAAATCATATATCTCAATCTGTGTAACAATTTAATATACTATATAAAACGAGTCTAAATTAGTGAGCTGCACTACATGGAATAAAAGAGTAATTTAATCGATGTTATTAACTCAATAGACAATAATCCGGAAATCACCATTTCTTCATTCTCCAGATATGAAATTTGAAGTAATAAATCTAGACTGACATAAATGGAAATCTTATATTTAAAAGATAAATTATCCCCGTAATAAAATAGTGATATACCGTAATGAGGCCATTCATAGTAATAAGGAATCATTAACTACCAGTTTAATTCAATATTCCTTCGCGATAAATTTTCAATAATGGAATGACTTGCCTAATGACTAAACCTAATGACTTACCTCATGAGCGGCCTAATGAGTTCGGGTCATATGCATCATCTATTATTAACTGTGCATGGCGGTTTGTTTTTGATTTATACATATTAACATTAAATTTTTAATATTTTTCGACACAAATAAAAACAATTTTTGATTTCTAATCTTATGTCTCATTGCGCAGAATAGTAGAATTTCTACTTTCTTATGGGGATATTTAAGATAACTAATATATATTACTATCTACAGACAATAAATTTTTGAAGAGTGTTTTAATGATACTATACGATTCCAAACGGAAAAACAATTATTATACAGAGTGTCCGAAAATTTCGAAACGCAGTTTAATTTATTGCATGTTAAAGACATGCAATATCAATGGAAAAAAGCATTGAGAAAATTTATGTACATATATCGTATAAGACCTATTGACAATATATATATATTTTTAATGTTACCTTTGGAAAATTCATGTTCGAACTCTTTTATAAACATAATCTTAACAAACCCTTTTAAAACATTTGAAGTTTACACTGACTACGTGTCTCCGAAATGTAATTTTTCACCTTCAAGAGAAATTGCTTTCTTAACCAATTTCTCATATGGAAACTTTGAAACGTACATCTTAACTTAATTACTCGAGAGGGATTCCAATATAAAGGAGATATTTTAAATAGAATATGTTTGAATATTATATTCTAAATAACACCAACATAATTTTTCTAGATATATTTATTTTATTATTTTTAAACTTTCCTTAACATATTGGGATATTTTGTTTTATTCTTAAGAAATAAAAACGAATTGGACATATGTGACACGCAAATTCCTTGACTTCTTTAACTGAAAAAAATCGTGATCTTCCTACCGGTTCTTAAAAGAGATCCACATAAATTTTTATTACTAGATGATAAGTTTTAAAAATAGGGATAGTGATGCAATGATTTACGGTTAAGTTTGCGTTTATTAGACCTGTTGTGTGGGGTATTAGAAAACCATGGAGATAATATTCGAATCTCTATGAAACGTTTTTAGTACAATTTTGCAGTGGTAACCCTTTCTAATAATTAATATTGCTAATAATTAATATTACCGTTCATGAAGAAAAAGGATGTTACGGTTTGCAAATCCTATCAGAACTTTGTAAGTATTAGCTTCCGTGGAGCAGCTTCTCTTTTTTTTTGCATACTGATTCAGTTTCTCTTCTTCTTTGGTATTCCATACTGATTCAGTTTCTCTTCTTCTTCAGTATTCTATACTGAATTTCGTTGTTTAATCTTCTACACGATCAGTTTTTATAACCTTAATATATTTGTATATTTGAGACCGCGATAAGATATCAGCTCTTAATCACAATTTTAATCTGTGATTCACGTTTTCATATGTTGGAAGATTTATAATTTATGCAACCAACACTATGTACTATGTGTTTATTTATAATGCTGCCACTTAAATAAACAAATGTACGGAGAATAAAATGATGTCAGGAATTTTTTTTAAATCGTAAAATTTTGGATCGCATTGTATCGTAATCTCCATAAAAAATGTAATATTAAATTTCTAATAAATTACTCCTTTATATTTGATCCCCCTCGTACGTTTTTTTGTTAAACCATTATTTTATATCGTCTACGTTACTTGTAGAAAATTTATTGCGCTCTTAAACATTTATATACGGAGAAGATGAGGATAAAAAAAAGACAAAGTTTTATGCAATGTTTTCTCAAAGAAAAATGATAAAAAACAATTATTCTCGTCACTTTAATGGCGTCAGTGAATGATTTATTGACACCTTATGATATTATAAATTACGATGTCCAACAGTATATTATTAATAAATTGTTATAAATTTAGTCCAAACAAAAGTGTCTTCGGTGTATATGTAGGAGCACATGCATGCTATATATATGTACGAATTAAAACAGAAATATCTTTAAACAGTAAGAATAATTTGTAGAAAAAGGCAATAAAATGTTTCTTCAAAACTTATACACATATGATAAATATTTAATAAATTGTATTTTTAGGGAAAACAATAAAAACTTTTTGCATGAAACTAATAATTCTTCTTTCAGTTCAAGTTAAATTAGAAATTTTTCTTTCATGAAAATTCATTAAAACACATTTCAGATAAAGTACAAGTTATAAAAAAAGCACTAAGTAAGCTCTTTCACTTAAAAAATAATGCTGGGGAAATAAATTAGGTATTTATGTAAGGCAAACGCCATAGAAATGGCGGATGAAGTGGAGAGGATGATCATCACAAACTTTTATCTTTCTTCACTTTTATAACTATCTACAACTGTTCTTTTAAACGATTACCTTAATTTTTGTAACGATAAAAATTTACCAAACGCCAGTGTGCTTTCCAAGCTAAATGACGGAGCTGTCGGCTCAAAATAGATCAAAGGGTTATTTTGACGCTAACTAAACCAGCGTACATTGATGCGTATTATTTTTTGGTGCTTAAACAAAGCTGTCGTTATTAATATTTATAATATTTAGTACCTTAGAACCTCTGAATTTTTCATTTAGACATACACATTTTTTTTTATCCGTATCAGAAAAAATATTGCTTATTTATAATATGATAAAAAATCCATAATAATATTTTCTAAAAAAAAAAAAATAGTTTCTTTACAGATGTTTAAAATATTCTGTGCATTTTTTTAAAAAAAAATATCTACATAGCACGTGCGAAAATAAATTTTAAGCGATATTTCGTTTCGCTGTCTTTAGGCATTACATAATTACCAAATTAATTCACACTAATGAATTTAATTCCTGCTTCGCTTATTAAAAACACCTGTGACAAAAGAAAATCATTCTTATTAATTAAGATTTTTTGTACCTTTCATATATACCTTAAAAAGATGTATTTGATAAAATTCGTTATTTCAAGCAAAATATGTTGAGCTTGAATTTTGAAGAATCGCAGTTTTAAAAAATCATTTCATAAAAAATTAAAAGAATTTTTTGAAAATAAATTTCGAAATTCTGTAAGACAATAATAGAGAATTATTTTCTTAATCATTATTACAAATTGCAGATAAAATATATTTAATGATTATAAACTGACTGAATAAAAGAAATTTTTTCTAAAAATTAATCACATATAAAATTTCATCTATGATGTTATTTTAAATTAAAGAATCTTACAAGAGCTGCAAGATTTCGAAAATTTACTATATTAGATATCGTGACTGCAAAACTACTGTATTTTAGTCTAAATCAATACTTCCGGCATTTCTATGATTATAATAACTATTATATATTTCATTTACAGTGAAGATTGTAGAGAAGGATTTTTAAATCGAAATCATCAAAACTTGCCATATAGATTTGCAATATGTTTTGCTTCAAGTACAAAATGCCATGCAACATTTCAGAGTACCAAATGCAACTCTCAAAGAATCAAAGGGATTTTTTTTTTTTTTTTTTTTTTTTTTTTTTACATTTAATATGACAGCATTTTTTAAGGTTTGTACGTCAAATAAATTTCACTGAATAGTTAATCTTCAGAATAATCTTATGAAAATTCTTATTTAAAAGATGTTCTCATTTTATGACATTTACCATTCACATCTTACCTGATACATCTTATTTAATTGAATTTATGTTTGCTTAAAAAGAAAAAAATATATATATGTATAATAATTTATATGCTATGAAAATTTCTCTCTTTGCTTATAGAACAAATACAATTATTAAATTATGATAATCTATATGCTATAAAAAACTGATTAACATGTTGTATGAAACAATTTCATTAAAATCTTTGAATACACTTTATTTCAATATCTTACTTATGTATCTAATAATTAAAATCTTGAAACCATATTCAATGAAATTGTTTTAAATTTTAATACAAACCATGCAGTTTAAGAAAAGCACAAAATGAACCGTGTCAAAAGCTTCAACATATAATTCTTTTAATGGCGATTCTACAAAAAAACGTAAGCGGTTGTCCAAGCAACCAGTTTTTGAGTTTATAAGAGATTTTGCATTTGCTTTAATAAAAAATGGTAAAGTCGAAAGAATCCACAAATCAGAAAGTTCTAAAAATCTGAAGTTTGAGAAGAAACATATCTCTCTTTCTGAAATTCTAGCTGCAGAAAAAGATAGAAACGGGGAGTTTATTAAGTTTTGGATCGTGATGAAGATTTAAAACAAATGAAAACCACGAGATTGGCCACGAGTGAGCAGCTTACGGAAAGAACGGCGCATCCAAAGCTTGCTTTCAACTGAGATATATATTCCTTCTGAAATTAAAAATACACCTGGAAACTAAATATATTACCCATCATTAAAAGCTGGAATAAAGATCTCAGAAAGCGGAGGAACCAACTAACTGCTCTCATGCGCAAGATTAAAATCCTGCGTCTGCTCCATCGTATCCTCCGGAAGTAAAGTCCCTTGTAGCACGTCGTACAAGACTTAAGGCAGTTTATAAACGAGAGATTCTGGCGGTGAGACGCTCGCCGTGGATGAAATTCTGTAGCAACAACGAGAACCCCTTTAGCACTGCTCAAAAATTTCTAACCGGCAAGTTCTTTGCATGGAATACGTCTAGAAAGAGCCATTCATGAAACATCACGTCAAAACAATCTGGAATTCCTGACTCACGCTGTCTTTGGCCCCTCGGCTTATCCCCGACAAGGCAACTAGTATATCCAGTTTACAGCACACGAAGATAAGCATTTGACAAAGGCAGAAGTCAAAACAGCACTATAGATACTGAATGACAAGAAGGCCTCAAGGTCGGATTCAATTGATTTCCGAATATTAAAACTTACTCACAAATATTCACGCGCTGGCCTAACCTCTGTTTCGCCATGAATTACTTTCTTTTATTACTCAGGCAGGTTCAGTTGGTTTACTTTTTAAAGCAATGCAAGTATCCAAACCCAAATCAAACAGGCCCATCTGCCTTCTTCCCAGTCTAGGAAAGCTCCTGGAAAAACTTCTGGTTATTCTGTTGATGCACTTCCTGGAGTCAAAAAAACCTTTTTCACCACAAACGATTCGGGTTCCACGGGGGCCATTCATTTGTACTCGCACTTCATGCCATTATGACTGCCTTTGCTGAAAGCATAGGCTAGCACCACTCCTCTCATTATACATACAAGGCGCATTTGGCAACTTAGAATGGCGAGACATTCTCATACAACTACAATCATTCAACTGTCCGGGAACATAGCTGGCCTCATCGGTTCCTACCTCTCACAGAGGAGCGTCCTGATTAATTGGGTCACTGGCACATCTACACACCGATTACAGAAGAGTTATCCCCCGGGCTCGTTCCTTGGCCCAGCCCTCTGGTTTCTGGTTGCAAATTTTCTTCTAATAGAATTAAATCGGCTGGGATTTAAACTGTTTGCCTTCACCAATGATTTCGACTACATTTTCTCCGGTCGTTATAAACTCTATCTGGAGAAACAGTTTGCCGCAGTTTTTCGTATCTTCTGTCGGCTCCTGAATTCACTGCACCTGAATACTCACCACAAAAGTCTCAAGCAATAGTGTTCATCAAACCACACAGATATGAACCTAAATGCCCACCAGTTATGAGGATCAATAATGTCTCGATTGGACACGTATAATAAACAAAACTCTTAGGCATAACCATAGATGCACATCTTAACTGGATCCTACACATTCATGACCTAAGGCTTAAATTGACAGCATTTCATAACAACTCATTAAGACTAACTTTTAAATGAGGGCGGGTAGACCAAAAAAACACTAAAGATCTGGTGCCTAACAATAATCGAAATAATAATACTTTACGGAGCCTGTATCTGGATGGTAAATTATCATCCATAGCAAAATCTAAATTAAGCTCAACCCAACGCACTATTCTTCTACATATAACAAGGGCTACCGCACAATCTCCACAGATGTACTACATATACTCACAGGCATTCCACTTATCACACTTCAAATAATATACGAACACGCCAAATCCTCAATCCTGCAGCTAAAACAGGACACAGTAATAGATTCTCTTTTTCCAAACACAACATTACAACACAAAATCAGGAGCTGTCAGTTTCACCCCACTGAGAAGACTTCACACTTTCAGGTAAACACAACACGCAACAGCTACACACCTGCTCTTTTCACCACACTCTTTAAGGATGGATCAGCACAGAGACCGATATGGGCGCAGCCTTCTCCGCCACGGAAAGACGGTGGTGGTCCATCAGTGATCTGCAAGGTTAGATGATAATAACTCCGTATTCGAAGCGGAGCTGTTCGCAATACTAAACGCATTAGAGTGGGGGGAATCTCATCCAAGCAATAGTTTTAACATCTACAGGGACTGTATCTCTGGCCTGCAGGAAATACAGGCACACGGGACAAAACATCCTCTAGTACTGTAAATAAAACTAAAATAAAAGACAGTCCTATATCGCATCTCTCAAGGTCACATCTCGACTCACAAAGGTATCTTTGGCAATGAACTCGTAGACGACCTAGCGAAGAATGCCACACAGAAAGAAACAATAGACACACCTCTCAGTGGCCCAGTCATACGTCAAAAGGGTCTTTAGAGAAAGAATTCTGACGCAATGGCAGGAACACTGTGATACCTCTGCCATATGCAGGCACACATATAAGTTAATTCCCAAAGTTTCTCTCACACTATACAATCTAACACTCTACGCTCACAGCTTCTTAACAATTTAACAGGGCACGACCCTTTCATCGCATATTCAGACTTCTTCAAGATAACATCCACTGTCACTTTTAAATGCGGTGAACGTGGCACTGCAAGTCACACCTATTGTAGTTGTACTCTCAGGCAACGCTGGCGCTTGAGGAGACCAGACATAATTCCAGTCAATTGGCTCCAAAATGTCCGTTCAGGCACCCTCCTACTCAACAAATTAAAACACTTTCACAATTTCCTAACTTAACTAACAAACAACGTAAGTGCTGGTTTTGCTTGTCCAACCACACTGCCACTACATCAAACTTCAGACGGCACCAGCATACAACTCTCTTTGCACACTGAAGTAAAATTTCGAGCATTCTCCCATCCATGAGGTGTGTAGTCTCCTACGGATGCAAGATCTTCTGCCCGATCTTCCCACCATTCCATTTTTTGTTACGTCTTCAATGGACGCTTGAGTATTTGGCTTGCAATCCCATCGACTTTATCCTGATTCTACTTCCAAATGGAAGCTTGAGTGTCTGCTCGTGCCATCTTACTTACTTAACCCAGAACCTACTCTCTCATGGGCGCTTGAGTATCTGCACGTGCCACGCAAATCATTCTTTTCCCTTGTCGCGAGAGGGGTTTGACCCCTGGGGGCCAGGAGCAGTGAAGTAACTTTTTTAAAATCATCAATGTTCTGATACTCCATCCCTCTGTCTCAAGTAGTTTTAATGGCGGGCAGGCATTAGCCTTTTTTGTAAACTTCACTATGTAGCTTTTTCAAATAAATTCTGTGTTCTGTGGTCGGTGGTGCGTGGCCACCCTTGGTGGGTGGGCGTCTCCCCGAACGCCTCTTGTGTATGTGCGTCTGCATTCGGCCGGACAGGTCTGGGATCTACCTAACGGGCACAACATATAGGGGAACATACCAGGAGAGACGTTAAGCTCTAAGGGGCATGCCTGGCCGGATATGAGCAGTCTCCCTTAAGCTGCCTAACCATCTGCAAATGATATATTCTATCTGCACAGAATCAACTGGTTTCTATTTATCTTTTAGTAAAAATTTACATATTATAGTGACAGTAGGAAAACCATTTTATCAGGAAGTTAAATTTTGCGAATATGCATAGAATGTCAAACTACTCAATTTTTACATTTCAATGTTGAATATCTCGATTCGTGATTTTCTCATTTACATTGAAAAGCGAAGCGGGAACATCCCAGCTTATTGAGTTTTATTAAAAATGAAAAGAGAGTTTCACACAAATTTATTTATCTGCGAACACAAATGCTTATGCTTATTCATACGCAAGATTCTAAACTATATACTGCTATTAATACACATGTATTTCATTGTTACTTTCGCAAACAAATGAATGGTGTATTTTTGGTCCTATGCATGAAAATATTTTGATAATAATTTTTCATTCGCAGGCGAAAAGCCTTTTCATTTTATTCAAAGTAACTTAGATACTGATATAGCAGTTTTTATAACTTTTCTCTATATGTTATACTATGTTACGATGTTGTTTTTCCATTCCACATGTCAGTAATTTTAATTATTTTGTTTTTTAATAAATGTAAATTATAGACACAGAAAAAGAAAATTAAAATTTTGCTTATATATTTTTCATTAAAGTTGCTTTAAAATAAAGTTAACTTCAATAAAAATTATAACTGATATTATAAATTAAAGAATAAATGCAGGAATTTAATGATGCGGAGGAAAAGAACACGGCACCCTCTATCTGACCTGTTTTAATTAAATTTTTATTATTAAATTTAATATACACTGGCAAGACAAATTAAAGGAACAACTATAAAAAGTCATCGAATTTGAATAATTTTAAAGATAAGAACATGAAACTTGCACAAGATCTTTATTTTTCTATGCCTGACATATCTTGAAAATGCAGAACTGCCTATTTCTAGAAAAAAATAAATTTACACAGAAGCATAAGAATGTGTGATATAAGATAGGTATAAGAAAAATGTACTCTTTCAACATTTAAGAGACACACACGTAAAATCACCCGTGGTCACCCTGATGGACATGAAAGCTTTAAGCCGATTTTCCATACTGAGGATTATATTATTCAGAAGTACTTGCGGTAACAAAGTGTATTCATGACGAATAGCTCTACGAAGCTCTTGGAGGGTGTTAGGTGAGGATTTCCAAGATGCCAATTCGGCATTAGTGCGTCCCACAGGAATTTATCTCGGTGATATCTTTTATTTATCTACATCGGTGATAACCGATGCTGTGGTTATAGTCCAGGCAATGGAGACCATATAGGGGCTCTACCTAGCAAAATTCATGGTAGTTCTGGAAAAAAGGCTTACTATATGTTTCTTGGGTCCCTGAATCCGAAATTGTAACTTCCAACCAAAAATTCCTCCAGCAAACCCCCAAATTTTGGTAGCATGCCCCACAAAAGAGGTTTTTATTAAAAAAATAAATTTATATATAGTTTTAGGGAAAAAGTATCTAGAAATTCAGAAAGTAGACAACATTTGCAACAAATTAGATATATGACATTATGACGTAGTATGAAGGGGGACGGGGAACTGCCTCGGAACATGCCTCGGTGCTGCGTGGACTATGTTGCGCAATTCCACTTAACGACACACATCGTTTACATTCGCCCTCCCATCTCCCCTCCGAACTTTCTCTATAAGGTTTACTTTAAGTTTTTTAGGTCTCTGAATCAGAATTTTTAACTTCCCCCCAAAATTTCGCCCCCGCAACCCCCCCCCCCACACACACAAAATAGTTGTTTTTAAATTAAATTTTTTATTGTTTTAGGGGAAAAGTATGTAGAAATTCAGAAATTAGACAAAATATGCAAAAATAGGATATATGACATTACGACGTAGGATGAACGGAGAGGGAAAGGAATATTCCCCGCGCGCTGTTCTCAAAAACCAATTTTTTTCAAAAAATCAATTTTTTGGAGGTTTGCCGGGAGAAATTTTGGTGGGAAGTTACAAATTCGGATTCAGCAACCCCAAAAGCATAAAGTGAGTCAAAATCCAGAACTAGCATTAATTTTGCCAGGTAAAATCCCCTAAAATTCTCCAGGTAAAATTGCCTGAACTTTCATAACTTTATGCACATAGCGCCGAAGAGTATGTCCGGAGGCAGATCTCTCCCTCCTCGTTCATCCTACGTCGTAATGTCATATATCCTATTTGCTGAAAATTTTGTCTACTTTTTGAATTTAAACATACTTTTCCCCTAAAACAATAAAAAATTAGGTTTAGATTTTTTTTAAAATTTAAAAACAACTATTTTGGGGGGATGCGGGGGGGGGGGAATTTTGGGGGGAAGTTACAATTCGGATTCAGCGATCCAAAAAACTTAAGGTACACCTTATAGGGAAAGATCGGAGGGGAGATTGGAGGGCGAATGTAAACGATGTGAGTGGTTAAGTGGAATTGCACAACGTAGTCCACGCAGCACCGCGAAACATTTTCCGAGGAAGATCTCCCTCCCCCTTCATCCTACGTCATAATGTCATATATCTAATTTGTTGAACATTTTGTCTACTTTCTGAATTTCTAGATACTTTTCTCATTAAACAATAAAAAAAATGATTTTTTTAAATAAAAACCTTTTTCTTAGGGGGGCATTTTACCAAAATTTGGGGGGGGGGGTTGACGGGAGCAATTTTGGTGGGAAGTTACAAATTCGGATTCAGCGACCCAAACAACATGAAGTAAGCCACTTTCCAGAAATGCCATTAATTATGCCAGGTAAAATACCCTATTGCCTGGACTATTATTTGTGTCTCATGTTTCGCCGCAGGATTGTTTGCTTATAAAGACCTATTACATTTTGTTCTGCAGTTGCGACCTTTTCATCATATGCGAGTGAGATAGACTAAGATGGGTATCGCACTCGTAGCTTAACTGGTTGAGTACTTGGTGCGCTGTTTCAAGGGATCCATGTTTGATTTCCGGTTTAGACATTTTTCACTCTGTTGGTTCTATGTTTAGTTAGCAATGTGATAAATCACGTATTAAATATTCAATATTTTCGAGCGTAATTCCATTGCTGAAAATTTATTGAAAATTTAATTAAAATTATATTTAAAAATATATATATATATTATATAAGTCACACGCATAAATATTCTAGGTCGGGTAGACCAGGGCTAGTTGGCCCGCTTTTTCTTCTAATATATATTTTTTTAAATATAAATTAAAAAATTTAAATTTCTTTTTATGTTACCACTATCAGTGTACTTTCAGGAAGAATTCACAATAGTAAAACTTGAAAATATTAACTATAACTATTAGTTTAGAAGCTCAAATTGACACTAAGTCGCTTGAGCCAACCTGCCCAATTGCGGGGTAAGCTGACCCACGTCACTTTTTAATGTTCTGAAAGTGTAGAAGTTTAAGAAATGATCAAAATTTTACCAAATCTTAAGTTTTACTTTTTGTGATCGAAACACAATATAGCCACCTAAATTAAAATAAAAATTTTAAATATTAAAACTGTGAGTTATTCAAATTATTAACCTCGACCAAAAATTGCCTTAAAAATTGATTTTACTTCCTCATAAAAAATATCTTTCATACATTATGGAACATTAATAAATTTTAATAAAAGCATGTTAGTTGTTAAAAAATTGTAAATCTTAGAGCAGTGTAATTTAAGAAGTCATTCATCCTTAATTAGGTGATTTATTATAAACACCAGATGGTAAATAAATTATATCAAGGCCTCTGTAAATCTGTTACGTGCAATAATTATTTTCTTTCGTTTATTATGTTTTTCTAATGCATCATTCACTTCGAATTTCTGTCAGTAAAATGTAATAATGCTTCATGATGCTTTTGGTAATGCCAGCTTCTTTGAAATAATGATAATTTGCGTTTATATAAAACTTTAATTCCTAATCAAGTATAAAAAAACACAGTTTGTTTATCAAAAAATATATATATTATTGATTACATTCATGATTTATTATTGGTATAATGAGTTTTAGATAATCTAATAAGTTGGAATATAGCAATGTGCTTGATATAATTATGTTGGATGATATCATTTTTTTTTTTGAACTGCTGATCTTTATTAACGGCTCAGGAAGTGTAGAAGAGTGCTGTCTGCAAAAGAGACAACGTGTCTCTTAAAGGAAAATATATTTTTTGCTAATTAAAAAATTGTTTCCTGAAGCCGCCCTTTTTGTGGATTATGAAGACAGAAACGATTATCTAGTTTCAACGAATCAACCCATGTTCTCAACCCAGGTAAGAGGCTTTCACTTCACAAAATGTGATGTTATTAAAGCATTATTTGTGGCAAACTCTTCTCTGGACGGGGGAACAAGGGGATTTTATTAATAAATGAGAAATATCAGAGTCGGGTAAATATGGATAGTTAGATTTGTTACTTTTAGCGGTAGTATATAACACTAGGACGCCGAACGTTTAGGTAGATTTCGTAAGAATTACTACTCATTGCAATCTCCCATATGATTTTTGAGAAGCTTTTCAGATCTACACCGATAATCACTCCAATTGGTGGTTTTGGGCTCGACACCCCTAGAGCCCAAAACCACCCCCAGTTCAAAACTTTATTTATCTATATATATCCAAAAAATTATGCGTGACATATATTTGATATAATTAAAAATGGCGTCAAGAATTTAAAAAAATAGGGTTTTCAGAAAAAAAAATTCATAACTTCGTCCATTCGTAAGATATCAAAATCACTTACATTTATCATAAATCCTTTTAATATTATCTACAACTTTTGTATTGACAAGCTTTTGATAGGAGATTTTTACAGGAAAAATGTATTAAAAACAAAAAAAAAAGTATGTGTGAGTGTGTGTGTGTCTGGGCGGGGGGAGTGGATTGTTGAGGTTGTATACGGGAAAAAATCGCATTTCCCTTAATCCTTTAAATTCTTGGTGAAATTAGTACTTAACTTCGAAATCTACCTGCGCCTGTAGGTCAAGTCAACAGGGATTTTTCGATAATTTTGAAAGTTATAAATGTTTTGTTCAAGGAGCAGCTGATTTGATTCGGGGAGGAGGTAAGCAACGTTATAACTTCATTTTTTTAAAAGATTGACAGGAATAACCAGGAATTCAATTACTAAAATTATTCCTTAGTATTAATTAATAATAAATTACTTAAAATAATAATAAATGTTTATTAAAATAATTCATTAAATCTATCAAATTTCCAATAGCCCAGAGGCAAATTCCAACGGGGCCCGTGGCAAATGGGCCAACTAACCCCGTATCGCCATTTTTGTTTTTCATAACTGTAAGGAATTATTCTGAAAGTATTTCAATATAAAAACATGTCCTAGAATAACTACGAATAATTATGTATATGAATTATTATATATCAATATTTAAAATGTAATCTACAAAAAAAAAAAAAAATGAAAAACGATTATTTGTAAGAGAGAAAATTTACTCACTTTTGCAAAATTTTGAAAATTCTCAATAATTCTTTAACGGATACTCCGACTTCAATGGTGCTGATGTTGGAGGAGGAAAGCGAAAGAATGCATACTTGGCTGGACTGACAATGTCATCTAACACAAAGCTTACAAAATATCGCGACTGGGCCAACATGTCCCTATGGCCAACTAGCCGCGGTCTATAACGGTGATTTAGTGTACCCAGGTTCATAAATGAACAAAAAGAAACTCCAACACAATACTTTAAGAGACTTAAACATTTATTGTAAAGAACTTTTAATGGAGGGCCGTGAAAAAGTACAGAGGGACGGGGAGAGTTTCGTTAACTGCTCCGTGGCAGAAGCCCACAGCGGGGCTTAATTGCAGTCTACATGGCTCGAGGTCAGGAGCAAAAGCGAGACAGGTTTTGTTACAATTCCTTGCAGCTTGGCGAACATTAGATAACCATATGTAAGATATTTGGCAAAAAACAAATTGGGTAGACAAAACAACCAAGAAGTTTTACATTGAGTTAAAAACTACGCCATGGCGGGCTTTATAGGATTGCTAGAAATAACATTTCCTGCTGTAAGTGAGAGTGGCTAAAGAAATAGCTAACACGTGAAATTACATGCACGTTACAGATTTAACGACAGCAGAAATTAGTCAGCGAGGGGCATGTGGCTTTTATCCGACCACATACAAGGGTGAGAATTGATTATTAATGCAAGCCAAGAGGCTGAGAAAATATGCATTACATATGGTCGGCAGCGATGCGAAAGACATTCACTTCTATTTATTCTTTTATTTTATCTCAACGGAAAATCACTGCGGTTAAGATATATTTCTATCTGTGTGAGAGTGAAAGAAAAAGGAACAGATTGATAAATGATGCATGCATTTAAAACGTACTTTTAATGTATAATTCAAAGTTATAGTAGTGTGAGGGGCAGAGGGAATAAATGAATGCCGACATATGAAATTAAGTAATAAAATGTCAAATTTAAACTAAAGGTTTTATTTAAAGGGGTGGAAGAATAATGACAATTGTATAATGAACTAGTAAAGTTAAATGTTGATTTTTGAGGGGAGAGGAGGTTAAATGAATATATAACGGGAAAGCCATTATACGGTCTACCCTACTAGCTTATTTAAAATTTACTATAAAACTGAATTTATTAAATCAAATTAAGACTAATTATTTTGTTTGTAAGTTGTACAGAGCTACTGAAAAATCGTATTTAGAGTAAAAGAAAACGTTCTCACCTCTATATTTTTAATTTCGATTCAGTAATAATTTTGTGCTGTAAGCCATAATTTACATGGTTTCTTATGTGACATTTTATGTAAATTCATAGTTGAAAGGAATGCTGTTGATGTTTTTGAAGGTTCTTTCCATGAATAACCAATACAAAGATTGCATTAGTATTTATGGAAAATTTACCGCGTTTTAATCATAAAAATATGCTATGCAAGATAATATTTAGTTTGTCTTATTCATGGACGTTTTAAAAATCTGATCTGTTTTTTTTAAACAACAGTGATCGTAGTTGGTTTCGTAAAGCATAACATTTTTTTTATAAAACATGAACACATTTATCAGGAGCTAAAATTGTTTTTCTTATCTATGAATAACATATGTATGGCCCTTAAAATGTAAATCTTTTTTTTCTTCTCATTAATATATATATATATATACTTGTAAATATTTTCCTTTTGACATGCTAATACATAAGTAATAATTATACGACTTGTTTGACCAAACGACCAAAGAATATTTAAATGCTGTTTCTTTTTATAATAAATTTGTTTATTAGTAGGGAAAGGTGTTGTTTCTTTGACCACTTTGCACAATTTAAATTTTCTTAGCTTAACTAATAAAGCTAAATTCAATTTCTTTGTTTTATTATAATCAGTATCATATGGTTTATCATACGTAATTTTTTTCAATGATGTAGTTTTACTTTCGCTATGTTTCATTTCATTTTTGAAAATAATTAACACTGTGGTTAAAGGTACAACACATAGTTGTACCTTTGACCATCAGTGTTTGTACTTCTGACCAGGTAATTACACTACACAGCAATGAAGGAAAAAATAACTTTTTTCAGCATCATTGTAAATAAATTTAAGTTAAATGGATAGAGGACAATGTAAAGCATATTAAGAATTACGTTAATGATAGTATTTTAATAGTTTTGTATTTCACGTTTTCTTATTGCATTTTAAATGATGAAAGTTTCACTCCAAAAAACAAATAGTCTAACTGATCAGCAGAACCACTAGCAATAGTAGGGTTTTCAAGTTTAGTCACAATGTCTTCTGTATCAATATCATAGAGTTATTAATTTTCTCATATAGATTTTTCACTTAAAGTTTGTTTTTTCAAGTATTGGATCTGAAACACTGGATACTTAATATCACAGATTTCTGGGAGAAAATATGTAATAATTTGTTTACTTGCAAATTTTAACAAGAATAAAACTTCCTTTTTCTCAAATTGTTTCTGGTCAGCTAACTCATGATGTTCAACTGACAGATCAAAATCACTTTCTTCTGAAGAAATTTCTGTGTCGCTACCAGATTTTGAACTGTCCTTAGTAGGGAGAAAATTCTTTTTATGTACTTAAAGAAGAGGTTTGTTTGTTGGTTGGTTTTAAATTATCTTACTTTTTATCATTTTAGTTTATAATTTTACTCAGTTATTTTAATATTTTACTATACGACAAGCATTCATTTAAATTTTGATTACATTATTACATTCAATTTACTGTTTAAGAAATATAAACAAAGTAATGACCAGAAATCTGCACAACCTCTGGTCCCAAGCTGTGCGGATTTGAGGGAGCCTACTATATATATATATTTTTTATTACTTATGAACAACTGGAGTAAAAAAATATTGTTAACTAATTTCAAGACAGTTGTAGTAAGTAAGTCATAAAGTTGATATGTTTAGAAAATCTTTTAGGAATATTGTACATTTGACCTGATCAAAGGAACAACAACTGTTTATGGTCAGAGGTACAACACCATGTTAATGCAAATTACAAAGCATGCTACAGTTTTAGGATTAGGATAATCATTTCCACAAGCCCCATAATATTTATAAAAGTCTACAGCTACTATGTCAAATTATTTCTATCAACAAAGACATGGCACAAAAATATTACTAGGCAAAACATTTCAAATAAATACTTACATTTTTATCATGCAAATGGATAAATATTATTCACAGGAATCCTCTTTGACTTGAATAATTCATAGTAGGTAGCACCTGCCCTCTAGTATTGGAACTATGCACTAATTACACAAAATTTTTTTAAATGCTGATAGATGGCGTTACAGCCAAGATGGTCAAAGGAACAATATGGTTAGAGGTACAACACCTTTCACTACTAGTTGGATCTATAATGAATCTTAATTTGATATTTTTTAATTGAAAGTATAAAACAATAAAAAATATAGTGTTTGGGTGCTGAATAACAAAATATTTTGACACACCGTATACGAAGGTGAATCAGAGAAAATTATAATCACAATAGTTAAATTTTCAGGTTTATTGACAATGGCACTTATGATGCTTATGGTCCAAAAATATTGACGTTTAATTCTTCATACATTCAATTAAATTTAATTAGTAGCTGTAGTTATGAAATAACACAAATCGCTTAATGTCGTTGAACAAAGTGTAATTGTAAATGTATCAACAATTGAAAATATCAAATGTATTGAATTTTAACTCAATTTAATCAAAGCTTGATTTAATCAATCAGGAATAACAGCCGGTCAAGTTCTGAAATAAGTAAAGGGCACACTCGGTTATAAATGGCGATGAAGAAGATAAAAAAGGGAAATCTAATATCGAATTCTACAAATCAAAGTGAAAACATCCCACTCTAAAAAAATAGACAAAAAATCCGACTATTATTTTTTTAATTTATTTTTTACGTCAATTTTCTTCATGAATTACTTACATAGAATAAAATATAGTAATATAGTAGTTTTAAATTTTGTGAAAATTTAAAACTGTACATCTCTCCTAAACACATTCCGTTTCGATCTGCTTCTCCATCTTCACTTGGACATGGTGTAACGAAACGAAAACTTTACTGTAAATCACTCGATGAAATTACTTAGTATAAACTCATAATATTCTGAATAACATTTATTTGTCTACACTTAAAAAAAGTTTGGGAGGAACAAGAATTTCACAAGATAAAGAAGTGAAAGACATTTTGCGTAGTGTGAAAAATATCCACACTATTTCTTATTATATACAGATTTTTTAATTCCGTATATTTCGAATAATGTCTGTAAATGTTAAACAAAGCTTTCTAAAATAATAAAATTTTAATGTTTATAACATAACATTTGAAACAATATATAAGAAATTCTCATTTACATTAGATCTACATTCGTATACAAACATTTACAAGATTTTATTTTTATAAAGATTGATATAAAACATTCGCTTTTGAAAAAGCATTTAATTAGAAAAGTTCTTGTATTGAAAAAGAAAAAAAGCCAGACTATGAACAGATGTTCAAAATCTGTTGAATGTGCCGATTAATCATTTTCTAGTTTCCTCAAACAAGTGAAACTAAATGTCTTACCATATTCAGACTAAATATCATAGAAGCAAATTTCCAATTTCATTAAGTTAACATTAACATGAGCGTAAACAACAGACTATAAATTGTAGACCTGTAAAAATTTTTTTAATTTCAAAAACAAATAAATTGTGTTTCATTTTAGGCCTTCTTTACTTTATTCTTTCTAAAGAGGAAAGTATTGTAATCGAAATTTTTTTCGACTTCCGGTTTTTGACAGATTTACAGGTTTTAGATGTGAGAGATACCGAAAAAGATGTTTATACAAAATGTATGTCTGTCGGTCGGCATGTCCTTGAGTCCATATGTTTGTATGTTCACTTTTTAAAATCGATAAATGTGTAAATTTATTCTTAGAGTTGAACCAAATTTCATATATACATTTTTTGGTTACTGCCAGTTACTGTTTACTTTTATAAAGCTTGATATAAAACATTCGCTTTTGAAAAAGCATTTATTTAGAAAAGTTCTTGTATTGAAGAAGAAAATGTCAGACTATGAATAGATTTTCAAAATCTGTTGAATGTGTCGATTAATCATTTTCTAGTTTCCTTTAACAAGTGAAACTAAATATTTTACTATATTCAGACTAAATATCATAGAAGCAAATTTCCAATTTCCTTAACCTAATCACTCCCAGAACGTACGCTGCGTACGTCCTCTCATTTCAGTAATCAGCGACCAGGACGTACTATGCGTACTTTCTCTCATTTCAGTAATCAATGGCCATTACGTACATCAATGCACGGTTTGGTTGTGAAGATTTTCCCGGACTGTGCAGTAGAAATCATTTTGATCAATATCATAAATCTTTAAAGTAAATTCCTGAGTTTTAAGTACATACTGTATGTACGCATATCAGTGTATGTATATAATGTGCAAGTTGTATATATTATTTTATACGTATTATGATAATGTTTTAAATCCTTTAACGACCTTAAATCCATTACTATTATGTCACGGAAGTCATAAAATGATTTATGACAGAAACATTTTACACCGCACAGCCTGGTATATAACCATTCACCAGCGAAATTAAGCCTGGGAGTGAAGTGGTTAAGTTAACATTATACACCGGTGTCCAAAATTAAGGACCAGTCACAAAATGCTAATTTTTAAGTAAGCGAATAATCAAAAGGAAATAATATAATTCAAATAATTACTATCCCTACAGCACAGCTAGTCCATATCGCATCTCATTCATGTCACACTTGGCCACAACTGTCACAGTCACTACGGTGAAGCAAAAAAATAGGAAATTCCACACGTCTCATTATGCGTCTCAAATGATCACTATATGTGACTCCATCGAGACATCAATGTGACTGCTGCTTTGTGACGAGTCACCAGGTGACTTTACAATGTAGTTTCATTGTGACTCTCATGTGACTGTCATTATGAGACTCAATTTCAAAGTCATCATGAACGTTGCATTATGATAAGTCACCAAATAATATCACATTCTAGTCACATGATGGCTTTTTACAAAAGAGCACAATGGTGACTTCACAGTAGTCTCCCTATCACCTGAAAGTCATCAAGTGAGTTTAATGTGACATTATTTGGTAACTCATCACAATGCAGTGTTCACGATGACTTTGAAATTGAGTCTACAGATGACAGTCACATGAGAGTCACAATGTAACTACATTGTAAAGTCACATGGTGACTCGTCACAAAGCAGCAGTCACAGTGACGTCTCAGTGGAGTCAAATATAGCGATCCTTTGAGACTCACAATGAGATGTATGGAATTTCCTGTTTTTTTGCTTCACCGTAGTGATTGGGACACTTGTGACCATTTGTGATATGAATGAGATGTTATATGGACTAGCTGTGCTGTAGAGATAGTAATTATTCGAATTATATTATTTCCTTTTAAGTATTCGCGTACTTAAAAATTAGCATTTTGTGATCGGTCCTTAATTTTGGACACCAGTGTACATGAGCGTAAATAACAGACTATAAATTGTAGACCCGTAATAATTTTTCAGTTTCAAAAACAAATAAATTGTGTATAATTTTAGGCCTTCTTTACTTTATTCTTTCAAAAGAGGAAAGTATTGTAATCCATTTTTTTTTCGATTTCCGGTTTTTGACAGATTTACAGGTTTTAGAGGTGATAAATACAAAAAAAAGATGTTTATACAAAATGTATGTCTGTCAGTCAGTATGTCCTTGAGTCCGTGTGTTTGTACGTTTGCTTTTTATCATCGATAAATGTGTGAAGTTATTCTTAGAGTTGAATCAAATTTCATATATACGTTTTTCTTTACTGCCAGCAGGTTCCTTGTAAATATGGGAGCAATCCGCCGGAAGGTGTTGCTATAATAGCAATTTTTTGTCATTTTTAATATTTTATCATCGCAAATTGTACATATGTTTTTGGCTATTGACGTCAAGTCCCAGTTGAAAATGGGAACAGACTGTTCAGTTCATACAACAACGGGCAATTTGCATCCAGCGAACCTGTCGATTCTCAAGAAGTTGATGTACAACAGAATAACACTGAAGGATTCAAAAGAGCAACACCCTTTTAAAATATTAATATGTATGAGAAAGGAAAAAAATAGTTTGGGATTGGCATTACCGACTAGTTAATATTTTACTATGACATTCGGGTTTCAGGATATAAATATATTTCAATTTTAAACACACATAATTATTTTATTAGGGTCAGAACAGTTTGAATCTTATTATATACATAATATTAACTTTAATAATATTTGTTTAAATAGTATATAAATTTATTTAATAATTCACAGAAAGAGGAGATTAAAGTATGATGAAATTTTAATAGTTTGTCTGAAGAACAAAATCTATTTTCTATAAAATTGAATCTAAATATTTACTTTTTAAATTCTATTATTTTAATAAGTGGAAATTATTCCAGAGAGAAACATTCGCCTTGGATACAATATTTCAAATGAAAATCAAATTTCAAAGTAATTGCTTAATAGGCGCAAAGGCCAACGTAGTGAAAAAGACTCCAAGCCGGGACTCGAACCCGGGCCACCAGTACAGCGCACTGACGCTCCACCGACCAAACCACTTGGAAAGATACACAGCTCGGAAAACCTCTCACTATTACATGTTGGCAAGGCCACAAACGCAGCACAAGATGGAACATCTATCGTGAGCCACCGACCCGGGGCTAACACGAAAGATAATTAAATCCAGCATCAATAGAACTATATTAATAAATGGAAATTATTCCAGACAGAAACATTCGCCTTGGATGCAATATTTCAAATGAAAATCAAATTTCAAAGTAATTGCTTAATAGGCGCAATTAATTAAATGGATTCCATAAATAATAATCCATAATAAAATAGATGTTCCATCTTGTGCTGCGTTTGTGGCCTTGCCAACATGTAATAGTGAGAGGTTTTCCGAGCTGTGTATCGTTCCAAGTGGTTTTGTCGGTGGAGCGTCAGTGCGCTGTACTGGTGGCCCGGGTTCGAGTCCCGGCTTGGAGTCTTTTTCACTATGTTGGCCTTTGCGCCTATTAAGCAATTACTTTGAAATTTGATTTTCATTTGAAATATTGTATCCAAGGCGAATGTTTCTCTCTGGATAATTTCCATTTATTAATATAGTTCTATCGATGCTGGATTTAATTATCTTTCGTGTTAGCCCCGGGTGGGTGGCTCACGATAGATGTTCCATCTTGTGCTGCGTTTGTGGCCTTGCCAACTTGTAATAGTGAGAGGTTTTCCGAGCTGTGTATCGTTCCAAGTGTTTTGGTCGGTGGAGCGTCAGTGCGCTGTACTGGTGGCCTGGGTTCGAGTCCCGCCTTGGAGTCTTTTCACTATGTTGGCCTTTGCGCCTATTAAGCAATTACTTTAAAATTTGATTTTCATTTGAAATATCTATTATTTTAACCATAAATAAATGTATGAATTGATTACTGTGGAAGAAAACAACCCTACATGTTGTATCTCAAAAGTTCTACTTTCCTCTAAAAAAATAATCATATATTGGCGTTAGAAAAGTTGCTTAATTAAGAACGAATGTGCAGTAACACGGCATGGAAATATCAGACTTAGAACAGATGTTAAGTTTGTATGTTGAAGATGTCGATCCATCATTTTCCCGTTGCCTTTGACAAGCCAGACAGAAATAACCCAGCATATTCATAATAAGTAGCAGAGAAAAGAATATTTAATTTCATTAATTTATTCAGCTTCGAACACACCCGGCAAAATTCGACAAGAATGTTATACACTGTGTAAAATGTAGATTTTTAATTATTCTCCAGTATTTCTTGGCACTTTATAAAAGAAACAAAGTATTATCGATTTTATATTATGTTTTAACTGTTAATATACTTTGAAAATTTATTTTAATAGAAATTAATACAAATATCGATTACTAGTAAGCGTAGATTAAAGAAACAAGTAAATTAACAGAAAATCCTACAAATGTAGTTAGCATCGAGTAAAAATGGAAGATTTTATTTTTTAATTTTGATTTAATTTTGTATTTTAGTCTTTAATCTAAACTTCGAATTCATGCATTACTATCAGAGGAAATTTAAAGATAATTTTAACATTATTGTAATAGCAGTGTAATTTACAGTGTAATTGACAGTGTAATTTAAAATGTAATTATTTTGTAACTAGAATTTCATTGTGTTATAAAGTTAATAATATTTCTTCTGCAACAGTATATGCTTTAATTTAATAATTGGTAGAATGAGGAGATTTAAGTATAGTAAAATTTTGTTACTTTGTCTGAACAAAAAAGTATTTAAATCATTCCATGTCGGTACATTCTTTTAATACACTGAAGTATGTGTAACAATGTAATTTTATTCTAACTTCTGTTTAGTTTCAAATATTATTTTATTATTTTTTCCTACCAGTAATTCTTTACAGATGTAAAGGTCGTTATAAATTTCTACTAGAAATTTATTGGGAAGATTTGTGTTTGAAACTGCAGTAGACATAATAATAAAAAGTAATCGTCATTAGCCACACTAATTATATATTTTTTGTACACAGTAACATATTGTGATTTAAAATGAACGTACATGAAATCACATTTTCACTTCATAATATAAAATGACTTATAAGATAAATACTTAACAATTGGTAAAAAGGAAATTTTATCTTGAAAACTTAAGAATAAAATAAAGCTTCATGGTTATTTTTTCTTATTTAATTTTTTTTCTTCTAATTTTTTTTATAACACGGTAAATGATTTTATTACTTACTAAGAACTGAAATTAATTTTACAGAAGTTAATAAAAGAGGAAATGTCTGGACTTCTTTTTTACTGAACTAGTTATTTAAACTTTTTATTTCTTTAAAATGATGAGAATTCCAATACCTTCCTCATCATGTAAACCACTTCAGACATTATTAAAATTTTCAATTTGGTATTTTGCCTCTCTTATCATTCTTAAATTATAAAATTAATATAGTTTACTGAACATAATGAGATTTGTAAAAATATCTTTTAATTAGAAATTAATGGATAAAAAATATTAACTTTAATTAGTAGAATATAAGACGATTCATCAAATGGTTTTGACTTTTGTTTTAGGATTATACTTTTAAAATAATCGACTAACTAGTTAGATGTGACAGTGTATTTACAATTTTAAGAAACATGTCACATATTTATAATTAATATGAAACGGATTCACTTTCATAATTTTATATAAATACTAAACTTTATTAATACATTTATTCATTATTTGTTACTATTACACTAGAAAGCTCCTACATTCTTTTTAGACCCATACACGTGTTTCAGCTTGTGTGATTAAAAAACTACTTATTAGAATTTTCTGAAATTTCAGAACTTTTCCTAATTTGTTTTTAACACACATACCGAAATTTTAAATTAATGGGACTTTTAGTTTTAATGCAGTTAAAGAAAATAATTAATTTGTCCCTCGGGGGTCTTTTTTGAACAAGCATAAATATATATATATATATATATATAGTTTTTGAAAACGCCAATATTGTTTTATTTGTGCTATATAGTTTTAAAAAGGTAAGAGGGGGGGGGGGGGTAACGGAAAGATTATCAGGAGGGAATGAATTTATGAGACATCTGCCACCAGCCAAGGCATAGCGGAAACTCATTTTATTTATTATATATCTCTTAGAAGTAAACAGAATCCATTAGAATCAGTCAGAATCAAAATCCATTTAGAATCAGTTTGAAAATTCATTAGAGAATAACGGTAGTGTATGTGTTATTTAATCGTTATATGAAGATTTTATTTCGATTTCATGGAAGGCTATACAGAAGATGAATATATATCTGATGTGGATGAAGTTGTATCGGAAGAAGAGTATCATTTATCTATTGATAATTCTTCTTCATCGGATGAAGAAATTGAGACAAAAGATAAATTAGTTGGGATAATTAAGTCCAAATATGTATAAAAAAAGCATGGCAAGATATATCCGAGTGCTGGTCGGTTAGAAAGTAGTAATATTTTGAAGCTAATCCCTGGTCCAACTCGTTTTTCAACAGCACAAATAGAAGACAAATCTAGCGCTTTTACAATGCTTTTTCCTAATAATTTGAAATCCATGATAATAAATTTTACAAATGTAGAAGGTGAACGTGTATATGAAGAAATTTGACAGATCTAAATATCATAGATTGTGATGCATACACGGGACGTTTATTGTTCGCAGGTGTGTACAAAACAAGCAATGAATCAACGAATATTCTTTGAGATGATTTCCGGGACGACATTTGTTTAGAGCTGCAGGGCCTCTAAACGAATTCAAAATAATATCTAGAGTTATTCTATTTGATGACCGAGAAACCGCAGAAAGAAGAAAATGAAATGACAAATTTCCAGCGATTCGGAATTATGGGATAACTGCGTAGACATTTTACCAAATCTTTTCAATCTACAAGTATATATAACGGCGGACGGACAACTTGTTGCTTTTAGATGCATGTGCCCTTTTATGCAATACGTGTTAACCAAGCCTGCTAAATATGGTATAAAACTCTGGATTTTGCACAATAATGACCCTTGCTATGTGTGGAATATGCAGCCATATTTAGGAAAACAACCATGAAAAGCACCCGAAAGAAACCAAGGATTGAGAGTATTTTTGGACGTATCGCATGGTTAAGAAAGATATAATACAACTTGTGACAATTACTTTACTTCTTATGATTTAGGTCAAATGTAGCTCAAAAGAAATTTTACAATGATTGGTGCAGTAAGAAAAATTAAATCACCTATCCCTACAGAATTTTTTTAAACAAATGGAAAAGAAAGGCACAGTTTAACGTTTACGTTTACTAAAGATACAACGCTTGTGTCTTACATTAAAAAAAAATACGTCTGTTGTTCTCCAAAGCACATTGCATAAGAACGAGAAAATTCAACGAAGTATTCAAAGAAAACCAGAGATCATGATTGATTATAAAAAAAAGGGGGGCAGTTAACACGCTGGAAAAATGGTAACTACCTACTCTACAAAAAGGAAGGCAAACCGCTGGTCATTTATTGTATTTTGACATATTTCAGATGCATCTGCATATAACGCTTTTGCACTTTATTTCAAAATAAAGAAATTATGGCAAAAATACCATTTTTGTTTTTTTGGAAAACATGTGTGAAAAAATTGTGAAAAAAGGATATGGAGGTAAACGAAAACCTTCCAAGAGGGAATGGGAAAAACAGATGTTTCAAAGTGTGATGTAAACCCGCAATGAAATTACTAGTATTTCACCTAACTTGCAAATTGCTAAGAAGCGAAGAAGATGTCACCTATACAAAAAAAAACGGAAAATAAATGTTGTTTTGTGTAACATGCCAAAAGCATTTGAGTTCAGTTTTCCTTAACAGGTTCAAGGAACAGTCACTTTTAAATATTTTAAAGATTCATTTGTGTTTTTAAGATGTACCTGTAAACAAAATTTTGTAATTACTTATTTACTTTTATTTCATTATTTAACTGTCGTAATAACTGTTGATGAATACTAAAACACAAAATAAATTAATATAATAAACTATTACTTGTAGACTGCTAAATTTAAGCGCGAAACATGCATGGGTGTTTTTGGACCCCGAAGGATCACATCGAATGTACTGCATGAAGAGCGTTCTAGAGTTACGTTTGGAGGTTTCTAAACCCTTTTCGATACTTGACCAGACGGGAGAAAAAAGTAAAAAGACATCACATTAAAAATTTTAAAGCTAAATTCATGTAATTAATGACATCGAAACGCGGTAGGGGTACACAGCTCCCAGATATTGAAAAAAAATCAGATTTGGGAAGTCAAATAAGTGAAGTGCCAAATCTATAATTTTAAATTCTTTTATCGATAAATATTTTAAGACAGATTTACCAATAATAGAAAAGTAAAATCATAAAAAAAAATAATTTTAGGTGATTTATTACATTGAGGAAAAATAAATGAATAAATGTAAAAAACAGGTTCGAGAAAAATAAGCCGGAATTTCGACTGAATTTCAACAGAAATTCAACAAATTCCCAGATTTACAGCCATTAAATTGCATGATGTGCATTATGCATGAAATACACTTTTTTTCATTTCTCCCTATCAGAAAAATAATGCATGAGCAAATGTAGAATTTGAATTCTTTTGAAAGTGTAGTACCGGTAAACTGTAAAATTCCTTATAGTTAAATAAATTATTTGAGCAAAAACATGGCCGCGATGAGTATATCTCTGCGATATACTCATACATAAGACCTCGACTAAATCAATTTTTGTGGGTGTATGTGTCAGGTTCTGAGAAATATCTGCTATTAGAACTGGGGTTCTATATTATTTGTGTCTTAATATATTATATATTGTATGGGCTGTGTATTGGAATTTCAAAATAACAGTCTTTCGTTATCTAAAACTGGATCTAAGCCGGTGAAAACGTATAGATGGTATGAAGGGGGAAAATATAGTGGAGAGGGGTGTGCCCAAACTTTTGAGATGTCTGTGGAAGATGGGGAGATAAAAGCATTCCACGAACGAAGAAAAGAGCTTGGAATGGGAGCCAGGTAGAAAACCCCGGAGGGGTTACGTTGAGAAGGAGCCAGGGGTTGCTGGAAGGTAGTCTCTTCTGCTGGCGAGAGCTCTGAGAGATAGAGCGTAGGGTTCAGTTGGAACCGAGAGCGCCAAACGCAAGGTTAGTCACGGAATATATCTCGTAGAGACAGAGCGTAGGATTGAGTGAGGCTCGGAGAGCTTAGGCTTAGAGCACGTATGTGTTGGGAGATCGAGATTGATCTCCGGAAAGCTAATTTAACGTGTGTAGAGTGAGAGTGATTTAATGTAGTTTAACAGTACACAGCCAGCATTTACTGTATTCGATTTAATGTTGAACCGGATCACCTATATCCGAGTTTGTAAGTGTAAATAGCGTTTTGTTGTTAGGTAAATAGTGTGTAAATAAACTGTTAATTTAGTTAATTGAAAGCGTTGGTTTTCATTTAAACAATCTTTTCAGAGCGTGACCGATATCACGTAATCATATCCGTGGTGGCAGCATATAAATAATAATGATTTTCTTCGAAGTTGTACGGACTAAGAGGAAACTCCGACAAATTGATGGCAGCGACGGGATAGAATCGTCTTGGACCAGTGACCAACGAGCCGTGTTGCAGTGTGTTAGTACCGGAGCACTCAGTGGAATTCTTGCGTGGTAATGCCGGATCGTCGACCGGAATTCTAGAGACTTAAAAACCAAGCGTCGAGTAGAAATACAGAGTGTGTGTGTCCTATCGTCGTTACAGCGAACCGAACTAAAGTGTTGTGCCCTATCGTTGTTGCAGCGAACAGAATTAGTGTTTGTGCCCTATCATCGCTACAGTGAAACAAATTACAGTGTATTACAGCCTGAGTATTGAATATCATCAAAGTGAGTTTAAAGGGTGAAATATTGAGTGCATCGCGGAACTACGTGTGAGCAGAGGAGTACCCCAGCAGATAAAGTATAAGGTAAGGTGTTTTGATCAGTTCTGTCTGCTGACATTCTCGAACCAAATGTAATTGTTGTTGTATAATTAATAGTAATTTAAGATAAATTGTCTAGATAATTTATGTGCAATCAAATAATGTGTTCAGATATGTAGGAGATTTTAAGAGCCATATTTACTATTGTTTTAAGAAAAGGTCATAATAACTTGTACTAATATTGATTTTCTGTTTTTTTTTTTTTTTGACTAATAATGGTAGTGAACAAAATTAATGCATTGTGTTAATAATAGTTGGAAGGAATAATTGTATTTACTTAAATTTAAATTATTATTAAAGTAATATTTAAAGGAAGCAATACTGTTTTAAGTTTGAAGAGTTGCTAACAAACGAGTAATGAACATTTGCTTAGAATTTTAATTGGCTAGAAGTAAATTTCGAGAGAAAAAAAAAAGGCTCACAGTGAGGAAAAAAATAGAAGGTTTAGATCTTATTTGTTTTAAGTGTGAAGACCAGTATTGAATTTGGAAATATTTTATTGAGGATAATTGTAGAAATTTATATGTGTATGTTATACAATTTTTCTTTATGTGTATGTTTCTATTGACATCAATACTTTTATTCAATTTGCAACGCATCAGTATTATTATGTAAATTGTATGTTATTATCTAATTGTATAAAGTGGAATCTGTATTGCATAGTAATCAAATCGAAACTATTGTTTTACCTTTTGTTTTATTGGAAGTAAATTGTGTGATATAAATGGTTGAGGAAAATCAGGTTATACAGTAGGTTAAATTAGAAATATAATACATCGATTATCTGAAAGGTATTAATTAGTATAATAAGTGGAGGTAACTGTACTAAAGTAGAAATTTAGGAAATGTTCATTTAGCAGGTTTAAATATTATTGTAGAGTGGTAATAGTAATCGGTGAATTCATGGCTTTCTTACTGAAACTAAAAAGGGTGGATCTTCAGATGATAGTCGAAGAGTTGGGTGTTGAATTCACGGAAGATGATACCAGATTTCAGCTTAAGAAAAAGATAATGGACAGCGAGGAATATGATGAGGGGGCTATTAAGGAACTATCTAACACTATTGTTGCGGAGCGATTAGAGTGCGAAGAAAAACAGGAAAAATTAGCGCGCGAAAAGCTAGAAAAACAGGAAAAGTTAGAACGCGAAAAATTAGAAAGAGAAGAGAGGTCTGAAAAATTGAGGATGGAACATGAATTAGAAATGGAAAGGCTAAGGGTACAAGGTTCGACAAATAACTCTAATGGGGCTAGGGAATCTAATAATGAAAATAATATAGAAAAATTGATCAAAAGTGTTAAAACTCTGTCTATTAAAGTACCAGAAGGGACTGAGGGATGGAATTTATTTTTCAACAGTTTAGAAAGGGCATTCAAAACTTAAAATGTACCGGAAAACCAGCAGGCCGAAATTCTACTAAATATGTTAGGAGATAAGGCGGATAATTTGTTAATTTATACCACTAGGGAACAAATTGAGAGTTATGAGGAATTAAAGGAGTTAGTTCTAAGGGAACATGAGCCGACACCGAAGGCGTGTTTGGAAAATTTTAAGAAGGATAGGAGAAACCAGAATGAAACTCATGTAATATTTGTATCGCGTTTAATAGCAAAATGGGAAAATTATTGTAAGATTAGGGGTGCTTACTGATATGAAATGGTCAACCAATTAATAATTACGGATAAGTTATTAAACACGTTAGATGAAGAAACCGCATCATATATTGGGTTAACTCAGCAGAGTAAATGGTTAGAAGCTTCTAAAATTGCTAAAGAATGTGAAAATTATTTTGACGCTAAACACAAATCTTATGCGGTTACGTATAAAAGTTTTAAGAGTAAAGATATGTATGTAAACAGTGAAAAAGTGAAACCGAGGTAGGATAGTAAATTTAGTGGTAATTGGAGGCAAAACGGAAGTAATGAGACTAATTCTTTTTCGGGTAGTAAAACTGATTTTAAGAAACCTAGTGATGATTCAGCTCCTAGATGCTTCAAATGTGGTTTAAGGGGTCATTACCAACGTTTTTGTAATAAAGTGGGTAATGAGGGAAATAATAATGCTAGTAAAGGGCGTGAACAGAAAGCGGGTGTAAATAAGATTGTCTTGAAAGGAAATAAAGAGTTACCTAAAGGAGCTATTGTGGCGAGGATATCGGCAAAGGCCGAACAAAGAACTAATGTTATTGGTGAGAAATTAAATAAACTTGAGAAAATTGAAGTTAGTTTAAATGGGCAAAAAACAAAAGGATTGGTCGATTCTGGATGTGAAATTAGTGTTATTCCTAAAGATTTGGTACCGGAAGAGAAATTAAAAGGAGCGGTTAGTATTTATTTACAAGGATTATTTGGTGAAGCAGTTAAATCACCGTTGGTTAAATTACCGTTCGCTGTTTCGCAATTCGGACAAACTAATATAATTCTCAGGAAGTACTTTGCACAGTGACCGGATTTTTTAACTTTGGAATTTATAGTTTGCGAAAACTCCGGACATCATAATTACAAATGAAGGTCATTTTCAGATCCAGAACTAAAAAATACATTACAATAAATTATCAGAAGATAAAAAACACAAATATGGCTGGTTCGTGTTATTGCGCTGACACCTAGGGATTTTTAAATTCAAGCGCACAGAGATACACACAAGCTGATCGTAGTACAACCTCTGAATAACAGACACATCGGAAATTTAGAATTTGTGCGCTTTTCGGATGTGTCCTCTTTTCGGAGGTGCCCGCTATTGAGAGGTAAACATTCACAAATATACAAGTTTTAAGGATCGAAAAAGTGCCCTCAAAATAGAGGCTTCCGCTATTCGAAAGTGTTGGTTAGGGATTTCTGTCTGAATATACAATATACATATGCGCATACATATATCCATAAATAAATTTGTGTGTTTACTTATTTAATGGATCCATTCTGATATCAAATAATTTTTTTAATGATTTTCCTTAAATTATAATTTAATCTACGCAGTGATTATTTATTTGGTTAGTTTTTATGGAACAATTAATCAATCGTGTCAGATACAATGTTGAAATAACATGTTAATTTTTAATTATTGGAAATCGTAAAGAAATGCGTAACAAATAAAACGCCTCAACTCCTTAACGGTCGCACTAAATTACGTTTTAAAAATTCAAATTGATTATTGGCACCACTTTTTTGAAAAAGTAATATTCACCTTATTTAATGATAGATAAAATGATACCATAATAAAGCCAGTTGCACTGTTTTCTAAAACTGGTGGGAATCAAACAATCTGAATAAATGACACAGCCCGTGGATATCACGGGAGCGAAAATTAAGGGGTTGAAAAGATGAAGGTCGATAAAATGGTGGAAATATAACTAATTATTTAATTACTATGCTGCAGATAGTAAAAATGGCAGTCACTAAAGAAAAGATTAAATTTCCCATAAAATCTGTCAAAATAGGAATACTTACATTGTGAAGAATTAGCGATGACCTATGTAAATTATTATTTCATTCTTATATATTTTCATCTTAATTTTATCGGCATAAATATTGAACATAAAATACACTGGTGGACAAAACTTAAGGACGAGTCCCAAAATGCCAATTTTCAAGTGATTTTCAAACGATAGTTTTTATGCGAATACTCACAAGGAAGTAATATAATTCGAATAATTACTATCCCTGCAGAATAACTAGTCCATATAACATCTCATTCAGTTCACACATGGTCACAAGAGTCACAGTCAGTACGACGAAACAAAAAATAAGAAATTCCATACGTCTCATTTATGAGTCTCAAATGACTACTATGTGTGACTCCATTGACAGGTCACTGACAGCTACTTTGTGGCGAGTCACCGTGTGACTTTATAATGTTGTTTCATTGAGACTCTCGTATGACTCTCATCTGGAGATTCAATTTCAAAGTGATCGTTGCATTATGATAAATCAACAAATAATGTCACATTAAAGTCACATGGTGACTTTTCACCACTTTTCACAGTGGTGGCTTTATAGTAGGATCTTAGTCACCATTTTATAAAGTCATGTGACAGAAAGTCACCATGTGCCTTTAATGTGACATTATTTGTTGATTTATAATAATGCAATGTTCGCAATGATTTTGAAATTAAACCTTCAAATGACAGTCACACGAGACTCTCAATGAAACGACATTGTAAAGTCGCCTGGTGACATGCCGCAAAACAGCAGTCACAGTGACCTGTCAGTGGAGTCAGATATAGTAGTCATTTGAGACTCATAAAAGAGACGTACGGAATTTCCTATTTTTTGTTCGCCGCAGTGACTGTTACTATTGTGACCATGTGTGATCTAAACGAAACGTTATATGGGCTAGCTGTTCTGCAGGGATAGTAATTATTTGAATTATATTACTTCCTTGTGAGTATTCGCGTGAAAGGTATCCACCTAAAATTGGCATTTTGTGACTGGTTATGTTTTCACCAGTATATATTCTAAATATTTTATTCTTTAACAAAGTACCATACACGAATAGTTTTTGTGAAAATATACAAGTTTAAATCTCATTAATATTCGAGGTATATTTTTATTTACTGATTTTGTATACGTATATGGAGTTACTAAAAATTGTTTAAATATGAGGCTTATTTTAATGTGCAGATACCTTTTAAGTTAACAGAATTTAATGTGTTTAAAAAAAAGATTTATAAAAATAAAACTATATTTTTTATTTAAATTTTTCTCCCATGCTATTTTTATTTTCATCTTTTATGTAATTAAATTTATTAAACATATTATAATTAGACAATATTTCTTGGCGTTTTTCTGTCTATCTGTTTTGTTGAAATCAATACAGTAGTAGGTTTAATGAAATTAATTTTTAACTGTTACACTATCAAACTATACGAACGTTGTAATTCATTATACATAAAAGATGCTATGAATTTTCTTATGAAAATAAAACATTTAGAAAGCTGCTAATTTTCAATAAATCAAGAAAGAAAAAAAAATTCGAACTAAATCATGAATACCAACAATTAAAAATATTAAGTATTCGACTTACAAAAATTAAACATACCAAAGGCGGAAGTATTTATTTTTGAAACATAGATTTATATAAGATAGACAACTGTAAATTTTAAGCACAGAAACGATGAGTTACAAAATAGTTTCTGACATTATGTAAAGAGAATAATGAAGCTGTTCTGTTAATGCAATTACGCAAATTGTATTTCGCATATCCACGAAATGGTATGCGTCGTAAAGTATTTTCGTCATAATAGCAGCAATATAGATAAATCTAAATGCCACGAGAATTATTTTACAAACTATTAGGATGATATATTTTGTAATAGCTCAAATAATTCTGGTGGATTTTATGTAAGGTATGTTAACTTAGAATTTTACTGACAGAATCGATTTTAATAAACACAATATTCAATTGGTTTCTAACATCAGTGCACATAAATCTATCTAGGTACTGTCACGTTGTAGCATGCATCCAAATAAAACAAACCGGTCATAAAAATCTTTGTGGTACACTCAAAACAAAGAACTACACAACTGTAAAGTTCAAGGTGGCAAAGTTGATCAAATTGGTCAGGGTGTTCAGGTTGATTAAATAAAAGGGATGCGAAACATCTTCATTTTACATTTGTTTGTGTTTTCACATTATATAATAAAGCGTTTCATGTCCGGCATTACTTAAAACATCCTGTAACATCTCAAAATAATAAATTCATTTTTTCAACATATTCATAACAAATAAGACAGAGCTCTAGTACTAATATGGCAGAATGTAACTGCAACGTAAAGAGATTAATTGCAAAAATATATACATGAATAAACATATATCGTTGGAAATGTCACATTCACCTTCAAAAATAGCGAAATAAAATCAAAGAAAAATTTGCTTAAAAGGTGCATTTTATATCAAGCAGGACGGTCGTTCTGCCAAGCCAAGCTGAAAAAAAAATGCTAACCTCGCCAAACAAACAAACGCCAAGAATAAAACGGCAAGACACCGTAACTGCTTATTATACTGAAGACAATTTCTCCATGTTAAATAGACCAAACATGCCAGCGTAAAATTTCCCATATCAAAAGAACCAATCATCGCAGAAAAATAAAACTAAAACCAGAAGGACGTAATGGAAAAGATCTTTAATTTGAGACCAAATGCATCGTCATAAATTAATTATAAACAGAGATATAGATTTTTTTAAATAACGTCGAGATACTGAAAATGACCGATTTATTTTCTTCGTCTCAGCTTATGTTTCAATCGAGGTAGAGACTTAAATAATGGACATAAAAAAGAAAGGATTGCATTTTTGGACAGATATTTACTCAATCTACGTGCTTTTATAAAACTCAGCTTTAAAAATACAAATTTTCTATTCTTAATTAGCGATAAACCGTTAATTATTTCTAAAGTTTACAAATTATGCCAAACAGCGATAAACCCGCCAAAACATTTTAGAAGTCTTATACTATTCTTTTATATTATCCTTTTGCATTGATTTGATCGAAGGAAACTATGGCCGAGATCCAGATAGATTTTTCGCTGTTAGCGAAATGAGTTGGACCAATCAGAAGCCAGAATGTTTGCGAATTTTTGCTGTTTCTGGATCCCAGCATATGTCATAAAAGTTTTGAGTCATTTTCATAATTTAATTTTAAGCTATGAGGTATTCGCTATAGCTTTTTCCTGCATGACCTCAAATGATCTCAAAATGACGTTATTTCCTTCGAACAACCTTCCTTCACGAGGAAAAAAGGCAGAACCGTCATTTTCTTAGTGCCATGGATGAAGTGCTATGTTTATAGAAATCTAGGCTGGGATCCAGATAGATTTTTCGCTGGCGAAACGAGATTCACTAATCAATAGCCTGCATTGCTGCAAACAGCGAAAATTTCTCAAATGTGCAAGCTTCTGATTGATGAATCTCGTTTTGCTAACAGCGAAAAATCTATCTAGATTGCGGCCAATTATGTAGAACACAATTTTGCATTTCCACATCCAGAAAGGTATTGATGTCATAACAAGAGTGCATATTCGAAACTATTAAAGGCAGTGATTCTGAACTCCTTTGCTATACATTTCAATATTAAAGAAGTTGTTGTTTCTATAGTTTTAGTACTTTTCTCCATTGCTCACTCTATAACACAAATATCGAAATTTAACCAACAGTGCTCAGAAACTATAGCGCCTAGAATGTATAGTGTGGAAATCGGCTAACCCTGTAATACTTAAAAAGCGCTAAAATATTGTATCCCTTAAATGTGCAATGATACTGCTGCAATATGCAGATCGCAGCGACATCTGCAGGATAATTTCTACAACTGCAAAATATTGCTAGTCTATACAATGTACTAGTAGCAATACGAAAATCTCGCAGATGTCGCTGCGATCGACACTTGAAATTTTAGCAGTATCGTCGCACATTTAAGGGATACAAATTTTTAGAACTGCTTGGATAGCATATTTCCACACTAGGTATTCTAGGCGCTGTATCAGAAACAACACCATAACAGAGAACCTTTATACATAAGAGTAGTGATATATGCACAGGAGGCATGCTCATTTCAAGTTTTTGTCGAAAGTACGGCAATCCGTTTTCTTGAATAGAGGATGTTCGAGGCTAACGAGAAAGACAGGTAACCGCGGCGGGTCCAATTCTTTTTTTTTTACAGACCGCTGGAGTCACGTGATGCTCGAATTGACCAGTGAAGGTGTGCGAAAAGAGCATCACGTGATTCCCAGCGATCTGTAAAAAAAGAAGAATCAGAACCACCGCGGTAGCCTGTATGTCTCGTTAGCCTCGGAGGATGTTCTATCTGCGTTATGATCACATGGTCAAGGCAAGAACGTCTAGCGTAAAGAAGGGGAGGCTCCGTCTACGTAATGTAAATCCCCGCTAGTCAATGAAACAGTTCATGGCAGAAAGCAGTAGTACACTGTTAAAAATATCGTGAAAAATTACTTCTGTTTTTAAAGCCTATCTGTATTCTGACCAATGAGAACGCTTCATAGACGTTTATGAAGCATTCTCATTTGCCAGAAAATAGAGAACCTTTAAGAACAGAGGTAATTTTTCACGATATTTTTAACAGTGTAGTTTCCTGTTTCCCTTCTTATCAGTTAGAAATTCTTTGGGTTTAATTACCGGTACCCGGTGACTTTTTCAGCCTGGAACCCATGTGCTCCATTAGACGATACGCGCATGGACGATCTCTATTAGACTAGAGAAATAACTCAACATGCATTAGCCTGACGATAATGGCATGCTCGCCTTTACTTTAGAACTTTAACGATTTGTTTTTATCACTTTTACCAATAAACATTTATTGGCCGTATGTCGCTACTTCGTTATAGAGACACGCTTGTTCCTAATTAGATCCCGGCCTTAATGTATCAAAATACGGAGTTTGCTTTCTGTACTATTCCTGAGCTCCGTTATAGCGTCTAGAAATATAGGCCGGGATCCAGGTACATTTTTGCAAACAGTGAAAAGTTAGCAAACATTCTGGCTTCTGATTGGTCAATCTCCTTACTATAACAGAGAAAAATCTACCTAGATCTTTGTCATAGTGTGGAAACCAAGTATTCCTGTAATGCTTTAAAAAGTGCTAACAATTGAATCCCATAAATATTGAAAAATACTGAATGGCAAATGTCGATAGGAGCAACATTTTCTAGATCTTCTCTGAGCGAAACGTTTTCTTTTGAAATAGTTACGTTGGAATTACCATATGTCACTGTAATCGATATTCGTCGTTCAACCTCGTTCAACATTTATGGGATATAATTTTTTAGCACCTTTTTAATAAGCCGATTTCTAAACTATATCTTCTAGAAACTATAGCTCCATTATAGCGTCTAGATTATATGTTGTAGAAATCGACTATCCCAGCAATACTTAAAAAAGCGCGGAAGTATTGAATCCCTTAAATGTACAACGATGTCGAATTCCAAACAGTCGTTTGAATCGACATCTGCATGATATATTTTAAAGAAGAAATAGACATGTGTAATGCACCGCTACAGCGTCTAGAATGCATAATGTGGAAAAGTGCTATCCAAGAACCGCTAAAAAGGTGTATCCCTTAAATGTGCACTGACGCTGAAATTCAGGGAGATGATGGCAGCGACATCTGCAATATATTTTCAAATTTCAAAGTAAACAACGTATTATTACAGCGGATTTGACGCTAAGCACACAGGTCAGTTGTATGTTTATAAAACGTAATATATATATATATATATATATATATATATTGTTGCAGCGTCTAGACCAAATCGTCTTGGAGTTTTGGGAAATGTCCTGCAGATATCGCTGTGATCGACTGACTGGATTTCAGCATCGTTTGAAATTTAAAAGATCCAATATTTTAGCACTTTTTTAAGTATTACTGGGATAGTCATTTTTCACACTATATATTCTACACGCTGTAGCACCGCTACAGCGCCTAGAAGATACAGTGTGGAAAACGGCTATTCCTATAATGCTTGAAAAAGTGCTAAAAACTTGTATCCCATAAATCTCCAACAATGCTCAGCGGCAATATGCTGATACGAGCGCCATCTCGTAACTCTTTTCAATATAAACACTGTGTTTTCAAAAATTATAGAATGTTAAATATCGGAAACTATAAATATAAGATATTTTGGTCTGTTATAAGCTAATTTAGTTAAGGAATGACGTGAAATAGGTTAAAGAGTGCCTTTTAGAATGACTATCGTTTTTAAATCACTACGATGGCGCTACGATCGACATCTTGTTCTTCAGCATCGTTGTACATTTATGGGATTCAATTTTTTAGCACTATTTTGTAGCCGTTTTCCACACTGTATCTTTTAGGCGCTGTAGCACCGCGGTAGCCTGTCTTTTTCGTTTGCCTCGAAATAGATATAGATGACGTCATTTGAACCTGTTCCTAAATTTTGGCCAGCTCATCACGTCCCACGGAGTTAATTATCTGTACACGGCAATGGAAACAAAATAAATCGGTGCACAACTTTTAACTAATCATCGTGTAAAGATGATCCAACTCCGTGTGACTTTTAAACGTCATGAACTGGCCTATTATGTAATGGGTTGCGCTAACACCCTCCCCCCTGTGTCCGCCATATATAGCGCATCTTGCACTGTAGACTGCTAAATGAGCTGCTATCGATCAAAACCAAGAGAGAAAAGGGCAGAAGGGGGGAAAGAACTTTTTTTTTTGGTATGTAGTTTTTTTCACACGGGAAGATTGACATGTCTGCTCCTCTCCTTTCATAGCTTCATGGTGGTGAAATACGCCAATGCCCCCTAGATATTTGAGAAACTCTTGACACGCGTCACAAAAATATCACACAAGGCAGGCAAAGCAAAGAAACAAAATCATTCATTGGCTCGTGGATATGAACGAGCCAATGAATAATTTTTCTTCTTTGTTATGTCTGCTTTGTGGGATATTTTCCTGACGCGTGTCAAGGCTTTCTTGAATATTTAAAGGGCGTTGAATAGGCCGAGATCAAGATAGATTTTACGCTATTAGCGAGATGAGATTGATCAATCAGAAGCCTGCATTTTTGCAAACTTTTTTATGTTTGCAGAAAACATCGAAAAGCCTGCAAGGATGGAGGCTACTGATTGGTCAATCTAATTTTACTAACACAGAAAAATTTATCTGGATACCGGACATTAACTTTGGTTGGTTAAGACGATTTTGAATAAAATCAAATCAGGAAGTCAATGTTTTAAACTTTTCTGGTTAGTTTAATCGAAATCTTCAACGTGTATTACTGAAAACTGAGTTACTGTACTTTGGGACAAAAACTTGAATATGAGTACACGACTTGTGCATATGTCACCACTCTTACTTATAAATGTACTCTGTTATGAGCATAATTTTAAGCGCAGCTGGTTAAATTTGAGTATCTGGGTATTAGAGAAAGCAATAGTGGCCCACCGTGGCTGAGAGGATAAGACACCACGGCGCTAATCGCTTGAGAGCGTAGGTTGGGGCGGTTTCGAATCCCGCCGTGATCTCCACGTGATCTGATATATATGTGTTCAATAAAACAAACGAACAAGCAATAGTGAAAGGTACAGTTGCCATGGAAACAGCGACTTCTTTAATTCCTATAGAAAATTAATGAATAGTTGTAAATGACTTATGTTTAAAATGTAGGCAAATGCTCTGAAAATATAAATGGCTCCCATCTAGTATTTTACAAAAGTAATTTAATATATTCACATGATGTATAAGTTCATGCAACTCTTAGCTAATGAAAATTCTGCAACAAGACTTATGTAGGTAGACCTTTTCAATGATTAATTCAGAATTCTAAGAAAAAAACGAAGTTCTTAAGCGCTCTTCCTCACCCCTCACCCCTCAAAAAAAAAAGAAATACGATAGAAAGATATAAGTATTTGGATAACTTCAGTATTCCTGTGATCTTTTGTCAGAGTTTATAAAAGGTGTCTGGGTATTAATAAAAATATAAACAAATTTGACAAACGATAAGACTATAGATCTCACGCAATTTTTAACTGCAAAAATTTAATTCTGATGTTTATGCGGCTTTAATAATAGACTATTAAAGATAATCAATTTACGGGAATTTTTATACGAAATTATATTTTTACATTTATGCAAATAGATATGGATAAACAAACTTGAGTAAAATTGCATATTTATTCCTTCTTCTCTATAACACGATCTAAATGAAGATGAAGTTATATGTACAGTTTATATCTTTAATTTTTTAGATTTTTTTATCAAAAATGTTTCATCATCATGTCTAGAATTGCTAGATTTACTTCTTTAGACAGATCTTCGATTCTTTAAATGCCTGCAGGGCTTCATTCTCGGATTATCCGTAGGTATTTGTAAAAGTAAATTTATTTTGCAAAACCGTCAGCAAAAAAAGTTAGAACAAACAATTAACTGACAGACTAACTGTAAATATATATTTTATTTTGACTCTATTTGTTTTTTACTAAATTTTCATCCTTCATAGAAATTTTTAAGGAGATATAAATTGAGAAAGACAGATACTTTGAAGAAGAAATTGACTTTCTTTACTTTTAAATTATTAATTACTCTAAAAAAACGAATAACAGTTAAACAAAATGTATACTATTGTGTTTGTTCCCTTATAACGGCTATACAAGGACTAATTTTAGCGAGTAGAATTATTTCAATTATATATAATCTGTTTAAAAAAAGAACTGATATCTACTAAAAAACAACTTTTCAAAAGTAAAAGAATAGAAAAGAAAAAAGGGGAAAGTTGTGGCTAAAAAATAGTGTGATATCAAATTTCCAAGCTTATATTATGGTACTTATTTAACATTTTTTAATTAAAAATTTACCATACATAAGTCGAGTACCTAAGTATGCGTTGATAGAAAGCCTTTTCTCCTTTACTAAATACATCATAACGTGTTTCTGAAAATTAATTTTTTTTTAATTATGCATGATGGGCTTGGCGACCATCTTTCCATATTTTACACAAATTTCTAAGTAGACAAGCTCATAATATGTTTGCATTATTAAGAATTTTGAACTTCTAGTTTTGGCTACAGACAGAAAAATTAAGAAAGTCTTTTATTTTGAAAAAAACAAATTGATTTTTACTGCTTTAACTAATTAATTAACTCCCTCCGAAAAAAAAAAGAATCATAAGATGAAACCTCAAGTTACTTCAACTTTATTTTAAGACACAAATTTCTAGGCACTTATTTCCATAAATTAAAAGCATAAAATGTTTGCTTTAGCAACAATTTCGAATTTCCGATATTAACAATGTACTTGTGTGCTTAGAAATTTGTGTAAAATATGGAAAGATGGCCGCCAAGCGAATCATGCATAATTTAAAAAAAAATAATTTTCAGAAACACGTTATGATGTATTTAGTAAAGGAGAAAAGGCTTTCTATCAACGCATACTTAGGTACTCGACTTACGTAAGGTAAATTTTTAATAAAAAAATGTTAAATAAGTACCATAATATAAGCTTGGAAATTTGATATCACACTATTTTTTAGCCACAACTTTCCACCCCCCCCCCTTTTTTGGGGGGGGGGGTTCTTACTTTTGAAAAGTTGTTTTTTAGTAGATAAAAGATTGTATTACATAGTATAATTTTTTTTTAATGTTAAAAAAGGAGTTCTCAATATTCTCGCCGAGCTCTTTCAATCAACATCCTGATCATCTAGATGATCAAGGTTTTGTTTGAAAGCGCTCGGCGCGAATATTGTGAACTTTTTTTTTAACATTTAAAAAAATTATAATATGTAATAACATATTTTATATTGTGACATCTCTTATATAAAATGCACCTTTTAAGCAGACATTAACTGTATAAAGTTTGTAAACATTTGTCATACAGAAGCGTATTTCGTTATAGTTTGCTATAGAAATATTTACTTTCTTAAAATGAAAAAAAAACGTTAGATACCTTCAGCGTCATTTCCCTTCCCACTTATAGCGGATGCAATTATTTTAACAAAATTTACAATAATGCATTATAGTAATTAGAATTCTGATTATTTTTACTGATTACACTGAATGCTGATGTGGATTCTTATTTTCCATTTTCTTTCATTTTGGACTGATAAAATAATATAAATATATATATTCATTTATGAAACTAAGTATTGCTTGTCAGTTTATTGAAGACTTGATAAATTTAGGCAACTGCTAAATTCTGTATCCTGAATTTTTAATTAAAAAAATTGTGTATTCATCAAAATATGTTCTTTCGGCTAACGTCAGACGAGCGTCGTAGAACAAACGCCAGAATAAACGTAGAATGAACGCCAGTTCAAGTGGGTGCAAAGAACTGCTAGGTTGTTCACACAGGTGTTCGAGACGTCGGGCATCAAAATCTACACATGCCGTCATGCTGAACTAACGAGCTTCCCCCCCCCCAAAAAAAAAAAAAAAAACGGTTTCTTTCTGCGTACTGGCGTCTACTGTTTATGATATTCTGCATACACTAGCATCTATTCCAATTCCATAAAGTAGTTACTTTTCAGCTGATAAGGGACTAAAACGAAAAGATTATTTTTCGAAATTGATGACTAGATGTAAACTCTTAAATAACAACTGTTTTTCATACTTGTACAATGTTTTTTCACTTCATAGGAAGGACAACACGGGTGGAACACACATTTTTATAAATTTTAACTTAGTTTTATTTTAAAAAGTCATTTTACATTAAATAAAGTGAAAATTACTCTTCAAAAATTGTAGTATCCAAAAGATTTTAATAACGCAGAAATAAATTGTTCCAGCCCGAAAGAATCTGCACATAGCTAAAAGGGAATACAAGAAATAGGGAGATTTTATATTGAAAAATTCGTTTCATTTTTATTTTAACTATTTACACAATTTCTTATTTTCAGATTTAAAGAATTGGAACTGAATTACGTATAAAAATTTCATAAAGGGAAGCGATATTTGTTTTGTGAAACCCAACAATCTATTTTCCTTTCTAACAAGGAAAAGTCCAGACATTCGGATCATCGATTTGCCAAATACAATTTTGTTTAGTAGAAAGCCAAAGATTGAAAATAGCCTTGAACAAATTAGTTTAAAATTCTCAGAAATAAAACAAAAGATGAATTTTTAAATCGTGGAAATTCTGTTACATATAGAAATTTATTTGTCTTCGCGAAATAAGTACTATTTTCAAATTGGTCAAAATGTATTATACGCCATAAAAACCTTACAAACAAATAGATATGTTAATATTTGTGATACGTGACAATAGGGATAAATTATACAAAATATTTGTCCATTCTGTCGATAGAAAAAAATTAAAATATACCATAAATATTTTAGTCATTAGAAAGCTAGATAAAAAAAACAATATATTTAGGATTTTTGAAAAAGTTCTGAATATTATCCCTTGTGGAAACGGATATGCTTCCATATTTATCGATAGTCTGACATTTATCATGAAAAATGAAAAGCAGGTGATAAAACATTTTAAGCTGAAAATCTGAAATAAAAGTTAAAAGCGCATTTCTTATAACGTATAGACGCAACACAAGAACACTGACCTTTTGGCCACAGCGATCCTCTCTATAAAACATAACACAGATATATGGGGATATAACTATGTTTAGAAGATTTTAAAATTCATTTAAAAAATTATATTTAGAGTTTGCATCTAATTACAAAAAGTGTATTTTCCAAATTTGGTCTACTATAAAGTTAAATTGTGTTATGTAATTTGATGACAAAAAAGTCTGGCACCTTCCTTGTTTGTTTCCTTTCCTATTATTTACTTCATTGAAGAGCACATTACACGCTCACATTTGATACTTTACTTTATTTTATATTATTTATTTATTTCGGGAAAATACTCAAAAAGAATCGATCAGAATGACATGGTGCGTGTTGTTGAAAAAATGATTTCCCTCTTTGAATAAAACATTAAGTGTTGCAGTTGACAATTATTATGAAAAATGAAAAGAAGGTGATGAAACATTTTAAAATAAAATTATATTAATCTACATCTAAATTACCGATGTATTTCCGCACTTTTTTCTGTATAAAAGCATATGCAATATATGCAATTCGGCAATTCAAAAGCATATGCAATTCGGAAATATAAACCCCACTATATAACGTTTTATTTCAAACTTCTTTTACTATTTACTGTACTACTATAAGACTCTTACCGCTACTTTCACTGTGAGAGAATATTTTATGTAAATAATAATTAACGGTTCAGAATGCGACTTGAGTACCATGGCATGAAGTAATAATTTCGTATGAGAGTTCATTGCTAATAAAAATAGATATTTTGTTTTTGATATCTTACCACTTGCTGCTTAAATGGACATTAGTCTGTCAGTTGTCGTATGATTTTCATTTTTTCCGTCAATGGCAATTTTAAACAGAGTCATAGAAACTGGAATTCGCAATTAGATGAAAATAATTTATTTTAATCTATCACTTTTCTATGCATAATGATAAACTATTATTTTTTTATATAAATAATAAATTTAAAATTGTTTTGTGGAAGTATGTGAAAATGTATAGTAAGACAACAAAAAAACACACTGATTACAATGAGATTTCCTACCCATGTTTATCCTTCCTGCTCATCCGAACACTAAAAATTAGTATTTTCTATCTCTTTAAACTATTGCTCCATTGACAAATCTTGCTTACTTTGAATTTACCATTGAATATTCGGACAATGTCTTTCGATTTTTCCGGTTGATGAAGTAAATGATATCACTTATCTAAATTCACATTCAAGATTAAGGTACCTGAACTAAATAAGATCACATTAAGATGGGATGATCACAATAAAGTGGTTTGAGATCACGATAAAGTGTGTTAAATCTTAATTAACATTTTAAAAGTTATTCGATGTATGTGATATTTATAAACAATTTTACCATAATTATTCATGGATACTCCTGTCGCTAATTTTGCCTTTGAGATTGGATAGCAAAAAAGCCAGATTAAAGTGGCCATAATTTTGTAAATACATCATTTAACTTTAAATAAGAGATATTTTCCAAGTGCTACACGAAAATAGAACAAAACAAAGAATTCTCATTATTATACAATATTCCGTGTTTGCTTTATTTACGAGGATGCCGTTTTGAACAGACAAAAGTGCTTCTACCAATCAACCAAGCCATATTTAGGCATCGAATAACCATCAACGGTGTTATAGGAGTATCAGACTTAACATTTTATCTGTTATTGGGTACATTCATACATAGTTTAACAATAATAAATCATGCATCACACTATTGCTGTTTAATTCTGCACATCAGAGTTCATAAAGAAAGAAACTTTAAAGTAGTTTTATTAGGAGTGTGTGTTTCAATAAAGCCATAATGCTCTAAATACATCATTCAGCTTCAATTAACAGATATCATGGAGATACTCGACCAAAATAGAAACAAATGAAGACTTTTTTTATAAAACAATATTCTGTGGCTGTTCTATTTACGGGCATGCAGTTTTGATCAAACTGCTGATTCTAACGGCTCTTCACTTTATTCACATATCTTTACCACCGCTTAGATATACTCCATGATTCTCCACAAATATTGACACAAAAATAATTCAATTGTCTTTGGTAAATATAATATACCATGAAAATGAAGTGTCTTTTTAAAAGTTCAAATCTTATACTGCATGGTCTTATTAGATTTTTTTCGCATATTTTACGCATCTTTTACATATTTTTCACATATTTTATATATTTTACACAAACTGAACTAAAGATACGGAATACTTCAATATAGGTTCTCAAAAATACTTATTTCTCTCAAAGGTAATACAAACATTATAAAATTAATAATTCATTTATGGGGATTTCATATGAAAGTTTACTGGCTGTTTTTAACATGACTTGTTGAAACATTCTATGGTCAGAAAATGGCGATATCAGTTCTGGTCTAGAATATCCCCACATGCCTAGGACACATAAATTGTGAGATATATCCTGTCACTTGCCGGCTAGAAACCGATTATTATAAGAAATAATTTGAGGGCCTTATGATTAAGGTCTTATTTGGCTGTAGTGCCTTAAAATAAATTAAATATATACAAGGAAGATATTTCTTGTTCAATTTATTAATCGCCACAATAAACATAGTTGAAAGTCGGGCCTTTTTGTATTTACATTATGTGATTACTACCACTTTTTTGAAATAGTAAATTTTGCTTTCTTTTAGCCTTATTTAGTCTGTCATAAAATAGTTCGAATATTGTTATTGGAAAAAAAGTGGTATCAATCAAGCATTCTGAATAAAAGCAGAAACAAACTGACAATAGTGGCTGAAAGCAACACAAATCATTAGTATAATTTTTGAAAAAATTAGCGTATTAAAATGCGTGTATTGAACAAATTTTTAAAGCGAACGTATTAAATATAAAATGAAAAATATTAGTTATACAATAAAATTTGTAAACTGTGGCTAAAAATAAACATTTTCTGGGATAGGTAATTCTATAAAACTACACATCAAAATCTAAAGAGAATATCGTTTTATTCAAGGGAAATATTTCATGTTTTTTCTTTGAAATATTTAAATAAAAAGGAGAAGAATAAACAGCAATAAAATAAAATATTTTTTTACCCAAATGCATTAATTCTTTAAAAGCATTTTTCGATATTGAAATCTTAACACTTATATTTTATTCAGTGAACAAACTATGGTTTAGATATCACTTTCGCTATACCGAGTCGATTATACTTATCGAATTCTGCTCTTAAATTAAAACGAAACTGTAACATCTTCACTTAATGGCCATCATTTAATAATCGATAAAAGGTTTTTCAATCGTTAACGGTATCTTTTCTAATGTAGAAATAGATTTATTGAAAACTGAAAAACTTTCAACTTTTATTTCATAATATTGATAAGCAATGCTTTTTATTGCAGTTTAAAATTGTTAAAGATGCATTGCTTGCTTTAACATTTTATCGTATACTATTTTATACAAATGTTGCGCTAACTTTTAAAATGATATAAAACGATGATAATACTAATACTAAAAACAACTATCTGAATAGAAACCGCTGTAATTAAATGACATATTTTTGCCGCCGATGTCTCTGAAAATGAAATCATTTTTTCTTCATCAAATTCACATTTTTGTTATGTAACTTTACGAAAAGGCTAGGAAAGCATAAAATTTGGAAAGTGACAAGGACTACTGATGTATTAAATTATGCAAAATAATATTTATTAAAATTGCATAACTGAAAGAAGTATATGATATTTACTTAATTTAAAGGATTTAAGCAATATCTTTAGAATTTTGGAAGTACAGTAGAACATCGATTATCCGAAGTAATTGGGACCAACCCTCTTTCGGAAAATCGAGAATGGTTCCTTTTGAAGATTAAGGAGAACTATATGCCATATTTCTTATTAGGGTAACAAATGCTTAATAAAAATAAAGCAATAGATAAATAGAAACAAGAATAAATTACCTGAATTTTAATTTTTATATTAAGTACATTTTACATAAAACGTTTGAAAAAATATTTTGTTCGTCGCAGTTTCGATTACCTTTGCTTTGAAACTCTATCAAGGAGTTTTTTAATATTATTAGTTCACCAGTATCACAATTTTTCAGCTGCTTCAGACATGCCAAAACTTTTTCAAAACATTCAAAAGCTTCAGAATTGCCAATGTGTTTGTTTTGTTCGTTCACTCCGCAGCTTACGGGAGCTCAAGTTAAATTCAAAGGGACTCAGAGAAAAGGGATCGAAACTACTTATATGTACTCGTAGTTCAGAAAGGATCGCTTGCACACAAGGAATATGATAGTTAAAAAATAATAATAATAATAACAATAACAAAAACAAAAGCTTTCAAAATTTATTTTCACACAAGGAATGCGATAATAAAAGAAAAAAATCTTTATAAATGGATTTCGGTTAACTGGGTGTTTCGGTTAAAAGATTTTCGGATAAAAGAGTTTCTATTTGTAGAATTTAAGAAGTATTACCGCACACAATCATATCTAACAATGGCTTTAGCTATATGATTTCAAACAGGTTTTGGAGGGAAGATTAATTTGTGACATCGTTGTTCTTTTGTACCAGGTCGATGAAAATTTATTTACTGTTCACTTCTGTGTGAGTCACATTTTTTTTAAGGTAGCGCATCGCTTCTATTTTGCGCTCAAATGACTCATTGGATATAATTAAAATTCAATCATTGGAAAACGTGGCGTTTATTAAACATTCCTCTTCAGTATTAAAAATATTATGTAAACTACTTACAGACGTATCAGTTCAGATACTCGTATAGACCTATGTTATATTAATGTGAAAAATAATTAGTGTATATAACATAAAGTTTAAAATTATACTGATCATGAAGGTTAATTTATTTATTTTAGATGTTTTTCTAAAACATTTTCAATATTTATAGAAAAAAATTTAATAATATTAATATGTAAAAATTGTTATTGTGTTTGTTTGCTTGAATTTATTTGTTCTATAGTATAGGGCACAACAGTTTTTCTCGTTAAATTAGGTTAATTTATGAGAACAGACATGAGGCATAATTTCTGAAGGCTTAATTTTAAACCATTTGTAGTTACATAGACTTGTTTGTATCATATGTGTAAATTTGCTTGCATTTACAATCAACGAAGTTATAGGAACAATTACCGCTCACATCAGGGATAAATGCATTATTTTTCGTTTACTTTGTACGGCATGGTTGTGAAATACCTAATATTCACGAGACGTATGGTTAATGCAAATTACTGTTTAATTAAATATCTTTATTTAATGTATTGTATTTATCTGCATATTGTTATCTACATCCTTGAGTTATGGATACATTTTCTTATCTCGGGGTTTAAAATGAGTACAGTGTATAAAAAGAAATACCGTAGGAGAAGATTTTATCTATCAGAATACAGAAAATACAATAAGGAGTTAGGTAGCTCAGAAGCTGCAGAATTTATGAACAAAAGTTAATCTCCTGTGATGATCTGTCATGGGCTAACGGTCGAGAAGGACAACCTGGGATATCCCTTCAAAATACAAGTGGAAACCCCGGGAAAGAAGGGGAGAGAATAGAGGAGAATCTGTTTTTAGTTGAAAGTTGGAGGTTGGAGAATGTTAGTAGCGGCACGTAGTAGTTTTATGAGAAGTGTACGTATATGCAGAGAATTCGTGCAGACATGTGTTGTCATATAGTTGGACAACACTACCTGAGAATTGTAAATAGAAAAGGGAATATTGTATTCTTAATAATGTAAGCTATTGCGTAGATAAGGCCTAACTTAATGTAGTGTGGAATCTGCAATGTCCGGGCATATTAATGAAAATATTGTGTTTTATTGATATATTTAAGTATATGTTGACTAAATCTTCAATTAATATTATTTGCAGTTTTCTAGTGACTGATTCTCAACCTTCTTATATCGTTTCCGGGATCGTGCATCTGTACAAGGGGTTGCAGCATGCCCTTTAAAGATTACATATTGATATCTTCACGAGTGTTGTATTACAATCGGCATGATAATTAACACAACATCGGAAGCGCCGATTGTAATTTTGTAATTAGTTCCAGTCAATCTATAAATTTAGCAGTAAACGTGAGTACAATAATATATGTAGTATGTATATACTACATTGACATTAAAAAAATGAAATCATAGAACACAAATATATCATACATAAAATACAATATCGGACAATTCGAAATGAATTAAAGACTTAAAAAATTAAAAGGCAGGATACAGTGTCTGGAGCATACATTCAAATTGGAAATTACAGAATATTTAAGTAATTTTACTTGTATAGGAAAGTGAAAGTGTAATTGAAAACAGTTATGACACTGCATCACCCACACTCTTAAAGATTCGTTTATGTGCGTCTTTACTTAACCGACTATCTTTCTCATATAAACTTTATTTGCCGAATTATTAACACTTCTTAAAAAGTATCATACTAAAGAAATACATAATGTATCTATTATGCATAATGATTTATGAAAAAAAAAAAACACGAAAATTTCTTCACACAAATATCGAAATATGAATATTCCAATTATGTTTTTTTACCTATTATCACGCAGAAAAGGTGGTTATTTGAATATTTAAAAATATTCAATCAAAATAACATATTTGATTTTTCTGCAAATAAATCTCTAATGTAAAATTTTGTACGAAAAGTAGATGTAGTCATCAGGAGAAAAAGAAAAGGCTAATTTTAGAAAAATGGTGTTACATTAACAAAACAAAGGCACTTTTAGGTGCCTTTCTCGATACTCAATTATTCATAAATAGGGGAAAGAAGAATATGATAACGAAGTAGTAAAAATGACAAGGGAGCACTTGGACTGGTGCGCCAGAGACGTTGGAACTTTTTGTAACTCGCTACCAAAAAACTTCTTCACAGGAACCTGTGATTAGCTGTCAGCCGAAGTTCAATTTTTAAGTGTTTTAACATGGTTTTGGACCCGACAGTGGAGAGACATACTCAACTTTTATACATTATTTCAAACATTGCTAAAATATTCACAAATTGAATCTCAAAATGTAAAAATGCATACGAAATATAATTTGTTTTTCATGGAGGTTGTCTTGAGAAACTTAATTCACACAAATTTGGTGGTGGAGGAGGCAAATGTGGAACATGATAAATAGGTGGGCGGCCATGAGAGTTAAAATTGCTTTAGAAATAGGTAACATCGCAAGAATGAATTGTAGTTCCTGCAATTCATGTTAAAACTTTTGACTGATACTGATTGTAATGTTTCTAATGTAGATAAAACCGGTCACAGACTCTGGAAATATGATTTTTAAATATGGATTGTCATTTTTCAACAAGTTCTGAATAAAATATAAATACGTAAGCGGTGTATTCAAATGCATTTAATAAAGTATTATAAGTACTTTGATAATCATTTTGATCTAAAATAACTATTGTTATCTTTTCGTCATATTACAACTCTTCATAGTTATTTTTCCTTCTAAACACTAAGTTTTTTCTTCTTTTGAGGACAGATAAAAACATTTAAGGAAATTTTTTTTTGGAGAAATGTGTATCTGAAGGTGTTTCATATCAATTAATAATTTTAATCTACTTTCTGTGTTCAGGTATATTCTTGGAAGCTTAAGATCGTCTTTTTAGACATCTACACTGTACCTATTTCTGATTTTTTTTATTGTTTAATAATAATGTATTTTAACAGAAATTTTTGCACTAGTTTTTTTTAAAGGATGATAGAAATAATGGAGTGTATATGAAAACACTGAAATTATATTCACGAAAATTAGACACAGAGAAAATCTATTAAAATATTCCCTCAAGAAGTATATATTTTTTACGCAGAAATGTAATGTTAATGTCCTCTTGGACGTTCACATATAAAAGGGTAATGCTTTTATTTGTGTGTGTGTGAGAGAGAGTATCTGTGGAATTAATAATGCTTGCGATTTTGTAAAGAAAACATAAAAAGAAAATGTTTGCACTTCACTTTTTATAAATGCAAATGTCTTCACTCGGGAATGAAAAATGTGTTTTCAATAATAGTAGAATTGGATTGCAGGAGGTGCTTATATTTATTTTTAGCATAAACATTTAAAAAAGATTTATGGAAATGTATTACGTAGGGAAGGATGATATAAATGCAGGGAAAATATGAGATGGGTAAAAATTCATTCCTAATATATGTTAAAAATATAAAGAATAAATGTATAAGGAATAAGTATAGAAGGAAAATATGTTTTTTACTTCTAACTTATTGTATTTTTAATTAACTTATTGTTATCATCGTCTTTTATTACATATTCAGTAAATAAATTTATCAATAGTCATATGTTTTTTCTTTTTGAAAAATACATTCACTTTAAAGTGCTCATAATATTTTGACTTCCCCACACTAAAATTCTCTTGTGTAAAAGAAGTAATTATTTGAGATAGTTGACATGTCAGATCGAACAAATAATGTTCATATTCATAATCCATTTACAAATTGTGAGACGTTTTTAGGTCCATATTTTCAGAAATGCGTTATTTTACTCCAAATGTTATTTTGTCTAAAAAATCTGTTTTTGTGTCTTTATCTCTCTCTTCATAATGTTTCAGACTTTGGTCTTTAATTTCAGTCTATTCCTGTTGTGTGCTGATTCATATAATGTAACAATCATATATCTAGATCTGTATATAAATGTCCATAGCAAATACAGTAACTTTGTTATGCTGGTCAAGGAATAATTTCAATTAAATATTTCTTAGAATATTTTAAACCTGAATGTGTGTAACTAAAAATATCGACCAAATTGTCTTAAACAAAATATCAACTGAACAATGGATGAGCCACTTGTGATCCAAAGTCATACCGATAGCTAGTTTTTGAAGATTATTTGAAGATTTGAAGATGTGATTGAACGAAGTGATGATGAGATGTGATGAAAAGAGATTTTGAAGATGTTGTTATTAAAGCAGAAATGATGAAAAAAAAAATCTATGAAGATACGAGTATAATAGAACCAAGAGCGGAAATATACAGTAATCATGCTCGAGATACCTATGATTCCATACCTATAATTCCGTTCTTTAGCTTTAGAAACATCAAAAACTAAAATATTTTTGAGATTTAAAGAAATGTCTATAAATCTAAAGTCTCTTTTGGTGCACCTGAATTTCGGATATGTTTCTGAGAAAATTTTATTGTGTAATAATAAGTTTTCACTAACTATATATCAGTTTCTAGGATGCTATCAATTCTCCGTAAAACACCTTCAGCTGCAAAATTGAACTTAAGCATGCAAAAATAACAAAATAATATTAATGTAAATGTTGTCACTTTGTCAAGCTCTTCCAAAATGTATGCTTCGATATCATCTGTCTATCATTCTGTAAAAGATAATTGAAAGATAAGTAAAAGATAAGAAGTAAAAGATAACATGAAATTTTTTTGAGAATATCATCCGAAAACACGATATTCTGGTTTGAAAAAAAGTAATTAATGCATTATAAAAAGTACATGTATAAGATTCCCAAAATCCGTAGTATCAAAATAAACTTTTTTTTTTTATAAATATTACTTTAAATCTCGAATATATTTCTTTCTAAGGTTTCTAAAGGTAAAAAGCGCTTTTTGGAATCGTGAGTTACTCGGAGACTGTTATTAATTTAATACGTTATCTATATTGTATTTTTCCAAATTAAGGATTATTTGTCTTCTTTTAATGTTTAGTGATATGTTAAAAATTAATGATCACTTAATACTTTTGGTCTAGTGTGTACATAAATCAAGATTATAAATGTCATTGTATAAAATTCAACATGATGTGTAACATTTTCTATCAAAACAAATGTTAAATTTTATCTGTGAACAAAAGCAATTTTATGTTGTTCATTGAGCGATATACAACACTAATAAGTTAATATTGAAAAATATCCTTATAATAATTTAGATGAGACATATTTTAAATTAAAGTTTTTAATTAATAATGTTGAAATTTATAGATTTTATAAGGTTTTAAATACCTGTATGTGCATGGATGTTATCAAACTTTCAAAGTGTCTCATTTTTTAAACATCTGCGTTGCTCTCAAGCACTAAATAAAAATAAAAATTTCGGCAATAACTTTTTCACAAGTTTTTATTTTCTTTTTTTAAGTGGAATAGAAATTGCATAGCATGAAAAAATCCAATGTAAAATATATTCAATAAAGAGCATAAACAACAAGTTAAAAAAAATTCAATATATTCTTTAAAAGGTTAAAAAAAAGATGTTAAAAGTCTTTTCGCTTAAATGTGCATTTTTTAAGGTGACGATTATTTTCTTGAGTTCTTAATAGTGTTTAATATAAAACGGTACTGGTTTTTCTAAGGGCTATTTCTTTCTTAGGTAACACTACTTGTATTTTCATGTAGAAATGCAAAGATATGCCCTTAGCCTTTTTAAATTAAAATTTTTTACCAAAGTAACTGTACAACAACACTAGATTTAGTAATAAGAAATTTTCGATACAAGATGTGATTTTAAACATAAACTACATTTTATGATTTACATTGAAGTATTTCCAGTCAATACGTCATTTAAAATTTATGAAATATATTTTAATCTCACCATTATTTAAAATTTTTATCATACATAAATTTTTAATTTCTGTGTTAGCTTGCATTAAATTAATGAAGTAGTATAATTCTTAAATAAAATTTTAAGTTGACATTGCTATTTATATCAATTACCTTAAAAGCTTTAAAAAAGGAACTTGTGTGGAATTGAACCCGCCGCTAATAAAACTTTTCATCATACCTACGAATTTATTATCGAAATGATCATGTAACGAACTTCATAATTAATAAGACGGAAATCAATTATAGAAAAAAGGAATTGCAGTTAGATTAGCGCAACGCGCAATGCAATTTCCTACTTCTACTTCAACTTATAGAACACTCCCAGAACGCCTTGTTTTTTGTAAACAGAACGAAATAGAATGCAACGAACGTTGTTTTAAGAATGGAATGATTTGTTATTATATAAAGATGTGACGTAAGATCGTCAAATAATTGAAATATGAACGTGGATAATTGTGTCTCCCAACAATATGGTTTTGAGTTTGTGTAAATATGTAATTTAACTGTAAATAGTATTTCTACCTCAATTAAATCTTTAGTTAAAAAGGAAAATGTTTCGGCGCTACGATTTTCTGAGTTTCGTTTTCGACACCAGTATCATGTTTATTCATTCTCCTCGTAATTAATCATATTAAAATGCTTCTGATATGTTATTTACGATTTGAATTCGAGCATGATTACAGATATTATTACAGATGTGATATTTAGATTTCTGATACGACCTTGACAGATGGAGTTATTTTTCCCTTTTTTTTCATGGTGCATTACGGCCGAAGGAATTCGAATGAGTGAAATATTAATGATTTATTTTTTTTATGTTATTGAAAGCGAGAAGATTTTTCAAGGTAAGAGATTTTGATTTTTGATTTTATTCTGATGTTGTAAAAATGGCTGATCTCGAAAAGTTTAAGAACAACAGAACTATTTTAAGGAGTTCTGTTACAAAATTAATAAATAGTATTGATAGTATTTTGAAAAGTGACACAATTGATATAGATTCCCTTGAAGAAACATTTAATCAGTTGAAAATTAAAACATGTAATTTAGATGACATAAATAATAAGATAGAACCTTTGTTGAATTTAGACGAATACGAGGCCGATATGGTCACTACTTATGAATATTCCGATAAAATATCTATAACGAATTTTCGCGCCGAAAAGAAACTTAAAGAAAGTAAAAGAAAAATTGTTCCCCTGAGTAATAATTCAGTTAATGATTATCTACCCCATAATGAAACTAAATATGTGAAACTTCCCAAGCTAAATATACAGAAATTTTACGGGGATTGCACACAATTTACAAACTTTTGGAACACTTTTAAAGTTTCTATAAATGAAAATAATTCATTAACGAAAATTGAAAAGTATAATTATTTACGAAGTTACTTAGGATCATCCGCTTTAAATGCTATAGAAGGGTTAGAAGTTTCGGAATCAAATTATGACACCGCACTTAAAATTCTTGAAAGTAGATTTGGCAATAAAGAGATTATAACTAATCATCACATGAATAAATTGTTAAATTTATCTCTGTATTTAAGTCAAATGATATTTCAAAATTACAGAAACTTCATGACGATATTGAAATAAATGTAAGGTCTTTAACCACATTGGGACTCGAACCACAGGCTTACAGCTCCATGCTTTTAGCGTTAGTTTTTAAATTACTGCCCTCAGATTTAAATTTAGAATTTAATAGACAAAACATTAAGTCATCATGTAATCCTGATATAAACAAACTACTGAATTTCTTACAAACCGATATTAAAAGTCGAGAATTGTCTTTTTTATTTTCAAAATAAATTAGAAGTAAACAGACAGAAATTTACGAAACATCCAAAACAAGAAATAAACTTTTCATCCGCACATGCATTAATGACTACAGTCTCAGACAAAAAAAAAATACAGATAAACAAAATTGCATTTTTTGTAAGAATAACCATCTGTCAGAAATATGCAGTGCATATGATGTTGAAAAGAAGAAAAATATTTTGAAATCACAAGGTAGATGTTTTTTGTGTCTGATTCCAAAACATCGAATTAGAGAAAGTTTTTCTAAATTACGCTGTACGTGTGGTGGTAGACATAGCCGAGCTATTTGTAAACAACATAATTCATCTACTAATAAAAATTATCTGGATAAAAATTTGGAAGCGGCGAATACACAAAATGAAACAAGTAACGAAATTATTTCGGCTATCTCGTGTATTGGAAAGAATAGAATTTTCTTACAGACTTGCAGTGCGAATGTAAAAAATAAAAATAAAGAACTTGTCGTTCGATTGTTGTTGGATACCGCTGCAATGCGAACCTTTTTAACTCGGGAAATTGTTGACAAGTTAAAACTTAAAATATTGAGAAAAGAAAAACTGCCAGTCTTCACATTTGGAAGTAAAACCCCAATTCAAAAAAATTATGATGTTGTTAAGGTCAAATTGGAAAATAAGCATCTTTCGAAGTCAAGTTTAGAAATAGAAGCTTTAGTAACAGACGATATCTCTGGTTCTGACATCCCTCCCCCAGAAGTAAATGAATTGAGAGGTGAGCATTTTGCAGAATTTAAGCCTTGCTGACTCACCACAATGTCAGGATCCTATTTCCCTTCTCATAGGAGCAGACTATTACTATAAAATAGTAACAGGTAATATAAAACATTTGAACAAAAATCTTGTTGCTGTTGAAACCATCTTTGGCTGGTGCCTCCAAGGTAAAAAAGGCGAAAACCAAACTTCATTTATTTTTAATGTAATTGTTGAAGAACATTTAATTTCTGAGCAAATTAAAAAATTTAGGATCTTGAAACTTCAGGCGTTATTAATATTAAACAAGATTCTGACCCTTCTGAAAATGAAATTATGAAACAATTCGAATCAGATATTAAATATGAAAACAAACGATATAAAGTAAAATTGCCATGGAAACTGGAAAAAAGGCGTTTGGATGATAATAGAAAAATCGCAGAATATCGACTAGTTAAATTAAATAGAATATTTACTAGAAACCCCCTTTTATTCCTAGAATATAAAGAAGTATTGAACAATTATTTAAATCAGGGAATCATAGAATTAGTTCCTAAGTCAGATGATAAAGGGCATGTTGAATTTTATTTACCTCACAGAGAAGTAATAAAAAGAGGCCATGTAACTAGTAAATTGAGGATTGTTTTTGATGCATCCTCTCACGTTTTAAACTCCCTTTCTCTTAATAATTGTCTTCACGCAGGGCCTAATTTATACCCAGAAATTTTCGATATTTTGCTACGATTTCGATTTCATTTCTTTGCCTTTACCATTGATATGAAACAGGCATTTTTACAAATATTGGTAGATGAAGAAGACAGAGACGTTTCTCGTTTTTTGTTTTCGGAAGACCCTTTTGATGAATCCAACCTCCCACAAATATATAGATTTACTAGAGATTTATTTGGGGTTAATTGTAGTCCATTCTTGTTAGCGGCTACAATAAAACACCACTTAAAGAAATATATTAAAAAGTATCCAGAAACTGTAGATTTTTTGAATGAAAACATTTATGTGGATGATGTCACTGGAAGTCAATCCTTTGTCGAGCAAGCCTTGTCTACTACATTAGAGTCTATAGACATTTTCAAAGAAGCTAGTATGCATTTACATAAATGGAATACTAATTCAAAATCCCTTAAGGAATTGTGGAAAAATGATGACATAATTTCTAGTGATAATTTGGAAACATTTGAAACAGAAAATGTCCCTTACAAAGTTTTAGGTATAGCATGGAACAGTCTAGAAGATTTTTTGTATTTTGACACTCGTGAATTAGCAACATTTGCTTCTAAAAGAATTGATACCAAGAGGTATATTTTACAAGTTTGGGGTCGAGTATTTGATCCTATTGGATTCTTGGGACCCTTCACTTTAAGAATAAAATGTTTGATGCGAAAAATCTGGTCGTTAGGTATAGACTGGGACGATGTTATCCCAAAAGATCTAATTTCTCTTTGGAAAGACTGGTGTAATGAAATTCCTCAGATATATGAAATTTCTGTTCCTCGACATTATTTTTTTTAAATTCAAGCTGAGAAGATTACCAATTTACAATTGCATATATTTTCAGATGCAAGTACAATAGATTTTGACACTATTGCTTATTTACGTGTAACAACCTCTGAAAAAGACATTCGAACATTCTTCGTAGCTTCTAAAAACAGAGTAGCTCCTTTGAAAACCCTCACCTTACCGAGACTAGAATTGATGGCTGCATTATATTCTGCTAGATTAAGCTGCAGTATTTTGAAGGCGCTACATCTGGAAATTTCATGCATTTACTGGACTGATTCAAAGATAACATATTTTTGTATTAAAGGATCACCTGAAAAATTTAAACCCTTCGTGAGAAATCGTGTTGAAGAAATTCGAAAGCTGAGTTCCCCTTCTGATTGGCATCATTGCCCAGGGGCAGACAATCCCGCAGACCTTGTCTCAAGAGGAGCAAAAGTTACCAAGCTCATCAATGACCCGACTTGGTTATTCGGACCAAAGTGGCTTAGCTTCCCCCCCAGAATTTTGGCCAAGATCTGAAGATACAAAAATAATTGATGAAGATGAATTAGAATACAGAAAGAAGCCTAATGACATATTGCAATGCGAGTGCATAGTCGAAGAGATTAAAATTCCTATTGATATAACCAAATTTAGTAGTTTGGAGAAACTGATAAGAATAACTGCTTGGGTAAAAAGATTTATATTGAAGTTAAGAAAGTCTACTGAAGTTTGCGCCCACTAACAGCTGAAGAATTATAAGAAGCACAAAAATATTTAATCCGTAGTGAACAGAAGCAATTTTATAAAGTAGAATTTATAGTTTCTTAGAATGTTTCTTAGTAGTATCTTTATAGTTTCTTAGTAGTCTCTTAGAAATGATAATTCAGTGGGGAAAAATTCACCCTTATTCAATTTTGTTCCATGTATAGCTCTAGCAGAAATTATACGTTTAAGAGGAAGACTAGAATTTGGTGATATTTCTACGGTAGAAAAACATCCAGTCATTCTGCCTAGACATTCCTGGTTAACGGTGTTGATTGTGCGTCAAGATCATGAAAAAATGATGCACGCAGTAACTGCACATACTTTGACAAAAATTCGATCCCGATATTGGATTCCGAAGGGAAGACAGTTGGTGAAAAGCATCATTAAAAAATGTCTTGTTTGGAAAAATATTGAAACAGCTGCATGGTGGGGAGACTTTTCTGAAAGAATTGTAAAATCATTAAAAGAGAAACCCGAAAAGATTCCTGAACTTATATCCTTTAGAAATGTTAGACTGATGAACATTTATAGGCTGATGAACATTTATAGACTTCTTCTCTTTTTTTTAAAAAATCTCTTTTAGAACTCTCTTTCTTTCCTTTTTTTTAATTCTACTTACTTTGAATGCAGTATTATTTGAGTTTTATTATAAGTAAGTATATTAACTGTTTGAAAAAAAAAATGCCATTTTATTGTGTTAATTTGCAGGTAATATTTTTCATTTTTATATATTGTTTGAATTTTATACTTTTATGTTTAGAATTAATTGATGGTTTGAATTTGATATATTGTATTTGAATTTTATATTTTGAACTTGATATTTTGTGTTTGGATTTGATATTTTGAATTTGATTTTGTGTATTTGAATTTTGAAATTGAATTATCATAGGTCATTGAACAACAAATATGAGCATTTAAATTTTCATGATAGAATTTTTGATTGATGTACTTTATCAGAGTTCAGGTGGGGAGTATGTAGAAAAAAGAAATTGCAGTTAGATTAGCGCAACGCGCAATGCAATTTCCTACTTCTACTTCAACTTATAGAACACTCCCAGAATGCCTTGTTTTTTGTAAACAGAACGAAATAGAATGCAACGAACGTTGTTTTAAGAATGGAATGATTTGTTATTATATAAAGATGTGACGTAAGATCGTCAAATAATTGAAATCTGAACGTGGAGAATTGTGTCTTTCAACAATATGGTTTTGAGTTTGTGTAAATATGTAATATAACTGTAAATAGTATTTCTACCTCAATTAAATCTTTAGTTAAAAAGGAAAATGTTTCGGCGCTACGATTTTCTGACTTTCGTTTTCGACACCAGTATCATGTTTATTCATTCTCCTCAGAATTAATCATATTAAAATGCTTCTGATCTGTTATTTACGATTAGAATTCGAGCATGATTACAGATATTATTACAGATGGGATATTTAGATTTCTCATACGACCTTGACAGATGGAGATATTTTTCCCTTTTTTTCACAATGAAATGTTTTTTTTTTATTTCTTGATTTTCTGTGTTAAAAATTATTACTTTATAGATTTCTTTCTTTCTCCGTAAAACTTGAGGAACAATTTTGCATAGTTTATTTCACATATAAATGATATGATTGTTGTAACCCATTAAGCGCCGCTATATTAAACGTGTTAACTAAATAAAATTTATACATGTTTTTTTATATACATAAGATGACAATATGATAAAGCAGTTTTAATTTTTTTAATAACTATAACCATTTAAAATATATAACATGTTCCCGTAGCGGGAGCATTGACGTCTAATGGGGGTTGAATCTCTCTTCGAATCGGAAAGAGACGCACGTTATTTTCTCCTGCTCCAATACAAATGCGGTTAGAAAAATTAATAAAAACTTTATTTTCTGGCCAGTTGCAAATAATTTTATACAAACATATAAATAACTACTAAAAATACATATATTAAAAAATTAATATTAATATCTGAAAAACACTTTCATTAAATTTTTTCGAACGAGTAGTCAAAATATCAGAAATATAAAGCCACTCTTACATTTTTTTATTATTTTTCTGCACGTTGTCTACAGATCTTCAAGGAAAACTCTGATGCAACATTATATTGCATTATACACTACACAGACACACACATATACACACACACATTAGGGTGGGTCGAAAAAAACCGAAATATTTATAATCGAAACGTAATAGCACGGAAAAGTTGCCTTTTGTAAAAAAGATAAAATACGCAAAATATTACACCCATTGGTTAATATCTTTTACCGCCGCAAGGGCTCCAAATTTCGAAAAAATCGCAAAAAACATACTTTTTGCAATTTTTTTTTTAAATTATCCAAACATACTTATTCAATTTCTAATAGAACGCAATAGCCACGACAATCTATTATTAATGTAACATTAACATTTCATTTTTGTGACATCGTTGCTTTTATCGCCACAACAAGGCCAAAATTTCTAAAAAATTAAAAAAATTAAAGTTTTTCATTTTTTCAATTTTCATAACTTTTGTAATGTTTTCAGATTTTTTACATTTCTAATAGGCTGGGAAAGGCATCTTATGTTGTTAATTTCATGCACATTGTTAACCATGATCCCTGTAATTCTCTTTAAAAAATTTGCTCAATGATAGAAACACCTGCAGCTGCCTGCACGTAAAATTAATTTCTCGCTGCTAGAGGGCCACGTTTCACTTTGTTCTTTTTTTTTTGTAATGTACTCATTTTACTATATACTTTGATGGCCCTAAAGATAGAAATATCTGCCAGGTTAAAGAGGTGGCAAAGTTTCATCTTTGCGAAGTCAAGGAGGAACATATCTCTTTGTACTAGAACCAGGTCTGAATTATTTTCGTCATATGACCCCATCGTCTGGCAAGGCGACTTCTATATGCAATGACATTATAGATTTTTTGAAGAAAAATGAAATCCCGACTGGAATAATAATTGCAGTTGAATTTCGCGGAACTGTCTTCAAAACAGTATGCAAAGGTGGGGTTATAGTAGGATTAGTTGAGAACAACTTTTAAAAAACCACTTTATTGGCTTCCTTGACCTCATTTCAATGAGCTTCCACTGAGACATCTTTTCAAACATCTTGATGACAAAAAACAGGTTCTCTATCATATTGTGGCCCAATTGGTTGATCTCTTGCGATTTGCGAATTATTACCAATTGCAAAATTTAAGCCAATTTAATCTGATCACCTAGCTGTTGATAAAAATGATTTGTCAACTGACCAGAAGTATATGTCTGAAATATTGCAAGCTCTTTCAACACGCGTGTATACATTTGACCTTTTTTGCTGAGTCGATGGACAAATATTTCAAGCAAGGCACTGTAAAAAAAAATGGTAACGTTCCATGTAAAATCCAGGAACGTTTCGCCTTTTCTCAGGTTTTCAGAATAATTTAGGTCTTTCCTGTGAAATTCTGGTTTTCTTATCTGAAACGTTCCTGAACCAAAAGTTGGAAACAGCAAAACGCTGCGGCCGCCATTTATTATTTTTTTTGCTATAATCCGTTGCTCGCGCGCGAGTGTCGAAAAAGAATTCCTTAAATGAATGTAAAAAAATCAATATGGAATGCAAATAAATCAATAGACGACATAATCCTTTACGTCTCTATTGTCAAGATAATTCAGATGAAAATACAATACCTCTGTGACATCACTAAGAGATTATCTCTCGTACTTGTCTGTGAAATCTTTAACGAGCAGACTGTGTAAAAAAAAAAATACACCTATTATTTGGATCTGCATTAACCAGGGGACAATCAAATATGATTCTCACCTATTTTGATTAATTTAAAGTATGTTTTAGAGTTCTTATCTCTAATTATTCTTGTGAAAGGATTTCTTCAAATGGGCCTTAGATTTTCAGAAATTAGATGCCGAGTTTTAGCATACGTTTCAAATACCCATTAGTTTGCAGCTCCCAACGTGTCTTTCGTGGTGTGGACGCAGAAAGCTTGCACGCCACCCGTACGGCCCGGGTACGATGCTACCTCTTGACTTTTTTTTTCTTTTTTAATTAATTTTATATTTTAACACTTTATTACAATTTGATTTAAATTTGACATATATTTGACACTTTGAATTGCTGCAAATTTGATTTTTTTTTTTTTATTTTCGGAAAAAATATACAATTACGTTTAGGTTTTTTTTTCGTGAAAATTTATATGTATTTTATCTAACTTGTAAACTAACATAATCACTGACGAAAATACAAAATATTTTATGTCTAGATTTTTTTTCTAATTATTATTTACATTTATATATTTTTATATTTTAAGCAAAGTTCAGAAACAATATATCACATATATATTTACTTTATTGAATTTTAACTGAAAATTTATTTTTTCGTGTAAATTATAAATAATAATTTTGATGTCAATTTCAAAATATTTTTTCATTCTAACAAATAATGATAATAAAGCGAAAATTGTCAACTGGAAATGTAAAAATCGTCTGCTGATCCCGCATGCTGTGAAATGTCAGTAATGTCATAATGAAGGGAACGAACATCCAGAGTGAATTATGTCAGCCAGGTATCGGTCCGGATAGCCTAACAGGTAAGGCATTGGCACGGCACGCCCAGTATCCATGTTCGATCCCTGGTCTGGACATTTTTCGCTCTTGTGCTACTCCAGCCTTGAATATGTCAGTAATGTTTTGCTGTCAACAGAAATATTCCTGGTATTTCGCAGGAAACTTACTGGCATTTCTGTAGAAAGTTTTTAACATATACAGTAAAGTTCCAGTCATTTTCAAGAAATATTTCTTGGAAATAATGGGCAACTCAGCTGCCCATTTTTTCCCAGGAACGTTGCGGAATTTTTTTTACAGTGGGTGGATCATTACTGCTATTCGAATTTTGAGACTCTACGTTGGAACAAAGAAACCCTCTTCTTAACTTGTCATACTCTTTGAGTACATCCTGAAAATGTACTGCATCAGTTGGTTCACAATTAAGGGGTCAGGTAACCTTTGAAGCGTCCAAAAATTGAATTTTTTTTAAATAGCTTATAATTAAATATGATTCTTTGGGAACATTTAAAATCAAACCCCATACAAAAATTCCCATTAGAAGAGAAGTTATGTCTAAAACACTTTGAGCTTTTGCTATATGATCAACGGGTTTTTCAATCTTTAAAGCCAATTTTCTCAAAACAGCGATTTTGATCATTGCGCGCACGATTTCTGAAAAACGGTTGGCTAGAATTTCTTGAAATTTGTGGTGGATGTATTAAACGTACAGAAGCACAAAATGACCTATTATTTTTCTCAAGTATGAAGTTTAGAATTCACGGCTACTTTTGTGTAAAAAAAATCTCGATATTTCGAATTATTCTAAAAAAAATTTTCTTGAGATCTACAAGTTTTATTTTTTTCATTGTAGATCATTTTGAAAACACTTTATTTCTGTACTCATTAAAAAAATCTTGGCTTGTTTCAGCCATTGAAATGGGAAAAATCATGCGCGCAATGCGTGCAAGAATAATTCTTTCGTAAAAATTGTATTATCTTTAAAAATAAATTAAGAAAAACTATATATGTATACACCTTTTCTAACAACTTTGATTGATAAAATAAATCGATCCTAACATGTGTTTTCAATTTTATAATTAAAAGTTAATTAGTTAAAGAATGACTACAGTTCTTACAGTGGTCACTTTTCCATGTACTTTATTCGTTCAAAGGTTACCTGACCCCTTAAAATGAATCACTCATGTTTTCCAGAATTTGTACACTATAGTTAGTAACTTACGTTTCTTGACAGATAATCTACGAAAGATTATAGTTCCTGTATTTTCACGAAACGACTATTTCGCAAATCATACAAATAGCCTCTTTGGAATGATAGCATATGAAGAGGAGAACATCAGGGCCCCATCCATGAAGAAAATTGCAAAAGCACGAAGTTCTGTGGACTAGAATAGTGCCATCCGTCACTTTATCATAGCAGACTTCAACACTGAAGCTTAAAATTGTATGGCTTTAGTCTACTGACAAAACTGAAAACTAACGGAACCACCTGTTATGGTTTCTTTATCGACTAAAAACGCTGGTGAGTTTAAAATGTTCGATTAAAGATACCAGCTATTATAACTTTCCTTGTCCCACTCTATCACTAGAAAGATGCGTGAAATTATTCATTGAAGCACTGATAAAGTTTGTTTACTAGAACAGAGGGAGGATCACATCTGATCAGTTTTGGCCTCTCGAGAAATAATGGCTTTATCTGAAAGCAAGTTATATTACAAAATTCATTTACATTAAATTCTTCTTCATTTTAAGTTTATTTAACCCGTTTCGATTAAACATGTCTATATTTTAATTAATAAAATACTAAAACATTTTGCTCATTTTACATAATTTCTGTGGCATGAATTGGCTGCACTGTAAAAAAAATTCCGCAACGTTCCTGGGAAAAAATGGGCAGCTGAGTTGCCCATTATTTCCAAGAAATATTTCTTGAAAATGACTGGAACTTTACTGTATATGTTAAAAACTTTCTACAGAAATGCCAGTAAGTTTCCTGCGAAATATCAGGAATATTTCTGTTGACAGCAAAACATTACTGACATATTCAAGGCTGGAGTAGCACAAGAGCAAAAAATGTCCAGACCAGGGATCGAACCTGGATACTGGGCGTGCCGTGCCAATGCCTTACCTGTTAGGCTATCCGGACCGATACCTGGCTGACATAATTCACTCTGGATGTTCGTTCCCTTCATTATGACATTACTGACATTTCACAGCATGCGGGATCAGCAGACGATTTTTACATTTCCAGTTGACAATTTTCGCTTTATTATCATTATTTGTTAGAATGAAAAAATATTTTGAAATTGACATCAAAATTATTATTTATAATTTACACGAAAAAATAAATTTTCAGTTAAAATTCAATAAAGTAAATATATATGTGATATATTGTTTCTGAACTTTGCTTAAAATATAAAAATATATAAATGTAAATAATAATTAGAAAAAAAATCTAGACATAAAATATTTTGTATTTTCGTCAGTGATTATGTTAGTTTACAAGTTAGATAAAATACATATAAATTTTCATGAAAAAAAAACCTAAACGTAATTGTATATTTTTTCCGAAAATAAAAAAAAAAAATTCAAATTTGCAGCAATTCAAAGTGTCAAATATATGTCAAATTTAAATCAAATTGTAATAAAGTGTTAAAATATAAAATTAATTAAAAAAGAAAAAAAAAGTCAAGAGGTAGCATCGTACCCGGGCCGTACGGGTGGCGTGCAAGCTTTCTGCGTCCACACCACGAAAGACACGTTGGGAGCTGCAAACTAATGGGTATTTGAAACGTATGCTAAAACTCGGCATCTAATTTCTGAAAATCTAAGGCCCATTTGAAGAAATCCTTTCACAAGAATAATTAGAGATAAGAACTCTAAAACATACTTTAAATTAATCAAAATAGGTGAGAATCATATTTGATTGTCCCCTGGTTAATGCAGATCCAAATAATAGGTGTATTTTTTTTTTTACACAGTCTGCTCGTTAAAGATTTCACAGACAAGTACGAGAGATAATCTCTTAGTGATGTCACAGAGGTATTGTATTTTCATCTGAATTATCTTGACAATAGAGACGTAAAGGATTATGTCGTCTATTGATTTATTTGCATTCCATATTGATTTTTTTACATTCATTTAAGGAATTCTTTTTCGACACTCGCGCGCGAGCAACGGATTATAGCAAAAAAAATAATAAATGGCGGCCGCAGCGTTTTGCTGTTTCCAACTTTTGGTTCAGGAACGTTTCAGATAAGAAAACCAGAATTTCACAGGAAAGAGCTAAATTATTCTGAAAACCTGAGAAAAGGCGAAACGTTCCTGGATTTTACATGGAACGTTACCATTTTTTTTTACAGTGTGTTATGAAGTAAAACATCAGTAGAAAAAGCGATCGTCAAGAAAAATGAACGATTAACTTTATTTTCAAGTCTATTACAAATAGTTATAAAAAATTATGATATATTAATAGATATAAAGTAAAATTATTTATTTCTAGACATATTATAGAAATTATAAAAAATTGAAAAAAAAATGAAAAATTAAAATTTTTGAAATTTTTACAAAAAATGTGGTCTTTTTGCGGCAAATAAAGATATGATTTCATCACAATAAACATTTACCGGGACATTTCTCATATCTTCATGTAGCTATTGCGTTCTATTAAAAATTGTATTGGTATGTTTGGATAATTTAAAAAAAATGATTAAAAAAAACATGTTTTTTGCGATTTTTTGAAACTTTGGACCCTTTCAGCGGTAGAAGATATTAACCGATCGATGTAATATTTTAGAAAATTATTCTGTATTACAAAAGGCAACTTTTCCGCGCTATTACATTTCGATTACAAAAATTTCGGGTTTTTTCGACCCACCCTAACACACATATATATATGTTTTACATTTAGGTTTATTCTGTGTGCTTATATTAAAGTAGTTTATTGCATCGATACGTTGTCTGTTAATTATATCTATATATATTCCTAAATGATGTATTGAATTTTCTCTTTTATCTGTTTCAAATAATGCAATTGTTTTAGAAATGGAAATTAAGACATCTTTCATTTAATAAAAAAAAATGTTTTCACGCTACTATTACCACACCACGCTATTCAAATTTTTTAATAAAGACATTATTTTTTATTACTTCTGTTATAAGAGGCTTGTGGGTAGTTAAAAATTGATCTACAAGAGTATCGCTTTTAGTAAAAATTTAATATAAAATGAAACAATTCTGAAGTTTCGTAATTTTTCTTTTTGTATTTGGGAGATTCTCAAAAGGTGGGATCATTAAACGTTAACTATATGTAATTTTTAAAATTTTCAAATTTAAGGCCAATTTTTTTAATAGTATAGTATTTTGTCTATAAATATAGTATATAAATATTTTATAATAGTATGTCTACAAAATTATACACAAACAGCAACTATTCTGGAAAATTAATGATTAAAGCATTTAATTCGCAGTTACGTACATTACAAATTTTGGACACTCTTTCGCAAGTACGTTACAGATTTTGGACGTTGCTCTTATTATTTAAAAAATTCTTAAGACTAAGAATGTAGTAAATGTGTCTGTATACATATATATATGTATAATTAACTTTTTGTTATCCAGTAATAATAATAATAAAATCAAATACTTTGTTACGTGCGTTACTTTGGGAGATTCTCAAAAGGTGGGATCATTAAACGTTAACTATATGTAATTTTTAAAATTTTCAAATTTAAGGCCAATTTTTTTTAATAGTATAGTATTTTGTCTATAAATATAGTATATAAATATTTTATAATAGTATGTCTACAAAATTATACACAAACAGCAACTATTCTGGAAAATTAATGATTAAAGCATTTAATTCGCAGTTACGTACATTACAAATTTTGGACACTCTTTCGCAAGTACGTTACAGATTTTGGACGTTGGTCTTATTATTTAAAAAATTCTTAAGACTAAGAATGTAGTAAATGTGTCTGTATACATATATATATGTATAATTAACTTTTTGTTATCCAGTAATAATAATAATAAAATCAAATACTTTGTTACGTGCGTTACTTTCGGACATAACAAAATACAGAAAAATTCTTTATAGAAAAGTCCTTCTATCTCCAAAAAAGCAATAAATCAGACTGCCATCTCTTAACGAAATTATCAAAAAATCATCCGTTTCCTTTACGCATTCGTTGTTTACCATTAGAACCACCTGGAAAAAAGTTAAAACTCTTTTTCTTGATGGTACATTGGAGCAGTTAACGTTATGAATGTCCGAAATTGGCCTCTTTAGCATAAAATAATAAAATTTTAAGATATTTATACAAAGCTTTCACAATAAATTATGTCATTTTCTGTCTCTGAATAGAATTAAAAACTCAGTGCAAAAAAAAAAAAAAAAAAAAAAAAAAAAAAAAGTCAATGATAATTAAAGTTATGTTTGAAAGGCTTAATGTTATGACTTGTGTCTTGTGCCCACCTTTTGAGAATCGCTCATTTGGAATATGAATCTGCCTATGGAAGTCTAATTCAAAAGTAGCTGTTAAGTACTATTTTATTACACCTTTATTTATGCTCACATTTCATGTTACAAGAAATTGCAAAAAATTTTATTTTAATGTTTTAGTAATAATTTACAATCACTCATAGCGCAATCCCGTATTTTTTTTTCTTTTTTATTTTAAATCTCTTTTTTTAGATTTCTAAAACGGATAAACATCATAAATATAACATTTTTTGTTTTAAGGTGTTAGTGATGCTTTTTACTAAATCTATTCAGGTTCAAAGGGGTTCTTTTTTTTTTTTTGTTTTTTTTTCATATAATATTACATGTCCATACTCAAGCGAACTGAAATATATTGCTTTTCATAAAAATGAATACAAAATGCTCTTGAACACAATTTAAAATCTCTATATCTAATAGTCATATGGTCAATAAATCAACTTTTTTCCTGATTTCTTTACACTTACTGCCTAGAAATACATTCTTTCTTTGTGGAAGCGCGCTTGGAGACAAATTGACGGATGTGTGAGCACAAGCCGCCAATGCTCCCTTTGTGGGAACATTCCAAAGAAACCTGCTAATGTCGCTTTAAATGGATATATTTACTTCGGATTAGCGATGTATTTTTAGTTGAAATGTTGACTTTAAATATCTACTTTATGTGTAGAAAATAAAGAATTTTTTTCTTTATTTTTATTTCTTTTACTTTAGATAGTCGAAAACCCAAAAATTATCTCTTTTTTAAAATCTGCAGTAAATGGAAAACAAATATATGTATCATCCTGAAAAAAATATATATTACTTTTAAATACAAAATGTATTTTTGAAATAGTTTTAAAATATTTTGAGAAAACAATTAATAAATAGTTGTTCCCGGAACGGGAGGGTTGGCGTTTAATGGTTTTTAAACGGCCCTGTTCTTTAAAACTATATTAACAATACTTTACTACTTGGTAACATATTAAAACGAATCCAAACTTCATTTTTTTCAATGGCAATATACAATTTTAACGGGATATTTCAAATCTTCGGTTCAAACTATGCCTAGACACCAAATTTCAAGTCATTTGAATAATAAGTTTTTGATTTATAAACATTCAAACTTTCGTGCTTCTAATGTTAAATTACATTTTTATATTGTTATTTATATCTCCTGAAATTATGCTCCTAATGTTGTAATTTTTTTCTGTATAAATAATACTAATATACCCAAACATAAATACGTTGAATTTGCAATTTTTATAATTTTATGATATGAATTATGAATTATGAAATTAATATTCGAAAAAAATATGAATTGTAACCTACAATTTTTTGATGGAATTAGATTTATTAAGTCCTGATTTATGGAAATCCCAAATTTCACATTTTTCTTCCAAGTACTTTTCAAATTATGCTTATAAAGCGGCAAAATGATGGTTTAAGGGGCCGTCTATGATAGAAGTGACTAGATATTTTGAAATTTCTTATGCTATCTTGTAATCTAGCAGGCTTCATTAATTGCTTAAGGTGCCTTGATGAAGAAGGGGCTCTCTCGGTTAACAATCGAGTACCAAACTTCAATTTGGATACAGCCATTAAAACTCGTTTTAAAATAATTAATGTCTTGGAAACTTATGGTACGAATTGTATAAAAATTTGTTTTCAGTCTAATTAAATGGTGTAGAATTCATTTATGCTGTCAGAGTTGTGTACTGCTGTTGAAAAAACAAAGTTATGGTTCGTTTTAATATGTAGATGGCCCTAAGCAAATGTTATATATATCACTTAAAGGTAGACTTTATTTCCAATCGTTCGGTACCAGTAACTTTCATCTACGGTAATTTGTTGAGGAGTTAGTAGGGAGTGTTTACTTTTTTTTCCACGACTGTACATATCATTGCATTTTCATTACAATATTTTTATTTTTCTCGAAATTATTATCGTCAGCCCGGGTTCAGGTAGCATGAAATGCCTTGTATTTGTTACTAAATAAGTGGTTTGAGACCCTGTGTTACAATGGGATTTTTTATCCTTGCTGTATGCCTGATTTGCGATGTCATTTTGTAAACTTATTTTAATCACCCTGTATATATATATATATATATATATATATATATATGTATGTATGTATATATTATAATCTGTCATCTTCGATATGTTAATCTTATTTTACTTGTATTACGTATTTTTGTAGATACGACGATATTAATTGATTTTTTTAAAACCAAACCATCTAAATGTCATCTCTATTAAATGGAAAACCAAGTAATTAGTTTTGGCATGTTTCTGTATTTTCTAGAATGAAAAAAAAATTTCTCCTTTTGGTTAATACAGTACAGCAATATATTTTATATACATCTTTTAAAAACTGAAAAATATTACAGTGGATAAATAAGGAAAAATGAATTTATTCTTTGAAAAGAAATAATGAAAAAAAGTTGTTAAAACATTTCTCGTGTAACACATTTTTTTGCAGACGATTAATTTTACGGAGATCCTAGGTCCATTATATATAAAAGAGTGGTTTCCTCTTTTGTGGGATCCTTTTTCAGTAACATTGCTCTTACAATTTTTCTTATAAAAGATAAAGTATTTTATTTACTCTCTGTTTTATTTAGAACCAAGTACCACTACCTATTAAAAGTGAGATTTTTAAAACCGTATTTTAAATCTTACTCATAAATAAAAAGATATGAGTTATTTTTATGTTACACACTTTTAATGCTAGAAATCTTAGATAAAACGCACCATAAAATTTTATTTATTTAGAAACATAATATGTAGAGAGAGATGAAGTGTTAATATATTCCAGGGATAAATGTTTTCTTTTCTTTTAAAAATAAATTAAACCTATTCATCCGCTATTTTTTAAAAAACCGACAGTCATTCCTTCGAAATAAAAGGTTGAGTTTATCATCATATTTAAATATTTCGTGTAAATAGAAAATATACTCTTTTCTGTTATGCATATTTATTACTGGCTTTGTTTGTAAAATAAATATCATGAAAATTTAATTTTTATGATAGTATAAAAGATAGACTCAACACCATATTTAAATGTTTAGATTTAAATATCAATATAAGAATAATTTCTGTCGTACATACTAATTATTAGCATTGTTCGAAAAACGAATATGATTAAATGTTAATTTTTAAGATCATATAAAAGGTAGAGGTATTATAGCCAAGTCTTAAAATCTTTTCTATAAGAAGAATTTTCAGCAAACGATTAAATTTATAAGGATCTTGGATATCGTTCGCACTATAACTAGTTTTATAAATATTCAGATCTTGGTACAATAGCTGTTGTACACTTATGTACAAAATTTATGACGATTGTGTATATTAAATTCATTAATACGGAAATAATGACTGTGTCTTAAATAGGAGGTAAAAATCATGACAACCTAGAGTCATTACCTATCGTGGGATATCACTGAATTATTGACGTATGATAGGATTTAAAAAAAAAATTAACTCTTTTATTAATATCTTTTTAATTTTTGATTTTCATAAAATTTTAAATAGTTAGACAGAATTCTGAAGCGATTATATATATTAAATTCCACACCATTCGACTGTGTATTCCATGCGCTGTTACATGCGGACAGACTGACAGACAGATAGAAGGATAGACCTGACGCCGACTATAGGTTTTACATATTTATATAATTAGTAACACACTTATGAAAATGGATTTTATGTGCATAACAATTGCGAAATTTAAATTTTTCGCGTGCCAAAAAAATTAACTTATATGCCAACTCTGGTACGCGAGTCATAGGTTCGCCACAGTGTTGCCAGATTGGGGACTTTTTTGTCACCAGATCGTTGATTGTCACCATTTTCTTGAAATAGAAATATTCGTCCTATTTAAAAATACTGAAAATTAAGCGAATCATACTATTTTTAAAAAGTGGTGACAGTCAAATAATCTGAATTAAAATAGTCTCCAATCTAGCAACACTGGTTCGCCAACCTTGTCCAACAAATGCGTCAAATAGATGATTTTTAGTTTGCATATGAAGAAAACCTTCTCGCGCATTCAGGATTTATTCGGACGTAATAATGGGACGAAATATGTCTTTTAATATAAGAAAAAGAAAATATAATTATTATCCATAATTTCCAGTTATGCAGATCTGTCAAAAAATGGTTTCCTTAAATGTTAAATTTCGTTTCAGAATTATATTTTTCGATAATTTAAATTTAAAATCTATATCTAAGCATGTAAGAAAAAAATTAACGACGAAGTAATATAGTTTTGCACAACTATATTGTATACTGTAAAAGAGCAGCATTAAATTGCATGAATGGAGTAAGACTAATCAAGGTTTGTCTTGAAAACTCTCTACTTTTACTTCTCGTCAGGATATTAGGTACATGATACTGGAATAAAATATGTCATGACATTGTTTAAAAATATGAGTAGTTGAAGCATTTGCCACGGAAAAGATGTAGTATTTATGAATAAATCGTTTTAAATTCTTAAAATAATCTCTATATTAATTTTGATTTGAAAACACCAAATTAAAAAACAAAACACTTTTTTGCTCACTGGACTTCATGTCTCGCAGGTTCTGTATGTACGTCCGTACATATATATGTACGTAACGCGATATCTCTTGATGGAAACATCTGATTTGCTTAAATTTTTTTTTCTAGTTTCATTCGGATAAATTGCTTTCTTGATTTGTTTTGGGCTTTCATTGGTTAACTATAAAATGAGAGACGGCAATTTAATCCCTGTAATTTAAATTAATGGGTTATTCATGCAGAATTATCCGATTTGCTTCAAATTTGATCAAGCGGTTTATTCTGAAAAAGGGATTCTATGATTAGATTTGGAGGTTCATTGGTTAAGTATAAAGTGTGTGTGTGTGTGTGGGGGGGTAATCACCCCTTAATTTATTTTTCGAGGTGCATTATTCTTTGAAATAAGAGTAAAATATACAATTTCTGTTAATAGCCAGTGACCTCAATGCCATCAATTTAACTGGGCACTTTTCTTTTTATTACTGTTCATGATAAAGATAATAATATATATAGCAGAAATAGAAATTCATACTAAATTAAAAGACTTAAGGTAAATTGTAAACAAAAACAAATAATAATTACACAAACCTCATTCTAAATAAAAAGTTTATTATAAAAGTAAAATTGAATACCAGTAGTGTATTTGTGCCCATAGCTAGAAAGTATATTTATGTTAAAGAATCTGCATTAAAACAATTGGAATAGAAGATTGATATCCCTTGGCATTGAATTAGCATAGAATATTGCAATTTCGAGTTAAAATACAAATTGTATTTTTTATCTAAATAATGAATATATAATTTGATATCATACTTCATCCACGTTATACAAAATGCACATAATTTATTTTTATTTTACAGTTCGGAAGTTATACTATCCATCGTGTTATCAGTACAATAACAGAGCCTTTTTTTTTAATAGGAAATTGAATTCGTGATTGTCTTAAAAGTAGCGAATATGTATTTGAAAGTATTATTGACAGATCATGAACAAACAGAGACAGACCAAAATCCTAGTTTTATTTCATATTTGCTAAGTAAACAAATTACGTGAAAAATTTGTATATTATACTGCAAGTCCGATTTCCAGATATATTTCTGCTTTCCCCATCCCCCATTTAAAGTGCTTGTGAATTTGGTTTGTGTGTCCGTCTGTCCGTTCTCTAACTCGCGTAAATACAGCCCGATTTCTATAAAATTGATACATGTTATTTGGTATAACCTGTACATAATCGGTATTAAAGATGGCGTGTATAGCCTTATCGGTCATTTTACAGAGCCATTCAAAAGAATTCTGTAACATTAAGGTTTATGGAGAAAATCGTTTGCCGTGTATTTTAATGATATTACATTATTTTAAATATACTGAAATGTATACGTTAAAGACAAATACTACAAGATTCTTACTACAAAATTTGGTGCGTATAACATTTATCGTTCATTTACAGGGACAAACAAAAGAATTAGGCTATATGAGAAAATCAGCATTAATCGAAATATTGAAACCTATAGATAATAATTGCTGGAAGTGCTATTTCAGCTGTAGTATGCGTTTTTGAAATTAATTGTTTTTTTTAAATATTACGTGTGACGTACTTACTTGTAACTTACTTATACGTAAATCAAACACAAGACTTCACAAAAAATCGTACATTTTAACGACTATTCATGGCAATAGCAGAAATAGTGTTTTAATGCGTTATGCAATTTCCAAATTCCTGATGGGGACACCATATTAAACTGTGAAATTTTGTTATAGTATTCTGATTGTGTTGGAAAGTGTTTCACAATGTATGCTGTACGCTTGATTTTTCGTTCTTGTTTACAATGAAATACGTTTTATATTTTAACTTACCCAAATATCAGCTAAACTAAATTGATCAAATGCTATGATTTTATTAGTTTAAAGTGGAATTAAAAACTTTTTGATAATTAAAAAGTTTGATTAAGGTTTTAAATGTGATTTAAATATATTTATCTTAAATTCAGAAGATTTGATTAAGCAGTTGTTGTATTGTATTTAATGACAAGAAGGAGAAGACAAAAAGTTTTCTTATACCAGATTTCGTTAGGATTTATCTTTTATTTCCCTGGAGGTTTTCACTAATCCGATACTTCTAGAATGCTGCCCTTTGATGAAAATGGGATTACGTTGACATGCTCTGTATTTGTACATTTTCATCCCCTGTAATCGCCTGGACTATAGTCATTACCAGTCGTGAATTTTTGAAAGAAAAAATATCTTATTCTTGATAACTGTTAAGAAAGAAAATATTAATAAAATATTCTGATCTACGGCGGAAAAAAAATATCCTATCTTTTAAAAAATTAAAAATACAGTTTTCTGATGATAAAAGTATTTATGTAACATTATATATTTTTTATATAATTTTATAAAAATAATATAATGTTACATAAATACTTTTACCGGTATACTTACTCATAAATAAGTGTTTCCATTTGTGAAAGTACTAAAATACGCCTTCTTTTGCTTTCCTATGACAAAATATAACATACAAGAAGACAACTTAATTAATAAAATTTCCTACTTGTTTTACGAAGATTCAAAAATTGAACTTACATGACATATTTAGAAACAATACCATTTTTATAACTTCTCATTAAATGCAACATGTTACTACTTGTTACTTATATAACGTTTTAAATTTCGTAAAAGGTACCTGTATCAAATAAGATCTCGTTAACAATTCAGATCACAATAACAAATTCATTAAATTTAAATGTTGTTGTATGTAATATTTATGTATATTTATGATAATAAATCATGCATACTATTATCACTGTGGAGTTTTGACCAGGGGAATTCGAAACAAAGCAGACGTATTTTTTTTAAGTGCCCAATTAAACTGATAGCATTTAGTTCACCGGCTGTTGACACTAATTGTATATATACTCTTATTTCACAGAATAATGCTCCTCGAAAAAATGATAATAACCATTTAGCTATATTAACGGAGATTAGCTTACTCATTTCACTCCTTTATACTTAACCAATAAACCTACAAATCTAATCAAGGAAGCGTTTTATCAGAATAAACCGGTATTCGAATTTGAAACAAATTGGATAATTTTGCATGAAAAAACCCATTTATCTAAACTAAAGGGGATTAGCCCCCCGTTACCACAATTTATACTTAACAAATCAACCCCATAACTAATCAGGAAAGCGCATTATCAGAATGAACCTATTTCCAAAATTTAAAGCATGTCGGATGTTTCTATCAGGTGTTGTTGCGTTACGTACATATGTACATACAGAACCTGCGGGCAGCTCTCAGTCTTTGATAGCCTCTGATCTAAAAAACGCTTTTTTGAAATATATGTTATAAATAAGGCCACAAATTCTATAAGGAATGCTAACATGTTTGAAGGTAAAATGCTATTAGTTTAAAACAAAAGAAAAATCTTAAATCTTAATTTTAACAGTTTTTAAGGTTTATTAAATTTTTACATGTAACATAAATAAAATTATTTAAAATTCACATTTGCTCATAAATGATTTATGGTTATTCCATGGCAATGACGATTGCATTTTCTTTCATTTATTTGGAAGACTGGGATAGAAAATCATTTCATTATACCAGAAAACGTTAAGTTCTATACAATTATTACACATGTGATTTTATTCTATATAATTATAATCGAAACTTTTTCGAATAATTAATTTAAGAAATACGAGCACTGTATTTTTTTCTTATATAGGGTGTCCATAAATTATTGCCAGCAATTTCTTAACTCATATTTTTTTATTTAAGAACAAGACAAAACACACGTAACACATATTATAACATATCCTTAAAGTACAACTCAAAAAAAAAAAAAAATTATAACACAAACAGACTTACGAATGCACAAAATTGCAATTCAAAACGTTATTCATCAAATAACTATTAGAATCAAATAAAAATGTCTATTACAATTTTGTAAATTTATCAAAAATTTATTAGGAGAATTAAATGAGGATATTAAATGAATTAGGAGAACAAAGAGTATTTTGTTTTGAAGCACTACAATATGCACATTGCTTTTTCTTGTGCAGTCGCCATTTAAAATTTCCTCGTCTCATTCTTCAACAGTGCGACGTCTTAAGCGTTGCCACATAAATTTGTGGAAAATACATATTTTTTGTGTGTTAGAAAAAACTTTTTTTGCTGTACTTGAGAAACATATAATAATACTTCCTCATGTTCTTAAATCAAAAGTTATGAGGTAAGCAAATATCGAAAACATTTTGTGGCACCTTATATATATCGCATTTGATTTATATCATTATGCGTACACTCCTTAGGATTTACAAGGTGTCTGGTAATAAAAATAGTCTATTTAATTTGTTAAGAGAAGAATTCGTAAACGCCGCGTTTAATCGCAGGATAAGTAATATTTTTCAAATATTATATAAGTGAAATTTTAAAATTGTGGTTGAACTGTACGCACTCTGTTATATATTAATACATTCAGGAAATAACAAATTCAATGCAATTTAAATTATATTTAAAGAAACGAATACTAATGTTTAAAGAAAAATTAAAATACCTTTTCAGAAATACCAAATTGAAGTATTACATTTAACTTGAACAAAATTATGTTAAACTCAGCAGCTTTACTTCAGCAATAGTTGCATTGCGTTTAAAGTGAAAGTGATAAAGAAAATCGTTTCCTTATTCCAGATTTTGTTAGGATATATCCCAGATTTCCCTCGAGGCTTCCGCCAATCCGATTCTTTTTGAATAAATTTCCCTTACAAAACAGGAATTGCGTCGACATGTTCTGAATATGAACATCTGTGTTCTCTGTAATCATATCGACTATGGTCATTATCAGTCACAATTTTATATTGCATTAAAACCATTCTTAATCAAGATAAATTTGAATATACTTTTATAAATAAAATTATTTGTATTAATGCAAAGAAATTATATACATAAAAAATAAATGATTCACAATTACCAGATAGCAATTATAATGAAATAATAATTCATTTAAAGCACATAAATTAACGTCTGAATTCCATTTTTTTAATTATTAAAGGTACACATATATTAAGACAGACTTTAAATACAATTAAATACAATAAACCCAACTGGAGTGAAAAATCAACCGGGGCCAGGACTCGAACCTGGTTCGACAGCATATGGGTTGACAGCTGGGTCGACAGCATATGGGTTGACAGCTGGGTCGACTACGCTGTCGACACATATTCTAGTCCTGGCCCCGGTTGATTTTTCACTCCAGTTGGGTTTATTGTATTTAATTGTATTTAAAGTCTGTCTTAATATATGCGTACCTTTAATAATAATAATTCATTTTATAAGTTTAAAAAACATTTAGAATAAGATGTAGATATTTATACACGGTTATGCTGCTTTTATTAAAGTATCGTGATTGAAGACGACAATGTTTCCAACGGTGAGAATTCAAATATATAAAATTTTTACTTTTTTTAGGACAAGAAAAAAAGCAGAATAGATTTCTAGAAGCATTTTTATGAAGGTCTAAAGTCAAATGAATTGTTGAGTTTTGAATGTGAATGTGTTGATCTCGTCCTAACATTTCTGCGTGAACAAGCCATCCATTCGGTCATTTCTTTTAATATCGAAAAGGGTGGTTGAGTCTCTTGGAATCTGATTTTCAAGGATATTCCGAATAATGTTAGTTTTATGTGCTCGTCTAGCTATTATAAATGTGACCGCAGAAAACTGGTTCAGCTGATTTTGTTGTATAACATGACTTAGTGGAAATCACGACTAAATTTGAGCTTTTATAGAGCCATCCACGCGGTGACATATAGTCACGTTCCGTGTTGACTCAGTTTGGTATAAGATTCTACAGCTGTATGTTTTCCTACGTGATAAGCTGTTGAATTTAATAGTTCAAATAAAAGTATATTGGAATTGATGGAGTTTCCTTCAAACAGTGACGTTGCTTTTTTTATGATATTGTATACAATATTATTTAAGAGTCACTAGTGATATTTTCTTAGCAAGAGGAGTTGAATTTTGATTAGTTTCCGGAAGACAAGAAGTAGTACAAGCTGTTTTATTAGATAACTGGCAATGGGACGGCCACAAATTTTAATCAAAAATCACAAAAATTAAACTATTAAATATATTTAGGTTTTTTACGAAGATGCAAAAATTGAATTAAAATCACTTTTTTTGTAAAATCCCATTTAAATTAGGTTACCATTTGTGAATAATATAAACCCTTCAAATTTCATAACTTACAAAACTAAGACAAAGGGAAAGGGCATACATTTGATTTATAGATGAAAAATACCACCTTCTGTTTATAAATTCCTACGCATTTCCTTAATTTACAAATGATTTAAACGCATTTAGTAAAATATGCTGAGACAAAATCACACGAAGAAGGAAGAAAATTCTATTTAAGATGTCTATCTCTACCAGAAACTTTGTTATTGCACTTTTACATCAGGATAGTATAATTTCTATTTATTTCAGACAGGATGTATCATGTACATGTTTATTATTGTACGTGTAAAATATACCAGGTAGAGACAATTAAATTTCACCTACTCAGAGCTGCATGTAGTCGAAAATACTTATCAGAAAAGTATGAAATTTATAATGAATCAAAATGAATTTAAACTTTAGATATTTAGTTGAAATTAAACTAATTTTAAAAATGGACACCAGACGGCGTATTATTCACTTTTTAATAAATCAACGAAGTACAAGCTTCTACACATTAGAATCAGTTTATCACGACAAATACTACTCAATATGTTGATCATTATTCTCATGACCCTTTGAAATTGCAAAATAGCATTTGTCATGCGAGCAAACACTTAGAAACGTGGAGGGCGTGATGAAAAATACTTTAGTTGAGTTCTAGAAATGTTCCGTTTACAGTCATTGCACCTCTGCAAATGTTTTCGAAAGCTAGAAATCTCAGCAAGGCTACTGCTGCAGAACCCATATTTTCATTTAAAAAAAGTTTCCCCAGTAATGCACGATTTTTTAAACTGCGTGACAATTTCCTCGAAAAATGACATGAGAATGACAAGAAATTCATAGCGACTTTTTAATAAATATTATCATTGTGCGGGAGCGGATACATCAGGTGTTCCTAAAATTTCCATATAGCAATCTTATGCCCAAATGTTATTAAAAATTCCACTGGTGCACATTCTCTAAATTATTTTTCTTCTTCTAACTGTATAATATAACATATACTAGAGGACTCTGTGCCCTGTGTCCTTTTTTCGCCAACCACCCCCAAACGTATTTGGCTTATATATCTCTGTCTGGCTTTCTCTGTATGTGTCTGTCTGTCTTTGTCGGTCCGCTATCTATCTTTCTGCTTTCCGTCTGTAAGCTCTCCCTGCTCTCGTTCTATTCCATACCTGCTGTCTGCCTGTCTACTATCTGCTGTCTCTCTATTGTCTGTCATTCGTTGGAAAGATTTCTCTCTGCTGCCTATTATCTGCTCTCTGTTTTTTACTCTATGTCTGCTGTTTGTATATCTGCTGTCTGTTCGTTGTCTGTCAGTCTGCTGTCTGTCTGACTGCTGCATTTTGTATAAGATTTAAAGTTTTAATATATAGATGTCTCATTCAACGAAGGTTTTTTTTCTGTCCTTGCCTTCCTCAGCAGCCCTTGATGATGGTAGTTATTCGGCTGGTCGGAGCTTATTGAGGTAAAACAATATTCGTAGGTCTCTCCATCTGGCCAGAAACTGAAACTGAATCTATCTGACTGCTGCAAATTTGCTGTTTTGTCTGCTTGCTCATTCTGATGTGTGCTTCATGCGTCTTTTCTGTTTTTTAGTCTGCTATATGCTGTCTGCTGTACACTCGGTGCGATATATGTATGCGATATGTCTGTATTTTGAATGTCTGGTAGATTTTGGCTGTCTGTCTGTCTGTTATCTGTTGGCTGTCTGTCTGACTGTAACAACATACTAAAAATATATAACCGTCGGCGTTCAACAAACCGAGCATTTAACATATATAACACATAACATGTATTTATTTCATGTATTTGTATTCTTGTGTCTGGCCCTGAAACTAACTACGAGTATAAATGCTATGTACACCCTCTTCGAGAAAAAACATACTATAAGTGACTGTAACAACATATTAAAGTTATATTACCGTTAGCATGATACCTATTGCACTTTTAACATATATTCGCATTCTGTTGCGTAAAACTATAAAATAATTTAAATGTTTTTTCAGGATAAATCCTGCTGTTGGTGACTGTAAAAGCATACTAAAATTTCATTTATCTCCGCTTTCTATGTATTCTGCAGTTAACAAAAATTTGTTTCATATATTCGTATTTTTTGTCCGTCCCTCTAAAGTAACTATATACACTTAGTATAAGTTCATAAAGTAACTACATACACTTTCTTCGAGAACAATATGCTATAGGTAACTGTAACAACATAGTAAAAATAAATTACCGTCTGCTTTGTACAAATCACAATAACATTATATTCGTTTCATATATTCGTATTCTTTTATGCGGCTCTGTATAAATAGCTATATATGCTATATACACCATTTTTTAGGGAAAACATTATGTAGGTGACTGCAACAACGTAGACAAATTTCGCTTCCGTCAAAGTTCTACAAATCTCGTAATTAACATATATTATTTCATTCATTATTTTTTATTCATTTAATCAGTCGTTTCATAAAATTGTTTCTGAAATTTGCTTTATGAAATCGTTACATCAAGTCATTTAATTAGGATTTTCTATATATAGGGTACATATATATATACCTATGTATACATAAGTATGTGTGCGTGCGTAAAATCCAGAATGATTACTTTAGCAAAATGCATTGATTTCATGTCAAAGTGGAAGAGAAAATCCTTTATTTATGACAGATGTTGTCAGAATTTACACTTCATTTACTTTGAAAGTTTCACTTTCTTTAAAGTAAAATTCAGTAATTTTACAAGTATTTACATAAGAAAACTCATACGGTTTATCGTATATATTGTATATCAGTAATATGAAAAGATATTTAAAAAAAAGTCTTTTGCTGTTAAATGTGTCAAACTAAATATTTAAAAACTGAACTTCTTTTCACTGTTACCTTCAGTCGAAATCAGAATACATTTCCTGTGTTATTAACATTTATTAAAATTCAACATTTCGTTTAAATAAAATAAGAGCAAATTCAGATCATTTACTTAAAAAATAGTTTTGTTGAATGTAAGACGAAAACTGGAAAAGAAATTCGTTCTCTTAGGTCAAATTTGGTTCGGATTTATATTCTATTCCTCTGGAGATTATCACTAATCGGATATTTAATTTTTTCTTTGTTTTTACTGAAAATGAGATTAGGTTGACATTATGTGCATTTGTATAGGTTGTTTGTATAGTTTCTTTGATGGAAGTGGGATTATGTTGACATGCTAACATTTGAGCTTTCTGATCCCAAGTAATGGCAAAGATTATAGTCATTACAAGTCACAGTTTTCTATATTGCATGTAAAATATTATTACATTGATATCTGTATGTATCATGTTTTTTTTAATTTTAATTTTAGGTGTTAAAAAGCAGAAGCATAAAAAAAAATATAATACTATCGAAAAAAAGGACATCGTTGGACAAAAATTGTACAGAAATCGAAACATATATATGTGGAAGGCGATGCACAGAGGCATGTAAGTTAAAAAAAATATTAGAAAAGAAAGTAATAATTCATGGCAAGGAATATCTGTTAAAAAATAGGAGGAATATTATAAGACTTTGCTTACGAAACTAGAGGAGAATTTTCATTGAAGAAAACATTAGAATGAAGAAAAGGGAAGAGCAAAGTGGATATAAAGCAGGAGATCATATATGGATAATATATTTTGTCAAGTAAATTGTTGAAAAGGCAGTGGCAGCGGGAAATCAAACTAATCTTCTATTTATCAAACTCGTTCACAATGAATGTGCTGTATCTTTCTTTGGTTTCCTGACTATATTAACATGGAAAATACAGTAGTTGCGTAAAACTAACAGCACAATGTGTGGCAATTTGGACGCATTTTTTTTACAGCACAAACTGCTGGCGTGCAAATTGCCAGAACATTGTGCTGTTAATTATATGCAACTACTGTATTTTCCATGTTAATATAGTCAGGAAACCAAAGAAAGATACAGCACATTCACTGTGATCGAGTTTGTGCGCGAAATAAACAGTACTTTGTACTGTAAAAATGTCGTTTTTTTTTTTTTTTTACGGTGTATGAGAATGTTCCAATGGCAAAATTATGGAACGTGTTAAATGAAGTCAACATAAATCCAATTATTATTAGAGAAATTCAAGAACTTTACAGACAATCAAAAACGAAGATTAAAATAGGCCAAAGATTATCGAAAGGCTTTATAACAGATAAAGGACTCAGACAGGGAGGATGTATCTCCACAACACTTTTTAAAATTTATGTTGAAGATGCATTTAAAGTTTGGAAGTAGAACTACAGAGGAATATGACTTAATAGAACATGAATTATTACTCTACAATTATCATATGACCAATTTATAGTTGCAAAGATTAAAAATGATGTAGGGAAAATGGTGATAATAATTAGGGAAAATTATGAGAGATCGGGACTTTACATGAACGTTAGAAAGACCAAACTCCTACGCATAGGAGGAAATGAGACATACCTAAATATAAATCAAATCATAAAAATAGAAAACTGTGAGCATTATCGATATCTAGGTGTAGACATTAATAGAGAAGGAAGAGACTCGAAGAAAATTAAATGCAGAATTTTTCAGGAGAGAGAAGCTGTATAATTATTAAATTCTGTTTGGTGAGGTAAGGAGATTTCTAGGAAAAGAAAGTATAAAAAATACAACTCTACTGTAAAGAGCATATTGTTATATGGAGCAAAAAATAGGACAATTATGAAGACAGGAAGAAAGAAATTAGCAACAGTAGAAACGCATGCCCTAAGAAGATCGTGCTTATATCAAGAATAAGAAATGAAAGAATCAAGGAAATGATGAAAATAAAGGGAACCATATTAGGTGATATTTAAAAAAAACAATTAATCTGGTATGGTCATGTTAAAATAATGAAAGATGAAAGACTACCCAAAATCACATTAAATTATAAAACAAATAAAAAAAGAAAGCCGCGAAAGAACTGTACGGGCGATATTGTAAAGGCAATGAGGGACTGAGTTCTGGAGGAGGAATGGACTCTTGACAGAAAAAATGAAAAAATACTACTGTAGATTGTTTGTATGGCGGCATCTGACGCTATAAACTGGGTTTATATATATATAACTTGGGGGCTCTTCCCGATGCTTACTAATGTTTGCTAACCTCCGTGAATTGCGATACAAGTCACACTGGGGCCGCTACGTGTCCCCAGCACGCGTCGCTTGCTCGACATTATTTGCAACAACTCTAGCCATAATGAGTACTATCATAAATCCTTTTAACTTATGAAAATTTTAAAAAAATGTAAGGTAAAAGAAACAGTAATTGAAAACATCGTTGAAATCACAATTAAAAATGCATTTACTTAGTGATACCATTGTCATAAATCATTTTAACATTATGAAATTTACCAATTTTTGAAATGTAAAATAATTAACTAGAAAAAAATTACCTTAGAACACAATTAATGTAAAACTGATTGCGCATAATAGTGTACAGAACAGCAAATTTATTTCGAAAAACTCTTGGAAAAACACTACCTAGATGGTTCAGTATAAATCAACAAACACCATCTAAAGTTCGTTCGACGTGAAAAATACACTATCTGTCAGACTTTTGGCAAGTTATCAAAACATAAACAACATGTTTTCTGCTTTGTATAAAATAAACTTTTGATCAAAAAGCTGATTTTTTCTGAATGCATCACGTGACCTTAAAACGAACCAATGGCCATTGCTATTATAACAATTACCAAAAGACCGTACTGTGCTTAAAAATATTTCCTACTCTGAATTTCAGTTTGCTGAATTAGATGCAAAGGACAGTGAATATGACGTCATCAAAAACAAAATCGTACTAAAATATTTTAGTTTATATACTCTAAAGCACATGACGTCATTGGTAATTCCTAACAAACCGTTCCTGTGCATTTCCTGTTGTTTTACTGCGCTTTTTTCCGGGAGGTCATTCCTTCACACTATGGAAAACTTTTCCAGAAATTGGTTGTTTTTTCTACCGTGTGCTATATACTTTGAGTCCATATGAGAATGAATCATTTCTTTCAAATGTAACATCCTTTTCACTATCAGAACCATTCATCCCTTCCAAGATTAAAGCATCAAGCAATTGTTTTAAAATTCCTGAATTTCATTAAACATTCATTTTAATTAATTTGAAATTATGTAATTTACAGAAATATTTTATTTTGTGTATACCAAAGATCTTTAAATAAATAGCAAGAGTCCAGTTTATGTATGTGTAGGAATAAGGATCAGAATATGACGTCATCACTGACACAGTTATAATACAATATTTTAATTCATGAATGAAAATGCATCTTTTGTTTTCCGAATGACGTCATTATCTTCATCGGAAACATTTCGTTTTCCATATTGCTTACTAGGAAAGGTTATACACTATTATCATTTTATTTAAACAAGATACTTAATTTTATTTCCCAATAAATAATCTGTGTTCTGCACTTACGCGATTAGTGCGTAATTAAACGGAATCGCTTTAATGATTGAATTTTTTCTTTAAATATAACGCAAGTTTAAGTGCAGAAATCACTCTTCTGATAGGTGGAATGTAATAAGGCAAATTAACTGCGTTACTGCGGTTACTGCCAAACGACAATTTACGAATGCAGCACTACTTTGGCGCCACGCTAAAGTAATATATATATATATAGATTGAATAACCACGTACAATTCTGAATAACATAGAGAAAACCAGAAACAATATGCTGGAGTTATTCATCCTAAATTTTACTTATGCCTCAAGCTCTCAAAATGTGACAGTATGATATTTCACATTAAAAATTAGCTAAATACTATTAAATGCATGCTGTAAATGCATATTTTGTTCGGAAACCTAATAATTAAATAACTGTAGGAGTAAATTAATATTGCTTGTGTTGGTTACATTTGTCATATTTGCTCTATTTACGAATTCATTGGAAATATTCACGATAACATATCATCTTCAGTGAAGGTTTTACATTGAACACATTGGCCATCAGATTACATAATTACATAGATATGAGCCTGGCTTGTTATCCATGTGAATATTATCATTTTCAATATCCATGTGTGTACCTGCAATAACCACGTGCTGGTAATTTAAAGCAGTCGTCCTGTAGAACATAAATACTCTGATGTAGGAGCTAATATTTCATTACCAATGCAGGCTTAATGTAATTTTAACAATAGCGTGGTATAACCAGTGATGTAGTTGTAGGATTGTATGCAAGTATACAATCTGGATTTTTGTCATAAAGACAACGTGTGCTCTCTGTTTCACAAATAAATCTACATATGAAATCAATTATTTTTCAGAGAATTTTTTTCATTTTTTTCTGTATGAAATAGATAAAACTGTCTAGGAACACTTTCCCACATTAGCACTATGCAGGAGACTTTACACGAATCCGTTATAAATTCCCTATATGCACAAAAATTTTTTGAAGAAAACACATAAAAACTGAGGTTTTATTTAAAAATTAATAGGAAAAAAATTAAAAATCACTAAATAAAACATAAAAAATATTATATTGATATTTTTTGAGAGTATTTTTATTATAAGGAAATATTTTTCTAGTTATTTAGACTTTTAACAACATATTAGTATATTCCAGTATATCTAGTAACCAGTATATAACTCTAATCTTTTTTAGTTGCAAATAAACTTTTCAAATGTATTCCAATTTTTTTTTTAAAAGAAAACCGGAATGCAAAATCTCGGTCTTAAAAATGAAATTTATCCATACGAAATATGATTAAAAACCGTTAATTTCAATATTTCTGCGCTGAGGGGAGGGATTTGTATTGCTAATACTCTATTAATATTATTTCGGATATTCTAGCTACTGTACTATATAAACTACATACCGCTTGTTTCTTTTATTACTTCAACACTACTAAAAACCAGTATATGTATAAATTTATATTTACAATTTATTATTCTGCAGATTTGTAAGTATATTTTAAGCAGACAGAACGTCGAGCATATTTGTGGTAGTTAATAAATTAGTATTAAATATTGCCCACCAAAAAGATAGAAAATACGCCTTTTTTTGTTTTGTTTTTTGTTCGTTTGTCTTAATATTCCAACATTTTAAATTGAAGGATATCTTCACAAAAATATTACTAACAAAAACGATTTTACTCAAAGTTTGTTCATTAATCCTGATAACTATTCCATACTGTGCCCATTAAAATGAATTTCGAATATTATCTTGTCACCGTTTATGCATCGACAAAAAGGAATAGCAGTAAATTTTAAGAAAATTGGAAAGTGAATAACTAAAGGAATATTTGTTTTTATTCTTATTACTTTTATCGTGCATGATTAATCGCTTGTATGTATGCTGCACTATTCATGCTCAAATATAATAGACGACAATTTCGATGTTTTTCCTGTTTTTCTTTTTTTAATGGTATCTTTGAAACTTTTGTATAGATTAGAAAATAATGACTTTGTACTCTTAATGGAAACATGAGGCGTAAAAGAATTATCTTTTGGATTAAGTTGTGAATTTGTTTTCAAGTTTTTGAAATATTGTTTTACAAAGTTTTCAACAAAATAATTATTTTACTCCCTAGCATGGCATGGCACTCAAATTATTTCAGCTTCAATTGAAATATTGGAAGTCATTATAAGTAATAAAGAAAAATAGTAATTGGGAAAATACTTCAACGTAAGGTGAGTTTACCAAGGATTTTTTTGTTGTTGTATGTTTGTTTATTTAAGACAATCAAAGTAAATTGTTGCTAAGGAAATGTTGCATAAATTATTAGAAAAAACTTTATCTATTCCCCTTTGATGTATTTTGTAATACTTGATTTCATAATGTACATTCCTTTTTAAACTGGAATATATTGGCACTTTTTGGTTACGAATGGGATGCGTATGCGCAATTGTTTGTGTCCAGTTTAAAAAAATTCGAAATAAAGATTAAGTCAACGCTATTAAAAAAGTCTCCAGAATGTCCAAATACTTAATTTTGAAAGATTTGTTTACTTAAACCGATGAAAATATACCCGTTTTAAATTTTATTAACCCGGTTTCTGAATTAAAAAAAATGCATACATAATGCAATTATTTTCTCTTTTATCTCGTTTTTTTCTGCTTTAAAATTATTTCATGTATATAAGAAACAATTTAAACCTCACTAAATGGAAGGTGATTAATTATTTTAATATAACCGAATAATAAAAATTATTTAAAATTTTAATCAGCCAATATAAATCTAAAAATCTATCATTATTTCTTTTTTTCTTTTTCGTGTGTAATAGCAGAATAATTTAGATTATAATATTACAGAAATACCTGTAAAATAAAAATAAAAATCTCAGAAACGTCGTGAAATAGACGCACACTGTGGAAGTTTTACATAATAGATGCAACTCGATAAAATAATTAATTATAGATAATTTATAATTAATCATATCATGGATAGCAAATTAAATGATTAAACGTAAATATACTTATACGAGATTTACTCCATTTTGCGGAAAGATTGTTTATTGAATTAAGACGTTTAAATTAATAGAAGGCTACTATCAATTAAACGTATCAATGACATCCCATATTAGCTGTTATAAGATAACTATATTGAATTAATTAAAATCAATACAGCTAATATAAATGTTAAACTGTTAGTTATTTTACACATATGTTCCAGAGGTTATAAAGTGACTAAATAATTCGTTACATTTTAAGTATTGATAGAGTTTAGGTTCATTGATAGAGTGCAATAATTGTGAAATCGAGCAGAAAAAATAAATGATTGATGCAATGAAATATTAGAATTTTCCAATAAACACCTTTATATACTTAGGTTATAATAACAACCAGATTAATAGAATATATATATATATATATATATTGCTCTGACCAGATTTCGATTTTAAATTTTAAAAAATACTGTGTTTAATTGACTCCGTAAATAACTTGCGGATTATGCTTCATTTACAATTTGTATTGAAAACGTTTTTGATATTTCTACATTTATTTTGAAATTTAATGAATAATGATATTTTTTTGTCTAAAAAAAAGACAAGGTTGTAAAAGATTTTTGGCTATAGCAAAACTCTTAGAAATTATAACATACTTTTGAAAAACATTTCTTTGTCTTCAGTAACCTAAAAAAAAAAACAATAGATTTGCGATATTTAAAAAAAAACATTTATCACAAAAAAAAAAAAAAAAAAAAAAAAAAAAACTCATTAGCTTCCAATTAAAAGTGACGGAAAAATGAAGAAATTTCTGAGTATTTGTATAGTGTATTACAGTTTTCAGAACACGGAATATTTTTTTTTTTTTTTAATGCTATCAATTCTCAAATGAATTCTTTCAGCTGCATTGCAGAATTGATACATGCAAGTGTAATTAAGTAACGTTAGTTTTAAAGTAAATTATATTAATTTAGCATATTTCTCTCTTGAGCATACTTGATGGTATGAAAATATTGAAACGTGATAATTAATAGCATATGAAAAGCTTTTATTTGGAGTTCAGAAGTACTCGGAAATGTTTAATTGTTTTGTTATTTTTTTTGTACTGAAAAAAAATGTTTTAGAAATACTACTTTAAATATTTGAAATATGTTATTTTTTAAAGATGATCCAAAAATATTTTCCTTTAAAAACAGTGGGCGTATACCATATTTATTTGGATAATTTATACATGTACATTTTCGTGCTCCTTGAAGTTGAATGAAAGTTTTGGTAAACAGAAACATTCACGGAATTTTCATTCATTAAAATTTATAAAGTTCTTGTAAATTATTTGCTGATAAACTTAAACGTTCATAGGCTGCCATGTCTAATTCACATCGCAATCCGAGTTCTTATGGTTTTTCGAAATCTATAATAATGGTGGAAATGCTCTTCAGTAGATTTGAACAATTGATTATTCTCACGGTGGCAAATAAGTGAATAACATATAAGAAAATTCTATGCCGCATTATAATTCCTAGATCAGTATGAAATTATAAGAAAAACTAGTATGTTGTGGCCATCACAAAACATTCTTCTATCTCATACATGTCAATACTTCAAAATTCACAATCTCGGTGTCAAATTAAATGACAATCTGTGTTCATCATGAGACTTCTAAAAATAGGAAATTCCGTGCATTAGCTCTCGAGGTATGACTGTCGCTGAAATCGTGTAAATCCAGCAAAAATGCAGCATAGCAGCGCCACTTATTGGGTTATTTACACCAGAACCTAATTAGCACCAACTTATGTCAACGTCTAACTGAATATGAAGTTTGAGGAAAATTCGTGCATTAGTTCTGGAGATAGAGGTATTGCGCAAATCGTGACAAATGCAGCATAGAAGCGCCATCTGTTGAGCGATTTGCAACAAACCAAAATCAGCAGCAATATTAATCAAGTTATACTTAAATCTGAAGTTTGATGAAAATTCGTGCATTAGTTCTTGAGATAGAGCTATTGAGGAAATCGTTCAAAATGCAGCACAGAAGCGCCACCTATTGGGCAATTTACACCAACACGTAGTCAGCATTATTTCGTATAAAGGAATAACTAAATCCGAAGTTTGATGAAAATGTGTGCATTAGTTCTCGAGATAGAGCTACAGCGAAAATAGTGTAAATCCGGCAAAATGCAGCATAGCAGCGCCACCTGTTGGAAGATTTACACCAAAACGTAAACAACATCCATTCATGTCAAGGACTAACTGAATTTGAAGTTTTTTAAAAATCCGTGCATTAGTTCTTGAGATAGAGCTTTTGCGGAAATCCTGCAAAATGCTATATAGCAGCACCACCTGCTGGGTGATTTACACCCAAAACTAATCAGCACCAATCTATGTCAGGGACTACCTGAATATAAATTTTTATTAAATTCCGTGCATTTGTTCTCGAGATAGAGCGTCCACAAAATTTGTGTCACATACAGACAGAGAGACAGACATTTTGTAAAAACATGTTTTTTGGAATCTCTGACCCATAAAACGTGTAAATCCGTCGAAAACTGGAATTCGAAAATTTTCATGAAACCAGTACTTTCTTCTAGTAAAGATAGAAGAAAGTAAAAATTAAAAGTTTGGGAATCCTTAAATATCTAAAACCCGCTCTTAATAATTTCAAATAAAGAAAAAAGTCCCTGTTCAATTATAACAAAAACATCTGAAACAACAAAATATTGTTTTTAAATTAGTTTCATTGATAAAAATAAGTTTAGTTTGTTCTATATGGGAAGTATTCGTACATTTCAAGACTATCGAAGAAAAATGACGTATTTTTCACGCATCAAGTGGTCGAAGAGCCTCCGTTTTAGCAGCATTTTCCTCCGTAAGTAAGTCAAAGATGGGATTCCTATATCATAGGTCACAAATACGCACATGATGTAGAAATCATTTTCCTATATCACTGGCTCAGCCTATATTTAGAAGTTTGACAAAATAGACATACGTATATTCACTTCTTAAAACGTTTTTTGTTCAGTCGTGGAATAAACGTAAAGGTATTAAACATATTTTCCACCAATATGATGCATTATATATCTATATTATAAAGTTCAAACATAAAGTTTAAACGTAACGCATACGTCATTCTGCAAATGGCAACACTTTGAAATTTGAAATGAAATTTAAGCTTTACAATTTTCTCTACTGCAAATTTTTAAGCTTCGAAACAATTCACGGTTTCAATTTTTACACCGTAGTATAGGAGGAAAAATGTACATCTAAATGCAATTTGTTTGAAAGCTCTATCTCAATTTATTTTTGAGATATTAATTATTTTATAGTTTTTAGTACCAATTTTGTAATTGTGGCAACTGAAGTACTCTATTTCTATTAAAAGTAAAGGGAAAATAGTCATGGTTTATTTATTTTTATTGATTATATCCTTATTGATGCCATTTTCACATTACAAATAAAAGTAACTTTTTCTAATTTTTGATCAGAAAATGACGCCAGCCATTAACAAAAATACGCATTCTTCTTCATAAATCAAAAGATTGATGAAGATATTTCAATATGTTTACATTACGCTATACTGAATTTTAGGCCCTAGGCAATATGATTCAGTGAGTAAAAATGATGTCATATTTAAACAAAACGATAATTTTCTTTGATAAAACTAAATATTTGACCAATACTAAATGGTCAATACTATGGCAACTAAAGGCAAATTTCTGAATGGTAAATTTTCGCGAGTACTGAGATTAGAACTTAAATTTTATACGAATGTTCACATGAAAAGTTGTATCGGACAAACGTGACGTTAAGTTTGGAAATACATTCATTTTAATAATGTATTGCGCGTTAAAATACTTTTAAATTGTGAATTTCAGTGAAGCGTATGTAAATTTTGAGAATATGAAAATAACGTACAGTTTAGATCTTATGGGGGGAAATTTTATTATGTGACAAAGCGAAATCTTTTTTACTGATTTTTCATCCCGTAAAAAATAAACGTAAGAGCCTCAATCGATAGCTTCAACATAATTGCTCATCTTGATTACGTATTCTAATAAAGTTTAATTTTTCAGTAATTTAAACCAGCTGAAATTTTTGGAAATAATATTTTGGTCATTTTAGGTTAAAAACATTATTTATTTTAAGAGTTAGGTAACCGATGCAAGATGAATTTTTATTGTGATTATTTTTGTAGGTTTATTATAAATTCGATCTGACAGTTCCATTCTAAACATTTTTTATCGTCGATTTTCGACGGGTTCCAACTCGTATTTATAAAAGACACGAAAATGTGGTTTGAACATTGTAAAAAAAATCGGTAAAATTTCTAATGTTTTTCTAGGAAACACGGATTCCTGAAAATTTTTATGTAACGGTAACAAGAACAATTCCTGTAACAGACGCTGTTACAGGAATTTTTGTTATTGCAGTTACATAAAAAGTTCTAGGAATCGAAGTTTCCTAGAAAAACTTTAGTAACTTTACAGATTTTTCTTTTTTTTTACAGTGCACATACCACAGAGGAAAAAGACTTAGACTTCACTAGCCGATAACTAGTCTTCACATGTATTTTATGGCAACATTTCTATAATTTAGAAAAATCAATTACATTCTTTAGATTTTGCTTCTGTTGCTCATTCAATTAATATGATGTTTTCCATGCATATGATGTTTTCCGTGCAATAACAATTATTTTACAATATTATTATTACATTTTTCTCTGCTAAATATCCTAGAATTAAGGAAAAAAATTCTGTAGAAATTCTGACAAATAAAATAAAATTGTGACCTAAGTTAGAATATTTACTTATGTAAGTTACAACAAAATTAATGTTTTCGCAACGTGGTTTTTTTTTCTTGCTATTGAAAAGTTAAAAAATATATACATAAATATACGGAATACTGCTCAGAGAACGATATGGATATATGTGATATTTATTGGTGAAAACAGTGTGTGTTGTTACTCTTTTAGCTTCTTACCTGTGATTCACTCGTCTAACAAAGGTGTATGATGAGTTACTGTTTAATGATTTTTGACTTTTTTTTTTACTGAGTCACGTTTATTTCGGTTAATATGAACATTGTATTTCCTGTCATTTTATCAAGAAAAAGAGAACGTGTGTTTAACATGTATCTTTTTAAGATACACAAACAGGGGACGGAAATTGTTCATGTCTTCAAAATTCATACAATTTTATGGTTAAATCTAAGATTTGTATTCAGTGAAAGCAAGTGCTGTTTCTAATAGTTGTATTCCGCGTATATTGAGCATTCCTTATTACAAAATTTTTAAGTTTAGTTAAATTGTAAAACGTAAGATAAAGCTAGAAGAGACTGCGTACATTTCAAAAGAATAATAATAAAAAATTTAAATATTAATTTTTTACAACACTATGCATGAATAATTTTGACTTCATTTGTTTTTTATGCGTTTACATTATTATTTTGTTGTTACGCTGTAATTGATTGGGACAGCAGTAATAAAACCAAGAAAACTATTTTGCGTCACCTGCCCTTACACAGTACGACAGATTGCGCACAAGAATAGAAGATATTATTGTTAATAATAACTACAATTAAGTTGTTAACAATAATATAATACACTTAAATGACATTGCTGTAATGTTTTTGTGAGTAAATATTATTGAATTAGGAGGGAAATTTTCAACCAAATGTTTAAATTTAAAAAAAAAAGAAAGAATTTAACAATAGTTAAAGAATTTTTATTTAAGAAAAAGTTTAAAATATCAGAAAAAGCAAGCCCTACTAGGATTACAAAATAATCTACTTGATACCATGTTTAACTTAAAAATTACTTCATTTCCATTTCCACAGTTTTAATGTGTTTTGTTTGCTAACTGAAATTCTCGTCGTCCACAATCGATGCTCTTGTTGTAGTAAATCGTGCAGCTTTCGTTCAATCACCTGCAACAAGCAATACATTGAATTCAGTCACTGGTCAAAGATATCTCCTGGTACAGTTCCAGATGTTCAATGCACTCATCCTCATTGACCTTCGTTTCGTTTCCATCAGTTTTTTATCCCACTTTTCTGGAAGCATCTTATTTTCAGCTATTTTCTTTTTCTTTTTTTGTAGTGGCATCCTTCTTAAGTCTTTTTTCATGTATATTTTGTGGATCAGTAACATTAGTTGCATTCTGTTTCCTTTTTGATTTCGATGGTATTAAATTACTTGGAATGGGTGAAAGCTTTTCCAAAACATTGTAGGTGTTATTAGAAAATTTATTTTAGTTCATAAAATTAATTTATTAGCAAATTAACTGTTCATAAATAGAAAAAGTATACATAAATATTTAATTAATTTATTAACAAATATATTATTAATTCATCAACAAAATAATTAGATAAAATGAATTTAATAACAACTGTATTATTAATTTATTAACAAAAGTTTTATCTGCAAAAGATTTTTTTTTTTTCAAATTAATTTGGTGCCGAAATTAGTTTCAATAATTATGTGTTTTTCCAAAAATTATTTCAAATTTGATTCATTCATATGTTTTACACGTAATTTGCAATTCTTGAAAATTTACCAATAAGCGGCGTAATATCTCCTAGCACTGAAACTTATGGGGAAATGCGCCATTTCTCCTAAGTAACTGATGTGAAAACTCTCCTATTTTTGGTAGGAGAGATTGCGCGGCCTTTTATATAAACATGCACACTTCTAAAATGAATTTTTGGTGTTCGCATGCTTACTCTAGTTTAGAATCTTATACGAAATCGTTTAAGTTCAAAATATTTAGTACTACTGTCATTTTATAAAAATCTCACAAACAGTTATGGAAATTGAAGCACTCAGTTTCGAAAACCAAAACAAAATATCAACGCTTTATCCAAGACGCTTGGAACAATCAATGTACAAATTCATGCAGACACTGCTGTACAACTACCTGGAGTGGCTGCGCGCGAACTCTACTCCTTCCCGTCGAATCTCTTATGCGCGATCTCTCGTAGATTTACCTTATTCTATCCTGTCATAAAAAGTTTTTTAATTACATTTTTTTTTACAAAAGAAATGTAGGAGCTCAACATAGCACATATATTAGTCTATGCAACAATTTAATATAATATATTAAACAAGTCTAAATTATTGAGATGCACATAGAGTGGATCGAAAAATCTAAATGTGGTTAATCGAATTGGCGCTGGGTGCAAAAGTTGACTTTCATGCATTTAAGTTTACATGTATTTTTTAATTGAAATTTATTCATTTTTCCGGTGCCCCAAGCCCCCCAAAAATAGTTAAAAATTGAAATTTTTATGAAAATTTATAATTTTTTTGTTTTTTAATTTTCTTATTCAATTACTTTTGGCAAGGGGCGCGTAAATTGTTTTTGAAACACACTGGTATACAGGCCAAAAATATTCAACTTCGATAAATTTCTTCCGGTGCCCCAAGATACTTAAATATTTGCCGAAAAGCGAATTGTATGGGGATTTTAAACTAAAAATTATAATTAAGTATAAGAATTGGTGAATCGTTTGTATGGCGTAAAACATAGTGCCAGAGGATGAAAAATATTTTATAGTTTATTTTTAAATGTATAAAATATTTTTTTACACTAAATGTAAAAAATAAATTGTACATAATATATTGAAAAGACAACACGAAAGTTCAAGTGATGAATGTCACAAATACATAAAAACCTAACAGGAAGAACATTATGCTCTTGTAAAGGAACCTGACACTGTGTATATTGGACACGTTACAGTTGCAACAGGCGAAGCTAAGATCATAAAAAAGGAAAATTCATATTTTTAAATGAAATAACATACAATCATATGATTTCACAGTAATTGGATGCGACGGAACAAATGTAAATATTGGACAAAAAGGAGGTGTTATTCGCCTGATGGAGTTGGAAATATAGACACTTACAATGGTGATTTTTGTCTTCATACAAATCCGTTTCCCTTACGACATTTACTAAATTATTTAGATTGTGCGAAAATTGCTCCTACAGCGTTTTGTAGGCTACAGCAATCAAAATCTGCGAGGAGAAGCTTCCTTTTCCTTAAAATGTGTAGAGAATATGCCAGATAGCATATACAGAATGTATCTTAGCAATGATCAGCAATATTTATATGATATTTACAAGTAATATCATGTAGGGAATGCACTTTTGACGTGGTATTTAATAAACCTGGTCCAGTTGTTCACCTAAGATGGCTAACAACTTCAGGTAGAATTTTAACGTTGTATGTGGCTGCAGAAAATCCATCTGAGAATCTCATTATTCTTACAACATAATGCGGTGTACATATTATGAAGGTATATGCACCTGTATGGACCCGCATCCAAACAAAGTTTTCCATAACAGAAGGCGCAACGCATATTTGGAAACTAATCACATTTTCTAGACATTTGGAACCCAAATTATGTAATATAGTAGACGCTGTTGTTCAACAAGAGACCTTTTTTGTTAAACTGAAAATTTTTTATTGTAAATGCTCTCGGATAATAGGTAGCATATCAGGTCTTTAGTAGTACGAAAGCTAATTTGTGCTAGAAATGAAAATAGAGGACCACCAGAAGAAATAATTTTTCAGAAACCAAAAATTCACTTCAAAGCAAAGGATTATTATGACCTTATTGACTGGCAATGAGTTCGACGTTTTGAATCCCCTGTTTTGATGTATGTGCCTTGCGAATAAATTGATGCCATGGCAAAAGTAGGAAAAGCGGAGGAATGGTCAAAATGTCCATACCATACCCAAGCTGTTGAAAGATACATTCGCCTAGTATGTCAAGCATCAGGAAGTGTAACTGGACAAGAAAATAGTACGGTTTAATATTGAATAGGATAAAATCAAGAAGCCATATCTAACATTTTAATATCAAAAAGAAATACAATCTTTAGAAATATGTAAATCTTCAAAATAAAAGAAATAAAAAAATTTGGCACGTAAGCTATATTTTTATGATTTAATGCTATTTTTAAATTTTTAAATTTCTACTTCATGTACCATTATTAAATTATTTTTATTTATAAATTAGTACTTTTTTAATTAAACACTTAACCAAATTATAAACAATTTCTGTAAATTTAAAATTCTTTATACTTTTTTTTCTTAATTTAAATTTTCACTATGCTTGGAGCACCTATAGATATGAATGGATTTGGATAAAAAGTTATGCAAACTACAAAACTGTGTATTACACCCAATGCATACTTTCTCTTGGAATTTAATAAATAAAAAATTATAAAATTTCAACTTTTAACTATTTTGGGGGAGCTTCGGTCACCGGAACATATGAATGGATTTCAATAAAACAAAACATTTAAACTAATATACATTAAAAGCAAATTTTGCACCGCGCGCCAAAAGTAAACCCAGAAAAAGGTCATATAATTAAATAGTCATATAAATAAAGTACAAGTAATAAATGGGTAATTAAATTTATGTTATTAATTCAAATGACAATCATCGGAAAATAATCTATTCTTCATTCTCCAGATACGAAATTTGGAGTCATAAATATCGACTGACATAAATGGGAACCTTATATTTAAAAGAGAAATTATACCCGTAATAAAATAGTGATATACCTTAAAGAGGCCATTCTCAGTAATAAGGAATCATTAAGTACCAGTTAATTCAATATTCCTTCGCGATAAATTTTCGATAATGGAATAACCTAATGACTTGCCTCATGAGCAGCCTAATGAGTTCAGGTCATATGCATCACCTCTAATTAAACTTTACATGGCGGTTTATTTTTAATTTATACATATCAAAATTTATTTTTTTTTAATTGACTGACACAAATAAAAACTGGTTATGATTTCGAATTGTATGTCTCATTGTGCATGTCTGTTATCTGTCCGTCTCTAACTTTTGTAGCAACACTGTTGATACTTATAAAATGTCTATATTATAAACGTAAAAATAACAACGTTAAATCACCAAAAATTTTAAATTTTAAGCATACCGGTTTCGGTAGCATATAGCATAACTTCCTCAGTGGTAAGGATGGCGGAAATTTGCTCACATATATAGGAAAGGTGGGGATTCAAGTTAAAGGTTCGTTGACCAATAGGAAAACAGATGATTGCAGGTGACAGCCAATAGGAATACAGATGGGAAATGGGACCGAAGTAGTGATTCAATACAGGGTGCAATATGTTATCTATCGTCGACCTTTAATTTCTCAACAGTTGGTCATAGACATATAGTTCCAATTGCAAAAACGTTTCAAATGAGTTAAATATTCATGTTAAGGCATTGTTTAAAGTAAAAAATCAATTTTATAAAAATTACGAAATCTAACTTTTTATGCGGTCTCCCAGTCCCTGTAGATATATTTAGTAAATGTTTACACATATCATAAAAAATATAACACAAAAAGTTTGACATCTGTACTACAAAAATTTACACAGTTATTAAATTTCAAAGTTTAAGATTTTTCCACATGATTTTGTCTTTCATTGAGGAATCAGTTAAAAGATGAATTAAAGTAATTCGCTGCGAATTCCACTGCAATTCCGCTGTCATTTATCTAAACCTTAGTGAGTATGTTTTATTTTCCGGTTGTCGATTCTACCTACTTTGACATTTGAATGTTGCTCGACCCATAAAAGTTAGTACAAATTTTTAGATGAAATAACCTTTTTTGGTGATTCCCTGATTTGGCGATACCGGCTAAAGGTGGTTTCGCCGTAAAAAGGACATTGCACCCTGACTGTGATCTCTAATTACTTTAATTCATCTTTTAACTGATCCCTCAATGAAAGACAAAATCATTTGCAAAAATCTCAAACTTTGAAATTTAATAATTATGTCAATTTTTGCAGTACAGATGTCAAACTTTTTGTGTTATATCTGTTATGATATGTGTAAACTTTTACTAAATATAACTATAGGGACTGAGGGACCGCATAAAAAGTTAGATTTCGTAATTTTTATAAAATTGATTTTTTTTTACTTTAAATAATGCCACAGAATGAATACTTAGTTCATTTGAAACGTTTTTGTAATTGGAACTATATGTCTACGGTCAACGGTTGAGAAATTAAAGGTCGGCGATAGATAACATATTGCACCCTGTATATAGTAGTATATATATAGTTATATATATAGTAGTTATTTGTATTATATATGATTTTATATCAACTATGTTACTTGAAGAAAAATTTATTGCTCTCTTAGATATTTATATACGGAGAAGACGAGTATAAAAAAACAGGCTGAATGAAGTTTTATGTAATGTTTTTTTTAAGAATAATATTTTTAAAAAAACATTTATTTTCATCACTTTAATGGGGTAGGCACGTGATTTTTCGAAACATTAGAAGACTATAAATTAGGATGGCCAGAAGTATCTTATAAATAAATCGTTATAAATTTCATCCAAACGGACGTTTCTGTGGTATGTATGTAGGAACGCATTATGCGTACGAGTTAGAAACCGACATATTTTTGAACCGTAAGAATATGCAGAAAAAGGCCCATGGAATGTTTCATTAGAACTAATACGCTTATGATTAATATTTAATAAATTGCATGTTTTAAGAAAGCAATTAGAACTTTTTGCATAAAACTAATAATTATGTTTTAGTCACAATTTTTCTTTCACGAAAATTGGTTAAAATACATTTCATATAAGGTAACGTTAAATATCTTTTCAAATTAACTAAATGTTATCGAAAAAAATTCACAAAGTAAATTTATTCTATTTAAAAAATAATGCATAATGCTGGGGAAATAAATTACGTCTAGAATACAATCGCAATAGAAATGGCTGATTAAGGGGCAAAGGATGATGATCACAAACCTGTATCGTTTTTCCCACTTTATCTTCAACTGGTCTTTCAAACGATTGCCTTAATTTTTGTATCGATTAAAAGTTATCAAACGGCAGTGCGCTTTCCAATCTAAAAAAATAGCGCTGAAACCACAAAATAAATCAAACATGCATTTTAAGTATAAATAAATTGGCATACAATTATGCCATTATTTTTTGGTGTTGAAACAAAGCTGTCGTAATTGATATTTATAATACATAGCACCTATTCTGAGTTTTCCACCTGCATATATTTTAATCCGTATTAAAAAAAAAATACTTATTTATAATACGATGGAAAATCCATAGCAATATCTTCTAAAAAAACTATCTTTGTAACAGATGTTTAAAATATTTTGTGCATTTTCGGTAACAAAAGATATGCATAACACGTGCGACAATAAATTGTCAGCAATATTTTGTTTCGGCCTCTTTAGGCATTACATAATTACCAAATTAATTTACCCTAATGGTTGTAATTCCTTTTTCGCTTATTAAAAACACCTGTGACAAAAGAGAACATTTCTCTTAAATGAAGTAACTTTTTTGTGTCTTTCTCATATAACTAAAAAAGGAAATAGTAAAATAAAATATGTAATTTTGAATAAAGAATGCTAAGCTTCAATATTGACGTAATGCGATTTTTAAAAATGATACCATATTAAATGAATTATTGTTTGAATAAAATTCCAAATGATATAGGACTATGGTAGGAAATTGTTTTTTTAATTATTATTTTTTCTTGAAATTAATCACAAATTGCCCTTATTTAAATATTTTAAAGAAAAATCCTTTTATCTGTTCACTCATTAATGTTATTTTCAGACTGCTTCTGCATGAATTTTTTACATATATACTAGATGATCCAATCTTGGTATTCAGGGTTCCGGAACATGCGTGAATTTGTTTTTTATATATAAATTGAAAACCCCAATATATTTTTATATTTAATATATATTTTAAATTGCCCACTAACAACAACAAAAAGAATTTTTATATTAAAAATATCTGTAATGTATTCAAATTCAGTTTGAAAATTTGTTAAAAGCAATACTTTTTTATTAGCCAAATACCAGGAGTGATGGTGTTTTTATGGTGTTATTACACAAGGAGTCAAAGTCGCTTGAAATTCCAGGCGTCTCCATGCTATACCTATGGCTCCAGGGGAGTCGCTTCGAAAGCAAGCAACTTTTTTCTGTCGGCGCGTCTTTCACGCCTGAAGCGAAGCGAGTCGCCAGTAACAGCCAATCAAATGCTTTGAAATCAGGCGATGGAAAAGCCTTTTCCCGAACAGGCAATAAAATGCTTAGATAATACGTAAGTTGCAGGTGGATAATACGTAAGTTTCAGGAAATCTGACGAGTCGCAGGCAATTTTTGTCGCTTGCAATTTTTACGTTTAATAACACCATTAAGGGGACTGGGAAAGCCCTATCTCCGTCATGTTAAATTCACAAACTTTATGTACCTTTTTCTCTGAAATGGTGAAAGATAGAGGTCTAGATTTTTTAGAATAGTTAGAATAAAATGATTTACGTATTTTAACACACCATTTTCTTTCTAATTGTACCTGAAAGTTAATTATTAATTATTTATTGAAAGTCATTTTTAAATTAGCATTTTTGGTAAGATTTCACTGCCTAAAATAAATAACTCAGCAAATCATTAAATCCCTGTTTTAAAGTATACAATATAACATAAGTATTAAAAAAAATCTGAGTTCTTAAGTTTAATAGATATTGAAAAAAAGGAACATAAAGATGAAAAATCCAAGTTTTGAGAAAGAGTCAATTAAAGATTTAAATGGCCATTAAGCTGTGAAGTACTTTTAGGAAGAATAAATAATTTCAACACATATTTTTTTATATATATAAACATGTGTGATACATCGTTGGAAAGATAAAAAACTATTAAATGATATAAACAAGTAAGAAAATAATCATGCGTCAAGCGTAGATTATGAAACACTTTCCAACACATTCAGAATAATGTAGCAGAACAGCACTTTTTAAAAAATTTAAATATTACGTCTAATTCAACCATATGGAAACGCATAACACATTTCAAAACCAAATTTGAGCTGTTCCCATCCACAATCGGAAAATTATGCGAATTTTCTCAGCAGCCCTGTATATGATTTATAGATTTGAATCTATTAGCTACTTGCAAGCCAAAATTTAGTTCACTTAAGAGCTACATATACTTCAATTGAAAATTTACCTTCAGGAAATTCCTCTAATAATGAAAACGGTGCGTGAATACTTTAGTGCAGCCCTGTATTGGAGGTATAGAATTTATATATAACGGGTAAGATGCAAAAAATTAATTAAATTTAAAAGCGCATACCGAATTTTAAACCGTGCACTCCAGCAATCATTACTCAAAGACAGTACTGTACTGTAAACGATTTCTTTTGCGTGTCCCTGTAAATGAATAAAAAATGCTTTGAATGTCCTGTTCTAACGTGATCGTAGTAAAATTCAGTGATTTATATCAGACAGTTTTTAAAGACCATAAAAAATCCATAGTATGAGAATTTTTTAAAAAATTGCATTGGAAAGTAATACATTGAGTAAAAGTAAAATCGACTGCGCTTCAGTCGTTTCACCATCAATATGACGTCAGCTTTAATAACGGGCATGTTTTTTTCTTTATAATGTTGCTGAGAATGTTTCAGCATATACCGAAAGTATTTCTAACATTCATCAGCTTGGAAGTTCATCAATGATGTTATTTAAATTAGAAAATCTTTGTGTATTGCATGATTTCGAAAATTTATTATCCTTAGTTGCAGTTGTAAAACTACTCTATTTTAGGCTACATTAATTCTTTCAGCATTTTTGTCATCGTAAAAACTCTTATTTATGCATTTGTGAAGGTTTTAGAAGTTTTTAGAAGAATGAAAAGGATTGTGAAGATTTTAGAGTATTTTCAAATCGAAATCAATAAACAGTTTATATGGAATGTTATATACACGAACTACACTGCTCAAAAAAATTAGAGGAGCAAGCAAAAAAGTGAAGAGAAGAGTGCAAGACAGCCATGTATGGGCATAAAATGGATAGTACACGTGTATCAATGCGCAATACAGAAAAAAAAACGCAAAAAAATTGTAACGGAGCTTTTATTCTTTAAAAGGATGAAAAGAACATGAAAAGATGGTTTAGGGTAAAAATTTCGTGTCAGGTAAATGATAAAAAAAAGTATTGTTTAGAAATGATGCAAAATTTTTAATATGGCTTGTGGTCTCCTCGAAAAGCTAAGACTGCTGCACACCTGTTTTCCATGGATGCGATGGGGATATCGGTAAGACTTTGGGAAATACTGTTCCACTGCTCAAGAATTGCAATCTCCAAGTCCCGGACAGTAAAAGGAGGCCTCGGTCTCGCAGCAATGCGTAGTCAGAGTATGTCCCAAACATACTTGATCGGATTTAGGTCAGTATAGCATGCTGGTCATTCCATACGCTGTATTGTTTTAGCTTCAAGCATGTTTTCCACAAGACGAACTGTATGAAGTCTGGCATTATCATGCATTGAAAAAAAAGAAATCACTAATTACTGCAACATAAAATGCGACATGAGGTATCCGAATCTCGTATGTATTACTTCGGACCGTCAAAGTGCAATTTTGAATGATATGCAGGCCCGTACGTCCACCTATGCTGATTCCAGGTCCCACCTCGTCTGTAATGTGATATTTCACAAACAAATGTGAGATTTGTTTTGAGTGTCTCTTTCTCTTCATGCCAAAACACATCAGATGTGACCTCCAGACTGAATCGGGACTCGTCTGTAAACAAAATTTGACTCCAACAACGTTGCCTCGAAACTCGATGTTCAGTTCCCCACCTTCTTTAGGCCGCACAGTGGCTTGAGTTCAACGGAATGCAGACCATTGGCTTACGTGCATAGAGACCACCCTGATGAAGTCTATTTCGGACTGTTTAGCTGGACACCCTTCATCCTGTGGCCAAGAACAACTGTGTTTGCAGCTGAGTAGCACTGCCCATTCCGTCTCGACGAGCTGTTAACAGGATATATCGGTCATCAGCCTCTGTGTTAACACATTTTCGACTTTCCACTTGTCGATGACTACCTTTCCATGTGTCTTGGAATCGATTCCACAGCCTTTCATGGACACTTCTTGCGACTCCAACAGCGTCCACTATACTTCATTGTGTTTCCCCAAATTCAACTGTCCCGATAACACGCCAAGCCATGGATTACGGTAAATCATGTTGTTGTGACATTTTCAAGTCACCTTTTCTCAAAACACAAGCTGAGCAATTGAATTTTACAACTGAGGCAGCGAAACAGTCGTTTCTGCAAAACCTGATTTCTGCACTTGTTTTCTTTTTCTAGTTTTTGACGTCATAAACTTTAATTTACATGTGAAGTTTTCTTTATCTTTTTTTCTACAGCACTTTAAATTATGGATGTTTTATTTTACGTTACTTATCGGTGTAAATATTTGCGTAATTTCGTTAAAACCATGTGCTAATTGTTTTGATCAGTGTTTCATATCCTTTAAAACTGCCATATAAACTTGCAATTTGTTCTGCTTCAAGTGGAAAATGTCATACTCTGTGGAAGAGTATTAAAGGCAAGTCTCATAGAATCAAAGAGATTTTTTGGTATTTGTAAAGTGATATTAATTTTTAAGGGTTTTTTTTCAATGTCATTTATCATGCATTTTTCTAAATTGTCAAACTTCCGAATACTTTAGTGAATATATTTAATAAAAGTTGTACACATTTTATAATATATATCATTCACATTTTACCTCACAATAGTATTTATATTGAAAATACGTTTGCTTAGGAAAAAAACAAATAATAAATTATAACAATTTATATGATACGACAAATTGACTATTATGTTATATGAAACCATTTCATTAAAAGCTATGAGATATACTTAATTTAAGATTTTTAATCCACTTTATTTCAAAATATCATGTTATATATATGTTAATAGCTGCAATCGTAAAACCATATTCAATAAAATTATGTTTTAAATTTTAATAAAAACTAAGGAGTTTAAGAATAGTACAAAGATATAGCATATAATTTTTTAAGCATATAATTTTATATGCAAAGTCTACAAAATGATGTGAGCAGTTGCGAGAGAAAATGGTTTTTTAGTTTATAAGCGTTGTTGTAAGAAAAATGGCAATGTCGAAAACATAAATAAATCAGAAGCTATTAAAAATAGAACGTTTGAGTGGAAAATATCAGACCGTTTCTGAAATTGCAGCTGTATAAAAAAAATAGAAACGGGAATTCATAAAGTTTTGGTCGTGATTTCAAGCAGAAGCCCGACAAGAATAGTGCAACCACCAGTGTTCAGCTTCCGCGAAGAGCAGCGGCGCATCAGAAACTTTTCTTTGTTTCGTACCGATGACCAAGTGCCCAAATGCCGGTTATCCCCTGTTGAACGGGTTTGAAGCCTGGTATCGGGTGTGTGGTTGGGGGGTGGGTGACCGCCTAATTGTCGCGTAGCGGCAATGAACAAGATGTGCACCTATATTGTGTCCCTATCTGCATTGCCTACTGCTTAGTTGTGAACATTTTTATGCCGGTTGCTTAACATTTATATATTGCTGTTTGGCACCTGTCCAGTGCACATTGGTACTCAAGTTAATATCGTAATTAAAAACCTTGGTCAGATAACGAGACCTTCGACTGCCAATGCACCTCCAGAGGTATAATTTATCGGTAACTTGGAGGACTTTGCACCCACGATGGATGTTACATTCCGCAGGTGCCATTAGCATACATAGCGCGCATCAGAAACTTAGTTTCAACTGGGAAATATATCCATTCTGAAATTAAAAATGCACCTGAAAAGCAAAAACATTGTGATCACCACTGCAACAAATAATTAATGAAATAAGCAGGTAAACTATAATAATTTTTAAATTGAAAAGAGATATTACGTCTGTTCATAGTTAATTAAAAACAATTGCAAAAATACAGACAGTTTAATTAAATAGTCAAAAAACACATAAAAATAATTTTAAAAAACTTTAAACGTTTCGAACTTATTTAAAGGTCCACTTATTAATATACATAAACGCAAAATCACACGAGAGACAACGTAAATCAACTTTCAATTGAGAGCTCAATTATCCGTCCCACGTTCTCAACTGCAAGTTGAATTATATTACCTCTCGTGATTTTGCGTTATTTGTATTACTGAGGAGGAGCTTTAAATAAGTTCGAAACGTTTTACTTTTTTTTAATGACTTGTATGAGTTTTTTAAATATTTTAATTAAATTGGTTGTATTTTTAAAATATCACAGTGTTGGATGGCATTAAAAAAAACCTTATCAAAGATTATAGGAACTCAGTAATACAAGACATGTTTCATGGTATGCGAAATAGTTTTAGTTACCATCTGTTTGATGTTATACCTATAGCTCGAAAATAAAATATCAAGCATTTGTAAAGACCTAGATAATAAATTTAATGTGATTAGATAATTTTAATATTGTCTACACTTGTAGAAAAAAAGCCTTATGCTCAATCCATCATTCTGAATCATCTTGTGTCAGTTTGTGTGCGCTTTCCAATGCTGTGGAGATCTATTGTTTTGCATATGCATGTTTTGTTCGCGAAGAGGATATACTCAACTATAAAGAATTCAATTTTTAATTAGATTATTTGTTATATTTTACTGAACGGATAATTTCACTTTATTTTCACAGCGGAGTTTTCGTTTATTTTCCAAAGGAATTCATAAAAGCAATCGAAATTCGATTCTTAGCCCAAAATATTAAAGTTTGTATAATTTTGAATACAGTTTTAGAAACCACACATTGCAGTGTGAGTTTTCAGATTTTCTAAACAAATTCTCGATTTTGCTAATACTGAGAAAATAGTGTTTTTATCGCCTGATATATATATTAAAACTGAGTCATCCAACGTTACATTTTATAGCTTCTTATAGAGAAAACTTTCAGTTATAGTAAAAAATAAACGGTCAAGTGTGAGTATTACTCGTACACAGTGGGTTCCGTAGAATAAATATATGAATTTGTAATTGTATTATTAAAAAAACCGTTGCGAAAAGAATACTAAGACTTTGTAAAAAACTATACAACGTAGGAAATATAAATGTATATACTGAAAACGTGTGAACGGATATACCATGAAAATTCAAAGAGATATGGATCCTAAATAATACCATATATATCTATTCTGTATAACTCATTTTTTTAATATTATCCTAATCTGTTTATGATAAACTTAATTCGGTACTGACAATATAAGCAGTGCATATTTAAACTTCATTTGGTATTTCATAAAGTCTTCAGCGTAGTAACAACCTTTCTTTCTACAGTGTAGCTAAAACAAAACCTTTGCTCAAAGTTTAAATTTGGCATTGTGCTGAGCGCGCTTCGAAAGGAGGTCGCAAAATTGCAACGCCGCCTTATTCCATGCCGCGTTTTTCCAGATAGGTTTTTAATTAACTTTTAAAGTCACTTTAGGCGTATTTAAAGACCCACTCAATTCAAACTAGTCGCGAATCCCATAGTATTTATTTGATTCATTCTAATTAAGGACTCTTAAAGATTAAAAAGTTTAGAGATTTTATTATTTTTTTTTACATATTAAACTCTTATTTTTTCTGAACATTTTGATATAATTGTTTCCTTGAAATTCCCATTAGAAAAGAAGTTATGACTTTTAGACTTATACCCATACAATAACTAAAGCGACGTTTCCGAAACTTTGAAGTCATTTTTCTTCAAATGACGTGTTTGGGCATAACACGCAGGATACCTCAAAAACGTCTGAATATTTTTTCATAAAATTTTCGAAACATATATGTCATGTTTTGTACAAACTGAACTTAAAAATTTCTTTTTATTGTTCAAAAAAAATATTTTTTTAGGTGATTTTACTGTTGAAATTTTCAAAATTTTGTATTAGCTAAATACAACTTTGCATTAAAAATATAAAAATTCTTTAAATGTAAATTTATTTAGGTTCAATGTAATTATTATAATCTGATGTATAAGTAGGCACCAAAATTTTCCTTCTAGTTGCAATATTCATTTTGTAATCCTACGCGTAAACTGTTAAACCAATTCTCTGCTCGACAAATGTCTAAGAGTTTCGAGCGCCCTATAAATACTAAATCTGCATCTTACAATTTTTTAAATACATGAAATGAAAGAACCGACTCATATCTTTTATCCCAATAAAAATTGTGTTTAGAATCATATACATTTTAAGACATTAAATGTCGAAAATTGTCTTTTTTTTTTCATTTTTTCCAATTTTAAGAGACCTGAGACCCCTTAAATTAGTTTGTCTTTAACAATTTGATATTTTTTTGCTTTTATACTTGTACTGGACTTTGCATTATGCATATATACCATAAAAAGTTAGGCTTTAAAAGCCGATGGTATATATAGTACGTCGCCCGTGTCATTATGTATGTCCAATCCATTCGTATTTTTTATGGTTAATATCTCGGCTAATTACTGAAGATTCTCTTCGAAAATTATTATCAACAATGCTTTTATACTTCTGCTACGATAAGTACCTCCAGCGCTACTCAACACTTTTGCTGTATGCTCCTAAATTGAAATTTGTGTGCAACGGAAAAAGGCGATTTTCTCAAAAACTATGTGATCTAGGGTAATCGCTATAGTTTTCCTTCAAGGTTTAAATTTATGGCTACTACCTCTAATTTTTTCATAATTTTAGTTTCAGTAGATTCGAAATTAGATGGTGGGGAACATATTTTTGTGCTACATTTATGTCGATATTTTTGAAAATATAATACCTAAAATTTAAAGGAATGTATTTTTGAGTTCAGCGTTACGAAAGCTTTTACACGATACCCCACACTATACAAAGAAAATAGTTTTTTTTTTTTTTTCAAGTAGCTTAATTAGCTCCTCTACATTTTAAAAAGATATATATATATATATATGAATGTTCAATAATCTGAAAGTATGTGGGTCAGTAGTCTTTATTATATCTCCCAATTTGAACTTTCCACATTCCATAGTTTACGAGTAAAATGGCTGTGACTGACAGACACGGGAATGACTTATAATGGTTCCGTTTTTTACTTTTTTAAGTACGGAACCCTTAAAAAAATATTAACAATCTGGAATTATAAAAATTTAAAGAGACTAAGAGACCGTGAAAATTTTCAACGGAAATTCAAAGAGAAATTTCCCGGAGTTGGGTTTACTAAAGGAAACTTTTGTCGCTAAACGATGTTGGACGACGAAGTTAGTTGAGAAGCGAGAATGTAAAAGGATAGATTCGTCTATTAGGTCTGCATTTATTTTGAAAAGATTTGTTTAGGTCATGTTTTTAAAATTGAGCCTTTTAAATAATATATGAGATAAAATTATAGAATCAAATAGTTACGTATATGAGCAGGTGATGGGTTATTGAAAAAATTACTTTTCAGGCCTTCTAATAAAGTGTTTTTATGCTGAATAGACGATGCTCGGCACTTTCTTGATTAGATGCATTTCGTTATGTCTTAAAATTTTGAAAATAAGAATGATCACTTCCAAATTATCATATTACCAGGAGTATTCTAATACTAATTTCACTTTAATTTCACAACGGATTTTTCCTTTATTTTCCAAAGTCGCTGGCATTTTCAGTTACTCATAAAAACAATCGAAATTCAATACTTAACCCAAAATGTTAAAGTTTGTCTAATTTTTAATAGATGTTCAAAAATCGCACATTGAAGTTTGAGTTTTTAGATTTTCTTAAAAATTTGTTATTTTGCCTATAATAAGAAGATAGTGATTTTCTCCTGATATCTATATGAAAACTGAGTCATTCAATGTTACATTTTATAGCTCCTTATAGATAAAAACTTTCAGATAAAGTAATATATATATAAATATGTATTAACAATTATAAAATTATACCAACTTTTAAAGAGATAAAGAAATCATAAAAATTTCCAACGTAAATTCAAAGAGAAATTTCCCCGATATATGTTTACTGGAGGAAACTTTTATCGGTAAATGCTGTTGGACGATGTAGTTAGTTGAGAAGTGATAATGTTAAAGTATACGTTCGTCCGTTAGCTCGGAATTTATTTTGAAAAGTTTTTTTTTATATTATGTTTTTATGATTGAGTCTTTTAAATAAAATATGAGGGACAACTAAATTCTCAGATTATTTCTTTTCACTTTCTGGTTTTTGTGCTTGTTATTATTATTGTGTTCGGTTAACAGTTTTTATTTGTGTGGCCTGGACCGAAGTTTGAACCTGGAGCCTGCGTGTGAGCCTGTTTCAGGCCGATTTTACCTCATTATACTGGGGCCGAAAACAGGCGCGTGCTTAGTTTTCATCAGCAGGCTGGGACCAGGTTGGGTGTGTATTCTAGTAAATATGTGTACAATGCAAAAATTAAAAAAAAAGAAAAGATCTTCACTCAAAATCACATTAACCTCATTTTGTTGTATTTCGTGTTAAAACCGTATCTGACCGTATCTTCTCTCTTCTTTTACGGAAAAAATAAATGAAAAAAAAGCAACTCTTAAATTTCACTTAACAATTTTCGGATTTAGCTCGTATATATAAACATCAGTGGAAAAAGTGATAAAATGAGGATAATGAGCATATTCAACTCAAGAAACCATTTTGTTTTTTAAATTACGTTTCATCTAATTATATGTTTGGAAGGAATATTGAAGTCTGAAGATTACCGGAAATAATAACACAAAACACTATTCTTTCTATTATTTTTTTTTTTAAAATATCAGAGAATAGTAACCAAATTCAGCTTTACAAATGAATTTGTTTGTTTCATTATTAATATGCACCTAATTTGGTGCCTTAAATAAATGCCTTTAGTTCTGTTTTAAGTTACTTAAAATGATATCTAATGCATAAATATATACACAGCTTAAAGTATAAACCAGGTACACTCAAATAATTGTTCAATACATAAAGCGAGAAATGTCAAACAATATTCCAGTAAGGATAATTGGGGCAACTGGGCCATGATTTTCCAATGTGACTCAGGAGCTTCTGACAATTCAGCTTCAAAAAGTTAATGATCATTTGAATTAAAGTCTGAACTTCTGTAGATGCGTTCAGTTAGGTTCCCTCTAACAGACAGAAATGCTCAAAATTACATTTTAATATTTAAAAATATAAAAATATGCATATTTCATCTTTCTTTCCTCATGGGTCCAGTTGCCCCCGAAAATGGGGTAACTGGACCAGGGGGGGGGAGTCTATGTTCCACACGCGTTTATATTTTTTCATATCGGATATCAGGTCCTGTTTGAAAAAGTGTAAACAACTTAAAAAAATTTAAACCAGGCAGATCATGTAAATTATATGACAATAAACACCGTTGTAAAGGAAACCTTTGCTGTCAATGTGTCTAAAAAAGCACTAAAAGTAAAAATATTTGATTTATTTATACCAAAAACATAAAACTTAAGTAAGTACTTATGTACTTTAGTATAGATAATAGGGTGTATCGATTTTTAACTTTTTTTTTGTTTCCAAATTCCAAGTTGATAAAAAGTTGCTACTAGACACCACAACTTACCACAAAAAATTTTGGATTTTTAAAAAAATGTTTAGGTCTCCCGCACAAGGCCTAAAGTTTAGAAATTTTACTTAAAAAGTAAATTTTTACAATTTTTTTTAAAAAAACCTAAAACACTTTTTTTTTAATTACAAGTTAAAATTCCACTAACAATAAGCATGAAAAACTATAGAAAATGTATTTCAAAAACTTAGCACAACATTTAGGTCTCCCACACAAGACCTAAAGTTTGTTAATTTTGACGAAACTTTCGTAATTTTTAGTGTAAATGAAACATTTTTTTTTTCGTTAAAAACACCAGTCTTAAGTGTATTTTTGTTACTGGAGGCATAAAATGACCATATATATATATATATATATATATATATATACACATACTACATAAATAATATATAAATGTTGTATACCTTAAAAAAGATAGTTTAACGATGTAAATTGTTTGATAAAGATGTTGAAATAAACTCTATCGTTATTTGTGATTACTATTGTTTATTACAAATGTATAAAATATTATAACGTGGAATAAAATGTAGCATATAAGTACAAAATGTTGCTGATGTATTTTCATAAGCGCAGTTTTGTTGTTCTATTTCAAATTAACTGACTTCTTTTAAATATTCGTTCTTTCATCTTGTCTTCAAAACCTGAAACGAAAGTTATATACAGTATTTACGTACGCCTACAGATTTTTACAAAATTATAGAAATGATCCCCAATGAATTTCAACTATTATATGGAAGACAGTAAGGTAAAGATGTTATTTAAAAACATTAAAAATCATAGTGGTACAAAAAACATTTACTTACATTTTAATCCTTCACTGAGGTTTTGTACTGGCTCTTGATCTCGAACGTAGGTAGCTCTTTACGGTCTTCTAGTCTGGCACGAATGAAAGCATCTCTTTCGATCATCCCACACACTCGCTTTGAAGCTTCTGTGACTTATTTCACAATTTGTTCCACAGCTTGAGCGTGAGAAGAAATTGTAAATTCAACCCTTCCACTTTTTCTCGTTTCCGCAATTAACTGTAACTCTTCTAGGCTCATATCGGTAACAAGAGGGGGTTTGGTTACTGAAGTGGTTTGCCAGTCAATCATATCTATATAGTCTTTAGCATTAAAATTGATCTGAGAGGGTTTAAATATCGTTATCCCTTTCTTTTCTGTTTCACGAGCTTTCTGGATTCTCTTATAAGCCAAGATTCTAATATGTTTTCATTCATCAAACAACATAGCTATTAAAACATGCTCTGGGTGAGCCATGAATGCATTTCTCTGTAACGTTGCATGGACGACATGTTTTAGATCGTCTTCCAAGTAATTGCTGAAATGAATCATTTAAAAAAAATTAGTGGAACACTGCGGGATTTTGGGATTGCACTTAATTGAGAACCATGATGTTATGTAGACTTTTATTATGAACTCTGCAAGCTTTCTCAGCTCAGGGGTCGGATCATCCATGGCTACATACAAACGAAGGATTCGATTTGCCAGGGTAAGCCACCTGGTGTGCGAGATGTTTCCGGGGTTTCGTCTGGCCAACTCTTCTGTACATGTACCTGTTGATACGGCTCTGGATATTTCGTACAGATACTTTTGGTCTGTGCTCAACTCTTTAAGATCAACTTCTGGTATATCGCTTTCAATTGCAACAAAATTGACAACATCCAGATTTTGGCAACTTAGAAGTTGTTTACCAATAAGCCCGCTAAATGTGTTTGGTCCAGAAGTTGGCCCATAAAGAGCAACCATAATTTTTCTAAATGGTAATTCATTCAAATGTAGTAGACACACAACTACCTGCAGTGGCTGTTGTATTTTGTTTTCAAATAAGGTGATAACTCCATTTGAAGTGCCTGTGTTTGCTGCCGTACCATCACAACCAACAGTTTTTAGTTTTTTTAAGATTGACAGTTTTTTCTTCACAATACTTTACAAGTGATGTAACTATTTCCTTTCCTGTTCCATTTATGGGAGTTACATGACCGAAATACTTGGATCCAGGTTCTTTAACAATAGATATGTGTTCTTCCATTAAAGATTACCAGCTACAATTTCTTTTGTTATGGTTTCATCTTTACGACCATCAAAGTAAATGGCCAACAGATCGGAGGTTCGAGCTGAGCTTACTTCTTTACGAGACTTAAGTCTTTCACGTGCTACTTTTGATTTGTCCATTACTGCTTCTTGGTTCTCCGCGGTAACGACATTTAAGTCTCGCAAAAATGCAGTAGCTAACTGAGCTCCAGCTCTACTAGAAATGCCCCTGCAGTCACAAGCTCGTGAAAACAAAGACATGCCTTGTGGCGGTTCTTGTTTTACTTCTACACTTGAAACACTTTTTTGACTCGTATCAAGTACATTTATTTCAAAACCGCTATCTTGACATGATGTGTGAGGCACTGAATCATCTGTACTATCACCAAAATCAATGTTATCAACAGATTTTATGTTTTCATCCTCAGTCTTTTTTACAACTACCTACATTAAAGCTTGTGACCTAGATTTTCTTTCTAATCGCTTTTTAAGCTTTTTTATCTCGTTTTTGTCACACTCTGCAATTGACATCAATCTAGGACCACGTTGGTCGAGCAAAAACTCGTGTTCCAGTGCCGGGAATTTTTTGTCAATAGAGCAAATACGGTTGCTGAGGTCACATTTGCAAGTACAAATATCAAATAATGCAGTTTCAGATTTTGACTGAAAGCTAGTTACTGCATCTTTGTAGGAGTTAGGATACTTCCTTTTAGGCCCTGAACACTTTTTAATTTTCTCAAGCTACTCATGCAGTTTTAAAACCATAAATATTGTGTTTTTGGTACCACGAACAGGAATTGAAGCTCTTTTCCATATTTCCTCAAGTTTTAAAGCAACTCTTAACGCAATTACCTTCTTTGCAGGCTGATGTATTACCTCTTGTTTCATTTCAATGCGTACACACTCAAAATACTTCAAAACATCCATCTTGGTTGGCAGAACATTAAACTCATTCACATCAATAGGTTGCCCGATAACCGGCCTTTCGGTAGTTTATCTAGTTAGATGCGGTTTTTTACTCATAATGAACAACAACAACACTCACTCAATTGATTCTTACAACTAGACTATCGCACTAAAACACACCCGTAATGTTCGCTCGCGGGCAGACAACTACTGACAAGTCTGCGCGGTGATTCATAGGTGTCGCGTCACCGCGGCGCGACAGTCTGGCCTTCCCCCACCCCATCGCTTCAAGTTGACGCTTGACGTATTGAAATGTGATTTATTATTTCACTTATTTCAACAATTCCAATCACGCCTAACGAGGCTTTAGTTACATTTAATTTTTAAACCAGCAACAACACAAATATCAAAGCACTGAAAAATGTTCAAAAATTGGCTGAAATTTATGACTTTTAGGCCTTGTGCGGGAGACCTAAATGTTGTGCTAAGTTGTTGAAATACATTTTCTATCGTTTTTTGTGCTCATTGTTAGTGGAATTTTAACTTGCAATTTAGAAATAAAGTGTTTTAGGTTTTTTTTTTTAAATTTTTGTAAAAATTTACTTTTTAAGTAAAATTTCTAAACTTTAGGCCTTGTGCGGGAGACCTAAACATTTTTTTAAAAATCCAAAATTTTTTGTGGTAAGTTGTGGTGTCTAGTAGCAACTTTTTATCAACTTGGAAATTGGAAACAAAAAAAAAAGTTAAAAATCGATACACCCTAATAGATAATAAGTAGAAAAGTCACATGGGTATTTTAGGGAAAAAATTGCAAGGTAAATCTATGAACAAAGGGCTACATAAGTACTTAAGTACATTATCTTTATCCAGGGGTCGCATTATATAGGGAAAATTTTATTGTTCCTACCAGAACCCTTAAAGAAAGGTGCGATGAAGATATTATTTTCAAAATAGTGGTAGGAACGATAAAAGTTTCCCTATAGAATGGGACCCCTGTGTAGAGTACAATTTCAAGGTCTGGGTATCTCGCTTTTAGGGGCAAGGTACTTGCATTCGTAAAATGTTGAAATAATTTAATGACACCAATATTTACAATAGAATCTATCTGAGAACAAGTAAAAGTATATTTTCACGTAATTAATAAAGCTGAAATTTTCATTATAAAATTCAGGTTGCAATGTGGCAATTAGAATTAAAATTAAGTGATCCCATAACGGCATCGCCGCCTCTCAAGGAGTTTGATACCACTCAATATGCTTTTTTTTTAATTTCATTACTTAATTTTAATAAGGTATTCTATCATTTTCTTTAAGTTGAGCAAAAAACAATGGAGAAATTTACTTCCCGTAGTAAGAGAAACACAAAAAAATTATTTATAACTTCTGGGGTAACTGGATCCAACACGGTCCAGTTACCCCGGATACATGTCCCAGTTACCCAATTTTTGAAAGATTTATGGGGGAACTGGGACACCGGGCTTACATTTGAAACATGAAGTAAATAGATATAGATACCTAGTATTATTAATGTAGTTATATGTCTAATCTTTAAAAAGAAGATTGTTTAATAAATGTACTTACAGTATTTTAATAAAAAACCGAGGAAGTTCAGCCATATTGACGTTGTTTTTTAAAAAAGAAACGTAAATTTTTGACAACCTATCACAGCAAAGTGAGAGTTATGACTGAGTTGACACACGTTGTTTTAGGAAGTAGAGAATAAGAGGCATTGTTCACAAAAGCTTAAACTTAAAAAACTCTAACAGTTTTTTATAAAATAGCCTATGGCCCAGTTACCTCGTGTGTCCGGTTACCCCCAACTAACCTTACGTATATTCCAACGTATATTGAAGTCTATCAATAGTAAATTGACAATGTGCTAAAATATTCGAGTGATTAGGGTACCATTATTACCGAAATTTAGAAATCATCGACATTATCTCGAAATCTATGAAATATTGTGAGAAACTTCAGATATAAAATTATAGAGTGAACTGGGTGCCTTAAATACCTCCTTACACTTTTGTTGAAGTATGACATGAAAAGACAGATGCGCTTGCGCATGCACTAACATCAATCTATATTTACTTATACAATTAACACATCTAAAGATCTCGCATGCGTACACATGCATTAATTCCACAATTACGCAAGCGATTAGTTACGTATTTAAGCAGGTGATGGGTATCGAATCAAATACTTTTCAGACTTTCTAATAAAGTATTTTTATGCTGAAAAAAAGATACTCAGCACTTTGGAAATTAGATGCATTTCGCTATATTTTAAAGTTTTCAAAATAGGAAACATAAATTCCAAATAAAAGATGTGAGATTAAAATTCTAATATAACTTACTTAAAAGTTGCTAAAATATACATGAAAAGGTCTTTATAGCATAAAAACCGTCAAAATATGTTAAAAACCTCAAGCGCTTTCAACTGAACTATAACAGCCGTCATCAGGGGGAAACGATCAGTAGAGTGAAAGTATGTGAATGTTCTTTGCTTAAGTAGCTGTAGACAAGTCTATTTTAAAGGAAGAAAGGAGGAGGGGAGGGGAAATATGATTATGCTTCAAAATCGTTAGAAATATTTAGTATTTCATACCAGATCTTTGATATGTTGTAGGGCAGTACATAATTGTAAGTATTCTTTCTTCGAGTTAACATTTCCAAGGATTCTCTGATTATTGATGCGTAGTAATTTGAAGTATGGGCTACGATTCTTGCTTTACTGAAATCTATGTTCATATTTGGTTTTTGACTTAACCTGGATAGAGAAGTAGAGGGCTTACTATACTTTATGTCTGTAATATGTTCTTTCAGTCTGTCTTTAAATTTGCTAGTAGTCATGTCTATGTGCTTGAGTTCTTTCTGAATTACTTTGTCTGTAAAAGGTATCACATATATCACTGAAGTTTCATCTTTAGGGATTAGTTCTATTTTTAAGTGTGCAATATCTTTTAACTTGACAGATAGTTTTGCGATTACGTTGATATTATATTTCTTTAACGCATAACTAATCTTTCAAATAACTGAGGTACATAATTGAAGCTGTAAAATTTGAGGTTATATTTAATGCAACTTCTAGTTAATTCTCTATGCTGAATATAAAAAATTAATTTATTGTTACATTGAGGGGGAAACAATTTTCTATTGCAATCTTCTTAATATTGAGTAATTCTGCTTATAGTTATTCTCTCGTACGAAATTCTATGGCTATATTTATATAAAATTTTTAAGCTGCACATTTGTATTTAAATGAGATATTGCTATTCTGGGGTATCGTGCTATTAGAATTACATGGTTTGCTGTAAATGTTCATATCAGTTTTGTTTGTGGTATTATTTCGTATTAATTTCGTCTACAAACTGTAATGATCTTCTTTCTTCGACTTCCAATGGGAACTGTATATTTGGATCTCTATTTCTTTAACGCTGATTGAGGAGTTGATGGATTTGATATCCATACTTGAAGTATCACATGTATTTTTGTCCTTTATATTCTTATTAACTCTCTGGTTGAATTGATTACTAGATTTGTAGGCAGTAAAATTCCTTTACGTATTGGTACGAAAACTTTTTCAATTGTATATATTGGAGCTAAATACTGGGAAACAATAGGTCTAAGGGGGTAGTTGTCTTTATGATCTTTTAAACGTCCAATTAGTCTGGGAGTGAATGCAGTTTTGTTGATTTTCAGTTTAACTTTCATTTGAGTGGGCCAAGTTATTATAATTTGTGCTATATATTATATGATAAATTCAAAATTTTTATACTAAGGGGTTCTGCTTAAGATGTGCGTTATAGATAGTTATTTGAGTGTACTCATACATTACATTGTAAATATATACATGTAATCAAAATCTTTATCAGTGCATAATTTCTATACATATATGTATTTGAAGTTAATGAAAATCAACAACATACATTAAATTATAAATTTAAATAGATAATATATGATACGGAAAACAGCAGATTATTTATTTATCTGCCTAATGTATTTAAAAAGATCAAAGATTAAAAAATTAAACAAAGAAATTGACGAGCCACTATCCGTAGGAATATATTTTTTAAGCAAAAGACGAAGTCTGCCCGCAATTGAAGTCAGCCAAAAAGTGAGCAAAATGAACTAAGAATAATGTTATATTTTTTTTGATGGGAGAAATATTCACAATGCAAGGCGAAACTGCTGACCGCTATGTACAAACTACCTGAGGAAGTTCTTTGATTAGGAGGATGCCCTGGATCGCTAGCATTGGTCACAAGCATGAAATTTCTGGTAATGTTCGAACAACGTTTAGGTTCGTTATGAGAGAAGGGTTTTCTTTAAAGTTTCGACACGAAATATAATTTTAATAATATGATCTTAGTGGAATTTTTTTAAATACATATTTTTAAAGCGTTCATTAATTGTAATAGATACATTTATATCGTGTACAATAATACCGGAATTTGTTTATGAATAAAGCAAATTGATTATATTCCCCATTTTTTTTTATGTTTTTTAATGGTTATTTTCGTATGAATGTTGTGTACATGTTGAATATGTTTTTACATGCGGTATTATTTTCTTTTCATAGGTTAATATACGAAGTTTTCTTGTACATCTACAGCATTATAATTGCTATACATTTTTTTTAATATGTGGATGCATAAATACATTTATAGAAACAGCTTCTAAAATAAGTCTGAAATTTATTTTAAACAGTATTGTTTTTGATTATATAAACATATCAATAACATGTAGATATTAGTTTCTGGGGAAGACAATAAATAATGCCCTATATTAATAAACATACTAATTGTTTTAATTAAATATCCCATCTTATATTGACTTCAGAAAAATCATTTGTATACGTTCATATCACTGAATAAAAGTACTTTTAAGCACTTGTAGCTTATATTCATATGATCCTGAGGTGCTTGAAATTTTTACTCCATGCAGTTTTCTTTTCTTTACACAGTTACATACGAAGCTTTTTTTGTTCCACTATAGCACAAGAATATCCTATAATTTTCAAAATCTGTTGAAATATAAATACATATTTTAAACCCAAATTGCTTTAAAATATATCTGAAATTATTTTTAAGCAGTTTTTAGTTATATAAAAATTTCAATATCATATAGACATTAATTTCCGGGGGAAAATAATTTTATACCCTGTTTTAATACGCATGCATTCTAATTTCTTATAATTAAATGTAGCATCTTAAATTGGCGCCAGAAAAACCATTTAATTAGGAAGCGAAGTATGGCTAATGTACGTGTAATATCAGAATAAACAGATGTTCCGCTTTTATTCTGATTATGCTTATTCTTCATTTTAGAGTTTCCTTTGACAAGCGAGATAGGCACACCCAGGAATATCCAGATTATGCCGTATAGCAATATAGCTTTTATTAATTTATTCACCTGCGAACACACACGCTAGAGCGTTAAAAAGGAAGGTAAACTTCAGGTAAAAAACTACCTACAATTATTCATTTTAGCTTTGCAATTGTATAAATTAGTGTAATTAACGTTAAACCTTTACTTGAATGAATATCTTCTTTAATCACATATTTAATTATTGCGATAAAATTACTTATAAATTGCATAAGTTACCACTGTACTAAAAATTTTTTTTTTAGGTAGCTTTCTTTACAAAAAAGCTACCTATTGCAGCCGTTCGGAGGAAAGCGATTTCAAAAAATTTTGGTATATTTTCATCGATCATGACCCCCAGACCCCGAAACCACCCTCCGTTCAAAATTGATATATATATATATATATATATATATATATATATATATCTATATATATATATATATATATATATATATCTGACCTATGTCACACTGTAACTCCCGTAATTATGAACCGATTTCGATGTAATTCGGTGTGTACATAGTACATACCAATGTCTCGACCGAGTTCGTTGGCCAGCTTCATCCGCCGTTTTGTTTCAAAATGGCGGCCATTTAAAATTTAAAAAAAAATTTAAAACTTGAAATGTGGTACCCAAAAATTAAAAATGGAAAAATATTTTTTTCTTATGTATTTGACCTTTATACAAAGATTCCGGAGCAGTTTTTGTTTCGTCTATATCTTAAAAAATGGCTGAGTTATAGCATTTTGAATTTCTAGCGCGGCTGACATTTCGAAATGTCCTGAATTTTGTCACGCGATAAAAGGCGTATTTATGAACCGATTTGGATGTAATTCGGTGTGTACATAGTACATACCAATCTCTCGACCGAGTTCGTTGACCAGCTTCATCCGCCATTTTGTTTCAAAATGGCGGCCATTTAAAATTTTTTAAAAAATTTAAAATTTGAAATGTGGTACCAAAGAATTGAAAATGGAAAAATATTCTTTTCTTATATATTTGACCTTTATACAAAGATTTCGGAGCAGATTTTGTTTCGTCTATATCTTAAAAAATGGCTGAGTTATAGCATTTTGAATTTCTAGCGTGGCTGACATTTTGAAACGTCCTGAATTTTGTCACGCGATAAAAGGCGTATTTATGAACCGATTTGGATGTAACTTCGTTTATACATAGTACATACCAATGTCTCGACCGGGTTCGTTGGCCAGCTTCACCCGCCATCTTGTTTAAAAATGGCGGCCATTTAAATTTTTAAGAAAAATTTAAATTTGAAATGTGGTACCAAAAATTGAAAATTGAAAAAATATTTTCTTCTTATGTGTTTGACCTTGATAAAAAGATTCGGGAGCAGTTTTTGTTTCGTCTATATCTTAAGAAATGGCTGAGTTATAGCATTTTGAATTTCTAGCGTGGCTGACATTTTGAAACGTCCTGATTTTTCTCACGTAATAACAGGCGTATTTATGAACCGACTTGGATGTACCTTGGTGTGTACATAGTACATACAAATATCTCGACCGAGTTGGTTGGCCAGCTTCATCCGCCATCTTGTTTCAAAATGGCGGCCATTTAAAAAAAATAAAAAAATAAAAAAATTTAAATGAGATACCAAAAAATTGAAAAATGAAAAAGATTTTTTTTGTATGTGTTTGACCTTAATACAAAGATTCCGGAACAGTTTTTCTTTCGTCTATATCTAAAAAAAAATGGCTGAGTAATAGCATTTTGAATTTCTCTTGTGGCTGACACTTTAAAACGACCTGATTTTTGTCACGCGATAACAGGCGTATTTATGAACCTATTTGGATGTAACTTGGTCTGTACATAGTACATACCAATGTCTCGACCGAGTTCGTTGGCCAGCTTCATTCACCATCTTGTTTCAAAAGGGTTGCCATTTAAAAAAAATTAAATTTAAAATTCAAAATGAGGTATTAAAAAATTGGAAAATGAAAAAGATTTTTTTATGTGTTTGGCCTTCATACAAAGATTCCGGAGCAGTTTTTGTTTCTGAAATTTTTTTCTTTTGTTGATATCTTAAAAAATGGTTGATTTATAGCACTTTGAATTTCTAGCATGGCTAACATTTTGAAACGATCTTGTATTTGTCATGCGATAACACACGTATTCGCCTATTTCGATGTAAGAAGGCATGTGAATAGTATACATCAACACCTCGACCAATTTCGCTGGCCAGATTCATCAGCCATCTTGTTTCAAAATGGCGGCCATTAAATTAAAAAATATATATATATATTTAAAGTGAGGTGCAAAAAAATTAGAAATTGAAAAAGGTTTCTTTCTTAAGTATTTGATCTTGATATAAGGATTCAGGAGCATTTTTTGTTTGTCTTTACCTTAAAAAATGGCTCAGATATAGCAGTTTCATTTTCTATTGTGGGTGACATTTTGAAAAATCTGATTTTTTGCATGCGACAGCACTCCTATATATTAACCGATTCCGATGTGAGTGAGCATGTGCACAGCAATTACTAAGGTCTCGACCAAGTTCACTGCTTAGCCTCATCCACCATGTTGTCTTAAAATGACAGGCACTTTAAGAAATTGCCGAATTTGGCAGCCAAATATAAGTTACTTTAAAGAAAAGCAGCTTGGATAAAGCTGACTAATTTCGCGAAATTCTCATTCATTATATTGATAAAAATTAGTATTGAATCTCCTATATTCGGTTTCCACTAAATTGAGCTTCGTGTTTTTGCATGATATAAGTTGGCTTTTTTAAAATGAGGATTATGAAAGCTACCTCTTCCTCCCGGCACTGGCCGGAAGGACTTTTTTAATTTGAATATTTGAATATTTACTTTACATTATTCTAATAGCTATTTTATTTTATTTTCTTAAAATCTCCAATTTTGTGTCACTTCTTCTAAAACTGCGAAAAAGATTTTATTGTGCAATTATAAAAGAATTACAAAAAAATTACATAAATATTATAAAAAATTACATACAAATTACATAAAAAGAAATTAACAATTATCAACCATATTTTATAATTATAGTTCATACAATTTGAGTACTACAGTAGTTCTTGCATTTTATAATCATTTAAAAATATATATTAACACAAACAGTATAATAAAGAAAAAAAATTCTGAAGTTCATTGCAAATTGCAAAATCCGAAATTAAAGGTGCACAAAACAAAAAAAAATAATTTGTAGGTACTAGCTTTGTATAACAAATGAAATGTTCTTTCTGTACGGATTCAATAGTTTTATAATTATCTTTTTCCAAAATTTGACATATTTATAGTGGCATTAGGAAAACCATTTTATTAAGAAGCGAAACTTAGCGAACATGCATAAAATGTAGAACTACTCAATTGTTACATTTCTATGTTGAATATTTCGATTTTTTATTTGTTTTCCCAAGCGAAGCAAGAACATTCCAGCTTATTGAGAATACATAAAACTGAATCCATGTAGAAAATTATAAACTACATGTTACTACTAATACACCTATATTTCATTTGCACTTTCGCAAACAAATGAATGATCTATTTTTATTCCTATGCTTGTAAATACTTCGATATAAATTTCGCTTCGGGGGAGAAAAGCCTTATTATTTAATTAGTTAAAGTAAGTTAGATACTGTTATAAAAGTTTGAACCACTTTTTTCCATATGTCAGTATAATAAGATTTTGGCTTTCCATTTTACATGTCAGTAAATGAAATTATCCTATTACAGGCTGGTGTAGAACTGATGGAGTTTATTCCAACAGAGCGAAAAATGACCAGACAAGGAATCGAACCTGGATACTTAGCGTACTATGGAACTCCAGCCTTGAATATGATTTAATCAAGTTAGAAAAATATTCGTTCTCTTCATTATGAAATTATCCTATTTGGATTTCTGGATGTGAATTATAGAGACAGAAAGAAATATAAGAATTTTGCATTTTAAAATTTACATTTTTTTAATTAAAAAAATAAATATATATATTCATTACATTAAATACTCGCATACATATTATACGAGTAGGTTGCTGTTTACCGAAAATTTACTGTAAAACGGAATTTATTAAATCAAATCAAGTTTGATTAGTTAGTTAGGGAGTTGCACAGAGCTATTACAAAATTCAAATTTTTTCAGTAAAATGTTTAAGTAAAACAAAAGTTGTTTTTAAATCTATAATTAAAATTTCAATTCAATAATAGTTTTGTGTTGTAAGTAATTGTTCACTTGGTTTCTTATATCACATTTCATGTAATTTCATTGTTTGAAAGAATGCTGTTTATGCATTTGAAGGTTATTTCGAAGAATAACCAATGAAAGGACTACATAAATATTGGAAAAATTACCAGGGTTTAATAGCCAAATTCGGATATGCTGTGCAAAAAAATTCATAGTGTGACTTGTTTATGGAGTGTTAAATAAAAATATGCAACTATTTTTTAAAAGTCAGTGGTTATAGTTTACTTTGTAAAGCAAAATACCTTTTATGAACATGAACTCAGTTTTCAGGGTAAAAAATAGTTTTTGATATATGTACATACAGGGCAAGTCTAAATTGTTTAAAAAAAATAGGAGTGATGTTCATACTCTTGCAGACGGGGAAAAAATGTCATGGAACATAGTGTCGCATTCCACTCCGAGAGGCATAAAAGAATAAAATTAGAAATAAAACACCAACTTACAACTGAGTTGTGATTTAAATGAACGGTACCAAAAGCTGCACAATCTGATTTGTTGATCAGAGAAAACCTCACATCAAGTACTCAAAGTGTCGGCTAAGAGTGTCGTTGAACAGTTCAGGACATCGAGGGAAGTACTTGCATAACCTCTCGAATATCCTGGTGTTGTATTAATTTTGTCTGCGGCAAACAAAGATTCTCGCTAGCATATCTTCAGCCGAGTCCACAGGCGCCGAGTACACTAAAGATTTCATTTGCCTCAAGAAGAAAAAATCTAGTGGTTTGAGGTCCAATCATCAAGGAGGCCCGCCACGTCCAACCCATCGTGCAGGATATGTGGCATTCATGAAGTGCCAGACCGTGCTTGAAAAATGTGCTGGGGCTCCATCGTGCACAGGCACATGTGTCTCTGGATATATATCGGAACAGCCTGCATCAAACTGGGAAGCACTTTGTACAAGAATATACGGTATCTTCCGCAGGACAAACGGCCTGGTAAGATGTAAGGGACCACCACGTAATCACATATGTAACCTGCCCAGATGTTCAGGGAAAATGCTTGCTGATGTTTACAATAGGTAATGCAGTGGGGATTGTTGTCCTACCAAACATGTTGATTGCGCATGTTGAAAATGCTGTCTATGCTGAGCGTTGCTTTATCTTTAAATTATATTAATGCAGGGAATCGCCGATAGTTATTCTTCATCCCGAGTATCCACAGCACAAAGTCTGTCCGGTGGGGTAATTATCTTGGTGTGAACATTGCACCTTTTGTACGTGTTAGATGTGCATGCGTTCATCGTGTACTATACGTCACTCCACTTTCTGAGAATTATCGGTTTCGTATTCTACCGTTTGTGGAAGGAGCTCCTTTAATTCTTGTTAAGACTTGCTCCATTTCTGGCGTTCGTAAATTTCGCGAACGACCAGCTTTGTTGTTTGGGATGACAAAAGAACAGGTGTCTCGGGGTTGTCGATCCACACTGGTGAATGTAAGATGACTTGGAATATGACGTGTTGGAAACCGCTGGTCGTACAATCTTCGTGATTTGCGTCAATTCTCTTTTTTTTTTCATCGTACGTGAGGTGCATATTTGCCAATTCCTCATATGTGTACTCCGCCTTCATGAAACATTTTGGACGATGTTAACAAAGTATTACTTTAATGCGGGCACTTTTTTTTGAATGGGCAACGTTTGACCTGACTAGCTTTCTACAGAACCTAATGTGTTGCTTCTTCTCAATGGGAATTTGCATAAGGTTTGGTTTGTTTTCCAATTACGGTCATATCAGCACACGAGGTCTATTACAGCGGTACTTCTTTCTTCAAGAGGATTCCTAACAACCATTACCTTCCATGGCTGCACCGTGATTCAAACCCGGAACTTTAGGACTTCACGGCACTGCTCTGCATTCCAGGTCATCTTGCTTAGGAGCTATGCTACGTAGGCAGGTGCAAAATGACGTCAGAGTCGACGACTTGTTCGAGTTCGACGAGTTTCGACTTTACACTTTTCTGTGGTATGCAACCCTATGGTCCATCATAATTAATCCTCATCTAGATGAGTACTATTACCCTCTCTTATTTTGGAAACAAAATTAGACTCACCCTATATACAGGGTGAAATATATTATCTATCGCCGACCTTTAATTTCTCAACGATTGGTCGTAGTTATATAGTTCCAATTACAAAAACGTTTCAAATGAAGTAAATATCCATGCTGTGTCATTATTTAAAGTAAAAAATCGATTTTATAAAAATTACGAAATCTAACTTTTTATACGATCTCCCAGTCCCTATATTTATATTTAGTAAACGTTTTCACATATCATAACACATATAACACAAACTGTTTGACATCTGCACTAAAAAAATTGACAGAGTTAATAAATTTAAATTTTGAGATTTTTGAACATGACTGTGTGTTTCAGTGAGTGATCAGTTAAAAGATGAATTAGAGTAATTCGAGATCAAAATCAGAGTGCTATGTCCTTTCTACGGCGAAACCACCTTTAGCCGGTATCGCCAAATCGGGATATCACCAAAGAGGGTTATTTCATCTAAAAATTTGAGCTGACTTTTAGGGGTCGAATACGAAGCGAAGAATGAAATATTGAAATTAAACAGAAATATAAATATCAATTTATTATAATATTGAAAAGAGACTACTAGAGATACTGCTCAAAGTGTTCTCCATTGGTGGCAATGCACAATGGAATGTGTGACAGTACTGAGTCCTGGACATTGACACGTTAGAGCATAGCATGTGTGCAAACTGTGCGACAATCAAGGATGATGCGCTGCTTCAGATAAACCATAGAAGTAGTCTCAGGCACATAGATTTATGCCTTGATGTAATACCAGATGTAGAAGTCCATGGAAGTCAAGTGCGATGAACTCGGTAGCCACTCTATCGGACCACCCTATCCAATGATCTGTTGGCCAAATTCGATGGCCAGATACGCACGGACGTTTTATGTTTTATGCGGATAGAGAGAGCCCCATGATGTTAAAACCACACCCGGCATGCATGTTGGAGAGGAACTCTTCATGCCAGTCACGTACCGTGTTTTCTAGCAGATGCAGGTAACGATCACCCGTTAAGGTCCCATCGTAGAAGATGTGTCTAAAATCTATGTTCCTCATATACCGCACCACACGTGTCGCACTGTGCGGGCGATGTGGTGGTTTCCATGTCCCATCATCCTTTTGATTGTCGCACAGTTTGCACATCTGTTATTCTCTAACCTATCCAGGACGCAGTACTGTCACGCATTCAATTATGCATCGCCACCAACGGAGAACACTTTGAGAAGTTTATGTAGTAGATTCCGGCGTTTTATGTATTCAAATTTTATACTAGACCGTTTTCTGATATTATAATAAACTGATTTTTATTTTCTGTTTAATTTCAATACTTCATTCTTCACTTTGTATACGACCCCTAAAAGTAAGCTCAAATTTTTAGATGAAATAAACCTCTTCGGTGATACTCCAATTTGGCGATACCGGCTAAAGGTGGTTTAGCCAAAAAAGTACATAGCAACATGATTTGGATCTCAAATTACTTTAATTCATCTTTTAACTGATCCCTCAATGAAATATAAAATCATGTGCAAAAATCTCAAAATTTGAAATTTAATAAGTCTGTCAATTTTTGTAGTACACATGTCAAACTTTTTTCTGTTATATGTGTTATGATATGTGTAAACTTTTACTAAATATAACTATAGGGACTGGGGAACCGTATAAAAAGTTAGATTTCGTAATTTTTATAAAATTGATTTTTTACTTTAAATAATGCCACAACATGAATATTTACCTCATTTGAAACGTTTTTGTAACTGGAACTATATGTCTACGACCAATGGTTGAGAAATTAAAGGCCGGCGATAGATAACATATTGCACCCTATATATACCTTTATATTTATTATTTATATGCTAATATATGTGCTATGACTTCTCATATATGATATATATGAGAAAAATGCCATGGAATATTCAATTTTGTTCCTTTGTATAAGAAATACGTTTATTATTACTAGCCCAATATGAAATAAATCTGAATTTGATTATTTTTTTTAACTCAATGTATAAAGTAGTGAATACATCTTTTTTTATGCTACAGAAAAAAAAAATGTATTTTTAGGTCTCTTAGACGAAGGCGAGGTCAAGAAGAAGTAACTTTTTTAATAACAAGAGAAAATTTTCAAATGTGATATTACGCCACATACGATGTTTATGTTCTAAAAAATCTTGACGGTCTATTATCAATACAGTCATTCAATAAGACGCTGGAATTATGATATAAAATAAAGTGCCTATTGAGGTTGTACAATGTATAATTGCAATTCTTTTAACAATTGAAAATATGAAATGTTATAAAAGTCAGCTTAGATTAATATACAATTCGAAAATAACAGCCGGTCGATGCCTGAGCTATGTAAATGACACACTTGTTAAAAAAAAAAAAAAAAAAAAAAAAAAAAAAAAAAAAAAAAAAAAAGTCATGAAGTAGATGAAAATAGGCGATTCAACATAAAACTCCGCAAAACAAAGCAAAAATACTCCGCTGAATAAAAACTGAAACAATTCCAACTAATAATTTTTGAATTTACGTGTTATTCTTTACGTCAATTTTCTTCATGAACGATATACATTCGTGGAAACAAAAGTAAACACTCACTACTAATTCTGAAACAAATTATTGTAGAAGCAAGTTACCGGTTCCAAACGCTTTAAAATAAAGTCTACTTTTAAATGGTGTACAAAAAATTTGCTTATGGGGCCATCTACAAATCAAAACGAAGACAAACTTTATTTTTTTTTACTTTTCAGGACCACTTTAATTTACCTAAATCCAAATTTTCATGAAATTAGGACGATTAGTTTCAGAGAACTTAATTTAAAATGAGCATAATTTAGGGGCTATATCCAAATTGGAAGTTCTGTAATCGGTTGCTTAAATGCTACAGAATGACTAAGTCACTTTTATTAATCTATTATTTCTTGCCAATATGTCCATTTCAATCACTTAATATGTTTCGGCTATTGCCATCCCAAATGTTTCAAGAAAATGAGTAACATATATATATATTTTTTCAAATTAAGCTTGTCTGACCATCAGAGACATCCCCTTAAACATCATTTTAAGGTTTTTTAAGCGTAATTTGTAAGTACTTCAAAAAAAAAAAAGAAAAATTCTGAATTTGCATAAAGCAGGACTTAACAAATATAAATCTATGTAGAAAATTGCAGGCTGCAATTCATATTTATTTCGAATATTATATTCATTATTCATAATTCATATTAAATTTTTTTAATTACAAATTCAGTGTGTTTATGTTTGTGTTTTTCAATATTATAACCACACAAAAAACAACACATTAGGATAATAATTTCAGAAGATATTAATAAAATATGGAAATGTAATTTAACATTTGAGGATCTAAATTTCAAATGTTTATAATTTAAAAATTTGTCACCCAACCCGTTAGGCATGGTGACGTCACGGCGACGTCGTTGTGAAGTCACACTGTGATTTTGGGACGATCGATGTGACGTCACATGACGTGGATGTGACGTCATAGTGACTAAAATGCGAGGTCGTTATGGCCGTTTTAGAGGTCATTTGTGACGTCACATTGTGACCACTCTGTGAAGTCACGGTGTGACAAATTTGTGAAAAGTCTGTCATTTGTGACTATTTTGGCATTAACTTTGTGACGAACCTGTGACGAAAGTGACAATGCTTTGAAGTCACACTGTGACCAATTTGTGAAATATGTGTCATTTGTGACAAACTTGTCATAAATTCTGTGATGATTTGAAATGAAAATCAAATTTCAAATTAATTGCTTAAAAGGCGCAAAGGCGAGCTAGTGAAAAAGATTCCATGCTGGAACTGGAACCCGGGTATAGCGCACTGACATTCTACCGACTAAACCACATGGAACGATACCCAGCCTTTAAAATTTCTCAATATTACATGTTGGAAAGGCTACAAACTCAGCACAAGATGGAATATTTATCGTGAGCCACCGACATGGGGCAAACACAAAACTTAATTAAATCCATCATCGATTGAAACTATATTAATAATTGGAAATTTTTCTAAAGAGAAACATTCGCCATGCATGCAGTATTTCAAATGAAAATCAAATTTCAAATTAAAATTGCCTTTTAAGCTATTAATTTGAAATTTGATTTTCATTTGAAATACTGTATGCAAGGCGAATGTTTCTCTCTGGAAAATTTTCCAATTATTAAAATAGTTTCAGTCGATGCTGGATTTAATTAAGTTTCGTGTTTACTCCCTGTCGGTGGCTCACGATAAATTTTCCATCTTGTGCTGCGTTTGTAGCCTTACCAACATGTAATAGGGAGAAATTTCCCAAGCTGGGTATCGTTCCATGTGGTTTAGTCGGTAGAATGTCAGTGCGCTATACTGATGACCCGGGATCGAGTCCCGGCGTGGATATTTTTCACTATGTTGGCCTTTGTGCCTTTTAAGATTTATTTGAAATTTGATTTTCATTTGAAATATTGTATACAAGGCGATGTTTCGCTCTGGAAAAATTTCCAAGTATTAATACTGTGATGATTCTTGTCATAAACACTACGATAATTTTAAAGTAAAGTTTTGTTTGAAATATAAAATCTTATCTTTTTACCGTATTTTTAGCAAGATATCGCTATTTTGGAGTCCTATTCTTCTAAAATATTTTTAATTTTCCATTTAAAAAACAATGCTTATCAACTGATATCTTTTTTAATAAGTTCTATGCTTGATCTTGAATTCAAGTTTAATATTAAGAATATGTAAGCTTTTTAATGTGATGTGATTTGTCATTGCTTTATTAAATACGAACATGAAGTCTTACGGACATTAATACAACTGTTATTTATAGAACGACAGGATAAGCCCTATTTACTTAAATTTTTTATTCCCTTATATACTGTATTTTGTGAATATGAGCTAATTAGATTTGGTATGTTTTATAGGAAAAGACTGATCTGGAAAATAGAAACAACAAGTAAGATATATCATGCGTTAAGAATAGATTATAAAACACTTTCCAACTCTTCCTAAATGTTTTAACAAGACATCGGGGGAAATAACGTAAATAAGATAACTAAGTAAACATGAAAACGCGTAAAACATTTGAAAAAATGATTTACGCAGTTACCATCCACAACCAAATATGTTTTCTAATTCTTTTAAACAGTCTTGTATTTGAACTGTAGATTGATATATATATACTATATAATGGAAAATTTAGTTTATCAAGGAAACGCATAACAGGTTGAAATTCTCTTTGAGCAATTTATACTAATATATGGAAACATACTTAAATAATTTTGTACAAACCCGTAGTTTACCTAGAACCTTTATTACACGCCACTATTTAGTTAAAATTTAATTCAAACGAAAACACTCTTAAAACTGCTGAAATCACATTTCCAGAAATTATAATTTATAGGCGGCAACGTATCCAATTCTTTGCGTGACCCTGTATATCATTTTATCTATATACTACAAGCATTTCTTAGTAAATTAAATACAGTGCAGCGTAAAAATGCATAACTTATTTAAAAACAACCTTTAAGCAATACACAGTAACCCTTACGAATACTTTTGTATAGTCTTGTATATGAATTATAGCATATATATATATATCATATGCTATGCATAAATGTAGTGAATCATAATTAAAAATGCATTTCCAGCAATCATCGCTAAGGAACAGTACTTCGGATACAATATAGTATCTGAAATATTTTGTGTGTCCCTGTAAATGCTATATACACTTCGTATTATACATGAAATAATTCATAGTATGTAAACCTCAACGACGTATATAAATTTCATTACATATCAAATATAGTACACAAATAAAGTACGCCGCAAACAATTCCCTCTACCCCTATATCATTATGTATTGGAATTCCTTTTTTAGCCCTGTAAATGAAAAATAACTATTCTTTTGCATCGCATATTCTACGGAATGCACATTTTAGTGCGCTTCATAAATGCATATCAATTTTATTCTGTTTGAAAGCATGTAAAATCATTAAAAATCATTTGAAACGATTTTTTTCCCACACGCCGTAATGTAATGGAATACAATTGACTGTCCCTGTAAATGAACTAAACATGCTACAAACTTCATTACAAATAGGGACTTTGCTATGGTAAACGTCAATAACATCCAAAAATTTCGGGTCAATCCGAGTATATTTACGCGAGTTAGAGCGCGGACAGACGGCCAGACAAACCGAAGTCATAAACACTTTTCAACTTTATCGGGCATGAAAAACACTTTATTTCAATGCTTAAATATTATATTTTATTTTTTAATGCCAATAAAATAAATGTATCGAAAACGTAGAAAATGAGTTTACAATCGAAGAAAATTTAATAACTGATTCTGAATGTCTACAATTAAATGTTTGATTAAAATCACAAACAGCAAAAAAAAATGCTTAAATACAATTAAAAAAATAATTATAACTATTTGAAAAACACTAAATAATTAGTATTTATAATTGTACTATTAAACAACAACAAACTATAATAGATGAATTAAATGCATTTAAGAATTTCTCAAAAAACTTTCCATCGCCATATTGCTTCTGAAAAGAATCCCAGCTCAGTCTCATTGTATATAACATACAACTATTTAACTCATGATAATAATCTATCAAACAGGAACAAAAAAATTAAATTAAATAAGCCATACCTTTTAAGTTCCATAAATATTTTAATAATATCCGTATTTTATCCTAAATTGTCAGGCATATTTCTGTTAGCTTAAAAAATTAACTTTCCGCGTCAGTAGTTCTCTGATCCTTATTTTATTCTGCGGTTTAATCGAGCGCAGACGATATTGAGCTAGTAGGTGCTCCTACTGTATTATTATAATTTTTTTTTTTTTTTTTAATTAATTATTTTTTTTTGTACACAACAGAGAGTTTAAATGCGCAATAATTTTTATCTTATTTAAGAGTATCTGTAATGAAAATTTTCTATTGGAATGAAACACCTGCTTTTTTTCTTTCTTTTAGGTAGCTTTCTTTACAAAAAAGCTACCTATTGCAGCCGTTCGGAGGAAAGCGATTTCAAAAAATTTTGGTATATTTTCATCGATCATGACCCCCAGACCCCGAAACCACCCTCCGTTCAAAATTGATATATATATGTATCTGACGTATGTCACACTGTAACTCCCGTAATTATGAACCGACTTCGATGTAATTCGGTGTGTACATAGTACATACCAATGTCTCGACCGAGTTCGTTGGCCAGCTTCATCCGCCGTTTTGTTTCAAAATGGCGGCCATTCAAAATTTTTAAAAAATTTTAAAACTTGAAATGTGGTACCAAAAAATTAAAAATGGAAAAATATTTTGTTCTTATGTATTTTACCTTTATACAAAGATTCCGGAGCAGTTTTTGTTTCGTCTATATCTTAAAAAATGGCTGAGTTATAGCATTTTGAATTTCTAGCGTGGCTGACATTTTGAAACGTCCTGAATTTTGTCACGCGATAAAAGGCGTATTTAGGAACCGATTTGGATGTAATTCGGTGTGTACATAGTACATACCAATCTCTCGACCGAGTTCGTTGGCCAGCTTCATCCGCCATTTTGTTTCAAAATGGCGGCCATTTAAATTTTTTTTAAAAATTTAAAATTTGAAATGTGGTACCAAAAAATTGAAAATGGAAAAATATTTTTTTCTTATGTATTTGACCTTTATACAAAGATTTCTGAGCAGTTTTCGTTTCGTCTATATCTTAAAAAATGGCTGAGTTATAGCATTTTGAATTTCTAGCGTGGCTGACACTTTGAAACGTCCTGAAATAAGTCACGCGATAAAAGGCGTATTTATGAACCGATTTGGATATAACTTCGTTTATACATAGTACATACCAATGTCTCGACCGTGTTCGTTGGCCAGCTTCACCCGCCATCTTGTTTAAAATGGTGGCCATTTAAATTTTTATGAAAAATTTAAATTTGAAATGTGGTACCAAAAATTGAAAATTGAAAAAATATTTTCTTCTTATATGTTTGACCTTGATAAAAAGATTCGGGAGCAGTTTTTGTTTCGTCTATATCTTAAGAAATGGCTGAGTTATAGCATTTTGAATTTCTAGCGTGGCTGACATTTTGAAATGTCCTCATTTTTCTCACGTAATAACAGGCGTATTTATGAACCGACTTGGATGTACCTTGGTGTGTACATAGTACATACAAATATCTCGACCGAGTTCGTTGGCCAGCTTCATCCGCCATCTTGTTTCAAAATGGCGGCCATTTAAAAAAATTAAATGAGATACCAAAAAATTGGAAAATGAAAAAGATTTTTTTTGTATGCGTTTGACCTTAATACAAAGATTCCGGAACAGTTTTTCTTTCGTCTATATCTAAAAAAAAATGGCTGAGTAATAGCATTTTGAATTTCTCTTGTGGCTGACATTTTAAAACGACCTGATTTTTTTCACGCGATAACAGGCGTATTTATGAACCTATTTGGATGTAACTTGGTCTGTACATAGTACATACCAATGTCTCGACCGAGTTCGTTGGCCAGCTTCATTCGCCATCTTGTTTCAAAAAGGTTGCCATTTAAAAAAAAATTAAATTTAAAATTCAAAATGAGGTATGAAAAAGTTGGAAAATGAAAAAGATTTTTTTCATGTGTTTGGCCTTGATACAAAGATTCCGGCGCAGTTTTTGTTTCTGAAAATTTGTTCTTTTGTTGATATCTTAAAAAATGGTTGATTTATAGCACTTTGAATTTCTAGCATGGCTAACATTTTGAAACGATCTTGTATTTTTCACGCGATAACACACGTATTCGCCTATTTCGATGTAAGAAGGCATGTGGATAGTATACATCAACACCTCGACCAAGTTCGCTGGCCAGATTCATCAGCCATCTTGTTTCAAAATGGCGGCCTTTAAATTAAAAAATATATATATATTTAAAGTGAGGTGCAAAAAAATTAGAAATTGAAAAAGGTTTCTTTCTTAAGTATTTGATCTTGATATAAGGATTCAGGAGCATTTTTTGTTTGTCTTTACCTTAAAAAATGGCTCAGATATAGCAGTTTCAATTTCTATTGTGGGTGACATTTTGAAAAATCTGATTTTTGCATGCGACAGCACTCCTATATATTAACCGATTCCGATGTGAGTGAGCATGTGCATAGCAATTACTAAGGTCTCGATCAAGTTCACTGCTTAGCCTCATCCACCATGTTGTCTTAAAATGACAGGCACTTTAAGAAATTGCCGAATTTGGCAGCCAAATATAAATTAATTTAAAGAAAAGCAGCTTGGATAAAGCTGACTAATTTCGCGAAATTCTCATTCATTATATTGATAAAAATTAGTATTGAATCTCCTATATTCGGTTTCCACTAAATTGAGCTTCGTGTGTTTGCATGATATAAGTTGGCTTTTTTAAAATAAGGATTATGAAAGCTACCTCTTCCTCCCGGCACTGGCCGGAAGGACTTTTTTAGGTAGCTTTCTTTACAAAAAGCTACCTATTGCAGCCGTTCGGAGGAAAGCGATTTCAAAAAATTTTGGTATATTTTCATCGATCATGACCCCCAGACCCCGAAACCACCCTCCGTTCAAAATTGATATATATATATATATATATATATATATATATATATATATATATATCAATATATATATATATATATCTGACCTATGTCACACTGTAACTCTCGTATTTATGAACCGATTTGGATGTAATTCGGTGTGTACATAGTACATACCAATGTCTCGACCGAGTTCGTTGGCCAGCTTCATCCGCCATTTTGTTTCGAAATGGCGGCCATTTAAAAAATTTTAAAAAATTTTAAATTTGAAATGTGGTACCAAAAAATTCAAAATAGAAAAATATTTTTTTCTTATGTATTTGATTTTCATACAAAGACTCCGTAGCAGTTTTTGTTTCGTCTATATCTTAAAAAATGGCTGAGTTATAGCATTTTGAATTTCTAGCGAAGCTGACATTTTGAAACGTCCTGAATTTTGTCACGCGATAAAAGGCGTATTTATGAACCGATTTGGATGTAACTTCGTTTATACATAGTACAGACCAATGTCTCGAACGAGTTCGTTGGCCAGCTTCATCCGCTGTCTTGTTTAAAAATGGCGGCCATTTAAAATTTTAAGAAAAATTTAAATTTGAAATGTGGTAGCAAAAAATTGAAAATTTAAAAAATACTTTTTTCTTATGTGTTTGACCTTGATAAAACGATTCGGGAGCAGTTTTTGTTTCGTCTATATCTTAAAAACTGGCTGAGTTATAGCATTTTGAATTTCTAGCGTGGCTGACATTTTGAAACGTCCTGATTTTTGCCACGTGATAACAGACGTATTTATGAACCGATTTGGATTTACCTTGGTGTGTACATAGTACATACAAATAACTCAACCGAGTTCGTTGACCAGCTTCATTCGCCATCTTGTTTCAAAATGGTGGCCATTTAAAAAAATTAAAAAAAATTAAATTTAAAATGAGATACCAAAAAATTGGAAAATGAAAAAGATTTTTTTTGTAACTGTTTGACTTTAATACAAAGATTCCGGAACAGGTTTTGTTTTGTCTACATCTAAAAAAATGGCTGAGTTATAACATTTTGAATTTCTATTGTGGCTGACATTTTAAAACGACCTGATTTTTGTCACGCGATAACAGGCGTATTAGGTAGCTTTCTTTACAAAAAAGCTACCTATTGCAGCCGTTCGGAGGAAAGCGATTTCAAAAAATTTTGGTATATTTTCATCGATCATGACCCCCAGACCCCGAAACCACCCTCCGTTCAAAATTGATATATATATATATATATATATATATATATATATATATATATCTGACATATGTCACACTGTAACTCCCGTAATTATGAACCGATTTCGATGTAATTCGGTGTGTACATAGTACATACCAATGTCTCGAACGAGTTCGTTGGCCAGCTTCATCCGCCGTTTTATTTCAAAATGGCGGCCATTTAAAATTTAAAAAAAAATTTTAAAACTTGAAATGTGGTACCAAAAAATTAAAAATGGAAAAATATATTTTTTTTATGTATTTGACCTTTATACAAAGATTCCGGAGCAGTTTTTGTTTCGTCTATATCTTAAAAAATGGCTGAGTTATAGCATTTTGAATTTCTAGCGTGGCTGACGTTTTGAATCGTCCTGAAATTTGTCACGCGATAAAAGCGTATTTATGAACCGATTTGGATGTAATTCGGTGTGTGCATAGTGCATACCAATCTCTCGACCGAGTTCGTTGGCCAGCTTCATCCGCCATTTTGTTTCAAAATGGCGGCCATTTAATTTTTTTTTAATTTAAAATTTGAAATGTGATACCAAAAAATTGAAAACGGAAAAATATTTTTTTCTTATGTATTTGACCTTTATACAAAGATTTCGGAGCAGTTTCTGTTTCGTCTATATCTTAAAAAATGGCTGAGTTATAGTATTTTGAATTTCTAGCGTGGCTGACATTTTGAAACGTCCTGAATTTTGTCACGCGATAAAAGGCGTATTTATGAACCGATTTGGATGTAACTTCGTTTATACATAGTACATACCAATGTCTCGACCGGGTTCGTTGGCCAGCTTCACCCGCCATTTGTTTAAAAATGGCGGCCATTTAAATTTAAAAAAAAATTAAATTTGAAATGTGGTACCAAAAATTGAAAATTGAAAAAATATTTTCTTCTTATGTGTTTGACCTTGATAAAAAGATTCGGGAGCAGTTTTTGTTTCGTCTATATCTTAAGAAATGGCTGAGTTATAGCATTTTGAATTTCTAGCGTGGCTGACATTTTGAAACGTCCTGATTTTTCTCACGTAACAACAGGCGTATTTATGAACCGACTTGGATGTACCTTGGTGTGTACATAGTACATACAAATATCTCGATCGAGTTCTTTGGCCAGCTTCATCCGCCATCTTGTTTCCAAATGGCGGCCATTTAAAAAATTTAAAAAATAAAAAAAATTAAATGAGATACCAAAAAATTGGAAAATGAAAAAGATTTTTTTTTGTATGTGTTTGACCTTAATACAAAGATTCCGGAACAGTTTTTCTTTCGTCTATATCTAAAAAAAATGGCTGAGTAATAGCATTTTGAATTTCTCTTGTGGCTGACATTTTAAAACGTCCTGATTTTTGTCACGCGATAACAGGCGTATTTATGAACCTATTTGGATGTAACTTGGTCTGTACATAGTACATACCAATGTCTCGACCGAGTTCGTTGGCCAGCTTCATTCGCCATCTTGTTTCAAAAGGGTTGCCATTTAAAAAAATTAAATTTAAAATTCAAAATGAGGTATTAAAAAATTGGAAAATGAAAGAGATTTTTTTTATGTGTTTGGCCTTGATACAAAGATTCCGGAGCAGTTTTTGTTTCTGAAAATTTGTTCTTTTTTGATATCTTAAAAAATGGTTGATTTATAGCACTTTGAATTTCTAACATGGCTAACATTTTGAAACGATCTTGTATTTGTCACGCGATAACACACGTATTCGCCTATTTCGATGTAAGAAGGCATGTGGATAGTATACATCAACACCTCGACCAAGTTCGCTGGCCAGATTCATCAGCCATCTTGTTTCAAAATGGCGGCCATTAAATTAAAAAAAATATATATATATTTAAAGTGAGGTGCAAAAAAATTAGAAATTGAAAAAGGTGTCTTTCTTAAGTAATTGATCTTGATATAAGTATTCAGGAGCATTTTTTGTTTGTCTTTACCTTAAAAAATGGCTCAGATATAGAAGTTTCAATTTCTATTGTGGGTGACATTTTGAAAAATCTGATTTTTTGCCTGCGACAGCACTCGTATATATCAACAGATTCCGATATGAGTGAGCATGTGCACAGCAATTACTAAGGTTTCGACCAAGTTCACTGCTTAGCCTCATCCACCATGTTGTCTTAAAATGACAGGCACTTTAAGAAATTGCCGAATTTGGATGCCAAATATAAGTTACTTTAAAGAAAAGCAGCTTGGATAAAGCTGTCTAATTTCTCGAAATTCTCATTCATTATATTGATAAAAATTAGTATTGAATCTCCTATATTCGGTTTCCACTAAATTGAGCTTCCTGTGTTTGCATGATATAAGTTGGCTTTTTTTAAATAAGGATTATGAAAGCTACCTCTTCCCCCCGGCACTGTCCGGAAGGACTTTTTATGAACCGATTTGAATGTAACTTGGTCTGTATATAGTACATACCAATGTCTCGACCGAGTTCGTTGGCCAGCTTCATTCGCCATCTTGTTTCAAAAGGGTTGCCAATTTAAAAAAAATTTAATTTAAAATTTAAAATGGGGTATTAAAAATTGGAAAATGAAAAAGATTTTTTTTATGTGTTTGGCCTTGATACAAAGATTCTGGAGCAGTTTTTGTTTCTGAAAATTTGTTCTTTTGTTTATATCTTAAAAAGTGGTTGAATTATAGCACTTTGAATTTCTATCATGTCTAACACTTTCAAACGATCTTGTATTTGTCACGCGATACCACACGTATTCGCCTATTTCGATGGAAGAAGGCATGTGGATAGTATACGTCAATATCTCGACCAAGTTCGCTGGCCAGCTTCATCAGCCATCTTGTTTCAAAATGGCGGCCATTAAATTAAAAAATATATATATTTAAAGTGAGGTGCAAATAAATTAGAAATTGAAAAAGGTTTCTTTCTTAAGTATTTGACCTTGATATAAGGATTCAGGAGCATTTTTTGCTTGTCTTTATCTTAAAAAATGGCTCAGATATAGCAGTTTCAATTTTTAAAGTGGGTGACATTTTGAAAAATCTGATTTTTTGCCTGCGACAGCACTCGTATATATCAACAGATTCCGATATGAGTGAGCATGTGCACAGCAATTACTAAGGTCTCGACCAAGTTCACTGGTTAGCCTCATCTACCATGTTGTCTTAAAATGGCAGGCACTTTAAGAAATCGCCGAATTTGGCAGCCAAATATAAGTGACTTTAAATAAAAGCAGCTTGGATAAAGCTGACTAATTTCGCGAAATTCTCATTCATAATGATTTAGTATTGATAAAAATTAGTATTGAATCTCCTACATTCTGTTTCCACTTAATTGAGCTTCGTGTGTTTGAATAATATAAGTTGGCTTTTTAAAAATAAGGAATATGAAAGCTACCTCTTCCTCCCGGCACTGGCCGGAAGGACTTTTTTAAAGTAAAGTTTGTTTTACACGTAATAAATAAATACGTATCTTCTTAATAAATGAAAAGAGAGTATACAGGATAAAAAAATTTTCTTTGTCAATCTGTCATTTTTTTCATATTCACTTTCTGTAGAATAAAACAATTTGTAAAATAACTTTTTTTAAAGTCATATCTCTAAAACACGAATTTGAAATACGAATAATTATATCATAGGTTTTGTATAAAATTTGTATACATATTTTTTCGGAAAATACTAATTTTATTTAAAAAGTCTGAAAGAAGTAGAATTTTTTAAAAAATAGTTATTTAAAATAGTTAAACACTAACAGGAAAAAAAAATTGACTTGAATGCAAATTCTAAAGCAAGAAATGCATATATGACTAAACACTGAGTATTCTTTCTACCTGCTCGTTAAAAGATACAGACTTAACTGTAATAGAAAATTTTAGTTTGAAACCACAGAAGGGTTTCGAATACCACTGGTCGACAAAAAATAAATAAATAAAATAAAACAAAACATCTTCCTCCCTGCAAACTAAATATATAAAGTGTACAGATTTAATATTCTTTATTCGAAATATGTTATCCAAATTGCTCCAATACGTACCAATTTTCCGAGAAACACTTTTATAATAATAGCAATCAGTGAAGGATTAAATTGCAATGGTAGATAAAATTGAAATCATAAAAAAGTATACTTTCACTGTCTTAAATAACAAATTGATAAAATATAGCATGAAAATCTAGTTTGTTGATACTTCTACCGTGCATTTTCCTTTTTCTGCCCCCGCCCCCTCTTTTCTTGTCCGAATTTACTATTTCCTATCCACTAATATATTTTCATTCCTTATGTCGCTGTAACTCGGGCATGTAATATTTCTGTTCATTTTCAAAGATTTTTGATGTTTATATTTTCGTCACACTGTGACTTACAATACGGTGATTTTTTTCGTGACATATGTGACGTGACCTACGTTACATGCAGTGTCATAACAGTGACGTCACAATTTTTTTAATTGCCAGAAAATATAATTTTACATAAATAACATGTTTTGAATATTTTTTGTAGTTTTTTTAAGTTTTCTAAGAATTTCACATCTCAGTCACAATGTGACATCACTGAGTGGTGGCATTTTGGTCACAGATGTGACGTGACCACAGTGACTCACAGTGACGTCACAACGACGTCACCGTGACCATGCATGCTATGAGGGAAATGACTTGGATTTTCGTATCTATTTATGGTTTGAAAAAAAGATTTAAAATTTATTGTCAAAATTGGGTGTTGTCATTGAAAAAAACAATATAAAAATCTTGGGTCCGTTTTGATATGCAATTGGTCCCTAAGCCAATTTTATATTCATCATTTAAAAGTAGACTTTATTTCCAATCTTTTGATACGAGTAACTTCCTTCTACTATAATTTGTTGCAGAGTAAGTAGGGAGGGTACTTTTTTCTCGCGAATTTGCATATAATTCAATATAGTATATTTAAATTTTGTTCAAAATTAAAGCTTCATACCTCTCTTTGAAACATTCCATGCCCCTTTACTTGTTCATCTTCTCCAGTACAATGCAATATCTCACACAAAAGGTGTAAAAAACAAAAATTTCACTGTAAATCAATCGAACACGTTAATTTACGAGCTGATCCTCTTCTGAATAACTTTTATTTGCGTACTCTTAAAAAGCGTTGTGGGGAGCAAGATTTTCATCAGATAAAGATGTAACAGACTTTTGCGCAGTGTGAGTAATATACATCCTAATTCTTTTATATATCATTTTATAACTCAAAATATATCGAGTAGTGTATGTAATAGTTAAATAAAACTTTCTAGAAAACGTTAAATTTGATAAGATTTGTTATATAATATTTCAAAAATAATCTTTACAAAATTTCATTTACATTAGGTCTACGATATTATATAAACATTTACAATATTTTATTTTCATTTATATAAAAACACACATAAAATCTTGGCTTTTGAAAAGCAATTAATGAGGAAATGACTTTTATTGAAGAAGAAAATGTCAGACAATTAACAGATGTTCAACTTCTGTTGAATAGGTCGTTTAATCATTTTCTAGTTTTCTTTCACAAAAGAATCTTACCATAAAGTTTTACCATATTCAGAATAAATATCATGGAAGCAAATTTCAAATTTCATTAAGTAAGCACATTAAACATGAGCGTATACAGTAGACTATAAATTAATGACCTGTAATAATTTGTCAATTTTGAAAACAAATAAATTGCGTTTAATTTTAGGAATTTTTACTTTCTTATTTCTAAAGAAGAAAGTATTGTAATAGATTTTTTTCCGACTTCTGGTTTTCAACAGATTCACTCGTTTTAGAGGTCACATATCCCGAAAAAGATATTTATATAAAATGTCTGTCTGTCCATCCGTGTATGCTTGTGTCCGTTTGTCCGTATGTCCGCTTTGTATTACCGAAAAACATTTGAAGTTATGCATAGAATTAAACCAAATTTCATATATATGTTTAGGATACTGTTATATCGTAACTTGTAAAATTACCATATTAATCATTTTTGAATTAATTGTTATATTTTAACTTATTTCAATGATATTTTTACTTAACTTTTGTTTTGTCAATCGCGGTCGGTTTGTTTACAAAGTAACGATCTTTGTTTTGGGTAAATTAAAGTCGGTTAAAAGTAAATAATTAAGTGTTATAATATATTATTATTAAAGTATTCGCACAGAATTTTACGAAACTATTGGGATGAATTCACACTGTCCACAAAACGCATTTTAAATTAAATATTTTGGTATGTTTGTTTGGCTGTAAAGGCAGATTGGTTGGTGGAAGTCATATTTTTGTTGATTGGCAATTGATGAGTTGAAGAGTGCGCAACTTCTCCACATCAGTGTTTAATTTCTAAAATATGTATTTCAGCCTAATTAAATTGTGTATCAACCATCAAATGTGTATTTTGCAATATTAATAATTTTTCAATATTTTGGAATCAATGTTTAAAATATCAACCATGGAGCTACTGGAAACGAGGTTATTTTATTTTTGAGCTACTGGTATTTATTTTAGTATTTTTAAAGTTTAAAAGTAATTCAAATTAATGGTTTATTTTCTTTTATTTTTCTATTCTATCAATCTTAATTTTCACATTCTTTCACTTTCTAACTGTTAACTGCAACACCATGAATGACACAGCGTTGGGTACGTTTTCCCGCCTGATATGACGTCAGAGGAAGGAACGAGCGTCGTCACGTGATCAAATTGCGCGCAGGGATATTCAAGAAAGTTTAAATTTTATTACAACAAATCTTCATAATCACCAATTTTCTCAAGCATTTCCATGGCTTTTGTGGCTGTCTTATCACATTTTTGATGCAAGTAGTAAATTAAATGGAATAATTTTACAGTTCAAGTGTCATTTTCATTGCACTATTTACCCTGCGCGCATATGTGGGAAAAAGAAGAAAAAAAGTGTTGGCGGGATGCATGAAGTTTTTTCGTCAGTTGGGGAGACAGCAGTGATCTTGGAAGGTGGTTTAATTGGAAAGGGCGGAGAGATTGCATAAGATCGCCCCGCTTGGGGCCCCGGCATTGCTAAGTTATAACTTCTTTTTTTATTTTCCTGTCTAATCTTAAAAGCATGTCTAACATAGAGTTTTATTTTATTTTAATTGGCCAAACTAATAGTGGAATGTAAGTCTTCCACATTTTTTTTATTATTGTTACTGCCAGTAGCTCCTTATATAGAAAATTAATTTAGGGATGATAGTCTTAGTAATTATAAATATATTGTAAAAGGATACAAATTTTTAAGTGACAATAATTATTAGTAAAGGAAGAAGGAATATTTCTTTTTATTAATTGAATGTTATGAGTAAGAAGGAATTTGTATTAAGTATGTACTCAATCTGGAAAGCTTCATTCTGAAGTATTGTTAGTAATTGAATTTATGTTGTAAAGGAAAAGAGAATATTTGATGAATTAAAATTAAATTTTGTCATCCCTAATGTTGCGTGTTATTACTGCAGTGTACATCTTTAAATTGTAAGTTCTATTTTTCAGGTAATGTAAGCGAATTTGTTTACATTAGGGTGGGGTCTTTTTAGGAATAACTTGGCAGAAATAATTTTATTCTTGATGTTAGTTAAGATTGATTTTGGAGTTTAAGATAGGGTTAGTATTGTGATTTTGGAATTTGTTGTTGTTAATTTTTGGAAGATGTTTAGGTAATTAAGTTTTTTAGTTTTCATTATTTTCTTGAATTTAATTGTTTCTGCTGAGTTCTTGGAATAAATTGAAGAGAAATTTGTCTTTTGAAGAAGTCATGTGTAGTACATGACTTGGGATTAATTCTTAATTATTTTTAAGGAGTTATGCGAAGTACATGGCTCGGGAAGATTTTAATGTAATTAATTAATAGTGATCTCTAGACTAGGATCTAGTTATTGCGGGTTTCTCAATTTTAGAGTTGAATTTTAGAACCATTCAACATTAATTTTTGTTAATTATTAAATTTAATTGTTTTGATTTTGTAATAAGGGAAATTTTAATTTAACATGATTAAAAGGGTAGTAATTATGATTTAATGGGATTAATGTTTAATGGAATAAGTGTTATATGAGGGATTGTGTTTTAAAGGGATAAGTTAATTATTTAAATGATGGGTTTTAGGAAGTTAATGAATTAAGCTTCAGGTCAGTAAAAAGAGTAAATAATTATAACTTTTATTTTTGTGTTGTCTTTTATCACAGCATTACTCTTTCTCGCACTTTTGTTTTCTCAATTTGAATTGTGGGATTGATTTTGTTGTGGTACGACACAACAATACAACCAGTAGATCCCACGTGAATTTGGGAACAATCCACCGAAGAGTGCTCTGTAATAGTATTTTTTGGCATTTTAAATAAAATATCATAAAAAAGTGTCTGAAGTCATGAATAGAATTGAACCAAATTTCATGTGTACGTTTTTGCTATGGTCAGCAGATTTCAAATTAATTTGGGAACAATCCGACGGTTTTGAAGTACGCGTTGTAATATACGCGTATTTTCACGTACGCGTTGTAATAAAAAAATTGTAATTCTTAATATTACATCATAGAAAACTTTATGATGTAAAATTGAACGAAACTTCATACATATGTTTCTGACTATGGACGGCAGGTTCCAGTTGAAAATAGGATTTCCCCCTAGAAGGGGTCATTCGCTAACTTTTTCGTCGTAGTCCTGTTACACATCGGCTGTTCATGCAGTGACGTCAATTTGCATACAGGTAACCCGGTGATTCTCAAACAGTTATGTACATCAGTATAAAGAAAAATATTGATTTTAGTACATATTATGATTGAATTTAACTCGTTTTACTCCGATTAGTAAAATTAATCAGAAACTTAAGTTGAAAATCAATTTTGGTGTAGTATTCAAGTAATAACACTAAAGTATTGAAATGTGTAAAAAACTTTTGAAATATTAAAATGAATGCGGTAACAAAAAGTTTTGGGACTGGTACATCTGACTAAATATTTTAGTATGACTGTCGTGTTTCAGGATAAAATAAAAGACATTTCTATTTTAAACACTTATAAATTACTTCATTACGGTTAGAACAGTTTGAATCACTTTATATATATAATAATAATGTGAATAATATTTTCGAAAACAGTATATATATATATTTAAATAATTCATAGAATAAAGAGATTTAAGTTTTGATGTTTTGTTATTTTGTGTGACCAAAAAAATATTTTAAAAAAATGATAAAAAAAATTCACTTTATTATTCTAAGCATAAATAAATGCAGGTATTGTTTATGTGGAAGAAGACAACCCGATATGCTGCATCTCAAAAGTTCTACTTTTATCTTTAAAAAATCATATATTGGCGTTAGAAAAGTTACTTAATTAAGAACGACAGTACAGGGCATGGAAATATCAGACTTAGAACAGATGTTCCATTTCTGTGTCGAAGATTTCGATCTATCATTTTCCCGTTTGCGTTGACGAGCCAGATAGAAATAAACCTGGACATTTACAGTAAGTAGCATAGCAAAGAATAATAAATTTTATTAATTTATTCAGCTGAAAACACACCCGGTAAAATTCGACAAGTATGTATATGTGGTGTAAGCTGTAGATTATTAATTATTCATCAGTATTTCATGGCCTTTTTAAAATATGTTAATACAGTTTAAAAATTTGTATTAAGAGAAATTCATTCAAATATTGATAGCAAGAAAATATTGTTTTCTAGCTAGAGAAGTTCAAACGAGCAAGTAAAACAAAAAATCCCTATAATTGTAGTTAACTTCGAGAGAAATAGAACTATGACAAAAAAGTAATAAAAACTACAAAAAAATTAATAACTCAGAAACAAATTGAGATACAGCTTTCAAATAAATTGCATTTAAAAGTACATTTTTTTTTCTCTATACGACGATGTAAAAAGTAATATTGTGGGATATTTAGAAGTTTAAGAATGAAATTTCAGTTAAAATTGGTCGTCATATTTCTTGGAAATCTGACGATGGAAAAGCCTTTTCCCAAACAGCCAATGAAATGCTTGGATAATACGTCAGTTTCAGGTGGATAATACGTAAGTTTCAGGAAGTCTGAGGAGTCGGAAGCGATTTTTGTCGCTTGCAATTTTTACGTGCATTAACACTATTAATGTTTAATTCATGGCGTACGTAATGTATGATCAACTCCTTGCGATTTTTTATGTCTTAAATTTTAGTCTTTGAAAAAATCATTTTCCAAATGGTCGTTGTAATTTGTTAAATTGCATTTTTAAAAAAATATTTTTCTCTATTTTTTAGGGTGGCTGCCGCAGAAATTCGCGGAGCGCGGCGTTTTCGAGCGTTACCTACGTCCCGTGTGACGAGACTCTAGCGGATATCAGGCAGGAAAAAAATAAAAATTGAAAGCGGACAAATTTAAAATGGAAATTCATCAAATTAAAGACGTCGTGAAGCGGGAAGCGCATGGTTAATTATTTGCTTTAAAATATTCGCCATATCTAAGAGCAATGGCTGAATGTCTATTTAATAACGATAAATATGATACCTTATTGATATCCATTCACCTTAAAGAAACATCATAACATTTGAATACGTGCACGTGATAAACATAAAATGGTTATTATTAGACTATCCGCCCTGGGCAATCAGTTTCGTCTCCCTTAATGGTATGTTCAGCATTGTATCATATTAATTTTATTGATAGTTTAATTTACTTGCTCAATCCTTCGCCAAATCGGTAGTTTCTGATAGAGAAATCAAGAACTCTGTATTTTTATGTTAGCCGGGCACAGGTGATAAATCGCCAACCATTGTTCCCTTCGCATTTTTTGGTTTTTCATTAATTTCATTTAAAATATAATATTTTCACTCATTTTATTTAAAATACAAAACTTTCATTTAAAAATGAAACATTTAAAATTCACGGCTTTCAATTATTTATTTTAATTTTCAAAGAAAAGAAAAGAAAAAGGATAAATAATACCATAAACCATGACATTTAATTTCAACATCAAAGCGTTGTTTTAATTTAGCACACGAAAAATAAAAAATACTAACTGGCGTGTTAAAAAGATGCTATTGGCAAGATTTGCTAACCCCTTGAGATTTGCTTGTTGCCAGGCTAACGTAAAACTACCCAGGATTATTTGCCATCGTGTCAACGTTTAGGTAGTTTTGTTCGATTTTTTAAAAATTAAAATGGAAGCCTTGCATATGAAAAGCGAAGGGGTCAGCCCGTAATTTTTTGACAGTCACATGACTTGGACTATTATAATATAGATTAAACAATGGCGTTGGAACAATATTTGGCGATTTATCATTTACCCCTGACTAACATTAAAGTACCAAAATGACCGTTTGGCACATTAAAAGGGAAGTGGCCATCCCGGATCTGTTTATGACCGTCCCGCGACTGAAGCTTTTAGTACATAGATGACTCTTAATGCTTACATCTAAACTTAGAATTCATACAATTCATCATCAGATGAAATTTATAGAGAATTTATACATTATTGTATTAACATATTTGCAGTGAAGAGAATTTTATTTTTTTTTTCCTACCACTAATTCTAAACATTGTTAAGTTTGTTATAGATTGCTGCTTGAAATTTATTGGGAAGATTGTTTTTACACAGTAGCAGACATAGCAAAATTATTTATATATTTTTTGTACTAAGTTATAGATGTGTGTATATACTTGTATTTTTACATTAAAAATATACAGTTTAAAATAACCTTACATTAAACCGCATTTTCAATTCATAATATAAAATTAGTTATAACTTAAATACTTAACAATTAATGAAAATGAAACTTTATCTTGGAATCTTGAATGTTTCATATTTCTTTTTTTCTTATTTAATTTTTTTCTTCTAATTTTCTCTTATAACATGGTAAATGATTTTATTACTTACTACGAACTGAAAGTAATTTTACATAAGTTAATATAATAGGGATTTTCTAGACTTCTTTTTTAATGAACTTCTTATTTAAAATCCTCCTTTCTTTAAAAGAATAAAATTTTCAATATCTTCCTCATCATCTACACTACTTCAGATGTTATTAAAGTTTTCAAACTGGTATTTCCCTTATCATTTTTATTTCATAAAATTAATAGTTTTTTATGAACATAATAAGATTTGTAAAAAAAAAAAAAAAAAAAAAAAAAAAAAAAAAAAAAAAAAAAAAAACTTTATTTTTCTTTTTATTTAAAGATTTACAAATATGAGACATTAATAGATTTAAAAATATATATATATTTACTCTAACTTGTAGAATAGAAGCCAATTCTTTAGTTGGTGTCGACTTTCTTTTAGGATTACATTAAAAAAATCTTTTTATTCTAACTAGTTAAATATAAATCAGACAGAGAATTTAAAATAAAAAAAAAAACATATATTTGTAATCAATTAATAAAAAACATATTCTTCTTCAAACCTGTAAAAAAAAAAAAAAAAATCATCTAACGTCACCCATAAAATTGGTGGCAGAATGCTGCCACTCATTTTATTGAGTGATTGAGCTTATATAATAGTGAATTTTAAGCTTATATAACTGGTGTAATATACACCAGTTAGATTGGTTAAATTAGTCCATAAAATGGAGGCAGCAAGGCTGGCACAAATTTCATCCAGTAACGTTACACGTTTTGAAAGATGAATTTCATATAAAGATCTTGAAATGTATTAATTAATTTATTCATTATTTGTTATTATTAAGGCGGCGCATCCGTCAAAGATCATAAAACCCTTTTCGATACTTGACTGAACGGGCCGAAGAAAGTAGGGTAGAATGTCCATATTTCGTCCCCTTTCCGAATTTCGTCTGTCTTAACTTCTCCGCTTCTGGGCACACGGGGTGGAAAGTAAAAGGGGGTCAGTAGTGAAAGTTTCATTCTACAAGACACATACATATGTTAAAGACGCCAAATTTCCCATTTTTAGAATACCTGAGTTCTTATTACGTCTTTTGCAGAACATTATTTACTGTACTGTAAGTATTTATGTCTTATTCATAGCATGTAGTTTACCTAGGTAAGATGCTGACAGTAGCATACAGTGAGTTTAAGGATGCTCAGTTCATCTTACATGAACTGAAGCTCCGCCTTATTGGGAAGTAGCGTGGTTCCAATTTTTTCCCGATGACGAAATTAGGAATGTTTTTTCATGACATTTTTTTTTTCAATTTTTTTCTCATGTTTAGATGCCTAATGTTTCGTTATATGTTATAACTTAACTACTGATAACAACTGATAAATAGTAATTTTTTGTGTCTTCCTTTAATGTAAATTAAATTACTTACACATTTAGAAAAAAATGTGATTTAGATATAAGTTGAGCCTCGGCGTATAGAAAATTTTTTTTGGAAGGGGGGGGGGCGATATTGGAACCATTTTTTTGTATTTTTTAGACATTTTTGAAAAAACAAACAACTTTTCGCATTGTTAAAATTTTTTGTACGATATTTGCTATGTTTCTGTTTGCGTATGTGGTTAGTCTATGTAAAATCCAAATTTGGTAGGTTTTCACTGAACATTACAACATTTAGGGCCTAAAAGGGACCGGGGGACGAAATATGGGCTCTTTACCCTATATATAATTTAATTAAAAACCCTGAAAAGAGGTAAGGGTATATTTAAAAAATCTACGAAATCAGATTTAAAAAGTGAAATATGTGAAGTAAATACCCTCTTGTGTGTCGCAGTTCATTAAAAATATATTATATAATTATAATAAATAAAAGTTACATAATAAATATGCTCAAATATTTAAAAAATGATTTATGATAAGAGATAAGTAAAATTATGAAAATATTAATTTTAAGTTATTTTCCAAGGTAACAACAAATGAATAAATAAATGTAGAATTGGGTTTCGAGAAAAAATAAAGTGAGAATTTATTAAAAGTTTTTTATAAATTCCTGGATTTTCCGTATTTTCACTTATACCTATCGGAAACAGGATGCTTAAGTAAATGTAGAAATTTTAATTTTTTTTTAAAGTGTAGTACCGGATATTGTAAAATTTTGCTTAATTGAATAATTTTTCTCAGAAATTAAATGACCTCGACTGTATATATCCTGACATTTAGGGATAATACTGTCGCTGCTCATACAAGACACCATTTAGTAGTTGCTGTTCCCCCAAAAATTACTTCTCTTTGTTTTTACTTGCCCACAATTACTAGTCTTCTTCTCTGATATAAATAGAGCAGAGTTATGAAATCGCAGGATGTCGCAATCTTTGGTGTAGCGTTAAGTATAAAACACATCGATTGAAACTGTTCAATTTAAAATACCATTTCATTTATTAATTCAGCTTGAATTGAAAACTTAAATAATAAATACACGTACATGTACCAGCAGCCTTTGCTGGGAACTTGGTTATATTGACATATTTTAACATAACTGCAATAAGGAGTAAGTTTAAACTCAGTCGGTTCCACCGGCTTTCCAACGCATCACATCACATCACACTCCTTGGAGTTGTTTCACACAAGATATACTTACCCAGTACATTAAACTGGAATAAAAATATACATACGTTACAGTTAAAATAGAGTGCCTTTCCGACCGAAATGGAAAAAGGAAAAAAAACCGGTTTGGAACGATATAACTTCCGAACAAACCACAATACTAATTTTGGGAGATAAGACTTTGTCAGATTTCCAACATTCTCAAATTTAAATGCAATACCTGCGTTATACTCATACCCAAGACATCAACTAAATTTATTGCTTAGGTTGATCTTGTATCTATTATGTGGAAATCATACTGTCTGTTTATATTGCCCAACTACTACTTCCTGAATACAAAACGCAGCATGACAGAATTGACCCAATTAACGCATTTTTCTGAGGATGTCATATAAGCTCACTGTTTTTCTTTCTTTTTTCTTTTTCTTTTTTTTCAGAGATATTAATTTTTACTAAACTTTTACCAAAAATTTCTCTAAAGATGGCTATTTTAATATTCCTTATCTGTTTCGGGAAAGAAAGGAGTATATAATGGGACGTCGTCTGCTGTTCAAAATTATGAACAAAACTCTTTTTTTTTTCTTTTGCTTCTTTTCAATAAATCCAATTAATGAAGTTTATTCCACATTCCTTTTTAATCATGTAATGTAAAGAAAGGTCATAAAAATAGTCACATGACTTATTTTTATGTTTAATGATATTATTTTGAACAATCTGAAAGACTTTAATATTACTGATCAGCATGAAATATTAGGAGCGAACAAAAAGCAACGAGCCGGAGGCCTAGGAACAGAAACTAGTACATGTATTTCGAAAGTATTGGCCCTGGCTGTTGAGGCACTTGTCCCACTGAGACACAATGTGGTGAATGGCTGTCTCGTAAAATTTCTGGGGCTGCGATGTGAACCAGTTCCGCACGTGTTGATTGACGTCGTCGTCCGAGGTGAATCGTTTGCTGTTCAGAGCCTTTTTTAGGTCACCGAAACCCCCTCCACACACACACACACTTGAATTTCTGCACGAGTGCCGTAATCATATTGGCCGTATGAGGCTTTGCATTGCCGTGGAGCAGAATGACCCCACGGTTGAGCTTGCCTGGTCGTTTTGATTTGATCACTTGGCGAAGGCTGGTCAAGGTTTGAGAGTAATGCTGGGCATTCACTGTTGTCTCGTGCTGCAGGAAGTCTATCAGAAAAGGACCGTCTTGGAAAGAAGAACGTCAGTATAAATTTTCCTGTACTTGTGTGGATGGCCTTTGATTTTCTTGGTGGTGGTGACCCTCGATGTTTCCACTGGAGACTTTGTCGCTTCGATTCTGGTTCAAACTGATGACACGAAGACTCATCTCCAGTCACTTAGAACTCGAATGAGCGTTGGACGAGAGATGCACGCTTCTGCTAGATTTGTAGTCACGTAACTCGCACTCGTGGCCCTCTAGCGGCGGGCATGTGGACTTCCGTGCTCTTTTCAGAAATTCTCTTTATTACTGAAGCAACATTATTACCATTCTGTCACCGGTTTGCACATTACAGCCTCCGGCTCGTTTCTTTTTGAACGTCCCTTATATATTTATAGAGTATGTTTAAAATGTAAATGAATGTAATGTGATAGAAGGTGACATTTTGAACACGGAGTCTGATAGTTAAAGGAAATAGGCACAAATTAACTTGTTGGATTTGGCAATCCCACAACTTTCTTCTACCTCATACATTTTAATATTTCCTGAAAAATGCAGCATATCAGTGACACGAATTTTGTGGTTTTCACCAAATTCTAATCTGTAATGACTTATGTCAACTTCTAACTGAATCTGAAGTTTGAGGAAAATCCGTGCATTAGTTTTTGACATAGTGCTATTGCGGAAATAGTAAAAAATTCTGAATAGCAGCCCCACATGGCGGGCGATGTACACCATGTCACCAAACGCTATTCATGACCAATTTTTACAAGGGACAAAAATGAATCTGAAGAATTATAAAATTTTATGCATTAGCTTTTGAGATACAGCTATTGCGTAAATCGTAAAAATGCAGCATAACAGCGCCACCTGTTCGGCGATTTACACGATAAACTAAACAACACTAATTTATATCAGGGACTCGCTGAATCTGAAGTTTGATGAAAATACTTGCATTTGTTCTATGATAGAGCTATTCCGATAATCATGAAAAATGCACCATAGCAGCGCCACTTGTTGGCAGATTTACACCAAAAAGTAATCAACACCAAACTATATCAAGGACTATTTGAATCTGAAGTTTTATGAAAATCCGTGCATTAGTTCCTGAGATATAGCTATTGTGGAAATCATGAAAAATGCAGTATGACAGCGCCAACTATTGTACGATTTACACCAGCAAGTAATCAGCGCTAGTTTCAATCAAGGTCTAATAGAAACAAAAGTTTTGTGAAATTCTGCACATTAGTTCTTGAGGTACAACGCCCAAAAAACTTTTGTCACAAACAGGCAGACCCACAGACAAGCATTATCTAAAAACCATCAAATAGTGTTCAGGACCTTCTTAAAAGCCCATTAAAAACCAAAAGTCAAATTTTTTCACGAATCTAATACTTTCTTTTTGTAAAGATAGAAGAATGTAAAAGAAAAAAAAATGTCTCCAAAACATAGAAACTCACAATTGCAGAATGTGACGATACTCGACTGGACGAATTTGTTTAGATGAAATAGAGAAATAAACAAACCTTAGCTTGTTAAAAATGACAAGCTCTCGAAATGTTTATCCTAAATGCGTTAGACTTATACAGTGTTATTGCCATATGGTCACCAATTCTAAAAAGAAGTATTCAATTTCAGTTACATCAAAATCTTTTAACCTACCAATCGTAATTTTTGTCATTTTCAGTTCGCCGACATTCTAAACATGATTTATGGATTATAATAAGAAATGTAATACAATTTAGATAATAAATACTCTAAATTTTCCTAAATATAGAACTAAACTGTGTTAGATTTTTGCACAGAAATCGAAATATCTCATACAATACAAATTCAGCACATCGGATTGTTCCGTAAGCTAATAAATAAATAAATTGATTAATTAATCCTACGTGGAGACATTTTTCAATATGAAACATCTTACGGTTGAATTCATGAATCCTGTTTGTTAGTTTGGTTGAATTTGAAGAAGTATTGAAATATATAATTCGGGAGTAGCTAGAGACAAATACATTCACGAGTATTTTCTTGAAATTTGAATTTAAAGTATTTGAATGAAAATAAAACACGGAAGTATTTTCTAAGAGCAATAAAATTCACAAGAGATGTATTCCATAAAAAATATCTTACTGATACATGATCTAAAATTATTTTTCATTTTCAGATGCATTGATAAATGTATCGAAAGTTAATAAAAGGGAAATCACAAATATAAGAGAGAAAAAAAAGCTATGTGTTGTAACAGTGTCATTATCATTTATTTATTTATTTATTGGAAAACAACAAAGTTTTTTCCTTTAGATAAACATCTAATATTTCCAGATTTATATTAATGGTCCGATTCAGAACACAAGCGAAAATACATTTATGAGTTTTAGATCATTACTTTTCCACATTGCATTGGTATATATTTCTTTCAATAATTATAGTAATTTTTTTCATTGATCAAAATTAAATACAAAAATAGTAGAATTTAGAAAGATATTTAACAAACATATTTTAAAATTTAATATTTTAAAGTGCCATTATTTAACTCATTAGTATAGATAGTTGCGTAGGAACCCGTTGTACTCCATTTTTACTGTATATGACCTATCAATTTTGTGGGGAGAAATAAATCTAATTGAATGAATAATTTTTCATTTTAAAACATTTATAATATTAATTATATATATTATTTTCTATAGGTATAAGTAAGGAGTCATAGTTACACTTAAGGTTAACATAAAATTCATAAATATACTTTAAGCAAATTATGTTATTTTGATAAAATTATAGTAGAAAGCCATTATAACAGAATAGCAATACACATTATTGGTGAAGAGAATTTTGGAGAAATTATTTGCGAAACGTGCCATTATTTTGAACCTGGTAAGCCTGAAATTATCTCCAAGCTATTCTTTGTTTGCTTGTCTAACTGATTCAAGCGAATTCATACGGGCGAAAATCATCAAGGTCTGTAATATATGTGTTGGGCAAATACTTTTCCGATATGAGCATGCACGCTGTATGTCACCGCTCCTCTATAAAGGCATTCTACATTTTTTTTACAATGTTGCATAATATTAGGGTTTGATTTCAATTACGTTATTTTCAAAAGTTCACCTATTAAGAATTTCAAAGTTGCCGAAGTGAAAATTTCACATTTCTACAAACAATATTTCAGTTTCAAGGATTAAAATACATGCTTTCTTTTATATAATGACGTCATTTGCATCTTGTAAAACATTCCAGTTTTAGGACCCTTCAGTAAAATGATCCAGTCTTAAATAAAATCTGTAGAAAATTATGTATGGGGCACCATAATCGCCCCAGCAAACATTAGTTAATTTTAACACCCAGTTAATTTTATAATTATTGGAAATCGCTGAGAAATGCGTAAGAAATAAAAACGCCTTTAAAAGATAAAAGGTTGGAAAATTGATGCAAATTTAGCAAATTAATTATTCAATTGCTACACCGTAGATAATGAAAAGGGCAGTCATTAAAAAAATATTAATCTTCCCATAAAAGCTGAAAAATCGGAATACTTACATTGTGAAGAATTCGCGATGGCATATGTAAATATTTATTTTATTATTATATATTTTCATCTTATTTTTTTCGGTATAAATATCGCAGCCGTTTTCAGAGCAAAAACATATGAATCAAACTACAACACTTCCATCTTGTTGTCAATCTTCATCGATCTGATTGTCTTCTAAGTTCCTCTTATTTACTACAAACTGATCATAAAATATTTTCTTCGATAACAAAGATTCATACACGAGTAGGTTTTATGCAAATATTCAATTTTAAATCTCATTAATATTATATGTGTTATATTTTGTATTTACTGAATTTGAATACGTATAAAATTATACAGCTGGCTTAAAACCTTTTAAATGTGAGGCTTATTTTACTGTGGGCATACTCTTTACGCCAAGCAAATCAAATGAGTTTTTAAAAGAGATTTTATAAAATAAAGTTATATTTTTATTTAGATTTTTTAACATACTATTTTTATATTTAGTCATTTATGTAATTAAAAGTATTTGACAGATATAATTAGATACTATTTCTTCGCATTTCTCCGATTGTTTGTTTTGTTATAAATAATACAGCACTAGGATTCCTGAAATTTCTTTTTATCTGTTCAATTATGAAATAATTCGTAGCTTATGATTCTAAATACGTAATATCTGTTCCCAATTTTCATATGAACATAAAAATATTAGAACCCTACTAATTTTATTGAAAACAAATTAGAAAAAAATAGAACTATGCCATTATAACGAATAATTAAACATATTAAAAGTTTGACTTCCAAAAATAAAAGATAACAAAGGAGGTGATATTCATTTTCAAAAGATAGATAAAATATATTTTAATAAAATGAATATATGTAAATTTTACGCAGAGAAACGATAAGTTACAAAACAGTTTCTGACATTATGTACAGAGAATAATGAAGTTGTTCTGTTAATGTAATTACGAAAATTGTATTTCGGATAGTCACATAATCGAATGCGTCGTAAAGTATTTTCGTCATAATAGCAGCAATACAGATAAATATAAATGCCACAAGAATCCGTTTACGGACTATTAGGATAATATATTTTGTAATAGCTGAAATACTTCTGGAGAATTTTGTAAAAGGTATGTTAACTTACGAGATGGATTTTAATTAATACAAAGTTACATCGATTTCTAACTCCAAGGTACATCATTGTATCTATGTATTGTTAAAAATCTCTGGGACACATGGAGGTCAAATAACTAGATAACTGTGAATTTCAAGGTGGCATCGGTAGTCAAGTTGGTCAGGGCGTTCAAGGTGACCAAATGAAAGTGGTGATAAAAAACTTGAAATTCAATTTACTAATTTATTTGTTTTTACATTGTATCACAACGTTTTCAATTCCGGATTCATTTAAACCACCCTGTATAATCCCAAATTAAGAAATTCATTTTCCAACATAATCAGAACAGAGATATAAAACTTTTGTTTTACTATAGCAGTGTGTAAGCGTGACATAAAGAAATTTTAAACATAACACTGTACATTAAATAACAAAAATTTGTATGAATAAACATAAAACAAAAGAACACACAGGTCGCGTTTCCGGATGGAAATTTTGACAGCCCATCACCAGCCAATCTAAACACGTGGCCGTCTGTGTTCCTTCACCATTTGTTTTGGTGCTGTTTCATCTAACATTATAAAGTTTATAGACAAAATGAATCCTCACTCATCACAAGACTCAATGAAGCTTTCTCACACGAGTGTATTTTCATATAGATTTTCTGTGGAAGTACTTATAGTTTAAAAGAAAAGAGAAAATTACATAGATTCAGCGTGATATTCCTTCTTACATGGTAGCGGTTATAATTATTTTAACAAAATTTTCATTAATGTATTATTATAAGGAGAATTGTGTATTCTTTTCGTGTTCACATTGAATACTGTAGTTGACTTTTGCTTTTCAACGTTTCATTTCGAGTGATAAAGTGACATATTAAGAAACCCAAGTATTATTTACCTGTTTATCGAAACCTTGAATATGTTAGAGAAATGTAAATTTATATATCCTGAATTTAAAAAAAAAAGCTGTAGTCATCAAATATCTTCTTTAGTCTATTGTCGCACAAGCATTGTGTAACAAACGTCAAAATGAACGCCCGTTCATGGGGATGCACAGGTCTGCAAATTTGAAGAAGACGAGCGTAAAAATCGACGCAACGCGCCACATTGAACTTATGCTTTTCAACACAGATACCGGCATCTTTGTGTGTACTGGTGGATATTGTTTAGTAGGGCTGTCCGATATATCAATAAAATCGATATAAATCGTGATAACGATATAAAAAAATTCTATACAACGGCATATCGCGATTATCATAATCCTGATGTAAATCGCGATGATCATAAACGTGATGTAAACCGCGATTATCATACTTTTTCATTAAACTGCAATCGGCGCTTCTTCAATTTCGAGTACTCAGGATTCTACCATTCTAAACCGCAGGGTATTTCCATGATCATGATACTAACGGAGTAATTTCTCCCTGACTAAACCATAATGATTCCTCCAGATTCTCCCAGCTTCAACTGTGGTATTAAATACCGATTAACCGGTTTCCATCAGCGTGATAAAACCAGGATTACTCCTCAAGATTCTCCCAACTTCAAACTTAGTATTAAATACCGAATCCTCGGATTCCGATTATCATGGTACTAACGGTGTGATTTCTATCAGCCTAAACAGTTTTTAAAAAGGAGAAAAAGTGATAGTTTCGGTGTTAAGATGATTAGTGATAAATATGATACAGCTGGATTTTCTCATTTAGTTGCCGACAATAAATGATATTGTTTTTATTTCAATCTGGTATTTAGATTTCAGCGGTGTTGATTTATATTTGTTAATGTAATATTACATTTTATTTGCAACAGTGGATTTAATTGGACAGATAGAATAATACTTTCATAGCAATATTTATTAATGTTTATTCGTTCTTCTTTTTTAAATGCAGATATTTTTACTTCTGTGAAGCTCGTTTTTTTTTTTCTCCTGGCGGTTTCTTTTAAAAATTGAAATTCGTGTGACATTTGTGAGTATTTGGTATTTGCTGCCCTTGTCATCGTTTGTTTGTTCGAAGTGGGAGAGAATATTTATGCGTCAATATTTATTTAATTTCACTAGAATTGAAAATAACAAACAGGGCAGAAAAATTAAGCAGTTAAAGTTTCTGCACTGACAATCAAAAGAGAGACGTAAATTGTTCGGTGTGTGTTCGGGGGGGGGTATTAGTTTTTCTTTCTTCATTTAGCTGACACTATTCGAAATGCAAGAGATCCTCATCCAAGTTCCCCGGTAGTGAAAACATAAGAAATAGCTTAAAGGTTAAAACAAAATATATTTTTTAATTCAGAATTTTTAAAATTTTAATTCTTAGTGCTGTTCTAAAAAAGTATTATTTCATGCAAAATTTTCTGGCACATTCACATATTTTTTAAATGTAATAGCAAGAAATTAGTTGAAAGGGACAGTAACTCATTAAAATCCTTATCCGATATTGCATAAAGTTATTTAAACCTTTGCATTCCGTTTTCGCCGTTACGGCGACATCATCTTTAGTTTCAAAATTTGTGTTTGGCACCTGTAATAAAGGATAATAAAATTGTCCTCAGCCATCATTATCCATAAATGTTCTTCTAACCTTGATCTTGATTTTTGGGAAGCTTACCATATCATTAAAAATTCTCACTCTTTAGTCAATGACTTATCTAGTACTCCAGATTTTCCAAGTATTTGGAAAGCGTTAATTTAATTCCCCTTTTTTGGTTTCTTTTCTCTACTTCTCCGGTAGATGTCGCTACTTGTCCACCCAGTCGTTTCCACTGCTTCTCTCTCATTGGTTGTTTCGGCGCCTTCGCCACCCGCATAGGGTATAAAAGCCAGCGCGTCTCTGTCTATGATTTTGCTCAGCCTTGCTTTTTCTAGCACGCTGTTCCTTTTGCACTGAAGAAGAATCTCGCTAGTAGATTCGAAACAGCTGTTTGCTGCTTTTCATATATTATTTGTGCATTTCAAACGTTGGTTTTTCTGCTTTTTTAATATTGTTGCACAAAGGCTTTATTTGCTATTTTTATGTATTTGGCGTTAACGGGCCTTTATTCTTCTGTAATTTTTTTTTTTTTTTTTTCTTGCAATGTCTCAAATCAATAGGTTTTGTAATTTACGATTAAAAAAGTACAGGTTTTTGGAACACTTACATTTCCTACTTGATTGTAGGCGTAAGAAGGTTATTCCTAAATTCATTTCCATTCGTTGTAATTTATTTTCTTCAAATAGGATTGAGAAGGTCTTATTTCGTTCTAAATTAGCTCTTTTAAGAGCTTTGATTCAAGAGACTCGCCACAAAATTGCTCATATAGAGCGCGAGTTATATTCTTTACATATCAGCCTCGCTAATTCTACTCCTGATTTTCAGTCCATTGACAGAAGGTCATGGAGCAGAGTTCTCACTGCTTCTTCTGTTCATTGTTCGGTTTTAAAGAAGTAATTTAATGCGCTTTGTGGAAGTTCTGTCGCTAATAACTGCAGTAATTTGCCTCTTGTTAACCAAAATGCTGTTGTCAATCTTTCTAGTGTTCCATTAAGTAACAATCAGCTCGATGCTCTCTAATTGAATAACAATTTTTCTGTCTCTGCTATTCCTTCTTTACCTAATCTTATTGCTCCTATTGAAAGAGCCTTTAAGCATAGCGCTCTATCTTCTTCTCAAAAAGAGTCTATTAGGCATCTCATTGCCAATACTGTTGATTTCAATTCTAATGTTTATAAACCCAATCTTAAACATCCTGTTAAACAATGTCTGAAAAATTTGCGTTCTGATCCAAACTTAATTATTACTAAGGCCGACAAAGGTGGTCAGATTGTTCTTCTCGACAAATCTACATATTTGGAAAAAACCCATAAATTAATTAATGATGGTCCGTATGTGGATATCCGCAAAGACCCTTCCACTAGTGAAATTAACTCTATTAAGTCTGCCATTAAGTCTTCTTCCATTATTCCTGCTAACTTTAAGAAGTCCCTTATTCCGTCTATTGCGCATTGTGCCAGGTTTTATGCTTTACCTAAGGTCCATAAACCTGACATTCCTTTTAGACCTATTGTCTCTAGTATCGGTACAGCTTCTTATAAGCTTGCCAAATATTTAGTTTCTGTTTTTTCCCCACTTTTGAGCAATAACTGTTTCACTGTTAAGAATTCTTTTGATTTTGTTAAAAAACTTCATAATTTTAAGCCTCAGGGTCACATGATGGTTTCTTTTGATGTTAAATCATTATTTACAAACGTTCCGGTTGAGGGGGCTTTAGATTGCCTCAAGAAAAGGCTTTGTGAATTCCACTTCTCTTATTTTGAAGTCGAGGAACTTATACTTCTCACCCGCGCTAGCTTGTCGCAAAATACTTTTGTTTTCAATGGTAATTTCTTCCGTATGATTGACGGTTTGGCTATGGGTAATCCTCTTAGTCCAATTTTATGCGATATTTATATGCACTATTTTGAGGTCAAGCTTTTTGAAATCTTAAAATTTCCGTTCTATGTTCGTTATGTTGATGATGTTTATGTCCTGATTGAAATGAATTCGGATATTAATCATATTCTCTCTATTATGAATTCCATTGATCCCTGCATTCAATTTACCTCTGAAATTGAGACCAATAACTGTCTTTCTTTCCTGGATGTCCTTGCTATTCGTTGTGAAAATGGCTTTCAGACTACCGTCTTTCGTAAACCTTTTGCTGTCAGTCTCCCACCTCACAGGTATTCTTCTGATCCCCCTAACCAGAAATTTGCTGCTTTCAATACTTTTGTTTTTCGGGCTACTAATATTTGTTCCACTCCTCAGTTACTTAGTGCTGAACTTAATTACCTCAAAGCTATTGCTGTCGATCGTGGTTATTCCTCTAATATTATCGATTCTATTTATAAGAAATTGACGAAATCCGACCATTCTGAAAAGCATTCTAATTCCAACTCTAATACTTCAGTTGTATTACCATTTTTTCCTAAAATCAGTCAGCAAGTTGCTAAAATCCTAAGAAGGTTTGATTTTAAAGTTATTTTTTCTCCTGTTAATAAAATCCCTTTTTCAAATCTCAAACACCCCGTTGATCGCCTAGATAATTGGGGCATTTACCAGATCTCTTGTCAGTGTGGTCTTTCTTATATTGGTCAGACTAAACGTGCTCTTAGATTTCGTTTAAAAGAGCATGAAGGTTATGTTAGAAATCAGGAGCTCAAACGTTCTTCTATTGCTCAACATTCTTGGTCTTCTCAACATAGGTTCGATTTTTCCTCAGCCATCATTATCCAAAAATGTTCTTCTAACCTTGATCTTGATTTTTGGGAAGCTTACCATATCATTAAAAATTCTCACTCTTTAGTCAATGACTTATCTAGTACTCCAGATTTTCCAAGTATTTGGAAAGCGTTAATTTAATTCCCCTTTTTTGGTTTCTTTTCTCTACTTCTCCGGTAGATGTCGCTACTTGTCCACCCAGTCGTTTCCACTGCTTCTCTCTCATTGGTTGTTTCGGCGCCTTCGCCACCCGCATAGGGTATAAAAGCCAGCGCGTCTCTGTCTATGATTTTGCTCAGCCTTGCTTTTTCTAGCACGCTGTTCCTTTTGCACTGAAGAAGAATCTCGCTAGTAGATTCGAAACAGCTGTTTGCTGCTTTTCATATATTATTTGTGCATTTTAAACGTTGGTTTTTCTGCTTTTTTAATATTGTTGCACAAAGGCTTTATTTGCTATTTTTAAAAATTGTCCTTATCTAATCGGAGCATTTTTGAAATCGTGTACTTGAAGGAAACTCCTTTTAAAAAAGTGGTGCCGACAGAATAAAAATTTGTGTAAGAGCCATTTATTTGTGTAAGATCCTTTTTAGGCTTGGGTGTATAATGTCCAACAGGTGTTGCTTTTATGATTTTTAGTTACATACATCTAATAAAGTTGGTACTGAAATTCAATGATTTGTTTGAAAGATGCTATGCTTATATCTCCTTTTAAATGAATACAATTTAGTGAACCTATATCATTAGAATATTCATGATGGGCATAGATTGTTATTTAATTTTGGCACTGTGACAGCTAATTTTGAAGTATTAACATGTAGAGATAGAAGAAATTTTGGTCATTGACACATCCGACTACTTTTCTTTTAACATTTATTTATTTACATTTGCTTATTTATACAGTTTTTTATTAATCTATTTCAGAATGATATATTTTTTTAAATTTAAATCTTTAATAAAATATATATTGTATATTGAAGTTATGCATACATTATAAATGTACGTACATTTTTAATATAAATCATTTTATTACTTTATTCCGTTTCATGCGTTACTTTATATTTTACTTTTTTGTTCATATGTCGCAATATCGATATATCAGAATAGCATGATATAAAGATGCCGATTTGTCATGATATTTAATTCTAGACATTGCTCAGCCCTATGTTTAGGATATCTTGTACACACGAGCGGCCAGTTTTCCCGCTTTAGTGTCATTTTTCCAGAAATTTTCATTTAGGTTCCATTCATCAAATTCTCTTGCTCCAAATTAATGCCCTATCGGATATACAAATTTTTCCAGCTCGGATTTGATTGATTCTATTTTTTTTTTCGTTACTGATGGTGTTCGGTGCTGTTATCCAACCTATAAATAACCCTTTTAAGCGAAATAATTTTAATTTTGTAATTTGTAACCTATTGTGCTTGCTTTTATCAGAAGTATAACAAAGTATATTGGTTGGAACATTTATTTCCACTTTCTACAGTCTCAGTTAATTACGATATTTCGTTTTATTTTCAACTTTTTTTTAACTACACGAACGTTAAATGTTTTCATTCATTTTAGTTTTATCAGCCTTACTCTAAAACCCTAAACTTAAAACTTGATGCTAGCAGCTAGCGATTTATAATTTATATATACGTATTTTTAATTGCTTGATTTTTTTTTTATATACTTCTTCTGTCTGTTTATTTTTCTTTTTTACGAAAAATAATGGCATTTTTTCTGTCTAGATGCACACACTTATACATTCTTTATAATGGTCGGAAAATATAGCAAAAATTATAGATCATTTCAACTTATTTGAGGGAAAATTACATGCAAAATATTTAAATCTAAATATATTTAATATTGTTGACTCTTAAATTTTATTTAAATATAAAACTTTCGATTAATAATAATAAACAAATACAAATCATATAACTTCTCTATTGAAATAAAATATAACATTATTGTAATGGATTATCGCCAAAAAATACCGCAGAAATCATTGTACTGGGCGTAACAGTCAACTCGCATTCTCTACAACTGTAAACTGACACCTTAGAAAACTGGGGTAACCGGATGACGTTCTACTCTACTCTAAATCTTAGCATATCCTAGATTTCATTTTACGCATGCGCAGTTATGCCGTTTTCGCATTTTACTGAATATTTACCCTAGCGTTTTAATATATATGATTTATTTTCAAAATTATTGAAAATATATATATTTGCACGTTAACGAATTTGTGAACAATAATTAAGACATGTCTTATGTAAGGCTACACTGTAAAAAAAAAAAAAAAAAAAAAAAAAAAAAAACGGAATAAAAAACGGAAATACTACTGGCAATCTAGACGCCAGTACTATTTCCGTTTTTTAAGGGAATTTTTACCCATAAATTACAGAAAAATTTCCGTTTTTAATCAGAAAAACGGGATCTTTAGGAAAAAAAAACTTGGGTAGCCGGTATTTAGACCCCATTTTAAAAACTCAAAATTTGAAGACTTTCGCAATTTTGCTTTTTATAAACAGAAAACGCCATTGAAACTGATTTTTTTTTCTCTAAACAGATGAACAACATGCCAAGGTACCCTGCTGTCACTTTTTATTTTATGAATTTTGAAAATTGTATGATCTATATTGAAAACAAAAGTGATAGCCGGTATTTGGACCTTTTCTTCTACTTAGTCTAAGGACTGAAAGAAGGAATTTCTGAAAAATAGATTTTTTTAAATATCAGCTGAACAAAAATTTATGCTTTTTATAGCAAAAAAAAAAAAAAAAAAAAAAAAAAAAAAAAAAAAAAACTCTCGCTATTCTTACATGATAAAAAAACGAAAAAAACATACATATCCTTCATTCGAGTACTGCATAGAAAAACTGCATAAAAGAAGAAAATCGGGAAAATTAGTAGTTTTAGAGTAATTACGGTCATAGATTAAAAAAAAAACACTTTTGAGTAAAACCAGTTTAAAGATTTGTGATATAAATTATGGCACGTCACTTTTTTTTACTTTCTTCTATCTTTACAAGAAGAAAGTATTGGATTCGTAAAAATTTTTGACTTCCGGTTTTCGACGCATTTACACGTTTTAGAGGTCAGAGATTCCAAAAAACATGTTTTTACAAAATGCCTGTCCGTGAGTCTGTCTGTCCTTCTGTCTGTATGAGACACAAATTTTGTGGGCACTCTATCTCAAGAACTAATGCACGGAATTTATTAAAAAAATATATTCAAGTAGTCCCTAATATAAGTTGGTGCTGGTTCCTTTTTGGTGTAAATCGCCCAAAAGGTGGCGCTGCTATGCTGCATTTTTCACGATTCCTGCCCTAGCTCTATCTGAAGAACTAATGCACGGATTTTCTTCAAACTTCAGATTCAGTTAATCCCTGATATGAGTTGGTGCTGGTAACGTTTTGCAGCAAATCGCCAACAGATGGCGCTGCTATGCTGCATTTTGCAGCATTTACGCGATTTTCGCAATAGCTCTATCTCAAGAAATAATGCACGGATATTCATCAAACTTCAGATTCAGTTAGTGCTTGATATGAATTGACGTTTTGCACTTTTTGGTGTAAATCGCTCAACAGGTGGCACTGATATGCTGCATTTATGTGATTTCTGGAATAGCTCTATCTCAAGAACTAATGCTTGGTTTTTCAACAAACTTCAGATTCCGGTATACCTTAATATGAATTAGTGCTGTATGTGTTTTGGTGCAAATCTCTCAACAGATAGCACTGCTATGCTGCATTTTTCAGAATTTCCCCTACAGCTGTATCTCCATAACTAATGCACGAATTTTCATCAAACTTCAAATTCAGGTATACTTTGATATGAATTGGTTCTAAATTGATGTAATTTCTTTTACTATTTAAATGATTTAATTGACGTGATTTATATAGAAGAAAGTTTTGTGATGGCCACAACATACTAGTTTTACTTTAAGAGAATTGTCTATTCTGTCAACATAAAGTAGTTCCTCTTCAGCTGATAAAGCCTCTAACACAATTTTTTTTTCGAAATTTCTGACTAGATATAACCTCTTAAAAAAGATTTTTTTTTTTTTTTTTTTTTTTTTTTTTTTTTTTTAACCAGTAACATTTTTTTTTAATACATTAAAAACAAAAATGCGGGTGAAATACCTTGTTTGTTTATAAATGATAACTTTGGTTTATGAGACAAAAATATTTTTTATTAAATAAAGTTAAGATTACACTTAAAAAATAGCAGTATCCGAAAGATTTCAGTAACGCAGAAAGAAGTTCTACTAGATCGCACGAAATCTAGTCCGAATGAATCTGCATATTAGCTATAAGAAGCTAGCTTTTATATTGGCAAATTCATTTCATTTGTATTTTAAACATCTATACAATACCTTATTTTCAGATTTAAAGTATGGAAACTGAATTGTGTATGAAAATTGCGAAAGCAAAGGCATTTTTGATTTTAAAAATCCCTGCCGGCACGGCCTACAGATTTCGAAGTTAAGTATTAATTTCACCAACAAAAAATGAATCATGATTAGATATAAATCCACTTTCACAATTTTATCTTGCCGTTTTTCACGAGTTTTTATTTCAGTTTTATATAATAGCTGGTTTTATCAGAATCATGTTAAAGCGGTATTAAAAAATAAAATACTTTTCCATGCTCAACAACTCGAAATTTTCTGGTACATTTTCAGATTAATTTTTAAGAGAAAAAGTATGAAACTTGCTGACGTGATTTTTCAAAAGATTTATAAGCGACCTGTGTTTTTATTTTTCTTTCAATTAATTAAAACTTGATTAATAAACAATTATTTTCTCAGTAGGGCAATATTTTTCGTTTCTAACACAATCGCTTCGGGAAATTCTTTTCAAAATGCCCACTTTGACATCATTTTTAAATATATTTTCCCTCTATCAAAACATCGATCATTACGGTACATTATATAGTTTCTGAATAAGAAAATTTACCAATTGGATGCGTTTGAGTGCAAAAATGAATTTAAAAATGAGTCAGAAAATAAGCAGTTTGGATTCGTTTACACCTTTAATAAGATAATTTTTTTCTTCAACCGCTATGTATTTTTAATTTGTTTTTGCTGGAAGAATTGGTCCTATCAAAAACTTGTCAATATAAATGTTGAAGACAATATTAAGAAGATATATGATAAATTCGTGGAGATTTTATATCTTGTGAATTGACGGAGTTTTTCTTCTTCAACCTCCCTTTTTTTCGTTGTTATTATTATTATTATTTTTTTTTGCAGTACGAATTGGTCCTATCAAAAACTTGTGAGCATAAAAGTTGTATATAATATTAAGAAGATGTATAATAAATTAATTGGATTTGATATCTTGAGAACTGATGAAGTTAGAATATTTTTCTCCCAAAAACCCTATTTTTTGCGCCCCTTGAACACATTTTCAATTTTATCAAAAATCTGTGATACATAAATTTTTGCCCGTATTTTTATAAGTAACAAAAATTTTAAACTGATTTGATATGTACAAAAAATAAGAAGTTATGGAGTTTTTTCGGTTTTCACAAAACCCCTCCCTATTTCCGTCTCCTTGGTCCGATTTTGCCCATTAACGAAATTGACCGAGATTTTATGCCCCTTGATTTTATGTATCAGTTTGGAAGAGATTTGTGCAGAATTGTGGAAGTTATCGTGTCCAGAAGAAAGCGATATATATATATATAGAGATAGATAGATAGATAGATAGATAGATATAAAGTTTTTTTCTGACGGTGGTTTTGGGTTCTAGGGGTCATGATCGGTGTACATCTGCAAAAAAATTTCAGAAGTTCCAACATACGAACGATCCCAATAGGTAGTAGTATTTCATACGAAATCTACCTAAAAACTGAACATCCTACCTTGTTTTCTTACAAGAAAACATCCAAGTATTAGAATCATCGATTTCTCGAATACAATTTAGTTTAGTAGAAGACCAAATGTAGAAAATAGCGTTGAACTAATTAGGTACAAAATCTCAAAAATAAAAGCAAAAGATAAATTTAAAAATCGCTGAAATTCTTTTACATATAGAATTTTTTTGGTTTTCGCGAAACAAGCACGGTGTCCGATTGGTCACATGTTCAAATTTGCAACATAAAAACAAGAGAAACAAATAGATATGGTGCTTTTATTAATGTAAGTTAGGATATTCAAAATATGTCCGATTCTGTCAATGAAAAATATACAAATATTCCAGCAACATTTTAGTCACTAAAAAGTCAGATTACATTTACGAATTTTGGAAAAGTAAGTATTCATATTTTTTTTCACTAACATTATATTTTTTTACTATATATTTTATTGATTATTTTTATAGTATATTCTATGTTGACTTTTAAATCGTTACATACGTTTTGCATTATATTCACAATATCCTTGCACACTTCATAACCCATTTGTGCATAAATTTTTGTTTACTCAAATTTGTTGGCAAAATCACTTTAAAATGTTGCAGATTGAACTGGAAAAATACTAAAAAAAATTAGGCTATGTAACGCTCGAACAATACACACTCCATCATTTTTTCTCTCCTTTACTTTTTTTCTTTTCTTTCAAAAGAACTGACAAGCTGAGTAAATTAGACTGTACGAGAAAAAGAATGTTTACAAAGTGGTTGGCGACAAGGCATTTGTGCTATGCTGTATTTTAAATTAACTGAGTTATTTTGTAAATAGTAACATGTAAATAGGATGTAAATATTAAAACTTATTAATCGATGATAAGTTATCAAGTTTTATTTCGTAACATAAGATAGTTTCCACCCTGGATTCTGAATAATATGTTACAGAAGTGGCGCCCCAACGTCTGGCACGAATAGAAGCAAGATATGAAGATAAGTATTATTTTAAATTGACTTAAACTGTTTTAATAAGAATATTTAGATACTAAAGTACAAAAATTTATACAAAAGTACTTTTGATTCATCCGGAATCTGATGATTTTTGAAAATTGTATTTGATTCGTCCAGAATCGAAATATTTTGGAATTGTTCTATTCAGCTGAATGATATTTTCCTTAGAATTGAAATACGAAAAGTCGTCTGCAGCTTCAAGTATTTTAGTATCTGAATTAAATGAAGATATTCATAAGAGAAATAATTCTAATAATTATTTTTTGAAAAAATAAAAATCGTTTGCTTTATTTTATACATTTATATAGTTGCACTGAGCTGTTTATTATGAAGTTGTTATTGTAAATGAGTGCTTGGCATTATTTAATTATTATATGATAGATATTATTGTGTAAGAAAAAAAAAAGGCAAATAGTTGGTGTCATTATATTGAGTTTTGAAAGATATTATATGTTATTTATGTTCTATATATGTTAAAAATTACGTATTTTGCTAAGAGTTATTCGTAACGCGAATTAAGTTTGAAGTTAGCTAAAACATATTTAGTTCAAATGATGGCGTTTCTTTCAAAGGGTAAGAAAATTGATTTAATCACATTAGCTTCAGAATTAAAAGTAGAAGTAAGTAGCGATGATAAAGTCCTCGAATTACGTGATAAAATTGTAAATAGTGAGGCATTTAAAGATAACATAGATTTTGTACAGGGAATTTATGAAAATATCGTAGAAGAAAGAAAGACTCTTGAGGAAGAGAAACGTTTAGCCGAAGAAAGAGAATTTGAGCTACAGAAGCTCAGGTTAGAAGCAGGAACAAGAGATGTTGTTGCAAATACAAGCAACCCTCTAGAAACTTCTTCAATACGCGTTGACTTGAAAAAGGTTTTACCCGATTTCAATCCTGAAAAGGATGATATGAATTTATTTTTAATAACTTTTGAGAGGCAAATGAAACTTTTAAAGGTTTCTAAAAAACTGTGGATCACGTATTTAATTGGAGTCCTTCCAAATGAAATCGGTAAATTAATAGCGCGTGAACCGGAAGAAAAATTTGAGGATTATTCTTATATTAAAGATATATTGTTGCAGAGGTTCAAGTTAACTGCAGAAAGGTTTAGAATTTTGTTTAGTCGACATCCAAAGCGAACCGATATTAGCTGGAAAGAATATTATTTTGAAATCAGAAGCTATTTTGAGGGATGGCTATCCGAATTAAATATAAATTCCTTTGGAAAATTATCGGAATTAATTATTGCTGACCAATTAAAGAAAAAGGTTTCCCCTGATTGCAAAGAACATTATTTAGACCAATGGGAGAATTTAACAGATCCTGTTGAATTAGCTGAAAAGTTAGATTTATATGATAATTTGAGGTCACACAAAGTAGAAATAAAGAGATCAAATAAAATCAGTGAAGTCGGGAATTCTAATCGCTTTGACAAAACGCCTTTAGATTTTAAAAGAAATGATTTGGGTAAAATTGGCAATCAAAAAGAATCCAAGAGAAATAAAATTAATTACCCTTCAAATTTAAATCGACCAATGTTAAGTTGCTATGGTTGTGGAAACCAGGGAGTTATTAAATCCAAGTGTCCAACCTGTTCTCCGAAAAATGTATCGGTGCACTTTCAATCACTAGAATTTCGTACATGTAATATGCAAACATCACCAACATTATTGGTAAAAATAAGCATAAATGGTCTCTCTGGCACAGCTTGTGCTGACACTGGCGCAACACATTGCGTTGCGGGCGAAGGTTTGTATTCTTTATTAAAAGACCAATGTGTGAAGTTTGAAAAAACTCAAATGATCGTAGTCTTAGCGGATGGGCTACAAAAAAAAACCGAAGTTTATAAAACAGAAGTTCATGTTAAAATTGAAGGTCGCGACATTAAAACAACACTTTATGCTCTGCCGAATGCCAGAAATAATCGTACAATTTTAGGAATCGATTTTTTAAGCAAAGCAAAAATTGTTTTGGATGTAGTAAATCAAGAATGGTTCTTCGCTGATAGATGTAAGTGGAAGTATAGATTCGCTGAAGATACATATAGACCTCCCAGTGAATTAGCGATAAAATCCGTTGAATTAGACACCGTTTTTCTTAGAGAAGATGAAGGTAGAAATCTCACTTCAGAGAAACAAGTTAGGTTGAATGAACTGCTCGAAAAATTTACTAGTAGCTTCCAACTAGGGGAAGAGGATACACCTAAAGTTAAGCATTATATTGATACAGGATCACGGAGGGGCAAAAATGTATCTGATGAAATTGATAGTCCTGCTCATGATAGAAAAGGCTATGCAAAAGATTGCCGTAGGAATTTCGATTATAGGGGTAAGAACAGAAATTTTAATAGACCAATTGTTAACAGAAGCAATAATAGATATGGCCAAAAATATGTTAAACACTCATTTAACCATGGAAATTACAATAAAAATAGTTATGAGAAACCTGGTTCAGAGAATTGTTACCAAGATGAATCAGAGATTCCTCAAAATTTTGAGACTAAAGATTCTTTAATATCTCAAGATATGACAGAAAGTGAAGGTTTGGTGAATAGTTCATCGGATATGGTTGAACCTAATGATGCATCTGAAACGCTAGAAAGTGCTTCACTTACAAAAGTAAAGTATAATCCAAATTTTTCTCCTAGGTACAAAAATAGAGGCTACTATCATGCTCGAAATAATTATAATTATGATGGCCGACGATCAGGTAGAGGTAGCTATCAGGAGCAAAGAAATTCCCAACCATCACACAGGTATAGTGCACGGCGAACTGCAGATTCGTCTAACAAATTCGAAAAGAGATATGGAAATTATCTTGGAACTGATGATCAGGATAATTACAAATTGGATTATAGGTCTGGAGGTTACAGACATGATAATGGGTACTATGGAAATCAAAGATCTCCTACCTTTTATACCACTGCCACTAAAGAAAACCCCTTTTCTCCCTTAGGAAATTACCATATATCAGCTTTGTGTCCTTACACGCAAGATGATGGTGGATCTTCTAAAGGCTTTATTCGTCCTAGAGGCAGACCCGGGAAACATCAGACGCCCAGCCAGCAAATATTTACGAAAGGACCACAAAACACGAGAGCTATAGAGGATTTTAGGCACCAGAAAGCATCCCGAAGGAATCCACCCAGGAAATGCACACTGCATCTGAGGGACCAGTAATGCAGTGTGAGGGGAAGAGTGTAACGCTCGAACAATACACACTCCATCATTTTTTCTCTCCTTTACTTTTTTTCTTTTCTTTCAAAAGAACTGACAAGCTGAGTAAATTAGACTGTACGAGAAAAAGAATGTTTACAAAGTGGTTGCCGACAAGGCATTTGTGCTATGCTGTATTTTAAATTAACTGAGTTATTTTGTAAATAGTAACATGTAAATAGGATGTAAATATTAAAACTTATTAATCGATGATAAGTTATCAAGTTTTATTTCGTAACATAAGATAGTTTCCACCCTGGATTCTGAATAATATGTTACAGCTATAATTTTTTTTTCATTTATTTCATAAAATGTAAACGTTTTAAATATGGGTATATGCATAAAATTTGTAATAATATAATATGCATAATTATATGTTTTGTCTAAATTTACATAAATTAAGCTTTCAAATTGTATATTATATACTATAATTAGTATTTTTATGATCTACTAAAATGTGTATTTATTTCTTTATAGAGACTAATACCATTATAAATATTAGTAATAATAAACTAAGAATAGTCTTAATTGAGGGTTAAAAACAAATTGTTTCTAATCATCTATAAAAGAACTTTATATAAAAAAAAAAAAACGTTCTCTAAATGGCTAGTAAAAATATGTAACCATTCCCGCCTAGCACCCTATATTTTAACATATTATTATTATGAAATTATATATTATTTGAACATATAATTTCACAATTTAAAAAAATACGTATTTTAAAGAAGTCTACAAGCTAAGATTATGACTTATTTATTTGGATTCTTGGTTGAAAGAACACAAATAAACTTACTTTTTACATTTCGCCATGTTAAAAATTAAACATCTATAAACTCCGAAAAAAGCCTTCATTTAAGCAAATAAACATCCAACTTATGCTGTCATCTTTCGGTTACAGATAAAGACATTTATATAGAATTATTTCATACAATTCTCATGTTATAAAGAAGAAGAAAATTATACAAATTTATTAAAATTCGAAACGTTCTAAAAATGAGACACTAGGTATAAATGGGTTAATTTTCTTCTTTTTTAAAAAAAAATGCATATTTCATAATATTCAATTTTAAATTAACTTTAAATATTACAAGATTGTCTAATAAAAATTTTATTTGAATTTTTAATAGCTTACTTTATCGTTTTTAAATGTTGTATTTTACTATTAGAAATAAATATTATAAGTATTATTAATAGTAAAATATAATTTTATCGATAGAATCCCATTTATCATGAAAAATAAAAATCAGGTGATTAAACATGTCAAAATTAAAATCTGAAATAAAAAGTTAAAAGCGGATTTCTAATTTATACCGTCCACATTGAAGACAAGCCCACTGTCCAATTGGCCACATCGTCCGTCGCTGTAAATCAAAATATATTTATATACAAATATAAGTGTGTTGACAAGATTTTAAAATTTATTTTCTTATGATTTTCAGAGTTTGTATTTAATTAAACCAAGGCTATATTTTACATTTGGTTCTCTATAAAATTAAATTGTGTTATGCAATTAGATTATACGAACGCCCACTACTACATTTGCTTGTTTCCTTTCCTATTATTTACGCCTTTGAAGAGCAGACTATACACTGATATTTGATATTTTACTTTATTTTATTTATTCATTTATTTATTTGGAGGAAAGTACACTGTTAAAAATTTGCAGCATTCTGGCAGGTCATTTGACCATTTTTTCCGAAAACGGTTACACAACCGTAATTTAACACGATTCTGACCATATTATTGGCCATTTTATGGTCAGAATATAGTTAAATTATGGTTATGAAACTGTTTTTTCAAAAAACGGTCGAATGACCTGCCAGAATGCTGCAAAATTTTTAACAGTGTAGGGTAACTCCGGGAGAGTCGCCGCATACGGGATAGATGCCGCACCCTTTGTATTTCTTGTAATTATCGATAGATGGTCGTCAAACGCACATTATAGGTGTGCAATGAAATTATTTTAACTAGTGTATAGCGTGAATCCCATATCGATGTTTACTTGTAGAAGTACAATCCTTAATTTGACGTAAGTACATGATTTCACTGTCCAAACTTTTAAGCAAGTGGTTTAATTACTTTTCATTCACTAATTACTATTGCATGCATGATTTCGAAGTCAAAACTAAGTGTAGCGTTTATATAGAGTACTGTGTGTATGATTACGCCATTCCCCTTAGCGATGGCAAATAACTGTGATGGCCGACATCTGCACCATGCAAAATGGGATATATGCCGCACTTCTATTCCGGTATACATGCCGCAGTTTCTTTTGTACAGGATGATTAAGTGTTATTAACTTTTCCTTTACTTTTTGCACAGACTAACCATGTTAGGCATGTTGTCAAGTTTACTAAAACCAAAGGAGAAAACGGGGAAAATAAAAAGTAAGAAGGGCAAGAAAGCATTGTTGCCATTGGGCTACTTTTTTTTAATTCAGATTTTTTGATTGGCACCACTTTTTTGAAACGGTAAAAGTGACTTTGTTTTTGCCTTAATTAGTATGTCATTAAATAAGGCACATTTTACCATTTCAAAAAGCGGTGCCAATCAAGAATCTGATTTAAAAAAAAGTAGCCCATCTGGCAACACTGCAAGAAAGATGCAAGTCAAGATGATTATAATGAAAAATTGGATTACGCGTAACGCAGACATTCTTTGCAAGGAATTTTCAGAAAACTGCTCCAAAAGATAGGATGTGTAATTGGCTTTGTTGCATCATGTGTTTAAATGTAGCTACATAAAGACTGTACTTTTTCGAGAATTTTTCTGTAGATTGCAGTCTAAAAAATAGGTCTCTTAACCCATTCGGGACAATAGGTGCCTTCATAAAGAACTTACAAAATTTGTTTCTGGCACCAGTAAAAAAGAAAAGTTATATTTGCTTTCTTTAATTAAAGCATTTTTATAATTATTTATGTAAAGGTAGCTTAGTATCTTTTAAAAAATTGGTACCATCCGAATAAAATTTGTGTAAAAGCCAACGGTTCCGATTGGGTTAACAAATAAATTATGTAAAAACAATTTTACTTTTTTTCACTTTCTAATACACTGATGCTAAGTTGTTGCTGAAATAACAATTAAAATTTAATGTAAAAAAAAATAAGTCGATAATTTTAATAGTGAAAGTAGGCAACAATTATTAATTTGAATCTACTAATAGGTTTCATTATACTCATTTAGTTTCATTTTGTTATTACATCGTTAATTATAGTCCAGATATGAATAGTTTTATATATATTTATTTATAATTTCATTCTGTTCTTATTACAAGCGCGGCATAACTACCGCACAAGTGCGGCGTCTCAGCCTGAATGTACGAGTGACGCGCCGCAGTATAATGTTTTAGAAAAAATTGTTAAAAAATATTAATGATTTGTTTTGAAATTTTTTGTCGTAGTAGGTGCGTTGTATATTTAACATTAAATAGCAGAGTATGAATGTTTTTATTTTATGTCCACCATGGGACTTTATACACAACTTCAAAAAAATGTGCGGCATAAATCACGGAATTACCCTACTTAAAAAGTATCGAACAGAATGACATGATGAATGTTGTTGAACGGATGATTTCCCTCTTTCAGAAAATTCAGGTTTGTATTTTTCAATTTCAGATCTACTTAAATTATAGGTGTATGATTTTTTGTGTATGAAAGCATATACAGAGAAACCCACGTGGTTTAGCATTTTATTTCAATTATCGTTTACGTATCCCTTTACTTCAATTGGACTCTTAGCGCTAGTTTCACTCTTATAGATTTATTTATGCAAATGATGTTCAAAATGTGACTTGACTACGATAGCATAAAGCAACATCTTTATATGAGAGTTCATTATTAATCTAACAAAACGAAGAAAAAATGGATTTATTTCGACTCTATTCTTAAAATGAATTTAAATCACTCAGTTGTCATTTAAATATCGATCTGCCTATCAATTGAAATTTTAAACAGTCTAGAGAACTCAGAAACTAGAATTCCTAATTCGATGGAACGAAAAAATCTTTTTTATTTCTTTAATCGCCACTTTTCCGTGCATAATAAGGAAAAGAATATTTTTTCCATAAATAATAAACTTAAAATAATTTTATAGATGTATGTGAAAATCTATTGTAACATAATAAAGAACATTCAAATTACAATAAAATTTTTTATTAATATTAATCTATCCTCCTCAACCGAATGCTAAAAATCGTATTTACAATCTCTTAAAATAATTGTTTCCCTATACAAACTCGCATTCTTTGTATTCAAGAATTTACCATTGAATATCTGGACATCTGTTTCTCTTTTTACGATTGGGGAGTTAAATTATATTATTTCTATAAATTCACATCTAAAACATCGGTACCTGAACAAAATAAGACCACGTTAAGTCTTGATTTCACAATACATTCTGTTAAATCAGAATTAACATATTAATGTTATTCGATGTGATATTTATACATATTGTTACGATGATTAATCATGGATACTCTTGTCGCTACCCATGAGAGTGGGAAATAAGAACTATTTTAAAGTGGTTTTATTAAATGCATGTGTTCCAGATAAGGCATTAATTTTCTAAAAAAATTTTAATTTAAATAACAGACATTGTCCACATGCCACACCAAAATAGAATGAAACACAGATATCTCTTTGGAATACAATATTCTGTGGTTGCTCTACTGCCATTTCGAACAGCCAAATCTTCTTATACCAATAAACCAAGACCACTTTAAGGAATCAGGTTACTGTAAACTGTGCAATATCAGCGTTAACATTTTAACTGTCTTTGTGTGTATTCTTATATATTTTTAAATAATAAATCATGCATCAGCTTGTTACTGTTTAAATATTTTCATCTTAGTTCCTAAAGAAAGACATATTAAAGTAGCTTTATTAGGAGTATGTGTTTTTAACAATGCAATACTTTCTAAATGAGTTATTTATTTTTAATTAACAGATATCTTGTAAGTAATACACCAAAATAGAACAAAATAAAGTTTTTTTGTAATACAATACTCTGTGCCTGCTCTATTTATGGTCATGCCCTTTCGAACAGCCAATACAGATTATACCAATTCCCTTTTCACCCTACATAGTAATTTAGTGAAGGGTAATTCGTATAATAAGGTAAAATGAGCTCAATATTGAGCTCTTTTATACACTGCTTTGATAGATTCCATAGGTTTCTACAATAATTGTGAAGGAAAGAGTTTATTTGGCTTTGGTAATGATAATATACGACGAATATGAAGTGTCTCTTTAAAAGACCAAGATTTATACTGCCTGAACTCATTTGGAGATTCTGTTTTTCACATATTTTACTTTCAAACTCAAACGAATTAAATATAGGGAATGTTTCAATATACAGCCTAAAGCAGCGCTTCCCAAACTTTTTTCTTTCACGTACCCTTTTTTTAGGCTTATCAGTTCGGAGTACCCCAATTTCTCCTAAAAACGCCTCCTTCCTTCTTCACTCAACTTGATTACGTAAACATGTTTTTTTAGTAGTAATCTTCTTATCAAAACCATATAATAAAATGATACAAATTACTTTGACATTTCTAACATTCTATTTATATGTCTTGCATTTTTAAATTAATATTGTTTTTTATAATATCAACCAAACATTAAAAAAAAATCAATGTAGTATTAAAAGAAATTTTAACTATCATACAATGATTATTGATAACAACTTTGCATTACGATATACAAAAAATCAAAGTTTAAACAGAAAAGAATATTGCATAATGAAATGCTTAGCAGTGGGCGGAGTTGCTGACATTACATTATCAATGAATTATTTGGTATAGAAAGCCTTTTCCCTCATTTGAGTGTAACATATTGGATTTACACATGAAATTAACTTTGTAATCTAAAACTATCAATTTCCATTATGTGTTTTTAGTTTAAAAAAAAATTGTGATTTCAGCCATTACCGATATTATTTTCACGCACACCCAGCAGGCCTTTCACGTACCCCAAGTTGGGAACCGCTGATCTAAAGAATCTTTATATGTCTTGAGCGTCATTCAGTTATTGCAAAATTATTTAAATACATAACCTACGGGGATTTGATATAAAAAATTAGCGACTGTACTTAACGCGACGTGTTGATAGATTCAGTTATCGTTAAAATTAATTCCATATGTACAGTCGTGGGAAAAAAAAGTAAACTCCCCTACTAACTCCTCAGCAAATTATTGTAGTAGAAAGTGACTGGTACTGAACGATTGGTTGGTTGGTTGTATATTGTTTAATGGCACAAAATCCCATAAGGGACATGCTGCGCCAAACAAGAATAGACTAAAAACATAAAAATAAAGAGCATCAGAAAAGCAATCTGGATGGGTGTCCCATCCAGATGCAGTCAGAAAAGTGTAGATAGGGAAGAAAATTAAAAACTAAACAAACGGACTATAAAAGATTTTAGGTAAAAAGTGCAGAGTTCAGTCTGGATGGGGCTCCCATCCAGATGTCAGAAAAAATTAAAACAACAATTCAAGTTGTTGTTAAACCAAAGAAAGATGCAAAAATCATATTTCAAGGTGAAATCCAGCATGTTTTAAAAAAGTGAAGAGTGCCCCATGAGGTGTTTCCCCAATGAGGTTTGTCAAGATTGGTGATGATGAGTTAAAATAGATTCTGTATAAGTGCCGGAGACCCGGACAGTCAGTTAAAACATGATGAATGGTCAGGTAATCAAAATGGCAATGTGGACACATGGGAGCTTCCTCTCGAAGTAAAAGATGTTTATGAGTGATTCTAGAATGTCCAATTCTCAGACGGGTCAGAAGAACATAGGTTTTCCTTGATAACACGGAGGCCAGGTCATGATGGTAGGTTTGATGTGGTGCAGTTTATTATTGCATTCTAAATTCCAACTTTGATAAGTAGTTTTACGTCTGAGAATGGAACTTTATGGCACAACGGATTAAGGACACGTTTCGCCGCCTCATCCGCTTTCTCATTACCAGGACCCATGTGTCCAGGTACCCAGCAAAATAAAATATTATAGCCACGTCTTTTCAATTTATTAAAAAAAAATCAAGGATTAATGAAACATAAGGATGCTTTTTAAATGATTTAATTGCGTCAATAGAGCTATTTGAGTCGGTATAAATGATGAAGGATGAGCTATGATGATGAGAGATGTAGAACATGGCTATCTCTATTGCAATTAGTTCGGCTGTAAAGACAGAAGTAGATGAATGAAGGCGATACCTTAAAGAGATGTTTTCACAAAATATCCCACACCCAACAGTATCTCCACTCTTAGAGCCATCTGTGTAAATGTCAGTGTAATCATTAAAGTTTGATCTGTGTGCAGCAAATATCTGTTGAAAAACAACAGGAGCTAAGGTGTTTCTATCGTATCTTTTAAAAGGATGGAGCGATGTAATAATAGGAGGTTTCCAAGGAGGGAGTACATGCAATGGACATGGACTCATCTCGATACTACTCAGTGGGCTATTATCAGTAATGTTCCTTATTCTGACACCAAAAGGTGGGATGCAAGATGGTCGATGCTGATAAAGCATATCGTTGTCTGTATTTAGAATGTATGAATGAAGAGGATGGCCTGGATGTGAGAGGATACGGTAATAAAGTTCTAAAGAAAGTTTTTCACGAATGTGGTGTGATGCTGGTTCATTGCAGTCAACATAAAGGCTTAAAACTGGAGAGGTACGAAATGCACCAGGGCAAACATGGAGTGCGCTATGGTGCACAGTGTCAAGTTTTTTAAGAACAGAATTACGTGCGGAACCATAGACCTGGCAGGCATAGTCAATTTTGGAACGGATGACGGCCCGATAGATTTTAAGGAGAGAAGTACGGTCTGCTCCCCAGGAAGTATTTGAAAGCACCTTTAGTAAGTTAAGCGATTTTTCACATTTTGTCCGTAATTGTAAAATATGTGGAAAAAAGGTTAGCTTACTATCAAATTGGAGGCCGAGAAAACGGACAATGTCCACAACAGGAATTTGAGTTGGTCCAATAAAAAATTCAGGATCTGGATGCAGATCCCTACGTCTACAGAAGTGAACACAAGAAGTTTTGTCATGAGAAATTATAAATCCATTCTTATTAGTCCAATTAAGAATATGGGTGATTGCAATTTGCAACTGTCTTTCAATAAAACGAATATCCTGTCCCATGCACATAATCCGGAAATCGTCAACATATAAATCACCTTTCACAGAAGGGGGCAGTTGACTAAGAATGTCATTTATTTTTTTTAGCAAAGAGGGTGACACTCAGGACACTGCCCTGGGGTACACCCTCTTCTTGTACATAAACACTAGAGAGTTCCCCACCGATTCGGACTTGAAAAAGTCGAATGGAGAGGAAGTTCTTAATAAAAATAGGGAAATTCCCACGAAAGCCTAGGTTAAAAAGATCACGAAGGATCCCGTATCGCCATGTTCTGTCGTAGGCTTTTGCCATGACTGCCAAAAACTACTGCTTTTTGGCTTTTGCCAAAAAATACTGACACCAAGTGGTTGCGTTTTAGAAAGGCTGTCCGTATGTGATTTTCAAGATTGATCAGGTTATCGATAGTTGACCTACCACGTCGAAATCCACTTTGAAATGCAGCAACGCAATTGTTATTTTCTAAAATATGCACAAGACGACAATTGATCATTTTTTCAAGTAATTTGCAAAGACTGCTAGAGAGTGTGATTGGGCTGTAATTATTGGGATTGCTAGCATCTTTCCCTGGTTTAGGAAAAGGAATGATAATAGAGTTACACCAGGCTTGAGGAAAGACCTGTTCTATCCAAATTCTGTTATAAAATGCAAGTAAATTATTGAGAGAGGTTCTGCAGAGATGTTTAAGCATGATATAAGTGATGCCATCGTGACCTGGAGCTGATAGATGGCTATTTTGCAAACATTTTATGAGCTCTGAGAGAGTAAAAGGGAGATTATAGTCGTAAGAGTTACGGGAATTAAAATTGAGGTGGGTAGTTTCTGTTTGTCTTTTGTATGATAAAAAAGGTTCCGGGTATGATTCAGAGGCAGAGTTAGATGCAAATGTATTTGCTATGGTTTCAGCAATATTCTTAGGAGAAGCTATTGATTGTCCGTTATGATTTAAGATTGTGATGTGGTTTTCAGAATAAAGACCCATACAATTTTTTACTTTTTTCCAGAGGACTTTACTAGAGGTATTTGGGTTAATATTAGATACATATTGAATCCAGGATTCACGTTGGCTTTTACGGCGCACTGTTCTAGCTTCAGCCTTTGCTTTTTTGTAGGCAATATAGTTAGTGTTATTGGGATAACGTCGAAAGATGCCCCAGGCTTTCTGTTGATTTTTTTTGCAGCTTGACAGTCACTGTTTCACCATGGCTTCCGGTGTCTCATTGTAGATGATGAGTTAGGTATGCTAATATCTGCAGCATTGATAATACACTGGGTGATATTATCAACTGCATCATCTATGTCACCTTCTACCATATGATTTGTGATTTTAGCATGATTTGTGAAAGTTGGCCAATTGGCTCTGTCATAGTTATAGCGTTTAAAATAATGATTAGAATCCCTGTCAGGAGTGGTCTGTGAAATGAAAGTGGGAAAATGGTCACTGCCGTGCAGGTCACTTGAAATCCAGAAATTCCAATACGGATAGATAGATGGAGAGCAGATAGTGAGATCTATGGCATGAAAGGTGCGTGTCGGTTCATGAAAATATGTATGATCACCATTATTGAGTAGGCATAAGCCATTGTCAGAAATTAATTTTTCAATGATATCACCACGTTGATTAGTGTCAGAATTCTCCCACAGTTGGCTATGAGCATTAAAATCCCCAACGATGATGATAGGAGTGGGGAGTTGAAGAAGGAGATCATCAAGTAGTGCTGACTGAATAATTTGGTGGGGTGGTAAATAAATGGTACAGACTGTAATGAGACGTTTTTGTATGTACACGGACTGCAACAGCTTGTAAGTTTGTGTTTAGGTTAATATGAGTATAGGGTAAATTGCGAGATATGAAAAGAGCCACTCCACCAGTGGCCCTATCACTACCTGTAAAATCTTTTCTGTATGTGGCGAAGGTGCGCAATTTAGCTTTGTCATTAATTTTAAGATGGGTTTCTTGTAAAGCTAAACATAGTGGTTGATGGTCATGAAGAATACTTCGAATTTCGTCATATTTATTATGAAAGCCTCGACAGTTCCATGAAATAATATTAGTCATGATCGATTTTACTATTTTTTCCTAGATGAAAATTATCTGCGTTATACTAATCAGAGATAGTAGACATACTATCTCCATCGTTAAATTGTTCATCCGGCTCTGGGTGAAAAGCAAGGGCATCATCCTCTTCCATTTTATCGTTCTGTTTTGATTGTGTTTCATTTTTAGATCTTTTACTCTTTTTCTTTTTGGGTGTATTTTCAGATGAGACTGTGGCTTTAATTATTGGTAGGTTAAATTTTTCTGCATCAGATTTACGGTTTGGTTTCCCGGATGGTGTTTTAGTTGTATTTTCAGAACATCTTTTATGGAGTGGAAGTTTAGAAATAAGAGACTGTGATGATTTTAAAGTAGGATTTGTTGATGATTTAGGAGGAACAGATCTTGGCAAGTTAGGAGGAACAGATTTAGGTGACTTAGGAGCAACAGACTGCGTTGATCTGCTTGTCTTATCAGAATTATTAGACAGGTTGTTTTGTTTTTGATTAGGTTGGCAATTAGTTTCAGTGGGGAATTCGGTTTGTGTTGCAATAGTTTTATGACTTTTTTGGGCGGTTTTTGATAGGGCTGCAGCATATGATACACCAACTTTGGGTGTCCTGGATTCTACTATTTTTCTGGCTTCAGGGTATGATATATTTTCTTTAGTGCGTATTGTTTGTATTTCTTTTTCTATTTTCCATTGTTCACATGATTTAGCATAAGATGGGTGGCCTTTTTTACAATTTACACAACATGGTTGGGCATTGCAGTGTTCACTTTCGTGGCCTACTGCACTGCACCGACCACAGGTGATTTTACCACGGCATGAGGTTTTTGAATGCCCAAAGCGTTGACATTTAAAACAACGGAGTGGGTTTGGGATGTAAGGCCTTACAGAACATGACAGATATCCGGCTTTTATTGATTTGTGTAAGTTCGGTGAGTTGAATGTGAGAATAATGTGCTTGGTAGGAATTTGTATTTGATTAGCTGGTATTTGCTCGTCTCGACGGTAGATTTTTATTCTTCTAGCTTCAATGACATTTTGTTCTTTTAAGTTATCCTCAACTTCATCTTCAGTGACATGCAAGAGGTCAGATTCAGAGATCACACCGCGAGATGTGTTTAAAGTTCTATGTTTAGATATGGAGACTGCAATGTTTGCAAAATGAGTACATTTTTTTAAGTTGGCTGCTTGTTAACTATTGCTTACTTCAATTAATATTTCACCTGTCCGTTGTTTTTTTATTGTTTTCGGTTCACCAACCAAACCTTGGATAGATTTATTAATTAGGAAGGGGATGTTTTGTCAAAACTCCCTTCTACTCGTTTCACTACAAAAAGTCTCTCTTCAACATTACATGAATTAGAGTTGACATTCTTACATTCCGTATTGGAAGAAGAATCCTCAACTCTATCACCCCACGAATTTTTTTGGCCCTGGTCAGAACCAGCTTTTGAGCAAGAACTCAACGCATTAGTACTCTCTTTTGGTTGTGGGACTTCCACTTCGCATGTACTCTCTTTTGGGTGTGGGGATTCCACTTCGCAGGATTTATTTCCTGAGATTGTAGCCATATTTAGAAAGGATTGAAAAAACGCCAGGCATCGGGCCTGGTCACCGACCCTTCTTCTTACCGTTACTTTAGGCGCAGGTCTCAAAAGGGTGAAAACTATCAACAAACTTCCACGTTTTTCGAACGTTGGATTAAACTCGATAGCATCTCCAAACTCTAGTTCTTTCACAGTGGAACTCGGTTGTCGTAGGTAAGCCTTTACAGCTCTGTCCAACCTATATCGCCCTTACGTCGAAAGGACACCAGTTGCCCAGTGCATTCCTAACCACCGCCATACAAGTACGGCGCCCACCGATCACGGAACCGGAATTCGGAGATGCCCTGCACTCTGGGACTCGAGATCAGCCTAAAGAGGTAGAAACGAGGCGATGAGATTAAAAAACCTCAACACCCAGAGTGTCTCACGTGAAAATAAAAAAAAAACCACTATTGTAAAAAAGAAAAAGTAATGTGAGAGAAAACTTAGAAAAAAGGTGTATTTTTGTCTTTTTTAAAACTTTTTAAACTTTTTTTTCTTTTTTTTCTTTTTAACAGAACGAGAACAATGTTAGTAGAACAAAGAACAATTTGAACAAATAAGTTAGTAAAAAACTAGAACATGAACTGGAACAAAGAGGGATAACAAACTAAAAAGAGAAGATTAAAAAGTGTGAAACAAAGAGAAAAGGATAGACAACCAAAAAGAGAAGAAGACAGGAAAGGAGAAAGATCGCTCGGGAATCCGGGGTCGCGAAACCCGTAAATACCTAAAGAAGGTATTCCCCTGGGGGAACTGAACGATTGGAAATAAAGTCTACTTTTAAATGATGCATACAATATTTGCTTATGGGGCCATCTACATAAATAAACGAATCCAAACTTCATTTTTTTCAATGACAATACCCAATTCTAACGAGATATTTCAAATCTTCGTTTCAAACTATACCTAGACACCGAATTTCAAGTCATTTGAATGATAAGATTTTGAATTATAAACATTCAAAATTGAGTGCTTCTAATGTTAAATTACATTTTCATATTTTTATTTATATCTCCAGAAATTATGCTCCTAATGTGCTAATTATTTGTGTAGCAACAATACTAATATACCCAAATATAAATACTCTGAATTTGCAATTTTTATAACTTTATGATATGAATTATGATTTATGAAATTAATACTTAGAAAAATTATGAATTGCAACCTACCATTTTTTGATGGATTTAGATTTATTAAGTGCTGATTCATGGAAATCCAAAATTTCACATTTTTCTTCCAAGTAGTTTTCAAATTATGCTTAAAAATGGCTAAATGATGGTTTAAGGGACCGTCCATAATAGGAGTGACTAGATATTTTGAAATTTCCTCTGCTGTCGTGTAATCTAGCAGGCTTCATTGAGTTCTTGAGATGCCATGATCAAATTGATGGCTCTCTCGGTTAACAATGGAGTTCCGAACTTCAATTTGGATACAGCCCTTTAAATACGCTCTTTTTAAAATAATTAGTTTCTCTGAAACGTATGGTACGAATTGCATAAAAATTTGTTTTTAGGCTAATTGAAGAGTGTAGAGTTCATTTATGCTGTCAGAATTGTGTACTGCTATTGAAGAAGACAAAGTTACGGTTCGTTTTAATAGATGCCCCCCTAAGCAAATTTTATCTATACCATTTAAAAGTAGAAATTATTTTTCAATCGTTCGGTACCAATAACTTTCTTCTACGATAATTTGTTGAGGAGTTAGTAGGGGGTGTTTCCTTTTTTTTCCCACGACTGTACAAGTAAGATATTTCTTATTTAATCATCCTTTCATCAAGCTGTAATCGCGCCAACAAACATAGTTGAAAGTTGGCCATTTGTATTTAAATTTTGAGATTACTACCACTTATTTGAAGTAGTAAAATTCGCATTTTGTTCTTTATTTCGTGTGTCATAAAATTCGGCGAATTTTTTTTTTTTTTCAGGGCACGAAAGGGAAAAATCCACGAACCGGAACGCCATTTCAAAACTATTGTTGACTAATTTTTCTTTCAGAAAGTAGAGAGATATTTATTTCTAACAATACTAAAGAAATATAATAAAAATGCACTCAAGATCTTAAATAATAATTTTTAAAAAGTTAGAGAGACGGCTAAAAGTACGACGTTTACGTATCGGAAATTGGCGAATAATTTCTCTCTTGCCGACACCAACAAACAGATTGTGAACAAGATCCGTATTCTGTTCAGCAGTTATATCCATCTTTCCGCAGGAATCTGAACCTGAACGAAAATATTAAAGTTTTTTCAAGAACTGTAACAATATATTAATAATTTCACGAACCGGAACAATATTTACCATGATTTCACGAACCGGAACAATATTTACCATGATTTCACGAACCGGAACAATATTTTTTATAATTTCACGAAACGGAATATCGTTCCGGTTTGATCCGGTACATTTTGAGCCCTGATTGTTTTTTTTTTTGTTTTTTTTTTTAATGTAGTAGTAATCAAACATACTGAATAAATACAGTAATAAACTTTCAAAACTGACACTACACAAATCATTAGTATGTTCTTTGAAAACAAAAATAGCGTATTAAAAATATTGCATTAAACGAAGTTTTAAAGCGAACGTATTAAATATAAAAACATTACTTATAAAATAAAAATTGCAAACTGTGACTAGAAATAAACATCTTCTGGGATAGGTACGTCGATAAAACCACACAACAAAACTTAACCCTTTGTATCACCGTGTTGCAGATCTGCAACATATCCAAAACGTCATTGTTATTTCAACAGTAAATTCCAAAAGACGATTTTGTTGATTGTTGTTATTCTATTACACTACTATTAACATAATTATTGCATTAAATCCACAACAACTGTCAATACTGTTTTTTTCGCGCCAAAGTTTGATTTATCGCTTGATCAGTTACACGTGATTTTTGCTGAATTAAGGTTTGAAATACAAAAGTTAAAAAAGTCTCCAGACGTCTACAAGTATATTGTTTTAAAAGGTGAGTTTAAATTTTTTATTTAAAGACCATTTTCGAGCTAGGAAATTTATAATATGTATAAGATAAACGTAAACTTTTGTTTCTGCAGATCTGCAACAGCGCGCCATATTTTTCCTTGTAATGCATTTTTTTTTTAATATAGAAAGAGCATCGAAAATATCTTCTAATGGTTATTTAAGTTGCATTTCTTTCAGAAGAGCATAATTATTGAAAAGGGGAAACATTAGTCCGTTTTTATATTATTTAATTGCTATAGAGTAAGTTAGGGATCCCGCCCCCACTGTAAATTTAACTTCAAGTCCAAAGCTAGCAAAAAAAGGGAAAGGTCTCGTAGAAAATAGAATTAAAGAGAGAAGGCATAGAGCGCCTACTCAACATATTCCGCCAAAACAAGTGCCCCTAGACGAAATTGGGCACGGGCCATATTGGGCATAAAAAAGAATACGTTGTAAATACCCTGATTGTAAAAACTTTAATCAAACTATTTGTGAGAAATGTGTTGTGGGACTTTGCTACAACAAAACTAACAAGTGCTTCAAAAATTTTCGTGCAAATTAAAATTTTAAATATTTTCAGTTTTTGTGCCATTTGGCAAGATGTTGCAGATATGAAACAAACCCTTTTTTCCAAATAAAATTTTATTTTTCTGTTCTGAAATTTTTAGTTATTTTTTCCATGCTTAAAATGACGCATTCTAATATCTGTGTAAGAATTTTTCAAATCGGGGTTGTTGACTTACAAAGGGTTAAAGGAAATTTCTTTTCATTAAAAGCAATTATATCATATATTTTCTTTCAAGAAATTCAAAAGAAAAAAAAGAAAAAGGCTCTAAAATAAAATTTATTTTATCCAAAAGCATCAATTCTTTAAAAGCATTTTTCGATATTGAAATCTTAACCCATATATTTTATTTAGTGAACAATGTATAGTTTATAGATATCACTTTCGCTATAGAGAGTCGATCATACTTATTGATTTTTGTTCTTAAATTAAAACGAAACTGTAACATCTTCACTTAATAGCTATCATTTAATAATCGATATCAAGCTTTTGAATCGTTAAGGTTATCTCTTCTAATGTATAAATAGGTTTATTGAAAACTGAAAAACATTCACCTTTTATTGCATAATATTGATAAGCAATGCTTTCTATTGAAGTTTAAAATTTTTTAAGAAGTATTGCTTCTTTAATCATTTTATCGTATAATATTTTATGCAAATGTTTCGCTAACTTTTAAAATGATATAAAAGGAGGATTAAAATAATACAGAAAACAATAATTGGAATAGAAATCTCTGTAATTGAAATTTATGTTTTTGCTGCCGACGAATATTTGAATGAAATCAGTTTTTTGTTATGCAGCTCAAAGAATTCGCTGGGAAAGTATAAAGTTTGGATAGATACTAAGACTGCTGATATATGAAATTATACAAAATTAAATTAGCTGAACTTGCACAACTGGAAGAAGTATAAGATATTTGAAGAATTTGTAGCATTTAACAAAGATTACCACACAAAACTACACCCACCGATGGCTTCAATTTTGTGAATCAAATAGATTTTCTGTGGATGACTAATTTGTAAAATGATTGTTCTTTCGTGCCGGGTGAGTAACACTTTATTTACTGCGCCCATTTATATGAGTCATATGTATTTATGACAGCGTATCGTTCCTACTGTGTTCCAAAAATACTTAATAAGTATATTTCAAGTTTCATCATTAGGAAACGTTAAGCGCTAGAGCGCATTAAATTACACTTTCCGAGCGTTCCGTAGTAGCGTTCCGTAGTAGTTCCGAGCGAGCGTACACTTTGAGATCGTTCCGACACAAATGACCGATTACTACCACTAAATTTTAATAGTATTCTTTACTTTATTGAATTTTAGAATTTCAGTCAATAAGTTACACGAGAAATAGTACTATTGAATTTCAGAGGTAGCAATCGGTCATTTCGGTCAGAACGCTCTCATCCCTGTTTATAAAATACTTATTGACTTATTTGTTAGGAAATTCGCAAAGAGTCATTTTATATTAATGCAAAGAGTACTTAGTCTATATAACAAAAAGAGTAAAATTTTACAGATAATTAAGGTCAACTTGTTTTTTTTGGAAGGTTTTTCTCAAAACTTTTGTACAAAATTTTTAAACATAGTAACATTTAACCCTTAAATGCGCAATTTTTTATTTTGTTACGAAAAAATTATATATGATTCTTTGAAAGGTTTATTATATCAGAAAAAATAATGAAAAATGCATAGATATATTTTTTATATAATACATCAATCTTTTTTTCTGTGCCACATCTGCGATACAAGTAAAAACTACTGTCGTGTGGCTGTTTTACGCTAAAATAATGCAAATCAATAAATACTTTAATAAGTATGTCTTCAAATACCTTATTTTATATAATTATTTTATTTATTTTATAAAAATTAACATGTAACCCTTTAATTCCTATGATAGAATACGTTCTAGAAATTACGTAGTTCAGAGAATCTGACTTTACACCAGAAAGTGTCAATGGTTAATTTCGTTCTACTTAAATGCGGAATGTCTGTTTTTTAATTAAAGTAAATATAGCTATTTTAATTTTCTGGTGTGAATTAGGTATATACGAATTAAAAAAAAAATCTATATAATTCAAAACAGTGTTGTTTGCATATATGCAAAGCTGCGCACTAAAGGGTTAAAAAATCGTTATATTTACTGCAATATACTTACATATGTATTTTTTCTTGAATATATTTGTTGTGTGATATAGAGCACAACTCTTTTTCTCGACAACTTAGCTTAATTTATGATAACACACATAACACACATGAGGAATAATTTTTTAAGGAATAAATATGACGGGAAATAGGAATAGTTATGACGACTTGTGCATATAAGAATATATGTTAACTTAATTGTATTAACAATCAATGAGGTTGTAGGAGCCAATTACCGCTTACGTCCAGGAATAAATGACTTATTTTTCTTGACATTACATGGCAAAGTTTTCAGGTCTCTGACGTTAATGAAAAACATGCCTAATATAAATTACTGTTTAATTAGTTTTATTTTCTTTAGGTATTGTATGTATCCGTATATAATAATTTACGTAGTTTAGTTATTATTTTCTTTTAATATGTGGGATTAAAATTAGTACAATATATAAAAAGAAGTACCATAAGATGAGCTTTTATGTATCATAATGTGAATAATACAGTAGGGAGTTATGTAGCTGAGATGAAAGATTTCATGACAAGTTATCTATGCTCCTATTTTGACTTCTCAGTGTGCGAGCTGTCGAGAAAGACACATGGGGTAACCCTTGAAACACTAAAGGAAAATCCTGCAGTCACATATGAAAGAAATACTTAATATGTCTATTATAAATAATGAACCAAGCACAAAAAACATGAAAATTTCTTTGCACAAATGGCGAAATATGAATATTCATTTATGTGGTTTACTCATTATCACACGTAAAATGTAGTTATTTCAATATTTAACAATTTCGAATCACAATAACATAACTGGTGTATTTCAAATACATTCCCGACTTGAATATTTGAAAAAAAAAGTAGATGTAGTTATCTTCATGGGATACAAATTCTTAATTTTAGAAAAACGATGTTTCGTTGACAAAACAAAGGCACTTTTGAGTGACTTTTCTGATTCCCAAGTATTAATAAATAGGGAAAAGTGGGAAACGATAACGAAGTTATTAAGATAACAAGCTCAATTTTTTTCAGGTTTTTATTTTTATTTTTTTCTCTGTCACACGGAGGTGCATCTGACCTCATGCACCAGCGACATTATTGGAAACTCTTGTAACTCGCTATCACAAATTCGTTTCAAATTAACTGGTGAATAGTTGTAACCGAAGTTTGGACAAAAATATTAAAAGAATACAACACAAAATATAAAAATTTTTATGCAACATAGTTTGTTTTTAAAAGAAGGTGTACTGATAAACATAATTTAAACAAATATAGCGTTAGAGATGTGGAACATCAATGATTATAGTGATGTGGAACGCTATGACAGTTAAAAATGGATAATAAGTGATAAACGTGGCATAAATGAACTCTGGCTCCAACGAAGTTCATGAGAAAAATAATACTAATATTGATTACAGTGGATGGGATGTAGATCAAACAGGTCACAAGTCATATAGTTTTTATTTCTGAATTTTTTTTTTTTTTACAATATGTTGGGAATAAATTATAAATGCGTGCGGGATGTTGTAAAATGTGGTTATTAACACGTTCACGCCGGTGCAGTGGGTCACACTCGACTTTCTCAGAGTCTCCGGCTTTTTGCACACCACTTTTATTTTAGAGGAAATGTTGTTCCTTTAAATCTCGCAATTGTTCTAATTAAATAAAACAACATTTTCTGTATTAAAATACTGGTATCATAAAAGCCAGAGACTTGGCAGCTCTGAGACAGCCGAGTGTGACCCGCCGCGCCGGCGTGAACGTGTTAAGGTTTTATAGGCATCTTCACAAATATTGTTATATATAATAAATATTTGTTATCCCTTCATCATCTTTTCATTCTTCATCTTTTTTTTAATCCTTCGAAAAACTAAGTTTATTTTTCTTCTTAAGAGGGCAGATAAAAACTTTTTAAACATTTTCAGTTGCAGAAAAAAGTTCCTTAAATGCGTCCAATTAAAACTTTTTAACCTACTTTCTCAGTTCAGGGAAATGCTTGACATCTTAAGCTGGTTTCCAAAGCTCTATTTTATTATTATTATTATTATTATTATTACTATTATTATTATACAGTATTTTAAGAAAAATGTTTGCACTAGATCTTTTCAAGATGCTAAAAATTATGGTGTGTATAAGAGACTGTGCATATATAAAGTTATCTCTTTAGGGTTAAGGCGGGTGGGAGTCTGGCATATGTTATCGTAAGATATCACTAGGGGGAGGGGTTGTCTCATGATATAGTTACCATTTTTGATCCTATCAAAATGTTCTCTTTTTATTTGTAATTTGTTTTTTACCTTAAAATTTTCTGCAATTTTTTTTCAGTATTTTATCTATATTTATGAAAATACAAAGCTATTATTAAAATAATTTAGTAATTTTAAAATTGTTTAATTCTACAATATGGAATCCCTTAACGATTGACATTCATGTTTTTCTGTCATATGTGCACATGCATATAATCCACTCTTCGAGAAATCTGGTGTGGAGTTTTCTGAAATGGCACGAGTTTACCGGTAAACAAAAGAGAAATAATGTTGTCCACCTGTTTTGTTGAAAAAAAGCTTTGCCTGCCCCCTCCCTCCTCCCCTACTCGTGCGGGGGCATGGGCAATAACGCATTATTTCTGTTAAAGGCATTATGTAACAAAAATCTCTTATTAAATACTTTTAAATAGTAACTATTTCCTTTTTAAATTTTTTTAATAAAATTATTTCATATATAACACTGATAGTTTATTGACTATTATAAATTAGGTATTATTATCAGTAAGTTATGCAAATAATAAATGTAAAACCATATCTGTATATTACTGCCCACAAAAGAAAAAAAATTGCAAAAAAATACACATTGATAACGATATTTTAGGGGGAGGGGGAGTCGAGAATTGATAGCGTGTGATATCGTAAGAGGGGGAGGGGGTCCAAAATTATTAAAATGTTGATAACGTTATATATGTACAGTAGGGTGGAGCGTAGAATAAAAATTTTTGAATTCAAAATTGGCCCGGTATGCGAAAGTTGCGTATTGTATTACTTATAATGTAAAAGAAATTTCCGACACCTGAATTGATATCTTCATGCACCCCAAGGGGCGCGAAATCCTCGAATTTTAGATAAATTACGCTAATTTTCCTGAATTTTAATAGCTATTAAAAAAATTAATTTGTTATTGGCCCATTGAAAATACAATGCTATTATGTCCCGTTACCACATGTAAAAAGTTTCAAATCCCTACAGCATCATCTTCATGCGCCCCAACAGGGTTAAAACATTATGCAATTTGACAAAATTGGACTTATTTTAGGTTTGCTTGAAGAGACTGTTACGTAATAAAAATCAAGTTTTACACAAATTTTTGTTAATTTCGGCTATATATGTTTCTTTTCCATATTTCCATTTAACTCCTCAGTTTTAATAAGCATCAAATAATTATAATAGGTAAGAGTAATATGAGTTTTAAAACTTTGAGTTTGTACATTGTAATCGCGTTTTTTGTATGAAAAGTCTCTCCTGGAACGTGACTCAATTTGAATTCGAATGTATCCATCACTTCTTTCATATCCACATACTGCTTCGGAGACCTCTGTTACAAATTTAACAGTTCTCTCAGTTGCTTGTGTGTGACTTGGCAATTTCAACAGGCTTGAAAGGTGTTTAATCCCTGCACCTAGTGCACCATACTTGAATCTTTCAATTCCTTCTGCCCTCAATCTGCGGGTAATTGCAGTCTCCATTCGTTCTTTCACATCCCTCTCTAATTTTTGATTCCCATCAATTGAATTGCACAGTCTTTTGCTTCAGAATTTATTTTTGGAACCGTAATCTTCCTGAAATTCCTGTTTTGTAGATGTCTTTGCTGCTGGCTTTGACATCATCCACGATACTAATGCTGATACTTCTGAAATAAAGTAAGACGGGAACGTGAGACGTTAAGGAGGATATGTCATCATCACAGTGGAATTTTTGATTAACTGCAATGGATTTTTTATGACCGTAAGGACAATATGTTGTTTCAAGAAAAAAATAGGAAATCATTTCAAATCATCCTAAGAAAAGAAAAGTCCTTCCGGCCAGTGCCGGGAGGAAGAGGTAGCTTTCATAATCCTTATTTTAAAAAAGCCAACTTATATCATGCAAACACACGAAGCTCAATTTAGTGGAAACCGAATATAGGAGATTCAATACTAATTTTTATCAATATAATGAATGAGAATTTCGCGAAATTAGTCAGCTTTATCCAAGCTGCTTTTCTTTAAAGTAACTTATATTTGGCTGCCAAATTCGGTAATTTCTTAAAGTGCCTGTCATTTTAAGACAACATGGTGGATGAGGCTAAGCAGTGAACTTGGTCGAGACCTTAGTAATTACTGTGCACATGCTTACTCACATCGGAATCGGTTAATATATAGAAGTGCTGTCGCATGCAAAAAATCAGATTTTTCAAAATGTCACCCACAATAGAAATTGAAACTGCTATATCTGAGCCATTTTTTAAGGTAAAGACAAACAAAAAATGCTCCTGAATCCTTATATCAAGATCAAATACTTAAGAAAGAAACCTTTTTCAATTTCTAATTTTTTTGCACCTCACTTTAAATATATATATATTTTTTTTAATTTAATGGTCGCCATTTTGAAAGAAGATGGCTGATGAATCTGGCCAGAGAATTTGGTCGAGGTGTTGATGTATACTATCCACATGCCTTCTTACATCGAAATAGGCGAATACGTGTGTTATAGCATGACAAATACAAGATCGTTTCAAAATGTTAGCCATGCTAGAAATTCAAAGTGCTATAAATCAACCATTTTTTAAGATATCAACAAAAGAACAAATTTTCAGAAACAAAAACTGCTCCGGAATCTTTGTATCAAGGCCAAACACATAAAAAAAATCTTTTTCATTTTCCAATTTTTTAATACCTCATTTTGAATTTTAAATTTAATTTTTTTTAAATGACAACCCTTTTGAAACAAGATGGCGAATGAAGCTGGCCAACGAACTCGGTCGAGACATTGGTATGTACTATGTACAGACCAAGTTACATGCAAATAGGTTCATAAATACGCCTGTTATCGTGTGACAAAAATCAGGTCGTTTTAAAATGTCAGCCACAAGAGAAATTAAAAATGCTATTACTCAGCCATTTTTTTTTTAGATATAGACGAAAGAAAAACTGTTCCGGAATCTTTGTATTAAGGTCAAACACATACAAAAAAAATCTTTTTCATTTTCCAATTTTTTGGTATCTCATTTAAATTTTTAATTTTTTTAAATGGCCGCCATATTGAAACAAGATGGCGGATGAAGCTGGCCAACGAACTCGGTCGAGATATTTGTATGTACTATGTACACACCAAGGTACATCCAAATCGGTTCATAAATACGCCTGTTATTACGTGAGAAAAATCAGGACGTTTCAAAATGTCAGCCACGCTAGAAATTCAAAATGCTATAACTGAGCCATTTTTTAAGATATAGACGAAAGATAAACTGCTCCGAAATCTTTGTATAAAGGTCAAATACATAAGAAAAAAATATTTTTCCATTTTCAATTTTTTGGTACCACATTTCAAATTTTAAATTTTTTTAAAAATTTTAAATTGCCGCCATTTTGAAACAAAATGGCGGATGAAGCTGGCCAACGAACTCGGTCGAGAGATTGGTACGTACTATGTACATACCGAATTACATCCAAATCGGTTCATAAATACGCCTTTTATCGCGTGACAAATTTCAGGACGTTTCAAAATGTCAGCCACGCTAGAAATTCAAAATGCTATAACTCAGCCATTTTTTAAGATATAGACGAAACAAAAACTGCTCCGGAATCTTTGTATAAAGGTCAAATACATACAAAAAAAATATTTTTCCATTTTTAATTTTTTGTTACCACATTTCAAGTTTTAAATTTTTTTAAAAATTTTAAATGGCCGCCATTTTGAAACAAAACGGCGGATGAAGCTGGCCAACAAACTCGGTCGAGACATTGGTATGTACTATGTACACACCAAATTACATCGAAATCGGTTCATAATTACGGGAGTTACAGTGTGACATATGTCAGATATATATATATATATATATATATATATATATATATCAATTTTGAACGGAGGGTGGTTTCGGGGTCTGGGGGTCATGATCGATGAAAATATACCAAAATTTTTTGAAATCGCTTTCCTCCGAACGGCTGCAATAGGTAGCTTTTTTGTAAAGAAAGCTACCTAAAAACACATATCACTGTTACAAGCGCCCGTTTCTGGTTATATTGAAGTTCTATTTATATTAATTACATGTATCTGGAGCCGGATTTTGGGGATATTATTGACGTTCTGATCCAGAGAAACAACTATTACGCTCATGAGGAAAACTCCTTGTTATATTAGCAGACGATAGGAAGCACAGAAGGAAATTCGTATTTAGACGCATACAAATAGAAAACAATGAGAACTAGCAGAGGAGACTGCTACAAAACAGGAATAAAAGGAAGTTTAGGGTTCCAAAAATAGATTTTACAGCAGCAGACTATGTCAATTTAATTGATGGGAGTCAAAGATTAGAGAGAGATGTGAAAAAGTGAATGGAGACCCCAATTACCAGGAAATTGGGGTCAGAAGAAATTGAAAGGTTCAAGAATGGTGCGCTAGGTGTGGGCACTGAAGTTATTTTAAACCTGTTGAAATTACCATGTCACACACAAGTAACTGAGAGAACTGTTAAATTAGTAACACAGCTCTTTGAATCTGTATCTAGATATGAAAGAAGAGAAGGATAAATTGGGACAAAAAATGGAGTCATGTTCTAGAATGAAGACTTTTGATACAAAATGCGATTAAAAAGTACAAACTGAAAGTATTTAAAAACTCGTATTACTCTTACCTATTATAATTATCATTTGCTTATTAAAACTGAGGAGTTAAATGTAAACATGGAAAAGGAACATATATTATATCATATTGTGGTCGAAATTAATAAAAATGTCAAACATTTATGTATATATTGAATTTTATTATTTAATAATAGCTTCAAGTAAACCTGTAATAAGTCAAATTTTGTCAGATTTCATAATGTTTTAACCCTGCTAGGGCGCATGAAGATGATGGTCAAGGGATTTGAAACTTTTTACATATGGTAAGGGCACATAATAGCATTGTATCCACAATGGGCTAATAACAAATTAATTTTTTTAAATAGCTATTAAAATTCAGGAAAATTAGGGTAATTTATCTCAAATTCGGGGATATTGCGCCCTTTGGGACACATGAAGATGATGTTCAAGGGATTTGAAACTTTTTACATATGGTAAGGGGACATAATAGCATTGTATCCACAATGGGCCAATAGCAAATTAATTTTTTTTAATAGCTATTAAAATTCAAGAACATTAGCATAATTTAGCTAAAATTCGGGAATTTCGCGCCCCTTGGGGCGCATGAAGATATTAATTCCGGGGGCGGAATTTTTTTTAACATAATACGCAATACAATACGCAACTTTTGCACACCGGGCCTATTTTGAATTAAAAAATTTGTATTCTACGCTCCACCCTAATGTACAGCCTCTAATAAAAAAACTGAATTTAATTTCATGAATCATAGACAAATTGGAAAATCCATTAAAATATTTTCCACAGAAGTATATCTTTTTACGCAAAAAGTAATGTTAATGGAGTTCCTTGGACATTCATGTATAAAAGGGTAATGCTATTTTTTTTTTCTTTTTGTTATGAGAATCTATGGCATTAATATTGCTTTCGATTTTCTAAAGAAAGCAAAAAAAGAAAATATTCACTCTTCATTTTTCATAAACGCTATTGTCACTAGGGAATGAAAAATGTGTTTTCAATAATAGTAGAATTAGATTGCATGACGTGCTTATATTTATTTTTAACATTTATTTCTGGTTTCTATCTTTTAACATAAAAAAAATGAAATATATTGCATAGCGTTGGGGGGAGATAAAAAAGACAGGGAAAATAAGAAATACACACAAAAAAAAAACAAAAAAAAAAACATTCATTATATGTGTTAAAAAAATAATCAGTAACTATATAAGCAAAAAATATTTTTTTATTCTAACTTATTATTATTTCATTAACTTATTGTCGAAGATTATCCGGATTATCTTTTATTACCTATCCAGTAAAAAAAAAAAAAAAAAAAATTATATACTTTTTTAATTTGAAAAATACATTCAATTTAAAATAAACATAATATTTTGACTTTTCCACAGAAAATTTTCTGATGTAAATTGGGTAATAATTTGATATATTGGATATGTCAGATTTAAAAAGCAAAGCGCAGATTCATAATTCTTTTAGAAATCGTGAGAGGTTTTAGAGATGCGTACTTTCAGCATTGCGTCCTTTTACCATACATGTTGTTTTTTCTATGTAATAAAAGTCAACAATCTCTTTTAGTGTCTCTCTGTCTCTCTGCGTAAAGTTTCAGATTTGGTATTCTAATTTTAGTCAATGCCTATTTTCTGTTGCTTCATATTTTGCATCAGTCATTTATGCCGTTCTATATAAAAATTTCCAGGACAAACACAGTATCTTTCTTGTGCAATTCAACAAAGCATTTCAATACAATATTTCTTAGAACATTTTAAATCCGAATGTGTTCAATTAAAAATACCCACCAAATTTTCTTAAACGAAATATAAATTGATTATTCACGGATGAGCTACATTTTATGTAAATGTGATACATAATCATATATATAATAAGCATTTGAAGATAAAGACTGTTATTAAAGCAGGGGCGCCTTAATTTTGTTTCTTAATCTATGAAAGTATAATCGAAACAAGAACTCAAAATATACAATAATCTTGTTCAATAACCTTGTCTATTTTCCGTAAGGCGTTCTGTAGCTTTATAAACATAAGAAACCAATATATTTTGGAGATTTAAAGAAGCATTTATAAAGCCAAAGTTTCCTTTGCTGCCACAGATTTTCAGAAACTTTCCCTAGAAGATTTTACAGTGTATTAACGATTTGCAGTCGTGTTAAGTTTATACATAGGTGTCATGCTGGTCAGAATTAATTTTACAACAAACAGTAATACATAATGTGCAAGATTATAAAGAAAAAACAAACTTTATTAATTCTTTTTTAAACTTTTGATATATTTAGCACAATAATATGTTTTAATTTTAAGCAAAAATTATATTTTACAGTTCTTCATCGCACGGTGAGTCATTTACCGATTTTAGCTGGCCAAAAGTCAATTTCTAAAATTTTATCCTAGCGTAATTTATTTTTTGCCTGTTATAGCTCAATAGTTAAGGCGTTGTACCCTGCTATTGGTTTTGATATAATATAATTGTATGGTCCATAGACTAGTGCAAAGTTGGGGCTTCTTAGTTGGGAATGAATCAATCAATTTGAGTATAGTTCTTTAATCTGTTACTTCAAGCGGAATAAAATATACTTCTCGATTATGGACGCTTCCAAACAAAATATAGACTTTATTTTATCGTATTTATGTGTATAAATTTTTGCACATATCACCTGTTATTTCATATTTAATATCCCAAAAATCTCTGTATTTTTTTAACACTTTTTCGGTTTTAATATAGAAAAAAGTTGTATGATAAAGCCCGATTAAGCTCAATTTTTGATATAACTAAGTTTAGATGATTACATTTTTGTTCCAATTTAATTTGTCTGCCCTCAGGTGCCTCCCCAGATTTTAGAACTGTTTTTAGCTTATTTAGTCTAAATAAAAAAAATGAAATTTTATTTAAAGTACCATTTTCTTTTTATCAAGGACAGCAGAATTTAAGTTAGTCACATAAATATATACTTTCGCACTATTATGCAACGGCAGCAAGATTTAAAATTTAACGAAAATGAGAATTTGCACTCTAAAAACGACGTTTTCAAAAATGAGTAAAAAATACTCAAATCTGAGTATGCCGCATCGTCAAAATGGCTCCGAAACAAAATTACTCAAGTTTGAAACATGTATATACTCATTTCTGAAAACATGCACACACTTAATAATGAAACATCATGTGCTCATTTTTGAGTATGCCAATGTTTCAAAAATGAGTATGAACTGACCACTATGTGCTCATTTTTGAGTATGTCCATGTTTCAAAAATGAGTATGAACTGACCTCTATGTGCTCATTTTTGAGTATGTCCATGTTTCAAAAATGAGTATGAACTGACCTCTATGTGCTCATTTTTGAGTATGTCCATGTTTCAAAAATGAGTATGAACTGATCTGTATGTGCTCATTTTTGAGTATGTCCATGTTTCAAAAATGAGTATGAACTGATCTGTATGTGCTCATTTTTGAGTACGTCCATGTTTCAAAAATGAGTATGAACTGACCTCCATGTGCTCATTTTTGAGTACGTCCATGTTTCAAAAATGAGTATGAACTGACCTCCATGTGCTCATTTTTGAGTACGTCCATGTTTCAAAAATGAGTATGAACTGATCTGTATGTGCTCATTTTTGAGCATGTCTATGTTTCAAAAATGAGTATGAACTGACCTCCATGTGCTCATTTTTGAGTACGTCCATGTTTCAAAAATGAGTATGAACTGATCTGTATGTGCTCATTTTTGAGCACGCCCATGTTTCAAAAATGAGTACGAACTGACCTCTATGTGCTCATTTTTGAGCATGTCTATGTTTCAAAAATGAGTATGAACTGACCTCTATATGCTCATTTTTGAGCATGAAAATACTCAAAATTTACATGTATTTTTAGGTTTAAGGTGCATTGGCGAGATATAAAATAATTACCAATCCTGCACGCCTCCTAAGAGAAAACTGGTTCACTTAATAAAATGAGCATATATTTGAAGCCTGTAAATATATTGAAACTATTTTATAAAAAATGTATCAGTCGGTCAAAAAAAATAAATAAATAAACCGTATTAACTCTAATACAAATTATAGAAGTGAAATAAAATTGCTGTCTACTTCAATTTTAAGACTTTAAAATTTTTAATCAAGGGGTCATCTACATATTAAAATGAACAGTAACTTTATATTTTTAATATAACCCCCCCCAATTTGATAACAATCGGAAAGAAAACAACTCAATTTAGCCCAATTACAAATTTTTAAGACATTTCACAATTAGTCCAAGAGTTAGTAGACATAGGACTAATGAGTTCTCAGAGTGAAAGATTTTTCTCTTAAAAAAGTGTTTATAAAATTCGTGTTACTTATAATTCCTACCTCTAATAAATCTTCAATTGTAGAAACGTCTCTTAAAATAGTACTTCGGGTAGTTGAGTGTGTTCTTTCTAACTGCATTGTCAAATTTGGAGGTTTACATTGAAAAAATTAAAAATTTGTGGTCAAATTTGGAGGTTTACATTGAAAAAATTAAAAATTTGTGTTCACCTTATCATGTAGATGAAACCCTAAGGAAAGTTTTAATAGGTTAAATTGAAATAGACAATCCATGTTGATTGATACCAGTTTCATTTCTCTATGATATTTTTTATTCAAATTAGATTTTTTTTTTTTTTTGACCAACTGTACATAAAGCTTCAAATGCATGCTTGTTTTAATAAAAGCGCCAGTTTTTCTATAGCAAGTTGTTTAGAAAATTAGCAATTTCTCTATACCTCAGCATACACATTGGTCGTCCATCAGTTTATATGTGAAAGTTGAAAAAAATGTGATGTGTGATACAGTTTTATTGGTCCAGCAAGAATAATTTAGTAATGAGTTTTATCAATTATGTAAATCTTTAGTACTATGGTTTCTTTCATTTGTGGTTTACTTCATCAGTGCAGATGTCAGAAATACACTACACTAAATCAAACACTTATAAGTTGATGATGGAGCACAAACAGAACACAAAAACGCATCTGACGGGATGTGTTAATTTTAAAAGTTTTCATAAGAGCAATCTCATCTTTTTTCTCCAAAAAAAAAAAATATGCTCTGAAAATTTTTATTAAAATATATTTATTTTGCAGATTTCTAAAATCTAATGTTGAATTTTTTTTTTTTTTTTTTTTGTATACATATGATGTGAATGACTGATTTGCATAACAAAAATGCTTTTGAAAAATAATTTAAAAACCAGTTGTAAATTCAAATCATTTAAGTTTCAAAGAAGTCCTGAAGTCAAAGAAGTCTGAATCTTAATTTTAGAAATGTTTATTATATTTATATAAATAAATATTTAGTTTTTATTTGAAATTACACCCACATTTAAAAAATGGTTGGGTCCCTGGGACATTCAAAGAGTCCATTCACATCACTGTCCTTGCAGTCTATTCATTTTGACAGTCTTTCATATAATGTAGGATTTATCCAAATCCGCTAATGATTTCATGTAACATGTTCAAAATTTTATATTTCAGAAAAAATGTACTCATTAAATTATATCATAATTGTCTTTAATATCACTTTCACCCTAGAGATTAATTTGAAAATGCACTTCTGCATTTTACATATATTGACTGAAAATGGACCAGCACCCATTATTATAACTTGTCAGAAAAATTCAAAGTGAATATTTCCTCAAATACAATCATCAATCCTTTTGAATTGACACTTCTAAATTACTAAACTGAAAAAAAAAGAAACCAAATACAGTAGACTCTCTCAAATCCGCACAGCTTGGCACCAGAGGTTGTGTGGATTTCTGGTCATTGATTTGTTTACTTTTTTTAAAATGTAATTTGAATGTAATAATGCAATCAAAATTATAATGAATGCTTGCAATATAGTAAAATAATTAAGCAAAGTAATAAACTAAAATAATAAAAATCAAGATAATTTTTAAAATGATTAAAAGTAAAGGTCAAGTAAATGATGTACAATTAAATATCCATAATCAAGATGAGGTACATTTTCCTTGAATTATTCAAAGAAACTTTCCTCTTAAAGGTACCCAATTAATTTATATCAAAATCATGAAAAAAGGAAGTTTTGCTTCAGGTTTAGCCAGACTTAATAACAGAAAAGCTCGATTATTACATAAACATATTTGCTAAAAAGATTGTGATTACCATTGATATAAGCAAAATCTTGATTTTTTTTTTCAGAAATAAATTTATGCTTCCTTCATGAAAAACCATGAGTTCAGTCATATCGAGAATTACATATTAAAATACATACGGAATGATATAAAACTAAAATTTTTTGTCATTTTGACCCTCCATCTGAAAAAGTTTTATTGTGTACATCTGCGATTATGTGCGAATTTGAATGAGTCTACTGTACTATGAAATCATTGCTTTCTTTTGTAATATGTTTGATTTCAAACATTTTTATGGTATGTGCCAAAGCCAATTCTTGTTTATTGCTTCTGTGTTTTTTTAATAAATAGTCACAGCTAAAAGCAATGGGAAGTTAAGGCTATTCTCAACTGCTCTGCTCAACGAGCACAAAACGTTTTGACACATTTACAAATTCATTTTTTAACGGAAAGATATAAAATTGGAAAGCCTCACCATGGAAGCGATTTGGAATCGAACTGTGTTTTCCATTTTTTGATCAACCAGTTACCTATTGAGTTATAAGAGATTTTGATCACGTGATACGGCATTTTTCTCCATTTACTGACTGGATTTTCTTCTTTCGTTCGGAAGTTCAGTTCTAAATGCCAACTTTGACAGTATTTTCTGAAAGATCTATTGCGTTTACAAGAAAACGGAAAAAAACAGTTTGATCACATAGTTTCTGAATAACAACACCTGCTAGTTTCATGCGTTTGCGAACAAAAATGAATTAAAACTTATGTCAGAAAGTTGGCCCTTTGGATTTGAGAACAGTCTTAAATAATTTTTAAGCAAAGCTTCTGCTACTGACTATACATATTTTTTATAAATTTTCTAATTGAGCAGTTTATGATATTTGCTTAAAAATCACTCAATTGTAAACTTAAAATTACACGAGGCTCTAACTTTTATACATGAAAAGAGCCTTTCTTTTTTCAAAAAGATTACTACACGTTCTTCTGCTATACCTTAAAGTTACTAGAAACTCATTATGCCCATTATAATTAATAAACATAAAAATAAAACTAAAGTAATATCAAAATTGTTTATTTTAAATCTAACAAGTATTTTTACAATCGATAAAACACAAAGCATCAGTACAAAAATAGAAACTTAATCTCTCTCTCTATATATATGTAAAACAGTTAGTACAAAATTGCCAAGTGCTTTAAATACTACAAAACTCAAAATATAGCAGAAAGTATTGAAACCAAATTATTTGTTATGACATTTATTCATTACAGGTCAAATTCAAATCTATTATTATTTGATTTTTTACTTTTGTTCTTATTCAGTCAGGTGCTTTCGATGGCTATTCCCTGTCTTCTTGGGGGCTGTTATATTCCTTGCAGGCGTGGCGTATGTCTGCTTTCCCCCCTTTCTCGTTTGTGGGCTTCTCTGTCCGGTAAGCATGCAGTACCACCTTCCGTCCAATCTGTAATGTTCGGTTTCATTTACTGTATTTCCAAAATTACAGTGGAACGGAAGGCGGTACTGTATGTCCACTAGAGAGAGAAGCACATAAGCCAGAAATGAGGGAAAGAAGATACATTCATCCCGGTGAGAGATATATCAGCCCTCAAGAAGAGTGGGAATAGTGATTGAAAGTTTGAGGCTGAATAACAATTCAAGTTTAAATAAAATGATAAACATAAAAAGTAAACAATTTATTGCAGAGTAGTTTTGTATTAGTCTCATATGCTACCATTATCTCTGACTAATGTGGATTCTAGCAAAAAGCTACTAAATTGTTTCAGGAGATAAAAGTTGCAAGATAACATTCAAAATTTTGAAAGTAAATTAAAGAATCTTAATTAAAAAAACATTAAACTTGACTTTGGAGTTGGGAGGGAGATCCATCAACATAAAAATCTGGCTTACAGGCAATGTAATATGATTATATATACATAAACTCGTGTGGAAATTAAAACCGTTAATTATCATAAACAATTTATGATTAAATATGGTTCCATCGGCAAAAGGGAAACGAGTCAGAGATTCATTCGGCCCCAGGTCAGATTTTAGGAAATTTTTTTATGTAATGAGGGGCTTACCACAGCAGGGAGACGAGACAGTTTTGTTTGGTTTGAGGTTAGTTTTTCGCTAGAGGTTCTGGGGCCCCACTAGCCAGCGAAGCCAGCTAGTCCTTTTTTATATGGATCTTTTGTTCAATAATAACCTATTAAAACACAGATGCAGGTAAAAATTCAGACAAATATACATGCACATTGCCATACAATCATACTTTTGAATACGAAACTGTTACAAAGCTGCCAAAACTTTGTATTTACCTAATATATAGCTGGATCCCCTTCAATTAGTTTTAGATAAATGCCTGCTAACTTCTTAACCTAATCTCCTTAATATAAATCTTTTTTATAAAGTTATACGTAGAGAGATAAGCAGAACACCTAAGTGAAGGAAGTGGTTCAGATGTATTTGCAGTAAAAGAGCAGACACATTCAGCATTATCTGGGCAGGTATAATATCAGATACATTATTAGCTATGGTAAAACATCACATGTTTCTATTTCCAAACCGGAAAGAACGCTTTTGGGATTTGAAATGGTGTCAAAATTTATGTCTAAACCAGAAAATTTTCAAATAGACCAAGATGGTCATTGAAACGAAAAGATGCTGGAATTTTATTATAATGTTATTGCTATTGTTGAACCTTTCAACAATGTAAAACTTTCTTTGTTGATTCCTTTACCTAAAAAAGTGCATTGATACAAGAGAGTTGAGAAAAGACTGTGAAAGCAGAGACATTAAGAAAAGTATATGAAGTATGGCAAATAGATAAATAAAATGGACAAGATTAGAGTTTGCTGCCCATAGAAAAAACAGCTGGATGCAACCATAATAATATTTACATAAAATGCAAAAGTCTTTTCAAAATTTTCCTTTTAAATGTTATATTTTAATTACACAACAGTTTAAGTTAGATTTTTTTGCCAAATTTAACAACTTTGGACAATACATTCTATGGTTATTATTTCAAATTATGAAAAATAATGAAAGCCAATCAGCTATTAAAATAGGTGTTTTACTGCTGCTTTGTATTGTACAATATAAAAAATCCCTTACCACAAAACATATGATACAACCCCATACAAATTAACAAATTTTTGGCCAACTAGAAACATAAAACTGACTGTACTACAAATATAAAGAAAACAATTAGTACTAAATTTTACCTCACCACTGATCCATAAAACTATTTCAATTAAATACTGAAGATTTACAACAATAGTTTCCTGATATTCATAATTTTAACAAAAAGAACAAAACAAAAGAAAACTAAATATAAATTTATTTAAAAAACAAGCAATCTTTTAAATTATTTCAAATTTTTCATTTGTACAGCATGGATTATACCGCAGTGTAACATACACTGATTTGTCATTTAAATCATATGAGTTTCTTATATGCAATGGAACATAGTTAAATAAATCTTTTATGTTTATTAGATTAACAGCACCAGTAGAACTTACAACATATCAGTGAAAATGGCTGTCAAAACCTAAAAACTCAAACAAATCACAAATTAAAAATGCATTATTATTAAGGACAAACATTTTTTTTTTATTTTACCAAAAATAGGTAACTCATCAATGCAAGAAACAAACACAACCATATTTTTTTAATATGTTGTGCCATTATAACGAAAACCATTACACTGCATTACTTCCGAATTGTCACTCAAACCGTTTACTTCAAGTTTCAAATTATGTTCCTTTTAACTATGCATTTTTCCATATGTTGTTTCCAACACATTTGATATTGCATTGCATTTAAAATATTTCTCATGTAAAGTATGTGCAATTTATAACTGATGGCGTATGGCTACTGTTTTAGCAACATTTACAAAATTTTTGCTAGCTGATGCACATCTTTTTGAAGGATAATGTTTGCTTACATATCGCATGCTCCAATACATAACTGGAGGCCCTAGCTGCCTTATGATCCTAGGATAGTGTACTGCAAAATGCATTTTTGGTGATAAATGTTTATCTGGAAAAAGCTCTAAAAAAAGTTTGTGATGATCTGCTATATTTTCTGCTAATTTAAAAGTTTCAGGTAATGTCTGGAGCCATAATAGTATCAATTAATTTCAACATAAGATTAAATAACTGCCAAAATTCGTTATCTTCAGAAATTTTGTCACCAATTAATAAGGGTATGTTTCGAATCAAGGTCCACATTTGAGATGCACTTTGCCCATTAGAACCATCAAGATTTAAAAGTTTTTCTCTGTTTATTGACACTGGTTTAGAACTTGATTCATATTTACCATAATTAAAATTTATTATCCTATCATTTAAAAGACTAAGTGGAAATTTTGGCTTTAAAAACAAACTGATGTACTATTAAGAAGGTTTCACTAGCACACCAACCTTCAAAAAGATCGTGCATTACATCTACAATCAAATTATTTGTCACATGCCAATAACTTAAATCATTTAGGCAGCAAGGAGTTTTAACACCACATTCTGATACTGTTATGTCACCAGAAGACACTTTATTAACATGCATGTCATGCTCAGTTTTATTACGTAGTAAACTAATATCTTCCTTTATATTTTTATACAAAATATATTTTTTTGCTAGACAAAATCTACAACAAAAAATAGCAGTAAAGCTCTCAACAAACCCCAGCAGTTTATTCAACCCTAAATTATCACCTACCACTTGCCAAATTACAACTTTGTATATATTTCCCTGAAATTCTATACCTTCATCTGAAAGCTTTTTCAAATCATGAACAAGTCTATCTAGTATTGTCCGATAACCATATTTTTCGACATCAAGAGAATAGTGTATGTTAGTTATAAATATTGAATCTAACAAAGATTGAAGGTGCACAGGCAAATCTTTAATTTTAAAATATACGAATCCCAATTTATGTACACCGGTATGTGACCCCAATGGATTTTGTAAGCTCCACATCATCTATATACAACTCGATTACTATTGTATCCACAGAGCTTAAAATTGCATTGGAATAATAATAAAATCCATCTTGGATACTACAAAGGGTTGCATTTCTAAGACTTTTGTTTTGTTTGTATGTTTTGAAAATATGCAAAAATCCATCAATAGAAATAATTTTTTTCATTGTGTCTACTATACTTATGTATTGGCATGTGTCATTTTTAAGAATTTGGTGAGGTAGCCATCTATAAACTTTTGTTCATATCGTGTACCTAAAGCAATCTCCTTTGGCTCAACATAGCGACCACTTGCTTTAATGGCATTGACTATTTTATGTTTTGAATAAAATGTAGACAATGAAGAAGCAGCAAAATCAAATGTTGCCATCAGTGATTTTGTGTTTTTTTCACATTTCATTCCATTTTCAGTTAAAAAATTCACTGTTTCTGATTTTAAATAATTTACGGTATTGTACAGAAAAGATGAAGTACTATTGATAGATGAGATAATACTAGAACAGTAGTACACTGCTTTTGCTACATGTTTCACTGCAATATTGCAAAATATCCTTTTGAAATTGTTCATGTTTACATATTTCTGAATCACCCAAAAAATTGATTTGAAAATATCAATTTGAGGGTAAATCATCAGAAGACAAATCACCATCTTTACTATTTATCGGCTGATTTGAAAAATTACGACTTTCTGAAATGTCTATTTCTACGTCACTAGCATGAAATCTTTTCAGATGTCTCTCATAGTTAAACAACTTCATAAATGCTTGTCTACAGCTTTCATCATAACACACATACCGCTTAAGTATACATGTCTTATGATAATTTCGAATGTGACGGCAAAGATCATGTGGATTTTGAAATTTTTTTTTGCAAAGTGAGCAAAACATGGCTGCAAATTTTTAAATACAAATTGTAGCTGATAAAATATAAGAAAAAAACAGAATTTAAATGTTCTTTTAATTCAGTCTAAAAACAAGTGCAGAAATATTAAAGTCCCTCTCCCAACTCCCTATGAGAATATTTATTTCTCAAATGACAATTTACATTAAGATTAAAATATTATATTAATAGTCCTTTTTAGTTCACTGATATAGGATGTCACTTCATTTTGTTTTTTGTGCATCACATTTAGTATAAAACAGGCATTGAGAAAGTTTCATACATTACTACAGTAAGGAGATGAAAGGCTTTCCTACACCAGCCCCAAACAAATGACTATCTCAAATGAAATAAAATTTACATTAGATTAAAATATTATGACATTCAGTTGATATCTATAATAATAAAAAAAGGATAACTAGGATGAAAAGTTTCATACTGGTACAATGCAAAGTAAAAATATGATATTTACACACTTAAAAAAATCCGTTCTTTCAGTTCTCTGATACAAGATGCCATTTCATTTTGTGCATCACATTTATAAAAACAGACATTTAGAAAATTCCATACATTACTACAGTAAGGAGAAAATTCCAAGTTTAAAATATGTTATCTTAAAGCATAAATCAACTGCTTTTAACATACTACTTGTTTTTATACAATGGTTTTCAAAAATTAATGTTTGTACAGGGTTTAACTTCCCAATAGCTAATACAAGCGGTTGTTTACAGTCTCCACCCAATAGTCTGTCTTCTTTCATAAACTTTTCGATGCCTTGGCACTACCTATAAACAAAAGAAAAACATTTTAAAAATAAGTGCAATAATTTCTTGATTGTTGTCACCCTGTGAACAATTTACAAAAGCAGCATGATTTAGGGCACTTCAGAAATATATACAGATTGTAAGAACTTTGTGTCGTGTAATGAACTCTTTTTGTGAGCTCCTGTAAGTACTGTATCCCATGCATAAATACTACACACTTAATTTTCAATAGCAATCTTGCTGCAATAATCCAATAGCATATATCTTTCACAAGATTTGGATGTAAATACAGAATTATCAGCACTTACAAACTAAATTCAAAAATAAATAAATAATGAGAAGTGTTACATTTTTGTGGGGTAACATTTATGTAGTAATTTTAGAATTCATTACAAAATATTTTTTTAATTGAATAGTTTTAAAAACAAAAACGTGATAATTATCCTACTGTTGTTATCATATAAACCTCACAAAAATACAATACTTGATATTTATAATAATACAACTAATATTTTAATGTAAATCAACAATCACAAGAGTTATTGGCAGACCCATAACCAGGATTTTCCTTCGGAGGGGGCTCAATCTTGGAATTTTTTCTGATATGATAGCAATAATTTGCACACTTTAAAGTGTGAATAAAAAAATAAACAAGGCTTAAACTAAGGTGTATTCCTCCTTATAGTATACTTGATACCCATGTCAAAAATTCTATTTTTTTTTTTTTTTTTAAGTGAAATTTTATTTTATGATCAAAAAGACAGAAAACGTACTGGTGACTATTTTTATATTCTATTCGTATCACTATTTTAAAAGATAAAACTTTTTAGTACATTTCACTTGCACACATTGTCAAAGTACACTATGTGACATTGAACATGCAACACCAAGAAGTAGGAGAGGACAGATATTTATTCAAATTTCAGGATAGATGCATGTGATAGAGTTATTTAAACGATATGAAATGCGCAGCTCTCCAGTGCATGTTGAATAAGATATAACGGAAGGAACCTGCAAAATGGGCAGTATTCGTAGCTTTACTTCTGCTAGGGAAAGCATCGTAGAAATTTTGTTCTTGTCTCCCAGGACGCGTGTATTAGCAGAGAATGCCAGGCCACTGTCAACGGAGACATTTACAGCAGACAGACGATTTTACGAAGGGCATGGTGATTGGACTGAGACGGACAGGTTGGTCCATATGTCATATTCGCAGCTGAGACACATCTGTATGCATCCACAGTGCACCGCTGTGGCGAAGGTGGTTGGAACGAGGAAATGTGGAAAGTTTGAAGGGTGCTAGTGCAGCCAGAGTGACGTCAGCACATGTGGATAGACGCTTCCCCCGAAAAGCAGTAGTGAACCCGCAAGCCACCTCTACCTCCACTTTGCAGTGTGTTCAAGACACCCTGAATGTTCCCATATCGACCAGAACCATTGTAGTACTCTCATTGACTCTGTACCTAGACGTGTTGCTTCGTGTATCGTTATCCACGGTGGTCCTACATCCTACTGAGCTGATGCTATTCTCGCTTTGTATTATGGCTATATTTTCGAAATATTGTTCAATTCAACTACTGTCCGTTGCTGTCTCTCTCTGTTTGTCGAGTTTCATCATTTTCTGGCCACTCTTTCCTGGTGTTGCATTTTCAATGTCAGGTAGTGTATATGTGAAAATATTTTGGTTTGAGAAAGTGGTGCAAGACAGAATTAAAAATTAGTTACCAGCGGATATTTTATTATCAATAGAGATCTATCATCATTATATCTATCATAATTAGAGAAAGATTTTTTAAACTTTCGGGGGTGCTTCAGCCATCTCTCTGGCTATGTGATTATGTAAATTATACAATAGAAGGATACATACAGACAGAAATTGGATGAAATGATCAAGAGACTGGGTCCCAGTGGGTTTTATTATTATGTGCTTAGAATTTTTGGAACCAGATTTTCTAAATACTCCTTGGTAAAGTAACATTGGGAGTAAAATTAATGCACAAAAAATTTCTGAAAGAGGAAAAAACTTTGTAAATACCAAACTTTAGATTTCTCTGAAATCATAATCTTAAAAATAACACCTACTAGCTGAACTGCCATTGCCCAGGCATATGATAACATTAAATAAACCTCAAAATTATGATTTTATATATTTGACTCTATTTTGTCTGAATTTATATTTTTAAATGAAAAAATTCTTGAAAAAATATTTATTTTTAGTGATAAAACTACTTTTAAGAAGACATTTTTTCACTTGGTTTATTTCACTAGTTCTTGTCTGAATTGTTTAAGATATTCTGTAGTTATAATATAAATATGAGAGTTATAGATCCCATAACAAAAATTCGAAAACAAAAATACTGATATCTAGTTGATAAAGAAATGTGTGTTTTTTTTTCACATCAGCTCCATCCGTACAAAACTGTGAAAAAACACAAAGTAAAATGCATGTTTGGATCTTCCTTTCATCCTAATGCACAATCTGATACTAGGCATGCATTACTGGTTGACGCAGAATAAGAGATGAGGTTTTGATGAGAGTTCATTATCATTTTTAATTAATATCTTGACTAATTAACAAAAAATTGAAAATTCTCTGGTGCATCAGAAAAGGTCTTGGCATGGTTCCAAGTTACAAAATGTGCCAGGACTGAAAATATTTTTGATTCCCCCTTTCCCCCAGCTGAAGTTGAAAGGCTAAAGTATATAAAATTTAAGAATGTGTGCAAATACGTAATATTAAAAAAAATTCATCTTGATACTGCTCTAGGGAATTTTTAAAAGACAAATATGTCATGTCCTGGTGACAGCCCACGGAAGACTTGCACCCATGAGCCTTGGACTACCCTCACTCAAATTTTCAGCCTTGATGTACAGTTCGTAATTTTTTTCTAGTCATAGCGCACAGAGCAAAACTTTGTTTCATTAGAATAAGATATGGGTCAATAAGAAAAAAAATGGTTCATTTTAGGAGGGGTTGGCACGGTTGAAACCGTTTCTTTTTTTTTTTTTTTTTTTTTTTTTTTTTGGTCAAAAAAATCATTTGGTATTTTTAGAACAAATTTAATATAACATTTTTTCTTTTTTGTAATTTAAGTGCTTTTAATTATTAATAGAAGTAATTTCTACTTTTAACACTTCATTTCAGCAGACAACATGAGACATAACGAGTCTAGATCATGTTTCCATGCATGTGAAAGGAAAAATAGCATGTGCTGATGAACATGTCTTGTCTGGTACTCTAAAAGTTTATCTTAAAACATACAAAATTAGAAAAGATAAAATAGATAATAGTCCAGGCAATAGGGAATTTTACCTAGCAAAACTAATGGTAGTTCTGGAAATAGGCTTACTTATGTTTTTTGGGTCGCTGAATCCGAATTTGTAACTACCCACCAAAATTTCCCCCGGCAACACCCCCAAATTTTGGTTAAAAGCCCCCCAAAAAAGTTTATTAAAAAATCAATTTTTTTATTGTTTTAGGGAAAAAGTATCTAGAAATTCAGAAAGTAGACAAAATTTGCAACAAATTAGATATATGACATTATGACTTAGGATGAAGGGGAAGGGGGGATCTACCTCGGAACATGCGCCGCGGTGCTGCGTGGACTAAGTTGCACAATTCCACTTAACCACTCACACGTTTACATTCGCCCTCCCATGTCCCCTACGAACTTTCTCTATAAGGTTTACTTTAAGTTTGTTGGGTCGCTGAATCCGAATTTTTAACTTACCCCCAAAATCCCCCACCGAAAACCCCCCAAAATAGTTGTTTTTAACTTTAATTTCTTATTTTTTTAGTGGAAAAGCATTACGAAATTCAGAAACTAGACAAAATTTGCAACAAATAGGATATATGACATTATGACGTAGGATAAACAGGGAGAGAGGGGGCTGCCTCGGAACATTCCCCGCGCGCTTTTCTCAAAAACCAAATTTTTTCAAAAAAAACAATTTTTTGGGAGGTTGCCGGGTGAAATTTTGGTGGAAAGTTACAAATTCGGATTCAGCGACCCAAAAACCATAAGTTGAGTCGAAATCCATAACTAGTATTAATTTTGCCAGGTAAAATCCCTATTGCCTGGACGTAATAACTTAGTGCATGTAGCGCCGCAGTGCATGTTCAGAGGCAGCACTCCTTCTCCCCGTTCATCCTACGTCATAATGTCATATATCCTTTTTGTTGCAAATTTTGTCTAGTTTCTGAATTTCGTTATGCTTTTCACCTAAAACAATAAGAAATTTAAGTTAAAAACAACTATTTGGGGTGGAAGTTAAAAATTCGGATTCAACAACCCAAAAAACTTATTTTTAAGTAAACCTTTTAGAGAAAGTTCGGAGGGGAGATGGGAGGGCAAATGTAAACGTGTGAGTGGTTAAGTGGAATTGCGCAACATAGTCCACGCAACACCGCGCGTATGTTCCGAGGCAGATCCCCCCTTCCCCTTCATCCTAAGTCATAATGTCATATATCTAATTTGTTGCAAATTTTGTCTACTTTCTGAATTTCTAGATACTTTTTCCCTAAAACAATTTTTTTAATAAAAACCTTTTTTGAGGGGCATTTTACCAAAATTTGGGAAGGGGGGGTTGCCGGGCGTAGCTCATAGGGGGCAGAGCCCCCTAGTATCTTAAAACATACAAAATTAGAAAAGATAAAATAGATAAATAATTTTCAATATTTAGCATAAAATATTTTCATTTAAAAAATGCAGATTATTAAGAGCTGTTAATAACAAAATACAATGATCTTTAAGATTTTGTCAAGTTGTGAAAGAACATTTTCTTGATTGGGGGAGATTATTCTTAAAGAATTTTAAAAACTAACTTAAGATATGAAGTTGAATAATACAGATTGCAAAAATTGAGTGCTAGTTACAGTATTTCAATAATGCCAACCAATCTTTTTTGTTACTTGCTGAATCTAACGGTAAAATTTTTTAACTTGGACACTTGGAGTATCATCAGAAAACAAAATAACCAGAAGTATTTGTATATTTAAAACAAATAATAATAACTACAGAACATTATATTTTCATGAAAAAGCATCAAATATTTATGGATTATTATATTATTAATCAAAAGATTCTTCATGCGATTTTCAAGGTATCAATGTTTCACTATGTAGAACAGTTTACTCTTTGAATATACAACATAGCGTTACTAATAGATAATGTTTAAATTAGAAATTTATTTCAATTTTCTACTTAATTGACTACTATTTACTTTTAATATTTTCAAGTGAAGTTATATTTCTTATAGATACAATATCCAACAATGTTTATTTTATCAACAGATATGTAGTTGTATGCAATAGCAAATTATATATAAATCTGGGTTTTTTACAAAACAGTTTTTTGCCACCCCTGATTTTAGGACCCTTCACAGAATTCCATTTCCTAAAATGAATCCTTCACAGAATTATATTTCACAAAAAGAACCATTCACAGAATTGTATTTTTTACACAAGGACAACATCATAAAATTTGCTTTATTTTCTATTCTATTAAAACGGCCCTTTCACATGTATTTAAATTTTTAACTGTGTATGTTGAACAAGACATTCATACTTTTTGTGGAAGATTCATATATAGAAATGTAAATGAGTCTGTAGGTAGAAAATGCACCCCCTCCCCCCACCCCCCCAAAAAAGGATCATTTTTTTATTATGCTACTTTTATTTTCACAAGTATTAGGGGACAAAAAATCGCAAAATTTCACAAAAACACCCTGTCAAAAATGTTAATAGAACAGTTAAATTTATTTTAGTAAAAGTAATGAATTTACTATAGAATATACATTTAGAAATTTACTATACATGCACATAAATATTTACTGCATACTTTCATTGCAGGGTTCAGCTGTACTCATATCTAATTCAAGCCAATTTGCAAATTCCTTAGCTGCGGACCTTCCGCAATGCCTACCTTGTAAGATAATGGAATTTGAAACTATTCCAAATTCTGAACAAAAGCTGTCGCCTTTCCTTTCATCAAAAATTAATTTGAATTCAGAATCAATCTATAAAAAAATTAATATACAATAAGAGATGGAATTATAATATTAAATACAATTATATTAATAGCTATGACAATAAAAAGATAAAGCAAAAATTTTAAGCTTTTCATTATGATTGTCACACTACATGTAAGGATAAACCAAATCTCCTGAATTTCAAAGCATTTTCAAAATGTTAGGAACTTAAAAAGCATCCTACCTTTATGAATTGCTAACTTGTGCAAAACTGATGTTAACCTTGAGAGATCTAGGTAAACTGTAACTTGTATGCAGGGGTGATTCTGAGTAAAAATAAATCTTTTGAAATTCACAGCAAATTATCTCAATGGTTACAATAGAGGGCGGGGGATCCTACTCTGGGGCTAATTATGCGATCCATTGACGAAAATCGCATGTTATATGCAATTCTTTGACAAAATTTGCATTTTACATGCGATTTTTTGATAAAATTCGTATTTTCTCCGGCAATCTTTTGCTTAAATTCGATTTTTTTTGCAATCCTTTGACTAAATTCAGGCTTTTTTTTGTCACGCTTTGATGAAATTCAGGCTTTCTTCCATCATCCATTGATGAAATTCAAGCTTTTTTCCATCATCATTTGATGAACTTCAGGCTTTTATCCATCATCCTCTGATGAAATTCAGGTATTTTATACAGTCCTTTGACAAAATTAGTGTTTTTTTGTAATCCTTTGATGATATTAGCATTTTTGTGTGATCCTTTTACAAAATTTGAGTTCTTTTTCAGCGATCTCTTGATGAAAAGCACGTTTTTTCCACGCGATACTTTGACGAAATTCACGTTTTCCCCTGTGATCCTTTGACGGAATTTTCATTTTTCACTGCAATGCTTTGACAAAATGAGCACTTTCCCCATGATGTATTGATAAAATGGATTTTTTTGGTTCCCATTTGTCAAAATTTAGGATTTTTTTATGTCTGAATTTTCAGACGGATGGCCGATATTTTAAAACTTTCATAACCGAAGATTTAAATTTTCGAAAAATTTAGAACAGAATCACCCGTGATTGTATGTTTTTATTTTTATTTATTTATTTTATTTTGCTAATTTATAGGGATGCACCGAATAGTGATTTTGGCCGAATGTCGAATATTCGGCCTACAGGCGAACCGAATTACCGAATATTCGGCTGGACAAATAATTTTTTATTTCAAAGGCATTAAAATATTAATTTAAAAAAATACATAATACTTAATACAGAAAATAACATTTGGATAAACAGGAGCTTTTTATAAGTAAACTTTATACTGAAACAAAAATCTACTTTGAGTTACTTAAGAATAGGATAGTTATAAACTTTTTTAATTAATAAAATTTTAAATTTCATGACTTCATCTGTGAATTAAAGCAAATGAATATTTTCTTAAATTCTGAAACAAACATTTTAAAATCAAAGAGAAATTGTGAAAAAAATTGGAAGAAAAACTTCACAGGGTCATATATACTCTTTATTTGTCCGGAAGCGACTAAAGTAAAAATAAATAATACAATCTATACAAATGATGGCAACTCAGCAAGGAAAATTTTAAATGGCATCCTAGATTAGTCTCTGAAATTTGCGATCCTAAAATCTTTCAACAAACTTTTAATAAAGATAATGTGGTCAAGAAAATCTTTTTTTTTTAAACATTAATTTACTAATTTTCTTAACTTTAATTTTACAAACAGCAAATAATGTAAAATTATTATTTTTTTTATTTAAATATAATTCTATTTATTTAATTGTTCTGGATATCATTATAAGTCGACAGTTAAAATTAGAAGTTGTGCAAGGTTTTTTTCAGTATTCGGTGCGCCAATATTCGGTGAGATGTCCGAATACCGAATATTCGGTGCATCCCTATCACTACTAATTTACTTACTGTACAATAAAGTGTCGTGTAATGTTTGCATCTTATAATACAGGGTATATACAATGATCCGTTTATATGTTTAAGTTAATAAGATAACAGATACTGTATGAACATTACTGAAATTGCATTTTTTAGCAATGTCTACATGGGGTGTCCATTACTGGAAATTGACTAATTAAGTGTTCCAGTAATGGACCTAAAAAATAAATGATAATAAACCTAAAAAATAAATGAAATTTTGTAAATGGCCATTAGTATATTCATAAAATTTAAAGTTTTCTATTACTATAAGTTATCTATTACTATAAATCAACCATCTTGTGCGAGTTTTAATGCATAAGCTAAAACCTTTTACAATGTTCAAATGCACAAATACGTACAATACCATGACACAAAAAACCACATACGGCCGTTTCAAAGAGTATTCTTGAATCCCCTTTCTCAGTGTGATAAAAAAAAATATTAAAAGATTAAAATGAGGTCAAAGAATCCCTCGGTTATAGACCCTGGCTATTTTTGTGATTCACCCCCGCGCCCCTCGCACTGAAGAAGGAGATCCAAGAATCCTTGGAACGGCCGTATGTAGTTTTTTGTGTCATGGTACTGTATGTGTTTCAGCGTTCGAAATCCTTGGTGGTCCGCTGGTCCGAGATCACTAAAAATTCAATCGGACCACTAATTTAAAAAATTTAGTGGTCCGAAGGACCAGTAACTAACAGTAACTTTTCCCCCTCTTTGACAGGTAAACGTAAATTTTCCCATCCCTGAGAAAACTGCAACCAAACATTACAATAAGCATAAAATTTGCATAAATACTTAGTCAGTTAAAATAAATAGACGGAAATAAAAAACATAATAATTTCAGTTTTTGTTTATGTACTATTTATTTAATTTTTAGCAAATTATAATTTTACATTTTATTATGCCGAAAATTTTGGGTAACTGAAAGGAAGTTTGGTTTATATTCTCGGCGGAGGAGAGGGGTGGGGGGTGTCACTCAAAGGGTTAAGGTACTTATATAATTTTATGTAGCAGTCCAGTAACGATGTCTGCAGACCAGTAAACTCTGATGTTTACTGGTCCTTGGGATCAGTGATTTTTTTAAATCAATTCTACCGCTGAAAATAGTCAGGGTTGCAAAATCGCTAAAAAAAATGTCGGTCATAACAAAAAAGATGACAGACGATCAAGGGAGAATATGCAAGGGATATTCAAAAACTCATTCAATTTCATTATAAAAATTAATATAAGGTTAACAGATAATATTAAAAATTCAAAACAATATTCTTGTATTTAATAACATTTGTTATAATACTTGTCCCCAAGCAGCATTAGCGATAAATACAAAATATTATTTTGTCTTCAAAAGCATCGGTAAATTAGAAAAATTTTGGTTAAAAAAAAAAAATAAAATAAAAAAATAAAGATCTATTCAATCTATCTTTTAACATGCTTTTACAAACAAAATACCAAAGTTCTCCAAATGTTATTTTATGAAAAAAGAGAGAGCGAGAGAGATGGGGGAGGGGGAAGAGAAATTTGTAAAAAGCAAATAGTATAAAATTTTGTAATGATAATGATTCTGAGATTCATATAAATATTAAAATTGATCTAAGTCCAATCAAAAACAATGATATTTTCAAAACAAAATACCAACATTTTCCAAACGTTATTTCTAAAAAAAGAGAGGGGAAAGGGAATTTGTAAAAAGCAAATAGTAAAAAAATCAGGGTTGTCTCGGTTTTAACCATGGTGGTTTTAACCAGCGGTTTAAACCGGTTTTAACCGTCCTGGTCAAAATCAATTTTGACCATTTTGACCACTGAAATTGACTATTCAATTTATTTACTACTAATCAAATATATTTTACTAGCATATGTTAAAAACAAAGTTAACATTTGTTAAAAATGTCATAATATAAGTAACATAACACCAGCAAATACCAAATTTAAAAAAGCCATAACATAAATTACAACACCAAGATACAACACAAATGTTTTAATTATTTTTTATACACAAGCTCTTTTATCGAGACTGTATCATTTTAGAATAAGTTTCAAGATCTTTTTCTTTTAGCAATCTTAACCATTCGTCGCATGCATCAGATATAGTAGCATCTTCTTTTTTAAGTTTATCTAAAGCAAGGGAAATAGGCTTAAGTTGATTTTATAAATGTTTTACTTCTTTGTATACGTTGTTAATGATTTTAACAATGTTATCAATATTATCTTCATGCTCATCTGCAATTTTTCATTTCAATAACATGCTTCATTATTGAATTAACTTTGTTTGTGTTTGTAATATCTTGTCCTACAAGATTCAAGTAATGTGCAGCACCAGACTTAGATAAAATGCAAAACTGTCTGTTTTTTTAAATATAATTTCCTATTGTATACAGATGCATATCTGTTGATAAAATAAACATTTTTGGCTATTATGTAAGTAATATAACTTCAGAAAATATTTAAATTAAATAATTACAATCAATTATATAGAAAATTGAAATCATTTCTAATTTAAACATTATTAGTAACACCTATGTCTTATGTTCAAAGTAAACTGCTCTACGCAGTGAAACATTGATACCTTGCAAATCGTATGAAGAATCCTTTGATTAATAATATAATAATCAATCAATAAACATTTGATGCAATTTCATGAATATAATATATTATTCTGTGGTTGTTATTATTATTATTTTTTTTTAATATCCAAATACTTCTGGTTATTTTGTTTTCTGAGTGATAACTCCCAGTGTCCAAGTCAACATTTTTGGCCATTAGATTCAGCAACTAACAGAAAAGATTGATTGGTATTACTGAAATGCTATAAATAGCATTCAATTTTTGCAAGCTGTGTTGTTCAATTTGATATCTTAAGCTACTCTTTTAAATTCTTTAAGGATAATCTTCCCCAATCCCAATCCAGAAAATTTTCTTTTACAAGGCTGTTCTCAAATCCAAAAAGGCAACTTCCTGACATAAGTTTTAATTTATTTTTGTGCGAAAATGATCAAAACTAGCTGGTGTTGTTGTTCAGAAACTATGTAATTGAGCTGTTTTTCCATTTTTTTGCTAACTCAATAGATCTTTCAAAAAATAGTCAAAGTGGGCGTTTTGAACTGAATTTCTTCGCAAAGGGAGAAAAAGCTCTCAAGAGCAGGCGAAAAACGGGTTTGTCACGTGATCGAATTTGCTGATAACTCAATAGGTAATCGATTGATCAAAAGATGGAAAAAACAGTTCAATTCCAAATCGCTTCTGTGGCCAGGCTTTCCAATTTTATACCTTTCCGTTAAAAAATGAATTTGTAAATATGTCAAAACGTTTTGCGCTTGTTGAGCAGAGCAGTTAAGAACAGCCTTAACCAAAATCTTAAAGATCATTGTATTTTGTTATTAACTGCTGTAAATAATCTGCATTTTTAAAATGAAAATATTTTATGCTAAATATTGAATAATATTTATCTATTTTATCTTTTCTAATTTCACATGTTTTAAGGAAAATCTTTAGAGTACCAGATATGTTCATCAGCACATGCTAATTTTCCTTCTACATGCATAGAAACATGACCTAGGCTCATTATGTCTCATGTTGACTGCTGAGATGAAGTGTTAAAAGTAGAAATTACTTCTATCTATAATTTAAAACAATTAAATTACAAACAAGAGAAAATATTATATTAGACTTTTTCTAAAAAAACCAAATGGTTTTTTTGACAAAAAAACCAATTGGTTTAAACCGTGGTTTAAACCATGGTTAAAACCACTTGGTTTAAACCGTGCCAACCCTGTTTCTACCTCTTCTTTAGCATCAGCTGCTAGTTTTAAACAATACTGGGCAGATTTCTTAGATGCTCCTGTATCAACAGCTGAAAGGAAGAACGATTTTTTTTCCCTGTTGATACACTATTAACAATGATAGGGCAATTATGGATCTAGCTTTCTTATTGTATTGCATAAGCATATTTTACTAATGAGCCTCCTTAACTTATCAGTGTATTATTTTTTTAACTGCCTATTACTTTTATTACTTATTAAGTTACTTTTAATTGCAAAGAAAAAATAATTATTAAAATTAAGACCATTTTTAACAGTTTTGACCATTTCTGACCACTTCTGACCAATTTTGGACGGTTAAAACCACTTTTATCCAGTGTCCTGGTCAAAATCAATTTTGACCCTGAAAAAAATAAAAAAAAATTGTGCATGCATGTGGCAGTAAGTAAAAAATACTGCATGTATGAGCACTGCATGCCCATAAAGCAAAAATTCAAAACAATATTCTTGTATTTAATAACATTTGTTAATGCTTGTCCCCAAGCAGCATTAGCGATAAATACAAAATATTATTTTGTCTTCAAAAACATTGGTAAATTAGAAAAATTTCGGTTAAAAAAAAAAAAAAAAATCTATTCAATATGTCTTTTAACATTCCGATGAAGCAAGTAACTTTTTTCCCTCTCTGACAGGTAAACTTAAATTTTCCCATCCCTGACAAAAACCGCAACCAAACATTACAATAAGCATAAAAACTTAGCCAGTTAAAATAAATAAACGGAAATAAAATACATAATTAATAATTTCAGTTTTTGTTAATGTACTACTTATTTAAATTTTAGCAAATTATAATTTTACAATTTATTATGCCGAAAATTTTGGGTAACTGAAAGGAAGTTTGGTTTATATTCTCGGAGGAGGAGAGGGGGGGGGGGGTCACTCAAAGTGTTAAAGGTACTTAATATAATTTTATGTAGAGGGCCAGTGATGATGTCTGCGGACCAGTAAACTCTGATGTTTACTGGTCCTTGGGACCAGTGACTTTTTTTAATCATTTCTACCGCTGTGTTTGTGCATTTGGAGATTTTAAAAGGTTTTAGCTTATCTATTTTCTATTACTACTCCATTAAAAATATTCAAATATTTCAAAAAAATTGAAGAATATATAAATTTATTAAATGAAGCCGGCTCATAGAATCTTCATTAAGATTTTCACTGAAAAACTGCATAAACTTTGAAACATTATTTTCTGTTTAATGATTGATTTGATTAAGGGTGTCAATAATAATCCAGATTATAAAACATGCAAGAGGGAGTTTTGAAAAAACAAAATAATGCTAAAAGTTTATTGGTTATTTTTTTTATAAACCAAAAACATTAAAGCGTGTCTACTACTGGCACATCTACCCTACATATTATTCAATCAGGAAGAAATTAAATACATGACAAATGCTAAAGTCAAATGTTATATGGTATTAAAATATCTTACAGAAACAACATGCATACATTTATACACTTAATAATTTCCAGTACGTATGAAAACATGTGCAACAGTACAGAATCAAATCAATTTCGAAGCTTTTTATCAGCAATTTTTTTTTTGGTGCCTAGGGATGCACCGAATATTCGGCCTACATGTGAAGTGAATACCGAATATTTGGCTCATCGAATACTTTTATATTTCAAAGTTTATAGCCATTAAAATGTTAAATTTTAAAACAATTTTAGATAATATTTAAAACAGAAACTTTTATTTTAATAAAGAGCTTTTTTCAAGTAAACTTGGTACTTTTCGGTTAGCTGGCCGGCAGTATTATGTATACATAAATATGTATACATACATATTTATATACATATATACTATGTGTGTGTATATATAAAACATATGCATAGATATATAATGTATATATACATGTATGTATGTATATATATATATATATATATATATAACACTGGCGCCCAGCTAACCGAAAAGTACCGTAAACTTTATGCTGAAAAAAATCTGTTTTGAGTTATTCAAGAAGAGGATAGTTATAAACCTTTTTTAATTAGTAAAATTTTAAATTTCACGGCTTCTTCTGAGAATTAAAACAGATGAATAAAATTTTCTTAAATTCTAAAAGAAACATTTTAAAATCAAAGAGAAATTGTGAAAATATTGTGCAGGATCATATATTATTTGTTGGTCAGGAAGAGACTAAAGTAAAAGTAAATAAATAATACAATGTATTCAAATTTTATATGGTGGCAACTTAACAAGAATAACTGTTCTACTCCCTTTGATTAAGCAAGGAAGTTTTTTAATGCATTCTACATCAGTGTCTGGAGTGGGAAATCCTTTTCAGAGATTGTAAACGTTGTTCTGAAAATCTTAGAAAGAAACAGATTATTTACGGGAAAATATTCAGAAACTTGCATCTGTACATAATTAATTCCTATGAAAATCCTTGTGATTGGTTAATTTTCTTAAATAATACTTAACAAACAGCAAATAAATAATGTAAAATCATTCTCTTTTATTTAAATATGATTCTGTTTCTAATTATTCTGAATATCTTTTTAAGTTGACTCTTAAACTTAGAAGTTGTATACGGTTTTTAATAAAATGTTTAAAAAGTTTTTTTAGCCGAATACTTCGATATTCGGCATACCGAATAGCTTGATAATCGGCCAAACCGAATATTCGGTAACATGGCCGAATACCGAATAGATACCGAATATTCGGTGCATCTCTATTTATAACATTAATATTTATTTTAATTCATTAATAAGGAAGATTAAGAACTAGAATAATTCATTATTTGGCTGAGATAAATACAAAAGAATACAGAATATTTGTGAGATTAAACTCTATGGGTACGGTTATTTTCGGAGAATAACTAAATATGAGAAAAAAATTCTCTTATTTTCATTCTATTAAACGTATTTATATAAAAATCGTAATGCACATTATTTTAAACTTCATAATATGCTATCAATATAAAAACAGAATACTGAATTTCAAATCATAAAGGGAAAATCTTGTTTGTTTCATTTACTGCTTTTAACAAATGTTGCAACTAACTTTAAGAGGGAAGGGGGCGGGGAATCTAAATAAAAATTGGATTTCATAAACGAAGTGAAAATTTAAGCGCCAAATAAACATTAAGTTGATTACGTGGGTTTCATAGTCTAACGATTGAAATTATCATTTTTATATGAAAAATAAAGCATTATATATCAAAATTAGTAGTCAAAATAACAGAAAGAACAAATGAAGACAAAAACATTAATGTTACAATCATCAAAATGCCGAATGTGAAACATCGTGTATAGCTAACCCTAATCTTAAGACAACTTACAGAAATTGTGAAAACAATAAAAATATGGGAAAAAATTTCGACAACAACAAAATGAATGAACTTACTTTCAAAATTGTCGACGAATTCTTCCAAATTCCACTGCCGAAGTCTTTCGTTAACGTGATCGTCCATTTGCAACCTTGAGTAGAGCAGCAACAACAACAACAAAAAAACCTCTACGCTTCCGCTTCTGCGATCTCACCTTACGACGGTTTTTAAATGTTCTTCCGCGGACACAATAAAAATGTAGTTCGCCACGTTTCATGTAATAAAATATTACTGACAGGAGCGCTTCATTCGAAATCATAAGAAATAGTGATTAATGTTAATAAATTGAACTACCTTGGTGAAATTTACCCCATTTAACGAATAAAAAGTAATTTTGTTTGAAACTGAGTATGGCTGGTATTTCAAAATTGAAAGCATTGGGTTTTCATATTTGAAACAAAAAGTTTCAAAATAAAATGAAAACATCGATTTACTCAGATTTGAAAGCGTCATTTTTCTCAGTGTGGTTGAAAATATTTTGTTTATAGAGGAAAATTACAATGAAGATTACATGAAGTTTTGCAAGCACGAAATGTTTAAATTTATGACCAAATTTGGACAAAAGTTGCTAGTTGTATGTAGATATCACTGGGCAAAATGATATAAAATATATTACTTGGGTTCAGATTTCGAGTGGTTACAAAATTGATCCAGCCAATTTATCCAAATTCAGATTTGGTACAATGCAAAACATAATGTAGACATTTTCCCATGATATCTTATCATTCGAATTCTTTACATAGGGTTCCTCTGTACAGAGATAAATATAAATATACAATAGAATATACGACACAGCAATTTTCATTAAAGCTGCCGAATGTTTGTCCCGTATCTTAAACTTTAGAAAAAGAAATTTTAGGATTTGTTATAATAATAATACAAAAATTGTTTTATCACTTTAGCTTCCATACCGTTAAGAAAATATCATTAAAACTATCAAGAAGTACGTCAAATCATGTGTCAATCAAATTGTGAAACATTTTTCAAGCCATTCGGATTACTATAACAAAATTTTATATCTTAATAACGTGAAAAACTATGTCTAAGTAATTATTCGTAAAACATATAACACGTTTGAAAACACAATTTTAAACCAAAGTCGAAAAGATAACGAACTATTTTTACATGCCTGTATATGAACTATAGATTTATCATATAATTCACAATATGCTAAAATTTAGAACTGTTAGGGAACGCATAGCACAGCAATTTCCGCCAATAAACGGAAATGTACTTCACACGTTTTGTGCAATCTTGTATATGATAGAATTTTTACACACTAAATAGTATGCAATTTTTTATAACTTAAAAAAGTGTTCCAAAAATGAAAACGGATTTCCATCAATTTGTTCATAGAGAGAGAAATGTAACTGATTTATTTTGTATGCCTATGTATATGAAAGATGACTGCTATGCATGTAATATTCAATAGTAAGCATCTTATAGAGCACCTCGGAGATATATATCAATTTAAATACTTTTGAAATAGTGTAACATGAAGAAAATACACCACAAACCATTTTTTCTTCATAGACCGTAATTTAACATAATTCTTTTTAGTGTCCCTATAAATGATCGATAAATGCCATCCATACCATAACCAATAGCAATCACCTTGTAGTGCACTTCATAGACATTTATATAAATTTAAAAGTGTCCGAAATTATGAAACCTCATTAAAATCCACCGCAAACGTTTTCCCCCCCATAAGCCGTAATGTAATGAAATTCTTTTGAATGCCCCTGTAGTGAAATTATGACTGCTACACGCTACATTTTGCAATACCTAACATTTATTAGTGAATATAAATCGCATTTTTCAAATTTATGGCGATGCAACTATATTGACGCCAAAAATAAATTTTGCCCAGATAGAATCGGTAATTTACCCACCGTGCATCGTGTGCTATCTTTCAAAGTACTCTCCAGTATGAAGCCCTTAATTTTTCTGTTTGAACATACCAGAGTAATCTTTACTCTTTACATCATATTTCTTATCTTTTTTAATATTCCTTCAATTTCAAGGTACACTTCTTTCGGTAACTTTCTTTTTTCCATTTTGAAATATTATTTTAAAAAATATTTTACAAAGCGAAAATGTATAATTACACTTAAACACAATTTCTAAAATATTATTTCGAATTCTTCGTATCTCCCAAACTTGTCGACTTAATATAACATAAGATCAGTATGTTTCGTTGCAGTGGTATCTTTGAGCAGACATACGACTGCAACGGTCAAACAGCTGTGGAGCATGAGAACAGACATGCGTCTGAAACGGTAAAAATTTTTTGGTGGCTGAGAATAAACATATGACCGAAGGGGTTAATAAGTTTTCACGAACAGAAATATCAATTTTAGGATGCTATCACTTCTCAAATAAACATCTGCATCTGCAAAACTGAATTAAAAACATTAATAATTTTAGGTAGTAATGTTAATGCTGTCACTTTCTCATATTTGTCTGCAAAACATATTTTCTGAACATGCACATGTTTTTTATTTCAGAATGTATATCATCCAAAACCCGATACTCTGTTTTTAAAAAACTGAGTAATACACTATAAAAAGCACTCTGATACTTTTAAGGAAAACAGAGGTATCAAAATATTCTTTGTTTTTATAAATTGTACTGCAAATCTCAAATATATATTTATTTGTATGTTTTTTAAAGGTAAAGAATGATTTTTGGAATCGTGTGTAACTTGGATATGGATAAGGTTACTGTCATTTTCATTCGTGATTATGTTGAATTTTTCTATATTAAGAATTATTTGCCTCTTTTTACATTTTAGTGATAACATTTTAGTCATAACTTCATATAATAATAAAAGTCAATATTGTTTGTCCAGTGTTTTTATAGATCAAGATTATAAATCACACTCCATAAAATCCAGTATGTAGTGTAACATTTTCTATCAAAATCAAATTTCAAATTACTCCCTGGCCAAAAGAAATTTTATGTTGTCATTTATTGAATGGATGCACAGCACTTATAGTTAAATAATAGGAAAAAACCTTGTGGTAATTTATGAAATATATTAATTGCAATTAAAGATTTTAATTTAAAAATTTTGAAATTTTCCGATCTCAAAAGGTTTTAAACAACTGTATAGTAAAGCGAGGAGAGTTCGCGCGGTAGGAGAGATTGCGCCCAAAGAGATTCGACGGAAAGGACTAGAGTGCGCGCGCAGCGACTCCAGGTAGTTGTACAACAGCATTAGGGCAGTGTATACATGACTGTGCATATTGATTGTTCCAAGCGTCTTGCATAAAGCAGTGCTATTTTGTTTTGTTTTTCCGAAGTAAGTGCTTGAATTTTCATAACTGTTCGTTAGAATTTTTATAGAAAGTCAGTAATACAAAATATTTTGAACTTAAACGATTTCTTATAAACTACTAACCTGGACTAAGTATGCGAATACCAACAATTCATTTTAGAAGTGGTCATATTTAAATAAAAGGCCGCGCAATCTCTCCTACCAAAATAGGAAAGTTTACGAATCTGCTACTTAGGAGAGGTGGCGCACTTCCCCATAATTTTAACACAGCTTATTGAGAGATTACACAGCTTATTGATAAATTTGTATGAATTGTAAATTACGTGTAAAACGTATGAATGAATCAATTTTGAAATAATTTCGGAAAAACACATAATTATCAAAACTAAATTTGGCAACAAATTAATTTGCAAAAATATACTTTTGCAGAATTTTTTTTATTAATAAATTAATAATATAGTTGTTATTAAATTAATTTTATGTCATTATTTTTGTTAATAAATTAATAATATATTTGTTAATAATTTAATTAAATATTTATATATTTTTTTTAATTTATGGACAATTAATTTGCTAATAAATTAATTTTGTTAACTAAAATAAATTTTCTAATACAATGTTTTGGAAAAGCTTTCACCCATCCCAAGTAGTGTCATGCCATCGAAATCAAAAGGAAACAGAGTTCAACTAATGTTACTGATGCATAAAATATACATGAAAAATGACTTAAGAAGGATGCCGCTACAAAAAAAATAAATAAATAAATAAATAAATAAATAAAATAAAAAAAATAAAATAAAAAAATAAAAACTTGTGAAGATAAGGTGTTTCCACAAAAAGGGGGATAAAAAACTAAAGGGAAAAAACCGAAGGTCACTGAGGATGAGTGCAATGAATCTCTGGAAGTTTACCAGGACACCACTTCGACAACTGACTGGATTCAATGTATTGCTTGTTGCAGGTGATTGCATAAAAGATGCACGATTTACCACAGTAAGTGCATCGATTGTGAACGACGACAACTTCTTTTAGCATACAAAATACAATGAAACTGTGGATATGGAAATGAAGTAATTTTCAAGTTAAAAATGTTATCAACTAGATTAATGTTATTTATTAATCTTAATAGGGCTTGCTTTCTCTGATATTTTAATCTTCTTAAATTAAAATTTTTAACTGTTGTTAAAATTCTTTCTTTTATTTATTATTTAAACATTTGGTTGAAATATTCACTCCTAATACAATAATATTTACTCACAAAAACCTTTCAGCAATGTCGATTAAGTGTAATTATTATTGTTAACAATTTAATTGTAGTTATTATTAATAACAATCTCTTCTACCTATGTGCGCAATCTCTCCTACCCATGTGCGCATTCTCTCCTACCCTGCAAGGAGAGATTGCGCAAAATAGTTTCCTTGTTTTTATTACTGCTGTTCTATTAAATTACAGTATAACAACAAAATAACAATGGAAATGCATAAAAAACAAATGAAGTCAAAATTATTCATGCATAGTTTAGCAAAATATTAATATTTAGATTTTTTATTACTATTCTTTTGAAATGTGCGCAGACTCTCCTCGCTTTATCTTATGTGCATGGAAGTTATTAAAATAATAAGTTTATTTTATTAAAAATGTGAGAAAACCTATCTTATAAAATGTTATCACACTTTAAAAATATCTCATTTTTTAAACAGCTGCGTTGTTCTCAAGTACTAAATAAAAACATAATATAAATCAATATTTTGTTTTTTGACGTCATATTGTATTTTCACAATAATAGTTTTACAAGTTTTTTTTAAGTCGAACAGAAATTGCGTAGGATGAAAAAATTTAATGAAAATACATTCAATAAAGAAATAAACAAAAAGTTGTTTTTATATAAAATCCAATATACTCTTCAATATGATATAAAAAAGTTGTTAAAAACCTTTTTGCTCAAATATGTATTTTTCTAAGAACACGATTTCTTTTCAGTTCATAGAAGTGCTTAATGTAAAACTGTACTGGATTTTCTCATGGCTATTTCTTCCTTACGTGAAACTACTTGTATTTTCATGTAGAAAATTATAAAGTAAAACTGTGTCCTTTGCATTTTAAAATTCAAAATTGTAACCAAATCAATTGAATGACTGCACAAGATTTAGTAATAAGAAAATTTCGACATCAGATGAGATTTTAAATAAAATTAACATTTTATGTTTTACATTGAAATATTTCTAGCTAATAAGTCTTTAAATAATAATAAAAAAAAATCATTGAAAATTTATTAAATAAATCTTCATCTAACCATTATATCAAATTTTTAAAAGATATGTATTTTTTATTTTTGTGTTAGCTTAGATGTAAGTAATGCTGTAGTATAATTTTTTGAAATATAACCTTATCCTTATATTGCTATTTATATCAATCACCTTAAAAGTTGTAAATAGGGATATTGTGTGAAACGGAATACTGCCGTTAATAGAAGATCTCACGTTCTCGGGGAAATTCATACACAAGTGATCATGTAACAGATTTCATACTTAATAAGACGGAACTCAGCGGTTCATTGTTTTATTCTTTAATTTTCTGTTTCAAAAACTATTACTATTTATATTCCATAACATCGACCTCATACTTGAAGAACACTTTTGGATCGTTTTCTGCACACGCATAACGATATCATTGTTTCATACCGCTCTATTTCTTAACCCGGGAGAACTCGCTAGTGAGAATGCCCAATTGCTTTTCTTTTACTTTGCATTCATATAATATCAATTTTTTTTGTTTGGCTTAGTACTTTTATTCACAAAATAGGTAAAATAATTGAAAAACATTTTGAAATTTTAATTAAAATGAAAAATGATTTAAATAAGAGTCTTAAAAAAGTACGACTGTGAGAGAAAATCTCATTCAGCGAGTTCTCCCGGGTTAAGGCTATTATTGTAGTTCTCCCCTTCTATAATTTTATTGCTAATTGCATGACGCGTATTTTTAAAAACTTGGTGTTTCAATTGGTTTTGTGCTGTGATAGCTTCCTTTTTGTCGTTTTTTTTTTTTTTTTTTTTTTTTTTTTTTTTTTTTTTTTTCATTTCAAGGTTTATTTTATATGGCGACGATGTTAACACAACTGTTTTTGGCTTCCTCTGTAATTTGATTTAACTGAACTTAGTAAGAAAGATAACATTTCTAATGATTTTTTGGCTTATGTGGAGGATTTGCAGCTGCAGCCTTCTTGCAGGTCAATTTATTCAGAACTTACACTCTCCTTTTTGTTTCCTATATTTTTAACAGCTTTTGCTGTCACGGGTGTTTTTCTTCCATACAGTTTGTCTGTGTCTTTCTCAACATTTTCAATATTATATTAAAAAAGTGTTTAAAAATATCCTCTATTGAAAAACACGCTATGATTAATCAAACGCAAACACTATATATTCAAACAGTGTTAAATTCAGCACTCCCCCCCCCCCCGGAGCCTTGAAATAACCACTACCCCCTGAAGGTTTGATATTTTACGCGTTTTAATGGCAAAAAAATAATAATAATAATCCACCCTCCAGAACTGTAAAAAGTCTGCCATTGCAAATATCCTTCAGGAGGAAAATGTTTTTGAATTCAATTCTGTAAACCTAATACCCCGTAGGAATATGGAATTCAAAGAAAATAAATACAATTACATACAAGATAAAACAAATTGAAAACAAAATTTATTGCATAAACACGTAAAAATATTTTTATGCTTATAGGCCTAAACTCTATAAAAAAATTTATCCAGATATACAAAAAAACTTACATGGAGATAGTAATCCATTATAAAATAATAAAAAAAATTAAAAAAATAGTATACAAAGCGTACCGTTCTCGAAATTAATTACTTACTTTTTAAATTCATAATCGCATATCTGGTCCAATTTAAGCAACTTAAATTGGGCCAATTCTGGCAATGGCACCATTTTTTAAAACATATAATCTCAAGACTAAGAACAAAAACAAAATCAAACAAATCCGCGTGAAAAATATGCGCAATAAACAGATGAATTCATATATGTATATGAAAATATAACATTGTACCTTTGTTTTAAATTATTCTTTTACGTTTAGTAAGAAAAAATTAGATCAAAACAGCTAACTTTAGGTTTTTTAAAATTGTCTGAAAACAGCACGTGGTAGGCGGTTGCTTCTTCTAATCATGAGTGACGTCATTCTGATGAGTAGGATTTCAGCGGTAGATGGCGTCTCTTTCTGTAATTAACGGCAGAATGGCAACGGTCCATTTAAAGCGGTGGTCCAAATATGGCTACTCTCCCCTACAATTACCAACATATTTATATTCCTTTAAATATTTTAATAATAAGTTACCTGTTATATTAAACTAACTACTGAACTAATACTACTAAACTAACTCCATACGCATTATGAAATTAAATTACTAACTTGTAAATAACTATATATATATATATATATAGTTATTTACAAGTTTATATAGTTATATAGTTATTTGTTTATATAGTTATAAACAAATATATATATATATATTTGTTTTATCCACTGTCAACGTCGATATTTTAATCGAATTATAATTCCATTAAGTATTTTTGTAGGTATGACGATATTAATTTTCTTTCTTTTTTTTTTTTTTTTTTTTTTTTTTTTTTTTTTTATTTAACCAAACCCTGTAATAAAGGTCATCTTTATTTAAGGGAAAACTAATTGATCCTTTTTGGAATGTCTCTGTATTTTCTATAATGAAAAAATAGTTCTTTTGGTTAATACAGCTTAACAACATATTTTATAAACATCTTTTAAAAGCTCAAAAATATCACAGCGGATAAAAAAAGAAAAATGAATTTATTCTTTGAAAAGAAATAATGAAAAAAAGTTGTAAAAACTCTTCTCGTGTAAGAAATTTTTTATGCAGGCGATTAATTTTATACAGATCCTGAGTCCATTATATATAAAAAAATGTGGTTTCTTCTTTTGTGGGGATCCCTTTCAGTAACATTACTCTTGTAATTTTTCTTATAAAAGGTAAAGTATTCTATTCATCCTCTGTTTTATTTAGAGCCATGTATATTCACCACCTAATAAAAAATAGAATTTTAACACCGTATTTTGAATCTTACACATAAATAAAAAAATATGAGTTATTTTTATGTTATGCACTTTTAATGCTGGAAATCTTAGACAAAAACTATTATGTAAATTTTATTTATTTCGAAATACAATAGGTAAAGATTTAAAATATTTCTGGAATAAGTGATTTTTTTTCTTATAAAAATAAAGTAAATTTATCCATCCTCTATTTTTAACACTTTCCAACAAAGTTGAAAAGTATTTCTGACTTCGGTTTGTCTATCTGTCTGTCCGCACTCTAACTCTCGTAAATATACTCAGATTACCCTGAAATGTTTGGAAGTTATTGACGTTTACCATAGCATGTTCCCTATTTCAAATGAAGTTTGTAGCACGTTTAGTTCATTTATAGGGACAGTCAAAAATATTCCGTTACATTAAGGCCAATGTGAAAAAGTCGTTTCAAATGTTTTTTAATGATGTTACACGCTTTCAAACATAATAAAATTGATATGCATTTACGAATTGAACTAAAATATGCATTCTGTAGAATATACGATGCAAAGAATAATTATAATTATTCGTTTCAGGGCCACACAAAATAATTCCGTTACACAATGATATTGGTGTGGAGGGAATTGTTTGCGGCGTATTTTAATTATGTTAAACTATTTCATACATAATGAAATTTATATACGTCGCTGAGGTTTACTATAACTTATTTCATGTATAATATGAATTGCATAGCCTTTACATGGACACACAAAAGTTTTCAGATATTATATTGTATCCGAAGTACTGTACGTTAGCGATAATGCCTGGGAATGAATTTTAAATTATGATATGCGCTTTTATGTTTCACTATATTTATGCATACTATATGATGTGTGTAAATTTGCGCAAAATTGCTTAAAGGTGGTTTTTAAATGAGTTATGCAACTTTACACCGAACTGCATTTAGTTTACTAAGTAATGTTTGTAGAATATAAATAAAATGATATACAGTGTCACGTAAAGAATTGGATACATGGCCGTCTGTAAATTATAATTACTGGAAATGAGATTTCTTTAGTTTTAACAGTGTTTTAGTTTGAATAAAACTTTAGCTAAATATTGGCGTTTAAGGTTCTAGGTAAATTACAGGGTTGAACAAAAGTATTAAAGTACCTTTCCAGTTTTAGTATAAATTGGTGAAATAGAAATTTCAACCTGTTATGCGTTTTCTTGCGAAATTTAATTTTCCCATTATATAGTACATAAATCAACCTACAGATTAAATAAGGGGCTGTTCAAAAGAATTGGAATACATATTTGGCTATGAACGTAAGTGCAGAAATCAGTTTTTCAAATGTTTTATGCGTTTTCTAAAACGATTACTTACTTATGTTATTTACCTTATTTCCTTAAATAATGATGTTTTGTTAAAACATTTAGAAAGTGTAGGAAAGTTTTGCATAATATATGTTTAACGCATGATTATTCTTTCTTTTGGGGGGTTCCGTACTTAAAAAGTAAAAGCGGAACCATTAGAAGATCACTCATGTGTCTGTCCGTCTGTCTGTCTGTGTGTCTTTACTCGTAAAAGATGGAACGTGGAAACTTCAAATTCGGGGAAGTAATAAAGACCATTGATCCACATATTTTCAGATTAATAAGCATTCATAAATATATTTAGTAAAAATGTAGGGGGGCAAATTATGCTACTTGAAAAAAAAATCTTTTCTTTGTATATCATGTGGGGTATCCTGTAAGAGCTTTCGTAACACTAAACTCAAAAATACACTACTTTTAATTTTAGGTATTATATTTAAAAAAAAATATATTGTTGAAAATGTAACGCAAAAATATGTCACCCCCCCCCCCATCTAATTCCGAAACTACTAAAACTAAAATTATGAAAAAATTAGAGGTAGTAGATGTTAATATAAACCTTGCCGGAAAAGTATATCGATTATCCTAGGTCACATAGTTTTTGAGAAATTAGCATTTTTCTGTTATACACAAATTTCGATTTATGGGCATTCAGAAAAAATGTTGAGCATCACTGGCTATACCTATCGTTGCAGAAGTATAAAAGCATTGTTGATAATGATTTTCGAAAAAAATCATCATTAATGAGCTGAGATATTAACCCTTAAAGATAGGCCAGTTTGGATATACATAAGGACAGGGGCGGCGTACTGTATGCCTAGTTAACAACATTTAATGATATGTATGTGTAATATAATGTCCAGTAAAAGTATAAAAACAATAAACGTCAAATTGTTAAAAACATACTAAGTCTCAGTCAGTGGTCTCAGGACTCTAAAAAGTGGAAAAAATGAAAAAAAGACACTTTTCAACATTTGATGTCCTAAACTGTATAACATTTTAAAGCACAATTTTAATTGGGATGAAAGATATAAGTATGTTCTTTCATTTCATGTATTTAAAAAATTGCAAGATACAGAATAAGTATTTATAGGGGGCTCGAAACTGTTAGACTTTTGTCGAACAAAAAATTGGGATAACAGTTTACGTGCCGGATGACAAAATAAATATTGCGAATAGAATGAAAATTTTGGTGCTTATTTATACTTCAGATTGTAATAATTTCCCTGAACTTAAATAAATTTGTATTTAAAGCATTTTTATATTTTTAAAGCAATTTTGCATTTAGCTAATACAAATTTTGAAAATATCAACAGTAAAATCACCTAAAAAAATATTTCTTTGAACAATTAAAACGGAATTTTATGTTCAGTTGATAGAGACTAACATTAAATACATGTTTTGACAATTTCATGAAAAAATATTCAGAAGTTTTTTAGGTATCCTGTGCGTTATGCCCAAAAAACACCATTTGGAGAAAAATGACTTAAATGTTTCGAAATCACCGCTTCAGTTATTGAGCGGGTATAATTTTAAAAGCCACAACTTCTGTTCTAACGGGAATTTTAAGGAAACAATTATATCAAAATATTCAGAAAAGATAGGAGTTTAACATCTACAAAAAATTTTAAATTTCTTAAATTTTGAAGTCTTAAGACTCCTGCGACCACTTAACCATTTCTGACGCTGAGTAATTATATTTATAAACTTATGAACTAACGAACTAACACCAGAATTTATAAACGAATTTATTAAAAAATGCGAACTTTTTTATTTTCACGTACATGATAAAAGGAAAAATTTAATTAAATATTCTTGGTGCCGATTGTCTGTTTTGGAATTAAAATTAGGTGTCATTTTTTTAAGGGCACCGCCCTCGAAAGGTTTAATTAGAATTAATAGCATAAATACTGTGGGATTCGCGATAGTTTGAATTGAGTGCATCTTTCAATACGCCTCGAGTGACTTTAAAAGTTAATTAAATACCTATCTGGAAAAACGCGGCGCTGACCAATGTGGCGTTACAACTTTGAAACCTCCTCTCGAAGCGCGCTTAGCACAATGCCAAATTTAAACTTTGAACAAAGTTTTTGTTTTAGATACACTGTAGAAAAATAAAGGTTAATACTACGCTGAATTTAGTTTCATGAAAAGCCAAATGAAGTTTATCTATGCACTGCTTTTATTGTCAGTACCGAATTAAGTTCATCATAAACAGATTAGGATAATATTTAAAAAAGTTTATACGAATAGCTATATTTCATATTATTTAGGTTCCATATCTATTTGAACTTTCATGGTATACCCATTTACACTTTTTTAATATATACAGTTATACCCAACCCAACGTTGTATAGTTTTTTTATAAAATCTTAGTATTCTTTTAGCAACGGTTTTTTTATAATACCTTTACAAATTCATATATTTATTCTACGGAACCCTCTGTACGCGAGTAATACTCGCACTTGACCGTTTATTTTTTTATAAAATCGAGAATCATTCCTTCGAAATAAAAGGTTGAGTTTTATCCCCATATTTAAATCTTTCGTGGAAATAGAATTGTTTTCTTTTATGTTATGCATATCAATTACTAGCTTTGTTCGAAAAATAAATATCATGAAAAGTTATTTTTTATGATAGTATAAAAGAAAGATTCAACGTCATATTTAAATATTTAGATGTAAATAGCAATATAAGAATAATTTCTGTTATACATACTATTTACAAATATTGTTCGAAAAACGAATATCATGAAATGTTAATTTTTAAGATCCAATAAAATGTAGCGGTATCATAGAAATGTCTGTAAATCTTTTCTATAAGAAGAATATTCTGCAAACGATTAAATTTATGCGGATCTTGGATATCAGTTGCGCTCTTTTGAAATCAGTTTTTAGTTCAATCAATTTAGACACTTGTCAGTTGCCCTATGCAATTAAATTATTTAGACAAAGTAAAAAAAAAAAAAAATCCTGCCGATGGAGGTAAATTTCGATGTTCAGTGCTAATTTCACCAACAAAAAATAAATCAAGATCAGAGATTAACTCAGTTTAATAATTTTATCTGGCCGCTTTTCACGAGTTAAAAAAGTAAAAAGTATAAATCAAATGTTATGTATAGTTTTACTTTAAAAGTTTATAAACTATAACTTTTGATTATAGGAAAGATAAAATAGATCTGACGTAAGTTTTTAAAAAACAGCTTGATAATTTAAAAGTGAAAAACTTAGAAAACAAACATATCAGGCGAGTGAGCTTTTTTCTCTTAAAAAACTTAAATTATGTCTTTTAAAAAATGCATAATACAGTTAAGGAAATTTACAACTCATTTTTACTGTCGAAAATAAATTACTTGAATATAAGAAGACAAACGGGTTTATTTTTTGAAAAGAGATAATGTTAAAAGTAATTAAAACCTTTGAAACAGGAAAGTTTTTATGACGAAGATTAACTTTACAGAGTTTTATAATCCATTATATATAAGATGATTTATTAATTTTTTGAGCGAATTTTTTCAACTACATGACATTAGAAATTTTTCTTAGAAACAAAAATACAGTAAATCTATACATCTCCACATTTTCAAGAAAGACCTATTTTCTCTACAAAATGACACATTTACATTAAAATTAAAGCTTATGCGATTCTTTGCTAATGTACTATTAAGAATTTTATACTTATAATACAAATGATGAAATTTCATTAAGCAATACTTTTGAACATCCTTTTTTTTTTTCTTTTTTTTTTTTTTTAATCGCTTAAAATGAAGAGTTTAGAGCTCTTTTGTAAGAAATTTGCAGGCGGCAATCGCAATGAAATTTGTTGTAAGTACTATTTACACCATGCGAAATACATTTACCTTGAATAATTGTACTTCAGCGTTTTGCCACCAGTAATAAAATGAGTGTTCCAAAACATAGGAACGAACGATTTCATAAATCATAGACAGTAAGTTGAAAAGTACATTTGGGAGTTACTACACCAAAAATGAAAACTCCGTTGTTTGCTATCTTAATTACCATATTTTTACGGGGTTTTTTTGTTCTTGGATGAAATGATTTAACGAATTTGTCAGAAAGTATCGAATAGGTATATACCGTGCACGCATGATAATGCTTAAAATACTTAGTACTTAATTTATTACTTAATTTGTTTTATTTCTCGTTTGTTTTGTGGGAATGGGATTTTTTTTTTTTTTTTACATTTTCACACTCTAAAATGCATTTCAGTATTTTTTGACAATACAATTTCCATATGTTAACGAATTTCATTTTCCTTTGACACCATGATAAACAAATTAATGCTACAGCTTTATCGACGTAGGGAATGTAGCATTATCTTTCACGTACACTCTTGAGTCCATATTAGCAGTACATTTTGGCTAACATTCAAAGAATCACACTCAAACATAAAAAAAATGTAAACATACGGAAATTATACTGACAATCAATGGTATTTTTATTACAGTGTATGTTTATGTATGCCTACTTTGCATCGAGAATTGATCCTGTCTTCTTCATTTTTTGAGGCGGGGAGGGGGGGGGGGCATTGGAGGAATAATCTGAGCAAAAATCTTCATGTATTTAACATGAATATAAATATTTAAACAAAGAATCGTAGCGTCAAATAGATATTTAACACTTAACTGACTTTTTCTTTAAATTGTTGACACAATATATTTTACGTTAAACCTTAAATGGCATGTTTCAGAAATGTATGTTCATTAGTATTTATTGACCATATTGTTAAGTAAAGGTAACATATAATCGTCTTACACAGATTATGGTCATTTTTCCCTCCTTACGATACAAGCATGTGCATAAAATAGATGATTGTTAGTTTTATGTTGAAGGACTCTTTCGTCAATTTTCGTACACGACTTCTACGTGCGCAACACAGGGACGAAATAAGTTTTTCAATATAAGAAGAACAAACCGTAATTATTATTCATAATTTCCAGTTATGCAGATCTGTCTAAAAATGGTTCCCTTAAATGTTAAATTTCATTTCAGAATTAATTTTTTCGGTAATTTAACTTTGGAATGTTGATCAAAGCATGTATGCAAAGATTTGACGTCACGGTAATATAATTTTGCAGAGCACATTGTATACTATAAAACTGCAGCCGTAAAATGCATGAATGGAGTAAATCTAATCGACGTTTGTCTTGAAATCACCCTATTTTTATTTCTCGTAAGGATATTAGTCACATGATAATGGAATACAATATGTCATGGTATTGTTTAAAAATATATTTCAAGCATTTACCAAGAAAAAACTGTATTATTTATGAAAAAATTGTCTTCATTTCTTAAAATAATATCTATATTAGTTTTAAATTTGAATATACCAAATAGAAAAAAATAAAAATCTTTTCATTGTTTATGATCACGATAATAATATATACAGCAGAAATTGAGATTTATTCTAAATTGAAAGACTCGTTGTAATTTGTAAACACAAACAAATTATAAGTACTAAAAAGCTCATTGTAAATAAAAAGTTTATTAAAAAAAGTAAAAATAAATGTATATAACATTAAATAGCAATGAGTTATTTGTGTCCACTGCTATATAGTAGATTTATGTTAACGAATCTTCATTAAACAATTGGAATAGGAGAATGATATTCCTTGGCATCTAATTAGTGTAGAATATTGCAATCTAAGGTTATAATACAAATGATAATTTTTCTCTAAATAGTAAATATATAAATGTATATCATACTTCATCCACGTTATACATAATGAACAGAAAAAGTTTTCATTTCGGAGGTTTCACTACCAATCTTGTTATCAGTACAATAACAGCAGCGCCTTTTTTTAGAAGAAAGTGAATTTGCGATTGTTTGAAAAGTAGAGAATATTTATTTAACAGTATTATTGACAGGTGAGAAATAATCAGAGGCAGCTTAAAAATCCTAGTTAACATTTCAAATTTGCTAAGTAAACAAAATATGTAAAAAATTTGGCAATTATACTGCATATCTGATATCCAGATATAATTCAGCTCCCCCCCCACCCCCTTTTTTTACGGTTCCGCACTTAAAAAGTAAAAACGGAAGCGCTATAAGATCAACCTGTGTCTGTCTGTCAAAGCCATTTTACTGGTAAACTATGGAACACGGAAAGTTCAAATTGGGGGAAGTAATAAAGGCTATCAATACACATATTTTCAGATTATTAAACATTTATAAATATTTTTTGGAAAAATGTAGTGGGGATAAGAAAGTTCCTTGAAAAAAAATCTTTTCTTTGTATATCATGTGAAAGCTTCCTTCCATAACGCTGAACTCAAAAATACATTCCTTTTAATTTTAGGTATTATATTTTCAGAGATATTGTCGAAAATGTAATAAAAAATATGTCTCCCCCACCCTCTATTTCCGAATCAACCAAAACTTAAATTACGAAAAATTAAAGGTAGTAGAAGTTAATTTAAACCTTACAGGAAAACTATAGCGATTACCCTAGTCACATAGTATTTGAGAAAATTGCATTTTTCCGTTACACACAAATTTCGATTTGCGAGCTTTCAGCAAAAGAGATCAGGAGCGCTGGATGTACCTACCGTCCCAGAAGTATGAAAGGATTGTTGACAATTATTAAAAAAAAAAATTGTGTCAAATTATCTAAGATATTAACGGGCAGTTTGGATAGACACAGGCAGTTTGGACATACATAAAGACGAGAGCAGCGTTTTTTATCCGCCATCGGTGCTTAAACCTTAGATAACAACTTTTACCGATATATTTGTTTAATGCAATGTCCAGTAGTAGTATAAAAGCAATAAACGTCGAACTGTTAAAAACACACTAATTTAATTAGAATTAATCACGTAATTACTTTACGATTCGCGACTAGTTTGCATTGAGTGGCGCTCTTATTACGCCAACCGTGTCTTTAAAGGTTATTATGCTTTTAGCAGCGAATTTTTTTATATTACACTTACTAATTAATGCATTTATTGCACGGAACAATCAGTGCGCGAGTAATATTTGCACTTAACCGATTATTTACAATGAAACACGTTCAAGGTTTTAACTTTCTCAAATAACAGGGAAATTCACTTGCTTGAATGCTAGGATTTTATTAGATTAAAGTGAATTTAAAAAGCGTTTTAATAAGTAAAAATGTCTAATAAGGTGGTTAGGGGCTACTTTTTTTTTTTTAAATGCATCTTTTTCTGTTATTGACTTGAAAAAATACTGAGTTTTTAGAGTTAAATACCGCAAACCGCATGCTTTTATCTTCATTAGATCCAGATATATGACACATTTTGCCTTGAGAAGCAATGTATCAGCTACACTCTGATGCGAACTTTAACTTTATAATCTCATAATGAATATTTTCACGATTTGTCAAGTTTAAAAGAATATAGCTAAAGTTCCTTGCAACATATATGTATAAAATTTTCAACAGATATTTTATGCAATATTTCCAACAAATTGTCTTCAGGTTTTTTAATTTTGAGTGATAGTTGTGAAAATATGCTTATTAATGTGAATTTCACTCATAAAAAACTTATTTTTTTTACTTAATTTTTTTTTATAAAATTCATAATCAATATTTTAAGAAATGCTGAAGACAAATTAAAATGATACATCTTCTGTACACAAAAGTGTAAAATTTTGTACATCGAGTTAGTACTTCCAGAGTTATATCAGATATTAAATATGTCTAAAATTTTAAAATTTATTTTTTTTAAATATTTAAAATTTTTCAGATTTTTTTTTTTTTACATGCAATATTCTTACTATATTAAAACGTATTTCAGAAGAAAAAAATCACAACAAAATTTTTATATAAAAAAAAAAAAAAAAAAAAAAAAAAAAAAAAAAAAAAGAATTTTGAGCCACGGACCCCCTTAAGAATTTTAATCTAATTTAAATATAATTATCTAAAACTCACAAGATTTGATTAAGTAGTTGTTGTATAGCATTTAATTACAAGAAGGAAAAAGTTTTATTATGCAAGATTTTGTTGTTAGAATGTATCCTTTATTTCTCTGGAGGGTTTTGCTAATCCAATACTTCTAGAATACTTCCCCTTGATAAAAATGGGATTACGTTGACATGCTCTGTATTTGTACATTCTGATCCCCAGTAATCACCTTGACTATGGTCATTACCAGTCGTGAATTTTGGAAAGAAAACCACCTTATTCTTGATAACTGTTAACAAAGAAAACATTTATAAAATCTTCTATTTTACTGCGGCAAAAATATATCCATCCAGTTTAAAAATTAAAAATACAGATTTCTCACAATGGAAGTATTTATCTAATATTATATTATTTTCATAAAATCTTATAAATTAGAATAATGATGTTTCCATTTGCGAAACTCTAAAAATATGCCTCATTTTGCTTTTCTAAGATAAAGTAAAAGGTACAAAGGGAAAACTTAATAAAATCTCCTACGTTGTTTACAAAGATTTAAAAATCAAAGTATTATGACATATTTCCAAACGATGCTTACCCTTTTATAACATCTCACAAAATGAAGTCACTATATTTTATTTATGTTACGTTTTAAATTTCGTAAAAGATACCTGCACCAAATAGGACCACAATAGGTTAACGATTCAGAACACAGTAAAATATGTTATATCTGCATAAAAATTTAAATGTTTTTTGTATGTGATATTTATACATATTTACAGTATTCAAGCATGTATACTCTTGTCACTGTTGAGTTTTGGCTAGGGGAATTCAAAACAAAACACACTTTAAATGGCATTTTTAGGAGTATGTGTTCTAATTAAAAAGGTATAATAATCAAATGTAAAGAAAATGAAACAGTAAAATATTTATTTGTGTAAATTAATATAAAGTAGATTTATGGTAAGAAATCTTCATTAAAACAGTTGGAATAGGAGATTGGTATCTCTTGACATCTAATTAGTATGGAATATTGCATATTTAAGTTATAATACAAATTGTAATTTCCCTCAAAATTAGATAATAATTAATAAATAGGTATCATACTTCACCCACTTTCTAAACAATGCACTTAAAAAAAAAATCCCTGCCGGATCGTCGAAGGAGGATTTCGAAATTAAATACTAATTTCTCCAACAAAAACTAAATCAAGATTAGAGATAAACCCAGTTTAAGAATTTTATCTGGCCACTTTTGACGAGTTTTTAGTTTCATTTTTCGGAAGAGCTGGTTTTATTAGGATCATGTTAAGTCGGTATTAATTTTTTTTTTTCTACACTCATCCACTCGAAATTGTCTGGCTCATTTTTGAAAGAAAAAACTTGAAACTTGCTGACATTCGTACACATAACCGCAAATATCGGTCATTGGTGCTTGTCATAACCCTTGCCCGTCCTAGGCTGAACCTTCTGGAGGCCGAACCAGTTGTTTGAAATTGTTTCCGAAGCCTTTCAACACCGAAGGATTCACATTTAGCCATCTGGCCACCTCTGACTGACTTTGACCTGCCTCTAATCTTTCAGTAGCTCTATATCGCAGTTCTGCGGACAAATGATACCTCAAGATCACGCGAATGAATTGGCTAACTCATTTTTTTTTTTATCTCATAATCACAGGTCCCACCAGTGGCTGAGAGGTTCTGCTCTCGAAGCTGGTAGAAGGGAGGTGCTGGGTTCGAACCCAATCGGGCCCGTCGGCCTAACCGTTTCGGAGTTTTCGTGGTTTTCTTCGAGACCGTAGTTTCCCATGCGTAAATACGGGTTAGGTTCCCTTAGAAAGACCCCCATGAAGGGCACTCCCCCCCAGGGCCTATATCCCACGTGTTGATAATTCAACAATATTTTCTAATCAGAACTATGTATATAGTTTACTATTTAACTTAGTAATTATTTCTTACTTATTAATTTTATATTACTCAGTTAATCTAAATTACTTTATAATTAGTATATAATATACTCTAGAAAATATAAAAATAATTTCTAATCTTATCTAATCTACAAAAAGATCTGTATAATATTCTGGCCCGCCCTGAGTGATGGGGTGGCCGGTTGTAATTAAAAATTGTATTTCATCAAAACAACAAATAAACATTCATCGGCGACTGGGAGATGATCCTACTGAACGAGCACCTCCCGCGCTGCTTCTGTCGGTCCCTGCCCTTGGCGGTGGTTTCGGCGGTTAGTGGATATCACCCACCAGTAGGGGCTTGTTGAGCCTATGCCATATGGTGGGCCTCCCCTCTGGTCGAACCTGAACCTGTTGATAATTGGCCGTCATAAACACAAACAAACTCATAATCACAGCGACACCTGCAGCCGTACTCTCTACCATACATTTTTATGTTCCTCACAGATGACTCAATCCGATTGCAGCGCCACTAATTTGCATTTTGTAATTTTATTCAGTATCTTTCAGTAAACACCATATGCAAATTTCATACGGATAGGTTTCTTTTTGAGCGAGTTATCGCTCTTTTTGTGAATTTCCCTGAATTTTTAGAAACCAGTGTAGTTTCTGAATAAGAGAACCTGCCAATTGCATGCGTTTGAGAAAAAAATTAATTTAAAAATGAGTCAGAAAATAAGTTTGGAGTTGAGTAAACCCTTAATACGATATTTTTTTCGTCAATAACCTAATTTTGTTTAATTGTCTTTGCTGTAAGATTTGGTTCTACCAATTCACGAAGTTATGGATTTTTTCTTCCTCAATCCCCACCCCCCGGTTTTATCTTTAAGAGTTGGCCCCATCAAAATCTTGTCAATATACAAGTTACGGATAGTATTAATTAAATTTATAATAAATTTAATTGAAGTTATGAATTCTTTTCTCTCTAAAAATCCAATTAAGGGGACAAGGGACCTTAAAATATGTTTTTTGTAAATTTCATCTTAAATATTATTCAAGGGTACATTATGGCATGCATTTATCAAAAACAAAATTATTTTTGAGAAAAAAAAATGGAATTTTACGCGTCGTCTTAGAAATCTTCGAAATTCCCTTGCGAGGCTCGGGGCGATGAAGCTACCGAAGCTAGCTGCTTCTAGCCCATTATTAGTTGAAATACCCCTTGCGCGCTCCATATCAATGAAAATCCCAATATTTTTTTTTTAAGTTTGATTTATATATATACATAAAATAGAACATCGAATTTTATATATTTGAATTTAAAGGTAAAAAAGAAAATAAATTAAAAATTTTGAAATTTTTTCGAAAAAATTTCAACATTTTTCATTTTTATTTATTTTTTGTAAATTTCATCTTAAATAATATTCAAGGGTACATTATATGCATTATGGCATGCATTTATCACAAAAAAAATATTTTTATGAAAAAAATGGAATTTTACACATAGTCTTAGAAATCTTCGAAATGCCCCATGCGCGTTCCATATCAATAAAAATCCCTAATATTTTTTATAAATTTTTGATGTATATATATAAATAAAATAGAGCATCGAATTTTATATATTTGAATTTAAAGGTAAAAAAAAAAAAATGAAAAATTTTGAAAATTTTTCGAAAAAATTTTGAAATTTGTATATTTTTTAAACTTTTAAATTTAAATCTATAAAATTCGATGCTCTATTTTATTTATATGTATAAACGAAACTTTTATAAAAAAACATATTGAGGATTTTCATTGATATGGAATGCGCAGGGGGCATTTCGAAGATTTCTAAGACGATGCGTAAAATTTCATTCTTTTGCCATTTTTTTTTTCTTTTGTGATAAATGCATGCCATAATTCATTTAATGTAACCTTGAATTAGGTAAAATTCACAAAAAAAAAAATCAAGGATTTTAAGGTCTTTTGTCCCCTTAATTTCGCCCTTTGACCTCATTTTAAATTTTATCAAAAATTTGTGATACATAATTTTTTATCACTTTTCCAGAAGTAATAATAAATAAGGTGGGAACCAAGGATGCGTACAGTTCTTGGGACACCCACAATGGCGTATGGCAATAAAAAAAATTCTACTTAATTTAAAAAAAAATATTTGGCGGCTCGGCATACAGCCGCAGGTAGATTTCGAAGTTAAGTATTAATTTCATCAAAAAAAAAAACCTAAATTAAGATTACAGATAATCCCAGTTTAACCATTTTATCTGTCCGCTTTTGACGAGTTTTTAATTTAATTTTTCTGTAAGAGCTGGTTTTATCAGAATCAAGGTAATACGATATTTTTTCTTCAACCCCTATAAAAGTTGTAGATAATATGAAGAAGATATATAATAATTTAAGGCGAATTTGGTATCTTGTGAATTGACGAAGTTATGTATTTTTTCTTATTCACCCACCATTTTTTTATTTATAATTGTTCTATTTTTTGCGGTAAGAGTGTCTTATGAAAAACTTCTGAATATAAAAGTTGTAGAAAATGTTAAGAAGATTTATAATAAATTTAAGTGGATTTGATATCTTGAGAACTGACGAGGTCATGCTTTTTTCTTCCCTAAAAAAACTATTTTTTTCGCCCCTTGAGCCCATTTTTAATTTTAGCATTTAATTAACCATGTCTATTAATAGTGTCATAATAATATACTTCAGTTTACTGAAAATTATTACCATCAACCAAAGTTGGATTATTTTAGAACACCTCGTATTTTTGATTAAATGGGTTATTTGCAACCCTATGTTCAATAGTAATTATTGCTCATCTGAATGGGTACTATCACCACTCTTATATTGTAAAAACAATTTAGAATCACCCCTATATATATATATATATATACAGAGAGAGAGAGAGATTGATAGATAGATAGATAGGCAGATATAAAGTAGATCTGAAAAAAAAAAATCAGAAATTTCAACGTAGGGAGGATGTAATAGGTAATATTTCTTACGAAATCTACCTAAAAGAAGAATTCTTAAACTCCGCGTTTAATCGCAGTATAAGTAATGATTTATGGAGAACTTATGTCGATTACTTCTATTTAAAAGTTGTAGTTGAACTGAGCACACCATGTTAAGTGTAAATACATTCATAAAATAACACATCTAATGCAATTTAAATTATATCTTAAGAAACGAATGCTAAAGTTTAAAGGAAAATCAAAATACCTTTTCAGAAATAGCAAATTAATGTATTACATTTAAATTGAACAAAATAATGTTAAAATCAGAAGATTTACTTCAGCATTAGTTGTATTGCGTTTAAAGCGAATGTGATAAGGAAAATCGTTTCCATATTCCAGCTTTTATTAAGATATATCCCAGATTTCCCTTGAGGTTTTCTGCAATGCTATTCTTTTTTAATAGATTTCCTTTACAAAACAGGAATTACGTCAACATGTTCTATATTTATTATATGTTCTCTGTAATCATATCGACTATAGTCATTATTGTGATGGAAGGTGAAAGAATAATATCGTATAGTTATTTTTAAACACTAAATTCTATTAATAATCCAAGAATCATTTCTCGTGATCACTATGTATAGTATCGTTTTTGTTACATTGTGCTGCGGCCACAAACGACCACTCTTGACATGACAATCATTTTAAAAATGATTCGTTAAAATAAATATGCAGATATAAAAGAAAATAAAATACAAAATAAATACAGTCGGACCTCTAGTTAACAAACCTCTATTTTGCGAATTTCTCTATTTTACGAACTTTTCCTTGGAACCAAGAACATTTTGCGAATTTCTTCGTAAAATAATCTCCAAATAGCGAAATGCATTCTCTATTTAACGAACTTTTTCTTGTGATCTAAATTTTTATTTATCCCCATTTCTCAAAATATTTCTGGATATTTCAAATTTATTCTTTCTTCAAACACATTTTATGATGTTCAATGGCCTTGAACTGGTTTTGCAAAGCGCCTTCTTTGTCAGCAGTGAGAATTTGGTAAGTACTGAGGACGAAGACGATAATCCTTTAGAGTAGCTTAAAGAATGTGGATACAGATGAGAAAAAAAAGAAGAAATTAACCATGATGTGTTGATTGATGATTGTATTTCACTTAATTCTGAAACTGAGACCTAGGAAACACTATCCGAATTGAATATTTTCGACAGTGTGAAAAAAGAAAACAATACAGCAATGAATTGCGATGAAGACGAAAATGATGATGATGGAAATGATCATTCTGCAGGAATTAACCAAACTTTGTATGATGAAATACAAAAATCATTTGAAACAATCTGACGCGGATTATAGTTAGAAGAAAATATGCATAAAAAGGTTTTTGGTGCATTGCAATGATTACGAGACGTATTATGAGAGAAAGCACTATTTTAAATTAAAAAAACTCATGCAAAATTAAAAAAGTTTTTCAGAAATTAAATTTAAGGACACATATGTTAATGTATGGTTAAAATTATTTGTAATAATAATAATAATAAATACGATAATGTCATTAAAATTCGTTAATTTTAATGTAAATTTATTTACTTTAAACAGAAAATACAGTGTATTCCAGGACAATGTTTTGCTTTCCTTGAAGCTTTCAAAGATTTAAACCCAGAGAAAAAAATGAATTGATGATGGATATTGGTGGGTAAAATAAATGAAACGAATCGATATAATTTATTTAAAAAATGTGATTAATTACTTTTATTAAGAATATTTAGTGTTTATGAATTTAAAATCTGTTTTATGTAGTTTAAAGTATTTTAAAAGGTGAATCTCTATTTAACGAATTTTCCATATAAAAAACTTTTTACCGGGATTTACCGACTTCGTTAAATAGAGGTTCGACTGTATTACCTGAAGGGATCAGAAAACAAAAACAGTGATGGACGCATTAGTGAAAGGAAATGCTCTGATGAAAAATCATCATCCAAAATATCTTTATTTTTAATGAAACTCTCTTGGGAAAAGAAGAGCATATTTATAAAGGACAACTGTTATTTTTAGATGTACCTTTTTCATGATGAAAAATACACAATCGATGTTTACTATAAGCTCATATTATAGAAAATATAATATTTTTTTTCTCTTGAGGAGTGAGGAGGCAAACGTAAAAAAAAAAAAAAAAAAAAGGCGGGAACAGATGTCATAAATTCTCGGGGCCACCATCTTGGAATTTTTCTTGGCGTGAAAACCCCTTTTCCGCCAAGTAGTAAATGTCGCCAAACACCGGTTTATACGCATGTTAGGCTTAACGAAAATAAGGCGTAAATAATAAATAAAACTCGCTAAAGTAGCAATCAGTAATCGTTGTATGAGCGCTACGCACTCATTAACCAAAAAAAAAAAATCACTGGATTCAGCAGTTCTCGCTATTTGGCATTCTCAAAATTCAGCAGATCACGCTGTGTAGCCATCTCAAAATGTAAAAACCTTTAAAGGCAAACAATATACATAAAATTATCAACATACCTTAACAGACACTCACTAAAGTGACAATAATTAATCGTTGAATGAACGCTACGCGCTCATTAACCGAAGAAAACATCACTGGTTTCAGCAGTTCTCGCTGTGTAGCCATCTCAAAATGTAAAAAAACTCAAAAGGCAAACAAATATACATAAAATTATCAACATACCTTAACAGACATCTGCTTTCTTCAAAACTCAAGCACGAAATACTGTCATAGCATAACCGTCATTTTGAAAAATAGGCTTATAAATACGCATTGACACACTGTAAATACTGTAAAACTTCTGACATTTCTATTACTTTAGCAATGTGTGGTTGAATCTTTTGAATCTGATTTTCAAGGATATTTGAATGAATGATAATTTTCTACGCTCGCCTAACTATTATAAATACGACGGTAGAAAGCGGATTTGTTTGATTTTGGTGCATAACGTTCCTTAGTGAAAATTCCCGACTAAATTTGAGCTTTTATCGAGCCATCCACGTTGCGAAATGCAGTGGTGGTACTTTTTTACTCAGTTTGGAATAAGATTTTCCAACTGTATATGTTTTCCTACGTTGTAACCTTTTGAGTATAATAGCTCAAATAAGAACATATTGGTATTCGTGGAGTTTCCTTTAGACAGTGACATTGCTGTTTTTTTTTATAATATTGTGTACAGTAAATAGTGACTTTTTTTTTAATCCTTAGGAGAATTTCGATTAGTTTCCGGAGTACAAGCTACGACTGAAGGCTACTTTATTAGCTAACATATCATGCGGGTCTGCCACAAAATTAAAATGAAACTTCACAAAAATTAAGTTATTAAATATCTTTATGTTTAAAGGTTTAAAAATCAAGTTCATATTGAATTTTTGTAAAATCCTATTTAAATGAGGTTAACGTTTGGGACTAATATGACCTCTGAAAATTTCATAAACTGCAAAATTAATATAAAGGTAATACTATAAAGGATCAGGGTCCATAAGGGGTGCTTTTGGCCCTAAAGAGTTTGATGCTTATATTTGTGTATATGTTAGGATAGGTCATATAAATTATAAATATCGAGTAGGCAAGTTGAAAAGTTTAATAACAATATGATATTACGTGACATAATGTAGACATGGCATGAGATATTTTAAAATATTAGAATATTAATTAAGCCTTATGGGAGGAACACAACATATAAAATATTGATCAAAACTAATTAATCGGAATCATATGTGATAGATTGCTCACTTTCTGAGCAATATGGGAATTAGCAACATCTAGAGCATAATCCTTGTAGTCAGCAGGGTGAGGTTTTCTACTACAACATGCATTTGGTATCTCAAATGACACAAAAGAGCTTTAATATGTGCACAAGAATCCACTACACGGAATCCTACTTTACACTGACTATAACCAAGAATTAAGCGGCGGCGAATAACAGTTGCTGTACTGAATCATTGCTTTATACATCTACGAAGACGTATGTCTTGATTGCAGCTCAACGTGGATAATATCATTACGTTCTTTATGAACAAATAATTCATTAAGTCTGTAATCACATTTATCATTCCCTTATGAGATTATACAGTTTAATATTTTCCTTGCTTTATTTGATACACTCCAGGTGTTACTTTACACAATTAATTGATCGTTAATCTAGTAAAATCCATCAATGTCAGTGCTTCCATTCTCTGCTAAACTACTCGTCGTCTCATCCTGTTTCCAGACTCTGTTAACGTTTACAATTAATTCGGTTGATTTGTTAGGTTCATCCTTCTTTCAGAAACAATCTCAGCATCATTATTTTGCTTGATTCTACGTGGTCGAAAAGCATTACAAATGGCATAGATAATGCTCGCAAAGTCACTTAATAATGGTATTTGCGAATTGAGAAATACTTCGTCTTAAGTTTTCATCTTTTTATTAAACCATTTACGGCTTCAGTGACCCACCTGGAAGATGTTATTAATCTGGATTCATTCGCCTCTACACAAGTAAGCAGATTTTTGTTTTGCAAAATATCTTTGCAATCAAACCCAAATACTCAAGGAATCCTATGCTTTCTCGAAATCCGCGATCGACGATCAGAACATCATTAGATTTAAGCCAGTTCCTAAAACTGTAAGATTTAAAAGCCGTAACCGAATTCAGTATAAACGTATTATTATTACCCGACTGCCAAGAAGGGTTATGTGTTTCACGCGTATCTGAATGTTGCTCTTAATGCAGCAATCTAGCTCTCTTAATCAATCGAGCTCCAGATGTTATTATAACATTGGAGTTATCAAATGCATGAATTCGTGAATTTAACGTGAGTCTTCAAAGATTCCTCGAAGAATTGCATACTGTATAGATTGAATGAGTGCTACTTGTTCTTTTTAAGCTTAAAGTTATTACTGTTGCACTTGTATTATTAAAAGATTGGCTATATTAATGCTATATCTATGTGAATCCATCACGTGGATGCTGAACTCCGGTCATCTTTGACATTTCGTAAACTAAAAGAGGAGCACTCAGTGCTTTTTGAGGTGATTTTTTATGCCTATATGCTGCTGTATAGCATTAAGGATAAACGTTAAAAGTTTTGACAAAACCAGAACATTTATCCATCAAGTACTGAACGACATAAGGATTCATTACACGCCTTGCATTTTAAATCTTTGTTATCTAAGAACAACCACCACACAATATATACTTATTCATTTTAGTTCATTTATAATTATAGCCACTAAATATTAACTTATTAGTATTCAAAAATATTCATATACTTTTCATTTGCACTAAAAAAGGTCACTTGTTTACTATCAACCCCGGGTAAATCGCAGATGTACAACACAGTACTATATTTTCTAAATATATATTTTTATACGTTAAATTAAAAAATACTATCCGTATTAATATCGCAAGTAAACAAAACAAAAGTCTTATTAGAATGAGAATAGAATAGATCAGGTCTTTTACCGAAATAGCTTTTCGCAGAAGAAACTCGTTCCGCAAAATATGTGTGAAACATGTGGCGTTATCTGTAGAAGGGTTCTAATCCGTTTGTCTGCGTCAATATGCTCTACCAATAATCTCTTTGATAACTGAGAGTCAGCCAATGAATGTTGTCTGTACATATGCATGGCGATGGTCTGTACATATATATGGTTCGACGCGGACTGTTGCCATTATTATATTCAGGTACAAAGTCACGACTTGATATTAACATTATTTCTTTTGAAGTCCTTCTCGCTTCTACGTTCATGCTTATTTGCAACAGTTACGTTCATTTAAACACATTTAAACTCGCCATTGCATCCTTACACCTTTCGTGACGTGAAGAAATGCAGTTACTTATCTCTCCATTTTTATTATTTCATTAAGAGCGCAGATTTGCATCACTACCTTTACATATGTTGTAAATTTTGATGTTTTTTATAATATAGGTAAATAAGAAAGTGTTGCACGATTGCGCTCATATAAATAATTGATGTAAAATTAGGAGAAATTCCATCTTTTACATCAAAACTACTAATAATACCAACTTTGAGCTTCTGTAAGTCATATAAATCCGAACAAAATACAAAAACTATTGTTGAAATCGTTCAGGATAAACCTTCTAATATTATAAAGGGATATAATTAAATCAGTATAATAGAATAGAATTTTAGTCTGTTTCATGGGCCAAAAACACGGCTTATGGAGCCTGGCCTATTGTTTTATAGGAATAAAAATATCCCGTTTAGAAATACCCGTAGATTTCATTAATTTGCCATTGAATTAAGCGCAGTTAAGAAAATATGCTAATGTAAAATCACAAGAGGCAGGAGAAGAATTGTATTTTAATATGCCCCTACCAGAAACTCTGTTAAAATTCTATTCTCCTTCATATCATAATTCTAACTCATAATTCTATTATCTCTTTCATCAGGAAAGTACAATTATTCCATTTAAGACAGTATTCTGTCATATACATGCTTTCATGTCTGTGACAATGTACATGTGAACATTGTCACATGTGATTATAATTCAAATGTGAAATATACCGAGTGTACATAATAGTTCGCCATCTCAGAGCTGTATGTTGTCGACACTATTCATCAAAAAAATATGAAATTTAGAATGCGTCGGAAGAAAGGGATACAAAGAGATTTAGCTGAAATAAATGTAATTTCAAACGTGGTTACCAGAGTGCATACAATTCGTTTTTCAATGGTTTTACAAAATACAAGCTTCTACACATTAGAGTAGATTTATTTCGGCAGATTTTATTCAGTATGTTGAACATTATTGCCAAGTATCACTTTAAATAGCAAAATAGCTTGTTCAAGAGTCATGCGAGCAATTTATTGGAAATATTTAGTGGGGGACGAGAAATACTGAGACTGATAAGAAATTCATTGCGTCTTTTTAATAAACATTTTCGATGTGCTCTAGCAGATACATAAGTGTGTTACTAAAATTTACATATACGCCAAAATTTTATCCAATACTCCCTCTGGTGACTCCCTTTGAATATATTTTTTTTCCTGCTAAATATCTTTCGAAACACTTTATTTAAGATAATTCATAATTTCATGTTTTCCTGAAAAATAGTTTCACTACAGACAGCTATAGATTACGACTTTATTTGTCCAGTTTTTATTTCTGTCTGTTTCTGTCTCTCTGTGTTTGTTTGCTATCTGTATACAATCTGTCAGTTAGCTGAATGCTGTCTGCCTGCCTATTTGCTATCTATTGTCTATTTGTACGCTATCCACTGTCTCTCTGCTCACTGGCTCTCTTCTGCCGGTATGTTTCATGTCTGCCTATAATAGTCTGCTGTCTGTCAGTCTGACTGACATCTGTTGCCTCTCCGTCTAAATATAGTACCATACCAAATAGTACATGTAACCGTCAGTATTCAACAAACCGCGCATTTAACATATATAACATGCATTCTTTTCATATTTTTTTATTATTTTGGGTAGCCCTATAAAATAACTATAAAAGCTATGTGCACTCTCTTGGAGCACCCTACATGACTAAAAACAACCTAAAATTTCATTTCTGTCAGCAATCTATACATCGCACATTTAACGTATATTCGTATTCCTTTGTGTGGCACCGGAAAATAAGTTTAACTGATATATACACATTATTTTAGGTTTAACTTTCTGTACGTGATTCTAGCACATGCTCAAATGTCAGCATTCTACAAATGCTGCATTTAATATATATTCGTTCGATATATTCGTATTCTTTTGTACGGCTCTGTAAAATAACTGTAAATGCTATATATACTTTCTTCGAAAAAAACATGCTGTAAGTGAATGTACAAACATTGTAAAATGTCATTACCGTCCGCGTTCTAAAAATCTCCCATCTGAGGTATATTCATTTTGCATATTCGTATTCTTTTGTTCGATCCTGTATAAATAACCTGTAAACACTCCTGTATTGGGAAAAACATTCTGTAGGTGACTGCTTCAAATTGCTAACATTCCTTTACAGTAAGCTTTCACCTAATCCTGCAATTAGCATGTATTTGTTTAGTCATTCGTTTTATTCGTTTCATCAGTCGTTTCAATTTCATCGAGTCATTTCATTGGATTTTCAATACATACATACATATATATATATATATATATATATATATATATGACTGTTTACTGATAATGAGATTAGGTTGAAATACGTGTATTTGTATAGGGCGCTTGTGTATTTTTTGAGCTCGTGTAATCTCATCGCCCATGGGGAATCGAAATTTTCTATATTGCAGGAAAAGCTGTCACGTCTTGATAAGTGTAGGTAAACAGTATTAAAAATTCTATTTCAGCTATTTTCTAAGTCAGAAACAAAAAACCCCACCAAACATAATTACAATGATCAGTATTAACCTTTTACACTCGTGAGGTTACTTTCACTCACCACTAGGGCTGCGAAGAGTTCCGCGTAAATCTGGGTTCCAAATGCTCTGGACACCACTTATTTTTACAGTTTATTTCGTCATCTTAAAGCGCAGATAATTCTGCTATTAGATAAGGGTGTGGATAAAATTCGTTTAAAATACTGGTTTCCAGATCATTTGGAGCTATGAATTATGCGGAACACCTGGCAAAACTAGTGGTGAGTGAGAGTCACATCTAGAATGCAACGGGTTAAAGCGCACACTTGTAATAACTCATTATGAAGTTGCATTACCTTGTTTCTGATCACTTTAATTAATTTGTAAATCCTATTTTGTCAAAATATTTTCTTTCCAGTTGCAACTGATTTAATTTTAATTTGCAATTGACTTAAATCTAACGTATATAAGAAGGTATGTGCAAATTTATACAGGGTGCAATATGTTATCTATCGCCGACCTTTAATTTCTCAACCGTTGGTTGTAGATATACAGTTCCAATTACAAAAACGTTTTAAATGAGTTAAATATTCATGTTGTGGCATTATTTAAAGTAAAAACTCAATTTTCTAAAAATTACGAAATCTAACTTTTTATACGGTCCCCTAGTCCATATAGTTATATTTAGTAAAAGTTTACACATATCATAACACATATAACATAAAAAGTTTGACATCTGTACTACAAAAATTGACACAGTTATTAAATTTCAAAGTTTGAGATTTTTGCACATGATTTTCTCTTTCATTGAGGGATCAGTTAAAAGATTAATTAAAGTAATTCGCGATCAAAATCAGGGTGCAATTCAGCTGCCATTTATCTAGTCCTCAGTGAGTATGTTTTATTTTCCGCTTGTTGATTCTACCTACTTTGACGTTTTAATATTGTTCGACCCATAAAAGTTAGTTCAAATTTTAGATACCGGCTAAAAGTGGTTTCGCCGTAAAAAGGACATTGCACCCTAAATTTAATTTCGAATTACTTTAATTAATCTTTTAACTGATCCCTCAATGAAAAACAAAATCATGTGCAAAATTTTCAAACTTTGAAATTTAATAACTGTGTCAATTTTTGCGATACAGACGTCAAACTTTTTGTGTTATATCTGTTATGATATGTGTAAACTTTTACTAAATATAAGTATAGGGACTGGGGGACCATATAAAAAGTTAGATTTCATAATTTTTATACAATTGATTTTTTACTTTAAATAATGCCACAATATGACTATTTAGCTTATTTGAAACGTTTTTTGCAATTGGAACTATATGTCTACGGCCAACGGATGTGAAATTAAAGGTCGGCGATAGATAACATATTGCACCCTGTATATAGTAATACTATTTTCATAATAGATCCCATTTCATTACAGAGATTCTACGAATTGTAAATGTTTCAAGTTATTGATTTTATTCTATTCTGAAACAGAGTAAAAATACTTATACGGTAAACTAAATTATTATAACTATTAATGTTATTTATAATGGTTTGAACTTCAAATAAGTATTATAAAGATTTTTCTATTTGATGATTATACTCCTAAAAAAATTCATGTCGTTAAAAACTGACTTTTCTTCTCCTGTTTTGCTGTTTCTCAGCGCCTACAAATATATTTAATTTGCAATTGAATTAAATCCATAATATTTGTGATAGAGTTTTTTATGCACGTTGGCATTTTTTTAAAAAGCATATGTATAGACATGTGTTTCCGATAAAAATGGATTTAAAATATAGCCTGTTCATATTTCTCGGACAAAGCAAAAGATATACGAGGGAAGTCGCATTATTAAAATTAAGCACGTTTTTTTTATAAAGATTTAAACTTCGAATTAATACAAAGGAAAGTCAGTAAGCAGGTCACAAACCGATATGAGAGGTCGGAAGTTAGTAATAATTTTTTTTCCAAATATGCCAATAGGTGCCAAATGTAAGTTGCTAATTTCGAATTTATGAAACAGAAGTTGTACAAGATGAGCAGGGGCGTTCAAAAGTTGTTGACGAAGAACAAAGTGGTTGTCCTGTTAAGATTGCGACAGAAAAAACAGTGCGGAAGGTTGAGCAAATGGCTAGAACTGACAGGCGAACAACAATAGATAGCATTAGCAACTGCAACAGGGTGTTGACATGGTTTAGCCTACAGCCGACTCATGCAGACGTTGAATGTGAGGTACACAGATGGCTGAGTGTGCAGTCCAAATACTTTTATGCAGCAGGTATTAGAAAACTCATAAAGAGATGGGACAAATATATCAATGTAAATGACAATTACATAGATAAATAAACATGCCTTTTAAGTAGGTATCTTGGTTTCCCTTTTTTATTGGCTTTTGTGACCTACTTACTGACTTACCCTCGTATAATACAGATATTTCATTGCGATATTTTTATTTTTATGAAATTTCACTTGATTGATCTAATCATTTTTCCATTTTCTGGGTACCAATAAATATATTTAGCTTGAACAAAATAAAATGCATTACTCATATTTCGTTTGATTATGCATATGAACAATGAATCAAGAAAATGCGTATTTTAATGGATTTTAGAAGCCTTCTGTTTCCGATAATTTTCCGGTTTTTCGAAGTAATGTCTGTTTAAATGGTATTTTATTATTTCCTCATTATTAGGATCATAGAATATTTCCCTTTAAAGCAGGAATTCTTTATATATATAACTAATCAAATTTTATTTATAAAAAAAAGAATGTTAAGATTTTTTATGTTTAATGTGAAACCAAAATATTTCTTATTAACATTTAAAAGCTTCATTCACTTTTTACATTAGAGTTAGATAAAATAATGAAAATTAAAAAGAAAATGCTTAAGCGATATTTGTTTAGTTTAATTGGACGCGGGATTGGATGAAAGTCTTTACCTTATACCGGTTTTTGTTAGGATTATAAGTTATTTCCCTGTGGGTTAAGTTTAATCCGATTCTCTTAGAATAGTTTTCATTATGGAAGTGGGATTACATTGGCATGCTATGCATGTGTACTTTCTGATCCCAACTAATCTCATTGATTATAATCATTACGAATGACATTTTTCTATATTGTAAGTACAATATTATTACATTGATAAGTGTATAGCATGTTTTTATTAACAACTTTAACTTTAGGTGCTAAAAAGCAGAAGCATAAAAATATTTAATATTGAATAACCACGTATCAGGAAAAAACCGGAAACGACATGCTGGAATTATTCATCTACAATTTTACTTTTACCTCAAGTGCTCAAAATGAGACAGCATAATATTTTGAATTGAAAATTAGTTAAATACTATTAACTGATTGATTCTAAACTCGTTTTTTTTTTCAAAAAACTAATATGTATCAGAACTCTAGCAGTTTCTCAGCAATAACAATGCTTGTATTGGTTACTTGTGTGTTACTGTTACTTCCCGTAAGGCATGGTGACGTCACGGCGACGTCGTTGTGAAGTCACACTGTGATTTTGTGACCGTCGATGTGACGTCACGTGACGTGGATGTGACGTCACAGTGACTAGAATGTGAGGTCGTTATGGCCGTTTTAGAGGTCGTTTGTGACGTCACATTGTGACCACTCTGTGAAGTCACGGTGTGACTAATTTGTGAAAAGTGTGTCATTTGTGACTATTTTGGCATTAACTTTGTGACGAACCTGTGACGAAAGTGACAATGTTTCGAAGTCACACTGTGACCAATTTGTGAAATATGTGTCATTTGTGACGAACTTGTCATAAACTCTGTGATGATTTCAAATGAAAATCAAATTTCAAATTAATTGCTTAAAAGGCGCAAAGGCGAACTAGTGAAAAAGATTCCATGCTGAAACTCGAACCCGGGCCATCAGTATAGCGCACTTACGTTCTGCCGACTAAACCACATGGAACGATACCCAGCCTGGAAAATTTTTCACTATTACATGTTGGCAAGGCTACAAACGCAGCACAAGATGCAATATTTATCGTCAGCCACCGACATGGCGCAAGCACGAAACTTAATTAAATCCAGCATCGATTGAAACTATATTAATACTTGGAAATTTTTTCAGAGAGAACCATTCGCCTTGCATACAATATTTCAAATGAAAATCAAATTTCAAATTAATAGCTTAAAAGGCAATTTTAATTTGAAATTTGATTTTCATTTGAAATACTGTATGCAAGGCGAATGTTTCTCTCTGGAAAAATTTCCAAGTATTAATATAGATTTAATCGATGCTGGTTTAATTAAGTTTCGTGTTTGCTCCATGACGGTGGCTCACGATAAATATTCCATCTTGTGCGGCGTTTGTAGCCTTGCCAACACGTAATAAGGAGAAAATTTCCAGGCTGGTTATCGTTCCATGTGGTGTAGTCGGTAGAATGTCAGTGCGCTATACTGATGACCCGGGATCGAGACCCGGCGTGGATATTTTTCACTATGTTGGCCTTTGCGCCTTTTAAGCAATTTATTTGAAATATTGTATGCAAGGCGAATGTTTCTCTCTGGAAAAATGTCCAAGTATTAATACTGTGATGATTCTTGTAATAAAAACTACGATAATTTTAAAGTAAAGTTTTGTTTGAAATATAAAATTTTATCTTTTCACCGTACTTTTTAGCAAGATATCGCTATTTTGGAGTCCTATTCTTCTAAAATATTTTTAATTTTCCATTTAAAAAACAATGCTTATTAACTGACATCTTTTTTTTATTAAGTTAGCTTGATCTTGAATTCAAGCTTAATATTAAGAATGTGTAAGCTTTTTAATGTGTTATGATTTGTCATTGTTTTTTTAAATACGAACATGGAGTCTAACGGACATTAATACAACTGTTACTTATTAAGCCCTATTTATTTAAATTTTTTATTCCCGTATATATTGTATTTTGTGAATGAGCTAATTAGATTTGGTATGTTTTATATGAAAAGACTGATCTGGGAAATAGAAACAACAAGTAAGATATATCATGCGTTAGGCATAGATTATAAAACACTTTCCAACTCTTCCTAAATGTTTTATCAAGACATCGGGGGAAATAACGTAAATAAGATAACTAAGTAAACATGAAAACGCGTAAAACATTTGAAAACTGATTTACACAGTTACCATCCACTAAGGTGTAAAAAAATCATAATTTAAAAAAAAAATAAAAAAAATCGTTTTTTTATTTAAATCAGATTTTTTTTATTTAAATCAGATTTGTATGATTTTTTTCCCAGCGTTCAAATACTGAATAGCTATCATGAGTTTTAGGTTTCCAAAACAATTACACCACTAATTGCTAACATAATCTATGTTTTTACACTTTAATTAATAAAATTATAATTGTTAGTTTGTAATTACAGAAATAAAAACTGCAAATTAGTAGTTTCATTAGGTAGTATTATACAATAATGTTATATACATTAATATTGTAATAATTATGTAAAACTTTATAAATACTAGAGATACTTAACATTTATGAAAATTATTAACTGCATTTTATATTAAATAGCTAACATTACTTCAAATTAATTATTAAACAATCAACTCTCTAATTAGGAACATATTATACATTTTTAAGCCTTAATTATTAAAATGATAATAATTCATTTTAGAAAGAAAAAGGGACAGGATGCTAGTTCAAAAAACGGGCACTATTTCATGAGGAAATATATTAGTAATGTGTTTAGTAATGATGTAAGAAAAAAAAAAAAGAATATTTTTTAGCATTATAAGTAAAGTGTCCTTAATTTTTAATAATTTTATGAATAACAAATTGAAAAATACAATTAAATAACATGTTTTAATAATATCCTGTTTTTTCTAAAGAAATAAAGTTCTATATTTTTGCAAGATTTTTTCCACATGAATTTAGAATACTGTTGAATGGGGAAGTTTTTTACAAGAAATCTCTGGCTACAACTACAGGTAAATTTCAACTTTTTTTTTCTTTTTTTAAGGCAGGGTGCATTTTGCCAATTTCAAAAGGGGCATGGTGTGGCACCATTAAACAAAATGGCCTAGAAGAAGCAGTATAAGTAATTACAGAATTAATAAAAACTGCAAATAAGTAAAATTCATTAGTTAGTAGCACAAATAACAAAACTAAAAAATATTATTTGCAGCTCATTTTGCATTTGTATTTAGGAAAATTTCTGTAAACCACCAAAATCTATACTTACACACATGTACGTGTATGCTAACCAAAAAAAAAAAAAAAGAAAAAAGAAAAAATGAAAATGAGTTAAACCCATTCATATAGAATAAATATAAGTTAGCCACTAATATCTGAAATCCTCAAAATATTTAAGTAACAGCATTATTACCTCTATTAGCTTTCAATGGTTCAATTTTTTAATATATATGAGTTACAAAATAATAATAATAATAATATTAATAATAATAAACATTTATTCAACCTATACCAAAGAAGCTCTTGCTGTGCTTAGCATTTTTATACCAATTATTTCTTTTTCTCTTATGCATTCATTTACAATTTAGCTGCTGAGCAGATGTCATTCTTTCATTCTTCTTTAACTTGAGATTGCTATTAATTACTATTTATTCTTTTACTTGTAGAAATGTAATTATACTTGCTATGTGTATTTTATATAAAATAATGCATAAATGGATTACCTAAAGGAAATTATGATATTGCAAATTATGTTAGATTTAAATATCATTTTTAAATGAAACTGTTTTAATTTGGATAAAAACTTAAAAACAGTGCTTTTTACAAACTCAACTGTTTTTAATTTTTTTACAATACTAATGAATTAAGCTTAGAAACAATTATTTAAAGCTCTTTTTTTGTTTATTAATAAGTCAAAATACCTGTAGAAACTTTCAAATTATGTTCATGATAGATTTAATACTTTTTTTTGACATTTTAAACATTTAGAAAATTTTTGATTTTAATCAATGATTTTTTTAAAAAAATCGTTTGATTAAAATCATGATTTAATCGTTGATTTAAATCAACCGATTAAAATCGTTGACACCCTACCATCCACAGCCAAATATGTTTTCTAATTATTTTAAACAGTCCTGTATTTGATCTGTAGATTGATATATATATACTATATAATGGAAAAATTTAGTTTATCAAGGAAACGCATAACAGGTTAAAATTCTCTTTCAGCAATTTATACTAATATATGGAAACATACATAAATAATTTTGTACAACCCTGTAGTTTACCTAGAACCTTTATTACACGCCACTATTTAGATAAAATTTTATTCAAGCTAAAACACTCTTAAAACTGCTGAAATTACATTTCCAGAAATTATAATTCATAGATGGCAACGTATCCAATTCTTTGCGTGACCCTGTATATCATTTTATCTATATACTACAAACATATCTTAGTAAATTAAATACAGTGCAGCGTTAAAATGCATAACTTATTTAAAAACCTCCTTTAAGCAATACCCAGTAACCCTTTCGAATACTTTTGTATTTTCCTGTATATGAATTATAGCATATATATATACACCATATACTATGCATAAATGTAGTGAATCATAAAAGTGTATATCATAATTAAAAATGTATTTCCAGCAATCATCGCTAATGAACAGTACTTCGGATACAATATAGTATCTGAAATATTTTGTGTGTCCCTGTAAATGCTATATACACTTCGTATTATACATGAAATAATTCATAGTATGTAAACCTCAACGACGTATATCAATTTCATTACATATCAAATAGATTAACATAAATAAAGTACGCCGCAAACAATTCCCTCCACCCCTATATCATTATGTATTGGAATTCCTTTTTTAGCCCTGTAAATGAACAATAACTATTCTTTGCATCGCATATTCTATGGAATGCACATTTTAGTGTGCTTCATAAATGCATATCAATTTTATTCTGTTTGAAAGCGTGTAAAATCATTAAAAATCATTTGAAACGATTTTTTTTTCCACAGGCCGTAATGTAATGGAATACAATTGACTGTCCCTGTAAATGAAATAACATGCTACAAACTTCATTACAAATAGGGGTCTTGCTATGGTAAACGTTAATAACATCCAAAAATTTTAAATAATTTAATTATCTTTAAATGTCTATTAATTATGTTAATGATTGATGATAATACTTGTCCATATACTTTTATATTTATGCCACCATGTGGTTTTAACCCAATATTTAAATAAGAAAATAAACCAGATTAAAATGCAATTTAAATCACTAATTTTAATAATCTGATCAAAGCTGTTGAAAAGGAAGTTAGATATTTTAACAAAATAAAAAATAAATGTAATGAAATATTTGTGTTCTATAACATGTTTATTAGAAGATAACTGAAATCATTGTAATTAAAAAAAAAAAAAAAAAAAGCAAACAAGGAAAATAATATTTTAGATATTTCAGCAAAATAAAAAATAAATGTAATGAAATATTTATGTTCTACAGCATGTTAATGAGAAGCTAACTAAAATTGTTGTAATAAAAAAAAAAAAAGCAAACAGGGAAAATAATATTTTTACATACCTAATTTCATTGACGTTGTACGTGATACTTTGATTTTGGGGAACCAATTAAATCCGATTATAAGTACGATAGCAATGACTTGAATCATCTTCAACAAGTCAAAGCTACCGTAATTTTCTCGGGTGTATATTTTGTTAGCTGAACTAACTTGGATCCTGAGAACGTTCTTGTTTCAGTTTTTAAATCCGTGTCAACACATCTATGCTGTCCAGTGTCCACAGAACTTCAGTGTCCACAGTGTCCACAGAACTGTCCAGTGTCCCGCGTTTATTCTAAAAAGTTTCACTGTTACTTTTATCCGTTATTCTGCGGTCGAGTGGTAACAACTGAAATAGTGCAGATGCAGACGATTTTTAAGTTTCGAAGTTCGAAGCAGATGTTTTTTGGTTTTATTTGTTTTTCTATACCACAGTTTCGGAAGGAAATTAAATGCGTAATAATTTTGTCAAATTGTCTCTAATTCAATTTCCTGTTTGAAAATGTTTTATTGTATTTCATCTTTTATTTTTATCAGTTTTATTGAATTGTATAGTTTCATTTACGTAAATTATAATAATAATATTATCGATAATTAGAGTTTACTAGATAAAACATTGCTTAATTTTTCAAAATGTATACAAATTAATTTAATGATAATAATGATGACTCCCTCCTTTTTTTTAAAAGTAAAATTTGTATCACAGGTAATATATACAAAATATCTTCTTAAAAAATACAACAAGATTATCGAGAAGGGATGAGTTTTTCTTTGTCAATCTGTCATTCTCTTAATATTAATTTTCTGTAGAATAAAACTTGTAAAATAATTTTTAAAGATATATTTTGAAAACAAAAAATAAAACATGAATAATTAATTATGTCGTGGGCTTTGCCTAAATTTTGTACATTAATTTTATATTCGGAAAATGTCAATTCTATTTTAAACGTTTGAAAGAAGTAGAATAAAAAAAAAAAAATACTTAAAATAGTGAAACACTAAGAGGAAAAAAAAATGACTTGAATGCAAATTATAAAGCAAGAAATGCATATATGACTAAACTTTGAAGACGCTTTCTGCGTGCTCATTAAAAGCTGCAGCCTTAACTGTAATAGAAAGTTTTTAGTTTGAAACGATAGAAATGTTTCGACTACTCTTTGAGAAACTTCTAGTATAACAGATGATCATTTACAAAAATCTTTATAAAAGATAAGTCGAGGTCTGCTTACCTAAAACATTTTTTTAATAATATGAAATTCTCATAAGTAGGAAATCGTTTTGTGTTGCTGATGAATTAATTACATTTTATGTTATATGAAAATAAAAAGTTTTTGTTAGAGGCACAGATGCAACTTGGATGCAACTAAGATGCAACTTAAAAAATTTTTTAATCCGGCAGAAAAATATTTTTTACAGTAAATAACATATTTTTAATAATTTTTGTAATTTTTTAAAGTTTTCTAAGAAGTTCACATCTCAGTCACAATGTGACATCACTGAGTGGTGGCATTTTGGTCACAGATGTGACGTGACCACAGTGACTTACAGTGACGTCACAATGACGTCACTGTGACTATGCATGCTATGAGGGTTGTGTCATAATTGCTCTACTAACAAATATAATGGCAATAATGCCGACAAAATCATCAATATTGGTTGAAACTCTTAAAATAACCATATTTCGAGTTAAAATTTAGCTTATTACTATTAAATGCATATTTAGTTCGTGAGTTTAATATGTAAAAGAATTCTAGCAGTAAAGGAATATTGTTTGTATTGGTGGCATCTGTCATAATTACTCTATTAACGAATTCATTGGAAATACTTCTGGTGAAATATAAATGCTTCTTAAGTTGGTTTTACATTGAACACATAAAAAAAAAAAACCACACACACACACAATTATAATAATAGTCTGGCATGCTGTCTATGCGAATATAATTCTTTTCAGTATCCACACAGTGTACTAGTAACACTCTCGTCTGATAATCTGAAGTAGTAATCCTGAAGAAATAAATACTCTGGTGTGGTAGGTAACATTTCATTCTTTTGTAAGCTTAATGTGATTTTGATAATATTTAATAACCACGTATCATTCTGGATAGCACAGAAAAAATCAGAAACAATATGCTAGAGATATGCATGTACAAATTTACTTATATCTCAAAACGAGACAGCAGAATATTTCGAATTGAAAAAGAGCTAAATACTATTAAATGTATACTCTAAACGTATATTCTCTTCAAAAAACGAATACGTATCAGAACTCTAGCAGTTAATTAATAATGTTTGTATTGGTTACATATTCTTGGGGATGAAAACTGCAATACTCACTAGCTCAAATGTTATAAAATGTAAGCCTTAAGGCCTGATTTGTGATCAAAGAAAGAAAAAGCGTTAAATGCGTTTCAGTACAATAAAAGACATACGTGGCGTTGTGAACAAGTATAAAATGAGTATCCCGCAGGCTCGACTAAATAATTCAAAAGAATAGTAAATGGTATTCACATACGTCGCCTTGTGAATAATTAATTACTGTAGATTAAAAAAATAATTATATGATACAACGCATAATCCTAAAATAAAAAAATATATAAAATATTTTGAAAAGAAAACCCAATTAAATTAAAGAACGCTCAAAAATAATTTAAATTAAATTATTTATTGGTAACTAAGATTCGTTGAATAAATATAAAATTTCAAATGGGGATTGAGAAAATAAATAAACTTGCAAATACAACAGAATCCTTTTAGGATTAAGCTATTTTAAATACAGATTATAAAAATAACGCTATATGCATAAACATGTTAGAAGCCGAAACGAGATCGTTCTCATGGCAATATTTCATTGCCAATGTTTGTAATTTTGATAATAAGGCAGTAACCAGGGCTGTAGTTGTAAGATTGTACACAGGTATACAAACTGAATCTTTGTCATAAAAACACCATATACTCTCTGTTTTTCAAATAAATATACACATAAAATTTGATATTCAGAAAGCAATAATTTACGGAATAATATTTTTTTCCAGTGAACTGGTATTGCGGTGGGTTTTCCACCTCTTTATTCTGCGAGCGAAAGATAAAGCTGTAAAGGAATACATGCCCAGATTAGCACTAGGAAGAAGACTTTCGATGGATACATTATAAACTCGCCATGTGTTAAAGATGTTTTGATGAAAACACATAAAAACTGAAGTTTTATTCAAAAATCAGTACCACTACATAAACAATAAAGAATATTACTCTCATATTTCTTGCCGGTACTTTTTATAAGGAAATAGTTTCGTATTTATTTAAACTTTAAACAACAGATTATTATATTCCAGTATCAAATTAACTTTAAACTTTTTTTGTACAAAATAAACTTAAAAATGTTTCCTAATTTTATTTAAAAGAATATTTTAATGTAAAATCTCCGTCGCAAAAAAAAAAAAAAAATATCGATACGAAATATGATTAAAATATGATTTCAATATTCCTGCGCAGGGGGGAGAGATTTTCATCTAATAATATTCTGGAAATATTATTTGGGATATTCTGTCTATTCCACTATATACCCCACATAACACTTATTTTTATTGCTACTACATTGCTGGCAACCAGTATATGTATAAATTAATGTTACAGTTTACCATACTTTTTTATTCTCATTTTATAAATATTTAAAGCAGACAGGACTTCATGTATGTGTGTGATGGGTAATGAATTAGTATTAAATATTGCCCACAGAAAAGACAGAAAAAACGACGTTTTTTTGTTCGTTTGTCTTTAAATTACCCTTTTAATATGAAGAATATTTTGACATAAAAATATCGCTCACGAAATATATTATTCAAAGTTTGTTCATTAATCCTGAAAACTATTCCATATTATTCCCAGTACAATGAATTTCGAACATTATCTTGTCACTGTTTATGCATCGACAAAAAGGAATAACAGTAAATTTTAAGAAAAAAGAATACCGAATAACTAAAATAATATTTTTGTTCTTCTTACTTTTATCTTGCATGATTAATCGCTTGTCTGTATGCTACATTATTCATGCTCAAATATAATATACAACGTTTGCGCTTATTTTCATATTTTTTCTTTTTTAAAGATATCTTTGAAACTTTTGTATAGATTAGAAAATAATGACTTTATACTCTTACTGGAAACGTGAGGTGGAAAAGAATTATCATTCGGATTAAGTTGTAAATTTGTTTTCAAGTTTTTGAAATATCGTTTTACAAAGTTTTCAGAAAAATAATAATCTTATTCCATGGCGTGGCATGGCATTCAAATTATTTCAGCTTCACTTGTAATATTGGAAGTTATTATAAGATTTTCTATACATTTGTAAACTTTCTGCTTTTGGCTATATTTGCTATTAAAAGAGAAAATTGTAAATTTCCTTCGAATGATAAGCAAAATGTATTTATGAAAATATTTCGACATAAGGTGTGTTTAATAGCTTATTTTTGTTTTAAAAAATCCAAGTAAAACTATTGCTAAGAAAATGTTGCATAAATTACTTGAAATAACTTTATCCATTTTCCTTTTATGTATTTTTTAATGCTCGATTTTATTATATACATTCATTTTTCAACTGAAATATATTATCCCATTTGGGATTTTTAGGATACGAGTGGAATGTTTAGTTGTTATGTGTACAGTTTTTAAATTGTCGTAATAAAGATTATGGCAACCTTATTAAAAAACATCCACAGACTGTCCAAATACTTCATTTTGAGATATCTATTTACTTAAACAGATGAAAAAGCACACGTTTTAACTTTTAAAGAGATTGTGTGGCCTACTGAGTTCACCAGGGAAGACAAAATATAAGAAGGAAATTCCCCTTTCCGCGAATATCAAACAGATGTGAAAATCTCCTAATTCATGTTAATTTATTTCTCCTATTTTAAAACACAGGAAATATAAAAAATATGAACTTTAACAAAAAGATAATCAAATTAATGCATACTTTCCAAAATGGCTATTGCCGGGTTCCTTTCCTGGTACTGCAACAAAATTGAAGAACACTTCATTAATTCAACGCGATTATTTTAATTGGTAAGTAAATTAATAACTTTTGTAATTTTCTAGTTAAATGAAAAAAGTTTTCTATACAGGATTTGAACAAAGAACCTCTGATTTAAACTGTCAATGCTCTTCCAACTACTATAGTGGACAATTTTGTGGGACATAACTCACTCAGAACGCCTGGCCTGGACGTTGTTTCACTCAGTGGAAAACTCGTACAGTTTATTTACAATAATTGTGTTGCAAAAAGGAAGTTTAATTATGTATTTAACGTATATTGAAGATCTATTACCTGCGAATTATTTTGTTGATCTGTATCAGATAACAGAACACACGATTTTTTCAAAAAGTTGTCTCAGTGTGTATCAGCCAGATTTGTCCAGGATAGATTAATTCAAAGATAATTGTCAGCTTAAACCACAGGCCTATGATTCAAATCCTAGCTTGAACCCTTATTCACTCATTTGGAAAGTTATAAATTGCATGAATTATTTACCAAAGAGAATTAATGTGTTGAATTAATGAAGTGTAATTACGTATCGAATATATCTTGGAGTTCCAGTGACTGCGATTTATTCTGTTTATCTGTTACATATAACAAACTACATGGCACTACAAAAGTTGCCTTAGTGAATTGCTTTTTTGTCCAGGAAACGTCAATTAATAGATTATGGACAGCTAAAGTCAATGTCCTGATTCAAATTATGGCCTTGACACTTTATTACTCAGTTGTAAAATTACAACTCGTTTGAAATGAAGAACGTTATATCAAGCACTTGAGGAACGAAGTAGATTTTTCGATACCTATTGGAAATCCTAAAACGTAGCACATATTTTACTGGTAAATATTTTACTTTCCTTGTAGATTAAAATAAAACCTGGGTTCTTTGTTCAAATTAAAATGAACAACACTATTAAAGCATTTTTTTGTAATTCCAAAAGTTGTCTAAATAAATGCATCACAACACATTTTAATTAACTAAAATGCAAGTTTACTGTTGTTCTCAAATCAGTTTCAGTATGATATAAAATTACTGAATTTTATTAATTAAAATTATTTTATATTATAATAAATTGCTTTTAATGTAAGTGGATCAAACTTTTTGTACATAGTATGTGAGAATAACAAGCTATACAGAGGGTACAAAACTATTTTCGAAAGAGAGTTTTGTACAGAGAAATAAGACATTTGTATTATATTATGTTCACTTTGATATTGCTTTTTTTGAACTGTCATATTACATCTTCGTTAAGATAAACGATATTTTCTTGAAATATGAAAGTTGATTTTGTTCCACTCCTCAACAGCAATCTTCTAGAGTCTATTGAATGTTTTGTGATGCAGCTTTCTTTTTTTAAGTCCAAATGAACAGTAATCCATATAAGATAGGTCGGATATGTATATTTTGTGGGATGTATATAAATGAAATAACCTCGATTACAGTTTCATTTCTCATTTTTTCTAAAATATAGAAGTTTAAAGAATAGCATAGATTTAAAGTTGCAGCTGGTAGCCTTATCGCTATGGAAGCTAACAAAATAAAGATTGTTTGGGTAAAGAGATAGAAGGTCTTCTTTGTAAAAGGTGTTAAAACATATTTGTGATAGTAAATAGAGTTCGTTTTCACAGTTTAGTTTTTCATTAAGCTTTATGTTTTAGGAGAATCTGAAGAAAGTAGAATTGGGGGTTTCATATTTCTTAATAATTTTTGTTATGACATATTATGTGTTTAATTCATTTGGTGTGCATATATATTTAATTGGAAATATAATGCTAATTAATATTGATATTAGTTATTAAAAAATAGATCCTTTAAAAGTACAGTATTTTTTAATAAATTATTGTAAATAAAGTATGTATATATATACTCTGTTCAAAACAATTAAAGGATATTGAAAATCTCATATAAAATAACTGTATAAACGAATTTGTTTGCAGAAAATGGAAGAGGAGAGTCACAATTGCAAATTTTTCTCATTTTCAAACTTAGGACAACACAAACTTTGAGTTTGTTATCAAAAACAATGCTTTAGCGGCAGCGAATGAAATTTGGCTTTAAACTTACTGAAGGACAAAGCGGAAAAAATGATTAACATTCACTAAGTGCTTTGTTCAGATGATTGCGATGTTTCAACGAAGTCATTTAACCGAATCAGAAGCTTGGACAGTTGTTGGTTGGTTAGAGGGGGACCAAACGGAAGCCGCAGTAGCAGAAGCCACTGTAGTTTAACAAAGTGTGATTTACAGCATGATTACACTGTTTTGTACACTGGAAATGAGGCTGAAGACTAGGGCAAGGTTGAAGACGTGCAACAACGCCCAATGAAGATCCATATTTAACGCTAACGGCTCAGAGACAACGAAATATGAATGCCGGAGAAATGAATTGCGCAATATTCTTATTTCTGACGAGTCCCATATTCTTTTCATCCTGATGATATGTTATTTTCATCTGGAAGGAATGTGGTGCTAAAAGCAATCCTGCTTTCGTGCGAGGAAGTGTCAAATTTGGTGGTGCGGTAGTGATGGCCTATTCTGGTATCTTCACTAATATGCGCACCAACCTCCACAACATTCGAAATTGAGCTCTCACAGGACAGAGATATAGGGATGAGATCTTTAGAAATATTGCATTCCCTTACGCTGCAGAAATTAGAGATGACTTCATGTTAATGAAGGAAAATTGTATGTCGCATCGTATTTACTTGGTGGATGATTTCATTTTCGAGGAAGGAATCGTACGTACAGCGTGTTCTCCGGACATGAGCCCAATAGAGCATGTTTGGGACATTCTAGGAAGGTGAGTTGCTGGTCGCTTACCACCCCACAAATTCTTCAACAACTGGAAAGAGCTCTTCTGTAGGAATGATACATAATACCCCAGCTTCTTATTAATAGTCTCATTGACTCCATGCCTCAAAAGTATTTACCGTTTCTGGCCGTCCTAGAAAACCATACCCCTACTAAAAATTATTTTCTTTGAATGAAACACCTTTTTTCATTTGTTTAAAAGGTATTTATTTGTAGTATGTATGCGTGATGCTGATATTTTATCAAAACAACTATAAAAGTATATTTCATTTTGGGAAATCTGCATAGTAAAATCACTTAAATACATAAAATCATTTAATTAATATGATTTAAATTTCTTTTTGAATTCAGTTCCGCTAAGTTTAATATAAAAGATTTTGCTTAGAATTGATAACAGACGAAATTGGAAAAATAATTTATTTCAAGTAAATAGCCTTTTAGAAGAAAAGTCTTGTCACGTTCTATAAAGTTGCATGATAAGAATGAAAGGTGGTATTACTTTTTGAAAAGTGCTTTTTCTGCAAAATAGAAGACTTTATCTGAAAAATTGAAAGAGTGACAAAACTCTTGTTAAGCTTTCCTGATTCAATTACAAATCCAGATAAAAGCTTCAAATCATAAAATTGAAGTTTTTAAAAATTAACGGAATGAACAGAAAACGATATACAAGTTTAAAGTTTTTGTTTTAAGAAATCTATAATTTATAATAAAAAAACTAAGACTCAAATTATATTTAACGTTTATAGTATATTTTAGAGAGTTTTTAGAATTATAAATGCAATGCATTACACTCGTTATTTAAAAAAAAAATGATAAAGGTTTTCTACGATCGTCACTGATTGAATTGTAAAACCATTCATAGTTTCTTGACTTTTAATGCAGTTTTAATTGAAAAGCAGTACACCAGCAATATTCATGATTTCCACTGCAAAGATTTCGTCTTCTTTATGCACGAAATCAGTCCTTAAATAGATCTTTAAAACACAATTTAATTAATACTTCTTTTTCAGCTATACTGAAAAAAAAATAATGCCAGTTTTCCGGTAGGAATCGGAAAAATAGTTGCCCTTATCGTGCCGGAATAATTTCCAACCCAGCTCGCAATAAAATTCATAAAATCGGAATGAAATCCATAAAATACCGTTTTACTGACTATTTCCTAATTTTTACGGATTTTATTCCGAGCTGGGTCGGAAATTATTCCGGTACGATAAGGGCAACTAATTTTCCGATTCCTACCGGAAAACTAGCAGATTTTTTTTTTTTTAGAGTGTACTTCATTAGTGAGAAAAATGTATTTATAGTAAATAAATTTTCTAATTCTAATTTTAACATCAAATAAAAGTAAAATTCATTTTTAAAATTCTTCTGAAATATTGGTATATCGTAAACAAGTCGTAATGAATCGTATCTCTCAATTAAGTTTCATCCCTATCATGCAGAAAGGAAATTATTGTTAATATGTGCGAACCCCTCTGAACAAAATTATATTCCAGAAAAAAAAGAACTGCTACATTTATTCCCGGACTTATTGAAACTCTTTTCTTCCTTTTCAATGTCATGTGCGAGCATAATAGCTTATGCATCAGTTTCTCCACCTAATTGTGGTTTTTGATGTAGAAGTATATGCTTCGCCACCCTTTTTTTCCCCTCTTTTTCGACACGTACTTTTTCACTTCTGCTCTATGCGTCTGTAATTAACGACGTGTAAAATGTCTGTCTTCTGTTCTATTATGTGATAAAGTTTATTAAAACAATTAATCAAGATGAAAGTTTAATCACATTATTAAATGAAACTAGCCATGCCACCTGAATTACATCTTCAATCACATTTTTCAATTTCTTTTTCAATAAAGATTTTAGCACTGCAACTGTCGGTAAAGTCACAAATGCGTACCATGGATGTATCCTGAAGTGTATGGCGGTTCCTGTCTCAACACCGGGACATCAGGTAAGAGAAATAATTTTCCTTACCTTTATTTTTACTGTGAAATATGATTTGACATAAAATTAGAGGTCCCTCCTAAATATTTGTCGATTATATATATATATTCTAATAACAGATTATGAGCTAGATTGCGCTCTTTATAAGAAATGTATTAACTATTATAATGACATCGTATAAATATTTGCAACTTTTTTATATGTAAGCGAAGAAAACTAAAAACAATAAACATACTATTGTTATTATTTAACTGTATAAGAAGATATTTGATATTATTATTATTTGAAAAGAATACGAACTGTTTCATTGCAAATATATATATCGCTACACTCTAAGTGTAAGCAAAAGTTATCAAAGTTATAACTGATTTATATTATTATTATTATTTGATTGTATAAGAAAATATTTATTCTATATAATTAAAACTAAAATGAGTATCCTAAGGGATTCAATAATAGAAAAACTGAACTCAAGCAATTATGATGTATGGAAATTCAGGTTAGAAATGTATTTACAGAAGGAGGACCTCTATAGTGTTATCAGTCAGGACCCGCCCGATTCAATGACAGATGATTTTAGAAATAAAAATAGGAAAGCGCGTGCCGTTATAAATTTATTGATCGATGACGATCAAATAACAAATGTGAAGAATTTAGAAATTGCGCGAGAATGTTGGCTTGCTTTAAAAGAAGTTCACGAACGTTCGAATTTAAGTAGTAAACTATTTCTTTTAAGGAAACTTTACTCCACCAAATTAAAAGAAGGTGGCAATATGGTGGATCACCTTACAAAAATTTATGAAACTCGCGATAAGCTAGCCGCTATCGGCGAGACTGTAACTGATCAACACCTTGCTGCTTTAATGCTCTGTTCTCTCCCTTCCAGTTATGACGGTCTCATTACCGCTTTGGAGGCAAGGGACGAGCGTGACCTTAGTGCTAGTTTTATTCGCACTAAATTAATAGACGAGCACACGAAAAGAGTTGAAAATAACCGCGAAAGTGAGAACAGTCACTCCGCGTTAAAGGTGGTGAAATTCCATAAAAACAAACAAAATAAATTCTGCCGGTACTGTAAAAAGATTCTCACAATATCGACGATTGTTGGAGCTTGAAAAATAAAAATAAAAATAATCCTAAGCAGTACTAATACCCCAATCGTTTTCCCAACCAGTCACAAAAATCGGCTATATGCTCTCAAGGCAGCGCATACCCGAATACTAACAAAAATAGGAATTTTGAAAAGGAAACACCTAATGATAGAAATGTTACATTTTTTGTTGGGGATAATGTAAAAGATCTCTGGGTAATTGATTCAGGGTCTTCAACTCATATTTGTAATAACAAAAACAAGTTTAATGATTTTCATAACAGTGCTTCTAGCGTAACAATCGCAAACGGTCAAGAGCTTTGCTCTGAGGGTTACGGAACTATAAAATTAAATACATTAATGTCGGATAATGCACACAGAACGATAACACTAAAGAATGTATTGTATGTACCCGAAATTGAAACAAATTTATTTTCTATAAAAAGAGCTACTGAAAATGGTTGTAAAGCCATATTTGAGAAACAATCTTGCAAGATAACTCACGAAGGTGTTACGTACCTCGAGGGCTATGTAAACAATAATTTATATGAATGTAGAATAGAACAAAATATGTCTCACAATGTAAATATTATAAATGAATGCGAAAATAAAAATTGTCTACACAAGTGGCATAGGAGATTAGGCCACAGAAACGTTAATCATATTAAGGAATTGGTAAATAATGATATGGCGTTAGGAATTAAAATTGACAAATGTAAACACGGTGATACATGCGAAACATGCATAATTTCTAAACTCACTAGTGTTCCATACCCCAAAGCCGCTAGTTTTCGAGCTACAAAGCCCACAGAATTAGTGCACTCCGATTTATGTGGACCTATGCAAACAGCGACGGTTGGCGGAAAATACTATTTTTTTTACTTTTGTAGATGATTTTAGCCGGTTTACCATAACGTACTTACTGAGAACCAAAGATGAAGTTTTCCCTAAATTTAAAGAATATGTTGCAATGACCGCGAATAAATTTGGCAGGAAGGTGCGTGCTATCCGTACCGACAACGGAGAGGAATACACAGGGAAGGAAATTGAAAATTATCTAAAAAATGAGGGAATTAACCATCAACTTACTGTTCCGTATTCCGCGCCTCAAAATGGGGTTGCGGAGCGTAAGAACCGTACCTTGATGGAGATGGCTCGCTGCCTACTTAAAGACAGTAATTTACCTAACTCATTCTGGGGCGAAGCCGTCTGCACCGCAACTTACATACAAAATCGCCTCCCAACTTCATCCAACGACTGCACTCCCTACGAAAAATGGACTGGTCGCAAACCAGATCTTTCAAATATTAAAACCTTTGGTTGTCGCGCCTTTGCTTATGTGGAAAAGACTCATAGAAGAAAATTGGATAATGCAGCCATAGAGGGGATATTCGTAGGTTACGACAATAGGAGTAAGGGCTACAGAATTTGTACGGACGGTAAGAAAATCGTAATAAGTAGAACCGTAAAATCTCTGGAGACTAAAAGTAAAAACATAACTGAGGATAGTATATCAAATAAAAACAATGAAATACCAAATTTTGAAAATCCGGTTCCGAAATTACAATTAATCGAGGATAATATTGACAGCGCCGAAGATACAACGCAAAATCAAAATGCAAATTCGGATACAACGCAAAACGTCCCGCGTAGATCAAACAGACCGAACAGGGGAGTTCCTCCCGATAGATTTGCTTTCTTAACAAATGACGTTAAAGTAGAAGATCCGAAAAGTTGGGACGATATAAAAAATATGCAAAACCCGATTGAAAAGGAAAAGTGGATAGAAGCGACTTTAGAAGAAATGAATTCTCTTCGCGAAAATAATACATGGGAATTAGTCGAAGTCCCACCAGGAACGAAAGTGATCGGTTGCAAGTGGGCGTTCAAATCCAAATACAATAGCCAGGGTTTGCTGGAAAAGTTTAAGGCTAGGCTGGTCGCAAAGGGTTTTTCCCAAAAGTATGGGGTAGATTATGATGAGACCTTTGCGCCAGTCGTGTCTCATACGACAATTAGAAGTTTTTTAGCAATGGCATTGTATAAGGATCTGAACTTAAGACATGTAGATATTAAGACCGCTTTCCTTCACGGGGAATTGCAAGAAAATGTGTATATGCATCAGCCTGAAGGCTATGCAGTTCCGAGAGAGGAGCATAAGGTATGCAGACTCAAAAAGGCCATTTATGGTTTGAAGCAGGCCGCCAGAGCGTGGAACCTGACATTACATAAATCATTATCTAAATTAGGTTTTCACCAAAGTAGGATCGATAAATGTTTATATAAGAAAACAACCAATGAAACAACGACTTACGTAATCGTTTATGTAGACGATCTCCTCATAGCTGGGAAAGATGAGAATATTAATAAACTTATAAACGAATTAAACGAGGAATACCCTGTAACTGACTTAGGTGAAGCGAAATATTATCTTGGGATAAATATTAATAGGCCTGACAAAAATACCATGACGCTTGATCAAATTAATAAAATTAATGATTTAATAATTAAATTCGGCTTAGAAAACTCGAAACCAACTAATATACCAATGGAACCAGGATACGTTAAGTTAGTGGATGATGAAAATCTCCTCCCGAATAATACGAATTACAGACAAGCCGTAGGAGCTCTACTATATATCGCGACTGTATCAAGGCCAGATATTAGTGCCGCGGTAAATATTTTAAGTCGCAGAAACGAGCATCCAAGGGCTAAGGATTGGGAAGCTGTTAAGCCAACAATCAGATATCTTAAAACTACAATTGACTTAAAATTAACATACACTAATTTAGAAAAACCTGTCTTGACGGCATATTCTGATTCAGACTCGGCAAATGATCCTACTGACAGAAAGTCAGTGTCAGGAAATCTACTTATGATTGGAAATAACCCACTTCTGTCGACATAAAAAAAGCAGGCTTGTATTGCCATGTCTTCAGCTGAGTCAGAGTACGTGGCTGCCGCTTGCGCAGCACAAGAAACTATATGGATTTTACAACTACTGAAGGAACTGGACCTCGAGCAAGAACTACCAGTAACTCTGTTTGAGGACAACCAGTCTTCCATCAAACTTGCCGAAAGCGATAAGCATCATCAAAGAACCAAGCACATATCCCTTCGGTATCATCTTCTGAGAAACCTTGTCGAGGAAGGGACAATAACTATGACTTACCTTGAAACTGCAGCAATGACTGCAGACCTTCTAACCAAACCCCTTCCCAAGCCTCGATTTGAGCTTCACAGAAATATTGTTTTGAACATTTAAAACTTTTTGTTCCAGGGTTTCAGCGGGGGTGTTAATATGTGCGAACCCCTCTGAACAAAATTATATTCCAGAAAAAAAAAAGAACTGCTACATTTATTCCCGGACTTATTGAAACTCTTTTCTTCCTTTTCAATGTCATGTGCGAGCATAATAGCTTATGCATCAGTTTCTCCACCTAATTGTGGTTTTTGATGTAGAAGTACATGCTTCGCCACCCTTTTTTCCCTCTTTTTCGACACGTACTTTTTCACTTCTGCTCTATGCGTCTGTAATTAACGACGTGTAAAATGTCTGTCTTCTGTTCTATTATGTGATAAAGTTTATTAAAACAATTAATCAAGATGAAAGTTTAATCACATTATTAAATGAAACTAGCCATGCTTTACCTCACACCTGAATTACATCTTCAATCACATTTTTCAATTTCTTTTTCAATAAAGATTTTAGCACTGCAACTGTCGGTAAAGTCACAAAGGCGTACCATGGATGTATCCTGAAGTGTATGGCGGTTCCTGTCTCAACACCGGGACATCAGGTAAGAGAAATAATTTTCCTTACCTTTATTTTTACTGTGAAATATGATTTGACATAAAATTAGAGGTCCCTCCTAAATATTTGTCGATTATATATATATATTCTAATAACAATTATTCACTGCTTGTGCCATCTCCTTTGAACAATGTATCATTCAAGTTTATTTTCTCTCTGTTTATGTTTAGGTTATCACTATTTTATCTCTCTTTCTATTTCTGTTTTATCAACCAGTATTCTGTCCTCTATTTATGTAATATTTTCTGTGCTTCTTTAAACCGCACACTGTAGAAAAAAAATCAGACCAGTTTTCCTGTAGGAATCGGAAAAATAGTTGCCCTTATCGTACCGTAAAATTTTCCGACCCAGCTCGGAATAAAACCCGTAAAAAAAGGAAATAGTCGATAAAACGGTATTTTACGTATTTTATTCTGAGCTGGGTCGGAAATTTTTCTGGTACGATAAGGACAACTATTTTTCCGATTCCTACAGGAAAACTGGCCGTATTTATTTTACAGTGCAGTGCGCCTTTAATATCTTGTCTAAAGATGTAAAAACTTGTATATTTTTCATGCAATAATATCATGATTTATATTCATATAATATTCATTCATATCATATAATATTCATTCTTCGTTTGATTTTTATTTTGTTTTATTTTCCTACATTGCCTGCACTACACTTGTTAATTGATTTTAATTTATTTTGAAATTGATTTTTCTTATCCATTTTCTACTTATATATATTCTGTCGCATTCGTTATAAACTCATAATCACATTGGAAGTATCATCAGTTTTTTTTTTTTTTCATTTTGTTTTTTTCGATGCAGAAATATTTTTATTTATTATCCATGAAAGCAACATAGCAAAAGAACTTTCATAAATTTATGAATCTTCGTTTGTAGGAGTTACGATAGCAATCTTTATGATTGATCGCGAAGAACCTAAAAAAAATTTACTTGAAATAATTAAGTTTAAACCACACAAGACTTCATCTTTATCCAGCATAGATGAAAGATACAAATGTAAATAAGTGAAAATAGTGTCAAAGTTACGTCCACTACTAAACATATCACAATATTAAAATATTTATTTGCTTAAAAGACGTTATAAAAAAAGCATTAAAAGTAAATTAAAAATCAATATTTACATGTTTCAATTATTTTACTGAGTCGTCATCAGAATGTATAACAGAGAATTACAGATTTTATCGATAATGCAGAAACCTTTGATCTGCCCATGGAGGACAATTTAAAAAGTGGTTTAAAGTTAATTATCTCAAGTATTTTTTTTTCGATAATATTATTTATGAACAATCATGTGGTGGCTCCAATGGGATCCCCAATATCTGGCCTTCTGGTGGGATTTAAATTACGCCCCTCAAATCCAAAATTTTCATGATTTTTGAGGTAGTTCCTTTAGTATGGTTACGTTATATAGACGATATTTTTATTGATTGGCGAGGTAATATAGATGAGTTAATGATTTTCATACAGCAGTTAAATGAACTTGACAATAATATTAAATTTACCTTTGAACTAGAAACAGGGTGAAATTAGCTTTTTTAGATGTTGAGCTACAGAGAAAGGAGAATGAATTAATTCGTTCAGTGTACCGAAAACATATCACGGATTTAAACATTATACCTTCCCATGCATGCACCCCAATGCCTTATAAATTATCCACCTTCAGGTTCCTAATTAATCGTGTTTTCAGGATTTCTTCCGATAGAAATATGAGGGATGAATTAGATAAAATTAAACGTATTGCTATTGATAATGGATATCAGGTAAAATTAATTAACAAATTGATTCAGAGCTCCTTTGATACTTCTAAACATAAAAATAAAACTATTAATGAAGTTAATATCAAAAGGGTTGTAGCAAATTATTCCCCGGGTTTCTTTGAACATATAAAAAATCATTTAAGAAATTTTAAGATGTAAAAACTTGTATATTTTTCATGCAATAATATCATGATTTATATTCATATAATATTCATTCATATCATATAATATTCATTCTTCTTTTGATTTTTATTTTGTTTTTCTTTCTTTCATTGCCTGCACTACACTTGTTAAAGGATTTTAATTTATTTTGAATTTGATTTGTCTTATCCATTTTCTACTTATATATATTCTGTCGCATTCGTTATAAACTCATAATCACATTGGAAGTATCATCAGTTTTTTTTTTTTCATTTTCTTTTTTTCGATGCAGAAATACTTTTATTTATTATCCATGAAAGCAAAATAGCAAAAGAACTTTCATAAATTTATGAATCTTCGTTTGTAGGAGTTACGATAGCAATCTTTATGATTGATCGCGAAGAACCTGAAAAAAAAATTACTTGAAATAATTAAGTTTAAACCACACAAGACTTCATTTTTATACAGCATAGATGAAAGATACAAATGTAAATAAGTGAAAATAGTGTCAATGTTAAGTCCACTACTAAACATATCACAATATTAAAATATTTATTTGCTTAAAAGACGTTATAAAAAAAGCATTAAAAGTAAATTAAAAATCAATATTTACATGTTTCAATTCTTTTACTGAGTCGTCATCAGAATGTATAACAGAGAATTACAAATTTTATCGATAATGCAGAAACCTTTGATCTGCCCATGGAGGACACTTTAAAAAGTGGTTTAAAGTTAATTATCTCAAGTATTTTTTTTCGATAATGTTATTTATGAACAATCATGTGGTGGCTCCAATGGGATCCCCAATATCTGGCCTTCTGATGGGATTTAAATTACGCCCCTCAAATCCAAAATTTTCAGGATTTTTGAGGTAGTTCCTTTAGTATGGTTACGTTATATAGACGATATTTTTATTGATTGGCGAGGTAATATAGATGAGTTAATGATTTTCATACAGCAGTTAAATGAACTTGACAATAATATTAAATTTACTTTTGAACTAGAAACAGGGTGAAATTAGCTTTTTTAGATGTTGAGCTACAGAGAAAGGAGAATGAATTAATTCGTTCAGTGTACCGAAAACCTATCACGGATTTAAACATTATACCTTCCCATGCATGCACCCCAATGCCTTATAAATTATCCACCTTCAGGTTCCTAATTAATCGTGTTTTCAGGATTTCTTTCGATAGAAATATGAGGGATGAATTAGATAAAATTAAACGTATTGCTATTGATAATGGATATCAGGTAAAATTAATTAACAAATTGATTCAGAGCTCCTTTGATAATTCTAAAAATAAAAATAAAACTATTAATGAAGTTAATATCAAAAGGGTTGTAGCAAATTATTTCCCGGGTTTCTTTGAACATATAAAAAATCATTTAAGAAATTTTGGTTTATGTTTGATCGCGATGTCGCCTCTGAAATTAAAGATGCTTTTAAATACTAAAATTGATCAGATTAATAGATATGACCTCTCAGGAGTTTATATGATTCCATTTATTAGGGAGGGAGGAATCAAAAATCATTATATAGGCATAACCCAACGAAAATTCAATATCAGATGTAAAGAACATATAGCGGACATAAAATATAATAGAGAGAATATTGCTTTATCCCGGCTAAATCAAATAAAAAACATTAACAGACTTTTTAACGAGAGTAAAATAATTTACAGGTCTAATTTTTATTTACAATTATTTATAAGAGAGTCCATTGAAATTTATTTAAGAGGTTCAGGAGTTTGTAATGATACATGATCTTTTCGTAAACCGAATTTATAGGTTGAATGGTTGAACAACTTACGGCGTCGCGACATAGAGGGAACACGAGCAATCGCGATAATGTAGGGCGCGTTATATGATTACTTGTTTATACTCGATGATTTTTTTAATTTTTCATATGCATTTGAAATTTTCTGTTATACATTCTGATGACGACCCAGTAAAAGAGTTGAAACATGTAAATATAGATTTTTAATTTACTTTTAATGTGCTTTTATAAAGTCTTGTAAGTAAATCAATATTTTAATATTGTGATAAAGCAACATGACAGACATATAACTTTGAAATGAAAACTGCTCATGATACAAGAGACAGTAAATATTACTAATATGTGATCAAATAGGACATTTTGTGTTAAAAAACATAACAGCAGAATTAAAGATCAGAAATAGTCAATCATTTATCGCCAATGTGCATCGGAATAGACCATAAAGCCTGTAGAATTGAATCTGGGCAATATACACTGCTCAAAACAATTAAAGGATATTTGAAGTTTTATATATAATAAAGATATAAACGAATTTTTTTGCCGAAAATAGAAGAAGAGAATCACAAATGCAAATTTTTCTGGTTTTCAAACTGTGGAGTATGCAAATTTTGAGTTCGACGTCAAAAACGTCGCTTCAGCGGCAGCGAATGAAATTTGACTTTCAACTGGATAAAAGAGAATGAAGACAAGGATGATCGGCATTCAGAGATTGCTTTGTTTCGATGAGTACGATGTCTCAGCGAAGTCATTGGACAGATTCAGAAGCTTTGAGAGTTGTTGGTAGGTTAGAAGGGGGCCAATCTCAAGCCGAAGTAGCGCAAGCCATTGGAGTGTCACAAAGTGTCATTTCCAGGATCTGGAACCGTTTTTTGTAGAGTGGATGTGCAGGCCGAAGACCAGGGCAAGGTTGTAGACGGGCAACAACGCCCAATGAAGATCGGTAATTAGCGTTAACAGCTCGGAGACACCGAACCATGAACGCTACTCTTCTCCAACAACACCTTCGCTCGGCTACAGGCACCACGATTTCAACTCAGACTGTCCGAAACCGGCTCCATGGTGTAGGTCTGTATGCTCGCCGACCGATGGTATGTGTTAGATTAACATCAAGGCATCGTCGCGACCGCAGGGAGTGGGCAACCGAGCATGTCAACTGGAGGAGAAATGAATGGAGCAATATTCTGTTTTCTGACGAGTCCCGTTTTTCTGTGCATCCGGATAATAGGCGTATTTTCATCTGGAGGGACCGTGGCAGTAGGAATAATCCTGCGTTCGTACACGAAAGTGTCAGATTTGGCGGTGGAGGAGTGTTGGTGTATGGTGGCATCTCCATTGACGGGCGCACTGACCTCTGCATCATTCGAGATGGAGCTCTGACTGGTCGCCGATATAGGGATGAGATCCTCAGACCTATTGTAGTCCCTTACGCTGCAGCAATCGGAGATAACTTCATTTTAATGGACGATAACTGCAGGCCACATCGTGCAAACCTGGTGGAGGATTTCCTTTTCGAGGAAGGAATCGTTCGAATGGAATGGCCAGCGTGTTCTCCAGACATGAATCCAATCGAGCACGTTTGGGACGCTCTAGGAAGACGAGTTTCTGTTCGCCAACAACCCCCACAAACTCTCCAAGAACTGGAAAGAGCTCTTCTGGAAGAGTGGGGCAGAATACCCCAACTCGTCATTAATAGCCTCATTGAGTCCATGCCTCAAAGGTGTTCAACGTTGCTGGCCGCCCGTGGAAACCATTCCCCCTACTGAAAATGATTTTCTTTGAAGAAAACACCTTTTCTTATTCTTTTTTTCTCATATGCACAAATTGTGTTTTTTTCCTTTAGTACACAAATGCGCAATAAAATGCATTTTTTTCTGCCAAACATGTGTAATTTATTCTCATATAACCTACTATGTCTGTCAACCATGTATCAATCAGCTAAACAGTTTACCAGATACAAAATCTACCTAAAACTGCAATATCCTTTAATTGTTTTGAGCAGTGTATTAAGAATCGGTAAGTAGAGATAAAATTACTTAGAAAGTTTTCATGTTACAAATTATTGCCGATGAATATGAGATACAGCCACTAAAGTAGCCTTATTTTGCTAAAATATTTATTACTTTTGTTAATTCTTAACCTTTACACAGATTCTCTGACAGCATGTGTCCGAGTATACATGTTAAGCCGGAAAGATGCTGTCTGAGACCCCGTGTAAAGGTTAAATAATTGTCCAAAATTAAATTAATAAATTTAACGCCATTTCCAGAAACTTATATTTAATAATGGGCATTTCTTATTACATAACATTAAGATATCTCTTGAATGCATAAAGCTAGAATTGTGGAACAAGTGTCTATATATAGTAAAGTGATTATACACTTTCATGAGAGAGATACTTCAGCGATCCCCGTATAAAGCATTTATCAACCCCATCTCGCGATATACAAGGTATAGCGAGAAAAATCTCAGTTACAATTGAGTTGACCATCCTTAATTTTGTACAAAAGACTCACATAAGAAATATCTTTATAAAGGCTATGAAATATAAAATTTTAGCTGTGAAATATTAATCTGAAATATTAAATACCAATGCCGTGTTTATAACACGAGATGAATCTTGTAAACTCAATACCACTTTTTACTAATTTAAAAGTAAATATAAAGAGATTGAAAGTTATTTTTTTAGAATGTAAATACAAAGATTTACATGAAACTAATAATAAAGATTTGAGATTATATTATACATTTAAAAGTATTTATGCAACTAATTTTTTGGAGTGGATGAAATTACAAACAAAGCCATGAGCATTTTACTCTTTGGATTTTTGGATTTTATGTGCGCAATGAATCTATTTGTTCAAGAACGAAGTTGCTCTTTGTAATTCATATTTTTATCGTGTATCCTGTAATTTTAGTGATCACAAATCTGAATAGTAATTAAAAATCATTAGACGCTTTAAAAAATCGCATCAAAGTATGCATGGTCACTTTTATATACTTAATACAGTTTTTTTGCCACTATAGCTGTCAGAATTTAGAAATTATGGGTTTGAGAATTGTACGAGTTTTCTTAAGTAGAATTTACATTTACAGAATATGCTTACGCTTTCATAATAAATAAATAATTTTTCAGTCACGCGGGATTGATCTTTCAGTAAATATTTAGTACACATTTTTGAAAGCTAAATCAAGATGCATTCTTATCGGTTGACAATAATTTCTGCTCGAACTAACTCCATTCATTTACTCTAAAATGAACGAAATCATACTTTTCGGTTTTCTGCACCCATACGGTGGTAACAAAAGATTAAAATTCGTATTAATAATCCTACCTTGCTTGCATGTGTTAGTTTTATTAGAAAATATACATCTCGTTAGAATGCCACATATCTCGACATTAACAATGCAGAGCTTGTAAAAAAATATATATTTTTTTACATATAAAGCGTCATTTTACACTAAATCTAAGTTGCTGTACATATTTTTAACTGTCACTTGTTGGCTACCTGTAATAGTTTCCAAGATGTCGCCAGTAACTTTCTAATTTTGTCACTAGTAATGTTGCTGTCGCTCTCATATGACATCATGCTGTTATTTTACTATAAGTTAACACTTGTTCCACAACACATGCTTTTTCCGTTATTTCAGGGTACTAGGACGTTTCTTTGCACTGGGATGATTTTGGGAATTTCATGCAAAGTAGATGTTTTGAATCTTGCTTTAGTTATGTTATACGGAAAAGGCCAAAAATTAAAGATCAGCTTTCTTGACAATTTATATTTTATTTTCTAGTTTTATTAACGGTAATCAAATAACAACTGTCCCTTTGAGATAAAGGCTTTGGAATATGTATTTAATTTGTGAATTTTAATTTTGAGAGATTTTTAAAGATGAATAAATTAATAAATAATTTAACAGCCGGAAACATTTTCATGGAAGAGATGCAGATTCCATTTGACGTGAAATAACCCAATAATATTCAATTAGGTTTAAATTCAAAATTCAAAAAATATATTTTTATTTAAACTGTATTTTGAAAGAAACGTTTTTTCACCTTCTATTAATTATCTTATATGGATCTAGTTATCTAGTTGTCTTATCTAGATCTAGTTATTTAGATCTAGTTATCTAGTTATCTTATTTAGATCTAGTTATTTTGATCTAGTTTTCTAGTTATCTGGTTATCTAATTTTCTAGTTATATGGTTATCTAGTTATCTAGTTATCTAACTATCTAGTTATCTGGTTATCTGAATATAGTTATCTTATCTGTATTTTATTATTCAACTAGAAAATCCTAACATGAGTTTTGACACATTTTCACTTATTGTGATGAACATTTGTGTTTCGCAAAAATAGCACTTTTCAAAAAAGAAATGCTAACTGTTATTCTTACAAGGAAATTAATAGAAAGTGAGAAAAACCTTTCTTTCAAAATACCATTTCCATACAAATATATTTTTGAATTTTGAATTTAAACCTAATCGGATACTATTGGGATATTTCACGTGAAGCGGACTACTTCTACATCTGCCCCATAAAACCGTTTCCGGTATTCATCTTTGAAAACCTCTCAAAACTAAAATTCATAAATTAAATACATATTCCGATGCCTTTATCACAAAAGAGACACTTGATTACTGCAAATGCAACTAGAAAAAATTTCGAGAAGGCTGAAGTTTTATTTTTGGCCTTTTAGTTTATGAATTTTAATTATGAATTTTAATTTATGAATTTTAATTATGAGTTAATTTATGAATTTTAATTTTGAGATATTTTCAAAGATGAATAAAATAATAAATATTTTAACAGCCGGTAACATGACTGTGGGGTAGATGTAGCTTAAGTCCACTTGACGTGAAATAACCCAATAGTATCCGATTAGGTTTAAATTCAAAATTCAAAAAAATATTTTTTTTGTAAATGATATTTTGAAAGAAAGATTTTTTCACCTTCTACTAATTTACATTCTAAGAATGACAGTTAGCATTTTTTTTTTTAAGTGCTATTTATGCGAAAGCGAAATGTTAATCACAATAAGTGAAAATATGAAAAACTTATGTTAGGATTTTGTTGCTGAATTACAAAATCCAGATGACAGCTTAAAATCATAAAATGTAATCTTTAAAAAATATAAAATATAACTTACGAGATTAAAAAAACTCGATTTATGTTTTTGTCGTTGTTTCTCAGCATTTTACACAATCTTTATATTTTTAAATGTATCAAAGTATTTCAACTTCCGTAATGAGATTTAATAAAATAAAATGAACCTTCTTTCAAATTCAAGTCAGCTAAATGTAGTAAAACATTTTTAGCTTAGCTTTGACATCAATCTTAATTTTTAAGTATACTCTTTTAAATGTATAGCTTTTTTAGAAACAAAGGATTTTTAAGCTCTAAAAAATATATAATAAAACAGAAAAGTGATATTTCTAGTATATCTTAATGTTAGTTGTTTTAAATTTAACAGTATATTTTTATTTTTGCAAATAAGTATTTTTATTTTTTAAATTCTTTAACTTTTCTTTCATTTGAAATTATTTAAATCTTTACTTTTTTTTAAATGTTTGAAATGTACAAACTCATAAAAATTCTTGTTCATTGATTTCATTTCGCTATAAAGCGTTTATAAAAAAAAAAAAAAAAAAAAAAAAAAAAAAAAAAAAAAAAAAAAAAAACGTAGCATATGAGCAAGGTGGACTTGTATTTCTTTTATAAAAACAGAATTTGTAATGAAAGTGATATCCTGTTTTGTTCTTTTCTCCGTCAAGACATATTGAAAAATAGTGGATGTAAGGCAATAAGTTTTGAATAAATGTTAGAGTAGAACAAGGCGTTTTTATTATTATCATGCGCTAAGATAGTAATATAAATTTAACATTTTATCTACATACTGTTTGTTTGCTTATTTACTAACTTGATCTTTGTTTTTACTGGTTGAATTTTTTTTTTTAGTCTTATAGTTATAATAGATTATAAAACTGGCTGTTATAAATTTCTTTGAATATTAAATTTTTTTTAAATTTTTTAATGTATGAAAGAGTTTGCATTCGCCTATATTGAGGTTTAATAATATAAAATGAATGATTTTATCTAATTCAATTGAGTTAATTGTAGTACATAAAATTCAGCTCAGCTTTAATAGAATCCTGATTTTTAAGTACACACTTTTAAATATATAGCTTCTTTAAAAGCAGAATATTGTCAACTTTTAAAAAGTTACATAATAAAGTACATAATCTTATTTATTTTAACGCAGTTAGTTCATTTTATTCTTATTACAGAATATTTTTATTTTTGGAAACATATATTAATACTTTAAAAATTCTTCATTTTTAGGGTTCCGTACTTAAAAAGTAAAAATGGAACCATTATAAGATCATTCCTGTGTCTGTCTGTCACAGCCATTTTACGCGTAAACTATGGAACGTGGAAAGTTCAAATTCGGGGAAGTAATAAAGACCATTGACCCACATATTTTCAGATTAATAAACATTCATAATTCCGAATCTACTGATACTAAAATTATGAAAAAAAAAGGTAGTAGACGTTAATATAAACCTTGCCGGAAAATTATAGCGATTACCCTAGGTCACATAGTTTTGGAGTAATTAGCATTTTTCTGTTATACAGAAATTTTCGATTTACGGATATTCAGAAAAATTGTTGAGCATCGCTGAATATACCTATAGTTGCAGAAGAATAAAAGCATTGTTTATAATGATTTTCGAAAAAAATCATTGGTAATTAGTCGAGATGTTAACACTTAAATGTCGGTGAGTTTGGACATACACAAGGACAGGGGCGGCGTACTCTATGCCTAGTTAACAACTTTTAATGATATATATGTGTAATGTAATGTCCAGTAACAGTATAAAAGCAATAAACGTCAAATTGTTAAAAACATATTAATTTAAGGGGTCTCGGAACTCTAAAAAGTGGAAAAAATGAAAAAAAGATCATTTTCAAAATTTAATGTCTTAAAATGTATATGATTTTAAAACACAATTTTAATTGAGATGAAAGATATAAGTATGTTCTTTCGTTTCGTGTATTTAAAAAATTGCAAGATACAGAATTAGTATTTATAGGGTGCTCGAAAGTGTTAGACATTTGTCGAACAAAAAACTTACGCGCTGGATTACAAAATAAATATTGCAACTAGAATGAAAATTTTGGGGCTTACTTATACTTCAGATTGTAATAATTTCCCTGAACTTAAATAAATTTGTAATTAAAGCATTTTTATATTTTAAATGCAATGTTGCATTTAGCTAATACAAAATTTTGAAAATCTCAACAGTAAAATCACCTAAAAAAAATTATTTTTTTTTTTAACAATAAAAAGGAAATTTTAGGTTCAGTTTATACAGACTAACATGAAAAATATGTTTTGAAAATTTCATGAAAAAATATTCAGAAGTTTTTGAGGTATCCTGCGAATTATGCCCCAAAAACGCCATTTGGAAAATAATGACTTTAAAGTTTCGGAAACGCCGCTTCAGCTATTGAGCGGGTATAATTCTAAAAGCCAAAACTTTTGTTCTAATGGGAATTTCAAGGAAACAATTATATCAAAATATTCAGAAAATATATGAGTTTACATTTAAAAAAATTAAAATTTCTTAAATTTTGAAGCTTTAAGAGTCCTGTGAACATTTAACTCTTTCCGGCACGAAGTAATTCTATTAATAAACTTATGAAATAATGAACTGACACCAGAATTTATAATCGAATTTATTAGAAAATGCGAACTTGCTTATTTTCACGTACATGATAAAAGGGAAATTTTAATTAAATATTCTTGGTGCCGTTTGTCTGTGTTGGAATTAAAATTATGTGTCCGTTTTTTAAGGGCATCGCCCTCGAAAGATTTAATTAGAATGAATCGCATAAATACTGTGGGATTCGCGATAGTTTGCATTGATTGTATCTCTCAATACGCCTCGAGTGACTTTAAAAGTTAATTAAACACCTATCTGGAAAAACGCGGCACTGACCAAGGTTGCGTTGCAACTTTGAGACATCAATTCGAAGCGCGCTTAGCACAATGCCAAATTTAAACTTTGAAGAAAGGTTTTGTTTTAGTTACACTGTAGAAATAAAGGTTATTACTACGCTGAATTTAGTTTCAGGAAATGTCAAATGAAGTTTAACTATGCACTGCTTTTATTGGTCAGTACCGGATTAAGTTCACCATAAACAGATTCGGATAATATTAAAAAAATGAATTATACAAAATAGCTATATTTGATATTATTTAGGTTCCATATCTCTTTGAACTTTCATGGTATACACGATTACACTTTTCTAATATATACAGTTATACCCAATCCTAAGTTGCATAGTTTTTTACAAAGTCTTAGTATTCTTTTAGCAACATTTATTTTATTTTATTTTTAATAATACAATTACAAATTCATATATTTATTCTACGGAACCCTCTGTGCTCGAGTAATGCTCGCACTTTACCGTTTATTTACTTTATTTTAAAAATTTATTTATTTATTTATTTATGATATTTCCCGCTTATCTGAAACACTTAAACAAATATGTATGTCAAAATTCTACTTCGTTGATTGCATTTTGCTAAAATTGTCTTTCGGATTTATTATATTAAAACTTAAAAAATAATACTTAAAAGGACTTAAAATAATATCTGGTCAAAATATAAATCAATTTTTCATAAATACAGAATTTGTAATAAAAATGATGTAGTCTTATATTCTTTTCTAAACTATGCCGTATTAAGAAAAGCCTAATAAAAAATATGTTTTGCTTTAATCTAAGAAAGTGTTTTTTATCATTATCATGCTATACAAAAGCAATATAAATTTGATGTGAAAAAAAAAAAAACTATTTATGTACTTCCATAGTCGAAACTCCCGGTTTTCAAAATTTATAATGTGGCAACCTGTATTACAGAGTCACATAAAACTGTTTAAAAAACACCCGTCACACGTTCAAATTTTTCGAAAATTAAATTTTGAAATTTTGGAAAGAAGTAAATTTCTTTGAAATAATTATTATCGACAAAATGGACTTATTTCACATAGAAGGCCTTATATTAATTTATTTTCATTTAGAAATAAATTTATAGTTTCGCAACTCTGAGCAGAGACGAGATACACTCTTTACTTTTGGTTCAGACGAACCTTAAATTATTTTAAAAGTAATTAAAAAAAATCACCATCCACATTCACAATGTGGAAAAGAAAGAAAAATAACTGGTAGTAAAGAATAATTAATTTTTATTTTTATATGAGAAAATATTTTTTGATACAGCAAGAGCAATTATGTAAAGAATACAGAATAAAAAATAACTTACATTCTGTATATATATACATGCAGCAAAATAAATGCATTTGAGAATATTATAGTCTTGAACAGTTTCCCCCAAAACAGAAAGTGGGTCAAGCCACACAGTACCTTCGTTTGCCTTAGCTACTACACTTAAGGATATTGTTTCTTACCGAAATATTTGTGCACATGTCCTTTTAAGAACAGTATTCGTCTGGCAGATGGATGGTTACCATTAACGTTTGCATTTGAGTATCTGAGTTAGATTTTTCGTGACATTTCAAAATGTTTTCTTGGAGAAAATGTTTGAGGTTGAGCTCAGGCTATCCGGGAATTGTTAAGAGTCATTCCATATAAGAATCACCCAGGCTGTGATTAAATGGTAAACAGATCCATGTGATTTTTTTCTCAGTGACATGACCATTAGAAAGAAATAAATCCAGAATATTAATGCTGTGGGACCATTAGTTTTCATTTGGTGTGGGGGAGGGGGGGGGGTCAAAGGTCAGAGCGACGCTAGAAAAATTTAAATTTTATGTTTTGCATAGTATTTTTCATAAGTTATCCCACAAAACAAATTGCATGGTTGTATTATGTAAGGCTGGCCCTTTGCTATTCAAGAATAAAAATTATGGGATATCTGTAATGCAGTGAGCTAGATGGCTGTAAAAATTGATTTTTTTCCGAAATTTCACTATAGGTTTGACACATATAGCTCTTTGCATTGAAATCATCCCATCATTTTTAACTGCTGTATGCTTCCCTATGGGGATATGAAACACAGAAAAGTAGGTCCCACCATGGGTAGACTTTAATGCATTCCTAAATTTTAGGCCAAATTTCCAAAAAAAAAAAAAAAAAAAAAAAAAAAAACTATTTTTGCCTATTTTAAGTGAGGTATACTAGACATGCATTGAAGTCAGAAGCCTGTACAATAATAATAGAAATGCACAATAACTATTCACCTTTCAAAATCACCAAACAGAATCATGGGCACTAAAGCAGTTTTCATGGAGTAATGGAAATCGCATTGTAATATTATCGAAGCATAATTTGTTTTATTCAAACTCTATTGGAAAAAAAAGAAAAAAAACGTAAAACTCCAAGGGTATTAACTACTGGTTTCTAAAGCTGGTAATATAGCATGTTACTCTAACGACTGAAAAGAAAGTTTTACAAATGTTTTTATACTTTAAGAATAAAGGTATTAAATTATCCATACATTTTTTGTGTTATTACATAAAATCTATGAGTTTAATTTCAAACGAATGGAAACCGTATATTTTATACTTGTGAGTACGTAAGAAAAAAGTAGAACTTAGTACAGTTTGATTTCTCCATATCAATGTTTATAATCCTGTGTTGTTTATATTTTAAAAAGGAGTTACTTAGTGTATATTAAACATGAATCTGCTTTAACAAGTAATTAAAAAAAGCAAACAATTCCACACGTTCAACATTTCGAAAAACGTGGGAAAACAATTTTTTGTTTGTTTTTTTGTTCTAGTTAGTCAGATACATATTGCTAAAAATTTTCTTTATATTTTCAATTATTTTCTTTATACAGTTATAAAAGTTGTAAATATACTTGTAAATATTTGTAAAAATACAAATATATAGCGCTTGCATATTTTGTATTAAATATATGTCAAATATTAAATGTAAAATAATATTACTTTTTTTTTAATATACAGGGTGTACGGTCTCAACGGTGTCCAATGGCTAATTCCTAATCCGTTAGTCATAGACATATAGTTCCAATTACAAAAATGTTTTAAATCAGGTAACGAATCATTTTAAAAGCGATTTGGGTCAATAAAAACATTTCTTAAAAAATTACGAAATTTAAATTTTTATACGGTCCCCCGGTCCTATATGTTATATTTAGTAATTTTTTCCTACTACACTGACAAGTAAGACAAAAAAAGTCCTATTCATATAACTCTAAAATTGAGCGAGTTATGAAACTTTAAAAATGCATGACTTATGCCGCTTTTCTACTCTGAAAACAAATGAGTTCGGCTTGGTTTTGAGGGATCATATACCAAGTGTTTAAAGTACTCGAAGATCTTACTTCATGTGTATCTGCGCTTTAAAAAAATCCTACAAGCATTATGATTAAATCTCAAATTGGCTAAAATAACATATGTTTTATTTTGTCAGGATTTGAGACTGTTTCTCTTATGATTTCTTTTAACAAAAATTATGTTTTTTTATAAGTTTTTATGTTACTTCAACAATCGTATGTATGTTTTTCCATTTCAAAATTTCGAACTTTAACCCACTTTTAAATATCCGATCGAGATTGCATTTTACATACTGCCGCAAATCCGATAACAATCTAATATTATTAAGATTTTCGGTGGTTACCATTTATAGTTATTTTACAGGATAACACAAAATATTTCGGATAGATTTCTGCCAAGGAGTTTAAGAAAAAGTTTTAGATTAGATAATACAAGACATCGATTGTTGGGTTTTTTAACTTTTATGTATTTTTTAGCACTGAATCCGAAAATTACCTTAATTTTTAACCATAATGTCAGGATATTTCGCAAATCATAAATTTTCAAATTTAAAGAATAACAAAAATCGAATACTATAAAGTAGAGGAGATGGCTGTGTTTTTTAACTTTTGATAATTGATTTTTACGCACTTTTTAGCACTGAATCTGAAAATGACCTTCATTTTTAACCATCACGTTAGAATTTTTTTGCAAATTGAAATGTGTAAGTTAAAATATAGCGAAAATCTCATACTATAAAATATATGTAAAACATTTTTATTTTGTTTTATTTGATTTGATTAAAAAAATTATTCGATATTTTTGCTTATCCTGGGATTCTTACAGATAAACAGGTGAGTGGTCCGATGACATGGGGAGGAAATTCACTTTTAACACTGAACTTCTTAACTTTGAAATTTGCAATTTGCGAAAAATCCTGATATGATAGTTAAAAATGAAGGTCAATTTCGGATTCAGCGGTACAGAATATATGAGAATCAATTATCAAAAGCTAAAAAACATGACATAATCCTACTTTTGCAGGCTTGTGCAATCTAATAATATTTTAAAATACGTATCATTTTGTAAAGAATTGAGGCTGTTAATTTAGAATCATTTTATTTAACAAAAATTCTGTTTTTTCTTTCTTCTTAAATGTTTATTACAAATTGTATATGTTCCATTAATATGCCAGAATGATTAAAGATTTCAAATTTATATTGCAATGTTAATTTTACTCCCAAACATTTTTTATATCTGACGAAATTATATTTCGACTAAGTTTGTGAATGAACCAATTTGCAGCAAAAAATATGCTCCAACTTTAAACAGCTATTACTCGGTCAATTTTAATCGTAGAATAACGGGACTTTTTTTTGTATTACTTGTCAGTGTAAAAGGAAAATTTCACTAAATATAACTTATAGGACCGGGGGACCGTATAAAAATTTAAATTTCGTAATTTTTTAAGAAATGTTTTTAGGTAGCTTTCTTTACAAAAAAGCTACCTATTGCAGCCGTTCGGAGGAAAGCGATTTCAAAAAATTTTGGTATATTTTCATCGATCATGACCCCCAGACCCCGAAACCACCCTCCGTTCAAAATTGATATATATATATATATATATATATATATATATATATATATATATATATATCTGACCTATGTCACACTGTAACTCCCGTAATTATGAACCGATTTCGATGTAATTCGGTGTGTACATAGTACATACCAATGTCTCGACCGAGTTCGTTGGCCAGCTTCATCCGCCGTTTTGTTTCAAAATGGCGGCCATTTAAAATTTTAAAAAAAATTTAAAACTTGAAATGTGGTACCAAAAAATTAAAAATGGAAAAATATTTTTTTCATATGTATTTGACCTTTATACAAGGATTCCGGAGCAGTTTTTGTTTCGTCTATATCTTAAAAAATGGCTGAGTTATAACATTTTGAATTTCTAGCGTGGCTGACATTTTGAAACGTCCTGAAATTTGTCACGCGATAAAAGGCGTATTTATGAACCGATTTGGATGTAATTCGGTGTGTACATAGTACATACCAATATCTCGACCGAGTTCGTTGGCCAGCTTCATCCGCCATTTTGTTTCAAAATGGCGGCCATTTAAATTTTTTTTAAAAATTTAAAATTTGAAATGTGGTACCAAACAATTGAAAATGGAAAAATATTTTTTTCTTATGTATTTTACCTTTATACAAAGATTTCGGAGCAGTTTTTGTTTCGTCTATATCTTAAAAAATGGCTGAGTTATAGCATTTTGAATTTCTAGCGTGGCTGACATTTTGAAACGTCCTGAATTTTGTCACGCGATAAAAGGCGTATTTATGAACCGATTTGGATGTAACTTCGTTTATACATAGTACATACCAATGTCTCAACCGGGTTCGTTGGCCAGCTTCACCCGCCATCTTGTTTAAAAATGGCGGCCATTTAAATTTTTAAGAAAAATTTAAATTTGAAATGTGGTCACAAAAATTGAAAATTGAAAAAATATTTTCTTCTTATGCGTTTGACCTTGATAAAAAGATTCGGGAGCAGTTTTTGTTTCGTCTATATCTTAAGAAATGGCTGAGTTATAGCATTTTGAATTTCTAGCGTGGCTGACATTTTGAAACGTCCTGATTTTTCTCACATAATAACAGGCGTATTTATGAACCGACTTGGATGTACCTTGGTGTGTACATACTACATACAAATATCTCGACCGAGTTCGTTGGCCAGCTTCATCCGCCATCTTGTTTCAAAATGGCGGCCATTTAAAAAAATTAAAAAATAAAAAAAATTAAATGAGATACCAAAAAATTGGAAAATGAAAAAGATTTTTTTTTGTATGTGTTTGACCTTAATACAAAGATTCCGGAACAGTTTTTCTTTCGTCTATATCTAAAAAAAAATGGCTGAGTAATAGCATTTTGAATTTCTCTTGTGGCTGACATTTTAAAACGACCTGATTTTTGTCACGCGATAACAGGCGTATTTATGAACCTATTTGGATGTAACTTGGTCTGTACATAGTACATACCAATGTCTCGACCGAGTTCGTTGGCTAGCTTCATTCGACATCTTGTTTCAAAAGGGTTGCCATTTAAAAAAAATTAAATTTAAAATTCAAAATGAGGTATTAAAAAATTGGAAAAGGAAAAAGATTTTTTTTTATGTGTTTGGCCTTGATACAAAGATTCCGGAGCAGTTTTTGTTTCTGAAAATTTGTTCTTTTGTTGATATCTTAAAAAATGGTTGATTTATAGCACTTTGAATTTCTAGCATGGCTAATATTTTGAAACGATCTTGTATTTGTCACGCGATAACACACGTATTCGCCTATTTCGATGTAAGAAGGCATGTGGATAGTATACATCAACACCTCGACCAAGTTCGCTGGCCAGATTCATCAGCCATCTTGTTTCAAAATGGCGGCCATTAAATTAAAAAATATATATATATTTAAAGTGAGGTGCAAAAAAATTAGAAATTGAAAAAGGTTTCTTTCTTAAGTATTTGATCTTGATATAAGGATTCAGGAGCATTTTTTGTTTGTCTTTACCTTAAAAAATGGCTCAGATATAGCAGTTTCAATTTCTATTGTGGGTGACATTTTGAAAAATTCTGATTTTTTGCATGCGACAGCACTCCTATATATTAACCTATTCCGATGTGAGTGAGCATGTGCACAGCAATTACTAAGGTCTCGACCAAATTCACTGCTTAGCCTCATCCACCATGTTGTCTTAAAATGACAGGCACTTTAAGAAATATCCGAATTTGGCAGCCAAATATAAGTTACTTTAAAGAAGAGCAGCTTGGATAAAGCTGACTAATTTCGCGAAATTCTCATTCATTATATTGATAAAAATTAGTATTGAATCTCCTATATTCGATTTCCACTAAATTGAGCTTCGTGTGTTTGCATGATATAAGTTGGCTTTTTTAAAATAAGGATTATGAAAGCTACCTCTTCCTCCCGGCACTGGCCGGAAGGACTTTTATTGACTGAAATCGCTTTTAAAATATTACTTTACCTGATTTAAAACATTTTAGTAATTGGAACTATATGTCTATGACTAACGGTTTAGGAATTAGCCATTGGACACCGTTGAGACCAGACACCCTGTATATTAATATATATATACGTATTTGTTAAAAAAACAGACAGAGAGGGGTAACAAGCTTGTATTGGAATTAAAAATCGAGGTCTCGCGTTTAGATGACAACCTGACCAAGCCATGTACTTGACAGAAACTCAGGATCCGTGGTCAAGAAAACAGGGTAAACCACAATAGGCGATTATTTCTTTTTGGATTATAGTGGCGCAGGTTTAATTTTAATAGTGTGTGTATGTGAGCGAGAGATAGGATAGAAATATACAAGGAGAACAAAAAAATATTTTATGTTACACTTTCATCTGAGTGACTAAAGCGATTCAAATGAAGTCGAAAGTGAAATTAGTGCGGCAGTCTATCCTTTCTCATTAGACTCTATACATAAGGAAAACAAGATTTTGTTTTAGGTGTACTTGTGACACTGTTTATAATATATCTCTATCTCTCTATATATACCGGGTGTCCTAAAAAGGACTGACTGATTTTAAAATTCAGTAACTTGCAAACGGTGACCGATATTTAAAAAATTCTTGTAGGAGGGTTATGCATAAGGTCAAAAGTTTTTTTACAGTGATTTTAGATTTCAGTTCGAATTACAAACAATAGATGGCGCTGTAAGCAATAGACGCTAAATGCAGGCCCGATTTTTTGGCCAATCTCTTCTTCCATGCGGAAAAAAAGAGAATAAGATGTATTGAGTGGGTCTCGAAGGACCAAAAATCAAGCCTGAATGTAGCGTCTATTGATCGCTGCGACATCTATTGTTTGAAATTCGAACTAAAATCGAAAATCACTTTAAAAAATCTTTTCACCTCATGCAAGAATTTTTTAAATATCTGTCACCGTTTGCAATTTATTGAATTTTAAAATCTGTCAGTCCTTTTTAGGACACTCGGTATATGTGTATAATAAAATATGAATAGCTATGTAATATGAAGATATTATGTCATATTTTTTCATCAAGACAAACCTTCAAACAAAATATGAATGTGTGGAAGAAAAATACGCCATTCTTCTGTACTAGTAAACCAATCAACCAGATTTGGAATATGCATTCCGACATCAAAGAGAATGAAGACAGAAGCGTTTTTTCATATGTTGCAGTTCAGTAGGGTAATTTATAATATTTCTATTATGATAGGTATACATCTTTTTTTATTATGTGCACATAACTCTATTATTACAAATGTAAGAATATGTATACTATATTTTGCGATGTAACTGTTAATCAACACAATGATACAAATGGAAACCTGAGTATATTTAATAAGAATAGTAATCTATCTCATGTTACTATAGTAATATAACAAAGATCTTATTCTAAATAATATAATCAAGAAGAAGTCCAAAGAAGTATATTTCATAGTGCAAGAGTTTTCTTTATCAATGCTTTGGAAATAAATCGGTCATAGTAAAGATCAGTACACATAATGACTTTTTGTGTGATCTAGATACGTGATTAAATTGGATTATTGCATACTTTGTAAAAACTATTTTGAATATGGAAAATATGAAGAATTGCACAATTACGAATGCTTGTTATGTAGCATAAGTACCAAATGTCACCGCATTTCGAAGAACTGTGGTAAGAAACATTCTTTTTTATACACTTTTTAGAAATTTTTTATCATTTACTTACTGTTTAACAAATCCCCCATAATCTTTAACACCCATAATCTGTTTCTACAAAATTTTATAAAAACAGTTAAAGTTTAAATATTTGCTAATTTTTTATGGAATCACCATATTGTAATGACTCATAGATCAGCGTGAAAACTGAGTCAATGCGCAAGATCCACTATTCACTGTTAGTCGTTGAGCCAGAAGCCAAAATTAGTGATTTTGGTTTCATCTCTGAGGACTTGATGATATATACTTTTTTGGATTCACAATGGTCCAAGTAGTTTATTTTATGATGATACTATGAAATTTGTGGTAGCTTATAGACGCCATATTGAAAAAATGAGCGCCATCTATCGCATATTGATACATATGATTTTTTTGCCAGTATCACATAATTAAATGGATTTTAATTAAAAAATGGAAAGAACAAATATTGTTAAGCATAAAACGTTATACAAATTTTATATTTATTACGATTTTATTTTAATATGATGCTTATCTTTACATTTAACTTTATATTTATTGACATTTTCGATGGGATAAACATCCTGTTTTTCATTTTAATGCGCATTATTTTCATGTGGTAAGACACAGCAATTCAAGAAAAAAATTAATACTGGTGAAACTTTTGTACTTAGTCTGTTAAGAATTAACCCCTTCGGGACCACGGGTGCATATATGAACTTTCAGAAACGTGTTTCCATCGCTTGCTTTTGATACCACTAAAAAAAGAAAAGTAAAAATTTCCTTATTTAATTAAGAATTTTCTTGATGGCTAAGCTAAATTTAATTGTTTGACAAAAAGTGGTGTTAACCGAATAAAATTCATGTAAAAGCATCATCATCGGTTGACATTCCTGTGTCCAACTTCCATCGTCATAGAACAGTTCTACATTCGGCATATGCTTGTATATCTGAGGTTATTAAAAAGACATGCATATGATGATGATACACATGTTCTTGAACAAGAACATGACATCAGTTCCAAAATAGCTTCAGAAGCAGGAGGACTGCCATTCCACTGGACCTTTAGATAGCCTTTTCCTTCACTATCTGCTCCAAAAATCCAACCATATTTATCTGGGGATAGAAGATCAGGATCAGCCTGTAGGCACTTCATCCAAACAAGACCGTGGTAATTAGCTCGCATTACCTATAGATAGAGTGTATTACTACATGGCAGAAGGCGATGCGACTGCACAAACTTATTTTTTACAAAAAAAAATATATAGAATATAGCGCAATTCATTGATGTCTGAGTATTTGTGCTTTCCATAATAGAGATGGCAAACTTACGGCTCAAGCTATTTATTTGTTTCCTCTGCTATATCAGCGTCAGTATCAAGCGCCTTAAGCGCATTTCGAAATTCAGTGTTCTGAATCATCATTTTCCCTTGCAAAAGCACTTACTGTATCGCACCCGACAGGGAATGTATTACATACAGCTTTACCTAGAAGTCCATGCATCTCACTCAAGTTGTAGCACTTTACTTTACCCTGTCATTGGATCCACATTTTGCAAATATTAACCCTTTCTAGTTTTTCAAATCGTTAAAAAAAAAAAAAAAAAAAAAAAAAAAAAAAAAAACAGTGTGATAACTGCTACATCAGTATCTATAGAGATTATAATAATATTTCTAAATCCAGACGCTAAAGCATAGTGTGAGCGAAATAAAAGTCGCGTATAACCTCTTCTTAGAAGCAGGTCAATTTAGTGTATTCTTCATTATATCGTTATATCGTGAATTTATAGCATTTTTCTCAGTAAATAACGTACATCATTCGTATATTCAACTATTTCAGATAATGTTCATTTTCCCATTCTTGAGAAATGAAATGTATAAGTTTTTTCTTGTTCTCCTCATCAGATAGAAACTGCTTCCATTTTCGTACTGGGTGTCCAGGAGTATATAACTTTTATCGCATTACCAACAGTTCATATTTTTCGTTCATTTCGTTTTATTGACACCTGCCTGCATGTATCAAATACAACATCTATTCTTTGAGAGGATGTAGAATCTTTTACTATTTTAGAAAACAAATTCTTTGCTAGTTGTCCAAATGATTGTAGCTCCTGCGGTAGCTTTGAACAAAACACATTCCATCAATGATATTAACATTACTATCATTTGCATTCTTTCAGCAGTCGCAATTTTGTCATAACATCCATCAGTTTGATTTTTCAGTTTTTCGCATTAAACCATCAAGTGTTGCTAAAGACTATGGAAGAGGCCCTATGTGGTAGAAAAAGACAGTTCTCATATCGAAATTTCTTCACTCTGCAGTGATCGTCATCTGAGCAAACATATTTCTTTCTGCCTAGGCAACAAACTCTGATTTATTAAATTTTACACTCTAATTCTCCTTAAAGTCGGAAAATGTCTTTAGCTTCTTTATTTTTAGAGGTTTGGAAAACCCGTCTGGCTTTGATTCTTCAGACAGATATTCTCTTTTGAAAGTTTGGTAAGCTTCTTCACCCATCTCATGAGCTTTGACCATGTCTTCGACAATTTCTAGATTTGCCATTGCTCCAGTTGATTCTATTACCGTGTCTAGATTTATCCATTCATTGGTAATCATGTTCTGTAAATATGAGATATCACGTTGGTCTTTCTGGATCCTGCTCAAAGACAGATCTGGATGTAGAACTAATTTTGGTTCTTTCACGAATCATGTGACGAAATGCTGCCCTGATATCAAAAGTATCTCTCGACTGTGGCAGATCTTTGACTGTAACTTTTGACCCCTGCATTTCTTTACATATTGTCTCTTCAATCGTCCAATTAATTTAATAGCATGCAAAACCAAGACAATCTTTTAATCACCCTGTTTATCGGCGGTCATTTTCCAATATGGCGTCCATTAGCTACTCTGTTTTTGAATGTATCACGGATAAATGACATTCTGATGTTGTGGTGAATTCAAAAATGTGTGGTTTACCAAGTCCGCTGACGTGAAACCACACGAGCCCCTGGCTCAACGACGGCGGCCATTTTCCAATATGGCGCCCATAAGCTACCCTGGTTTTGAAGTATCATGGATAAATGACATGTTGTTGTTGTGGTGAATTAAAAAATGTACGGTTTACCAAGTCCGCTGACATGAAACCACTCGAACCCCTGACTCAACAACGGCGGCCATTTTTTAATATGGCGCCCATAAGCTACCCTGGTTTCGAAAGTATCATGGATAAATGAGGTGCTGTTGTTGTGGAGATTCCAAAAATATATAGTTTACCAAGTCCGCTGACATGAAACCACACGAGCCCCTGGCTCAACGACTATGTCTAGTTTCTTTGTGATTTGAGATACATTGTGTTTAGTTTGATATATATTTTGACTAAAAATAGAAACATAAATTACATAAAACGAATAAAGAAAGTGTCTTAACCCTTTCAGGAGTAAAGTACTTCTACTTTTTTATGAACAAATTTGTTCGAAAATAATTAAAGGATTCTCTTCACAGATATTATGAAAACAAAACTATTAAAAAGATTCTGGGTGGCATTTGTAATTTGAAATTAAAAGGGAGTGTTCGCGCAATGTAAACACCACCCCTGAAAGGGTTTTTTTACAGTGAATAATAACAATAAATGTTATTTTTATTTGCTACAAATATAAATTTTGCGTTTAATAGTCCATCATAACGTGTTATTGAAGCATATTTCAGAAAGATAGGAGTAATCAAAATGCATTTAAATTAATGAACTGTATATTACAGTAATATTTATAAAACCTGGATGGTATACGTTGTGATGCAAAATCATGGTAAAGATCTTTAATTGACTAAATAATAAATATAATATATTAACCTGCATATAAGGTCAGTGTGCCTAAACAAGTCGCGATTCCCCATAGTTTTGTTGCATTTAAGGTATATTTGTCATTTTATTAAATACATATATATTTGATTAGGCAGAAAATTATATGGAATACTGTACCTTTAGTTGAAACGTAACTTGTTTTGTAGAAATGGAATCAATACCTGTAGCATAAGCCCGCAATATACGATTGTCGCATTTAGGAAATTTTGTCGCATTTACGGCAATTGAAACTTAAATCAGAAGTCCAAAGTCCTAAATGTGGCAATGTGTTTTTTACATGCCAATTTATCTGAAAATATTTACTTAGAAATTAACTGTTGTGACAGAAATTGTCGCACAGCTACTATGAACGGTGTCCGACGCCACTCTATTAAAAATTAATAAAAAGCTTCAATAACTTATAGGATATTGTTTCTGTACTAAACTTTATGTACAGGACTGTTATAATTTAAAATCTCTTATTCAAGAGTGTCTAGCATTAGTAAAAAGGATCCAATCGAAACAAACATCACAAATATTTATAGTTAAACTAAAAATTTTAAGTCAATCCTTTACATTTGTAAAAGGAAATGGTCTGTGAGACCGCTAACAGCAGTTAGGGGTTAAGCACGACACGGAAAACTTCGTTTAAAATTCAGGTAATCGGGGGTGAATATTAACCCGTAAACTCCACAGTATTGCGATAAGAAATTCCTATTTTCAACCGCGTATATTTTTGTTGGCAATATAATGATAATGAAATATAACACATGATTCTTATACGACATTTAATAAGGAATCGAAATGGGTCTGATTGTTGTTTTTTTTTTTTCAAACATCTTATTTTGTTAATGAAAAATACAATTTATTAAAGTGTGATTTAAATAACGCAGACATTTTAATTTCTGATCGGTGCGAATTCGCATTAGTGTGGATTCACGGTTTAAAAGATTATTTTCAAAATATTTATATTATTGTTAACAAGAATATTTATTACATATAATTCGAGTAATTATAAAATGTCACATGCTAAAAATGTTACACGTATAAACATATAAAATACAGCAATATTTCTAATAATTCAATTTAAGCAGGCTTGATTAAGCCAAAGAGAGGCCCAGAGCCTTATAGTGTGTTGCTTCCCCCCTTTTAATTTCCAATTCACAAAAACTTCTACTTTCCCTGTGCCGTAGAATACATACAGTGGCGGTCAAAAGTTTCCGGCCAGTTTGTTTTTTTTATTTGTTTGACAGAACGTTTTAGCGAAGAAAAAGTTCAATTGCTCCAAAAGTTAGGAATAAGCAAATTACCTATGACCACGTGATCATTTTGATTGGTTACTTAAAATACTTGATGCAAAGGGGGGGGGGGGGAATTCAAAATTCGCGAGTGCAAAAGTTTCCGGCCATTCGTCATTCTTTAGTCATTCATTAGTTCTAAAGTGTTTTTTGGCCATGTTTGTTAATTAATCAAGGTGAATAATGTATTTGAAATTCAAAAATGAAAAGTTTAAAAATTTATTGTTCCTAAATGAGTGATTTGTTTGTCGGTAAAGGGGCAATCCTCTCGTGAGATTGCGGTAAAGTTGTCGATCGGAAAATTTGCTGTAAACGATATTTTAAAAAGTATATAAAGATGGTCATGGCCTTCGGAACTTGCCACGGTCCGGGGTACTCCGGAAAACGACTATTCTTGTGGACAGAATTATCAGAAGAAAAGCAGTTGATGACCCGCGTAAAAATGCCGCTGCAATTCCACGCCATTTATGGTGTTAAAGCGATTTATGATGTTATGGTTATTGCTGAAACAAGTATATCTACAGTGTCCAGACGCTTATGTGACGTAGAACTTTATATAACAGTCGGTGTTAAAAAACCTTTCATAAGTAAAAAAATTCAGAGGGCCCGAATGGCGTTTGCGAAGGAATACAAAGACTGGACAACTGAAAACTGGAAAAAAGGTACTATTTTCAGATGATTCGACGTTCAATCTTTTTGTGAGTGATAAAAAACATTACAACCGACGACCTAAAAACAAAAGATAAGGTTCTAGATATATTATTGCTACAATGAAGCACGGCGGGGGACACGTTATGCTGTGGGGAGCATTTTCTGGAAAATGCGCCTGTCCGTTATTTGAAATTCGCGGCAAGATGAATAGTGCAATGCATAAGGATATCTTGCAAGATCATTTGCTGCCTTACTGGAGGAAAAATTATGGTCGCAACTATTTGTTTCATCATGATAACGACCAAAAGCATACATGCAAGCTCGTCAAGCAATGGCTTTCGCACAAAAAAAAAAAAAAAAACTTCGCTTTTGAAATGGACAGCCCAATCATCCGATCTGAATATAATAGAAAATCTTTGAAACTAACTTGAAAACGTGTGTGGAATTATAAATATTCCAATTCAGCAGCAGTTTCACAAAAATTGCCAGAACCGTGGACAAAATTTAACATTGATGATCTAAAACCGTTCATTGAATCAATGCCACGTTGCTGCGCCGCAGTACATATTGCTAAATGTATGAATACAAAATACTAATTGTAAATGTTGTTGATCACTGTTATTTTCTTTTATGACACCATTTTTTTCCAAACTTGCCAAGGTGGCCGGAAACTTTTGAGAACATGCGTTTTCTTTTGTAATTAATTTTGTCAATTAAATTTATTAATATTTATTTTTTATTCCATAAAAAAGTTCTTAACTGTTATGTCAATAAAGTGTATAAGTATCACTTTGAGATTCCTCTTCATATGGGTATACTTACAAATTAACCAAAAATTTTATGCTGGTCGGAAACTTTTGACCGCCACTGTATATGGGAATATAAATACTCATTTATGTACATAAAGTTTTCTTTTTTTTTCTTATTTTAATCTAAAAATTAAAAAAAAGTTTATTATAATGATTAAAAGTTTAAAACATATTTAAAATATCAGATTTGAGAAAAGCGCAAAAAAAAAATTGGAGACCTTCATTCAAGGCATCACTCACATGCATCATGCTTTAATCAAATTCGGCATTTAAGCTACCGAACATTTTTTTTTTATTCCATAAAAAAGTTCTTAACTGTTATGTCAATAAAGTGTATAAGTATCACTTTGAGATTCCTCTTCATATGGGTATACTTACAAATTAACCAAAAATTTTATGCTGGCCGGAAACTTTTGACCGCCACTGTATATGGGAATATAAATACTCATTTAGGTACATAAAGTTTTCTTTTTTTTCTTATTTTAATCTAAAAATTAAAAAAAAAGTTTATTATAATGATTAAAAGTTTAAAACATATTTAAAATATCAGATTTGAGAAAAGCGCAAAAAAAAAAAAAAAAAAAAAAAAATGGAGACCTTCATTCAAGGCATCACTCACATGCATCATGCTTTAATCAAATTCGGCATTTAAGCTACCGAACGTTTTAATGCTTGTAAAATTAACTTACTTAATCGCATTAACATAATTTAAGTGGTTAATGAAATTGTTAACGCAATTTACATATTTCAATCTAATCAGGATTTTTCAGAATTTCCATGATATACAAGTATGGAGAATCCCGTAATCATGTACGCATCTATATTCTCTATCTAGAATATACACCGCTATTCTTACGCCATTATTTTAAAATAACTTTAAACACACGTATTTTTCTGTTTTGACAATTTCAAACGCATACGAGGCCTATAATAAAACACACATACTACAATACATATTAAAACACACATACACACATAAATAACGCCTGCATTCAAGAGTTAAAGGTATATATGAACATTATAGAGACATATACAATAAATACAATAAACCCAGTTGGAGTGCAAAAATTAGCCAGAGTCAGGAATCGAACCAAGGGGCCATAGTATACACAGAGCAGCAGTCTTGTATACTGTGGTCCCGGGTTCCATTCCTGGATCTGGCTAATTTTTTCACTCCAGATGTGTTTATTTTATTTATTGTATGTATGTCTGTATAATGTTTATATATACCTCTAACATACGAGAACTATCTGTTAACTATCTGATCTTGATTTTTCCCGCTCGCATTAATGATTCTAAGGCGTCACCACTCGTGTACATCGGAAAGAAAAAGCTCTATGCTCATGCTTGAATTTTTTCCACCCAATTCCAGTGAGCCAGTTATTGCCTGCTGACCGCTGAGTCAGGTGCTGTGATACATGCTCGTTGGATTTCTCTCAAGTTGACTGAACTGGTTCAACAAAGGTGATACATCAAATTTCGTCAAAGCTCGATGTTTCTCAAAGCGAAACCTTTCATAAGATTCATCATGTGTCGTAAGATTCATCAATGCTCCTGCTCATTCATTGTTCCTGATTCAGACTTTTTTTCGAAACATGGAATTTCAGTCGTTCGACAACCCCCTTATTATCAAGACATGACACCTTGCAACTTCTGGTTTTTTCCGAAATTGAAGGCGTAATTGAAAGTATCCTGTTTTGAGAGTAGAGATCATATATACAGAACGCGACAGAGGAGTTGAACACCATTCCAAAAGAATCCTTCTAGAAGTGTTTTCGAAAGTGTAAGGAACACATGGGCTAAGTGTGTGTGTGGAGGCGCAGGGGGCCTAGTTTGAAGAGAATTGGGGTCCCATTCCCGTTAGTTAACTTATATATTTTTCCTGCCAAAGGTTGGATACTTATCAGACATGCCACGTTTTTAAGTATCCGGTTAAAGAGAAACACTGTTCGAGGATCATGCTGAAATTCCTAATTTACAAAGTCAACACCGATTAATTAAACAAAATTTCTGATTTGATATTAAAAATACTATATCAACTTACTTCATTTATACTATAAAATTATCTCAGCATTTAGGGCATTCCGTTTATCGCTAATAAATAACGAAGCTGGTAAGGTGAGGAAAAAGAAGTCACTAAAATGCGTAGAATAATTTATAACTATAATTTTAAAATTGGACGCCATTTTTACTTTCTTCTATCTTTGCAAGAAGAAAGTATTGGATTCGTGAAAATTTTCGACTTTCGATTTTCGACGGATTTACACATCTTAGGGGTCAGAGAACCCGAAAAACATGTTTTTACAAAATGTCTGTCTGTGAGTCTGTGAATCTGTTAGTCTGTCTGTGTGTCTGTCTGTATGTGACACAAAATTTGTGGGCGCTCTATCTCAAGAAGTAATAAATGGAATTTAATAAAAATTTATATTCAGTTAGCCCCTGATATAAATTGGTGCTGATTAGTTTTTGGTGTAAATCGCTCAACAGGTGGCGCTGCTATGCAGCCTTTTTCACGATTTCCGCAATGCTCAATCTCCAGAACTAATGCACGGATTTTCATCAAACTTCAGATTCAGTTAGTCCTTGACATGAATTGAAGTTTTGTACATTTTTGTGTAAATCGCTCAACAGGTGGCGCTGCTATACTGCATTTTTTACAATTTCCGCAATAGCGCTACCTCAACAACTAATGCTTGGATTTTCAACAAACTTCAGATTCAAGTATACTTTGATATGAATTGGTGTTGTGTGTGTTTTGGTGCAAATCGCTCAACAGGTGGCGCTGTTATGCTGCACTTTTCAGAATTTCCATTATAGCGGTATCTGAAGAACTAATGCAACAATTTTCACCAAACTTCAGAATCAGTTAATCCTTGATATGAATTGACATTTTGTACATTTCGGTGTAAATCGCTCAACAGGTGGCGCTGCTATACAGAATTTTTCACGATTTCTGCAATCGCTGTATCTCAAGACTAATGGACACATTTTCATCAAACTTCAGATTCAGTTACTCTTTGATATGAAATTATGCTGACTACGTGTTGGTGAATATCGCCCAATAGGTGGCGCTGCTATGCTGCATTTTGCACTATTTCCTCAATAGCTCTATCTCAAGAAATAATGCACGACTTTTCATCAAACTTCAGATTTAAGTATAACTTGATTAATATTGCTGCTGATTGTGTGTCGTTGCAAATCGCTCAACAGGTGGCGCTTCTATGCTGCATTTGTCATGATTTGCGCAATACCTCTATCTCAAGAACTAATGCACGAATTTTCTCCAAACTTCATATTCAGTTAGACATTGACATATGTTAATGATAATTAGGTTCTGGTGTAAATCACCCAATAGGTGGAGCTGCTATGCTGCATTTTGATGGATTTACACGATTTCACGGACAGTAATATCTCAAGAACTAATGCACGGAATTTCATCTTTTTAGAATCCTCATGATGAGCATATATGCACTGTGATAATGAATTTTGAAGTATTGACAAGTATGAGATAGAAGAAAGTTTTGTGATGGCCACAACATACTAGTTTAAACTTCGTTCTTTTTTATGAACGATGCATATTCTAGTGGTGAATGTTTAGAAAGGTAACGTTTGAAATGCAGATAAATGTTTTGGGTTTGGTTCCTGAAGTTCGAATGTCTCAATGTATAGTATTTAATTACGATTCTTGCATTAAAATATTAAGTAGAACGTTTTCGCATTTATTGGCCATCACATTTAAGACAATGACCTTAAATCATATAAAATAATGTTATCAAACTATATATGCAATATAAACATAAATAAAACATTTTGAAAGAATTGTCATTCTTATAATATAATAAACTGCATTTTCACTGAAAATGAAATAGAAGCAAAATGATATAAATGAAACATAATTTTATAATTCATAGAAATATTGTGGGTCAGTTAAGTTTCCTTTGTATTTAATAATTTCAGTGCAACGTTGTGGCATAGAGTTTACAATTTTTTGGAAAGTTGCGATGTGACCAAAAACCCCAATCTTCACAAATAGGTCCTTTCAATTCTGTTTTCGAGTTATACTGGACCATTCGACCATTTTTGTTGTAGAAATTGCGTTATATAACACTGAAAACGTTCTCGATAGTATTTAGATTCGGCTATCGGTCGGCCCACCACATGTAGGAACCTTAATATCTTCAAACCCTTTCTTTTTTTTTAGAATGAAGTGAGTCATTTCCTTGTTTAATAATATAGTTAAGTCCGAAATTATTCTCAACCTGGCTCGTAAAATGGCGTTCTAACATTTGAACATAGCTATGTTTATTTTGTAGTCATTCTACAAAAGAATTTCTAAGCTTAAACTTCTTAAAAAAAAGTAGCCCAAACCAATTTGAAACCTCCACCACTTTGACGTGTAGAAAATACATCATTTTTTTCCGAAGATCATGGCAATATGAATGAATATCCTCAGAACCATAGAAATAAAATTTATTTATATCGCTCAAAATAATTTTAGACTAATTCTTTTTTCTGTCAGAGATCTCTGCAAACTGAATGCGGGCTTTTATATGGTGAGACATTAAACGCCGTTTTGCGACATTGTTCACATATTTAAGGATCGTCAAACATTTTGTTTTTCTTCTTATAGATCATACTAATGCTAGCGTGTTTATCTGGCTCCAAAGTTTCTTTGATATCATTCTTTTTCTTACGACCATGTGAATAATCAATTTTTCGGATTTTTTTATTGAAAGAATTCTCATACATCCTCTAGATTTTACATTATATTAAGTAGTTATGTTCTGTAATAAATTAAAAATGACAGCATTTAAACTTTTAAATGTATCATCAAGTCTTTGAAATTACATTCCGTTGTTGTTATAAGCTAAAATTTGTCCTTTTTCGAAGTCAGAAAGCATTTTTCTCTTCGAATTGTTCAAAAGTTTTGCCAAGTAAACGAATCGCTCAGAATCTCTTTGAAATGTTCTGTTAAATTATATGCAAAAAAAAAATCCACGAATCACGAGTGTCGGTTTCGAGATATTTAGGAAGTTAATATTATGTTGTTGAAGAGTAAATTTATCAAAATACATATTTTAACACGTTGACAGACACTTGCGCCTAATGCCGTCAAAGCGAAGTTCACTATATGGTATAATGATTGATTGACACCAGAATTTACATGAAAAAATGTATGAAAATAAGTAAAATCTTACTTCACGTACATTAAATAATGTAAAATTTAGCTTTAAAATACTGGTGCAAATTTAGGAATTAAAATTAAAGGAACTTCGCTTTGACGGCTATAGACGCAAGCGGCCGTCAACGTGTTAAAGTAGATTAAAAAATACGTATACGATCTTTGTAAACGGTTGCTTGAATATTAATTGTAATAAGAGTAAATTTATCAATATACATATTTTAATGTAGATTAAAAATATGTATACGATTTTTGTAAACGATTGCTTTAGTATTAATTGCAATATCGTCTGTTTAATTGTAACACAAAGATTTGACCATTTGCATAACAAACACGAAATGATTTCCTTGTTTGAACTGATTTCGTTCTTCATGTGTCGTTTATATCATTTTGCACACAGTTGTATATTATTTTTCTTATGTATCTAATATATAAGACTTATGAAAACTAAACATGTAAAGTCAGAAGTTATACAATTAAACAAATGCAGATAAATCGTGAAATAAAATCCTCCCAAAAAAGCAGAAATTTGTATCCCACTGGATTTCTGATTACAATTCTGAGTACAAAATGTGCAATAAGGAAATACATTCCGAAGTAAACTAATCTGACATTATACAATAAAAGAATAAGTCCTAAACTGTAGTGGAATTGTAATGAGACCGTTTCTAGAATTAAGTTTTCGTTAACGAACTGTTTCGTTCAATATTTTTTTCGTGAAAAATTTCCAATAAAGGAGAGAACTAATGATGTACTCCCTAATGAGAGTGGCTCTTATACTGGCTTAAAATGGATATTTTTTTGTGTTAAGTGAATTTCATTGTTTCTTTACAGATTCATATTGTATAAAGAAATTGTTGTAATCGTGTTAAAAATGGATTTAATAAAAATTAATAAACATTTTGTTACGTATTTACAGTTTAAGTACTCGTAAATTCGTGTTATCTGTTTGTTTTTTTAATAACGTATGTACATATGCATGTGTGGATGTATCTATTTTCTCAAGTTCTTAGGCATCGCACGAATTTTTCGTTTTACTTTTAGAACACATAGTGTAAGAAAATCATTGTAATCATATTTGTAATCATATTCTATTCGTTATTTGTATGGGTGAATAACAATGAACCCGAAAACTAGTAAACGTTATTTGAGATTAACCCTCGCAGTTCTAAGATGGGGTTAATTTGACCCTTATTTTGTAGTTTTTTTCTTAATTGAGACTATGTCTGCTAAAACTATTTTCTAGGAATTATCCTATAAAGGTGTCTCTCATAATTTTATCTACTTAGAATGAATGTTTCACACAGTTAATTGGTTTTTTTTTTTGTTTACTTGTAGAAATTGCAAATCGGAACAACCTTGATATCCATCTTACGCAATCAGGGAATAAATGAATTTTTTTTAATCCCTTATCACGTTTCAAAAGAAAGAAAGAGAATTTTTGTATCTTGCCAAATGTAGTTCACTATATGGTGCTGTAAGTACAGCGTTGCCATGCAATCGAGTTTAGGTTCCTACCTCATTTCGTTATTTCTTTGTTCTTGTGTAGCTGTTAGTAAATTTCGTTATTCAATGAAATGAATTGTCGCGTCGTATGAAAATTATAATTACCTATGGAGGCCAAAATTACTTGGTTCACCAATTCTTAAATCTTAGGCATTTAAGTAATATTTTGATCTTAGTACTTTGAGGGTAAATCCCCGATTGAGCAAATATTTTATAAAATACTGTCGCCAGAACTCTATACATTTTCATAAAGACCGGCCCACAGATAAGGTATTTAATCCATTTTTAAACAATTTTAAAAACAGTTTATGACCAATTCTTTAGAGAAAATCACCAAAGAAATGTGGTAGAATATAATTTATACATATTGCGGTGATGTCATGAAGCTGTAGTTACACATAGATGACGTCAACAGATTCTTAATGGGGATGTTCGGAGACAGCCATTTCCATAGTTTCAATATTTTTTAACATCATCCGATTTGTTTTTACTTTTTGGACACATAAAGCACTATTTGAAAGTCCAGTGAAGTCGCTCCAGATCTTTTGGTGTTTTTACCATAGAGAATTTTTGTGTGCTTGAATGAGTACAAATGCTAACATCCAAACGGCCTATAGATCCAAATGCCTATAGATGTATATGATGGTTAGAGTTGCTGTAAAGCTAGAGATCCTACCTACACAACTTCCAGGTTGTGTAATATTTAAACGGAGCTTCTGACTGTAAAATAGTCAATGAAACATCGGCTACATTTAGAAAGACCTATCCAATGGTATATCACTCGATAGGGTAATTTTTTTTAAGTCTCGACCGCCATTTTGTATTTTACAGTCACCATTTTGAATTTATAAAAACAAAACCTAGCCTATAAATATCGGACGGTTCAGACGAATCGATAGAGAACTCATTCATTAAAATCCATCCAACCGTTTTGATGATTCGAGGTTATAATGAAATCCACATACAAAGATACGCATGTAACACATAACTCTTCTTGGCAGTCGTGTAAAAATAACGTTCACTGATGTGTTTCCGATCGCAATGCAATATTCTAATATTTTTAGAACTTAATCGTAAATTAATACATTTATTTTAAACCATTTTTCAGCTGGCCTGCCACTAGTGATTGATGGATAATTATTCTCTGTAACGTATAATTGTATACGACTTCTAACAACAAGGGACTTATCATATCGTAATATTAAAGTATTTATTTGCTTAAAAGACGTTATAAAAACACATTAAAAGTAAATTTAAAACTCTTTATTTACATGTTTTAACTCATTTTCTGAGTCGTCGTCAGAATGTATAATTGTAAATTAGAAATGCGTAATGAAAAATGGAAAAAATCATAGAAAATAAACAAGTACTCACGTAACGCGCCCTATAATTTCGCGATTGCTCATGTTCTCTCTATGTCGCGATGCCTTAATTTATCCAACCATTGAACTCATAAATTCAGGATACGAAAAGATAATGTATCGTGACAAACGCCTGAACCTCTTAAATAAATTTCAATGGACTCTCAATATGAATAATTGTAAATAAAAATTAGACCTGTAGATTATTTTACTTTCGATAAAAAAGCATTTTAATGATCTCTATTTGATTTAGCCGGGATAAAGCAGTATTACCTCTATTGTGTTTTATGTTCGCTATACGTTCTTTACATCTGATATTGAATTTTCGTTGGGTTATACCTATATAATGATTTTTGATCCCCCCCTCCCTAATAAATGGAATCATATAAACTCCTGAGAGGTCATCTCTATTAATCGGATCAATTTTAGTATTTAAAAGCATCTTTAATTTCGGAGGCGGCTTCGCGATCAAACATAAGCCAAAATTACTTAAATGATTTTTAATATGTTCAAAGAAACCCTGGAAATAGTTTGCTACAACCCTTTTCATAGTAACTTCATTAATAGTTTTATTTTTATTTTTAGAAGTATCAAAGGAGCTCTGAATCAATTTGTTAATTAATTTTACCTGATATCCATTATCACTAGCAATACGTTTAATTTTCTCTAATTCATTTTCCAGATTTATATCAGAAGAAATCTTGAAAGCACGATTGATTAGGAACCTGAAGGCGGATAATTTGTAAGGCAATGGGTTGCATGCATAGGAAGGTATAACGTTTAAATCTGCGATAGGTTTTCAGTAAACTGAAAGAATTAATTCATTCCCCTTTCTCTGTAACTCAACATCTAAAAAAGGTAATTTTCCCCCTGTTTCTAGTTCAAAAGTAAACTTAATATTATTGTCAAGTTCATTTAACTGTTGTATGAAAATCATTAACTCAATTATTATTTGGCGAGGTAATATAGATTACAAATAATATATACATAATATAGACATATAGGATAAATATAGACATATGGGATATATGAAACATGGTTTTCTTACGGCAATATTGTTAAAAATCGTTTCGTACCAAAATTACTTATTATAGCTTTTTTTTCACGTTTATAATCTTCATTTTTAAAGAAACGCAACAGGCTGTGATTTTTTTTTTTATGTAAATGTTTCACTTATCATTTAATATTGTTAATCCATATTTCATGTATACGGAAAATGTTATACAGTACTTTTGAAAATGTTATACAGTAAAGTCTCTTAAAACGGAATAACAATTGAAAGAAAAAAATGCGTTATAGACAAGTTCCCTATTTAGGTGGCGTAAATGTAATCTATGCTTTTCTCAGGCGTTATTATATCCATTTTGCATGTATCAAAACATTTTTTTTTTCGTTTAAGACAGCATTCCATCATAGGCTGAATCTCTTTTACTGGTTTTACTGTTTTACTGTCACTATTTACATTTTGTTTGCCTTTAAAAAATGAATTTTAAAGTTTAATTGCAAAATAATGGCGATTTAAAAATATATGCATTTTTTGGAAAATGTCTTGAACTTAGCCAAATTTTACTGATTTTGGCACGGATTAGGTCAGGCAGAGACAATGATTTTGATACGGATTGGGTCGAGACCGGGACTGAAATTTTCGCCTGGCGCAGGCTTAGGAAGAAGGAAGTCAGTCCCGGTTCGGTATGAAAAAATCCGCTAGGCCCTGCCGAGTCTTCACAAAAAGTGAAGCCCGGCCACAGAATACAGACTTCTTTAACGGTCTCGCCGGAACGATATAAAACCTGAAGTTGTGAGGTCTATAATTATGAAAAAACTCTTAATCGACATGTTAGAAAAAGACTTGTTTTAAATCAACTGACGGACATTGGAGTAGCACAGAAAGAGGGTCGAAATGGCAAACTTAAACTCATTCAAGTTTAAGCTACAGGAAGAAGTTACTTACTCACCTGTAATTTTTAAAAATGCATTTAAAATTTTTATTAGAAGCCAATCTTTGTTTAAATCTTTAAATACGTTTTTCTGCAGGATTTCTTTTTCCTTTTTTTACCATTTCTCGTCTTTAAATTATTATAAGTCAAGAATTGTGAAAGAAAAAATGTGCAAACTCCGAACATGCCTTTTTTGATTATTTTATATAATTTTGTTTCGGCAAATTAAAAAAAAAATATTTACTTTAGAAAATATGTTTTTTTTTAATATGTTACATTATTTTTTAATTTATATTTGTAATATTTTTAAAATTAATATTTAAAAAAAATGAAAAAAATTAAATTGAATTTTCCTCTTTAAATAAATAAAAAAAAATTAAATTCGAGAAATAATGTTTCGAGTTAAAACGTTTTAAAATAACGTCACTTAAAAAATAATAATAATTTAATTTTTTTTTAAATTTGTATCAGAAATTTTAGGATGTGATTTTGTTTGCAAATTATATGGTTAACCATTTCAAAAGAAGAAAAAAATTAAATTCTAACTTAATAAATATATTTTTACATGTTTCCTGCAACTCTTAAAGTAAAATTATTTCTGGAATTACAAGCATTTCACTTTGTGTCTAATCCCTTGAAACTTGTCAAATTGTTTAAGCGGGCATATCTCTGTGAATTTTGCAGCTATAAAGATGGATTTTATTATGTTTAATTCAGAAATACATAAGGAAATTTTTCTAATTGTAAATTTTACCCTAATCGGGTCGTAAAAAAATTTAGTTTTAATATTTTCTCAAATAGACCTCCCCCCCCCCCCAATGGAGTTGTAACTTATCTCATCAAATTTTGCACCCTTTTTTATGAAACTGAAATTCGAAGTATGTGTCTAGAGAGGCATTATTTAAGGAATTTTCCTTTATGAATCTTTACCCTTAGCCTTAAGAATATTATGATCTTCGATCTTATGAATCACCCTGTATATATCTGTTTTCACTCTCTATGTAATCAGCCTTAAAATATGAATCACCATAAGAAGAAAGAAAATGTGATATTATTCAAGAAACAGCAGAAAATAAAATATTATATGTTAAAGACAATTAAAGAACAGTTTAATTTAATATTGTTTTACATGATTTTTTGATAAAAGACGAAATTAATGACGTACTTCAGGAGAATTCATCAATGAGATAGTCTTTTATGTTTTGCTTCATATTATTTCGGTATTCAACTTTATTATGTAACTTGTTCTAACATTATAATTAATAATATGATATTGTACATCTATCAGGGTATTTTTGTTTCACTTTATTATTATTATTATTATTATTATCATGATTATTATTATTTTGCTGAGAAACAATAAATATAGTAATGCATAGTATGTAGACAGTTAGAAACGTAAAACGCCCATTTAATAAAATTATTGAAAATAGAACTGTCATGCAATACAACCTTTATCATTGGACGAATTCGGATAAATTTCTGATTTCTTTCTCCAATTATAAAATGTGTAATGAAGAAAAAACATTAAAAGAAAATAGAGTACGATATTGTATAGGAAGCGACAATTTGTAAATTACTGAACCATTGTAATGAGGTCATTTGGAGTAATACGTCATCATTAACGAAAAGATTAATTCAAAATTCCTTTGTGATTCATTTAAAAAAGAATGGATTATCAAATTACGTTCGCCGTGAACTCTCTAATGATACAGACTCTTATGCCTCTCTTCGTATGATTTCGGATATCAGCTCTATTAGGTAACTTGTTTAGCATTATGATTGGTAAAATGAAGTTAAAATCTGTAAAAGTAAGTACAGTAGAACCGTTTTTATTCGAAACCCTTTTAACAGTAACTCTCGGTTAACCGAAATCCATATTTAAAGCTTTTTTTGTGTAATAGTTGTGTAGTAGTGTCGTGTTTTGTCACATTCATTGTCTGCAAAATCCATTTTGATTTTTTTTTCCTTTTTTTTAACTATCATATTCCTTGTGTGCAAGCGGTTCTTTCTGAACTAAGTGTACATATAAATATTTTCGATCTCCTTTCTTAGAGTTCATTTGAATTTAATTTGAGCTTCCGTAAGCTGTGAAATGGAACGAAGAAAACGAACAAATTAGCAATTCTGAAGCTTTTGAATGTTTTTCCAAAGGTTTGCATGCCTGAAGCAGCAGAGTGACTGTGGTACTAGTGAACTAATAATATTAAAAAACTCCGTGATAGAGCTTCAAAGCAAAGGCAATCGAAACTGTGGCAAACAAAATAATTTTTCAAATCTTTGTGATATGTGTAAAAGGTACGTAATTTCAAAATAAAAATTGAGGTTATTTATTCCTGTTTCTATTTTACTGTTGATTTATTCTTAGTAATCATTTGTTAGCACAATAAGAAATATTGCATATAATTCTCCTTAATCAAAAATTGAAACATTCTCTATTATCCGAAGATTTCGATTTTCCGAAAGATGGTCGGTCCCAATTACTTCGGATGATTGAGTTTCTACTGTACATTATTTGTTTCATTTCTTTAATATCATTGATATTTTTCAGAAAAACTTACGTAGCAGTAAAGTGTAATAGGCAGACAGCTAGATAATTAAAAGGCACATTTAATAAATTATTTAAATGCAGACATGTTAAGCAATACAATCCTTGTTATTTCTATAAACTATGATTTCAGTCTGCAATTATAAAGTGTGTACTAAAGAAAAATATTCCAACATAACCGAAAAATGATAAAATAGTGACCCCTATTTGGGTGACGTTTGAGTTTAAATCCCAGTTCTTTGGCAATTTTTTATGAAGATACATCCATCCAGTCCTTTGTGTCAATTACTTCATCATATTTTCTCTTTCTTGTATTCGACGTTTCTATTGCTATTTCTGGCCTCAGAAGATACATTTTCGGAATACTGAAGGGTTAAAATACATATTGGTCACATTAAGACTAGTAATTTAGAACATTAGCATTTCAATACCAATCGCGCTTCTTTGTTAAAATATGATTTTTATGCAGTTATTTACCTTTTCTTCTGAAACTATATACTTTTGCTAAAATAAATACTATAAAATGGTACATTGAACCTATTTTCTTAATTACAATTGTACCAGAAACTGAAAGACAGGTTTAAATAAAAGTAACCATATGTAGATAAAAATATTGTTATCGTTAAATTCATTTGTAATACCGTGTTACTTCATTTGAACATGTTATACACTAGGACTTCCCTCAGAGGGATTAGTCTGAGCGATATTACTGAGAAAATAGATTTAATAGTAACATGAGGAAGCAAAGAAAATGAGATGTTATCTTTAATTGTCCATATACTGCGAAAATTGAAATGATGAAAATAAACCAATTGTAGAATTACAAAATCTTATATATAAATTCGTATACACTGTTTAAAAAAATGGGAAATCAAACCATTCAAGACAGCCATGCATGGATATAAAATTGAAAGTACGCAATATATTAAAAGTAAAATAGAAAATGAAACACTAATTTACTTATATCGGAATTTTAACTGTATAAAATGATGTCAAGAGCATAATCAGACGCTCCGCACAAATTTGAGTAACTTTAAATGACAAATATATGATGTTTAAAAAGAATGGACTATACTTTATATGGTGTGTGCTCCCCCGGAATAGTTAATATTGTACAATATCTGTTTTCCACGGATGCAATGAGGTTGTCGATAACATTTAAGGAATTCTCTTCTCAAAATCTAATATAGTATCAAAGTACCGAATACATCAAAAGTGGCATGCAATGCTTCGTTAGAGTGTGTTTTAGATATGCTCGATCGGATTTAAATGATGAGTGTATGCTGGCCACTACATACGCTGTATTGTTTTGTTTTCAAACATTTTCTGCACAAGTTGTGCTGTATTTAGCATGTATTAAATAAAAGAAATCGGCAATGATTACAACATAAAGTATGACACAAGATCTGAATATATCGTCTGCATAACTTTTGAGCTGTCAAAGTGTCATTTGAAGTAATTTACAAATCCATACATATTTATTCAGCAAATCATGCAAGCTAACATACGCCACAAAATTTCACCAGAATAAGTTAATATATAAAAAATCTACTAATGATAATTGAGAATATGACCTTATGATAAAATATCTAGAAAAATAAATCGGATAAAAAATTCATATCACATTTAAAACGGCACTTCCCTCTGTTAGTGGCCTTGGCGAGAGAGAGAAAAGCCTAGAGAAGGAACACTTTAACAAGTACTTTCGGGCAACCTACTCACTGTTTCATACGGGTCTTTATTCAATATTTACACAATTTACTTAATGCTAGGTGGGTATCTATCAGTTTTGTTGCATTTAAATCGCATGTTTTGCGGAGCATGCATTATGAAATATTTAAAGTTGCTGTACCTAATAATTCCAAATTAATGGTAATTGAGATCGCTTTCCGTTAATTTCATCTTTTTAAATTTTTAATTTTTTAGAAACCATTCATAGAGACAATTGTATATTTTAAAACTAAACCAAAGCAAAATTTCAAGATTTTGGGCTCAGCAGTAAGAGAGAAATAGAAAATTTTTGAAAGTTTTTTGTTTCTGCACTGTTTTATATAGCGACATTTTTAGAAATTGTTCTATTGCGAAAATTTACGTCATGATAAATACAGCCATGTCAATTTTCATGTTTATATTCCTAACAGTTCCATGTTCTTCGTTACTTAGATCATCGTTAGAACTTTTTTCGCTTTGTTTAGTCTTTCTATTTTTTAGAATTCGTTCTACAGCGAGCATTTACATCTTATTAATTACTACCATGCCAAAGTTCTAGTTTCCAACCCCCAGCAGTATCCCAAAAATTTCAGTATTCCAAATAAATCATAATTTAGAACCTTTCTAGAAATTTTTACGTTTATCCGTCAAATTGAACCTTTTAGAGAGCGTTCATTACGAGTATTTACATCTTAAAAGTAATTACCGCACCAAATTTAAAGTTTCTAACCCAATCAATATCGCAGAAATCACAATTTTAGAACTTTTTTGCTCCTGCAGCGATGTAAGTTCTTGCACTGACATAAATTAGTCTTTTTTTCGGAGCAGAGATGGCCACCAACATTTTTTTAAGTTGGCTATGTAGTTTCAGAGATAACACCTCACAAACGTACAAGCATTAATAATATTATATACTTTATAATATTATAACGCTTTATAATATTAGCATTAGATGTACAGATACAAAAGCCATTTATCTGTTACAAACTAAAGTGCCGGCGTTGCCCAGAATTTGAAGGATGTTTGTTCTGAAAAATCAATTTCAAAATTTAACATACAACACAAAACAAACATTAAAAAAAAGCAGTCGAAATGTTGTATGAATGAATCATATGAAAACGCTATATAAAAATGTATAAATGTATATAACAGACGCAAAAGAATACAGCTATAAATGAACTTATTTCAATTTATAATTGGAGCAATAATGTTAAAATACGCCAATATTTCCCTAATCGGGTTTTTATCATGCTTCAATACATTTTTCACACTCATATGACGTTATACTATATCCACCATGCCCTTTATATTTTCAATATGACGTAATATTTTCCTCTTTCACGTGGAAACCTTGAAATAGAAAAGTTATGAAGTTATATTCACTTTCATTTAAATTCGTCAAACCATTTATTTCATTTTCATATTTCACGTGAATATCTTGCAATAGAAAAGTTATGACGTAATTTTCACCTTTTTTTTTTTTTTTTTTAAATTCGGCAAACTATTTATTTCATTTTCATTTTTCACGTGGGAATCTTGCAGTAGAAAAATTAATTGTTGTAGTAATAATTTTATTGTGTTTTTTAATTGTTGGCAACTGCTATAACGAAAAATGTTTAAATTTGATAAGAAATTGCTGTTAAATTGGTGGTTTTTTATTAATTAAAAATTAACTATAAGTTATTTCGATTCCGGATTACTTTAGTTGTCTCGGCCATGTTTTAATACACATGTATGTATCTCTTCACAATTTTGGCTTCCAAATTGTGGATTTTTTATAGAATTACAAACAGACAGATAGACAAGTTTTCATTTTTATATATCTCTCTATTCTATAAAAAGTAACTAACGCTGTCACCGCCGCCGCCGCTGCCGGTTTTGAATTTTTTGTGACCGGAGGTCTTTCTTCGTTAATATTAAAAAAACTATTGCATACAAATATATGAAAATCGGTGGTGTTATAGCGAAATGTTTGATCAACACACTAATGCATACAGTTTTCAAATTGAAGAATTATTTTAAGAGAAATTTAATGCTAAAGGTGGACAAAATCGTTCCATTAAAAAAAATTTATAAGAGCAAAAGCTATACATGGGAATTTAATCATTTTTAGATCATTTTATTCAATAGAAGATCCCGGTCTGCAGATTTCATTAATTTTTTTAATTTGACTCATTTTTTGAGGTTTTATTTCTATTTTAAATTCAAATATTCAGCATTTTGACAGATATTTTTTACATATTTTAGAAAATGGTATTAATTTAAACTGTTGCCAACTGTATAAACAACGCAAACAATAATGTTTGCTCCAAATAAAAAAATTATTTACACGTTACTATTATAAACAGAAAAACCTTCAAATTAGAATTAAATAATTAGGTATAAAAAGCAGGGACTTATTGGAAATTACGCCATAAAAACTATATATTTACATGTGAATTTTAAAAGAGAAAGGATATTGTAAAATAAATTCATTAACATGCGTTAGAAATCTGAAATAGAACAAATTACGTCACATTACACTTATTATGCAAAATGAACAAAAAATAGTATTGCAAAACAGTTTAAATTTAAAAATTGCGCGAGAGAAAATATTAGAAGCTAAATATTAGATTTTTTCGAAATTTTATTATTTGTCGTTTGATGTGAGGGGTTCAGCTATAAGTATGCAAATTTTTATGTTTCCAACATAATTAGGGGCTGAGTTAGAAAAATTGCTTAAAATATACAAGTTAGAGCCCAGAGGGTTAAATATTAGACTTTTTCAAAATTTTATTATTTGCTGTTTGATGTGAGGTGTTCAGCTATAAGTATGCAAAATTTCAAGCCTCCAACTTAATTAAATTAGGGGCTGAGTTAGAAAAATTGCTTAAAATACACAAGTTAGAGCCCAGAGGGTTAAATATTAGACTTTTTCAAAATTTTATTATTTGCGTTTGATGTGTGGTGTTCAGCTATAAGTATGCAAATTTTCAAGTCTCCGACATATATAGTTTCTGAGAACGGGCTCTGTGACAGACGGACAAACAGACAGACAAAGGAGTGAGACAGGTAGGGTTTCGTTAGATGAACGAAACTCTAAAAACATGCTGCGGATGATTATAACAACATCCTAAAATTACATTACCATCAGCGATCTACCAATCCCGAATTTAGTTTATATTCGTTTCATATATTCTTATTCTTTTGTGCGGCCCTGTAAAATAATTATCAATATTATATACAGTAAAACCTCTGAATAGCGGACACCCCGAGAATGCAGAATTTGTCCTCTATTTAGAGGCGACCGCTACTAAGAGTAAAACATGTACAGTTATTTAAGGGTTGGTAATCGAAAAAATGCCCGCTAAATAGAGGTGTCCACTAATCGGGTGTGTCCGTTATGGAGGTTTTACTGCATAATAATATCATCCTTTACAACAAAATTGCACGCTGTATGATAGACAGACAGACATCCAGAGAAAGATAACCTCCCGGATCAATAAACACTCATGTCTTTTGTTTTAATCATTCACAACTGTATGTCATACAACATGCCAGATTTTATACAACAGGCTAATAACGGTCACCGTGGTACGGAATACTGTATTATTATTTGTTTGCCCACCAAAACTGTTTGCCACGGGTTGTTGCAAGGTTTGTGATCACGTGGTTGAAACTGATCTATTCAATATTACTGCGTGCGTATTTTTTTTTTATGTGTTCAAACCAGTTGTCTACGAAAACATCAACCGGTGAAAGTGACGCACACCAAATTTCTGTGACGTATGCAGATAAATTGTGCTTTTTAAAGAGTTTTTTCTACATAATTTTTAAACGGTTTGGAACTTATTTTTCATAGTAGGTGCATTCAGTAGGCGACCCTCATAGGTACCTTCTGGTGCAATCAGAAACGAAATCCGACAAATATATTTTGAGTTATGCTTGACGAAAGGTTTTTATTAGGCTTTTTTTTAGTAGGACATGGCGTTAATATTCATCGTAGTAGTAAAGTGTCCGGACAGTAATATTTCGCTGAGTATTAGCCTTCGCTTCGCTCAGACAATTATAAGGCATTATTTAAAACTGTGCACGTACGATTTTGAATTATTAATATAAAATACAATGGAAAATTAATCGCGCTTCATACATTTTTTCTTATTTTATACAGTACTTTTCTTTTGGGAAATAACATATATCATAGGCACATTCGTAAAAGCGAAATAATTTATTAGAGAAGAAATATAACGTATAAATAAATATTAACAAATAATAACTGCGCTTGTTTGTAAAATAAAACATGAATATCTGAACATGACAAAAGTAAAAAAAATAAATAAATAAATAGTAAACCTCAAAAATTAGTTATATTCTGCTGATTTCTATATGAACTACATTCAATAGCATTAAGAAGTTTTTTAAATACCCAATATTCTAAAATATAGAATAATTTCTTATTTAAAAAGACGAAAATATTAAAATCATGTTTGGTTTCATTTCCGGATATCTTTATACAATACCTGACGCAAACCATAATTTAAATCCTGAAGTCATTCAACGAAGCTTTTCACAATGCAAAACAACAAAATGAAGATATTCAGTTTGTGAAAAATGCCTTAAAAATAAAATACGTTGAAAGAATATAAAAAAAAGGAGATTCGAAAATTCCATTAACATCTCTTTAAAAAGCTTTTATTTTCATAAAAAAATAGTTACAACTTTGTTAACAGAACGGTATTATGCATTACGAAAAAAGGGTAAATGCAGATAAAAGAGAGTGTTAAATATCACATCAGAGGTTTCGTGTTACGCGCAGAAGTCATTCATATGAATTAGTGTCACTGGAAAAATAAGTGAAAATTTGACAAGAACCTCCGCCTTGAGGAAAATGCCTGTCTTTTATTATATTTTGTTTTTTGTTAATCTATAATCAGTATCAACACAAATAATGACATATGAAGGTTATACAAAACAAAATAAACAATTGGTTAATATTTATGGAAAGCGAAGCTTAAGAAATAATTTTTAAGTTCTTGGAATCTGTCGAAAAATATTTTTATTATATCGATATAGTTTGTATAAGCCTTGAAAAACAAATTTTAACTCGGCAATACTAATAAAGGAATCTTCGAACTACGATTTAAAAATATTTCATGACAAAAAAATAGCGCTTAAGGTTTTTCTTAAAATGGCACTTTTTCATAATATGCAATATTTTCTATGTTACAAAATCACAGCAAAGCATTTTCAAATTATTATCTCACTTGTATTATCATCAAACGGAATGTCAGATTAGTTTAAGAGACGAAATGAAGACATTGTTCCGACACTTATAATAAGCAGTGATGTGATATTAATAAGAGCAACTTAATAATAAATTGTTAATATTTTCATTCATATATATAGAGAGAGAAAAAAAAAGAAATTAATTGCTTGCAAAAAAAGTAAAATAATATTAATGGCCACTGTGATTAAGGTGTCTTGTAGCTTTTAAACTTGCCGAAAATCAACAAAAATATTTAAAGTTTGCATTATTGTATCTTCAAAACTTTTTTATGTGTAAACACGAAACTTTGGCTACTTATTAAACGAATTATGCTTTTTAATATAATACCATAAGAAACTTACTTTTAGAGAATTTTAGAGCTCTTAGAAATAAAATACCTCCTTTTTTACTCCGTAAGTCATTCCGGGCAGGATATCGTGAGAACGTATGAATGAATTGTAATGAAATGCTATATAGGCAATAAGCACATATCTATTTTAAAAGGATCTACTATTAAGCCAAAATTATTTCATTAACCAAGTAAACAAAAAAAATAAAAATTTTACATTTGTTAAGGAATAAAACTAGTCATAAATAAAAATCTTATTGTTGTAAATACTTAAATGTAGATCATTTTAAAAACACATATCGCTCACTCACTACAAAAGTGACACATCTCGCGAAAATTCATTTTGCGTTTTATTCCACTAACAGGTCTGTCATAGGTGTGCCTTGCTACACAAACATTTTCAAAAGTGTAGATACACAGGGAAATCTCTTTATTACGCCATATGCCCATTTGTGACCACAGAAGAGTGTTGGATTGTGTGGGGAGGTAAAATTACCGAACCTTTCACACCTCATTCTACGCATTCATTCTTAAAGGTTTTATGCTTTTATGCGCGTTTTTGTTCCTGCATGAAGAGCTAGATGCTGCACTTTTGCCTTATAGTAAAATTGTGCAATTTTTTCCTTTGCCTTGTCTCTGAAATTTACTTTTGTCGAGATTTGTCACTTACCTTGCGGGCGAGGCATATTTACTTATTATCTGTATCAAATTTAATGAAAGCCCGCACGTATGCTAATAAGATGCGCACAGTGGCTTAGAGAATAAAGAAAATAGTTTAAATTGAATAATTCACAAATTTTGCAAAATGTTAGTCGGTTTCTAATCTATGAAACAGCCTGGTCTGTTTAATCAACACTGTTAAAAATTTGCAGCATTCTGGCAGGTCATTTGACCGTTTTTTCCGAAAACGGTTACACAGCCGTAATTTAACACTATTCTGACCTTATTATTGGCCATTTTATGGTCAGAATATAGTTAGATTATGGTTAAGAAACCGTTTTTCAAAAAACGGTCGAATGAACTGCCAGAATGCTGCAAAATTTTTAACAGTGAAGAGTCAAACTTTTATGTTTATACATAATAATGTTTTAAAGATACACTAATTCAAACTTTGAATGTTTTGTTGTTTTTTGTCGCGTTTAAAAGCTACAATATCTCTTAAAATACTACTTCGGTCACGGCAAAAAAGGAAAACGCTAGTTTAAAGTCTATGGGGGCCTTATTTTCAAATTCTTCGCTTTGATTCTAATATGTTTTAACGGATTTTTTTGCATAGGAACGCTGAGGACAATCTACAACCGGGCTAGTTTTTACTTTTTCGATTTTGGTTATAGTTTTATATATATATATATATATATATTAGGATAGTTTCAATTTCAGAACCGGTTCAAACCGGTTCCGAAAGTAAAAGTAATTTAAAGAAAAAATCTGAAACCAAAATCAAAAAAGTAAAAATTAGCCCGGTTGTAGATTGTCCTCAACTATCTACGCAAAAAAAAAAAAAAAAAAAAAAAAAAAAAAAAAAAATCATTGGAAAATATCAAAATTCAAGAGAGATATTTGAAAATAACTTCCACATAGAATTAACATTATCATCAGGGTCTTTTTGAGTGACTAGAGTGGCCTCTTAACGCTAGAATTACCACGGCAGATCATCTGTGATATAAGACGTGATTTTTCGCTCGTGTCACTACTCTTTTTCAAAATAAATCTTTGAAACCAAATATAATATAGTTTTCCCTAAATGCTGAGTATAATGACTTAACACGAATTTAGTTGAAATCAAACAATTTTTTTACGTACAGGTCTGTATATACCTACAATTGCCGTGCAACGTCATCTCTTACCCGAAAAAAATAATGGATTTTTCCTTTATATATCAACGGCGCTTTTGACAATGAATTTTTCAATTACAGAATAATAATTTAAGGAGATATATCGCACTTGCTTTTTACAAAAACGGGGGAAATTGAGGAGGGGTGCAATCTGCAAGGCAAATGTGTGAGCATTTATCTGATTTCAAGCTATTTTTGGATAGTTGTAGAATGTTATTATCTTTGTTATACTATAGAAACTAAGTAAAAAAAAAAAATATTTTTGCCTGTTGTAAACCGAGCGGGGTCAAAATAAAAAAAGTATGTTAATGGCATTCCACTTTCTCGCATTTATAGATATGGCATCGCGACGGAGGTAAGAAGCAAACTTTCAGAAAATGATTGCAGCTACGAAATTTCATCTGACAATAATGACAATCTATTTATATAAAATCCAAGTCTCTGTGTGTCCCTCACTATTCCGGTAGGACCGCCTCATTGAAATGAGTAATTGTTGAAAAATATTAATGCAGGGTTACCACAGTAGCGCCAAATGTTAGCCAACTTGGCGATAGCTGACTAATTTGACGAAATTCCCATTTAAAACCATTAATCTTTCATAATGGAGGTCACCGAAATTTAATTTAAACTCCACTCTTTTAAGATATTTTTTTGAAATCTATGGGTGAGAATTTAAAGTACATCTTTACATCTTCCTCCCGATGCTACTAATAAAATAACCGCCAATAGACAACGGTGTACTGTGTGAGCTCCTAACTGCGCGATTTTAATGTGCTTTAGGTACTTTTCCAGTATAGGTGCCTTGGCGAAAAAGGAAATTTTGTAACATATTTTCCGGGAACCTATTCACTGTTTCATTTTATTATACACACGCATTTTTTTTCGATATTTATACTATTTATTTAACAAAAAAAAAAAAAGCCGTTTCTCTAATTTTATACAGAAACAGATGTAATTTGTACATAAAAACATCAATAATATACATATAAAACAAACAAAAACACTCATCAAATTTGTTTTCATAGCTGTTTACATGATTTGACAACAAATCTCGATAATTTTCCGTTATACGGACACCATGCCAAAATGTATGCTAATGTGCCAATTATTTCAAAATGCTAAAAGATATTTGTAATTTTATGTCAGCAGTTTAATATGAGTTTTATTTTATTGCTTTATTTTACAGCAGTTATTTGTTCACTTATTTTAAGTATATATTTGTGATTTGATGAAATAGTTCGTAAAAGTCTGGAATTTTGAAATGTTATATTTTTTAAATGCTCACTTTAGTATCGACAATGGTTTTTCTTTTATTTTTCAAATGCTTCAATTCACGATTTTGCGCCAACTATTACGCTTGGCGACAATGGTGTCGCATAACGGAAAAGTACCCAAATCTCACTTTTTGATGCCCAAATTACACCAAGCTTTTTTTAAAAAAATGCCAAAGCCCCTACAGTGAAAAAGTACCAAACTGTCTATTATTTTGCGCTATCCGTGTTATAGTTTGTACTATATGCAAGGGGAGTGGAGCGAAGAGTTTAAACATTAAATATTAAAGTTTCGGCACAGATGTCATATACACAACGGGTGCTTAACTGGCGCCAAAGTGTCGTTATTTTGCTTGATATGGTAATCCGGATGTTGTTGTTTATGCTGTTGATGTTTTCGCCAAATTGGCGTCGGAAAAAAATCGCGCCAATATATGATAACGTATATGACAACTGTGCCAAAGTTTCTATAAAGCAGTATAAGACTAAAAAATTAAGAATAAAATAAATGCAAAATAAGACTAAAGAAGAAAGAAAAATCATGCGTTAAGCATAGAATATGAAACACTTTTCAACACATCCTGAATGCTTTAACAAAACTTCGTTATTTAGGGAAATAAGGTAAATAAGATAGCGTTACTTCTTAGATATCCCGTCGACCAATTTCGCCAAATTATACAAATCGCCAAATCAAGAGTAAAACATTAATAAAATACAAATAAAACGTCGAATTAATGGTTTTATTGGCCATTATTGGCATTTAATTAATTAATTAATGGCAACCATTATTGGCAATTAATCTTACAATTTGGCGACAGAAATTTGGTCGACGGGATAACTAAAAAGCACCAGGATAACTAAGTAAACATTTTAGAAAACGCATAAAAAATTTTAAAAATTGATTTCAGCAGTTACCGTCCATAGCCAATAGTACCATTATTACATGCCACTATTTAGCTAAAATTTAATTTAAACTACTCTTAAAACTACTGAAATCACATTTCCAAATATTATCATCCATAGACGGTTATGTATCCAATTCTTTGCGTGACCATGTATATCATTTTATCTATATTCTACAAACATTTCTTAGGAAACTAAATGCAGTCCAGCGTAAAAATGCATAACTCCTTTAAAAACCACCTTTAAGCAATTTACTCTCATACTCAGTAACCCTTACGAATTCTTTTGTGTAGCCCTGCATATGAAATGTAGCATTTATATACACAGTATAGTATGCATAAATGTAGTGAAACATAAAAGCGCATATCATAATTGAAAATGCATTTCTAGCAATCATTGCTTATGTACAATACTTCGGAGAAAAGTTTCTTGGCCAGAAAGAAGTTTGCCAACGTATTTTCTGGCAACCTATTTACTGCTTCATACTCACAAGCAATTTTTTCCATATGTATACAATTTGGCACAGATGTCATATATACCCCATATTGGCGCGATTTTTTTCCGACGCCAATTTGGCGAAAACATCAACAGCATAAACAACATTCGGGTTACCATTACGAGCAAAATAACAACACTTTGGCGCCAGTTAAGTACCCGGTGCGTCAAAGAAAAAAAAATCGTGCCAATATAGGCGTATATGACATCTGTGCCGACAATATAAAAAAAGCTATTTACCCATTTTTATAAAGAAACAGAAGTAATTTTTGCACAGATGTCATATACGCATGGGGGTTGGCGTGATTTTTCTATGACGCCAATTTGGCAGAAATCTCGCTTTCGAATACCAGTTACTTATATATTTTTCAATTATTTGCTATCATTTTGAAAAGGAAATAACTACAAATAAATAAAAGTTTGAATAATAACTATAGAACAAAGCAGTTTATATAATTAAAAAACAGAAAATAAAAGTAAATAAACAATTTATTAATAAATAAAAAACAATAGCCGGGTTACCATAGCAGGCAAAATAACACCATTTTGGAGCCAGTTAGGTATCCCGGTTCATATCTGAAATCTGTGCCGTAATTTGTATATAAAAAAATTATATATATTTAGAAACGATTTTTTTTATGCATATAAGTGCATATATAAACAAAGATAAAAGTTCATTAGATTTGTTTTCATAGCTGTTTATATATTTTCGCAACATATCTCACTTTCTGATGCCCGAATCGCGCCAAGCTTTTTTTAAAAATGCGCTATAATGGAAAAGTACTTAAATAAATAATTAACAGAAATAACAAATCATACAAACTAAAACTTTTTATTTCGAGATCAAAGCATTGTTTTTAATTTCGATTAAAAATACATATATCCTTGGATAACTTCAATTGAAATTAGTTTCACAGCTTAATATCTCATTCCATAAACCTAAACAAACACAAGTGATTCATTCATAATGAAACGTCAAAAATATTAAATCATTGAGGAAATCATTCACAAAGTAAGTTCTCCAACAATCAATGGGCAATATTCTAATGACGTCATAGTAGGTAAAATGGTGGCGGTATTGTTTGTTTATGGTTCGTAATCACAAAGATTTAATTTTGCAATGTCTCTTTACATTATTTTATTGTCATATTTATGAGCTCAGAACAAAAGCCTATTTGTTCATTATTTAGTTATTAAAGACGGAAAAAAATCATGAATGCATGATTTGAAAATTTTAAATAATTTTCTTTCTTAATACTAAAAAATAACATCGGGAAGTAACAGCGGGTTTAAGTTAAATAAGTTTAACTGTTTAATTCTGTTGTAATATTCAAAATAACTGTATTTATTAGATTTCAGAACTCAACATCAGGGCCCGATTAAACTTTGAAGTTAGAGGAATTACAATGTCATTTCAGGACCTTTCTATTGGAGAAGCTTTTCTAAATTCCATATATGGAAAATCTTCAGTGTTAGAAATATTATTCCTAGGACTGACATAACACGAGAACGGCCTGCAATTTTACACAAGTTTTTGAAAGCTACTTTATATCAGAAATTTTACTAAAAACTGGTTACTTTTTTGTTATAGCGGCCCACACTATTAGGATTATGACAAGTTGCAGCCAATTTCGCCAACGTCGTAACCAAGATCATGAAGCACACACATATAATACCATATAATACCATTTCATGAAATCGTATACGATAATTTAATAGTTTTTAACCTTACTTCAAGCGTGTTATTTATTTATTTTTAAGGCTCAACAATCTAAATTGTCCAATATATGAATTTAAAAAAATGTAAACAAAGATTGAATAGACATGACCGCAAAAAGCATCAAATCTGCATAACACTTGGAACCAAACTGTGCAGATTAGTGGTCTTCTACTGTACACAAATTTTCATAAATGTGTTTCGTTCTTAAAATGTTTTATTTTCATCTATCACTGCGGAACAAGCGAGAAAACTCATATTCTTGCACATAAGTTGTATATATCTTTATATCTAAATTTCCGTCATTTTTGACGGGCTACCTTTCTAGTTTTAATATAAATGACGGAACAAATTTTGGTGAAAATGTCCATAAAATATCATCGTCCGAATCCAGTTTAAATAACAGTGAGCTGAATGAAAACAGCCAAGTATATGCCGTAGAGAAAGTGCTGAAACACCAATAAATCGTAAGTGTTTTAAGAAAACATAAAGTAAAGGAGAAAATTTAAAAAAAAGGAGACAAAAATACAAAATAAATAACCTCTTCAAAGTAATTTGGTAGAAGCGAAAAATTGAACTATATGGAAGATAAAACCGAAGTTCTGAATATCTTTTTGTGGATGATCTATTCAAAAGATAGCAGTTCAAGATCTAACGGTCATAAATACTTAGGTAGTTTTTAAAGATTCAACAGGTTCTAATATATGCAGCAAAGTATATTTTAAAGAGGAGCTCAGAGAGGATTATATTTCAAACGAACCTAAGTTATCCGCCCACGAACTACCCCAGATGTTTGAAACAAATGAAACCTTTGACAGAAAGAGCAGTACTTAGACTATAAAATTAATGCCATTTGTGCAAAATGTTTATAATTTTTTTGTGGATTATGCACAGCAAAAAAAAAAAGACCGTAGCATTTTGCGTGAATTAATTGGATGGAAAATAGTACAATGCAAGAAAAAAATCACGGGGATATATATATATATATATATTAAATGTTATTGTGTTTGACATCTTATTAATCTGTAGGAGCATTATTACAGAATTTAAATTGATAATTAATATATACTTATTATTTGAAAGAGCCTTGAAAATCTCAAAGTATTCAATCTGAAATTAGAAATTAAAATTTTCTTTAGTGGTATCTATTCATAAAATTCCACATTACGTAATAGCATAGGAACTAAATTATATTAATCATTTATTAAAAATCATTGTATTAATCATCAAATATTATTGCATGTCTGTATCTCTCATACAAAACAAGAATATTGTCACTGAACGCCATGGGTCAGTTTCTTTAGTGGTATCTATTCATAAAATTCCACATTACGTAATAGCATAGGAACTAAATTATATTAATCATTTATTAAAATCATTGTATTAATCATCAAATCTTATTACATGTCTGTATCTCTCATACAAAACAAGAGTATTGTCACTGAACGCCATGGGTCAGCAAGCCCCCCCCCCCCACACACACACACACTGGAGGTTTTAGATATACAAGAATCATGACAATTCTTGTGTAAAACATCGTAGGGCATATTAGTCAACCTCGTGAGAAAGAATGTGCCATACATTATGGATAATCGAGGAGTACAAAATAAATTTTTATGGTTAAAATATATTCATGTATTTCTTTTTAGGTCATTTATTAATAATCCTTTTTATTATGCTTGCTCGCACAAAAATCTTCAAAAGAGAATAAAAAACAAAGAAAAATCAAAATCATAAATTAGAAGATATTGTCCATTTTTAAGAGCACTAAGAAAAAAGGCCAAAAACTATATCAACCTGTTATAAAGTCTCCATTAAATATGATTGATCAGGTGATAAGACTGAGGTGACCTTCGACTGAGAATACTATGGTAGAAATATTTGTATCTACGAAATATTTTATGTAAAATAATTTGCAACAACTTCCTAGGCCGCATAAAACTATATAAAAAACTATTAAGCAGTAATGCAATAAGCAATAATAGCCTTAATGCAATGGCAGATATACTAAAATTAATGACCGGATACATCAACACTAGGTTTAACATCAACAAAAACAAAATTAATACCAGAACTTTGCTAAAATATATGAAGAAAAAACAACTGAAGAAACATTTTATCAATACAAAGGGTTATTCTAAAGGAAACGGAAATTGCTAAAATAAATGCTGAAAGATAAAGAGGCAGGCAATATGAAAGTAGCTTTGAAAATAGATAAAAGTAACAATTTCTGAATTTTATTTATTTTGTTTAAAAGTTTTTAATTTTTTACTGGAAGACCTCTGCACCCTTCGTTCGCTAACCCCCTTAATTTTCTTTTGTCTATATCTCTCTGTAAGCCTTTCTCTCTCCGTGTGTCTTCCTCGTATGTCTATTGTCTACCCTCAGTCGTCTGCCTCTTTGTCTATAATCTGTCTTCTTTCTATCTCCCTGCTAACTTTCTGAATGTTTAGACTCTCAGGCATGTCTGTATACTGTCTATCTGTCTCTATCTGCTGTCTGTATGCTTTCTATATTCTGTGTCTGTAAGCTCTCTGTATATCTGCCTGTTCACTCTGTTGTCTCTCTGCCTGTGTTATACCTGCTAACTGTCTTCTGCCTGCTATTTGTTGTCTGTATGCAGACTGTTAACTGTTTGTATGCTGCCTATCAGCTGTTGTTTGTATGTTTTCTGTCTACTGTTTGCCCACTGCCCGTTTACTGTCTATTTGCTGTATTTTCACCTTCTGTCTATTTGTTGTCTGTGGGCATGTTCTCCCTGCTGTTAGTCTGTCTGCCTGTTAACTGCTGTCTGCCTGCATTCTGTCGGCTATATGTTTTCTGCCTGTCTGTCTGCTATATGCTCTCTATCTACACGCTGTCAGGTGCATGCGGTCATTTTGCTGTCTGCCTGTCTGCATAGAGTCTGTCTACACTTTATCGTGTGTTTGCATACTGACTGTATGTCTTTTGACTGTTATCTGATGTCTGTCTAGAGGCTGTTGTGTCTCTAACTTTTTGCTGTCTGTCGGCTTCCTGCAATCGGATGTCTTTCTACACTTTGTAGACTGTCTGTATTTTTGCTATCTGTCAATTACCTGTATGTCTGCTGTCTGACTATATATCTGCCATATGTCTACACTCTGTCAGCTATCTGTCTGCTGTCTGTCTGCCAGCACTTTCTGCTGTTTGTATGTTTTTGCCTGCCTGCTGACTGCCTGTGAAAACATACTAAAAGTACATTATCGTCAGTGTTGAACAAACAGCGGATTTAACATATATTTGTATTGCATGTATTTTATCCCTGTAAAATAACTTTAAATGCTATATGCACATTCTTCGAGAAAAAACATGCTGCCTTTGTTTGTAACAACATATTAAAATTACATTAGCGTGGTAGTTCTAGAAGTCAGACATTTAGCATATATCCGTGTTCTTTTGTGAGGCCCTGTATAAATAAGTTTAAATGCACCCTTTTCTAAGAAAAACATTCTGTAGAGGAATGTAAAAACATACCAAAATTACAATACCGTCAGCGTTCAGCAAATCCCATATTTAACATATTTTCGTATTATTTTGTAGAGCCCTCTATAAATAACTATAAATGCTATAAGCCTCCTACATAGAAAAAGCATTCTGAAGATGACTGCAACAAACATTTTAAAATTACATTACCGTCATCTTTATACATCCCGCAGTTGACCTATATTAGTTGTAATAGTTTGATCAGTCGTTTCATAAAATTATATTATTAGTACTTTATTCACACACGCTAGAGTTATTTAAATTATTATTTCTGCTGGTCCATTTTTAAAGAAATGAGCAAGATAAACGAATTTTTTTGCTAATGCATATGTATATACATATGAATATATGTAGTACATAAACATATAAAAAATATATAATTCATAATAAATGTTATAAATTATGAATAATTTTTTTTATGAACAATAGTTTCGACAGTAGATAACTTTAAATAGTGGGGTCACTTTCTTGTGGACACCCTGTATATACATGTGTATTTGTTGACTAAATAAAACAATTTCTGTATATGTGTGTGGATGGGTTAACTTTCTGAGTGTTTATGTGGTACATTTAAACAAAGAGATAAAATAATAATTTGAGGTTTTTAAATATGTGATTTAAATTTCTTTTTCAAATCTCTAAAGCTTCTCTAAATGCTACAGTACGAACTGATCATCTGCATGTATGAACTAATGTCGATTCATGATTCTCTTATTCTCTATGAAAAGTGAGGCAGGAACAACCTAACAAAATCTGAATAAACAGGGGAATAAGGGAATATTAATGAAATTATTTTATTTTGTCGCGAACACATCCGTTTAATGTGACTTAAGTGATTTACACACGCGAAATGTATTATTTTATAAACAACATGCTTAATTGCAATTTGCACACGTTATTAAATAATCGTGTACAATTCATAATCTTAAATGAATAGGTTGATATAATGTTATAAGATTAAAATATATTCTGAACATTAAAGAAACGTGATGACTTATGCTGTCGCAATGATATTGAAAACAGAAGGGTGATTAAATTAAAGTTTTTAAATGAAAATTCTCGTTGAATAAAAATACTTTTTTCTATAATTTGGTTCTGATTTTCTTATAACAATTTTTTAAATCTCTGTGTGTCCAATTCTGCATTAAAAGGATAAACAAAACTAATTTATTTTTAGAGATTTTTTAATTAGATTTTTTTTTTTAAATTTAAGTAAAGTAAGAAGATTATTCTTTTTCGTGATGGGATACATTTCTTAATATATTCATATTGCATTTTATGTAATACAGTTTGAATTACTATGTTTTTATTTCAATGGATAATAATAACTTACAGCGTAATTTCTTAATTTTAGAACAGGCATTTAAAACAGGTGAAATTGTATATTGTTTTTAAGTATTTATTTAAAAATCAATCACAATAACTTCATTTACTTGCTTAAATTAAAAGTTTAAAAGATTTAAAAAATATCTTATTTATATCGCTAAGTCCATATAAACATTGTTTAAAAAACCGTCCAATTAGTATGATAAGTTACTAAGTAGTTCTTTGCCAATGACAAAGCAATTTTTTATTTATGAAATTGTGATCATAATAAAGAAAATCTAGTAAATACATGACCTCATAAACATCATAAAGCGTGCAAACGTAGACACTGTATGTATTTAACCCTTTCAGGGCAGAGTACGTCTGATGCTTAAATGATTGATTAACGCCAGGTTTTACAAGAAAATTTATTTAAAAGGGTCATTCCACTATAATGTACTTGACAATCACATTGTAAGAAATGCACAAATAGTTGATAAATGTATTTACGAAATAGCGAAAAGTCAAATTTCTATATTTTTTTAAATAATTTAAAAGGACTTTTAGAAAATATTAATGGAAATCCTATTTAAATTCTAGTTTTTGATAATATTTATATATTTTTTATAGTTAGTATGTGACAAAAAATGAAAGTGTAACAAAATTAACTTAAAAAATATATACATTGATTTATAATCATGGATTTTTTTTTTAAATATTTTAGTATAAGAAAAGTTTATTGACAAAGTCAAATTAATAAGCATTTTAATTTTTTTTTTAGTTTTTTACAAATTACAATTTGGCACGTCATGTATGTGACATGCATTCATAAGCGTGATATCTTTCATTTTTACATAACTGAATTTGGGAATATTACTATATTGCGGTCGTAAATTATTGGGGTTGGCAACACTGTAATTGTGTCATCATATTGAATAATTTCTGTATAATTTTCTTGATAAATCAAGTTAAGTACAGAGACTTTCATTAAGAAACTGCATTGATGTATGTTTCATCTAAAGAAGATAGTTGTCAACATTCCATGATTTTCTTCCAAATACTTTTACTAGTTAAAACATGCTAAGTGAAATATTAACATATGAAGTGTGAACTGTAGGTGGCTGGGCACATTTGATACATTGTTCTGCATTTTCTCAATAGCATACCTCTTGTATATTAGTATCCACATATTGCGGCTGGTAATTAAATATAGGTGATTATCAGAACATTAATTGATATGTGCTTAAAATCCTTGGTTAAATTCCAATCAATCTGGGATTTATTTATATCATTCTGCAACACAGAAATAACAGTAACGTTTAGTACTGCTTTTGAGACAACTGTAGCAAAGTTAACCACATTCTTTACTATGGTTCTTCTTGCCTTCATATCTACATAGACCCATGATTTAGAGGCACCACATATGCCATCAACTACTCCCTTTGAATGGATAGTTTCGAAAATTTTTCATTCAAGACCTAAAAAACACTTCTGTATTTTATATAACACAAAAAGAAAATAACAAATATTTCTTTTTAATGGCAGGACGTGCCCATTACTCAAAAGGACCAATTTCGTTTCTTTGCCTGAAATTGAATAATTTTAAGAAGTTGTAAAATGAAAGAGTTTATAAATTGCTTAGATTTAACTTTTGTAGCATTCAAAATAACAAAACAATTCCTTTTTTGATTGCTTTTGAACATTGCAAATGTAAGCAATGTTACATTTTCTCTGCTCCAAAGTGCAGATTGTATCTTGCTTTTCCATCCACATATATAACTTCCGGCGAACTCAATGTACAGTACAACAGTATTATAGCTGTGCTTTATATCACATTGAAAGTCTACAACTTGAATCCATTTAATTTTTACGTGTTGCTTGAAAGTTCGAAAGTTTGCTAATACATTATCTGTTAATTCAGCTTTGCATCCTTAATTGGTTTCTTTAAATAAATCCTTATTTTCTTATTAGACTCATTAATTGAACTGAAAATTAGAAGCATTATTTAATCTTTTTTGCCAAAAAAAGCTAAAAGTAATTATCCAGAATTAAACTTATTATATTTCGTTTCTTATTACTTTGATTCTGAGTAGCAGAGTACATATTTCCAAAAATCATTCTTGTAGTCATCCCTTTAGCAACAGAATGAATTCTCTTCTCTCTTGCGTCTGGTGAGATGAATTTAAAACTGCTGGACATTGCATCTCACAATTTTTTGTGACATACATGACTGTTTGAAGTCAAATACCTGTCACAATGTCACATACGTGACCATTGAAAATTATAATTTAAACGTTATATTTTTGTTATTTTTAACCGATATTTATTCATATCATTATATACTGTGATTGTATTTTGTAAAACAAGAATTTAGAATTTTTCTTTTTGATAAATTTAATGATATAGAAAAACAAAACATGCGTTAATGGTTATATATGTACCTTACACAATTTTAATGAGCTTTTATTAATTAAAGAATACTAAAAAAGCTTTATTTTGTTATTTTTTATACAGAGTGCAATATGTTATCTATCGCCAACCTTTAATTTCTCAACCGTTGGTCCTGGACATATACTTCCAATTACAAAAACGTTTCATACGTGGTAAATATTGATGCTATGGCATTGTTTAAAGTAAAAAATCAATTTTATAAAAAATTACGAAATCTAACTTTTTATACGGTCCCCAGTCTCTATACTTACATTTAGTAAAATTTTACGCATATCATACGATGTATAACACAAAAAGTTTGACATCTGTACTACAAAAATTGACACAGTTATTAAATTGCAAAGTCTCAGATTTTAGCACATGATTTTGTCGTTCATTGAGGGATCAGTTAAAAGATGAATTAAAGTAATTCGAGATCAAAATCGGGGTGCTATGTCTTTTTTACGCGGATAGCCGGAATCGCCAATTTCAGGGTATGACCGAAGAGGGTTATTTCATCGAAAACTTTTAGTTGACTACAAAGCGAAGAATGAAATATTGAAATTAAACAAACAAAAATAAATATCAATCGATTATAATATCAGAAAACGGTCTACTATAAAAAATGAATACATCAAACGTTTTGAGAACACTTTGAGAAGTATCTGTAGTAGATTCCAGCGTTTGATGTATTCATTTTTTATAGTAGACCGCTTTCTGATATTATAATAAATTGATATTTATTTTTCTGTTGAATTTAAATATTTCATTCTTCGCGTTGCATACGCCCCTGAAAGTCAGCACAGATTTTTAGATGAAATAAAGCTTTTCGGTAATACCAAAATTTGGCGATACCGGCTAAATCTGGTTTCGCCGTAAAAAGGACATAGCACCCCGATTTTGTTCTCGAATTACTTTAATTCATCTTTAAACTGATCCCTCAATAAAAGACAAAATCATATGCTAAAATCTCAAACTTTGAAATTTAATAACTGTGTCAATTTTTGCAGTACAGATGACTGATTATCTGACTGATACATCGTATGATATGCGTAAACTTTTATTAAATATAACTATAGGGACTGGGGGACCGTATAAAAAGTTAGATTTCGTAATTTTTATAAAATTAATTTTTTACTTTAAATAATGCCACAACATGAATATTTACCTCATTTGAAACGTTTTTGTAATTGGAAGTATATGTCTAGGACCAACGGTTGAGAAATTAAAGGTCGGCGATAGATAACACATTTCACCCTGTATACTATTACTAGCCCATACAGGCATTGAAAATATAAATATAATAGATATATGAAAAATGAAGACAATATGAAGCCTAGTGAAATATGCTATTATGATGTAGTATATAGTGTATTGTGATGTAGTATATAAGTAGTGAAATATGCTATTTATGATGACACTGGGTTCTTTAAAGAAAAGTAAAGTCCAGTACAAGAAAGATCATGTATTTTCGATTAAAAATATGTGCAGTAATCATGAACATATGCAAAAAAAATTTTTGCCCTTGATTTTACAATTCGTGGAATGGGCCAAAAGCAAGTAAAATCTTCGACGATGAGAAAAGCCGAGAAGCCCGGGACATATGCTCCACATCCCCGGATACTGGACAGGATTTCATTATTAACAAGGTGTGATTCCATAACCAGTAGCGAAAGCAAAAAATTGGGAGCGTGATTACAACTTAGCTTCTTGAGTTCAGGAAAAGAAAAAAAAAATACCTCTTTATCTCTTTTCATCGAACTTACGTTAACGTAAACGTGGAACTCAATTTAATAAGTAACAATAGAAAAACATTGAAAAGTTCATTTAAATTTTATTTCTGCATTACAAAAACTCATTATGTTAGCTTACATAGCATTAGGTTAAATATATACATAATTTGATTTCAAATTTATTGTAATACAGTTTTATTTTTTCACACATATCTAGCTACGTTTTATTTTTTTTTAAGAGAAACTTATCACTTGTAGGTTGCACAGATTTTTTATTTCTGGATGACATCATGCGGCTACACTAAATTATATATTCTATTTATTGATACACTTGCATACTTCAACTGATGTAGGGACGTTTGCATACTTCTGCTGATGTATGAGTCTATATCTTATAAATGCACTCTGGAACTTCTTAGAATTATTTTAATATTATTTCTTTTTCCGACTTTTTCAAAAAACGTATGTCATTTTGCCCGAACACTGTACAAAATAAAATGTTAAGTTACTAACATTTTTCTAGGAAACTGAGATTCCTAAAACATTTTATGTAACGGCAGCAACAAAAATCATCTAACATATACACTTTTGGACAGTACAGATTTCTGTAGCTTTACAAAAACCAGTTTTGTAGATTTACTTCTTTTTTTTCATACAGTGTATAGATAAGATAAAATTTTAGTAAGAAGACAGATTTCTGCAACTTTACATCTGTAGAATTACAGATTTTTTTTTTTTTAACAGTATAATAACAACGATAATCCCTGTTGTTATTTGCGCACGAATCATGGGACTACATAAAGAAAAATTTTCTATTGTAACTGCAACCGTATTAAACAATTGACATTTACATTTGTTTAAATGCGCCTGACTACAATCAGAATGAGTAAGCGTGTATTTATTTATTACTGTCACATTTTATTGAGAAATGATACTTTTGCAAATATACTATTTGAAATACTTAAATTGCAAAAGAAAATATATTAATACAGTTTAAAACACGCGATTATGCCTAATTTAATGTCACATTTTAAAAGATGCATTTACCCAGTCATATTAGAATGAAAACAATTAGTTTAATTATAAAAATTGTATAATAAATGAGAAATTACATTAAAATAATTTTTCGCCGTGAAATATTAAAATAATAATCTGTCGTATTGATATGCACTTCTATATATATATATGTATATATATATATATATATATACGATACATAATAATGTAAAGTTAAAATATGTAATTAAAAATAAAGTGAAATATATATTCCGTTAACATGCTTATCTATTTTTTTTTTCATGATACCGTTAAAATGCTGTATCATTAATCAATAAAATGATAAATCTTTCAAAGTAGCGCAGTTTTACAGTAATAACACGAGCAATTTAACTTCAGTGCGTTATCACTAATCCATTCTCTATTGCTAGGATTTTATTTTTCTTCTAAGTTTATCTCCCCAGCAATTCAAACTTTTTTTTGTTAGATCGTACAAAGGTACGAAAAGTCGTTATTGAAAATTCTCTTTTTATCTCAAATATCTCAGCTTTTTTTTTAAGTATAGAAGAATGAAAAAGTCTACATTATTTTTAAATGTTTCTATGACATGTATTATTAAGAACTAGAACATATAGGTTCAGTTGTGTATTTTAAAGATTAATAAGTTAACTGAAATGGTCATTTAAGAAAAGAAAGTAATTACGGCATAAAATAATTAAAGGCTTTAATTTAATGAATTTTACGTACAAATGAATATTAAGTTATTAAAACGAAAATTTGCAACATCAGAAAATACAAATAACGTTGGCTAAAGTAATCAAAATTTTAAAAATAAAGAGAAATTATTTAAAATTCCTGAAAAAAAGTCACAAATTTAAAGCGTTAGGATTTTTTATAAAATAAAGCAGAAAATAAGTTTTGCTTATTTGTGAGAGGAATTATTGTTTTTTCAGACGATCGTTTTATTAATTAAAACTGTAATTTAATATTTTAAAAGAGTTTCTGAATGAAAACGTAATATTTTAAGATCAAATAAATCTAGTCTAAAAGGAAAACGGAAAGGGAATTCATAAATATAAAACAGGATGTGTAAACGGTAAACTTTGGGAAATATAGACTGAACGTCTATTTCATAGAAAATCATATCCATCTTTTAAATTTCAAAGTTATATTTTATTTAAAAAATGATTTAGTGTAGAAAATATATCCTTCAATTTAAAACCAACATCAATTTACTTTTAGCAAATTTTCACATTTATTTATTTTATTTAACGGTCGGTTGAAAATGTATATATTCTTTGTCTAAAAATTCTACAGATACAATATCTTATTATTATAAAACATCATTAAATCCAAAAACGTTTTTCGCTTTATTTATTTAATCAACATTTATAAATAAATACTTATAATCCATATTATGGTAGTGCTTTCGTACAGACACAAATATATACTTAAATATTTATTCTAGAAAAATTGGACGCTTGTATCCAATCGGTTTTTTCTCTAAAATGTCAACCTGTATAAAAAAAATTAACCTTATTTAAGAAGACTTCGTAAAATATTTTATTTTTTTTTTAAATATTACCGCTGGTTTGCCAATACTACGTGGGCTACAACAATTGCCAAATTACTTGTAAAACAGCTGAAATTGATGTACCAGGTTCTTGAGAGTGTATAGCTAAAATTTTAGTTAAATAACTCATCAACAGGTGGAGCTTGTGACATGAAATTGTTCTTGCATGCGATTGAGCCTAAATGATACTTATTTACTTACTCTGTTTACAGTAGAAGAATATTTTGTTTTTGACAAAATATACCGATATTCAACCGAAAAGTGTGTCTTTTTAGTCAAACCTTTTTATCTTTGTCCCCAAGACTAACCGAAACACGCATGAAGTGGTCTAGTGCCTTTAAAAATAGGCCAAAGCCATGTTCAAGTATGTTAAGAGCCCTAATTGTAACATTTAAAAAAAATTCTAGATTTTCATATTAGCATAAATGTTTTAATTTCAGGGGACAACATCTTTGTTATAACAACAGTAATATGTAGAAAAGCTATATATCATGGGGATATAAAGCACGGGATATGGAATGGCCATTAAAATAGGTTTTTAAATCTTCACATTTTTACCCTAGACATAGGTATTTTGCCCGTTTTTAAAAGGTTTAAAAATCTGCGCATTTTAAACCCCATGCCCAAGTAATCTGCCAGTGCCTTTCAATGATAAACGAAAAACATGTCCCTCGAGTCACACTTGCTTAAATACCTATTTCTATTAACTTACAATTTTTCTAAATATAAACTATACATTAAAAATAACAAAAACCCTTAGATTTTCATATTTATACAGTTGTTTTAATTTGAGAATATACTAGCGTTGCTAAAAGGAAGTAATGTGTAGAAAAGCAGTCCCACACACGAAAAGGAATGGTCCATCAAGACGATATTTTAATTTAATTTAATTTAATTGACAGTTAACAAGAAATATTTACCGAAACGGAATACGAACTAAGGAACTGCAACTTTTCAAAGCACCACCTTGACCATTGAGCTACTATAAAATGAGTTTTTTTCTAATTCGTTTGTTTAAAATTGATCAATTTGTATGTATAGTCTTGAAACAGCACTATTTTAGATAAAAATGGTTTAAAGTTTGTATCTCTTAACGCTACTATCCTAAATCCTTTTTTAATCGCTGCAAAAGATATTGCAATAAAATCCCTGCCGGCCGACCTACAGGCGGAGGTAGATTTCGAAATTAAGTATACTAATTTCACAAACAAAAACCAAATCATGATTAGAGATAAACCCACTTTAACAATTTTATCTGGCCTCTTTTGGCGAGTTTTTATTTCTTTTTTTATATAATAACAGATTTTATCAGAATCATGTTAGGGCGGTATTCAAAAAAATACTTTTCCATGCTCAAGAACTCGAAATTTTCTGGCATAACTCCAGATTAATTTTTAATAGGAAAAATATGAAAGTTATTAACGTGATTTTTGAAGAGATTTATACCTGTGTTTTAAATTTTCGTTCAATTAATTAAAACTTGATATATAAACAATTATTTTCTCAGTAAGACAATATTTTTCGTTTCTAACACAATCGCTTCGGGAAATTCCGTTCAAAATGTCCACTTTGACATCATTTTTTGAAATATATTCTGCATCTATTAAAAAATCGATCATTACGGTATATTATATAGTTTCTGAATAAGCGAATCTACCAAATGGATGCGTTTGAGAGCAAAAATGAATTTAAAAATGAGTCAGAAAATAAGCAGTTTGGATTTGAATACTCCCTTAATACGATGATTTTTTCTAACACAATCAGCTTCGGGAAATTTGGTTCAAAAGGCCCACTTTGACAGCATGTTTTAAAATATATTCTGCCTCTATCAAAAAATTGACCATTGCGGTACATTATATAGTTTCTGAGTAAGAAAAGGTACCAATTGGAAGCCATTGAGAGCAAAAATGAATTAAAAAATGATTCAGAAAATAAGCAGTTTGGATTTAAACACACCCTTACTAAGATGATTTTTTTCTTCAACCGCTATATATTTTTAATTTGTTTTTGCTGTAAGAATTGGTCCTATCCAAAACTCATCTATATAGATGTTGTAGACAATATTAAGAAGATATATGATAAATTCATGGGGATATTATATCTTTTGAATTGACGGAGTTATTGATTTTTTTCTTCTTCAAACGCCCTTTTTGTTTTCGATTTTTATTTTTTTTTTGAGGTACGAATTGGTCCTATCAAAAACTTGTGAATATAAAAGTTGTAGATAATGTTAAGGAAATTCATGATAAAATTAATTGGATTTGATATCTTGAGAATTGACGAAGTTATGAATTTTTTTCTCCCCAAAACACTATTTTTTGCTCCCCTTGAGCCCATTTTTAACTTTATCAAAAAGCTGTGATACATAAATTTTTGGCCCTATTTTTAGAAGTAATAAAAACTTTAAACTGATTTGATATGTACAAAAATTAAGTAGTTATGAGGGGTTTTCGGTTTCCACAAAACCCCTCTCTATTTCCATCCCCTTTGTCCGATTTTGCCCATTAACGAACTTGACCGAGATTTTATGCCCCTTGATTTTATGTATCAGTTTGGAAGAGATTGGTGCAGAATTGTGGAAGTTATCGTGTCCAGAAGAAAGTGGTATATATATATAGATATATAGATATATAGATAGATAAAGTTTTTTACTGAGGATGGTTTTGGGCTCTAGAGGTCATGATCGGTGTAGATCTGCAAAAAAATTTCAGAAATTCCAACATAGGAACGACGCCAATAGGTAGTATTTCATACGAAATCTACCTAATAAGGGTAGTTTTTCAAAGACTACATGACAGAATAAGCTACAGTTTTCAATTTTTGCTGGTCACACCTTTTAAAACGATTTAATAGAGATATTATAAGAAAGCAATTTTCAAAGCATTCAAAGACGCAAATTTAAAATATTATAATCTTATGACAAGTTGTTCATGAGTCATGCTTGAATCAGGCATTGCAGTTCGTTTTGCCGCTATTAATGCCGAATTTAACTTTAAGAGTTCAAAACTTTAAACATCTATAATTTGTAAACATCTTAGCCGCATGAGTTCCTGTTTTGTAACTTAGGAAAAATTTATAGGAAAATCAATATGCTATGTCAAAATTAGGTTTCAATGTTGTAACATCATTTTTGGTACAATTTCAGTATGACAATGGTACTCTACACTTATTTATAAACATAAATTAAACGAAGACGTGATTTACAGTCAAATTGATAAATCCATTTTTTTCTGTTGTTATTATGAAATTAACTTTCTTGCTATTTTCTCGCTTTTGTGGTCGACTCTACATAAATGTGAACACTTGTACATGTGATATGCTTTGTTTGTTTGCGAAATAGATTAATAATTGTGTTTTCTTTTTACATTTATTGTATACCAAACGAGAAAATGAGTTATAAAAATTTCAGAGAAGTTACAAAATTATTAAAAAAATTATTTAATTTGCTTCGATAATTTCCACTGAAAAGGAAGATCAATGTCAGCTATTATATATGTACACTTCTAAAACAATTAGGGGAGCAAGCAAAAAAGTGAAGAGAATAGTGCGAGACAGACGTGCATGGGCATAAAATTGAGAGTAATATGTGTATAAATGCTCAATAGAGAAAAAAAAAGACGCAAAAGTTTTGCATGAAAGCTTAAATTCTATGAAAAGATGCGTAGAACGTGAAAAGATGGTTTAGGACAACAGTTTGGTTACATGACAAAAAAGTACTGTTTATGAATGATGCAAGGTATTTAATATACCGTGTGATCCTTCGAATAGATAAAACTGTCGCATACCTGTTTTCCATGGATTCGATGATATTATCTACAAGTTTTCGGTGAGTACTGTTCCACTCCTCAATTGCAATCTACAAGTCCAGAACAATAAAAGGAGGCTTCAGTCTCACTGCTATGCGTTTGTCCGAAACGTGCTCGTTTGAATTCAGATCAGGAGAGCATGTTGGCTATTCCATATGATGTATTATTTCAACTTAAAGAATCTTCTCCACAAGACGAGCTGTTTACTGTCTGGTTATGATGCATGGAAAAAAAGAAATCACCAATTGCTGCAACATAAAATACGACATGAGGTCTCAGTATCTCGTCTGTATAGTGTCGGACAGTCAAATTGCCATTCCGAATTATATGCAGGCACCTACGTCCACCTATGCTGATTCTAGCCCATAGCATCAACCCTCCTCGCCTGTAATGTGGTCTATGACGAACGAATGTGGGATTATTTTGAGTGCCCCCTTTTCTCCATGCCAAAACACATCGGACTTCACACCCAGATTGAATCGGAACTCGTCTGTAAACAGAAATTGACCTCCGGACTCGAAAATGACAACAGCTTTGGACCGCACAGTTGCTTGAAGCCAACTGAATACAGACCATTGGCTCACGTGCGTAGAAACCGCCCTGATGAAGCCCATTCCTCTTTCTTTGGCCGGGCATCCTTCGTGCTGTGGCCAAGAACAATTGTGTTTGCAGCTGAGTAGCATTGCTCGTTCCATCTTGACGAGCTGTTAGAAGGATATATCGGTTATCAGCTTATGTGGTAGCACATGGTCAACCTTGGCGTTGTCGATGTCTGCCGTACCATGTGTCTTGGAATCGATTCCATAGCCTTGCATTGACACTTTTTGTGACTCCAAAATCGTCCACTACACTTTGTTGTGTTTCCCCAAATTCAACTGTCCCGATAACATGCCAAGTCATGGATTCCGCACTGTAAAAAAATATATATATATAAAGTTACTAAGGTTTTTCTACGAAACTGGGATTCCTTCAACTTTTTATGTAACGGTAACAGCAAAAATTCCTGTAATAGCGTATGTTACAGTATTTTTTCTTGTTGCCGTTACATAAAAAGTTCTAGCAATCCCAGTTTCCTAGAAAAACTTTAGTAACTTTAAAGATTTTTTTACAGTGCGGTAAATCACATTGTTGTGACATTTTGAAATCATCTTTCTTGAAAACACGAGCTGAGCAAATGAATTTTACAACTGAGACAGTGAAAAAGACGTTTTTTTAAAATCCCAATTTCTGCACTTTTCTCCTTTTTCTAGTTTTTGGCGGCATAAACTTTAATTTGCGTTTGAAGTTCTCTTTATCTGTTTTCTACTACACTTTAAATTATGGATGTTTTATTTTATGTTATTTATCGGTGTAAGCATTTGCGTTATTTTCTTAAAATTATGTGCTATCCTAGTTGTTTTGAGCAGTATATATTTTTAGAAATTATATGAACAAGTATCAAGTTTTTTTAGATATTTTCTATACAGTTTACAGTAGAAACGTATCAGAATTTTTTCTACTGAACATGTGATTTTTTTAAAAGTTAAAAATAAAGACTTTTATATATTTTCTATTTCATTTTTCAGCGACGTTTGATTTATCAATTTTTTGATTACGTGAATAAGGCACGTCGTCATCTTAAGCGAAATTCTAACTTTGAAAATTAAGGAAGAGTTAAAAAAAAAAAGCTTAAAAAAATTATTTTGCTTCATAGTCGATTGAGTTATACTTCATATCAACTAATATCATAACTAGAAAAAAATAATTGTCCTCACAATAAAATGAGGTTAAAAACGAAAGTAACGCAATTTCATTACTTTAGTAAAAGGGTTCCTATTTTAGGAACTCTTTTTAAATTTACCATTCATTTTTTTAAAAATTTGGATTATCTAGAAATGTGAAAAATGACTTTCTCAACAAAATGCATTTCCTTTTAAAATTCTTATGATGCTCTTTAATTTTTGGTGATTCCTTGTCAAGATATATATATATATATATATATATATCATACATAATATCTACATATCTATATTATAAAGGACAAACATATCTGTGCGTAACGCATACGTCATTCTGCGAATGGCAACACTCTGAAATTTGAAATGAAATTTTGACTTTGAAATTTTCGCTACTGCATATTTTTAAACTTCTAAACATCCCACATTTTAAATGTTTACACCGTCTTATACAGAAAAAATTGTACTTTTAAATACAATTTGTTTGAAAGCTGTATCTCTATTTATTTTTGAGATATTAATTTTTTTATAAATTTTAATACCAATTTTCTAATCGTGGCAACTGAAGTACTTCATTTCTATTAAAAGTGGTTTAGTTATCTTTATTGATTATATTCTTACTGATGTCATTTTCTCATTATAATTAAAAATATCTTTTTTAAAAATTTGAACAGAAAATGGCGTTACTCTTTAAAAAGACACAATTTTCCTGATGATGCTGTTATATTTAACTATTTTTTCATGCCACTGATATTGAGTTTGAGGCAATAGGAAAAAAATTTCAGCCACTGAAATGACGTCATATTTAAAAGAAAATGATAATTTTATTTGATACAACGAGATATTCCCTCTTTAATACATCTAAAAGTTATTAAATTCTGCAATTTTTACGCGCAGGTACAGAGATTATACTAAGACCTCAAATCGCGAGTGGGAATTTTCCCATGGAAAGTTGTAAAAGTAGTTGACATGACTTCAAGCTTGAAAATATATTTATTAATAACCTATTGCGCGTTAAAATGTTTTTAAAGTGTTAATATGGATGTGAAACGTGGACAATGACTTGATTCGGTTTATATTTAAAAAGGGGGGAGGGATTCTATGATTATGTCAAGATGAAATCATTTTTGATGATTTTTTATTCCGTAATACCAAGCACTAATTGATAACTTAATCAAAATTACTTATCTTGATTATATGTTACTGATTACGTATATGAATAAAGTTTATTTTTTGAATAATTTTAACAGTTGAAGTTTATGAAAAATGTGTTTTGTTAATTTTAAGTTACAATATGTCTTTGGAGAGTTAAACTAATAAGTGTAAGATGGATTTTTTATTGTAATTATTGTTGTCGTGTATTATAAATTTGATGCAACAGTTCCTTTGTAAACATTTTCTTTCGTCGAAATTCAACGGGGTCCACCTCGTATATATAAATAATTAAATAAGAAATAAAGAAACAAATTCTTAGTTCAGATAGATAAGTTTGATTACTGGAATTGGTTACTATTTTTCTACACTGTAAGGGGAAAAAAAACGACCAGTTTTCCTATATGAATCGGAAGAATAAGTTGCCCTTATCGTACCACAGAAATTTCCGACTCAGCTCGGAATAAAATCCGTAAAATACCATTTTAATGACTATATCCTTTTTTACGGATTTTATTCCGAGCTGGGTCGGAAATTTTTCCGGGCCGATAAGGCCAACTATTTTTCTGACTCCTACAAGAAAACTGGTCTGATTTTTTTACAGTGTGGTATTGTATTATGTCACTATTGTTTCACAATTGGATTAAGGATTTGAAATGTTTAAATTTGAGAACATTGAGAACGACTGTATTAGTACACGATGTATTAAAACCATTTTAACCACTCCTGTCCATAGTTTAAACTTTTAGACAATATGGATTTTAAAGAATAAAATTTATTCTACACTCTAATAATGCTTATAATAAAAATACTAAAACCACTTATAATAAAAATTATAATAAACATTCATTGTTCCGTTTATTCGCGAATATTTCCGGCTTTAATTTCCACGTTTTCTCCTAAAATACGGAACTAATCTAAGATAAAATATTATTATATTATAATATATTATAAAGTATTACTTGAATTTTTCTAATTAATATAAGTTTCATTACAACATCTTTCTAATTAATATGAGTTTCATTACAACATCTAACCACATGTGCATTCAGCCAACTGCACTGTAAAAAAATATGACCATTTTTGCTATAGGAATCGGAAAAATAGTTGCCCTTATCGTACCGGAAAAATATCCGACCCAGCTCGGAATGAAATCCGTAAAATCGGAATAAAATCCGTAAAATACCGTTTTATTGACTATTTCATTTTTTTACGGATTTTATTCCGAGCTGGGCCGGACAAATTTCCGGTACGATAAGGTGAACTATTTTTCCGTTTCCTACAGGAAAACTGATCGGTTTTTTTTCTTTTTACAGTGTGTGCCACCAACGAAATTTTGTTTTTAGATAAACATTTTTCCTAGAAATCAAGTACAGACTAGGCTGAAAATTACCCGAATTCCGCCAATTAAAGCAGTTATTTTTCATGAAATCGTGGGGCTAGTTTCCAAAATCTGTGCTATCAGTACCTTTTTACGTTCAGATTTTCGATAATTTTTTAGAGTGACATATATAAACAGTATTCATACGATGTCACGAAAAGTGCTGCAAAGAGAGCCTACTTACTAAAGTTACCAAAGTCGAATATATTAAAAGACACCGATTTTGGCATGATACAATTAATAAACTTATTATTGTTGTATATTCGAAACTGTTGTTTCATAGATATATTATTTTGTACAGTCTCTACATAAGTGTTTAACAAACATTACTGTATATATACCTAAAAAAGTTAAATTGTAATTTCTTTGACTTTTCTATTGAATAAAATGAAAATTTACAAAATAAAGATTTTTGCTTCGAATTTGCAAAAATAATTCACCAATGAAAAATCTAAAATAATTTATTGGACAATATATTTTACACTAAAAAAGTTGTAGCTCTTCCTAATAAAAAAATATTTTACAGATTTCTTTATTTAAAGAATAAATATAAGTTAATAATTTAGTTTTGTAAAGTTGAATTAATTATTTACTTTTCTCTTCTTGAGGTTTATATTTTAGTGACATTCTGGTTTTAAAACATTAACCTTTATTATACCCTTTACTATACAGAAAGTAAAATTTACAAATCGCTTTCATTATAAATTCAATAGGTTTTATTGATTTTGTTATTTCAAAAGAAAATCTCGAACTCGTTTCCTTTTCGGCTGCCTTTTTTACCGATATCAGACATCTAGATCGTCGTTAATATTTAAGCTAATGAATAAATTATCCGTTTTGGTGTAGGTAAAAATATTTATGCATATATTTTTTTCTTATTGAATAGTGAAAAAGGGTGTTGATACATTTAGAATTTAAGATTTCAAAGAAATATTACCCGCTTAAGATATTTATGATAAAAAACTTATATTTGCATAACATAAATAATTCACTTTTATCAATAAATTTATAGAATAAGAATATGAAGAAAAACTTGGATAAAATATCAGATACCCTTTTTAATCTAAAGAAGTCTTAAGAATAAAATTGTAAATCATGCATTACGCATAATAGATAAGACATTTTCTTGTACTTTTGCTTCAGATACGTACATGGATCAGTTGATAGAAAAAGTAAGAAATACTTTTAACAAAATAAATTCATGCTTCGTTTTGTTAGTTTCTCCGTTTGTTTTTCATTCTATGTGCACGGATGTGATAAATAAATTGATTTTATGGAAGAAAGACCTTACTGAAAATAAAATAACTTAATATTTTTTTATAATTTTCGCAATATCGTTTTCACATTAATATCTTAAGAATAAAATCACAAAATTACTTAATAGTGTATATAAAATAAATTAAAAGCTAATTACACATTAAAAAATTACAAAAATCAACGTTTCAGTCATCCTCTACGACCATCGTCAAGAGAGAGTTTTCTATTGCTTTTAAAGAACAAAGACAAACGTCTTGTGTTTAAAAAGTTCGTTACTTGTTCAATCATTTAACACTTTAACCAGTCATAAGAAAGAAAATATGCAGTGGACTTTTAAACTCAAGACTGTTTGATTTTCCTCTTTTAAAGCAATATAAAACTCTTTCCTGACGATGGTCATAGAAAATGGCTGAAACGTTGATTTTTGCAATTTTTTAATGTTTATTTAGTTTTAATTTATTTTATATACAAAATTATGTAAATTTGTAATTTTTGTTCTCAAGTTAATATTGGAGTTTTCATGGTGTAATTGTCCAGCTCTTTTATTACCTTTTTACTTGATTGGCAAGAAGTGTTATGTTTTTCTCGCGTATCTGGGTATGTAGATTTTTTTATACTCTTGAAACATCCCAACGGCTGGATGGATTTTTATAAATGAGGTCTCTATCGATTCGTCTTAGCGGTCCGATGGTTATAGGAAAGGTTTTGTTTTTATAAATTCAAAATGGCGGCCGTAAAATACAAAATGGTAGAGACGAAAAGAAATATTTAGTACACCATATTAAGTGGTATATCATTGGATAGGTCTTTTGAAATGAGGACGATGCTTCATTGACTATTTTACAATCAGAAGCTCCGTTTAAGTATTACGCAACCTGGAAGTTGTGCAGTTAAAATCTCTAGCTTTACGGCAACTCTAACCATCATAGACATGTAAAGGCTTCATCAAAACAGAGTTTATAGATTGGAACTAAGAATTAAACACAACTTAAAAGTCATCCGTACAAGTAAATAAAAATAATTGGTAAGTAATATAAAAAATAGTTTCACACTAATTAGAAATAATTAATTAGTTCACTTTTTACGCAGTCGGGTTTTTTTAAACATTTGTTTATTACTTCTATGTGTCTGCTATCTGTCTGCTGTTGTCTGTCTGCCCATACTTTAACTCGCGTTAATATACTTGACAGCAATGTAATAATTACATATTGTTAAGTTTACTGTAGCATGTTCAGTATTGAAAATGAAGTGTTTAGCAGTATTAGTTTGTTGGCAGGGACACAAAGAAGAATTATGTTACTTTGATGTCTATTGAGTTTCAGAGAATTTCAATAACATTACACTACTTAATTAAAAAATAACGTAGGTGTATTACAACAAATTATCTATGGGAGAGTTTTTCTGAATGTATAACATTTATCGTTCAGTTACAGCAGCCATACTCAACTTGCGTCCTGTGGGTACGTCGTCCGGCGATATTTCTTGTGCGGCCCCAGACACATAATCATTAATCCACATTTAAAAAATTAATTGACATGTAAATAAAAGGTATTTAAAATTTTCATTTATGTTTTATATATTTTCATGGAAAGAAGAAAATTGTTCCTGTCTATTTAACCACTTGCAAGTTCAATATATTTTTTTTAATTTTCCAAAAATGCCTATTTTATAGTTTCAAAAATCATATTTTCATACAATTATTAAACGAAATATGTTTTAAAAAATAATTAAGAATAAAATAAATTTATGAGCAAAATTATGTCATTTAAAAGCAAAATGTCAACTAGATTGAAATATAGTGGATAAATAAAAATGTTAATCTACAAAATGCGATGCCCGTTCGTAGCACGGGCAAATCAAGCGGGGTGAAAATACGTTGTTCGTTTGAGGTACGGAAAAACTGATAGACGATTAATTTAAAATTATGATAATATATCGTAAATTCCATTTTCTTATTCAAGAGTTCTCTTTTTATGTATGTTTATTTGTGCTACATATAATCACTAAAGATCAAATTTCTTTTGCACTTAAAGAAATATTATTATAATTTAATTAAATTTGCACTATATTATTTCTACCAATTAAAAAATACATAGGGTAGACCGGGACATTTTGGCCATAAGGGCGCGTTGACCCATTCGCGATATTTTACAAACTATCCATTAGATGATGTTACTGACCGAGAAACGTGTGTCTTATCAAGTCTTCTTGCACCAATAACAACGTCAGGAGCGAAAAGCAATGAAATAAAAGCCACTTTAAATTTTCACTCTGTTAAGTTTTTTTTTTTTCACTTATAAATAATCGTTTCTGATTTTTTTCTGGATTAAAGTTTCTATTTGGTAAATAGCAGCTTAAAATACCGTTTGTCAAAGCTTATTTACTACCAACCAATTAAAAAATATATTAATAGAATATTTTGATACGACAATCGAAAAAAAATGACGATATTGGGCAAGTTGGCTCTGTTATTCCTGGGTATTATGGACATCAGTCCGAATGTTTGCTTTTCAAATTCATAAGACTTTAAACGCCAATAAAATTGCAGATGTATATGAGCTGCTGGGCGGGGCAGCATTAACTAAAAGGCAAATAAGACAAAAGTCAATTGAAATGGAGTAGGTGCAAACGTTGGTCACACGAATCATGTGTCAGGAGTGGGGACAAGATATTTTGTATTTGCAAATTTTTGTGATGATTACGAGATTTCATTGTAGGCAGTAGTTAAGTTGAATAGAATATTTTTTCTTATCCTTTGTATCATTTACGTACAAAAGTGAAATTAAATTTAACATTTTATGGGGGTTTTTCATTTCAGTTATTAATCCGAAAATCAAATCGATTTAGAGGATTAACTTACCCCGTTCGATGGATAGGTTGTCCCAGTGACTTGACGTCCTTAACAGCTTCAAATTTTTAGTTGTTCTCTAAAAGCAGCTGTATGATTTTCCACAAATTGGCATTTTTTATTAACTGACTTTCAGAAAAAAGTTAGTATTTAGAGACTATCAGTGAGTAGATTTGGAAAAAAATGCTTCGATTTTGATACTTCTTTTTATTATATTATAGGCTCGTTCTGGTGGTTATCCAAGAAGAATTAAAGCATCAATAAAAAATAAAAATTTAAAAGAATTTAAAATTAAAATTAACAACTTGTGGACAATCCCTTATCATTCAGCTAATTTTAGCAAGCAACTAAAAATTAGTTTACTTTAATGCCGATATCTTTCTGAATTTTTACGATATTTTACTGGATTTTTTAATAAGTTGCTCCATAGAGCTGATTGTTAAATTATGCAAAAAGATCCTTGTTATCCTTCGCGCATGCACAGATAAAAATATTTTCATACAACTGCTGATATTTCCTAAAATATTTAATATACAGGGTGTCCGGTCTCAACGGTGTCCAATGGCTAATTGCTAAACCGTTAGTCATAGACATATAGTTCCAATTGCAAAAATGTTTTAAATGAGGTAAAGTATTTTTAAAGCGATTTGGGTCAAGAAAAACATTTATTAAAAAATTACAAAATTTAAATTTTTATACGGTCCCCAGGTCCTATAAGTGATATTTAGGAAAATTATCCTATTGTACTGACAAGTAATACAAAAAAAGTCCCATTCCTCTGCGATTAAATCTGACCGAGTAATAGATGTTTAAAGTTGGAGTATCTTTTTTGCTGCAAAATAGGGGTCAGTCACAAATTTACTAGAAATAAAAATAATCGTCAGATATAAAATTTAACATTAAACATTGAGAGTAAATTAACATTACAATTATATTTTGAGATTTTTGTTCATTCTGACATATTAAAACAAAATATACAACTTGTACTAAAATTATAAGTAAAGAAAAAAAAAAAAAAAAAAAGAAAAAAAAACAGAAATTTTGTTAAATGATTATAAAAGCAACTGTCACAACTCTGTAGAAAATGATGCATAGTTAGATTACCTAATCTAAAACTTTTTTTTATGCGTATATTTTTTTATATATAACTTTTGAATGGCTGCTCTGAATATGTTAAGGAAATTAAAATGTCCCTTTTTGAAAATGATCCTCATATCACTTTTATTTTCTTTTACATTAAACATCAATTATTTGAATTATATGATTCTACCTGTGCGATTACTTCGATGATTTAAATAAACATAACCAAATTGTTACAATACTTTAATATTTTGTTCTAATAGAGCACAGATTTATCCATTAAAGTTCGGACATCATATAACCGCCCACATTCTCTCTTTTTAATTAACTTTTCTTTTTTTAAGATCTTGTTCCATTTGTCATTTTATTGTAATGATAAAAAAAATAATTATTATTATTTTTACATTACCCCTTCAAAATTCCACTGTCTCTCCCATCTCAGCAAATATTCATTAGAGCAGTTATTTATTTTTTTTTAATTAAAAATTAGGGGGAAAATACTGTTAAATCAAAACATATGTTAAATTATTAAATTTTAACATTTAAAAATTTATATATTTTTTCTTTTGCCGTACTTCTCGCTAAGCAAGTTTCAAAAGCATATAAATCACTTTTGCCATCAAACACTTGGCTCTGCACTTGCTAAGCACAAATACCGCCAAGATGAGTCACTTTGACGCCGAAACCTCTGGCCAATCAGATTACAAATTGGTAAAACGTGGTTGGGGAAAAAATATGCATTTTAAACCTTAGAAAGTATTTGTATGTGCATGATTTGAGGCCGCAAGTGTTTTGGAACATCTATTGTACAAATAAAGTTGTTTACCTCATTTTCCTTGTCCAATAGGAAAAAAAAATCACTCCATTTAATATTTATTTTTTGTTTAGCAAGTATAAATTGCATTTTGATTTTGGTCTCTAAAATATTTTTTTTTTCAAACAAGTTTTTATAAAGAACTAAATAGTTGAATTTGAAAAAAGCATAATATCATCAAAATGCATCATAAGCAATCCCTGCATATACATCGCGATGTATCATACATCTTTTGTGCGGCACTGTATAAAAAATAAAAACGCAACCCACTTTCATTTGGAAAAATTACATTGTGAATCTTAGTGCCTTACATAAATGTTACTCATTTTAATTTTAAAATTTCTGTTTGTATGTAATAATGTATACGTAATTTTTATAGTGGTCCTGTAAAATAAGTATAAATGGTACGTACCTAAAATCATATTAATATTACATTGTCATTGGATTTACTTAATTATGCAAAATTTAATCTTGATCGGATATTTGGAAGTGAGTTAAAATTGGAATACAAATTTTGAATTAGGAAGACATAGATACGAAAGTCGAAGTTAAAAGCTTACGAAAATTATACAACTTTTTAAAATAAAATCATCAAAAGAAGCACACCCATTTCCTTACAAAAAAAAAAGAAGGTCAAAATACAATTGAAGACGTCAGTTTCGAAACTCGGCTTATCCGAAATTTAAAAAATCGTGTTTCTCTATCAATCTATTCTATTGGTATAAATGTACCAATAAAGCACTACAATCTCTAAATTTTCAATGAATACCAATGGACGCATTTAAAGGTTTTACGCGATTACCCAAAATTTGATTTTCTCGATAAGGTGAGTTTGAAACTCACTTCTTCAATTATGTTAACCAATCTGAAAGTTAATTACTAAAAATTAACACTACCGTAATATTTATACGGGGGCAGCACCTTCAATTAAATCACATTAAAAATACTTCTTTACATTATTTAAAACCTTTTTGTAATTGGAACTATATGTCTTTGACTAACGGTTTAGGAATTAGCCATTGAACATCGTTTGGAGTGGACGCCCTTTATAATACTTTAAGCACTTCGTGTACGACCCCTGAAAGCTTGGTCCAACTCATCCGTTTTCAGTTACAGAAAAGTGGTTTAAGTCATAAAATTGAAAATGTCGTAACTCGGTCAATTTTAGTGCTAGATGAATGGGACTTTTTTTGCCGTACTTGTATAAAAAAACTTAATAACGAATATGAATGCAATCCTTGGTAATATTAATCATTGGTCAATGTATTAAAAATACATTAAATCAATAGAATTATATTACTTTAAATATTGCCTGTATTGCAGTGAAACCTGGAGCTTAGTGAACGTATTAACACGGGCTTGTCAGTGAGGGGGTTAGAGAAATAGGAAAAGTTTACTAAATATCACTTATAGGACCGGGGGACCGTATAAAAATTTAAATTTCGTAATTTTTAAATAAATGTTTTTCTTGACCTAAATCGCTTTAAAAATAATTCTTTACCTCATTTAAAACATTTTTGTAATTGGAACTATATGTCTATGACTAATGGTTTAGGAATTAGCCATTGGACACCGTTGAGACCGGACACCCTGTATATATCCCAGTTGCACAATATTGTGTCTACTACATTTTGTCAATTTTTTTTAAAACTTGCGTTAAATTTGGTTGAAAACCCTGCATATTATAAGCAAATAACATGCAAGAATTTGGCACAGATGTCACATTCGCCCCATATAGGCGCGATTTTTTTCGGTTGCCAATTTGGCGAAAACATTAACAGCATAAACAACATAATCCGGGTTACCACATCAAGCAAAATAACGACACTCTGACGCCAGTTAAGTACCCGTTGCGTTTATGACATTGGCGTCAGAAAAACATCGCGCCAATATGGGGCGAATATGACATCTGTACCAAGAATTTTTTTTATTTAAAAAAAAATCGCTATATTTCTATTAATATACGAGCTATTCTTACACAAATGAATATACATATTTCACAATGTGTGGTTATTTATATTTTGTAGCGGTAAATCATTTCGTGTAATTTATTTTACAGTGGGATCCCGAGTATTATTTTTTTCATCGATTTTTTGTTGGCCCGCTAATTGTCGCTCTTGCCAAATCGACATTGGCAAATATGAAGTCATGCCTGATATTTTTAATTCTGAAATTCCAGAAGAATTTGAGAAGTATATTTTTAAATATTCGACAAAATTGAAAGTTGACGGTCATTAATGGCCATATATATATATATATATATAGATAGATAGATAGATAGATACACACATAGAGGGTGTGTTCACAAAGTTTCAAGACTGGTCCGAGAATACAAAATTTATTAAACATTTTTAGTACAGGGAACTAAAATTCTTCAAAATATGACCTTTGGTCATGAACACACTGCTGTCAGCGTTTTTTGCATTGTTATAGTCTCCCTCGAAGGTCATTTGGAAGGTCATTCATCGCCCGCAAGAATGTATAAGGGATCTCGTCGAAGCTGCCTGAATTACGTTAATAGTATCGAATCACTTTCGTTTCACGTTTTTCTTGATCCTAGAATTAAAAAAAAAGTGACTGGCGACGAGGTTGTGACTGTAGAGGGATTTCTGCAGTATTGCTACGTTAAACTTAGCCATAACGTCCGCTGCGGCGAGCGGCGTGTGAGAGAACATATTGTCGTGGTGAACAATCCAATGGTGTGTGCCACTCTGCACTTTGACATTTCGTTTCAGGATCTTACTGATAGACCAAGGTATCATTACCAGTAACAAATTTATCCAAAAAATTGGGATCATCTTGCAAGCGACTCAACCAGTTTTCGACGAGGGTCAATGACATGCACTCACTTCATTTGCGCTCTACTTACTCCAACGTCTCGGAGGCAACTGGCGTAAATGCGCCCTGTTAGCTGATCCCTTAGAGAAGCACCCAAAATACTGTACTGCGTAATTTTACTGTATAATTCTCCTTCTGGCGATGCTCTTCTTATTCCAAAGGCACATTTTATGTTTGAAAATAGTTAGCTGTAAATAAAGTATTGAAATATTAGTGCAGGAAATGGTCAAAAACTTTACTCAAAATATATGCCTAGAATTAATTACATTGTTTAAAAGAAATTGCTTAATGCAAAAATTACTTTTAAAAGGAATTACGGATGGATATAACAAAATATTAACGGAAGCTTAGAGATAAATTCGTATTTTTTGTATATATGAAATATTTCTTTGTATTTGAAAACACTATTTCATGTAGATGTTACTGTAAAAGCTGGCAGCATGTTAAATCCTAAGTTGTACCGATAAAACCTACTTTTTACAAAAGTAAGTTGCTTAGTGCTCGAAAAGTCTTCCTAAATTCTTCTTTTTGGGGTTTTATACCAAACCATTTCGGTAAATGCTAGGATTTACCTGCTCCTTTTGGTAAAAGTCTGAAACGAATGATGATCTAGGCATTGGGTTCAAGTTATATAAGGTATACAAAGTTCATTTCGGTTGTAGCATATTCAATAAATAAATAAACTATTTTTTATATATTTAACATTGTAATGCCCTAGTTAAGATCATAAATCATTTTCCACATAATATTACATATTCTTAAAAAAAGAAAAAAAACCTTAAACTTTTTTATCTCGGAAACAAACTGAATCGTGATTCTAGCCGGTCACACCTGTCTAATGTTTATCGACTTTCGAAAACAGAAAAGCAAATAGATATATGCACATGCTGATATATGAGCAGGCATTCGAACCTTTAACGAAAAATATCGGTAAGACGTAGCATTTTGGTAAAATCCCTAAAAGGAAGCCTTTCAAAATTTATTTGAGGCTTTTACCAACTCACATTTATGAAAATTCGGTTCAACCTAGGATTTACCAGACTTCGGTAGTTCTACAGCTACATATATTTTAAATTTCAAGCAAATTTTGAGTCCTAAATGTTAGGATTGTCAATCAGGAACACAGACAAACATTCAGCTGTTCTAACATAATTTGCATGGACTTTCGGGAATAATATATCTTTTCTAAATCAACAAAAAACTCTTAAAATTGATCTCTCCATTTCGAAACATGTGGGAACATGCATAAAAATACATGTTTTGTATTTCATAATACTAATTTTTCTTAAATGGTTAATAATATTTTTTGAGAGTAGCCTTATAAAATTATATCCGAAAATAATCTTACGTTTAGTTTTATAAGCACTCTAGCTGAAAACATCTGTTGACGGTAGAAATGTTTCCTTTTACGACCTGTTTCATTATTCATAGTACATCAAAAATTCATAGAAAATTTTTAGTCATAAATGTCATATTTTTCCCAAATACTAAACTTTTGACTGTGTTATTTTTTATTCAGACAGATAATCGATATTTTTCTCGGTAGTATTCAATATGGGAAACTATCACGTTTTATATTTCATGTACTCCACACGTATTCTGATAAATGTTTCTTTAAAGATTTAGGCTGAAAAATTCATGACTTATTCACAACTAATTTCTGTAATGCTGGTATGTTATTTTTCGATACGTAAAGAACGTGTGCTGTTGCCTACGATATTTCAATGTATATTTTTCATTTATGTTTTGGTTTATTTTATTGTTTTTTACTGGTTAACTGCAAAACATTATGCCCCAGTTAATATAATAGATGAATCCATAACAGGACTCGATGTAAAATTGTCTTTTTTAAATCGACCTGTTGACGATTGAGGTATTTTTTTAATAGCTTCTTGCATTATGTATAGTACACTGTTAAAAATGTGCACCAAATTCCCCAGTCATTCGACCAAATTATAAAGAAAACGGTTATATAACCGTTTTTATCTCTATTCTGGCAATAAGAACGCTTCTAAGTATGGTAAAAAAATGCTTTCGATAAAAAACTTCCGATGACAGGATAGTTTACCGCGGCCTTTTAATACTGTGCATTAAAATTTGTTTCCCTTTGTTGAGTCATAAAATGTTATACATTTCTACAACTACAAAACTTAGGACCATTCATTCATTTTTGTTCAAACAGTTTATAAACCAGATTTTCCTTCGTAACAGTCATTATTAATGCTATCATCTTTTTTTTTATGTTTCATATTCTGCAGACCTGTTAAAATATATATTCCTTAAATTTGTAAAAATGAAATATTATTTTTAACGCTTATTTATAACTAAGTTTTTTTTTTTAATTTGGTGGATTTGTTATATATAATTTAATGTGCATTTTCGTTTTAGAAGTTATAAGTTTCGAAGACGGTTTACTCGAAGAGCCTGGGACCCTTGTCCCACATCCCCGACATATAAGATGATTGAAGTTAAGTGACAGAGCAAATTCAGAGCTGGTAGAATTGAGAATGGAGTGCATACTAGTAAAAAATTTAACAGAAATGCAAGGGAATAGAGCTCATAAAAAGAAATGTCTAAAAGGAAGTTTAAGTATACCCTTAAAACAACTAGATATGTCTTTGTATTTTTTTAAAATTTTATAAATGTTTTATGAAAAAAAATTATAAATTATTTCTTACATTTTTTATATTTTTTTATAAAGTAACAAGTAAAATAAAGGCTGAAAGTAAGGAATGTTAGCAATGAAAGTGTAAAAGGGTAGCCTAAGCCAAAGTGTCGACGAACTTGCATTTTGGATTCGCTCAGTTTCACGTCAGGTTTCTGGAAGTTATGCAGTAAAACAGTCAGAACAATTCCGGGAACGACTATTCGACTATGCGCTATTCTGACAAGAACCAGCCCTCACAGAAAAACATCGCCCGACTGAAGGAATTCACATCAGGATCCATGCTGTAGAATGCCGCAGCAATGCCGGACGCGGCCGTTCGACTAACGCTGAAATCCTTACTAGTCCAGGCATTAGGTGCTCAAAAAGGACAAATAGGGGAAAGTTTTGGTGTAGTTTTGATATTTGGTGCCTTTATGTTTTGTGGGTCGCTGAACACGAATCTGAAGTTTGCCAACAAAATTTATCCCGGGAAACACGTTTTTTTGGTAAAAAACGGGATTTTCTTTGTTTTTTTCCAAATAACTCTAAAATTATACATTTTACGTAAAAATCCTCAATGCGCAAATTAAAGAGGATAAATTTCCTACACTTTAGGTATTAAAAGTTTTTTTCTCTGATCAATGGTTTAGCCGTGACAACGCCACAAAAATGGGAGTGAAAATCAAGAAATTCAGAGAAAACGGGAATTACGCCGCTGTACGTAGATTTAACATGAAAACTGACCATTTTACACAAGCATTGACTACAAATTATACTAAAGATTATATGAATGACTACATTTTACAAGGAAGTTGCTGGTAATAAACAAGACGACTCATTATGAATCATTCTTTAATTATAATTAAACATGTACATTAGAAAGTACATTTATTTAAAAAACAAAAAAATATTATTTCCGCTTTCTTTTACTTGACGGTCCCTGCTTTTCACCGACATCTACAGCATAGAAAATAGACGTATGGAATTTGTGGGTGTTTTTATTACTACCAACAGTATAAAATAAATGTTTTTTTAATAAAAAATATTTGATACCTTCTGGCATGACTTTTTCCTGACATTATAGTTCAAGTACCATTTTTTTTTTTTTTATCAAAGACAGCAGAATTTAAGTTAGTCACATAAATAAACTTTTGCACCATTATGCAACGGCAACAAGATTTAAAATGTAACGAAAATGTGAATTTGGTTGAAAATATTTTGTTTATTGAGGAAAATTACAATGAAGAGCACGTGAAGCAAGAGCGAAATGTGTAAATTTATGACCAAATTTGGACAAAAATTGCCAGTTGTATGTAGATATTTCGGGACAAAATCATTTAAAATATATTACTTGGCTGCAAATTCTCAGTGGTTACAAAATTGATCCAGACAAATTCTCCAAATTCAGATTTGATACAATGCAAAACATAATGTAGGCATTTTCTCATGATAAATTAATCATGATATCTTATGATTCCCTATCTTTACATAAGGTTCCTGTTAGGTTTCCTGTAAGGTTTGTGCAGAAATAAATATGAATATACAACAGAATATGCAACACAGCAATTTTCATTAATGCTGTCGAATGTTTGTCCCGTACCTTAAATTTTAGAAAAAGAAATTTTAGAATTTGTTATACTAATACAAAAAGAGTTTTATCACTTTAGCTTCCATACCGTTAAGAAAGTATCATTAAAATTATCAAGAAGAACGTAAAATCATGTATCAATCAGATTATGGAACATTTTTGAACGCATTCGGACTACTATATTAAAACTTCATAGTTTAATAACGTGAAAAACGATGTCTAAGCAATAATTTGTAAAACATATAACACGTTTAAAAACACAGTTTCAACCAAAATCGAAAAAATAGCTGAAAATTTTGTACATCCCTATATATGAACTATAGATTTATCATATAATTCACAATATGCTAAAATTTAGAACTGTTAGTGAACGCATAGCACAGTTGAAAATTCCTCGTTAGCAATTTCCGGCAATAAGCGGGTATATAGATGTCTTGTGCAGCCCTATATATGATTTATAGAATTTATACACGCTAAATAGTATGCAATTTTAAAAAGTGTTCCACAACTGAAAACGCACTTCAATCAATTATTGTTCATACAGAGAAAAATATAACTGATTTATTTTGTGTGCCCCTGTATATGAAAGATCAATGGCACATCATATTCAATAGTAAGCATCATATAGAGCACGTTGGAGATATATATCAATTTAAATACTTTTGAAAAGGTGTAACATGAACAAAACACACCACAAACAATTTTTCTCCATAGACCGTAATGTAACATAATTCTTTTTAGTGTCCCTGTAAATGATCGATAAATACTACCCATACCATATTCTATAAGAAATCATCTTGTAGTGCACTTCATAGATAGGTATATAAATTTCAAAGTGTATGAAATTATGAAACATTATTAAAAACCACCATAAACGATTTTTCCCCATAGGCCGTAATATAATGAAATACTTTTGAATGTCCCTGTAACGAGATTATGACTGCTACACGCAACATTTTACAATACCTAACATTCAATAGTGAATATCAATAACATTTTTCAATTTCATGGCGATGCGACTATATTGACGCCAAAAATAATTTTGGCCAACTAGAATCGGTAAATCACCCACCGTGCGCTGTCGTAATTCCCGTTTTTTCAGAATTTTTTTATTTTCACATCCATTTTTGCGGCGTTGTCACGGCTAAACCATTGATCAGAGAAAAAAACTTTTAATACGTAAAATGTAGGAAATTTTATCCTCTTTAATTTATGTACTGAGGATTTTTGCGTAAAGTGCATAATTTTGAAGTTATTTTGAAAAAACAAAGAAAATCCCGTTTTTTTTCAGTTTTTTGCTAAAAAAACGTGTTTCCCAGGATAAATTTTGTTGGCAAGCTTCAGATTCGTGTTCAGCGACCCAAAAAACATAAAGTCACCAAATATCAAAACTACACCAAAACTTTCCCTTATTTTCTACCAAATGACTGGACTATACTAGGACCAGCCCAATCCGCTCTACACTGTTAGACTGAGGGAGCGCTGATAATGATGCGAAGACCTTTAACAGGGGCGCCTGGGACCTATGTCCCACATCCCCGGACACGTGACAACGGAAAGAAAGTGGGAGAAGTTGGAGGTGCAGTGATTAGTAAGAAGTACGATTAAAATGTAATTTAAAAAGGTAAAAGAGCACAAGTACGAACAAATTAAAGTAGAGCACCTAAAAGAATTCCCATTTTAGGACGCTTGCGATTTTAGGGGTGGAAAATGCCGTATGTTGGTAAGGTATTCAAAGCACTGTTTTCAGAAGTTTCTAATTAAAGATGAAAGTTAATGTTTAAGTGCTGGATAAATGTACTAACTCTGGAAAATTAATTTCTTTATATAAATGAAAATTTCTGACATAGTAAGGAACATCATAAATTAATTGAATAGCAGCATTTTGGGCTTGGGTGATGAGCTTGATGAGGTTTTTGGCAGCATACGACCAAATTTCGGACACATAGGGGATACCGGGGATAAGTACTACAGGGCGCTCCAGGTAAGTACGCACAGCCCTCTTAATTGGTCTTTTTATTGATAGTTGACGCACCCAGTCACAGAGTACCTTTCTTCTTGCTTTCTAGAATTCCCATTCTAGTTTTGTAGTGTTACACACGTGCAGTAGACATTTTTTACGAATTTTCTTCTTTTTGCACTCATAAGTAATTTTTAGGTGCTTCATTCTTTTTCTAATTTCTAATACTTATCTTAATAATTGCGATTTAACTTTTCTAGTTTTTCATAGTGAATGATTAAATCTACCTACTCAATATGTGATTTACTTGGATTTTTTATGTTTAGAGTGTTACATCTCCAATTTTGCGAATAAATTTGTTATAAGGCTAGTAGGCGCATTGTACACGGGGCAAGTTGGATCAGTGCGCCAACTAACTCCGTTACATTATTTCATAATATTTTCTGCTATTTTATCCGGTTTGATAAATTAATTACTTTTTTTACATAAAACATGTGTAATTACCAAAGAAAAACTGAACAGGTTAACACACCGAAGAAGTGTGTATATATAGTATATATGTATTGTGAATTTAAAAAATGATGTGGAAGTTGTATTAATTAACGGACGATCTATTAGGCAGACTGATAGAGCTTTTAATATTCCTTCGAAAAGTTTAACAGAATATTTCCAAGTTACGAAGAATGGAGTTTAAACGAATGATGATGTTCATAGATTATGGCTAGCTAAAACCTGGGTGTTATAAAGATTCCGTATCAACTTTTTCGGTTTCATCTTTTGCATTCACGGCAGGTCCTCTAATTTGAATTAGGATGTTGGATAATTATATCCTGAGAATGTCAGACCAATACAAAACACAGAATCAAGAAAGAAAATGGTGAAAAATAGTTGTAGGTAAAAGGGAGCCACATGAATGTTGACAGATTTTTTCATCACGAAAGCGCTATTCGCATTTATCGTACATTTTAATGTAAGATACCAAACAGAAAATCAGTCAATTAAATAAATGAAGATCTTTAAAGATTTAATTTCTGAAACTCGTAATGTTACATTTATTTTAATCATTGCAAAATATTTTGCAATGCAGGTAATTTTTAAAGCATAGCTTAAAATCTACTTATTATTTTTCATAGAGATAGTTTAAGTTTTTAGAAAAATATTTTTGGTAAAATTCATGGGTCATTCGATTATTTTTCGAAAATCACATTTAGAATATGTATATTTTTGAAATATTTATCAACTGTAATTTATGAATTTTTCAACAGAAGTAGGTATATTTCGAGAAGTTTCATTTATGCAAATTCAAAATAGATGCTTATCCCACCAAATAGTGCTTTAGTGATACTTAATATGGCAATATAAACGGCTCTCTGTTTTGCAACTATTAAAAAGAAAGCCAACATTATGAGTTTTAATCTTTAAATCTTTATAGTCTCTAAACTACTTAAGGTAATTACTTCCGAGTCCTGATGTGGTGTCCGAAAGTAGAATGTACGCAAATATTCAATCAAAATTATGTGTTCGTATTAAAAATTTCTGAGTTTGGAAAATTGCGGTATGCTTATACCTTTAATATAAGCTTAAATAAAAGTTAATTTCTGATCGAATGTTTATATGCGTTTTTCTCTACGGCAATTTATAGATTAATTTTCTTGGTATTTATATAAAGACTGTTATTTGGGAAAAATTATACTTCAGTTAATATCTTAATTTGTTTTAACAAAAAATCTAAATCCCAATTAGATATATTATTTTCATCTATTTAATGAACATCAAAATATAAGTTTTATTTAGACATAATTTTATTAAGACATACTTTTCTTCTTAAACGAATTCAATGACGATGATAGTTATTTCATTTTGTATGAAAAAACTGGTTTTCTGTGCAATCTCAGGTCAATTAAAAAAAGATTTGGAAATGAGTGCTTGCTAATCTGACTGTTTACACACTCATCGCTCACTAACTTTCATATAAATATTCTAATCACCACAGCATTTACAATTATTATTTAGCTAGAAAGAGAAATGCAGCTTCTAATCACCACAGTATTTAAAATTATTATTTAACTAGAAAGAGAAATGCAGCTTTAAAAAATATTTATTAGACATTGCGCACGCTTATTAAAGGAAGACGTATTAAACAGGAATATATCATTATCGAATGTCCCTATAAAATTGTTAAAGATGGCACGTAATATGAATCTACTAAAAGATAACTTTTGAAAAGTAAAAAAAAAAGAAAAAAAAAAAAAAAAGCCAAGCTCAAAAAAAGGAAGATGAAAGTTGTGGCTAAAAATGGCGTGATATCAAATTTCCAAGCTTATATTATGGTACTTATTTAATATTTTCAATTAAAAATCTACCATGTGTGAGTCGAAAGCCTACGTATACGTTGACAGAATGCCATTTCTTTTTAACTAAATGAATCATGTCGTTTCTGAAAATTATTATTATTTTTTTAATTATGCATGATGGGCTTGCAGCCAACTTTCCATATTTTACACAAATTTCTTTCGAAATTGCTATTAAAGTAACATTTTATGCTTTTTCGTTATGGAAATGTGTGCCTAGAAATTTGTGTCTTAAGAGAATGGTGACGTATCTTCGGAATTCACCTTATGATCCTTTATTGGAGGTTAATTACTTAAAAGCAGTGACAGTCAATTTGTTTTTCAAAATAAAATAAAAGCCTTTCTTAATTTATCTGTCCAAAGGACTAACCAGAAGTTCGAAATTGCTAACAATTTATACATATTACGCTGTTTCTTTACAAACTTGTCTACTTAAAAATTTGTGTAAAATATGGCATCCAAGCTCATCATGCATAATTAAAAAAATTAAGTTTCTACAATAGGTTATGATGTATTTAGTAAAACGCAAAAGGCTTTCTATCAACGTGTACGTAGGCATTCGACTTACGCACGGTAAATTTTTAAAGGAAAATTTTATATATGCACCATTATATAAGCTTAGAAATTTGATATCACACCCTTTTTTAGCCACAACTTTCATCTTTTTTTTTCTTACCGCTCTTAAAATTTTTGTTGCGTTTAGCAACAACTTTTAGTGCTGCAGGAGCTACAACCGTAAAATTGCGAAGTCTCGTTCGAATATATGGATCTCCATTTGAACCATCTCTCTATACATCTTCGTAGTGCGAAAAAAAGGTTTGCTATTCGTCAACAACCACAGCGATGATTCTCAGGAGTTAATTTACGGTCACATGACTCGACACATTCAGCAAATCAAAACAGAGACAGAATATATCTTTTAACACAAAATGTTTGAACTATGTATGAATAACAATAGCTGTTGGTTCGGTTTACGGTGACTTGGTGAATTCAGCGAATCAGCTCTTTGATCAAGATTGTATTTAGAAACTACCGAAAACGTTTTGTTTACAGTTCGTTAGCGTTTCTTATAGTTTTAAATGAATGTAAGTCGTGCTGTTTAATGCTATAGGCGAAATGAAAGGAGCAAGGCTAAATGCGCCAATGAGAAATTGGAAAAATCCAATGCCCAAAGATAAAAACGGGAGTTGAGTCTCCTAGTTGTTTTAATTGTTGGAATCAGATTTCACTTTCTTGCAGTTGCAGCTGCTACGGCTCCAAAATTTGGTTCAACTGTTCGCAATTTTGTTAACATTGTACAGACACTTGAAAATTTAAATCTCATGTAATTTCGTAGAAATTTGATCCTGACAATCAGGATCAGATTGCTACGAAATTTCTACAGAAAAATGTCCATATATTGTATAGGTTTATTCAATTTCATCGATGCCAGATTTTTTTTAGTTTCGTATTTGGCCCAGAGTCGGTGGCTCACAGAAAAATATTCCATCTTGTGCCGCAGTTGTAGCCTTGTCAACATTTGATAGTGAGAAGTGTCAGGCTGTATATCGTTTCAAGTGTTCAGTAGGTAAAACGTTGATGCGCTATATCGATAACCCGGGTTCGAGTGCCGAAATTTTTCACTCTGTTGGGTGTAAGCTTTTTAAGTGTATTTGAAATGTTTATTTTATTTATTTTTTTTTTTTTTTAGCGGAAACCAATTTTCTACAATTTAAATAGCCTTTTTTTCACATATCAATTGCTTAGGAAATAAAATGTCAACAGGAAACATGCATTATTCGATCCAAACATGGGAAGCTTAAACTTTGGTAAGAATTTGAAATTTTTTTAATATGTTACAGGGAAATTTGAATGTAAAGTCGATATAGTGCAAATATACAGGTAAAAGTAAATTGAATAGCCTAGTGTATCGAACTACAAAATCAATTTGAAGAATTTTCAAGGTTTAAAGTATGTACATTTAAGTTTCTCCAATTTAAATACGCTCATACTTTCATATATAAATCTCAGAGAAAGCAAAATGTCAACTTGAAACCAACATCTTTTGATACAAATTTTGTAAGCTTAAACTACCAATTTGAATTCTTTTTTTTATATTTTAAAAGAGAATGTAAATAGAAAATATATTTTACTATGCAAATATTTATGTAAGAGTAAACTGATCCGTAATGAATGTTAAACTAAAAAAGATTAAGAAAGTATTCTCACGCTTTAAAGTATTTACATTAATACCAAAAAACACAAACTCATTAAAAAATTAAATAAACAAAATAAAAATATTAAAAGTAATGTTTTTTATTGTTTTCTAACATTTATGTTGCAAAATGAAATGTTAATGCTTGAAACAAAGTTCGGGAGTTACATTTTGCAACTGCATGCAAATATGCTAAATCAAGGTAAAGGATTACTTCTTCCGAAAATGCTCTGACTAACATTATCATTATTATTTCAATTACGAGGGCAGTAGTTTATATTAAAGACCGAGTATTAGAATGACATAATGAGCGTACTCATTATATCATTATGGAGTATTATTAGAGTTGTATCAAATGACACGGTGATCAGAGTTAAAATGTCGGAATATCAGCATTATAAAAGACGTTTTTCAATTAAATAATATTATAATATTTTTCAGTTTTTTGAATAAATTAAAAGCATTTCTTTATAATAGATATGTAGATTTGTTTAATGATAACATTATAATTTTCGAGAAAATTAAACTCTTTGCTATAAATAATATTAATATTACTTTCTGGAAGCAATTACACACTATAATAGACACTCATTGACTAATTCTTCATCATTATTTTTGGTATTTATCGTTATATTTGCTTTTCATTTTACAAAATATTTAGCTGTTACTAAAACTGTTTTATCTAGTATCGCAAAGTTCTTATATTTTTATATCATTCATTCCTACATAAATCCAATAAATGAATGAAAAGCGATAAAGAATGACATATAAAATATGACTTTTGAACGCATCAAATTTACAACACTTCGGGTTAACCTTCTTTAGAAGACCCTATATGATAAAACCCAATGCGGTTAATTGCAATTAGCGACATAGATTTTGGATGTTTCGGTTAGATATTTTTTTTTTTTTTTTTTTTTTTTAGATAGTTTTAGAACTCTTTGAATTTGATTACTTTATTTATAAAACATAATATTTTCAAATATAGGATTTATATTTAAATAATTAAATGAAATGTACCGTAGATTTTTTAAACTAAACTTAGTACTTAAACTTTATTTTTCCAACACGACAAATGTTACGCTCAATCTTTAAACACAAGTAACTGCTGAACTTAGCTCTGCTCTCCTGCATTTGTGATTAGGTCAACTTGAGCCATCGTCCGGGAGGCCCTGCAGGATCTGGCACACACATCAATCAAAAGCTAATCATACAATTAATTACATTTTTTCACCCAGTTTGACACCTTCACCCCTTGCTGGAAAATACTGCAAACACACACACACACACACATACCGTCCTACCCGCCCTCGTCAATAACTAAACTTTTTACCGACGTTTGGAATACCCACCGAAATTTTATTAATAGCATTTAAATATTGTTATAGAATGTTAAGATATGCAAAATATACATATGAACACCAAAAAAATTTCATTCGAAGAAAATTTGTATTTTTTAGAACGAAAAGTTTGTGGGAGTAAAGTACAATTATTTAGAGTAACTCGAGTGTTACTCGTTTTGAAATTTTACACACTCAACCCGAGTAACTTAATCTCGAACTAAGATATCCTGGGTGGTTACTCTATTATTCAATGAATTACCTGACAAAGTGTATAATGTTATTGAAGTGTTTGAAGGACAATGACAATTTTTCGAAAGGATGTTTTAAGCAATAGGGATGAAATCGTTATGATTTTGAGATATTCATGCTTAATCACCTGCTATTGTTAATTAAAATAGTACTTAATTGACGCTATTATTAGTTATGGGTAGTAATTAATGATTATTATTGACAAGTAGTAAATAATTGACTTATTGACTGCGGTTAGTTAATGATTGATTAATAAGATTTAATTAATGTCGTCTTTAAAAGAAAATGGGCTCTTTTTTTTATCAATTTTGTGAACAAATATTAAATTTTGTTTAAAATATTAAAATATATGTCATTGGCTGTAACAAATTCTTTAGGTAAGTCTTTTGAACACGGTTGTTTGTTTAATTCGGTGCAATAATTGTAGAATGGTGTCTTTTTTTATGCGACATGAAAGGATGTTTCATACGGGGGGGGGGGGGGGGGGGGCTTTGCTGGTTGATGAAAATATATCGAAAATATAATATTTGCAATGGAGACGAAAGTGTTATGATATAAAGATATTCATGCTTAATAATTTACTTACATTTGATTAAAATGGTACTTAATTGACGCTATTGGTACGTAGATAAATGTAAGTAATTGGTGAATATTTTTAATTGACAAATGTTAATCTGTAGTAGTTAACTACTGATTAATATTATTTAAATTATGTTGCCTATAAATAAAAAAAAATAAAGTAACTTATGTAAAAAATATTCTTTCGTTTTTAAATTAGTAAAATATATGTCATTAACTCGAACAGAATTTTAGCCAGATCTTTTGTTTACAGTTGCTTGCTTAATTTGCTTAATTTCATCATGCAAGGATTTTTCGGAAATGGTAAATTTCAATGCGAAAAATCTGATACTATAAAATAGATGTAAGACTTTTTTATTGAGTTTAATTTTATTTAATTCAATAATTTATTCAATTTTTTGGCTTATACTGTGTTTTTTACAGCTAAACAGCTCAGGGGTCCGATGAGGTTGGGAGGGGAGGGGGGACCAATTTTAACTTTGAGCTTTTTAACTTTGAAATTTGCAATTTAAGAAAAATCCTGACGTGATGGTTTAAAATGAAGGTCATTTTCGTATTCAGCGCTAACAAATACATAAGAATCAATTTTTAAAAGCTAAAAAACATGGCACAACCCAAAATTTGAAAGACAGTGTAATCTAGCGGCATTTAAAAATAAGTATATTTTTTAAAGAATTGAGGCTGTTGTTTTTCGTCCGTTTATTTAACAAAAATTCTGTTATTTTTATCCTCTTATATGTTCAGTACAAATTGTATATTTTGCAGTAATATGTCAGAATGATTAAAGATTTCAAATTTATATTGCAATGCTAATTTTACTTTCAACCATTTCTTTAATATATCTGACGAAATTATATTTCTAGTAAATTTATGAATTACCCCTAATTTGCAGCAAAAAATATTCTCCAACTTTAAACAGGTATTACTCGGTCAATTTTAATCGTAAAATAACGGGACTCTTTTTGATTTACCAGTCAATGTAACAGGAAAATTTTACTAAATATAACTTATAGAACCGGGGGACCGTATAAAATTTTAGATTCTGTAATTCTTCACTAAATTGTTTTTTCGCTTCAAACTTTTTTTATCTTAACTCTTAACCTAATTTTGACCACTTTTGTAATAGGAAGTATGCATCTAGGACCAACGGTTGCAAAAATAAAGGTCGGTTAGGTTATACGTGGACACCCTGTATATATATAACGACTTCTGTAAAGATTTCTGCTTAAGTTTCACCCATAGGTTTAACATTTTCTTTCGAGTTTCTCTGTGTGACTCGTATAAGCTCTAAAGAAAATTATTGTTAAACTCTTTATTATTTAATTGGGTTTTTTTTTCTAGTAAAATTTTATTAAAATAATACATGATTGTATTATATATTCAGATAAATTTCAACTTTAAAAATAAATATTAGAAAATCGACAGTTTTTTCTTGTTCTTGTCGACATGCATCGATTATCTAACGAATGTTTAAATATGTGTAACAGATAAAGCGAAACATTATGATAAAGGAATACGACATTTTAAATTATTATTTTTTTTATTAATACAATTAAAGTGTTTATTTATTTTCTTTCAAAAAAAAAAAAAATGTAAGAATATTTTCAGCTTTATCATATTCTCAGTAAAAAGTTCAGAAATAAAAGGATTATCAGAAATGGAACCGATGCATTAGGAGGCTACTTCAGTCAAGCGAAAAGACCCGCTCGCTAATGCTAATCCTATGAGCGAAATTTATAAAGGTATCTCGTTCGCATTTCAATATTTTTAAATGATTTTTTTTTCATTGGATAGCACAAATCGATCTGTACAAAGACAGTTTTTCACTTTTTCAATTTTGTTTACAGGTATTTTTAATAAGGACACTTTCACTTTCGGAACCAGTTTTGAAAATGAAAGCATCCTCATAAAAAAAAAAGAAAAAGAAAAGTGCCCAGTTAAACTGATGGCATTGAGCTCACAGGCTATTCACACTAATTGTTATTATACTCTTATTTCAAAGAATAATGCCCCTCAAAAAATAAATGAAGAGGGATTAGACCAGTTTCCCCCCTTTATACTTAACCAATGAGCCTCCAAATCAAATGAAGGAAGCGCCATATCGGAATAAACTGGTATATCAAATTTGAAGTAAATTGAATAATTCTGCATGAAAAACCCATTTATCTAAATTAAGGGGTGACTAAGCCTCCGGCCCCTTTTATACTTAATCAATAATCCTCCACATCTAATCAAGGCACCTCCTTAACATAATATACCGGTATACCAACTTTGGAGCAAATCGAATAACTGCATAAAAAACCCATTTATCTAAATAAAGGGGGGGGGATCTTGAGGGTACACGACATTTCGGTCCCTGGCCATTTCGGTCCCGAGACATTTCGGTCCCTGGCCATTTCGGCCCCGAGACATTTCGGTCCCTGGCCATTTCGGTCCCGAGACATTTCGGTCCCTGGCCATTTCGGTCCCGAGACATTTCGGTCCCTGGCCATTTCGGTCCGGAGACATTTCGGTCCCTGGCCATTTCGGTCCCGAGACATTTCGGTCCCTGGCCATTTCGGTCCCGAGACATTTCGGTCCCTAGCCATTTCGGTCCCCAGCCATTTCGGTCCCTGGCCATTTCGGTCCTTAGCCATTTCGGTACCTTGTCATTTCGGTGCCCACCACCTTATAACTCGTATTCTAATTGTCGTGGGCCGCCAAACGCTGTAATTTAAACATTATTTGGGACCTTTTTTAATTTTTTTAATATCCCCCAAATTAAAAAAAAAGCTAAATATAACAGTCCGATAAATTTAAACTTTTATAACTCGTGATAATGAAATCACAGCGAGCTGAAAATTTGTTTGATTGAACAATGTGATATAATTTTACAGGGGACATTGTCTTATTATTATTATTATTATTTAACAAAATGGATTTTTTAAGCTTTATTATTTGTTATTAATATTAGGTATTTTATATATACTATAAACTGCCATAGATGATTTTTTGGTTGTTTTCATACGTTTTTTAGAACCTTTAAATTATCATCATTAATTAAATAATTTAAAAAACTGTTCTTATTTTTTCTCCTTCTTACAATTAGATTAATAATAAATGTCTTCAATAATTCAATTGGACACTTATAAGCTATTGTAGGTAAATATTTCCTCAAATCATTCTTCTACATCCTGTCCTTTAATAATTCAGAAATGAGATATATTTATTGAAGCAAAAATATTTAATTTTTCTTATTACTTTTATAATACAAAGTTATAATTTTGTTTTCATAAGTTACTTTACCATTATAAACATTGGGAAAACAATAGTGATTTGGTAATTAGGTGTGCCAGGAAAAATATTTTGTTGTCAAAAAACTCCACCCACCGCTTCATTTTTTTAAAAATAATTATTGGTTGCATTTTTAACAGTCTTCTCACCCATTGTAGACGATTTTTGTGAACTAATTTTATTGAAACTGGGCCTATTTCTTTGTAATAAGATGATTATTTTTTATTTTATGTAATAGTGTAAGTATTATTTTAATTAATTTTATTTTCAATTTTTAACTGACAAAATTAAGGTTTTTAGGTGCGTTCGTAATTATATAAATACGTAGCACCTATAGTCGTCGTTCAGTCCGTCCGTCTGCTCGCCTGCCTGTCCGCATATAACAGAGCAAAAACAACTCAACCGAATGGTCTCAAATTTTAAATATATGATTGTTGCATAATTTTGTCGAGCCATTTCAAATTTTATGGATATCGGATGCATAATTTAATTACAGGGACTGTCAAATTTTTTCTTTACATTGTGGCCAATGGGAAAAATTATTGCAAGTGCATTTTAATGATGTTGAGCCTTCCGAATGGTCTGAAATTTTAAATATATAATTGTTACAAAATTTTGTCGAGCCATTTCAAATTTTATGAAAATCGGATGTATAATTTAATTACAGGGACAGTCAAAAATTTTCCGTTACATTACGGCCAATGTGAAAAAATTATTGCAAGTGCATTTTAATGATGTTACAGCCTTCCGAGTGGTCTGAAATTTTAAATATATAATTGTTACAAAATTTTGTCGAGCCATTTGGAATTTTATGAAAATCAGTGTATAGTTTAATTACAGAGACAGTCAAAACTTTTGCGTTACATTACGGGGAATGGGAAAAAAATATTGCAAGTGCATTTTAATGATGTCACAGGCTATGCACTCATGAAGTGCAAAAAAAATATATACATTCAGTACAATATGGGGTGCAAAAAATAATTATAAAATTAGTTATAGTACGAACGCACCTCATTTGCCACGTTTGACGAGCAATTTCCAACTTGTTTGTATTTGTCATTTATTTATTGATTTTTAATATTAACCTTTTCCTCCCACTTTCCCAGAAAAAAAATTAACAATTTTTTATTTTAGTTTTATTATTAATTATATTAATAGTTTTAAATTTAGGTGACTTTAAATATAAAATAAATAAACATGTAAAAGATAAATTTCAGTTTATAACTACTATATGATAAATTGAATATAAAATGTATTATGTATTGAGTTTATTTTAAAGTAAAAAAATGTAATGTATATTAATAATGTTATTATTTTAATAAATTAAGGATACATTAAATAAAAAATATATTTAATAAAATATTAATTTAATTTTTATACTAAAATTCCTAACTTTTTTGAGAATTAATTAATAGCAATTATTAGTAGCAATTATTAATAGCACTTAAAGTTTTTATTCAAAAGTTTTAATTTATAATTTCCAAAAAATAATATAGGAATTTTTTGAAAAATCAGCCAAAAACATAAAGTCTAAGTATTAATTAATTAATTAATTAAACATAATAATAATAATAATAATAATAATAATAATAATAACAATGCAACATTGTACAAATACGTAAAAATACCTCTTAACAGTGTTAGGTGATATTATGTAGATTTTAATTTTTTAAGTACAGTTATAATTTACAATTCGCAAAAAGTAAGAAATTATTAATTAATTATAATTAAAGAGCAAAAATAATATTATAAGCTAACTAATAAATGAATAAACAACATGTTTATCTTCAGAACCCTTATCACTTTTATACATCCTAATGAAGTTAATAACGTTATAATAACCGAAAATTTAAAAAATATATATTTGCATTTACCCTATAAAAACTATTATATAGTTCATGTAATAGTTTTTAAACAAGCAATTGATAAATTAGTTATCTAAACAATTAATAATTAAAATAATTTTGAATTGATAAATACGTTTAATAAAAACAATTTAATTTTTGATTTTTTTTTTTTTTACTTAACAATATAACTATGAGTGTTTTCAACTTGTCGTGCAAGTTAAATTCCTGCTGTATCAAATTTATTGCAAACTAACGGCAAACAAGTAATCAAAAATACTGCAAACTTACTGCAAAGTAGTAATCTTTCCATATCACACTATAAGTTTAACCCCTTCGAAGGGGTCAATAGACCTGATCAGGTCTATTGATGCGAAAGCGCCGTCAGAAGGTGCATGCATAGGTTTTATCACCATAAACAAGTTTAGGTAATATTTGTACTTTTCATTTCGAGCATTTTTTGGCATTTAATAAGTATAGCGTTTAGAAAAAACGGTGCCTACCGAATAAAATTTCTGCAATTTCTGCGTATGTGCTGATTCTCATTGTTGTTGAGTCTCTCAACAGAGAGATTTTTTGCTTTCGTCACTTTCGTGAATTAAAGACAGTCTTGCCATCAGTTTCACATCATCAGTCATGAGTAGTTACTCATGCAAGTGGGTGATGGTATACCTTGCGGGACATTTGCTGCGAATTTCTCAATTCAAATTTGTCACGGCAAGATAATATCAGAAAAAATCAAACTTTCTGCTAATGTTCATGCTATCTGGGTTACCTCAAAAATTTCCATGGGGAGCGCGGCGGATCGCATGAACGGCTCATGCGATTGACACTTATGTGAAATCATTATCCAATATCTGTTACAGCACAAATTCTTAATTCAATGGCAAGAAATTAAACATGAAAATTGCTGTTTTACACTTAACCACTTGGCCCTAACTTTATTGCAGGCAAATGTTATGTAATATGAAACTTGATTTAACCCATTCGCTGCCAAAACTAAGAATTTTCAAATTTTTTGTTGAAGGTCGTTTGCCAGCACAAATTCAGAAAGATAAATATCGCTTTACTAATACAGCGAAATTTCTGCCAATAAATGAGGCTTTTATTTTTTTAAATTCTAAAATAGTGGTGACAAAGTAATCAATAAATTAAAGCCACGAGTATACTCGTGAATGACAGCGAATGGGTTAATTAAATTTAACTCTTCAGTATGCGCTCAGCTTTTTACATCATAAGTGAATCTTTTTCACTGGTAAATATTAATGTAACTTGAATGTATTATTAGTTGCAGTTATAGAGATTGGCCTTATATTTTTTATTCATGCTTTTTTTAAAAATTAAGAAATTAAATAAGGATATACCTAAATTCTTAAAGTTACTCGAAATACTTCTATCATATATACACAGTCAAGACAAGATTCCAAGCACTGGTAAAAAGCTCCATTTTAGACAGGCTTCCATGTAAAGAAGTGTAATTAATTATACCTCTAAGATACACTACCTCAATAAGATCTATTGTTCGTTTCGCAGGGATTCTGAAACTCTTCCGTTTGAGACAGGATTCCGTTATAGAAAGATTCCGCTTTCACAGGTTTCACTATGCTTCACTAAAGAAGGGTGAAAATCCCCTTTTCAGACAGGTTTTCAGCAAATTTAATTGTATCGCAATTCATATTAAGACCATGTAACGCTTACGTTAAAGACAGGATTCTGTTATAGACAATTACTATTTTGACAAGTTTTATTCTATTCATATGATATATATAAGTATATTTATATAAATACACAAAACTTTTAAAAATGGAACCTGCCTATAACGGAGTTCTGTCTTAAACATAAATGTTCCATAGTGCTACGGAAAAGAATACTATACAAATACACCAAATAACACGGAAACCTGTGTAAAACGGAATTTTTCACCAATATTTACAATTTCATCTTGACAGGTGTTACTATATATATAACATGAAGGGAAAATTCTGGACCCTCCCACCCCCCGAAACGAAATCCTGGCTACGCCACTGCATGTCGTCCCGGTTTTTTTAAGCCATTAAAGTTGAAAAATGCAGTGTGGCCACAAAAAAGCGCCGGCTGACTAGAATAAAGAGAGCGCGAGTAGAATAATTCTTCTATCTGGATCTTTATTTAGCATAATCAAATGGGGGAAGCCAGGACATCTACACTTGACATATATATATACATGTATAATATTCTTTTGAATGAATAACATATAGATATCAAGAAAAGCCAAACATGTTTTCTAAATTTCCAAATTTCTTCATTGTGATATATTTATAAAATTTCTTAATTTAAAATGAAATTTTACGTAAAAGTGATTCACTATACATTACTATTTTGAGATTTTATGTTATTTTTTTGTATTTCCATTTTTATTTTTTATTTGTCATATTAAAACATGTAGGCTGCTTTAATTCTAAGTATATAAGTCAAATAAATAACAAAGAAATATTTGAAATACAGAATTAATTTTAAATACGAAAAGAATATTTTATAACAATAGAAATTTTAAATTTTTGATTTATGTTTATTGTGCTCGTAGTTTTTGAATGTAATAAGCATATAAAAGTCTTAAATATATTAAAAAGGATATGTAATTGTGCAAACCACTTCATCGTCGACAGGTATGGGGAAAAAGTGCTTTTATCCCCGAGTTATCTCGGGGCAAACGGTGAAGTGGTTCAAAATTAAAAATATTTTTAAACTTCGCATTCGATTCCGGTAGAAATAGCAGTAATATTATTGTTACATGTAAAAAGATTAATGCAAACTTTTAAATAGTTTTTCAAAAAATAGTAAATTAAAATAATTATTAAAATAAAATAGAAAGTTCTAGTCTGTTCCGGTGCAGAATTTAAAAAATAATGTGTCTTTATCACAATTCCATGTTAAGAACCCCCTTTTAAAAAAAATATGTAAAATGCAATACATTTAAAATTGATGCGCCGTTAAATAATAGGATAAAATAAAGATTTGTAAAAATATTTGCAGATTTTTTCATTATTAATCACATAGTGTGCAAATTATATACAATTGAATATGTGCATTTTGGCACGGGCATTTGCATATGAAAATTAAAGCTCGACTTATAAATATTTTTAAATTGTCTAGACTTTATATTTATGATAGACTGAAATATGAGGAGCTTCTATAAAGAATCCACAGAACTCTCTCTTCCCCCCCTTTTGAAAACGATTACTTCTACCATATAAAATCTGCATGGGGTGCTACAATTTGATTGCGAGTTATAAGTGTTTGCGGTTTTCGGGCCCTTATATTCGGTTATACTAAAACTTCAAGGGTTCAGTTAAAAAATCTTATAATGTACCTCTTTTTTTAAAGATTACGTTTACCGTACAAAATATGAGTGTGATTACGATAATTACAGAGAGAGTTATAAATGTTTTAATTTATTATGACCTTATACTTAAGATACACTAAAATGTATAAAAAGTCAACAGAGCCCCCCCCCCCTTCCCCCTGCCTTATAAAAAGATTATGATTATCATAGGAAATTTGTGTGGGCTACGACAATTTTGATCTGTGTTATAAGTGTTTGCGTTTTCGAGTCCTTATATTCGAGTTATACTAAAATTTAGGGAGTTCAGTTAAAAAATTTGATAATGTCCCTCCTTTTATAAAGATTACGTTTACCATACAAAATATGAGTGTTTTGCGATAATTATAGATCGAGTTATAAATGTCTTACTTTATCAGACCCTTATACTTATGATACACTAAAATATAGAAAATGTCAATCCCTCCCCCCCCCTTGTTTTTCAAAATGATTACCATACGAAATTTGTGTGTGTTTACTAAAATTTTAAGGCCTTTATTTAAAAAACTCTACAATGGCCTCTATAAAATTGTCACCTATTTCAAGTGCACAAAATTTCAGCTTGCTGGAGAAGGGACCGAAATATCTCGGGACCGAAATGTCTTGGGACCGAATTGTCTCGGGACCGAAATGTCTCGGGATCGAATTGTCTTGGGACCGAATTGTCTCGGGACCGAAATGTCTCGGGACCGAATTGTCTCGGGACCGAAATGTCTCGGGACCGAAATGTCTTGGGACCGAATTGTCTCGGGACCGAAATGTCTCCGGACCGAAATGTCTCGGGACCGAAATGGCGGGACCGAAATGGCGGGACCGAAGTGTCGGGACCGAAACGTCCTGCTTCCGGATCTTGACCCCCTTTTCTCCCTTTATACTTAACTAATGAACCTCTAAATCTAATCAGGGAAGCTCCTTAATATAATAAACCGTCATACCAAATTTGGAGTAAATCGAACAATTCTACATAAATCCATTTATCTAAATTAAGGGGGGCTAGCCCCCTTTTCCCCCTTTATACTTTTCAGTAATGAACTCCCAAATCTAATCAGGGAAGTTCCTTAACATAATAAATCGGTATACCAAATTTGTAGCAAATCGAATATTTCTGCATGAAAAAGCCATTTATTTAAATTAGGTGGGTGATCAGCCCCCCTTTTCCCCCTTTATCCTTAAGCAATGAACCCCCAAATCTAATCAAGGCAGCTCCTTAACATAATAAACTGGTACAGCAAATTTGGTGCAAATTGAATAATTCTATATGAAAAACCCATTTATCTAAATCAAAGGGGCTAGGCCCTCCTTTCCCCCTTTATACTTAAGTCCAAATCTAATAAGCGAAGCTCCTCAAAATAATAAACTGATATACCAAATTTGGAGCAAATCGAATATTTCTGCATGAAAAACCCATTTATCTAAATTAAGGGGGTTACTAACCCCCCTTTTCCCACTTTGTCCTTAAACAATGAACCCCCAAAACTAATCAGGGAAGCGCCTTATCAAAATGAACTGGTATACCAAATTTGGAGCAAATCGAACAATTCTACATGAAAAACCCATTTATACAAATTAAGAGGGGTTAGCTAACCTAGATAATAAAAAATAAAAAAAGGCCTTTGTACAGATCGATTTCAGCTATTTAATGCAAGAAAAAAAAATCATTTAACAAATATTGAAATGCAAACAAGATACCTTTATAAATTTCTTCCATTGGATTAGCCGTAGCAAGAGGGTCATTTCGTGTGAATGAAGTAGCCCTCCCACATGTTTATGTGAGTATGAATGAGATCGATTTCATTAAGCATTAATTATCAAAGCTTATTTAACCTCTTCAGTCCCGAGAAAATTCTTCTGCATAGAAAAATTATTTTATCAGCAATTTATGACACTTTTAGCTTCAGAAAAGAGGAAACAAAATTAGTTTTCTCTTTTTTATATTTTCAAATAGTAAAAATTTATGTCTCCATTTGGGTACATCGGGTCACCATTGGATAAATAAACGCCAAACTTTAAATAAAAAATACCTCTTTTGTTTTACTTTAAATTGACTTATTTATTGTTTATTAATTATATTTTTATAATATAACGGTATTTTTTCCTGTGTACAAGAGAAAATTCAAACTACACATCATTTGAGGAGAGAACAAAATTGTTTATACCCCAGGGGTTGATCTTCGAAAGAAGATATTAACAGAAGACACATCTCCCAAAAAATGGGATCATTTGCTCATCAATTGAGCAAAATTTTGTCCTGGGATTTTTAAAACAGTCATTTCTGACCACATTTAGTAAAGAACGTACTCTCCACAGGCGATCTTCGGTATGAGAAGAATGCATTACAGAATCAGCAAAGTGTAATTTTGATAGCAAAAGGAAGAATCTATCTCTTTGCTTTACATTTGCCACTAATGGTATGAGTGACTGTTCATTTGGTTGTTGTGAAGATGGATTTTCTCCATTGTATATACCTTAAATACTTATTTATATTTTTAAGCAGATTCTATTATCATATTTTATGTATTTGAAAACGTATATTTTTAGTTCAAAATGTTAAATATTTTTAATGTTACTAGAAAGTGTGACATCTTTTAGCAGTAAATTCTGTATATTATTTTATATTATTTAAAAAAATATAAAAATTCTTTCAAATTGTTTTGTAAATCTAAAAGAAATAAATTATTATTTCCTAAAAAATTTTGGTGTTAACCGAGTGTATAAAATAGTTACACAGATTTTATTTTCTTTAGCTGGAAACGTATAGTAATGACCCATTGTACCCAAATGGGTACAACATATTTACAGATGTTTTCAACATCCATGCACATATGAACAACATTTATAAACAATTCCAAATCATTCTTGAAACAGTTTAATTTATAAAAAATGCAATAATTTGTTTTAAATTCACTCACAAATTTGTTTTATTCACTTGCTTTGACGTAAAGTCGTTGGTAAATTGCTTCTGTCATCCATCTTGGACATGTCTTCTTTTCAAAGTCATATGGTTCTTCCGTCTTTAAACTTGTAGCGGCATGTATTGGTGATATAGGACACTTTGATGTATCCGAAGAGAGATAAAAGGAATTTATGCATTTATTTAAATTTTTGGGGGGTAATTTTGCCTTTTTATTTAGTGTACCCAAATGGGTACCCCTGGAATGAAGAGGTTAAAATGTTTATTTAGATTTCTATAAAGAATAGATATCTTTCTATAAAGAAAGAATAGAAGATATTACCTTTAAGGTTTTTGAAATGCTCAATGCAATACCATCATAGTTAAGTCTTAAGGCTGTTCTCAAATCCAAAAGGGCAAGTTTATGACATAAGTTTTAATTTATTTTTGTTCGGAAATGCATGAAACTAGCAATTTTTGTTGATCAGAAACTATATAATCGAACTGTTTTTTCCGTTTGTTTTGCAAACGCAATAGATCTTTCAGAAAATAGTGTGAAAGTGGTCGTTTTGAACCGAAGTTCCCGAAGAAAGCAGAAAAACCAGTCAGCGAAGGGAGAAATACGTCTTTGTTACGTGATCAAAATCGTTTATAACTCAATAGGTAATTTATTTATCAAAAAATGGAAAACACAGTTCGTTTCCAAATCGCTTCCATAGTCGGGCCTTCCAATTTTATATCTTTCCGTTAAAAAATGAATTTGTAAATGTGTCAAAACGTTTGCGCTTGTTGAGCAGAGCAGTTGAGAGCCTTAATAAAATAACGACACGACCCCCGTCCAAATGAAAAAATGTAGAACCAAAAAGATAAATTTTTCAACCCCATATAAACATTCCTGGCCGATGTTCAATCCGAAATATTTACTTTTTTTTTTCTTTTTTTCTTTTTCTTTTTTTTCTTTTCTTTTCTTTTTTTTTTTTTTTTTTTTTTTTTTTTGTCAGTTATTATCATTATGCGCCAATGGCATGTAACAAGCTCTTCCGCCCCGGGCGCCAAATGGAGTTCCTGTGGTGCTGGGAGAGAGACACCCTGTATTTTTGACAAAAGAAAATGTTATTCGACCTTGGCTTCCTATATAAAAAATAGTTTGTTGTGGTGTGGTCTACCATTTCTTAAAGTTTGCCAGATCTTATTTTTTTTTTTTTTTATCACTCTATATTGTTTAATTTTTAAGGCGTTTGTGTCATTATTCATTAATATTATAAAATTACGATCAAAATCTTCTTTCCTAAAATCAAATTTGGAGTTATTTGTATTTCGGAATTTCATATTTTAATATTACCCCATATATGCGTTTTTAAAACAAAATGCTAATTAAACTTTTTATTGTTTAATTTTATTTTTCTGGTATTGACTAAATAAACATCGTCGGTTTAATACTGATGCTTTCAAAAGTTTAACATTGAATTTTTTACCAACACAATACGAACTCATATGGCATTTTTAAGATAAGAAATTATATTAGAAGTATTTTTTAATTTGCTATTAAAAATATATTTAAAAGGTTTCGTATTTTTTTTTCATTAGAAAAATCGCGTTTTTTAAAGTTAAATATTTTATAATGTATATATATATCAGACCTTTATTATGAAACTTTGTCTAATTTTAATTATTTGCTTAAATTTTAATACAGAATGTTATAAAATCAACATTTACAATTGTTATTGGGGCATATTTTTAAAAAAGGAAGCGTATTCTGAAACCAATTATACGTACTGCAATAGAATATATGCATTTTTAGCGAGAGAAAAATACGTTAATGCATAATGTTACAATATAAAGAATGTTATAAAATCAACACTTACAATTGTTTTGGGGGCATATTTTTAAAAAAGGAAGCGTATTCTGAAATCAATTATACGTATTGCAATAGAAGATGTGCATTCTTTGCGAGGGAAAAATACGTTAATACATAACAAAAACATTAATGTATTAACTCATAATACAATACATTACATTGAATGTTACTTTTCCCCTATCTGAAACACGGAACGGAGTAAGATACAACTCTTATCATGGCTATTTATGTTTCCTGCCCATTTCTAGGAAATTTTAAGTCTGGCATTCCAGTTCCAGTGTGAGTGACCACGGCCAGATGTCGTCAAGGTATGGGGTGAAATCCTTTAGGCAAAAGAGTGGTTAGTTTTAGCCCGAAGACATATTTTTTGAAAAGGGTTTTGGTCAGGAGAAAATAATATTTTGCCTTTTTCTACCTTTACAAAAGATATTCTTCGAAATACTTTTAAAGAAAGAAAAATAAAATAGGAATCATAACCCTTTATTTTTTATAAAATGCATATAAATTTTACTATAATTACTCAGATTTTAAAATAATATTAATAATTTTACATAACTTTTTTTTTTTTTTTTTTTTTTTTTTTTTTAGTAGCCTACATCAGCAATTTTGCATATATATGCATTTATCATTTTATTTTTCATTTAAAATCTCGAAATATTTTCAACACAATCATAAAAATTCCATGAATTTTAATTAAGATTCCATACAACTGATGATTTGTTATTAATAATATCTATAACAGTAATTATCTATCATAAAAAACGCGTTACATATCCCTTAAATCAGCTGTTCACACATATATAATCAGATATATATCTAATATATAAACAAGGAGGAAAAATCGATATGAATTAAAGGTTGGTTGGTTGTGTTTATGACGGCCAGTTATCAACACGAGGGATATATGCCTTAAGGGGAGGGGTGCCCTTCGTGGGGGTGTCTTTCTAAGGGAACCTAACCCGTATTAATGCTTGGAAATCCAAGGCTCGAAGAAAACCACGAAAACTCCGAACGATTAAGCCGACGGGCGCGATTGGGTTCGAATCCAGCACTTCCCGTCTACCAGCTTCGAGAGCAGAACATCTCGGCCACTAGTGGGGCCCGATAGAAAATAAAATACATTAATGTTTTACTATATACCTATTAATACTGAGATTTTCAAGAGCGTGGGCCCAAAAAGCTTTTTCAGATGAAAGAAAATGAAAAAAAAAAAAATTAGGTTTTCGTGAAACACACAATTTTTAGCAATTGTTTTATTTTTATTCTGTTGAAAGTTATCCTGGTAAAAACTTTTTTACACGTGCAGAACAAAGTAAAATTTGCGAAATTATTACATTTTATCAAGGAATTTCGAATCGATCTTAAGCGAAATATAAATTCATTACTATTTTCAAGTAACCGTAATGTAAAAGCAAATTAGTATTAATTTATTATGTCGCACTTTTAATCCTATCAACGTAAGGTAGACCAATTAAACTGTGATTTAAGCGTACACAGGGCCAGTATTATGAATCGGCAAACGGGACATTGGTCCATGATCCCATAAGCTTAAAGGGGGGGGGGGATGTCAGTTGGCAGAATTGAAAGAAATTAGCTGTTGAGTTCCATTGTTTACATACTTTTATATCGTACAATAAACTGGATTTACCTTCAAATTCTGACAATATTGATCGTAGCTGTGAGGCATTTTTCTAGATTGTGTGTGTGTGTGGGGGGGGGGGGGGGGGGATTCTTGATTTTTTATGCGATTCTTAAATATTCGAAAATCAGTAGCAAATGTACTGTATTCATCGAAGAACCATAATTTTTTGTCTGAGATGCATGGCGGCTACCCAACAAGTGCACAAGAATTAGAAAAGAATCTTTCATTTAAGTCGCTTGTTCATTCCACATAAAACCCATTTTCTCTTACCCCTATACCTAGATTCATGGAATTCGGATTAGAGCAAGAATTGATCTTTCGTAAAAGTTTATTATCAATAAGAATTAAAATATTTTTTCTAATAACTCTCCCCCCCCCCCCCCCCTGAGTCTATAATTAAAAAGGAACTGCATATTAGAGTAAGATTTTAAATAGTTACCTTGTTTTAATGTTAGGAATTTTGAAAAAAATAGGAATCATAATCTTTTATTTATTTTTCAAAATTCATGTAAATTTTACTACAATTACTCAGATAAATAATAATAATAATAAATAATACCTTATAACGTTTTCTGTTTAATCGCTAATAACAACAACATTGCATATGTATGCATTAATTATTTATAAATAATTCTTAAATTTTCAGTCACAATAACAAAATTTTCAAACACTGGTATAAAAATTTCAGATATTTAATTCAGATTCTTTGAGAACGGAGGAATTTTTTTATTATTATTATTTATATATACAAGAATTATCTGTTTTATAAAATACACTATATATCACTTAAATCAGTCGTCAAACGAGCCATAAAAAAGAATATGCTAACCATCAGTTAGCTGTATAATCAAAGATATATCTAATTTATAAACAGGAAAAAAAAACTGAATAAAAATACATGTATTAAAATACTGCAGTTTTCAAAAGTGTCGTCAAATACGTTTTTTTAAGATAATACAAAATGAATAATTTAAAAAAATCCAGAACTATATAGTATTTTTAACAACTGATAAAAATCTTTTAAAATCAGATTCTTAAAACTCTCATGGTGTGGAAAATTTAGTTCAGCAAAATCTTTTTTACAGGTACAAAGTAAAGTTTGCAAAAGTATTACATTTGTTATAGAAATTCAGAGTCCACTGATAATCGAAATATAAATATCTAATGACATTTTCAAAAACATATGATGTAAAAACAGAAAAGTATTAATTTGTTGCCTCGCACTTTTAAGGGACTACACTGTAAAAAAAAAAAAAAAAAAAAAAAAAATACGACCAGTTTCCCCGCAGGAATCGGAAAAATAGTTGCCCTTATCGTACCAGAAAAATTTCCGACCCAGCTCGGAATAAAATCCGTAAAATCGGAATAAAGTCCGTAAAATGCTGTTTTATTGACTATTTGCTTTTTTATTTGGATTTTATTCCGAGCTGGGTCGGAAAAGTTTCCGGTACGATAAGGGCAGCTATTTTTCCGATTCCTACAGGAAAACTGGTCTGATTTTTTTTTTTTTTTTTTTACAGTGTACTTCACTCACGCGGAACCACACGCTCGCTAATGTTATCCCTATAAGAGAATTTTTTTTAAATATCTCGCTTGCATTTCAGTATTTGTACATTATTATTATTATTATTATTATTATTATTTTGCATTGGATAGCTGCATAACTTTGTACAGCACTGGAGAATTTATTTAGAATACATTTACTTTTCAAACTAGTTCCGAAAGTGAAAGTATGCAAACAAAATCGAAAAAGTAAAAAACGGGCTTTCTAGAGATTGACTTCAGTTATTCAATGTAAAAAAAAAAGAAATCTTTTTAAAATATTGAAATGCAAACGAGATATTAAAAAAAAAACTCTCATAAGAATAACGTTAGCGAGCTTGTGTTTTCGCTTGAGTGAATAGCCTCGTAACGCTATCAATATAGTTTAGGAAAATTAAACTGATTATAAGTATTCACCGGGAGGGCTAGATTGAGACCTAGGTAATCGGGGCCCTGGTCAAAGTATTCATAAACTTGAGGTCTCTAAAATCTATACACTGTAAAAAAAAAAAAAAAAAAAAAAAAAAAAAAAAAAAAAAAAAATGCGACCAGTTTTTCAGTAGGAATCGGAAAAATAGTTGCCCTTCCTTATCGAACCGGAAAATTTTCCGACCCAGCTCGGAATAAAATCCGTAAAATCGGAGTAAAATCCGTAAAATACCGTTTTATTGACTATTTCCTTTTTTTTACGGATTTTATTCCGAGTTAGGTCGGAAAAGTTTCCGGTACGATAAGGGCAGCTATTTTTCCGATTCCTACAGGAAAACTGGTCGGATTTTATTTTTTTTTACAGTGTATGCTTTAACACTACCAAAATAGGCTATTGAACTGGATCTGAATTATCAGGGGTAGAGATTAAGGCATGTCCTATAATCCAACAAGTTAGAAAGAGAGGAATCAATAGACAAAATTTTTAAAAAATTTGTTGATTAGTTTCATTATTTACATAGCTTTATTATATCGTACAATACAAAGACAATTAATCAGTAATTAGCGTTGTTAGGTGTCAAGAATGCATATGCCTATATGTATTTCATAAAAAAAAAAAAAAAAAAAAAAAGACAGCTCGACTTACGGTTTAATGCTGGATCATGAAAATTATATCTAAAAGAATACCCTATCATATGTGCATTAAAAGTTATATAAAGGTGTTATCGTGATTTTTCTTCTTTTTTTCTGCAATTGGCAACTCTCATCTTTCTAACAGATAAGGCATTTGTACAATGTTTTAGGTACCAAACAGTGTTTCCCCCCTAATTTGTAATCCTGAGTTAATGCCCTACCAAAAACAACATTTTTGCCACTACGCTGTCTCAAAAATTTTGCCAACTATGAGAACATATTTTTTCGCACATCATTTTACACACATCATATTCTACTGAAAAATATTTTGTAGTAAACCTCAGTAATGCATAACAAATTCATCCCGTTTGTAATAGTGCAAGATAATTTACATACGCTGCGAACAGTATTTCCCCGGAGACCATTATATAATCGGACCCTGTAAATGAATGATAAATGCGTGACCCTGTAAATGAATGATAAATGCTTTGCACTCCATATTCTGCATAAAGCATGCATTTGTGCATTTCATAAATTCATATCAATAAAATGCGTCGCAAACGATTTTTCTTCATAGATCATAATATAACGAAATACTTTACAGCTCTCAGTACACGTACTGTAATTATATAGTAACCATCTTCAAGTGCGCCTTAATAATGTATATGAATTTCATTATGTTTAGCACATTGTAGTACTATTAAAATACACCGCAAATGATTTTTCTCCATAGACCTTAATGTAGCGGAATATTTTTGAGTGCCCCTGTAAATGAACTATGAATGGTACATACTTCATTTTCAATACCGAACATGCCATAATGAGCATCAATAACGTATATCAATTACATGGCAATCCGAGTATATTTACACGCGTTACAGCACTGACAGAGAGACAAACCCAATTCATAAACACTTTTCAACCATGTGGAAAGTGGTGGAAAGCGTTAAAAAGTAAATCTTTTACAAAAATAAATGTTATAAGACGTTAATTAGAAAAGTTTAAGAATAATTTATTCATCTGTTTAAATTTTAATGCAGAATGATATTAAATCAACATTTAAAACTGCTATTGATGCATATTTAAAATAATAAAGAAAACATATTCTGAAATCATTTATACGTACTGCAATGAAACATGTGTATTTGTTATTAAAGGGAAAAAAAATTATGCCTAACAGAAATTTTAATGCTTTTTACTCATAATAAAATACATTAATGTTAAAGTTTTTTTTTATTTAATCTGTTTTAAAAACTGCATTTTAAACTCAGAATAAGGATACTACAACAGTGCAGTCATTGTAGCTAGTTATCATTTCCACGAAATTTCAAGTCACACCTTTTAGCACATAACTGCTGACCAGATGTACATGTACAAAGGAGGGGGAAATTCGCTAAGAGCGATTAGGGACTGGCACAGATGCTTGTTAAAAAAGTTTCTGGAATGAAGAAAATGATATTGTGCCCCTTTTCGTCTGTGTTTTACCTTTAGAGAAGATATTCTTTTAAAGAAAGTAAAATAAAATAGAATTCATACTCTTGTATATTTTTTTTTATAAAATGCATATAATTTTTTCTATAATTATTCAAATTTTAAAATAATACCGATAAACCCACGTAACGTTTCTTTATTTAATAGTCAACATCAACAATATTGCATGCATATGCATTGAAAATTTAAATTTTAACTTAAAATCACGAAATAATTTATTATAATTATTTATCTGTATCATTAATTATCTATCATAAAAAAGGCACTAAATATTTCTTAAATAAGTTGTCACTATACATAATCAGAAATGCATCGAATACATAAACAAGAGGAAAAATCGATATGAATAAGAATACATTAATATACACTTATGAATAAACATAATGAATACATATTATGTAATCGAAATTTTTTCGACGGATTTATACATTTAAGGGATCAGAGATCCCAAAAACATGTTTATAGAAAAAGTCTGTCTGCCCGTGTGCCCGTATGTTCGTGTGTCTGTTGTCATTTTACCATCAAATAGTGTATGAAGTTATGCATAGAATTGAACCAAAAAATTTTGTTAAAGTTTTTGGCTATGACAAGTACGCCCTCCCTTAATTTGAAAAAATCCCTGTTTCTGAAATTCAAAATTTTTTAATGAACAGTAACTGTAGGAAATAACGACACTTTCACTTTCGGAACCCGTTCCGAAAATAGAGGTAACTTTATAAAAAAAAAAAAAAAAAAAAAAAAAAAAAAAAAAAAAAAAAGCACCCAAAATAAAATAAAACGGGCGAAAATAAAACGGGCCAAAATAAAATAAAACGGGCAAAATAAAATACCCCCCCCCCCCCCAGAGCTTTAGCATTAGCTCGTGAGTGTCTTCGTCTGAAGAAACGGAAAACTGAATAATAAATAGAACTTATTTTCTCATTTATATTTTTTATGTGAAATGTAATGGCGGTGCAAAAATTTCTGGAAGTGAGCGGTAATTCAGTCAGTGACACCGTATGCAATGCGAACTATACTTCCAATTACGGAGCATCTAGTTCAATACTGTTTAAGGGTAGATAAGGGCAACTTCCACAAATTCGCATTTTACATTTACATTTCACACAATGCAAGTGAAATCTGGTGAAAATTGACTGTAATATGGCTCTTTCAGTGATAAACGTTTTGGAAAACTTATGTTCTGTCTGGAATGAGACACCCTGTATTTTTCTCAGAAGAATGTGTTTTTCGATCCTTATTTCATATTAAAAAAAATTGTTTGTTATAGTATGCTATATAATTTCTTAAAGCTCTCAATTTTTTTTTTTTTTTTTTCAATCTCACTCTGTATTGTTTGAATTTATAAAGGCCCTTATGTCGTTATTCTATGAGAAAATTGTGTATCAAAACTTTCTGTCCTAAAATAAAATTTGAAGTTATATGAATTTCAGAATTTCATTTTTTTAACCACTCATTCATGTATTATTAGAACAAAAATTTTATTATACAATTAATTATTGGTTTTATTTTTATTGTGTACTAGTAAACCTCGATTTAATGCTGGGATGCTTTTAAAAATTTATCGCTGGACTTTTTATCGTTTCAGTATATTTAAGAAAGTCTATCTCAGGTATAAATAATTAATATTAAAATACTCAATATATCAATATATTGAAAAAACAAAACATTAAAATTATTATAAATTAGATAAGAGTTTTTGAACATTTATTTATAACAAACTACAGTTTTTTAAATACAAAAGGCGGCCTTTTTTCGGGAGAATGAAACATTCTTCGCCCCAATACCAAGAGATTAGATGCGAGCAGTTGTATGTCTCAGAATTTTTACAATGACAGTAAGTTGATTTAGCCTTTGTCTGCATCAAAAATTCAATTCTTTTTTCCTATTAATTTTCATTATTAGGGAACTTAATTTTATTGGTTATTTTTGAAGCTATGTTAGCAAAATCGTATATTATGGTACAATACAAGCTCGTATGAAATTTTTCGTTCAAATAAATAATCACATTATGTTTTTTTTTTTTTTTTTTTTTTTTTTTTTTTTTTTTTAATGGGAGGGGAGGGGTAATTAAATACGTAATTTATATGTTTTCATATTGTTATTATTTTCATCAAGAAAAATCATATTTTTCTCTGTGTATTCTAAAATATGTAATTTTATTGCAATTAAAATATTACTGTTTTTTAACTGCAATAATTTTTATTATAATTAAAAATTAAATGATTTTTAAAAATGGATGTTCAAAGACGTTTGTTAAAAAAACTTAACTATATTTTTGTATGGTTTCATAAAAATACATTTATATCTTCGTAAAGTTATGTACTATATTAACTTCATAAAATCAAGTTTTCTTCTTGATATTGCCAAAAGACATTAAAGAAATTCACTTAGAAGTGTATAACACAGGAAACGAAATATTATTACGATATATAATAAGGAACTTTTTAAAAAACAAAAACACCTATCAATTTATCAAAATCTGATTTACTAAAATTGTTTTTCATAGTATGAAAAAAAATTTCTTCGTCAATAAGTCTGATCTGAATGGAATCTTATTGAAATTACGGATTTGTTCTCGAGATTGGCATACCAGACACTAGTTTTAATACCTAACTGATCCAAGAACGGAAAAAAGAAAGAATGTATATAGTATTTTGGCAATTGGAAACCTGCTTTCGCCTGCCCTTTTATCTAATATAAGCAGACATAGGGAGAATGTCCCACTGAAAGCCATTAATTAAGCCTCTGACAGGAACAAACATGTACAACGCGGAATGCAAGTGAGTAAAAAGCGCTACAGTATAAACTTTTGAATCGTTTTGCGTTCAAGAAGCTGAAATGATCATAAATGGATTTTCGAATCCAACTAGAATAGAACAGCAAATCAAAATAAGAATTCATATTTTAAAGAAACATTTTTCAAAATAATACAGGATTTTAGTGTATATTCAGATAAATTTCAACTTAATAAAATGTATATATATTATACAGTATTAGAAAATCGACAGTTTTTTCTTGCTTCTTTTTTCTGCATCTTAAAATTTGTGAAAAAAGATGCATCAGTTATCAAACGAATGTTTAAATATGTGTTAAAGGTAAAGCGAAACATTATGACAAAGGAACAAAACTCTTTTAAAAAACTATTATTGGTAACAAAATTAATGAGTTCTTGTTATTTTCTTTGAAAAATTTTTTTTTAATAATATTTCTAGCTTTATAGTACTCTTAGTAAAATTTTTAGAAAGTAAAAGATTATCAGAATAAAACATACGAATTACTGCCACTCTACTTGTTTATGTGAGTATCAACCAGATCAGTTACATTAAGAATTAATTATCAAAGTTTATTTAAACAGTTCATTTAGTTTTCTATACAGAATATTACCTAAGATTTTTGAAATGCTTAAGCTAATATCGGCGGGGTATAGTTAAGCTTTAATAAAATATCTAAACTCTCCCACCCCCTCCCCCATAGGAAGAAAAGTCGAACAAACTAAATTTTTCAACATCCTATAAATATTCTGCTCCGTTGTTTAATCTGAAATTTCTACGTAGTCTTTTCCCCCCTTTTTGGGAGGAGGGGGATTGAAATTACTACCTATTTTATGTTGATCTCAAATCAAAACTGTTTAATTTAGGACAAATTCTTGAATTCCATTTTATTTGTAAAAGAGGATATTGGCAAGCATTCTTATACAGAAACTATTAAATAGATTTTTTTACCCTTTTTTATAAAATGGCAGAGAATCTTTCAGAGTTTTACCATGCATTTTGAGCTATATTTCCAGAAGTGACAGTCGCGGATGAAAGTCGCCATGATCAAACAATCGTTTATAACTCAAGGTATAATTCACTTATCGAAAAAAAAGCTGTTCGATTCCATATCACTTCAATAAATATACCTACCCGGGTCAAGCTTTAATGTTTAAAAATAAATCTCTAAATTTGTCAAATGAGGTGGGGGTGGGGGGATTCTTAGAACACTCTTGCACCGAAAAAACTGAAAGAGTCAGACACACACATGCACAGAAACAAATAAATAAAATCGTAGATAAGTGAAAATCGTGAGGTATTTTCTATTTGTGGTGCAGGCTTTCGGCCTTTTCAAAAATTAATGTAACTTTAGAGAATCTGTAATTGTTTACACAGGAATAAAAATATATAAATAAATAAAATTAAAATCTAACAAATTTGAAAAGTAGGAAACTTAAATTAGAATTCTATAAAACAGCAATTTGTTTCATTGCGTAAAGTTTTTTTTTTTTTTTTTTTTTTTTTTTTTTTTTTTTTTTAAATCTTTCTATAGTTTTGACATTACTAACCAGAATTTTCAATTGTTTTATAGTCGTTATCTCTAAAGTCCATTAATAACATTCATTACAAAATAACAAAATACATCGTTAACAAAACAGAATTGGAATTATAATTCGATTTTTTAAAATAGCAAGTCATGCTCAAATACAATTGATTTAAGTGTATTAAATTGGTGATTTTGTTCTTTAAAAAAGGATTTTTTTTTTTTTTAAAGGTTTCTATTACAAGTTAAAAAGAGAAAAGCTGCGACGAGCAAGAAAGGTGTCTCTCCGCCTACCGTTTTATCAAATATCTTAAAACCTCTCAATCTTCAAATTTAACATAGCCCTTTTTCTTCAATGGCTGCATTGAAGAGATCCTTTAAGAGGCTACTTCAGTCAGGCGAAAACACCCGTTCGCTAATGTTAATCCAATGGGAGAATTTTTTTAAGTTAAGATCATTTCGTTTACATTTTAATATTTTTAAGTGTTTTTTCAATAGATATTGTCGATCTGTACAAAGACCATTTTTTACTTTTTCAATTTTCTTCGCATTTTTTTTTTTTTTTTTTTTTTTTTTTTTTTTTTTTTTTTTTTTTGTGGATGCTTTCACTTTCGAAGCCAGTTTCGAAAGTGAAAGGGTCCTAATTAAAAATACATGAAAACAAAAACGAAAAAGTAAAAAAACGCCGATGTAGAGAACGAGATATATTAAAAAATATCTCCGATTGGATTAACATAGCTAATGGTTGTTTTGCTTGACTGAAGTAGCCTATTGCAGGGTTTAATTTCCGTCGGAGCCAACCGGAGCCCCAGCTCCGGCACTTCTCTGTTTTCAGTAATTGTTTAAACATTGGTCGGAATTCACCAGAGATCATAAATACAAGGTTCCTGAGCGCATTTCCCCCCCAACCATGATTTGCCATCTCGTAATTCCGAAAAACCGAAACCCTTTCCTTACCTTCCAATCTCGAAGTTTTTTGCATTATTTTTTATCAAAACACTTTTGTGTGACGTTAAGAGATGAAGATAAAACGTACTCAATTTTTATATCAGTTTTTGGGCTTAGAGCTCAATCTGTCTAATATTCGAAATTTTATTTATTCATGTATAGAAAAAAAAATCATCCTTCGAAATTACGTATTATATTCTATTTCGAATCATTTTGATCTGAATGAAAGGAAAACAGAAATCGTGTTTTTCTATTCTGGTAATATTTGCAAGTTCATGTCGTCAACGCATTGATACGGCTCCACTCAAGAGAAAGAAAAATGAATTTGCTTTCAGTTCGATTTTCTTTTATGACAGTAGGATAAATTTTAATTGGTTGGGTTTTTTCTTAATTATCATTTATTATTATTATTATTATTATTTAGATATCTAACCTGAAAAGAATATTTTCTGTTTTTACCCAACTAGCATCAGATTTTTGTTTGTTTGAGGTTTTTTGTCTCCTATTACGTACGAGTATAAAAATTACGTTAGTGATTTTTCTATTTACTTTGTATCATAGACGCTGCCCATGCTAGGGCTCTGCTCTGCATATTTTACGAAATCACTTTCATTTTAGTAGATATCAATGCCATGCATTGTTATTCTATCAGAAAGCAGTTGAGCAGTGTTTCCCCTTTTTCTATAAAAGCTTCTAATCTTTCCGATAATGGTGTCAATTTGTTAGTTTATTCTGATTTTCAGGAACTCACCACAAAAGATTGTTATGCGGAAGTAATCGATTATAGTTTAAGGAATGCACCTTTTATAGGAAATTGAAAAACATTGTTCCATTCTACAGCATATAAATATTAATTTCTGTAAAGTTCATTAATTTTTTTCATAAAAATGCACAGCTACGAACTATGCCTTTTTTATGTGTTAACACCATTTCCGAATCATAATCCTTATCATATTTAATCGTAGAATTAACAAAAAGTCCCAATTAACATTAGAATTCGGCAAAGATTGCTATTCGGAAGGACTGATAACTAAAAAGTGGAATAGTGGACAGCTAAAGTATATGCTGACAGGTATATTTAAAATTTTTATTTTGTTAAAGAAAAAAAATGCTTTAAATTTTGCAAATAATGTACAAAATATAAATATGCAGATTGGAGTAAAATTTTTATTTTGCTAAAGAAAAAAAGGCTTTAAATTTTCTAAATAATGTACCAAATATAAATATGCAGATTGGAGTGACAGGAGGAGGGGAGGGAGAGGGAACGGTACAGTTGTTATTACCGGCACCACAAAATATAAGGGCTCCCAGGGCCGAAAGTAAGGGGGGGGGCAGAGGGGGTATGTGCCCCGGGCGCCAGATCGAAGGGGTGCCAAATGAAGGATTATATTTTTGGAATGGATTATTTTCTTCTGATGGACTGATGGCTTCTATTATTATGAAACAACCATTATAAATGAAGTGTTAGGTGAAGATTAAAGAGCAGTCGTAAAAAGTTAGAACTCTGATTTTCTGGTCAGAATGGGAAGAAAAAAAATGGCCGCCATTTTTTTTCTTCCCATTTTGACCAGAAAATCAGAGTTCTAACTTTTTACGACTGCTCTTTAATCTTCACCTAACACTTCATTTATAATGGTTGTTTCATAATAATAGAAGCCATCAGTCCATCAGAAGAAAATAACTCTGTGAAAGCGGAAACTCGGTTAAACAGGACTCGGATAATCGGGACTCTAACTGTATATTTCATTTTAAAAATGATCTTTAGAATATTTTTGTTGGTGTTCAGAGGGGAGTCATGACCACCGTGACCTCCCCCTTGGATCCGCCATTGTAGATTACGTAGTTCAGTATTACATATTTTAAATTTAAAAATAAGTCGGCTATTAGAAAATTAGTAAAATTCTCTTTGTAAATGTACTTTGCGGAAGATGGAGGGGGGGGGGGGGGCGCCAAAATCCATGCTTGCCACGGAGGCAAAAAAGGCTAGTTTCGGACCTGAGGGCTCCGATACTTTTTTTGTTAGAAATTAAGCCCTGCTCTTAAGAGGCTACTTCACTCGTGCGAAAACACCCGATCGCTAATGTTAATTCTGTGTAACAATTTTTTTAAAGTATCTCATTTGCATTTCAATATTTTAAAATGTTTCTTGTGTTGTATTGCTGAGGTCGATCTTTACAAAGAACTTTTTTCACTTTTGTATTATGTGTAGAGGTTTTTAAAAAGTATTACTAGGATACTTTTCACTTTCGAAACCGGTTCCGTAAATCCAAGTATCCTAATTTAGTTAGATTTTAACAAATAGTAAATTGACTGATTTAAATAAGCACTTCATACTTTAAAAAGTAGAATTTCTGAATGCGTCTTATGCAAATTTCTCTGCATAAAACAACATATAATTTAATCAATCTCAGTGCTATTTTTTATAGGAAAAGAAAAATATTTAGAGTTCAAAATAGATTTTAAAAAAAGCGGTCAAGTGCGAGTATTACTCGCGCACAGAGGGTTTCCGTACAATAAATATAACTGGTAATTGTATTAAAAAAAATAACCTTTGCTAAAAGAATACTAAGAATTTGTAAAAAACTATGCAAAGTATGTGTATAACAGAATATACTAGAAAAATGTAAATGGATATACCATGAAAGTTCAGAAAGATGTGAACCAAAGTAATAACAATTATACCTATTCTGTATAACTCATTTTTACTTTCTTCTATCTTTACAAGAAGAAAGTATTGGATTCGTGAAAATTTTTGAATTCCGGTTTTCGATGGATTTATACGTTTTAGGGGACAGAGATAATGAAAAACATGTTTTCACAAAATTTCTGTCTATGATTCTGTCTGTGTGTGACAAAAATTTTGTGTGCGCTCTATCGTAAGAACTATTGAACAAAATTTAATAAAATTTTAGATTCAGTTAGTCCATGATATAAATTGGTGCTGATTACGTTTTGGTGTAAATCGCCCAACAGCTGGCGCTGCGATGCTTCATTAATCATGATATCCACAATAGCTATATCTGAAGATCTAAAGCACGGATTTTCAGAAAACTTCAGATTCAGTTAGTCTTGATATAATTCAGTGCTGATAACCTTTTGGTGTAAATCGCTCAATAGGTGCTGCTGTTAAGCTGCATTATTCATGATTATCGCAATAGCTCTATCTGAGGAACAATGCACGAATTTTCACCAACCTTCAGATTCAATTAGCCCGACTTATATATATTAGTGCAGTTTAGTTTTTGGTTTAAATCGTCCAACAGGTGGCGCTACTATGCTGCAATTTTCACGATTTCCGCAATAGCTGTATCTCTAGAACTAATATATGAATTTTCATCAAATTTTAGATTCAGTTAGTCCCTGATATAAATTTTTCCTAATAAGTTTTTGGTGTAAATTGCCCAAGTTGCCCGGTGCTATGCAGAACTTTTCACGATTTCCGCAATAGCTCTATCTCAAAAACTAACACACGGATAAACTTCAAATTCAATTAGAAGTTCACGTAAATTGTCCTTGATTAGATTTTGGTATAAATCATCTAACCGGTGGCACTGCTGTGCTGCATTTATCAAAAGTATTAACATGTATGAGATAAAAGAAAGTTTTGGGATTGACACATCCGACTAGTTTAAAATTAACTTAATCTGTTTATAATGAACTTAATTCGGTACTGACAATATAAGCAGTGCATATTTAAACTTCATTTGGCATTTCATAAAACTAAATTTAGCATAGTAATAACCATTCTTTCTACAGTGTAGCTAAAATAAAACATTTTTTCAAAGTTTACATTTGGCATTGTGCTAAGCGCGCTTCGAAAGAAAGTCACAAATTTGCAATGCCGCCTTAGTTCTTGCCGCGTTTTCCCAGATAGGTTTATAATTAAATTTAAAGTCACTCGAGGCGTATTGAAAGATACATTCAATGCAAAATAGTCGCGAATCCCATACTATTTATGTAATTCACTCTAATTAAGGGGTCTCAGGGCTCTCAAAATTGGAAAAAATGAAAAAAAAAAAAAAAAAAAAGACATTTTCAACATTTAATATATTAAAATGCATATGATTTAAAAACACAATTTTCATTGGGATGAAAGATTTAAGTATTTTCCGTTATTTAATGTATTTTAAAAAAATGCAAGATGCATAATTAGCATTTAAAGAGAGCTCCAAACTGTCAGACATTTGACGAGCAAAAAATTGTTATGACAGTTTAAGCGCAGGATTTCAAAATAAATTGCAATTAGAATGAAATTCTTGGTACCTACTTATACTTCAGATTGTAGTAATTATCCTGAATCTAAATAAATTTATATTTAAAGCATTTTTATATTTTTAATACAAAGGTGTATTTAGCTAATACAAAATTTTGAAAATTTCAACAACATAATCACTCAAACAAATTTTTTTTGAACAATAAAAAGGACCTTTTAGGTTCAGTTTATACAGATTAACATGGAACGCATGTTTTGAAAATTTCATGAAAATAAATATTCATAAGTTTGAGATATAAGTGTGCGTTTTGCCCAAAAAAGTGATTTGGAGAAAAATGACTTAAAAGTTTCGAAAATGCCACTTCAGCTATTGAGCGGGTATAATTCTAAAAGCCATAACTTATCTTTTAATGAGAATTTGAAGGAAACAATTATATTAAAATGTTCAGAAAAAGTAGAAGGTTAACATCTAAAAAATTTAAAATTAAAATTTTTTTGAAGCTTTAAGAGTCCCGAGACCCCTTGCATTAGTCTGTTTTTTTAACAATTTGACGTTTATTGCTTTTATACTGTTACTGGCCATTGCATTACACATATATAACATTAAAAGTTGTTAACTAGGCTTTAAAAGCCGATGGTACATAGGGTACGCCGCCTCTGTCATTATGTATGTCCAAAACGCCCATATCTTTAACGGTTAGGCAGCCTAAGAGAGACTGCTCAGGGCCGGCTAGGCCTGCCCCTTAGAGCTTAACGTCTCTCCCGGTATGTTCCCCGACACGTTGAGGCTCGTTAGTGAGTACAGCCCTGTCCGGCCGTATGCAGACGGACAAACACAAAATGCTCAAGGGGGGACGCTCACCCGCTAAGGGCGTCTATGCACCACCGACCACAGAACCCAGAATTTATTTTAAAAAGGACAAAGTGGGATTACAAAAATTAGACGAATGCCTTCCCGCCAGGAAAACGCCTACTCGCGACAGAGGGCGGGAGTATGAGAACATTTAAAGTAAAAATAAAATAAAATAAATAATAATAATAATAATAATAAACATCACTGATCCTGGCCGCCGGGGTAGGAACCCCTCTCGCGACAAGGGGCGGCAGGAAGGGAAAAGAATGGAATGCGTGGCACAAGTAAGATGGCACGAGCAAATACTCAAGCGTCCATTGTAGATGTAATGATTTGCGTGGCACAAATAAGATGGCACGAGCAAATACTCAGCGTCCATTGGAGATGTAATGTTTTGTGTGGCACAAGTAAGATGGCACGAGCAGATACTCAAGCGTCCATTGGAGATGTATCTCTTGATAGAATGGTCAGAAGCACGAGCAGAGGCTCTTGCGATCGTAGGAAACCACACATTGATGAGTAAGAGAATTTAATTGGAGCCTACAAAGAGGACTGGATTCTGGTGCTGTTTGAAGATTGAAATGGTGACAGTGAGACTGGATAAGCAGAACCAGGGCTTAAGTTAAGTTTGTTAAGTATGTAAGGAAATTGTGAATGTGTTTTAATTTGTTGAGTAGGAGGGTGCGGGAAAGGACGTTTTGGAGCCAGTTGACTGGCAGTATGTCTGGACGCCTCAAGTGCCAGCGTTGCGTGAGAGTACAACTGTAGTACGGGTGACTTATAGTGCCATCTTCACCGCAGACGCAAGTGGCAGTGGATCTTATTTTGAAGCGGTCCAGATATGCCATGAAAGGGCCATGTCCTGTTAAGAAGCTAGTGGTGTAGGGTGTTAAGTTATATAGTGTGAGAGAAACTTTAGGAATTAGCTTATATGTGTGCCTGCCCTTTTTTGAAGTATCCCAGTGCTCCTGCCATCGCGTCAGTATCCTTGCTCTAAGGACCCTTTTGACGTATGACTGGGGCACTGGGAGGTGTGTGTCTATTGTTTCTTTCTGTGTGGCCTTCTTCGCTAGGTTGTCTGCTAGTTCATTGCCAAAGATACCTCTGTGAGCCGAGACGTGACCTAGTGAGATACGATGTAGGAGATTCTTAAGTTTTAGTTTGATTTGCAGTACTAGAGGATGTTTTGTCCTGTGTGCCTGTATTGCCTGCAGGCCAGAGAGGCAGTCACTGTAGATGATAATACTATTGCTAGAGTGGGATTCCACCCACTCTAATGCGTTTAGTATTGCGAACAGCTCCGCTTGGAATACGGAGTTATTATCATCTAGCCTTGCAGACCACTGATGGACCACCACCGTGCCCTCCGTGACGCAATAGGCTGCGCCCACGCCAGTCTCTGTGCCTGAACCATCAGTGAAGAGTGTGGTGCTAAGGGCAGGTGTGTAGCTGTTGCGTGTTGTGTTTACTTGAAAATGTGAAGTCTCCTCAGCGGGGTGGAGCTGCCAGCTCCTGACTTTGTATTGCAATGTTGTGTTTGGAAAAAGAGAATCTATTACTGTGTCACGTTTTAGCTGTAGGATTGAGGATTTGGCGTGTTCGTATTCTAGTTGAAGTGTGATGGGTGGAATACCTGTAAGTATATGTAGTGCATCTGTGGAGATTGTGCGGTAGCCTCTTGAAATTTGTAGGAGAAAAGTGCGTTGTATTGATTTTAGTTTAGGTTGTGCTATGGATGATAAATTACCCCCCCAGATACAGGCCCCGTAAAGTATTATTCTTTCGATTATTGTTAGGTACCAGATCTTCAGTGTTTTGTTGTCTACCCCTCCCAATTTAGAAGTTAGTCTTAGTGAATTATTATGATATGATGTCAATTTAAGTTTTAGGTCGTTAATGTGTGGGATCCAGTTAAGATTTGCGTCAATGGTTATACCTAGGAGTTTTATGAATTGTACGTGTCGAATGGAGACATTATTGATCCTCATCACTGGAGGGCGTTTTGGATCATATCTGTGTGGTTTGGTGAATACTAGTGCTTGAGACTTTTGTGGTGAGAGTGTGAGGTGCAGTAAATCCAGGAGCCGGCAGAAAATAGGAAGAGCTACGGCAAATTGTTCCTCCAGATGACGTCTGTAACGACCGGAGAAAATGAAGCTGAAATCATCGGCGAAGGCAAATAGTTTAAATCCCAGCCGATTTAGTTCTGTGAGTAGCACATTTGCTACAAGCAACCAGAGGATTGGGCCAAGGCACGAGCCCTGGGGGCAACCCTTCTGTAATCTGTGGGTAGATGTGCCAGCACCCCAGTTAATATATCTCGGCTAATTACTGCCGATTTTTTTCGAAAATCATGACCAACAATGCTTTTATACTTCTGCTACGATAGGTACCTCCAGTGCTGCTCAACACTTTTGCTGAATGCCTGTAAATGAAAATTCGTGTATAACGGATGAATGAGATTTTCTCAGAAACTATGTGACCTAGAGTAATCGCTATAATTTTCCTGTACGGTTTAAATTAACATCTACTACCTCTAATTTTTTCATAATTTTAGTTTCAGTAGATTCGGAATTAGAATGGGGGGGGGGGGACATATTTCTGCGCTACATTTTCGACGATATCTTTAAGAATATAATACCTAAAATTAAAAGAAATGTATTTTTGAATTCAACGTTACGAAAGCTTTCAGGCGATATCCCGCATGACATACAAAGAAAATATTTTTTTTTTTTTTAAATAACATAATTTGCCCCCCACCCCCACATTTTTATTAAATATATTTATAAATGTGTAATAATCTGAAAATATGTGGGTCAGTAGTCTTTATTATTTCTTCCAATTTGAACTTTCCATGTTCCATAGTTTACGAGTAAAATGGCTGTGACAGACACAGGAGTGATCTTATAATGGTTCAGTTTTTACTTTTTAAGTGCAGAACCCTAAAAGTGTGCGTAAATATTTCTTTTAAAAAAGTTTCTGATTTAAGCAATGTGTTAAGGCTTTTTCTTTTCTTCTTTGAGTATTTAATTTAGTTTATTTATTGTAATGACATATTTTTTAAGCATTCAAATTTTAAATAAAACTATTCATTTCTCGAAAATTATTCTCTTTATTACTGAGAGAGTGTAAATTAAAGTTTTATCGTAAACAAGTCGAATTCAGGAATTCAAAAAATTTAATTTGATAATGAGAGCGTACATACATAAATTGAGTAATTCAACACAAAATCTACGCACATTTTTTGAATCATAATAATACAAAATTACTTGCAACGCAATTAATTTAAATTTGGAAGTGAGATCAGGATATTAATAATAATAATAATAATAAAAGTCATTTATCGCTTTATTTTCCAAATTTAAAGTACTTTCTTATTTTTTTATTGCAATTCTTGCGAGATAGTTATAATGAAATGAAAATGTCATTGGAATAAATTTAAAAGATCATATAAGGAAGAGATGCAACATTGGGATTATTACATACATCATTGACTCTATGAGTTATATCTCTTTTTAAATATCATTGTAAGTATTTCTTTGAAGGAACCAATATTAAAAAATCTTGATAGTCTTAATTTTTAAAAGAAGAATCCTTTAAAATCTAGGATTCTCTCTATAGAACTTCCCCCAAGTTTCCAATACGCGCATGCACTTCATTTATAATGATTTACACTTTGCACATGTCTTATCAACCTGCCCCGAAACATAATAGACAACAGATCTCTGCACGAATTCCAAGGTAAGCAAACTTGTATCAAAGTTGTATATCCAGTTGATTCAACTGAAAAGGCATGCTGAGTAAAACACCTCATAATATAAGAAAGCATCCGTTATTTTATTATAAGAGCAAAGGTTCCTTTTATTTTGATCTTCACAGTTATTATAGGGGAACTACAACAGTGAAATATTTCAAAAGCTAAAATGTAGAAATATAAATAAAAGTAAAAAATAAAGAGTGTTAAATACCCTATTAAATTTTGCGGTTTAAATCTATTAAATTACGGTTAAACGTTGAGAAAACAATTTAGATGACAAAACAATTAGGGGAGGCAGGGGTAATTAGGATGAATTTTTTTGACGATTTGAACTTTGACAATTAATTGCCAGAGAATGAAGTGGAGTATATACTAATGTTATGTATAAGTTTACTCAGTGCGTACTTGTCTCTTGAAATGTGTAACCTCTCGGCCACTGGTGTTTTTTTTGTTTTTTTTTCTTTGATTTAAATTTCAGTTTTCATTATTTCATTTCTAGTTTCTTCCCTTTTCTTTTTTTTAAACTTGTAATCGCAAACTTTATTTAAAAGATGTATCAATTTCAATTATAAAGGGCAATATAGATAAAACGAAACATCATGATAAAGAGACATTTTATATCTATTTTTAGTTAGAAAATTAAAGGTTCATATTATTTTCTAGAATAAAAAAGTATTTATGTATGTGAGCACGAATCAGAACGACTCTGTTATAAATTAATTGTCAGAGTTTAGTGAAATAAGTCATCCAGATTTTAGTAAAGAATATTACCTTAAGATTTTTGAAATCTTTAATCTAATACTGGCGCGCGGGGGGGGGGGGATTAGAGAACATATCCATTGTTTTTTTCTTTTTCATATGATAAATTTAATGCATATAGAGATTCCGGACCGATAAGAAACATTTTTTAACTCAATACAAAACTTCTGAAACGACATTTATTCATGCATTTCTCGGCGGATTTTTATGAGGATTAAAATTACCTTCTATTTAAGGATAACATTAATATCTTCTTATGTATGTTTTAAACATCATAATTGAATAGGTGAAGTTTTTAAAACCTAATTATATATGAGGAAATTATTTTATGTAAATTTTATGCACATGTTTAGTAAATTATTGTTTTATCAAAATGAATGTGATATTCCGCTTTAACCCTTTATGTACTGAATTATGAATCCATGAAAATTTTGTCTTCTAAAGCATTTTTCGTGAATTGTTTAAACTACATTAGAAGTTTTACATAATCATTTAATAAATTTTAGAAGGATTTTAGAAGTATTGAAAGATTTAGAAGGATTAATTAAATTTGAATTTAAAGGGGTTTTGTGCAATATTTATAACCCCACTCAAATATTTCATTTTAAATATTTTGTTAGTATTTTGTAGAATTAGGAAATGTAAAAATATAATATTCTTGCAACATACAAATATTCCCGAATTAATCAACCCCTTCCCCTTCCCCCAACGCCAAGAAAGCTCAAAAGATGCAAAGGCAAAAGAAATCCTCCTTTTAAAAATACTTTTGTTTTGTGTAACAAATAATACTTTTGTAACAAGATAAAGTAATGTATCTATAACTCATTTTAAAGTGCATTACAACTAATTTATGTACTATTAAAGGAATTTTAAAACGAGTGACTTTAATGGTACTTATAAGTACCATCAGTAGATAAAGGGTTAAACTCTTTTTGAATCTCTCCATTTGATAATATTAATATTCTCAAATAAATCTGGCAGTTTTATGACGCATTCATCAATTCAATTTTTTACGTAAACGCGTGAAATTGGCACGTGCTCTTATTTCGAAGCTGAATAAATATTGTTATCTTCCATTTTCCGGTAAAAAAATGGGATTATTAAGAAAATGCTGTTAAAATTGCCAGTTTGAACAAAAGTTTTTGATAGGACAGCCCTATAAATGTCGTTATGAAACAAAAGTAGTTTAAATCAAAATGTAATTCATTTATCGGAAAATAAAAATAATAAATGTTCCTTTCATATCAATATTCCTTAAATTTGTTTAATTGAGAAAATAATCTTTTCTTTCTTAAATACTTTTTAAGCTTGACTGTGGGTAGAACTATGTAATAATTTTTTGGCAAAATTTATCAATCAATTTATAGATTATGTATATAGTATTTTGAAATTTTCGGAAGCTTTTTTGTTTTCGAAATTGTCTAGTTTTTCCCTTTTTTATGAAAAATAATCGAGAGAATTGTATGCATAAGTATACTCTGTTATATTGATAGAACAATTATATAAACAAATTGCGCTGTTCTTTCCGATTACAAAAGATTTGCCCATTTACACACGAAACAGTATAAATAGTCTAGCATTTATTTCCGGCTGGTTTTCTATAATGAAGAAACTTTATTAATAAATAATAAAAATTGCATTAATAACATTAATATAACACAAATTTAACAGGTAAGTAGTCTACATAATCGTTAAAACCACTGAAATGTTCAGAATCGAAAAGGCTGCTGTAAGTAGCGAAACCTTTGTCCATTGCTTTGGCTATTAACTTCAGCTATGCCCATAATAATAATAATTATTATTATTATTATTAAAGATATTTGCCTTTATATGAAAGTTGAGTATATCACATGGCAGGACGATTTAATATTTTTATATAATTCCAAATTATTCGCTGAATGTTACTGATAATACCTTTCAACAAAACACAAAATTGAAAACATCAAGTATATTGGGGAGGGGAGGGAGGGGACATACTTCCGAAACATATATAAGTCTTCAGAACAACGCTGCTTCACGAATAATATTTTGTAACAATGTCCAGAAATTTGAACACAGCATTTATATTTATTACATATGAAGAAAAAAATAATAATTGAATATTTTAAATTTTAGTAAGTAGCCGTTAGATTCAAAATATATATAACGCATTGACTGTTATGAAAAAACTTAAAGTTTGTTACTTAATTATGCGTATCCCCAGAGATAAAACGGAAAGTATGTTAAATTTGATAATATATATGCACTATGCCAGGCAGTCAAAGAAGTAAAACCTTTTTATGCGATTGAGATATGATAGGGAAAAGAGCAAAAGAACACTGTTTTGAATGCACCTATTTTATGTACTAGTATTTATGGTTTCATTTAACTTTTTAAAAGAGCTTAATTTTATTGTTATTATACGTTTTTCCTTAAGAGGGTATTTTCTTTTTTCGGTTCAAAAAATCAATTTTTTTTTTTTTTTTTTTTTTTTTTTCTATTCCCTATAGTCTTTAGATTACCCTTGTAAAATTATTTGGCCGAATTCGAAGACCTTTCGTAGTTATTGATTGCTTTAGCAGAACGCGCTCGTAGGTTTTTACTGCTTTGGAGCACTAAAAATGCATTTTATGTAAAATAAGTTTTGTCAAACTGGGCGGGATCAGAACGCAAAAAAATTATTAAACCGATCTTGTAATTTATTTTTAATTAAAGGAGACATAATTTATTAAGTTTTGAACCACTTTCAGCCATTTTTATACAAAAAAAAAAAAAAAAAATCATTTAATTTAAAATTACGCAAAGTGCGAAAAAGGGAGCCAAAAAGAAACTTTTTTTGAAATGACAACCATTTTGCTATTTTCGATTTCTTGACCTCAAAATACTTGAAGTCCCAGACAATCTTATCTATTTTCATAATCTTTAACAAAAGACGACTACGGTAATCTATCGGATCCCACACAGTTGGAAGTGCACGACGCGCATCACCTACGCAACACAATTCACATAATCAATTTTTGATTTAAAAAAAAAAAATGCAATATCCTTCGAATGATAATAAATAACATGCAAAAATTTCGGAACACAACTTTTCATTCCTATTCTAAAAAAAAAAAAAAAAAAAAAAAAAAAAAAGCTAAAAACAGCCTTTTTTCAGTATCTAGAGGCAAAGCCGGCTGCTTAAGCTATGACCAACTACAATTAAAATATTTAAAATATTATATCGGTTATGTATTTAGTTCATATTTGCTTTATCCTTTAATTTCGATTTAAAACATTAATCGACGTAGGTCTGCAGACCATGCAAAAATTTCACAAAACAATTGACTGAATTCTTGCGAGTCCCACTTCCTGTCACTTTATCTTTTCCCTTTTTAGCTCACAGGCTATCAAAGCCTGAGAGCTAATGTGCCCGCCGTTCTGTATGTATGTACGTATGTATGTATGCTTGTATGTATGTATGTATGTATGTATGTAAGTACATAACGCGATAACTCTTGATAGAAACATCCGATTTGCTTCAAATTTTTTTTTCTGGGTTCATTGTGATAAGGCGCTTCCCTGATTAGTTTTGGGAGTTCATTAGTTAAGGAAAAAGGGGGAAAACGGGGTTAGTCCAACCCCTTAATTCAGATAAATGGATTTTTCATGCAGAATCATTCGATTTGCTCCGAATTTGATATACCGGTTTATTATGTTAAGGAACTTCCCTGAGTAGTTTGGGGGGTTCATTGGTTAAGGATAAAGGGGGGAAAAGGGGGGTTAGTCCACCTCCTTAATTCAGATAAATGGGTTTTTCATGCAGAATCATTCGATTTGCTCCGAATTTGGTATACCGGTTTATTATGTTAAGGAACTTCCCTGATTAGATTTGGGGGTTCATTGGTTAAGGATAAAAGGGGAAAAGGGGGGTTAGTCCACCCCCTTAATTCAGATAAATGGGTTTTTCATGCAGAATCATTCGATTTGCCCCGAATTTGGTATACCGGTTTATTATGTTAAGGAGCTTCCCTGATTAGTTTTGGGAATTCATTGGTTAAGGATAAAGGGGGGGAAACGGGGTTATTCCACCCCCCCTTAATTCAGATAAATGGGTTTTTCTTGCAGAATCATTCGATTTGCTCCGTATTTGGTATACCGGTCTATTATGTTAAGGAACTTCCCTGATTAGTTTTGGGGGTTCATTGGTTAAGGATAAAGGGGGAAAAGAGGATTTATCCCACCCCTCTTAATTCAGATAAATGCGTTTTTCATGCAGAATTTTCGATTTCTCCGAATTTGGTGTACCATTTTATTATGTTAAGGAGCTTCATTGATTAATTCTGTGGGTTCATTGGTTAAGGATAAAGGGGGGAAAAGGGGGTTAGTTACTCCCCCCCCCTTAATTCAGATAAATGGGTTTTTCATGCAGAATAATTCGATTTGCTCCGAAATTGGTATACCGGTTTATTATGTTAAGGAACTTCCCTGATTAGTTTTAGGGGTTCATCGGTTAAGGATAAAGGTGGAAAAGGGTGGGGGGGGGGGTTAGCCCACCCCTCTTAATTTAGATAAATGTGTTTTTCATGCAGAATTATTCGATTTGCTCCGAATTTGGTATACCGGTTTATTATGTTAAGGAACTTCCCTGATTAGTTTTAGTGGTTCATTGGTTAAGAATAAAGGGGGGAAAGGGGGGCTAGTCCACCCCCCTTAATTCAGATAAATTGGTTTTTCATGCAGAATTATTCGATTTGCTCCGAATTTGGTATACCGGTTTATTATGTTAAGGAAATTCTTGATTAGTTTTGGGGGTTCATTGGTTAAGGATTAACGGGGAAAGGGGGCTAGTCCACCCCCCTTAATTTAGATAAACGGGTTTTTCGTGCAGAATTATTCGATTTGCTCCAAATTTGGTATACCGGTTTATTATGTTAAGGAGCTTCCCTGATTCGTTTTGGGGATTCATTGGTTAAGGATAAAAGGGGACTAGTCCACCTCCTTAATTTAGATAAATGGGGTTTTTTGCAGGATTATTCGATTTGCTCCAAATTTGGTATACCGGTTTATTATTTTAAGGAGCTTCCCTGATTAGATTTGGAGGTTCATTGGTTAAGTATAAAGGGGGGTAAACGGGGGCTAATCCCCTTCACTTATTTTTTGGGGGGGCATTATTCTTTAAAATAAGAGTATAATATACAATTAGTGTGAATAGCCTGTGAGTTCAATGCCATCAGTTTAGCTGGGCACTTTTCTTTTTTATTATGATATTATCACAGTGCTATTATGACGAGATAAACGACAATATATTCGAGTAACTTTGCTTAATGTGTGAAAAGAAGGGCAGAAGCTAGCATTGTCGAGTAAATGAATAGTTGAGTGTAAGAATTGGTAAAATACCTTATCATGGAGTAACTTAGATGGGTTTATGTTATAGATGGGCAGAAGGTCGCGTTATCGAGTAACTGAGATAGTTGTGTATAGGAATTATAAAAATACGGTACCATCGAATACCTTTTAGATTCTGTGTAGAAATGGGCAGAAGATCGCATTATCAAGTAAATGAGATAGTTGTGTGTAGTAATTTGCAAAATAACGTATAGTTGAGTAACTTAAATTGCTGTGGTGCTAGAACGGCGTTAGGTAGATAAGGACGGCAGTAGATTGCATTTTCGAGTAACTTAGATAGTGTGTGTAGGAATAGAAAAAAAACGTATCATTGAGTAACTTACTAGATCACTGTGTGTATAAATCGACAGAAGATCGCATTATCGAGTAACTGAGATAGTTGTGTATAGTAATTGGTAAAATACCGTGTCACCGAGTAATTATATTGCTGCGTAACACATGGCAGAAGATTCCATCATCGAGTAACTTAAAGAGCTGTGTGTAGGAATTGGTAAAATATTGCATCATCGAGTAACCTCAGCTTACTTGACAGAAAATCATTGCATCTGGTGAAAGATTGGGGATTTATAATACCTACTATATATATAAAATGAAACTGGAAATTTCGTTCCGGCTGTTGATAACGTGAATTCTGCTAAATGGATTTTGATGGACTTGTACTGTTAATTAGGTAATTTTAGGGGAGATTTTAGCATTTTGCATATCATTCTATATCAAATCTACAATAAATGATCAACGATCCTTAACAGGAGAAATTTCACTTAACACATTAGATAATATAATAACGCAATGACATTCATATCGTTTACAGCAATACAGAAAGACAAATAACGTTCCATATTACTTTAAAACACATGGTCAAATTCACTGAAATTTTTCATTTGTTTTAAAGTTAGTTTAGCGAAACCGATCAGCGTAACGGGCAGATCCTTCTAGTAATATATAAATGAAGAATAATCTTTTTTTGGTAAAATGCGTTCTTATGCACATTGCGCTGCATTAAATGTAGGATTTTATTCGATCTCCTTTGGCCGATTTTCGTAGACCACAATACAGAAAAGGAAAAGTGTCGTCCAAATACTGCAATCGTTTATAACTAAAGAAGTGATTCATTTATTGAAAAAAAAATGTCTATTACAAATTACTGCCATAACTATGTCTGTAAGTAGCATGCTTTTATATTTAAAAGTTAGTCTAAAAATGTGTCAGAAAGTTTCAAACTATTATTGAAATTTTTTTTAAAGAACAGCCTTAAATATAACTTTTTATTTTCTTCTAAATTTTTACTTATAATGAATTTGCATAGCACCCACAGGATATTCAAATAAGAAATTAAAAAAAAAATGTAGTACTTTTAATACAGAATTTTTGTATAACATTGTCTTAAAGGGGTGTTAAAGAAGGGACGGTAAGGTAAAAAAAAGGGGGCGGTATAGAAAAAAGGGGACGAAATGGGACAAAAAGGGACGGTAAGGAAAATTACCACCTATTTTTAGGCAAATCATGTTAAGACTAAGTGATAGCCATAATGTTCATTGATTTTTAGAAACAGTCGTTAACATTGGATTAAATATTTTCTTTTATTATTTATCTCGGAAAGTGCAGGAGTAAACCTAGAAAGACAGCTTAAAACATAAAAATCAGCATCAGAGACACGGGACGTTATAGGAGTTTCCTGATATTTAGACCCCCAACGTCGTCCAAAACTTATTTATCTGGTTAATATTATTATGCAATCATGCAATGGGTTGTTCCCCAGTATATGAAATAAAAAAAACACAAGAATATGTACTAAAATAAAAATTATTCAGGGACATAAAAGTCAAAAGATTGTGAGAGTGCCCCATATATATATATATTGAGGTGGGAATGCTGAGACTGTGGAAGTTTGTTGATGAATTTCCTTTCATTTTTAGCTCATAGACTATCAATGCCTGAGAGCTAATGTGCTCGCAGGTTCTGTATGTATGTACAGTCGTGGAAAAAATGTAAACACTCCCTACTTACTACTCAACAAATTATCGTAGAAGAAAGTTACTGGTACGAACGATTGGAAATAAAGTCTACTTTTAAATTATGTACATAAAATTTGCTTAGGGGCCATCTACATATTAAAACGAACCCAAACTTCATTTTTTTCAATGGCAATACCCAATTTTAACAAGATATTTCAAATCTTCGGTTCAAACTATGCCTAGACACCAAATTGCAAGTTATTTGAACGATAAGTTTTTGAATTATAAACATTCAAAACTGAGTGCTACTAATGTTAAATTACGTTCTCATATTTTTATTAATATCTCCTGAAATTATAATCTTAATGTGCTAATTTTTTGTGTAGCAATAATACTAAAATACCCAAACATAAATACGTTGAATTCTCAATTTTTATAAGTTTATGATATGAATTATGAATTATTAAATTAATATTCGAAAAAAGTATGAATTGCAACCTACAATTTTTTTGATGGATTTAGATTTATTGAGTCCTGCTTTATGAAAATCCAAAATTTCACATTTTTCTTCCAAGTACTTTTCGAATTATGCTTAAAAAACGACAAAATGATAGTTTAAGGGGCCCTCTGTGATAGAAGTGACTAGATATTTTGAAATTTCTTATGCTATCCTGTAATCTAGCAGTCTTGAACTACTGCTTGGGTGGCGCTTAAGGTGCCTTGATCAAGAAGGGGGCTCTATCGGTCAACAATCGAGTACTGAACCTCAGTTTAGATACAGACCCTAAAATACGCTAGCTTTAAAATAATTAATTTCTCTGAAATTTATCGTACGAATTGCATAAAAATTTGTTTTTAGGCTAATTGAAGGGTGTAGGGTTCATTTATGCTGCAAAATTGTGCACTGCTATTGAAAAAAACAAAGTTATGGTTCATTTTAATATGTAGATGGCCCCCAAAGCAAATACTATATATATCATTTAAAAGTAAACTTTATTGCCAATCATGTGGTGCCAGTAACTTTCTTCTACGATAATTTGTTGAGGAGTTAGTAGAGGGTGTTTACTTTTTTTTTCCACGACTGTACGTACGTAAAGTGATAACTCTTGATAGAAATATCCGATTTTCTTCAAATTTTGTAAATAGGTTCATTCTGATAAGGCGCTCCCCAGATTAGTTTTGGGAATTCATTCGTTAAGCATAAGGGGGTGGGACGGGGGATAATCCCCTTAATTTAGATGAATGTATTTTTCATGCAGATTTATCCGATTTGCTGCAAATTTTGTAAATAGGTTCATTCTGATAAGGCGCTTCCCTGATTAGTTAGATTAACATTAGAATAAAATAGATTTAAAATATCAGCTTCATTAATGTTGCATACTAAATTTCAGAGCTCCAAAAGTCGGAGACCATAGGGTAACGGTCCAGTTGGGCAGTGCTTTAATCACATCCATTTAGTGCGGTATTTTACAACATGTTTTCTGTAAAATGTAGAGTATGTAGTGGTAGTATTTATAAATATTTTACAAGGATACACTAAAAGATGCCAACATTAACTCGTTTAGAGCCTTAGACAGTAATTAGGTTTCATTATTGCTTATGAGCGATACTTACATAACTAAAAGTGCATTTTTATGTATTGTATGTGTTTTTAATATTAGCTACACTCATTTTAATTGCCTAGTATTTATAAATTCTGCTGACAATATACGTAGCTTTAGAAAAGTGTTCTTAAGAATTATCGTTATGAGCCTGACTAATGCACGGTCATGCATAGCCACCTCATTTGAACGAGTTCACCATGGCAGAATTCGGATGCCATTATGAGTAAAATTGGCCAAAAATTACAAATATTATCTTTCACCAAAAAGACTTTCAAATATCAAGGAAGAGCGTTACCTCTCCTTAGCTCATGCTTCCCCCCCCCCCCCGAAAAAAAGAATGAGCTACATTCTCAAAAAACTAATGATTAAAATTTTATTCTATAAACATAGTACATAGTTTTCAAGTGAAATTATTGGTGTTTTCCTCTTAACGAGGCAAGTTAAAACAATTTATGAGGATCAATGCGGGGGGTGGGGGGTTCTTTTAGACATTTTATTACATTCATAAATTAAAAAAATGAAGTTTGCAAACCTTTATCTCATAAACCAATCCATCAATTTTTCTATTAGTTTCCTATTAGTTTTTCTACTGGATATTTTCTTAAAATTGTGACTATCTTTGTTGTGATATCCCATAGGCCTACCCAAGGGAAAGGGCTGATGGGACTACAGCCCCCCGACGAAATTTTCGAAAGTGATATGAAAAAAAAAGATGATTTTTTGCTGCTTCTTTTTTGGAAAACAAATTAACTTTTTTCTGTCATGCAGCGGATTAGTCATTCTCATTAGACCCATATTAGTCCACATGGTCACCAAAAAAGAGAAAGCGGGCTGATGGGGTTATAAGCCCTCTCCTCCCGAAAAAGTCTTAAATTAAATAAAAAAGGGTTTCTTCCTTACTTTTTAAAATAAATATGATTTTTTTTTCTGTCATACAACGAAATAGCCATTCTCTCGTTAACCCCTATATTACTCCACATTGATATCACAGCATTCCCAAAGATGGGGAGGGGGATGTACGAATACAGCCCCCTCCTCTCGAAATAGTTGAAAATAAAATGAAAAAAGTGCTGATATTTTTTTCTTTCTATTTGAGATAAATTTGTATTTTTTCCCCGTTCATTTAACAGACTAGTCGCTCTCTTCCCTTTAGTTCCTAATTAGTGCACAGTGACACCACATTATACTCAAAAAGGTGGAAGTGGGGCTAATGGGGTTACAGCCCCCTCACAAAATAGCCGACAATGAAATGAAAGAAATGCTGATTTTTATCTTTTTTTTTTGAGATAGATTTGTAATTTTGTTTTCTGAAATTCTTACTTTTTTAGATAAATCTAATTTTTTTTCTACTGTATTATATAATCATACAGCGAAATAGCCATTCTCGTTAGCTCCAAGTTAGTCCACATTGACATCGCAGCATACCGAAATGAGGGGAGGGGGCTGATGGGATTACAGCCCCTTCTTCCCTAAATAGTCAAAATGAAATGAAAAAATAGTGCTTATTTTCTTTCTGTTTGAGATAAATGTGCATTTTCCTCTTTTCATTCAACAAACTAGCACTCTCTTCTCTTTAGTTCCATATTAGTGCAAAATCACATAGCATTATACCAAAGAAGTGAAATGGGCTAATGGAGTAACAGCCTCCTCCCAAAACAGCCGAAAATGATAAAAAAACAAAAACAAAAAAAACGCTGTCTTTTATTTTGTTTGTTTGTTTGAAATGAGTTTGTAACTTTGTTTTCTGCAATACAACAAACTAGCCATTCTGATTAGTCCTATATCAGAGCACGGTTACACCACAGTATACCCAACGAGGGGAAGGGGCCTGATTACAAGCCCTCTTTCGAAATAGTGGAAAATGAAGAAAAATGTGCTGATTTGTTTTCTTTCTGTTTAAGATGAGAGAAATTTGTAATTTTTTTCTTCCTATAATTCAACGGAACAGCCACTCTCTTCTCTTTAGTCTTATCAGTGCACAGTTTCCCAAAGAGGTTGAAAGGGGCTAATGGGTTACAGCTCTCTTCACGAAATAGCCGAAAATAAAATGAAAAAGGTGCTGATTTTCTTTTTGTTTGTTTGTTTGAGATAAATTTGTAATTTAATTTTCTGTTATACAGAGGATTAACAATTCTCGTTAGTCCTTATTAGTCCACGTTGGCACTACAGCATATTCAAAAATGGGGAAGGAGACTGTTGGGGTTACAGGACCCGCCCTTCAAAAAATGTTGAAAATGAAAAAAAAAGTGCTGATTTGTTAACCTTTCTGCTTGAGAGAAATTTGCAATTTTCCCTCCTATCATTCAACTACAACATACTCTTTAGCCCCATATTAGTGCACAGTGGTACTACAGTATAACCATATAGCTGGAATGGGGCTAATGGGGTTACAGCTCCCTCTCGAATTAGTCCCTTATTCATATGAAACATGAGAAATGTTTGGGCTGTTTAAATCTGCGGGTTCTGGGAAAATGACCCACGTGTCTTCAAATAGAAAACAAGTGGGTATATGTGATCGCAGATCGACACAAAGGGTTTCGTTTAATATTCCTTTCAAAACGCCTAGTACATTTATCGCCATGGAACCCCTTTTAAATTATGGTAAACCCTCCCTAAACTATCTTAAAGTTTCAAACAGATCGCCTTGTTCTATTTCCTAATTGTGTTTGCGACCCTCTTACCCACACCGAAATGTGACGCGCCATTCTTTTTGATAATTTTTTTTACCATGTGCTATAAACTATCTTAAAATATAACACAGATCGCGGTGTTAGGGTTCCTAATTTTCACAGAATCGCGTTCTGTTAGTTCCACATTCCACAACTAGGGAGCGCACTCTATTCTTAACAAAACTGTATCTGAACGAAACTCTGTTTAAACAACCTATCAGTAGGTATACTACTCGAGGGAGGGGGCGGTTTTCGACGGAGCCCTCGTTCACCTCCCCCCCCCCCCTCAACAAAAATTCAACTTACCTTAAATTTATAAAGTTCTTATTATGTGTTATAAACTATGTCAAAGTTTAAAAGCGAACGGTTATTCAGTTTTCCTAATTTTAAAAAATTCCTATCAATTGTCTGCGCGAAAAAGCACCTCTTTTATAAGTTTAAAAATCGATTTTTTCATAAATCGGAAAATTGTGGTCCGATTTTTTTAAAATTGAGATTTTATGAATCAGCGCACGAAATAACATTCGGATGCGAAAGAACCAAATTTGTAAAATCAAAAGTTAAAAAAATTTGTACTTCGATTATCAAACCCTAGTGTAAAAATGTATCTCTTTTTCTTTCCGTGTTACGTAGCCTGCCGTGCAAAAAATGCACTTCTGGAATTAATTACCAAAAAATTCATTTTCGCTTCCAACTCTCGAAATTAAGAAATAAAGACAGATTCTGAAAGAGAATGAAATTTTACGTCGGATGGCATAAAAATCGTCGCTAAAAGAAAAAAAAATTGGTCTTTTATAAAAATTTTGAGTCCGTTTTTAAACCGCAAGACACACCTGTTTTATATTTTCTCATTCTCTCCGAAAATTCAATGTCATCAGGCATTGACAAAATTGATATTTTTTTCGGGGACCATTTGTCAAAAATCGGGATATATTTAAGTCCGAATTCACGAAACCTCAAGCCATGTCGTTAAATTTTGGAAAATTCGGAACGTAATCATCCTTTCCCCCTCTGGCTACGGCCCTATTGCCAAAAATGATTTTTGTTTACAACACAATTCAACGTGTTTTGTAAGATTTAGAACATTAGGGAAATTTAAGTCAGCCCCCCCCCCCCCCCTCCGAAATAAAATCCTGTGTACGACGCCACTCAGATATCCCATATACTACAGTGAATACTACATGGTGTAAAATTTATCTATATGTACAATAGGCATGAAGATTAGTAGTAGTTGCTTAAGCATAATATTTATGAACAATTTCTATGGACAGACAGAAGATCGGTCCTCAAAATGATATTTGACCCGCTGCTCTACAAGGAATTATTACAATATACAAGTTGTATTTGCTCAGGCGGAAAAGGAAAATATATTTTTTTCTCTTTTTTTAAAGTAAATTATATTGGGTGCGTTCATTAATTAAAAAAAATTCGAAAATTTGTTTGAAAATAACGACCCTTTGAAAATCTAAAGGACAAACACTGTGGTAAATGAATAATTGTGTTCAGTTTTTAGAAATACATGCTAAATTTCTAACGATTTCATTAAAATAATTGGGAGTTGTTTACTTTGGTGACAGACATACTAAAATAATTTTATTGTTATTCATTGCATGGTTTGTGTTCGAACCTCATTTGTATCATAATTGTATTATATTTTAGTATCATTATATGTTGCTTAGTATCATCATATAACCTTGCGTTGTCACAAGAACGTCCAAAAAAAAAAAAAAAAAAAAGACTAGAGCGAAATTTGGGGATTTCAATTTGAAAATAATGGTCATTTGAAAATTCGAACAACTTTACAGTTGTAGGAACTATATTTTCAATCCATCAACTCAATATTAGATTATGTTAAAATCATTTGATTTCAATAAAAGTTGCTTATTTTGCTAGACGAGAGATTTAAAAATTTTGATGGCTTTCATTGAATGATTTGTGTTCGGACCTTGTATGAAATAGGAAATATATTATAGCCAGTCTGTATTTTTATTCGTCAATTTCAATAATTGCTTAACAAATTTGCTACAGCTATCTCATATGCATCTAATTGCATTCGGTAATAAAAATTTAAAATTTTGCTTCTAATTAACTTCAACAAAATAATGAATTTAGGAGGAATAACACCAATTTGTTTAATTTTTATTAAATCTGATACATTATATCTTTAAAAGAATAAAAAGGAAAAAGAAGAAGAAATAACCTATTGTTCCGACTGGTGCCGGGAGGGGATGTTTAAAATGAATTTAACTGAAATATTGACAATTTACGTTATTAATATTAGGTCTATTTTTTCCATTCACTGAATATTTTAAGTTATTTCAGATCTTTATTTCGTGAGAAATTCACGCTCTAAAGCTACGTTTAATAAAATCGTGAATTTTTATCTGATTTTTTCGTTATATTTCAAAAACTATATAGACAGATATTCTTCTATCAAAAATGTAGTTAAATGGAGAGGAAAAACTTACATAGCCAATCTGAATTACCGAAGAAAATAAACACACAAGAGCTGCCATTCTTGGATTATTGCCGCTTTCGTGAGTAACCGCGAAATAGAGAGGAAAATCTTATATAGCAAACCTGTATTACCAATGAAACCAAACACACAAGGGTTGCCATTATTGGACTATTACCGTTTTACCGAGTAATCGTTAGAAAACTCCCTGGGTTTGAGGCTGCATTTTTACACACCGCCAGATGCGTTATACAGATTTTAGACTTTACATAACACACGGTGTGTATGAATGACTGTGGAATAACGCTTTTCTGAGTAACTTCGGAAAAAGTGGTGCAATGCATAGAAAACTGCCTCAGGAACGTCATGGTATGCTTAAACAAATCGAGTAACCGGCAAAAGTTACTCGAATTGAAATTGGTTACTCCTTACGTTGGTGTTTAAACCACTTTAGGTACTCAAAAGGGAGGGTAGGAGAGTGCACACACACACACACACACACAGACATATATATATATATATAACAAAATATATATATATATAAATAAATGTGGAATCAAATGTGGAATTTGTGGTTTTGAGATTGCGTACAAAACTTAAGAACATTTAGGTGTAAAGAAATCGTTTTTATGTTTCTCGGAACCACTGTTACAAAGATACTCTGAATTCTATGGCTGGATATTGAAACTGCTAATAAAGAAGTTTGGTAAATGAATGAGGACCCGATCCAGTCCATTAACAAAGTTATGTTTTGTTTTATCTACCTTAAATAATAAACATTAATAATAATCTTATTATGTGTCATATATATTATAATATTCCATTATTACATTAATAAATAATATATATTATATATATTTATACACACATATATATATATTATATAATCCATTTTCTTTAATATTTATATTCATACATCCAAAAGATTCTATAATATTATGAAGAGAAAAGAATTAAAAATAGAACTTCTTGACCATCGATCATTATAGATCGATATTGACAGCCACAATATCCGTTGTCTGAAAAGCACTTACCATAACACTGATTCCTTTGTGCAATAGATGAATATGCGCGTTACTAAATCGATTTTAATATGTAATAACTTCATTATAATAATGTCAGAAATTTTCATTCATTCCTCTTTTTGAAATATTAAAGTTAAGGTAAAATTTGACGGGAATCATGATGTTTTATGCGAAAAAAAGCATATAATCTATGTGATAGTTTCTACTCATCTAAGTACATGTAAAACAATTTTTAATGCTAAAAAGTTTTTTATATTGTTTAAAAAGTGTGAGATTTTAGTAATAGTGTGTAATAAGCATTCATATATAAAAATAATAATTAATTATTTTTTTTTATTTAAGATTAAAAGAAGTAAGCTTTTGGAGCGGATTTTTATGAAATTAAATAATTTTATTTACAAGTATCATATACATGAATTAAAAATATATATCATACAAAAATTGTTAAAACAGCAGTCTGATAATCTCTGTCATTAAATACGAATCTTAAATTCAAAAAATGTTCTAATTCACAGATAAAAATGTAAAAGTATTAATTGTCTTTTGTCATTTTTATGTAAACTGCAGTATTTTCAGATCACTACGAGGGTTGTTTAATACGTTTTGACTCTACGTCTATAACTACTTTATAAACAGAAAAAAAAATATTTTACATTGACAAGTAACTTTGAAATGTCCTTCATCTCATGATGTTTTTATTTTACAGGTAGGAGTACTGATGTGTAAACACTGAAACGGAAAATGTTGGACTATATGGAAGTGCAGTTGAAACAGCGTGCGGTGATCGAATTCCCCACAATTGAAGGAGTCGCAAAAATTGATATCCACAGGCGAATGAGTTCTGTATGTGGCGAAGCTTGCGGGGACAGAAGCACCGTCAGGAGATGGGTACATGAAAACTGGACGGAGAACCCAAGCACGTCACGTATGTACGATAAGCCTCGCAGTGGACGACCAAAGACAGCAGACAGTGCAGAGCACAGAGAACGTGTCAATGAACTGATTCGTGATAATAGGCGCAATAAGCAGAAGGTGATTGACAGAACTGATGGAATATATCTTGGAAAATTGAATGACATCGTGATGGACAAATTTGACTTTACGAAAGTGTGCTCTCGGTGGATGCCTTGGATTAAGCGCTTTTTGACTTTTGGCTATTTCCAAAGCTGGAGGAACATATTAAGGGCACGCTCTTTGAGTCCGACAATCAGGCACACTAGCAATGCGTCTTTGTGTCGTCCACAGCTGGTCTCAGACTTCTGTAAAGGCGTACAGCAACTAGTGTATCGATGCCGGAAGTGCATCGTCGCGAGTGGTGACTGGGTCTGTCCAGTAAGTAATGAGACTGATTAAATAAAATTCGTTTATTTGAAAATAATTTTACAGACATTTAATATTCTTCAAAATAGCCTCCTCTTGCATTAATACATCGTTACCAACAACTCTGTCATCCATTTAAGCCCGCCTGAAAGTCTAAAACTGCAATGCTGTTCAGAACGCGCGTTACGTTTTTCTGAAATTTATCAGAGACCAAAAGCATGTACATTTTAGCCACATTGTCTGATGTTCAAGAACTTGATAGACACCCAGCGCGTCATTCGTCATCAGTGTCCGCTATCCGTCTTTGAAGGCTTTGTGCCACCTAAACACTTTAGCCTTAAACAAAATATCCTTCCCCTAAGCTTCTTGTAACATGGAAAGCCTCTCAGTAGCCGATTGTTTAGTTTTACACAAAAGTTTATGGCGTATCACTGCTCGACTGTCCCCGTCATTCTGAAAAATTAACTCGACATATAGACACGTGTCTGCTTCATGATCGATCTGTGCACTACAAAGACTCCAGGCCAACTGCCTACCACTAGAATCTGTAGTTGAGAGTCGCCAGCGCACCTGTCGCTCGCAAACTCCGTCCGCTTCGCACGAAAAATTCAGTCCCATTGCTTATAAAAAAAAAAAGGTTTCAAAGGGGAGATATCAAAGTTACTTGTAAATGTAAATTATTTCACTTTCTTCTGCTGATATAGTAGTTAGAGTCGTGAATGTAAACTTTTTTGAACAACCCGCATAATATAAACGGAGAACAATGAGACAATGATTTGTTTTAACTAAAACAAAGTAGATATTTACGTTTTCGAAAACTAATAACCTATTATGTAGGCTTAAGAGGTCCTCCTAAAGTAATTTAATGGTTGTCATATCTTTAAGCAAATTATAAATTAAACTTTAAAAACTTTCATTGATAGAATGAGAAATAATATAAAGTTCTAATGCAATTAAATTATTATCAAACGCAGATAATAACTTAGTCTCTCTTTATTGCACGTCTTTCTACATTTTGTCCAAATCACACTACCACATACTTTTCTAAACAAAACATAGAAATATTTTCTTAATCACTCGAAAGGTTTCAAGGAATTTGCTTGGTATATAAAAACTGCAAATTGTGATAAAGATTTTTGATTGGTAAGCATCTACTTTACATTATAATGAATATAAGAAGGAGAGGCATGGTGCAAATTCATAACAATTTAAATTGCCACCTGTAATTTAAAATATCATTATTGGTTAATGTCAATTATCATTTTGTTAATTGTTCACAAGTTTCTAACATTCTATCAGATAACTATATGTTTCATGTCACCATCCAGATTTTTTATGGCAAAGATTTCATTTTTAAAACTTCCATTTATCTGGTCGTGCTGTAACTCAATTAAATATACTTGGATTATCGTGCAATGGATGGTATTGAGATTTATCATGACAAGTGCAGAATTGAAAATGAAGTGTGTATCAATAATAGTTCGTATACAGTCTCACCCAAAAATATTCCTCAACATTATTGTCTCTGGGGTGAAATTGTTTGCAGTATATTTTCATAATGTTAGAGAATTTCAAACGTATTCAAATAAATATACATCGCTGATGTGCACTGCAAGATCTTTAGTATAGAATATGGTTTGCGTAACATTTATCGTTAATTTGCCGTGACACAAAAAAATATTTGGTTACAGTTCTACTCATGACCAATAGTTGCTGTAAAAGCTTTTCTAAATCTGATATGCGTTTTTAAACTCAACTATTTTTCGCTTTTTACTTAGTGTGTATAAATTCTAAAGATCACATATATAGCTGCACAAAAGTTTCAGTTTATTGATGAAAATTGCGGATTGGGAAATTTCAATTGTTTTATGTGAATATAAATATTCATGAAAATCGCAAATGTTTCAGATAAATGACATTCAAAGAACAGTTAAACCTATTTTAATCAAAACGAGCTGGAAGTTTACAAAACTCAAAACTCATACACAATTTCATATTTCTCATTTAATAAGAAAAATGTTTTTTCTTCAAATTCATAAGGCAAAATGCAATATTCCACCTTGATCGAATCACAAACTACATAATATAAACTTTAAAAAGTTCACCGTTTACTTAAAAGATTTCAAAAAATAATATAGATGTTACAAGATTAAAAATATACATTTTTTTTTTAATTTCTGAGTAATTTTGGTCAGCAATCCTGCAGCCATCGTCAGGGAATATTCTCCTTGATTGCCATTTCATTCAATAAAATGCATCACTTCGTTTCAAATGGGAGAGTCTATAATTCTTAGGGTAGTTGGAAGTAGAATCACTAGTGTTTCGGATTAAAGTTGTGCACAAACGAAAATATTTAACTGCTGTTGAATTATTTTAATACGTCACTTTGTTCATATACGTCGCTTTTCTTTTTAAATGCGTATCTGAATTTTTGTAGAAGTAGTAGTGCTCCGAATTAAACATGTGTAGAGTAAACAATTTAACTGTCGTTCCGTACACGTATTAAACTTGTAGAAGTAGTTTTAAACTTTTAACATGTGTTTTAAACTTTTAACATGTTTATTATTATCATCATCTTTTAAGTAAATGGTCATTTTTTATAAATTTCATATTATGTACGTAGTTGTAATTTTTCTTTCATTTATAAACATTTCTGTAATCTGCAATTGTTTCACACTACAAGCATAAACAGACAATTAAAAAATTACATGTTTAACCAAAATTAGCTAGAAATTTACAAAACGAAAAACAATTAGAATATCCCCCATTCTTCACATGGAACAAATTATATGGATCATATACAAAGGCTGCACAAAATTTTCGTCTTATGGATGGAAATTGCTGAAGTAGAATTTTGAAATTTGTTTTGCGTTTTCTATCTGAACTAAATTTTTGGACACTATAAAACATAAACTTATTTCTATAGATCATATAGAGGCTTCACAAAATATTTCAGATCTTTATCCGACTATAGATGGTTGCTGCTGTATTTGTGTTTTCCGATATGTTATGCATTTACCAACTCTTTATTTAGCATCATCTTTCATATTATTAAACGGTGAAATTTTGTTAAAGTATTTTGAATGTTTAGAAACTGTTTCATAAACTACGTTTGATGCATTATTTTTTATTTTATTGTTAAAATCAGAAATAGGCTTAAAATCAATAAAATGAGAATTATTAAAGCAGTTTTGTTGCTTATTGTTTAAAAAAAGAAGGAAAGAGTACAACACAAACAAAACAATAATAACAAAAAAGTATCTTTATTAATGCACTAGTTATACAAGATGTTAAATAAACCGAATATTACATTTAAAATGTTTAGATTGTACTAAGTCATTTCGCACATTCGTTCATGCATTTGCTCGATAATGTTCAAAATAATCTAGCATTATACGGCGACACTTATATTTACAGGATTCAATACACGCATTCAAAATTTTTTTTAACAAGGATGTGGAATCTTTGATCTAGTGGAAGATGTTCAAGAGGACGATGTTTTGTCATAAACACTCTTTTCCCATTTTCATTAGTTTATTACTTGTTGAACATTTCAAAAATACTATGAACTTTTCTAAAATATTTGAACTATTGTCAAGAATGGATGTTTGCGGATTTGATATGAATGGAAATGCAGTACCGGCATCTTTAAAGAGAATCCATGTCTTCCAATCTGATTTTTTGGTCTTTACATAAAAACAAGTGTTGTAATCGTAGCCTATAAAATCATGAAATCCTATTAAAGAAATAACTATTTATCTTCATTTTGCTGCAGGAATAGTATGAAATGGGATAATTCTGTATTTCTGGTCAACACAAAAAAATTCCACGTATTTTTCTGACAGGGTAAAGAAATATGCAATTGACAAAACTAGTAGTTCAGATGGTATATGCAGTGCGTATAATAGTGCGAAGAACTATTTAGCTTCCTTATGCTGCAGGAATAGTATGAAATGGGATAATTCTGTATTTCTATTCAACAAAAAAAAAAAAAAAAAAAAAAAAAAATCCACGTATTTTTCTGACAGGGTAAAGAAATATGCAATTGACGAAACTAGTAGTTCAGATGGTATATGCAGTGCGTATAATAATAATTTTCATTCCATTTTATACCATATATTTGTGATACATTATTATTCTTAATTTAGCTTCTTCATGAACAGGGCAATTCACAACAATTAAGGAATGAAAAAAAGAAATATTTCCTTTAACTTCTTCACCGGAAGAGGTTATAACTTCTGTAGTTTTATGGTATTTATTGCCAGAGTTTCAAGTAGATTAAAGAGCTCTTGTTTATTTCTTTAATTTCTTTAAAAAAACTTGCAAATTTCAGTGTAATTTGACTTATTGTAGACCTTGTCGTTTGGTTCCTATACACCTCTTCTGACTGTTTACACCTATAATGCTTGGTGTAATTTTTTTTCCCAAATCTGATCAATTCTTTGGCAACCAAAACTCTCAATATTGTTAGATATGTGAGGATGAAATTTGTTAATGTAATAATCATTAATTATCTTTGAAGACTGTCGAGGATTTAAAATGTTAACAAAGACTAGCCCATCAAAATTTAATGCATCAGATGTTCCTGGAGAGAAGTTGAATTATTTTTAACTGTTTCTCCTAAAATATGTGATAGGTAAGTTGAAGACTGTGCGAAATTCCACCATGACTGGAAAAGCTAGAGGGAAATGGTTGATTTTCGAGTTTCAAAGATTCTTCACGCCCACCTCACTATTCTGTGAAAATATAAAGAGCATAGAAAACAACTTGACGTCTGTTTTTAAAGTTTTCGGGATTTTCCATTTTTTCCTTATGCTTTTCACCAAAGTACTTAAGAGGGAAATTTTGTTATGTTTCAATTGTTGAAGTATAGTTTATAAAATGTTACCAGATGTTCTTAAAGAAACTGAAAAAAACTTAATGCCCTTTGATTTTGCTGATGATCTATACAGTCTATATTAATCAAGTAATATGCAAAAATTTTTTTCAAATATTAAATTGCATAATACATTTGAAAACGCACTTACAACAATTATAGTAACAATTATAGACGCTATTGCAAGCAAATACTTTTTTTCGTCCCTGTAAATGAAAAATAAATAAGTTGAACGCTCTATTCTATACTACAAAATTCGAGGTACACCTCAGGTGATGTAAATCAATTCCAGTAGTGAAAATCATTAAAATACAATACAAACGATTTTTCTCCATGCACCATACTGTAACAGAACTTCCGTAAATATCTTTATAAACAAACTATAAATGTTATTCACTTCATTTTATATAACAAATATGACATTCTAAACCTCAATAACATAGATAAATTACATGGCAATCTACGTATTTTTACTTCATTTAGAGCATGACCAGACTAACAGAATTCCTAAGCAGTTATAATCTATGTTAAAAAGTATGAGTATTAAAAATGAAATTTTCAAGCTAAAAAACATCAAAATTGGCATCAAAGGCACTTTTATATGACTGATTGTTACAAATTTCCAAACAATGCAAGAAAAGGACATCATTATGATTTACAGCCACCATCTTGAATTTCTTTGATTTCCTGCGATGCTTCTTTATGTTATATTAATTTTACAAATATAAAATACACCCTTACCATGTGATAAAGTCTTATCACAATTTACAGAATTTCTTTGCTTTAGACGCGTAGGGCCTCAACAATAGCGTATTTTTGAAATTTTAAAGTATCATAGAACTGTTATATATATGTTTGAATGTCATAAGTATGTTTTTAATACTTGCTTATCATTGCCTACTTTAACATATTTTTTTTTTGGTTTGTTTCAAAATCAAGATTCACTGAAGATATGATAATTACAAATCTGTCCTAATTAAAAATTTGTTATATAATAGAGAAAAATCTGTACTTAAAGTTTTTTTTTTTTTTGTATTTCCCGTTAAATAAATAAGCATTATAACACAATATATTTGATTATTTTACTGAAACGTTGCACAGTTTACATATAATTATTTTACATAAAAGTATCATTTCATCATATGAACTAAAACAAAAACTGACATATTCTAAAACATACTCAATAAAGAAAATAATATATTAAATAATCTTGATAAGAATATATATATATATATATATATATATATATATATATATATATATACAAATAAAATTTCATAAAACGGTAAAGGAAAGAGGAAAAGAAAAAGAAAAATAAATCACTGTTTCTCAAATGGCTGTCCAATATCGCAAAATACACTGCCGTGTATCGCATGAAGCAACTGATTTATTTATTTTCACTGTCAGCCATAGGATAATCTAAATGAGATTTTTGACAATGAAAGATAATAAATAAATCCTATTATATATACGGTTATATCATATCAGGGAGATTTTCTATAATAAACCCGAAGATTTTGGCAGGGATATCACAAGACAGGAGAAGACAAAGTAGATTATTACTCCTTTTGGGCTGCCATCAATATTATTTTATACATATATATATAGATAGATAGATGTTAGAATATTTTTTTGAAAAATACGTGGAAAGTATTTTAACAAAAAATACACTTTTTAGTAAGTAAACCATTTTAACGTGCGAAAAGTGAAATCACTTATTAAATTACATGTAAAGTGCTAATATTTTTAGTGAGCTAAAAATCTTCAATTTTTTTTAATACCAAGTCAGCCAGCTAACTTATCAATTTTTTCGTGGTATCTTTTAGTTCTTATAATTCTTAAAAAATCTAATTTCTGATATAGTTAAACATATGCTGCAAAATAAATTTTGCAAGGAATAAGTTTTAATACATTTCAATCTATCTGAAACAAAATATAAAAATTTTATTGTTTTTGATGTTGATATGTCCGTTTGTTTTAAAATTACTTTATGTAAAAATACTTGTACAGAAACATTAATTTGCTATCTAATTAATTTTATCTTCTTTAGAGTATGATAAAATGCGACGGATACTTTATTTTTAAACTTTTTAAATCACTAAACCTTTTTAACTTTTGACAAATACACTAAATAGCAGGTAATTACCGGACACTTTCAATGTTAGACATTTTGTCTAATATCTTAATGTATACTTGTCGGATTTATCTGGAACTTCAGGATTATAACGAATATGTTTGTTCTCATACTTATAAACGTCGATTTCAGTTATGGGGCCAACAAAAAAATATATATTATTATTATTTGGGATCGCCCTGTACATTAAAATGCATGAGTTGATCTATTGCTTTAGAATACAAACATGTAGATTCTGTACAATTTTTTTATTGATTTGTGTAAGAATAGCATGTATATTTATGGAGATATAAGATTTTTTTAAGTTCAAAAATTTATTTCATATTTTTACTTTATATATTATTCAGGGTTTTCTACATCTTTAACACCAGAATTATAAAAATTAGCAAAATGTAAGAAGATAGCAATTCGAATATAAGTATATTAAATATTATATGAAAAATGAGCAGTTGTATGAAATCATTTTTATCTGCGAATGCGTGAATGATAACAAACATTTTTTTTTTTCTTTTACATAATTTAATAGTCAACTCTATGGAGCAACTCAAAAAAAGAAAGCCGGTCAAATATTGCGAATATTTAGAATAATATGGGCAATAGAGTGAGCTAATTTTTAGTTGCTCTCTAAAAGCAGATGAATGATAAGTTTTTTTCCAGAAACTGTCAATTTTAATTTAATTTTCTTTCCATTTTTATTTAATGCTTTAGATCTTTTCTTGGATAACCACCAGAACGAGCCATGATAAAAAAGAAGTATCAAAATCGAAGCATTTTTTTCCAAATCTACTCGTTGATATTCACTAAATACTAACTTTTCCTTAAAGTCAATTAATAAAAAAATGACAATTTCTTGAAAACCCTTATCATTCATCTGCTTTTAGAGAGCAACTAAAAACCAGCTCTATCTATCGCCGATATCATTTGCAGGGCCTGATTAATGCACGGGCCTCCGGGGCCTCGGCCCTGGGCCCACCAATTTCAGGGGCCCACAAATTTGTGTGTATTTTCTCACAATTTAAGTTTTTCCACTGTTTGCATTTTATATTTTGGCCCCTGACGTAAAAAAAAAAAAGTTTTACTGTAATAAAAAACCTCCATATTTAATTTTTCTGTAAATGTCCTTTTCAATTTGAGAGTACCTATAATTTTCAAAACTTACCGTATTCAGAAAATCAAATTTGGGGAAAATGCCAAAAACTGCATACTGTGTCTATTCGTTTCAATATAAACGAGGATTTTACAATGTCAGAATTATAGTTTAAAATGATTACTAGACTGTTAGGGAAAACACAATTTTTATGGTTTTTGATAAGGCGAGTTTTGAAAAAGACGTCCTCATTTATTCTGCAACATAAACTGTGGATCATAGATGTTTGTGAATTATACAGATGCTTATTTGAGAAAGTGGACGGTATTTCATTTTCTTGATTATTCTTGTAAGTTAATTTTTTTTTTGTAAACTTGAAACTTTCACCCAAACAACTTTGTCAACTCATCCAATAAACCTACTTTTTTTCTGAAAATGTCGCCGGGAATGGGCAGGTAGGGGGGCCCAACTTTTTAACAGGCCCTGGGCCCAACTTCAGCTTGATCGGGCTCTGATCATTTGTTGCCCCTCTAATTATCCTCCTTATGAAATAGACGTTGATAAATATTAGGTAAAACATATTCTTTATAATCCTGAAGTTCCAGAAAATTCCGACAGGTATATTTTTAAATATTCGGCAAAATGTCTAAAATTTAAAATGAACGGTGATTAATGGCTATATAGTTTATTCACCAATTAATTATCAATTTTAAATGCGTCGCTATTTACGAACTGAAATAACATAATAAACGCAACATTTGACACTTTTAGATTATCTAATGATTCTATTACGTATGTTTAATATATTTATTTGTAATGAGTTGCCTTCTAATGATAATGTATTATGTTTTTAAATTGCGTGACATGGTGAATGAATTGAATTTAGTTAGATATTCGTTCAAACTTCGTGTGTTTCAACATTAATTCATATGAAATGTTTTGTTTTGATTTGTTAGAGTAGAATTAATGGTTTTTGTGGAATATTTTGGAATGCTAATTTTATCACAGTTCCCCTCCGAGCGTCTTGAGGGCTTTCCAGTATTTTCATAAAAATGCTTATAAAAATAACCTTAATTAAAATTTTCCTTCCCTGCTTGTTTCTAAAATACACTTCATGGCCCTTTATTTGATATACATCTTAAAGTGCAATTCTGTTTAAAATATTTTTGTCTATAAGAGATTTTTTTTTTTCAGAGAAACAGGAAAATACGTCCAAACCACTCAGAGGGTTAAGGAAACTGGTAAACCAGATTTACAAAGCAGACTAAAGGAAAACTACGAAAATCCCATTACATGATTTATAAAGCTTTAAACTTTTTCTCTCCACCGACACCTATACGGTGACATACTAAGTTTAACAACAAATCCACTGACATCTATACGGTAAATAAGAAATGAACATACAACGAATAAAATAATTTTAGGGAGTTTCCTACATATTATTTCAAATATGTAAGAATTGCTTGGAGTTGCTCGTAGGTGATTAAACATTTTTTGTGGAGTGCAAATGGTTAATAGTTAAATGTTTAGATTTTTCAGTGTAAATGCATGTTTTTATAAACGCCATTTTTAAAAGTATTTCGTCCTTTAATGATTCAGCCTCTATCTTGGCCTAGTATATCATTCTTCAGAAGCCAACTTCTACACGCTATGTTGCTTTCCCCTTGAAGATGTTTCGCCTATCTGGCGTTATTTAAAGAATCAAGACACTGTTGCACGAGGAATGCCAAGTAGTGCTTTCGCGGACATTTCTGGCGCTAAAAATTACACCCCGTTAAAGACATTGAAATCTATTTTTTTTTTCGTCAACGTGCGAATTGTAATGCTCAATGATGCTTCTGACCAAAGAAAAGCTTTTTTTTCAGATAATCTGCATTTAATGCAGCTCACATGCTGCAGGGCTTTGTCGAAGTTTGAGTGAATATTGGTCGAAATATTTTGATCACTCAGTATACATATATTGAAAATTCTTAATTAACAATAATTTTGTTCTGACCAACTCTTTCATTGATTTATTACGTAAATTTAAGAAGCAATGCTTTAAATACTTCCTAAAATAAAATCCAGATTATGGAAAATAAATATGTCATTGTTTTCATAAAAATGTAGTATTTGTTTTATTTTTTTATAAAAGAAAAAGCTTTGAATCTTTAATTGTATTTTAATCTCTGAAAAAATGTATTATTTAATACTACAGCGTATTTGTGTTAGTCATTGCTTAGGTTGTCCAAATTATATATTTTCTTACTCGATTCCAGTGCGTAAACGAAATTATTATTATTGAAAAGTAAGCAAACTTTAGTAGATTTATTTGCATGAGTTTAATCAGTGGCCAATAGATAATAACTGACTTAAGCTTAAATCAGTTATTATCTATTGGGTTATTATCTATTGCGTCAGTTATTATCTATATCCCCTAGGGGACCGAGAAAGCAAAATTCAACCAAAAAAACGATATTTACTTTTTTATATCAATAATAGTTTAAACTTTTGTGTCACACATGTTTACATATAAAAAAATAAGTGTTGAAATTATCCATTCTTTCTAAGAGTACTTCACAGCTTAATGGTCATTTAAATCTTTAATTGACATTTTCTCAAATCTTGGATTTTTCATGTTTATGTTCCTTTTTTCAATATCTATTAAAATTAAGAACTCAAATTTTTACTTAATACTTATATTATGTTATATTGTATAATTTATCACAGGGATTTAATGATTTGTTGAGAATTATTTATTTTAGGCAGTGAAATCTTACCAAAAATGCTAATTTAATAATGATTTTCAATAAATAATTAATAATTAACTTTGTGTTTCACTTAGAAAGAAAATGGTGTGTTAAAATAGGTAAATCGTGTAATTTTAACTACTCTAAAAATTCTAGACCTCTATCTTTCTCCATTTCTGAGAAAAGGGTACATAAAGCTGGTGAATTTAACATGGCGGAGATAGGGCTTTCCCGGTCCCCATAATCAAATAACATAATGTAAAATTAATGAGCTAATAATTTCAAATTATGGAATCTAAATAATGTTAATTTGCAAATTGTAAGAAAATTGGTTTTTCTAGACCAATGTTGGACATAACGCTTAAATACACCGGTATCGAAAAAATAATTATTTTTTAATCGGATAGTACATAAATATAGATGTATATTTTGTAAGATACATATATAAGTACACTTTTAAACAAATAATAGGAAAATACTCATGGAATACACGAGGGGAGGAAGATATATAAATTTGAGTAATAGCGCACATTTTCTTTCAAATTTTATGTATAACATTTGCGTAAAAGGAAAGTTTCATGTTGAAAATTAGGAAGAAATTATTTAACACATATTGTATACACGTAAAACCTACAATTCAAAAGCAGAAAGTTTTATTACATAAAAAGAAAATAAATGAAAATTTTTATCATTTTTAGAAATATTCATAATATATGTTAGATTTTACCGTAAATAGTAACATTTTAATGCACTTATAACCAAAGCTCCTATAACTAACAGATTTAATAAAATTATATTGATAACAGTTTGTACAATATTTATCTATCGTGATTTTTTTTCTGTTTTTACACTTATTATTATCAAGATATCACCGGTTAATAAGATTATATAATTTTTTCTTTATTTTACAAATTAAAACATTTTTAATAATATGTTTTAGAATTAAACAAATAACGTAAGTTTTTATTAAATGCAAGCATTTATCAGTACAGCTATTTCAAAAATTGTATCAATATTGATGCATTAATTATCATTATTAGCATTTCAGTCTTAGTCATACAGTGTGATACTTTATCATATTATACAAAAGGTAATTAAAATTTGGTATATAGTAAATTTTATGGACATATAAAATACATTACATGTTGCACATTATGTCATCAATATGGTTACACGTAATCACATTGTAAGATAACTCCTCATAAAATATTTTATTTCTGAGAACAAGTGTTACATTCACATTTTAGTTACCTTACTATATTCATTTTTGCAAAAATAACGTGTTTTATTTTATTAGCTATTGTTCAATTTAACGAAAAAAGGCGGAATATGTTAGGAGAAAAATGTTAATTTTTTATGTATTGTTAACATTAATCATATTCTTTATACGTTTATAAATTTCAAAATAAATAAATTTATATAGTATGAAATAAACTAGGATATTAATTTCTTAGAATCTTTAAAAGAATTTCAATTGTGTCGAATTTTGAATTATGTTTTATGAACTTTTTACATCTTTAAAACATAAAAATTATTGCTCTTGTAAAAATCTTTATTCCTTATGTCGAGAAAATTCTTTCACATTTTCCGCGGAAATATAAAAACCACTACGACAACAATTGATATCATTCCATGTACTCCAAGTTCTAGATATGATTTATGTATAGGGGAGACTGGGGAGGTTCGATCATAGGGGAAGCTTGTTCCACCCTTCAGTTTTCATATTTAAAAGAATTTTGCCTATAGGTCGCAACCAAAGCTACTGAAATGCTCAAATGATAGTCTTTGTTTCATGCAGATAATTGAAACAGGTGTGGGAAAATCAATTGTTAAGAGTTTCCAGCTTAAAAACGATATTTTTTAGAAACATATTGTAAGATTTTTCTCAGATATAATATACCATAGAAATTTAATTAAGTAGGTTTTAAGTAATGCAGAAATATTGAGCTTTCCTTCCAGGCATAAATATTGTAGAGTAAATTACGCTCAGCATCAGCATGTGCTATAATTTAAAATGTGGCTAGGTGAGGAGGCTTGATCCAATCAATGTAAGGGAGGGTTAACTAGATCAAAGTTTCCTTAGTTAACTGTTTTTGCAAATCTTTTTATTATACAAAGTACATGATATAAAGGAAAATTTTTAAAATTGAATAAAGAAAGATGTGAAAAATTGCTATAGAAGCAAGAAAAAATTTAATGAAATATAAATTGGAAAGTTGATAAAACTTTTATTTCATTTAAATAGCACCAATAATAGGTAAATATAAAGAATGGAAGTACTAGAAAGGTAGAATGCAGCAGCCTTAAAAAACGATACGTTTTCATGCCTCTGCAAAAGAACATAACATTGATCAAATCAATTTAGGACTATGTAGACAATTTCCACCAAGATGAATACAACGCGTTGAAGCCAAACTATGTGGCAACTAGTGTTTCCAGATCGAGTGTCTCAAAAAGTGGGCATTTTAACGGATCTTTTCTAATGTGCCTTAAATTCCGTCTGCGCAGATTCGTTTAGACGTCACATTTTCATAAATAACTCTTAATAATATTTAAGCCATGTAGCATGAATTTATTCTGCCTTTTTTAAACTGGTTTATTTCCCTTAACAAGTTTTTCAATAAAAAATAAAGCGGGTTAAGCCTCCCATATTTGGGGAGCTTTGACCCGTTATTTTCTCAAGATTAAAATCAATAATTTATCAAGTTTTATTATATTACACTTATGTCGCAATTTTATTTTGATAACTGGTTGTATAACGAACAAAATGATATATGAAACTTGATTTTGAAAAAAAAAAATGGTCCAATTCACCCCCGTCTCTGCTATTGGCATAAGGTAATAATAAAAATTCTTAAACAGTCTGCTGGACAGATAATTACACCTGTTTATTTTCTATTTAATTTACATCCAAAATTGTTAATTGGTCCAAATCATCCAAGCAACCTCATAGTAAATTGGTATATAATTTTATATACCTTAGATAAATTCAAATAACATAAGTGATCGTAATTACATAATTCTAGTAGAAGAGCAACGCGAAGCATTAATAAAATTAAATTATAATTCGCGTCAAAATGTAATTATTAAATTTAAATAATTACGAATAAAATTAAGAGTTTGCGTTGTGAATTATTTAGACGAACTCTTCCACTTATGAATTAAACTAAAATTTAAGCTGTAAAAATAAATTGACACACCTTAAACATTATCAATTAAATAATTACAAAAACTTTTTAAAACTTGATTAAATATTTTATTTACATTGAACACAACTATATACAGAAATACATAATATTAATTCAAAAAAAAGAAAGCAACACTTTTGTTTACTTCTCATTATTTTATGTATATTTAATCTTAAAAAAAAAGACAATATTTTCATTTACTCTTATTATTATATATTTTTCTTTTTGCTAAAAGAATAATTCTCTTTCATTTTTAAATTACCTTAATTATATTTAATTTATTGGTTTTGTTGGATCTCAGATTGCTCTCTACCATAGAATATCAGAAAAGGATATTTATAATTTTTCATATGATTTTAAGTGGTAAAAGAAAAAGTTTAATGTAGTACCTTTTTTTTCATATACGGGATAGTGGCCTTTATTCATCAAATTCAGAGTTGTCGCGTTGCTTAGGATCATGTCCATATGTCATCAGGAATTCGCTTCGTATCAGAGCGGCGATATCGGGATGGCAGGATGCATAGCTACGGACCTCTGTAGAACAATCCACTTTATTTTAACATCAGGAAGACATCCTCAATTAGGCTTGATTAGTCTCACTCCGATATGTCCATCTCGCCTGGACATTACTAGGGCTTTCTGGATTCAGTGCGCGGGCTTTCGGGAGAGCTCCTGCGTCCTCTACATCTTTTTTCAGACTCTCTTTTTCAAACCTTATTCTTCTGGCACACCAACTCCTGCAGTGGGTGGAACTATTTGTCTAGTCCACTCTTATTGGATGTGAGAAGATTTTGCATTATCCTTCGATAGGCCTATTAGCTAACAGTCTGCAAATGGCCCCTTACATATACTTTAATATTATTATCTGCCTTAAAGTTTGGGTGGTCTGAAAAGCCATAAATTTATCCCAACACTTTTATTAAGGCCATAAATTTATTCCAACATTTTTATTATTTTACGATATCTAATTATACACCACTTTCCATTGGCTTGTCATAAAACGACACCATGGCGTCTGGCTATTGTTGTTATCTGAGATCCGAACTCTATTCAACATTATACATTCATTTTACAATACAACAATTTTTAAAAATATATATTTAATATTTAAAATCAACTTAATAATTTTTGTATGAACTTACACTCTTATTTTACTTAAATATATAAACATTATAAGTTTACACTCATAATTATATTTTATAAAAAATATTTATACAAACAGAAATAACAAATTACGCATTTTTACTTTGATTTAACCAACATGGTGCGGGAACATATCATTGTTATATGTTGCCCAGCACAGTCAACAGATTATTTTGTATCTTATTGAAAATTTAATTACTTATTTACACTTTTGCATATTATTAAAAAAAACTTAATAGATAACTACAGAAAAAAATAGTTTTATGCTGGCTAAGCTAAGTAAATTAAATGTAACTTCTGTGGATAAGAGTAGAGCTGGATCACATACAGAATACTTTTATTTAAACAATGTGTTTCAGGAAACGGTAATTTTGAGACATTTATTAAATTGCAATGTGAATTATCCAACATACCGTTCTATGTAGTTTCATATGAATATTCAAATGGAATGTTAATAACTATTTGTATAGCCTTAAATTTGCTCTTGCAAAGCCTTAATGCAGTCAATTTATATGAAATTATTATATGAAATTATTATTAAAAGGAGCTGTAAAATTGAATATCCTTATTTTTAAAATTAAAATTTAGAAAATTTTGGTGTGAAATAAACTTTGCAGAAACTTAATTACTTACTACTTAATTACTAAACTTAATAAAATTAAACTTAATTACTTCCCATAAAAGTGTTTTAAAAGACATTTGCTAAAAAGAAATGAATTTCTCTCATGCATCAGTTACAAATCATCAATTATGACAGTATTGTGATTGAGTTCGTCCGTTGGTTTTCTTTGACACACATTACATTAGGTGACTCAGGGCTTGAAAATTTTTAAGCAATCGATTTTTCTTTTAATATTTATTTGGATTGTTTAATTAATTCTAAACACAATGCAAAAAAACTGCATAAAAATATTTGCATTTTTAACGGAGTTATGAGCATTTATGTAACAATCGTTACAAAGCCGCACCCATTTAATTGCAAATTTAAGTCGTGTTTTCTCAAAACTTAATTTTTGACGACTATCTGAAAGATTTAAAAAAAAAAATTATGTGATGGAATGGCTTAATTTTTTTTTTTTTTTTTTTGCTTGCATATAACATCAATATATATAGAATGAATTAATATATTTTAGATAGTTTAGTATTTTGAGTATTTTTAATGAAAAAAAGTTGTATTTTTTAGTGTTTTTAAAATTTTTAAATTTGAGAGGTTTTTTTTAAGGTTTCCTTTGATGATAGTTATATCCTTAATTCATTCTATAGAGTAAATTTTCCTGATCATTGTAGAGCAAAAATTAGGTTCTTATGTCAATTTAACGTTAAGATATCTTACGGATGGTGATATGACACCTAAAATTTTTTCCGAAAATTGTATTATATAAATTTTGCTATATTTTTTGTTCATTGCATTGAAGTACTTCATTTTATAATTTTATAAGACTACAAACATACCTTAAAAATATCAGAAAGTTTAAATTAGTTGCATTGAATACTTCAGTTTTTATATGAACTCGAAGCGAGAGCTCTGTTTACATGTTTTTCGTTATTGATCAAGCCCTGACCACCCTTACAGATCTATTTCTGACTTACCTCACACACATTTATGCGAAATACTAAATCCTTATATTTGAATAATTGCAAATACATTTCATGACACAAGTTATGTTTTTAATATGTCAAAAGTTGATGTTTAAGGTGAGTGGGGCACGCCGTAATTGAATGAAATAAAAACCGTTGACAGTCGTATTGTAAATTTTTTAATTTAATTTAAAAGTAAATGTTAACAATCTCTCAAGGCAATTCAACTAAAACTTTTGTTAAGAAGCTCAGAAAATCTAAAACAACAACAGCAGCAAACTTTTGCCGAATCAAAGTTTTTGATAGTATATATTTATATTATTATATATTTTTGTTATTATATTATTCATAGTTATGAATTGCAATTGGATATATTGCATGTATAGAGGATTTATGATTTCTTAATTTCGATTGAGGTATTGCGGTCGATTTTGCTTTTTCAAAACTATGAATAAGATTTTTTAAAACTGTATTACAGATTTTGCTGAGAAATTGTATTTGGATAGTAATTACATACCGGTAACTAATGGACCGAATATATTGATTTTGATTTATATTATGTTACATAGTGTGATTTACTGAGGAACTGCATTATACTGCAGTTTTAGAACAAAAACAAATGAAGAAATTTCAAAATGATATACAAAATAAATATTCATGTATAATGAATAAATAATATATAAAGATAATTTTGAAATATATTTTCAAACAATATTGTGATTTTGCAAGGTTTATGACCGCTGTACTTCGGGACACCCATCTCAGAACTTTTCTAGGTCTATATTGATGTTTCAGGTTTCAAAACTGGTTATGTATTCATTTACCCTTAAATTAGATACGCTTATTTATTGGCGCTTCAGAAGAATTTTATGGATGAATGATTAACTTTCAATCCTCTTTCCTGAAACAAGATCTTCTCAGATTTAATTTTACTTGGCAGTATTGCCTATTTTGTGAATCAGAGTACATTACGCTTGACATTGGCATCAAATTATCTTTTCCTATATTCAGTACCATGCGGAAAAGAATTTTGTGTTATTTTCCACGCGCATTCAGTCAATGTACTCTCTTTCCGAATTAAAAAGAACAGTAAGATGTGTCATAAACGCTCAATGACTCTAATTTAAACGATATCCAATCAAAACTGAATTAAGAATATATTATAAAAGATTGATTTTAGACAAAATGTAAACCAGTTTGATTCGTAGCTCAGCCAGGATACAGTTAATTGAAAACCAAGTGATTAAAAGCTTTATTTGTGCTAAATGAGTTATTGATTAAGAATCTGCAATCCAAATGCTATGTTTACGAATTTCCTTTTAGTCCCCCTCAATTTAGCAAAATAAACTGCACATTAAAATTTCAGTAATTACATAACATACAGCTTTAAAATAATAACGGAGATCATGCATATTCAATTTCGACCATTTATATTTCTTTAGTCGAAACATCTTTAAAATATAAAAAGAAACTCCTACGTAAAAAAAAGAAAATATTTCATGTCCTTTTTTCGCAGCGAAATAAGAGATATTTTTTCATTTATTCTAGTCTTTTTTCCCATTTGTTTTTTTTATTCATATCCAGCAGAAATGTTTATTCCACGGGCAGAAGTGATAAAATGCATCTTATTTTGTTTCCTTCTAAATATGTACATATTTTGGCAGCGCAATGGGAAGCGAAAAAGTATATTTTTTTATGAATTTAGATGATCTTATTTCAGCTATATTAAAGATAGAAATATGGTGACAAAAGTGTTCAGTTTTAAATCAGTATTAATATTGTTCAGTTTAAAAATAGTTTTAATAATATTGACCTAATAAATGAATTTAATCAAGATATTTTTTTGTACATTAAAGTGTACTGTTTTAACTCGGTATGCATTTACATAATTATATTGGAATCAACCCCGCCTTCCCGTGTTACAGAATATAGGTGAAATCTATTTTTATAAATTATTATTTACAGCTGTAATATATATATATATATATTTGCCCACAAAAAATCATTTTCATATGAGAAATATTAATAATGTATTCAAATAAAGTTTTGAAATTTGTTAAAAGCAACATTTTTGCATTGGCCTCGTGCCAGGAATTAATAGCCAAAGATATTGGCAAAGCTTGCTACTTACAGGAGCAATTTCAATTCTGATAATTTTAGTGGTTTAAGCACGTAGTTGGATTACATGTTTTAAATTCTCAACCGGTCAAATGTACGAGGATGAGTTGGAAAATAAGTTTCCCCTGGCAACTGCGGACAGAGGTGTGCATGAAAGACATAAAATGTAATGAAACATAAAAGATAAGACGTAACTTTATTTTTCTACTTAAATGCCAAGTGAGTTGACACATTTGTCATACCCTTTATAAGCTCCATAAACACCTCCAGGAAACAAAAACAGGGGTCTGCATACAAAAGAAGCGGTGAATGGTTTGTTTGATTTCAGCATTGTTTACAAAGAAGTAGTCAATCATTGTTTTCGTCTGTAGTGGTCGTGCACGTCCGTTCAGGTCTTGCTGACGCCCCTCACTGAATTGGTGGCACCATCTCCACACCATTTATTTCGACATCACACCTGGCCCATAGACTCCCACTTGGCGGTTATGGATTTCTGCTCCCGATACTCCACGTGCCCAATTCGTAGCGGACAACCGCTCTCACTTCCTCCTTTGACCACGATTTCACAACGCACATTCTCTCCATATCTACCGGGAACAGAATGATACAAAGCCCTGATTTTTTCAAGGAGCGCTTTTTGAAGCTTATGAAAGGGTTTGACAAATGTCTCAACTCACTTGACACTTATGTAGAAAAATAAAGTTACGTCTTATCTTTAATGTTTCATTAATTTTTTTTTGTCTTTCATGCACACCTCTGTCCACAGTTGACAGGGGAAACTTATTTTTCGACTCACCCTCGTCATACTTCTTTTTTTCGCTTCTCTCGTATCTAGGCTCTCTATCATGGTCAGGTTCTGCCTACCTCGAAATTTCATTTGTAGGAAAATTACTTACGAAATTCATAGCGAAATCTATTAAAGGCCTGTTTTTTTTTTTACTTTTCGCTCATTTTTTCTTGTATCGCCGGAGTGTACACTCGACTATCGTATGTGTCTACCGTGGCCGGAAAGGTGTGCATGTTAGGGCAGTAGGTTCCGGGATGCCTAGCTGAAAATACCGTGCCTGTATATGAGAGTGGCAACATACAGTGATGAAATTTTGACTAGACAGATGTATGTTCACACTATGACAAATCTAGGCATTTCCTATTCCAGAATTTGGTGATACTCGCCTGGTTTAATTTGATTATGCGAGTGAAACAATTAACAATCATTGGCTTGGCGATAATGGCAGGCTTGCCAAAGTGCTCGACGGTTCGATTTTGTTCCGAATTGTCTCAACTAATCAAATGTAATACACCATAGGTTAACATACAAGATAGGACACTTACGGCAAAATCTTTATATTATCTGGCTTTATATCATCTTTACTAGCATCACTAGTGACAAGGGGAAAGAACTAAACACCTTCCGAAGTTGACCTATGTTGATGAAATATGTTTACGCTCTATGTTTCGCATATCTAATCTTTCCTAAACGAGACAAATGTAGACACTATTGTAGTTACTTGATTTATTTAGCTTATTTTTTATCGTCCTTGTATCATTCACCACTAACTTACAAAATAATAATAATATAAAAGAAAACCCTCAAAAGTTTCTGTTGAAAACGTAAACATGTAACTTTATGTGACTGAATTTTTAAAAAAATCACACGTACGTATTGTGTTAATTTATTTACATCAAATAACGTTTTATCAAGTTTAATTTCAGTCTCTCTCTATTTCATTTTTAACATTTAGATTCATATAATTCTAAAAATTTGTAAAGAGAAATTTTCCCCCTTCTTGTAATTTTATTATTGTTTCTTATATGTTAATATTGTAAATATTATTGAAATGATTGTTCGTTAATTAAATTAAAAATAATCTTTTTGTATTTTCTCTGTGATAAACTGTAAATTTTAAAAGATTATTGTAACGACTGTTTTAATACATAAAACTTCATAAATTAATAAAACACTGGCTATAAAATATTTCCTGCCAAATGGGAATATTTATGAAATTTTCTAGGACTTGACGAGTGCAGTATTTCGTATTGTTTTATATTATATCATTCCTTTAAATTGGTTTAAAACCAATTATACCGTTTTTACGTGATATATAAAATTCAAGGCAATTCTCTTGCTTGTTTTTTATTGCACTTATACCTTCGTTCATCTTTCATCCGCGCAAAAAGAAAAAAATCGTTTAAGATTCTGTTGAAAACGTAAACATGCAACATAAAAAAAAAGCAAGATTACAAAAAAGTAGACGATCAATAACAAAAATATTCAAAGGATGAGAAGTTACTTCCGCATTGTTACTAATGACGCTGAGATCGTAATCGAATTACCATTATGCTCTATGGAAGTGTCCTATCTTGCATGTTAATGTATTTTATGCACAAGTGTGTGTATCGTGTAGCTTCTGTTTCTCAAGTAAATCTATAGCGTATACTCTCTTCCGTAAACTGCCTGCCCAAAGAGTATATCCTCTGGACTTTTTCAAGTACAATACTGGTTATTCCCCGTATATCATCTCTTATATCTGTGCTCTCTAGGTGAAACCATAGTGGACGGTATAGTGCCGGTAATGGTCGGAAGTTTAATTTAGATCTCTCAACAGTCTTAAGACTTCTTTTAATATCCCTTTTAAATACAGTTGGCACCATTTGTTTTTCAGTCGTGTGTGAGCTGGTACAGCAATGCGATTTTTCAAAACTGTTGTTATGTATGTGTTATATCCAATGAGACTATGGTACCTCGATATGTAAATGGCGACATATGAAGTATAAAATTTGATTGGTTGAAAAGATTTTGGCAAAGGAAAATCGCCAAGAATCTTGCCAATTATAGAACACAGTAGTGTAAGCACAGACAGGGCATGCGCCCTTTACATGCATATTTCGCCACTCTCATATAAAGGTGTCCTACAGTTGACATAATTTATTGTTGAATTCATTGGGTAACGTAGTGGAAAACTCGACAACTAAGTAAAAATATTTTGTATATTTTTATTAAGGATTTTTTATTTTCAGATTGGAAGTTTTAGTCCAGACTACAGCAACCTGCATTACTGCACTGTTGAAACATTTTGAATTATGCATTGTTAAAATGCATCACAAATTCTGATGCGATACTTTATAAATCAAAGCCTGTTGATGGTACTCTCTGTTAGTTTTGAAATGCGTTCATTTGAATACGGCAGTTATTATAAAAAATTGACATATTAAACAAAAACTAATTTGCAGTACAGATTAAAATAACAAAATTTATTCCCTACAAAGTTTAAGCCCGAGAAGGCGCAAATATTGAATTCAATTTGTTCTACATTTAATGTTGCATTTTTGTAACAAATAAGTTAAAGCAATTGACTGAAATATATTTTTATATTTGCCTACCCGGGTATAAAAAATGTAGAAAATATCTTTTTTTTTTTTTTTTTTTCTGCATATTAGGTTTTTGTTTTATGTTTAATTTAGACCGGTCGTAAAACATTTAGGTTAAACCATACGGTAATTTAATTAAACCTTATTAGATAAAAAATAATAATTATATCTTCAAAAATATTAATAACTTTAACAACCACAATAAATCCAAAAGCATTGTAGCTCTTAATTTTTTTATTATTAAAGGAGATGCTTCAATAAAAAAATGACAACAGTAACACTTATTTTTGATTATTTAAAAATTACAATGACAAGTTGTTTTCAATTTAATTCTCTATTAATATGGAATATAAAACAGTTCAAAAATTTTTATTTACTACTGATATTTTGGTAATTTTTTATAATTAATTTCTAATGTGTCATTTTCATTATATTTTAATAATTCTGATTAGTTCCATTAATCTAGTTGTTTAGTGTTATAAAAATGCCTCCTTGAATTATCGTATTACGAGTGTGGATTTTGTTGATCGTAAAAAATAAAATGTTTGAAGGCTTAAGAAATATACAAAATTTCCCCTTTATTTTGAAATATGTTGATACAAGTTGATTTTTTTAACTTCGTTATTCTTCCTATTGCTACCCTTCAAATTGAAATATTTTATATACAAAGCTGCGTACTGAGAGATTCGTCATTCAGAAATTAGAGTCCTACATATTTTCTATGATTTATTTAAGAACAAATAATAAATACTAGTTGTGACTACGTTGTCAAGTGTACCGAGAATACATGATTCCTAAGCGTAAAATGGTAATAAAATTATACTTTATGTAAGGTTTGAATTTAAAATAAATATTTATTTCATCTTATGTATAAAAAATATTTTATATCAGGCTTTTAGTATAATTATATTTAGGTTAGTCATGGAAACTTAAAATTTTAATTCTATTAGTGTTACTGTGGATTAGTTATGTTAATATGATTTCCCGAAATTTCTGTCTTCGAGTTAAGTGAAAACGTATTATAGAATTAAATTTGCAAGGTCTTCTGTAGTAGACTAAATGCTTACAATTCTTAAGAAATGTTAATCTTAACGCTATTAAACTAGTCTTTAAACGTAGCAATTTAGAACTAACGTAAGAATTATACATAAATTATTCCCCATTTTACCATATGAATAGAGTTTTGCATACAATTTTTAATTAAAATAAATTGTTTCTGATCAATACCAATATGAGAGAGAACATTAAACTACCTTTTTAAAAAGATTATTTTTTTTTTTTTTCAAAATGAATATTTTATGTATGACTGCATTTAGATAGTTTTAGTTATAAAAATTATTAAGCTATGAATATGATTTAGTAATAATTAATTGCATTTTTTTTTCAAATTCGTGGAGTTAATTTCATTGTAAACATTTTTCCTAATGCAAAGTTTTGTTTAAGTTAATTGCTCTCTAGCTGTTAAATACGTATAACTGTGATGGAAATTATTAGAGGGATAGATACAGGCACATAATTCTAAAAGAAAAAAAAATATCAATGCGGTATTTTAGATATCAGTTAGTTACTGAATTTTAAATTATTAGGAAATGAGAAAAAAATAGATTCTAAGTACATTTATTCTGGACATCAAAAAGTTTTAGTTCCCTTCGATTCTTCAAATTCTAAAGTTTCCTAATTACGTTCACTTTCCCAAACCGTAAAGCCTTCCATTATACATTTTAGTTTTCTCGTTAAACAATGTTAAATATAATCTAAATTCTTATAGCACATTTGAATATGTAATCAACGTTATGTTCAGTTACATCATCTTTACAAAAGAATAAATCTACGAACATTCCATATATACTCTGAAATACCTTATTTTTTAAATATTCAAATAATTATTATTAAGTTTATTTTATTATTTCTCCGAGATTCTTTACATGAGGTTGTATAAAATATTTCATTTAAAAACATTTCACATGGCTAAAAGTATAAAACACTTTGTGAAGATTAAGGTCTTCATATTTAATATGTTTCTCTTCCCGGTATAAATGGATAACGTTGAAAATATTTTGATTTAAATGCAGATATAATACATACTATGATGATTATTTCTAGCATTTTTTTAATTAAAAAAAACTACCTGCTTAAGGATCGAATGTTCAGACCACTATTTTTGTTTGTTTAATTAATGAGACATGAAATGCATTGTCCGTTCGTAATAAGTGCAAAGATTACTCTTTTTTCCATTTCTAATTAAGTCAGTAGTTTTTGTGATTTTAGAAGAAACGCTAAAGCGTTCGTGAAATCCTTTATTAATCTGTTTTTCCATGTTTTATAACATTGTTATATTCCAAAAATAATTTCAAGTTCGATATCGTATACTCATAAATTATTAAATCACAGTCAGTTGAATAAATTTGAACATTATGTGAAGCATTCTTATACACATTAATAACGCGTAAACTTTTTATCTTATTTTTATGAGTTGATTTTCTGATTCTGATGTGCGAATAGTTTGCTTAGTACGAAAACCATTATTTTAATCGGTTGACTTTTTTATTTAAGGCGGATGTATTTGTTTACGAAACTTTTGGAGAAAAATCTTCTTTTTGTATAAGTAAATTTCGCGTTTCTGCCCTGAATATAATTATTACCATCCCCGAAATCGCTAGATTACTTTATATTTGATTTTACTGTAAAATGGATGCTTATGCAAACAAATATTTCACGCCATTTCCATCCATTAATTATGCTCCCATTACGTTATACTATCTCACTCTTATCTTGTCTATGCGATCTAAATTTACTTTGATATAAAATGCATACTGAAAGTTTTCAGCATTATCACTTACTTTAAAATTTATAGAATTTCAATTATGTTAATGTGTATACATTATGTTATGTAAGTAAAAGTATCTAGATTTGGAATTTCTCAATTTTAAATGAAAATATAGTTGAGACCGGGGCAAGTAGGCGCAGCTTTTAGTTATTGATTTTTATTAATTTTATGTTAAAGTTTTTTAACAGAATTTAACTGCACTTTTAAAGCACGGACATTTGGCTATAGCCTCCTGAGACCCCGCATCCATTAAAATGGATGTTTTGTTTTAACCTAGAAATCACATGAAATATTTCTTTGGAAGAAAGTCCTGATGCTCCAATACAATATACACTTCAAATATTACTTTCAAGTTTTCGGAATCTGACAATGGCTTCTCATTTGCTTGTAATATGGCAAAGTTTTTGAGTCAACGTGATATTCGACCAGGTGTTAGTAAGTTCCAATTTTTCTCTACTCATGTTATTTTTTAAGCACATTTTAGGGTGCATATGTTAATTTTTATGTTTTTTTTAGTACCCAGCTAGTTTTTAACTTCAATGTGGCTATACTTATTGCTTTAAAGCTCAATTTAAAAACATCCATTAAAATGGATGCTGGGACTTACTTGAGTAATGTTATATATAGTCAGTTTTAATATTAGTTTTTGTTTTAATCAAGGGCAAGATTTCCATGTTTTTTATGTTTATTTAAACTATCTGTAATGTTTTAATTACTTTTAATGTAAAATACATATTTATGTAATATTTTTATAAAATATTACACATTTTTGTGTTTTATTTTAACCAAAACATTAACAACCTTAGAAATAATAGCAAATGGGAATGACTCCGGTCTTGATTTTAGTGATAGAAGTGATGAATATTTTAATATTAATAAAATTTATGAAGATTCTTCTGAAACTGAAAATAAGGCTACTAAAGAATCAACCAATAATATTGCTGATGGCTCAATTAATTAAACTAATAGAAGTGAAATAACGAAATATCAAAAGCCCAATATATGATTTGAAATAGATCTTTGCAGTAATAGTCCAGGCAATAGAGACCGTATAGGGCTCTGCCTAGCAAAATTCATGGTAGTTCTGGAAAATGGCTTACTATATGTTTTTTTGGTCGCTGAATCCGAATTTGTAACTTCCCACCAAAATTTCTCCCGGCAACCCCCCCCCCCCCCCCCAAAAAAAAGGGATTTTATTAAAAAAATCAATTTTTTTTTATTGTTTTAGGGGGAAAAGTATCTAGAAATTCAGAAAGTAGACAAAATTCTCAAAAATTTAGACATATGACATTATGACTTAGGATGAAGTGGAAGGGGGGATCTGCCTCGGAACTTAATTTTTCCAGAACTACCATTAATTTTGCTAGGTAAAATTCCCTATTGCCTGGACTATAAGTTCAAGTTATAATTTATGTACATATAATTTTTTTAATGTAACTTACGACAATTATTTCGGCTAAATTTTTCTTTTGTTAGAAATTCATAAATATAAAGAAAAAATTAAATTAATACAACAAAGAATATTTTTCGCAAGCATCATGAAATATGATTATACTTATGTTTCCTTCTAGGTTCTCTCAAGTATTTCATATACTCCTGATATTTCACAACCGCTAGAACAAGAAGCAAAAGTGCACATAATATTTAAAGCACATCATTATTTTAGACATTACATTGATAATAACATGTTTTAAAAAGAAAACTAAACTTAGATGTCCAAGTTGCAATAGGTTTTTGTGCATTACCAGTAAAAGAAATTGTTTCAAAGATTTATATTTGGCTTAAATATGTGTAAAATAATTCAGTGTCGTTCATTAAATTAATAAATATATATATGTTTCAGGTTATTGTTAACCCCTTGGGGACGAGCGACACGTATACGTGCCGCATGCAACGCTCAGAATCCTTGTTTTTCCTCACCAGTAAAATTTTGCTGTAAAATTTGCCTTATTTAATCAGCGCATTTTCTCGATTCAAGAAGACACAAATTTCTGTTTTTAAAAAACGGTGACAAAAGATTAAAAAATTCGTAAAAGGCTCCCGTCCCGAAGGGGTAAATTTGGTGCTTTTAGTATCGCTTTACATGTGAAAAGTTGAAACGAACTGTGTTTACATTTCCTCATATTTAAGACCTGAACATTAAAATGTTTATGGTCCTTACAAAATTTTAAAAAAAAATTTAAAAATATTTAAAAATATTTTTGTATCTTGAAAAATGTTGGAAAATCTGGTTCCAAAAATTTCCAACAAGTCTTGCGACATTTCGATGTGATAATTTGTGAATATTTTATGACTTTTTTTAAAGTGAATAAACTGAGAGAGACCCGATATATAACTGCATATGATTTCCAGAAAAATAACCTTTAATATTCGCTAAATTTATGGGAGATTAAAATGTGAGGAATCTTACTTATTAAAAGACATAAAGGTCCTCATCAGGGATATCGCTTGAAAAGAATTAGAATTCAATTTATTTTCCGTAGTCCTTTATATGACTTTATTTATACTGTGGTGGCCATAACTGTATGCACTGTTAGGTAGCTTTCAATATAGAAAGTAAAAAAGTAAAAAGCTACCTATTGCAGCCGTCCGAAGAAAACACTTCGGGAAATTTTGCTATATTTTCGCCGATCATGATCACAGATACCAAAACCACCCTCCGTTGAAATGCTGACTATTATATATATATATATATATCTGAAATTTGTCATGCTGTAACTCTTGAATTTTTTAACCGATTTGGATGAAACTTTTCATATGCATCGTGCATACTAATGTCTCAATCGAGTTTGTTAGCCAGCTTCATCCGCCATCTTCTTTCAAAATGGCGGCCATTTGAATTTTATGAATACTTTTGGAAATCTTTTGATTTCCTAACTTTCTCTTTAAAATGACCTATGTTGTTAACTTACACTGTGTGACTCTTTAAAATATGTTTTAGTGTTTCTCTAACACTCTGTTTAAAATGATACATAAGAGTTTATATTTTGTGAAACGTAACATTTTCTATAAGTATACAATCTTAGAAAACATATTTTTTTTTTCAAAAATTCAAATTGCCGCCATTTTGAAACAAGATGGCGGATGAAGTTGGCCAACGAACTCGGTCGAGATATTAGTATGTACTATGCATATGAAAAAAAAATCATCCAAATCGGTTCAAAAATTCGAGAATTTCAGCATGATAAAATTGAGATATATATATATATAAGTAAACATTTCAACGGAGGTCGGTTTTTGGATCTGGGGATCAAAATAGGCTAAAATATAGCAAAATTTCCCAAAATGTTTTCCGTCGGGCGGCTGCAATAGGTAGCGTTTTACTTTTTGTAATGAAAGCTACCTAAAAGTGTCTATAATTTTGGCCACCAATGTCTGTTATAACTATCGTTCATTAAACCAGACATAAACTAACATCTGAATTCATATCTATTAAAGTTACATATATTAAGACAGACTCGAGCACAAATAATACAATAACCCAACAGGGGAGAAGAATTAGCCAGGGCCAGGTCTCGAACTTTGGTTTACAGCATACCGTGATGTTGCTCTAACCAATGAGCTAACCTGGCCGATATACTAGGTCGGCAATTTCTCACTAATACACGATGTTGCGGAACGTCATCTGCCGGAAATCGCACAGAAGCAATGACGGAAAATACGATGAATAAATTAATATTCAATCGATCCACAATATATATTAAAGCACATATAAATTAACGTGTGAATTAATATTTATTTAAGGTACATATATTAACACAGACTTGAACACAATTAATGCATTTTACCCAACAGGAATAAAAATATATTTTTTTTTATTGTTCTAAAATATACTGCACTTGTAAAAATGCATAACAAAATAAAAAGACTCAATTTCAGAATTTCACTTTAACAAGCATTAATGTTTACAAATTATTTCTTAAAAGACAGAATATAATTTTATAATTCATGCAATTTATGTACTATAACAGTATAATGAGCTATAACTGTATTCTAAAATTTAGCTAAAACGTGTTAATACACATACCACAACTACACACATACCATAACTTAAACGCATACCATAACGTAAATGCATACCATAACTTAAAACTCACATCCAGCATTATCCATAAAACGAATCAGTTTGTATGTAGAATGAAATGAAGTATAAAAATATGGAAATATGAAATGTAAACGATTTATAAATGCTACGCTCTCCATATTTTATAAAATGTATGTTGAAATGCTCTTCAGTAATGAATAATAATTTCATTATGTTTAAAATAGTGTAACATACTAAATACATTGCAAACAACTTTTCTCCATATAATATAATGCAGTTTAATAAATGCTTGTGACATATAAACTAAGTTTGAATAGAGCGTTCTGCACTTTCGAGACATATTGCCCTATACTGAAACGCAGTAACACACATCAACAGTGAAACTTTGAAACTGTGTAACTGTGTAACTATGTAACACATATTAACTATGCGAAAATCAGCACTTAAACAAACAGACGAAACAAAACCATAAACACTTTTCATTTATGTACTAAATTGTTAAGAAATTTTTAATACAATATTGTAATATGCCCGTTTTTGTATTCGCCCCACATGGATTTCAGATACGTTTTTAGGTACGTTCTTAATTATATAAATACGTAACACCTATAGTTGTCGTCTGGTGCGTCTGTTCTCATATAACAGCACAAAAACTACCGAACCGAATTGTTCGAACTTTATCTATATAATCGTTGCAGAATTATGTCCGGTCATTTCAACTTTTATGAAAATGGTATCAAATCTTAAAAAGAAATTAATAAATGTGTTCTTCCTTCTATTACATCCTATCATACGTAATTAATTCAATGATATCCATGAAAGGTAATTACTCTAGGCTGTCATGGTTATTATGTCCTATTTAAGATAGAGTCATTTTATTCTGAATATTTATAAAACTACTTATAGTACAAACATATCTCATTTTACATGTTTGACGAACAATTTCCGACTTGTTTTACTTATTTTTTACCGATATCTTAACTAAAATAGTAAATCGCTGTGACAAGAAAAGTCAAAAACTTTCTCACTCACTTCTTTCTCTGTAAAAAGGAACAAGATTTTTGAATTCCACAAGACACGAACTTTCGTGGCGCTTGGTTTTTCTTTTTTTACAACGTGATAGAAAACTTTAAAGTTGAAAGGGAGATAAAATTCTATTGCGTCATAAAATTGATTGAACCACACAGAAAAATTTCTTGTCGTGATCGTTTTCTAGTTCAAGTTTTGAATTTTAAATAAGATTTTGTTGGCTTTGTATTACTTTTAAATTCAATTTCTATCTCAATGCCGAAATCGTAATGGGTATTTTTTTTTTACTTTTTGGTTTTACTTATATATATATCTATATATACGAATATAAATGTGTGCATATATATATATGTGCGTTAAAAAGCGATTTTCAATGGCGAGTATAAATGCACACACACACACACACACACACACACACATATATATATATATATATATATATATATAAATGCGATTTTCAATGGCGTGTATTATTGAGATTTAATAAGACATCTAATTTTTACATAAATAAATGGGAAAATAAATTTAAACCTAATTAAAATTATTAGCAGTAGAAAAAATAAAACTCTACACATTCGTGGCATCTGAAACATATCTTTTGTTTCCAAACATAAAAAATTTTCGACAAAATGTCATTTAAAACAATACAGAACACTATAAATTTATATATAACTAGCAGACCCGCCCGGGGTTGCCCGGAGTCCGTAAATAATAACCTTAAACAAAACTCAAGTTTGCATGATTTTATATCTTTTGAAATTCTTTTAAATGAACATAAATTCGGAGGCACCCATTGCCTTCCGCAGCGTCTAGTGTGTTCCCAACAAAATTTTTTCCGAACGAACCTGTAACCTGGGTCCACTCTGCCTAAGGCATCATGTACCGGAAGTGCACCACACGTGCCGGAGACGATCCAAAACCAAGTTGAGTGAGCAAAACCTCGTAGTAATCAAGGCCATAGAATCCAAAAAAAGAATGCATCATTAATGTTAGAAAATGTCGGTAACTGAAGCCTAGGATAAAATATCATAATACAGAAAGTAGCTGTAGTTTTAATCTATGTTGAATTAACCAAATCCCGTTGAAATTAGATCTTAGAATCGGAGAAAACAATGCGCCTCCAAGCGATGAGAGATAACCTCTACCCTTGTAAATTTAACGAATTACTTTTAACATTAACACGATATTTAATAAACTGATGAAATCCATTATTTAAAGTTACCTTTAAATTAACACGATTTTTAATTTACAGCTGTAGTGAGTAAACGTAATTTGATGCTGAAAAAGGAGATTAATGTTCGAAAAAAATGGTAGCTGAGGTATAATGAAAGGCCGGGCCCTGGGGGCCAGAGTCTTAACTGGAATGTGGTTGAGTATACGAAAAAAAAATTAGTAGTTTTAAATTAGTTCGAGGACGCTGAAACTATGTTAAAGAAAAATTTAATAAAATTGGATAGTTTTTAAAGAAGCTGCAACAAAGGGCCCAAGAAGGATATTAATATTCAAAATTGGTGGTTGCTAAAGTCTGAAAAATATTTTTGTCATTCATGTAGTAGCAGGAGGACTTCAGAAGTTGTAAAAAAAAAAAAAAAAAAAAAAAAAAAAAAACTAGAGAATCGCACCGTTTTAAAGGGACTTATAACAAAGGGCCCAAATAGGACCGACCTATAGTAAAGAGCAGGGCCCTAACATGAAAACTTGTTAAAAGGTCTAAGTTCTAGCACTTTAGATCTTCAATAAGTCAAAATTAAGCATAGGGTATAAATTAATCATTAGAATAATTTTTTTTTAAATATGCGCAAAAAGTGGGGGGAATGCTTCAAAAAAAGCCTTTGGTCCCCAATAAAAATATGAGAGTGTTTGTCCTGGATGAAAAGTCCAAGACTCAACTTTAAAATTATGCGCTGATGGGGTGAGAAAATAAGGGAGTGAAAAATGCATGGTGCACAAAAGTTCAAGGAACTAGGACCTGGCCCTACGGGATTATATGGGGTCACAGGGTCTTAATTGGAATGTAGAAATGTGGAAATAACTAAGTAGAAAAGGGGTTCTAAAAATGAGCCCTGAGTCGGGCCCCAATGGGCCAGGGACATAACTGGCATGTAGTTGGGCATAAAGATATTTTTAGTAGCTTTTAAAGTAATCGGATGACGCTACAACTATGTTAAAGAAAATTGAAAGCAATTCGGATAATTTTTAAAGAAGCTGTACTAAGGGCCCCAAGAAGGCGATTAATATTCAAAATTGGTGGTAGCTGAAGCCTGAGAATTTTTTTCGTCGCTCATATAGTAGCTGGAGGACACAAGAAGTTGTTAGAAAAAAAAAAAAAGATCCTGAATCGGACTATTTTTAAGGGAACTATAATTGGGTGCTCAAAAGGGGCAATTGATAAGTAAATACATGGTCCTAATATGAAAACATGTTAAAATGTCTTTGTACTTAGCGCTTTAGATCATCAATTAGTCAAAATTAAGCATAGGGAATAATATGAATTATTTGTTAAAATAATATTTTAATGAAATGCACGAAAAAGGGGGTAAATGTTTTAAAAAGAGTCCTGGGGCCACAATAAAAATATGTAGGTATTAGTCTGGGAAGAAGAGTCTAAGACTCAACTTTAAAATTATGTACTGAGAAGATGAGAAAAATAGGGGGTGAAATATAATTGGCGCATAAAAAGTCCAAGGGCCCCTGGACCGGCCTTATGCACTCCAGAGGTTTCAGGGTCTTATCTGGAATGTAGAAACGTTAGAATAACTAAATTGAAAAGGGATACTAAAAATGAAGATCGGATTAAAAGGAAACAATTTATTAACAATTTATTTGCACACAAACTTCAAGTTACCCTGTATCGGGCCCAAAGGGGCCAAGATCCTAACTGAAAAGTATAAAAGCGATAATCACTAAATGGAGATACGTCCCCTAAAACGAAGAATATTGGATCAAAAGGGGCAAGTTATTAACAATTTAGTCATAAAACTTAAAGGGGCCCATGGGCTCCGGCCCTTAAAAATTAGAAACCCGAGTCTCAGGTGCATAATGACTTTTCTTGGCCTATTCACATCTACGTTTTCAGACTTCTGTGTGCAGTAGTTTACGCTAGCCATCGCACACAGACACACCGACACACAGAGCGATTTGTTCTTTTATTAGTATAGATATTCGTTATGTACATTGGTTTTAAAGCATATATGTATAAAAAAGTTATAATATAAACATGTTATAGTGTTAACTATAACATGTTTTACAAACGGAAGTATGGACGGAAGTTCTGTTATTACTTATATAATTACAGTTCCAATACAAACAATTTAACAAATTTAAAGTAACAATTACTAAAATGCCGCACATTACTTATCATATTTCTTTATAGATAGGAGTAACTTATATGAGCTATCAATAAATTTATTTTCCATCCAGAAATAAATATATTGTTTAACACTTAAATTTACCTTAATTTAAAAGAAACATGTTGTATTTAACATACTTTTGGATATTCAAATTATTTTACCTATATTATTTTACATTTTCGGTCTAAAGTGTGAGAAAAGAAATCAAATAATTTTGGCCACTTATATTTACTTTTCAACGAAGAATGTGCGTTCAGAATGAAAGATGCATGGTTGATTGGGCAGAGTAGATAGAAAAAAAAAACTCAGGCAATCTACTGAAGTCAATTTGCTGTAATCATGGTAATGTCCCCTTCAAATTCGTTATATTCTTGGTACACATAGAGTGAACCAGGTAGTAGTTGGTCAAATAAGGTTGGTGATACGGTGTAGAAGTAGCTTTAGAAGTAAACTATCATGATTGCGGCAACCCTTAATGAATGTCATATAATAGCCAAAGAAAAAATTTGCTGAAATTAAATAGCAACAAAATTATAAGTAAATAGTTTCTTTAATTGACAACTTCCCAGTAGTTGATCAATCGAAAGAATCAGTCGAAAATTCAAAAATTAATCTTTAAAATATCCTACTTAAAGTTTGATAAACAATAATTCACATAAAACTATTATTTGACTTAAGGAAAATGGACTTACTTAAGTCAACTTAGGGAGAACTTACTGTAATTGTCTCCAAGTTGTCAAAAAGTAATTTTTTACATTTTCTAATTTAAAACAAGTTGGAAATTGCTCGTCAAACGTGGCAAATGAGGTGCGTTCGTACTATAACTAGTTTTATAATTATTTTTTGCACCCCCATATTGTACTGAATGTATAATTTTTTGCACTTCATAAAGCGCATAGTCTGATACATCATTAAAATGCACTTCCAATATTTTTTTCCCATTTCCCGTAATGTAACGGAACACTTTTGACTGTCCCTGTAATTAAACTATACATCCGATTTTCCTAAAATTTGAAATAGCTCAACAAAATTTTGCAACAATTATATCTTTAAAATTTCAGACCATTCGGAAAGCTGTAATATCATTAAAATGCACTTGCAATAATTTTTCCCATTGGCCGTAATATAAAGAAAAACTTTTGACTGTCCCTGTAATTAAACTATGCATCCGATTTTCCTAAAATTTGAAAGGGCTCGACAAAATTTTGCAACAGTTATATCTTTAAAATTTCAGATCATTCGGAAGGCTCTAATATCATTAAAATCCACTTACAATAATTTTTCCCATTGGCCGTAATGTAAAGAAAAACTTTTGACTGTCCCTGTAATTAAACTATACATCCGATTTTTCTAAAATTTGAAAGGGCTCGACAAAATTTTGCAACAGTTATATCTTTAAAATTTCAGATCATTCGGAAGGCTCTCATATCATTAAAATGGACTTGCAATAATTTTTCCCATTGGCCGTAATGTAAAGAAAAACTTTTGACTGTCCCTGTAATTAAACTATACATCCGATTTTCCTAAAATTTGAAAGGGCTCGACAAAATTTTGCAACAGTCATATCTTTAAAATTTCAGATCATTCGGAAGGCTCAAATATCATTAAAATGCACTTGCAATAATTTTTCCCATTGGCCGTAATGTAAAGAAAAACTTTTGACTGTCCCTGTAATTAAACTATACATCCGATTTTCATAAAATTTGAAATGGCTCGACAAAATTTTGCAACAATCATATATTTGAAATTTCAGACCATTCGGTTGGGTAGTTTTTGCTCTGTTACATGCGGACAGACGGACGGACAGACGACGGACAGACGGACAGACGGACGGACAGACGGACGGACTGAACGACGACTATAGGTGCTACGTATTTATATAATTACGAACGCACCTAAAAAATCATAAAATAGCTTCTTTTACTGCAGGCAGCTGAACCAAATGTGACAACAGGTGTTTCAATATTCAAACAAAAATATTTTTCCAGTGCCACGTGTAAAACTCATTTCCCCCTGAAATGGCAAAAAAAAAAAAAAAAAAAAAAAAAGAGCAACTACTGGCGGGGTCACCCTATATGGTATGCTTACTATTGGGCTTCCTCAACTGGCTGAATTTTTGTTTAAGGATCCCGAATTCTCATAAGCAAGTTTAAATAGTTATTAATGTTTTATAACATGATAGATAAAGATATTACACAAAGAAAATAAAGGGAAATTGCTTTTAAAAATTTTCCGGAGTGAATTCCAACACTAGTGAGAAGTCGGTCGCGTCGAATGACGTCACAGGCATATCCATTGACCTTGAAAATTTCGATGGCAACGCTCAGGCCCGCTAATAACTAGGATTGCACAAATTTAATAACCCATTAAACTAAAATTGATTTGAATCGATTCCAAAATGTTCACTAACTCTGAAAACGTAAATCAATTATTTAAAAGAAAATTATGTATTTCCTACTGTTTACTCAAAATCTTTCTTAATCCATATTCGTGATACCGCACTTGGTCAAATATAAATATTTGGACCATCACTGGACATATTTAACCCTCCGTCTACCAGACGGGTCCATTGGACCCGACAGGTACATACAAAATATTCATTCAAACCAGAAATTTCTTTAAAATAAACTAAGTATATAAACCAGACAAAAATAAAGTAAATAAATAAGTTAAATAGTTTTAAATAAAAATTCTGGTGTAGAACGTTTTATTAAAACTTGAATAAAATTCCCGGTAGATCTAGGGTTAAAGACATTCAATCTACTTTTTCAAGATTTAAGAAATCTATCTTTGGATATTGTAAATGCCTTACTTTTCAAGCAGTATTCATGTCAACAACTACATTTTTGAGCATGTTTAGCAATTACATACCAATGTAAATTGATTTTGTTCGATTTTTATATTTTATCGAAATTTGATCTAATTAATCTGTAAGAGTATCAATGTATGAGTACGGGAATATTTTGTCGAATTTTATATTTAGCAGTGTGTCATACGACACCTCTAGAAAATTCCTATAGTATTGATGAAAACTATAGAATAGGTCGTTCCTTTATAAAGAGATGGGTAATGTTGCTAAATCATTGTACACAGGTACATGAAATCTTTCGCTCAGGGCCAATAAAATCTTGTGCTAGGCGCTTTCTGCAAAATTTACTTAATGTGCTTTAATTATTATTTATTATGTTTATGTAAATTAGAAAAAAATTGAGTTGTTTTCTTATGCATGTAACATGTATATATTAAAGATTTTAAATTTTTTGTAAATATTAGGATTTTAAAATCGACAATTGAAACAAATATAAAGCGCATTTCAACGTACATGTACTACAGTTATTATTCAGAAAATTACTCTGTTTCATTTGAGATGAAATAAGTAATATTTGTAGTACCTTAAAGTCAGTTTTGTAAACATGGCACAATTTCGTATGAAATCTGAAAATTTTAATTTAATTAAAAAAGCTGTGACGTTTCTTACTGTCGGATTTATAACACACAAGCATCACAAATATCTATCCATGACCATATTCGCGTGACAATTAATTATGAAATCGCTCACAATATCAGAATGCTATTGTATTCGTAACTTGAATAGTAGATATTTAAAAGACCATCGGATCCCCAAAATATTTTAATTATGTTATTTTCATAATTGCTGTTTGTAAAAATAACTAATGTATATATTTTGATGCATTATGTAGATTCTATGTTCAGGTTTAAAATAAGTTTCACTTGGAGGGTGGAAATACATTTTCCATTTAATTCCCTTTTATAAAAAAAAAAAGTTTTATTTTTATAATGAAAACAAAATTGATAACGATTTCGCTGAGAAACCTTTATTTTATTAACCGCTTAACGGTCGCATTAAATTACGGTTGAAATATTCAAATTACTTGTTGGCAGCACTTTTTTCAAAAAGAAATATTCACCTTATTTAATGACAGGTAACATGATACCATAATAAAGCCAATTACACTATTTTATCAAAGTGGTGGGAACAATATGAATAAAAGACACAGCCCATGAATATCACGGGAGCGAGAATTAAGGGGTTAAAAGCAATTATCAAAACACCTGGATTGAATAATCTTACGTTGTATAACAGGCGTCTCATAAAAAGTTAAATGGTTAAATTGTATATTTTTAAACCCTTTTAACATTCTAATGTTTTAACTTTGTTTTATTATAGAACGCCTGTTGACATGCAAATTAAGATTAGCAATTATTACAGTTGTATTGAATTTAGTTGAATAAATAGGCTGTGTGAAACGTTAGTATTTTAATTTATTTGAAGAACATTCGAGAGGTTGGTAATAAGGTAAATGTCGTACATTTTACATTTATATTTGTATAGCCATTAAGTTACATACACAATTTTATTGTAACTTTATACATGCTTTTATACTTTATACATGCAAAAATTTAAAGTTATTATTAAGCCAAATCTTATTGTTTATTTTGTTAAAATAGCATAACTTTTTCAAGTACAGTAAGGGATACATATGCTTACAAAATGAGAAAGTTGTAAATTCTGAAATTTCTAAGGGTCTCTTTTTGAATAGTGTTTGCTGATTTTAGTGGCTTCTTTAGTTTTATACATATTCGCACATGTCTACGAGTGAGTAAATTGCGAAAGCGTAGGAATCTATAGAAGTAGATACTTAAATGGTTCTTTAATAAGTTGAATTATATTTAAAAATTAAATGATGAAAACTTTTGAATATTAAAAATGGTAAATTTATATTTATTTGCAAGGATTAATTTTTTATGATTTTCCTCAACAGAATATTCCAGTAGATTTCGTTGATATATCGTAGGTTGAAAGTGTGAATGGCAGGATTTTGTTATGTGACGCATTTGAGACAAGTAACTAACTAAGCATATTTAATACAATTTTGAGTAATAAATATTAAATGGGCTAATTTACGAAAGTACTACATTCACAATGCAGAGGCAAACCTTACCAAAGTGGTATTTTTATGTAGTTTATACCGTGGCCGGCTGAATGGATTACAGATTTTGTCTTTAAAATTGTATCGATTATCTCTGCAATTCCTTAATGTGTAATTCTATATCTAACGTTATGCCTATTTAAAAGCTTGTTTTTTTTCCACTACTTTTATTTCCTTCACTAGATTTTGAAATGTTTTCAATTTTTCATTATAAACAAATACCTTTCATAAGAAGAAATTTAAATTTTATTTAAGTTTTTATGTTTGCTTTTATGAAACCAGAAATATATAATTTTTATTTCACACGCATATTGCAAATTTATTAATATTAATATTATGAATATATTTATTTGCAACGTTACTGTCTCACATAATGTAACACATTATTTATGATTTTACTACGAATTCAAGTTACCATTGTTTTTAGATTATGGACTAAAAAGTAATCTGTGTGGAGTTTTTTTTATGTTGTTTAATGTTTCTACTATAAATGTATTATTTGTTTGTAAGAGAGAAATAGTTACTAAATTATTAGAAAATTTGTAACGATTTTATCAAATTTAACATTATTTAGAATTAAAAGTTTTATTGTTTTATAATTTATTTTTTTAAGTCGTATTTTGAACTTACTGTATTTTTAAATTGATATAATCAATATTGAAAAACGTATTACAGAAATTGGTGTTATTTGGATAAAGAAGTTAAAGTAGGATGTACCAAGAACTTGTAAATATTACTAACTATAGCAGGGATGATAGTGTTCCAAAAATTTTCTACATCTGCACGACTACTTTAAAAGAAAAAACAGTGTTGTAGATTTAATACAGTTGTTAAAACAGTCTACAGCGCAGATTATAGTTTTAAAATAAAGATAACAAAGGTAAAAATATTTAAGATTAGTGCGAAGTAACTATAGGGTAGACCGGGGCACATTTAAGCGGATTTTTTTCAATGAATTTTCTAAATTTTATGTTTTAACTTAGGAAATTTTAGACATTGTAGTTTTATAAAGAAGTTAATAAAGTCAAAATTTGTGTATTCAGTTGTTGCCTTATTTGTGTTTTTAACCATAATTTTTTTAGGTCCAAATCTTTTGCGTAAATTTGCCCGGGGAATGGGGCAAGTTTACGCATGAAGTGGGGAATGTTTACGCATTTTATAAGTGATACCAAGGAGTAAAGGAAATAAATATTTAATCAAATTGAAATGTTTTATTTATAACTTAAAACACTGTTTAAAAAGAAAAATAAAAAAGAATTAATTAAAGAACATTTTATAGGCTAAACTGAAAACATAGGGCATATTGCTAATTAAAAACAGAATCTGTTTAGTCATCTTCATTATCACTGTTACATTTTTTACAAACAAAAAATAAAATATTTCCTTTTGCACACTTCTCATGGGTCCACATTTTGCATGTAAGACATTGAACCCAGTCTTGACCTTTTTTAAATTGGTTGTATGATTTCAAACAATAAATACATACACAGATTTCATCTTCAGCATCATATTCATTCACTATTTTCTTTATTCCAAAGTGTACAAACGTTTTCCCTTTTGCAGTTTTTGGTTTCATAATTTTTCCTTTGCTTTCTTCTTGTTCTGCTTCCATAGAAACTAGTACATTTTTACGTAATTTCTTCTTTTTGAACATGAGTATAGGTGCTACAATGTCAATGCGTAAACGTGTCCCGTCACCATGTTTGGATTTATTTTTAGAATGCGACGAAAATTAATAATATTTCTGTTTATACAAATACAGTCTCGAAAAAGGATAAAATTCTGCTAATGGTCATATATTTGTTTATCTTGAACTAAGTGTTATTAGTTCACAATAAGTTTATATAAGTTCAACAAAAAATCTACTCACCTTGACAGGAAACAAATTATCCTTTCTTCATGCCAAACCGAAGCTCGACTGACACTCAAAAACGTGTGAGAACACTCACTAGGAAGCAGCATCAATCTGTCATGACTGGTGAGCCAGTTATAATTCGTTTCGGAAAAAGTGCACTGAGTAAACGTGCCACTGTCTACCCTACCCATCAGGAAATTCTCGAATAAAATGTAAACTGCAATATTTAGCATCCATGGAATATCAGAAATGAGTTTTTCTGGTTTTACATACCAACTATTGATATTTTTGCCCTTAGTCAGAAGTAATATATATATAAAGAGCTCAGAGGATAAAGGTGGTATGTGATAAAATTTTAAAAACCGTTTATCATGTGATTGAACATAATTCTGATACAATATATAAGATAAAATTTTACAGAGAACCATATGTCATTTTAGTGGTGAAAATAATAAATCGTATGAACTTTTTTAAATATTGTTTAAAATAAATATATATATTACAAATGTGTCGATATTTGCATGAGAGAAGTAGTTAGAAAATTAATAGAAATTTTGTAATGTTTTTATTTATCTAAGCATTATTTAATGATAAAAGTTTTAATGATTTATAATTAATCTCTTATAGTCTTTTAAAATTTACTGTATGATATTTTTTTTTTACAAAATTAGTAAAGTTGGAATTAAAATAATTAATATCAGTTACAATAATATTTTGCTATGTTATGCCATTGTTTTAACGACAGTTATTTTCGTATAATAGATCGTATATTATACATAGCATTGCATTTAGCAGATTAACCTATAATTTAAGGCGCGTGTTTATGTTTCTAAAAATGCTCAGCAATAAATATTAGTATCGCATATGCATATTTTACATGTGTCTGCGTTCACTATCATTACTAATATGTTTACGGTATCACAAAGTTTAATATTTTAAATATGATCTGACTGTAAAATATGTGCTTATGCAAACATGTATTTCACAGAATTCCCATTCCTTAATTATGCAGTAGTTAAGTTATAGTATTGTACTTGTCTAGTTACCACCATATAATTTACAATTACGTTTATGGTCTAAAAGTTTTCCAATTATTATTATCTTTTTAATTTATTGGAAAATTTAAAATTCGGGTTACTTTAAGATATATTTATCACGCTAAATATGCGAAATAGGCTATGTTTCATATATTTAATAATTAATTGACAATGTAAATATCACATGCTGTATTTTATGACCACAGAATTATAAAATAAATAAAACATTGTAAAAGAAATAGAATATATGTGCTCTTTCATCGATAAGAGCATAAGCTTTCAATATTTTCTCGTAATTCTTCTCGATATATTATTAAGTTAGTTAATATGGTAATAAAACATTAAAGAAAAACGTGTTAATAAAGATTTAAAGTTGCACCCGTTCAGTAATTAAGGTTTCTGAATAGTTAAGCCCAAAATCGCATTAGCAATAGAATGCTGACGCTATTAAAACATCGTAGTTGATTCTCAGTTTTACTAAAATATATCACAACGACCATTAATAAGTACCATGGAGATAAGAATTCAAGTATTATTAACTTAAGTTCAGTGAAATAAAAATAAAATAAATAAATAAATAAATAAATAATTATTATTAAAGCACATATTCATTATTAATATTATAGATCTATTTCTAAGATTGTAATTTAGTTTCTATTAAGATAATTTCATAATGATTTTAATTTAATAGCTTACATTATTAATGATTCACCTCCAGGGCTCGTACGGGTTCTGAAATTGCAAGAACAGGAAATTTTTCGGTACCAGTACTTTCTTATAGAAAGTATCTCCTTAAATAAGGCAAAATTTCACGCGTTTGAACTATATTTATTTGTTTTGTAAAAAAAAAAAAAAAAAAAATACTGCTATTTCACCTTGAAAATAACGGTACGGTATCCACACTAACTCTGACCTCAATGTTAATCCATATTTCAAAAACCCTTATTAAAATAAAGTATTTCAATTAAAATTATGCTAATGACATCATTTTATTTTCTAAAACTCGAAGTACAAAATTAGCTCTCGAATTGCATTAAAAATTTTAATTTATGTATGGGGTCTCAGGAAGTTACACAAATATTTTCGAACTTTTTATTTTTCTAGATGTTAAACTTCTATTTTTTTTTTAACATTTTGGTATACAGTAGAACATCGATTATCCGAACTAATTGGGACCGACCATCTTTCGGAAAATCGAAATTTTCGGAAAATCAAGAATTCTTCAATTTTAAGATTAAGGTGAAAAATATGCAATATCCGTTATTGTTGAAAAGTGCTTAATAAAAATAAAGCAAAATAGAAACAAGAAGAAATTACGTGAATTTTAATTTTGAAATTAAGTACCTATTACATGTATCACAAGGATTTGAAAAAAAAATTTTCCTTATCGCAGTTTCAATTGCCTTGGACTTGAAGCTGTATCACGGTGATAATTAATATTATTAGTTCACCAGTATCACAGTTTTTTTGTAGCTCCAGTCATGCCAAATCTTTTGCAAAACATTCAAAAATTTCACAATTGCTAATATGCTCGATTTTTTCATTTCATTCCGCAGCTTACGGAAGCTCAAGTTAAACTTAAAGGAACGCTAAGACAAGGGATCGAAGGTGATTATATTATTGTAATTTTCTAAATTTTGTATTAGCTAAATACAAATTTGCAATAAAAGTATAAAAATGCTTAAAATACAAATTTATTTAGGTTCAGGGTAAATATTACAATCCGAGGTCTAATTAAGCATAAAAAAGTCCAGTCTAGTTGCAAAATGTAATTTGCAATCCTGTGCGTAAGCTGTTATATCATTTTTCTGCTCGACAATTGGCTGGCAATTTACAGCCCCCTATAAATACTAATTCTGCATCTTGCAATTTTTAAATACATGAAATGAAAGAACATACCAATATCTTTCTTACCAATTAAAATTGTTTTTAAATCATATACATTTTAAAATATTAAATATTGAAAATATTAGTTCTTTTTTCCAAATTTAAGAGACCTGCGAAACATTAATGTTATACATTCTGGAAAATGCAAATGACAGTTTTTTCAATATAATGTATAAAATTCAAATTTAGTCAAAAGAGTGTCTCTTAGTTAAAACTTGTAAAATTAGTGAAAATAATTTTTTGGCAATTCGTATAAAGAAAAGCATGCAGAAATATGAAAATAAAAAATACAAATTCTTAATTAAAAGAATATTTGTAATACATTTGAATCTACTTTTAATTTGTGCTATTTTACAAGTTAATTCTTAATCTTTATAGATGAAGTCGTATGCATTAATTTTTAATTTGTGTTATAAGAGAAGAAAACAATATAGATCTAAAGAAAATTTTCTTGTTTTTTATTAACTTCTTTTCAGTTTTCTTCAGGTAAAATATACATTTTTAACTTTATATTTCAACGTTTGTTATCAACTTTAATTAGTTTTAGCTTAAATTATTTGACATTGAAATTAAAAAAAAAAAATTCTTTTTTTAAACATTTGTTATTTTTTTAACTCTGCGTTTTTAATGTCAATAGACTTTTCACATTGCTTCTTAAAATATTCGAAAGTTACCTCTAGCCGTCATTACAAATAACATAAATTGTTAGTAGAGCATTTAGATTAGTTTTAACTAGAGCATACCTAAAACCTATTCGGTTTCTTTAACTTGTTAATTAAGGCTGCATACAATTTTCTATTAAATATATATATATATATATATATATATATATATATATATATATATATATATATATATATATTAGTGTGGGACCTCCGTACTGCTCCGAAAATCATTTTAAAGGTTTCTATGAGGTACGATAATTCGAAAATTATCTCAAAGTGTCATGTATTATTTAAATCGCACTTTAATATGTTCTTGACTTGCTCTAAAAGTGATGGTGAAAGCGCGGAGAGATCTTTTTAGGAAATTACAAGAAATGATAGCGATTGTTCATTACTGTAATAAATGTATTCCTTAACATGCTTTTTTTCAGATTCTACTTCATTTAAAAGATAATTGATAATTGTGTATTGTGTTTTTAGTTCCTTCTAGCTTTTCACAATCCGATAAATGTCGTTTAAAAAAATGAAGCTCATTATATCAGAAATTTTCTCGATTTTATCGACAGTAAAGCAAATGAAATGAATATAATAGAACTTTTTCTCCTCTATTTCTTTATTACCTTTCTTTACTATGGAATGTTTCTCATCTATATCTCCTTAACCTTAGAAAAAGGTTGCTTATTTATTTCATTAAGAAATACTTCAGATGCAAAAACACTGCTAAGACACACTCTTAAAAATAAGAACTGCTGGCTTGACGAACACTGGTTTATTTACAGGACAAACAACACACACACAACGAATATTATAACATTAACTTCTGGTTATTTACACTATTTTACAAAGACATTAAGATGCCGATGTTATCAAAACACAATCAGGGCGACACACCACTGATTTTCACTCCAACCTTTTCACTACTCGATCTCCGCCCCGACTGCTCGCTGTTCCAGTTCGAATAGTTCTGCCTTGGCGAGAGTTCACTGTTTGGCGACCGCCAATATCCGTGCTTCGCAAATATTAAAGTTAATGCGAGTCTTACACGTCCCTCCTTAAGGAGCACATAGTTCTCCTTAGAGACTATGCTGCTAAGAAAAGTACAGTTAGTTTCACAAACACAATGTTAAAGGAAAGAGCCTGTTCGCTAGCCCAAACTTTTTAAACACATAAATAAAATAAAAAATGTATATATATATAATAATAATGTAAACAACAGTCTTAATTAAACATAACATAAAATATCAGAATATTTAATAATACAATCATTACAAGATAAGTTTATATCTTTCCCTAAGGGAATCTAGAAAGTGCATCAGCATTACCATGCCTATTCCTTTCCTATAGGTAATTTTTAGATTATATTTTTGAATGGCTAATGCCCAGCGAGCTAGCTTGGCCCCGTGGGGCAATCCCTGGGAACTCCCTGTTTTTGTCAAGTTGGATAAAGGTAGTACGATGCTTGCAAAGTTCGGGATACAGTCTGTATAATAACTTACTATCCCCAGAACTGTTCTCAATTCTTTCCTGTCGGTAGGCGCCGCTTGTTTCTTCATAGCTTCTACCTTTTCTGGATCTAGGGCATGTCTTCCTGATCCAACTATATGCCCGAAAAATTTTACTTCTCTTTTTCCGAAATCACACTTTTCCAGAATTACTGTAAGATCTATTTCACGAAAGGCCTGTAAAACTTCACCTATATATTTCTTGCTGTCAGTAGCAATTTCTTTTTTCTCAATTGCCTTTCTATTTCTTCTTTTGTCTTTACGAGTGTCAAATATTTTTGTTTTTTGTTTCCTATTTTCTATACTAACTTTTGACTGCTCAGAAGTTTTTCCGTTTCTTCTTGTATCATCCTGAATTTCAACTATTTTTGTTGTTTTCTTCTTATTTTTGGTATCTTTTTCTGACTGCTCAGCAGCCCTTCTAACTCTTCCTTTATCTTCTAGATTTTTAACTTCTTTCAGCACTGTGAAATCTGGTGACTTTTCGTCTGAAACAGTCGCTTCTGTTCTTTTTCTCGAAATTCTTTCAAGCGTTTCGTTTTTGAGGTGATGTTCTTCATCATCAACTCTTTTAGATGTTTCTTCCTTAACTTTCAAATTTTTATACTCATTTTCAAGTTTGTTCTTTTCCGCTTCAATCTGAATAAGATCATACTTTAATGAATTATTTAAATTTTTATACTTTGCCAGCCGTATTTTCATTTTCTCACTTGCTCGCATAAAGTTCTGTATTTCTGCTTGTTGCTCTTTTGAAAATGTTTTTTAGTAGTTGTATGCTTTATGTAGACCATTAATATCATTATTCAGGTCACAAATAATTTTTCCCTTTGTTTGAGCTTACTTTCTAAATCCATAATCTGCTAACTATACTTAAAGTTGGTCGTATGACATTGTTTTAATTTGGTTCTAGATACCGCTTCATATTTTTCTAAGATAGCAATCAACTGCTGCAAGATTATGTTTTCTTTTCCATGATTAACAGGACTGATTGTAAAGTTTTCCTTCAACTGTTTCAAATTAGACTGCATTTCTTCAATTTTATAAGTCTCTTTAATCTCACATTTTTCAAGTACTTGCACAAACTCATCGACATCCTCATTTTGAGAAATGGTAACATTCAGCTTGTTTTGAAGATCATTGTTAATTTTTTTAAACTTGACTAATTCATCATTACACTTTCTGTTCTTGGATCTATATTTCCCTGTTTCATTATTTTGAAAAATGATGGTATTAACATCTTCTTCAAATCTTTTGCACTCACATTCTAATCGCTCTTTAAAACTCATTTCAGGTTCAATTTCAAAAGAAATTTTGTCAAACTTGTTCTTAAATTTTTTCTTCACATTTTTAAAATCATTTAATTCATAATAATATTTCCCTTTCTCACATCTCAGTTCTTCCAATTCATCTTTTAGGGAATTTATAATCCTAAGAACTTCTTCTAACTTTCGGCTCTCGAATTGTTCCTTAAAATTCATTTCACATTCAGACTTTTTATAAGCAAGCCAGAGTTTTAATTCTAAATCACGGTTAGTCTTTTCCGACATATCCACTTCATTCTTGCAGGCTAAATAATCTGCTTGTAATAAATCGAACTTTCCAGCTTGTTCTTTGACTTTTTCTAATTCATTAGCAAATTCAGATCCTTTCTGTTTCTGAAATTCAAGGGTTTCTGTTAAAGACTGCAGTTTTGTTTGAAAGTCTTTCTTTTCGGACTGCACTTTTGATAATTCTTCTTTCAGAAACATACACTCTTCCTCTATTGAATTGATTTCTTTCTTCTGTTTTTCAATAATTTCTTTCGAATTTTCAAGGACCTCATTAGCATATTTTAATGTTTCTTTAGCCTCATTAGCATCAGATTTATACTTTTCAAGAGAACCACTTAATTTATTTATTTCTTTTCGGTGAACTGATTTCAGATTCTCAATTTCATTCTTTGCTTCAGATTCAGTTTGATGAGAAGCAATTGCAGTAGTTTCAGAAACTTCTGAATTCGTTTTGAGTAAAATGTTGGTATTCCTTATTTCTAGTCCTTCCAGTTCATCACACTTTACCGAATTTGTTTTAATCGGTGACAATACCGGCCATGTGATTCGAGCTGATAACACCTCTTTATTTTCTACAGTTCCTTCTGTAGTAACCAAATTACTAATAGCACTTCCAATTCTGCTTCGTGTTCTCTGACTATTATTTTCAGGACAAACCCGTGCAAAATGAGTTGAATCTCCGCATGCAAGCCATGTAGGCTTAAACGCCCTAGAATCCCTATATTTTTGGCAAGCCCCTTGATATTTTGTTTGTTTGTCATTTCCTCCATATTTAGTCGTTCCCGCAAAATGACCGTTTTTGGTATTTTCGAACCTTTCCTTAGATTTGTACTTATTTTTCTCTTCCAATTGCCATCGAGGAACATCTTTTAGTTTAGTGGGTACTGTGTTTTTCTTCAGTCCGTCTTTCAAATTTTCATATTCATCAACCTTTTCTGCGACATCTAAAGGGTCGATCATTTTATTCCACTGATTCAAGAAGTGTTCCTTCACGTCATTTGGTACCCTGCGTTTGAGTTGATCCGCTACCAACAATTTCTTTAATTGGTCGAAATTCTCAACCTTTAATTCGTTTATCCATTCGTTGAAATAATTGTTCAATGCATGATTGTAGCTTCTCCAAGACTCTTCTGGTCCCTTTTGATGCCGGAAAAATAATTGCCTCAACTTTTCAGGATTTAGCTTGTAACGCTTTAATAACATATCCTTTACGAAATCATAGTCATTGGCTCTCTCAGGAGGCTCTCGAGCCTCCTGAGCCCCATCTGTTAGCCATATCTGTTAGCCATATCTGTTAGCCATCTTATTAGCCATATCTGTTGGTAACAATCCCAGTAAATATGCTACCCATTCTGATTTATGTACACGCGCCATTGCCGCCCGACGCTCAAAGTTTACTAAATACAGTTGCATTTCGTCTACTTTTTCGTCGTATTTAGGAGTTATCTGCATCAGTTGTACTCTAGATCTTGTTTCGTTTGAATTTTCAACTCCATCACCCAAATCTACGTTATTTCTTCTTAATTCCAACCGTTTCATTTCTAGTTCGTGATCTCTTTCTTCTTTCTGGATTCGATCCTCTCTTTCTTCTTTCCGAATTCGTTCTTCTTCCTCTTTTGTCTCACGCCGAATTAGTTCTTCTTCCTCTTTTGTCTCACGCCGAATTCGTTCTTCTTTCTCTTTTGTCTCACGCCGAATTCGTTCTTCTATGATTCTACTCAGAGATACTTTGGCCTCATCTTCGACGAAATTTTCATTTTCTGATATTAATTTTCTAATATCTGCCCTCTTATTATCCATGCTAGCTTCTATACCCAGCTCTGTTGCTAGCTCGATTAGATCTTCCTTCCTGCCCCTACCCAGGAATGCCATGGTAAAAAAAAAATATTCTAACGAATTCAAAATGCTAGTAATCAATTAAAGACAGCGTAATAAACCTCAAGACTTATTAATTCCCACAAAAAAAATGTAACTATAACCAATCATTCAAATAACTTTTCAATAGAACCGTGTGGAATTTAAATGCTTATTTCAATCATTTAATTAAATAATTCTATCAACGGTATTTTAAATCTAGTCAAAAATGAACTTTCCGAATTATTACGAAAAGAAAAAATCATATATGAACACACAATTATATCAATTATTTACTTTCGTTTTGAATGAGTTAAAAAAAAACACACATTCAGCAATAATTAAAATGTACCAATATTCCCTTTCACCAAATTGCTTTCAATAACCATTAACCCTAAAATAGTAGAACACCAAAGAATTATAAATCAGGATGTACATTCAATGTCTATAAATAACAAATGCACTCATAATATTTGTTTCAACACTCCGTACTCATAAATACAATTTAAATCATAATGTTAGTTTTGATTTAAAAATAATATAAAATAATGCCTTCATAACACTAGTTTCGATTTACGAAACTCAGGATACTTAAATAAAGCATAAAGAAAAAAAAAATACTAATTCCGATCTATGAAAGAACTTTCTTAAACAAACAAACAAAAAAAATGTAATCACTACTTTCAACCTACGAAACTTGGTTGCACAATCAAATAATAAAAATATCAATTTCACCTCTAATAAAATATGAAATAACAACCTTTTATTTTTTTTTCTTTCTTTTTGTAGAATGAGGAAATCATAAATAAACACAACTTTAATTATCTTCCTGCATTTTCAAATTGCGAAGGTAATAAATAACCAATTTAAAAAAACAAAACATATTCCATAATTCTATTACGTCAACGTTAAGTAATGTAAGTATTTCCAAAGCACTTTCAAATTATAATATTAATCTCACTTATTTATTTTGCTCTTATGAAATAGCAGAAAAACAAAATATTCACACCTGTTTAGTCTTTCGAAAACATTTAAAAAGAAAGGGAAAAATAATTCCATAATAATTTACGCAACCGCTGTTGAACTTTAATCCCAAATCAGTGAAATATTCCCTTTATTTTACACTACATTTATCTTATTTTAACATTACTGCATATTTAAAATATAATGCAATATACACCTTATTTATTTAATGAAATTTCAGATCCAACAAACAATACTTTCGTTTCAAATTTTACATTCAAAGAAATAATCAATCTAATGATAAGTAGTGTTAATAACCTTCATTTAATTACTCATTCTGTTCTTCATGAATCTAGACAATAATATTTTTAATTATTTTACAGCATAACAGAATAATATAATTTTATTTTTGGGCTAGCATAAAAACGAACAAGACTCTTACCTCTTTGATATTACCAAACCCCGTGAGAACAATCGTGCCGACTGCGCCAATACAACTTTTTCTCCTCTATTTCTTTATTACCTTTCTTTACTATGGAATGTTTCTCATCTATATCTCCTTAACCTTAGAAAAAGGTTGCTTATTTATTTCATTAAGAAATACTTCAGATGCAAAAACACTGCTAAGACACACTCTTAAAAATAAGAACTGCTGGCTTGACGAACACTGGTTTATTTACAGGACAAACAACACACACACAACGAATATTATAACATTAACTTCTGGTTATATACACTATTTCACAAAGACATTAAGATGCCGATGTTATCAAAACACAATCAGGGCGACACACCACTGATTTTCACTCCAACCTTTTCACTACTCGATCTCCGCCCCGACTGCTCACTGCTCCAGTTCGAATAGTTCTGCCTTGGCGAGAGTTCACTGTTTGGCGACCGCCAATATCCGTGCTTCGCAAATATTAAAGTTAATGCGAGTCTTACAAATATCAGTCGACATTTGTTTCTCATTTTATCAATTAGGCTATTCAGCTAAAAAATCAGAAGATTTCTTTGCAATACTCTTAAAAGAAGCATCTTAAATAAACCATAAAAACTAAAACAAATCCCAAAGCGTTACCAAAGAACATTACTCAAGTGCAAAATCCTGAATGAATCCATATGGGCTTATTAAAAATCTTATATGAACAATATGTTTAAACGTGAAACTAGGATAAAGAACTGTTCATTTTAATAAAGCATTTTTAGAAACGCATTTGTTTAGTTTTTTGGTATTTCTTTTAATATAAAAGAAAGAAAAAGTATTTCCTCGCTTATATTTAAATGTCAATTGTCAATAATGTCAATTGTTAAATGTCAATAGGGTAAATCTAGGATAGATGGCCATAGTTTTTACAGACTGGAATAAAAATTCTTATGCATATACAAGAATGCAAATCCCAGAAATATTTATGCATATTTAAAATTGTTACACATATACTCATCATATTTAGGGGGAAAATAATTAAATATTGAGAACAAAAAGCGAGAAACAAAATTGAGATTAAAATGACAGATGGCCATCTTTTTTTAAGCAAAAGCGTGACAACAAATCAGATTACAGAAAATTTTATTATCATCTATTATAAATATAAATAGCAAATTCGCAATGATATAGAACTACAAGAACATCTTCTAAAATTAAGTGAAACCGATTATGAAAGATTAAATTTTGTTAAGTTTTACTGAACGTATTTTGATTGGAGATTCAAGATAAACTCTATACGCAGATTGCATGTACTTGATAGTATATAACATGTAGCTATGGGGGATGTGTAGAGTTTCTAAAACAATCGAGAATGTATACGGCATATAGCCTACATTAAATTCCCTGAAAATTCTATAATCAGGGGTTAAGGCGATGTTACTGATCGTAATTAAAATCTCCCGTACGAGGGCGCTGTGTTAGCGCCGTAATTTTATTTATTATTCCAATCGTCTGCGTGTTGACGATAGATTGTAATTTAGTTACTAGTGAGTGAAAACACTGAATTTTTGTTGTTGTTGTTATTGAGATAATGGAATGTTTGATTTGGAAACGGCCAGAGAGACTGTTTCACTCTTAACAATTATTGTTTTAAAATAAAGAAATATACAGTTCACTGCGAAGAGTTCCTTAAAAATGGTGTCATTGAGTAACTTTATGTTTTATTCTTAACAAAAATTGGTCCTTCGAGGCCAAAGTAAACGGATTTATCGTTTGCTTTTAGAGTCAAGAATCAGCGACGAGACTTGGTTTCTTCGAATAAGGTAGGACTTTTTCTTTAACATGGCTACTGAATTAAAAAATATTTTGACAAAAAAAAGAGTTTTAAAATGTAAAATTACTAAATTTGTGAGTGAAATTAAATTAAGTGACTCTGATGAATGTTCTTTAGAACTTGTAAATACGAAATGTGATCAATTCAATACAGAATTGAAAGAAATGTTTGATAAAATTTATTCATTGTGCGATGAAGAGGAAATTGACAGATATATCGATGAACAATCATCGATTGAAAAAGAGTTAGATGAAACTTGGTTGAAAATTAAAAGAGCGAAACAAAAACAAATAAATGTTCTTAATGAATCAAAGCCGAAACAAGAGAATAGTGTAACGGAAGTTCGACTTCCCACGATTAATCTACCTTCTTTTAGTGGAAATGTACAGGATTGGATATATTTTAGTGATCTTTTTAAATCTAGCGTTCACAATAATAGCGCACTTTCGGGTGCTCAAAAGTTATCATATTTGAAATCTTCGCTTCATTCTGAAGCTGCAAAAGTTGTACAAAGTATAACGATTTCAGATGATAATTATCAAACAGCGTGGTCCTTATTAGAGGAAAGATATTCCAATAAAAGACAACAAGTGTTTGCTCACATTAAAAAATTAATGTCCATTAATTCAATACAAAGTGAAACACCTAGTGCTATTCTTAATTTAGCAGATACCGCCAGTGAATGTATCAGATCTCTAGAAATTCTCGATCAAAAAATTGAAGGGTTTGCGGATACAATAATAACTTATATATTGTGGCAGAAATTAGATGGGTCCACAAAATTATGGTTTGAACGTGAACAAAAAAAAGACGAGCTACCAAAATTAAAAGAATTAATCGAGTTTTTAAAAAGACAAGCGAGAACACTGCAAGTTTCCAAACCTCTTATAAATAATGTAACTCCTAAACGCAATGCTCAACAACGAATCACTAGTATGGTATCTACATCTAATGGTAAAAACTCAAAAACATTTAAATGTGTTAAGTGTCAGAGTAATGAATTCCACGGTTTGCACAAATGTCCAGAATTCTTAAATCTTTCAGTAGCTTCTAGATATGAATTCGTAAAGAAAAATAATATTTGTTTTAACTGTTTGAAATTCCACTCGGTTAGAAATTGTAAATCTACTTATTCTTGTCGGAAATGTATGAAAAAACATTCGAGTTTACTGCATTTCGAGAATGAAAATGAAAAGCAAATTCAAAACAGCGATAGAAAAAATGAATTTATTTCAAAACCCGAGGTCAGTGATTGCAATATCCAAAACCAGAATCAAATCATAGCGCATTCAAATCTAGACCCGAATGCTGCAACATTTCACATTTCTAACGAAAGTGTATTTTCAGGTACATCTGTTTGTGAGATGAATTATTTAAGTTCTGGCATCTTATCAACTGTCATTGTTTATATTAAAAACAAATTTGGTGAATTTAAGCCGTTAAGAGGTTTGATTGATGTTGGATCAATGAGTAATTTCATTACGATTCAGTGTGCTGATTATTTAGGAATTAAGAAAGAAAAAATAAAAGTTGCGGTTTCAGGATTAAATGGCATCTCCGTGAATATTAACTCCAAGGTAAAAGCATTAATTTCGAACAATTCAAATTTTAAGGCGGAAATAGAACTCCTTTGTGTACCAAAAATATCGGATACTATTCCAGTAAATCGGATTAACGTTCCAACAGAACAATACCTCAATAACATTAAATTAGCGGATCCAGAATTTTACAAACCTGGAAAAATTCATGTTCTTTTGGGAGCTCAAATATTTTATGATCTTTTAGAAGTCGGTCGAATTGAAGTCCCCAATTCTAATTTAAAATTCCAAAACTCGGTATTTGGATTCATTGCCTGTGGAAGCGTATTAAATCCAGACAATCAAATCACGCAAAATACTCATTGTGGGCTTGTTTGTAACTATGAAGATTTGACAAAAGAAGTTCAAAAATTCTTTCAGTTAGAAACATTAGGGATAAAAGACGATCCCACATGTACTGACGAAGAAAGAGCATTAGAAATATTCGAAAAATCTGTATCTTATAAAAATAAACGTTACGAAGTTACCTTACCATGGAAAAAAGATTGGCGAGAAATGAACGACAATTTCAAAATAGCCAATAATAGACTAAACTGTCTTAAATTGAAAATGAAGCGAAAATTAGAGCTTCGTGCTCAATATTGTGAGACTTTGAAAGATTATGAAAATAAAGAAATCATAGAAAAAATAGCGGAAACGCACAAGCCAGTGGAGAAACCACTTTTTTATCTTCCACATCAACCTGTCTTTAGACAAAGCCTGACAACAAAAATGAGAGTAGTCTTCGATGCCAGCTCACACGATGTTGGCGAATTATCGTTAAATGATTGTCTTTGGCCAGGTCCAAATCTAAATCCAAACATATTCGATCTACTTATCAATTTTAGATTAAACAAAATAGCATTGATAGGTGATATAGAAAAAGCCTTTCTGCAGATATCCCTAGCGGAGAAAGACAGAGATGCAGTGAGGTTTTTATGGATTGGAGATAGAGGTATAGAAATATATCGCTTCAACCGAGTTCTTTTTGGTATGAATGCTTCCCCGTTTCTTCTTGCTGCTACTCTAAGAAAACATATCAAGAAATTTCAAGTTAGATATCCTACAACAACAAAGTTATTAGATAGGTGCCTCTACGTTGATGATTTCATCGCTGGTGCTGACAACTTGCAAGATGCGTTAGAAATCTCTCGAAATGCTGTTTATATTATGAGCGAGGCAAGTATGAAACTCAGAAAATGGTCAACTAATGATAACGATTTGATGGAGCGATGGAAACAAGAAGGGTTTGATACTCAGCCTCTACACAACCCAATTGAATTAGGATTTGACTCAACAAAGGTTCTAGGAATGTCTTGGCATACGAGTGAAGATTGCTTTATCGTAGATGTAAAAGGCTTATTAGAAATGTTATCAAAAAATGAAAACACCAAGCGCTTCATCCTGCGTGCTATTGGAAAAATATTCGACCCTCTTGGCTTGCTCACTCCTTATACTATTCGCATGAAATGCCTATTTCAAGATCTGTGGTTGAGGAAAATTGCTTGGGATGAAGATCTACCAATAGATGATAAAGAAAAGTGGCTTCAATGGTGTTCTGAGATCCCACGCCTCTCCGACCTAAAAATTCCAAGAATTGTGCTAAATTCAACGAAAGAAGAAAATTCAGATGTGGTAGAGATTCACTGTTTTTGCGATGCTAGTAAGAAAGCCTTCGGCACTGTCATATACCTCAGAATTGTAAAAGAAAATGCTATTGAAGTTAACCTTGTGACTTCAAAAAGTAGAGTTACACCTCTTAAAAAAATCACTTTACCAAGATTAGAGCTATTGGGAGCTTTACTTGCTGCCCGACTAGGTAATGCAGTCAAGAAAATAGTAGATCATAAGAAACCATCAGATGTGTTCTTCTGGACAGACTCGAAAATCACTTTGTACTGGATTAGAGGTTCTAGTAAAAGATGGAAATCATTCATAGCGAATCGTGTCAACGAGATTCAATCTTTGACTGACTCCAATTCGTGGTTTCATTGTCCGGGAAAGTCTAATCCAGCCGACCTCCTTACCAGAGGCGTCAGTGTTGATATGCTCTTAGAAAAGGATTTGTGGTTTAAAGGTCCCCCCTTTTTGAGAGAAACTGTTCTCCCAACTAATGACTGCAACATCCAAAATTCGCCAGATGACTCTTCTGATGAACTAAAGAAAACAGTTAAATGTGAAAATGATAACTCTTTAGTTACTCTAGCTATTTATGATCAAAATTATTTATTAGATTATATTATTAGTGTTAGTAATAATTATATAACTATCATTCGTATTTTATGTTATGTGCTTAGATTTATTCATAACCTTCGAAATGTTAATAGAGTGAAAGATCATCTTACTTCTAAAGAATTGAATGCTGCAGAATTATCACTGATAAAGATGGTTCAACAAAGTGAGTATCAGGAAGAAATAAAATGTCTTCAGAAAGGTAATTCGGTACCAAATAAAAGTAAACTAAATTCTTTAAATTGTTTCTTAGATGAAAGTAATATTTTAAGAGTTGGGGGTAGATTGGGTAACTCATATTTGACAACAAATGAGAAACATCCTATGGTTCTGCCAAGTAAGCATCCCCTTACTTTAATTATTGTAAGATATTTTCATTTAAAGTATTTACATGTAGGATCACAAACATTGTTGTACCATATTCGTCGTAAATTTTGGATAACTAATGGTAGAAACATCTGTCGCAAAATAACATACGAATGTGTCACTTGTTTTAAAAACAAGCCTGTATTAGCGAGTCAAGTTATGGGTGACTTGCCCAAAGAGCGTGTTACACCTTCATTTCCATTTTCCATTATTGGAACTGATTATTGTGGCCCTTTTTACATTAAATTCAAAAATCAAAGGAAAGGTACATATAATAAAGTGTATGTATGTATATTCGTTTGTCTCTGCACCAAAGCTATTCATCTAGATTTCGTTTCAGATCTCACTTCTGCAGCCTTCATTGCTTGTTTTAAGCGCTTTGTTAGCAGAAGGGGAAAGTGTTCTAAAATATTTTCTGACAATGCAAAAAACTTTGTAGGGGCAAACTTAGAATTGAAAAGGCTTCACAATTTGGTTAGACACCCAGATGAAGCATTAGCTGATTATTTTGCAAGGGAAAATATCGAATGGAATTTTATTCCTCCGAAAGCGCCGAACTTCGGTGGTCTTTGGGAGGCAGGGGTTAAATCATTCAAATTCCATCTAAAACGTGTAATTGGTAACGCGCACCTCACTTTAGAGGAATTTCTGACAGTAATTCTAGAAATTGAAAGTGTTTTGAACTCAAGACCTCTGTCCCCATTGTCATCAGATTTCGACGGTTTCGAGACTCTGTCACCGGGTCATTTTCTTATAGGTAGGCCCTTAACGTCTATTATTGAACCCCAGCTCACTGAAATTTCGGAAAACAAACTTAGCAACTGGCAAAAAATAACAAAATATAGCCAGCAAATATGGAAATTATGGAAGCGGGACTATCTGAACACCTTGCAGCAACGTAATAAATGGCAAATAAATAAAAACAATATAAATGTTGGTTCTCTCGTATTGATCAAAGATGAAAATATGCTCAGCACAAAATGGGCAACAGGTAGGATTTCCGAGATATTTCTCGGTAAGGACAAAAAAGTTCGAGTAGTGAACATTCGTCTATCTAACGGTACAATAATAAAGAGAGATGTGAGAAGTATTTGTCCCCTTCCAATTAATGGAAACTAATTTCTTTAATGTATATATTTGGTATATTTTGAATATATTTTGTTGTTTAATTTCTATAATATGTTTTATTGTATTCAAATGTAAGTAATTTTGCCATTTTCCCTTTGTTATTAATTATATCTTTGCATTCTTATATGTAGTATTATGTAATTTTATATTATATATTAGAGTAGTTTTGAAACCTGCAGGTTTCAACGGTCGGGAGTATGTTACTGATCGTAATTAAAATCTCCCGTACGAGGGCGCTGTGTTAGCGCCGTAATTTTATTTATTATTCCAATCGTCTGCGTGTTGACGATAGATTGTAATTTAGTTACTAGTGAGTGAAAACACTGAATTTTTGTTGTTGTTGTTATTGAGATAATGGAATGTTTGATTTGGAAACGGCCAGAGAGACTGTTTCACTCTTAACAATTATTGTTTTAAAATAAAGAAATATACAGTTCACTGCGAAGAGTTCCTTAAAAATGGTGTCATTGAGTAACTTATTATTTTATTCTTAACAGGCGATTATTAAAGATATATTTAATTATCTACTACATATATAAAATAAAAAGAGGAATTTCGGTCCGATCACTTATAAATTGAGTTCTTCAGAATAAATTTTGAAAGAACCTGCATTGTTAGTTACATTTTCATGAAAGGTTGTAATATATAATCTTTTTACATTCTACGTTGCTTAGATATAGAATTATGTGCAAAAGCTCTTTAATCAGTGAACCCTATTATGAAAGATTTAACTTTATAAAAGGTTTTATTGAGTTGATTTCTATGGAATTAGTACTGTTTGTTAGACAATTTTTCAGGAAAGGTTTTAGTATCTAACACATCTCGTTCTAGATTGCTTTGCTAAAGAATTCTCTGAGAAAGTTTTATAATCTGACGCACGCGATTATAAATGATTGTCCATATTAAAAGGTTCTACTGGACGTATTTTACTGATATTTGCATTGTTAAATTTTCAGGGATGGTTTTAATATACGAGATATTGTTCTACTTTTTTCCATATTCTATTGTAAACGATCAACTAGAAGATTTGCTCCTTAAAAGTCCAAATTTTGTCTGACACATTAGAAGATACAAAATCGTAATAGTGTTCATATTGTTTTCAGGAATGCGGAAGGACATTGGAGGTAAATGTACATATTACTATAAAACGCAAGATCAAATACATTGATATATTTCGTTTGATTAAAGTTTTGTTTGGAGAAACTGACCAGTGTAGCTGGAGAAGTCTGCTGATAAAGCATAAAGATAAGAATCATAACATTAATTCTTTTTTTTTTCTACAAATAACAACAACAATAATATATTAATAATATTAATAGTGTACTTTTATTTACAATAGAAATAAATATTTCAAGTAAACATTCTCCTTTAAATATATATTTAATATTAAGCATTTAACTTTAATTAAAATATTTTGATGTTATCTTTTTTTACCAGAGCATAGATTACTAACGATTCTTTTCCGTATTAATTAAAATAAATGATATCCGCGAAGAAAATGAATTGTTCCAATTAATATAAAATGCATACAATTTTCGATAAAACTTAGAAGGTAATTGTTCATTCTAAATGCTCAAGTAGCTTAAGAATAGCAATACGAGTTTTAATTACTTTAACGTTATATTCTCTTGAAAATGCCAGTGAAACTTTTTTCAATTAAAATGTATTTAATTGTAATTAATTCGAATTTGGAGATCAAACATGACTTGTGTCTAATAATTAAATCTTGCGAAATAGCAAGGAGTGCTTCATAGCATTCCATATAAAGTAAAACTTGTAGAAATATAAGAGTAGGTTATTTAAGCACATTTTTAATTAAAGAACTATTTGCAATATGACTGAAGCTATTTTAATCTCATAATTTTTAGTAAAAAAAAATTAAGTGGTTTTATATTAATTTTAATGCAATGAATTTACATTTCTGTTTTAAAAGATGATAAAGATATAGTTACAGATACTTGGGAAAGTTCAGTGTAATTTATTTTTCTTTTGGTTACCTTCCAATAAATTGCAAATTTTAAATGATAGATTAAAACAACATTTTAAAAAGTTATTAAGACGTTTAAAGAAGTTTGAATTATTGGAGAAAAATATCCAGAAATTTTATTATTTTATGCAGTTATACTAAAAATGGTAATGTTATTATGTTTTAATTACACTGAAAAAAAAAACGACATTTATACAGTACAAAGTACTGTTCATCTCGCACTCAAACACAATCACAGTCGAATGTGCTGTAGCTTTCTTTGGTTTCTTGACTGTATGAACATGTAAAATATAGTAGTTGCGTAAAATTAACAGCACAATGTGCTGGCAATTCGGACGCCAGCAGTTTTTGCTGGCAAATCTACAATTTTTTATTTATTTTTTATTTATTTATTTTTTTATTTATTTTTTATTTTGTACAGTGTATACATTATAAATTAATTGCTTCTGAATTTTCTTTAAAGTGACCTCTGCATCAGGCTAGTAAAAGAAAAATAATTAAAGCGTCCTTTAATGATTATTTTATTCATTATGTTATTATCTGTTGTTCTTAAAATGACAGGGAGGACGCAAAGTTATTTTTAAGTAAGCATTATAATAGACGAAGACGGTATTTGGTTAATTAAATAACTTAATTCCTAATAACGATTCCTTTTACTTAATGCTGTTACATTTATCAAAGTTTACTTGCCCATTCTTACAAATATTTTCTAAACAATCGACAATCTTAAATTATATACTTAGTTTAAAGTGCTTACACTGCCCAATAAAAACTATTCAACGATATAATACTTTTTATAATGCTTTTAATATTTTGCCGAACTCATTTTATAAAGATAGAGAAAAAAACGCCAGTCGAGCACATTCCAAGCATTGTCAACAAAAGGTGTTATATCTTCCCAGCGACAACAAATTAGAAAGAAAACATACTTCACGATCTTAAATGCATGTAATCGCACTTATATAAAACAATAGTTCGGCAAAAGACCAATAGAAAACGTCAAGTGCCAAAAAAGAAAAAAAAAAGAAAAAGAAAAAAAAAGATACTGTAACTCTTGAATTATATTATGCATTTTAGGGTTAAGATAAATTAAAATAACAGAAAAAGAATCATACATTCGCTACATTTCATTTTCTGCATTGTGTAATGTCGCTTTTCAGATAAGCTGATTGCTGATTATGGTAAATTAACAAAATTGAAAGAAGTTTGTAAAATGTTAAAAAAAAAATAAGTAATCGAGACCCTTTATTCAAAAATAAAGATACGCACAGGGAGGCGGAAAAAATACTTACATCATCTTTATCACATAATTTCCAGAAATGGGCGTGAAAATCACAAATACACGTTATAACCTATTTTTATAGATATTAGAGCATATCAATTATGCTAGGCAGATTTTATAGGCCCTACGTGAATATATTTTAAAGCAGTAAAGAGTTGAACATTAGTTATTTTACATTATATTACTACACTTTAATATATGATTATTACTTCTAATTGAAAGCTATCACATCTTTCCCCCCGGAAAAACTAGTTTTTTTTTTCTTTACTTATACGTAAATGTCGACCAACAGTTACTAAATGAAACCAAATGATTTATTAAATAGTGACAATGAAAATGGTGTACATTAAGTGTAAAACGTACACTGAATTTATCCTTCAAAAGACGGTCATAAAATATATCACGGTAATTTTGTTTTTATGTAAGTCCTTACAACTTAACCTTTAACTGATGTTACCGGTCTCACAGACCGGTGCTTTTTTCAACTTTCATAGTTTAACTTGCAAATTTCAGTTTATCTACAAACACTACTGAAATTTTGTTTCGTTTGGAACTTTAGTTCTAACACCAGAGACTTTTGAATAGGTGAATTATAATTATAACACACCTGTACAAAAAGTTTAGTACAAAAACAACATCCTATGAGTTAATCACGGCTTTTATTCATCTTTCGATGGAGCGGTCTCACAAACCGCTTCACATTAGTTGTATGACAATTTCTGTGACATCAGTTAAATGTTAACAAAGCGGAGATTTACAGCCATCTAGGACTTTTATTCAGAGCAGTACTTTTTAACACTTTCCAACAAAGTTGAAAAGTGTTTATGCATTCGGTTTGTCAGAACGTCAGTCCGTCTGTTCGTCTGTCCATATGGCCGTCTGTCCACGCTCTAACTCCCGTAAATATACTTGGAATTTCGAGAAATTGATAAAGATTATTTAGGGACACCAAAGCATGTTTGGTATTGTATACGAAGTATGTAGGATCAATCGTTCATTTACAGGGGCACTGAAAAGTATTCCGTTACGTTGTGGTATATGAGGAATAACTCACGTAAATATACTCGGAATTTCATGAAATTGATCAAGGTTATTTAGGGTCATCGAAGCATGTTTAATATTGTATATGAAGTATGTAGGATTAATCGTTCATTTATAGGGGTACTCAAAAGTATTCCATTAAATTATGGTATATGAGGAATAACTCCCGTAAATGTACTCGGAATTTCATGAAATTGATAAAGGTTATTTAGGGTCTCCAAAGAATGTTTGTATTGTATATAAAGTATGTAGGATTAATCGTTCATTTACAGGCCACTCAAAAGTATTCCATTCATTATGGTATATGGGGAAAATCGTTTACAGAGTATTTTAATGACATCATGCTATTTCCAATGTATTGAAACTGATATAAATCACTGAATTTCACTACAATCACGTTAGAACAGGACATTCATAGTATTTTTTATTCATTTACAGGGACACACAAAATAAATCGGTTACAGTACAGTAATGCCTTTGAGTAATAATTGCTGCACTGCACGGTTTAAAATTCGGTATGCGCTTTTAAATTTAATTAATTTTTTGTATCTTACTCGTTACATATAAATTCCATACCTCAAACTCAGGGCTGCACAAAAGTATTCACGTACCGTTCTCCTTATTAGAGGAAATTGCTGAAGGTAAATTTTCAACAGAAGTACATGTATCTCTTAAGTGAACTAAATTTTGGCTTGCATGTAGCTAATAGATTCAAATCTATAAATCATATACAGGTCTGCTGAAAAAAAATCTGCTGAATTTTCCGAAAGTCGCCTATGCTCCGTGGGCAAAAGACTTTTGAGAAAACTCGGAATGGGAACAGTCAGAGAGAGAGAGATACGATGGAAATCTTGTAGGTGTTGTGTTCGAAAAGCTGTTGTGAAATAATATGTAACTCTGAAGCCATTATTAAGTTATATTATGTGTGAGTGTGTTGTAACTGTGTCGTATAATGTACATATTAAATGTTTTTAATCGGAGCACTTAATCTCTTCAATTTGTTTTTCCTTGATCAACACCATGGAACCAGAAACGGTCATGATACAGGTATGCTGAAACAAATCGCATAATTTTCCGATTGTGGATGGGAACAGCTGAAATTGGGTTTTGAAATGTATTATGCGTTGATCCATATGGTTGAATTAGGCGTAATATTTTAATTTTTTAAACAGTGCAGTTTTGTTTCATTATTTTGAATGTGTTGGAAAGTGTTTCATAATCTGTGATTGACACATGATTTTTTCTTACTTGTTTAAAATACTTTTGAGTGCTCTACAATATTTTAAAATATTCAAATTACTTGGTCAAAAATTTGCATTAATGTTTTTTATTTCAAACAAATTTCATATGCTGAACGTCGTGAAAATGTTTTAATTTCTTACAGATTTTGCACTAATATAATACACTGTCGCACGAACTATTTTTTGGCCAAAAACACCACGAACGTCTTCGCCAAGCAATGCACTGTCCTCATATTTTGCCCTGTGGGTTTTTTCCTCTTACCAAATGCAAAATTGCCATTTAAACGAAAGTGTCTTTAGTCAGTTTTGGACATAAAAGAAAATTCGCTGAAAGAGTTGAAGACCTTACCTCAATCATACAACAACAAAAAAAGTATGGAGGATTGGGGAGGTCTGGCACAATTTTGTTTTACATGATGGCTACTATTTCGAACGCGACAAAATATATTTTGATGAAAAAAAAAATAATTGTTTTGTTCTTTATTTAACAATTCTGAATATTTTTACACAAATATATGTAACGATGGGCAGCGTATGCGTATTTAACATGATATGCAATGTATTTAGTATTATATCTAATATAAATATCATCTGCAATTTTTTACAGATTAATTTTGTTTACGTAAGTAAAAGAAATTGCGCACGTATACATAATCTGAAGTTCAAATTTGTCATTGAAATTTTACAGAAATACAAGTTAAAATAGTAATATGTTTTTAGAGAGGGAATCAAATTGATGTGGATTATTTTACGCAGTACAATCTCTCATCCAAAATTGTGGAATATTCCATATATCGAGTAAAAAAAAAGCAACATAAAAAAATCGGATTATCATTTTGCTACATATCAATTTATATTCCCTAAACCCCGTTCAAATACATAAAAAATAATAAGGGAGGAAGATTGGTTGTATGTGCATGTGTCGAGTTCTCAAGATACCGCTGTACACAGGGCTGTGAAATTTTGGATGCAGGGAGATTTTACCTGTGCATCTAAAGATATGCACCTCGATATTTTCACTAGTTTTTTTTACGTTTATTTTTTATGCGATATTTAGCGTTTTTCCACCTTTTGAGGTGATTTTCCTAAATTAATTAAAAATATCGAGCTTCAATCTTTTAGGCCAATGCAGTAATTTTTATCTTCTTTTAAATAAAGTTGTTTGGGATATCGTACTGTGATTTTTTATGTTTTTGCGATTTTCTCTTTCTAATTTTAGAGTTTTTAGCAGAATTCAGGCATTTTCACGTATAAGAAATTCTGCTTCAAACTTTTAGTTTAACATAGCAAATTTGGCTTTTTTTTAAATGTCGAAATTTTTAACTATTTAGCGACATTCAATTCTAGTTTTAGAGATTTTTATGGGTTCTTTTCATCTTCCTGGACGATGTTCAGTGCATTCGTGAAAGAATTGTGGTTATAATTTTTTAGTCCAATATAGCAAATTATTTTTTTTTTCAATAAAGTTTATTAAGATTTCGACAGCAATATTTGAATTTTTCACAATTTTTGCATGCGATTTTAAAGTTTTTTTCTCATTTTGTAGCGATTTTTGACATTGGTAAATGAAATTCTGCTTCAAAATGTTTGTCTTGTACTGTATAATTTTACCCTTTTTTTAATGTAAAAGTTGATATTACGATTGATATTACGATATTTAACGTTTTTTCGTGTTCCTCAGCGATTTTTAGACATTCGTAAAATGGATTTTTCAACCTTTTAGCTTAATATGGTAAATTTTTTCCGCCACTATTTTTGAATTTTTAACACTGCTTAACGTTTTTTCAAGCTCCTGTACAATTTTTTCACTTTTGTAAAAGTCTCAATCTTTTAGCCTAAAGTAGAGAATTTTGCCCTCTGAAATTTCTGAATTTTTAATATGAATTTAAACGAGATTTTAATCATTTCGTTTTCCATTCCATGGGGAGTTTTTTGACGTTTGTAAAATGAATATTGTTTGAAACTTTTAACCTAATATAGTAAATTTTGTTCGAAGCGTTTTTAGAATTTTTAGCGATTTTTAGCATTTATTTGCGTACTGCTTGATTTTTGACATTCATAAAAGGAATTTTGTTTCTAACATTTAGCAGTAACATAGTACATTACGAATTGTGCAATTTTTAATGCGAATTTTAACTTTCCTCATGTTTCGAACAGTTTTTTTTTTTTCATATTAGTGAAAAAAATCATCTTACCATGTTTTACACACTGTATAAATTTTGTCCTCTTGCGATTTTCATGCGATTATTGGCATGTTTATTTTGAGATTATCTGCGATTTTTTTTTGCATTATTAAAATGAATCTGTTTTTAATATTCTAGCCAATACAGTAATTTTTAGCTTTTAAATAAATTTTATTGGGAATTTGTGTAGTAATTTTTAGTAATTGCGCGATTTTTTGATAGAAATTTCTTGATTTTTTTTCTTGTTCCGTGATATTATTTAACATGCCATTACACCGTTATGGAAATCAGCTAGTAAGAAATAAAGTTCTTGTTAAAATTATTAAAAATAATAAAGCATCAATTAGAAAATTAAATAAATGGTCAATGTGTCCTATGAAGTTATTTCAAGCTGTTACTAATACCAAAAAGTTTTGAGGTTTAAATATGCAATTTATTAAAACAGATGATTATAGAGTGCCGACTTTTATATAATCTTGAAGACTATTGAAATAAATAATAAACAGTATTTTAATCTTATCGCTTTTTTAAGCGGAAACATGACAACACAATGCACTAATTATAATGTGTTCTTCAATAAAACGAAGCAATACAATGAATACGTAAAGTCAGATATTTGTATATTCCGGAGGAAATTTTTAATAACCTTATATGTGACATTTCTAATGGAATCAGCAGAAATCTTTAGAACATTTATAATGTTATTCATAAACATTCCCTCCTAAACACTGGCTATACACACGCTTTAAGATAATTAAAATGCACATTTATTTCATTAAAAGGGCTTCTTATTCACCTTGTAAATATCGTTGTTGCTATTGTATTTTAATGTTTCAATTAGCGTAGATATTGATAATTGTATAAAATAATTTTATTTGCGTGCCGATCTTATATGATTCTGAGTTCGATGGTTAAAATTGTAAAACTTTTTAAGCTCATTTCACTTTATTTGGCTTCTCATATAGGTTTTATTTTTAACTTTAACTTATTTGATATTGTTAATGATTGTAATAAAACTCATAACGTTTACTTCGAATTTTCAAAACGTTCTGTTCCCATTTTGTGTGTAACTGCAAAATTAAACCGAAATTTTAAACTGAAATAATTCTAATCAGTTTCTCATAGCGTTCTTTAAATTATATTTTTAATTTTCGTTTATAAAATTTCTGAAATTTAATGGTATTTTTAAATTTAGACACATTTTCGAAAGTATTAATAAATTAGCTGTCAATTGTACTTTTTAATTATCAAATGAAATGATATAATATCAATTTTCAACTGTTATTTTGAACACAATGATGAAATTTTCATACGTTTCCTTCTTAATTTAAATGGACTTCTAAACTTCTGATTTATTTTTTTAGCCCCGTATAAAAATATTTCAATAACAATTTCATAGTTTTACATGAATTTTATAGGGATGTTTCGTGAGTCCAAGCCCATAAAAATAAATATATATATTTTTAATTTTGTATCACATTTTTATTTTTAAAATAAAATTTTAATATTCAAGACTTCAGTTTCTTTGCATGCTAATTTTTTCTCAGACATGAATATTTCTACAACATAATACACAATAGCATATAAAAGGTAGTTTATATTGAGCATCTTAATTAATAATTATGTTTAAACATTTTATTCGAGTTATATAAATTAGACTTATGCTGTTATTATATAACTAAATAATATTTATTTACACTTCTCCCTTCACATTTTCTATATTCGTAATGGTTGTTATGGAAAGACAATTGACAAATATCTTATACATTGATTAGTTAAATCTGCTTTTGTAACTGAATTGTTTCATTGTGTTACAATTCCCTTTTTTATGTGGGACAACTATATGCTTTTGAACCTCTGAAATTGGAAATAGTGACATTTTTGGCCATAATAAAATTCTTCAATACATGATCTTGTATAATTCATACAAAATATTGTAGATACTTCTTCTGCATAATCAGTAAGACAGTATTAATTATTATGTATAACTACTTGACAGCGATGACATTTAAACTCTGCCACGTTAAACAATTATTCGGTGTAAGCACTACTGCATTCCTAAGGGCAAAAACGTCTTTCATAAAATGTAATTGGATGACATTAAATTAGCTTCACCATCTAGTGTTGTTACGCTCGTAATGCTGATTTGGAAAATATACCTCACTAATTACGGAAATTGTTACAGATGATAGTTGTAAGCAGCAACCTATAATTGATATTTCATAATTATACTATGGTATCAACCTAATTACAGGGATACGTAATTATATATAAACACTTAAGTTTTACATAAGTTAAATCCCTAAGCCTGCTTCAAAGTCAACATTAGAAACTTCAAAATTACTTTTTTTCTATACTATATCGTAAGAAAAACAATCATGGTTCTAAACATGTACCACAGTTATGCATTTTCATTCAAGAAAATGTCTCTATTAATTTTAGTTTTATTTAAAAACATAATAATTTTAAAACATGTGTGTTGATAATTTTATGCAAGTACAAAGAAGTAAAAACATCAAATCTTCATAATATTGTGACTTATAATATTATGACTTATTATTTAATATGTGATTAATGAGTATTTTTTAATAACCATTATTTAACAAGTATTTTTAATATGTATATCCGTTTTAATAGATAGTATATAAAAAATAATAATAAAAATCCCTTTCCCTGGCTTCAGTTTACTGCAACGGAACATTGCGTAAAAAAGACATATGTTTCTCATTCGAGAAAAAAATAATATAACCATGAACGAAAAAAAATACAATAACCTCCTCCAAGTTATTCGAGATTACGAAATACATTTTTCATTTTTAGTAGCTATAGAAAATAATATATTTTACAAATTTAAAAATTCATTCAAAACTAAAAGTTTCTTTTGCTTTTAGTGATTTTCAGAAACGTTTTCAAGTATTTTTTATAATCAAACAATTTTTACAAACCCGAATATGTATTTTTCAGCTGCTTTTAATTCTCAGTTAAGCATTTTAAATTCCAACAAACATGTGCTTCAGACAAACTAATAAATTGATAGCAGTACTATTAAAATTAAAATTAATATTATTTTGTTACTCTTGCATATGTAAATTCAGTTAAGTAGCTGAAAAATGAAGAATTAATAGCTTTGGATTTTTTTTATTACTGTTTGAGAAAACTTATTAATACACTAAAAACTACTCGGTAATGTTTCGAAAAATCATTGGAAGACACGATATGACACGATAATCATAAATGATTTTTTTATAAATGCATAGGTGCCAACCGCAAAATAATCTTCCGTAATATGTGAATTAATTTCACCCTGATTTAATACGTTTCGAACCAGAAACTTTTTTTAAGAAATGAAATTAAATACGTTCTAAGTAGAAACGTTGAATTAAATAAATAAAAATTCATGAAATAAATTTTCTCGTTCGAAAGGGGTTAACCTGGTTTAAATTAATCCAGATATTACGGAAGATTAGTGGAAGTTTGGTAGCTATATAAATGCTTCTTTAAATCTGGAAAATATATTGCTTTCTCAGATCTCTTAAAGATCGTCTTTCGGGATCGTCGGTAACTCAGAACAGGTTATTATATATTTTCATTCGTGGTTTTATAATAGTTTCACATATTAAGAAACACGGTTTCACAGATTTTAAGTGAACATTCGGTCTTAAAATGTAACTCATTAATCTAATGTTCACTTGCAATTTTTAGCACGTCCTTAGTTCATCTCCCACCCAGTTTAACGGTAAATAACCCAAACCTGTATCCTATGGAAAACTGTTTGGATATTTATATAGTAGCAACATCTACTTAACAAATGGTCAAAGGGATCAGTATAAGAAGCAGAAATGAAATCAGCCATTTATGAGGCATTGTGTGTTTTGTCATTTCGAGAAGTTCAAAACCTATAAAACTCAACGCCACAGGGCAGTAATGACATTATTAAATTAAAAAAACCACAATTGACATATAATATGTCTATAATTTAGAAAACATATGCTTCATATTTATAATCTTTTCCTTATTGTACTTTCAGGTCATATGCATTTCATTATATTTTGATAATGAAAATTGTTTTACAATTTATAAAAATATATTTTGCATATTATCAATAAAATGATCGTTCAAAAATAAAGTCTTTTGAAATTCTCAAATATATGTAAGTTTAAATATCAACAAAATAAAAGCGAGGAAGCTGGAGTATTTTTATACACACAGTAACCGTTTGTTATGTTTACAGAACACTATTTACTTTTTCTACGCTTTCACTTTGACAGTTTCTTTCGACATTTCATGACATTTTAAGTTTCTGCATGATATATTAAGATTTTTTTCTCATGAAATTTAAAACATTATTTCTAAAAATAAAAAAAATTGTCGTACCTGTTGTGAGAAAAAGATTATACGTTTATTATTGTGATGCATTTTCAGAAGCGAAAGTACAATTTTTGACTCTGTTTATATGCGACATTCTATAGGAAAATTATATTACATATTATTTAAATGTGACTCGTTTTAGACATATTAAAAAAAAAAAAAAAAAAAAAAAAAAAAAAAAAAAAAAAAAAAAAAACCTTGAAGAACTAGTCATATTAAAAATGGCAATATTCTTCAATAAGAAAAGAAAAAACAACAGGTAATTATTTTTTTAATACATATTTTATTTGACAAACGAAGTTAACCGTTTCGAGGAAATTTGAGTTCATATCTAATAGTGGAATTTTTTATCGATGCCCTTTTGACAAGGTCGTCTTGCAAATAAATTATAAATACACATGAAGTATATTACATGTATTTTTTACTACATTGCTCAAAACAATTAGAGGAGCAAACAATAAAGTGAAGACAGCAGTGCGAGACAGCCATGCATGGGCATAAAAAGGAAAGTACATGTGTATCAATGCACAATACAGAAAATAACACGCAAAAAAATGAAAGAGAGTTTTAATTCTTTGAAACGATGGATAGAACATGAAATATTATTCAGGGCAACAATTTGGTTACATGTAAATGCCCAAAAATGTAGAATGGTGTATGATAGATTTCAGATTTTTCAGAGAGATTTCACAATGATGTAAGATATTGAATATAGCGTAAGTCACATCTAATAGATAAAACTGTCGCACATATGTTTTCCATGGATTCTATGACAATATTGATAACTCTTTGGGGAGTAATGTTTCACCCCTCAAGAGTTGAAATTTCCAAGTCCCGGACAATAAATGGAGACCTTAGTCCCACTGCAATGCGTCGTCCGAGTGTGTCTTAAACATGCTCGATCGGATTCCGGTCAGAAGACCCTGCCCCCTATTCCATTCGCTGTATTATTTCAGCTTCAAACATACTCTACACAAGACGAGCTGCGTGCGATCTGACGTTATCACGCATGGAAAACAAAGTATCACAAATTGTTAAAGCGTAAAATACTACATGAGACCTCAGTACCACGTCTTTATAACTTTGGGCTGTCAAAGTACCATTCCGAATGACATGCAGGTCCATACGTCCACCTTTGCTGATTCCAGCCCATACCATCAATCCACCCCATACCAAAAACACATCAGATGTTATATCCAGACTGAATCGGGATTTGTCTGTAAACAAAATTTAACTCCAACCATGCTGCCTCCAATCTAGACGTTCAGTTGCTCACCTTCTTTAGGCCGCGCAGTTGCTTGAGGTAACGGAATACAGACCACTGGCTTACGTGCATAGACAACACCCTGATGAAGCCTATTCTGGACTGTTTGGCTGGACAACCTTCGTCCTGTGGCCAAGAACGATTGTGTTTGCAGCGGAGTTCCATTGCCTGTCCCGTTTTGACAAGCTGTTAACTGGATATATCGGTCATCAGTTTGTGTGGTAGCACATTTCCGATCTTGCCTTGATCGACCGACGTCTAACATTTCCTGTGTGTTGGAATCGATCCCAAAGCCTTGAATTGACACTTCCTGCGCCTCTAACGACGTCAGCTGTTATTTGTTGTGTTTACCCGGATTCAACTGTTCCGATATTACGCCAAACCATGGGATCCGGTAAATCACGTTTTTATGACATTTGCAACTCACCATTACTCAAAACACACGCGGAGCAATTAAATTTTACAACTGAGACAATAAAACAGATGCTGCTGCGAAATCTCGATTACCGCACGTATCTCCTTTTTCCAGTTTTTGACGTCATAAACTTTGATTGGCATATGAAATTTTCTTCATCTGTTTTTTACTATGTATTAAATTATGGATGTTTTATTTTACGTCACTTATCGGTGTAAGTATTAGCGTAATTTTGTTAAAACCATATGCTCCCCTAATTGTTTTGAGTAGTGTAGAAAGTTACTAATCTGAAGATACTATAAAATCTAACAATAAAAATAATGCATAGGGTGGTTATAATTAAAGTTTCACTTTGAAATGGTCATACAAGGAAAAGTACTGGACCAAATGTTACCAAACTTGGTAATAATTTAAAGGAGGTCATAAAAATTTATTTCCAGTAAAAAAAAGTTCAAATTCTCACTACCAGCGGGGGAATGCACTGTATGTAATATTCTTAAAACGAAATAAGACATGAAGACATCGATTTAGAATGTGTTTAATCATTTATGATACGTGTTACAAAGCATGTTCAATGTGGCATCCACCCTTTTCCGAAAGCAAGTGAAATCGTATTACAACATTCTCTGCAGTAGCTCTTAGCATATCACGAGGTATGTTACGGACATCTCGGTGTATCGCATCTTTCAATTCCGCCAAATTGTTTAGATTATCCCCATAAAGATTGTTTTTGAGCTAACTCCATAGCCAAAAGTCACAGATGTTGAGGTTTGGTGACCGGGGTGGCCAGGAAGTTGGGAGGTTTTGGCCTATAATCCGTTATTTCGTTAAATGTTGCTTAAGTAACTGAGACCGGTGGAAGTGGTCCACACATCTATCTATGTGTGGTGGGGACCCGTATAGCATAAATTTTTAGAGTCTAAAATGCCACGTTGCTGTACTTCAGGTATTACAAAATTTCCCATCATTGACGCTAAGCGAGCTGCAGTCACAGTGTATGTAACAGGTGGAGCGGTCGACTGCTTTTCAAAGAAAAATAGTCGAATTATGAAACTTGCTGTCATACCACACCAAACGGTGACTTTAGGAGAATGCAAATGAACTGGATAAACAGCATGAGGGATTTGTTTGGCTCAAATCCTGCATTTATGGATTTTGACATCGATATTTAGGTAAAAATGGTCCTCATCTGTCCACAAAATGTTCCATGGTCAATGTTCGTCCACTTCCATCCGTGGAAGGAATTCCAAAGCGAAAGATTCTCTTGTAGCAGGATCGTTACGTTGAAGTTCTTGAATATGTTTGATTTTGTATAGGTAGAACTGCAGCACTTTACGGACAATTTTGTACATCGTACTTCATGGTACGTCCATTCGACGTCCGACAGCGCATACCGTGTGTGCTTTCCATTGTTGCTTTCTCCACTGTTAGTGCGACAACCTTCTCGGTTCCCACAAGCAGGGTTTGTTCCCGTCCGAGTTGCAACAGACAGCAAACCCGTGGCTTCAGTTTCAGGTCAGGCAAGGAGGTCTACCAATACAGTTTTAGCTCATCAAGCCCGTCCAACTTAATAACTAGGCCGCTCATTTCTCTAACATCATAGGCCATTCCCAGTGGCAGGGTCCGGAAAAACCTCCGTTGAATGAGATCCCTATATATAAAAACTTACAAAGTTATACAAAAATATTACAAATGACAGCCCAGTTTTATTCCAGGCGTAAAGGAATGATCATTATACAATTTTATATACATTACAAAATTTAAATGAAAAAAAACCTCATAATGCAGTATCATTAATTGCTTGACCAGTAAAATACAATAAAAATACACCTAACAAAAGAAGTCCAAATGTGAACCAAATGTGGAAAATTCACTTAATAGGATATACAGATACAACAAAGTAAAGGGTATTAAAAGAAGTTTTAATTTCCTTTTTTTCTATAAGACACAATGCTAGATAACAGTTTAATACATTAAAAAAAAGACACCGATACAGGAGACTGTAAGAATTAATCTTCTCTAATATAGAAATACAATATATTAATTTTATAAGTAAACATGGTTGTTTAAGAATTGTTTTAAAACATGATGCCAGATAAATGGAGGGCGCATTTTTATATGAAAGGCTGATGTTAGGTTGCATTCTGTTATATAGTGTAATGACGTGCCCCTCTGCCCGCATGTGCCACGCGATGAGACCAAATTCGGAAAGATAGGAAAGAAACAAACCGTGTACGGTTGCAAAAATGTATAAATTCATGTGGTGTAGAATGAGATCTTCTGTGACCTTTGGACAAAGTGCGTAAGAGAATCTCCCCGTGGTGCTGGATTTCCATGTGTTTTGCCAGTTTCAATTTCCTTTTTACAAATGAAGTGAGTTTTGCATTAATTAGCATATTTTCCCAATTATCACTCAAAATTAAAAATCCTGAAGATAATTTGTTGGAAATCATAAAATATCTGTTAAAATTTTTAGATTTATCTTGCAAGGAACCTTAGGTGTATTCTTTTAAAGTTGACAAATCGTGAAAAAATTCATTCTGAGATAAATGTAGCTAAGGTCTCGTCAGCATTCTCAAGGCAAAAGGTGTTATATCTTTGGATCGAATGAAGATAAAACCATGCGGTTTGCGGTATTTAACGCTAAAAATTCAGTATATTTTTAAGCCAATAAAAAAATTGCACTTTTTGAGAATTTTTAGACCCCTTAAACTATTACCAAGTTTTATATTATTTGGTCCAGTAGTTTTTCTTTTAGAACCGTTTCAAAGTGGAACTTTAATTATAACCACCCTGTATATTTTTAATCTAATGCTGATAATTTACATTGGCAATCTTTTATTCGGAGATAGTAAATAAATTATACTGAGATGAATACGTATGTGAGTGTGAAAATTCAACAATTAAAAATACTCTGATAAAAAATAAATTAATTTGTTTATTTCTGTTCAAAAATATACATTATCATAAAATTTCTATCTATCTAGATGTGTGAATAAATTGCTTGACTCCAAAATAATATGCATACTGTTCATATGCATGTTCATGTTCATATGCATACATATGCATATGCCTAGTGTAACAGAAACGATATTGAAAATTTTCATTCATAAAAATATTTTAGAGATAACACAATTCATGGGAACGTCCCTTTATCTTTAGAAATCACAGATGAAGAAAATCATGGCAACTAATTAGTTTCTAAGTTTTATTATAAACTTTCAAAAATAAAAGATGCAATTGGTTTCCTGTAAATATCGGAAACGTTTCAACGCTGCGTTTAGTGTGTACGAAAGTTATTTATTATACTCTTTCTGTCTCGCGAACACCTTATAATATCATATTAACTAAAGACTACTAGAAATATCTGTCAGTCCATACAAACAGATCGATAATTTAAGAGCACTTTAAAATATAGATGATGGTAATTTCTGTTCTTTAATTAAAGTTATAATAAAATAACAAGTTAGATTTTTTTAAAAACATTATTGACTTTTTTGGGTGTGCATTTAAAAAATTAAATTGTGTAATTAAACTTATAAAAAACACAATAAATTGAAACCTTACTTAAAAGTTTCAGTGTACACTATCGCATAATGCTTTAAGCTTAATATTTTCAGCATGAAAATTAATATTTATACTTATCACATTTATAAAATGTTGAAGAAACAAGTCACTCGTTAAAGTTTATGGGATCCCGTAAAATATTTTCTATAATCACGGTTTTATGAACTACTTATATAGACTACGATTTAATAATACATTCTTCACTTTAGCTTCGTACTTTACTCATCGACCTTTCTTCGACAGTTTCATATGTTTATAAAACATTATATTTTTATTCAGATAATTAAAAATCCATTTCTAACTAACGATATGCTACTATGATAATAATACTTTGAGAGAAAAATCCATATTATTGATAACATAAATTCTCTTTTCTGTTAAAAGATAAATTTATGTAAATGGTCGTTATTGGGAACATACAATTTCATAAGCTGATTTATAACTTCCCATGCAACATATGAAGATAAAGTTCTGTGCAAATGGCAGTTTTTCAATACACCAATATGGCTGTCGATTGTGATATTGCATTAGAAATTCTTTTAGAATGAAGAAAAGAGAATGAGAAACGCTAGCGTCATATTGACAGTGACAACACCTGATGAATAAATAATGATGAATAGGAATAAATGAATAGGGCCATACAACTCCCCTTAAATCTTAGATAATAAATAAATAAAATAATTTAAATAAAACACGAAATCACAGACATGTAACCGAGCAATGTCTTAAACCACCAGAATTATCATAATAAAAAAGGCTGCAACGTTAGTAGCTAAATATTTAACAATTTTTTGTGATGTAGTCACCTGACATACCGTTAATACCTAAAAATTATTTTTAAAAATTCAAAAGTTTATTTGAATGCATTATTGATATATTTCATATAAATTATTTTTGGTGTTGTTAGTGGGCTATTTAAAAAAAAATTAAATTTTAAAAATCCGTTAATGTATTCAATTAAAAAATAATTGATACATACGTTCTGTAACCATGTAAACCAGGAATGGATCCCCCCAGTGAATGTAACAGTTAAAATAGTTTTTTACCCCTAAAATCACGATTTTATAAGCAGATTTTATAAGCATTCATTGTTCATCTTAAAAGCCAAGTTTAATTTTATGTCATTAACCGAACATTCCCTGTTCTGAAACCTTTCCCAACAATACATTAATTTGGCATTGGCCTGGAATTGAAAATTCACTACTTTTATGTATGATTGATAGAAAATAGTGGATTTGGGAAAAAAATTGACGTGTTTCTATTTAATGTATGGACACAGGAAAGAAAAAATTGCATTTTCGAATATTAGCCTGAAATAAAACGTCTCATCAGTATTTCTAACTTGATTATTAATGAATAATCATAATTTAATTATTAATAATCCATTAATTCTTAATTAAATTCTCAAAATATGAAAATATTGATTGTCATTGAGAACTTGCAATTGTACACAATTTTCTAGATTTCTGCCTTTCGGAAAAAGGGGAAAAACGAAATTAAATTTCTCATGTGAACCAAGTTAAGTAAAAACAAAAATCTTAAAAAAGCTTTGATATCGCTCATTTAATGTGAAAGGTGAGGAATTTGATTTTTTTACAGAAAATCATGTCTTTTATATGACGTTGCGTTTCCATATTAAGGATATGTATTAAAATTTTGTCGCGGTTCCACATTAAGGCGTACGGTCGGAATGATTTAAAATAAAAAATAAATATTGAATAAATACACATATTTTTAGTTCAATTGTAATACATAATGATGCAAAAGCATAACATCCCAGCAATATCTTCATAACATTTTTAAATATTGGGGATTTTTGCCATTTTGTTAGAAAAAAATTCATGTTTACGCCAGACGGCGTAAATACGATTCCACTAAATATATCTCAATTTCCGTTGTACTGAATACTATTATTAAACGTATCTCTGGACTGAAGTAGGAGTTTTACAATATCTTCAAAATTAACTGAAATATTTCAAAATATGTCAAAAAATACATATTTATATTTTAAAGATTACCATTTTTTATAACCAATTACCTATAAAATAACTAGATTATTACTTCGATTTTAGATTATAGTGCATAGCAAAGTGAGTATTATGGAAAGCATTCTGAACGATTTTTACTGAAATATGTTTAAAAGACTTTATGTAATGATGAAGATTACCGTAGGGTAATTCCGGGATTTATGCCGCACATTTTTATGAATTTGTGCATAAGGTCCCATGGTGGACATAAAAATAAAAAAAAATCATGCTGTGCTAATTAATGTTAAATATACAACGCGTGTACTGCGACAAAAAATCTCAAAACAAATCATTAATATTTTTTAACATTTTTTTTCCAAAACATTACACTGCGGCGCGTCACCCGTACATTCAGGCTGAGACGCCGCACTTGTGCGGTAGTTATGCCGCGCTTGTAATAAGAACAGAATGAAATTATAAATAAAAATATTTAAAAAATATTCATATCTGAACTATAATTAACGATGTAATAACAAAATGAAACTAAATGAGTACAATGAAACGTATTAGTAGATTCAAATTAATAATTTGTTGCCTACTTTCACTATTAAAATTATCGACTTATTTTTCTTTACATTAAATTTTAATGGCTATTTCAGCAAAAACATAACATCAATGTATTAGAAAAGAAAAAGAAAAAAAGTAAAACTGTGTTGACATAATTTATTTGTTAACCCTTTCGGGACCGGTGGCTTTTACACAAATTTTATTCGGTTGGTACCACTTTTTTAAAAGAAGTTACCTTTACTTAAATTATCATGAAAATGCTCTAATTAAACAAACCAAATATTATTTTTCTTTTTTACTGATGCCAGAAACAAATTTTGTAAGCTCTTTATTAAAGTGCTTATATGCCCCTATGGTCCCGAATGGGTTAAGTGACCTGTTTTTTCGACTACAATCTACAGAAAAAGTGTCGAAAATGTACAGTCTTTATGTAACTACCTTTAAACACATGATGCAACGAAGCCAATTACACTTCCTCTTTTTTGGAGTACTTTTCTAAACATTCCTTGCAAAGAACGCCTGCGTTACGTGTAATCCAATTTTTCATTATCATCTGGACTTACATCTTTCTGGCCCTTCTTACTTTTTATTTTCCCCTTTTTCTCCATTGGTTTTAGTAAACTTTATAACATGCCTAACATGGTTAGTCTGTGCAAACAGAAAAGGAAAAATTAATAACACTTAACCCCTTAACCTACAATGACGGGCATAGCCCGCGTACGATGATCGAGCCAAATATAAATTCTTCTTACCACTAAAATTTCGCAGTAAATGTAGTTTAATTTAATCGTCGAAATTCCATGATTAAACAAGGTGAAAATCTCTATTAAATTTTAGTGGTAGCTATTGATTTTCCAAACCGTGGAGCTGTTAAAAGTAAATCGTAGGTTAAGTGATTAATCATCCAGTACAAAAGAAACTGAGGCATTTATCCCATTTTGCATGGTGTAGACGTCGGTCATCACAGTTACCTACCATCGCTAAGGGGAATGACGTAACCATACACACAGTACTCTATACAAAACCTACACTTAGTTTTGACTTCGAAATCATGCATGCATTTAGAAATTAGAGTATGAAAATTATTTAAACATAACGTGTTTAAAAGTTTGGACAGTGAAATCATGCACTTACGTCAAATTAAGGATTGTACTTTTACAAGTAAACTTCGAAATGGGATTCATGCTATACACTGGTTAAAATAATCTCATTGCGCACCTATACTGTGCGTTTGACGACCATCTATCGATAATTACAAGAAATAAAAGGAGTGCGGTATCTATCCCGTATGCGGCGACTCTCCCGGAATTACCCTACATGGAATTAACGGAAAAATTGATTTTCCTGTAATCGCATTTAATGATTTCTAATCTATATCAATTTAAAAGCAACGTTAAAAATGCCAGAATAAGCAAACTTTCAGCAGACAATTTTCGGTAGCATTTAGCGTAACGTCCTCATTGCAAAGAATAATGGAAACTTGCCCATTTATATAGAAGAGAAGCGGATTCAACTGAGATGTTCATTAACCAATGGGGAAACAGGGAAATGCGGGTACCAGCCAATAGGAGGATAGTATAGGTAATGCCACCAGAATGTGAAAAAAATGGTAGTAATTAAGCAAAAGAGGATTTTATGAAATATTTCCAGCAATCTGATAAACGGGGAATGGCAATTTCCCTCTTTATAATACTATATAATACAAAATATAACAATATTGTCATAATTTTTGTAGATATGAAATACTTCAAGGAATTTAAGTTTATGTATAGAAGTGGGTTTAGAGTTGATTTTAGCTGAATTAAAATTAAAAAAATGTGGTTCATTTCCCAGCAAAGTTTAGAAATTGAATGACATGACATGACATCGCGGTGCTTAAGGAGTGCCGACGCGGCGTGTAACGCCGCCGCGCGTAACCTCCAACTAAATAAGAAGAAGAACTAAGATGAATTTCGAAACAATGCACGACCTAAAAGTATATACCGTTAAGCCTTGAAAAAGGCTTTGTGGTACTAGACATCGAAAGACCACTGCTATTGCAAATTGCATTTTGGCATTGACTGAGATCGAAAATGGGGACAAGTTAAGATTAAAATTAAAAGCTAAAAAAGACAAGTAACTTCAAAATTAACTATAAAACAGGGTCCTGATTTTTGTGACCGGGGTGCCAGAGTACCGCCGGTCAAAAAACCCGAAATTAGGGGTGAAAGGAATAAGTGGCCGGGGTGCAGTGAGCAAACACCCCAAGGCCGGTCGGGAATAAGGTAGGCGAACCTAACCTCTCCCTGGGTGGAAGTACCGGACTGTTGAAACAATCTAAAATTTTGAAAAGTAAAGAGCACCCATAAACACTTAAAAAACTATAAAGTAAAGGAAGGTCTAAATAAATAAATATGAAATACTAAAGAGAAAACAATAATTAAGTTAGGAAAGTTGAAATTCGCGGCTGTTGACAATGAACAGTTTGCTGCATGACGTCATGGAGGAAAGCCAATTCTAGATGAAAATTTCTTTCAATCTAGGGAAAAGATAGATTTTTCCCGGGGAATTCTGCGTTTAAGTGACACCAGATGGGTTCCTCCTGGATGTTTTGGAGCATGGGACGAAGTCGTCGTCCCGAGTGAGAATTGCGAGGGGCCGTGTTCGGTTCCTCCCCACTCTGGCGTCATAACGACGGATGGCATCTAACGCAGGATTCCTCACGGCTGGGGCTGACCTGTGAAACTTCAACGTAAGTTTTTTGATTTCTGCAAATACAGGTTTGATTTTAAGGTCACGATGGATGACGTCATTTCGAACATAGCGGGTCGCCTTAGTAAACCTACGCAGGAGTTAATTTTGAAAAAGTTGAATTTTGCTAATTTGGGTTTTTGAAGCACTACCAAACACTGGTGAACCATAAGTAACAATTGGTCTAATCATTGATTTGTACAGTAACAATTTATATTTGATTGACAGGGGGCTATTCCATGCCAAATGGGGTTTAAGGGAGTACACGGCGCGGTCAGCACGTCCCAGAGTTTCTGTGATGTGCTTGCACCATGACAATTTGGAATCTAGGTGAATGCCTAGATATTTATAATCAGTCTTCCAGGGAATATTTTCATTATTCAATTTAAAGTTAAGATTAGCGTCTGGGGAAAAAGTTGATTGGTGAAGAATATGGCGGCACTTTTGGCACTGTTCACTTTAATTTTCCATTTTCTTAACCAGACCGAAAGTATGTCCAAATAATTTTGAAGTATAGAGAACACTGTTTGTGCGTGTTTATGTTGTTTAAGCATGGCAGTATCGTCGGCAAAAATTGCTAAGTCGATATCAGGCTCTTTGGGAATATCGTTTACGTAAATGTTGAAGAGGGTGGGACCGCTGAGGGAGCCTTGCGGCACAGAGCTAGAAATAGGCTGAGGGTTAGAGTAAGAGTTACCTATTGATATAATTCTGCGCCAAGTAGCATCTTAGTAATAAGTTTTCTCTATAGCATTTCTTATCTATAAAATAAATCTGGAAGTGTCAGTTAAGGACGACTATTAGTGTTTATATGTAAAAACTTAAGAAAAGAATGTATATAAACATTTTTAAATATCTTTTCTGCTTACCTCCAGTATTTAATTCATTATCTCCTGTTTATTAAAATAGCCATTATTCGTCTTATAGTAATGGTAGAAATAAATTTAAAACAGATTTAAAATCGTAAAATATTGCTGATAATATTGAAGATTTTCCCCGTAATATTGAAGATTTATTGTTTTCCTGTTTTTGAATATATTATTGGTGTTCTTTTTACGAAATTTTAAACACCGCTTGGTCTGTCCAATTCAGGAAAGATCGCACTGACAATTAATACTACAGATAAACCGTGATTCTTTATTCTGGCGTTTTTAACGTTGCTTTTAAATTGATATAATTCTGCGCCAAGTAGCATCTTAGTAATAAGTTTTCTCTATAGCATTTCTTATCTATAAAATAAATCTGGAAGTGTCAGTTAAGGACTATTAGTGTTTATATGTAAAAACGTAAGAAAATAATGTATATAAACATTTTTAAATATCTTTTCTACTTACCTCCAGTATTTCATTCATTATCTCCTGTTTATTAAAATAGCCATTAGTCGTCTTATAGTAATGGTAGAAATAAATTTAAAACAGATTTAAAATCGTAAAATATTGCTCCTTGAAATAAATCGATAATGAATCTTCAAAAAAAAAATAACCAAAACAGCCATTTTATTGTAGGTAGAAATCTTAAAACCCTATATTTAAGGTTGAAAATTAGTTGATTTTTTTTTAAAGATATGAAAAAAAACAAAACAACAAAAAAAATCATTTTCATATTACGGCAAATATTTCTATTTATTACTGTAACAAACATATACGTCTTGCAGAATCACACTGTAAACACGGTAATTTTTTACATAACCATGAATGATAATTAATTAAATTATTTAATTGTATTTGCAGAAAATTAAAATTTCATTGAATTGAATCTGTTAATTCCTAGTTAATTTATGAGATTTATGAAAACGATGTATTATCCACAGTGACACACGATTATAGATAATTTCTAAGACTCCTGTACATCACGGTGTCAGTGAAATTTCAATTACAAAATGTTGGAACTTGCACGTTCTCAATTACTGGGCTTAAACCGAAGAACAACAATTAATAAATGTGATAGTCTCGGGCAAATTAGGGAAAGAACTTGGGTAATAATTTTTCATAAAATATGTTCTAAACATACTTCAGTTGTCTATTTCCTGCTTCACTCAAATATTTACTGTTTCAAAAAACACAATTACGTAACTAATTTCTAAAGTAATTTCTCAAATAAACAGCCATCAATTTGATTCCAATGTTCACAGTTCTCACAAATGACCATATTCTGAATTGCGCCCAAAAAGCAATTTTTTATATCATAATATTATTAGTGTAAGGCTATAGCAGACAGACTGGGGCACATTTGCAACCAGTTATGAATTGAAACACGTCGCATTCATAAAGAGGTAGTTACAAATCAACTTCCGCATCACGTGACAGCAATTACTATAATAAAGTTGCATTTTGGTTGGAATTGATTTACATTTTGTTCAAAATTGAAGGACGGTTATAGTGTTACACTGTTAAGCAAACAGTGTTTTTATGACTTGTATTGCTTATGAAATCTCTTATAATATCTTATTTTCTATTAATGAACTTTATTATATTTTCTTATTTTCTGTTATGAACAACTTATGGCTTAAGGTATAAAGATCTTACTTGTATGCCTTATAAATGTGCGCATTTAAGTAAAATCTGAAAACGATAAATTGTTTTTTAAGATAATGATGTTTTGTTTCATAACTTGTCAAACGAAAGTATAAACAATAAATCTTTAATAAAAATGAACAAATTTACACACATTTTTTTCACTTTCGCTTTGTTTCTCTTGATAAATATAAATTATTTGATGTAGCATTAAATATAAAATTCTAGTTTCTGAAAAATAAATATCTCATAATTATCTATGTATTTAACTTTCAACAGAACTAAGCTTTTAATTACATAAAAAGCAAAAGTTTTCTGTTCTTCCTTAACAAATTTCGGAACTTGAGTTGCTAGAAATATCTGCTTTGTTCACAAAATGTATGCTTTTTCATTTTGTTGCTAAATATTTTTATTTTGCTTTCCATGAAAAGTGAGAGAAATTTTGAAGTGTTTAAGAATTTATTCATTTTGGTATTTATTTCTTACAGCAAAAAACTTTGTTAAATTATAAAATCTTCGGTGTCTGTTTTAGCATGAAATAAGAAAGTTTTTCATTGTTTTTTATAAAGTTTGTAAAAATTAATTTGTAAGTGTAGATTTGACTTTATTCCGCCTTTAAAGCCATAAGTTATTGTTATTTTAATAAGCTTCCTTTTCATATAAGTAGCACAGTTTTCTATTAAAAGCAAATGAGGTGATGTACAGTTATATATTACGTAATAAAACTACTAATGTAAAAAAATGCTGTTTTATATCAAATAATAATTGTTGCTTATTTATTATGCAAATAATTATAAAAATACTCTGCATTTTCCGAATACATTAAAAGACATTTACTGATCATTTATGAAACTTTATTAAAATAAATGACACATAATTATGTAAAAACAAACTTTTAGATTTTGTTATTGCTGATTAAATATCAATAAATATTCTTTGTCGCTTTCATGAAAATTAATACTTCCTTTGTGCCATCAAACGAAAACTTTTAATATATAGCAATGAAGAACTATGTATTTTAAAAGTATTATTACTTTTGTTTCAGTAAAGTTATGAAATTTAAACATACCAATTCGCACGTATTCTTGTTTTTCAGATTTTTTCTGCATTAGAAAAAAAACATAAACTTTTTTTAATTGTTTTCCTTTCATGTCAAAATGCGAACTCTGCCGCTCAATATTTGAGAAATGATATATATTCATTCGATTCCCTATAACTGAGAAATAAATAAAGATGTGTATTGTTATATATTTTTAATGAATACATTTTAAAAAACGATATTTTGGTAAGACTTCATTTTTCTCAATATTTAATATGTGCCTCATTCACTCAGTAATTTGCTTGCTGATTAGACATCTAAGAAATTCTATAACATAATTCCCCTGTTCGAATCAAAAAGCCCTGGATTTGTAACTGCATTTACCTACAAAACGTATAGATATATTTCAAATACAATATTTCAAAAATTTATTAATAAATTGTAACTTTTTGTAAATTCACAGTTTGCTTTAATTTAAAATATCATTGAAATATCTGTTAAATAGCTGCGTTTATTTGACTTTTTTAAAGATAAGTTGGATTTACAGTGTAAAGTATATAAATTTTTGAACGCTTTAGCTTTCCAACAATCACCATTTAAAAAAAAATACAGTAAACGTAATTACAATATAGTATAATTGTCATTTCTGATTGTCTTGTTTGATATCTATGAACTAAGAAATGTGTTATCAAAATAGACTCAATAATAATAATTACAAAGTCTCAAGCAGTAATTACTTCTTAATGTATCTATTTTCGTTAAGGACTTTCTGCAACTATAAAAAGAACTTTTTTTTTCACATGGTGTAAGTGCATTTTTATAAACCTTAATAAACGTCATACGCAATGTCTGCAATGTAAGTCAAAATAATTTTACGAGTTGACTGTTATCTGAAGTGGTCTTCTGACAGTTGTATGACACCACATTTATAATGAGAAATGTAGGTCATTCAGAACTTGATTCAAGCAAACTTCCCACCACGTATGTGTGGTGAAAAGACGAATGCCGCAATCGCAATCCTTTATTCGTAATGCCCTATCAAATTCGAGATAGAGTGACTTTGATCACCAATTAATCTCCCGTGAGAGCCCTCAAGCAAGATGAATGTTTGCATTTCATACAAATTTTCATCTTTCATTCAAATAATAATTATGTGTACATTCGTAATTTATTTGAATGTATAATATTTACTTGTATCTTTTTGTCATCCAAGAGTTACGTTTTTTTTTTCTCCTGCGACGAATCAATTCAGAATCGACGAATCAATGCGACGAATCAATATTGTGTTCCAATGTAGGTAAGTATTAGGTTCTGTTTCTCTGGAACAGTTCAGTATGATTTACTCATGAGTGTTATTCTTTATTCAAAAGTAATGTAGTTGTGTATTTCACTCCAAAAATTTATAAATCAAGTTTATATCTATCTCAACTAATATTTGAATTTAAGTTAGGCAGCAATTATGTCCATCAGTTTAGATTCCTCTGCTTAATAACGATAATCTGGATGATTTTTAAGAGATATTAAATATAATAAAACCAACACTCTGTCACAGCATTAGTTTTGTTCCCATCTTAAAATCCAGCCTACATCCTCCTATCCTCCTATCTACATTTCCACAGTTTTATATAAATATAACTGTTTTATTCAGGTAGGGGAGTGTATGTGGCCAACTGTGTTTTTTGTATTTTTCATTGAAACGGAATTATTATCAAGTTAAAGAAAATAAATATCTTAACAAGAATTTAATTAAAAAATGGATTAATAAATGTAAGATTTTATAATAGTGAATAAGGTAATTTATCAAGCTAATGATAAAATTATTTTTAATACATAAAACATGTAAATAAAAAATAATTAAAATAGAAAGAAAGAACAATTAATTTAGAAATTTCTGGTGATACGATATCGGAGAAAAATTATTATCAAACTCCAGTAACGGCATTACATGCCTTATAGACGGGATGGCAGAGACAGAGGGATAAAAAAAACTAAGAAAATAAAATGACTCACAGAAATAAAATTAAATTTTTTAAAAAATTCTGAAAGATTTTAATCAAAACAGTTGTAAGCTAAATTAAATGGTGGTGTACCAAGCAATTTCGAAGAGGCAAAAATTATATTTCTTAGCATGACTGAGAAATATCAATTTAAAATGATTTCTAATCATTAAAAAACACAAGTTCTGCGAAATAGTGAAATGGTCTCAAAAATGAAATTGATAAAAAGTAAATAAGTTTATGGTTTACAAGACAGTGATAAAGAATAAATATCAGAAAGCAAGAATTTTAGCTGTTAGATTAAAAAAATGTCACAAAGAATATGCAAAGTCATATTCATCAGTTTAAAATATAGAACTTTTCTTATTATTGATTGAACCTTGGAGATAAACAAAATTTGATTATAAAGTTTTTGATGTAAAACCTCATATTTTAAAAGTGATTAATTAAATCAGTTGGCTTCTGATAATTGTACATTCATTAAAGGTTTATGTTGTGCATGTGTACAGATAAGTTAGATTTTTAGCTTAACTTTCATATCATGTATGAAGATATTGTTTCTAAAATTAAAAGTTTATTTTAAATGCATGAAAATAAGAATTCTAATTTTTTAGGCACAAAAATTGAGAAACATAATAATTGTATTAGCTTCTAACCAATTCAATACAAGGTCATCGAAAAACGTATTTCTGATTTCGAATTAAAGTAACAAAGCCTTCATAAAGATAATCCATTTAATTTTACAGTGTTAGATTGGAAAAATCTTTGAGTTATTTTACATTACTTACAAAACTTCAATATGAGCTGCCCCTGTTGCAAAGCCGATCTGGTGATTGCTCAATGATCACATTTTCAATTTCTTTAAACTGGTTAAACCAATGAAGATTGGTTTTGATCGTAGGTTGATAATCTCCATACACGGCGAAAATAGCATTGTACCATGTTAACAGTTTTAAACTTGGCGTACCACAGCACGCACTGCGCTTTCTGCTGTAAACTCAATATGACTTCTGTGAAATGAGTGATGAGTGAAATGGCCTCGACGCAAGTGCGCACTCACGCCAAGGCCAATGCAATCACAACAACAAAAGTCCCCCAAATGTTCTACAATTTCACATTTTTTGCGTACCGATTGATTAACCATTTCTCGTGCGATTAATTTTTGAAATCAGTGACACCTTTTTCAATGATCCTGTCTATTGAGACATTTCTTGGATAAACGTAATTTTGAAATTTTCAATTCTGTAAGAACACTTATTGTTAAAAGTGAGGATAAATCTAATAAATGACACAAATGACATATCTGGGTATCATACATTAATTACGGAACTTTTATATTTATCCTATGGAACACGTCCTGTCATACCATTTGTCACAACTTATATCTTTTAATTTAATCATAAATCAAAGAAAAGAAGTTATCTTACAGGTAAGACAGAATTAATTTATTTAATAGGCACATGGAAAAGGAAAGAGAAACGAGTGTCGTTTTTTAAACACTGATTCTGACGCCAGTTTAGAAAATGCTTGCTGGGCAACATATAACAATGATATGTTCCCGCACCATGTTGGTTAAATCAAAGTAAAATTGCGTAATTTGTTATTTCTGTTTGTATAAATATTTTTTATAAAATATAATTATGAGTGTAAAATTATAATGTTTATTTATTTAAGTAAAAGAAGAGTGTAAGTTCATACAAAAATTATTAAGTTGATTTTAAATATTAAATATATATTTTTAAAAAATTGTTGTATTGTAAAATGAATGTATAATGTTGAATAGAGTTCGGATCTAAGACAACAACAATAGCCAGACGCCATGGTGTCGTTTTATGACAAGCCAATGGAAAGTGGTGTATAATTAGAAATCGTAAAATAATAAAAACGTTGGAATAAATTTATGGCCTCAATAAAAGTGTTGGGATAAATTTACCCATTTTTAGACCACCCAAACTTTAAGGCAGATAATAATATTAAAGTATATGTAAGGGGACATTTGCAGACTGTTAGCTAATAGGCCTATCGAAGTATAATAAAAAATCTTCTCACATCCAATAACAGTGGACTAGACAAAAATAGTTCCACCCACTGCAGGAGTTGGTATGCAAGAAGAATAAGCTTTGAAAAAGAGAGTCTGAAAAAAAGATGTAGAGGACGCAGGAGCTCTCCTGAAAGCCCGTGGAATGAATCCTGAAAGCCCTAGTAATGCCCAGGCGAGATGTACATATCGGAGTGAGCCTAATCAAGCCTAATTGCGGATGTCTTCCTGATGTACATATCGGAGTGAGCCTAAGCAAGCCAAATTGAGGATGTCTTTCTGATGTTAAAATAAAGAGGATCATTCTACAGAGGTCCGTAGCTATGCATCCTGCCATCCCGATGTTGCCGCTCTGATACGAAGCGAATTCTGGATGACATATGAATGTGATTCTAAGCAACGCGACAACTCTGAATTTGATGTATAAAGGCCACCATCCCGTATATTAAAAAAAAGGTACTACTTTAGACTTTTTCTATTACCACTTAAAATCATAAGAAAAATTATAAATATACTTTTCTGATATTTTATGGTAGAGAGTAATCTGAGATCCGACAAAACCGATAATTAATTAAAATTAAGGTCATTTAAAAATGAAAGAGAATTATTCTTTTAGCAAAAAGAAAAATATATAATAATTAGAGTACATGAAAATATTGTCTTTTTTTTTAAAGATTAAATATACATAAAATAATGAGAAGCAAACAAAAGTATTGCTTTCTATTTTTTGAATTAATAGTATGTTTTTCTGTATATAGTTGTGTTCAATGTAAATAAAATAGTTAATCAAGTTTTAAAAAGTTTCTGTAATTATTTAATTGATAATGTTTAAGGTGTGTCAATTTATTTTTACAGCTTAAATTTTAGTTTAATTCATAAGTGGAAGAGTTCGTCTAAATAATTCACAACGCAAACTCTTAATTTTATTCGTAATTATTTAAATTTAATAATTACATTTCGACGCGAATTTTAATTTAATTTTATTAATGCTTCGCGTTGCTCTTCTACTAGAATTATGTAATTACGATCACTTATATTATTTGAATTTATCTAAGGTATATAAAATTATATACCAATTTGTTATGAGGTTGCTTGGATGATTTGGACCAATTAACAATTTTGTATGTAAATTAAATAGAAAATAAACAGGTGTAATTATCTGTCCAGCAATGCTTAAATAGTTAATTATTTTCTGGTGGATTAATTTTATTAGGTAATTAATTCACTGGTTTTATGGTAATGTCGTAAACATGAAAAAGTTAGTTTTGTACTTTGAAACAGTGTTTGTTTATTTCTGAGGTTGGAAAAAGTATTATTTGAACTGCAAATTTATTATCTGAGTTAAAACGTAAACAATTTATAATTGACACAGTTTTATTAAACCCTGATATTGAAAAAGTGATTCGTTGGAAAGAATGCACTAGGGATTCATATAAATCAAGGTACATAAAACTACGATTTCTTTTTGTTAAATACTATTTATTATTAGATAATTTTGTTACATTAAAGTGCATTCAAGATGAAAACATCATTTCAGATTTTCTCGCAAAAGATGTTAATGAAGGCAAATTGGTATATTCAATAAAAAATATTTTAATAAACTATTAATACAGTATATGTAATGATGTGTAATTTTATATGTATATATGCTTGTATTTTTATATTTGAAGAAACACACGTATAAACACACAAGAAACACAGTAAAAGTATGGTTGTTTCGGAGAGAACGACAATCATTTTATGTGCTTGCATGCCCACTTATTTTTTATTTATTTTATTTTATTTATTTATTTATTTATTTTTTTTTTTGCTGTGCACTGCCCGCTTCTTTTAGCACTGTCAATTTGTGAGCGTGACTCAGAGAAATGATATTAGTGTGTGCAGAAATAAGTGATGAATCTACCTGTATAGAACTTAAGTTATATTGTATATTTTCTCAAAGGCTTGGTCTTGTTTCATAAAAGTAGTTTGATTGAACATCAACGAGTCTAAACGACTAAATAAAAGATTTTATGTATAAACAACTCCCTGTATTGCGAAACCATTTCAAGTGACTTAAAATTAATAATATATTCAGAGTTCCAAACTCTAAACCTCAGTAATTCCCAAATTGCTTGACAGAATGGCTCCCAGTTTGGTATCCGTTTGGTAAGTTAATAAATAAGCCAAAAATTAACTGTTAGTATTAAAATTTTTAATTTTTGATACTTATTGTATATGTAGATGATCAACCAAGAGAAAAAAAAAATACTAACATTCATTAGTAGATATTATTTCTAATCGTTTACTAAAGAGAGGAATTCCTTTTATTTAAGGCTGCACATTTGGAAATAGTTTTATAAAATGCACATTTTAAGGGGGTCCGGAACACATTTTAAAATAATTTTTAAATATTCATTTAAAATTTCGAATTTTTTTGTGATGGTTAACCATATCATTTGTAAGCAAAATCATATTATAAAACTTCTCATATATTTGTAAAAAAAATTCAAATTTTAAATTCATTAAAAAAGTGGGGTAATTTAAAATAGTTATAACTCGAAATATTATTTGTAGAATTTCATTTTTTTTTCACTTAAATAAACAGAAGTATATACATTTAAATTTTGATCCAGTATTTTTATATTAATTTAAAACATTTAAAGTAAAAATTTAAAAAAAAAATGATGTAACTTTAAGAAAAAAAATCATATTTTCAAAAGTAATTTTTTTTTTCAAATTTGCTGAATCAAAATTAAAGTAAAAAAAAATTGAAAAAGACGTGATCCAATATTGAATCATTTATCTTTAACGGTTCGTGACTTATAACGATTTAAATACGGTGAAGAATGGTGAATACGGTTAAAAATGGTGAAGAAAACCCATCATGAAGAAAAACTCACTTTTACAAGAAGTGGCTTCCATGACAGCCCTTGCCTGAAAGGTAGATTTTGAAAACAAACTAAAACGAAAAAAATAATATTTCCTGTTCTAATTAAGATAGAAATGTCATTTTAAGAAGAAAAATAAAAATTATTTTTGAATGCAATATTTTTTTTTATTAGAAAATTCGAAGATGTTTGTGTCTCGGACACCCTTAAAATATCACATATTATTATATTTTCAAATATCACCTTGTTGTATTTATAGTTGAAATAATTCTCCTTCCAATGAGCTTCCAAAAAATAAATTATTTAAAATAGGATACTAGAACTATAATTCCAAGTTTTATCGACATGTTTATTTATATTCTACAGAATGCTGCAAGATGCTAGGTGTGGAATATTTTTGTTATGAAGATATTCAAAATAAGAAGCAAAATATTGTAACTCTCTTGTCAACAATTTACGCAACTACAGAAATATAAACGTTTTTGTTTCTAGCAACAACTATATTAGAAAAAGAAGTAAGGAATATATAGGTTAAACTATAACCAACAAATCACAAAAGAAACGGCATGAAATTTTCTTCTAGTGTTTTCTTATATCTGTGTAGCTATTTTGTTTAAAAGGAATATTTTTTACAATATTGACACGTATGTTTACATACTGGAATGTAGTGTGAATCAAATTTAGTAAATTTACAGAGTTATATACTAATTAGAAAAAATGACGTCGTAATTTTTATTTTTATTTTTATTTATTTATTTATTTATTTATTTATTTATTTTGTACATTTACTAAGTAAAATAATTTTACAGATTTATATTATTTCTAGAATAGCATTTAATGCTTTACAAAACATATTGCTGCTTTTAATTATTTCGCATTGTTTTGTTTATCTATTTTCATAAAAAATAAAAGTAATATAGTAAATAAGACAAAAGTTCTGGATTGAGTATTTTTATTAAAAAAATAAAAAGCAACTGAACAAAAACATTATAAAACTCAAAGCAACCAAACGACACAAATGCGGATTTTAAATATGTAAAAAAATAAAAATTAAAATATTCTTTTCATATGTATCTGCATTAACACAAAGTGATTACATGTAATAAAAAGTACGTGCATGATAAGAATAATTCTGTAAATAATTCTCAGAAATTAAAACCAAAAATAATATTCAGTTATTGCTTTTAGTTATTGTTAGTATTTGGTATTCTGTTGTGTTGTTCCAATTATTGTATCAATGATGGGTTGGAATGGGTTGATTTTTGACGGCCGATTACCAACTCGAGGGATATAAGCCCTAGTGGAAGTGCCCTCCGTGGGGGTCTTTCTAAAGGAACCTAACCCGTATTTACGCATGGGAACCCACGGTTTCCAAGAAAACCACGAAAACTCCTAAACGGTTAGGCCGACGGGTGCGATTGGGTTCGAGCCCAGCATCTCCCGCCTTCCAGCTTCCAGAGCAGAACCTCTCAGCCACTGGAGGGGCTGTATCAATGATGGAAGAAAAGGATTAGGAAAGGACTGCGTCAAAACTATATTGGCATAACCGTAATTAAACTCACGTGATTATTGGCAGTGTATTAATAAAACATTCTTGAAGTCTTATTTGAACCTATTTCCTTTTCGAAAGGGAAACATAGATCTTTCGATGTGCCTGTATGAGAGTTATTGCCGTGAATATATGCCAAACCTGTAAATATAAGCTTCGACCAATAAACTTAAAGTAAGAGTTCACATTCACATCTTTGTCAGATCAGTTTGTGTCGCAATGCAGTGAAGTGTTTTGACTGAAGAAATTAATTATCTATTTTCGAATATATTGTTTATAAAGTTTGGGTCTATTACGGTGGAAATTCTTTTCGAAATTGTAATTATCAGTTTTTTTGTAATTTTCCTTTTCGAAACAAGAATTATATAATCTTTTGCTATCGTATATTATTACTTACAGTGGTTGAACAAATTGAAACTTACGTGACTTACGGTTATACTGTAGTCCACATTACTCCAAGTGGTAAAGTAATGTCTTACTTGAATGTTTGAAGAATATATACTGCTACTCTCAATGTAATTCGAAAATGCCAATCTCATTTCCTAATAAGGTCATATTTAGCGCAATACCTGGCTTATTGTCCCAAAATATGTTTGTCTATGGAACAGAATTGATATTTTGTAATTAGATCTTTTGGTAGTATAACTTCTTCTATGTTTCTCGTGCATTAAATAAAGCTGGCGTTTCACTTTATCTTCAATATTTTTTCCTCTGCCAATATCACACTCCAAATACTACAGCCAAAATTCGGATATCACCTCCATATACACATACAAATGCAACTGCAGGTTCCCACAGGCGACTATTTTTATATTCTGTTCGCACCACTATTTTTAAAATATAAATTATGTAGTATATTTCTTTTGCACATCTTGTCAAAGTGTATGTGAAATAATTTTGTTTTGTAAAAGTTGTGCTAGATAGAATTAAAAAACAGTCGCTTGTGGCAGCCCTGGAACTGCTAAATTATCTTTATTAAGTTCCTAACCGCACACAATGGTTCGTGTTACCACAGAAAAAAAAAATCGTACAAAATATTATAGTTTTTATAGTTAATCTTATATTAAGAAAATGTTATTGAATGGTTAATTAAGTTTTCTGACCACTAATTACATTTGAAAATTCAGTGACAGAAATAAAGCTTTTTATAAGGGTATTTTACTCTACAGTCAGTTTCTGTTTTCCTGTTATTGTTTTTTATTTATAATATTAGTAACATATTAACAACATTTCAACAATATTTTTTTAATTATATTAATAATATTGCTCTATTTTAATTTTTCTCTAAATAGATATTTTCTGTTGGATTACAACAGAATATTTTCTATTAAACTTTTATTTTAAAAATAATATTAAAAACTAAAATATTTATGAAAAGTATTGGTTAAGAAAGAATTTTTATCGATAATGAATGCTATTTTCAAAACTTTAGAACATTTTTATCCCATTTCATAAAGTTGTTAATGAGCAAAGAAAGTTTTCCAAAACAAATGGCTTAAAATATAGTTAAAAATCTTTTGTGCAAAAAAAAGAAATCTTATTATACCTGCAGCAATTTTTAAAAAGAAAACTAAGAAAGAATTTCTTATATATTATAATCTTTTTGGAAACAAAAAAAGTAGTTTACGAAAAATAAAAGTTAAAATTTTGTTATTAGAAAGTTCAGTCAAAAATTTTAAAGTAAAATTAATAATTTAGTTTAAGCTATAAATTTTCGCTGCTTATGTAATCTTGTTTCAGTTTGTTACTTACCAAATAAATTTTAAAATATACTAAGATTTGAATTCTAAATGTTTTCAATATGAATTAAAAGCTAATGCTGTAATTATTATGTTTCAGAATTTTAATTATGTTTGCCACTGAAAGCACCATCTTTGCATTCGGTTAGTCGTAAGATTATAATTTTCTAACATTATAATACATTCTTTACATTATCATAACACATTTTAATTTAATTTAGGTAATTTAAATTATTAAAATTTAAATTATTAAAATTTAAATTATTAAAATTTAATTTGCATTATTTGTTAATGCAACGATGGTTGTCAATGAATACGTCATTTATTAAAGCAGATAAATTCCCATTTAATTTGGGATTGAATTCTAAGACTTTCAAGTATAAATATAAAATAATGTTATAATTTATGTATTTCTGAATAATAATCCCGTTTGTGTAAGCGCCAGTAAAGGGAAAGCAACATTTTAATATTTTTTTATTCATAAGATTCCGTCACTAAATATGGCAAGATCAGACGTAATCATCATTAAACCTGTTACTGATACCAAGAAAATATCAGTTGTATTAAAAATTTAAATTCTAGAAGTTTTACATACAAATAAAAAATGTCTAAAATTATTTTTTTTTCAGAATTGCTATTTCGTCCGCACACTGTACTGGCCAGTTTCATTTTCAGTCATTTGTTCTACAGGGTCCCCAAATTTATCTTTACAGCTTTGATCCTCTTAAAAACAAAACGAAATAAGATAGCGTAGTTCAGTTTTGTGTGCATATAGCAGCAACTCATAAAGTTTTTATTTGTACTATAATAAAAGTTTTTGCTTTCATGTACGACCCAGTAAGATCCACAACTGATGATGGCTACACTACAGGAAAAGGCCCGGTGTGTGGCCTAGTTTAGAGGGACGAAGTCAGGTGCACATGTTAAAAGGAATATCCGAACAATATACATACGTCACCCACCATTTAGGACCCCAATGCGCGAATGCCATAAGAGTTTATTAAGGCTCCTGTCCCTTCCGGCGAAGGTACTCACGAGTTAATGATAATCCTATGGGGAAGGATTGTTCTAATATCTCGTTTGCATTCCGACATTTTAATATATATATATATATATATATATATATATATATATATATATATATATATATATATATATATATATATATATATATATATATATATATATATATATATATATATATGTGTGTGTGTGTGTGTACCTTGGAACAAAAAGGGCCAATGTCCATTTTCCTCAAATGGCAGAAAACCCAATTTAAGATTGAGGAATTTTAAAAATCTTGCTACGATTTCCGTACTGTTATTTTTCAAAGTTGTACCTTTCAATTCAGTAATGTTTTTCTCACTACAATCTAATGTTACATTCATTTAGTTTTTTTTTTTTTTTTTTTTTTTTTTTTTTTCTTTTTACATTTTAAATTGGCCATTTTTACATTAGCTGTAAGTAACATTGACCTCGACAAAATATTTTGTTTTCAATGATCTAACATTGGGAGGACTTTGGCCCTTTTAACAATTACTTTATATCGCATCCTCAATTCATTCCTGCATTTAACTCAAATTTCTTAATTTTGGACATTGGCCCTTTTTGTTCCAAGATATATATATATATATATATATATATATATATATTTATTTATTTATTTATTTATTTATTTTGTATTGGATAGCCGAGATCGGTTTTTACATCGCACCTTTTTTTTTTTTTGCTTTTCCGATTTTGGTTGCAAATATTTTTTAGAATGACAATTTCATTTTCAGAACCGGTTTTGAAAGTGAAAGTAACTTTATAGAAAATATCTGCAACCCAAATTGAAAAAGTAAAAAAGTTGCGATGTAGAGAAGAACCTCGACTATCCAATGCAAAAAAGATTATTTAAAAATATCGAAATGCAAACGAGATATTAGAAAAATCCCTCCCGATAGGATTAGTATTAGCTCGCGAGTGTCTTCGGCGGCAGGGACAGGAGCCATAAGACCGGTAGAGTTTTTCATAAGAAAGGCGCTGGCTGGCCAACTACAAGTTATATGAAGCATATAGAAGGGCATAATAGCGTATAGAAGAAGCATATGAAGCGTATAGAATGGATAAAACATAGAGGATAAAACTTTGAACGTTCTATTGATTGTACAATAAACAGATTTTTGTTATCTAATTTCGTTCAAATTTTACGGAGGATCAAACTTGTAAAGATAAGATTGGGACACCCTGTATTATAATGTTATAATTTATCGTACACAATAGTTTACTTTCTTATATGTTAATGTTCACTTTAATTTATTTTGCATGCTTTGATTGCATGGCATTCATATTGATGAAAATTAACGTAATTTTTGTTAAAGTTTTTACTAAAGCAAGGAAATTTCCAATAACAAGAAGATACGTTTTACGTGTAAAATAAAAATTAAAAGTTGTAATTATTTTTCTCTTTATTGTAACTTCAATGTTTTTCACGGAGTGCACCCTTTTAAATGCATATTATTAAAATCGTATTGTAACCGTTATCTTACATGTTTTATGTCACACGTTATCTTACTTTAAAGAGGTATTTATCTTCCAAAGATGAATTCAATTTACTATGGTAACAGAGAGTAATTTTCTTGTCACGTGATTGATGTTATGGACTATTTTTAAAAAGTATCTCATAGCATGGAGATGTAATATTTTTGTACATACGTCACTCTTAGAAAAGTTTATTAGTAGCATCTTAACAATTAATCTTCCAAACAAATACTCTCGATTTTCTCTATATAATGCATTCAAGCAACACGAATTATATTCCAATTAGCCGAAAATCATAAGTATCATAAATGCTTCATGATGTCCATATCCAATCTATTTAGTGTTTCTAAGTCAAATAAATAAATTAATAAGTATACAAAAAAGTTCTAAAGTGCTTCGAATCGTAAAACCGTGTATAAAGAAAACATATCTTAATAAAATAGATATTATGACTGCTGACTTAATTCACTTGCAGAAAAGTAAATTATTGTAATATCAATTTAAAAACAGCCGCATTAATCTAACACAGTCATATTATTTTTTTCTTATCATTCACTTGCATGTTACATGTGTTCTTTAAACTCCGTAAAACGTACTATAGTCAATCAGTCAAATATGTAACAGTTTGGAGCTAAATGGAAGCTACTGTAGCATTCAAAATTTATTTACGTTAATTTTCTCAGCACACACATATATATATATTATATATATATGTGTGTGTGTGTGCGAAATATATATATTTTACATATTATCAGTCGGTTAATTTAGTTTTCAAATATCGGAAAACAAGTCTTAATGAAAAAAAAAAATTGAATTCCAATAAGATTGATTCAACAGACATGCAGTTCGTGTAAATTCACTCAAAATTTAATTAAATCTTTGACGTATCGATTGTCTTCCTTTTGTTATGACTGCATGAAATGTTTATTTTGCAATGCTACCGTTTTCTATTTGAATATTATATAAATGAGAAAATGATAATGTTTTAATAGTTTTTCGATTATATTCATTCCTTTAAGTATTCATCGCGTATTTTTATCTACAATACTTTATATCTTGTTTCTTTTAATACATTTATTTGTGTTAGAACACGATTTAATCAAAGTTTTAGTAAAACTATGTCGTTTTAAATAACATCATTTCAGAATTATGAAAATAAGACATATATTTATAGTATTTTAGTTTATTTTTTGTAAATCTTACTGAAAAAACAACACGTGATTAAAAAAACTAAACAAATTTCCTCTAAAGTAAGATAATTCCCATAATCTACGTACTTTTTGACAAACGATCATTTTGAAGAAAAACGAATATGTTTTGAGGCAGTATCTGACGGTCCAAAGCAGTAAATAAGTGTAATAAAAGTAAACAACTTTAATTAAAATATCAACATAATATAGCTTTTAGATTTCACTCTGTCTTTAATTTTCAAAATTTAATAAGAGAAGTTTTTCAATTTAGCTTTAAAAATTAAAGTTAGCTATCTAAATAACAAATGTAAAGTATACTGATTTGTACCATGTACACAATTCCATTTACTGAAATCTATATATTATAGTTTTTTTTTTCGTACTATTAATATGACAATAGAGAAACAAACAATTCTGAAGACGCTTCGAAATGATTCGGATGGTTCCAGCAATGTGAATATCCCATGCAAAATCACAGAAATCAATTAAAAAAATTAACATAAATGTATTTTTGGTTCATCAGTACCTTTAAAATTGCGTCGTGGAGAGGCGTTGCAATAAGGGGAAAAAACAGTTTTTGAATTTTTTTTTTTATTCAAACGGTTAACTGCGACATGTTTTAAAATTTATTGTAGCATTTGAAACGTAAGAGTCCGATTTTTCGGAATATGTCTTTTAATTTTAACTGTACTGAACGGTTTGGTCAATTTTGATTTAAAAAAACTATTAAAAAAACAGAAATACCGTCGAAAATGTTTTTTCACTAGTTTCTGATGCGTTAATGAGTTTGTACGCATGCGCGCGTAATTCCTCAACTGGAGATTAAATAAATAACTTTCGGATGAGAGTGAGTGGTGATTGTAAACTAATCACTCAACTAATAATTAAAAATTTAAAAATCTGAATCTCAAGTATATTGGGAGAGGCCTTGCACTATCTTCACAAAAAATCTGAGCCTTGTACGAGCCGTAGATTTCGCTAGCCATCGCATACACACACACAGACAGACACAGCGATGGCTTCTCTTATTAGTATAGATATCAACATGATATAGCTTTTAGATTTCATTCTATCTGCAATGTTCGAAATTTAAGGGGATCAGTGGAGTTTAAAATCCTTAAATATATATATATATATATATATATATATATATTTGTAAATTTCACCTTAAATATTAATCAAGGGTACATTATATGCATTATGACATGCATTTATCACAAAAAAAAAAAAAATTAAAAAAAATTTATTTTGAGAAAAAAATGGAATTTTACGCGTCCGTCTCAGAAATCTTCGAAATGTCCCCTGCGTCTTCCATATCAATGAAAATCCCCAATATTTCTTACAAAAGTTTGGTTTATATATAGAAATAAAATAGAGCATCGAATTTTGTATATTTGAATTTAAAGGTAAAAAAAAAAAAAAAAAAAAAAAAAAAAATTCAAAATTTTTCAACAAAATTTTTTTTAACCTTTAAATTGAAATATATAAATTTCGATGCTATATTTTATTTTTATATATAAACCAAGCTTTTATAAAAAAAATATTGGTGATTTTCATTGATATGGAACGCACAGGGGGCACTTCGAAGATTTCTAAGCCATTTTTTTTTTCTCAAAAATAATTTGTTTTGCGATAAACGCATGTCATAATGCTTATAATGTACCCTTGAATAATATTTAAGATAAAATCTCTCTATTCTAAAAAAAAGTAACTACCGCTGTCACCGCCGCCGCCGCCGCCGGTTTTGATTTTTTTGTGACCGGAGGCCTTTCTTCGTTAATATTAACAAAAATAATGCATACAAAAATATGAAAATAGGTGGTTTTATACAGAAATGTTTGATAAACACGCTGATGCAGACAGTTTTCAAATCGAAGAATTATTTTAAGAGTTATTTAATGCTAAAGTTGGACAAAATTGTTCCACTAAAAAAGTTTTATAGCAGCAAAAACTATACATGGCAGTGTAATAATTTTTAGATCATTTTATGCGTTAGAATTTGCCGGAGTGCAGATTGCATTAATTTTTTTATTTTGACTCATTTTTTCAGGTTTTATTTCTATTTTAAATTCAAATTTTCAGCATTTCTAGAGATATTTTTTACAGATTTCAGAAAATTGTACTAATTTAAACTGTTGCCAACTATATAAAAAGCGCAAGCAATAATGTTTGCTTCAAATTAAAAATTTATTTACACGTGACTATTATAAACAGGAAAAAAACTTTCAAATTAGAATGAAATAATTACGTATAAAAAGCAGGAACTTATTAAAAATTACGTCATAAAAAGTATACACGTGAATTTTAAAAGAGAAGGATATTGTAAAATAATAAATTCATTAACATGCGTTAGAAGTCTTAGGAGAAATTACGTCATATTTACGTCACATTATAGTTATTACATAAAATGAACACAAAATAATATTGCAAAAAAGTTTAAATTTAGAAATTGCGCTAGACATTTATCTGATATTTTGAGAATTAATTTAAAATGTCTCATTTAAAAGAACTTTCTTTTCGCTTTGTTAAAAAATACCAGGAGACAAAGACTCTCTTTACTTAATTCCTTTTATATTAGCTTATTTTGAAATGTTGTTACACGTGTATACGTCATCAAGTTATTTTTATTTCAACGTTTTATTTGTGTTTTTATTAATGCTGTACGAATTTATTTGTTATTTCGTTATTTAAAATAAAAATTATATCAATTTGTATAATTTGGCGAGTGGTTTGGCGATTTATATAATTTGGCGAAATTGGTCGACAGAATAATCAAGTAATACCGCAGCGGATTTGGCGTTAAAATTCCCCAATCAAAGAGAAATGAATAGAAATTCGTTTATAGGGAGATCGCCACTGTTTTTTAAATTATAATTCAATCTTTCGAAATCTTTTTAAAGCCGATCAAATTAGCGTGCATTTAGAGTCTGCGGTGTCTGGACGGGGGTTGGCGAGCGTAGCTCGTAGGGGGCCGAGCCCCCTAGTTTACAAAAAAATAATAAAAAATAAAAAATAAAAAATATTTGAAAAATTTTGAAAATGTTTCAAAAAAATTTCAAAAATTTTCAATTTTTTTTTCTTTTTAACCTTTAAATTCAAATATCTAAAATTCGATGCTGTATTTTATTTCTATATGTAAACCAAACTTTTATAAAAAATATTGGGGATTTAAATTGATATGGAAGACGGGGGGGGGGGGGGGGGCATTTCGAAGATTTCTTAGACGACGCGTAAAATTCCATTTTTTTCTCAAAAATAATTTTTTTTTAATTTTTTTTTTTTGTGATAAATGCATGCATAATGCATATAATGTACCCTTGAATAATATTTATGGTGAAATTTACAAAAATTTAAAAAAATATATTTTTAAGGATTTTAAACTCCACTGTCCCCTTAATGAGAGCAGTTTTCAAATTAGCTTTAAAAATTATAAGTTGCTATCTAACTAACAAAAGTAAATTTTACTGAAATGTACCATGTAGAAAATTTCGTTTACTGAAATCTATATATTATAGCTGTTTTTTTATGTTATTAACATGGCAATAGACAAACAAAGAATACTGAAGACTCTTCGAAATGATTCGGATGGTTCCAGCAATGTGAAGATCGTATGAAAAATCACAGAAATCAATTAAAAAAATAACATTAAAGATTTTTTCTGCTTTTCCGATATCGCAAACATTTCATTAACATAATTGATATGTATTTCTCTTCATTGTCAATAGGGGGTATGCTTTGAATAAGTAAAAATATTTGTTCTTCTTTGAAAATTATTTACTTCAAGTTAAAAAAAAAAAAAAAAAAAAAAAAAAAAAATGGTCAAGCAAAATTATTATTCATCGTTAAAAAAAGCTAACTATGAATTACATTAAAAATTAATTCTGAAATTTAAATTTTTTTCTACGGTGTGAAATATTGTGGAATAAATGATAGGCATTATTTTAAAAATTTGAAGTTCTGTATTTAATACTATGTTTTTTCATTTTATATGAATGAATATCAGTCTTTTTTATATCTATACTACTCTTTATTTCCCTCTTTGTATTTTCAGCCACTCCTATTATCGACACTTCATTCAATGAAATGGATTTACAATACTTCTTAAAGGAAAACACCACACGAGTTACCAAGGTTTTTCAATAATGTTGTCAATTAAGTTTCATTGAATTTTTATTATGTTTTGATAAGACAGCAATCGTACTGAATTCAACAACGATTTCATACACTTTGTTTACATATTTTTAGACTAGCTGACCTTCCCAATTACCCAGACATGTGATAATAAACTTAAATATATCTAAAACTATTATTGAATGATTTTATATTTTTAAACAAAAATCTTTTCAAACGAACCTAATGTATAGTAGCCCTACTATCTTTGGCAGACAAACATCTTCGAATTTGTAAGTTTATATTATTTTAAACGAAAAAATAACGAAACAAACCTAGAGATTGGGCAAAAAACTTCCAGGGGGGGGGGGGGGGGGGCAAGATCCACATAAAATCCTTTTTGAAATAGCAAGTATTAATGATTGTTCAAACGAAAGATACCGTTGGAATGGCGAAGGTCAGAAAATAGTTGTCGTGTTAATTAATTAGCCTTTTCAGGTGCAGAAAAATTCTGCTCATAAAATGAAGAAAAAATTGACTAGAATTTACAAACGAATATTTTAGAAAATGAAAACCGACTTTTCTATACCTCCATTGTAAAAGAAACATGTTATTAAAATATTCTTCGTGTCGTTTGTCAGTTTTGATATTAAAATTAGTCACGCCCTGTGACCACCTGCCTTGAAAGGATTAAATTGAATTTTACTTTGTAATTATTCTTTTTTGATGAAAAAACTGAAATTTGGCTTTGTCTGCACAACGTCTGTAAATGGCAGGCACAATCGGCGTAACAAAGGTAGTTAGCCATTGTCGTTATGTTTTTAATAAATATACCTGCTAATTATCAAAAAATACAAAATCTGGCTTTGGGGTGCACTACTTCTGTCAAATAAGTGCGTACTCGTACCTGCCAAACCTTGAAGCTGTGCGCGTAAGGGTCTTTTCAGAACGGAGCACACAACCACACATAACGACAAACTTCTATCTATATTATTACGTATGGAATGTTTGTACGTATTTAGTAATATAACGTAATGTAGCAATAGTTATATTGCGATATTTCCTTGAGACTAATATTTCCTCATTTCAGTAGAAGCAATAATCAATTATTAATAAAAGTTCAATAAATCAAATTTCTATATTTATAAAAACATTTCCTAGTGAAAAAAATAAATCATTTTTGTCCCTCATTCTAAAACATTATTTACTTAACAATTTAAAGAAAGAAACATGTACCACTTTATATCTGACCTCTGCATTTAAACTATTTGCTCTAAAAGTAACCATGAGAAGTAAGCTAATAATACAAATTTAAGTATATTTCTTATTCAAGAAATATACTTATGGTTAAATTAAAAATTTAACCATGCACACCAACGTACTTTTTCTTATCTTATTTTTAAATCGACCGATGGAATAACGTTTTCTCTCCCTATCAGACTTTTTGTCAAAACTCGTTGTATTTCAGTATGACTAGTTGACCCGTCCGGCGTCCCAAGGCCCGTAATAATATTCTGAAATGAATCTGAAATTTTTATCACAGGTCCGTACAGAGGGCGGTGGGGGTGGAGACGGTGCAAATTACCAGGGATCGACTCTCCAAAAGTTCCAGTTCCAAAGTTGTGTAAAATCACAGGTTAAGTTTTTTAGTTTTTATATGCCTCATACTTTTTTTTATTCCAAATTAATTGATGAATTCAATTAAAATTTATTTATATTTTCAATAATTTAATTTTTTATTTAAAATATTTGGATGAATAAATAATTACAAATACAACATAAACTGTAATACTGAAAAAGAAATAATAAAATTGTAAGCAAATATTACTATATAGTTTTTTTTAAGTATCATCCAGCAAATTTATTTTCTAATAGAGTAAAACCTGTTTATAACGGAATCGAGCAATAAACAAAAAAAAAAAAAGCTCCAGCTCCCCTCTCTCCCCAAAAATGCTATTATGCTTTGTTCATTTTAAATAACCTGCATAAAACGGAATGTATCACTGGTCGTTTTCGTTTCCGTCTAAGCAGGTTTTATTGTATCTTACTTCTGGTGGGCCCGTCATAATATTCTTAAATGAACCTGAAATTTGTATCGCAGTTCCGTGCAGAGGGGGGTAAACAAAATTACTTTAACGTCATGATAACAATTTGTATATTTCTTGCTGCTGATTAATTCGCATTTCCAATACCTTCCAATTCCTTCGCAGAAATTGGACGTTTTACTCACACAGTCAAAGTTCCACAGTTATGCCATGGAACGTTTAAATCAGTAATTTGGATTTCAGAAGCAACGCGTGTATGCTACGATTAAGCCTATTTTATGCTCAGCCTATTTTATAGCCCTATTTACTGCTTATGCTCTGTGTTTAACGGTGTTCCCCATTCAATCTATTCCGATTTTCTGTTCTTAATTTGGCTTCTTCACTTTCAAGCATTCGCCGAGATCTTTTGCGGACATTTGAAATGATATTTTGAAAAACTATAATTGCAGCGAAAGAGGGAAACATCACGGAGCTCTTTCCTCCACGGCGAAATGTAAATAAACCCGATCGCCCTAAATCCTGCCAAAGGACTTTTACCAATGAGATGCGTTTCTCGGGCGTTGCCATTAGACAATAAGAAATAACCGCAAATTCTGTGCCACGTACGTTAGCGTAATATATATATAGATTCTGTCGATTGAATTTAGATGTAAAGTATATTTCACAAATGTTATTGAATTTGATCTGGTCGACTGAATAAATCTTATACAAAAGGCAGTCGCACATCACGATTATCACACGTACCGTACATTTAAAATGCTACTGAACAAAAATTATGGCGTTTAAATATTTTATTATAAGTACTTAATAAATCATTCTTTTACACGCGTGTTACATGTGCACGCGTGTTACATATGCGTGGAAAACAATGAAACGAATAATGATTATTTTATTCTTTAAATATCGAAGTACTATAACCTGATGATGTATTTAAATAAAAATAATATTTTTTTTTTTCAATTCTATTAACTGCTTTGTCAAATTATTTTAAAGGCATGCAATATATAACAAAAAATAACCTATCATGGTTTAGGCTTTTCAGAAAGCGATACAGAAACCGTGTCATCAAATTTTCGCAGAGGATTTTATCTTTAAATTATTTTTTAACCCTCTCATGCATATGCACCTCATTAGAGGTCGTATAATTATTGCATTATTAAGCATAAAAACTTTGAGTATTCATTTATGGAGATTTGATTTGTGGACAGATAGTACCTAGCATGCAGTACAATAATAAAATTATTTTGTAATGGTTTCTCATTTATCACAAAAAAAGATTTTTTGTGAATAATGAAAAATAATGAAAAATAATTTATGCGCGAAAGGGTTAAAATGTTTCCTTAAATTTTGTAATTGAGTGTCTTTTTTTCTTCATATAACATTTTCAAATTAATATCAGTGCCTTCTAAACGTATATCAAATTATGCAATGAATAATTCAGCGATACACAGTAGGAGTCGTGCGGGCCGCACGCGGCTCTCGATTGCCTTTCACGATAAATTTAGAAAAAAAGGTTTATATGAGAAATATTTGTAATAATTTAATTAGTTAATTTGATAACTATGAACACTCAAAACTACCAAATTAAAAGCACATTTGGAAAATATTGTCTGTTTCTTCCCATATATTTATACATATGATTTCAGTTGTACTTTCTAAAAGATATTTTTAATTTTTTTTCTAATATGATATAAACAAAGGCTTCTATATGTTTGGGTTTTTTTCCGATAAATAACGGTAATTAAACTCCTAGAATAGAATGTTGTCAAATTTTTCCGAGTTTAAGTTATCTATGTGAGAAGAATTATCAATAAATTTTCATACACAAATGTGCCATATTTAGATTAAAGTACTTTATTAAACGTAATACCTGCTCCCTGGTTTTCGGACATCAAAAACTTTATGTTCACTATAGTAAATCGTATATTGTTTAAGAGGTTAAGGGGACCAGGAAAGCCCTATCTCCGCCATGTTAAATTCGCCAACTTTATGTACCTTTTTTCTCAGAAATGGTGAAAGATAGAGGTCTAGATTTTTTAGAATAATTAGAATAATATACTTTAAATATTTTAACAGACTATTTTCTTTCCAGCGAAACTGAAAATTAATTATTAATTATTTGTTGAAAGTCATTTTTAAATTAGCATTTTTGGTAAGATTTCACTTCCTAAAATAAATAATTCTCGACAAATCATTAAATCACTGTGTTAAAGTATATAATATAACATAATATAAGTATTAAAAAAATCTGAGTTCGTAAGTTTAATAGATATTGAAAAACAGGAACGCAAACATGAAAAATCTAAGTTTTGAGGAAAAGTCAATTAAATATTTAAATGGCATTAAGCTGTGAAGAACTCTTAGAAAGGATGAATAATTCCAACATTTCTTTTGTTTATATACAAACATGTGTGACACATCGTTTGAAAGATAAAAGTTTAAAATGTTTAATGAAAAAAAAATTTAAAAATCGATTTTTCCCCCAAATTTTGCTTACCTGGTCCCCTTCACATTGAAGTTTTTGAGAAAGGGGTATACGTTTTTGCGCAAACATACAGAATTAAAAATAAAGCAAAACATTTTGGACGGAGACCCATTGAATGAGAACACTTTTATGCTCACAGCAGGCAATAATTTGTGGAAACAATTGCAATTTAGCAGAATAAATTTTTAAATAGTAGTAAATGGTGTTGAAGCGAGAGCTTTATCCTTATTTGATATTGTGTGAATTTAAATTTGGATTAAATAATAAAAAAATCTCTCAACGTCTGCAATTAGCATATTTAAAAAGTTGAACTATCACTCTTACATTATATAAGGTAAGAAAATATACTATCGTGAAGGTAATGGAAGAACTTTTGTTTCTTCATATATGATTTCTAATTTTAAACAGCTACAAAAAAAGAAGATTCACTTATGATGGGTTTTTGTACGCGCGCGCGTGTGTGTGTATAGTGTATATGTCTTTTGTGTGTCTGAATTTTCCTCATGAAGCACTTAAAGAGCTTGGATGAAAATTGCCCACTACAATTCATTGAGGACTTTTCTAAGCTATTTTAGTCATCTTATTTTGTACAGTTCATTCTTTATAGAGACATGTCTAATATTTTATTATAGGATTAAGTACTATGAGCAATGCTGCTAACACGAAAAATATTAAAAAATAAAATGAGTGGTGAAACATAAGAGGTAAAATGCTATTCGTTGCGAGAAATTCGGACAAACATATGGCGACACTGTTATTGTAAAAATGCTAATGTAGGTCCCTCTAATTGGTCCCTCTTGTCTATATATATATACACTATATGGCCATTAATGACCGGCAACGTTCAATTTTAGACATTTTGTCGAATATTTAAAAATATACTTGACGGATTCTTCTGGAATTTCAGTATTAAGAAGAACTGGTATGACCTCATATTTAGCAATGTCGGTTTGTTAAGGGGGGCAATTAGGGGGCCAACAAAAAATCAAAGAAAAAAAGTAATACTTGGGATCACCCTGTAAAATAAAATGCACGAAATGATCTACCGCTACCGAATATAAATAAACGGACATTGTGCAATATGTGTATTATTTTGTGTAAGAATAGCATGTATATATTAATAGAGATAAAGCAATTTATTTTAAAAAATTAAAAAATTCTTGTAAGTTTTTTGCTTATAACATGCAGGGTTTTCAACCAAATTTAACGCCGATTTCAGAAAAATTGACACAATATAGTAGAAACAATATAGTGCAATTGGTATATAAATATATTAAATATTTTAGGACATATCGGCAGTTGTATGAAATAATTTTTATCTGCGCATGCGCGACCGATAACAAGGATCATTTTGCATAATTTAATAGTCAACTCAATGGAGCAACTTATTTAAAAAAATCTAGTCAAATATCGTAAAAATTCAGAAAGATATGGGCGTTAAAGTGAGCAAATTTTTAGGTGTTCTCTAAAAGCAGCTGAATGATAAGGGATTTAACACAAATTGTCATTTTTTATTAACTGACTTTCAGAAAAAAGTTAGTATTTAGTGAGCATCAACGAGTAGATTTGGAAAAAATGTTTCGATTTGCATACTTCTTTTGATCATGGTATAGGCTCGTCCTGGTGGTTATCCAAGAAGAACTAAAGCATCAACAAAAAATGAAAATTTAAAAAAATTAAAAATTAAATATGACAATTTGTGGAAAATCCCTTATAATTCAGCAGCTTTTAGAGAACAACTAAAAATTTGCTCACTCTAACGCTGTTATCTTTCTGAATTTTTACGATATTTGACTAGATTTTGTTTAATAAGTTGCTCCATAGAGTTGACTATTAAATTATGTAAAATGATCCTTGTTATCGTTCGCGCATGCGCAGATAAAAATTATTTCATACAACTGGTTATATTTCCTGAAATATTTAATATGTTTATATTCCAATTGCACTATATTTTTTCTACTATATTTTGTCAATTTTTCTGAAATCGGAGTTAAATTTGGTTGAAAACCCTGCATGTTATAAGCAAAAAACATGCAACATTTTTTAAATTTTTTAAATAAATCGCTATATGTCTCCTAATATACATGCTATTCTTAAACAAAAGAATACACACATTGCGCAATGTCTGCTTATTTATATTCGGTAGCGATAGATCCTTTCGTGCATTTTATTTTACAGGGTTTTATTTTTTTTCTTTGATTTTTTGTTGGCCCCCTAATTGCCCCCGTTATCAAATCGACATTGCTAAATATGATGTCATACCTGTTCTTTTCAATCCTGAAATTCCAGAAGAATCTGTCAACTATATTTCTAAATATTCGACAAAATGTCTGAAATTGAAAGTTGCCGGTCATTAATGGCAATATATTGTATATGTATATATATATATATATATATATATATATATATATATATATATATATATATATATATATATATAGTGTGTGGATAATAATAAATAGTATCCACAAGAAATCACTTTATTTTCTTAAATCACTATAACTAAAATATGCCAAATAGGTAAGTATGATGTATCAATGAGTAAATTTAATATAACATTGTTTGTCGCAATTGCAATTTATTCCTGTATTGCAATTTATGCAAATTATTTTAAAATTACTTTATGCCGCTTTCCTTTTTTTATATGCTTAGCAATATTATTAAAAATAATTGTACACCTAAAACACATCCACAATTGCAAAAAATTAAAATTATTTGAATGTACCAAATTATTTAGCATTTTATAATTTTATTTGTAATAAATTATATATTATATATAATTATAATTATATATAATATTATTATATTTTACTAATTAAAATAATAAAATAATAAATAAAATAATAAAAATAATAAGTAAAATAATAAAAATAATAATAAAATAATAAAAATAATTAATAATGAAAATAATAAATAATTAAATAAATAAATAAATAATAATAATAATGCAAATAAAAATAAATATTATATATAATTACATATTTATTTATTATAAATTAGTTAATTATTATTTTTTTTTTTTAAATAAATCATTATATTTATTGAAATATAAACAGTTACACAATTGATAAATTAATAGTTCTATAGAGGCAATTAATGCATACGAATTAATCTTTCGGTTTCCTATTACTCAAGAAACTTCGTATTATTATACAATTTTAAAGTGACAAATACTCGAATTATTTTATAATTTCTGCGGAAACTTATATATATATATATATATATATATATTGCATTTATGGTTAAATTTGTTTTAAATATCATTTATCGCTATCATTTAATAAGTCTGGCAAACACAACTACATTAGATATTTGCCCTTAGATTTCAATAAATTGTATTAAATGCACTTTATTTGCTTTACCGCTTTTTCCGTACAAGAGTATGATAGAGTCATCATCCATTTGATTATTTGTTTTATTACAATACACAAATAAAACAATGCCAATTTCATCTAATTTCAATTAACATTAAAATTATTTTTTATCACTTATGAAACCAGCACAGTTTTAATGGATTTTTTTTCTTTTTTTTTTTTTTTTTTTTTTTTTTTTTTTTTTTTTTTTTTTGCTCAAGATTACTACTATAATTCAAGATTTTATGTTATTTATATTTGTAATTAGAAATTATTAAGCTACTTTTATTTTAATTACTTGTAAAAATTATATTGTACTTGTTGATAATTTTTAAATGTTAGGTCTCAGATTGTTTTTCATGTAGAACAGTAAATTATTTCGCACCTACATTGAAACGGCAAATCTTTATGAAGTTAATGAGATATTATTACGTTTAATATTTAAATTAGAACTGCTAGTAAATTTCAACTTGAGTTTCATTAACTATTCAGCACGAACTTTTCTCGCTCTTGCGTGCTTGCCATTCATTAGTGGAGTAAATTTCATTCTTTTTGCTATTTTCTTTTTCGTTTGAAATGAAAGTTAATTTTCTGTGGAGTGTACTTTGAAAACGGCAAATTAACAACTGACTTTTCACGTTTAACACATACTTGGGAATCTGTGACAAAAAAATCTGATATTTCAATTCCACAAAATTAATTAAATATTCTAAAAAGTGTGATAACAGATTGTTAATGTTTCCTCCATCGATAGTAAAGTAAAATCAATTAAAAAACCCCTTAACGGGTTAAAAGTTTGTGACGCAGCACTTTATCTCATTGCTATAAGAATTTTAAATATGGAACTTAAAAATAATGATATCAAATTTTAAGTGACGCTATATTATTTATTTCATCATTTTATTTTTGTTTTATTTATAATTGAATGCGTAAGAATTATGTTAAATTTAAAAGGACGTATAAAAATTTATTCATTGATGCATTATCATTCACATTTTTCATAAATTCAAACTATGAGTTTTAAAAGATATGATATCAAAATTTAAGTGACGCCTTGATGTAGCCTTAAACAATTTGTTTTAAAATTCAATTTTAATTGTTTTCGATTTGGCTAAATATATTTACACATCTAACCAAAAACTTTTAATTTTCTAATACACTGTTAAAAATAGCACTTTCACCGAACCTGAACAATGCACTGTAATGTATTTATATGAATAAATTGATTTATCTTTTGTGCCACGCTATTCAAAATCAAAAGTAAAATTTATGTAAGTGATTTCTTTGCATCATTGTATCCAAACTAAGCGAAATATATGCAAATGGATATTATGACGCAAAGAAATAACTTACATAAATTTTACTTTTGATTTTGGATAGCGTGGCACAAAAGATAAATCAATTTATTCATTTAAATACATTACAGTGTATTGTACAGGTTCAGTGAAAGTGGTATTTTTAACAGTGTATTGGAAAATTAAAAGTTTTGGTTAGATGTGTAAATATATTTAGCCAAATCGAAAACAATTAAAATTGAATTTTAAAACAAATTGTTTAAGGCTACATCAAGGCGTCACTTAAATTTTGATATCATATCTTTTAAAACTCATTGTTTGAATTTATGAAAAATGTGAATGATAATGCATCAATGAATAAATTTTTATACGTCCTTTTAAATTTAACATAATTCTTACGCATGCAATTATAAATAAAACAAAAATAAAATGATGAAATAAATAATATAGCGTCACTTAAAATTTGATGTCATTATTTTTAAGTTCCATATTTAAAATTCTTATACCAATGAGATAAAGTTCTGCGTCACAAACTTTTAACCCGTTAAGGGGTTTTTTAATTGATATCATTCGTTTTTTTTAAGTTAATAATAAAAATATAAAAAATAAAATAAAGACTAATGATAGGAACTCATAATCATGATTTCCATTCACTTTTAATTCCCTCGCATCCCCCCCCCCCCCTCAAAAGAGCATACCTTATACTTCAATTGTAAAGAGTGTTGTGCTATTTAAAAGAACTTTTTAGTAACATATGGAAGTAATATACAAAATGTGGGGGGTTATGATTTGTTTCACAGATATAGAAAGCTTTGTTAAAACTTCCTATGTAAAAAGATTACTTTCTTAAAATATATATAAAGAAATATTACTCTTTAAAACTTTTTATTTAAAATACAATAAAATTGTAAGCAAAAAAATACTTTCAAATAAAATTTATTTGGGAAATTACTGATTTTTTATTTTTTAAGAAATAATTTTCCATCATGTAAGTTTTTAATCTATCAACATCTAACATAACACTAACATGTGACATAACATTTATTGCTACTTTAATGTAAATGTTCAATTTTTAGTTGTATTGGGGTGGTGGGATATTAGATTTACTGGATAAAACTGTATAAAATGCATAAAATACATTATTATTGCTCCCATTATTGAAAAGAAAATTTTATTGTAATATTCCCCACTCCCCTACTTATTGTTAATGCTGAATTTAGCAAATAGATGGCGATAGAACATTTAGTTAGCCAACTGAATTATTTAATTTGAATTTTTATTTCACTTATTTTTTTCTGTGAATACATTTCCCATTTATTGTTAATGCTGAATTTAGTCAACAGATGGTGATACCATGCAGAAAATCATTTAATTATTAATCTATTTAACTACCAATTTAAATTATTTCAGAAACAGATTTTAAATATATTCTGTACCTTGTATTTTTTTTAATGCAAGGCAATGGTTTAATAAATTATTTAGCCAACTGAATTATTTAATTCCAGGTTTTATTATTTTAATTTTTTCTGTGAATGCATGGGAAGTTTGCAAGGTATATTTTTTTGTTGTTGTTGTTCTGAAACTAAAAAATAATTTAAATATATTTATAAAAATAAATTTACATGACAAATTTTACATTTTATGCTCTTTTGATTTAAAGAGATGGTTTAACACTAGAACGGCGGGAAAATCTTACCTACTGGAACGGCGGGAAGGGGTCATTTTGACCCCTCGATGACACTACTGAAATAACAACGCTAAAACAATTTTAAATGCCATACATTGGCAAAAATATGTAATTTACGTGTATTTCATAATTTATATTTAATATTGCTCGATAATTTATTGAATTTTTAAAGAACACCTACAGGGCGATTAATTGGATCATACTACAACTACTCAAAAAACTCATTAATTTAATATAAAAATCGATTTAAAATTAATCTTTCCACAAATTAAAACTAATGTTAACTAAAATAAAACACAATTTATAAAATAATATATATATATTTTTTCATCTACTTACTCGCTGAATGATTCACTCTCTAAATCCATAAATGAGAAATATGTTCTGTTGTTTCCGTTATTTCATTATAAGTGCAGCTGAATAGTTAATATGTTAAGCATTCTGTTTCAATTTTATTTAATGCTTATAATACTCCAAATTGTACACACGTATTAGGAATTAATTCACTTGTAACAAAAAAAATAGCAATATTTCCAGATCATTTTCCGCACACAAGTTTGAAACATGGTGCGCAAAATTCTTGAGATTTGTTTCCATTGCATGGCTGTACTTGAAATTTTTTCTCTTCATATCTATTTTATTTTCGTGTTTTTTATTTTTTTTTTATTTTTTTTTCTGAAGACTCAGGAAAGATCTTTGGGAGTTTTGAAACCATAAAATCCATTCTGAACACATCTCCTAAATTTAATAGAAAATATCTTCTACTGATAGGCTTGCCTGTTACACTTTTATAAATTATCCAGGCGTTTACAGCTGTATGATCCAAAATATTGAAAGAGATATGTACAGGCCATCGTTTTTTAGCCGATTTCAATGAGTATTTTCAGCACATCTGATCATGGATATCCACACCATACTTCGTTGCGTTGTAATATTGTATTGAATCGGGCAACTTCTTGAGACCGTCTTCAGTTTTTACAGTAGAATGTAATAAGCTCAGTAGAAAAACATTTTTTTTTCTTTTGGCTTGATAGATGGCAAGTGTCATATTATCACATACCACTATCTTCGATGAATAAAGAGTACGGCGCATATTTTTCAATGATATAGGAATTTCTCTTCTGTTCTTTTTCATTGTGCAACCAAAGTTGTATTTTTAGCTTTTAACATTTCTGCTAATTTGATGCTAGTAAAATAGCTATCTGTCGTAATATTCCTCCCTTCATTTAGATGGGGATCTGTTAATTTCATGACAACATTTTCCGATAAACGTAATTAAGGATTGGTTGTTTCATCTTTTTCTAGATAAATAAATTCATTCAAGAGGTATTTAGTATCAATGTCAACAGATCTCCAAAATTCTATTCCAAATTTATCCAATTTATTCGGCATATATTGCGTAAATTTATATCTATCCTGAGATGGGAACAATTGTTCATCAGCTGTAATATTTTGTCCTGGTCGGTAGCATGTTTTGCAATTTCGAATAAATTTATTCCACATTTCAGATGCAAGAGCAAATTTATCAGTCTGTAGTCTGCTAGATCTTGTTGTCTTTTCCCCAACCTAAAAAATCTTTTTCTTTCTTTGAATCTATCTCTTGAGATATTTTCTTTGCAAAATAGTATTCCCCATGCCTTGGACGACAAATAATGAATATAAATCTAAACCCTTTGTTTATTGCTCCTCGAACATATAGTATAGCAACAAAAGCAGCTTCGAGTACAAAGAGTATTTTACTAAAGGTGTCAAAATGACCCCCGTCCGCCGTTCTAGGAATACAAGCCCATATTTCAAAAACTAACCAATCTAGAAAGCTGAATTTTGTTTTAGAAATATATGTTATCTATTTAGGAAAAGTCAAAAATTTTCAAACGATTTCGCCCAAGCAAACAAAAGTAATCAACGGATGAAAGAACTCAGGTGTCAAAATGACCCCTACCGCCGTTCTAGTGTTAATAAACCTTTGTTTGAGCCCCCTCTCCCTCCCCCAAAGATAAAAGTATAAAGCTGCAATTTATTTGCAATTATTTCCAAAATTTTGAATGTATGACATTAATTTAAAATCTCGTGGTCTTCCATTTACAGTTAGATTAACAGCACGAATTTAATATTATTATTATAAATGTAATGGAAGAATTACGGCCTGTTTTTTTTTTCTTTTTTTATTATAAGGGTAATGGAAAAAATAAAAACGCATAATTTAAATTTATGTACCGTAGAAAAACAGAAATTTATTTCTGTTAAAAATTGTAAATACAAAGAAACTGTTGTAGATTGAACAAATAGAAACTGCGTATTTTCTTTTCCTTATCATTAAATCTGAAAAATTTCAAAATTAAAATTTTCTCTCTGTAAACAAATGAATGCATAAAAATGTGCTTTTATTTATATTGTATTTTATATGTATTTATTTATTATATGTATTTGATCTATCTATCAGTTTTAAAGTTCCCTTTACCGAATGCTTTTCGGTATTAAAATATTCTTTTTTCCGTCTTATGTAAATATTGGCTTTCGGCGGACCTTTAAAACCTTTCCGTTTCCGCATTAGGCAGATTCCGGCTTATGGAGTACGTATTAATGTTATTTTGAATGGATTCGCTTGGACTTGAAAGTCTTTCCGCAGTAGGCACATTTCCGGCTTACACAGAGTCCGCCTTAGACAGATTTTACAGTATTTTTATTGTCTGAAAAATTGTCACGAAATAGTGATATGTGAAACTCTTAAAGAAAAAAAATCAAAATAAATAAATATATTTTTATAGAAACAAAATCAAATTTACTTTTATTAAAAAAAAGGTGTTTGCTGCTTCAGAGAGGACAGATCTCGCAACCTACGTATTGCGAGGCGCGCACTTAACCGTCTGAGCTACGGAAGGCTCGTAAGCTTTTTCACTAAGCGTTGATCAGAAGAAATTAAGCGCATGAATACAATAGGCACATTTTCGGTGAAATTCCCATAAATAGTGGAAAAATATAGTCCGATTTTTCATGCTTATTATAAAACGAATAAGAGTCTTCTTGGAAACAAAAATTATCTTATTCGGTTCATCTAAAATAGATTCATATTATATATTAATTTTAATAAGATCTTTTTCGGAGGAAAATAAAAGTGAATTAAAAAGAAAATTAGAGTTTTCCCGGAAACAAATGTTATCTTATTCCCTTCGCATAAAACATATTTCTATTATATATGAATTTAAAGAAAATCGTTAGAACCGTTTTTCAGAAATGGAAATTAGGATCTTCTTACATACCAAGTAACTTTAAAAATGGGTTTCGAGATCTCAAAATATACTGCACGTAGAAATGTAAAAATTTCAGAATAGCATTAGACTGCAGAAATAAGACTGTTCTGAAAAAATCAGAATAATAAGAGCTATATTCGCCGAGTTATTGAAAGGCGGCTTTTCGCGTTTTCTTTGAAGTCGAGTTATAGTTGTATATATGAGTTCCGCCATCTACGAATTCTACGATACGATACGATACGATTTTAGGCTTAAGGCTGCGTCACTGGAATAATATCGTCTTCCATGATAAGTAGATAGCAGTAAAGTAGTTAAAAAGTTTTAATAATTCTTCGCATTTTGTAGATAGTATATAGATAATTGTCGTTTGAAACACAAACTAGTGACCAACACTATGGAATTTTTAATCTTAATTTTGATTATTACAACACCCTCAAAAAATTATCGACAAAAACGTAAAGTGTACAGACAGCATGTTGCCATATCATATATGTTAATATGGGAGATTTTTCTGCTATTTAAAGAAATTTCCGTCTTTAAACATCGGAATTAAAAAAAAATAATAATAATTTAGACAGTCAAATTTTTCGTGTATTAGGGGAGATTTCGTTTCTAATATAAAAATATACTAAGCTGCATATTTGTTGGTGCACCTCTGTGATTTGAGAAAATGCAGATTTATATTGGAGTGTGTCAGGCAATTTTTATCTAGGATACGATAATTTTGTGTATTTTGCTGAAAAATGGACAAAGCAAAGAGGGAAAATTTTGGAATCCTTGGTTTTAAGGAATTCGCGTATATATATATATATATATTTTAAGAGTAAATATAATTAACTCAATTTTAATTTCACACAATGACAATTAAGAATAATAATCGTGAAACAGACTAAGAAAGACAGTATTATGTTAATAGAAATTTTCCTTTTTTGAATTACAAAAATGTATTTGATTTTTTAAATTTCCTTTTTGTTTTGTATTTAAAAAATGCAACGAATTTAGGTTAAGTTATTCAAAATAATTCTGTTTTATTTATTTATCATTTTAAAACTATTAACTCTATTTCTGTTTATTCATACAGAACAAAATATTTACTAATTGTTTAATAGAAATTTTCCTTTTTTGAAGAAATATATTACAAAAATTTATTTGATTTTTTAAATTTCCTTTTAGTTTTGTATTTAAAAGTTGCAGCGAATTTAGTTTAAGTTACTCAAAATAATTCTGTTTTATTTAATTATGATTTTAAATCTATTAACTCTATTTCTATTTACTCATACAGAACAAAAAATTTATTAATTGTTTAAAAGTGTAAAATCATAAAAATAATATAGGAATTTTGAACTGTTGCTAAGTTTAAATTACAGTTTCCATAACATATCCTTTTCACTTTCTTGCGGACTAACCTTTCATTAACGGAATAAAATTTAATCATTTTGCCATTTTCTTTATTTTTGAAATGAAAATGAACTTTCTGATTAATAAACTTTTAAAAATTCAAGTTAGTTTATCTCTTTTTACCTGGCTGCCAAGAAGGGTTATGTGTTTCACGCGTATGTATGTGTGCGGATTTCTTTATACCCTCGAAACTTCCCAACGGTGGGATGGACTTTAATGAATGAGGTCTCTATCGATTTGTCTTAATCATCCGATGGTTATAGGCTTTGTTTTGTTTTTTATAAATTCAAAATGACGGAGTAAAATACAAAATGGCGGTAGAGACAAAAAAAAAATACGCACCCCATTGAGTGGCATACCATTGGAGAGATCTTTCAAAATGAAGACGATGTTTCATTGACTATTTTACAGTCAGAAGCTCCGTTTAAATATTACACAACCTGAAAGTTGTGTAGGTAGGATCTCTAGCTTTACTGTAACTCTAACCTCATCAAAACAGTGTTTATAGATAGGAACTAACATTTGAACACAACTTGAAACCCATCAATACACGTAAATAAAAAAAAAAATTATCTAAGTAATATATAAAATAGTTTCATATTGATGAGAAATAATAGTTCGATTAATTAGTTCGTTTTTTCGCAGTCGGGTTTTTTAATTTTTTAAATTTATTACGTTTAATTGATACTTGTGAAGTTTCTATCGTCAAACTTTATTTTGCTTCTGGGATTTCAAAGCACTAAAATTATTTCAAGATTCGAAAAACAGTGATAGTGCAGTATGAAAGATTTCTATTTTACACTGATATTAATATGAATTACACTGCAAATATTCTTAATTTTTTTTTTCATATTTTTCAAACTGCAAATTTTAGTTGACTTTCGAAACATCCATAGATGACATACGCTTACAAATCTTCGATCGATGAGCCTTTCATTCGGTCTCTATCTTTTAATTTATTACAACAAAATTAACTCAATTTTTGTTTCTCTCCGTTAGAATAATTTTAATTTCGAAACATAGCATTTAAAAATAGCCGGATCTAATGGAGTTTTCTTTTATTAAAAAAATACCTAGTGAAAAATTTTACTTTCATATTTCGAGATTTTTATTTAATTTTCGCATACATAAATTACAATGATAATTTCTTCTAAACTATCCATACTAATAAGAATAAATTTTTAATTGATTTATACGGTTGTTTTTCTTATGAAGAAAGACAAATTTACTTTGCTCCTATGTTGAAACTGGCGAGAGTAAGGAAGGAATTGAGGCTTTAGCAGCTTTAATAATTAAATAAGTACTGTTACTAAGTTTCAATTCTAGGTTCAATAGCCTCTCCTTTTATTTATTTTATTTTTTTTATTTATTTTTTTTATTATTTTTATTTATTTTATTTTATTTTTTTTTTTTTTTTTTGCTTCTTGTGTGAAGTAATTATTTCCCAGAATAAAATGTATTCATTTTGTACGAAGTTAGTTACAGTTTTTTAAATAATTAGAACAAAATAAGAGAAAAGAAGTAAGAAAAGGAAAACTCGTATATTGATACCAATGAATTTTTTTATTTTTTTTAAAGTTGGTTTTAAAAAGATTTGCATTGCCAAAGTTTACTATTTAAAACTCAACCACGCTTTGTAAACTTCCTATTTCGTTCAATAGCCTACAAAGTATCGTGTTATTTATGAAAAATAACCCTTTTGCTGCTTATCTTGTTTATTTGATGTAGATTTAATAAGGAAAATTGATATATTTGCTGTTTTGTGTTTTGTAATTAGCAAATATTTAAGTTTATTCATTATTCATTGTTACTTTCATTTGCTGAGAAATGCGGTCTGATATCTAATGTATTTATTGAAAGTTGTTGTATCTAAGTTTATATGTATGTTTTAACTTGTATAAAAATCTACAAAAATGAGGATGGATATAACATAAATATGCATAATAACTAATAAATAAACATAAATATGGATTTATTTAGCATGAAGTATCCAGCATGATAGAAATTTAAAAAAAAAATACTTCTTAATCACAATGACTATAACGCATAAATAAAATCTGCCAATAACATAATTTCTTTTTTACGGAATTCCAATAATGTTTTTAAACTATAATAAAACACTCATACTACAATATATATTAAAACACACATACACACATAAATAACGCCTGCATTCAACAGTTAAAGGTATATATAAATATTATACAGACATACAAACAATAAATACAATAAACCCAACTGGAGTGAAAAATTAGCCAGAGCCAGGAATCGAACCCGGGACCACAGTATACAAAATTAACTCAATTTTTGTTTCTCTCCGTTAGAATAACTTTAATTTCGAAACATAGCATTTAAAAATAGCCGGATCTAATGGAGTTTTCTATTATTAGAAAAATATCTAGTGAAAAATTTTACTTTCATCATTCGAGATTTTTATTTAATTTTCGCATCCATAAATTGTAATGATAATTTCATCTAAACTACCCATACTAATAAGAATAAATTTTTATTTGATTACTACGGTTGTTTTTCTTATGGAGAAAGACAAATTTACTTTGCTCCTATGTTGAAACTGGCGAGAGTAAGGAAGGAATTGTGGCTTTAGCAGCTTTAATAATTAAATAAGTACTGTTACTAAGTTTCAATTCTAGGTTCAATAGCCTCTCCTTTTTTTTTTTTTTTTTTTTTTTTTTTTTTTCTTTTTGTGTGAAGTAATTATTTCCCAGAATAAAATGTATTCATTTTGTACGAAGTTAGTTACATTTTTTTAAACAATTAGAACAAAATAAGAGAAAAGAAGTAAGAAAAGGAAAACTCGTATATTAATACCAATGAATTTTTTTTTTTTTTTTAAGTTGGTTTTAAAAAGATTTGCATTGCCAAAGTTTACTATTTAAAACTCAACCACGCTTTGTAAACTTCCTTTTTCGTTCAATAGCCTACAAAGTATCGTGTTATTTATGAAAAATAACCCTTTTGCTGCTTATCTTGTTTATTTGATGTAGATTTAATAAGGAAAATTGATATATTTGCTGTTTTGTGTTTTGTAATTAGCAAATATTTAAGTTTATTCATTATTCATTGTTACTTTCATTTGCTGAGAAATGCGGTCTGATATCTAATGTATTTATTGAAAGTTGTTGTATCTAAGTTTATATGTATGTTTTAACTTGTATAAAAATCTACAAAAATGAGGATGGATATAACATAAATATGCATAATAACTGATAAATAAACATAAATATGGATTTATTTAGCATGAAGTATCCAGCATGATAGAAATTTAAAAAAAAAAAAAATACTTCTTAATCATAATGACTATAACGCATAAATAAAATCTGCCAATAACATAATTTCTTTTTTACGGAATTCCAATAATGTTTTTAAACTATAATAAAACACTCATACTACAATATATATTAAAACACACATACACACATAAATAACGCCTGCATTCAACAGTTAAAGGTATATATAAATATTATACAGACATACAAACAATAAATACAATAAACCCAACTGGAGTGAAAAATTAGCCAGAGCCAGGAATCGAACCCGGGACCACAGTATACAAAATTAACTCAATTTTTGTTTCTCTCCGTTAGAATAATTTAAATTTCGAAACATAGCATTTAAAAATAGCCGGATCTAATGGAGTTTTCTTTTATTTCGTGGCCTTGTGATCTTGTGGCCAATCATCAAAACTTTAGGGCACGGTGGTAAAGCCTTCAACTTTATTTTTTGCTTTTAAAATAATCATCGTAGAATTTCTAGATTTTTTTTTTTTTTTTGAAAACAAAAAACTTAAAACAGTTAATATGTGATTATCTGCTGTGAGTCGAAAAAAGCGATACTGGCAACATATTCGAAATGAATGTAGATTAGATTCATGCATTGTGTCTATGAACAGTTGAAAACAAATTCAAAATTTAAAAGAAGTGAAGCGAAGAGAAGGAGTGAAAAGCTTTCTAAAAAAGTCCTAAGTTACGATTTCTATGCAATTTTAGGAAATATTGAACCGATTCCAAAGTGATGGTTGCGAATCAATTGTGACAGTCTCTGATCCAGTAGTTTCTATATTTGTTTTTAAACTGTTTGTTTATATCTTGGGTTTTTTTACGTATGTCGTCAAAAAACTTGAATACTCCATTTTGACCTTTTTTTTTTTAATCTTTAATTTTCTTACAGTCATGATGTCAGTATAAATAGAATCTAAAAGTGATATGTTTATCTATCTGCCGAGTTTTTTTAAATGCTTTAATTATAATGAAAAATGTGGCCAATCATCAAAACTTTAGGGCACGGTGCTAAAGCCTTCAACTTTATTTTTTGCTTTTAAAATAATCATCGTAAAATTTGTAGTTTTTTTTTTTTTTTTTTTTGAAAAACAAAAACCTTGAGACAGTTAATATATGATTATCTGCTGTGAGTCGAAAAAAGCGATACTGGCAACATATTCGAAATGAATGTAGATTAGATTCATGCATTGTGTCTAAGAACAGTTGAAAACAAATTCGAAATTTAAAAGAAGTGAAGCGAAGAGAAGGAGTGAAAAGCTTTCTAAAAAAGTCCTAAGTTACGATTTCTATGCAATTTTAGGAAATATTGAACCGATTCCAAAGTGATGGTTGCGAATCAATTGTGACGGTCTCTGATCCAGCAGTTTCTATATTTTATGTCGGTGCCACTACCATCTTGGGTTGGCAGAAACAACAAATGTTTTAAAAAAGCCTCTAAAAAACTTTCTTAATTACGTTTTCTCTGGAATAATAGGAAATATTAAACCGATTTCAAAATTAATGTTGGCAAATTAATGAAAGTCCCTGTTTCAACATAGGCATTTTATATTGGGGTCACTACCACCAGAGATGTGTTAGAGCTTTAGACAAGAAGCTTGGAATTTGACATGATGGTTAATTTTAAGATGTCAATGCGTTTTACGAAGATGATTTCTAAAAAATCCAAAACTTGAAATGAATACTGAAATGAGCGTATAAAATGAGAATAAAAGCTTCTAAATACATTTTTAAGTTATCATTTATTTAGACTTAGTTTTAGTTATTCTTATTAATTTAAGTCTCGATTCTGCCTTATGTATTGTAATAAAGATGCTTAGCCAAACTGTCACATAATTAGTAATTTTTTACTTATTCCTGAAATTATAACTTCTTCTTATAAAAATTAGACATACAGATATTACTTGGCATATCTCAATTATTACGCGAGCAAAGCCGCAATGTTTGCTAGTTTCAATATAAATGTTTATATATATGTATATATAATAACATTGCTAGATACATTTCGCCACCATTGTTATATATTTAAGAAAGATATAGGATACCATTAATAATTAGAAAAAAATAGTTCAAAAATAATTTTTGACATTCAGAATGAAAAGATACCAAAATGTATCATAATAGACTTACACTCAGAATTACATGCGCTTATGCAGCACAGTAATTTGAATGCTAATATAAAACTATCCATTTTTCCAATTTTTACGGTAATTTCAATTCCTTGTCGCACTTTCTATAAGGATATCTTTCAAAGAATTTTTATAATGGTTTATACATAAATTTAAATTGAATAAATTTCTTTATAATTTATATATTCACATTTATTTATTGTAATGTGTACTGGATTATAATGGTTTTGTATTTACAATCGTGTGAAAAAGTTTAAGATCAGCAGGTGATTTTTGCATTTTAATAAAAATCATCATCAACGCCGAATACTACGCCATCATATGTGTCGATTACGTAAGACTCGTTCGCCTGCTATAAATAACTTCCTCTTTCTCATTCCTTGCCAGTTGTTTTGAGGATTTAACTGTAGACTGTACTGTTTTGCAATCTTTGTAATGGATAAACAATCGTCACTTTCCGTTGCAAAAAGGGCCCCACCAGTGGCCGAGAGGTTCTGCTCTCGAAGCTGGTAGATGGGAGGTGCTGGGTTCGATCCCAATCGCGCCCGGCGGCCTAATCGTTCGGAGTTTTCGTGGTTTTCTTCGAGCCGTGGATCTTCCATGCGTTAATACGGATTAGGTTCCCTTAGAAAGACCCCCACGGAGGGCACTCCCCCCGGGCCTATATCCCTCGTGTAGATAATTGGCCGTCAAAAATCAACCCAACCCAACCCAGCCCGTTGCAAAAAGGACAGCTTTAGTAGCCTTGCATAAAGTTGGTTTTTCTGAATGTGAAATAGCTAAGAGGGCACATGTGAGCAAGATTGCTGTTCATCAAGCTGTCAGTAAATTTAATATTTCGGGAAAGTACACTGACCTGAAGACAAGCGGTCGGCCATGAAAAACTAGTGCTCGTGATGTGCATGTGATCCGAAGGATGGTAATGTGATCCCCAACAGCCTCCTGCAAGAAGGATAAACATACGCTAGCTGCAAAGGGCAACGACGTCAATTTGAGTACTATTTCAAGATGTTTAACCAAAGATTTTGATATATTATTCTACGAAACTCCTGGGAAATCACATGATCATCACGAGCACTAGTTTTTCTTGGCAGACCGCTTCTCTTCAAGTCAGTGTACGTTCCGAAAATATTAAATTTGCTGACAGCTTGATAAACGGCAGTCTTGCTCACATGTACCCACTTAGTTATTTCACGTTGAGAAATACTAACTTTAGGGCAACTATTTCTGCTCTTTTTGCAACTGAAAGTGACGGCTTTTTACCCATTACAAAGATTTAAAAACGGCACCGTCTACGGTTTAATCCACAAAACAATTGGCGAGGAATGAGATGGGGAAGTTATTTATAGCAGGCGAACGAGCCTTACGCAATCGACACATAGATGATGTAATATTCGGCGTTAATGATGCTTTCCATTAAAATGCCAAAATTCGGCTACTGGTCATAAACTTTTGCACACGCCTGTATAAATGCATGTATGTATGTGTTTCCTACTAAAAAAAATCAAATTGACTTTAAAAACATAACTGCAGAGTATTTTTCCATAACTGAATTAAAATATCGTTTAATTTTGATTCAGATAATATTTCGTGTTGAATTCAAATACAATTTTCAGGTTCTGCCGGGGCAAAACGCCCGTGCAGATAAGATTACCCAGTAGATAACATTAAACAGTTTCCACCAAAACACGAACGTAAGAAACAATCATTTAAGTCAGTTTGATTATTCTTAACACTGTTAAATATCGAATTACATAAAAAATACTAGTAGTTATTAATATGCATTTGGATGTTTTTATTGCACTTTTGGCCACGCTGAAAATTACTTGCAATGATGTCAGTGCGAGTATTAAAGTGAATCTAACGAAAAAAAGTAGAAAAATATAGCCTGAAATTTAAGGTGCCAGTTATACACAAAAGAGCGGTGCACGGAAGAATATAAGGTAAATTTCTAAGCATTCCACAAGTGAAAATATGAATTGTCTGTTATGTTCGTAGGAAAAGAAGCGGATTGTAGACCACAAGCCTTAATAATTCAACAGAAAATGAATTTTTATGTCACTTAAGTTGGCCTAATGTTTTTTATTTCCTCCGTTTGCTATTTGAATAATAATGATCAATGTCGGAAATATGGAAGACAACACTGTAGATATTAAAAAGCAGTAAACCAACGTTTAAAATGCACAAATAATTCGTGAAAAAGCAGCAAACAGCTGTTTCGAATCTACAGCGAGATTGTTCCTCAGTGCAAGATAGGGAAAAAAGAACAGCGTGCTAGAAAAAGCAAGGCTGAGCAAAATGATAGACAGAGACGCGCTGCCTTATATACCCTATGCGGGTAGCGAAGGCGCCAGAGACAACCAATGAGAGAGAAGCAGTGTAAACGACTGGGTGGGCAAGTAGCGACATCTACCGGAGAAGGAGAGAAAAAGAAACCAAAAAAGAGGAAATTAAATTAATGCTTTCCAAATACTTGGAAAATTTGTAGTACTAGATAAGTCATTGACTAAAGAGTGAGAATTTTTAATGATGTGGTAAGCTTCCCAAAAATCAAGATCAAGGTTAGAAGAACATTTTTGGATAATGGTGGCTGAGGAAAAATCGAACCTATGTTGAGAAGACCAAGAATGTTGAGCAATAGAAGAACGTTTGAGCTCCTGATTTTTAACATAACCTTCATGCTCTTTTAGTATCGGTACAGCTTCTTATAAACTTGCCAAATATTTAGTTTCTGTTTTTTACCCACTTTTGAGCAGTAACTGTTTCACTGTTAAGAATTCTTTTGATTTTGTTAAAAAAACTTCAAAATTTTAAGCCGCAGGGTCACATGATGGTTTCTTTTGATGTTAAATCATTATTTACAAACGTTCCGGTTGAGGGGGCTTTATATTGCCTCAAGAAGAGGCTTTGTGAATTCCATTTCTCTTATTTTGAAATCAAGGAACTTATCCTTCTCACTCGCGCTTACTTGTTGCAAAATACTTTTGTTTTCAATGGTAATTTATTCCGCATGATTAATGGTTTGGCTATGGGTAATCCTCTTAGTCCAAATTTATGCGATATTTATATGCACTATTTTGAGGTCAAACTTTTTGAAATTTTAAAATTTCCGTTCTATGTTCGTTATGTTGATGATGTTTATGTCCTGGTTGAAATAAATTCGGCTATTAATCATATTCTCTCTATTATGAATGCCATTGATCCCTGCATTCAATTTACCTCTGAAATTGAGACCAATAACTGTCTTTCTTTCCTCGATGTCCTTGTTATTCGTTGTGAAAATGGCTTTCAGACTATCGTCTTTCGTAAACCTTTTGCTGTCAGTCTCCCACCTCACAGGCATTCTTCTCATCCCCCAAACCAGAAATTCGCTGCTTTCAATACTTTTGTTTTTCGGGCTACCAATATTTGTTCCACTCCTCAGTTACTTAGTGCTGAACTTAATTACCTCAAAGCTTTTGCTGTTGATCGTGGTTATTCCTCTAATATTATTGATTCCATTTAAAAGAAATTGACGAAACCCGTCCATTCTGAAAAGCATTCTAATTCCAACTCTAATACTTCAATTGTGTTACCATTTTCTCCTAAAATCAGTCAGTAAGATGCTAAAATCTTAAGAAGGTTTGATTTTAATGTTATTTTTTCTCCTGTTAATAAAATCCCTTTTTCAAATCTCAAACACCCCGTTGATCACCTAGATAATTAGGGTAGTTACCAAATCTCTTGCCAGTGTGGCCTTTCTTATCTTGGCCAGACTAAAGGTGCTCTTAGATTTCGTTTAAAAGAGCATGAAGATTATGTTAAAAATCTGGAGCTCAAACGTTCTTCTATTGCTCAACATTCTTGGTCTTCTCAACATAGGTTCGATTTTTCCCCAGCCACCATTATCCAAAAATGTTCTTCTAACCTTGATCTTGATTTTTGGGAAGCTTACCACATCATTAAAAATTCTCACTCTTTAGTCAATGACTTATCTAGTACTCCAAATTTTCTAAGTATTCGGAAAGCATTAATTTAATATCATCTTTTTTGGTTTCTTTTTCTCTCCTTCTCCGGTAGATGTCGCTACTTGCCCACCCAATCGTTTACACTGCTTCTCTCTCATTGGTTGTTTCTGGCGCTTTCGCTACCCGCATAGGGTATATAAGGCAGCGCGTCTCTGTCTATCATTTTGCTCAGCCTTGCTTTTTCTAGCACGCTGTTCTTTTTTCACTATCTTGCACTGAAGAAGAATCTCGCTGTAGATTCGAAACAGCTGTTTGCTGCTTTTCACGCATTATTTGTGCATTTTAAACGTTGGTTTACTGCTTTTTAATATTCTTGCACAAAGGCTTTAATTGCTATTTTAATACTGTAGATATGAAAGCACTATAAATAACTTAAGTACAAAATATTGTACTTCGTAAGCGTAAATCTGCAGATCTCCAAACTCAACGTCAGATTTGAGAGTAATATTTTAATTTCGGAAGCAGGTTATTTAAAAGCTTAAACGCTCAACACAAAGTTTGAGTTCATTCATATTATTATTATTTAACATATTTGTAAGATTTATCTGGGCTCTTTGTAATTTTTGCAAGATTTACCTGGGATGACAACCGGCGGTTGCCAGTTCAGGTAGCCTAGGTGTTAGAGCATTAGTCCTGTAAGCCAAGGATCTGGGTTCGATTTCCGGCTTGGGCATTATTTCGCTCAGTTGTAAATATTCAATTCGTATTACAAATTTACCAGTCAGTTTGATTGTACTAAAATAATAGTTTATCTACGTACCCATCATTTATATGGAGTTCCTTTACCTGAGGTTTATTCTGTTGAGCTGTCTACATGACAAGCGAGATGTTATTACCAATAAGGTTATCGGAGCGAAATACGCTCACCTGTTGTCATCCTATGTTGTTTGAACGTAGAGCATTGGCCCTGTAAGCGAAGGATATGGGTTCGATTCCCGGATTGGGCATTATTTCACTCAGTTGGAAATATTAAATCTGTATGAAAATTTTATCAATCAGTTTGATTGTGTTAAAATAAAACAAAATTAATTATAAAATGTAGTTAATTTTGTCCCAAAACATGCTTGTATAACTACGCCGGTTATCTGTTGACGTTTTAATAGAATTTATAGCACTATAACTAAACAATGGAAAACAATATTTTACATACTAAAAAAAAAAAAAAAAAAAAAAAAAAAAAAAAAAAAAAAACCTAAAATGTTATTTATCTGACGGTGCAAACCTCATCATAATCCAATCCGCAGAAAAGAAATTGTAAACAAACAGAAATAAAGACGAATTTGCATTCTAAGTATATGGTACATATGCACATTCGCATTTCTAAATCAAATATATAAATACATTTAATAAATTTGGGGAAAAAATGTTTTCAAATGTAATAAAATTTGTGGAAATTTATTAATTGTTAAGGGAAGAATCCCATCTTTGTCAGGCTAAAAATTATATTTTGCTAATTTTAATAGGATAAAGTCTGTTTCATATTCTAATCTTGCTACTGTGCAGTTCTGTTGGAGAAACGCATTTAAAAAGAATTCTGTAATTGTAAGCTTTACACATAAGCATTTTTTCCGTTATTGAAGTTTAAATAACTACATTATATCATATAGTATTGTTTACAAATTCTTTTATTCTTTATTCAATTAAGCATTTTTTTGTATGTACACAAAAATGAGAACTCGTCTGACAGGAAAAACTTGATAAAGCATCTCTTTTGAATGCTTTGGAAATATTTGTTTGTAACAAGACAATCAGAATTCAAAGAAAATAAATTCTTAGTCTTGTTTCGTCTATACATCTAAAGATTTTTTAAGAGAAGAGAAAAACAAAATTACAAACCATAGGAAATAGCCCTGAATAGAGAAAAGGCCTTTATAATAAAGACTGTGTTTACTGTTTTAAATTGATTTCAGAATTAAAGTGACTGTTTTAAGTTGATTTCAGAATGAACGTGGTAGAAACACTTATTCGGGACACTTTTCTAAGAACTAAAATAAATAAATAAATAAATAAAAGTTTTTTGTGTAATTTTATCACAATTTGTTATTTCTAAAGAAAATTAAGAAAAAAGTTTACTATTTTTTTCTGCAGAAATATAATTTATTTTAATGAAAATAAATTGGTATTTAAAAATCACTTATAAAGCTAGCTAAAATAAAATTTTGGAATAGAGAAATCTTTTAAATATCAATAAATATACTGTTACCAGAGAATATTATTTTTTACCAGGCTGAGGATCATCTAATTCTAATATCATCACAGTACAATATTTAAATTTTACTTTTGCTTTTGCTATTATAAAAGATTATTGACGAAAAAGCGTTTTGAATTTGCCTAATATAATTTTTTTTTTTTTTTGCTTGTCTCTAAGTTTTATCATTTATCCTGTATAGACTTTACTATAACGTCAATAGGTAGATATTTTAGATTCTTTTAAATCTATTATTTTTATTTTTGGGCACATATTCTGTTTTAATGTACAAGTAGCACGATTTCTTTGGCAATGTTTTGAATATAAAGAATTTTGTCTTTGGCGTATTACCGAAAAGAGTAAAAGTAAATCTATTTTGCATATTAATATATAGAAAACTGAAAAAGTACACTTTTACTGTGAAGTGTAAAATTGTAATAATAAGTAAAAAAAAGATCCAAACATATGAAATCCTGGTAAAAAATAATTTTTAGACCAAATTTATTTGCCATTCCAAAAGTAAAACATTCACATTTGTGATAAAAAAGAGCTGATGTAACTTAAATTAAAAAAGGTTACTGAGGTTTAAGAATGTCTCCATATTTCTCCTAAATTACTTGTCTTCACATCGTATTTGCCGGTGATATTAAAGAATGTTTACATAAAAAAAAGAACAACCATCATTACATCTCGGATTTAAGGAAAGACATACGAAGAAGACCAGAAAGTTTTAATCGGAAACGAATGAAAGACGTAAGATATCAGGTGCACAAATTTCTTAAAAAAGGGGGGGGGGGGATTCTGATTTTGTATTTCCTTCTGGAACAACAGCGACAGTATCGCAGGCCGTACGGTACCTAGATAATACTATAAACAGGGGTCCAGGCATATTAATGATAACAAGATCATAGTTCGTGTTGGCACATATATTGGTACAAATTTCAAAAGCCTCGATTAACTGAAACAGTGGATAACTGCAGTGGCGGCAAAGATTCCACTAGATATGCTGTGGAACGTGTTTACCTGCACGCAAGTCAAGTGGAAGCTGTTCTTTGTTTTTTAGGACCACAATATTAAAAGTCCTTTTTTCTTTTTCTATGCAGGAGTGCAATCTAGCTGTAACGATTATGAAGCTTTTTATAAAAAGAAAATGCCAAAAATCATTTGAATAATTCTGCAGTTGGATAACAGAGAGTCGATTTAATAGCGTGTTATTCTATTATCTACCAGTTTCAATCACGGAAAGTATACCGTTTTTGTTTTTCATCATGGAAAAGTGTGGGTAAAGCTGGTGTTTTATCACGTTTTTTTTTTTTTTTTTTTTTTTTTATAATCTTGTTGCTCTCTGCTTGGTCCTTGAAACTTACGCTGCAGAAATCAAGGGCAGTGTGAATGACTGAGGATTCCCCCTAGTATGAATAAATAATTTTATTAAAAGTAAAGTTTAGTAACGAAATCATGGGTCTTTTTCCGTTGAAGAACCACAAAACTTAAAAAAATTAAATTATCTGTTTTGGGTGATGCAACTTAGTATTTAAAACATTGTTATTCTACATTTAATTCAAGATGGTAATATAGAAGAGGTCAACAAAATAATTTCAAATTTGCGCCATGCAGTTGTAGTTTTGTGCTTTTATCACTGATTTAGTGGTTCTATAAAATAAGTAAATAAATAAATATTTTATCCTAAAAAAAACCTATTTAGAAAAAGTCCTTCCGGCCAGAGCCGGGAGGAAGAGGTAGCTTTCATATTCGTTAATTTTTAAAAGCCAGCTTATATTATTCAAACACACGGAGCTCAAATTAGTGGAACCCGGTTATATGAGATTCAATACTAATTTTTGTCAATACTGAATATGAATGAGAATTTCGCGAAATTAGTCGCGTTATCAAAGCTGGTTTTATTTAAAGTTATTTATATTTGGTCGCCAAATTCGGCAATATCTTGAAATGCCCGCCATTTTAAAGCAACATAATGGGTGCAACAAAGCTAACCAATGAACTTGGTCGAGACTTTAATAATTCCTGTGCACATGCTCACTCACATCTAAATCGGTTGATAAATATGAGTGCTGTTGCAGGCAAAAAATCAGATTTTTCAAAATGTCACCCACATTAGAAATTCAAACTGTTATATCTCAGCCATTTTTTTCAGATAAAGACAAAACAAAAAATGCTCCGGGATCTTTGTATCAATCTCAAACACACAAGAAAAAAAAAATTCAATTTCTAATTTATTTTGTACCTCATTTTAAATACAATTATTTTTTTTAAATGGACGCCATTTTGGAAAAAGATGGCGGATGAAGTTGGCAAACGAACTCGGCCGAGAGATTGCTATGTACTACGCACATGCTTTGTCACAACCTAATCGGTTCATAAATACGCGTGTTATCACGTGACAAAAATCAGATTGTTTCAAAATGTCAGCCGTGCTAGAAATTCAAAGTGCTATAACTCAGTCATTTCTTAAGATATAGACGAAACGAAAAATGCTCCGACATCTTTGTATCAAGGTGAAACACATAAGAAAAATATATTTTTCAATTTCTAATTTTTTTGTACCTCATTTTAAATTAAAATTTAAAAAAAATTAAATGGCCGCCATTTTGAAACAAGAAGGCGGTTAAAGTTGGCCAACGTACTCGGTTGAGACATTGGTATGTATGTGTACACAACAAGTTATATCCAAATCCGTTCATAAATACGCGTATAATCGCGTGACAAAATTCAGATCGTTTCAAAATGTCAGCCACACAAGAATTTCAAAGTGCTATAACTCAACCGTTTTTTAAAATATAAACGAAACAAAAAATCTTCCGGATATCTTTGTATCAAGCTCAAACACATAAGGAAAAAATCTTTTTCAATTTCAATTTTTTTATACCTCATTTTAAAATTTAAATATTTTAAATGGCCGCCATTTTGAAACAAGATGGCTCATGAAGCTGGCCCACAAACACGGTCGAAACATTGCTATGTACTATGCACATGCCTCGACACATCGATATCGGTTCATAAATACATGTATTATCGCATGACAAAAATCAGATCGTTTCAAAATGTCAGCCATGCTAGAAATTCAAAGTGCTATAACTCAGCCATTTTTTAAGATATAGACAAAACAAAAAATGCTCCGGGATCTTTGCATCAAGTTCAAACACATAAAGAAAAAATCTTTTACAATTTCTAAATTTTTTGTACCTCATTTTAAATTTAATTTTTTTTTAAATTTTAAATGGCCGCCATTTTAAAACAATTTGGCGAATGATGTAGGCCCACGAACTCGGTCGAGACATTGCTATGTACTATGCAAAGACCTTGTCACATCCAAATCGGTTAATAAGTACCCGTATTATCGCGTGACAAAAATCAGATCGTTTCAAAATGTCAGCCATACTAGAAATTCAAAGTGCTATAACTCAGCCATTTTGTAAGATAAAGACGAAACAAAAAATCCTCCGGAATCTTTGTATCAAGCTCAAACACATAAGAAAAAAATATTTTTCAATTTCTAATTTTTTTGTGTCTCATTTTAAATTTAAATTTTTTTAAAATTTTTTAAATGGCCGCCATTTTGAAACAAAATGGCGGTAACGAACTCGGTCTAGACATTGGTATGTACTATATACACACGAAATTTTATCCAAATCGGTTCATAAATACGAGAGTTACAATATGACAAAGATCAGATATATATGCCAGATATATATATATATATATATGGATATATATATATATATATATATATATATATATATATATATGGATATATATATATATATATATATATATATATATATATATATATATATATATGGATATATATATATATATATATATATATATATATATATATATATATATATATATATATATATATATATATATGGATATATATATATATATATATATATATATATATATATATATATATATATCAACTTTTGAACGGAGGGTGGTTTCGGGATCTGGGGGTCATGATCGATGAAAATATACCAAAATTTTTTGAAATCGCTTTCCTCCGAACGGCTGCAATAGGTAGCTTTTTGTAAAGAAAGCTACCTAAAAATAAATGAATACTTGTGTAAAAGATTACACTATTTTCAGTTCTTCAATCATTTTTTAGCGGTAAAAATAAACTATTTTTTGCATAACAAACCAATGATTATATTCTTGAGCAAAAGGTTATCAATACCAATTGAAAAGTCTGCCATTTAGCATGTGCTTTTATTTTGTTTTGGAATATCTGTTGATTTTTTTACAGATTTTAGTAGAATAACCTATTAAATTAAGCACATATTAAAGCATTTTGGGTCTGACAATGAATGTAATAGTACTAATTATATTTTCCTAACAAACCACCATCAATCTTTGCTTTCTTATCGCTTTGTTTTATTATATTTATTAAGAATATTGATTCAAGACTTGCTCACTATTTCAATGTTCACATATATTAGGTAATTAAAACATCATATGAATATATATATCACGGATTTCCTCAATTTTCTTTTCTTTTAATATTATCTCATTAAAAATGTAAATATTTTAGAATAAGTAATATATCTTAATAACATATTCCCGACTGTACATTAAATTTCTATTGAAACTAACTAATAAAAAAATACATTTAACACATTGGATGGCTATAATGCAATTTAAGATTACTTATAGATAATTTACTTTATTATGTTCCAAAAGCAATACTTTTGTCCAAACCAAAACATTTTTAAATTAAAACTTTCATTTCTAATTATGATTATTCAGCTTTCTCAATGTTAAAATGCATATATAAGAAACTTTCACTTCCGAGAAATAGTTATGTTTGTATTGTCCGGCAATCATATTTTTTAATTTTATTAAATTCTAAAAATTTTAATTTCAAAGAAATGATTAGGGTACAGTTTTCAAAATTCCACAAAATCCTTATACATACAGATTTAATTTATTATTTTTAATAGGCGGAAACTTTCTAAAACTTTCTTAATTATGGCAGAAAACTTCTAACTCGCTTTTGAAAATTCTGAGAAAATGACTCAGAAGGTGAATATTCCATAATTCAAAGTTTGGGATAAAAAGGTTTTACAAGTAAGCTGCGGCGTCAATTCTTTATTCATTGTGAAGTAAATGCATAGGAGTTCCTAGGATCCAAATAGGTTATTACGGATATTAATTGTAGGAATGATTACTTGTAGGAAACTATATATGATTATTTCTTAATTTTAAGTTAATTTAATTACGTCTGAGTATAATCTATACTTCATTAGAAAAGTTAATTTTTACATTTAAAAAACTTTTAAACATATCTATAAAAATATTTAGAACTTAAAAAAAAAAAAAAAAAAAAAATACAGATGTTTGATGTAATCAATGTAACGAAGAAAAGCAACAAGTCGGAAATTGTACGTCAAACATGACAAATGATGTTCGTTCGTGTTATAACTAATTTAATAAATATTCAGATGCTGTTGCAATAGCTATTGCACTCTTTTGCAAAAATGTACAGGTACAACATATATTACGATTATACACTGTAAAAAAAAAAGGACTAAAATACGAAAAATGTACTGGCAATCGAGACGCCAGTATTATTAACGTATTTTAACAGAACTTTTCCCCCGTAAATTAAAGAAAGATTTCCGTTTTTCTGAAATTTACGGGGAAATTTTTTTGTTGAAATGCGGAAATAGTACTAGCGTCTCGATTGCCAGTACAATTTCCGTACGTAATCACCATGGCAACCTAGAATGATTATCTATCATGGGATATCATTGAATTAATTATGTAATTATAGAATTTAATAGAATGAAGAAAACTTTTATTAATATCTTTTTCAGTTTTGATTTGATTTTTATAAAATTTGAAATGATTCGACAAAATACTGCATCGATTACATATATTAAATTTGAAACCATTCGGTTGGGTAGTTTTTCGCTCTTATATGCGGATAGACGGACAGACAGACAGACGGACGTACCAGAGGACGGCTATAGGTTCTAGGAATTTACATAATTTCGAACGCACTTAAGAATAATTTTTAAAGAACTATAATAAGCAATCAATATTGATCTTAAAAATCATGACAAATCTTAAGACTAGAATTATTTTTTTTTATTAAATGTTTCCATTTCCATACGTTAACTTGGCGTGGTCACCGAACAAATCGATTATCAAAAACTCACTGTTTTTTCATGCTTGCTAAAAGGCGCAAGCAAGTGAATTTATTTTAAAAAGTATGTAATTTTGGATCTGTATCTTTTTTAAGATAAGGCAACTGAAAAGAAAAATGAAGCATTATTTAAAGTATATTCTAAGAATTTATAAATTGATTTTTCAACGTATAATCGTAAATTAATTCATATTAGGCTATTAATTGATAAAAATCGTATTTTTTCAATTATTGCATTGTTTTTATTTTCATTTATTATCTATTTTCTACTTTTTTAGCATTAAAAGCGTTTAATTTTTGCAGTTTCAAACCCATATATATATATATATATATATATACAGCAGTATATATATAGTATAGCAGTAGTATATATATATATATATGTATGTATATATACTAATAATAAAGGACTTTACGTTGTAATATCGATACAAAACAAATAGGCGTTGCTATCCAACGTACAATTTATAGAGTTTTATGTTAAACTTGTGAATAAATTGTACGTTGGATAGCAACACCTATTTGTTTTGTATATATACTGCTATATATATATATATATATACCGCTCACGGTTTTTACATTTTCACCACTATTTTACGAAAAGAATTCTTTAAAAATTTTGACACAGATTTGAAAACAATTGTCATTAAATGAAACCATGATAATTATTTGGATGTATTTCTGACCAAATAAAAACTATAAGCACCTTGGTTATGCCGAAGCGAATATTTTTGGGTTAAGTAATTTTGAAAGTAAACATTACCAAAAAAGTAAAAATTACTTTACTTGTATTTTTCACTTACAAAATAACTCTTCTGTTAAAATGATTCCTTTATTGGATGCCACCAGTATTTATGGAAAAATTGGTTTGAAATAGACAAAGGCTTTTCTTCACATGTAATATAATAATTTTTTTAAAATTGTGATACAATTTCGGCAGTTAAGGGTTACAATCAATTTGGAAGTAATTTTTTTTACTACCTATGAATGAGATAATAAAGTAAGGACTGCTACTACAGAGAAGTTTTTAAGATATATTTCGAAAAAAATAATACATGTAAGATAAGAGTTCCACTTTCCGTCCTAAAAACAATTTAAGTTTCTCTTTAGGAAGGAGTAGTAAATTTAAAAAAATAAATAATATTTAAATTTACGTTTCTTCTGTCTCATTCTTTTACTCAATATTGTCATAGACGCAGAGACAAATTATATAATGAAATTTTTATCTTCATCTCAAGGAAATCCAGTGCGAAGTAAAACACATCAAATGAAGAAAGGACCTTTTAATAAATGATTTTGAAATTCAAAAATAGATTTAGTCCTTAACACTTTTATTTGGAAAGGTAAAGAATTTCCATTTTCTTACAAATACTTCTGATAATTTTTCCTTGTAGTAAAACGAAGTCATTTTTCATGCCTTTCAATTATGTAAGAAGTAAGTAAAAGTTAATTATTTAAATGTACATTAAAATTCAGAAAATACTATCTAAAAATTCACTTATTACTGTCATTATACTGCCGTGGTTAGAACTAAACTGATAATGTTTTTAAGTATTCTTTTTTTAATTCCCTTTCAATAATGTGTCCGAGATTTCTAGAGAATCTGGATTCAAGAAGGAGTTGTTCATCTCAATCTGAGTAAAATAAAGGAGAGAGGAAAATGCGTCAAAAGTGGAAGAAAGTGATCTTGTAAAAAACTTTTTCAATCTGAGCTTAGATTTAGAATTTGATATTTTAATTTCAAAATAAAAAAGATTCTTTTCTTTAAGATAGTTTTTACATTTTATGTTATATAATGAACTCGTTTGAAAGGTTTTAACAAATAAAAGTACAAGAAAATTTTGATTCCGAATTTAACATACATTAATCTTCAGAAATTGTAATTTCTAAACTACTACTGAATACAACTTTTAAACGTTAATCTCAACTTTCGAATAAATCAGATCTCTTTAATGATATTTATAGTCTTAAAGATACTGAAAAAAAAATACTAATGGTTTCTGAATGTATTTTTCTAATTATTTAAAAGTTTTGTTCAAAGTATTAAAAGACTTTAAAAATCATAGAGCATTTCATGCCTAAAATGTTATTTCAAGACACCATGATGCATATTTTGTAAGAATGCAAATATTGTACAAATGATAGCAAATTTAGTTAAATAGTATATTTGTGTAGAATATTTTTTCTTTTAGCAGTAATGGGATTTTTAAGAAAGGAAACTTTTACCCAATTAGGTGGCAGAAAGACTTGTAAAAATGAATATAAAAATAAAACAATATTTACTGTATATAAAATGTGTACAGTCGTAAAAAAATAATAAACACCTCTTCTAACTTTGCAACAAATTATTCTAGAAGAAATGCACTGGTACACGATCTTAAATAAAATTTACTGTTAAATTATTTATATAGATTTGGCTTAGGGGTGCATCTACATATAAAAAGAAACCATACTTTGTTTTGTCCTATAGTAATACCCTAGTTTGATACCATAAATAAATTCTACACCCTTCAATCAACCTAAACGCAAATTTTCATGAAATTCGTATGATTAGCTGCAGAGAAATTAATTGTTTTAAAATGAGCATATTTTAGGGGCTGTATCCAAATTGAAGTTCGGTTCTCGCTTGTTGAAATGCTACACATAATGACTATGTCACCCCTATTATTGTATTATTTCTTGCCAATATAACTATTTTACTGCCTAATATGTTTCTACTATTGCCAGCTCAAATGTTTCAAAGAAATAGGTAAAACATATTTTTTCACATTATGCTTTTCTGCACATCATAGACCATCTTAAACCATCATATGTTTTTTTTAACACATTTATGACTGATTTTTTTTTCTCAAATTTGTTGGTAAAATCACTTTAAAATGTTACAAATTGAACTGGAAAAATACTAAAAAAAATTAATCTAAAATATTTTTGTATTTATTTGATAAAATGTAAACGTAAAAAATATGGGAAAATCCATATGCGGAAAAATGCATAAATATATATTTTGCTAAATTTATATAAATTAAGCTGTTAAATTGTATATGATATAGGGTAATTCCGGGATTTATGCCGCACATTTTTTGAATTTGTGTATAAAGTCCCATGGTGGACATAAAATGAAATAAATCATGCTGTGCTATTTAATGTTAAATATACAACGCGTGCAGTGCGACAAAATTTTAAAACAAGTTATTAATATTTTTTAACAATTTTTTTCTAAAACATTACACTGGGGTGCGTCACCCGTACATTCGTCTGAGACGAAGCACTTGTGCGGTAGTTATGCCGCGCTTGTAATAAGAACAGAATGAAATTATAAATAAAAATATTTAAAAAAAATATTCATATCTGGGCTATAATTAACGATGTAATAACAAAATGAAATTAATTCGTACAATGAAACGTATTAGTAGATTGAAATTAATAATTGTTGCCTACTTTCACTATTAAAATTATCGACATTTTTTTTTTACATTAAATTTTAATTGTTATTTCAGCAACAACGTAACATCAATGTATTAGAAAGGGAAAAGAAAAAAAAAAGTAAAATTGTGCTTACATAATTTATTTGTTAAGCCTTTCGGGACCGGTGACTTTTATACAAATTTTATGCGGTTGGTACCACTTTTTTAAAAGAAGTTACCCTTACTTAAATAATCATGAAAATGCACTAATTAAACAAAGCAAATGTTACTTTTATTTTTTACTGGTGCTAGAAACAAATTTTGTAAGCTCTTTATGAAGGTCTTTATATGCACCCATGGTCCCGAATAGGTTAAGAGACCTGTTTTTTCGACTACAATCTACAGAAAAAGCGTCTAAAAGGTACAGTCTTTATGTAACTACATTTAACACATGATGCAACGAAGCCAATTACACTTTCTCTTTTTTGGAGTAGTTTGCAAAGAACATCTGCGTTACGCGTAATCCAATTTTTCATTATTATCATCTTGACTTGCATCTTTCTTGCCCTTCTTACTTTTTATTTTCCCCTTTGATTTTAGTAAACTTGATAACATACCTAACATGGTTAGCCTGTGCAAAAAGAAAAAGAAAAGTTAATAACACTTAATCATTCCGTACAAAAGAAACTGCGGCATGTATACCGGAATAGCAGTGCGGCATGTATCCCATTTTGAATGGTGCAGACGTCGGCCATCACAGTTACCTTCCATAGCTAAAGGGAATGACGTAATCATACACACATTACTCTATACAAATGCTACACTTAGGTTTGACTTCGAAATCATTTATGCATTTAATAATTAGTGTATGAAAAGTATTTAAACATAACGTGTTTAAAAGTTTGGACAGTGAAATCATGCACGTACGTCAAATTAAGGATTGTACTTCTACAAGTAAACATCGAAATGGGATTCTCGCTATACACTGGTTAAAATAATCTCATTGCGCACCTATACTGTGCGTTTGACGACCATCTATCGATAATTACAAGAAATACAAGGGTTGCGACATCTATCCCGTATGCGGCGACTCTCCCGGGGTTACTCTATTATAATTAGTATTTTTATGAACTATTTAAAAATATATATTTATTTATTTACAGAGACTAATAACATTACAAGCATTATTAATAATAAGTTAAGAATAATCGTATTTGAGGCTAAAAAACAATTTCAAAATCATCTTGAAAACGGCATTACATAAATAACTGTCAGCTAAATGGTTAATAGAAATATGTACCCATTTGCGACTAGCGCCCTACATTTTGAATGTTACAAACATGCATAAAAGATAGGCTTCAACATATAATTTCGAAATTTTAAAAAATACGTATTTCAAAAAAGTCTACAAGCTAATATTTGACTTATTTATTTGGATCTTTGATACAAAAAATACAAATAAACTTACTATTTACATTTTGCCATTTTGAAAAATGAAAACTCTATAAACACCAAAAAACGCCTTCATTTAAGCAAATAAATATCAATCTTATGCTGTCTTCTGTCGGTAATAGATAAAGACATTTATTGACAATTATATAATAAAATTTTCATGTCGTAGAGAACTAGAAAATTATCAAAAAAATTTAAAATTCGAAACGTCCCAAAAATTGGACGCTAGGCATAAATGGGTTAATGATAATTCGAAAACTTCTTGGAAGAAAATTTGAAATTGAGAATTCGTATGAAGTAGAACATAATAAATATAAACCCATAAAAAAACTTGTAGGTTGTAATTGATATATATTTTTTTATATTAATTTCATAATTCATATAATAATTTTTTTATAAATTACAAATTCAATGTATTCCTGTTTGCGTTTTTGTATTATAACCACACAGATATTATCACATTAGGATTATAATTCCAGGACATATTTATAAAAATACGAAAATGTAATTTAATATTAGAAGCTCTTAATTTTAAGTGGCTATAATTCAAAACTTATCACCCAAATGACGTGAAATTTAATTTCTAGCCTAGTTTGAAAATATATTGTGAAATTCGGTGTTGCCATTAAATAAAACCAAAGTTCGGTCTGGTTTGTACATTTCCCCTAAGCAATTTTATATACATCACTTGAAAGTAGACTTTATTTCCATTCGTCTGGTACCAGTAACTTCCTTCTATTATAATTAGTTGCAGAGTTAGTATGGGGTGTTTACTCTTTTTCCGCGACTGTACATATAACATCGTCTAAAAAATACACTCCAACTTAAAAATTTGATATTTCATTATCTTATAAAATGATTCAGATACACTAATTTATTTCATACAAAGCTATAATGATAAGTAGAAAACACTCACCGATCCAAGGTAGGCCACCTTCTTTTTGAATCAGAATTTTTGGCATTCAAGAACAGATTCGGGAAGTAGTAGTACATTTTACAAGATAATAGACCACATCAATGAAAAGGACATTTCTTGTCTTTTGTATTATTTGTATCAGCTTGACTTACACAAATGTACATTTACATATGTACAGGACTGTAGAATATCGAATGTGACATTTATTATTTTGATGGGGGAAAACCCGCATATCCGATCAAATTTTTCGTTTGTTCTAAAAACAACAAAGTTTCTGTTGCCAAATTGCAAAAACAAAATTCTTAATTCGAAGGGAAAATGTCCATGGAGGTCGATGTTTTCCGATAACTGGAATAGTATTTTTATAAATACTACATTTATAGAATTTAAATTTATTCACCTGTGGGTATTTTGTTACGCTGTGTTTTTTCAAAATATGTATATTTCTTTATAATCGGTTAATTAGAACATTAATTATAAAAAAAATAGATTTTTTTAAACGAAAATTTAATGCTTCCAATTGACTGTCGGCGGAAAAGTAGAGACAACCTGACAGTGGTAAAAAAACAATAAATTTCATAGTGGGATTGTATCGTGGTATACAAAACTTTTACAAATATAACGTTTATAAATTTTAAATTTTTTTATCTTTGCGTATTTCTTAACGATGACTCCAAATATGTAATTCTCTTAAAAATCGATGAAGAACCGATTTTATTTTATCAAAAAATAGATTATTTAAAGGGGAAAAAATGCTTCACATTATTTAAATTATTATATTGAAATATTTTTGTCCATTAATTATCATTATTTTAGGTCGGTTTTGTGTATTAAAGAATCTAGAAAACTATTAAAAATATATGGTCCTATTTTTTTTTATTTTAGGATTTAGTCCTACTTTTTTTTATTTAGATTTATTTACCTTGGACTACTTACGTGCCACAGATTTTGCTAGCCATCGCAAACACACACAGACAGATGGAGCAAAACTTCTTTTATTTTTATAGATAAGGATTACAAAAACTCATAAAATTTTGACAAGCTGACAAATGAGTCAAACGATCCAGACTTGGTACATTTAAAGTTTAATTTTTATGCACAGTGCTTCATAATATATTTAATTCAGCTAAATTCAACATTTTCTTATTGCAAATTATATTACATATATTTGTCTAAAAAACAATAAGAAAAACCTCTTAGCGTTCTTAACAATAAATAACATTGTTGATCTGATTTTTTACGGAGCCCGCTGAAAAGTATTATTTTTTAAATCTAAAAAATTCAAAGAGGGAGGGGGGTGGGTGTATTCCGGCCATTTTTCGAACTTTTTCCGAACCTCTCATGTGATATATCAATGGAAAGCGTTCGGCAATATTATGAACCTCCCTTACCCCCTCCACCTAATTTGTTATATTTGCAGGGATCGGGTAGGGGTGAAGGACTTTTGATTAAATACCGCAATTAGATCAAAATGACAGACATTATAATAGAGACTGTTTCCAAACATTATAATTAACTTAATAATGACACTCTATAGCAATAAATTAAAATTATCAGTAGCACATGCCGCTATATTTGTATAATAATTTAGGATATTTTTTTATTAGCCCCCGATATGCTATTTCTTTCTCCGAGAAATCAAAGCGTCGTCTCCAAAAAGTTCCATTGTATAAGCCAACGTCAAACAAAGCTGATGTATCATTGTACTGTTAAATACTCTTCTGCAATTTTTTAAACTTCTAAGCATCAGACATTGTCAATTTTTACACTGTCGTACTGAAAAAAAAAGTACTTTTAAATGCAATTTGTTTGAAAACTGCATCTCAATTTATTTTTGAGATATTAATTTTTTTGTAGTTTTCAACGCCATTTGTTTAATTTGGCAACAACTCAACTACTCCAATTCTGTAGAAAGTGAAAAAAAATAGCTGGAAAACAATAATTATATTGTTTTGTTGCTATTTTCCTATATCTACTGAAAGAAAAAACATAATTAAAATACGTGCTATTTTGAAAGAAATATATAAATGAATAATTTCTGATAATAAAGCATGGAGCTATTATAAACTATATTTAATTTAAGTATCTATATTGCAAACAAATGAAGATCTATTAATCATTAGATAGCCGATATTTATTTTTTTTATTTTTATTTTTTGTCGAGTTACTTGAGTGACATTTTTTTTTTTTTTTTTTTTTTTTTTTTTTTTTTTTTGAATTTGTGTATTAGTTAGCGATAGTGATGTCAAATAAATAATTTACTGTAGATGTTGTTTAACACTGGATCGTGCTAGAGGAATTTTTCAGAGGATGCGAATGACGTCATTTTATATAAAATAAAAGCATGTGTTTTAAGTTTTAAAACTGAAATATATTTAATATTACCTATATTTATATACATAATTTTTTTTTTCATCGGGGGAGACACTAATTCTGAAAATGCAGAATTCCTGTTTTCTAATTTCATTTTAAAATATCTCGGGTACTATAAGCCGTATACAAAAGAGGTTGGTTCATTCGACATGATATCGATAGCTTTTCATGTTTTAATTCTACTTTTTCCGCCATGGGCCACTTTCTTATCGCGCGTTCTTTGTGCCCGGTCGCAAAGGATTTGGTTCATTCCACTTGGTTTTCGATGGCTTTCGAATGTTTGATTAGAACAGAGAGTGAGCCTGGAGGTGACAAATGGAACTAAATGATTTGGCAGCGTGTGTGCAACACGCCTACTACAGGCTGCAGCAGACATGTCGGCGTTTCGTTCTGAAAGTGGTTTGTTTAGAACACCGTGCACCCCCTTCCAGTGTAAAGTGGAACTAACAGATTTTGCAGAGTGTCGGGGAACGTATGCTATATTGTGCCACAGTCACTGAGGAGAAGTGTTGTATGTTCATATAAAATATTTTGATTATTGGAAATACAAGATTTTCCGGCAATAATCAGAAAATTTCAGTTAGGATTTTAATGTGAAAAGAAGCTTTTACTCTTAAATCGGTGATTTTTACCGTTAATTATCAATATTTTAGCACAAAAAATTACGCAGTCGTCGAGAAATTATCGACCTTCCCATCCCCCTTCGTTTCCAGTGACATTTATCTCGAGCCTTTTTATCTATAAATAACAGTTGTTTTTTTTTTTTTTTTTTTTTTTTTTTTTTTTTTTTTTTTACAGTCAGAGGTTCCAAAAATTGTGTGCGATGGGGTCACCTGGAATCGAACCGGTAACCGAACCATGGCAAGATAGCGCCTTTACATTTCGAGGGATGACTTCCGATTCTTTTTATCTGTTGCAACAACCAAAACGAAATAACTCCCTTTTGACCTTCTGATGTCTTAGCTTTAGCATTCTGCAAATAGAAGCCATTGAACACCTGTTAGCACAGAGATATAAAATATTTTAAGTAATTCCATATCGTGCCAGGAAAATATATCTTAACGGTCATTAAAAATTTTTAAAAAGCCATAATTTCATAACACTACCAGAACTTAAAAATTAAAGAAGAACACTGGGTCATCTCAAGCTGCTAGGGCCACCACTCCAACTGATCAACGGGTGATTGAAACTCTCACCCGCCTCTTCTATTTAAAGCAGGAAAGAGTTCAATGAAACATATGTACGTTGAGATTGTGTTATCAGTGTCATTTTTTTCTTTTTTTTTTTACTGTCACTGTAATTTACGAGATTACTCATAAACTGTAACATAATTCACGTTCTCATTTATTATAATTAAACAATTATTAAATCATACAATCATTAATTTAGTGGAAACATTTTGGGACATCACATTCATATATAAACAAAAATGAATATTGTTTTACATGTTAGATTACATTTTTTGGAAGAGGAGGGGGTTAAAAAATAATTATTTCAATATGAAAGGAATTTTCAAAGAGCTTGTTTTAACATTATTCAATCCAAAATTTTCTCAGAGTTAGACATAAGATTGAAGTTACAAATAATATAAATTTGTATCACTGTTTCGATAAAATACGGAGAGATAAATCGCCTCATACGAGAGAAAAAGATTTAGGAAAGGATTTTTAAATTGGTGGTTAGTTTAAGCTTGTGTCATTTTTATTTAGAAATTTGAAAGCTAACATATATATAAGGGCATTCTCACAATCTCTGGACTTTCGGGATAAAAATCTGGTGAAATTAAACTTGCTAAAATAACATTTTAATCGGATAGACGAATGCCCTAATGCTTTTAAATAAAGAAAAAATGGTCAGGAGCGAATTTTTTTTTTTATTTAACTGAGGTTTAAGTTAAATTTACTAGTTTAAATTTCCTTATCATTTTACCACTATAACTTTCAATTTTTTTCTAAATTTTTACTTATAATGAATTTGCACAGAATATTCAAATAAGAAATAATAACAATGTAGTATTTTTAGTAAAAGATTTTAAAACATTGTCTTAAAGGGGTGTTAAAGAAGGGACGAAAGGTAAAAAAAGGGGTTGGCATAGGGAAAAATGGACGGTAATGGAAAGAAAAAAGGACGGTAAGGAAAATTACCACTATTTTTAGGCAAATCATGTTAAGACTAAGTGATAGCCAATGTTCATTGATTTTTAGAAACAGTTATTTACATTAGATTAAAAAATAATAATAATTTACCTCGAAAAGTGCAGGAATAAAGCTTGAGGACGGTAAGACTACCAATAAAGCCACGATGCTTGAAATTAATATTTAAATGCTGATTTAAATTCTGAAGTAAATTTCCTGTCAAAGAATTTTAGACATTCTTTATCTAGCATACCTCTCCATGAGAAAAAATTTGAAAAAAAAAAATTCTGTGGCTGCATCTGAAGTGATTTTCTGTATAAGTTTAGCAAGAGGGATGGTAAGGAATCTAATACCTAGGAACCTAGAAGTTAAAAAATAATAATATCAACCGTAAAAATATATGCATGTTAATTTTTTGCTACATATTTATATAAAACAGTTGTTCCAGTTTTGGAAAAAATTACATCGAAATTACTTTTATTGATAAAATTTCATACAGACAGCTCCAAACTTAAAAATCAGCAACAGGCACCCGGGGACGGTATAGAAGTTTCCCTGGTATTTGGACCCCCAACATCGTCCAAACCTTATTTATCGCGTTAATATTGTTCTGCAATCATGCAATGGGATGTTCCCCAGTATATGAAATAAAAAGAACACAACATTATGCACTAAAATAAAAATTATTATTCAGGCACTTAAAAGTCAAAATATTGTGAGAATGCTACATAATTTAAATTTTTACTAACATGCATTGTGAAAATTAGTTTATTTAAAAAACAATTTAATTGCGGGTGGGGGAAATGAAAGCAATAAAAATACGCAGTACCGTATATTTCGGCGTATAATGAGCACTTTTCAATGCGCTTCTGTATCGTACTCAATAACGCCTATTATAATCCTTGCTTTAGTAATTGATCTATTGCAATTATTTTACTTACCTATCTCTCTTTCTATCTACCTATCTTGACAATTCTATCTATCCCTATATACTGCAAAACCTCTCATCCCGATAATGTAAAATATTAAAAATCAAGAAAACGTTTAAATATGTTTTTGAAACCAGTTTTTATTTTGCGACATCAGCGTAAATAATTAAAATATTATTGTTTAAAGCAAAAAATGATGTAATATTGTTAAAGTAGGCATTTTTCAATAACTAGTAACGATTTTCTTTGCTATAAATATCCTAAAAGTTCGGAGGTGTAGGTGATAGAGTATTACCACTTCCTAATATATATATATATATATATATATATATTTAAAATTTTATATTTCAAGAAACTTTTTATATTTTCCTTTATGAACTTATAAATTTTACACTGGTAGAAAGAACAATGTCTGATTTTATCGAAAAATTGATTTTTTTTTTTTTAAATTCGTGTAATATAAAAACATACAAAGACACAAGAATCTTCTATTACAGGAGATCTAGAAAAGACGATTGTTTAGCTGGTATCAATAATTCTTTATTGGTGCTTTATTTTCGAGGTAAAAAATATTAATATTCAAAAAAGTTTAAATGTTTTAACTTAATTTTACAGAAATTTGAGTAGAAGATGAGTCGATTCGTCGAAGATAAAATGCTTGTGTAGTTATAACAATACCATCACATGCATACGTAGATGAAATTTGTTTTTCTATTTTTGCACTGTAATATTTTCATTAGAAAATTATTGTTGGTGAATAACAAAATTCTGCTTATAATGTGCGGTTGCTCCAGCTTTTTTGTTTCTTGCTTAATAACTTTAAGCAAAACGTCATTAATTGCAAATGATGACGGCCAAAACCGTGACTATAAGTTTTCAAGGCTACTATTTCTTGCATGAAATAGATATACCAAATCTGTACTGTACATTATTATCAAAACAGTGGCTTTTTACATTTATTTTCTTTATCTTCAGCTTCTCCATTTGCAATTTTTCCGCAAATCGAATAATGTGGTTATTACGAAATTCTCCTCGTTTGTAAGTCATTCTTCAATCATATTTCTTATGAAATATATTTCTGAATGAATCAATATCATATAATACAATTGGATGATTATCTTTTTCAAAATGTAACAAGTACCTAATCGTTTGTTTTGTTTATCAAAATGCGGAGAAAATTCCAATCTTACGACGCCATGAGTTTCTGCGGAGTATCCCATTCCCAAACATTTAATCTGTAAATTAGCTGAATTTCTTTTTTTCCTAATAATTGTATCTCACGCTCACTTATAAAATTATTGGTACTGCCAACATCCATAATGCAACGCAATAATTTATTGCCTCCATAATTGTTTTTCACATTAATCAACGCAGTTGCAAGTATGCCAAATGATTTTGAGTATATTTCACCAAGGCAAGAATTTATTGACATGTTTATATTACTAGATTATTCACCAACAGTCACTATTTTGATTCGAGGATTGAGGCGTTACTTGGTTTTTTATATCTGGATAGTAAATTTCTCGCCTTTCATAATGTAATAAGCTATTATTACTCTTCAAATTACATTTCGAACATAATCGACATTTTTTGACTGATAATTAATTATTTTATGTTCTGCAGATAAACATGCAAAGCAGAGATTTTTAATTTTTATAAATTGCACTCTTTCGCAAACAGGTAACTTTAGAAACTCGATGCATTTAGATATTTTATGACTCTGTGATGAACAATATTTACACTCAATATTATTAACAGAGGCAGTCATTGCAGTTAATTTAGGATAACTGTTTTTCTTATAATTAATATTTCCTCTAGCAGATTGTAATGAACGAGCATAATCTTTCAGAAAATTTATCAATTGAACTAATTTTGGAAGCTCGTCATTTTTTAACTGGCGTTCCCACCATAATTTAATATTATGATCAACTTTTTGCAATATTAAATAAATCAACAAAGTTTCTGAAAAGCCACTTACGTTCTGATCCAATATTTCGAATGAACGGACACATTAATTTGTCATATTCACCAAATTTAGTATTGCTACGGGTGCGTCACCTTGCACGAATGAAAAATTTAATAATTTTCTAATGTGACTGTATATTAATTCACGTTTGTTAGAATATCTTTCAGATAGCAAGTCCCATGCGACACTCTACTTCGAGTCTTCAATAGGTATTGATTTTATTATTTTCAAGGCATCTCCTTGACAAGATAATTTCAAGTATTGCAGCTTCCGAGCTGGCGATAAATTTCCATTATTATGTATACTCGCATTAAATAAATCTTTAAAACTCAACCATTCACTAATTTGACCACTAAATGAAGGTATAGAAATCTTTGGTAATTTTATTTCATTAACTTCCTTCTTTGGATGGTCCACTTTTATTTTTCTAGCTGTAATTGCATGTTCGAGTTTTACTATCAGTTCATCCAAGATGTCTTGTCGTTTGTCTTTTTCTTCTGTAAATGAATCGATATCTTTTTATTCACACGCAGAAAAAATCGTTTTGAACAACGCCTTCAACTGTTTCTCTAATTTTTCCGTTTCTTTTTTCAAATGTTGATGTTGTTCTAATTCACACGCATTCAGATCAGTTTTAAGGAATTTATTTTTTAATCTCGTTATTGAAGATTTCAATACTCTTTTATCGGTTGCTATCTTTTTATCGATATTTGTCTCGCACTATTCAATTCTGGCACAGTTCCAATGATTTCACGCTTTCACTTTCGACCGAATTTTAGAAACGCATTATTATTTGCACTTAGTTCGTTTTAACTCCAGTTTTAGACGACCAAATGCACCTTAAAGGTTTTTTAAATGAAGCAGTAGACTGTATACGCTAACTTTTTTCAGTATTTAATTGAAAGTTTTCAAAAATTCACAAATGAAATATCCGCTTAGGGATCACAATACACACTCGTTGACATCCACAAACTCAACTGGTAATGAAAAAGATTATCAACAACAAATTCCCTGCGCAGAGGGAAAAACAGAATACGTGTTTTCATTTATCCCTACTCAGAGGGAAAAGGGCTAGAATATTCAGCTTTACTTTAGCACAACTGAAATGCATGCAATTAAGAATTATAAAGCAATTTAAAAACTAAACACAAAGAAATACGCAGATTTCTTTCACCACAAACTTATCATGTAATTACATCTTTTACAACTGTAACTTCACGCAACACTATGTTTTTGATTTAATAATGGCTCTGCGTTTTCCTGCACACCACGCACACTTGCACCATCCTGCAGTGTGCATAAAATAATAAAAAATAGGTTAAGTAGAAGTTTTTACATTTACACACACACATATATATATATATACATATTTAAAAAACAAAATGCATAGTAGGCTAGGGAGAATACATATATTTAAAATTTTTGCTGTGCATTGACTGTGATTCAGCAAAAAATAACATTTTAAATTTTAAAATTGAACAATTTTTGAAAAGACGCAACGATTTTTTTAATAGATAAGCACTATCCAACGCAAAAAATACTGATCATAATTACAAGTTCACGTTTAGAGAAAAGAAAGACATTTTTGAAAGCTAGAAGTTTAATGTGGGTTTCATTTTCTAAATGTCTCAGAAGATGGAGAAGATTACTAGAAAATCATTATTATTTCTTATCTCTGAACATAAAACAGAAAATGCAACTGAATAGTTCATTTTACATTTCGAGTAGCAAGGGATTTATACTTTCATTCCTTTAAAAATAAATTATTCCCTATTCGCAATTTTGTTAGAGAAGAAATAAAGTTTGGTTAAAAAAAAAAAAAAAAGTTGATTTTTCCCAATCCGAAAAAAGAAGATACAAACAAAGGATATCATTACTTATCAGCAAAAGTAATTTGTGCAGTGTTTTTTCATATGGGATTAGATATATTTTACCGCATTTTCTTTTAAATCTCAAAAACGTTTACTTCAAAAAGGTTTTCGCTTTTTTTTATGTAATTTTAAATGAAGAAAGTGATAGTAAGTAGAATTTTTATACAAATTATGTATTGTTTGCTTATAAACAAGATTATTAACCAAGTCTTTTAACAAAAGCTATAAGTAATTATAAATAGTAGATTGATAAACTTAATTTATAGAAATATTTTATTTTAAAATACGTTAATATTTTTTTTCTACTTACGTTACACTTAATTGTATGTATGAAAATATCTTAATCATATTTTGCTTTTCTTTCAGTAACATGAAAAAAAAATTATTGAACATAAATAAAAAAAAAGTATTTTTTTTTATTATTTGTTTAAAACAATGTATACATAAAAGCTATAATTACACATATAAATTCTCATAATTATTATAATACTCGATAACATTTTGTTTTAAAATAAGTTAATATTTTTTTCTAATTATGTTACTTTTAATTATATCTATGAGAATATTTTGATCATATTTTTCTCTTATTTCTATAACATTAAAAAAAAAAGAATACTACACGTAGATAAAATAAGAAATGTTCCTTTTTGTAATTGTTTTGTTGAAATAAATAGTATGCATAAAAGCTATTATTAAACTTTTAAATTATTATAAGTATTATATTGCTCAATTTTGTTACAGATACATATTTCTTTCAAGTTCATTGATAAATAATTCACCTTCGGTTAATGTTACTTGAAATTCTATCTAAAAAAATTTTGGGATCACTTTTTTCTTTCAAATTTTTTTCAAATAGGGTAAATCCAGGAGAGTCGCAGCATACGGGATAAATGCCGCACCCCTTCTATTTCTTGTAATTATCGATAGATGATCGTCAAACGCACAGTATATGTGAACAATGAGATTTTTTTAACCAGTGTATAGCGTGAATCCCATTTCGATGTTTACTTGTAGAAGTATATTCCTTAATTTGACGTAAGTACACGATTTCACTGTCCAAATTTTTAAACACGTTATGTTTAAATACTTTTCATACACTGATTATTAAATGCATAAATGATTTTGAAGTCAAAACTAAGTGTACCATTTGTAAAGAGTACTGTGTGTATGATTACGCCATTCCCCTTAGCGATGGCAGGTAACTGTGATGGCCGACGTCTGCACCATGCAAAATGGGAGACATGCCGCACTCCTATTCCGGTATACATGCTGCAGTTTCTTTTGTACGGGATGATTAAGTGTTATTAACTTTCCCTTTTCTTTTTGCACAGACTAACCATGTTAGGCATGTTATCAAGTTTACTAAAACCAAAGGAGAAAAAGGGGTAAATAAAAAGTAAGAATGGGCACGAAAGATGCATGCCAAGATGATAATAATGAAAAATTGGATTACGCGTAACGCAGGCGTTCTGTGCAAACTACTCCAAAAAATAGAAACTTGATTGGCTTTGTTGCATCACGTGTTACATAGTTACATAAAGACTGTACTTTTTCGACACTTTTCTGTAGATTGAAGTCGATCTCTTAACCCATTCGGACCATAGGTGTATTTAAGCACCTTCATAAAGAGCTTACAAAATTTGTTTCTGGTTTACAATAAAAAAGAAAAATAATATTTGCTTTGTTTAATTAGAACAGGTACTGAACAGGTAATCAGCATTGAGGGGTTTCCTAGCAGTTATCAGCTTAACACCCAGACTAGGAAATTAGAATGTCTTATGTATTAATGAGCCATTGGGATAAAGTTAAACTGTAGCAATGCTACTATAAGAATAAAAGAAGTTAACAAGAGAAAAATAAGAAATTTAAGGAAAATAGGAATAAAATTAAATTTAAGTAAAAACTTAAGAAGAAAGAAAGTTAACAATAAATCTTAAAAAATTACATGATTCTTAAAGTAAGTAAAGTCAAACTGTAGTTGTAAAACTACTATAAGGAATTTTGAAAGTTAAAGTTAGTACTGTTCAGTGACTCACCAAGCAAGGGCAAGAAAAGCTAGGGTGGCAAGACCACAACATCCAACCAAAAAAGGGACAATTCAGGGCCATACATTTTATTTTTCTAAGTTTTTCAATTTTTATGGTCTCTATGTATATAGAGAATTTTTTTTTTTTTAAGAAAAGTATACAAAAAAAATAAGAGAAGGCAAAAATAGCGTGGAGAACTCAGATGTTACTGAGTGTCCATAATTATGGAAAACCTGGGCCGTTTCCGATGGTGGGGTTCAAAAGCGTCATAATCCGGTAGCTCCGCTACAATTTCATTAGGGAGGTCAAAAATTTTATCATAAATTTTTTTGGCTAAGTCGTTTATGCGCTAACGTAAGGTAGTAGTTTTAAGGTCTCTTCGGACCGTGGAGTTGCGAAGGTAACGAGATGCGTTACGGACAGTACGCAGGTTGGAATTGTGCAAGCGACTAAGGTTGTCCATAGTGGTCTTACAAGTGAAGCCCCAGACCGGACTGGCATAGGTTATGATGGGAAGGATGCATGAGTTATAGAGGATTAATTTATTGTGAACAGATAAGGTTTTACTGTTAAGGAGAGGTTTTATAGAGTTAAAGGCTCCGGCGACTTTAGAGCATTTCCATGATTATATAAGTAAAAGTAACTTCTTTTAAAAAAGTGGTACCAACCGAATAAAATTTGTGTAAAAACCGCCGGTCCCGAAAGTGTTAACAAATAAATTGGGTAAACACAATTTTACTTTTTTTTTTCTTTTCCCTTTCTAATACATTGATGTTACGTTGTTGCTGAAATAACAATTAAAATTTAATGTAAAAAAAAAATAAGTCGATAATTTTAATAGTGAAAGTAGGCAACAATTTTTAATTTGAATCTACTAATACGGTTCATTGTACTCATTTAGTTTCATTTTGTTATTACATCCATAATTATAGTCCAGATATGAATATTTTTTTGAAAATATTTTTATTTATAACTTCATTCTGTTCTTATTACAAGCGCGGCGTCTCAGCCTGAATGTACGGGTGACGCGCCGCTGTGTCATGTTTTAGAAAAAAATTGTTAAAAAATATTAATAATTTGTTTTGAATTTTTTTGTCGCAGTACTCGTGTTGTATATTTGACATTAAATAGCACAGCATGATTTTTTTATTTTATGTCCACCATGGGACTTTATACACAAGTTCAAAAAAATGTGCGGCATAAATCCCGAAATTACCCTATATTTTGCCTGTAGATTAAATGACGAATTTTCATTTGGCTGACTTATATGAAGCAAATATGTTCCTATGAAGTGAACCAATTTACGATATTTTCATATATAACACACTTCTTGAATGTTTTACCAAAGTATATGTAATTGTACACATGGATGTCTGACAAATTGTGGGTTTTCATAATTATGCAAAAAGGAAGTTCAGTAAAATGTTTTATTCTACGGAAAGACGCATGCTGCTAACAGATATGCTAAACACAAATAGAATCAAAATTTGAAAATAAATATCAATATTTAGATTTGAAATTCCAATTAATTTTTCTTATCAAATTATTAAATTCTACATTATGATGTAAAACTATGTCCTTGAATTTCCGATTAATACTTTTCACAAGTTTAAATACCTATAGAAAACGCATAATTTAAATTTTACTCTTCCAATGTGGAAGGATTGTATTTTTGTTTACTGTTTTAAAAGGTTCTTGAAATAATTTCAGGCGTGTGCTTTTTTTTTTAATTTATTTCTGTAGCATGCAGAAGGATTACGGATGATAATATGCTTGCACATAAAAAAATAAATAGCTCAGGGTTTATTTCTGCTAATATTACATAACAAAATTTGTATTTCGTTAGGAAGTTTATGCATAAATAAAACATAAATTTAATATGCAATCGAACTATGTGCAAAAATAATTAAATAATCAGAATAATAAAGGCAATTGTAAGTAGCAATGCCTATGAAAATTTCTTATGCTATTAATTTCAAGCACGCAAGTGATACAACAGTATAGTACCGTCAACCGGTATTACTTTGGGCCAATTTTTCCTGGATCCACTCACATTTCCATTATTAAAAAAGTCCTTCCGGCCAGTGCCGGGAGGAAGAGGTAGCTTTCAAATTCCTTATTTTAAAAATGCCAACTTATATTATTCAAACACAAGAAGCTCAATTTTGTGAAAACCGAATATAGGAGATTCAATACTATTTTTTATCAATACTAAATCATTATGAATGAGAATTTCGTGAAATTGGTCAGCTTTATCCAAGCTGCTTTTATTTAAAGTAACTTATATTTGGCTGAGATATTGATGTATACTATCCACATGCCTTCTTACATGGAAATAGGCGAATACGTGTGTTATCGCGTGACAAATAAAGATCGTTTCAAAATGTTAGCCATACTAGAAATTCAAAGTGCTATAATCCAACCATTTTTTAAGATATAAACAAAAGAACAAATTTTCAGAAACAAAATCTGCTCCGGAATCTTTGTATCAACGCCAAACACATAAAAAAAATCTTTTTCATTTTCCAATTTTTTAATACCTCATTTTAAATTTTAAATTAAATTTTTTTTAAATGGCAACCCTTTTGAAACAAGATGGCGAAAGAAGCTCGCCAACAAACTCGGTCGAGACATTGGTATGTACTATGTACAGACCAAGTAACATCCAAATCGGTTCATAAATACGCTTGTTATCGCGTGACAAAAATCAGGTCGTTTTAAAATGTCAGCCAGAATAGAAATTCAAAATGTTATAACTCAACCATTTTTTTAGATATGGACAAAACAGAAACTGTTCCGGAATCTTTGTATTAACGTCAAACACATACGAAAAAAATCTTTTTCATTTTCCAATTTTTTGGTATGTCATTTTAAATTTTAATGTTTTTAAATTTTTTTAAATGGCCGCCATTTTGAAACAAGATGGCGGATGAAGCTGGCCAACGAACTTGGTCGAGATATTTGTATGTACTATGTACACACCATGGTACATCCAAATCGATTCATAAATACGCCTGTTATCACGTGACAAATATCAGGACGTTTCAAAATATCAGCCACGCTAGAAATTCAAAATGCTATAACTCAGCCATTTTTTAAGATATAGATGAAACAAAAACTGCTCCCGAATCTTTGTATCAAGGTCAAATAAATAAGAAAAAAATATTTTGTCACTTTTCAATTTTTTGGTACCACATTTCAAATTTAAATTTTTCTTAAAAATTTAAATGGCTGCCATTTTTAAACAAGATGGCGGATGAAGCTGCCCAACGAACTCGGTCCAGACATTGGTATGTACTATGTACAAACGAAGTTACATCCAAATCGGTTCATAAATACGCCTTTTATCGCGTGACAAATTTCAGGACGTTTCAAAATGTCAGCCACGCTAGAAATTCAAAATGCTATAACTCAGCCATTTTTTAAGATATAGACGAAACAAAAACTGCTCCGGAATCTTTGTATAAAGGTCAAATACATAAGAAAAAAATATTTTTCCATTTTCAATTCTTTGGTACCACATTTCAAATTAAATTTTTTTTTAAATTTTTTAAATGGCCGCCATTTTGAAACAAAATGGCGGATGAAGCTGGCCAACGAACTCGGTCGAGACATTGGTATGTACTATGTACATACCGAATTTCATCCAAATCGGTTCACAAATTTGAGAGTTACAGTATGACAAAGGTCAGATATATATATATATATATATATCAACTTTTGAACGGAGGGTGGTTTCGGTGTCTGGGGGTCATGATCGATGAAAATATACCAAAATTTTTTGAAATCGCTTTCCTCCGAACGGCTGCAATAGGTAGCTTTTTGTAATGAAAGCTACCTAAAATATTATATGTGAGTTTTCAACATCACAATGGAGTTGTAAACAATTAATATGAAACAATGAAGCAAACTGTATGGTTTTAAAGAGGAAATATTTTATTATTTTTATTTTTTAACTATTTTTAAAGTTTCGGAACAACGTAGCCCCTGCTGGGGGCTTCTTTGGTTCATTCACTTAGTTTTATATAAAATGAATACATTTCATATGTAAAAGATCACATTTTTATTGAAACCCTCTTGCAATAGCATTTGCTAATAAATTAACACTGCAAATTTGATAAAAAGAAAGGTTTTTTTTATGCATTTAAACACAATAAACCAATTCTTAATATAAAAGAAACGACAAACAGTTTTCGTCATGTTATCCTCAGAAACTGCAACAAAAAGAATTAATGTAACATTTTGCTACAGTAACATTACTTAACACATGTTTTAAGAGATTTGGTTGTAGTAAAGGCATTTCTAAGTAATTGAGGCTATTTTCGTACCAAAAATGGCCTGGCACAAAGTAGCGCCGAAATACTAGTTTTCATGCTAGCTTTATGAAAACGTTAACATTTACTGTCAAAATAAAACGTTAAAGGAAAAACTATGATCACACATAGATTAGAGGTTACTGAAGATAATATTTTGACACTTATCTTATTTGTAGCTCTTATCCAGATTGTTTCACTATAGAAAGTTTGAAGAGTTAAAATTTATACACGAAAACAGTTGTTTACAAAAACATCCAGTGTTATCATTGAAAATTTTTAAATTGGCCCAAACTATTCCAATACCCTATAACAAGGTATAAAATATTTTTCCAGGGCAAAAACTCCAAATTAACTTGCATTGTTTGTTCAGTATTAAGAATAAAAACATTTTTTATGGGATGGACCAATGTAACCCCGCAAGAACCAAAGTAGACCCCGGTTGACGGTTCTTAATAAATTTCAAAAATTTAATTGAATACATAATTTTTCCTAACAAATGTTTTGTTGTTGTGAGCGGAAATCTAAAAATATATCTTAAACGTAAAAAATCTATTTGAGTTTTCAATAAAAAAGAAAAAAAAATCACTTTCACTTATGTTCTGCACACTGCGTAGTAGTTTCTGTAACCTGGAAAACCCGGGTGTTTTTATCTATATTATGAAGAAAAATTTATCCGTGAGTAACGCTGGTCATATAGATGGTTGAAAGAGATCTAACCAATAAAATGTGCATTTACTGAACTTAAAAAAAAAAGTCAAATATCAAATATCTTCAATTTTTGTACCATCTGACAGAAAATATATATATCTTTTAACCCTTAAATGCGCGCTTTTTTATTTTCAATCGAAAAAATTATGTATGATACTCTGAAAAGTTTATAACACAGGAAAAATAATGAAAAATACGTCAATCGTTTCTTCTGTTGCACATCTGCAATACAAGTAAAAACTACTATCGTGTGGCTGTCTTACGCTAAAATAATGCAAATTAGTAAATACTTTAATACGTAGGTCTCCAAATACCTTACTTCATATAATAATTTATTTTATAAAACTTAACATTTAACCCTTTAATTCCCATAATAGAATACGTTCTAGATATTAATTAGTTCCAAGAATCTGATTTTACACCAGAAAGTTTCAATGGTTGTCTTCGCTTTATTTAAATACGGAATGTGTTTTAGGTAGCTTTCATTACAAAAAGCTACCTATTGCAGCCGTTCGGAGGAAAGCGATTAAAAAAAAATTTTGGTATATTTTCATCGATCATGACCTCCAGACCTCGAAACCACCCTCCGTTCAAAATTGATATATATATATATATATATATATATATATATATATATATATATATATATATATATATATATATATATATATATATATCCATATATATATATATATATATATATATATATATATATATATATATATATATATATATATATATATATATATATATCCATATATATATATATATATATATATATATATATCCATATATATATATATATATATATATATATATATATATTCATATATATATATATATATATATATATATATATATATATATATATATATATATATATCCATATATATATATATATATATATATCTGACATTTGTCATACTGTAACTCTTGAATTTATGAACCGATTTGGATGTAATTCGGTATGTACATAGTACATACCAATGTCTCGACCGAGTTCGTTGGCCAGCTTCATCCGCCATTTTGTTTCAAAATGGCGGCCATTTAAAATTTTATAAAAAATTTGAAATTTGAAATGTGGTACCAAAAAATTGAAAATGGAAAAATATTTTTTTCTTATGTATTTGACCTTTATACAAAGATTCCGGAGCAGTTTTTGTTTCGTCTATATCTTACAAAATGGCTGAGTTATAGCATTTTGAATTTCTAGCGTGGCTGACATTTTGAAACGTCCTGATATTTGTCACGTCATAACAGGCGTATTTATGAACCGATTTGTATGTACCTTAGTGTGTACATAGTACATACAAATATCTCGACCGAGTTCGTTGCCCAGCTTCATCCGCCATCTTGTTTCCAAATAACGGCCATTTAAAAAAATTTAAAAATTTAAAATTTAAAATGAGATACCAAAAAAATTAGAAAATGAAAAAGATTTTTTTTGTATGTGTTTGACCTTAATACAAAGATTCCGGAACAGTTTTTGTTTTGTCTATATTTAAAAAAAATGGCTGAGTTATAGCATTTTGAATTTCTATTGTGGCTGACATTTTAAAACGACCTGATATTTGTCACGCGATAACAGGAGTATTTATGAACCGATTTGGATGTTACTTAGTCTGTACATAGTACATACCAATGTCTCGACCGAGTTCGTTGGCCAGCTTCATTCGCCATCTTGTTTCAAAAGGGTTGCCATTTAAAAAAAAATAATTTAAAATTTAAAATGAGGTATTAAAAAATTGGAAAATGAAAAAGATTTTTTTATGTGTTTGGCCTTGATACAAAGATTCCGGAGCAGATTTTGTTTCTGAAAATTTGTTCTTTTGTTTATATCTTAAGAAATGTTTAATTATAGCACTTTGAATTTCTAGTATAGCTAACATTTTGAAACGATCTTGTATTTGTCACGCGATAAAACACGTTTTCGCCTATTTCCATGTAAGAAGCCATGTGGATAGTATACATCAACATCTCAGCCAAATATAAGTTACTTTAAATAAAAGCAGCTTGGATAAAGATGACTAATTTCGCGAAATTCTCATTCATAATGATTTAGTATTGATAGAAATTAGTATTGAATCTCCTATATTCGGCTTCCACTAAATTGAGCTTCGTGTGTTTGAATAATATAAGTTGGCTTTTTTAAAATAAGGAATTTGAAAGCTACCTCTTCCTCCCGGCACTGGCCGGAAGGACTTTTTTTAATTAAAGCAAATATTGCTATTTAAATTTTCTGGTTTGAATTAGGTATATGCGAATAAAAAAAAATCTATTAAATTCAAAACAGTGTTATTTGCATATATGCAAAGCTGCGCACTAAAGGGTACTAATAACTACAATTGCTTAAGTACAATTTGCTTAAAAACTGTGTCTCAATTTAGTGATTTTGTATACTATATACACAAATAATTTTCAAGTATGAAGTGTTTCACATCATCCCTATACTGTCTGATTACAAAAGATTTAAACGCTTCCTTTTCCAACAACATAAATAGTTCAACATTTTTTTGGCGAATAATTAATTTTGAAATAAAAAAAAAATTGAAATAAATAAGTAAATAGTATATAAAACTACGCAAAACAGAAAATTGACAAATATGTAATGGAGATGCGCGCCTAAACCCTAACTAATCTGAATCAAAAAGGGTATTATAAGTAATGAAATCGTTCGCTATTCCTTTCGCTATTAACTCCTTGTATGCAGTATGTACAAAATTATTGCTTTAAGGGGTCTCAAGACTCTCTTAAAATTGGAAAAAATGAAAAAAAAAAGACAATTTTCAACATATAATATCTTAAAATGTATTTGATTTTAAGACACAATTTTAATTGGAATAAAATATATAAGTATGTTCTTTCATTTAATGTATTTAAAAAATTATAAGATGCAGAATTAGCATTTACAGGGGGCTCCAAAATGTTAGACATTTGACGAGCAAAACATCGGCATAAAAGCTTACGCGCACGATTACAAAATAAGTATTGCAACTAGAATGAAAATTTTGGTACCTACATTTACTTCATTTTATAATAATTACCCTGATCCTAAATAAATTTGTATTTAAAGCTTTTTTATATTTATAATACAAAGTTGTATTTAGCTAATGCAAAATTAAGGAAATTTTAACAATATAATCACATAAAAAATATTGTTTTGAACAATAAAAAAGAAATTTTTGGTTCAGTTTATACAGACTAATATGAAACATATGTTTTGAAAGTTTCATGAAAAAATATTCATAAGTTTTTGAGATGTCGTGCGCGTTATGCCCAAAAACGTAATTTGGAGAAAAATGGCTTCAAAGTTTCCGAAACGATTCTTCAGCTACTGAACGTGTATAAATGTAAAAGCCATAACTTCAGTTCTAATAAGAATTTCAAGGAAACAATTATATCAAAATTTTCGGAAAATACAAGAGTTTAACATCTAAAAAAATTACAATTTCGAAAATTTTAAAGCTTTAAGAGTCCTGAGACCCCTTAGTAAATATCAAAACAAAAATTTAACACATAACTGATATTTTAAATGGATATTAAAACGCTTTCTTTTGTTATTAGAGGGTAAAATTAAAATATATAAATATACATTAAATACTTAAAACATATAGAGTTTTAATTTTTTTTAAATATATTTTCTGTTTACCAAGCAATATCTTCAGAATCTCGGGGAATTCGTGCTGGAGCGCTGGTGTTTTTAACTCTAAAACAAGACTTCGTGCTATCTACGTAAATTTAAAATGAAAATTCAAAGCAAACTGCAATTTAACATTAGATATTTTTTCCAATCATTAAATATAAATTTGATTTGATGTTTGAAAATATTATAAATAATGCATTAATTTGTTTATGATATATACAGGCCTTTTATAACCCAGGGTACAAATTTTAATTCAAGATAGAACGCACCTAAATAAGCACATATTGCCTTGCAATGTTTTGTTGTAACTCAAATAGTGACACAAAGAAAAACCTTTATTGTAGCAAAAAGGTTTATTCTATGTGTTCTTCCAACGATTTTATGAAATTAGCATTTTTCAATATTGCCACCGGTCAAATATGGGTGCTTCTCCATTATTTTTTCGACCACTTTTCATAAAAAAATACAGTACAGCACCTATTATTTGAACTCCAATTAACCTACTTCCAATTATCCGAATGGCCAATTTCATTCAATTTTTTTAACCGAACTTTTAATTATCCGAATAGCCTTTTTCTCTCCAAAACTTTTTAAAACGAACTTCCACTTATCCAAACTCCTTATTAGACCTGGATATCATATGGTAAATGATGATGACATTGTGGATGAGATTCAAGACGAAAAGGATATTGAAGAAAATGAAAACTAATGCTCTCAAAATGACCCAGGTCCATCACATACCGAATACTTTGAATGTTTGGATACAGCTATGAAATGGTGCGAACGGCAGAAGAACGTTGATCCTGTTCAACTAACAAATTTAAGAAAAATTCGAGATATAGCAGCATTGAAGAGAATGTCTCTTTTGAAAGAAGCAATAAAAAGCTTTCTTACTAAAATTATAATCTCTGGAGTTCAGAAAATGATATAAAAAAGTAAACAAAAAAATTAAAAAGACAAAAATCAATTTTAACAATGCTGTCAGTCCGAAACGTGGATAAAGTCTGAAAATTTTAGTATAGTCAGGAACATCCCTTAAATTGTCTCGCCATTTATCCGAACTTTTTCTTATCCGAACTGGGATCGGTCAAGGCTTGTTCGAATAATCGGCGCTCCACTGTGTACTGCCAAACTGTTCGCCAGACTGTAAAACAAGTTAATAAAACGAAAGCATATTGTCATTTGAATGTTGGAAAAATTTTAGAAATTCGGAAAATCCTTACTCATTAAAGTAACTAGCAATAATTTTAAACAATCGATTTTACATTGTTTTTCATAATTATACCTCTCAGCTGGTAGATGTTTGTGACGTAAGTTGAAGTTGATGCATAAGTATAAGTATATAAGTATGCATCACGACAATTTTCTAAAGCTTTTTTCTCTTTTAACCCATTTATGCCTAGTGTCCCATTTTTAGGGCGTTTTAATTTTAATATATTTTTTAATTTGTCTTCTTCTTTATAACATGAAAATTGTATGCAGTAATTGACTATAAATGTCTTTATCTATTACCGAGAGATGACTGCATAATATTGATATTTATTTGCTTAATGAAGGCATTATTTCAGTGTTTATACATTTTTCATTTTTAAAGATAGCGAAGTGTAAAAAATGAGTTTATTTGTATATTTTGTATCACGGATCCAAATAAATATCATAATCTTAGCTTGTAGACTTCTTTGAAATATGTATTTTTTGCGAAATTATATGTTCGAGCCTATTTTTTATGCAGTTTTGTAATTTACAAAATATAGGGCACAAGGCGCAAATGGGTACATATTTATATTAGACTTTTAGGTGGTAGTTGTTTATGTAAAGTACCGTTCAAGATCATTTTGAAATCATTTCTTTTTTAGCCTGAAATACGATTATTTTTAATTGATTATTAATAATACTTATAATGTTATTAGTCTCTATAAAGAAATATATTTATATATATATATATATATATATATATTCTTAATAGCTCATAAAAATACTAATTATAGTATATAATATAAAATTTAAAAGCTTCATTTATATAAATTTCGACAAAACATATATGTATACATTTTTTCACATATGGATATTCCGATAGATACAGTAGAGCGCCTATTATTTGAACTCCAATTAACCTACTTCCAGTTATCCGAACCAATTTCATTCATTTTTTTAACCGAACTTTTAATTATCCGAACAGCCTTTCTCTCTCCAAAAGTTTTTTTTTTTTTTTTTTTTTTTTTTTTTTTTAGTATTTGTCCAGTTTATTTTGTAACATTTCAAAGTGATTTTAGCAACAAATTTGAGAAAACAAAAATCCAGGCATAAATGGTTTAATATCACAGTGATTAAAGGCATAATTATCATTTTAATTAGCGAAATAATTAATAAATCAGTAAAACATTCTTAAAAATACAGATGAACATCGAATTAATAAAGCACAAAACAAGTTAAATTACAAAGCGAATTATAAAGAAAAATAATTTTCTTTCCTTTAAATAAAGAGTCAATAAAACGACTATATATTGTACTATCATTCATTGAAAAATATTGCAATTTATTGAGAATGCTTATTATTTTCTTTACAAACAATACCTACTTGAAAGTTTAACTTATTTTTAATGCAGTTTCCACAAATGAAAGAGTCCCCAATTTAAATTTATTCCTTCTCCCTCTCTTGAGCGCAGATGTTTGTAAAATAAACTTTTTTCCCAATTTTTTGCTTCCTTTTTGTGATTTCCACCCATATTAGCATTCTGATTCTTAAACATATTAAACATATTATATGCGAACATGTTCACTATCTTCTTCATTATCTGGTCTTCACTATCAAAAAGTCCTTCCGGCCAGTGCCGGGAGGAAGAGGTAGCTTTCATATTCCTTATTTTAAAAAAGCCAACTTATATTATTCAAACACACAAAGGTCAATTTAGTGGAAACCGAATATAGGAGATTCAATACTAATTTTTATCAATACTAAATCATTATGAATGAGAATTTCGCGAAATTAGTCAGCTTTATCCAAGCTGCTTTTATTTAAAGTAACTTATATTTGGCTCCCAAATTCGTCGATTTATTAAAGTGCCTGCCATTAAGACAACATGGTGGATGAGGCTATCCAGTGAACTTGGTCGAGACCTTAGTAATTGCTGTGCATATGCTCACTCACATCGGAATCGGTTGATGTATACAAGTGCTGTCGCAGGCAAAAAATCAGATTTTTCAAAATGTCACCCACATTAGAAATTGAAACTGCTGTATCTGAGCCATTTTTAAAGATAAAGACAAGCAAAAAATGGTCATGAATCCTTATATCAAGGTCAAATACTTAAGAAAGAAACCTTTTTCAATTTCTAATTTTTTTGCACCTCACTTTAAATATATTTTTTTTTTATTTAATGGCCGCCATTTTGAAACAAGATGGCTGATGAAGCTGGCCAGCGAACTTGGTCAAGATATTGATGTATACTATCCACATGCCTTCTTACATCGAAATAGGCGAATACGTGTGTTATCGCGTGCCAAATACAAGATCGTTTCAAAATGTTAGCCATGCTAGAAATTCAAAGTGCTATAATTCAACCAATTTTTAAGATATAAACAAAAGAACAAATTTTCAGAAACAAAAACTGCTCCGGAATCATTGTATCAAAGCCAAACACATAAAAAAAATCTTTTCCATTTTCCAATTTTTTAATACCTCATTTTAAATTTAAAATTTATTTTTTTTAATGGCAACCCTTTTGAAACAAGTTGGCGAATGGAGCTGGCCAACGAACTCGGTCGATACATTGGTATGTACTATGTACAGACGAAGTTACATCCAAATCGGTTCATAAATACGCCTGTTATCGCGTGACAAATATCAGGTCGTTTTGAAATGTCAGCCACAATAGAAATTCAAAATGCTATAACTCAGCCATTTTTTTAGATATAGACGAAACAAAAACTGTTCCGGAATTTTTGTATTAAGATCAAACACATACGAAAAAAGTCTTTTTCATTTTCCAATATTTTGGTATATCATTTTAAATTTTTTAAATGGCTGCCATTTTGGTACAAGATGGCGGATGAAGCAGGCCAACGAACTCGGTCGAGATATTTGTATGTACTATGTACACACCAAGGTACATCCAAATTGGTTCATATATACGCCTGTTATCACGTGACAAAAATCAGGACGTTTCAAAATATCAGCCACGCTAGAAATTCAAAATGCTATAACTCAGCCACTTTTTAAGATATAGAAGAAACAAAAACTGCTTCCGAATCTTTTTATCAAGGTCAAACACATATGAAAAAATATTTTTTTTCATTTTTCAATTTTTTGGTCCAACATTTAAAATTTAGATTTTTCTTAAAAAATTAAATGGCGCCATTTTTAAAGAAGATGGCGGATGAAGCTGGCCAACGAACTACTGTTTCTTCTGCTTGTCAGGTGTGTTCTGGAGTCATGCCCTGTAAGGTTTATGCCCTGAGTTTAGAAATTTTCTACTTATTTAAAAGGTTATAATCTTAAAATTAAAAAAACTAAAACTAAAAATTTTTGGTAATTTTTTGCTTCCTTTTGTGATTTCCACCCATATTAGCATTCTAATTGTTAAAAATATTAAACATATTATATGGTAAACATGGTTTTCTTCACTATCAAAAAGCGTGCAGTATTTCATCACGGGTTTAATTATTACATTGTACTCTACTGTTTCTTCTGCTTGTCAGGTGTATTCTGGAGTCATGTCCCGTAAGGTTTATGCCCTGATTTTAGAAATTTTCTACTTATTTAAAAAGTTATGAGCTTAAAATAAAAAAAACTAAAACTAAAAATTTTTGGTAATTTCATTTTTAAACTTAACAAGTGTTCAAGTTACATGAACAACAGGTTTATCCTACTAACATCCTGTCGTTAGGATTTCATTGTTTTCATGTTGGGTCACATTCTACTCAATGTGTCTTTTAGGTAGCTTTCTTTACAAAAAAGCTACCTATTGCAGCCGTCCGGAGGAAAGAGATTTCAAAAAATTTTGGTATATTTTCATCGATCATGACCCCCCGACCCCGAAACCACCCTCCGTTCAAAATTGATATATATATATTTATATATATATCTGACCTATGTCACACTGTAACTCCCGTAATTATGAACCGATTTCGATGTAATTCGGTGTGTACATAGTACATACCAATGTCTCGATCGAGTTCGTTGGCCAGCTTCATCCAAAGCTTTGTTTCAAAATGGCGGCCATTTAAAAATTTTAAAAAAATTTAAAACTTGAAATGTGGTACCAAAAAATTAAAAATGGAAAAATATTTTTTTCTTATGTATTTGACCTTTATACAAAGATTCCGGAGCAGTTTTTATTTCGTGTATATCTTAAAAAATGGCTGAGTTATAGCATTTTGAATTTCTAGCGTGGCTGACATTTTGAAACGTCCTGAATTTTGTCACGCGATAAAAGGCGTATTTATGAACCGATTTGGATGTAATTCGGTGTGTACATAGTACATACCAATCTCTCGACCGAGTTCGTTGGCCAGCTTCATCCGCCATTTAAATTTTTTTTTAATTTAAAATTTGAAATGTGGTACCAAAAAATTGAAAATGGAAAAATATTTTTTTCTTATGTATTTGACCTTTATACAAAGATTTCGGAGCAGTTTTTTTTTTCGTCTATATCTTAAAAAATGGCTGAGTTATAGCATTTTGAATTTCTAGCATGGCTGACATTTTGAAACGTCCTGAATTTTGTCACGCGATAAAAGGCGTATTTATGAACCGATTTGGATGTAACTTCGTTTATACATAGTACATACCAATGTCTCGACCGGGTTCGTTGGCCAGCTTCACCCGCCATCTTGTTTAAAAATGGCGGCCATTTAAATTTTTAAGAAAAATTTAAATTTGAAATGTGGTACCAAAAATTGAAAATTGAAAAAATATTTTCTTCTTATGTGTTTGACCTTGATAAAAAAATTCCGGAGCAGTTTTTGTTTCGTCTATATCTTAAGAAATGGCTGAGTTATAGCATTTTGAATTTCTAGCGTGGCTGACATTTTGAAACGTCCTGATTTTTCTCACGTAATAACAGGCGTATTTATGAACCGACTTGGATGTACCTTGGTGTGTACATAGTACATACAAATATCTCGACCGAGTTCGTTGGCCAGCTTCATCCGCCATCTTGTTTCAAAATGGCGGCCATTTAAAAAAATTAAAAAATAAAAAAATTAAATGAGATACCAAAAAATTGGAAAATGAAAAAGATTTTTTTGTATGTGTTTGACCTTAATACAAAGATTCCGGAACAGTTTTTCTTTCGTCTATATCTAAAAAAAATGGCTGAGTAATAGCATTTTGAATTTCTCTTGTGGCTGACATTTTAAAACTACCTGATTTTTGTCACGGGATAACAGGCGTATTTATGAACCTATTTGGATGTAACTTGGTCTGTACATAGTACATACCAATGTCTCGATCGAGTTCGTTGGCCAGATTCATTCGCCATCTTGTTTCAAAAGGGTTGCCATTAAAAAAATTAAATTTAAAATTCAAAATGAGGTATTAAAAAATTGGAAAATGAAAAAGATTTTTTTTATGTGTTTGGCCTTGATACAAAGATTTCGGAGCAGTTTTTGTTTCTGAAAATTTGTTCTTTTGTTGATATCTTAAAAAATGGTTGATTTATAGCACTTTGAATTTCTAGCATGGCTAACATTTTGAAACGATCTTGTATTTGTCACTCGATAACACACGTATTCGCCTATTTCGATGTAAGAAGGCATGTGGATAGTATACATCAACACATCGACCAAGTTCGCTGGCCAGATTCATCAGCCATCTTGTTTCAAAATGGCGGCCGTTAAATTAAAAAATATATATATATTTAAAGTGAGGTGCAAAAAAAAATAGAAATTGAAAAAGGTTTCTTTCTTAAGTATTTGATCTTGATATAAGGATTCAGGAGCATTTTTTGTTTGTCTTTACCTTAAAAAATGGCTCAGATATAGCAGTTTCAATTTCTATTGTGGGTGACATTTTGAAAAATCTGATTTTTTTGCATGCGACAGCACTCCTACATATTAACCGATTCCGATGTGAGTGAGCATGTGCACAGCAATTACTAAGGTCTTGACCAAGTTCACTGCTTAGCCTCATCCACCATGTTGTCTTAAAATGACAGGCACTTTAAGAAATTTCCGAATTTGGCAGCGAAATATAAGTTACTTTAAAGAAAAGCAGCTTGGATAAAGCTGACTAATTTCGCGAAATTCTCATTCATTATATTGATAAAAATTAGTATTGAATCTCCTATATTCGGTTTCCACTAAATTGAGCTTCGTGTGTTTGCATGATTAAATTGGCTTTTTTTAAATAAGGATTATGAAAGCTACCTCTTCCTCCCGGCACTGGCCGGAAGGACTTTTTCTATTACGTTTAGTTTTTTACTTGCATGCATTATTATTTTTGAATACATACCCATACCACTAATTTTGTTAAAAAAGAAGTTATGGTGAACAAGACGCCAAAGTATGCAAAATTGCTTCGTTTAGAATATATTTTTTAATTATATATTTAGAACCTTTTAATTGCTCATCTACGATTGATTCAAATTCTCTAGAAAATTATTCCGTTTCATTTTCTGAACTTCATAACTTTTAAAAGCATATATGTATAACCAGAAATTTGCCTTAACACTAAAGTTTTTTTTTTTCCAACCAGAGTCCTTTTCCTCTTATATATTATTTTACACTTGAACGGCTTTTGAAGCGCAGCCAACTAAAAACACGAGCTACGATACTTTCACGTCTATTTGGCTGTCATGTGATTAAACTAGACTGTTTATCATCAATTTTGAGTGTTTCATGTAATCATGGGAAGCTAACAGTGCAAATCTGTGGAGTATCGCGTCCTGTCTTTTTCGTTAACTCTGCATCCAAGCGAAAAAAAATTTCATTCATTAATGAATGTGTTTGAGATTCACAAGATTTCCGCAAACTTTTGAATAAAATGTTTAATAATTTTTTATTAAAATTGCTTATTTTTTAGTTTAATTGTCACATTTGTTTTTATTAAGCACATCATTTGGAACAAAATATTTTAGCCATTTTCTGCAACATAAGAATATTTTATAGAATTTTCAACAAATATCCGTTTATGTGCACATTTTATATATAAAGCTACCATTCGAAACAATTTATGAAACAGCTAGGTTTATATGAATTTATAACGCATATTTTTCGCAGTAGACTATTTTTTGGATAAGTACCATATCGTACGACATTTCTGTATTTATCCGGAGTTATTCCAAACCTGTATTAGAACAGAAATTTTATTTAAAAGTATACTAAAAAAAAATTTCACTTTGTGTATCTCTCTCCGTGCCTGTGTGTGGGCGACACGAATTCCCGTACAGGGCCGGAAATTTGGCAGAGGGTAGTCCAAGGACTGTCCTAAAGCACATGAGCCTCAGATTTTTAAGTTTTTTAATGTTCAATATTTTAATTAAAAACTCATCGAATACGCATTATTATTCTGAAAATCGGTATGCACTCTTAGTTCGATCCAGAAAATCAACACACTTATTTCAAAAGCCGCACCTCCTCGGATTCTTGCAGAAAGTAAAAAGGTTTCCAGACAAATCCAGGTTTACCAGAAATATACTTTAATGGACATTTTAATTCAGGTGGAAATTTGAAAATTATTTCACGTAGGGATTTGAAAATTTGCACAGTTACGTGTAATAATATTAGATTTCAGAAATTCCCAAAATTAAAAACATTCATCAAGAATTTTTTGAAATAATAATTAAAGAAACTTTAATTTAAAGAACTAATTTTTATTTGCATGCCGACATCGACTCTGCTTTGATAATTCCTACTTTTCTTGATGATAGTGGATAAAAACCACAGGCAGCAGTTTCAAGGTCTATTGGAATTTTTAAAACTATTTGAGGTAAGAATTTGAAAAACGCAAAATAACATTATATTTCACCAATTCGATAAATTGGGGGAAATCCATCAATAACTTTATTTTTATATAAAAAAACAGAATTTTATATTAAAAACAAAAATGTAATATCCATTTATTTCTATCGCAAATAATTTAAATGTTAGAGTTTTCTTTACTAATAATCATTATTTTAAGTCTGATTTTTTTTAACCCGTGGGCAGATATTTTTCGATCGCTATTTATGAATAGTAATTTCTGAAAATCGTACCTTGGCTCCTAACTATCTGAGCCTTTTATATTGTACCTTCTTGAAAACTTGACCAATGGTGTAACTCGGTACAGGTAATCCTCTTCTGCTCTTTATTCGACCCCCTTCTTAACCATTAGGGACATATTTTTTCTCATGCGGGTCATTTTCCTAACTTTTTCTGAAACCATCATGTGATACATCATTGGACAGCACTTTGACGACTCTCTCATATTATGTAATTTCCTATTTTTCCATCAGGGTATTGGTCTCTTGTTTCAGTCTATGCTTCCTCGACTAATATAACTCCAGGTGTTTTGAATAATGAAATTTTGCCCCGATGGATATTTGTTTAGAACAGATTATTGCTCCTGGTGGTGGAAAGCGGGACTAACAGACGGGAAAGCGGGACTAACTTTGCAGCGCGTGCTCAGCAGTTCTACTATACTCTGCCGTAAGCATCTGAGACCCGTGTTGAATGCTTGCAGAGACTATATTACCCCTTGTGGTGGAAGGTGGCACTAAACTTTTTAACTATTTTTCAGCGCGTGTGAAGGACGCCTACTACACGGTGCCAGAGGCAGCAATGATATTTGTCGGAGTATCGCTCGGAAGGTTCTTTGTTTAGAAAAAACAGTGACACATGTCGGTCTAAGAATAAAGGATTTTGCAGCGCGTGTGCATTGCGAATCACTCCTGTATGCGATACAGCAAACAGCCTGGATACGTGTCAGAAGTCCTTTTAGAACAGAATGCATTCACTGGCGGTGGAAAGTGAAAATACAAGTTTTTCAAGTGCGTGCGCTAAACGCACGATATTCGGTGTCGTAGCCAGCGGGCACATAAACCGGAGTTTCGTTAGGCTCAAGGTTCGTTTTTTTTGAGAAAATTTATATTATTTCTAGTTCCATATGTAACAACCTAGAAATTTAACGTTATAATCATTGGCCTGGGAAACGCCGGGCGGTCAGCATGTAATAAAATATAATAATTTACAATGTAGAAATAAGATACATTTCTCTAAATACATTTTCTGGATGAAACCCTGTTTGGCGTGAATCACATTCCAGAAGAAAGATTCCAGAGAGCGAAATGTTATTTCATGAAAGTCATAAAACATGAGAACTGAGAATATTTTCTCACATCATTTAAAAGTACATTATTAGAATAAACAAAAGATTTTATTTTTTTCTATGATCCACCAATAAATCTATAAACCACCAGGTTTACAATCTTATGTTGTCATTTGCTATCAAAAACAAATTTGATGACTCACATGAAATCTGAATGCTTATGAGATAGCACTCAAAATACAATTTAGCCATAAGAAGCTATCATACAGTCTTTTTTCTTACTTAACATAAATTATTACAAAAAATCTTCAAAAAGTCATTTTCTTTTCGCATTCGAATTAAATTTGACTAAAACTTAAAAAAAGTCAATTTTATTTAGCTAGCGTTATCATCCGTATATACCTCACAAAATATAGAAGATAAGCAAAAGAAAATTTAACTGATTAGTTCACATTACCTTCAACGTTGCAAAGGGATTTTATAGTTTTATTGCTTAAAGAATAACTTATTGCCTATTCTCATTTTTTGCCTAGAAAACAAAGTTTGAGATTAGAAAGAAATTGAGTAGCTTTTGTCAATCAGAAAAAAAAATTGAATAAAGTATAACGCTCCATATCAGCAAAAGTAATTTGTTTCGTGTTTTTTCACAAGGGATTAGTGTTTTTTTCTGTGAATTTTATTTCTGGATTCAAACATTTTTGCTTCAAAGTATTTAGATTTATTAATATAAATTTTAGAAAAAATAAGTTAGCTAGCTTTATTTGAAGTCTAACTTACTTGTTTATGAAAAGGAAAAATAAGTAAACCAATGCAACTTTTAAAATAACATTTTTATTAAAATTTTAAAACATTTTTAATTTGAGATTTTTGTTTTTAAAAGTTATTGTATAAAGTGAAATACTTTGAAATTAAATATTTATGTAATTTTAAAGCACTCATTTTCAATGCTCTTTAAAATGGTTTGGTTATACACATTTTTAAGACTAATATGCAAATTACAGAAAGCCGCCAGATGTCGCTGATAGTACGTCACCATGACGAGAGTCTATGAGGCGTATATAAGGAATGGTGGAAAAGAAGTAAAATAGTAAACAAGCACTCTCAAAGTCGCTCAGTGCCATACCCGAATAGTTATGGCACAGAGAGCGCATGTGGATGATGTTTTTACGTTGCAGAATGGAATGTGGGTGTATTTAGATGGAAGTATCCAAGGAACATGGAATTGCCTAAAGTGTCATCTCTTAACTTTGGCAAAGACTCCAATTGATGGAAATGTCAGAAGACGTTTCAGTACAGGTCGCGCCCGAGTTACAACGCCGAATGAAGAACGGTATTTGGCAGTAACTGCTAAAAGGAGCACACGGAGTACATCATCAGACCTGTCTCGTCAGCTATATCCGCCTGTCCGTATGTAAGGGAGAAAAAAAACCTACCCAAACGATTGTTTGAAATTTAATATATATAATCGTCGCAGAATTTTTTCGAGTCATTTCAAATTTTATGAAAATCAAATCAAAACTTAAAAAGATATTAATAAAAGTTTTCTCCATTCTATTAAATCCTACCATACGTAATTAATTGAATGATAGGTCATGATTCTAGGTTGCCATGGTGATTACGTCCTATTTAAGATGGAGTTCTATTACCTCCGTATTACTGAATTTAATATATATAATTGTAATGCATTTTGCATTTTTGCATAAGGGTGCAACAGCTATTTCACTTTGATTTCACTTTGAAACTAGTTATAGTACAAGCGCATTTCATTTGACACGTTTGATAAACAATTTCCGACTTGCTATTGTAAATGTTACCTTGTGTAATCAAAACATTTTCCCGATTAAATTAGGCGAAAATTTCAACGGGCGATAATAGATTAAAAATTCTGTAAAAAACGCTCGTCACAAAGAGGTTAAAGATATGGCAATGCGCTGTAGCACCATCTATTGCACCTATTACAGATATGTGCTATCCCCGAGAAAATGTCTTCTGAAATTATGAAATGTTTGAATGGTGCCATTAAAATAATAAACTATATAAAATTACGAACACTTAAAAAGAAATTTTTAAACTTATTTATGAGGTAATTGGAAGCCAGAACTCGCTTCTCTTACTGCATACCGAAGTAATATGGTCACGTCGAGTAAGAGAGTTTACAAGATTGTTGTAACTGCAGGGGCGATATTAGAAGAACCATAACTGTAAAGTGGTAAGGACTTTAATTAATGAAGATTGTGAATGTTAATTCCATATTTGGCCGATATATTTAGCAAAATAAAATAAATGTATCTATCATTGCAATGAAAATGTGTCCCAATTTCCAATGCATTTAACAAAAGTGTGCTCTTTTAAAATGAGACTTGTCTTGGTCGGATTCTGAGGGAAATGATGATTTCAATTACATCACGCTTGTTAAAAAAAGAATGCAAACAACATCGGATTGAAATAATACAAAACTATATTCAGGGCCGTCCTACAGCTTTGAAAAACACGTTTAAATAACATTTTTAAACAGCTGAATATGTTCAACTTGAATTTGTTCAGCGTTATCAGAAAACAATCCAGCTTAAACTCTGTGAAACACGAGGTCCTCGATGATTTGACATTTCATAGCAAGTTAACACTGAATATACCAACAATTGGCTAGTTGGTGATATCAAATGAAAATATTTCGTTTGGATCCAGAAAAATTTCATAAAATAAATAAAATACAAATAAATCAGAAATTAACTTAAATAAAAGAGTTGAATATTTTTAAATAAAAATTCTATTCTGAAATATTTTTATAAAACTTAAATAGTAAACTTAATTGGTAAAATCCCTGGTATATTTAATGTTAAATATCTTAATTTAAAACCAAAGCCTATCGGATTTTTTATTTTATTTATCAGACAAATTTAAAACTGTCCGAGAAAGCAAAATCGTTTTTTCTGCTTTTCTCAAGGATATATGTTTGTGAAGAAAGATTAGTCACCAAAACGAAATACAAAAGTCTTTTTGAAGCAGAACCAAATATTCGCCTGCAATTACTATCAACTGAACTCGAATTCAGACATTTGTGCAAAACAATAAGTGAAGATTTATTGAGTTTTGGAGTTCTAAGTGTGTAAACTTTTGATAATTCCATCTGTTTTGATGGTAATTGAAAATAAATTCCGTATTACGGTAAAAGTTTCAAAATATAATTTTATTTAAGGACAATCCAAAATAATTTAGATTACTATTCATTCCCTGTTCCTCTGCTCGGTAGCAATGCACCTAAAAAACTTTTCCTTGTAACATAGGATACGGTAGGCTTCAGGTGCTCCGTCATAGAAATTCATTCTAAAAAGGGCTCCACGAGTCAAAATGTTTGGGAACCACTGCAATAAAGCATGTGTGGGACATGTTTGGCTGATGAGTTTCCGCCCGTCAACCACGTCCTTAAGGATCGGGACATCTCGAACTCGTCCACAACCGGAAAATTGGAGAGCATTGCTTTCTGAGTGAAGTAATCTTCCTCAATATCAGCCGAATAATTTGATACTCAGCATGCCTAAACGTCGTACGAACAATATTTCATCGTCTGGGAGCAATACAATGTATTAACCATCATACCAACTATGTAATGTTAAGATTTTGTAAGATATATACTTTTTGTAATTGCTCCAAGGAACAACAATTGTAGTTTTTATGAATGGTATCATACACACACATTGTTCTTTATCTTTTGTTTAATAAATGGGTTTGATGAATAAGTCACGTTTGTTTTGTTTCCCAACCTTATCTGCCATTATCCTTAATTTATGGACATGAGTGTATATGTTGCACGCTAATTGATAAATCCCGCTCTTTGCAAAGAGCCTAGGATGTTTGCGAAGAGCCTGGGCTGTTTGCGAAGAGCCGGGCTAATTGGAGAATCATCTGCGTTTTTTCAAACAGCCAGATATGTTTCGAGCTTATTGCAAAGAGCCTAAATAACGTAAAGCTAATTGGAATAAAACAATTCATTTCTCAAACAGCCTAAACTTTTTAGGGAAATTGATAAGAGCCTAGATTGAGTTAAGCTAATTAGAAAGTGACCAATTGCTTCAAGTCCATCGAACAATAACCCGATCCGAGCAAGACAAAATAATTTCCGTTGAAACACAGCATGGCTAGAATCTGAAAACTCCATCTAAATTTAACCCAAAACCTGATATGAACACAAAAAAAATCCATCGAACTGTAAAACGATCCGAAAAAGGCAAAATAATTTCCGTCTACACGCGTCTCAGGGCTGCAAAATCATTAAAAATCTGAATCATCTGCAGTTTTAATTAAAATAAAAAATTTCATATATAGTTTTCATAATCATTATCATTAGCAAATTATCTTCTCTGCATAATTCTATGAAAAAAAAAATTCTACCACATCTTCAAATTTAATTAATATAAAAGTTTTCATATATATCTTTCATATTAACTTTTATTAGTAACCATCTACTCAGAGTATATTCTGGGAAAACATTAAAAATCTGCCTCACTTGCAGATTTCATTCATACTTAGCATATAACATGTCCATTTTTAAATAAAGAAATAGTACAAACGTAAATAAGTGCGATTAGTAAGTCAACGATTACGACCAATAGAAGGAACACGAGCAATCGAGAAAATATAGGGCGCGTTACATGATTACTTGTTTATTTTCGATGATTTTTTCCATTTTTCATTATGCATTTGTAATTTTCTATTATACATTCTGACGACGACTTAGAAAATGAGTTGAAACATGTAAATAAAGAGTTTTTAATTTACTTTTAATGTGTTTTTATAACGTCTTTTAAGCAAATAAATATTTTAATATTATGATATGATAAAGAAATAGCATTTGTAATGTAATTGTAAAATACTTTTCATAATTGCATTAAAAGAGGATTTAATTTCCTTTCAATTAGAATTTGAGTTGCAAGATTTTGGGTTCTGGTTGAAACTTTTCGGGTTTAATTTCGGCTTCAATTGGAATTTCTATGTTCTGGCCGGTCCTTGCACATGAAATTGTTTTGTGTTTCTAGTATCGCGTTACGGTTCGAAGTGTTTGATGGATTTTATTTTCGGGTTCGGATCGGGTTTCAGTTTGACTTCAAGTGGAATTTTCAGGTTCTGGTTGAGTTACGTTTCAACAAATTATATTAACTTGCACACAACGGGTTACGTTTAAGTGGAATTTACTTTTTTGTCGGGTTTAGCATAGACTTCAATTTCAACTATCAGGTTCTGATCGGTATATGTCAATGAAAATTATTTTGTCTTTCTCAGATCGGGTTAAGCTTCGAAATTTTTTTTTCATTTTAATGGCGGGTTTGGATCGGGTTTCAAGATGACTTTATATGGAATTTTCAGATTCTAGTCGTGTTGCATTTCGACGAAAATTGTGTCTTGCTCGGGATGGGTTCTGGTTCTATTGAAATGAAACAAGTTGTCATTTTTCAATTAGCCTAGTGCTGTCTCGGTTCTTTAAAATGAGCCTAAAAAAATTTAGGCTGTTTGAGAAATAAATTGTCTTACTCCAATTAGCCTACCAATATTTAGGCTCTTTTTAATAAGTTATAACAGAAATATCAGACTCATTGTGAAAACGGGGATGTTTCTCCAGTTAGCCCGACTCTTTGCAAACAGCCTAGGCTCTTTGTAAAGAGCCGGATTTCTCAATTAGCCTACGACATATAGGGTAAGGTGCCCTATTATTGTCCCCCAGTCACTTTTAGGGCATTGGAAGTTGTAATTTTCAGTGAAAATCTACCATATTTTGGATTTTACATAGACTAACTACCCACGCACATAGAAATATTGGCAAATGTTGTACAAAAAAAAAAAAAAAAAAAAAAAAAAATTAACAATGTGAAAAAATGTTTTTTCAAAAGTATCTAAAAAGTGCGCAAAAGAAAAAAATGTTCCTAATTTCGTCCCGCCAAAAATCCAATACGCCGAGATTTAAGTTATAACTAAATCAAAATTTATTTCTAAATGAGTAAATAATTTAATTTGCACTAAAGTAAGGCTCAACGAAATGAACTAATTATCAGGGGAAGAATAACATAACGAAACATTAGCCATCCAAATATGAGGATCAAATTAAAAAAAAATGTCATGAAAAAGCATTCCTAATTTCGTCCCCGGCACGAAAATAAGAACAGCAAGGAGGACGAAATTGGGATCACGCTATTCCCAATATGACGGAGCTTCAGTTCCCGTAAGATGAACTGAGCGTCCTAAAACTCAATGTATGCTACTGTCAACATCTTACCAACGTAAAATATATGCAATGAATAAGAAATTAATACATACAGTACAGTAAATAATGTTCTACAAACGACGTAATAAGAAATCAGGTCTTCTAAAAATAGGAAATTCGCCGTCTTTAATTTATGTATGCGTCTTGGCGAACGAAACTTTCAACACTGACCCCTCTTACGCCCCCCCCCTGCCTTGCCTAATAAGTGACGCCACTTTCGCAGAAGCGGAGATGTTAACGTGGACGAAATTAGGAGAGGGGACAAAATATGGCACTTTACCCTACATTCATGTTTTGTTTAAAACATTTCTCTATTAAAAATGTGTTGTTTAATGGTAGTGTTTTCAATCTCTTTGCTATTATTTTACCCCAATTTACGTAACATTTCATTAAAGAAATACTACATTATAACATTTTAGAAAATGATAAAGATTTCAGAAAACTGATGATTTAAATAATTCCTAAAACAATTAACTGCGTATATGTATGTAAATTATTATAATTAATTGTTTTAGTGCCCCGACCACTTATTACTGTACATTAAATAACAATATTAATAAGGAGAAAAATAACCTGTAAAATGTCTTTCAAAATGAAAAAAATATCTGTTGGAAAATAAATATTATCAATATTCAATATGTTTAAGCGGTTTTGAAATTCGTTCATTTAATCTCTTTTACAGAAATAAAATTTAGAAATCTTGTTTTTTAGATTTTTTTTAATAAAATTTTTTATTTACTAGCGGGCTCTGCCACCTACGAGCTACGCTCGCCAGTCCCCGTTCAAACACCCCAGACTCTAAAAGCACGCTAATTTGACCGACTTTAAAAAGATTTCAAAAAATTGAATTATAATTTTTAAAAAAAATGACGATGGTTTCCATTCATTTTCCTTTGATTGGGGATTTTTAAGGCCAAAATCAACTATTGTTAATCGATACAATGGCTGTTTTCGTCTTTGATTTCAAAAATCAGTTATAAGTTTAAAATAAGCTAATGTAAAATAAATGAAGTAAATAGAGTCTTTGTCTCCCGGTACTTTTTAACAGCGATATAAAAAAGATCTTTTGAATCTGACATTTTAAATGTATCGTTTAAAAAGTGACAATTTTCACCAAAGTTTTCTTACACTTTTTAATATTCACTTGAAAGTACTTTTGTTGTTAGAAAGGAAATATTTTTTGCACTGTCTAAAATTCACAACAACTGTTGAAAAGATCATCTCAAAATATTAAATTATTGTCTCGCGTAATCATATTTTAAATTTAATGTCATTATTATTATTTGGCCAATTTAAATGTTGCGTAATTTCCTCTATTTACGACTTTTAACGCCTAATAATGAATTTATTATTTTAAAATTTTCTTTCTCTTTTAAAATTCCCGTGTAAATATATTTTGTATGACGTAATTTTCAATATTTTCCTGCTTTTAACACGTAATCATTAAATCTAATTTGGATTTTTCTTTTCTGTTAATAATAGTCACGTATATATATATTTTTCTATTTGAAGGAAATATTATTCTTTGCGCTGTTTTTAAAATTGGCAGCAATTTAAAATAGTACCCTTTACCAAAATATGTAAATATATTTCTTGAAATGCTGAAAATTTGAGTTTAAAATGTAAATGTCGCATCAGCGTGTTTATCAAACATTTCTCTATAATACCACCGATTTTTATATATTTGTATACCGCAATTTTCTTAATTATTAACGAAGAAAGAACACCAGTCACAAAAAAAAAAATCATTAACGGCGACGGTGACTTCGTTAGTTACACTTTTTAGAATAGAGAGATTTGTGCTTTTTAACGCAGTAGTTTTGATGAAGTTGATTCGTCATCCGTTAAAACATATAGACATTCGTGAATAAATTCAGATCTAAGAACAACATTTCAAAATACTAAAATGAATTTATGCACTAAACATTTTAACACTTTATCGTCTTCAGTAAACTATCCAAACTTATACATTTTTAATTAAATGTTTTAAATTGTGTGAAGGATCCAATAATTTTTCAAACTATAAATAAGCTGTGAATAGTCCAAGAGATATTTTTTTCTGACAGAAGAAGACACTTTGAGACAAAAGATCTGTGAAATATATATATTTTTAATAACAATAATAAAATATGCTTTATTTTAAAAATAAAAAGACACTTATTTGCGTTTTTACACTGCAGAATAAATTTTTTGAGATTTTTTCCTTGCTTTAATCAGCTAAACTTCCATATAATAATGTAATTATAAATTAAATTTTGGCAAAAGGTGCCAGTTTATCATCGACATTTCGCTATGCGTGAGTGTCAAAACTAGATGCACATTGGGAAAATATTTTGTAAAAATCAGAAAAAAAGTACTCGCAATCTCTTGCCAATTCAATTTTGGTGTTTTTAGTTAAAATTAAAATGTATCTACTATTTTAGCAATTGCAATATACATAAGTTTGAATTTTAAATTGCTAAATGAATAAATAACATAAATAAAATAAGTATGACTTTAATAAATTTTAAAATAAATTTCATAAAAAAAAGATTTAAAATATATTGAGTATACATTTCCCCAAGCAAGCGCAGAGCCTTATCAGTAGAAATTAACTATTGTAAAACAAACAGCAAGACAAATCACGTACAGTTAAAGTTAAAGTTATTTTTCCAGAAGCAGACTATTTTCACTACGAATGAAACAGGCTTCATTCAATGTCGGCTGAGTAAACCGACCTTCTAATTTAGAATTATTATGCATTAAATATTAATCTATTATAATCTTTATTATCTGTTATCTCCGTATTCGCAACTTTCTGGATACATTCAGAAAGTCACTTGAAATGGAAAAGGAATCAATAAAAAGAACAGACGCCAGTTAATCTCATGGCATTGAGCTCACAAGCTTTCACACTAATTGTGTAGAATACTCTAATTTATGACTATTATTCATAAAATAGAACTCACTTTATTTGAGCAAAACGATAAATAATCAGGGAAGAGTTTTATCAAAATAAACCAATATATCCAATTTGAAGAAAATTGGATAATTCCACATGAAAAACTCATTTATCTAAATACACGGGGGGGGGGAGTACCCCCATTTCCTTCTTTATACTTAACCAACGAACCTCTAAATCTGATCAGGGAAGAGCCTTATCAGAATAAACCTGTATAATAAATTTGAAGCAATCGGATAATTCTGCATGAAAAACACATTTATCTAATCTAAGGAGGGATCAGCCTCCCATTACATTTCTTTATACTTAACCAATAAGCCCCAAAACTAACCAGTGAAGCACTTTATCAGAATAAACCAGCACACTAAATTTCAAGCAAATCTAAGAATTCTGCATGAAAAACAAATTTATCCAAGTTAATGGGGGGGGGGGGATTATTCCTCCATCCATGGGGTATTATTCCCCATTACACCCTTTATAATTCACCAATGATCCCCTAAAAGTAATTAGGGAAGCACCTTATCGGAATGAATTTATTTACAAAATTTGAAGGAAATGGGATAATTTTGCATGAAAAACCTATTTTTCTAAATTAAGAGGGATCGCTTCAAGTTCCGCACCTTTTTACTTAACCAATGAACCATGAGAACTATTCAGAAAAGCACCTTATCAGAATTAACTTATTTACAAATGTTGAAGCAAATTCGATAATTCTGCATGAAAAACCCATTTATCTAAATGTAGGGGGGATTAGCGACACTTCCCGCTCCTTTATAATTAACTAATGGTTCCCTAAAACAAACCAGAGAAGCGCCTTATCAGAAAGAACATATTTACAAAATTTGAAGCAAATCGGGTAATTCTGCATGAAAACCCCATTTATATAAATTAAGGGGGAATTAGCCTACCGTTCCCGACCTTTATCCTTATCAAATGAACCTTCAAAACTAATTAGGGAAGCGCCTTATCACATTGAACCTATTTACAAAATTTGAAGCAAATCGGAATATTCTTCATAAAAAATCCATTTATCTAAATTAACTAGAGTGGACCCCCCCCCCCCCCCCCCTTTATACTTAATCAATTAATCCCCAAAACTAACCAGAAAAGCGCTTTTTCACAATGAACCAATTTAAACATTTGAAGCAAGTCAGATATTTGTAACAAGAGTTATCGCGTTACGTACGTACATACATACATACGTACACACATACCTACGCATATACATACGTGCATACAGAATCTGCGGGCAAATTAGTTCTTATGGTTTAATAGCTTGTGAGCTAAAAAAAAAAAAAAAAAAAAAATCACAAAAACACCACAAAGGCTGTAATGGAAACCTTATTGCCACTGCAATTTATATATGTTTATTGATATTTGATAATGCAATTTAAACTTTCCCTTAATTTTTTTCATGTTAAATATTGCTTTTAGTTAGCAAATATTTAAAATAGTACATTAGTACACGATCATAGTGTCCTTATCTATAAAATACAGTTGATGATGCGTCTTCAGATATCAAATTAAAAATCCTTAAATTTAAATAATAACCATAGTGCAGGAAGTTCCAAAGTAACATTTTCTCAAATTGTTTTATTTTATGAATGAATGTGGTACATGAGGTAATGGTTCAGCTAAAATACAGTAGTCTGTTTATTCTTGCAGATATGAGAATTTATTTTTTGTTATTTTGAAATTAAGTAGTTTAAATAAAAATAATTTTTCATAATTACAAATTAGGATAAAGTGCCCATATTTCGTCCCCTCTCCTAATTTCGCCCCCCTTAACTTATCCGCTTCTGCGAAAGTGGCGCCAGTTATGAAGCAAGGCAGGGGGGACTGGGTGTAAGAGGGTTCAGTGTTGAAAGTTTCGTTCGCCAAGACGCATACATAAATTAAAGACGGTGAATTTCCTATTTTTAGAAGACCTGAGTTCTTATTAAGTCGTTTGTAGAACGTTATTTACTGTACTGTAAATATCTATTTCTTATTCATTGCATGTATTTTACGTTGGTAAGATGCTGACAGTAGCATACAGTGAGTTTTAGGACGCTCAGTTCATCTTACGGGAACTGAAGCTCCGTCATATTGGGAGTAGTGTGATCCCAATTTCGCCCACCTTGCAGTTCTTATTTTCGTCCCGGGGACAAAATTAGGAATGTTTTTTCATGACATTTTTTTAAAAATTTATTCCTCATGTTTGGATGGCTAATGTTTCGTTATGTTATTCTTCCCCTGATAATTACTTCATTTCTTTGTGCCTTACTTTAGTGTAAATTAAATTACTTACTCATTTAGAAATAAATTTTGATTTAGTTATAACTTAAGTCTCGGAGTATTGGATTTTTTCGGGGACGAAATTAGGAACATTTTTTTTCTTTTGCACTCTTTAGATGCTTTAAAAAAAATTTTTTTTCGCATTGTTAATTTTTTTTTTGTACAACATTTTCCAATGTTTTTATGTGCGTGGGTAGTTAGTCTATGTATAATCCAAAATACGGTAGATTTTCACTGAAAATTACAACTTCCAAGACCCTAAAAGTGACTGGGGAACGATAATAGGGCACCTTACCCTACTGTTTTTATGGGATAATTTTTTTTCACTTGCATAAACATTTTAAACCTTTAAACGAAAAGATAATAAATCAGGTATATTTGCAATAAAAAGCTTTCTTGTACAACTTTCTTGGAATTTAAAGTTGTTGCTTAATACTTTCAACATCCGGGACTTCAGTTACATAATTTTTATCCCGTGCCTCAACCCAGTGGACAAAGAAAAACATATACATAATATCCATGGAATAAAGAAAATTTCCATGTTCATATTTTCCAACTTATATAAGTGACACAAGAACTTAATAACATTTCTTGTTCTCACAATTTTATTAAAGAGAAAATAAATTGCGCTTATTTTTTTTAAAATGACTCTTTGAACTGAAAACGAAAAATGCATAAAACAATTTCTCGTTCCTCATATGTTCCAGCTGCTTTACTTTAAAAATAAAATTAGAAACACTTCGAAAACTTAAAAAAATAATTTTTTTATACAATATGGTGCCTCGAAAACTTAATTATTTAACTTTGTTTATTTTCGATATATTTTTTTGACTATTTGTTTTATGAAATACTGGTATTACGTTTGTTGGATTTTAGAGTATAAATACAATTTTTTGAGGGACATCAAATATATTTGCGTATTTTTGCAAGATTAAAAAGCAGCAAAATATTACATGTTTATGTAAAAAAAAAAGTTTTTGTATTGTACATCTGATAAATATGTATACTACAGTATATAGATTTGAATCAAGCAAAATATTTATTGTATTAGATGATTTTGATATTTTGAAATGAAATAAATTAAATGATACGAGATAAGGAAATCTTTGTTAAAATAAAATGCAGATATACTTTGAAAAGTGCGTTGAGCCGAATAGTTTAGATTAAAAAAATAAATACGCGTAATACAAAAGGTGAATACATTAGATATATAAAAATACTTGACAAATCTTTTAATAAACAAACCGACTAGTTTTGTATATTCAATAACGGTTACATTCCCAAGGTCTGTAAAGATACGTAAATAAACTGATTTCGCATAAAATTGGAGCCGTGTACTTGGTAATCAAACATCACGAGATAACATGGCGACATCTAATGCCATTGTACTAAACTAAATTATCTTCCATAAAGGGGATTTTTTTATGCTATTAATATATATATATATATATATATGGGGCATTCTCACATTCTTTTGACTTTCATGTCCCTGAAAAATAATTCTTTATTTATTATACTTTTTTGTGTTTTTTTTTCATATACTGGGGAACATCCCATTTCTTGATTTCACAACAATATTAATGAGATAAATAAGTTTTGGACGAAGTTGGGGGTCCAAATTCCTGGAAAACTCCTATACCGTCCCGTGTCCCTGACGCTGATTTTTACTTTATTCTATCTTTACAAGAAGAAAGTATTGGATTCATGAAAATTTTCGAATTCCGGTTTTCGACGGATTTACACGTTTTAGGGGTCAGAGATTCCAAAAAACATGTTTTTACAAAATGTCTGTCTGTGACTCTGTGAGTCTGTCTGTCTGTGTGTATGTGACACAAATTTTGTGGGCGCTCTATCTCAAGAACTAATGCACGGAATTTAATAAAAATTGATATTCAGTTAGTCCCTAATACAAATTGATGCTGATTAGTTTTTGGTGTAAATCGCTCAACAGGTGGCGCTGCTATGCTGCATTTTTCACGATTTTCGCAATAGCTCTATCTCAAGAACTAATGCACGGATTTCGATCAAACTTCAGATTTTGTTAGTCATTGATATGAGTTGATGATGATTACGTTTTGGTGTAAATCGCCCAACAGGTGGCGCTGTTATGATGAATTTTGCAGGATTTACACGATTTCCCCAATAGCTCTATCTTAAGAACTAACGCACGGATTTTCATCAAACTTCAGATTCAGTTAGTCCTTGATATGACTTGCTACTGATTATGTGCTGGTGTAAATCGCCCAACAGGTGGCGCTTCTCTGCTGCCTTTTTCACGATTACCTCAATAGCTCTATCAATAGAACTAATGGACGAATTTTCATCTAACTTCAGATTTAGTTGTATGTTGACACAAGTTGTTGTTAATTAGGTTTTGGTGTTAATCACCCAATAGGTGGCGCTGCTATGCAGGAATTTTCACGATTTTCGTTATTGCTCTATCTCAAAAACTAATGTACGGATTTTCTCCAAACTTCAGATTCAGTCAGACGTTGACATAAATTGTTGCTGATTAGGATTTGGTATAAATCACCCAATAGGTGGCGCTGCTAGGCAGCATTTTTCTGAATTTAGACGATTTCAACGATAGTCATATCTCAAGAACTAACGCACGGAATTTCATATCGTTAGAATCCTCATGAGATGCATAGATTGCCATTTAATTTTGGCAGTGTGATAGCGGATTTTGAAGTATTAACATGTATGAGATAGAAGAAAGTTTTGGGATTGGTACATCCGACTAGTTAAGTTTGGAGCTGTCTGGATAAAATTGTTTCAATAAAAATAATTCGATGTAATTTTTTTCTGAAACTGGAACTATTGTTACATAAATATGTAGCTAAAAATTAATCTGCACACATTTTTAGGGTTGTTATTATTTTTTTTAACTCTGTCCCTGGGTTTTAGATTCCTTACCATCCCTCTTCTAAAATTATACAGAAAATCATTTCAGATGCAGCCACACAATTTTTTCAAGTTTTTTTTCACATGCGGAAGTATGATAGAGAAAGAATGTCTAAAATTCTTTGGCAGGAAATTTACTGTATAATTTAAATCAGCATTTAAATATCAATTTCAAGCATCGTGACTTTATTGGTAGTCTCACCGTCCCCAAGGATTATTCCTGTACTTTTCGAGGTAAATTAAAAAAATAATAATAATAATTTAATCTAATGTTAACAACTGTTTCTAAAAGTCAAAGAACATTGTGGCTATCACTTAGTCTTAACATGATTTTCCTAAAAATAGGTGGTAATTTTCCTTACCGTTCCATCCTTACCGCCCCTTTTTTCCAATACCATCCCCTTTTTTTACCTTACCGTCCCTTCTTTAACACCCCTTTAAGACAATGTTACACAAAAATTCTACATTAAAAGTACTACATTGTGATTATTTCTTATTTGAATGTCCTGTGGGTACTATGTAAATTCATTATAAGTAAAAATTTAAAAGAAAATAAAAAGTTATAGGGGTAAAATTGTAATGAAAATTAAACTCGCAAGTTTAACATTAACCTCAGTTAAATAAAAAAAAATTTCGCTGCTGACCATTTTTTCTTTATTTTGAATCATTAAGGCATTAGTCTATCAGATTAAAATGTTATTTTAGCAAGTTTAATTTTGTCAGATTTTTTTCCCAAAAGTCAAAAGATTGTGAGAATTCCCCACATATATATATATATATCACAAAATAAATCACCTTTATGGAAGATAATTTAGTTTAGTACAATGGCATATATATATATATATATTTATATTTAATTAAACTACATAGGTTGTTTGTTGTTTTGTCTGGCTACAGCTTTAGTTTTCTTCTTGTGCTTGTTATCTGCCATATATGCTTTCACTTTTGTTTGAAACTTTTTATTCGTCGTTCCTAAATAATTTTGAGACTTTGTATCAGCTCTGGTGAATAGTATTTCATTCTACATGATAGTATTTCATTATACGACAGTTAATCAGACTGTATTGGATTTATCTTCCTAGAGACTATATTTTCTTATTTTACTGAGGGTTTGCAGATGAGATAAGACATCAACTAAATTTGTTAAGCTTTTCTTTCACTATTTCAATAATCCTACGAAAAATTATTCAATTAATTATTCAATGAATTAATTTCATTAATTGATGAAGGTCCATTTATTTTTATCTTCTTACTTCTTATTCATTTTCAGAATTAAAGTATTTATCATGTTTTCATATATCGGTTACTTCTTACAAATATCACGCATTTTATTTTGTTCTCGATTTAAATGATCTTAGAGTTTTTATAAGGCTTATTTATGATGATTTCTTTTAATATATTATTTCTTGTAGTAAGACGAATTATAATCATTTTAATTGATACCTGATCATTTAACCAGTGATCTAAATAAAACACACGATAATGCAAGAAATAACGTATATATGTATATATATATATATATATATATATATATATATATTATATATATATATATATATATATTATATATATATATCTATATATATATATATATATATATATATATATATATATATATATATATATATATATATATATATATATATATATATATATATATATATATATATATATATATATATATATATATATATATATATATATATATATATATATATATACATATACATATATATATACAATGTTAAACATATATTACCTCTAAACATAGATAATAAAACTAAAATATGATATTTTCGTATATTCTTTGAGCCCCACCAGTGGCCGAGAGGTTCTGCTCTCGAAGCTGGTAGACGGGAAGTGCTTGGTTCGAACCCAATCGCGCCCGTCGGCCTAATCGTTCGGAGTTTTCGTGGTTTTCTTCGAACCTTGGATTTCCAAGCGTTAATACGGGTTAGGTTCCCTTAGAAAGACCCCCACGAAGGGCACTCCCCCCCTTAGGGCCTATATCCCTCGTGTTGATAATTGGCCGTCATAAACACAACTATAAACAACCAACCGTATATTCTTTGAAAAATTGAAATGGAAACTTAGGAAATCAATATTTGTTTAACCGCAAAACCTTTCTTAAAATTAAAAATTACCGTCTGTAGGAATATAGATCCAATATATTCTAATCAATTATCGGGTGTATATAAAATTCTATTCGTAAAAGCTGAACATAGCATTATTACATTGGAATGGCGATTAGAAAGTTAAAACGATTATGAACCTTGGATTTCTCCGTATAAAATATTAAAAAGTTTAATTCTTGATTTTAATCTTCTCCATTTTTATAAACATATCTAAGTCATTTGCGCATTTGCATAAAGTTTGTTGTACATATGGACAGTTTTACATTATGAAACTAGATTAGTTTTTTCAAATGCACTGAATTAACCACACAATTAGAAACATCGTCGTTTATAACTTTTACATGAATATTAAACATTAATCGAGTTGGGAAAATCGGTATTCATATAAGAAAAGGTAAAATTTCTGCATACTAAATTAAAAGTATTACTTCAAAAGTCTCTTTGTAAATGTTACATCGGTTAACAAATTTGAAAAATAAATGCAATTTCGATAAAAGCAAATTATTAATAAATGTGCAAGTTTGGAATATAAAACAACTGTAAAAGCATCGACAAACCGTAAAGAAAAATGGAAAAAGATACAGAAAAGTAATTTTGCTCTATGCGCCGATCGATTTCGTACAGCAACGAAGTTTTATCTCCATTTCAATTTAAAAGTTTCATATCTCTTGGGAAAAATAACACACAAGTACCACGCAGCATCACGGCTTGTTGAGTTAAAACTGTTTCTTCTAAAAAGGACATGTAGAAAGAACTTTTTTGGACTTTTATATTATAGAATTTTTTTATTTTAGTAGAGCTATCGATAAAAATATATTCTAGGATAGATGGGAATAAAACGTGCCTCAAACTAAAAACTGGATTCCAATTCAATACATATCTTATACACTATTTCCGAACAAATAATTGGACACAACTGCAAACAAAGATATCAGCTGTCCTGATACACGTCACGCTCGACGTCGTTAAATAGCGTGGTGGAAAACAACAACACCATCACTCGCATACAGGGTTTTCAGAGTGGCTTTTCTTTTCATTCAAAAATTTCCAATGATAACCGGAAATTATGATAGAAGAATTCTTATATTAAGTAGTCTCGACATGTTTGTCGCTAAAGTAACAAAGAAATATAGCAAATAATTTCTGGTATTAAAGCGAATTTTCGGAATTAAAAAAATGTTATACTGGTAACCCTGTTCGTATGCAAGAGGCCACGCAGTTTCGAGCTCTCGGAGTTCGAGAAAGGTATAATCGCGGGTATTACAATTATGGTCGATCAATATATGACAAATTCCCAGAGTTTCAGTGCCCGAAAATCAACAGTGAACTCGGTGATTGGCAAGTGAAAAAACAGGTGTGACAGAGGGAATGTACCTCATTCCGTCAAATCCACAAAACTAAAAGTTATAGTCCGACGGGTGCTGGCAAGAAATTCAAAAGAATCGGACGAAAACGGCGGGCCACATTCGAGAGGATTTTTTATCATCTGTTTCGTAATAATGGCCGTGCTGTCGCTTAAAAGGTTTCAACTATCAAGGACAATAGAAATGCTCGGGTAACATGATGCAAAGTACAGCGACATTGGACCGTAGAACAGTGGAAAAAGGATCTCTTGAACAACGAATCAAGGTTCACTTTGTACTGTTCGGATGACAGGGACTAAGTTTTTTGTCTGCCTGAAGAATACCTCCTGCTAGAATATATAGGGCCAACTGTGAAATTAAGAGGAGGTGGAGTTATGTTGTGGGGTGCCTTTTCTGGTATGGAAATAGACCAGGAATAGGTAGCAATTCCTGGTAGAATTAACGCCAAGACGCAATGTACCATTTGGATAACGACGCGCTTTCTAATTTATGGCAGTTTTATGGGCTAGGTTCATACTACTTTGAGGATTAAAATGTCATCTGTCATCTTGTGAAGGCCATCCTGACTTGGTATGTTGATAATCGTGTCCACAGACTAGACTGGACTGTGCAGAGCTTGGGTCTTAACGTTATCGACAACTTCTGGGACAAATAGGAGCGTCGACTGAAGAGGTACTCCAATATTCCGACATCGGTGGCAGAACTGCTGAGTCTTCTTCATGCCTAGTGGAAGCAAATACCGCTAGCAGTCGTACGAAGACTACTTGAGAGTGTATATTATTGGTGAATAAACTTGAATTTCTTTTCAATCACAGACTTTCAATTAATTTTTGGTAAGTAGTGTAATTTTCATATGCCTTCAAGGAGATTGTTTAGAAAGTGACACTATTAAAAATAATACATTACAAAGGAGAAGAGAAAGACATATTAGAATTTTTTAAGTGTAAAAAAAGAACTTTTTTAAATTTTTATGTTACAGAAATTTTATATTTAATAGACATATGAATATTGACATATCATAGAATGTATGTGAATCAAACGTACTTCAATGTATAAACTGTTTTCCAATCCAATATAGATGTTATTTTTGTTATTTCGCTTTCAAGAGATAGTATATATTGCCCAGTCGCAAAGAAAGTGACACAGTCAAATGTAATACATTTCAAATGATAGGGAAAATGGACTGACATTTCTTAAGCCCTTTTATCTATAGCCCTTAGCAGTAAAAACATGCATAAAACGCAAAGAATATAAGTTTATAGACATAGAAGAAAATGTGACATTTGACTAATGTTTCACACAGATATGCACACCGCAAGCACCCTTTGTGACTTCCGTTGCTGCAAAATGACACATATCATAATGTAGCGATTTACCGGATGACTATGCTTATGATAGTTTTACTATCCCAAAGCATACCTAAATCACACCTAATAGTTCAATAGCAAGCAAATTTTAATTTTTGGTGCTGGGTCATTTTTTTTACTAATTGTCGATATATTTATTAAGGAGGCGACAACGATTGGAAAATCATATGCTCCAGAACATTTATTTACGTGTTTATTGAGAGCTACAAAAGCGATTTCAATACATTACTTTAGCAGTTTTCAATGAAGCTAAAATATAAATTGATTTCTCGGTAAGAAAAAAATAACAATATTTAGTAGATTTTACACACAAATAAAACCACATGCAAAATACCAGACAATAATGCAAGTTTTTCTCAGGAACTGCTGCAGATATTTCAGAAATTTTTTCACACAATGTTGGCGGTAGACAAAATATAAATTGGTCTTCCTACAAAAGATAAAAACAAATCCAACAGTTAATTAGGATAAAAAATTTAGATCTGTATTTTCTGTGAAATTGCGTGATTATTAAATTGTTTAATTACAATCATTTTTCGATTTAACTACATTCAAAACCCTTAAAAAATATTAAATATACTTCAGTACTTACCTAGAAAAAGGTAGATAGATGTCAAGTTTTTCACATGGGATTTCACAACTGCTGTTACTTCCTTAAAATGCGAAAATATTTTTTTTTCAATCCGCTTGTTTTTAGAACTTGCATTCAAAAAAGAAAAAAAAAAATAGTGCCCTACTTTTAAAACATAAAATTAAAATTTTAATAATATTTTCCGCAAAACTGAAATAGAATAAAAGAAGAACAACGTGTTTCTAAGTTAAATTTTAGAAAATTACTTGTATTGCAAGAAAAACTCTTTGTGAAACATACTCCATTCTTCAACTGATTAAAAATAAAATACAGTTTTAAAATTTAACATATGCTTTACAAAAAATTACTTATTTATAAATTCAAAGCTTCAAAGTGAAAATGAACGCTGAAGATTTCCCTGTGTGTTTCAATTAATTTCTGGAAGCAATAAACTTTTATCTCCATTTCAATTCTAAAGTTTAATATATATAAAAGAAAGACAAGTGTTTTGAGTACAATATCTTGTACAGTTCAGAATTATTAGAAAAAATAAAGAAGGAACTTTTTGTCTTTATATTTTTAAGTAAACTTTCTATTTCAGTTGAGAAATATAGAAAGAAATTGATGATTCACTTGAGGATAATACTCTGCCATAAAATTTGATTTAGAAGTATTGATTTCGAAAGTTTTCTGAAAGAACCTATGTCTATTAAAACTAGACTAGGTAATGAAGAGGAACTAATTATTCGATTTCATAAAATATGAATCTTGTTTTCAAACATAACAGTTTGAACAATATAATTAACAAAATTAAATAATTTATTATACTTCTACATCAACAGCAGAAACATATAATCTAATAACAGAAATGTATTGCAGAAGAATTAATAAGGTAATGAAATTAAATGTACAACAGTCTACGTTTAAAAAAATTAAATAAGCAAAATCATCTTACATTTGAAAAATGTATCAAACTTTTAAATAATTTAAAATTTTATCAGTCCTTTAACATATTATTAATAAGAAAGCAAAATTTTCTTAACTTAAGTTTTAACTCATTAGACTATAATTATACAAATGACGTTTCAGTAAGTTTAGGTTATGTTGTAAAAACAAAATTAGTACTTTGTAATGTAAAAGATACAAGTACCGTATTCAGGTGATCATTATAGAAAGCGATACATAATGCTAATATTCTTTGACAGTGTATTGTAATGCTTCAAGTCATGCCTTGCAATTGTTCAGTAGAATTAGCAGTCATGATTATTATCTTTAAAATTAGGGCAAATTAAAATTTTAAACACTTGAAACTATTTTAATTTATTCAAGTATTTCTTCGTTACGTATATACATTCTTAGATATCTTAAATTCTGCACACCAAGCAGAAAAAAAAATTAGTAATATTAACAATCGTAATCATATAATTGGTGCATGATCATCAAAATAAGGTTAATAAGAAGCACGTATGAATTATGCTTTAAAGACAGATGTAGTGATTTTTAAAAAAATCAGTACAATTACCTGTATAATTTTTTAAAAGAAAGACATCCTCCATGCATTTCGCCATTCCTGTTTATCTACATTTTAAATAAATTAAACAAAAAAATAATAAAAATGTTTTTTTTAAATATAAATATTAATTTTATTTTTACAATTTTTTTAAAACTTTACTCAAACTATTATTTCAATTGATTTATTTAATTAACCCATTCGTTTATTTCAAATATATTTTAATTTAAGCGAACAACTAAAAACCTATTCCGCTATTTTATGAGACTAAATTATGAGACACAAGGGAGAGAATTTGGATTTAATTAGACATGGCCCTTAAAAAATGTTTTTAAAGAGACAGTTTAAACTAAGTAAATTAATTTGTATTGCAGTTTTAAACTATTTAAACATGATAAAAAAGACATAATATATATAATTTTTTCAATGGATTAAAAAAATTACAACATTTATATTAATTTTGTTACTCTAATTCATTAATAATTATAATCTACGTTAATTGAAGGCAAGAAGGAAAATTAAATAACGCAAGCTATTTAACGACCGATTTTCTAAGTACAAAAAAATTAGGTTAAATACTAATTAAAAGATTTTACCTTATTAATTAACTCTTAATTAACAAATTTAGTAAAAATAATTTAAAAAGAAGCTTAACCATTACAAATTATTTAAAATAATGTGATTTCTCAGAAAAGATTAACTATGTCCAAAATGATTATAAAATATTTTAATAAATACTAAATTATTATATAAACATAAAATATTTTTTTTCTGAAAGTGATACTTATGCAACTTATTCATCCTAATTTTATAATTTTTATTGTAATTTTGTCTTTACTGAAATAATTGATCAACAATATATTGATTATACCTGTATGTTAAATTTTTAGCTTACAGGTTAACAAAGCCTGAGAGCTAATGTGCCCGAGATTCTATATGTAGGTACGTGTGTATGTACGCATGCATGTACGTAACACTCTTGATAGAAATATCTGATTTGCTTCAAATTTTGGATATAGGTTCATTCTAATAATGCGCGTCACTGATTAGTGTTGGGTTTCATTGGCTAAGTAAAAACGTGATAACGGGGGCTAATTCCTCCGTTAATTCAGATAAGTGTGTTTTTCAGGCAGAATTATTCGATTTGCTTTAAGTTTGGCATATCGGTTTATTCTGATAGGGCGTTTCCCTTGTTAGATTTGGAAGTTCATTGGTTAAGTATAGGGGGGAGAACGGGCGGTTAATCCCAACTTTAATTCAGATAAATGTGTTCTTCATGCAGATTTATCCAATTTGCTTCAGATTTGGTATACCGGTTTATTCTGATAAGAGTCTTCCCTGATTAGATTTAGCGGTTGATTGGTTAAGTATGCAGGTGGGAAATTGGGGAACTAATCCTCACATTAATTTAGCTTAATGGGCTTTTTTGGTCGATTTCTTTATTGAGATTTTGGATATAGGTTCATTCTAATATTGCGCATACCTGATTAATTTAGGGGTTTCATTGGTTAAGTACAAAAGTTGGAACGGGGGGGGGGGGGGCAATCACCAGTTAATTTAAATCAATGTGTTTTTCATTCAGAATTAACCGATTTGCTTTAAATTTAGTGTACCGGTTTATTCTGATTATGCGTTTCCGTGATTAGATTTGGAGGTTCATTGTATAAGTATAAAGTTGGAACGGCGGGTTAATCACCGATTAATTTAGATAAATTGGTTTTTCATCCAGAATTATCCGATTTGCTTCAAATTTGGTATACCGGTTTTTTTTCTGATAAGGCCTTTCCCTGATTAGATTTGGAGGTTCACTGGTTAAGTATGTAGGTGAAAATTGAGGAACTAATCACCACCTTAATTTCGCTAAATGTGTTTCTTTTTGTCGATTTCTTTATTTTTCGAGGGGAATTATTCATTGAATTAAGAGTATAATATACGGTTGATGTAAGTAGCCTATGAACTCAATGCCATCAGTTTAACTGGGCACTTAACCTTTTTATTAATATCATTATTTTTTATAAAATATCTTGGAAAGCAATGATGTATATATTTTCTGTTATTGAGACTGTAGAGGGAAGCTTTTGTCTTAAAATGGTTATAGTAGGTACTTTTATAGCTCAAAGAGTTAAAAGTTGACCCCGAGAGATTCTCAGCCTCAGTTCGTTCCACCGAAAATGGTAACCCGAGTGACAGTTGAGCTTAGCCCTCAAAGTGTCAAAAGGTGGCATTTTTGGTTTTAGCAGCTTAATTTGAGATGAGTTAAAATTTTTCAACAGGAACAACAACGCTTAATGTTTTTAAAAAAGTAAACATATAGTGTAATATAATCCAATGTACACCATTCTTACAAAATGGAATAACTTGCTTGCAAAATCAGATATACTCTTCTAAATGATATTTTATATCAACTCACCACTATTTTTAATAAGCAAACTCACTCACTATTTGTATTTATTATTAAATATGTAATATGAAAGGAATATACGGCTAGTCATTTGATAAAATAATATATAGATTGGCGTGTAATACGTAAATTAATTTATTCTTAATGAAATTATTTAAAGTAGATAATAGTTACTAAAAACTGTTTGCCTGCCTCTCTTGCTCTGCCCTCTCGGCAATTCCGTCAGGGCATAAGATTAAATTTATCCTTCCATTTAGTACTGTTAAAATAAATAAAAAGGCAGACATAAAGACGTGGATCGAAGTGAGTATATTTGATTATTAACAAGAACAATTACACAAACATACTGAAAGAAAACAGAAAATTTACAGGTATTTATAGATTTTGCAAGGCCCATGGCAGAGAATTGGCGGCCGTGAAAGAAAGCTACATTAAACAACCAATCACAAGAAACATAGTTGTACAAAAAGAAATTAATAAGAATTTAATGTAATGCTGTGATTATTTTCAACACCCGCCCATAATCTAGCATTACATCAGAAAAACAAAGAAATTTCTTGAAATCAATCATTAATAATAATATGACACAATTTAAACATTACTTGTACAAACAACAAAGAAATAATAGTTCATAAAATTTAACTTTAGGTAATGCCTTTGTAAATAAATCAGCAATTTGCATATTCGTAGGAACATATTCAATTTTGATGTTATTTTCTTTTATAATATTGCGAACAAATTTCAATTTAATATCAATGTGTTTCATTCTACCATAATTACTCTCATTACTGATACATTTTATACATGATTGATTATCCTCAAAAATTACTAAATCCTTAATATTTACAATTTCACTAGCAATATTTTTAAACCATAACAAGTCTTGCAAACTTTTAGTTAAAGCAATGACTTCAGCTTCAGTTGACGATAAGGCAACTGATTTTTGTTTATTACAACACCACAGAACAGGCATGTTACAAAACATTAAATTATAACCTGTTACTGATTTGCGGTCATTTGTGTTAGCCCCCCAATCAGCATCAACATACATGGATAATTTAGGATCAGAATTTTGTTTTTTATATACAAGTTTTAAAGACAATGTTTCTTTTAAATATCTTAAGATTTTCTTAAGTGCTTTCCATGCAATTTCAGTAGGATTTTCTTGCAATTGACTTAAACAGTTAATAGCATACAAAATATCAGGTCGAGAAATATAAGCTAAATATAATAAACAACCTACAAGTTCACGATATGGGCCATTAAAAGGTTTACCATTTTTGAAATCAGATGGGGTGGACTTAGGAGAAATAGGAATGTCACTGGGTTTACAATCTAGCATATTAAACTTATTTAACAATTTAATTATGTAAGACTCTTGATCCATTATTAAACTATCAGAATTGAATTTCATTTGAATACCTAGAAATTCTGAAACACTTTGCGATTTTGACATGTGAAACTCGTTATGTAATAGGGAAATAACTACATTAGTTTCATTTACATCTGAACCTGCAATTAACATATCATCTACATACAAAGCAATAATTATTTTATGATCATTATTATACCGAATAAAAATACAAGGTTCATTATCACAAGATTTAAAATTTAACTTTGAAATAAATTTATAAAACCTTTCAAACCATTGTCGTGGAGCTTGTTTTAAACCATATAAACTTCTTTTAAGTTTACACTTTCGCCCACTTTTATCATCATAGCCTTGCGGCTGATCCATAAAAACAAGTTCATTTAACTTACCATTCAGGAACGCTGTTTTAACATCTAACACAAATGCATATAAGTCTTCATTTAAAATCAAAATAAGAACCAAACGTAAAGCTGGCATACTTATTACAGGGGAAAAGGTTTCACTATAGTCTAGCCCTTCTTTTTGCATAAATCCACGAGCTACGAGTCTCGCCTTATGTCGACCATCTCTTTTGATGGTAAATACCCATTTGCAGGAAATAGGTCGTTTGTCAGGTGGTAATTTTTCAAGATCCCAGACATCGTTGATTTTCATACTTTCAATCTCCGCGTCCATAGCTTGTTTCCACAAGCGTTGTTCATCACTAGGGAGGGATTTGATATCATCAAACGTTAATGTTTCTTGTTGGCAAAGTAATGCTTCGTAAACTTCAGGATCTGGATACCGTACAGGTTGCTTTTTAAATCTTTCAGAATTTCTTGTTTTGTCTTCTTTCTCTTCAGGATCATCTAATTCATCACTCGTATTTTCTAGAACATCTGGATCAATTTCATTATCGACTGGTTCTGAATTTTCTAGAATGTATTGTTTCGACTGAACATTTTCCTTTTTCTCTTCGTCGAATTTCACATTTCTTGATACAGTTATGCGTTTCGTTTCAGGATCTAGTAATCTATATCCCATTGAAGAATAACCAATGAAGATCATTTGTTTAGACCTATCGTCAAGCTTCTTTCGATGAACGGAAGGAATTAACATGTAAGCACTGCATCCAAAAACACGTATGTGCTTGAAATCGGCTTCTTCTCCATATTTCAGGAAGTACGGAGTTTTGTTCTCAATAGTGCTGCTTGGCATTCGGTTTTTCAAGTAAGCTGCTGAAAGGATAGCTTGACCCCAAAAAGTCTTTGGTAAATTTGATTCAGCAATCAAAGCACGTCCTATATTCAGAAGCGACCTATTGCAGCGTTCAGCTACTCCATTCAAAGATTGCGTGTATGGAGGAGCGGGATCTATCACTATACCAAGATCTCTAGTAAAATTCACTAAATCATTAGAAAAATATTCCTTCCCGTTATCACATCTAATTTTCTTCACTGTAGGGTTGGATTTTAAGAACATTTTTAATTCTTCTGAGACTTCACTTTTATGTTTCAGTAAACGTACTTCAGTAAAACGAGAAAAATCATCGATAAGAGTCATAAAATAGCACTCGCCAGAAAAGGTTGTCGGAAAAATAGGTCCACAAATGTCACTATGAATCAAAGTCATTGGCTTGGTTTCTCTTTTTCTTGGTCCTCTTCCCATTGGTGTTGCACTCTGTTTTGCCCGAGCACAAATATCACAAAAAGAATCAGGTACCGGACGCTTCATATCTTTCAATACTTTGTCACTCGGATGACCAAGTCTGCGATGCCAGATATCACAATGATTTTTCTTTGAAGTAAGAACGGTTTCGTAAACAGGGACAAAGTCACTTACGTATTGTCCATTCAAATCCCGTTCACCGAAGTAAAAACGGTTTCTCCCTTTTTCGATAAATACTTTTTGGTTCTTGAAAATAATTGTATAATTTGCACTTTCAATTTTCCTAACGGAAATGAGTTGCCCGTTTAAGTCTGGAACATAAAGGACATCCTTTAAAGTAATTTCCATTCCATTCGACAGTTTTCCATTAATATTTCCAATACCTTTGATTTCTAGATTCGTTGTTTTTGATGCGCATTTAATAGTTCCTGAAGAAGGTACTAAGGATGCGAAATAATTCTCATTAGAACACATATGGGAAGTTGCTCCGGAATCTACTATAAATTCATTCCTTTTCCTGGAAGCATTTCCAGCAACGAAAGAAACAGCTGAAGAGGCAAATTTTTCTTCATTTGAATTTTTAACAGCTTTACAGTTACGTTTTATGTGTCCGAATTTTCCACAAGAATGGCAAGTAATTTTCTTTCTACAATATTTCGCTGTATGCCCTTTAGAGTTGCAAATTTTGCAAAAGAATTCTTTGCGAGTCGACACAAATGCAGTATTATCATGAGCAGCCTTAGTATATACTTTTTCTTTCTTTGAATCCAAAAGAAGTGCTTCAGCATCTAATAATCTTTGTGTCACGAAATCTAATGTCAAAACAGAATTCGGTTGGTTTTCTAAAGCAATCTTAACATTTTCAAATTCCTAAGGCAATGACATCAAAATATAAACAATAGTATCCGTTTCATTAACTTCTGCCCCAGACAGCTTAAGATCCGAAATTAATTTATTTATTTCATCAATGTGATTTCTCATAGAAACTGTACGATCTTTCTTAATCGTTGCCAATCTCTTCCGAATTAAAATTTGATTCACTGCACGCTTTGTATCATAAGTGCGTTGTAATTTATTCCAAATTTTATGAGCTGTATTTTCATCTTGAAGTGATGCAAGAACATTATCACTTAATAATGATAATAATAAAGCGTAAGCCTTTTTTGCTTTCACGACATCGGCGGCATTGTCTAGAGCTGCTTCATTTTCCAGGAATTTTTCCAATTCTTTAGCAGCAAAAATTGCCATTACTCTTCGTTTCCATACCGAAAAAACTTTTCCATCACCTTCAAAAAGAGGAATACCGTAAACATCTTTTGAAGAATCCATTCTGCTCGATAAAATATATAAAAAGAAAGATAAAATCTTTTTCACTCAAAATCCCAGCAGAAATGAAAAACAGAAAGATAACGGCGTCAGTATGTCTCGCAGCTCATTTCAACACTTGTTAGAACCAACGCTCTGCTGTTAAAATAAATAAAAAGGCAGACATAAAGACGTGGATCGAAGTGAGTATATTTGATTATTAACAAGAACAATTACACAAACATACTGAAAGAAAACAGAAAATTTACAGGTATTTATAGATTTTGCAAGGCCCATGGCAGAGAATTGGCGGCCGTGAAAGAAAGCTACATTAAACAACCAATCACAAGAAACATAGTTGTACAAAAAGAAATTAATAAGAATTTAATGTAATGCTGTGATTATTTTCAACAAGTACGAAGTTAAATAATAATTTTCATAATGTAACTAATCCTAATTGACTGAATATTAAAATACTATCAGGGATCTCGCTTTCGTAACAGTAATCCTAGCAGCAAATCGATATTGCTTATTTTGTTTATAAAGGGAACCAAAATTATATATATATATATATAGCAATATTGTTTTATTTAAAATATGACCAATCAAATACCAATCATTGTTAAATCTTTGCTTTGCCATAAAGTTTTGTAATATTACGTCAGAATTGCTAATCTAGGGAATTTACATCTAAAGCATTGGAGACGATATACTATTATTGTGAACGATATGCTATTATTGTGAAAGGTTTGAAAATATTGACGATGAAACGGAAAAATACTTGTGGACAACATTAGTCTATATGTTCGAATGACAAAATGTAAATACTCTAATGTTATTTTCGTATTTAATACCATTATTTAAAAAGAAATACCCAATACAAACAATACTGCCTAACAATTATTTTGAAAGTCGGAAAAAAATACAATTACACTTATAAAAAGGGATACCACCACCTCCTGGTCGTAAGCCCTGAAGGCCCATATACACCGTACCCAGACAGTCCGAAAACCATCCTTCAAGAGTGTTCGGGACTAAGAGAAAGAGAACCGCCCTGGTGCGTCATTTTTTAAACTTGCACCCAAGTGCGAAATCTGGCGTCATGATAGTAATACCCATGTGCTTGCACATACTACCGCGGACCTTAGAATCATCTTCCCGGATCCCACCAAGAGCCCGGGAAGACTGAGACCTCATAAGAGATTCGGGCCCTGGAACTTAATCTCGGGGTTCACCAGAGAGGCTTTGCTCTGCCCAAGCCTTCGAAGACAAACACCTTTTTGTACATTAAAGCGCTCACTATTATTCTAGCGTAACATGTTGCACTGAATTCCAATATTTAGTCAAAACTTTGCACAATTGCTTTCTTAGGTACTGATTTTACAGTAGGTTACTTATTTTATTAATTATAGTCTTAGTATGTAAAACATTTATTTAAATTTGCGCGCATAATTTAATATTACGAAACCAATGGTTTTATTTTTATAATAACACACAACAGAAGATTAATGTCGGTCTTGCATCACTGTGTCGAGACATGAGATCAAGACTGTTGCGCCTGCAGAATGTGATACGTGGCATATGTACTTTGCAATATTGATAGGATGACCTGAACTCGAAGATCATTCAGCAGTTTAACATTTTTATATTACTAATATATACTTGTACACGGACTTATTAGTAAAACCAAACACAAAGAACCCAAATTTTCCGTTTGCTAGGTACCTCAAAGTGAGGATTTAACTGTACTGCATCCACCAACATGTAAATGATGGATCAGATAAGTAAACTATTACGAACTCCAATATGAGGAGCAGGATAATATTACCATTGAAACACACATTTATTCTTGTGAACCTCACCAATTGACTCAAGGTACAGTCAACCAAGGCTATTTTGGTCCTTGCGGGGGTTACTTTGGTACATCCTATAAAGAAGATTTTATTATTTGTCTTGAACAAACAATACAAGATAATTTGGAGTTTTTAACCTTGGAAAATATTTTATACCCAACTATAGGGTATTAGAATAGTTAGGGGGTAATTTAATTTTTAGTGGCAACACTAGATGTGTTTGCAAACAACTGTGTTCGTGTGTAAATTTTAACTCTCAAAACTTTCTATTGTGAAACAATCTGGATTAGAGCTGCAAATAACAAACGTTTCAAAATATTACCTTTAGTATCCTGTAACCCATAGTTTTTTCTTTAACTTTTTATTTTAACGTAAAATGTTTAAGTTTCATAAAACTAACGTTTAGTTTTCATAACTTAAGTTTTCATAAAAATAACATGGAAACTAGTAATTCGAGGCCCCTTTGTGCCAGGCCTTTTTTGGTCCAAAAATAGTCACAATTACTTAGAAATGTCTTTTCTGCAACCAAATCTCTTAAAACATGTTTTAAGTAACATTTATTTTTCAAACGTTACTGTAGCAAAATGTTACATTAATTGTTTTGGTTCCAGTTGCTGAGGATAACATGACGAAAACTGTTTCTAGTTTCTTAAATATTAACAATTGGTTTATTGTGTTTAAATGTTGAAAAAAAACCATTGGTTTATCGAGTTTGAAAAGTTAATTTATTAGCAAATGCTATTGCAAAGGGGTTTAAATAAAAATTTATTCATTTACACATGAAATGTATTCATTTTATACGAAACTAAGTGAAAGATCAAAGACGCCCCCAGCAGGGGCTACTTTGTTCCACAACTTTAAAAATAGTTTAAAAAAAATTAAAAATGTAAACTGCCCCTTGGCTGTGTGTCTGACAAAATGACGTTTGTTCTAAATATTTTACCCTTTTTATGTAATCAAATGATTACTATTGTCGATGGATGTTTCTACATCGAAGTTATTGATGGCACTGCATCATGAGCTGAGAGAACTGCTGCCCGATCTCATTGAATAAAATCTTGTGAACAGTATTGCTTTCGTTACTCGTCTCCTGGTAAAAATCCCAATCTTCATTTCCATTGTCTTTTATCATAAGCGACTTGACTGCCAATCATCTTTAATGAAAAATAATCACCATATACAAAGATTAAGCTGTCCAATTAAATAGGCTAAGCTGTTTCTCTAGTTTCCGTTCCTACATGTTTTCATTCATCTTCTTCATCTACATCGCTATGAGTTCGACGAATTTGTTTTCCAGTAACCCGATACCGTTACAGATAAGCCGACTGGATATATTATATAACAGATAAGCCGTAAGGATTTTCAACTTGTACACCTATGTTAGAATAATCTAACACACACACACACACACACACACACACACATATATATATATATATATAACAGTTTTTGTAACTAATTCAATCGATTAATTTACGAGGAACAAATTGTAACATCAAATAAATTATTGTTTCAACAAATTAAAAATGTAATGTTCGCTGCGCTTCGTTATTGTAAAACAACAGCAGCAACACAGATTAAACTTTTAATTTCTTCCTCCAATGTCCTTGGTATCTAACCATTTTCATAAGTAAAATAAGAAATCATCAATTCTGGATTATATGCCTTCTATTAACAATGTCTAAAATTAAATGAATATGCTTTAATATCACCTGGTGTTAAATGGTATGTTTCACTTCTAATCCGCGTGAAAGAATTTCGTAAACTGTTAAATGATTAGCAATTCTTCCAGATAATTAAAAGCCCTATTTATGTTAACATTTATTTTCGCATATTCACTTTAAAAAGTTTTCAGTGAAATGATATGCAGGAAGCTTTTGTAGGAATTTTAAAAAAATCTGAATGGAAAAATCCGATTGTCGTAACATTAAATGTAATACTAAAACCATCTTACTTTAATCAACTCAATACATTAAGATGATATAAAAACATTAAATACAACCAGGATATTTTACAACATTCAGACTATATCTCAATAGGAGAAGAAAAATATGCATGTATTATTTTTCTTTCATTTTATTTTAATCTCTATAGTGTGTAGAAACGACAAGACAAACATCAAAATTTTTAAGAAACCAATGTCAACAAAAAAGGAGCGCGGACCGGTAGAAATAAAGGTATAAACTAGATCTCGCCACGTAGCTTCGAGCCTTCGTCCGGCGATATAGGTTACTCAGAGCCCAAAAATGCGGCACAGGATGAGTTACCTCATGTGAAGCCTCCGCCAACCCGCAATCACCCAAGGATGCGCACCGTCCAGCGAGCGTCACGCACCATGTGCCCAATTTTTGTTGTCTAGTCGTTCGACAGACCCCCACTCAGCCCGAAGAGCCAGATGGTTCCTTCGGTTGGTGCCACCGCGGTTCACTCCAGCGTCCATCAGGAATCGAACACCTACAAATGAGTTGAGCCCATAAGCCATTGCCAAGGATTCTCAAGGAGGTGTTGCTTTACGGAGTTCCCTCAAGATCAGATACCATTATCCGGCAGGACAACTAATAGGAGATAGAGCTGCGTCTAGCTAGAACCCCCGGAGAGAAGGGAAAAGTCTCTCCATAATAATAGGTGCCATTTGCGGACCCCGGAGAGACAGGGAAAATCCTCTCCTGACGACAAACACATCGAATCACTAGGGGTTTTCGCCCAGTCTCTCACCTCAACTAGCGGAGCCCCTCGCGGCTCGATGCACGGATGCCCAAGAGATAGGACTCAGATGTCGTTAGTGACCCCAGGAGTGACCGAAAAGCTCCTCCTAGACAAGATAGACCCCGCCTCGCTAGGGAGTTGGAAGACCGGAAGTCCGGCCGGGCCCACCCTTGAATGAGAGCTCTTCATATCGCCCCATCACTCTATTACCAATATTCGGAAAAATCTTAGAGAAATTAATTCTAAGACGAATACATCACGCATTAGACAAAACGAATTTCCTATCGGGTAAGCAACACGGCTACACGCAAAATAAATCTACGGAAACGGCTTTGGAGCAAGTGATTTCATTAGTAGAACAACACAAACAAAATAAACAATACACATCACTGGTGTCACTGGATTTCAGAGGAGCATTTGACAACCTCCCTTGGGACGAGGTGATCCTAGCATTGCAAAGTCTAGGTATTTCTAAACAACTCATTAATCTTGTCGTTTCCTTCCTTTCGGGTAGGCGAGCTCAGGTGGACTGGATGGCACCATTTTTGTTGTACTTCTTTAGTAAGGGTTGCCCGCAGGGATCGTGTCTGGGTCCTTTTCTTTGGTTGGTTCTGTTGGAGGCTCTGTTGGGGACCTTTGAAGTACAGGACTGTGAACTGGTGGCATACGCGGATGACGTGATATTACTCATCTGGGCACAGTCGAGACAGCAACTTGAACAAAAAGGTCAGAAAGCTTTAAAATTTATTCAGAATTGGGCAGAAACCAACAAAATAGAAATTTCACATGAAAAATCCTCATCATTAACTTTTGGCAAACCCAAACACCTTAAGCGGGGCCCCACATTTAAACTTCAAGGTAAATCAATAAAATCAGAAACAACACTAAAATACCTGGGGGTAATATTAGATAAACAATTATCATTTCTCCCACATGTGGCACAAAAGAGAGTAGAAATCGGAAAAATAACTCAAAATCTTTATAAATTTTCATCAATCTCAGGTCGACTCCTTCCGGAATTTTTTAAGATTTGGTACTCGGCGATCTTACAAAGGAAACTGGCCTACGCGTGTGCTGTCTGGTTTCCGCGTATGGCGCAATATCACGGTCGTCGACATTTGCTCTCGGCACAAAGGAATGCTTTGTTGCTGATAACGAGAGCATATCGCAATACGTCAACAAACGCCCTGCAGGTCCTCACAGGTCTCCCCCCACTGGATTTACAGTTGGAGGCGGAGGCGGAGTATTCGGGGACGATTCGTCTCGGCAAGTCAACAGAAAAGGCTTTTGCTCCACTATACTATCCAAAATGCTCAAAATACAAAACATCACCACTAACAGGTGAAATACAAATTTGTGAAATAAACGACTATGTAGGCAAAATTACAATATACACGTACGGTTCCAAAATGTCCGAAGGCACAGCCTCGGCATTTTGTGTGTACGAAAAAAACGAGCAAATCTATACTTGGAGAGCGAAACTGTCCCAGGATAACTCCGTCTTCCAGTCAGAACTCTTCGCGATCTCTTCAGCATTAGGGTGGATAGAGTTGGACAAACATTCTCAATACTTAATCATAACGGATAGCCTATCAAGTTTAAAAGCATTAAACAATTTTGACAATACAAACTATTTAATACTAAAAATTCTTCAACAATTACAAACAACAGTAAAAGACATATACTTCAATTGGACAAAAGGACATTCATGTGTTGAGGGCAATGAGGCAGCTGACCAACTGGCAAAATAGGCAGTAACGGATGAAACACTAATACATAAATTTTTACCATATCCAGCTTCTTCACTAAAATCACAGACAAAGCAGAATCTGTTAAAAAATTGGCAAAAACGCTAAACGGATTCAGACACAGGCCGATATACGAAGGAATTCTTGCCATTGGTTGACCACAAGTATTTCGTAAACAACAGATACTTACACATATTTTTAACAAATCACGGCTCCTTTCAGGAACACTTATACAAAATTAACAAAAGAGACTCCCCACTATGCATTTGTGGCTTGCCGTCAACATCGTTACACTATGTATTATACTGTACATTAACATCCCATTATCATCTCAAAAAACACACACGTATGAATTTAGCAAGTTGGTGGCTTGATGTAAAAGAGAAACCACAACTACTCAACAAGATCATACAATGCATGAGGTTTATAGAAACAAACGAGTACATCTTTTCAAATCCAGAGCCATTCTAGTCCGACTCCATCACTAGGGTGTAGTAGCATGGAGGGAGAAACGGGTTATTAGCGGGTGCCAGAAACTTCTATCACTTTTGAATTTTTATCTTGTGCATCTCTCCAAACTCTTGTATGCGCAAATTGTAAATAGTAGGTGTGTTGTAATGTGTTTCTAATTGTGATGTTCAATATTGTGTGTTTAATGTACTGTGAAATCCATGTAAATCCATGAAAAATGTAAATAATTATGCAATCACATTCAAATGATCCTCATGTAATCACTACATACAGTCATGTAAATAGTAGGTGTTTGATATCGTGTTGTAATGTGTTTCTAATTGTCATGTTAAATATTGTGTGTCATCGCTGTCACCCCTACCCAAGGACGAGTTCACCGGGAGAGGTCTGTAAGTGCACCGCCCCCTCTACCTTACCTCACGGCCGCCGGGGTACACGAGAACGGGTGCTCCATGCCCGTGCAATAGCGGCCGCTACCTGATAGACGCCGAAACACACCACCAATCAACAAACGGGGAACACGAACAGAGGACGTAACCGCAAGGTACCGCGAACCCAGTCGATCAACCAGAGATACGTACCGAAACCGGCCGAACGGTCTCAAGATCACCGACATACTGCCGGACCGGAAACACGAACAGGAGACGAACCCACGCGGCTCACTCAGCCAGCCCACCAGTGGGCGAGTCACCCAAAGCTGCTCGGCGATCCTGGGGCTTGTGTTGCATTATAAAAAATGTATACAAGATCCGGCGGTATACAGCTTCACGCGTGGTGTAATATTTTCTTCGTAGGTCCTTCAAAAATCTTGGATTGTAAGTTGCAAAATAAAACGAAAATCTCAATATTTGTAAACGGTTTTTCTTTTATGAAACTTTAATCGTTTTTTTTTAAACGACATTTTTCATCACGCTATGAAAAGCATCATTTAAATGGATCAACCTGGCTTTTTTTTTCTTTTTGTAATTTAAAGATTATATACTTTGTGTGGCCCATGAGCTTTTTAAAAATAACAATAATAGTAATAACATTAAGAATAATAGTAATAACATTAACACCAATAATAATAATAATAATAATAATATGTTTTTATGCCACAATGAGGTTAGGGGAGGTAAAGGCCAAAAATGACATTTTCACCAGACGGCAACACAGGAAACAAAAACTAGTACTTCTTAATATAAAAAAATATCATATAACCATGAACGGAAATATAAAATAACCCCTTTTGTGTTACCCACGATTACCAAAAGCATTCTTTATCTTAACGAAGTTCCAAGTGTGATTTATTTTCGAGATTTAAAGAAATATTTTTAAAACTTTCTCTTATAAGAGGTTTTCAGAAACATTTCTGGGTAGTTTTAATAGTGTATTGATCGATTTTCTCAAGAGGACACATGATATTTTCGGATGATATCAATTTTCAATTTAATATTTATATGTTAAAGAAACGTGTTTTACAGACAAAAATAATGAATATGCAGTATTAACATTAACATTAAATTTAATGTTGGATTGTAACCTATGCATGGATAGATTCAGTTTTGCAACTTAAAATGTTTAATGAGATTTTATAGCATCTTAAAAACTAGCATTATTTCTTAAGAAACTTGATTTACACACTATAAAAATTATTCGGCTAAGTTTCTGAAAATCCAGCAAGTGAAATATTGTGTTTAAAAACTTCTCTTTAAAATTCCGGAATATATTTTCTTCATTTTTAAAGATAAAATTACGCATTTTAGAATTGTAACTAACTTTGTAGTGTTTATTGTCTATTTTAATTACAATACATTTAGCATTTGGTTAAAAACTATTTGTCTTATTTTACACTGTATAAGTTTACTAAGTATTTTTCAATTTCACTAAATATAATTTTTTCCCCCACACTTAAATTCATAATGTGTTCTGAAAAAAACTCATTTTGTTTGTTTCAGATGACTTTGACAAGGACTTTGAGTTTACTACACGGCGCAGAGTGATGAGTATAAACATATGCAACAGACAATATCTCAACAGCTCCATAAGCAATTGGCGATGCATCGCAAAACACATGCAATTCAATACGCCTAACTTTATCATTAATAGGCCCTAACAAACAATTCCTACCAATTTTTATTTCCTGTATCCCCTAAATTTCCGAACACCACGCTAACCACTTCTTTTGCAGATCATCAGGCAACTCTTGATCTCAATTAATACCTCTTTCCCAAATTTCCTTCAACAAACGCTTTATTCTCACAATAAAGGGACCGGCAGCACCAATCGGATCAAAAATCATTGCAGCCACTCTTAACACACCTTGCTTTGTATTTTTTATTAACCCCAAGCTATCTGTCAACAATCTAACCTCTAACAATAAAACATCATCCTCAAGATTCCAATTCAAGCCTAATACCTTCAACTGACCCTTTTTACCAACGTTTAATCCATTTTGTTCTTATAATCTTTCCAAATCAGAAGAGTTTGACTTTAATTTTCGTAAGTTGAAACCACCTTCCCTCAAAATTGAAAAAGCATCATGAGATAAATTATATGCCTCATCTATACTTTTAGCACTGAAAAATAAGTCGTCGACATATAAAGATGTATTTAACATATGCACCGACCTAGGTTTATTCATTTCATATTTTCGAATGCGATTCTTAATAGTTCCTCTCAGAATAAAATATGAAATTTTACATTTGAATGGCAATCTATTCATACGCATAATTTTATAATCTGCTTCATTATTGTCAGCAAACGAAAGAAATTTTAAGAATTTGCGGTCTTTTTCGGCTATTTTTATCATCAAAAATCCCTTTTCAATATCACCGTTAAATGCGATCTTAAATTTTCTAAAATTCAATATAATATCTAGTATATTTGGTTTTAAATTCGGGCAAGTTTCCAAATAGTCATTTAATGACACATTTTCTTTCGATTTAGAGCTACAATTATACACAACGCGAACTTTAGTCGTCTCTTTATTCGTATTTACAACAGCTCGATGTGGCATAAAATACTCATTATCATCCCTGCCACATTCTTCAATTATTTCCTTACTCATCTGGTCATTTATTATTTGTTTATACTCATTCGCAATCCACTCACTCACTCTTATCAAAACATTTCCTTAAATCATCAAATCTCTTTTTAGCTAACGTGAATTACTCTGCAACGCAACGGGCGAGTCTTTCCATAATAATAGTGTCTCATAACGACCGTCATTAAACTTTAGATTATTTTCAAACTGTTCAATAAGACATTTCTCGGTAATAGATAATTCATCCTTATTTTTAATACCCAAATTCTCTAAATCCCATAATATCTGAACGTCTGTTCCCAAACTTAAATTAGCAGATACTATATTTACACAACTAGATTTATTATCCGTCTGGTGACAGCCTTGAAAGGTATGTCCAAATATCATCGGTACACAAGTGAGCATTTTATTTACTTTCTGAAAGCCACAGTTCTTAATAATGTTCCAAAACATATCCCCTCCAATTAGAATGCTTATTGACTGATCAGTATTTTTACATTGATCGGCTAAAATTATCCCATTTCCTTTCAAAACATTCTGAATTTCTACGTCTGGTACGGCGACTGGAGCCGAAATTATTGTATCAGTAATTAATGTTTCTATTTCAATAAATTGCTGACTGTCAGTTCTGCTCGTTAATTTCAATTTAACTAATTCATAATTTTTTTCTTTCACTTTTTCAGAACCAAAGCAATAAACTAATAATTTTTCTTTTCGAATTGGTTTCAACTTTAAAAAGTTCTCTAGGGATCGCGTGCACCACGAGCGTTCCGAACCATTATCCATTAAAAGGCGGGCGATTTTAACATTTTTTGTTTCATCAATGGGACTAACAATCATTGAGCATGTTAATAACAAAATATTTGACTTTGAAACAGAGGAATTACATTGCATAATAACAGAGCTATCCGATTCAGTATTACTATTATCTACATTCGGCGTTTCCTTTTGAACATTATTCTTATTACACAAAATATAATTATGAAATTTGCTTTTACAGTATTTGCATTCAAATTTTAATCTACACGAGCGGCTATAATGAGCTTTAGAAAGCATTTGAAGCACCTATTTTCTGATCTTAATTTGTTTTTCCTATCTTCTACTGTTTTATACTCACAAAATTCATGCTCCGTACTGTCACAAAACACACAGCTCTTTTTTACGTTTGACACGTAATTCCCGGTTGCGGTTGGTCGTATCTGATCGAATCTTCTATTATTAAACTTTCTAAAATTTCCTTTGTATTCATTGTTACTACTCTCATCTTTTATTTTGAAAGGATGAGATTTTGATGGAACTAAATACGTTTTTCTCTCGATTGAATTTCGTTTTCTAGATAAGTATGTATATCCTCAAATGTATAGTTAATCGGATATTTTCTATTAAACTCTAGAACTAGGTCTTTCGGAATCCTATCCAAAATTATAGGCGCTAACAAACTGCTAAAGGTTTCCTTTCTAACACCCAAGGCTTCCAAATTTCTAATTTGATTCTCAAATCTATCAAATAATTTTCTTAAGCCAATCGTATTTTGCGAATTGTGAACAGCAGGAATTCTCAATAAACCGTTCATGTGTGTTTGTATTACCAAACCTATTCCTAAGAATGTTGAGTGATGAATCATAATTTTGTTCTGTAATTGCTAGCCCAGCAATCGAACTCGCAGCCTGACCATTTAAATAAGATCTCAGATAATTCAGTTTATCTATTTTCATAAGATTAGGTTTTTAGGTTGTTATGTAATTTAACGAATATAAAATATACATATAGGAATTAAGAAAAGAGTATTTTTTTTAATTTCCTTTTTTAAAATTTATAACTAAATCAACTTAAAATTCGTTGCATGTAGTTAACTGTTATAAATTATTGCAATAATCATGACACATAGAAATAAAGCAACTGAAATTATTTGTTGTTAACTTATTACTACATTTTTTAGGCATCATAAGATAATGAATAAATATCGTTTATTGTCATTTAAAATTTCTAAATGTGTAGCGTAGGCACCTTTATTTATTTAACGTAATGAATATGCATCAAAATAATCCTAGCTCTAAAATATCCAATAAATTAAACAGCTAATGATAAGGGTAGAATGTTTAGTGTACGCTTTACATCAAAGTAACTTTTAATACTTTAGGAACGAGAAAAGTGTGTAGTGTAATATAACGACGACATAATTAAGAAATAAAAATGCCTTCAAACGCTTTTCTGCGTAATCACAAAATCTGTTGCTTGATCATAAGTAAAGTAATATATTTTAGGAAACCATAAAGATGCTGATAAAGGTAGGGATGATGTGTTGACATTTATAATATCCAAATGCGATTAGAAGAGTTATCTCTCTACTTTTATAAACATTCTCATTCAACTAAAAATTAATCCTTACGAAAGCAGTTTATAATGAGCAAATTTTAGGCATTTCTAAAATTAGAAACTAACGAAGTAAATAATTACCCAGTGAAAATAAAACAATAACGAATCTAGGGATATTTTACCTGATGCATAGCTTAACCTGAACAAACAAAATATTAATTACTGAAAAGAATAGAACCTCGAAATTTGTCCGTCTCTTTCTTTATTCATTTTTTTGTGAGGATAAAAATGTAATCCGTTGAAACTGCATTATACTGGAGATCCTATAATTCGTGTAACATTTAGGGAAAAAAAGTAGGGATTGGCGTAACTGAATGCGGTAATAAAAGAAACTTAATCGAACGAAAGCGAATTTTTCAAACTTTGATGGAAATGTTTGATTAGAATATTCGTCAATAGAAAAAAAAACTGCGCAAATTTAATAGACAATTATTTGCTAAACAATATTTATTTGAAATGAGGTAAAATTTAACAAGTATTTCTTCAAAGTGAATACTAATTGTGTTTGTCAAAAACAATTTAAATGCACTAGAGGTGAGAATCCACGTAAGAATTTCCCCAACTAAAATATGTAGCATATTTGGAATGATGAAGGAGGTTTCTAGATGTAGGGCCAGCGTTGAATGGTAGATGTCGCCACGTTGGCAAAATGTAAGAAATTTCCGCGTTGCCGTACCATTAGCGAAAAAAAGCCCCCAACTATGGTCCAGCCTTCAGTTACACTGGATCCTATTCTGATACACTACAAATCAGAATGTCCAGAATACCCTACCATTATGAACCCAGCACAAAGAGACAATGATGGGCCTACAATTTTTGAAACTTTTGTTGTAATGAATGGCGTCCTTTAACGCTTTAATTATAGTGATGTTGTAAAACATCGTGCCTGAAAATGCAGCATTTCAGAATTTAGCATTTGACATTGTAACGTGTTTGTGAAAATAAAATAATTTAGTGCAGAAAGTTGTTTAACACGGAATCATTCTTTATCGACATTTTAGCACCCTCCTTTGGTAAACATTTAAACTGAATTTCTTTACACAATCCCAGTTCATTAAAAATTAAAGTTATTGAAAACCAAATTCCTTATTTCCATTTTTATAAATCTGAGAAGTATTAGCACAGCTAGGAAACATCCAGTTTATAACCTAATTAAAAAAAATGTGATTTTATTCATGTAAAAGGTGTAAAAACTATAGACAGCAATGTCAATAAAAGTGTGAAAAAGGGTATAGCACAAGAAAATAACAAATCATTGTATGCACAACAAATATAACCTGTAAATGTGTCGATTTATTAATGCACATTTTGTAATAAGTCCGTAAATTTTTGTATAGTCAAGAAAAGAAAACTGAACACCCAATACATTGTAAACCCAAATTTTTCTAAAAGAAAATATAAATAGCCATTTGACTTGAAATTATATCTTCTTAAAATTTATGCTGCAAAAAGTGACTTAGAAATCTTTATACTAAAGTGTTGCAAAATATCAATACAACCACATAATTTTGATACAATATTTGGATTTTTCGGAACATTTTACCTTAAGAAATCATTCGAGCAGTGATTCTGTAGGAATTATGATTTTATTTAGGAACTCATTATGTTAAATTCATTTGAAGCAGTTGAAAACAGATTATAATGTGTAGGTATTTGTAGCATTACTCAAAAAACTACTAGACGGATGGGAGCTGTTTTTTCATAAAGTTTCTAGTAATGTATTTCTGTTCAAAAATATTTAGGCTACAAATTCCTATCTTTAATGTTCCAAATTTTAAACCTTCATAATTCATAAGCTGTTTAACCTAATATCTTCCAATTTTTTTATCCTAAGATAAAATTTACCAAAAGTGATGTGAAATATGACATCAAAATCCAATACTCTAATTTAAAATTTATGGGTTTTATTCGATTTCAGTGTGACAACGACCCTTCTAAGTTAAAGTTTGTTAAATACGGTTAAAGAAGAGATAATTGCAAGTTGAATGGGTATTTCCATAATTTTCTGGGACATTTTTTTGATAGTAAAATATACAGGACATTCTCTTTTTTCTCTACAATTCATTCTGATACAGCGGCATCATGTTATATTTCATCTGTCTACAGTGGACGATTTTCATTCACTACTTTTTTAAATACTATGGGGCTCAGCCCCCTGCTCGCTAACGCTCGCCACTATTTGTATCAACTCTAGCCAGAATGAGTGCTATCATAAATCATTATAATGTATTATATTCACAAATATTTTTAATGTATACAAAAGTAATGGAAAACTTTGTTGAAAATATAAATAAAAATGTATTATAAAACCTTTAAAACAGAATCAATTTAAAATCTTGATGAAACCACACAAAAAAAAAAATTAGTTGGGCCGCTATGCGATCTGAGCAAACAACATATGAATTTCCAAATTTTTTCAACATTTCCAAATATTTTTAATGTATAAAAAAGTCATGTAAAACTTCGTCGAATATGTAAATAAAAATGAATTTAGGTGGTGCTGCCAATGGGTATAACACATTTTAACATTATGAAATTTACAATTTTTTAAATGAAAAATAATTCATAAAAAAGTCATTGAAAATTTTGTTGAAAATCTAAATAAAAATGAATTTATCAAAAGTTTGGCCCTGATGTGACTTGTTGAACATCATTGCGAAAGCTAAGCGAACTGGAAATTTACTCCGTTTAAATTTAAATGGCATGTTAGTGTCAGATGGGGTACTTCTCCTTTCATTTTGCCTATAGTATTAAAAATGCCGGCTTAAATTCTTTTAAAACTATAATAAGAAGTTATAAAAAATGCTATGTATCACTCTAACGAAACTGTAAAAAAAACGTTTTCTCCTGTGTCTAAATACAATCTTGGATCAAAAAGTTGATTCGCTGAATTCCTCATGTCACCGTAAAACGGACCAATGACAATTGTCATTCATGCATTGTCCAAACGGTTTCTGTTAAAAGAGAGATTCTGCTGAGAGATTTTCATTTGCTGAGTTGGTTGGGGCACGTGACCATAACTTAATCACTAAGAATCGTCCCTGTGGCTCTTGCCAAATAGCGAGCTACAAATACAGCCTTTTTTTCGGGCTACGTAAGAGAAATATATATATAGATATTTAAATGATAGCACTTACATGTGATCAGTAAAAACAAATTTGAATTTCTAAATGTAATATTTTATATCCTCAAATGTTAGTTTTGGTGCAATGGATATTTTTTTTTTCAAACATAAGTGACTAATGAAGAAAAATCATGTGTGAAGCACAAATTGTGAAAATCTTCACAACACTTAAACTTACACTATGTGCAAAACTACTTAAAAGATGAGACAATATTAAAAGATGTTAAATTATTTTAATACCTTAGTACTTTCAACTAGAAAAAACATAGTCTTCGTCAGAGAAATATAAGAAATACAATTGTTATTGACGTCTAATTTTCAAAATTCACGTAGATGGTGACGAAAGGAGTGAAAGATGAATAATTTTTAAAGATGAATTAAGCATTTCTATTTATTTATTTACTGATGTAAAGAAATCTTCACAAGACATTTATAATACTGGAACAACGCTGAAAATATTCTGCCACTGGCAACTAGAAAATAAATTGTGGCTCTAGGAAAAATATTTCCATATCATCCTTATAAATTCCAGTTCCCTTTGCTAGAGAGTTCTAGTATTCCCTATTAAAATTCAAGGAAGTTTTTTAATATAATCGTGATAAAACATATTTAAAAATCTCTGCAAATAAATGCGAACACAAGAAGTGATTTTTAGTAACTATAATTCCAGTTTATGAATTAATTCTGGAAATCAAGTGATAGCTTCTCACAATTGAAACGATTCATAATAAAATGTATAGTTTCATCCCCTAGAAAAGTATAGACTAGAAATTCTAGATCATTCAGTATATTCTGTTTATTTGTTTACCTTATTCGCATAACACGGAAATTTATATTTCTGGCATAAAATATACAATATTAACTTTAAAAAGCGACTAAAATGGTACAAGAGATGTTACAAATAAAAAAAAAATACATTTTATTTATAACTTCTTAGTACTTTCGGGCTGTATTTCCCACGCCCATCACCAGAGAATATTTTAGTAACTAGGGTAAAACCACCTATCATGTCCCCTATATCAGTGATGGACCAATTTTTATTTCGACGGCGCTAGAAGCAAAACTCACAGCATTCGAATTGAACGAAAATGAGAGAGTGATATAACAGCCCTTTCACTGTTTATGCTTTTGTTTCTACAAATCATTGCTCCTCCATGGAAGATTGAATTTTTGACTTCTTTCAGAAGCGATTTGCCTGCAAAATTTTAGGAAGCAAAGTTGAGTTTCGTGCGGCTTGAGAAAATTTTAAGAAATACAAACTAAGAAAGGTGAGTTGTAATGACTTCTAAATACTGCAAGGAACGTGTAAACATAAGCTTATTAGAACAGATAGAGGGGTGGGACATTACAGGTGCCGAATTTTCATGATCTCAGCTGTGGTGGCCCCTAGTCATTTGTAATACTTTATCGTAATGTGCTGTCATTAATCGAAGTAATGTACACTTATTTCGTACACTTATTTCTTACACTTTCTTACACCCGTACACTTATTTCTTACGCACATTTGAACGAAATTATTTGGGTACAAATTTATAGTAGCTTATTTCCTGTTGTCAGTGTTCACATTATGCCGTTTACTCTCGAAATTTGCGACGTAATTTTCTAAACAAAGGACATGTGAGGTTACTTTTTTAGATCCAAAAAGCATTTCTTCTTATTGAGTATAATCAAATTTCGGCAGGTAAACAAAAAATCTGATATGCAGATTGGTTTATGCATTTGTTTACATTAAGAGCTGACACGCATCAATTAATGTCATTTATTTACACTATCTCATTTATTTACACTATAATGCTCAAACAAGCGTAGCGAGTTTGTCGAGTTGACTATACATGCGACTGCCATGCTCCTTTTATTTGCATTCCGATATTTTAAATTAAAACACAACATATTAAACACAACAAGTCGGAAATTGTACGTCAAACGTGACAAATGAGATGTGTCCGTACTATAACCAGTTTTATAAATATTCAGATTTCGGTGCAGTAGCTGTTGCACTCTAATTGAAAAATACATGCATAGAAAATTTATTACTATTATGTATATAAAATTCAATAATATGAAAAAGATATGGCTCCATCTAAAATAGGACGTAATTACTATGACAACCTAGAATCATTATATACCATGGGATACCATTAAATTAATTACGTATGATAGGATTTATCAGAAAGAAAAGCAAAAAAAAAAAAACTTTTATTAAAATCTTTTTAAGTTTTATTCGATTTTCATAACATTTTATGTGACCCGACAAAATACTGCAACTATTATATATATTAAATTTCAAATAATTCGGTTGTATAGTTTTACGCTGTTATGTGCGGAAAGGCGGACAGATTAACAGACGGGCCAGATGAGGATTGTAGTACAGCATTTCCCCAAAGACCATACTGTAACAGAATACTTTTTAGTGTCTCTGTAAGTAAACATTCACTACGTACGTAATAAAGCTACGTACTTTATTTTGAATATCAAATATGGCATAGTATATCTCAATAACATATATCAATTACAGAGAAATCCAACTATGTTAACGCAAGTTTGAGTTCGTACAGACAGACGGCAAGGCAAACCGAATTAATAAACACTTTTCAACTGTATAAGAAAGTGTTAAAAGCTCATAATTTTTTTTAATTTCACTTTCAGCAATTTCTACTAATAGACGGAAGCATACTTGAATACTTTTGTACATCCATGTATTTTATTTGTCTTTATATACTGTTTAGCTAGAATTTAATTAAAGCTGAAAACGCTTAAAACTGCTATAATCACACTTCCAGGAATTATCATCCACAGACAACCATGTATCCAATTCTTTGGTAACCCAGTATATCATTTTATCTATATTCTAAAACATATCTTAGTATACTAAATGTAGTTCAGCGTAAAAATGCATAACTCATTTCAAAATTTTCTTTAAGCTATTTTCTTTCATATTGAGAAACCCTTACGAATTCTTTTGTGTAGCCCGATATATGATGCACAATAGGGTATAACTCACAAGCAACATGAGATTTTTTTTTTTGTGGGGACGCCTATAAAAGTTGTCAATTAGATAGAGAATTAGACTGGCACAGTTTCACCTCAATTGAATAACATTAACCTGTGCCTAATTGAGGTCGAATTCTTGAAAATTTGGAATTTTTGGCGAAAGATTGTAGTTTTCCTTCTTTAAGTGCAAACTATTTGTCATCAAAACCTGATTCTTGTTTTATTATATAGAAACTGCTGTTGCCTTGAACTTTTACTCTCATCAAAACTTATATTTAATAAACAATTAGTATTTTTCAGGTTAGGTCGTAAACCATACCCTCAAACTTTGCATTTTTGAAATAAAGTGAAAAATGACAAATTAACCATTTTATTACTTTTGATCATTTTTCGTATTATTTGCATTAATAGACAAAAATAACTGAACAATTTTTTGTAGCTTTAAAAATATTTCACGAAATATAATTAATTATTAGTTATCTAGTTCTGTGTTTAGAAAGAAAGACCTTCTCGATTTGTATTGCAGTTGAAGCGCATTTCAAACGAACCTCTGGATTTCTCTTCTTATTACAACGCTGTTCTTGTTACCTGCTATCTTTATCTATTATCAGAATTGAGGAAACATTCCGGAAAACCCCCTTCCCTTTCGGTATGATGCCAGAAATGTAGCACTTTTTTTTAAATTGGCCACAGGTCTCATCAAATCTTCGACAGACTTTAATTTAAGTAGAAGTGCAATACGACTCTGCAAATAACTATTTCATAAACAAAGAACTGAGCTCATAAAAAACAGATTTTAAATGTTCGATTTAGAGAGAGTTCTTGTTCACTGGGATTGAAAAATGCTTCCTCATTTTTTTTTATAAAGAAAATTTAGAGTGGATATCAATTTTAATTAGTTGTGGAGATGAAGAACTGTTACTACGAATTCCTCAGTTTTAAAATAGTATCGAAATAATTCAGGTGAAATCTGCATTTTCAGTAGTTGAAGAGTGGAAGGAAGTTGGCAAAATCCAGGAAACGTGTTTTGATATCACTGCAGTAAACCCCGATCGTCTCATATGAACTTGCATTTTTCCATAGCAATTGTTAAAGGAAAAGTCTTCTGTATTTACCATGTCGCCACCATAATTTAGAAATTATCCTAAAAGCTGTTTTTGATTATAAAATGGGCACAATCACTGCCTCCCAGCCAGATATTTAAAAAAAAATTATCATTGTGTGGCATAAATTACATCATACTAAGTATAAAAATGCTATTCAAGATTAAATACAAGTTATAAATAGTTAAGTCAGAAGAAATTTCAAATTTTCTTACAGAACCTTTAAAAAATTAATAGCCCAGGATGATTATAAAAAATATATTCAACTTTAATTTTTATACGACGTCCTCCTCCTAAAGACATGTTTTTTTCAGAGCACCTGGTGCTTTTAATCATGGTAGATGGATAGCACAGGGGATGGGTTGCAAGTTATTCTCTCAAAATATAACGTTTCAGGGATCATCTATCAATAAAAAATTTAGAAAAGAAGGTAGAGACCTTTGCTTATTTCTAATCAATATTTATGTGAGAGTATGCTTCAATACTCCCACTCTCACTTTGACCCCCAATCCAAAACTTTCAATTAATAAAATCACTCGATGATTACAGAAAAATTTATAAATAGGTTGCAGACAAAGTATTCACTAAAATTATAAACTGAGTTTGGTATCTTTACTCATATCAAGTTGACTTTTCATTTTTATATCATACTTTGGGTGGAAAAAAGTCCATATTAATGTCATTTGAAGATGAAGATGTGATGATGACAGGAATGTAAGAGCAACAAAAGGTTTCAACGAAGTGGATTATTTATTGAACAAAAACCTCCATTTTTTTTTCATCTCGAACTAGACATTTTTTTAAAGATTTTATATTAATAAACGATTTTTAAATACTCATTCCAATGTATGATGTGAAAATAAGCCTTGTTTGAAAGGAAAAAAATAGTGAATGGTTTTAAAGTTGCCAATGTGATAGCTGAAAGGGGAATAATATTAACCAGAGATTTTAATTCCTTTTTAACACAAGACGAAAAACCAAAAAAAGTGTATGCTACAAGTTGTATATGAAAGCAGAAATTTTTTTCAAGCAAAAGCAAAACTTCAAAAGCAACCTTATCTAAGCCATTACCTCCTTAATCCTTTCAGAACAGTGGTCCTACGTCAAGATCACCTAATTTTAATTCCAAACTTACAAACGGCATCAAGAATATTTTAATAAAATTTTGCTTTTACAATGAAAGTTTAACGTAATATGTTTCCTAATTTTTAAAAAAGTCATTTGTAAATTCCGGATGTTGTCAATCATTTCATCATGTTACGAACAGAATGTTTCAGTGCCGGAAAGGGTTAATGTGTTAATTGTAAGGGATAATAATTTGTTTTCTTCATTATGCTTCCTTTTGTTGTTACACAACTTTAATAATAACATGTATTTGAACATTATTTGTTTTCATTTTTATAGTTTCTTGTCCCCCCCCCTTTTTTTTTAATTCTTTCAGTTTAAAATTCGATTTTTTCCATTTTCTTCGGATTTTTTTTTTAAATAATACCCTTTATGAGGTACAAAAAGAAAAACAAAAGGTTGAAAGCAGGTGAAATATAATGTTGCAATGATTTTTCGCATTTTCATAAAAATCAATTTTTAGGATCCGGGTGAAGTCTGATCCTGAAAAATGCGCATATGTTTAAATCTATACATTTTTAGGAAAAAAATGGTGTGTGAATCTTTAAACCAAAACTTTTTTTTTTTAATTAGAACTGATTTATGTTTCTAGGTTCCATTATATTCATTACATAAAGTAAAAACAGCATTTGTTTGAAAAAAATCACGGGTGAGGCACGGGTTAACATTATAAATTATCCAAGTGTGCTGAAACTTTGCCAATCTCATTTTCTAGTCAATTGGAAATTTTTTTTTGGGGGGGGGGGCGCAGAAAAAATTCTAAAATTGATTTCTTGTGACCACCCTAATGTACAGCATTTATGCACACAACGTAATATGCAAAAATTTTGTTAAACTTAAAAACTCATATCACAATTAAAAATGCACTTCCAGCAATCATCGCTAATATACAGCACTTCTGTTGCAGTGTAGTATCCGAAATCTTTTGTGTGTTCCTGTAACTTGCTGTAAATTTCAGTAACGTATATATATCACTTTCACTTTATGTGAAAAAGTTTAACATAATATAAAAATCCGCAAACATTGTTTCCTCTATTCCATTATGCAACGGAATTCTTCTGTGTGGCCCTGTAAATGAGTAATAAATATTCTTTGCACAGCATATTCCACAGAATGTATATTTTAGTGCAGTTCATAAACGCATATCAATTTCATAATTTTCGAAATGGTGTAAAGCCATTATAATGCACTTGAAACTGTTTTTTTTTCCATTGATCGTAATGTAACGGAATACTATTGACTGTCCCTGTAATTGAACTATACATCCGATTCTTATAAAATTTGAAATGACTCGACAAAATTATGCAATGATTATACATTTTAATTTTCAAACCATTCGGTTGGGTAGTTTTCGCGCTGTAATATGCGGACAGACAGACAGACGGAATATTGGTGCTATGTATTTATATAATTACGGACAGACCTAAAAAGGCTACTTTTCTTCATGTCGGACCTTTTTATGCGATTAAGAGCTCCCTTTCATGTTTTATGAATTCCATAGGACGTCTAGAGTTCAGAGTTCACCAGTGAACGTCGTTGAAATGTCTATCTCCATCAATTTCTTTTATTGAGACTCCTTTTTCTTTTGTTGATGACCACAAAATACTTGGAAAAGAAAGGCCAGTTAAAAGATCTGTGGTTTTTGTTCGGGCAAAAAAAAAAAAAAAAAAAAAAAAAAAAAAAAAACGTTTATAGTAAGCAGCGGCACGACGCATCTCACTTTTCGTACTGTATATACGAACAGTGATTCAGGAAACGGTAATTATATGCAAACGGTAATTAAACATTACTACTCAGACATTTGCCGAAGCACAAATCTACTTTTTGTTACTTTGTACATTTTTAACAAACATATGTGCAAATGTCTATAATTCTCTTCAGTTCTTGCCTCATTTGCTGTTACTGGTGCAACAGCGTATTATGTAATTAATTTCAATTATATGCCGTTGTTTTTCCTGGTCGTTTGCTCTGGATAGGGCTTTGCTGGAGGTGGAGGGAAATTTCCCCTGGGAATTTTCCATATTTTGTTGGATACCATGTGAAGTGATCCTGTCCTCCATATGCGAACGGTCGTGCGCATTGTCTGACATTCAACTGTCTGTTGTGTGGAATCAAAAATTAAAACATTTAAGAAAAAAAAAAGCTTTTCCCTTGCACCATCGTAATGTTCTAGGCAGCGTCAAGGCATTTCTAGAGAATAGGTCCTAATTAAAAATTCGTTTTACAAAGGTAAGATTTTAATCCTTTTCTGTTTTAATTTTAGTTTTTAAATGTTGCGCGTGTTAAAAAGAGCCTACTTTTATGTTTGAAAAGACGGTAGAATACTGTAATTGTTAATTTGTATTGTGTACCGTTCTCTAAAATTCTCTCACCCCCAGCTTTTAGGTAGCCCATGGACTGGGATAATGATAGTGACATGATTTTCATCAAGTAAACAAAAGTAACTTACCTTTTTGCGCCGATGTCCTGAGATCGCACATCGATCACCGGAAGCCGTTACTAAAGCCACTGGAAACGTCAGCGAAAAGGACATTCATAAATGGCTTCAGGACATCACTGAATCGCTCAAGGCTATTCTCAAATCCATAAGAGCAACTTTATGGCATAAGGTTTAGTTTTTTATTTTCTGAAATGCATGTAACTAGTAGGTGTTGTTGTTCACAAACTATGTAATCGAAATGGGCTTTGTTTCAGTTTTTTGCAAACGAAATAGATATTTCAGAAAATATTGTCAAAGTGGGCGTTTTTAACAGAATTTCCGCGAGAAATAAGAATAATCACTTATGGAATGGCGAAAAAACGTCATTTCACGTGATCAGAATCGCTTATCTCAATAGATAATATATTTATCAAAAAATGTAAAACACAGTTCGATTCTAAATCGCTTCCATAGTCAGGCCTTCCAATTTTATATCTCTCCGTTAAAAAATCAATTTATAAATGTGTCGAAACATTTTGCTCTTGTTGAGCAGAACACTTGAGAACAGCCTTATAAAAGAAAAAATTTAGGGAACTTTACTTCACTCAAACATCTTCAACATTGACGATACGAATTATTCAGACTTTTAATTAAGAAATATAAACAACGTTATTAAAAGCAGAAATGGGAGGGAGTATAAAGCGCAAACAGATGTTTCGAAGCTTCTAAGGCCTCATCATCAGTGCTTAAGATTTATAATTAAGATAAAAGTAAATTAAATGTACATTTAAAAGGGGAGAGGATGCAGAGAGGCGGACGGTGCCCCTCGCAACTCGACTGTCAACGGCGGAATGCGACTCACGGTTGAGAAAACAACGACGGAGTCGATCTCTCGCGCAGACGAGGAGACCATTCAGACTCCGGGAGAGTCCAAACAGAGAAGACAAAAAGATAAAGGGGTGAGGGAGGAATAAAGAAAAACGAATTATAGGAATTGAAACCATATCTTTGAAAAATTGGGAGTGCTGGACAAATCTTAACTAAACTGTCTGAATTTTTTCATATGTGATAAGCTTAAAAATCGTAATTTGTTGAGCATTTCTGTATTATTCACGCTTCGGATAATTTAAAATTAGGATTATTTGACCACAAGTGATTAGATATAGCTGAACGTTTGATGTCACAATTTTTAACACAAGTTTTATGCGCTCCCAAGTGGATCTTAAAGGATCTCTTCGTTTGACCAATGTGCATTTTATTGCATTCGCAAGGTATGTTGTAAATAGCCCAATCTAAAAAACTGTCAACTGGATGTTTAAGATTAGTGAATTTGATTTTCTTAAAAGAGTAAAAACTACCTTAATGTCCATTTTTAACAAGATTTTAGAAATTTGATGTCTTATTTTCGGAAAATATGGAAGTATAATAAAATTTTCATTGCCGACAGCGTTAACTTAGGTGTGAGTACGTTTGTGTATTTTATTATGAATGGAATCAATGATTTCAACTGTAAAACCTCGGTCAATGGCAATGGATTTAATGTAATCTAATTCTGCTTTTAGTAAACTATCGGAAGAAAGTTTAAGTCCTGGTGAACATAAGTGTTAAAGGTAGTCATCTTTAACGCAAAAGTGGCTACTTTTAAAACTTAGTGCCTTACGCAGCACGTAATGTCCTTGTATACCTCGTATCTAAGCTGAAACAATATCATCGGTATTGTGTCCAAATATTCAATATGAAAACAGTGGGCTCTTTTTTTTTAAATTCAGATTTCTTGACTGGCACTTATAAAGACTTTTTCTAGTCTTTACTGGATATGCTTGAAACAGGTTAATAGGATTTTATTTTGCACCGATGATTCTTGTAGTATCATAATATTCACTTTTTAATATGTGCAAATATATGTGGTCAGTTTTGAGTTGAAAGACACATAATCCAGTAGTAAACAGGAGTTTTCTTTATTTTACAGGTCCTTACAAATCGAGATTTCCGGCGGAAAAAATAGCCGGTGCTGGAGAGGGGACGAACTACATTTTGTCTTTACACAATCAGGATCAAGAGAAGAGTGATGTCTTTACAACTCCGATAGAGCAGTGTTATTGGCGAGGAGCAATTTACAAAAAAACATCAAACCAGAAGATATCTGGCGAGAATTAAGTTGAGATGAAACACGTGTCAATTTTCGTTACTGGATTATTAATGAGAGGGATGAAAGGTCAATATCGCCAAACGGATAATCGGGAAAATATGGGCAACCGTAAAACTACAAAGCCGCATTTTACAGGAGTTTTGCCAAACCATGGGAATAAGGCGTGCGGAGCCGTTTGAAGGCATAAGCAATTAAAAATAAAAGATATTGCAGACAAAATTTATGATAAGAATTTATACGTTGGAAAGAAAAGATGCAGATGTAGAGACCCAGTCAAAAAAAAAAAAAAAAAAGAAAGGAAGCATGAGAAAGATCCCTCATAGCAACCAAATTCAGCATGCAAATGTATTGGGTAAATTGTTTCTATGCGAGATGAAAATAGCATGCCTCTTTTAATCTACGACTGCTTTCTGTGGTTTTTTTGAGAATTAAGAGAGAGAAACGAGAATGTGTTTCTAAAGGAAAAGAGCGATGAAAATAAATTTAATTTATGATTTAAGATAGAATTAAAATATAGGAATTTAGTAAAATAACCTTATTTTAAAGAGGGGGGGGGGTAACGGAAAAAGGTATTAAAAGAATATGGGAAGGAAATAGCCTTAACATATATCTCCCCCTTAACCGACAATGACTAACGCGGACAGCGGTAGCAAAAGAAAACAACCCATGTCTCATCTCAAATACATGACATATAAAAATACAGTAAATTATTTTCAGTAGGGACCTGGCGTAATAATATTCATGTTACAAATTGTAAATGAGTAAACAAAGCATATATATATATATATATATATATCATGTTTCCATTCCGCATGCATGCAAGCATGCCTTTGAAAAATTGGTACCAATATATTTTCAATGACAATTACCTGAGCTCAGTCTGACTTCTGGATAAATAATGTGTAATCTGTGTAAATAAGTGTGCACACTGCAGTTCTCAGATCAGTTTCCAGAAGATCATTATTTAATAAAATTTGAAATTAACCCGAGAGTAGTCGCGACATTTTTTAGAACGTTAGTAGTCGCGTTCGGGCCATTTGCCGCCGTTACCAGCAGGCCGAAAACGAAGGGAAAACTTGCCGGTGTTATCAGATGATCGAAAACGGATAACGTAGGGAGAAAATATTGACTGAACTTTAAAAGATTACAGCAATTATTCATTTTACAACCTTTTACAGCAATTATTTATTTCGCTTAAGTATATATTCAGTTGGCATCTAGATAAATGTTTTTAATAACTCTTTCTTCGTTTTGCATAAATACTTTAAAGTAAATAGTAAATGATTTGATTGAATTTCTGATGTTACTATGAATCAATAATTAGTAGGAAAACATTTACTAATATGAATCTAAATTCATGATAGGGGTATTTGTATTTATTTATTTTATTTATTTATTTATTTATTTATTTTTTGGAAGGACAGAATCAGAGTCAGGTAGATTTTTTTTTATTCTCCGGCACTCTATATCCATTTAATAAAATAAAATTAATAAATTTAGCATCAATATATTACACTGACATTAAATTGAACAATTAAACTGAAAATAAAATTGGAACCTATGACATGCAACAGAAAATCAAATACAATATCACTAATTCACCAGCATATTGCGGACGATTAATTCATTTAAAACATATGAAAAACCATCAAATTTGATGCCATAAACAATTAAAGACAATATATATATATAAACTTTCTGTACAATAATACTATTGCAAAATAAGGAAAATGACCAATAATTATGAAATCACAAATACCACATAAACCAAATATTATTAAAAATGTATATATATATATATATATATATATATATATATATATATATATATATATATATATATATATATATATATATATATATATATATATATGTATGTATGTATATGTATATATATATATATATATATATATGTATGTATATATATATATATATATATATATATATATATGTATATATATATATATATATATATATATATATATAATAAAGAAAAAGGTATAAAATACTTAACTTCGAAATTATAAATGTAAATGTTGTAACTACGTTTTATTGATTTATTTATTTTGTGGGGTGTCTGTGTGTGTATGAGGGGGGGAGAGGAGGGGGGAGCTCTTGAGATTTTGTGATTAAATCCATTTTTCAAATGAAAATGCACGATTTGTAGTTTTTCTACTTATTTCAGAGTGGGAACAGCGCCCTTGAATAAAAACTCTGGATACGAATTTCGCTCATATAAAGTAAATAATAAACAAGTTATTGAAATTATATATTTAATTTAAATACATTTGCAATTGTAAATTTAAACCCTAAGATGGATAAATTATTTTAATTAATAGAATCACTGAAAGGTTCATCTTAATAGGGATGTATTTTACAGAAACTATTTAATTAAAATGAATATTCAATTGTGCATTTCATAATAAGGTATTAATGTTATAATTTATTGTTTTATAATAACGTTCATTAAATTAATAAAAACAATAAGAAAATTTTCTCCGAAATTATAAATATGCAGAAATAATTTAATTTAAATGAATTTTCTCTCATATTCTGGAAAACATTATTCTGAAAAATAGTTTGAACAATTGATGAAGGACAACAAATTTAAATTTGTTAGATACTGTCCCCAAGCCTCTATTGGATTTCAATAATAGTTTCTGCGGCATTGTTAAAAAAAATGTGTTTTTACTTACAGTATGAAAATTTAAAAATACATAAATTTTATAAAAATACTTAAAATATTTTTTTAAAATCATTGTATAAACATTCACTGAATTATCCAAAAGAGATTTTTATTTGCGTAATTTCTAACCTACATTATAAAATTCTCATTATTTTTCTTATTGTACAAATAACTTATATGTATGTTCTTCGCAAATATACACACTACATTTCTGAGAAGTTTGTTTTATCTTTCGAATTTGTTTTATTGTACAAAAACGATACTTTCCAGATTTTGGATATACGGCAATTTTTTTTTTTACTGATTCCCACAAAATTCTCTTCTCTTTTTTTTAATGGTTTTGCAGTGTTATTGTCTGTTTTCTTTCATTTATATGTTCGGGTAATAAATGGAAAGCAAATTCTTTCAAATAATGATGATGAATTTACCTTTTTTTCCATATTTAAATAATTATCGATTTGAGAATTTATTGCCGCAATATTTGACAATGAAAAAAAAATGTAAGTGACCATCCATCATTTTTTTGTGCGAACTGACTATACAACTAATATAATAAAACAATTTTAAGTCACATTCTAAAAGTAAAAAAAGTACTCTTTGAACGAATAAAATAGCAGAAGGAAAGAAAGACGAAATAACAACAGACAGAGAGTCCGTGTACTTCGAAGGAACCTTCCCCACAGATTTCGCGGAAATGGGAAAGGATGAACACGAGGTGGGAAAATTCAACTAACGTAAGTGGTCGCAACGCGGTCATTTAGACCGATTGAAACTTAAGAGTGCGATAAAATGCTATGAAATAGCAGGAATGACTTGCCATTTTACTACACAAGAGTGTGAACACTGAAGGTCAGCTACACGGAATTTGGCTATCGTAACTTTAAAGGGAAATGAGTTACAGGAAGATAAGGGATTTCGGGCGGGGAAAAGACCAACGCGCGACTATTAACGGGTTAATGTTCAAATAAAAAGAAATTCTAGGGATTGCTATATCAGTTGGTTATACTCCAACTTCAAATATAACTCTGAGACATGATATGTTAATAAAGACAAAACAACACTTAAGTATATGTAATAAAAAAACTGGCACTGTACTTGAAACTCACGTTTTATAAAAGTGGTGGAAATAACAACAGAAGGAGAAAAAAAAACGAGAAATGGGGCACAATTAATTGTTGAAGATTGTAGGTAGTCACAGCCCTGACTCCTTGAATAAGAATTGTATGTGTATTGTTAAAAATCTATCATAAAATAACCTGTAAGCTAATAAGTTTTTACTTCTATACCTTAAAACAAAAAGACATGTAAGTTAATCTATCATGTAGCTATTCAAATGTAAAAAAAAAAAAAAATGAAAATTTAATGAAATTTAATATGAATAGTACATGTACAACAGGTGATACATAAGAGAAAGTCATTGTGTATGTGTGAGCATAGCCTTGAAGATTATGTGTTAAGTATGTGTGAGCATAGTCTTGAAGATATTACTACTATATACTAGGAGAGAACTGCATGTCTGTAATAGAGTGAAAAGGAGAAAAAATGTTCACCTGTGCATTGTGTAATAGAAAATTCGTGAAAAGGAAACCATATTCACGTGAATTACCTTGTATCACAAGGAAAGTAATAGAAAAAAGAAAAAAAAAGTGTAATCCTATACAACTGTCATCCACAGACAACAATCTCATTTGCGTAGCATGCTGTAAAGTGAAAAAGTAAGACCTTTGTAAAATAAAACACCGTTGTAAAAAAAAACTTTGAACCCGTCGCATGCCAAGTAAGGCTATCGCTGTACTGTGGAAAGACAAATTAAAGGATCATTTTTAAAAAAAATAAACAACCTCTATTTATTTTTTTAAACTGTATAGCAATAGAATCATACTGCATGTCATAATAATTATTAACTTATATCATGCCACAAAATAGGAAAAAAATGTTATCATTGCAGAAACAAAATTTGCTAACAGACTAAACGGACAGTATATGTGTGAAGAGACACTGGCTAAACTCCAAACCAGCCACAATGAACTAATCTAACACTATGAACTACTTGTAATGTGTGAAGAATGTCTGGTTAAACTCTAAACCAGCCGCAATGAACTAAAGTGTTATACGCTATGAACTACTTGCATTCTCACATGAACAAAATTGTGTAAATATTCTCATGAACTAATTGTAATTTCACATGAACAAAATTGTGTAAATATACTAATGAACAAATGTGTAAGAACTCACATGAACTACTTGTATTGTGTTTAAAAATAATTAAAAAAAAACACTGTCGAATAGATCGCTAGCAAAGGGTTACAAGAAATTTAAGTGACTACGCACAAAATATTAGCGAAATGTGCTGTGACAAAAGATATAACATTAAAGTACAAAACTGTAAAACGTGATAGGCTTCTATAAACTTGATGTTTAGGCTAGAGTCATGTGAAAACAAACGTGAATAATGTAAATAAATAAACATTTTGATTTATTTTTTTATTTTTTTTTTGTTCTAAGTAGTGACCAAAAGAAACGCTGCAAAGTGTATGTATCTATAACAGATTACGTGTGAGAAAAAAAATTGCAAGTTTCATTAAAAATTTTAAAATAGAAGAAAAGTGTAAATGTTGCAATAATGATGCCAATTCTAGTGTATACATAAAAAATTCTATCGAACTAGTGAAAATAATCAATCACAATAATTTTATACCCAAAAATGTCAATTCTTAAAGATATCCTGTCACATTTCATAAGAGAAAAAAATCATGCATCGAGTCACCATCCGTGTCCAAACAATCAAATTCTATCAGTAACGCAAAATGTATGTGAAAAGTAATGTATAACACGTGAGTTATTTGATGTAACAAAAAAACTGAACGCATGTGCAATGAGTGTCGTTAAAAGTGTAAGAAATCAAAGAAAACAAATTTCTTTAAACAAAAATCATCTAACTAGAAAAAAAAAATTGCCTATAAAATAGAATTGCCACCTTCTATCTTGTACACAATCCGTAAGCACGTACGTAGAAAAACAAATTTACGAGAAACATGTAAAATCATGATTAAATTCAACCATGGCGAGTGTTAACTTTGAACTCTAAGCAAAATAATTCTTGTCAAAATGAAGTGTAAATATGTGTATGTATTTAAAGCCAGGTCAAATATAAAACCACAACAAATATGTACAAGCATTGTAAACAATTTCTACAGTGAACATATGAATTTATGTGCGCATAAAGAATTAATGTGAAAGGCGCGAGGTAGTGTAGTTAAAACTTTCCCCCTTTTTGCACACGCAAGTGGCCATCTTGCCGCGCACAGAACGGAAGAAAATGAACCTTGACACCGTGTTATCTCTAGAAAATAGCACAATGCAAGAGCGAGGTTATGAAAGTAAACTCAACGTAAATAATGAGAAAAAAATAGCCCTATTTACTTATAAACAAAAACTGTAATCTCACATCAAGAAATGTGTGAAGGTACGCGAAAACGCGGCAAACAATTGATTTTGAATGTTTACTGATAATCTTATCTATTTTAAAACGAAGAAAAAGAACCGAAATTACTCTTTATCATATTATTATTTGTATGCATGATGACTCGAGCATGGATTAAAACTGTTAATTGTATAACATGTGACAGGCTGAGATAAAATATCAAGAGAGGCTCTTAGATATTACACATAAGATTTTTAAATATGTAAATGTAATATATTTACGAATGTATTGTAAAATGTAAATTAAGAACTGTCCCCCACCCTAAAAAATTAGTAAAATCAAGTGAAAAGTTTACCATAAGCAAACAAAAACTTAAGTTAATTGTCTCATTCAGTATCTCTCCAAATTGTACCAAAGCCAAATATAAGATATTTTAATATAATGGTACAACGTGATGTACCAATTCTTGCATATTGTATCGTAACAATATTTTAAAAATGTATATCATACATACACACAAATTATAAAAACATATAAACTTGATTACCTGTATATATGTAAAAGAAAACACACAGAACAATAGTCTTCTTCTTTTTCTTTTTTTTTGTGAGGGGGAAAAAACACTTATAATAATAAACTTACAATAATAAAAATGCATGTAACTATAATGAAAGGTGCCTTTTAATATCAACTTTTCATTTACTTCTGCACTCATTGTTGTGCAGACATCCATGCCTAGCACTTATTTCTTTTAAAGTTATCTTTAATGTAGTAGCTCTTTTTTTATGAGCGAACCAAAACTGTTTATTTAAAAAAATTAAATGTGGTAGTGATGTATAATTAAACAAACAAATACAACTACTAAAATATTGACTTCAAAGGAGTTTTAAATAAAATGAAATGTGACAGACACATTCTATTATAACAATTTCAAAACGAAAATATAATTATTGAAACAGCATTATTATTACTTTTCCCTTTTATATAATCGTTAAAATATTGATGCAATTTAAGGCCACAAAACAATAAAATTGTTTGTGAATTGCCTCGATGTGTGTGTCACATTCACAATCTTAATTCTATTTCAAACCTGAAACTAATTAAAATGTAGTTAGATTGTTTTTTTTTTTTTTTGTTTGTTTTTGTTTTTTTTTACCATACCACATTATTAAAAATTAAATCTGTAGAGCATCATAGATAAATATAAAAACTTTAATAACAATAAAAATATAGATGAAAAAGTACAATAAACTAATAATCTTGCCATTATAGTATTTTTAAGGTATGAAGAATTACTTTTTTTATGTCACATCCTCATTATAATAGATGACCTTAAAAACTATTTCTTCTGTCTTTTTTATGCAAAACAGAGCAGAAGAGAAAGAGAAAAAAAATGTAAATAAAAACCTTTCTTCCTCTGTGTATCAAAAATATCTATTTACTAATATTTTCTTTCAAAAGAAGAAGAAAACAATATTTTTACAACAGATTTAAACACGCAAAAATATATTTTACTTTCCTAAAATATAAAATGACTGCATATTGTATGTATCTTGAAAAGCAAACTGCTGAAAAATTTTACAGCGGTATATTTAAGATTAAACAGTATACCTTAAAAAAATACATTTAAAAGAAAAACACAATATCAAGCGATATTTTCAGTATATATATATATATATGTAAGAAAATTATAAAGATTGGACCTATTGATTAGTTTTTGTAATGAATCGTCCCTCAATTTGGATACGGGCCCAATGACTGATAATCACGGGTTTGGCGGGGTAGCCAACTAATCCATTTTATCGTTAAATTAATAGAAACACATGGCCCTTTTTAACTGGTAACCCTAGGAGATGAGCAATTTCAGATATATACCTCTAAGCCACTTGGTATCTGAAGTCTAAACTGTAAGCAGCTATGGAAATTGATTGCCACCTTTTTGATTATTTAAATAAAACTTAATAAAGTTAATTTCAGTGAATACTGTCATTTCGTTAAAATGTGACAGTATTATGAGTCGTCTGGATTATACTACCTGCTCAGCGGGAAAACATGAGAAGTAAAGAAAAGAAAAAAAAAAGAATTCTTGATGCTACACGATACGGAATAAGCTCCGATTGAACATTCAAAGAGGCCCCAATTGGGTGCTGGGAAAGTGTTCACTATGCCCCTTCAAGTAGTGTAAATACAAGAAGTTCGCCTCATCAAAGAATCTGTCAGCAGTGATATGCTTTTAACTCTTCAATTCCATTATAGAAAGTGTCTTCCCATGTCTTCTACTATATTTTGAAGAATATCATCTTAATTAAAATCGATCAAAATGTAGATCATTTTCAACATATTCTGCGTTTTAAAAGTCAAGTATTGCAGTAGTGATATCCGCATTTTGTTTCAACGGTGCAGTGAAAGTTTCACAACATGAAAACTGCAATCTCTAAGTGGAATTCATCTTCTTCAGTTGTGTTGATGATTTTATAGTGATTTTCTTCAGAGCATCTCTTAAAGTAAATTTCATGCAGTGAAAGATAGCATCGTTGCTGTCATTGCTTTTTATTTCATGATAAGTGCGCACTACAGTTCTTTAATACAGAGATATATTTTTTTTCCCTTCTCCGTTTTTGCGGAATGTTTTTTTTCCGTTTATTTTGTGTGTGTCTGTATGAGCTCATGGGGTACCCTAGTGTTATTTATTTTTATATAATATTATTATCCATATTATTTTTTATTTTTATTCTGATTACATAATTTAAGGTAAGTGATTTAATAAGTAGTATATCTCCAGTGATGTTTTCATTTTTGGTATTTATGAAAACCATGGTTTTAAAGCATTGCAATCTTTTGAATTGAAAAAAAAAAAAAAAATGATTCATATTTTCTATATTTATTTCTTTAATTATTTTTAACTATTTTATTCTTTTTATCAATTTTATGCACATGCTTATATTATGTTGAGAATGTTTAGACATTTTGACGGATATTAAGAGTGTTATAATATTTAGATTATTAAAAAGTTATCTTAAAATTAATTCAAAATGGAAAATATTAAGAAACAAAAAACTGTTCTCAAAGCAAAAATTACCCGTATAAAAAATATCATAAATCCCAAAATTGATGATCAGACGATAACTCTAGAAGAGTTAGATTTGTATCATGGTCAGGTGCAAGATATTAGTACAGAATTAAGTAAAAATCAGGAAAACGCCGTTCTTGAGAGCGATACAACAGAAACGGAAGCTATAATTGAGGAATACAATGAAATTGCCCTTAAATTGGATGCATTAACTATCGCAATAAATACATCACGTAATAAATTAACTAAGAGTTTGAGCATTAACGAGGGTGGTTCAGAGAATAACAATAAAAATACAAGTAATGTTTTTGAAAAAGCAGTCAATCTTCCCAAATTTGAATTAAAACCCTTTTACGGAGAAGCTGATCAGTGGCTCTCTTTTAAGGAGATTTTTACCACAACTATAGATCGAAATCCAGATTTGGGAGCCGTTTCTAAATTGCAATATCTCTTAGCTAGTGTAAAGGGTCCTGCCCATAAATTGATTTCCGGATTTCCTCTTCTGGAGGTCAATTATAAAAATGCATGGGACACCCTTTGCGCTCGCTACGATAAGATTAGGGATTTGGCCATAGCACAAATAGGCAAGTTATACAATTTAAAAAATATGAAAAATTGTTCCACTTCCTCTAAAGCTATTTTCGATATAATAGATACCTGCAATGAATCACTTCGAATTCTAGATTCTTTAAAACTTACTCAAAATGCTTTAGTGGATAACATGATAATTTATACCATAGTTCAAAAATTAAGCGATAATCTCAAAGAGCGATGGGAACTATCCCTTACCCATAATAATATGCCTAATCTCACGGAATTTCTAAAATTTTTAGAGATTCAAGCTAAAAGCTTGTTAACTTTAGAGAACCCAACTAAAACAGATGTAAGAAATATAACTTATGTCAGAGATTCTTCCGATAGATCGAAAGGCCACAAAAATTTAGAAAATAGTAAATGCGGTGTTTGCTTTGATTCGCATGCCACCCACACTTGCAGAAAATTAATAACTATGCCTGTAGATAGCAGATGGCAAACCATCCAATTGAATAAGTTGTGTATAAATTGTTTGCGTAATGGCCATTTTGCAAGTAAATGTGCATCCAAGATGAGTTGTAAAAATTGCCAACGAAAGCATCATACTTTACTACATAAATATGATGTTCAGGGAAATGCAGGAGCAACAATTTCATCCAACTTAGCAACCCACAGTAATGAGACTCAACCCCAAAACGCCCATGGGTATTCCCCTGATCAAGGAATACACATGAATCCTTTATGACGGTTTATTGTGCCCGGGTACCTCAAATGTAAAAATTACGAAAACCGTAGAAACCCAAAAACTTGTCATAATGAGGTTCAAATACCCTTTTTATTGGATAGCGGAAGTACTCTGTCCCTCATTCCAGAAAATCTAGCTACAGCTTTGGATATGACGTCTATTCAAAGTTGCCATCCTCTTAATGTTAACCAAACCCAGGGACAGGTCCAGATTTCCGAAAAAGTTCAAGTACTCCTCCAAATAGGGAATATCAGGCAAAATAGCACCTTATATCTAGTAAGGTCATACTTGCCATATGCGATACTGGGAACCCCAGAATTACAAAAATTCCATATCTCGATGGATTTTTGCTCAAATACTCTGACTCAAGATGGAGTCATCATTATGAATGACCAAAACGTTTCCGGTCAAATTTCTCATGAAAGTTCATTCAACCACACCTTAACTTTAACGGGTGATATGAATTGCCAGAAGCCGCTTAGTTTTCCTTCCAAATCAAATCAAGCAAGTTTGTCTCAAAAGGGACATTGTTGCCTTGATACTCAAACTCTCTCGGATTATGATGATATAACTTTTAATCATTATACTACTGAAGAGAACCTACAATTGGAAGGGCTTCTGAGCGACTTCAAAGATATTTTTGCACGCAATCGGTACGACGTAGGTAGAGTCAGATGGGAACCCCAGCGAGTAACTCTCACCTCGGAACTTCCTATCTCGCTTAGGCCTTACCGTACATCACCTAAAGATAATGCAGAAATTCAAAAACAAGTACAGGAGTTGCTGGATGCTAAACTCATTAAGGAATCCTGTAGCCCCTATTCCTCTCCCGTGACAATGGCACATAAAAAAGGAGAAGGTAAAACGCGTCTCTGTATTGATTACAGGAAAATCAATGCCATTACGAAGACAGATTCAGAGCCTTTGCCGCGAATAGACTGGCTTTTAGACAGACTTGTCAATGCCAAATATTTTTCCACGCTAGATTTAGCCTCTGGCTACTGGCACGTCCCCCTCCATCCTTCAGACACAGAAAAACTTGCCTTTGTAACCAATCAGGGACTTTACGAGTGGTTGGTCCTCCCATTCGGATACAAAAATGCTCCGGCTCAATTCGCAAGAGCTCTCAGAAGGATCCTAAATAAACATAAGGTCAACTTCGTTACCAATTATTTCGATGACTTTATAGTTTATTCGGACTCCTATGCCGAGCATTTGGTTCACCTTAAAACTATATTCAATATTTGCCGTCAAGAAAATCTAAAACTAAAACTTTCCAAATGTAATTTTGCCAAATCTCAAATTGACTTCCTTGGCTATGAAATTAGTAATGGCCAAATAAAACCAGACAATGCTAATACCGAAACCATTAAAAATTTAATTCCTCCAAAAAATGTTAAAGAGTTACAAAGATTCCTCGGATCCATAAACGTATACCATAAATTCATTGACAAGTATGCTAAAATTAGAGCCCCTCTAAATAAATTATTAAAGAAAGACACTCCGTGGGAATGGTCAGAAATCTGTCAGCAATCATTTGAACTACTTAAAAATGCATTAATTTCTAGACCTATTTTGAGATTATTTAATCCTAATCTTCCATGCCATGTTTTTACTGATGCCTCGAAGGAAGCTTTAGGTGCTGTATTGAAACAAATGGATGAAAATGGAGATTTACATCCCATTGCATTCCACTCAAGGCAACTAAGGCCCTACGAGCGAAATTACGCCATCACAGAATTGGAGTGTCTAGCCATAATCGATGCTCTTGACAAATTCCATTATTATCTTCATGGAAAACCTTTCACAATACATACCGATCATGCTGCTTTAGTATGGCTTAAAAAGATAAAACATTTAACCGGTAGATTATTCAGATGGTCACTAAAATTAAGCATGTACGATTATACCGTAAAATACAATAAAGGGTCCACAAATTTTGAAGCCGACATGCTCTCAAGAAATCCCATTTTATCAAACGTAAATCCCCACATTCATTTATTAACCTTAGATGAAATTAAAGAACACCAAGAGTTAGATAATGTAACAGGACCTAAATTTCAAAAATTTAATGACATTTTGGTAATTCACAAAAAGGGTTTTCAAAAAATTGTCGTACCTTTCTCCTTAAGAGAAAAATTATTAATAACAACCCATAATCAATTTGGCCATCCAGGAATTCAAAAAATGCTAAATTTAATTTCACCACAGTACTACTGGAGCAGCATGACACAAGATATTACGCAATTTGTCAAACATTGTGAAGTCTGCCAACTAAACAAGAAATCCCACCAACCTAAATTTGGCCTTCTTGAAGCCTTACCTCCTGCAGAACAACCCTTTGATATAATATCATTAGACACAGTAGGGGGCTTCAATTATTACAATTCAACAAAAAAATACATGCACTTAGCTATTGATCACGCTACTCGTTATGTTTGGGGTTTTACCTCTAAAAATGTTACAACAGAAGTTTATATTAATATTCTAAAACAGATTTTTAGCATTCAACTTCCCAAGAAAATTTTAACGGACAGAAACCCTGCTTTTACAGCGTCTAAACTGCGTAAATGGGTACATAAACATAATGTAAAAAAAATACTTACTTCATCTCACAGGCCCCAGTGTAATGGGAAAAATGAACGCGTAAATCAGTCCATTTGCACTCGACTAAGACTTAAAATCAATGCTACACCTTCAAACATTCCATGGCCCAAAATTCTGGAGGAGGTGATTAACGAGTACAATAATACACCGCATTCAGTAACCAAATACCCCCCGGCATACTTAATGTTTGGCCAATTTCCTTATCCATCAGTATTAGGCAATGAAAACTATTACCCTACGGTTGAGGAAGCCAGGAAAGAGGCTTTCCAAAGAACTGGTGAGCACCATTTAAAAAACAAAGTCAGATATGATCTAAAATTTGTGGAAGCACCTTTCAAACCTGGTGATCTCGTAATTGCAGAAGAATTTCATTATCCGAACACCAGGAAGTTAAGCCCGCCTTTTTCTGGTCCATATCAAATTATTGAAAAGTTGTCTAATGTAAGTTTTAAAATAAATAAACCTAACTGGTTGACAAAGAAGGACTATGAAGTAATACATGCCTCCAAACTAAGGTACTTTTTGCCCAACGATCAATTTAAGTTAACACCCTCTATGTAAAGTATCAGATATCATATGAACTGTTATTGGATGATATTTGATAGTTGAATTTACATCTTTATGAGTATAGTATAATTGTATTTTGAGAGTCTACACTCTACTGAATGAAGTCAAGACATTTTCATTCAAGTTTGTATTTTATATGTAATGTTGGACTTAGCAATTCTAGAATATATTTCCTATTTTGATTATTTTATTTGGCATATAATATTACCAGTGTCTTGCATTTATTAATATAACTAGTTTTTATCATGTTCAATTGTTTATGGTATTGAAAATTTTAGTGGTATTATTCTTAGTATTTGTATTATTTTTACTATTTTTAATATTTTTATTATTGTTGTGATATCACATGTTAACTATACGAAAGAAATAACTCATCTCCAGGCAGCTCGATTAAAAGTAATTCACTTCCAAAATTTTAACATCCCTTTAATAAAGAATGCTTTATACTTTCCAGGCGACCCTCGTGTATGGAAGCCGGCCCATCCCCGGGGACTTGTCTGGAAAGGGGGGAAATTGTAAGAAAATTATAAAGATTGGACCTATTGATTAGTTTTTGTAATGAATCGTCCCTCAATTTGGATACGGGCCCAATGACTGATAATCACGGGTTTGGCGGGGTAGCCAACTAATCCATTTTATCGTTAAATTAATAGAAACACATGGCCCTTTTTAACTAGTAACCCTAGGAGATGAGCAATTTCAGATATATACCTCTACGCCACTTGGTATCTGAAGTCTAAACTGTAAGCAGCTATGGAAATTGATTGCCACCTTTTTGATTATTTAAATAAAACTTAATAAAGTTAATTTCAGTGAATACTGTCATTTCGTTAAAATGTGACATATATATATATATATATATATATATATATATATATATATATATATATATATATATATATATATATATATATATATATATATATATATATATATATATTGCGACGAGTTCATACCGCATTAAAAAGGATGCACTCGTGATAATAAAATAATAAACTTACCTTAAAGAAACAAAATTAAAACTTAGCTGACACACAAACTAAACTTAAAGATGAGGCACTGCAAAATAATTGTAATAATAAGAATAATAAAAGATCATTCTCCTTTTTTTTTAAGAGAGTGAGTTTCCCGATAACTATTACTAATAGGAGACGCAGCTAGATGGGGGGAAAAATGTTAAAGGTTTCTCTGAATACATCCTTAATTTATCATTTTTTTTAAAGCGAGTTATTTCTCTCTTTTTTTTACTATAATGGCGCTTTCACTTATAAAGTTTTTGATTTAGGTAAAAAGTAGTAGCAGGTCTCTTTTTCTTCGTGTAAACAAATAACTCACTCAACGAGTCGGTTATTTCAGCATATTTCTGGTTGTCGAAAGAATATTATTTAGACGCGCGCCTAAGTAGGATCAATTTTAACAGGATAGAAGACTCTGTGCAGTATGAGTCACTAACGGAGCATTGGCGATCAGCATTCTTTTCTTTCTCCTTTGTCGGCAAAAAAAGGCGCAGACGTGCGGCTATACGCAACGTTGATCTTCCGCTTGGCTGATCAACGTTGATCTTCCGCTCCGCTTGGACTTACCGATAGACACATCTCATAGTCAGAGTGCCATAGGAAAGTGTATTATTGCAAGAGATTCGGTGTATGTTTTTTTAAGATTCCGGCCAAAAGGAGTTGAACTCCATCAAATCAGGATACAGGATTGAGATATTTATTCGCTTGAGTCTGGAATTGCAAGTTTTTTTAATACAAAAATAATTTTAGCCCATGAATATCTGTATAATACTAACACGCATAAAATATCATTGCCTCTCCCCAGCAAAAGCCTCGAAAAGTCCGGGATGCACCAATTCTTATAAAGACTTTTTCTAGTCTTTACTGGATATGTTTGAAACAGGTTAATAGGGTTTTATTTTGCATCGATGATTCTTGGAGTATCATAATATTCCCTTTTTAGTATGCGCAAAGATATGTGGTCAGTTTTGAGTTGAAAGACACATAATCCAGTAAACAGGGTTTTCTTTATTTTCCAGGTCCTTACAAATCGAGATTTCCGGCGGAAAAAACAGCCGGTGCTGGAGAGGGGACGAACTACATTTTGTCTTTTCACAATCAGGATCGAGAGAAGAGTGATATCATTACAACTCCGATAGAGCAGTGTTATTGGCGAGTATCAATTTACAAAAAAAAAAAAAAAAAAAAAAAAAAAAAAAATCAAACCAGTAGATATCTGGCGAGAATTAAGTTGAGATGAAACACGTGTCAATTTTCGTTAATGGATTATTAATAAGGGGATGAAAAGTCAATATATGAATTTTAACGCCAAACGGATAATCGGGAAAATATGGGCAACCGAAAAACCACAAAGCCGCATTTTACAGGGGGTTTGCCAAACCGTGGGAATAAGGCGGGCCGAGCCATTTGAAGGCATAAGCAATTAAAAATAAAAGATATTGCAGGCAAAATTTATGATAAGAATTTATACGTTGGAAAGAAAAGATGCAGATGTAGAGACCCAGTCAAAAAAAAAGAAAGGAAGCTTGAGAAAGATCCCGCATAGCAACCAAATTCAGCATGCAAATGTACTGGGTAAATTGTTTCTATGCGAGATGAAAATAGCATGCCTCTTTTAATCTTCGACTGCCTTTTGTGGTTTTTTTTTTAGAATTAAGAGAGAGAAACGAGAATGTATTTCTAAAGGAATAGAGCGATGAAAATAAATTTAATTTATGGTTTAAAACAGAATTAAAATATAGGAATTTAGTAAAATAACTTTATTTTAAAGAGGGGGGGGGGTAACGGAAAAAAGTATTAAAAGAATATGGAAAGGAAATAGCCTTCACAGCACTACTTTTCGAAATGGTAAAATTCCCCTTGTTCATTACCCCCTGTTGCTTTAATTAATGTGTCATTAAATAAGGAGAATTTTACAATTTCAAAAAAAAAAAAAAAATCGTGCCAATGAAGAAATCTGAATTTTAAAAAAGTATCCGACTGTTTTCACATTGGATAGTTTGACATGGTACAGACAATATAGCATAAATAATCAGAGCATACACGAAAAATAGAGAGTAATAATAATATTGAAGATTTTGCGTCGAGAAAATGGTTCTAAACTTCAGAAAATAGAAATTCCTTACTTTTCTTGTAATAATAATAATACCAATTAAAATTTACATTAATTGTATGTATCAGTGTGAATTTTCCAGCATTTAAGTATGCCAGAAAAATTATGATTTCTTTATAGTTCCGATTCAAATTTTGAAATTTAATGAATTTAACATCTATATTATAACAAATATGTTAACGAATAATATACAGTATATGTAGTCATTATTTACATGTTTTCAGAAAATTACTATAATATTAATAAGTATATATAATTTTATTTAATGTGTAGCCGAATTTAAATTTTTAATTATTGGAATGAACGTATTGGAATATTCCATATTGGACTTTCACGTTAACAAATTTTTCATTTTAACGAGCTTCACAATTGGTCTCTAGAAATTCGTTGTAACGAGATTTTACTGTATAGATTCTTAATTATAAATTATGAGTAGAGCTAATTTAGAATAATGTTGTATAAAAATAAGTCTAAAATAAAACCTTTAATACCACTAATATTCTAAAATTAATGATATATTCGGTATAATAAATGATTATCAATGATATAAAGTTATTGAATTTTAAAATCAGTCGGTCCTTCTTAGGACACCCGGTATATATTATAATTAGTATTGTGTAATGGTGATGTGGCGGAAAACTTTCGTTACAACCTAATACATAGTAATGCTCTGTTACTGAATTGTGGGTACTACTTGATTATCCTCCCTTCTATTTCGACCCATTTTGACAAATTATATAAATCGCCAAACTAATCGCAAAATTATACAAATTGGCATAATTTTTATCTTAAATAATGAAAGAACAAATAAATTAATAAAAGATTAATAAAAATACAAATTAAATGTCAAATTAAAAATCAGTTGATGACGTAACATGTTTAATGTCAAGTGAATGTGACATTTATGATAAGCCATTATTGACATTTAATCTTATAGTTTGGCAATAGTTTTTTGGTCGACAGGACAATCAAATAGTATCGAATCGCATAAAAGTAACATCCTTATAACTCCAAAAATGATAAACCTATTAACTAACTGCATCGGATTAAGCATCTCATTTCCAATTAAAATATATCTTTGAATTGAAATTTGAAGGAAATATAGGGTCATGAAAAATCAAAGAGTGGAAAATATGATTACAAATATCTCAGCAACTATCTGATTGACTTCATTCTTTATGCAAAATTTAGGGGGTTTTCTGCATTTGAATGTGTGTAACTATAAGCATTTAATTATTGGAATGAACGTATTGGAATATTCCATATTGGACTTTCACGTTAACAAATTCTTCATTTTAACGAACTTCACAATTGGTCCCTAGAAATTCGTTGTAACGAGATTTTACTGAATAGATTCTTAATTATAAATTATGAGTAGAGCTAATTTAGAATAATGTTGTATAAAAATAAGTCTAAAATAAAACCGTTAATACCACTAATATTCTAAAATTAATGATATATTCGTTTAAGTACGTAAAATTAATCATTGGTTATTTGTAACGACGTTATTTGAATAACATATGATTCCAATATGTTGCGGGTCCCATTTTCGTGTATGTTTCTTATTCAATATAATATCTCGAATACAACAGCTTTCTGATACTAGCGAGGTAAATCATAAATTAACTTCATGAGCTCGGGTCGTGTGAAAATGTTTATAATGCGTGCCAAAGAAATTGTTAGAAAATGGAACAATGGGAAAGTAAAGAGGAAGGGCGGGAAAAGGCTTACAAAAATAAGTTTGTATTTTCTCATTTCGAAGATAATCACACCATGTTTTGAACATTGGATTAAGAAAAAATTTTAAATTCTGTTTCCTTTGAATGATAGAAATTTATTATCACGAATACCGCTACTGTACTTCGTGCTTTGCCAGGTTCTTTTGCATATTTATCTTGATTTCTGAAGAAAATATATTATAAAATTACAAAAAGATTTTAAAATTAGACAAAACTACTTTACAAGATTAGTAAATTCATATTTTATGACCATGTTGGTAAAGCAATTGTAAACTATTTTTTTTTCAAACTAATAAAATATAGTTTGAAATGAGCATCTTAAAAAAAAAAAAAAAAAAAAAAAAAAAAAAAAAAAAAAAAAAAAAAAAATTCGTTGGGATTTTTACGAATAACGAAATGATTTTCAAGTACCTTTTATAAAATGTCACATTTGGCAACATTGATAAAAAGGGCTCTCACACGCACATATCTACTTTTTCCAAATTAAAACGTTAATTACTACAAAACAGAAAGAAAATTAAACTTTCTTAAGATATATTTTTATGGTTTCAGCAATAACCTGTTAAATAATGCCACTAAAATATTTTTGCTAAACATTTTATTCATTTTTTTAGAAAAAAAAATATATTGCAAAAGAATATCATTTCTTATATTACATACATTTTATCACATGTATAGAAAGATGATTTCTTTGAGAACTTTTATTTTATATACAGTAGCGCTCAAAAGTATTTTGACAAACTTATATTCTCTCTTATTTTATTTAATATAAAAATGTAAAAGAAAATTTATTCCCTACAATTGAGAATACTATAACTGCAGTTATTTAAATGTATCAAGTTTCAACTTGTTTGTTTACAATCGGCGCCACCGAAGAAATATGACTCCTCCTTAGCTCCAAAGTATTTTTACAATTAGTTTTCATTTAATTGTTGAAGATGTCAGTGGCGCTATAGCTTCGATTAGTGTTTATATTGACATATTGTGATTAATTTTAAGGATCAGGAATGCCGAAAAGTAAAAAAATATTGAAGTGATTCTAGAAAAGCCGCTGTAAATGCCCTTAAGAAAGGTAGACTGCAAGCAGAACTAGCTCGTTCTTTTTACGTGTCTTGGCAACTTGTTATAACATGAAATAAAGTTTTTAATAAACAGAAATACATCGAAAATAAGCCTCAAAGTGGCCATCCGAAAAAAAACAACTTGAAATGTTGACTGTATCATAAAAATGATATCTAAAAATGATTGTCGTAAGTCCGCTGTAATAATAAAAAATTAATTGAAAGAAAATTACGGAATAGATATACACGTTTCATCAGTCAAACGACGCCTAAAACTCTATGGTTTACATGGTAGAAGACCAGTAAAAACACATTTGTTATCTACTAAGTATAGGAAGGCTAGAGTTGCATTTCTGAAACGGCATAACCCTTTCAGGGGCAAAGCAATTCCATTGCTAAAGTGTTGAAATTAATGATTGACACCGGAATTTGAAAACAAATTTATTTTTAAATACGAAAAAGCTATATTTCACACACATAATAAACCGAATTTTTTTAACCAAAATTCTGGTGTCAGTCATTAATTTCAACACTTCAGCAATAGCATTGTTTTGAACCTGAAAGCGTTGTGCCGTTATACAAATGCAACTCTAGCCTTCCTATTCTTAGTAGATTAGAAACGTGTTTTTGCTAGTGTTCTGCCATGTAAACCATAGAGGTTTAAGCATCGTTTGACTGATGAAACGTGTATGTCTATGCCGTAATTTTCTTTCAATTCATTTTTTATTATTACAGCGGGCTTACGACAATCACTTGTAGATATCATTTCTATAATACAGTCAACATTGCAAAGTTGTTTTTTTTTCGGATGGCCGCTTTGAGGCTTATTTTCGATGTATTTATGTTTATTAAAAACTTTATTCCATGTAATAACAAGTTGCCGAAACACGTTAAAAGAACGAGCTAATTCTGCTTGCAGTCTACTTTTCTTAAGTGCATTTACAGCGGCTTTTCTAGAATCACTTCAATATTTTTTTACTTTTCGGCCTTCCTGATCCTTAAGATTAACCACAATAAGTCAATGTAAACACTATTCGAAGCTATAGCGCCACTGACACCTTCAACAATTAAATGCAAAGTAATTGTCAAAATACTTTTGAGTTAAGGAGGAGTCATATTTCTTCGGTGGCACCGAATGTAAACAAACAAGTTGAAACTTGATACATTTGAATAACTGCAGTCAAAGTGTTCTCAATTATAGGGAATATATTTTCTTTTAAATTTTTATATTAAATAAAATAAGAGAAAATATAAGGTTGTCAAAATACTTTTGAGCGCTACTGTAATTAATTACAACTTTCAACTTGACAGTGTCTGCTTGCATGTACCTAAAAAATACTTTTAGACGAATATAAATGACTAAATTTGAATAGCAATCATCTTTAGAGCCTTATATTAATTTTTAAGAAAATATATGCATACTTAATGCACAGTGCATCCCAAAGACAAATTTATAAATACTTTTTTTTTCATTTAAGAGCTAACTAAAAGAGTAAGAATGTCGAAATAAATTATTCAAATATATAATAATGAAATTAAAAAAAAATAAATACTCAAACAACCTTCAATAGTCATGTTTTTAATTAAAAAAAAAACAATGCTGTCCCAAACATATATAGACAACTGGTGTTAGAAGCTGATTTAAATACTGATATTCAAAATGCGCATATTTCATGGTCATGTATTTGTGACGCAATAGTTCTCTGAGATAAAAGTGAATCAGTCTTTTCGTTTCCGACTGATTGCAAAGATACATCGATATGTGAAGTTTTCTAAAAACGAAATTCGGAAAATCTATCGTTTAAATCCTCGTGGATGGGAAGTTCTTGAAAGGTGTGAAATCGGAAATGAAATCCCGTTCTGGGAGAAAAAAAAAAAAGAAGTAAACGGCAACACTGAGAGATTTTGAGATTAATTTCAACCCAGAATTTGTCTTTATGGTCAGTTTCTAAAGAAAAAACTGTTCAAGTATTAAAATCCACAGTCCATCGACGACTACAGAAAAAAAAAAAAAAAAAAAAAAAAAAAAAAAAAAAAAACATTAATGATTATCGCAAAGTGCGTCGTTAGCCAAAATTTACAAAACAATATGAAGACGATCATGTTCAGTAGGCCCGAAATGACATAAATTAGACAGATTAATGGTCGATTGTTTTTTTTTTTTGTGGTGAAAATAAATTGAATTTAGATTGGCCGGATGGCTGGCCATATTACTGGCACGATGTTCGCAATCTAACCCGAACTTATTTCAACATGCAACAAGGATGGGCTCTCTCATGATGTGGGGAGCATTTTCTTATAATGGAACAACCGATATTGCTTTTTTGAAAGGTCGTCACTGTTCCGAAGATTATAATAAAAATCTTGACGTGTAGGTACTTTCGTTTAGAAAGTTGCTAAATGTGGACAAATGGAAATACCAGCAAGAAAACCTGTCTATTCAAGTGCCCAAGCCTACAATGCAGTGGTTTAGACAAACCAAGTAACTGTTATGTGCTGGCAAGCCCTAAGTCCTGTCCTGAACTGAATAGAGAACCTCTGTGGAAGGTTAGCTATATCGACGTATATACTTAATTATCTTCAATTTGCAACGGTTCAACTTGAACGACGTCCGTTTTCTTTAAACTCCTGTTTCGAGTAGGTCTGTTTGACATTTTGAAATGATTAGGAAAAGTGGCTTAAAAATTTGAAAGTCAAAAGAAAAATAAAAGATTTGTCTATAAACCCTTGAAACAGTAATATTTAAGTTTTAATTTTTCTCACAAAGTCTGTGATTGTGTAATATTATTTTAGAATAGTATTAGTATTATCTTGATATTATTTATAATTGTAAATTGATTTGAATTTCTTTACTCCTCTTTTCCAATTGTTAAAAAAAAATGTCTATAAACTTTCGGGATGCACTGTATATGAGTATTACTTGCAAATCATTCCTATCCCACTAAGCGTAACAGACAGATATTTAACATATTATGAGATAAATGATACAAAATAGTCAAATATGTTCCTTTTTTTTTTAAAGAAAACAAATTTAATATATCTTCAGACAGAACTTAATAGTTTTCTTTATTTTTCTTCATTTTAAGTAGGAAATATTGCTCATCGTATAATTTAAATAATTGATAAATGGTTATCAAATACGATAATTCTGTAAATATCTATAAAAACTTCTAACAATCATTTTTTTAAATACATGCGCATATAAATGGTTAACTAACAAGATCATTCTAAATTTTTTTACAAAAAATAGAAACAAAACAATTTTTTATAAAAACTAGAAACAAAACATTTTTTATAAAAACTAGAAACAAAACAATTATTTAATTTTCAAAAACGTGCACATGTGATTATATATCGCAAGTATGTATAATGTTCCTTGAGAATTCCACATGATTTTAGATTATTTTTAGGGATCCACATGGTTTTTTATACTGTATTAAAAAAAACGCGTTAAAAAAAAATGTAACATTTGCAAATAAAATGCTTGTTATATTATCTTTTCTTATTTGATCAAAAACTGATTCTTTCAACTAAATGAAATAATAAATTAAAATATTTTTTTTTAACTAACTTATGACAAAAAAGCATTTGGAAAATTCTATTATTGCTGTGATAATGACATAGAAAAAAATTATCTTATATGAATGAGTTAAATTCCTTTCTAACACTTGATATTGAAAAACATGATTTCAATCGTATATTTGAGTCTGTATTAAAATAATTAAAAATAAACATAATTTCTAAAGCGACCATCTCATTTATCCCATTTCGGAATTGTAGATTCTTGCAAGTTTAATTTCGTAATACACATTTGTACATCTCGAAGCTAGCTGTCACAGGAAATTAGATTAAGATTGTTGATCCTAACAAAGAGCTCGGAAGAGTAATTCCAATTATTGGCCATTATTAAAATATTCAGCTTCACAAACGTCGTTGTAATTATTAAAGCATAGAAGCAATTCTAATGCAATATGCATTCAAATTTTAAATTTTGTTACATTGATAATATATGCAGCGTATTTGTAAGTTATATTTTAATGTTCCAGATGAAAATACAATTTTTGATTTAGACTAAACACATGCAACATTTTAACCCTTATTAAAATTATACGTTAATAAATAAGGATACTAAAGTATATAAAGCGAAAAAACATTAAAATTTTTATTAACAAAGCCCAAATACATGAAATAATTTCGACTCTCGTTCAATCACTCAGTGTTCTTCAAATTCCTCATATTTCTCCGATAAGCCTAGAATAATTACCTCAGAAAAAAATTCTCATAAGAAAATATTTGAATAAATATATTATAGGGAAAGTTAAAAAAATGATAATGAAACTTATTCTTTCAACCAAGGAATTTCAAATTAATAATTCTATTAAATAAAAAATTTAAGACACTGATTTAATCGAATGATTAATAACAGCTAAAATTAAACTAGTTTTATAAGCATATTTATAATAATTCAGTATATATAAATTCCGCAAAAAAATAATTACTTTCTTATTTATAAATTTTAATATAAATACTCAGATTAAGAAAGCAGAGATTGTTTAAATAATATTAAGTTAAATTTCAGAGAAACTTACTATGTGCTAAGCAGATGTTTATATTGTTTCTGTAATGACACAAAGTAAGAGTTCCATACTTGACACATCCGTAGATTCAGAAAGTGTTTGTCATTTAAATTTTCGGTGTATTCAAAATTTACGCAATTCACTTGTTGCGAATAACTGCCTCCAACAGGAAATTTCATCCTTATTCCGGGACATAGCTTAAGGGGACAAGGGACCTTAAAATCCTTAAAAATATTTTTTTTTATTTTTTATAAATTTCACCTAATTATTATTCAAGGGCACTTTATATGTATTATAGCATGCATTTATCACAAAAAAATTAAAAAAAAAATTATTTTTGAGAAAAAAATGTAATTTTACGTGTCGTCTTAGAAATCTTCGAAATGTCGCTTGCGCATTCTATATCAATGAAAATCCCCAATATTTTTTATAAAAGTCTGTTATATATATATATAAATAAAATAGAACATCGAATTTTATATATTTGAATTTAAAGGTAAAAAAAAAAATAAAAATTTTGAAATTTTTTCGAAAAAATTTCAAAATTTTTCATTTTTTTTAACCTTTAAATTCAAATATATAAAATTCGATGCTCTATTTTATTTATATATATAAACCACACTTTTATTAAAAATATTGGGGATTTTCATTGATATGGAACACGCAGGGGGCATTTCGAAGATTTCTAAGACAACGCGTAAAATTCCATTTTTTTCATAAAAATAAATTTTTTTTTAATTTTTTTGTGATAAATGCATGCCATAATGCATATAATGTACCTTTGAGTAATATTTAAGATAAATTTTACAAAAAAATAAATAAAAAAAAATAAATAAAATAAAAATAAAAATTTTGAAATTTTTTCGAAAAAATTTCAAAATTTGTAATTTTTTTTTTAACCTTTAAATTCAAATATATAAAATTCGATGCTCTATTTTATTTATATATATAAATCAAATCTTTATAAAAAATATTGGGGATTTTCATTGATATGGAATGCGCAGGGGGCATTTCGAAGATTTCTAAGACAACGCGTAAAATTCTATTTTTTTCTCAAATATAAAATAAAAAAAAAAAAATTTTGTGATAAATGCGTGCCATAATGCATATAATGTACCCTTGAATAATATTTAAGATGAAATTTATAAAAAATAAAAAATTAAAAAATTGAAAAATTTGGAAATTTTATCGAAAAATTTTTAAAATTTTTCATTTTTTTTTTTTTTTACTTTTAAACTCAAATATATAAAATTCTATGCTCTATTTTATTTATATATATAAAACAGACTTTTATAAAAAATATTGGGGATTTTCATTGATATGGAATGCGCAAGCGACATTTCGAAGATTTCTAAGATAACACGTAAAATTTCATTTTTTTCTCAAAAATAATTTTTTTTTGTGATAAATGCATGCTATAATGCATATAATGTACCCTTGAATAATATTTAAGGTGAAATTTACAAAAAATAAAAAAAAAATTATTTTAAGGTCCCTTGTTCCCTTAATGTTAGTTAACGGATGAAGTCGTAACGCGAAGTAGAAAAATATACTTTATGAGAGGGAACAACTTTAATACACAAAAACATAGTAAAATAACTTTATTTTTTTTGGGACTCATGGGATCTTCATTTCTGTTGCCAAAAAGAAGTTCTTCGCAATTTTTCGTGAATGGACATAAGATGTTGCTATAAAAAACTTATTTTACCTGCACTAAAGTATAATTGTTAGCTTGCATTCATTCATAAAACCTTTAGTTACTTTGTTAGAAATGATCGTATCGACTTGCGAATGGGATCATTAGATTTTGAAAGAAAAAAATAGTTAAAAAACGATACCCCATTTTACCAACTTTTGAACCAGCGATGTCTTGGCCAATGCATTGGCGGCTTCAGTCAAGACATCTCTGGTTCGAATCATGGCCCTGACATTTTTCGACCAGTTAGAAAATTACAAATTATATTAATTATTTACAAATTATAATAATTGTGTTAAAATTAATCAGGTGTAATTAATTATCCAGCATTTACCGGCGTTCCATAACTTGCTATTTATTCTGTTAAGCTGATTAATATATCAGACCAGATGAGTATTTTAATAAGTTTAGTTGGGTGAATTAGGTTCTCCGAATTTGATCGGAATATATCAGTTGGCAGAGCATTGGTAGCTTCAGGTAAGACAACCCTGGTTCGATTCCTTGCCCGAACGTTTTTTACCAATTTGGAAATTTATAGCTGTTATTGTTGTAATAGCCTTAAGAAACATAGTTTTATAAAACAATAATATATCATTATGCGTGTAAAATACTATCCAATATTGTTATTCTTGTGTGAGATCGAAGTAATGGAATATAAAAAGTAATAATTTTTTAAACAGAAAATCAAGTAATAAAACAATGTATCACTGAGTTCCGTCTTATTATGTATGAAATCCGTTACATGATCATTTGTGTGTTAATTTCACTGGGACCGCCATTTCCCGTTTCACACAAGTTTCTTTTTTTACAACTTTAAAAGTATTTGATATAAATAGCAATATAAACATTAAATTATATGTTAAAAAATTATATTACTCCATTATTTACATCTAAGCTAAAATAGAAATTAAAAATATATATCTTTTAAAAATTGGAAATAATCGCTAGATGAATATTTATTTAATAAATTTTCAATGATTTTTTTTTTCATTATTTAATGACATATTTGCTGGAAATATCTCAATGTAAAACATAAAATGTAAATTTTATTTAAAATCCCATCTGATGTCAAAATTTTCTTTTTGCTAAATATAGTATAATCATTCAATTGCTTTGGTTACAATTTTGAATTTTAAAATGCAAAAGACACATTTTTACTTAATTATTTTCTACATGAAAATACAAGTAGTCTCACGTAAGGAAGAAATAGCCATTATAAAAACCAGTACCGTTTTACAGTAAGCACTTCTAGGAACTGACAAAAAAATTGCCTTCTTAGAAAAGCACATATTTGAGCATAAAGGCTTTAAACAAATATTACAATTTACATGAATTATTTACCAATTAAAATAAGTTGTGTGCGTATAAGTTGTGTAATATAGTGAAGAACTATTTTTTTTTTGTTAAGAACCGACGCGAAAACATAGAAAAATGGCTAGAAAAAATATATGTCTTTTAATAATAGATATTAATATTTTTTCACCGGTATTTTTATACAAGCTGCGAAACCGTTATATGGATAACCGATAAAAATATCAATTAGTTCGGTCGAAAAGAACTACTTTTTTTAAACCTATGAAAAGATCCTAGACGGAAAAACAAGAAAATATCTTTCAGTTTACAAACTTTCGAATCCAATGCATTGGCGTTTCAGCAAAGACATCCCTGGTTCGAATCCTGGCCCGTACAATTTTCTGCCAGTTAGAAAATTACAGCTTATATTAATTATTTACCAATTAGAATAATTCTGTTAAAATTAATTTTAGTGTAATTACGTATCCAGCACTTACTGGCGTTCCACAAACTGCGATTTAATCTGTTGAGCTCATTCATGTATCAGACCAGATGCTACGATCAATAAGTTTAGCTGGGTGAATTAGGAACTCTAGATTTGGTCGGGTTAGCTCAGTTGTCTGAGCATTGGCAGCTTCAGCTAAGACAACCCTGGTTTGAATTCTAGCCCGGATATGTTTCGCCCAGTTGAAAATTACAACTTTTATGAATTATTTGCCAATTAGAATAATTGTGTTAAAATTAATATAGTGAAAAACTATTTTGTTTTGTTATGAACCGACGCAAAAACAAAGAGAAAAGCGAGGAAAAAAATATATTTCTTTAAAAAATAAATATTAATATCTTTTCACAAAATTTTTACATGAGCTGTGAAATTGTTATATTGATAGCTGATGAAATAATCAAAGAGTTCAATCAGACAGAACTACTTTTTTCAAACTATGAAACGACCCTATCCGAAAAAACAAAAATGTCTTTGTACGTGAACTTTTACCAAAAATGTCAATATTTTGCAGCAAATTTTTCATTAAAAAATATAAATTCATACAAAATCTCATAAGAGAAAAGGATATAAAATCATACAAAGGTGTAAAATAATACAAATTTGAGGATTTTTTAAGGTTATTATCGCTGGCGCGGAACATCGGAGGGTCAGCAAGTCATTTAATATATTTTATTGGTTAATTATAATATTTTCAATAACATTGTCATTTCTACTTTTGTTTATTTGTCATCATTTCTTTTATATAAAAAAGTGTTTTAATGTGCGCAAACTCTTACCCAGGCAATAACACACACACAAAATTAACATACTTTCATTGTCTAATCTTTTTTTGTGTGATGAATAATGGAAATATTATTTTTTTTATTAAAACACCATTTCGATTAATCATTAAGGTAGTAGGCAACAAATGTTAAAATATTGCACTTTATTGAAAGAACTTATAATGTGCAGTGTAATGCATTTATTTGAGCGGGGTGTTTTTCGGGGGTGGGGAGGGAAGCAATTTATAAAAAAATTTCTTTAACACTTTCCTGGTTTAAAAAAAAAAAAAAAATGTATTCTGATGTGTTATATTTTAGCTTTAGTAATATTTCATTTTAATGACCCTCTATACATCACTCTGACACGTCACATCTACCTTTAATGTGTGTTTCCCCCTTTCGACTTATTAATGACATATTTGCATGAAGTTTAGTCAGCCTAAAAAGAGAATTTGTTTTATTCTCCTTACTCATAAGTAAAATTACTCAACATGCTGACATGAAGGTTTAAAAGTTCCATTTTAAAAATGACATTTATAAAGGTGAAAATGTACAAATAAAGGAAAATCCTTTTGCACGTAAGTGCCTTTCATTTTTGTTAGAAGCTAACTGAAAATTAAGGTAATACTACTGTTTTAGTGTTGTGAAGAATTAATTTATGATATAGCATGCGGATATTGGGGATGTTATTTTCTTTAACAAGAACTTTGTGCGAATATTTTCAGCGTGAAACAATTATATATATTTTTATATTATAATTAAAAAAAAAATTCTTTTTTTATGCTCAATTTTTTCCAAACTTCAGTAATTGAGCAAGAAGTAAATTAATGCCCGTAGCGCTGATGTCATGATGACAGTCTTATGTCATTAGACGATGATGATGATCAGATATCTAAAGATGAAATTATCGCCATATCGTTAGACAATCATCACATAATTGGAAAACGGATTAAAATCGTTGAAATGTAAGCTTATTTTACTTTGTACACTTATGTATACACTGTAAAAAAAATCTGTGAAGTTACTAAAGTTTTTCTAGGAAACTGGGATTCCTAGAACTTTTCATGTAACGGCAACAACAAAATTTCATGTAACAGACACACTTTTGCGCCGAAAATCAAAAAATCTGTAAGATTACTAAGAATTTTTTTGGAAACTGGGATTCCGAGAACTTTTCATGTAACTGCAGCCAGGGTTACAAATAAAAGTTTAGTAAGATTACTGAAATTTTAGCAGATTCATTTGTAAAGTTACAGATTTTTGTAGCTTTACAAAAACTAGTTTTGTAGATTTGCAGCTTTTTTCGTACAGTTACAGTTGAAAGTTTAGTAAGCATGTAACTTTACATCTGTAGACCTACAGATTTGTTTTTTTTACAGTGTAGGGATACTTGTGTGTGTAAATGTTTGCACACACTCGCATTTTACGAATAAATACATTAAACAAATTTCTGGCAATATTGAACACCATGATGATACATGGTGATTTATAGCCATCTTTGATACTAAAAATGTTACCAAAAACAATAGAATTCTGAGTGTCAATTAAGAGAAAATCCCGATGTAATATGTTTAAAGAATATCCAAGTTGAACAACATTTTCTAATTATGTTAATTCACCAAGTAACTATTCATCTAAAGTATTGCTTTAACATTATTTCCAGGAAAAATGAACTGACTAAAACAGCTATGTTTTAATAGTTTATAATGCAGCTTATTATCAAGCATACAAGAAAATATTTGTTTGTTTGTTTAGAAAAGCTCTTTTTTGAGAAAGAAATGGAAGAAAAGGCATAAATAGCCTTTATCAGTAGAAACGGCGATTAAAGTACGTGAAAAAAAAATAGATGTAGGAACAAAATATCAGAATAGACAAATGATCTTACCGTGTACGTCTGGAAGTGAATTCGATAACTACAACTTGGCTTTTAAATAAGTATATAGTAATTCTTAATTAAGTTTTATTATGGAAAACCTACAACAATTCATTCGAACAAGTATTTTAGTAATTATACAGATATAAAGCGTTGAATTCCTAATGATTTTTCTTTTTGGGGGTGTGGGGTGGGAGGGAGAATAAACTTTTATGCGAATACATTTTTCAGAATAGCTCAAATTCTATTGGGAGGAATAAAATTAGGGTTTGGATTTTCATACTTGAAGCTACTAGTAACTTACTTCTGTTAAAATTTGCATAAGTTCAAATACATATTTCTTATAAAATTAATTAAACAATTACATATTTTGTCATAAGTAGGTGTTCGTAATGAATATTTAAAGTCTAACAAGATTTCTGTATGAAGACCAGCTTGTAATATTTTTTTTTACTAGATACATACTTAGAGAGGACAAAATTCTGAACCCCTTAGCTTTTTTATATTTTATCTGCATATATTCAGTGATAAAATAACCAGGCGGCAATTACTTCTTTTTTCGATGGATCGTATTTTCTGCTGATAAAATATATTTAAACTAGAAGATATTTCTCGTAAGCTTCAGTTTTGAAATGTTTAATAAATATGTTGAAAAAAAATTACAACAAAAATTTTAGCATAAAAAATTCACTTTCCTCGTGTTGTGTAATACAGCGCATTGACAAAACCTACTAATAAATAAAGAGTTTTTTCACATAAATATAAATGTAGCGAATACTTATGACAACCATTATATAACCAATTACCCGATATTTAGAAAATATAATTTTCTAAAACAATCGAAACTACGTTTTAGAATACACATATTTAGCATTTCATATCAAATATAAATTAAAATTTAACGAAAATGAATATCAATAACACATGAATTCCACGCTAACAGTAATAATGCAAAATCTTTAATCTTTGTAGTAAAATTTAAGTGTTCATTATAGGTTACAAATATGCAATATAAATGGGACCATCGCCATTTTATAAAGAATGTCAAAATGTTTTTTTTTTTTTCTTTTTTTTTTTCTTTTTTTTTTAATAAAATTTCATACATTAATGTTTCTTAACTAAATGTTTTTAATAAAACTAAACGTGAACTTATTTTTACACATTTAAAAAGATTTTTGCAATAATTAAATATGTACTTTTATTTTATCAAAAGATATATACTTTTCTGTAAGTCTTTCTGAAAATCTATAAAAAATATAATATCTCATTTAGAAAAAAGGGAAAGAAAAGACAAAAAAAAACTCGTTATCTTTCATTTATCAACGCCAAGAGATCATTTTTTATTTTCGAAGCGTAAGATTAAAATACTTATTCTTCAATCTGAGAAAATTGCGCCGAATATATAATTAGTTTCAAAAAGTTGCAGATTTCACGCTTTGAATTATTCATAAAGATATAATTCCATGCAGTTAAATAATTAGCATTTTTGAAAAAGAAAAAAAATATCAGATGTGGTTAAAATAATACTGGGAGATGGCAGATTCCATGAAAGTTCTTTAGGATTTGAAAATAATGCTTGTAATTTTACAAAATCACTAATTGTAAATAAGTTCTTTTATATAAAATTACTTTGAAAATAATTTGTTCTGTTACCAAGAATTATACATTTATTAATTTCTTCTTACGACTTTCATATTGAATTCGATGGAACTTTTTTTTTTCATGTTCACATCAAAAAATGTTATAGTATTCTGTCAGTATTTTTGGAACTATATCTACTTATAATAAAATCCGAGTGCATAAAAATGTAGGTAACCATTTCAGTGCGAACTATTCTGTTCTGCGAATCGAACGTAGTTAAACGGCATGTTAGGCTTAATGTAAAAGATATGCTAATATATGATAGCTATATGATAATTTCTTCTACTTGAAATAATGTTTGTTCAGCATATTTTTATATAAAACATGTATATCATAGCCAATTATTATGTATTAATTTCAAAATTAAAAATAAGCTATTGTAAACATCAGTTTACTAGATATAAACAAAAGAACACTTTTGTATTCTTAATTTCCGAATCTTGAAACTAATGAATAACTCTTTGAATGTCCAAATTTTGTGTATGTCCAAACTGACCGTACCTTTAAGGGCTAATATCTCAGCTAATTACCAATGATTCTATTCGAATATCATTATCAACAATGCTTTTATTCTTCTGCAACGATAGGTATATTCAGCGATGCTCAACAATTTTTCTGAGTGCCCGTAAATCGAAATTTGTGTATAACAGAAAAATGCTAATTACTCAAAAACTATGTGACCTAGGGTAATCGCTATAATTTTCCGGCAAGGTTTATATTTACGTCTAATACCTCAAATTTTTTCATAATTTTAGTTTCAGGGGGGGGGACATATTTTTGCGCTACATTTTCAACAATATCTTTGAAAATATAATACCTAAAATTAAAAGGAATGTATTTTTGAGTTAGTTGTTACAAAAGCTTTCACGGGATACCCCACATGATATAAAAAGAAAAGATTTTTTTTTCAAGTAACATAATTAGCCCCTCTACTTTTTTAGTAAATATATTTATGAATGTTTAATAATCTGAAAATATGTGGGTCAATGGTCTTTATTACTTCCCCGAATTTGAACTTTCCAAGTACCATAGTTTACGATTAAAATGGCTGTGACAGACAGGCAGACAGACAGACAGACGGACAGACACAGGAGTGATCTTATAATGGTTCCGTTTTTACTTATTAAGTACGGAACCCTAAAAACAAGAAATCAATAAATCCTGTATTGCAAAATTTTGCTGGGAGATGAATCATACTTTTGACTTCAATTCTGTTAAAATAATCGCTAAACCAACTTTTATACATGAACTTAACATCCTTGAAGCATTTCATATTTATAAAAAAATAAATAATATTGTTATTTGTGAATTCGCTATTCCTCCATTATAGAATTGTTGGAAATATTACACAAATACTTTTTTTCTTAATATTTCTCATTATTTCGGTGCTATTTCCCATCTATTTTCCTATTGACTGTTACCTGCAATCCTCTGTTTTCCTATTGGTCTATAAACCTTGAAGGTAGGATACCTTTAAACCATTAAGATTTTCGAATTTTTTTTATAATAAATATTTTGATTCCGTAACCATTTCTGAGCAATATGCAAAAAACCGCATTAAAAAATTCCCATTAGTTTACTAATTATGACAGTTGTATTATGACTACATATTAAGACTACATAGGAGAATTAAACTTTGCGTTGCGTTTATTCAAAACTATGAATTTTGATACTGCGCGCAGTGTTACTGAAAAACTATGCATGACAACCAAAAGAAATTTTTACCACATATTCATTTCTGTATTATCTACAACTTAAAACCAGAAAAATGTAAAATTTTATTATTATTTTTTTCTATTTTTGTACTTTGAAAATATTTTTCAAAGAGTGATAATTTTTATTTTTTTGTTAAATTTTTAAATTAGTCAATATTTTTTACAAATATTCTAGTCTTAGTATAAAGGTAACTCTATTATGCATTTATTTTCACTAAAATTTACTCTTTATATGCATATTTTCAGATTTTATCATGCGCGCAAGATTTTTTTCTCTTATTACCATATATTTTAAAACTTATCATTACAATATTTATTTATGAATTTACAAGTATATATATATTTTTAAATATAAATTTAAATTTGAGCTTTATATTTAAATGAAGTTCAATTTTTAGTTTTGACTTATTACACGTATAGTGCACTGACGTTCTACCGACTAAACCACATGGAACGATACCCAGGCTGAAAATTTTCTCACTATTATATGTTGGCAAGGCTACAATTACAAGTCAAAGCTAGTTTATGTACACAGCACAAGATGGAATACTTATCATGAGCCACCGACATGGGGCAAACACGAAATTTAATTAAATCCAGCATTGATGGAAACTATATTAATACATGGAAATTTTTCCAGAGAGAAACATTCGCCTTGCATACAAGATTTCAAATGAAAATCAAATTAAGTTAAATAATGCTATAAAAAGTGATAGAATATCTTTATTAAGACTTACGATCGTTTCATCGCACAATCGGCGACATTTTCAAAATCAATCATAATAGAAAATATTTTCACATAACTTAAAAACAATAATATAGTAAACAATGTCACGAGCCATGAAGCATAATGAAAATATTGGAACCATAAAATAAAATAAAAATAAAATTAGCTATTTGCGAGCGTGGATTAATTTTCACATAATTTAAAAACAACATGGTAAACAACGTCACGAGACATCAAGCATACTGAAAAACATTGCAAAACATAAAATAAAATAAAATTAACTTGGCTATTTGCGAGTGTGGATTAATTTTTACTATTGTTTCTACAATTACTTAGTATCTCTTTCCAAATTCTAGGTAAATCAAGGGACACAGAATCATTGCAAATATTCTCGTTGCGTAAAAATATTTCTATTGATTCTCTGACTATGGATGGTAAATAAAATCTTGATGGATAAATTAACTTGCTATTTTTAAATTCAATCTGTAAAGGTTCTTCGCTGCATAATCTGGCCAAAGCTCTGGTTCTTCTATTGTATTTGATGTCTGCTATATGTTCTTTGATTCTAGTTTTAAGTTTTCTGCTTGTCATACCTATATAAAACTGCTTTGTTCCATCTTCTTTGGTGAAAGGTATTTCGTATACTCCTGCTAATTGGTTGGACTCAATTTGATCTATTTTCTTGCACACTATATTTTTTATTTTCATGGATGGTTTTGCGACTAGGAAGATATTGAATTTATTGAGTTTATATTTTAAACGTTCGAAGAAACCAGGAAAATATTGTAAAGTGGATAACGTGGAATTTTGTGGCTTGAAATTTCTTTTCTTTTTGTTCTTCAAGCTCTTAATTAATTTTTCTATGGTGCTTTCTTTGTATCCATTGTTTCTTGCAATATCATATATTTTATTTATTTCGCTATTTAAATGTTCAGGGGTACAAACTGTGAAAGCTCTCTGAATAGAATGTCTAAATGCAGAAACTTTGTATGAAAAAGGTGTTTGCGCATTATTAGGGATAATGGATTGACTGGCTATGGGCTTTCTGTACACAGTGCGCTTTATTCCTTGGTGCGTCTTGATTAATAATACATCTAAATACGGTAGCGTACCATTTTCTTCTATTTCCAATGTAAATTTAATTTTAGAATCAAGATTATTAATCTGGTTCAGAAAGTTATTGAGCAAGGTTTCTTCATGTTGCCATACGATGAAAATATCGTCTACGTATCTGATCCATGCATGGGGCGTATAATCCAAATTGTATATATCCATTTCAAGAGGTCGTAATATGAATTCAGCTAATAATCCTGATATAGGAGAACCCATTGGAGCTCCGTTATTCTGTTTGTATATTTTGCCGTCGAAAGTGAAGTAATTATTATTAACTATGAGATTAAGAGCACTCTTTAGAGTAATTTTCATATTTTCGTTAATACTCTCCATGTGGTCGATGCAGTTATTTATATTAGTAACGGCTTTTTGGGTATCAATAGATGGGTATAAAGAAACTACATCTAGGCTGGCAATTAAATAATTCTGGGGTAAATTAATGTTATTCAAATATTGAATGAACTCATAAGTTGAATTAATTACATGATCAGAGTTGGGCAAAATATTTTTCAATAAAACTACAAAAGCTTTTTCCATAAAATATGTGGGGCTTGAGCATTTATTTACTATTGGCCTTATTGGCATATCTATTTTGTGGTCTTTGAGTCTGCCGACAATTGCTGGGATTACTGCTAACTTATTAATTCTCATTAGAACTTTCATATTATCAGGCCAGCTCCCTTTATTAACCAATTCGTTAACTTTTTTTTAATTATGCTAAGTGGATTCTTCTTGACTTGTTGACAATCCATATTGTTAATACACTCTTCCATTTTATTTTTATAGCGAAGAACCTTTACAGATTGAATTTAAAAATAGCAAGTTAATTTATCCATCAAGATTTTATTTACCATCCATAGTCAGAGAATCAATAGAAATATTTTTACGCAACGAGAATATTTGCAATGATTCTGTGTCCCTTGGTTTACCTAGAATTTGGAAAGAGATACTAAGTAATTGTAGAAACAATAGTAAAAATTAATCCACACTCGCAAATAGCCAAGTTAATTTATTTTATTTTATGTTTGCAATGTTTTTCAGTATGCTTGATGTCTCGTGACGTTGTTTACCATGTTGTTTTTAAATTATGTGAAAATTAATCCACGCTCGCAAATAGCTAATTTTATTTTTATTTTATTTTATGGTTGCAATATTTTCATTATGCTTCATGGCTCGTGACATTGTTTACTATATTATTGTTTTTAAGTTATGTGAAAATATTTTCTATTATGATTGATTTTGAAAATGTCGCCGATTGTGCGATGAAACGATCGTAAGTCTTAATAAAGATATTCTATCACTTTTTATAGCATTATTTAACTTAATTTGTTTATAAGTGATTATTATACATGTTTTTATGAAAATCAAATTTCAAAGTAATTGCTTAAGAGGCGCAAAGTGCATAAAGGCCTCTGGAATAATTGATTATTTTATTAGTAATTGATTCAACTTTGATTTTTTCAAGCAGACGGATTTCAAACGTAATTCCGACACTTATACTTGACACTTTTTTGGTGTTCTTTGGAATAAAGCAGCCCGGAAACGTATGTAGCTTATGCACATTTTCCAAAATATTCTTCCATTAAGAAGTAGTGAAAGTTACACTGCAAATAAAGGCGTCTTAAATTAAGATACATATGTGACTGAAAAAGAATTTCAGACACTTAAGTGTCTGAATCTGAAAATTCAGTCACAAAAGATGTCTTAATTTAAAACACCTAAGTGTCTTACTATGATCATAGTGTACACGAACTGACAAAAGTGTCTAAAAAATCTGCAAGTGTCTAATTTTAAGACACTTTGTAACTCCGCTCCGCATTCACCAGGGGGCACTCTCAGTTGCGCATGCGTCTTCCTTTCGAACTCGATGTTCGTTTGTAATTCAAACTGAATGCTTGTTTTTATGTACGCGTACATTTTAACTAATAATTTATTTTGACTTGATTGTTTTTTGCGGAATGTGAAGTTCCGGGATTTAATTTCTATCGACATAGTGGTACTCCGTATTAATATTTATCTATAAAACTAATACAGTGTTCTTCATCTCGTCAGATTTGTAAAGAGAACTGTTGTCTGGCGGGCTATGTTTTCAGGATGGAAATTTTCCATCCTTTTAACAGAGCTAGCCGGATGTGCAAGGGGATTTTATTTTTTAAATATCCAAGTCTGCCTAATTAACGGATACTAACGTAGCCTCCAATCCGGACGTCCTCTGGGCGAATGTGCTTTTGGAATAATCAGACCTTTTCCCAGGTAAGTGGGGTCTTAACTATGTATTTAAAACTCTCTGTGATTGTTTTATCTTTAAATGAAGACCTCACACGTGTCTATAGCTTTATTATTTCCTGAGTTATGCCAAAATATGTTCAAAGCATTTTGCCTATGGTATTTCCATGTTAAAATTTTATTTTGCTAATATTTAAATTTCTACTCTTCAAATCATCTGCAATCATATTTCTGTATTATTTTCTATCCAATGTTATCTTTAAAATAAATTTTGGTGTCTCTGCATGGTGTATATTAGCGGTTACTGAATTTATTAATTTTACACCTTCCTAAGCCTTTTCTTATGTAGCCATTACTTTAAAAATCGCAGTGACATCGCCTGTTGATTGGCTCATACTTCTTAATTACCATCAAGACTACCTTAATAGTATTTTTTGGTGTAATTATTACTCTGAAGTACCCTTTTTAATTATTTATTTACGTATACAATATTTTTATAAGCATTTAATGCGGCAGCATTTGTAATTTTTACATCGATTTTTACATTTCTGATAGATTTATTATGTGTTATGTACTGGAATTCAAAAGCATTTATAGTAAACATTCCTGTTAATAGCTGCTTTTATTTATTATTTATGCTTTTCTTGTCTAATGAAGTTTTCTTCTGCCTCATAGTGTGTACATCATAAATTTTAAAAAAGAATATAGTTCGGACATCTTTCCATTCATTGATTCCCCCATATATTTAATACAGCGAATTACTTGTGTTCATTTATTTATTTTAAAATGTTTTGACTGATAAAACTCATTAAATCCGGTCATTCTAATTAAAAGATTTCCCTTTGCTATAATTTTAGTGTTTCCGAGTATTTTAGAAATATCCCATTTGCCATACTGAGAATAGTCAACATATAATCTTTTTATGATTCAAAAGTCAAAACCACAGCTTCAGAACGGAAATCGACGTCACTAATGTAGACGTTGAATCAGAAAAAAATTTGTTGATGTCAACAAAGATTTAGAAAAAGGATCTCGCGTTATCTGTAGTCACTTTGTTAAATTTTAATGATTATTTTTAGATTCTTAAATTCATGTAATCATGTATCGTTAACGTAATTGTAAGAATGCGGTAAAAATATACAGATATATTTCATTTGAAATAATTATATAATATTGATTTTTTGATTACTTTTAGTTAAAAAGTAATTTGAAATTAAAAATGAATACAAAGTAAAGAGGTACATTTTTATAAAATATTTATTTGCATATAGCTAGATTTTGCACTTAAAACTGACACGTACATTTATCGAATCATAACACAGGGTTGGACTTTTTCCAGAAGGAGGGCCTGATTAAAGCATGGGCAGACCCTCCCCCCCCCCCCTACGATTTTACGTGCTCCAAATTCGATATGGATTTTTTTTTAAAGCTTATATTTTAAATGTGTTTCAACATTCTATTGATTATAATCAGCATTTTGAACTTTAAAAGTAGAATTAGATTAAAAACTAAATAAAAAAATAAATACAGTAAAAACTCTCAATCGCGGCCACCTCGCGAATTGAACGCGTTTTGGAACGTTGAATTTGCCTGCTATTCGATTGTGTTCGCTTTTATGAGGTAAAAAAAATGTATTTATCTTGAAAAAGGTCAGTGTTCGCTGAAGAAAATTGTCCTATGAAAGTTTTGTTGTAAAATCTCCATAACGGACACTCCTACATAGAGGACACAACTATTTAAGAAGCACATTTTTTATTAACAACATGCACATATTTTATATTTTTTACCTCAGAAAAACAGACACTTCCGAATAGCGAACAAATTCCACGGCTCTAAGGTGCCTACTATTGAGAGGTTTTACTGTATTGTGACAAATATTTTAATTTTTAATCTTATTCTACTCTATAAATTCAAAATATTGATTATAATCAGTACAAAGTCGAAAATGATTTCGATTATCAGCTTTATGAAAATTGCATACCATATTTTGGATCCCCTAAAATAAGGCTGTGTGTGTGGGGGGGGGGGGGGAGTAGGGCAGAATAATGGCCATATACTTTTCAGGATCAACGTGGTCAAACATGGCTACGTGTAATGCTTTTAAAAAATGGCTGCGATTCAGACGTTTGAAGTGTCTAAAATTCAGACGCAAAAAGTGTCTGAAAAAATTCAGACATTTTAAAATGTCTGAAAATTGAACACTCCGTTTCAGACACTTAAGTGTCTGAATTTAAGACATTTCGATTTAGAGTGTAGATAGTAGAAGTTAGATTAAGTTAGTAGAAAGTTAGATTTAATTCAACCGGAGGAACTCGTATCTATATTTTTCCGATATTTCAACCGACTGAAAAATGTCATTGATGCAGAAATTTTTTTAAAGCATACAAACATAATCCAGGTACTTTTTTTAAATTCAAAAATGCATTTTTAAATATGAAAATTATTAATAAATTCATAATAAAAACTTTGCAAATTCTATAACCCTGATGCATTTTTACGAAATAAATTGATTTTTTCTAAAACATGCTATATGTTGTTTTGAAGTTCACGCCTATCATTAAGTATGAAATATTATCATTAAGTACAAGTATGGTGTATTACTATTAAGTTTAATTATAAGATATTATCATTCAGTCTAAGCATGAAATATTATCATTAAGTCAAAGTATGAGACTATCTTTAATTTTTTAGATGGTGAAAAATTTTCATTTTCAGTGGTGTTAAGGAACCATGTGCCAATACCACTTATCTCAGAAAGCAAGAACAAAAATCAATAAAATCTAATCTATAATATTTTTCTATAAAAATCCTAAATTATTTTAAAATTACAATTTTTTTCTTTGCACTTTTTTCAGCACATTTATTTTCCCAACTTTATGAGTAAACAATAAGACACTTTTTTATGGCTTTGAGAAGATATAAGAAAAAGTACAAGAATTATATATGTTCCAGGTCTACTTCGATGCAAGGACCTCAAATACATTTTTATAGATCGTTGTTTTCTTTTGAAAAATAATAGTTTCTGCAATGACTAACTTGTAGACAACGCACGCTGTTACAAAAGAAAACACATACGATAATAAAAAATCTTTATACAAACTAAAATAGTACTTCGCTTTTATATTTTTTTAAATTAGAACAGTAGCTGCAACCATCGTTCGGATTTTTTTTTTTTTCGTATATTGTAGAACCACAGAGAAAAAAAAAAATCTGTAACCATAAAATATATTCATAAACAAGTAAATTTATCGAAGACGCATGTTAAACTCTATAAAATTAATAAAACTTTCAATTTTCAGATAAAATGTATTTGAAATAAATTTAAAAATTTCAAATTGTATATTGTTATACTGATGTATAATAATATAATTAACCTATGATTTCACGCCAATATATCCATTCTATTTTACGCCTTATTTAAAAGCATTCTTCCAAATGCAATATCGATTTTACAACTAATCTAATTCATTTTAATGCTTTAAGAAAACATTTTATTCAAAAATATTCTTAAATAAAAATAATTATAATATGCAGCTACACGCAGATAATTCGGGATTTATATTTCTCTGAAAACTTCTTATTTTATTCTTGAAAATAATTTTGATACCAGAAAGAAATGTAATTATACTAAAAATGCTTTAAATTTGTTAAAGGGAAAGAAAATATATAAAGTTTTTTTTTATATTTATAAGACGCAAGAATGTATATTTGTTTCATAACCGAAGATTTCCTTTTAAGAAGATAAGATTACACGATAAAAAGCTATATATATGAAAGCAATTTTCTTATTAAAAAACTAGGTAACTGTACCCTTTATTTAAGACAGTGCATAAATGTTTTTTAATAAAATATTTACCAGATAATAATAATTTTAAATTCATGCTGTTTAATGCTGAAATGTTTAAGTGGAAAATATTGAACTGATTTCCCTTGTGAGGCAATTAAATTTTAACTTTTTTAAAAGTGTTTTTAATATGTGAGATAAATGAATCCAAATATTTAAAAAAAAACTTAATCTTTTTTGTTTATTTTCTTATAAAAAAATAATAATAGAATTTTCTTCGCTTTAATTTGTGTTAGAATATTGGTTTAAACATTAGTCTAAATTTACTCTAGATTTGTTTATATAACAAATTGGGAAATATTTTATAGTTCGCAAGACGGAATACATTACGAAGAAAATTTAACACTGTAATAAGCAAGAAGAAGAAAGCATAGTTGTTAAATGTATAATAGATATACCTTTGAAATTTGACTATATCGGCAGTATTTTTTGTCACATGATGAGAAACAAATTAAGCCAAAATTATGCTTTTTATACCCAAATTCTTTATTTGTTTTACTAACTCTTAAACAACGTGCAGAATTTACTACATAAATTGGACTATAGCAAGTGTTGGAAATTCCTATACATTCTCAGTTTTTTTACAAGTGTTAACCAAGTTTTTTTTCCTCTTTTGCATCGTAATTTGAGTTATCTTTTTTCAATAGAGTTCATGTGCATAAATTAATCTTAATACAATAAATTTGCACCCTCATAAAGATTTTTACAATCGCTTTCCTTGTCGATTTTAATACAAATTACTCGATTGCATTTTAAATCGATTAATTCCCTAATCTGCAGATTTAAAAAGTTGTAAGTCAGAAAGGGATGTGATGCATTTAGATATACAAGTACCACAACAGATCGTAGTGTAATTTGAAAGAACTGTAAATAAAAACCAAGTTAAAGAAAACATGCTAAAAAAGTGCATTTAATATGTTAAAAATGTCACAAAATATAAAAGATTTTATCACACAATAATACAGTTTTAAAAACTATATAACTTCCCTAACTAGGAAAAGAATGACGTCTTTAAATTTAAAAACGGTATTGTTATGTAATAACATCTTTTATGTTTGTGACATCTTTAAAATATTAATTGCACATTTTTAGCAAGGTTTCTTTAATTTAATTTTAACATAATTCAAAGTGAATGTGAAATTCCAACGGTATATATTTCCATATATACATTTTGTGTTCTATAAACCAAGTGCTAACATTTTGTAGAATTCTGTATCCTTCTGTAAGTAAAGCATAAACTTAAAAAAAAAAATCAAAACGTGTTTTAGTTTATTTTCCTCTGACATATCTCATTTTTATATACCAGACGTAAAACTAATAGCTAAAGAATTGCTTTCCGATTTTTTGTTGTTGTTGTTGTTGTTGCTGTTTCATTTAAGATCTTCCACTTATACTAAAAGTGCATTTAACACAAAACAAAAATTGTTATAGATTAATGTTTTCACATACAGAAAAGGCTTTTTTTAATAATTTCAATAAAATTTCATTGTAGTCCTGGACTTTCCAAAATCAAACAATTAAAATAAAAAGGTGTGGAATTAAAAAGGTCCGTAATTTCCTTGTTGTGAAGTCGCTCTTATCACCGTTTCCTAACTATAACAAATATACCCGACTCTTTTTTTATGTTAAACTTCAGGAACGTAGAGCGTTTTGGAACATATGAACCCGAATATAATGTTCAGAGTCATCCAGAAAACCAACCGGAGTCCAATAATATTATTTTTCTGCCTAGCAACTCAATCGGACCGAAATAATTTTAACCCGACACAATAGCCAAAACGAAATGAAAGTATTACCGTACTTAAAGTGTGATTTGGATGAAAATTCTGTAACCATACAGTAGACTCCTTGCAGTAGACTTGCAGTCATAAAATGCAATGATCCGACATTCACGGGATCAAGGAAATGTGGAAAATCATGAGGATAATATATGTGACATACAGTAGACTTCCAGATAACAGACATCTACGGGATCATGGAAATGTGGTAAATCAAATTTATCTCGTGGGTATTATGTGATGAATTAAGACGGTGTACATCCAAGAAAACTATGCCGCTTATCATTCTATAAACATGTAACAGTTACCAGTAGATAGTGAATAATGTGTACTAATTAATGACAAACTTGAGTTCTCCTGCATATAAAAAGTATACTAAAATGTAAAATTTTCAATACTAATTATCAAAACAAAATTGAAATTTTCGGTAAATTTTAATTTCGTATACAAAATGGAAAGTTATGCCGTAAATAATTTAAGGCGTCATGCGAGTTTATATTTTTAAAAGGAGTATTAAATTGGTTTTTAATCGTTGGGAAACAAACTGCAATTCAAATAGTTTTTGAAGCAAAGCTCAAAAGACACTTTTAAAAATGAGCTGTGATTTTAGATTCGTATAGTTCAAGGTTCTAAAAATTGATTTCCCTTGATATATATATATATATATATATATATATATATATATATGAAACAAATGTCATTGGTAACGAATAAAGTTTTTAACATAAATCGATTTCTAATCTCTTCAAATGTACGAATCGAAAATTACAGTACATTCAATCAAGTAGTTATTGAGTTATACATAAGAAACAGCCGTTTTTGATTTCTGCTTTGCAACGATTAAAAATGAAATTAAAATTACGAGCTAAAACATTTTAAATGTGTCCAAAGGTAAACTTTGCAGAAAAATTTCCATACCAAGTCAAAATTTGGTGTTAGTATTGATAATTTTAAATTGGGTATATTTGTTAACTGGATGCGGCACTCTAAAGAAAATTTATGAACAACATTAATTAGTAGATATTATTACTAACTAATCAACAAGTGGAAACCGTAATATATTTATACTATTATTTCCACAGAAGTTAGTATGGGGTTATATTTTTCCCCGTTTGTACAAACATTAAATAATAATGAAAACTACTATACATGAAATAAATAGCTACCATGATAAAGTAAAGTACCTGAAATAACTGTCTTAAAAATGTTATCTTAAATGTGAAAAAAACTGCTGTCATAAAATAAATATTAGAAACAAATACAAAGTAAATTTAAAGAGAAACTTTGGTAATTGTATATTTTTGGTTTTCTCGTGGCTAATTAAATAAAGAAATAAGTAAACAACTATACTTTCTTTGTTTTACATAAATTGAGATACAGCGATGAAAGATGAAATGAATTTTATCGATGATTAGGGGAATTAGAATATGAGGGGGGCGGGGTTGTTCAAAATACTTCTAGAATTTCAGATATGTTTAATCGTACTTTATATTTTTAGAATTATATAATAATTAGATTTACGGAAAAGCTTCGGTTATCTATATTTATTTATTATTAATTTCTCATAAGCTTATATTTTATCATGGATAAAAATACACATAAATAACTAAGCAAACAATAATGCAATTTCTTTTGAGTTAAATTAGAATTTAGGGAAGAAAAAATAAATGATTTTGGTGGTATATTAGAGGAATTAGAATATGCAAAATACCTTTTTGTCGGAATTCCGCTAGTTTTTAAAATTTTTTCCAAGCATTTGAAAATATTATTGTGTCAAATGTTTTTATATGTTAAAGAGATTTATATGTTAAAGAGATTTACAATTTGTGGAAACAATATAAAATTTTTAATAGTCTCGTAGAATTTTACCATGTTTTAAGCGATGTACAAATGTTTATAAGTTAACAATAATTGTTCTTCTTACAAGTTATCGAAATATAACAAAATAGACTCTTAATTATGTCTGTAGAAATCAGATGTTAAATATGAAACAATTTTTTTTTACCGGCTCTGTCGTATAATAGAGGATCGTTTAATCGAACGTGTGCTGCAACTATAATATATAAAGCAAATATTGCAAGATAATTAAATATATTTTCCAAAACACAGTTATTTTCCTCAGAAAAATCTTTTTGACCTATTTTATAAATAATAGATATCGGTATGCACAAACGCCAATTAGTATAAATAAAAAGTAGTTACCTGCATTTTGAAAATTCTCATCACTCTTGGGTAAGAAGATACTAATAGATAGATTTTACTCTTTTTGGACGTGTTTAAACGAAATTGAAAAGCAATTTGCATTGCCATAAATAATTTAAAAGAATGAAACACAAAAATTTCAGATGTTATTAGAATGAAGTCCTTCCATATGATAATCGATTTCATAATGAGTATATTCATCTATTATCCCCTTGACCGCCGAGAAAAAAGAATTAATTTTATGGTTTGTGCTTTTCAGACATCGTCGTTGGAAATATCAATCTTGAATGATGGATGAATATGATGCTCTGTTTGATACTTTTTGTAATACTGGTAAATTTTGCGAGATATAGAAGCACATTTTGCAATTGAGTTTTAATTTATGTATTTTTGGATAATTTTTCTTCTTTTACTAATTTTTGCAGTATATTTTGTAGTGAACAAAATAAAAACTCCTTTCTAGATAAGATTTTTGTGTAATTATTTTTAAGCATTTATATTTTCAAAATGAGTGTATAGAAAAAATGTTATTATTGTTTTCACTCGAGAACTCTAAATAAAGTATGGTAATTCCTTTTGTTTGATTATTTGTTGTAATGATTAAAATAAATAACCTATTTCTAGATATAATTTCAGTATCATTCATTTTAGGCTATTTTGATTTCAAAATGATCGTATGGATATTTTTTTATTTGTTTTCTTTCCTAACTGTAAACAAAAAGTATAATTCTTTTTTAATTGATTTTTTTTTTAAATGACGTTTTTGATTTGTTTTTTATAATCATTAATGGAAGCAACATATATCTTGATATGATATATAGAAAACATAATATCAAAGATTGTTTTTTATTTTTTTTTAAATCAGTTTGTGGCGTAAAGTTTTCTTACATGTGTTTTCTTTCTTTTCACTATTACAATAATTCATGAAAGAAACATAACATGAGATTTGCTGATTATATATATAATCCCACACACTTGTATCTTACTTTTTGTATAATATTTTTAAAGTGTGTTTTAAATTTCTTCTTTTTTTTTTTTTAAAGATTATAAATATGAAAAATATTAATTTTAAAAAGCTACAAAATACTGACTTTTAATTAATAAATTCCTTCTGCGTGATATCGATTTCAAGACTAAAATCTATTAAATTATTCTATAATTTTTTTTTATCTGCTAAAGAACTTCAGTACAGTGAGATACTGACTTACAGGCATTTATAAATTAAGCATATATAATATCGTGAATAAGAAATAAACAACAGCTACTTTTCTTTTGTGTTTGAAGAATTATTCACTTTAAATTTGTCATTTAATATGTTAACAGCTCCATTTAGAAATTTAGGAGATGAACTTTTCATTTAATGTACGATTAAGCACGCATCTCAATTTGCAACTTTGCATCATTTAAATCTAATTTTAATAACTATTACTGCTAATACGTAGTAGGAACACAAATTTCATGCTTCATTTTCAATATTCTGTCTTCGCAGAAGTAGAAGAATATTTCATAAATTTTATTTATTTATTTCGAGAAAAAAAGAGTTACGATAGAAGATAGATTTTACGCAAGTATACTTATAGTGTTTTAGATTTTGGGAAAACGTTAATCCCTATTTCTGTTTTCACAAACATCAAACACATATTGCCGATAACAGTATCGGTCAAAAAGTGTTTTAAATTTAATGTTAGAGTTTTCTATGAAATAATGGATCTACTATCGAAATATATGTTAAGTTTTTATATTACATATTTCTTGTTTATTTTGAAAAATAAAAATGTCGGTTGAGGGTTTTTTTACGATAAATAATAAGATACTGTTTACGAGTGATTCTCATCGAGGTATTATAGCACAAGCTAGCAATTTTTAAAAATAAATGCGAGAAACTTTTATTTCGAAAACACAGCAAACTATAGAAGAGTACTACATTATGGCTGTACTATTATGTTTTGTAACACCTGATGTTTTCCTGTACATAAATTCGGTGTAATCAGTAATTACATCCAACAATATATAAAATACTTATAATTTGAATATGAATAATCTAGATTGAATGCTAAAAAAAGTAGTCAAATATAACAGGAATCTTCGATCCTTATCTGTTTTTTTTTTTCAGAAATTTATAACATTGTATAAAACTTTATTTTTTACAGTTATATTTATTTTTTTCTTTTACTTAATAGTCCCATCGTACATTTGGTTTTGATTACTTTAAATTTAGTTTTTTGCATCGCATTATATTTATTATTTTCTTCAAAAATGATTGGATTAAAGGTATTTGATTTACAATATGCCATATGAGTAACAAAATTGAACACATTTCATAAATATGTTAAAATGAGACTGTCAAATACTTGGAAACTGTTATATATCCCCATTGTCACTTAAAAAGGCTTTTGGGTAACAGTTTTTTAAATTAAAAAAAATTTGCAGGCAGAGTATAGAGTATAGAGTATAGATGCATTTTTCCATTGGAAATAAACAGATACAACTGGAGAATTTGCGAGGAATAAAATAATTTTGAGGAACGGGGCGTAGATATACATAATAGGAAACGTAACAAAATCGTCATACGCAGTGAGGCAGATTGCAGAAAAGACACATTATTAACAACTATACATAATCGAATGAAAACATTTTAACCATTGTTTACATAAATTAGGTTATTGGGAGCATCATGTATACCAAGATACTAATACACATAAATAAAAACAAGTAAACATACTTGGAAATAATATCAAAATTTATCTCACTTTTCTACTTAAAATGAACTTCTGAATATATATGCGAGAATGGTTGCGTTTTAGAAATCTTTCAACTGTCCAAAACAACCTCATTTAATATTGGGATGACTTATGATACCAGTTTATGACTGGTATGAGATAGTAAGATATGATGAAAACAATGTATCCTATATATGGAGATCCTTATCTGAAATGCATAAAAACTTATTGAAGTAACACATAACGCGTATTATTCATCATGGAATAAATATACTTCTAATGGTACACAGTCAGAAACGGTTTTACTGACTACCAGCTTGTCATGTCTCATAGTGTACCACGTTTATATGGTGGCAGAATATGCTTGCTTATCGCTTCGAGTATGTTACGCTTTAACCCTTCGTATTACTTGGAGAAAGAATGCAGGGAATGCATGAGATCGGAGCTGAAATACTTCTGCAATTACGCTGAACATTAATGATCTGTCAATAGGTTAGCTGCTGAATTTCAGTTTTGAATAATTTGTTTATTTTGGTAATTAAAAAAAAAAAAAAAAAAAAAAAAAAAACTTGAGCAGACCATTGATAAACAGCCCAGACACCCACAATCGTCAAAAATCCAGTAGTTGTCATATCCTATAAAATTATCCAGTGATTGTCCTTAGAATACTAAAGAACGGACCGTCCAGCTGTATTGTCGCAAAAAAGTGTTATTGGAAGTTCGAACACGTAACTAAAGATTGCAGTCAAGTTAGTAGAGAGCTTCAAGCAGATCACGCCACTAGACTTATATTTGTTAGATTTAGAGGTAAGTTTGAGTTAGATGGAACTCTTCAAAATAATTTCAATCAACTGTCAGCCTAAAACTGCTATCATCAGCAGACGGAGAAAATGTGTTAGATCTATGTTTATCTATTGCTTCGGATTAGTAGTTTAAATACAGTTGTAAATTTTTACAAATCTTTCATTATTGTATTTCCAATTGGAAATAAAGTATTGTCAGTAACATATTTATAATAATTTAAATTGTGTGTAGATTTGTTTAGGTATACCATGTACAGGATAATCATAGTTCACCATATCGATACAATATTTAGAATGCAGTTTTTACTAATAGTATCATTTCATTGCACCTTTTCAAAATCAATGCCAGTATGCGGTTTATGTTACAAATCTATTAACATTTAAAAAAATCGTAAAAAGAAAGAATATCTGTAATGGAAAGCGGTTTTAGAGAAATTTATTTTAACGAAGTGGTATATTTTTAGTAGGATAATTGTCTTAGAAAAAATCATCAAACTCTAAATCTTAGAAAATAGCAAAAACAAGCAATAAAGTGTAGAAATCACAGATGGCAATTTATATCTGTGTTATCCAAATACTGACAAAAATGTCCTAATTATACGTAAAACTCTACCTTTTATTACTTGTAAAACCGCCATTCATCGGCAAATCTTCTGTAACTTTTCACATATGCTGCACTCTTCATTTAAAGATAGTTTTACTTTCGAGGAAGTGTATTTTTCTGATATGGATATATTGATAATTTCTTGGGGGGACGTGCGTGGTAAATTTTGCAAAAACTGAAGTAAACGTGGTTTACAGGAAATTTGTACAAAGCCATTTGAATTTTCAAGGAATCTGGCACTACCTATTTCGGTCACAGATTTTTTAATTAATATTTAAATCATAGAATTCCTAATCGCTCCTTTTTATTACAGAATTTGTAATAATTTTTTGTTATTAAAAAGAGCAACAATTTCCATAATACGCATTCTGTATGCTCCAACACAACATAGGCATAACCTGAACGCAACCTGTAGAAGTAAATTATCACATAATTCATACCGCTATTAGCAAATGTTTGCACCTTTTTTTGTCATCAAAAATCATGCTACTGGTAGAATAAGTATCCTTGCAAACCACATTGAATTTCACTCAATCCATCTATTTTCTTTTATACAGAAAATTTCAGCATAGTTTGGGAACAGCAGATATAACTAGACGTGTGCTCAATATAACCAATAGGCGATCTTACGAAACATGCATGTACTAAAAGCTATAAATAGAGCAATACATTTATTAAAGTTTGATGTACTCGAATAGAATACATGGCTTTTACTCTAAAATAACTTAAGGCTGGAATAGTACTTTCTGGAATGAAACGAAATAGACATTTATCTTGAAATTCCCTATTTGTTAAAATGACCTTTATCCATACAAATTTTAGGTTTTTCATGATATAGTGTTTTTCAACACACAATCTGGCAATATTTTTAATATTTTAAAAGAATATTCCTTAATTTAACAATATTTTCTAGGGATTTTCTAGTGGCTTTAACGACCTCTCATTTTAAACGATACTTTAAAGATGCGATAAAGGTATCTAAACAATTCTTGATCATACAATTAAATTTAAATGTTTTTTTATACTTTGTCATCTATATGTATTTTACATAAACGTATTTAAAAAGAAATTCTTTTTGTTAAATTTAGAAAGCAAGTTATTGTGTAATTTTTCTCCTTTCATATTACAAAAAATGAAAGTAAAAAGACACAGCTCTTTTTATATTTTTAAATTATTAGCGCACAGGCTATCAAAGCCTGAGAGCTTGTGCTTGCCGCGCCGATTCTGTATGTATGTATGTATGTATGTACGTATGTATGCATGTATGTACGTGACACGATAACTCTTGATAGAAACATGCGATTTGATTCAGTTTTTTTTCTAGTTTCATTCTGATAAGGAGCTTCCCTGATTAGTTTTGGGGTTTCATTGGTTAAGTATAAAGGGGGGAAAGGGGGCTAGTCCCCCCCCCCTTAATTTAGATAAATGGGTTTTTCATGAAGAATTATTCGATTTGCTGCAAATTTGGTATATTGGTTTATTATGTTAAGAAGCTGCCTTGATTAGATTTGGAGGTTCATTAGTTAAGTGTAAAGGGGGAATAGACCCCTTTAATTTAGATAAATGGATTTTTCATGCAGAGTTATCCGATTTGCTCCAAATTTGGTATAGCGTTTATTACGTTAAGGAGCTGCCTTGTTTAAATTTGGAGGTTTATTGGTTAAGTATAAAGGGTCGGGCGGGGGCTGCCCTCCCCTTAATTCAGATAAATGATTTTTTTCATGCAGATTTATTCGATTCGCTTCAAATTTGATATACGGTTAATTCCGATATGGCGCTTCCTTCATTAGATTTGGAGGTTCATAGGTTATGTAAAACAGGGGACTAGTCCCCTCCCCTTAATTTAGATAAATGTTTTTTTTTTCATGCAAAGTTATTGTATTTGCTCCAAATTTAGTATATCGGTTTATTATGTTAAGGAGCTGCCTTGATTAAATTTGGAGGTTTGTTGGTTAAGTATAAAGGGTGTGGGGGCGGGGCTGGACACTCCTTCCTTCATTTAGATGGGTTTTTCATGCAAAATTATTCGATTTCCTTCAAATTTGATGTGCGAGTTTATTCCGATATGGCGCTTCTTTCATTAGATTTGTAGGTTCATTTGTTAAGCATAAAAGGGGGAAAGGGGGGCAAATCCCCTTTCCCTTAATTTAGATAAATGGATTTACATGCAGAATTATCCAATTTACTCTAATTTATTTTTTCAATGTTTATTCTGATAACAGACTTTCCTGATTGGATTTGGAGGTTCATTAGTTAAGTATAAATGGAGCAAAAGGTGGTTTATAACCACCTTAATTTAGCGCTATGGCTTTTTCATGCAGAATTATCTGATTTGCTTCAAATTTGGTAAACTGATTTATTGTGTTAAGGAGCTTTCCTGATTAGATTTGTAGGTTCATTGATTAAGTATAAAGGCGAGAAACGGGGCTAATCCAACTTTATTTATTTTTTGAGGGCCATTAATCTTTGAAATAAGAGTATAATATATAATTAGTGTGAATAGCGTGTGAGCTCAATGCCATCAGTTTAACTCGGCACTTTTCTTTTAAATTTTATTTTACATGAAAAGTAACTACTAAATTAGAAACATAGATTTGGGGTATATGTCTCTCTAAATATTTTTCTTTAATATATCTGACACTTTTTGTCTCACCATTATCGTTTAAAAACATTGCCCGTCGTTTGAAATTAAAAATTAATGCATTCTTTTGAATTTATTCCACATCAATCATTTAGATTTCTGTGTCAGTGTTTGAAGTAAAATTTACACTTCATTTGAAATTTAAATTCATTAGACATCCGGAACTCACTGCATAAATATTTCCCTTTCATTTTACGGTTTTCAATAAATGTTGAATATATCACAGCTTTTTAGAATTCTAAATCTCATTACATATTAATAATGCTTATACATACAAAAGTTCAATTAAATGTGATGTTTGAACTGAATAAATTTATTTTTATAAAATGTTAATCAAATTGATAAGTTTTCTCACATTTCTAAAGGAAAAGGGTTTTTTTTTTCTTTTGTTTAACAGACATTAATACTTACGACGCTCTTGACGATCGCTGCGATTTTCAACTTATTATTCTTTTGTAGTTTTATTACAGGAAAAATCAATAATATTTCGTTACATTACGGTCAATAGGAAAAAATCGTTTTAAATGAATTTTGATGATGTTACTCCATTACAAACCAAATGTGACGGATAATCATTTATGAAGTGCAGCAAAGCATGCTTTTAATAACCTTAAATGAAATTAAAATCAACTTCAAAACATTAATTCAATTTTGTCTGAATTTGCCTTTTTTCATGACAAAAATAGAGAAAAAGTATTCATTTTTAGTGGCATTTTCCATTTGAGTAACAGTACATAGACATATTATGTTACAGATAAATGAATTTATTTAAAAAAAATATTCCTTTACAGATATCAAATTAAATGTTTCAACTACGAAATTCTATTCTTATAAAATTTTAATTTTTAATTGAAATTGAACTTCAATATGAGGTTATGGTGATGAAAATCTTCCAAATAGTCAATTCTTCAAGTACGCTTAAAAGTTTTACTCTTCTTCAAACGCTGCCTTGCTCAATTCAAGGCAACCCCGCTTCTATAAGCCTATGTTTATGTTGAAAGAGGCATCTGACAAATCGTCAATGCCATTCCAATTTTTCAAATTTGTTTTTCACCTAATTATGATTTCTTATTGGTGTTTTTTTAGCGTAATTACAGAAATGTTTCTTTTTATTTCCTAATTTTACAGCATATACTTATTTTACTTTATGATAACTGCTACTAACTTCATTTATGAATAATTTTAGATATAATTTCATTTTCTTACAATTAGAAAATTTGTTAGTACTATCCTGATTATCTGATATTTCAATTTTCAAACTGCTCTCGGTTCAGTGAGTGTAGGGTAAATCCAGAGAACTGTAGATTTAACTGGGAAAAGTGAAATTTATTGCTACTCATTTAAATTTCAATAAATAAATTACTTAAACGATATAAACAATATATTATATTAATATTATATAAATTTTATATTATAGAATTGTCATAAAATTTTATAATTTATTAAAATATTATATAAATATATCATCTATATGAGTGTGTAAATTAGTTTTATTTTTAAATGTTCTGGAAACAATAATAGGAAGAAGGTACAGAAAACCTATGCTTGTACTTCATGACATTTTAACGTAATCCTCTTGCTCATCTAAGCCTCAAATGGGGTTCCAAACTTAATTCATGAAAACAGTGGTTTTAAAACTTTTCCGGCTAACTTACACATTAGCTGACAATGATATATATATTTAATTCCATATTTGGCTTTATATCTGTTTATTTTTGATAACATATGGCAGATACGGAAACTTTAAACTCTATTTATTTCAATATAAAAAAATTTTAACAGTTACAATTGGAAAAATATATATATTCATTTTTAAAATGTTACATTGTACAACAAATAATTATTTTGCAACATGCTAAATAGAAGTGTTTTTAACTTGCCTTTAATTTATTTTTATTACTAGCCAATGTGTGGCTATAATGAATTTTCTAAATACTTTAATTTTATGGTAATTGAAAGAATAGTAGGAGCATGAACAGATAAACAGATCAGGCTAAACATTCTTTTCTGCACAATTTAGATTATAATTTTAAGCTTAAAAATACACATAATGTTTTTGTTTTTTTTCAATTATTTTTATTATACAAGCCTTGGCCCAAGAGAGAAAAAAGCGAGTTAGTTTTTGGCAAAAAAACCAAATATTTTGAAATTTTTAAAACATTTAATTGAATTTCAAGAACGTCATCGGAAAGTTTTATTTTTTTATAAAATATCTTTCAATGAATGAAATGCTCAAAATTTTTATTTTATATTTACATAATTTAAATCAGGTCTGTCCAAACTTTTAGTAATCAGAGGTGCACCTCAGCTGTTGGCACTCAGTGAAGAGCGCTATTATTCACATGACTGAAAACATGTGGCAGTGCTATCGCACAGCATTAGCATATACGCACGTCTTAACCCTTTGAGCTCCGGGTTATTAAAATTTTAAAAATATGCTAGAAAAACACTTAAAATGGGATTAGAGGACTGTCTGAAATTGAACCATGTGATTAAAAAAAATTTTAAATACCCCCTTTAGGCTGGGGGACGTGGGAAGTTTTTCCACCATCAGAGCTCTAGAGCATTCATTTACGCTAATATGAGAAATGACACCGTAAAGTTATTCTAAAATTACTATAATTGCTGAAATTTTAACATATTTTAAGCAGTTACATTGTTTAAACAAATTCCAAGACTATTAAAATATTTTAAAAAATTATTAAATGAGAAAATTCAAAATTCAAAATTTTTTAAATCATAATATAAAAATATAAACTAATCAAATTTATAGATGAAACAGGTGTTACAAATATTTAATTTTTGTTTAGAAATATTTAAAACACAACAAACTCGCCAATCTGCTGAATTAAACACAAATTTAAATTCCTTGGAATTGAATTATAAGCATCTAAATTTTGGTTCTGAAACACTGTCTTGTATGTAATTTTAGTGCTGCCATCTAGTGACAAAGCACATTTTTGTAGTCCGTAGAGCTCTGCTGGTAGAAAATTCTACCATTACTTATTTCTATCCCATGTAATTATTTAAATTTTCAGTTTAGTGATTTGCATGCAATTATTATTAAATGTTTGATGTGTCCAAGAGAAAAAAAATGTTATCTCCTTTGAAAAATATTTCTTTATAATGCTTGAAAAATACAAAATTTCTAAATCTTCAAAATTGGAGTGTTTTTAAGGTCGCATTAAAAACCTACTAGATATTTGCAGAGAATAGTGCTGCCATCTAGATTTTAAGAAGACAAGTAAAATCTACAAAACCCAGTTTTTGCTTTTAAAATGGAGAGTTTTTGAAGGAAATTAAAAGATTTTGATTTTATGTGGGTGAAAATTCACCCGGCAGAGCTCAAAGGGTTAACATAATGAAAAGAAATCGGCGGGGGACAAAATGCTCCTAATGTTATGGAGTTACATGTATTAAATTTCAAATTATATATTTTTCTAAGAAAGATCTATCTAAAAATATTTGTAGGGTAAGTTTCTAGAAAGTTTAATCTTGTCTATACAGACGACAATAATATAAAAATAATAAACATTGAAATCATAGATATTGCTAGGTTTCTTTTAGGAAGCGAATATACGCTTTAACTTATTTTGAAAGCGTAAATTTAGTTTTATAAAAAGTACAAAAACAAAGACAGGCATGATACTGACCAGTCCATATGGGCGGTTCTAGAGAGCTACTCTGAAAGTGCTTCTATAGATGAAAATCATTCTGAATTGTTTCATAAAGCGAATAAAAAAAATCCCTAAAATTTCAAAAATCAAGAACGAGTAATTAAGCCCCTTTATCCCTGGTATAAAACAGCCAATCGGTTAATGTAACAGCAGCAAAAAGGAAAAAGCATAAATTTTATGCATATGTGTCTTCAAAGGGGCGGTGGAAGGTGTAAAATGTTTATTTTTATGTTATTTCTTAACAACTAAAAAGAGCTATTTCCAATTATTATTAAATTTAGCCATCATAATTACACTTCATAAACAATAACTACAAATCGTTAAACTATGCATGACGAAATTTCCAAAGTATATTTCTTGTTTTTTATGCGTTTTCATAGGTTTTGAAAATATCCCAGATGCAAATATTAATGATTTAAATGAAAGCATTTTTTATTCTAATTTTATTTCTAAAAAGTCCAATAATAGGAAACATTCAAAAGGACGCCAATAAAATCTTCAAAGGGCGCAATGGCACCAACGAACGCCACGTTTGACAGCTCTGATTTAAATCACACATTTAGAAACAGTTTTTTTAATCTTACACATGAACGAATCATATGTCATAATGTGATAAAAAAAATATACAACGTAAATAATTCGATTGGATTTTTGTTCATTGGTCGCTGTTTAACTTTTGTGATTATTATATATCTCGGTACCCTTGATATCTTGCCAATTTTTGATATATTTTCACCTCTCATTATATTTTAATCTACAAGGTCCGGCTATTAATTTCCAGGACTCATGGAATAACTCAGAAGAAAAAAAGGTTAAGCACATAGCCATTTAATATGATTCGAAGTAATCTCCATCAGCCGTAATGCACGTCTGGGCTCGGCTGTACAAATTTCGGAAAGAAGTTTTAAAGTCCTCTTTTGGAATGCTCTTTAATAGTGACGTTACAGTTTTCTTGATGGTTTCGACATCCTGAAATCTTGTTCCCTTCAGCGAATTTTTCAGCTTAGGAAATAGGAAAAAGTCTGCGGGTGCTAAGTTTGAAGAGTATGGGGAATGCTGCATCTCAACGACACCATGCTGGGCTAAGAATCGCCTCACAGGCAACGCAATGTGTGGGCGGGCATTGTCATGTAGCAGTAGCGAAGTCCCATTTTGTTGAAAATGAGGCCCCACTCTACGAATCCGTTTTCGAAGTCGGCCAAGAATTTCTGTGTAGAACTGTCCATTGATAGTCATGTTAGGAGGAAGAAATTCATGATAAATGAGTCCATCGCAATCGAAGAAAGCGATTAACATAACCTTGATTTTGGACTTTTCAAATCGAAATTTTTCTACCTTGGTGAACCTGGAGACCGCCATTCAGAGCTTTGATGCTTGGTTTCAGTGTCATTGATAACACCAAGGCTCGTCTCCCGTGACTATCCTATCCAGGAACGCAGGGTCAGCATCAGCGTTGTCGATAAGTTAGCCACATGCGTCCAGTCTCAATTGCTTGTGTTCGTCCCTTAAATGGTGAGTAACGAATCTGGAACAAATCTTGCGTTTGCCTAGGTCTTGCGTCAAAATTCACCGAACCGTCTCTTTGTCGATGTTCAATTCATTGGTGAGTACTCGAATCGACGATCACATTTCACCATATCACGAACTTTTTGAATTGCTTCCACCGTGCGTACGGACTGCGGCCGGCCTGTGTGGGGATCATCTTCGACACTTTCTTGCCCGTCCCGAAAGCGTTTAAACCATTCAAATGTTCTTGAGCGGGATAATGCTTCCTCGCCGTAAACTTTTTTTAACATTTCGTAGGTTTCCGCACCTGTCTAACCCAATTTTAAGCAAAATTTAATGTTAATTCTTTGCTCCATTTTCACTTCGACAACAGGAATTTAAGAGCAATTAAACGCTCTTCAATATGCAATGATCAGAGCCGTCTTCCGCCTTTTCGTTCTCGTACAGTTACGTCAGTCCTGGAAATTAATGGCCGGACCTTGTAGTTTAGATTACAGCAGTAACAACCCACTACGTGCCGCAATATCTTAGCTTCTTAGTAAAATTGTACAATAAGTAGCTCATAGCAATGTCTAAATTGCAAAATCGAAAAATATCTCTACAAGTTCAAGAATTATAAAACGATGCAAAAATCGGAGAGTCACTATGAAAAATTTGAAGAAAACAGACATTGATAAAACATAAAAATAAAAAATGAGTAACATTAAACTATAGCAAAATCGAAAAAATATATGTATGAGAATTAACTTTTAGTTATTTTCGAAACGTTGCAAAGCCTGTGAAATCAAGTTTACATTTTTCAAAGAATGAAACGATCTATTTTGGGAAAACAAAAAAATTAATAATTAGTTTTCAATACAAATTATGTTGCTAATCTAAATTTTAATCTGCTTACAAAACAAAATTGCGCTTAGACTCCATCAACAGAGTCTAAGCGCAGAGTCTAAGTCTTGTGTTATATATTGTACTACGAATTAGCCAAGAAAAGAACTGACAGTTTGCATGGGCAGAAATTTTACAAGAACACCCTAACATCAAAATAATAATAGTTTATTGGGGCATATGTTGCATTCCTGGTACGTATAATATCTTCAATAGAACTTCAAAAGAAATGCCGATATTGGTTAAATATTGGCTGTACACTATAATAGTTGTAATAAAATCCCTCTATTACAGAAATATGAGCCTTGTACTAGAAATATTTTACTAAAATTCAAATATTTTAGAAATATTGATTTCAGATTATAAATGTTGAAAATGAAACAGTTATGAATATTTTTTGTCAATATTTGTTTAATATGCAATAATGTAAACACACAATATTGAGATTATAATATATATACAGTAGGACCTCTTTTATCCGAAACTCTCGATTAACCGAAATCCATTTTTAAAGTTTTTTTTTATGTCACATTTCTTTTGTGCAAAATCCATTTTTAAAGCTTTTTTTTTTTTTTTTAACTATCATATTCCTTGTGTGCAAGCGGTCCTTTCCGAACTACGAGCACATATAAATATTTTCGATCCCCTTTCTTAGAGTTCCTTTGAATTTAACTTCAGCTCCCGTAAGCTGCGGAGTGGAACGAAGAAAACGAACAAATTAGCAATTCTGAAGCTTTTGAATGTTTTTCAAAAGGTTTGCATGGCTGGAGCAGCAGAAAGACTGTGATACTCGTGAACTAATAATATTAAAAAACTTCGTGTTATAGTTTCAAAGCAAAGGCAATCGAAACTGCGACAAACAAAATATTGTTCCAAACTCATGTGAAATATGTAAAAGATACTTAATTTCAAATGTCAAATTCAGGTAATTTATTCTTGTTTCTATTTTGTTATTGCTTTATTTTTATTAAGCACTTGTTACCATAATAAGAAATAGTGCATATATTTCTCCTTAATCTTAAAATTAAAGCATTCTCGATTATCCGAAAATTTCGATTTTCCAAAAGAGGGCCGGTCCCCATTACTTCGGCTAATCGAGGTTCTAGTGTATATATATCTCTGTGTGTGTGTATGTATGACCAATTTTGAGCAAGCTACAACAGACATATAGCTCATAGTGGCTGCCTTACATACAATATAAAAGATATTGGCCCAAAATTGTTTTGTTGCAACTAGTTTGTATTTTCAAAAGTTTATTTTTGCAGCTTAAACTACCAGGAGTGCCTGAAGATTTAAATTCAGGCTGGGAACGATTTTCGAATGGATGTGCCTGTGGTCTACAGACTAGGTTACGTGTTTAAAATGGAGAATATAAACATTAAATCAGCTAAACTATGTTTTTTTTTTTTTTTTTTTTTTTTTTTTTTTTTTTTTTTTTTTATACAGAATTTCTTGTGTGAGGCAACTTTTAAATATAGAGAAATAAAAATCAATACGGAAATTTAGCAATTAAAAATATTAGAACACTAAAATTGTACATTTACTGAGTTTTTCGAAATTTATATTGAAAATTGTATTACCATGCTTTGTCGCTAAGCATACCTGGACAAAGTTTAGTTATTTAAAACAAATTTTGAATAACATGAAAAAAAAAATAACGGATTAAAATTTGCCTTCACCATGAAGTTCAAGTGAACATAATGGACCCCTCACGAAAAAAATCATTTTTTTTTTTTTTTTTTTTTGCTTTCACTTTTTAATTATTTTAAGTCACTTTGACAGACAAAACTGTAAATATTATTACAAAATCGTGTGATAAAAGAATAATTATACAAATTTCATAATCCAGTGGGAAGAACTATACATTTTTAATCCCTTGTCAGTAGGCATTTATAAGCACATTTTAGGAATTAAATGCCTGTATTTACGTCAAAATAAATGTGTGGAATTAAATTCTGCTATCTATTCAGAATATGTCGGGATGTTCCTGTCTTGCGTATCACTGCGAGAATGATGAATCGATGTGTGTTCAAATAGGCGGTTGATGTATTCTTAGTCCGATATTTAGCGGACGGAAGTTCTCCGACAGATTCTGATTATGACATTTTTCCCAAAATATGAATTATCAAAGGAAATACGATTATAAAGATAGCATATATATGTATCAAGTGATTCAAAATGGATCTAATGGCGATTATTTCTTATACAAGTGATGATAGAAAATACTTCCAAATACAGAAAATAACCTAATCAAATATAACTATCAGACATTGGATTTGTGGTACAATGGTCTGTATACACACTGGTAGATTAAAATTAATTCCCTATACAATTCCCTGCTTTGTAATTTGTATTTAAAAAAAGAAATATGTCACTGTGCCAGAGAGGGCATCGCATGCTTTTATTACGAAAACATGTGGAGTAAAAATAATGTTTGTCATGTGATTTTTTAATGATGTCTGGCACCTGAAGTACGCATTTTTTCTGTAATAAGTCTTGAAATGAGTTCAAAGGCAAGAAAAAATATATTAATATTGAAGATCCAGAACAAAGTATATTTTATGTACTATGAAAACGTGTTGCGCTAGGTTCTGTAAGCAAGAAGTGTATATTTGATCCACTTTTAAGGCAACTGACAAAAAAAAAAATCTGCGCTCAACAATGCCAAATTTTCAGAAACCTTTTCCAATTTTACAAAGCTTTTACAAGCATGTTACTTGCTGGAATTATTAAGTAAATGATTTGTAATCGAACAGCTTTTATCTCATTTTCCGAAAAGGAAATTGCATCTCATATTATAAGCATTGTTAACCCAAGGCGGCAGTTCTTTTCATTTCCTTCGCTGTCGCGTCCGGAAACTCAGTTCTAAATGGTTTCTTAATAAGGGAATACGCTAGTCAAATATGTTTTCAAAGTAAAATGGAATACATAATGTTATCATAAAGTAACCATTTTGATTTCAGAACAGCCTTAAATATCACACCCACCAGTACGATAGTTTTCAAGCTTCTGTATGAAATATTCAAGGTAGAAAATGTAGTTCAAGACAGTTTTCTTCACCTATTACAAATTAAGGTAAATAAGGTGCCACTTGTATACTTTATATCACTATGCATGCCAGCAAAGTAAAGAAGAAATAATACTATTACACGAAAAAAGTGCGAACATACGTAAAAAATCGTAACAAATATATTTTAATATACTACAAAATAAAAAAAAATATATGTTTGTATATGATGTGTGTTATAACTAAATGTACTATCGGTGAGCATGACAAAACTTAACAAAACGAATATTTTTTTTTTCACTACCAACGAGTTAAAGTTGTTCCTAAAATTTTTAGAATGATAGGTAAAGATTATAATGTCCTACAAGTGAATTGTGATATTATTTTATATATTACATTTTCAAAAACAGAGATAGAATTGAAAAGTATAACTGAAGAAAACAAAATTCATTTATGTTAATGTTAAATAAATGATTCACTTTCAGACTTTCTGAAGTGTTGTTCATTTTTAGTGAATCCTACTTAAAATGAAGAATCTCTACCACATTAGAAAAAATAAATCCACGGAACAGGGTGCACACACTTTTACCACAAATTTTTAATAGACTATTTCGTACTTTTTTAATAGCTAACAAATATTTTAAACGAAGTTGATGCAAAGTCTGAGATTTATATATTAAATGGATTTTTCCAATCATAAATATTAGTGTCAGATTCATTGGAAACTTCAGAGAGAGTACTCACATTGTGAAGCACGACAGTGGGAAGTTGGTGAAGAACGTTGAATAAACGAAAACAATCATTTGCACAAGATTATAAAATTAAGGCATATTTTGCCAAAACCGTAAATTTCCTCCTTTTAAGAAAAAATGTTCTGTCTAATTATAAATTACTAAAGACGTTGTTTATTCATTGAGTTTGAATAAGGCTGAAAATTTATGTAATAAGTTCTGAAACACTTGTATGATAAACTTAAAAAATGAATATTAAATTGAATAACAAGATAAAACAAATGATTAAATTAACCGATAATTTAATTTAAAATTTAAAATATTTTCAATGCCAAATATGTGCAAGACCCATTTAAATATTTTTGTAATTTTTAAAAATTTCTCTAAATAAAACAATAATGTTATTAAAATATTTAATTCGGGATATTATCCTAAACTTTTTGCCGGATATTTTTCCTTTTCATCAAAAATCACACAAAATTTTCAAAGATTATATTTCTTTTTCTTAAAAGATTTTCTACCATGGTTAACATAAACTTATTGTCCATTACGGAAAAGGGGAATTAAGATAAATCCAAGTCTTAAATATCACCTCTGCGTTGGAAACCTCAGCGGTTTCATGTTTAGCTCAGAAGCCATTCATATGAATTAATATCACTTTAAAAAAGACGTGGTAATGACCGCTGTCGTTCGACAAATATCCTTTCTTTCTTAATTTTTTTAATACGCAGCATAGCTAAAATAGGGATGTTTGACAGTTGTTTAAAGCAATAAGAAATGCATAACAATTTGTAAAGTATCGTAAAGTCCAATAAGTTTAGGAAAATAGTATGAATATTCATTTAATTTTAGATAATGTTTATCTGTGTCAAAATAAATAGCTGAAAACATCACGTTTCAAAAAAGATGTTCGTGAAAGAGTCTATGAAAAATATTATAGTTATGGAACAGTGCAGCAGCAGAGAATCATTTGTCACAGCAAAATTTTATTAGTATTTTTCCGCTATATTCAGCACAGAATTTCTGATATATTTCAATCCTGATGAATACTATTAAAATTTAGTGGTGACAATTGCCCAATTTCTGCGCCAATGTTCCATCACTGATAATATAAATTTTCAATTTGAAAAATACGATCTGGTTTGTAAAAAACTTTGTTTATAATATTGAAAATGGAATGAATATATTATAATTGCTTGTGATTGTTCGTTTAGAAAGACATACAGATTTGTTTTACTTCTTAAGGCTGAATACTATAAATGATTAATAAAACATTACATAAAAGGCGAATATTTAAATGTCGTAATTTTTGCAACACACAGTGCGAAATGTTGTAGTATATTGAGGACTCCACATACTAACACACTCATGCAACTGTAAGTAATAATACAAGATTTGACGACTTCATTTCTTATGGAATAGAGACACACACAGTTGCATCATTGTGTTTGTATATTGAAATTAAAAATTTGAAAGACTGTTTCATTATTTTTTAACATAATAATTATTCTTTTACAAACAGTGAATTCTAGATGATTAGATATTAGTTATAATAATGCCGTATTAGAGTGGAAAATGAAACACATTTTATAATGTAATGGCAATAATTTAAAAAAATGCTTTATTATAGCCCACACTGTAAAAAAAAATTCCGCAACGTTCCTGGGAAAAAATGGGCAGCTGAGTTGCCCATTATTTCCAAGAAACATTTTTTGAAAATGACTGGAACTTTACTGTATATGTTAAAAACTTTCTACAGAAATGCCAGTAAGTTTCCTGCGAAATACCAGGAATATTTCTGTTGACAGCAAAACATTACTGACATTTCACAGCATGTGGGATCCGCAGACGATTTTTAAATTTCCAGTTGACAATTTTCGCTTTATTATCATTATTTGTTAGAATGAAAAAATATTTTGAAATTGACATCAAAATTATTATTTATAATTTACACGAAAATATAAATTTTCAGTTAAAATTCAATAAAGTAAATATATATATGATATATTGTTTCTGAACTTTGCTTAAAATATATAAATGTAAATAATAATTAGAAAAAAAATCTAGACATAAAATATTTTGGATTTTCGTTAGTAATTATGTTAGTTTACAAGTTAGATAAAATACATATAAATTTTCATGAAAAAAAAACCTAAACGTAATTGTATATTTTTTCCGAAAATAAAAAAAAATTCAAATTTGCAGCAATTCAAAGTGTCAAATATATATCAAATTTAAATCAAATTGTAATAAAGTGTTAAAATATAAAATTAATTAAAAAAGAAAAAAAAAGTCCAGAGGTAGCATCGAACTCGGGCCGTACATGTGGCGTGCGAGCTTTCTGCGTCCACACCACGAAAGACACGTTGAGAGCTGCAAACTAATGGGTATTTGAAACGTATGCTAATCCTCGGCATCTAATTTCTAAAAATCTAAGTCCCATTTGAAGAAATCCTTTCACAAGAATAATTAGAGATAAGAACTCTAAAACATACTTTAAATTAATCAAAATCGGTGAGAATCATGTTTGATGGTCCCCTGGTTAATGGAGATCCAAATAATAGGTGTATTTTTTTTACACGGTCTGCTCCTTAAACATTCCACAGACAAGTACGAGAGATAATCTCTTAGCGATGTCACGGAGGTATTGTATTTTCACTGAATTGTCTTGACAATAGAGACGTAAAGGATTACGTCGTCTATTGATTTATTTGCATTCCATATTGATTTTTTTACATTCATTTAAGGAATTCTTTTTCGACACTCGCGCGCGAGCAACGGATTATAGCAAAAAAATAATAAATGGCGGCCGCAGCGTTTTGCTGTTTCCAACTTTTGTGTCAGGAACGTTTCAGATAAGAAAACCAGAATTTCACAGGAAAGACCTAAATTATTCTGAAAACCTGAGAAAAGGTGAAATGTTCCTGGATTTTACATGGAACGTTACCATTTTTTTTTACAGTGCAGTGGTAGGGGAGCAAAAAAAGTCCCAATTCCGAAATAATTAGGGGAAAGCTGGAAATTGTTTTAATCCATTCAGTTTAGGTCTAAAATGAATATGCTACGTTTCACCCTCGTACTAGGTGAGCGTTGGGAATTATACATTGATTTATAGTAAAAAAACACGTTTTTTTTTGTTTGTTTTTTGTTTTTTTTTTGTTGTTTTTTAATACCATAACACTATCTCGAAGTTACTAATTTTTTCTAAAACATTGTCAATAAGAGCTTAAAATTCTGAATAAAATGAGTACCTACACTTTTACTATGAAGGAGGGGATGCTGGACAGATAATTACACCTGTTTATTTTCTATTTAATTTATATCCAAAATTGTTAATTGATCCAAATCATCCAAGCAACCTCATAGCAAATTGGTATATAATTTTATATACCTTAGATAAATTCAAATAACATAAGTGATCGTAATTACATAATTCTAGTAGAAGAGCAACGCGAAGCATTAATAAAATTAAATTAAAATTCGCGTCAAAATGTAATTATTAAATTTAAATAATTACGAATAAAATTAAGAGTTTGCGTTGTGAATTATTTAGACGAACTCTTCCACTTATGAATTAAACTAAAATTTAAGCCGTAAAAATAAATTGACATACCTCAAACATTATCAATTAAATAATTACAGAAACTTTTTAAAACTTGATTAAATATTTTATTTACATTCAACACAACTATATACAGAAATACATAATATTAATTCAAAAAAAAAGAAAGCAATACTTTTGTTTGCTTCTCATTATTTTATGTATATTTAATCTTTAAAAAAAAAGACAATATTTTCATATACTCTAATTATTATATTTATTTCTTTTTGCTAAAAGAATAATTCTCTTTCATTTTTAAATTACCTTAATTTTATTTAATTATCGGTTTTGTCGGATCTCAGATTACTCTCTACCATAAAATATCAGAAAAGTATATTTATAATTTTTCATATGATTTTAAGTGGTAAAAGAAAAAGTCGAAAGTAGTACCTTTTTTTAATATACGGGATGGTGGCCTTTATTCATCAAATTCAGAGTTGTCGCGTTGCTTAGGATCATATTCATATGTCATCTGGAATTCGCTTCGTATCAGAGCGGCGACCTCGGGATGGCAGGATGCATAGCTACGGACCTCTGTAGAACAATCCTCTGTATTTTAACATCAGGAAGACATCCTCAATTAGCCTTGCTTAGGCTCACTCCGATATATACATCAGGAAGACATCCTCAGTTAGGCTTGATTAGGCTCACTCCGATATGTACATCAGGAAGACATCCTCAATTAGGCTTGCTTAGGCTCACTCCGATATGTACATCTCGCCTGGGCATTACTAGGGCTTTTTGGATTCATTGCACGGGCTTTCAGGAGAGCTCCTGCGTCCTCTACATCTTTTTTCAGACTCTCTTTTTCAAACCTTATTCTTCTTGCACACCAACTCCTGCAGTGGGTGGAACTATTTTTGTCTAGTCCACTGTTATTGGATGTGAGAAGATTTTGCATTATTCTTCGATAGGCCTATTAGCTAACAGTCTGCAAATGGTCCCTTACATATACTTTAATATTATTATCTGCCTTAAAGTTTGGGTGGTCTGAAAAGCCATAAATTTATCCCAACACTTTTATTGAGGCCATAAATTTATTCCAACGTTTTTATTATTTTACGATTTCTAATTATACACCACTTTCCATTGGCTTGTCATAAAACGACACCATGGCGTCTGGCTATTGTTGTTGTCTGAGATCCGAACTCTATTCAACATTATACATTCATTTTACAATACAACAATTTTAAAAATATATATATTTAATATTTAAAATCAACTTAATAATTTTTGTATGAACTTACACTCCTATTTTACTTAAATATGTAAACATTATAATTTTACACTCATAATTATATTTTATAAAAAATATTTATACAAACAGAAATAACAAATTACGCAATTTTACTTTGATTTAACCAACATGGTGCGGGAACATATCATAGTTATATGTTGCCCAGCATCTCTCCCGGTAGTCAGAAAAAAAAATAAAAACTGATTGCTGGTTTTATTTTTTTTTTTTTTGTAAAACATAAAAGAATGTACGTGTCCATATGACTGTGTATCTACACAGTTTTTGAACTAAGTCTGTAAAGTTCAATTATCAATGGTTCTGGTATATTTTATAAGAAGTTCTTCTATTTTTTCATAACAGAAAGTTCACCACATGATAGCATAGTTGTCTGTTGACATTCACATTTATAGAAGACCTCTGTACTGAAAACCTGACGTCTTTCTCGAAGCCTTTTTTCTTTACCACACACATGTTTAATAATTTTGTAACTTTACAGTTTAAGTGCCCAAAATACATTCAAAGCTATAATTTTGTATGAAACTAATATGCCGAAATAAACCTAATTACAAGAAAAATAATGGCATACATATTTGACATATTATTTCATGACGTATAACCTTATGACACAGTGTTTTATTTAAAACACATTTTATACTGAATAAAAGTAAATACAATGCTTGTAATATGACATGTTATATTTTCACATAATTAATCTGATGTATTCAAATTATAATCAGAAAAATATTGTATACAAACTGGTTACATTATTTTATTTATTTATTAGTTACTTCTAACATGTATGATACGTCAACATATACAAGCTATTTCATCTCCTTTAATATATTATTACGTAATGCTTTCCAACTTTACCCGATACGAGAAAGAGAGAAAAAAAAAGAAGAAGAAGAGGAGAATAAAACCAGTTTTTTGACCGTCCCCGATCCTTTCGAAACGAGGGGTTGGTCAAGCTACTAATCACTTTCTGCGAGGTGATTTGTGCTGTGACAAAATTTTACGACTTCCCAAAGTATGTATTTAAAACCATTTCATGCTTGCAATTACCTTATTAATTAGTATAATTTCTTGATATACTTTCTTCTTAACTAACTGTGCATGCCTGTATGTAATTTTAAACATAATCTATGCATAAACAGTGTATGTATTTGTATCATATCTAATGTAAACCTTCTGCTTTTTTTATTATTTTGTAGGGGAAAATGGCGATTCTAGCATTTGAATTCTCCTGCCTCATACTGCGACTGAAGCGAGCGTGGCTTTTTATGCTGTCAGGTTCAAATCTAAACCAAATTGCCTTTCAGGATTTAAAAAAAAAATGCATATAATTTTCTTTAACTGATTACATTGTATATTTTTAGACCTTTCTAACCAACACAAATTTTGATTCATGATATTGTTTACTATTAAAATGTAAACAACACGGAAATATGACTTCTACAGCCTCTCAAAATGCAAAATATGCATTACGCTGACCTTAAAAATGCACCTTCATTTAATACTATTAAATAGTGTTGTCAGAAAATGCCATTGACGAAGAAAAGAACAATTTTTGTGTCTTTAATTATTATTTATTTAGCCAACAATTCTATCTTAAAAGATTGTTAAATTTTCATATTTATTTATTTACTGAATGAAATAAAAATTTATTTATTCAAAAATTTATTTATCATTAACATTCCGTATGTGAATTCTAATGTCTAAACTTTAATGATATGTTTAAAAAGTAAAAGATACTAAATTATTATTATTAATCAAACATTAATAATTATTATTTAATTATAAAAAAAATGTTATTAATACACTTGTATAATTTTAAAAATACAAAAGCAAATGATAATTACTACGTAAAATCGTATGTAGTAACCCATGAGTACTCGGCCGAACCAAAGAATTTCTGCCAGCAGAAAAGAATCTTTGTATACTCACAAACAACCACATCCAATTTTTTTATAGATCAAGTTTTTAAAATAATTACTGTACGTACTATAAAAAAATTAAGTAAATAAATTTATTAAGCCATACTACCTATTTTAATAAAAATAAGGCCAATATATATAAATATATTTATTTATTTATTTTGTTTCCTTATGTTAAATTGGCCAAATTATATATAAAAAAAAATTTATGAACTCACACACTCAAATTTATCAATACTATGTATATTTATATGTGTTAAATTTAGAATTGCATTTAATTCTAAGGGAAAGTAAAGAGAAGAAAAAAAAATGCTTAAATTCTAAACTAACATAAATTTATAAAATATTTTATTTAAAAAAAAAAAAAATCTAATTTCTAGCTGATTTCAGCAAGATGTCATTTAATATTTATATTAAATAATTTTGCTAATACATTTTATTAATTATTAAATTCGCATATTTTTATATATACAATAAAAATATGATAGTCTTACATAAAATTTTACACTACAACAATGTTATTAATTAATTTAACTTGGATTTAAGCCTACCTTAATTCTAATTGAATACCGTTAATAAAAGTAAATTAGCTTATCAAGTTAAATATAATATAAACTATGTTTGTCTAATGTTAATTTTGCTGAAAATTCCATAAATTTTAACTGCAAATGCTAATTGCTATACCTTTTGTTATTTATTTTGAAAACAACACCAACTTATATTTTATTTATTATTTTTTTATTAAATCTAGGAACTATACACTGAGCTAGACACTCCATAAATGTGTAAAACCTAAAAATAAAAAGTTTTCCTAAATAAAACTCAAAATGCTGCTTTTTACAATATAATATTACTAATTTTATTGTTTCTGAGCATAACATCTAGTAATTATACCATACTTAATTTTTTCTTAGATTCCTTTTTCAGCCAAGAATCCTGAAATTTATAACTAAGTGATGACCTTCATTTACCTTGATGAATTGATAAATTTTCTACAAAAATTTTGTTGGTGTTGGTGCATACCCAGCCGTAGGCCAAAATTGCACCCTATACAGAAAGCCTTTGGTGAGAAAATTTTAATTTTGCTTCAATTAATTATTTGTGTAATTTTTTTACTATAATTTTGTGTGCAATCATATTGAAATAACTTGCCTTGTCCATTGTTATACATATATATGTTTTTTTTTAAAAACCAATGTGCTACACCAAAATCCTTTTTTTAAATTTTTTTATAACACTTTTGTTCATAAAACTTATCCCTGCTGTCTAAATTCTAGACTTTAGCATATAAGTTGTAATTGAACTACCGGAATAAATCTTACCACTTTTTGTATATTTTATTATATTTAGGCTTATAGCTGACCGCTATCCTAATATAGAGTGCACTAATAATTTATTCCTTGTCAACCATATATTTATATAAGAAAAAAAAATATATATGAGTATGCTATAAAGCTGTTCTAACTACCCTAAACCTATAGCTTACACCTACTCATTTTAAAGAGTAATTCTGAAATTCTGTCATCTAAATTGTAAGGCTATTAGCAAAGGCTGCCCTTATAGAAGACATAAAAAAATTCTCTCTTTTTTTTTTTTTTTTTTTTTAAATTACTCCAACATTATTCACTATTAAATTAATTAAGTTTTAATGTTTTTTGGCTTTGTTAAGATTTTATATTTTCTAATTCATATTCGAAAAGAAAAAAAAATATATAACTTTTGCCTGGAGAGAAATATTTCACTGCTCCATTGAAGTTTTGTGAAGCACATTTCATAATTTTATAAGTATGTTTTCGGGTGCGCCCTGCACATTTGCTCAATATTGTAACCCTGAGACAAATTGGCGTTCCCATGTTCCTATCCTTTCTTATTATTATTTTGAATTTTAAAAAGGCAAGTTATTAATTTTGTTTCAATTTTTTTTTTTACCTAAAAGAGAAAAATTTATTTTTAAATTTTGAAAATTTTTAAATTTTTAAATTCGATTAATTATGTATTTTGATTTATTTTTAATACCAATTCATATCCCATGGATAATATTGGGGAGGAGGGAAAGGGTAATGATCTTGTATAACATCCTCGTATAAGTTTGTATATGGTGTATAACCATATAACGACATATTTTTATCATAATAATCTATTTGATACTTTAAATATGGGTCTACATTCTCAGAATATTTATTTTTTTTTATAATACTTTTTAGTAAGTTTGTCACCCTTTTGACTCGTATTTTTGTCTAATTTAAACCAACAATCTTCAGTTGAGTGTGATTTTCTTTGACAAATGTCACATTTATTTTTGTAATTTTTATCACCCTTAATTTTTTTCTGAGACCCCTGTAAATTCGTAATTTCCGCCTCTGTATGACCTGTTGCATATTTCGGAGCGTACAGCTGATCCATATGTCGTTTGATCGGCTCTATTGATTTATCTGGAACATATTGTAATAAATAATTAAAGTTTCTAAATTTTTTAGTAACTTCGTAGGGTCCTTGAAATTTCGGCTCTAATGCGCCTGGTTTTCCAATACATTTTAAATATACTGTTTGACCCAAATTTAAATCCTTTACTTTTTCGTATGCCTCTTCATCTATATATTCTTGCATTATTTTCTCCTGGTTTGCAAGGGATTGAATTTTGATTTCCTTCATATGCTGTATTCTGCTTTTAACATAAGAGTGGGTATATATTTCCTCAGAAGGAATATGGGCTGTGAAGGGATTTTTTATTTCCCTTGCGAAAAATAGCAGTGAGGGACTATATCCCGTAGCGCGGTGTTTCGAGGAATTATACGCTAGTTTAAAAAAATCCAGTCTTATGTCCCATTCCGTAGTTCGTTTCGACATAGCTACAATTGATGTTTTTAATATTTTATTGGTAACTTCACAAAGTCCATTTCCTTGCGCACGGTATACACTCACAAATTTCCTTTGTATGTTTAAAGATTCCAAATATTCTTTCATAATTTCGCTTCGTAAATATTTTGCGTTATCAAAGATAATTTCTTTACACATCCCATAATTTGCAAAATATTTATTTAGTACATTTAATATAGTCTGTAACTCTACGTTTCGTAGGGGAACAGCTTCCAGGAATCTCGATGTCGAATCAATTATCATTAAAATGTATCTGTTTTTCCTTAACGTGAGGTTTAAAGGTCCAATGACGTCAGCATGCAGGACTGTACCGACTTCGTGATCTTTCACCATTTTTTTAACAGGGACTTTTATTGTCGTGTGTTGTTTAGATGTGAGGCACTGCACACAATTTGCACAATACTGTTTAATGTCTTTGTACATTCCGTGCCAAAAAAGCCTTGTTTTCACATTATCATAAGTTTTTTTGAAATCCGAAATGCGCTTTATGAGCTTCTTCTATGGCTGCAATTTTTAATGAATCCGGGGTAATTAAAAGCTCCTTTTTATCTGAACCAGGTTTCAAAATTAATAATTTATTTTGATTTAAAGCAAATCTCTTCGTGCTTCTATTATTTTTGTCTTTTTCGATTTTATTTATTATAATTTTTAATTTTTCGTCTGCGTATTGCTCCGATTTAATATTTTTGTCTGTAAGTGCTATGTTACTTGCAAACAAATTATTTTGGAGTTCTCTGTCTGTTGTAAGATTATCTAAATTCCTGCTCAAATAGTCTGCTGGATTGTTAATTCCTTCGACGAATTCGAAGTTGAAATTAAAGTCTTGTAAATCTGCTACCCATCTGTTTATAATTTCCGATTTATCTTGTAAATGTAAATGCTGAGTTAGTGCTTTCGAATCAGTTAACACAGTAAATCTTCTACCTGAAAGCATATATTTAAAATGCATAATTGCTTCATGCACTGCTAATAACTCAAATTTAATACTCGGATAATTTTTTTCCGGTTCTCTAAGTTTTCTCCCGAAAAATTCAACAGGTAGCAAATGACCACCCTTTTCTTGAGCTAGAACACCTGAAATTGCAACTTTGCTCCCATCCGTGAATAAGAAAAATTCCTTGTTAAAATCGGGGGGTCTGAGTGTTGGTTTTTGTACAATTTCTTCCTGAATTATCAGGAAAGCTTTTTCTGCTTCTGGACTCCACTTGAATTTAACTTTATCTTTAGTCAGCTCTATTAAAGGGTTAACTTTGTCTGAATAGTTGGGTATTAGCGTCCGAAAATAATTCGCTAAGCCCAATAAAGATCTGACCCCCTTTTTCGATTTTGGTCTGACTAAATTTTTTACTTTTTCAATATTCTTTTGTGATGGAGAATATCCCATTTGATTCACCCTAAATCCTAGGAATTCTATTTCTGCTTTGCAAATTTGCATTTTTGAAGGTTCGATTGTCATGTTGTGATTTATTAATACATGTAGAACTTCTTCTAAGGTTTTCGTCATCTCTGCTATTGTGTTTGCAGATATCAACACATCATCAATGTAGTATGATACTTTGCTTTTGTCAAAATGACCCAGAATTTTATCGATTACTTCTGCAAAAATTGCGCTAGAATTTCGTGTGCCAAAAGCTAAACGAAGTGGCATATGTTTTCCAAATTCCGTAATAAACGCTAATTTTTTGCAATCTTCTGGTTTTAAATTTATTTGGAAAAAAGCACTATGTAAGTCTAGCACCGTATAGTATTTTTTACCGCTTATTTTTTGTAATAAGTCTTTTACGTCCGGCATCGGATAAGTATAAGGTTGTAAAATTTGGTTTAATAGTCTTAGGTCCGTTGCCATTCTAAACTTGGGTTCTGCATTCGGGTTATTACTCGGATTTTTCTTTCGAACGAAAATAACTGGAAAAGCATACTCGGAGTCAGTCTTCTCTATAATTTTAGCCTGTAACAATTGTTCAATTTCCCTTTTCGCATACTGTCTTACTGCCTGAGGCAATTTATATGGCTTAGCTTGTACCGGGAATTCATGATTCAATTGAAAACTTGGTGCGACAAACGCTGATTGCCCCAATGTTTGATAACTTTTTGAAAATGCATGAACATTGCCCATTAAAATTTTTCGAAATTTTTGTTGTACTTCCTCTGATAAATGGCTTAAATCGAAATCCGTCTCTTTAATTTCTGCTTCTCGCAATTTTCTTACATCTTCTATATTCAAATTATTTATTTCATAAAATGTCCCTTTCTCTATATTATCAGTTGAGTCATCTTGCTTGCACTCAAAGTTCTTTATAATTTCCCCCATTTTAGTTCTTAATTAACTTTTCTAACAGTTTATTCTTTATTATAATATTTATGTTATTATTTTTTTGAACTTCGTGTAACGAAGTCTCGCATGAAAATTTACTATTTTCTTGAATGGGGTCAAAAATAATCACATCTGACATATTTCTAACCTCTGGGCATTTTAATTTTACAATTTTCGATTCTTCAGGTTGGAGAAAAATTCTATTTTTAGTAATGGCAAACATACTTTTATTTGAATGTTCCCCTGAATTACATGGCGTAATGTTATTCACTTCATAATTATTTACTTCACTTGCAACGTTTAATTTAATTTGTTGATTTTTAAATTTTAATGTTTTATTGCATAAATCCAAAATCATATGATTTTCTTTGAGATAATCGTACCCTAATAACATTTGGTACTGCCTATCAAAATCATCATTAGTGACATAAAATGTGCCTGTTGTGAATATACCTTTTAATCGAAAAGTTAATTTTACACATTGTTTAAAAAAAATCTTTGAATTTGTTAAAGTTTTAATTTGGGTCTGATTGCCCAAATATTTGATTTTGACGTTTGTATCTTTAATTTTTTTGAATAAAGAAGGTGATAAAAGGGAAACAGCAGCTCCAGTATCCAGTAACGCTTGTATTTCGACGCCCTGTATACTTAGTGATATAATTGGCAGACTATCTTTGTCTGCATTTGTTATATTTGCGATTGTTTTATTTATTTTATCGATTTCTGTCTCTGAAAATCCCGAATCTGGATCCGATTTCGCTGTTTTCTTCGCCCATTTTTTTTTTCTTTTTGCGATTTTCAAATTGATAACCATTTTGATCATAATTCTCAGAAATATATCCAAAATCCCTATTTCCCGAATTCCAGTTAGGTTGTGAATAATCATACATCCCATAATGCGTCGGGTAATTAAAGGAATTGTAGTAATCATTATAATATCGTTCATAATCATTATAATGAAAATTGTTATTGAAATGGGGACCCTGATAATCATTGTATTTATTAAAGAGTTTCTTATTCCGCGGAACACTATCATCTCTAATTGCATGGTTTTTTTTCTTTGATTTTTTTTAGTTTTTCAATCTCCCCTTTTAATTTCTCGATTAGCTCTTTGTTTTGCTTACTTGCTTCTATAATGTTCTAATAAAGATCTTTGTTTTCTTTATTTATTACGTTAATTTCCTCAAACTTTGATTCATTATACGCACTTTCCATAAGTTTTGCTAACTCGCATGCCTCCTTGAAGGACCTGGGCGCATTTTTACGAACATCTAGTGCAATATCCTGTCTAATTGAATTTAAAAAATTCGACATTTTTAAGATTTCGATAAAATTCTCTTCCTTATTATCCACATTTTCGCCTGCACTTTCGATATAAGATTTTACACCCTTTTTAAACTCAAAAATGAAATCCTCTATCGTTTGACTTGCGGCCTGTTTTAAATTTAGGAAATTGCTCTGAGCATTAAGGAAGCTTAGTTTTGTACCAAATAACTCCACCAAATTATTTTTAAATAAATTATAATTGGTCTCGTTATATTTTTCAATCTGTTTACTTAAAATATGTTTTGCGTCCCCAGTAATTTTAGCCTTTAAAATTAATAATTTAGTTTCTTCCTGTATATCTGTCGAATTCAAAATATTATCAAATTCCTCTTAGAAAAATATAATGTTTTTGTTCTTTTTATTGTCAAATGGTGACACTAACTTAATACGTGTATCTATATCCAGCGTCTGAGTCATTTTTAACAAATATTAGTAATCAATGTATACTTTTTCAAAATATCAATTCAAAATAGATCCTATACCTCTTAAAATAATATTTTGCATCTCATACTATTTTCTCTATATTACAACATATGTATGAAAATATTCTAAATTGCATAAATACATAAAAACAACAGTACTAAAATTTAAAAAATTTCTTAGGAGATGAAGTTGTTTTGTAGATTATTCTTTTACACACATAAATACCCCTAAAATATTTATAATACACGTATATATAAAAAAACAACATAATTTCATTTAACAGAAAAATATCTGTCTTTTTCTACAGAAAAAACAATCTTATTTTATTTTTTTTTTATATGTAAATAATCTACTACTACTTCGTAGTACGACTCATAAATTTTCTTTCGTATCAAGGTGATACAATTTCAAAAATCATGATCTATTGACATTTCAATCATTTTTATACCAGACATATTATCAAATTTTACTTATTATTCTTATTATTATTATTTATACAGTATATAAAAAAATTATTTTTACAAATGTGTCATCTGTGATGTAAATGCCATTATTTCTCAATGGTAACTGAGATCCAACCACAAGAGAAAAGAGAGAAAGAAAAAAAAAATGTAATTCCTAAATTTACCTATTATAAATCACTGAATTATTTTTTTCATTTCCTTTTTTTTTTGCTAACATATATTATTCATTTTATTTATATAAAATTATTATATGTGTGTCATTATTGTTACAATAATAAAATTAATTTTAATAAAATTTTAATCAATTAAACTTAAATACCTACAATATCTTTAAAATTGTGACATTAAAATAATACTTAAATTTATTTTCCTTTATTATTATTATTATTATTATTATTTCTAATGACCTCAGATGAACGTTCCTGAGTCATAGCACCATTTTACTATGAAGGAGGGGATGCTGGACAGATAATTACACCTGTTTATTTTCTATTTAATTTATATCCAAAATTGTTAATTGATCCAAATCATCCAAGCAACCTCATAGCAAATTGGTATATAATTTTATATACCTTAGATAAATTCAAATAACATAAGTGATCGTAATTACATAATTCTAGTAGAAGAGCAACGCGAAGCATTAATAAAATTAAATTAAAATTCGCGTCAAAATGTAATTATTAAATTTAAATAATTACGAATAAAATTAAGAGTTTGCGTTGTGAATTATTTAGACGAACTCTTCCACTTATGAATTAAACTAAAATTTAAGCCGTAAAAATAAATTGACATACCTCAAACATTATCAATTAAATAATTACAGAAACTTTTTAAAACTTGATTAAATATTTTATTTACATTGAACACAAATATATACAGAAATACATAATATTAATTCAAAAAAAAGAAAGCAATACTTTTGTTTGCTTCTCATTATTTTATGTATATTTAATCTTTAAAAAAAAGGCAATATTTTCATATACTCTAATTATTATATTTGTTTCTTTTTGCTAAAAGAATAATTCTCTTTCATTTTTAAATTACCTTAATTTTATTTAATTATCGGTTTTGTCGGATCTCAGATTACTCTCTACCATGAAATATCAGAAAAGTATATTTATAATTTTTCATATGATTTTAAGTGGTAAAAGAAAAAGTCGAAAGTAGTACCTTTTTTTAATATACGGGATGGTGGCCTTTATTCATCAAATTCAGAGTTGTCGCGTTGCTTAGGATCATATTCATATGTCATCTGGAATTCGCTTCGTATCAGAGCGGCGACCTCGGGATGGCAGGATGCATAGCTACGGACCTCTGTAGAACAATCCTCTGTATTTTAAAATCAGGAAGACATCCTCAATTAGCCTTGCTTAGGCTCACTCCGATATATACATCAGGAAGACATCCTCAGTTAGGCTTGATTAGGCTCACTCCGATATGTACATCAGGAAGACATCCTCAATTAGGCTTGCTTAGGCTCACTCCGATATGTACATCTCGCCTGGGCATTACTAGGGCTTTTTGGATTCATTGCACGGGCTTTCAGGAGAGCTCCTGCGTCCTCTACATCTTTTTTCAGACTCTCTTTTTCAAACCTTATTCTTCTTGCACACCAACTCCTGCAGTGGGTGGAACTATTTTTGTCTAGTCCACTGTTATTGGATGTGAGAAGATTTTGCATTATTCTTCGATAGGCCTATTAGCTAACAGTCTGCAAATGGCCCCTTACATATACTTTAATATTATTATCTGCCTTAAAGTTTGGGTGGTCTGAAAAGCCATAAATTTATCCCAACACTTTTATTGAGGCCATAAATTTATTCCAACGTTTTTATTATTTTACGATTTCTAATTATACACCACTTTCCATTGGCTTGTCATAAAACGACACCATGGCGTCTGGCTATTGTTGTTGTCTGAGATCCGAACTCTATTCAACATTATACATTCATTTTACAATACAACAATTTTTAAAATATATATATTTAATATTTAAAATCAACTTAATAATTTTTGTATGAACTTACACTCCTATTTTACTTAAATATGTAAACATTATAATTTTACACTCATAATTATATTTTATAAAAAATATTTATACAAACAGAAATAACAAATTACGCAATTTTACTTTGATTTAACCAACATGGTGCGGGAACATATCATAGTTATATGTTGCCCAGCAAATACTTTTGTTGAATATTAAGGTCAGAATTCTACTTTAAAGTTTTAGCACCGTGGTCAGAGGGATGAACTCAGAATTAATTAGGGGAAAACTGGAAATCGTTTTAATCCCTTCAGATTAGGTCTAAAATGAATATTCCATGTTTTCCCCTTTATTCTAAGTGAGCGTTAGGAAATATGTACACATTTACATTCGAAATACACGTTTTTCTGTAATATTTTTAACAATATCTAAAATTGCGACTTTAATTTTGGAACAAAAATATTAATGTGAGTATTCATTTTATTTAAAATTTTAAGCTCTACAACATCTGCATTGGAAATTTTTTGATATAATTAGCTGTTTTGAGATATTGTTAAGGTAAGCTGGTCTTTCCTATCTTGAAGCTCTTTATTAGTGATTAAGGCAAAATTTTGAAATGAAATTGCGACCTTAATTTTGAACAAAAATATTAATGTGGGTACTCATTTTATTCAGAATTTTATGCTCTACAACATTTGTACTGACAATGCTTTTGATAGACTGAGCTGTTTTGAGATATTCTTAGGTAATTTGGTCTCTCCGGACTTCAATCTCTTCATTAGCGATTAAGGCAAAATTTTGAAATTAGAAATGCGACCTTACTTTTGAACAAAAATACTAATGTGGGTGCTCATTTTATACAGAATCTTAAGCACTACAACATTTGAATTGACAATGTTTTTGATAGAATTAACTATTTTGAGATATTCTTAAAAATAGTAAGGGAAAACATGTTTTTCGAATGTAAATACGTATATATTTCCAAACGCTCATTTGGTACGAGGGGGAAAACATAGAATATTCATTTTAGACCTAATCTGAAGGTATTAAAATGATTTCCAGTTACCCGTAATTAATTCTGAGTTCAACCCTGTGACCATGGTGCTAAAACGCTAAAGTAGAATTGTGACCTTAATATTCAAGAAAAGTATTAAGTGTGGGTACCCATTTTATTCAGAATTTTAAGCTCTACAACATTTATACTTATAGTGTTTTTGAAAAAGTTAGGGATTTCGAGATAGTGTTATGGTATTTAAATAAAACATGTTTTTTGACTATAAATCAATGTATAATTCCTAATGCTCACCTAGTACGAGGGGGAAAACGTAGCATATTCATTCTAGACCTAAACTGAAGGGGTTAAAACAATTTCCGGCTTTCCCCTAATTATTTCCGAATGCAACTACCTAACCACTGGGCTATAATATTATTATTATTGTTTTTTTTAATAATATGGCAGAACACATTATTTTTAATCATAGCACGGCTAATCTCTTTACATAGTACATAAATATATATATATATATATATTTTACATTATTTCGAAATGGAAAATAAAAAAGTATAATAAAATAAAGGAAAAGTAAAACTAAACATTGAACATAAATCTTTACATTTTGTTAACTTAAAATTTTCGAAATAGCGCTTGTAGTTTTTACATTGAATTTCCTATTTTTCATATACGTACTTTCTCAAAAACTTTTGCACTTCACTTAAAAAATTAATTAATAATAAGAAATATTTAAATAACGCATTAAAAATAATCTAAATTTACATTTGTTAAGAGTAACAAATAACGCGATAAGGGTCAGTACGTAATGCTTTCCAAAGATAATGAATGCAATCAATTTGGAACATTTTTCGAAATTCATTTGCGAATGTTTTTGAGAGAATTCATATTAATGAATTCTTAGAAAATGTTCTTAACGTTACCAAAAATAATATTCCTTACATTATATATTTCATACGTAGTTAAGGCCATACAAAATTATTTTTGGTTTTCAGTAACACTACAAAAAGCTTTAGTGTTTAGCCATGTTTCATTCGAAAACTATACAACCAGAAAAGTTTGTATTTACTGAATTGCATTAAAGAAATTGTGCGAAATGTTGAACTTCCATGAAAAGAGGTGCTGACCATGACATTGATGAATGATTGTCAGCAGCAGGACAAAGTCATACACCCGTGTAATGAGCAAATCTTCGTTATCTTATATAAAGGTACAAAATATTGCTTATTAGGAAGAAGAGAGTAAAGTAACAATGTGTCATCCTCTATCTGCTACACTGTAAAAAAAATTCCGCAACGTTCCTGGGAAAAAATGGGCAGCTGAGTTGCCCATTATTTCCAAGAAACATTTCTTGAAAATGACTGGTACTTTACTGTATATGTTAAAAACTTTCTACAGAAATGCCAGTAAGTTTCCTGCGAAATACCAGGAATATTTCTGTTGACAGCAAAACTTTACTGACATATTCAAGGCTGGAGTAGCACAAGAGCGAAAAATGTCCAGACCAGGGATCGAACCTGGATACTTGGCGTGCCGTGCCAATGCCTTACCTGTTAGGCTATCCGGACCGATACCTGGCTGACATAATTCACTCTGGATGTTCGTTCCCTTCATTATGACATTACTGACATTTCACAGCATGCGGGATCCGCAGACGATTTTTACATTTCCAGTTGACAATTTTCGCTTTATTATAATTATTTGTTAGAATGAAAAAATATTTTGAAATTGACATCAAAATTATTATTTATAATTTACACGAAAAAATAAATTTTCAGTTAAAATTCAATAAAGTAAATATATATGTGATATATTGTTTCTGAACTTTGCTTAAAATATAAAAATATATAAATGTAAATAATAATTAGAAAAAAAATCTAGACATAAAATATTTTGGATTTTCGTCAGTGATTATGTTAGTTTACAAGTTAGATAAAATACATATAAATTTTCATGAAAAAAAAACCTAAACGTAATTGTATATTTTTTCCGAAAATAAAAAAAAAATTCAAATTTGCAGCAATTCAAAGTGTCAAATATATGTCAAATTTAAATCAAATTGTAATAAAGTGTTAAAATATAAAATTAATTAAAAAAGAAAAAAAAGTCAAGAGGTAGCATCGAACCCGGGCCGTACGGGTGGCGTGCAAGCTTTCTGCGTCCACACCACCAAAGACACGTTGAGAGCTGCAAACTAATGGGTATTTGAAACGTATGCTAAAACTCCGCATCTAATTTCTGAAAATCTAAGGCCCATTTGAAGAAATCCTTTCACAAGAATAATTAGAGATAAGAACTCTAAAACATACTTTAAATTAATCAAAATAGGTGAGAATCATGTTTGATTGTCCCCTGGTTAATGCAGATCCAAATAATAGGTGTATTTTTATTTACACAGTCTGCTCGTTAAAGATTTCACAGACAAGTACGAGAGATAATCTCTTAGTGATGTCACAGAGGTATTGTATTTTCATCTGAATTATCTTGACAATAGAGACGTAAAGGATTATGTCGTCTATTGATTTATTTGCATTCCATATTGATTTTTTTACATTCATTTAAGGAATTCGTTTTCGACACTCGCGCGCGAGCAACGGATTATAGGGAAAAAAAATAATAAATGGCGGCCGCAGCGTTTTGCTGTTTCCAACTTTTGTTCAGGAACGTTTCAGATAAGAAAACCAGAATTTCACAGGAAAGAGCTAAATTATTCTGAAAACCTGATAAAAGGCGAAACGTTCCTGGATTTTACATGGAAAGTTACCATTTTTTTTTACAGTGTATGATCTCTGTCTCTTACTCGTAGTGTTTCAACTAATAAGTCTTTATATGGCGATTGGACACATGTTAGGCTAGGCCAGGGACGGCGAACCTATGGCACGCGTGCCACTTTTGGCCCGCGAAAGAATATTTTCGGCACGGCACTGCTGTAAATCATGGCTCTAAATCAAAATACACAAAACTGTGACTGATCTTTTCTAAGTTCGATTAAATGTAAATTGAAAAAATTAAATCGTGTCATATTATATTCCAATCTAATTAATTATGGTCTCAAAAATTATTCGAACAAATACAATATTTGAAAACTATAGATAAGAATTGGTTAGACATTACTATCCGATGGTAAAGTTGTGGCAACTTAGAATTTATTTCAGAGCTTTTCAAAGAAACTGGCGTTTGCTATTTTAAATTTTTCTTCCTATCTATTCTTTTAAGTCATTGTTTTCACAAATTAATAATATCAAAACTGAAACTGAAAGCACTTGTCAGATAAATCCGGTTCAGTTTGCATTACAATTAACTCGATATTAAGATGCAAAAACAGAAATCAAATTACATCGCATTAAATTTTTTAGATTATTTTCAAAAATATATTTGTTTCCATAATTATTATATTGTAATACCTACATGTATGTTACTTATATTTTTTAAATTTTAATGGAGAATGTTAAGTAATTTTAAACCATTATTTTTTAGTTGGCACGCCATAGTCACGTAAAATATTTTTTGATCGAATTTGGCACGCGGCAACAAAAAAGTTCGCCAACCCTGGGCTAGGCAATCTCTCTTTTCTTACTATAAGTTGTGCTTCCATTAAACCCAAATAACGTTTACTATCAGTATTACTAGATGGGAATTTTTTTAAATCTAAAATATCTACCATTTGTTTCCACCAGTGATTTTCGCCTCACTCCTCCCTTTCAGGGAAATTTGATGATTAAAAGAACGAAGCCTATTGGTCGAAAAATGTGGTAGATATATTGAATTAAAAAAATTCTCAATCTGGCAAACCTGTCTTCGGTCTGATCCATGCTGAAAGAATCTTCAATTGCTCTGTTTGAACAAAACTATGTTAATGTGTCTTGTTATTGTTATTGTTGTTGATTCTTGTGGTAAGTAATAATGAAAAATAAGGTTTTGAACACCGAGTTTTCTAATCTAATGTTAATGTGAATCAAAGAAAAAATAAAATGAAAAGTAAGAAAATAAAATAAGAACATTGACCTTTTTTTTCAACGGTCTTAATTACAAAAATTACTTAATCAATTATATTTATAGTTGAATATGAAAAAAAAAATATTTTTGCAATTTGAGTTCTAGATATTGGGGATTGTAAATGCTAAATTAAATTTTGAACAATTTCTCTTTTAAAAAGGTAAATTCATTGCTTGTCGTTGTGAACGTTTATAATGATATTTGCTATAAATTTTTAAAAAAAGATTTTGCGTCTTGAAAATTACTTTACATCATATTATATCAATAGTTAGGAAAATAATAATTGAAAATAGAAAATATACATATATATGTGCATTTCTATACGATCAAGCTACGTATTGCTTTTCAGTCTGTTGAGAGTTTTTCAATAATAACTGGAGAATATGTTTCCTCTTCTCTGAACATCATTTCAGAGAAGTAACAAACACAGCCTCGTTTATACGTTCGGTAATGCGTTTGCTTTCCAAAATTTTGACCCCAAATGGAATCTTTGGCTAGGAGATAGTTTGCCAGAAATTCAACTCTTTTTTTTTATTTGTCATTTTCTAGCTCTGTGATTAACTATTCTCCAGTTTTAATAGAATTTTATTTATCTTTCAAGAATTTTATTTATCCAATATTCTCTCCCAACCCTTAAATTTAAATATCTTTGTTTTATTTACATAATTTATACAGTTCAATTAAGATTTTGCTTTATAGCATTTTTTCATTTTGATTGTTCTCTATGTCTTTATGATTTTTTTTATTATGGTAGGTTTTTCTTTATTCTATTGTAACACACATCTAATGTCATTATTCTACTGATTAGGCAGGGCATTTTTCGAATACTCTTTAATTTAAATGTTGTTCTCGTTGTTTCTTTTGTAACTATGAAACTAAGGCATCCCACCACATTCCTGTTAATCCATTTTTGTGAAAAAATGTTCATCCTCCTTATCTTCTGATTAAAGCTGAATCTTTATGAGTATAGTGAATATTCTATTATCTATCATTGAAATTTGACCATGATCTAAATTCATCTAGATAATTAAGTTTTTTGCCACTATTAAAGACAAAATATATTTTGTCAAATAATATTTTAACTACACTGCTCAAAACAATTAGGGGAGCACATGGTTTTAACGAAATTACGCAAATGTTTACACCGATAAGTAACGTACAATAAAACATCCATAATTTAAAGTGCTGTAGAAAACAGATAAAGAAAACTTCACACGTAAGTTAAAGTTTATGACGTTAAAAACTGGAAAAAGATGATAAGTGCAGAAATCGGGATTTTGAAGAAAAGTCTGTTTCACTGCCTCAGTTGTAAAATTCAATTGCTCAGCTTGTGTTTTGAGAAAAGGTGGTTTGAAAATGTCACAACAACATGATTTACCGCAATCCATGGCTTGGCGTGTTATCGGGACAGTTAAATTTGGGGAAACACAACGAAGTGTAGTGGACGCTGTTGGAGTCGCAAGAAGTGTCCACGAAAGACTGTGGAATCATACAAGGCACATGGAATGGTAGTCATCGACAAGTGTAAGGTCGAAAATGTGCTAACACAGAAACTGACCGATATATCCTGTTAACAGCCCGTCGGGGGTACGGGCAATGCTACTCAGCTGCAAACACAGTTGTTCTTGGCCAAACGACGAAGGGTGTTCAGCCAAACAGCCCAAAATACGCTTCATCAAGGTGGTTTCTTTTCACGTAAGGCAATGGATTGTATTAAGTTTACCTGAAACCACTGTGCAGCCCAAAGAATATGGAGAACTGAACATCGAGTTTCGAGGTAACGTTGTTGGAGTGAAATTCTGTTTACAGACGAGTCCCGATTCAGTCTGGATGTGACATCTGATGTGTTTTGGCATGGAGAGAAAGAGGCACTCAAAATAATCTCACATTCGTTCGTGAAAGATCACATTACAGACCGGGTGGGTTAATGCTTTTTTCTGGAATCAGCATAGGTGGACGTACGGGCCTGCATATCATTCGGAATGGCACTTTGACGGTCCCGAGTAATACAGACGAGATACGGAGACCTCATGTCGTATTTCATGTTGCAGTAATTAGTGATTTCTTTTTTTCCATGCATGATAATGCCAGACTTTATACAGTTTGTCTTGTGGAAAACCTGCTTGAAGCTAAAACAATACAGCGTATGGAATGACCAGCATGCTCTCTTGACCAAAATCCGATCCAGCATGTTTGGAACATACTCAGACGACGCATTGCTGCGAAGCAGAGGCCTCCTTTTACAGTCCGGGACATGGAGATTGCAATTCTTGAGCATTGAAACAGTATTCCCCAAGTCTTATCGATAACCTCATCGCATTCATGGAAAACCTGTGTGCATCAGTCTTAGCTGTTCCAGGAGACCTCATGCCATATTAAAAATCTTGCCATATTAACAATACTTTTTTTATGATTTACATGAAAACAAATTATTGCCCTAAACCCTCTTTTCATTTTCTTTTCATCTTTTCAAAAAATAAAAGCTCCCTTACCATTTTTTGCGTCTTTTTTTATGTATTGCGCATTGCTACACGTGTACTATCCATTTTATGCCCATACATTGCTGTTTTACACTGTTCTCTTCACTTTTTTGTTTGTTCCCCTAATTTTTTTGAGCAGTGTAGATATTTAAAACTAAATATGAAAACATCACACAAAAACATTGAAAACATGAACTAATTACCCTTGAAAACATCAAACTAATTTAATATTCTCTTAAAGTGATAAGATTATATTTAAAAGGCAAAAAATAACTTTATTTTCTAGGATTCTACATGTTTCATTGCTCTGACGGCAACATTCTCAAGAAATAATATAATACAATTATTTTCGCAAAAAATTCAAATTGAAAAATGTAAAAAAAAAAAAAAATCACGCGAACTCATGTATAATGAAATTAACTGCAGTATTAAAAATTGATATTTGTGAGCGTCAAATATTTTATATTATTTTTTCAGCATTCTATTGATAATCTCTTTCCAATTTTAGGAAGCTCCATGGATGGAGGCTGAATCATTGCATATAGTCTCACAGCGTAAGAATATCTTTATTGATTCGCGGATAATGGATGGCAAATAAAATTATGATGGTTAATTTATTATGCTATTTTTAAAATTAATCTATAAAGGTTCTGTATAATGTAGTCTGACTAAAGGTGTGGTTTTCTTATTTTGTTTTATGTAAGCTATGTGTTCTTTTATCCTAGTTTTAAGCTTTCTGTTTGACATTCCTATATAAAATTGCCTATATAATCCTATATAACCCATCTTGTTTGGTGAAAGGTATTTCATATACCCCTGATAATTGATTTGCGTCTATTTGGTCTTTTTTTTTACACACTATTTTTTTTTTTTTAATTTTGCGGAATGTTCTGAAACTAAGGAGATATTATATTTATCGTGTTTATATTTCAATTTTTCAATGAAACCAGGAAAATACTGTAAAGAAGATGATTTGGAAATTTGCTCGTTGAAATAACCTTTCTTCTTTTTATTAATGATGTTAATTTGTTTACTTATTGTGCTTTTTGCATAGTGGTTGTTTCTCGGTATATCATATATTCTATTTATTTCGTTGTCTAAACGTTGTTAAACAGATATATACAATAAATTGGCTTATACCTCCAATACATGGATCAGATACGTAGATGGTATTATTTATCATATGACAACATACGGATAGTTTAATCAATAGGATCTTAACGCAGATTAATAGCCACGACTCTAAAATTAAATTTACATTGGGAATGTAACAGAACGGTACATTACCTTATTTGGATGTATTATTAATCAAATCGCACCAAGGAATAGAACCTACTGTTTAAAGAAACCCCATAGCCAATCATTCCACTGTACCTCATAACGCTCAATCACCATTTTCCTACAAAATTCCAGCATTTAGGGATTCTATTAAAAGAGTATTCTCAGTCTGTACCACGGAGGAGTCAAGCAACGAAATAAATAAATTATAAGACATCTCAGGAAATAATGGCTATACGGAAAGCACAATAAATAAATTAATTAAGATAATTTAGAATAAGAAGAAAGATAATTTCAATGAACAAAATTACAAGTTACCCTCTACAATATTTTCCTGGTTTCTTCGAAAGATTGAAATATAAACTCAATAAGTAGAATATTTCCCTATTTGCATAACCTTCCGAAAAAAAAATATGGTGTGTAAAAAAATAACCTACAAGACCCAAATCAATTATCAGGGGTATATGAAATACCTTTCACCAAAGAAGATGGAAAAGGGAAATTTTATATCGGAATGACAAACATAAAGCTTAAAACCAGGTTCAAAGAACACATAGCAGACATCAAATACCGCAAGAAAATTACAGCTTTCGCCAGACTATATAATAAAGAACCATTACAAGTTAATTTTAAAGATAGCAGAATAATTTATCCATCAAGATTTTATTTGCCATCCATTATCCTATAATCAATAGAAGTCTTCTTACGAAGTGAGAATATATGCAATGATTCAGCCACAATCGAGCTTCCTAAAATGTGGAAAAAATATTCTCTACAGAATATCGAAACAATAACATAAAATAATTCACGTTCACAAATATCCATTTTACTTACCCATCATACACATTATAGGGTAAGTCTTGTAATCCTTTTGAAAATCGAAAAATTTTTTTGACGGATTTACACGTTTCAGACACTGGAGATTCCAAAAAACATATTTTTAGAAAAAAAAATGTCCGTCCGTATGCATGCATGTGTCTGTAAACGCTGTATCTCCCGAACAAATTGAGATAGAGACTTGAAATTCGGTGTGTAGTTAGGGAGTAATCATGGAAAGAAGCCTATTGAATATCAGTAACCTCGATTAAACTGAACTATTTTTTTTCGGACTCTTGAAATATTCATTCTGATAAAAGGTATACGAAAATTTTCGAATTTGCTTATTTGAAGCAGTGAATATAAATGACAATAAAAAACATGAATTTTGTATCCTGAATGAACTCAATCGAATAATTAGTTGCCGAGATATTTGTAATTCTATTTTTCACACTCTTCGATTTTCCATGACCCTTTATTTTATTCAAATTTCAATTCAAAGTTTTATTTTAATTGGAAATAAGACGCTTAATACGACTCTGTTAACTCTTAGTTAATATGATTATAATTTTTCGAGTTATAAGGATGCTTCTTTTACGCAATTCGGTACTACTCGATTATCCCGCCGACCAAAAAACAATTGCCAAACTATACGTTTAAATACCAATAATGGCTTATCGTAAATGTCAAGCATTTAATGCCTCTCCATACCTATAAGGGAGTTACCATAGGGGGGGGGGACACAGTTCTGCCGCCGAATACCGCCAAGTTTGTCGCCAACTTGGTGATATATCGCCAAATTTGACGGCTAAAATAAGTCGCCTAAAGTGATGCCAACTTGGCGATATCTCTAATATTTCGCCAAATTCCCATAGACATCCATTGTAAACCTATCGGTATTACTTGCTTACAGAAAATCAACAAATTGAGATATTTCAATGCAACAAACAGTAATATTAGCTTAAGGGGTTATATTAATTATATTTAAAGGAGTCCAAATAAATTTAATTATGAATAAAAGTAACATGGTACGATGCTTAGCAAATATCACATTTTTTTTCATATTTTATATTATCTATATCCATGATGGGTAAGTATTACGGTGGCCCCCAACGACTAGTTTATTATTGCAGTTAGTTTCATTATACTTTAGTTCGCGGGATTTTTGTTTACCATTTTCCAGTTAAATTTTTTTTTTTTTGCAAAAATATTTGTAATTCTTTACTTCTCGCGGATGTTGCCGTCAAAGCAATGAAACATGTTGAATCTAATTAAATAAAGGTATTTTTTTGCTTTTTAAAGGTATTTTTATCACTTTAAGCAAATATTAAATTAGATATTTAAAGATGAAAATTTTATATTTAGTAAAAGCAAACGTATGTCGATATAAATATTCTTAGCTGTTCAATCCAAAAACATATATTTATTTTTCAATTAATTATTATAAACCATAAATGATATATTTAAACATGTATTTTCCAGAAAAAAGTCTCCATCACACTTTACATTAAGTAAAGTTTACTTTAATTCCGTAAGTAGCATTAGTGCCTTTTTTTTTTTCGAAGTAAGACTACTATTTTAAATTCAAAAGTCTTTCAACGTTTTTATCTGTAAAATGTTACATAATGTAATTTTATGTTGCAATAAAACAAAAAAAATCCGATCGAATTTAAGAATATTACGCATTTAATAATGGTTTCATTTTGATAAAATTCATTATGAATAACTTTATTGCACCATATTTTCTATTTCACTTCCATTGCCTTGGTATCTAAACCTTGGATTGCGCCCAATAATTTTTAACACTGTCCGTTATAGATGAAATGTATTTATGGATTCCGTTAGTCTGTCTGTCTACCGTTTGTCATCTGATCGTGCTGTAACTCTGGTAAATATTCTCGGATTGACACGTAATTGATATACGTTACTGGGGATCACTATCAGTTATGGTACGTTCTCTTTTGAAAATGAAATATATAGAGTTTTAAGTTAAATTACAGAGATACTCAAAAGATTCACATTACAATGCAGTCTATGGTGGAAATCGCTCGTTGTGTATTTTAATAACTTTTTGCTATTTCAAGCATAACAAAATTGGTTTGTTTTTCAAGGTGCACTAAAACTTACTTTCTGTAGAATATAGAGTGCAAAGCATTTATTATTCATTTACACACTCACACCTACACTGTTAAAAATTTTGCAGCATTCTGGCAGGTCATTCGACTGTTTGTTGAAAAAACGGTTTCATAACCATAATTTAACTATATTCTGACCATAAAATGGCCAATAATATGGTCAGAATAGTGTAAAATTACGGTTGTGTAACCGTTTTCGGAAAAAACGCTCAAATGACCTGCCAGAATGCTGCAAATTTTTAACAGTGTATTTATTAGAGATAATTGGCGAGAATTCGTTTTAACGTTAAGTATACGGTTTTAATTTAAATATTTTTTGAGTACTATGTAATGCGTATAAGAAATTTTGATCACATACAAGGTTACACAAAATAATTCGTAAGCATTACTATGTATGAGCGGTTTTAACGATGATTTTAAATTGCTTTATATATTTTCCAGTTGAAGTATGCTTTGTATAGTAAGACATGTTTGTAGAATATAAAAGAAATTCATCGCGTTCCGGTGTATGTGTTTTTTTAGTTGTTTATTTAAGATATCTTCATTTATCTTGTTAAACGATGAAATTCCTTCTACAATATATTGGAAATGTAGGAAAGTCTTTCCTAATTTATGCTTGATGCATGGTTTTTCTTTCTTGTTTAAAGTTATATTTGATTTATTACTTTAGTATTTAGTTCACACAAAATCTTTTTCGTGGCATTTTTAAACGTTGTTTTGTTCTATAGAGATGGGTTGAACTTTTCAAGACGCACAATATTATTATATTTATTTCGATGTTACTCAATTCCAAAAAATTGAAATGAAAACAGATGGTTCTTCATTCTTCCTGAATTAAGTACTAAACATAATTTTTCTAAATTGATTACGAAAGATTTATTCGTTTATCTTATTAAAAGATGAAGTTACTTCTACAATATATTGGTGTATGTTTCCTAATCTATGCTTGACGCATGATTTTTCTTTCTTGTTAAAATTAATATTTGAATTATTACTGTAGTTCATACAAAAAACTGCAACCCTTTTCTTGGCATTTTTGAACGAGATTTTTTTTTTCATTGTCTGGTTAAACTTTTGGATACACACAATATTATTATATTTATTTTGGGGTTAATCAATACCATAAACATAAAATGAAAACAGGTGGAGATTTTTTTTTTTTTTACCAACTAATTACTAAACATAATTTTTAAAGATAATATTACATAATAAAAATGGCATTAGAATTCATATAAAGAAAAGCATAAGTAATCAACTTATTAAGAAATTTACAGAGTAGGGCATTCTATCATTCCTTTATCAAAAAGTCTACTCAAAGGAATACTGAACGCTTTGTTAATGATTTTATATTACTCAAAATGTAATTCCAATTTATTTTTCGATAGAAAATTGTAGTTGTATGTGAATTGGGCAATCAATATTGCTTACTTTTTTTCTAAACAGTCATTTGAATTCTTATGGCATGTTACATAAGAAATAATAATGAATATCATCTAATTTTCTTAAGCAAGATTTTGTATTTCAGAAACTGTGAGTTTTTTTCCTTAAAATGTATTATTATAGTCATGCAAAAGTTAAAAATATAGAGTTTAATAAAAACAAAAAGTAAAGAAAGAGCTTATAGATCTTTTATTTGTATTAAGGGAAGCATAATATCAAAGGATTTGCAATATATCTGATTTCAGAAATAATACAAAAAGATCTTATGAGCTCAGCTCATTAGGAAGTTCATTGATTTGTTCATTAGTTCATTCTTTATCGAAATTTTATCTCAAAATAATATTGAATTAAACTGTTCGTTAATGATCACTTATTACTCCAAATGGCCTCATTATAACAATTCAATAATTTGTTACATGGTCGCTTTCCTTCAATTTCGAATTTCAGTTGGTTTTCATTAAGATTTTTCATTAAGTAATTCGTGAATACAGAACAAAATCAGAGAAGTAATCTGAATACAAATAATATAAATTTCAGTCATGTGTATATTTTATTATATGTCAGATCAATGTTTGATTGTTGCAATATATTCTGTCAGCAATTATTTTATGTACCTTTTACTCTTTAATCTAATTAACGTTTTCTGAAGCCAGAATTCTCTTAATTAAAGTTGTGCTTTACAGCAAATGAAAATATAAATGGTTTATTTAGATGGATAGGTGTTCACTTTTATAGGTACTTTTTGTAATTATCGCACTTTTATACAAAGCAATGTCAAATAAGTAGATAAATTATCGTCTATATGAAGTTGTCAGTTAATTTTTTTAAATTATTTTACACTCTAAAATTTTAAAATATGCATTATGATTCTAAATATACATACTAAAAATTTCAATATTTACATCGCGAATATTAGGTAGCTTTCTTTACAAAAAGCTACCTATTGAAGCCGTTCGGAGGAAAGCGATTTCAAAAAATTTTGGTATATTTTCATCGATCATGACCCCCAGACCCCGAAACCACCCTCCGTTCAAAATTGATATATATATATATCACCATTAATTAAACATAACCTTCCACCGTCAAATATTATGAATTAAAGCTGTAAGTATTAAAAAAAAAATAATAATAATATAAGAATTATTATGGAAGAAAAAGGAAAAAGTGGACACCGACAAAAATTGAAAAGCTTATACATTGAATTACGTTATCAAGGGCACAGAATTCAATGATATAACCAAAATGGTTGTTTTTTGTGGGAAAAATAAGCTAAAGCTAAAAGTTATTTTCCCCTGTGCCCAAACAACCATAAAATCAAGTGAATTGATTAAAATTGAATGCAGAATAGAAACAAATAATATGAAATGGTAGAATCAATAAAACGTATTTAAATATTTATAGGATATAAAATATAAATAATAAACACCTTACCGATTAATATTTCAGTATTTTACAAAATCCACGCGCACATGGCTGCCAGTATATCAAAAAGAATAAGGTGAATAAAACAGTTAAGAAATCACAGTAAATGAAACCAAAGGATGCAGTTAATACAATTTAAAATAAAATTTGAAATACCTTGTTAAACACATTTAATCTAATATAAAATAAATAGATATTAATTACATTATTTAAAATGCACTATTAAATTAATTAATAACAGTTTAACAATATCGTCAAAATTTAGCTAAAAATACCCCCTGGTGTATTAAATTATAACTGAAATGGAGCTAGAAAAATTAACAATTAGAGCTATCTTAAAGAGACAAATTTAGTGCTGCCATCTAGTATTACTTCTATTAAACAACTAACGCAAGATAAATATTTGTAGGCATTTGAATGTAAATAATTGTATGAATAATTGAAAGCATTTGAATGTAAATAACTGTATAAACAGCAAAACCAAACATAACCTTATATATAGAGAATTATAAACCGAATATAAACCACACAATGTATTTAAAAACTATTGTAAATAAAATTTAAAAGGATACAATATATTCTATTAGCTAACTTATTTAAACTAAACTAAGAAATAAATAATTCTAGAACATTGATAATATATAGCATATAACTATATGCTATAAAACAAAATAAAATTCAGTAATAATTAATATAAATAATTATTAAATATAAAAATTATTTTAATGAATTATATATCAGATATTTATAAAATGAACAGGAAATAAAAAACATGTGGAAGTAAATAGAAGGTTAAATGATACTTAAATACCCATTACTTAAAAAGCACAAATATAGAGTGTGGATTATCTTCAGACATCCATAAAAAACCATAAAGTATGAATGTGGGACATTCAAAAACATTAATCCGATAATAAATATTAAAAAGAATAGAGTAATAATAATAAAAATAATTACCCAATTTTAATGCATACAGTATAACTATATTTATATTATACATACTTATATGTATATTATTCACTATAAGAATGGCATACTATTAGTAATTAATATGATATTGTCCTTAGTAAATTTAAAATTTAATAACAAATAATTGTAAATTAGATTAATCAATAATTAGGCTAATTATACTATTAATGAAATTCTCCAATTACATATAAAATATCAAATCAACATCCATATAAAATACGTAACAAAAATATAGTAATAATACAAGAGACCCCATTTTTATATATATATATATATAATTAACCATTGCGTATTATCCAGACAACACCACCCTCCTCCGTACTCTAACATCTACCCACCCAACCATCCTATAATATTTTTTTTATTATTTTACAATTTTTAATTTTTTATAGATATTTTTTTTATTTTATAATTTTTTTGTAATTTTGTTTACGCATGTGTTAATTTGTTTTAATAGATCATGTAAGAAAAGTACTAATTGTATATTAATGAATATGTGAATTTTTTTGGAAAACCATGATTTAATGCATCATAAATTAGTTTTTTAATATTATTGTTAATTAGAGGAGAAGAACATAAACATTTTATTCTATATAAATGATTAAGTATTATATTCCGAAATACAGAATGATGTAGACAAGATTTAAAATTTGTAAATGTATTAACTTTGAATTTAAATTCTTTACGTTTGTCATATAAATCTGTGATTGTTTTATTGTCTTTGATTGTAATTTTAAGATCTAAGAAGTTAATTGTATTGTTAGATAAAAGGTTTTCCGTTAATTCCAAATTAGTGGGATAATCAACTGGAAATCGAGTAATTGCAGATAGATCAGTATCAATTAATATGATGTCATCAATATAACGATATAAATGTAGATTATTATTAGTAAAATTACGTTCATAATGATATAAGTATAAGTCAGAGAGTAAACTGGAAGTACAACCGCCTTGTGGTATACCGACATGCTGTAAATATAAAGTATTATCTTGCAATATATAATTATTATAGATAATGAAGTTAGTTAAAGATTTAAAATATGCAATATCTATATTAGATGGTAATTCCAGTTTTTTATAATATTTTTTAAATAATGCATTTATAATTTTATGTAAATCTAATAGGTCTATATTATTAAAAAGATCTTTGAAGTCATATGTCGTTATATTATAAACACAATGAAGATTTTTTAAAATATTAACAAGTTGATAGCTATTTTTTATACAATGTGTATTATCATTATTTGTAGTAAGTACATATAATTGATTAAGAATTTTTAAGAGAAGTGTATTGGCTTTATTATTATATGTATTACAACCAATAGTAACAGTCCTAAATTTAATAGGAGTTTTATGAAATTTGGGAATAAGAACTCAATATGGATAATTAAAATTAGTAGATAAAATATTTAATAGTTTATAATAACTTCGAATTTTACGATTATTTACAATTACAGTTTCATTAGTTTTTTGAAATGACTTATTAGAAGAAATAGAATTTGTAAGAAGTTGGTGATAATATGATTTACATATAATAGCATAATTGTTAGGAGATTTGTCTACATATGTAATAACGTAGTTTTTTTGTAATTTAGTAATTTGTTGGAAATAATGCTTTGTATTAATAGAAACCAAATCAGCAATATTATTTTTTAAAGCCATAGTTAATTTCTCAATTACTAATATCTTCCATTGATTAAAATATTCAATAGGCTTATTATAAGAGATAGAAATTTTATAAATAAAAATATCAATATCATATGTAAACTGTTTGATAATAGATTTAACATTAAATTTAGATGGAAGTCTATATTTAGTACCATAACCCATTAGTTGTTTCAATTTAAAATCATGAACAATATCAAGATTTCCAGTGATTATATGTCCATGATCATTGTTTATGTATTTTTTTAGAGTGGGGTCTTTGCAGTTACACGGAAAATTACTTGCAGCAGATGTATTTTTTGAAAATGTATTGTAGTTAAAAATCTTTCTCCCAATTGTATTCGGATATTTAAAGGTTTTTGATATATGAAGATTATTGATAGGAAAAAAACAATTTTTATCATTAATTATAGAATTGATATTAATTTTATTAAATATGTGATTTTAAAAAGTAATTATCATTTGAGTATTCATGTTCTGAATTTTGTGTTTTTTTTTTTAAATTCATATTTAAAAGATTAACCCTACTCATAATAAGGTCAAAGTAAATATCAGAGAAATGTTTAGAGAAAGATTTACTTAGAAAGACATTTAAATGTTGTACAAGCTGTTTCTTTTTAATAGCAAAGATGTTTTTTCGAATTAACAACCAGTTATAATTCTCTAAGTAATTTCGTTGAAGATCATTAATTTGTTTTGTGATAGATTTTTTGGAAACTACAACTGATGATGAACCCTTTCCGCGTTTATTACGTGTTGTTTTAGCATTTAAATTATGATTAAGAGTAGGATAAATTGGAGAATAATCAATATTGTTATTTATAGATGTGAAGACTTTGACAGGTCTGTTAAATACTTCACTATTAAGTCCATAAGGATAAATTGTGTTATAATATTTCATATATGATGATTCCATAAAAAGACGTTCTGATTTATTTTTTAGAATTTGAAGGATTTCAATTGTCGTATTTTTAAATAGATGTTTATGGAAATGTTGAATTTCAGCAGTAGATTGTATATTTTTTGCTTTGTTGTTATTAGAGTCTGAACGATGATGATTGATTCGTTTATGAATTGGACCTGATGTTTCACCAATATATTTCATATTACATAAGTTGCATTTTATACTATAAATAACATTAAATGCTTTACAAAAACTTGAATAATTAGGATCTGAGACAATTTGTGTCTGAGCAGCGTATGGACATGTCTTGCACCGAGAATCATAGCACTTACGAAAAAATAAAGGACGAGGGGGAGAGTATAAATGGTCGCTGGATGACGATCCAGGAACAACCCAATTATTCCTGTACCGGGCACTACACTGCATAGATGCTAAGTGTATCTTGCCAGTATCGAGATGTTTACTAAGAACTGCCATATAAAAATTATGTATGGAAAATGCAATAATTGCCATAAAAATAAGAAATTTTAATAATTTAATTAAATTAGCCTTGATTAAATAATAAAACTTGAGTAAGAAAAAATATATACAATATTTACAATAATAGAAGCAGAACGCAGAAACAATCTTCAAATTATCCATATCAATATATATATATATATATGACCTATGTCACACTGTAACTCTCGTATTTATGAACCGATTTGTATGTAATTTGGTGTGTACATAGTACATACCAATGTCTCGACCGAGTTCGTTGGCCAGCTTCATCCGCCATTTTGTTTCAAAATGGCGGCCATTTAAAAAGTTTAAAAAAATTTTTAATTTAAAATGTGGTACCAAAAATTTGAAAATGGAACAATATTTTTTTCTTATGTATTTGACCTTTATACAAAGACTCCGTAGCAGTTTTTGTTTCGTCTATATCTTAAAAAATGGCTCAGTTATAGCATTTTGAATTTCTAGCGAAGCTGACATTTTGAAACGTCCTGAATTGTGTCACGCGATAAAAGGCGTATTTATGAACCGATTTGGATGTAACTTCGTTTATACATAGTACAGACCAATGTCTCGACCGAGTTCGTTGGCCAGCTTTATCCGCCATTTTGTTTAAAAATGGCGGCCATTTAAAATTTTAAGAAAAATTTAAATTTGAAATGTGGTACCACAAAAATGAAAATTGAAAAAATATTTTTTTCTTATGTGTTTGACCTCGATAAAAAGATTCGGGAGCAGTTTTTGTTTCGTCTATATCTTAAAAAATGGCTGAGTTATAGCATTTTGAATTTCTAGCGTGGCTGACATTTTGAAACGCTCTGATTTTTGTCACGCGATAACAGGCGTATTTATGAGCCGATTTGAATGTAACTTGGTCTGTACATAGTACATACCAATGTTTCGACCGAATTTGTTGGCCAGCTTCATTCGCCATCTTGTTTCAAAAGGGTTGCCATTTAAAAAAAAAATGTAATTTAAAATTTAAAATGAAGTATCAAAAAATTGGAAAATGAAAAAGATTTTTTTTGTGTGTGTGTTTGGCCTTGATACAAAGATTCTGGAGCAGTTTTTGTTTCTGAAAATTTGTTCTTTTGTTTATATTATAAAAAGTGGTTGAATTATAGCACTTTGAATTTCTATCATGGCTAACACTTTGAAACGATCTTGTATTTGTCTCGCGATACCACACGTATTCGCCTATTTCTATGGAAGAAGGCATGTGGATAGTATACATCAATATCTCGACCAAGTTCGCTGGCCAGCTTCATCAGCCATCTTGCTTCAAAATGGCGGCCATTAAATTTAAAAAATATACATTTAAAGTGAGATGCAAAAAAATTAGAAATTGAAAAAGGTTTCTTTCTTAAGTATTTGACCTTGATATAAGGATTCAGGATCATTTTTTGTTTGTCTTTATCTTAAAAAATAGTTATAATAGTTATAATAGTTATAAATAAGTTATAATAGTTATAATAGTTATAATAGTTATAAAAATAGATATAACAGTTTCAATTTCTAACGTGGGTGACATTTTGAAAAATCTGATTTTTTGCCTGCGATAGCACTCGTATGTATCAACCGATTCCGATGTGAGTGAGCATGTGCACAGCACTTACTAAGGTCTCGACCAAGTTCACTGGTTAGCCTCATCCACCATGTTGTCTGAAAATGGCAGGCACTTTAAAAAATCGCCGAATTTGGCAGCAAAATAGAAGTTACTTTAAATAAAAGCAGCTTGGATAAAGCTGACTAATTTTGCGAAATTCTCATTTATAATGATTTAGTATTGATAAAAATTAGTATTGAATCTCCTACATTCGGTTTTCATTTAATTGAGCTTCGTGTGTTTGAATAATATAAGTTGGCTTTTTTAAAATAAGGAATATGAAAGCTACCTCTTCCTCCCGGCACTGGCCGGAAGGACTTTTTAAAGTTAGATTTGGCTAGAGCTAAAATTATCTAAATGAAATATTAAAAATCAATAGTTATGTTATGAAATAATATATCTATCTATCTATCTATCTATCTGTATATATATATATATATGACGCTCCTGTATATCGATATAAAGTTGTATAACGATCACACGCTTTAAACTTTTCCAACCATCAATTATTCCTGAAAATAACCACATTGCAGTCGTAGGTGGCGAAGTCGAAGACAGGACTTAATAAACATTAGAAAGAATTTCAATTTCGATCAAATAACAGAGGCAGCATAATCTTTAAGGAGTTTATTGTAAGACCACCTCATGACATTACCGCTAGTAAATCATTTCGCTCTAAAATCTAGCTGTACCACTTCATATTAAAGCGCGATGATCTTAAAAGGCATTAGAAACTCACATTTTAAAATCCACTCCACCAAGTGACAGGTTTTTATTAACAAATGAAAAACGTACAAAATCTCTTCTTCCAGGATAGAGTAAGCTATTAAATACTAAATAGAGCGCGTAAAAGTACACTGATTTCTTCACCGCTCTTACCAACCCAGAAGCGAGGGGGGTGGGGGCAGGATGAGAGGACGCGATAAGCGATAGGACGAAAGCAAGGCAAGGTGCTGGGAAGCTTTGATGTAGAGACAGAACTCTTTATTAAAAACGGAAATTTAAAAAGGGGGGGGGACATTAGAATACTCGATGAAATACTTGCATGGCACTGTGGAATATCGAATATTATTTTAATAAAAGATAAAATGTATTAATAAACATTCGAAAGTAATCAGAATGTAATGTCTCAAAATATGAAAGAATAAAAAAAAAATTAGTGATTTTTTTTTTTTTTTTACAAAGAAGTGTAGCTATTAACGGTTCAATGTTTTTAAAATAAGAAATAAAGAATGCGCTTAATTAAAGGTATAGGTTTAAATATATAAAGGATATTTAAGATATCATTAAAAGACAAGTGAAAAAGTAGATATTGTAAAAAATTGGAATAGGTTAATTTAAGTAAAAGAGCGAATTTTTTTTTAATTACATATATACATAAGAGTTTGCCCTGACTGACTCATAATCAATGTTTAGCCCAAACTACTGAAATTAGAAGCATGAAAATTGGAAGGAAAATAATTCTTATGATATAGACGTGCACTAGGAAAATATTTTTCACCCCCCCCCCCCCCCGACGCTGTTAAAAGAGGAACGTGTCCAAAATTCTAAAATATTTGGCCATGTCTCAGCAATCATTTTAGGTAGGTGCATGAAATTCCAAAAAATAAATCTATTAAAAAAATAATTAAACACGTATTTAAGCGATTTTACAAATTTTTACTAAAGGTTTTAAGGGTTAAAGGGGAGTCTAAAATTTTAAATCATTTGGCATATTTCAGCAGCCTTTTTAGTTAAAAGCGAGGGAGTATCGAAAGCTTTAGAAGATTTATCTATCCTCAGCAACCGTTTTATGTAGAAGCGTGAAAATCAAGATATAAAATCTACTAAATAAATAATTAAACAAATATTTTAGAAATTTTAGAAATTTCCACATTAAGGGGAGGGGGGGGGGTAAAATTTTTAGGACATTTCCCAATGTCACAGCAGCCATCTTAGGTAGGAGCTAGAAATTCAGGATAATAAACTTATTTAAAAAAATTAAATATATTTTTGAGCCACTTCAGATATTCCCATCTAAGGATTTTAAGAAGGGGCGAAAATTTTAGAAATTTGGCCATATCCCATCTGGAGGTTTAGGTAGGAGCTCAAAATTCAAAATAAAAAACCTATAAAAAATAGTTAATCATGCATTTCATGGATTTTAGAATTTCTCTAATACTTTAAGAGGATTAAACGGGGGGGGGGGGTTGAGTATCGAACTTTTAGGTCATTTCACCATAACTCAGTAGCTTTTTATGTAGAGGCATGAGTTTCAGGATAACTGATCTACTTAAACATACTTAAACCTATTTTATCCAGTTTAGAAATTCCAACCGAAGGGGGTTAATAGGGTGTTCGCAAGTTTTAGGTCATTTCCCCATATCTCAGCAGCAGTTTTAGTTAGGAGCGAGAAATTCAAGATAAGAAATCTGTTAAAATATAATTAAAGACATATTTCATCGATTTTGGAAATCACCCCCCCCCCCCCCCCCCCCATGGGATTTAAAGCGGTGTTCGAAAATTATAACACATTTTGCCATATATCAGCAGCAGTTTTAGGTAGAACCGGGAAATTCAAACTAACAAACCTACTAAAAAATATTTAAATAGAGTACTTTAGGGATTTTAGAGCTATTTTGTCTATTATGTTGCCAACATCGACTTGGTAGGAACTGGATAATGAGAGAATACGAATAAGAGAACAATTATGATTATTAGATTAGACAATAAAATAATGTTTCGTTTTTTATTATTACTTCACTCCTATTAGATATATTTCGTTTGATTCAAGATTCGGTTAGAGAAACCGACCAGCATAGCGGGCAAAGGCTTCTAGTTTTAAATAAAATCATAAGACGAAATGCAATATTCCTCCATAATTCAACCACCTTCAATGTGAACAAAGTGACGTATTAAACTGAATTGGTCAGCAGTTAAATATTTTTCCTCTTCAAAAGTTTTATCCAGAGCACATATTTGAAATGAACAGAACAGCAATTAATGGATATATTGTGTTCAATTAGACTTTTTTATGTTATTGTTTATGCGATTTTTTGAGTTATTTACATGTTTCACGGCAATTTATCGAGATTAATAAAAGGAGTATCATTCCAAACATTTAACCATATATAGAAAATTTCGTCTCCTTTTAAATAAAATTTATTCGTAATTTGTGCAACAATATTTTATTTTAGTTTAGTTTAGTTGTGCTAGTTTTATGCGGTTTTTGGAGATTTTTTTCGTTAGAGACTTTTTTCGGAACCGTTTTTGAAAATCGTAAAATGAAAAACGTTTAAAAATTTTAGCATATTATACTACTTTTTTGCCCTCTGACATTTCTGAATTTTTATTATTTTTTATATGATTTTAAGGGGTATTCCTTTTTTTATTATTCGTTAAAGAAGTCTGTTTTCTAATATATTGGTCTCTGCAATTTTGATTTATTCGCGAATATTTTTGCGATTTTTAGCGTTATTTTTGCTGTCCCTGGAAAATTTTAAACAACCGTAATATGGATTCGACTTCAGTCTTTTAGTCAAGTATGATAAATTTTGTTCTCATCTGTGTTTTAGGTTATTTTTAGAAAGTTTTTGCGTGTTGTGGGGATTTTCTGTTTCTGCAATGTAAATAATTTTTCCATAATTTTAGTTACTCCTTTATTAAATTAAAATTGGAAGAATGCCAAACCGGTTCCTAACGTGAACCACGATGTTGAAAATTTTATTATGATCTTGGTATAAATAAAAATATAGCAGCAGTTCATATTTCGCTTGGTTCTAAATAGGAGAGGAAGCAGTCCTCTCTGGTGTACACCACCGAAACCAGTGAAGCATCTGAACATTGGTTCTTTGAATTGGATATTCGGCTTTAGAAATTTATCACCGAAGAGCTTAGTTACTTATGAATGTCATAGGAGTCTGTTACTGCATAATTTGTTATTGAAAATATATCGCAAATTGTTACTGAATTTATCTTTATTTCAGCGTTCGTTAGGTTACATGGATGCATATACTTTCTATATACACTGTAAGTACTTGCAGCAATGAAAACAATGATTGTATTTTACTTTGTTTTTGAATCTTTTGACTAATTTTTAATTTAAATAGTAAGCAGATAAGAACTATTAGCCATTATAATAGCAGCAGACATTTCTAATATTCTGTATGCTTTGTTATATGGCTTTTTTATATGAAATATATGCCATTTATAGAAGTAAATTTTCTTAATAACCAGGGTTCGATTTAAGCGGTATCGCATCGCAATTTGTGATTCAAATTTAACTAAAATGCGATCCAAGAAATGCATTAAATCGCAATCATTGCGATGCATATTTCCCACACCCTTTGTTATGTCATGTACACTTAAAGTTAAAATTTAAAGGTGTTTTTACACAACATACATTATGTTTTCACCCTCCCCAAGTGTTTATTTACAATGGAAAGCGAGACGCCATTGCTGGGCGCAGTTTTCCCAGTAAACACATGATTTGTTCCCGCTCTGACGCTGTGATTGATTACTGAATCACTGTTACTCGCTAATCACGGCGTTTGCTCATAGAAGTTTGACGTGCATGTTGTAGTAGTTCTAAAATGAACACTTACTGTTACGCACTGAGAACTACAATAATACGGAGAGCCAACTCACCGATCCACTTTCGGCCGCTACCACATCACACTTTCAATGCACGCAAGTAATGAGTCCTGCACTTTTCTTAATATTAGAAGCAATTTTTCAAACTTTTTCGCATACTTTTTATCAATTTTGTTGTTTTCTACATCTTTTTGACATTTTTATGAGCAATACTTAATTTGTTTCAAGATTTAAAAGCTACATTAGCTATTTTTTACTTGCTATACAAAAGTGTCTAACTGCTATTCAAAACTGACTTTGTATAGCAGTTACTGCTATGCAACTTTCTTTTTCTAAATCGACCCCTGTTAATAACACATAATACGAAAAAACCTACCATGTAAGATATAAAATCTATTATCCGTAACGTACATAAATATTTCGACATAAAGAATTAATAGAAGCCATTTAGTGTCGTTGTGTCTCTTCGTGCTAATAGTTTAAGATATTTCTTGGAGAAAGAAGGATGCTGCTGAAGCTTTATCTACTAAATAGCAATGAACCGACAAATAATGTATTTCTACTAAAACAAAACAATAAAAATATTATCTTGCGTCGTTTGATTAATGATTCCATACAAACCGGTATTGTATCTCTAATGTTATAGAATAACTGGAAATCAGAAATCCGGTATAATAAGATTAACGCGATTATTCTATCAGTAAGTTAATATCGTATACATAAAAAATATATAGAATTTTCATGACATGAGACACATTTTTACGCATTACAGTAGTAGATGATAAATATTTCTCTATATGATATAAGAAATGTTAAGAAAGTGGTTTAAAATTCTTACTTCTTATCACTCTTCGTAATATTCGTAAATGATAGTTAACGACAACCACCGGTTCAAGTTTTATCTACTTATAAGAAAAGATAAATATTTACAGAAAACAACAAATTTGATGAAATATTAAATTGAAACTACTTTCTACATAGTGGCGTAAAATTTATAGGAAATGGTGATCCCATTTAATTCCAAATAAAAATTGTACACTGCCGTTAACGCTATCTAGTACTTAGCTTGACTTAATCTATGTACTAAAATTGCGTTTCTTTCATAGTGGGGTAGTTAAAAGGCGAAATATTTTAATTTAATAGTGATAAAAAATACATATATACTGAATATAGATGACAGTTTAGTGGGTAAAACAATAACATGACATCATACTTTTTGAAATTATTGAACATGATTCATAGATGTATTAGGTATTTTGGGGCACTTCAGATATCAATAATGTAATTCTTTAACTATTTTTTTTTTAATTTAAAACATTGCTTACTATGAAAACTTCAAATATGTAACATCGTCAGTATTGTACACTGAAAGAAAATATGGGTACAATTTCTATTATTTTTTTCCTAATAATTTGTCACCAATTTCAATCAAATAATTGCGATACGTATACCAAGTGGCAGGAATTTCATTATGACCTACACACGTATGTACATGCATGAATGTATATATGAGAAACAACAAAAAATGAACAAAAAACTGATAAAATAAACGAAGCCGCATCATGATAAATGTCACCAGGAGATGATTTCATAAAATAATCCAAAGATGTTAATTTCTGTAATAAGAATATCTATTTCTACTAACTTCAATCTTATTCAATCACACAGAAATATATATATACATTTATTTTAATAAATGTCTCAAGTTAATGATGCTACATTTTTTTCCAGGATCGGAAGCAATACAGATGCACAAGCAAACATACACATACTTATACGCTGCTGAATATGGCGGAAAAAAATAACAATATTTTTGATGGTTTCATAATTAATATAAATTAAACCTTATTTAAATGTTTTAGTTTTATTAATAAATATGTATCTACCTTGTAAGCCTTCTGGAAGCGATTTATGATGTATTTAATTCAGTGAACATACTTATTCCAGAATTCTGGCTTTACCCGTTCAAGAGATATTTCAAGAAAAATAGTATTTCCTATGTACCTTGTACCTATACACATATAGCTATATATTTAGATAAAGATATAAATATAGATATTAATATATAAATTTAAAAGCAACGTTAAACTCCAGAATACCCAAACTTTGAGCAAACTATTTTTGGCAGCCTTTAGCGTACCTTCCTCAGTGCAAAGAATAACGGATACTTCCTCAATTATATAGAGGAGAAGCGGGTTCAATTAAGAATTTCATTAACCAATGGGGAAATATGAAAATTGGTTAATGGCCCATTGGTTAACGAAATTCTCAGTTGAATCCGATTCTCCGCTACATAAATGAGCAACTTTCCTTTACTCTTTGCACTGAGGACGGTACACTAAAGGCTACCGAAACTAGTTAGCTCAAAGTTTAAATATTCTGGCTTTTTTGTCGTTGCTTTTAAATTGATATTATTCTGTTCTATGTAGCATCTTAATAATTAGATATTGATATAGATGCGCGCGCGTGTATTGAAATTTATTTAGGGGATTGTCCCAATTGTTCTATTTGCGAAAATAATCAAGTCGAATAATTAGACTCCATAATAAAAATTGTCAAACTTGGAGACAGAATTGTATTGCTTCAGCACATAATAACAGAGAAAAGCCAATTTCCACGAAGATCATCCTAGAAAAAAATAGTATTGGCTACTCAACAGATAGATAATGTGTAGTTTTTAAAGTCAAAATCACAAAAAAATACACTACAAAAAAATGTAAAGTCTTTCATATCTAGAAAAACAGGGACACACATTTTAATTAATGTAATTTATTCTAATGCTTTTGAATATGTGTATGACCAATATTCCTTTTTACACGATACATATTAACCCTCTTAGTACTAAGATCAAAATATTACTTGAATGGCTAAGATTTAAAAAGGCGGGACCCTATATGTAATTTAGATACAAATCTAGTTTAAGCAATATCCACCCGAAATCGCTTGCCTTTTTTTAAGTTCAAAAACTAGTTATTCTTACATACATCGCAATTGGACCACATTAATACCTCGAAAATAACAATTACTGGCCAGTGTTAAAATTTCCGTTTCATGATAATGCTTTTGCACCCTTATTATGTGCAACATTTATGCATGTTAGACCTGAAATAACACATTTTTTATGTTTAATTTTTACAAATAGATATATATATGATCAAATTAAAACTTATTTTAATTCTAAATTATTATGATATTAATACGGCCATATTTTTATAGAAGGGAGGAAATTTCGAGATTAGAAATTATAAATTAAAAAAATCATTTGGACAATAATACCTAATTTATTACATACACATCTTTAAATATGCTAAAAATCTAATATTAGATTAATGCCTTATTTTGTACTCATTGACGAAATATCTAAAATTATAGACATCAAATTTCCTGCATATTTCATGTATATCAAATACAAATATAAAACTTAATCTAAAAATATTTGAATATTTATTCAAATTGCGTTTTTCATAGAAAATAAAAAAAAAAGACTGATCTTATAAATTGTAATATATATATATATATATATATTAAATATACGAAAATATATTGTAACCATTAACGAAAATGTACATTAACATCTTCCGAGTTACCTGTGACTCCCAATTCTTTTTCTTTAGAAATCTTTAGAAATTTGAAAAACCAGTATATTTTTTTAGATTTAAGGAATCATTTATGAGGCATTCTCACACAGTTTTTTAACTTTCAAGAAAACAAATCTGGTAAAATTAAACTTTACAAAATAACGTTTTTAAAATTACAAAAGAATGCCTTAATAGATTCAAAATAAACAAAATATGGTCAGGAGCATTGATTTTTTGTAATATTTATTTAACTAAAGAACAAAGATAAACTTTCCAGTTTAATTTTCCTTACTGCCCCCTTGATATTTTACCTCTCAAACTTTGTATATTCTTCTAAATTTTTACTTATAAGGAATTTGAATAGTACCCATAGATCATTTAAATAAGAAATGATAACAATGTAGTATTTATAGTACAAAATTTTGATATAACATTGTCTTAAAGGTTGAAATTTAGCAGTTTATATTTTTTTGTGCTGAATTATTTTATTTTATTATTATTTACCAGTAACACACAGGTTCCAGACATGCTAATTTACTATATATACCTGATAGGATTAAAAAAACATAAATATATATTTTTTTAATGTTTTACTAAGAATTTCATGGTTGCAAACAGAAAAAAATGAAGTAGGAACGGTAGGAATATCACAGGGAAGGTTAGGTCTGTTGCAAGTAATTACAATTTAATATTTAGAACATTGTTCCTAGCTGTTGTTCGCGAACAGGTAACGAGAGGCTACAATCAATCCGCAAAAAATAAAAAGTTCATGTATAACAAATATCTGTTATTAAATAATAATAATGAAATCTTACATAATAGGGCCCCACCAGTGGCTGAGAGGTTCTGCTCTCGAAGCTGGTAGACGAGAGGTGCTGGGTTCGAACCCAATCGCGCCCGTCGGCCTAATCGTTCGGAGTTTTCGTGGTTTTCTTCGAACCGTGGATTTCCATGCGTTAATACGGATTAGGTTCCCTTAGAAAGACCTCCACGGAAGGCACTCCCCCTAGGGCCTATATCCCTCGTGTAGATAATTGGCCGTCAACAATCAACCCAACCCTTACATAATAGGTATTGATGTTAATATCGTCTGATAAGTAAGAATAAACATGTATTAATACACGACTGCATTTATTAATCGCTTGAACAGCGTTGCCAGTTGGCTACTTTTTACAAATTCAGATTGCTTGATTCCCACCAATTTCTTTAAGTAGAAATACTCAACTTATATTATGACGAATTAAATAATGCGAGAATAAGATGCATTACACTCTTTTAAAAAAGGGGTGGGAATCAAGAAATCTGAATTTTAAAAAAGTAGCCCAATGGCAACACTGCGCTTGTAAGCTTTACTACATACGAATTTGCATTTGAAACACACATAGGTAAATTATTTCCAACTAATTTAGGTTTTGATGCTAGGGTAATTCCGGGATTTATGCCGCACATTTTTTTTTTTTTTTTAATTTGTGTATAAAGTCCCATGGTGAGCATAAAATAAAAAAATCATGCTGTGCTATTTAATGTTAAATATACAACACGCGTAGTGCGACAAAAAAAAATTAAAAAAAAATATTAATATTTTTTAACAATTTTTTTCTAAAACATTACACTACGGTGCGTCACCCGTACATTCAGGCTGAGACGCCGCACTTGTGCGGTAGTTATTCCGCGCTTGTAATAAGAACAGAATGAAATTATAAGTAAAAATATTTATATCTGGGCTATAATTAACGGTGTAATAAGAAAATAAAACTAAATTAGTACAATGAAACGTATTAGTAGATTCAAATTAATAATTGTTGCCTACTTTCACTATTAAAATTATCGAAGAATTTTTTTTTTTTTTTTTACATTAAATTTTAATTGTTATTTCAGCAACAACGTAACATCAATGTGTTAGAAAGGGAAAAGAAAAAAAGTGAAATTGTCTTTACATAATTTATTTGTTAACCCTTTCGGGACCGGTAGCTTTTACACAAATTTTATTCGATTGGTACCACTTTTTTAAAAGAAGTTACCTTTACTTAAATAATCAAGAAAATACTCTAATTAAACAAAGCAAATGTTACTTTTCTTTTGTGTTACGCGTAAACCAATTTTTCATTATTATCATCTTGACTTGCATCTTTCTTGCCCTTCTTACTGTTTATTTTCCCCTTTTTCTCCTTTGGTTTTAGTAAACTTGATAACATGCCTAACATGGTTAGTCTGTGAAAAAGAAAAGGAAAAGTTAATAACAGTTAATCGCCCCGTACAAAAGAAACTGCGGCAAGTATACCGGAATAGCAGTGCGGCATGTATCCCATTTTGCATGGTGCAGACGTCGGACATCACAGTTACCTGCCATCGCTAAGAGGAATGGCGTAACCATACACACAGTACTCTATACAAACGCTATACTTAGTTTTGACTTCGAAATCTTGCATGCATTTAGTAATTAGTGTATGAAAAGTGTTTAAACATAACGTGTCTAAAAGTTTGGACAGTGAAATCATGCACTTACGTCAAATTAAAGATTGCACTTCTACAAGTAAACATCGAAATGGGATTCACACTATACACTGGTTAAAATAATCTCATTGGGCACCTATACTGTGCGTTTAACGACCATCTATCGATAATTACAAGAAATAGAAGGGGTGCGGCATCTATCCCGTATGCGGCGACTCTCCCGGAGTTACCCTACTGTTGAAGAAAATCTTTTTCACACAGGTAAGAAATAAAAAAATATATAGGATCATTGTTTTGAAAAAATTCATTGCTAAGATTTAATTAAAACACTATAATAAATGAAGTTATTTACTTTTTTATTGTTTAGAGGGTCTCAATAATTAAAAGTTATAAACGATGATTTAACACAATATATAAGCGAGCCATTCTCCGATAATTTTAATGAATAAGGGACATGTGAAATTCAGCTTAAAAAATAGCATTTCTAAACTATCAGTTTTAAACTTTCGTGTTTTTGTTGCTATAATTTGATTTTTTTCTTATTCAATATTAATGTTTAATGCTGTTCTATCCCAGCATATATCCACTACTATCCATTTAATAGTGAAATAGAACAGGAATGGCAAGGAATGGATGGTTAGGAAGGAATGGGCTGTAACGGAAGAATGGATGGTTAGGATTGGGACGGTAAGGAAAACACCACCTATTTTTAGGCAAGTCATGTTAAGCCAAAGTGATAGCCACATTGTTCAGTGACTTTTAACTACAGTTATTTACATTAAAATTAAAAAGAGTAATTTACCTCTAAAAGTGCAGGAATAAATCTTGGAGGCGGTAAGACTAGCAAAAAAGCCACAATGCTTGAAGTTGATTTTTAAAGAATTACAGCCATATTTTTTTAGCATACTTCTAAAAGAGAAAAAAGTTGAAAAAAATTCTGGGGCTACATCTTGTGTGATTTTCTACATAATTTTAACAAGAGAGAAGGTAAGGAATCTAATTTCCAGGGATAGAGTTAAAAAAAAATAGTAATAACCGTAAAAATGTGTGCAGATTAATTTTTGGCTAAATATTTAGATAAAACAACAGTCCCTGTTTCTGAAAACAAATTATTCCGAATTACTTTTATTGAAACAATTTTATACAGACAGCTCCAAACTTAAAAATCAGCATCAGCGACACGTATGGTAATTTTATGGTACATTTTGACTCCCAACATTGTCCAAAACTTATTTATCTCGATGATATTGTTATACAATCATGCAATGGTATATTCTCCAATATAACAAATAATAAAATAAAGAATATGTACTAAAATAAAAAAAATATATATATTATTCGTGGACATAAAAGTCTAAATTATGTGCGAATGCCTCTTATAAAAACAACGTTTCTTTTGCTTCCACTGATTCTCGGAAATTTTACAAATATTTTTTGTACTTTATTAATCAGTTTTCCCAAACAGGAACATTTTTTTATATTAATTATTCTCAATTAAACATATTCGCTTGCGCAATCAACTGTATGCATGCAATAGTAGCAAAATAACATTAATATTAACTTTAATTTTAATTTTAATGCTTTTAGTGTATTTTTTAATTTTAATTTGAATGCTTTTAATTTATTTTTTAATTATAATTTCAATGCTTTTAACTTATTTTGTTTGCTTATAAGAATTATTTTTTAGATATCGAAATATTTACTGCAGATTTGATGGCATCTGATAAACCGATATTTCGTTACCAGAAAACTGATTAATGAAATAGAAAAACTATTTGAATATTTTCCGAAAACCAATGACACCATAGGAACCCGGTGTTTATAAATGCTTCTTTTAATCTTGAAAATATTTTGCTTTTTGTGCTTTCTAAAGGGAAAAAAAAAAAAAAAAAAAAAAAAAAAAAAAAAAAAAAAAACTTTTCGGAATTGGGATTAACTCTGAAGAGGTTACCGTAGAGTCGTGGAAAAAGAAAAGTAAGCACCCCCTACTAACTCCTAAACAAATTATCGTAGACTAAAGTTACTGGTACAGAACGATTGGAAATAATGTCTACTTTTAAATGACGTATATAAAATTTGCTTAGGGGGGCATCTACATATTAAAAATAATCCAAACTTCATTTTTTTCAATGGCAATACACAATTTTAACGAGATATTTTAAATATTTGGATCAAACTATGCCTAGACGTCAAATTGCAACTCATTTGAATGATACGTTTTTGAATTATAAACATTCAAAATTTAGTGCTTCTAATGTTAAATTACATTTTCATATTTATATTTATAACTTTTGAAATTATGATCCTAATGTTTTAATTTTTTCTGTAGCAACAATACTAATATACCCAAACATAAATACGTTGAATTTATAATTTTTATAATTTTCTGATATGAATTATGAAATTAATATTAAAAAAACTATGAATTGCAACCTACAATTTTTTTGATGGATTCAGATTTATTAAATCCTGCTGTATGGAAATCCAAAATTTCCCATTTTTCTTCCAAGTAGTTTTCAAATTATGCTTAAAATACGGCAAAATGGTGGTTTAAGGGGCCATCTATAATGGAAGTGACTAAAAATTTTGAAATTTCTAACGCTATCCTGTAATCTAACAGGCTTAATTGACTGATTAAGGTGCCTTGATCAAGAAGGGAGCTCTCGGTTAGCAATTGAGTACCGAACTTCAATTTGGATACAGCCCTTAAAATAAGCTCGTTTTAAAATAATTAATTTATCGGAAACTTATGGTACGAATTGCATAAAAATTTGTTTTTAGACTAATTGAAGTGTGTAGAGTTCATTTATGCTGTAAAAATTGTGTACTGATATTGAAATAAAACAAAGTTAGGGTTTGTTTTAATATGTAGATGGCTTCATAAGCAAATTTTATATACATCATTTAAAAGTAGACTTTATTTCCAATCGTTCGGTACCAGTAACTTTCTTCTACGATAATTTGCTGAGGAGTTAGTAGGGGGTGTTTACTTTTTTTTTTTTTTTCCACGACTGTACATTTTAATTCGTGGTAATATCCGTTTATAATCATTTATCTGTTCTCACAGAGTATGTATCTGATTTTTAAATTACGGGAAATTAAAGTTGGAAAATGAAACATTTATTTATTGTTTATATCTAAAAGGAAAATATTAACACGGAGCTCAATACATGCCTTAAAATATCTATTTTTAGTTTGTTGTCATATTTAATGCCTATCGACGAAGAATATTAAGCTATAGTAAGTTATGCTTCATTATAATATTACATTTTTCGCTATAAGTGTCATTATTATACAAGCTTTCGTTATTAAAAAAAAAACCTACCAATGACCTATAACAGAAAGTCGAAGGCAATTTATTCGGTTTTATAATTTTCAAATATACTTTAAAAATTCAAATTACGCTGCGGACAGAAAAAGAAATATTAATCATGCTAAAATTGCCATTTTCATATAATTTATATGTCAAGTTTTCTGTAAAAAGACAAAATATGTATTTTTATTATCTTGCCTTTCATTATGCGTCCATGAACATTTTTTGTAGCCGAAAAAAAGGATATTTTTTACGATAATAAAAATTAATCATTCCAGAATGTCAAGTTCTCCTCTTACTATAACTTGTTAACTTCTCGTTCATCTAAAAAGCAGATTCATTGCATTATTAGTTTTTCTTTTATTTATTTTTTAAGAAAGTTATTTATGCTTGGTTGCTTATAATTTATCCGAGAGAAAATTAAGAATGAAAACCGTTTTATTAAAAATTGTTCAACTGTAAATATATATTAAACTAAATGATAAATTATAATTTTTTTGAGTTGACATTCAGTAATTTTAGCAGACGTATCATCAGCTCGCACGCATGCACGAACAGATACTTGCACACACACACGCACACACACGTACGTACAAACACCCCCGTCACTCTCCACATACGTATATAGAGAGAGATAGCTATAGATGAATATGTCATTTCCAATGTCTTTGTTTTAAGAAGTGGACCATTGCAATGTTCTAAGAACGCATTTGTTTAAACCGTTTTAACAACGTAATTTCCAGTTCTGGGCGGCCTGATCCTCAAATTGTCTTTCGAGAACCCATGACAACTCCACATTCAAAATTATTCAATATTGTTTTACGTTTCAGCCATACTGAGTTCACAGTTGAAGTTTAAGTCCAAGGTTTTTCACCACACCGATTTGTTTAGTGTTCAATTTCACTTTTCAAGTTTATGGATGATTTTTACTTTATCCATTAAAGTTAATGCAGTCTTCTTACTCAAAGCTGCAGCTATTGCAGAAACACAGAAAAAAAAACGTCGTACTGGTTGAAAACGAAGAATAAAGAGTGAGACTAGAATTTTTTTCCTTGTGTGCTATCGTATTCTTAGGAGGCGCTTAATCAGGATTATAGTAACTCACAGCAAAATCCCTCGGTAAAGTATCCAATACAAAAGGAAACAGGTCAAATTCATGACCTAAAATCCAGCCCTGTTGTTTGATCTTTTTTTTTTTTTTTTTTTTTTTTTCAGGAAATCCGCCGTTGGTGATGTGGGGAGCCCGATGAGGATTGTCTGGAGCCCTGGCTGAGCAGCTTGTCAGGGCCTTTGCCAATCAAATAGTAGCTAGAAATGTATTTTGAGAGTATTCAAAAAATTTCATTTTACAAAAATTATCGCGAAACTCAGGTTAATTTAAATTCCCATTTGCTATTTAATGGTATATAATACCTTAAATATTTATTCAACAAACATATTTTTTAAATGATTCTCATAAAAATAATTTTTCCGCAGCATTTCTAATTTTTTAGAGATTTTTTAGATAAAAAAAAAAAATCGCGGGCAAACTGTTAATATATGGATAAGGTATCAGAGCTTGAAAAAAAAAATTCCAGGACATTTAAGAATTTTTTTCTAAATTATTTTATTTATTTTGGAACCCTCGTCTGCAGTGGGCTCAAGGCCGCGGCCTAGTTAGCCTGTGCGGTAATGAGGCCCTGGTGATGTCACACGTCCGAACAAGAGAATTAGAACTGCGCAGGCGGGAGAAATCACTTGAAATGAAACCCTTTCCTTTTCCCCTTTATCAGCCAATCAGCGCGCGCTAGCAGAGAGCCAGCGGCGACGTCATTGCTGTTCCGTGACGCCAAGGTCGAGGTTTTTTATTTTTTCAACTTAAAAATAGAATGTAAAAAATTGTTGGATTTTGATTTCATGATCAATATTTGTACATGGTAAATAGAAATTTCCGTGTTATCACACTTTCATTATGTGTATGCTGTTTGCAGCTATGCCCAACAAATAAGAGTGCTAAAGAGGATAACGTCAGGTATGTTAGCTGGACGTGAACTGCCATAGCAAGCCAAGAACCCAGGTTCGAATCGTGGGCTGGACAATTTTCGCTCTGTTGAAAAAAAAAAAAAAAAGACTGTGCAACCCTGACCTTGAAGCGAAAAAAAAAATTAAACCATTTTCGAATAATAACAAGCTGAAACGAGGATTCGTTTTAAATTTACTTTGAGAGCGCAAATATCTATTTTGTTCCAGAATTTACATTTTTAAGACATCTTTATAATAAAAAAAAATCTTGTTAACGTATGCCTAATAGATTTTACATACTAATATAAACCCATATTTAAAATCTAATACCAATAATATTGTACAGAATTTTTTTATAAATTACATTTATAAAAAGAATCAAAGAATATGTAGAAGATTTTGAATACCTGTCAATACATAGCTAGTCTTCTCCCTACTGTTCAACAATCGAGGGACCTTGTTTCGGAATTTTTTTTTAATTTTATATTTTTAAACAAAAATAGGAGAAAAATTTCAAAAACAATCCAAATTGAAATTATTTTATATTACTTAGCATTTAAATTTTATAAGTTCATAAAAAATGCGTCGATATATATTTGAAAAAGAAAAAAGAAAATTTTCAGATCGAAAAAAATATATTCTATTTCGCTTTTATAAAAATGTTAGTTTTATTTTTATTTTTTTAATGTATTATTTGTATGCTTTGAAAGTTTTAAGTAGATTTGTAACTTCAACCAAAAAAGTAAAACAACAGTTTTGTTACTTATCCATTTCTTCTGATAAAATCTTCTACTTTGTAGAAAGAGCACTTTGAAAAAAGAAGTCCTGCTTTTCATTCTTATCATGTGACATTGTAAAAGCTAACAAGATTTTTCTTTAGAATGTTATCCGTATTAGTTGTTTAATTTTTATTTATTTTTATACATATACCGGTGTTAGTTTAGCACTCCTAAAATCACAGTTTATGCAAATGGATAATAGAAGAAAAAGGTTCGCGAAATTTTTTTTTTTCTATGTTAATCCAAAAATTAAAAAATATATGGAACGGCAGTTTTTAAAATAATTTAGATATTGCATTAACGAAATACAAAATCAGCATAATTGTCTATCTGAAAGGTAGGAAATAAAACATATGATAAGTAACTCTGCTGGAATCTATTTATTTATAAAAAAATAAATCGTTTATGAAACGAAAAATTAGACAGCAAGTAAAAAAAAGACAAGAAAAACAAACTATTATATTGCCAGAATCAAATATGTATGTTTTTTACTGATATATTTTAATAAAATTCACTGAACATGTTTCAAAAGGATAAATGTGAATTTATTTGTAAAATATATTTTAGGTAGTTACAATCAATTTAGCTGAACTTTTCAAAGATTTTTTCAAGATAAGATTTTACTGAATAAGGTTGAGCGAAGCTGAACTAAATACGGAATTTAGCTCTGGATTTGTAGCGTGGCTGAGCAAAGAATTGACCACTATGCTATCAGTTTTCCGTTTATAAATACAGTCTATTTGAATTTGCGTCAGAAGTTGATTGAAACAAAGTAGCTATTATGTTTTTCTAAGCGATTAAAGTTTAAAATGCTACGGCTCCTAATATTATAAAATTGTGGGAATGAATAGCTAAGGTAAAACTGGTGTCATCCATGTTCTGTAAAGGCTGTAGTGGAGCAGAAAATTATGTTCCCCTGATTTTTCATGTTAGAAATTTTATATAGAAATATTTGCCTTTATCGCAACAGCATCTCCGCCATTAAATTAGACAAAGATTTCTTTTTCAAATACGGGGTTAAAAGATTTAAATTACTTAACGCGTTGAGTGTCACGTCTGTCATCGGTGACTGACAGTAAACTTTCCGTTTAGGCCTCGTCAGTCATTTATGACTGATGCTTATAGATTGTGTAATGTCAATCTTATTTCGTGACTCAATCGGAAAGACAGACAAAATAGACTTGGCATTCAACGTGTTAATGGACGATCGCCGAGTGGGAATTGACGAATTACATGCCTTTCTTAATCAAAACAATATCCATCGGATAAAATACTGTTCAAAATCAGAATACATCTATATCTACCAGAATAAGAGATAATTAAATGCACTTAAGATTATATTAAAGAAATGCAAATATAGAAAAAAAATTCCGTTAAACACCACAAATATTATACTAGTTAATAATCTAAAGCGATTTGTCTATGGAAAATACTAATGACTTTATTAATAAAGAGAATTTTCTGAGTTAATATAAATTATACTGAAAAACGAAATATAGATCTAGTATTTAGCAGATCATCTGGTAAGTTAATTTGATATAATCAATTTTAAGTCCTGTTAAAATAAGATACTGATATATAATTTTGTACACAACGAAGTTTGCTAAATGGGATCTGGTTAATTGAAAATTGCGCCTAATGATAAATATTCTGAATATTTCCATCTACTCGAATTCTTTCTTGTATTAAAAATGTCTTATCACTGTCATACATATTATAGAAAGCCTATTTGCAGTAATATTAATTTCAGTATTTGTAATCCATTTTACTTATGTATCCGATGTTCCGTTTCAGAAATATTCTAATCTGCTTGTTCTTACTTAATCCTTGATTATTTTATAGCTAAATTAAATCTTCGGTTTTATAATAGTGTGCTGTAATTAGAAAGAAAAATATGTAAAAGATCGGAATAGAAGGAGCAACACTTAAAAAAAAAAGAAGTATAAAACACAATTTTTAAATGACACAGAAGTGCAGATAACAAAATATTTACTACATTGTGCAATACGGGTTGCACAGCAGATGTCAACAACACATGATTGTCTTAAATTTTCATTTAGGCGAACTTCTCGAAACTGAATTATAATCTGCCAAAATGTTTGTAAAACTGCTCTCCGCATTTACGGAACTTATCTTTAAGAAGGCCTGTGAAACATGATATTCCTATTTAAAATTTTACAGGAATCCCAAAAAAGTTAAAACTTAAGTTTTTTTGTACATTGTCTTTATAAAATGTAATGGAAAATGTTGAATGCTAGATAAAATCCACAAAACTTCAGGATCATTCTGTTGTCTGAACAGAAAATCTTAACATGAACAAGTTTTAAATCAAGCATGTGTGGGATCCGGATGTTGTAGTTGGAAATTGCACAGCATTATTTATTACAAATATAAAGAAAATTTCTGTAATAACAAATATACTCTATTCATTTCATAGAATGAATTTAATAGCTGTTTAATGAAATTTAATCTCTATTAAACATCACCGATGATGTTTCTCCATGTAAGTAGAAGTTAGAGAATTTTCCAAATGAAATAGGGCCCTGTAAATAGAAGCCCCTAAATCATACGGTGCTCAGAAAAACTCCGGATATTAGTCAGCCCCTGTCTGCATAGATTGAAATACTACTTAAAATTATGATCACATTATGATCTTTCTCGAATGCAATACAATACTTTCAGATTGTGAAAGACTTGATAATAGTTGAATGACTTTTATTGAATTTTATTGTCTATTTTATTATATTTATATTCTATCATTTATAATAAAATAAGTATTATTTGCAGATTAAATGAAAATATGTCTTCATAAAATTCGCACATTTTTTATAGTGATTTATTAGCTGGAATGTCCATGCGATTTTGAAAAGTTGAGTTCAGTGTTATTCAGGATGTATTCGAAAAAGATTGAAACACGTTTTATTGTTCAGATCAAGATATTAATCCTATGTAATTTTATCATTTTTAATGATCTAGCGTGTAAAAACGTAAAAGTTCCATACTTCTAACGAGCAAAAGTCAGTATATAATGAAACTGTGAATTTCATTTATTTCTGTGAAAATTTCATCTTCTAGATAACGTCTCATGTCGAATAAAAACTTCTGATTTCTATTTTTGCCACGTGTCTTAACAGCATATCACGTAAAATTCTAACATAACAGAAATTGTATTTAATTTAGAAACCTTTTGTTTTCTCTGTTATCGAACTCCACCAGCATTTCAAATAAGTTCCTCTATTCCTCTTACTATCTGAAAAATATTCTATGAGTTTTTTTGTTTCTTTTCTATGTCAAAAAAAGCAAAAAACATACAGGTTTTTTTTCGGTTCGTTAACTTCACATATTCTTTCTCAAGGAAATAATACTTAAATATAATTCAACACAATAATATAACATGTACAAGAGTGGTTCTGTAAGAATATATTCCACATTGACATCGACTGTCCTCAAAATTTAAACACTTGACAAAACATATTACATTTAAAATAAACTGCATATAATACAGTTATTTTTTAACGCATATTATAATTTCCGCATGTATACAAACTGTATGTGTGCGTCTCTATTTATCTATCTATATCTTTATATAAATAAATATATACATACTTTGTGTCCGTTCTTCTTTAACTGTCGCAAGAATAGGCAAAGTATCACACAATTTTAATATATTTTTCAAGTTTGTAGTACAAATGAAAAATAACCATGATATCGCAAATTTATGAAAATTGTACCGTATATAAGGACAAAATGCTTGAAAACATTATTATGTATTATTTCTGCAAATTCAATATACTGGTTTCCAAAAGTTAAGGAAAAACAACAAAAGTAGTTGTTTATGTAAGTATCGTCTGCTGCATATTCCGTGGTTCCGTGTGCTCCGAATCCATGTAAGTTTCTTGTTCTTTTTTCCGCATGTGGCAACACTCCGTGTTTTATACTGTTTTGATTCGTGTTGTTGTAGAATGTGAAAAATGATGGAATGTAGTAAGCCGCTGTTGGCTCGCAAATATTGTGTGTTATAATAAATTCGTGTTAACAGTCCGCTTTGGTGTTTATGTGAACGAACCAGTAGTGTATGTGATTGTAGTTAAAAACGCAGTAACATTTGTTTGTACAAGTCTAGCCGCAGTGCTAGTGAAAAATAAAAGAAAACAATCGAACAATTTATGAACTGTCGTATGATATCGTCTGTCGATGGAAATCATGTGATAGCGAAGAAAAAAATACCTCAAGTTGTGAGGTAAGTTAACTTTGAACATTCTATTTCATGTCTAAAAATAATTTGTATTTAAAAGTGTAGAATTATTTTGAAAGTATACAGTTTAGATATTTTAGAACTAGTTTTGGACTTGATTTAAGCAAAAATGAGTGAACTGGTATCTTTAAAAACAAAAAGAACTGTTCTACGGAGAAGTGTAACAAATTACATTAAGAAAATCGAAAGTATAATCGCAAGTAATGACATTAATGTAATAGAATTAGAAGAAAATATTGAATTATTAAAACAAAATGAAACGGATCTAAAAAAAACTGGATAGGGAAATTGAAGTTTTAATTACAGAACCTAAACAATTAGAAAGTGAGGTAGATAGCGCACAGGAAATTTCAGATAAAATTGATTTGTGGAAATTTAAGGGTGAAAAAATGTTGAAAATACAAAATGCTGAGTTAAATAAGAGTGAAATTAAATCTGATAGTGTAATTTCAGAAAACGTGTTTGAGAATATTAAATTACCTAGGTTATCATTACCTACTTTTGGAGGTAATATAACAGAATGGATAGCGTTTAAGGATCTTTTCAATGCATGCGTAAACAGCAATACAAATATATCTAATGCTCAAAAATTACAGTATTTGAAGGCTTCGTTGAAAAGTGAAGCGTATCGCGTCATTCAGTCTATTCAAATTTCGAATTCTAATTTTGAGATTGCATGGAATCTATTAGACGAAATATATTCAAATAAGCGAGAACAAATATTTGCATATATTAAACGATTTTTAAGTTTACCAACTATTCAAACAGAATCAGCTATTGCTATTTTAAATCTAGTTGACAACACTAATGAAGTCATTTGCTCATTAGAAGTATTGAACCAAACCACTGACAAATTTGGTGATACATTAATGACTTATTTAATTTTGCAAAAATTGGATCTTTCTACAAAATTGTGGTGGGAACGTCAACTTAAAAGCGGGGAAATTCCGAAACTTAAAAACTTAATCCAATTTCTTAAGAATTATGCAAGAACTCTTCAAAATAGCAAGCTAGTGGTAAATAAAGTACCTAAATCTGTAGTTCCGAATAAGAGTAATGCTTTTGTAGCTACGTTAGGTTGTGGTTATTGTAAGGAAGACCATAATTTAGCTAAGTGCTCTAAGTTTCTTAATTTACCTGTTCAACAACGAATAGATTTCGTAAAACGTAATCATTATTGTTTCATTTGCTTATCTAATATGCATTTCCTCAATAAATGTAAGAGTCTAAATACGTGCTATCATTGCTTTAAGAAACATCATAGTGTTTTGCACATGGTAAATTATTCAAGGAATAAGAATAAGTCAAATAGTATGTCTCCACACGCACAAGAATTTATCCCTAAAAAAGTTGAGTCAGCAAGTGAAAATGTTTCGTCTACAGTCTGTGCCTCTCATTATGAGTCAAACGAAAATTGTAATCAAAAGAGCCATATTTTGTTGTGTACCGCATTAGTAAAAGTTCAAAATTCTAAACAAGAGTTTATAAAATGCAGATGTTTATGTGATACTGGCTCTCAGAGGTCATTTATTTCACAAGAATGTGTAAATAAATTAGGATTAAAGGTCAAAGACAGTTCTATCTCTATGTCATGTTTGGGAACATTTAATACTGTGAGTAATGGGGAAGTTGATTTATTATTCACTTCTCACTTCAAAAGTAATCTTAGAGTATCAATATCAGCATTCGTGATGGATAAGGTGACAGATAATATTCCCTATGTGTTTTTGCCTTCAATCATTTGCAATAATTTCAATGATTTAATGTTAGTTGATCCATTATTTTTCAAATTACAAAAAATTGACATTCTATTTGGTGTAAATGTATTTATGCATTTAATGACTGGAGAAATTGTCAAACGTGAATCTCACCTTCCATTTGCATTAAATTCGAGACTTGGTTGGATAATTTCGGGTACTGCAAACTTTGAAACTCTGGCAACTGATCCAGTATGTGTAAATCATTTAAGTACAAAAATTGACGAGTTAGTAAATTCATTCTGGGAATTAGAAAAATTCCAAATGTGCAACCTTTATTAGTTGAAGGAAAACTTTGTGAAAGGCATTTTGAGAGTTCTCATTTCAGGGAAAAATCAGGCCGATACTCAGTCGCATTACCGTTTAAACAGGATCGAGATAATTTAGGTGATTCTCGCCAAATGGCACACAGAAGATTTCTTTATCTTGAGAAGAGATTAATATCCATGCCAGAAATTTACAACCAATATGTTCAATTTATGAAAGAATATTTATATCTGGGCCACATGGACCTTGTTTCAAATACAGGTCGTGAATTAGAGAATAAACATTATTACATCCCACATCACTTCGTCTTGAATAGTTCTAGTTTAACCACCAAATTAAGAGTAGTTTTTGATGAGAGTGCTAAAACAACAACGGGTGTATCTTTAAACGACACTCTAATGGTAGGTCCCAAAACACAAGATGACTTAATTTGCATTTTATTAAGGTTTAGATTTCATAATATTGCAATCACAGCTGATATAAGACTGATGTATAGGCAGGTAAAAATTCATGACAAAGATAGGGATTTTCAGAGAATATTATGGAGAGATAGTCAAGATAAACAAATACAAGTTTTTCGCTTAAACACTGTCACGTACGGAACTGCTGCTGCTCCATATCTTGCAACTAAAACTTTGAGTCAGTTAGCAATTGATGAGGGTCTTAATTTCCCAAAAGCAAAGACTGTAGTTTTAAGAGATTTTATGTTGATGATGTTTTAACTGGTGTGGAGAATAGTCAGGAAGGTAATGAATTGATATATGAATTGCAGAAAATGATAAAAAAAGGTGGGTTTGAGTTATTAAATGGTCCACAAATGAACCATCGCTATTGAAAAATGCTGGATTAGCAAACAGAATTAATGATAATATGCATAGTGTAGTGGGCAATAAAACTATAAAAGTTCTAGGAGTAGAATGACATCCTGATAATGATATGTTCAAATGTAATTTCAGTGATATAGATTATCAAAGTGTCCCTACTAAAAGAATTATTCTGTCATTTGTATCAACGCTTTTTGATCCATTGGGATGGATTGCACCTTTTGTAATTCTAACTAAAATGATCCTTCAAGAACTGTGGAAATTACAATTATCATGGGATGACCCAGTACCAGAGAATATTGATCAAAAGTGGAAAATTTTGTGCACAAGAAGTCAAACTCTTAAATTCCATGTATATACCTAGAAAAGTCATCTTGCCCAATTATTCTCGATGTGAACTTCCCGGATTTTGTGATGCCTCAGAAAAGGGTTATTCAGCGGCTATTTAAGTTAAAACTTGTTATAACTCTAACACTGATGTGAAACTTTTAACAGCTAAAACTCGCGTAGCACCACTTAAACCTATCATGATTCCAAGACTGGAATTATGTGCTGCAGTATTGCTGGCACACTTAATACAGGCGGTTAGAGATGCATTACATATAAAACCTGATTCTGTGCACGCATGGAGCGATTCACAAATTGTATTGTCATGGCTAAGATGAAATCCTAAAAGATGGCATGTCTTTGTAACCAACAGAGTATCTGAAATCCAATCTATTTTACCAGCTGAGAATTGGAACCATGTGAACGGAAAAGAAAATCCTGCTGATTGTGCATCACGTGGGTTTCTTCCTGCAGAACTACTGTCCCATGACTTGTGGTGGAACGGCCCACTGTGGTTAAGAAGCAATGAGGTTCCCGTGCATGAACCTATTACCATAAATGAAGAAGAATTACTAAAATCACGTAAGACATTATCATTTGTAGTTTCTGAAAATGTAAAAGAACTTGATATTATATCAAAAATATCTTCGTTTTCCAAGCTGCAACGCATATTTGCTTGGCTATTGAGATACATCTTCAATTTAAAGGTAACACGTGTAGAAAGAAATACATCCTTTTTATCAAGCAATGAAATTCAAGCCGCAACATGCTGCATTATTCGAATAGTTCAACAAGTGAACTTCAATAAAGAAATTCAATGTTTAGAAGCTGGAAAAGAGATACCTACAAATAGCAGTCTCGTTTGTTTGTGTCCAATTTTAGATGATAACAAAATATTAAGTGTAGGAGGAAGATTGAAAAACGCACAGCTGCCAGAGAATGAAAAGCACCCAATCTTATTACCATCAAAGCACCATGTGACTAAGATTATAATTAAACATTTTCATGAAATATATTTCCATGCAGCTCCAAAGCTTCTTCTTTCTTTATTTAGACAGAAATTTTGGATCATTACTGCCAGGTCTGTTATTCGGAAAACAGTAAAAACTTGTGTTACATGCTGCAGATATAGAGCTCAAACTGCAAAACAAATAATGGCTAATCTTCCAGCATCTAGGGTAATACGGTCACGACCATTTCATCGAGTTGGAATAGATTTTTCAGCACCATTCATGATTAAATATCGTGCAGGACGCGGACTAAAATCATTTAAATCATATGTGTGTACATTTGTCTGCTTCGTCATCAAAGCAGTCCATCTTGAAGTTGTAGATCTTTCAACAAAGGCATTCTTAAGTGCATTAAAACGATTTATCGCAAGAAGAGGGAAACCTTTTGAGATTTTTAGTGATTGTGGAACCAACTTCAAAGGTGCAAAAAAAAGAAATCAACAAATATCTTTTGCAGTGCAAGCAGAATGAAGAAATAAACAAATTTTTGTCGTCAGAGGAAATACGCTGGAATTTTAATCCGCCTTCTGCTCCAGAGTTTGGTGGACTTTGGGAATCTGCAGTAAGATCAATGAAATCGCATCTGAAGAAAACCGTTGGTGACACTGTCTTAACCTATAGCGAGTTCCAAACCTTGATTACGCAAGTTGAAGCTTGTCTCAACTCTAGGCCACTGTGTCCCATATCATCTGACCCAACAGACTTAACTGCTCTAACGCCAGGTCACTTCCTAGTTGGAACTTCTCTAACTGCCATACCTGAACAAGATCTAAGTCACTGTCCTTTGAGTCATCTTGATAGATGGCATGTGAGACAGCTATTATTCAGCACATTATTCAGCAATTTTGGAAAAGATGGAGCCGGGAATACCTGTCTCAACTTCAGCAAAGACCTAAATGGCAAAAAAGTCAACGAGATTTAGAAGTCAATGACTTGGTCCTCATCAAAGTTGACAACCTTCCACCACTTAAATGGAAGTTAGGACGAATAATAACTGTTCATCCAGGTTCAGGGAATAAGGTCAGAGTTGTTACGATCAAGACTAGTAGTTGTGTCATCGATCGTCCAATAGTGAAACTGCGTCCTCTTCCTATAGAAACTAAAAACTGTGAACTCAGAACAGTCTATTATTTTTCTATTTTTTGTATTAATTTGTTTGTGTTATTAATTGTTCTTTCATTATAGTTATAAATTGTAAGCAACTAACTACTTGTTGAAATCCCAGGGGATTTCAACGGGGGCCAGAATGTTTATGTAAGTATCGTCTGCTGCATATTCCGTGGTTTCGTGTGCTCCGAATCCATGTAAGTTTCTTGTTCTTTTTTTCCGCATGTGGCAACACTCTGTGTTTTATTCTGTTTTGATTCGTGTTGTTGTAGAATGTGAAAAATGATGGAATGTATTAAGCCGCTTTTGGCTCGCAAATATTGAGTGTTATAATAAATTCGTGTTAACAGTCCGCTTTGGTGTTTATGTGAACGAACTAGTAGTGTATGTGATTGTAGTTAAAACGCAATATCAGTAGTGATTACTCAAAATGTTACATGTAGATTTTAAGAAACTAATGTATAATATACGATGGCAAATTAAGGTATAAAATAACGTTAAAAGAAATTACCAGACGATTGCGGTGTTTCAGAAATTAATAGAATTATAAAATAAAATAAATAAATGTGTCACTTTGGTATAGGAAAAGCCCCGTTAATGACGAGTGTGATCCCCCTAGAAGCACATACAGTGATGCGTGATACTGTCAATTATGCGATCGATAAGTTCACTGAGAAGTGCGAGCCATTGCTCTTGTAAAGAAGTTGTAAGCGTGCCAAGGGTCTGAGACCCTGGGGATTGAGAGCAGCAAGACATCATCCTAAAGCATCCCAAACATGCTCGATGGGATTCAAGCCAGGTGATGGATTCATCTACTATGGATTCATCCATTCTACGCGCTGAATTGTTTGGTGCTAAAGAGAATCTTCCACGATGCGAGCCCTGTGCAGTCTAGCGTTGTCATCCTGTAATAGGAAATCATTACCTACTTCGCCGGCATAAGTCCGCACATAAGCATCAAGAATGTCACCTCTATAGACGTGAGCATTCACAATTCCTCGTGGAAAGACATGGAGGTCTGTACGTCCAACCGGAGAGATGCCATCCCAAACACAGGCACTGCCTGCTCCGTATGAACGTCTTTAACGAATGTTTGATGTATTATAGCATGTTCCCTGTTCTCTCCGAATCAAAGAATGATTGTTATCGCTTTGGAGTCTACAAAGGGACTCATCCGTGAAGAGAACACGCCCCCATTGATCAGCCGTCCAGAGGATATGTTGATGCGCCCACTTTAAACGTTCCCTCCGGTAGCGTAAAGTGAGCGGCTGATCCCCTCACGTAAAGACCACCTTCATGTAGCCTTATACGCACAGTAGATGTTGGTACCAACCTTCCAGTGGCTGCATGAAGAGGTGCTCTAAGATGAGACAGGGTTGCTGTACACATTCCTTCGTACACATATCCGCAAATATCGGTCATCGGTGCTTGTCGTAGCTCTTGCCCATCTGTGGCTTAACATTCTAGAGGCCGAACCAGTGCACAGTGGGACGTTTTGATGATCTACGTGGACAAAATCATTTTTCCAATTCTCTCAAAATTTGACAAAACCGCATGTAGTGGTAGCTGAATGTCTATATTTTCAAGATTCGTACGAATTTTGTTGAAAAAATTACAAGTGTCGATTAATTATGACCGTAAATAAGCCCTTTGCGCAGTTGGTTTGGGGGACTTTCAAAAGTTACACTAGATTCCTCTAAGTTGGAAAGCACGTCGTGACTATTCTGTTTTATTTGAAAGCACGAGTTTGCTGATCTAATGTTACAGGATTGTCAAGGTCAGATTTAACGCATTTTCGTTTGAAAATGGGCAGTATTAAACCAGCTTTACCGTTTTTTCAAAGGTTGAAACTCTGGATGATCCTTGATGTTGTTTACAAAATTCATTTTGAATTTTAACAAACTAATCCGCATTATTCAGCAATAAGCATCTTTTAAAATGAAAATGTCATTCCTAAAATATTGAAAAATTAAAAAAAAAACTTCTTCAGATAGCTGCAAATCATTGATTTTTATTAATAAACAAGCATCATATTGACTTCCAGTGCATGTATGTATGGTTAGTTAAAATCTTAGAAGTCAAGTTTAAACCACTTTTAATTGAACTATTGAACCGAAACAATGAATACATGTGTAATTTGAATAACAATGCAATATTATTATAATTTAAAGAACGTATAAATTTGTTTAGAATACTGTTTCTTCAGGGCTTCACAAAAATTTAGATTTAAACTTGCAAGTTAACTTTAACACTTTCACGCCGGCGCGGTGGGTCCACTCGACTGTCTCAGTGTTGTCAAATCTCCGGCTTTTTTCTCATCACTATTATTTTAGAGAAAGTGTTGTTCTTTTAAATCTCCCAATTATTCTAATTAAATAAAACACCATTTTCTGTATTAAAATACTGGTATCCAAAGAGCCGGAGACTTGGCAGCTCCTAGACATTCGAGTGTGACCCGCCGCGCCGGCGTGAACGTTTTAAATCAATTTCAATAATCCGATTGATCTGAAACTTTGTTCAAAATATGTAGTGCTGATGACAATGCAATATTATTATAATTTATGGAATGTAGCAGTTATGCTTTTTTTACAGGACTACATAAAAGATTAGTTCAAATCTTGCAAAACATTTTAAAACCACTTTCAAATATCAGATTGAGCTGAAACTTTGCCTACATGTATCTGTCCGATGACAATTCTATTAAATTATAATTTCACGAACGTAGAAAGTATAAAATTTTTACATGGCACACAAAAGATCGCAGAAAGATTGTTGCTAAAAAGCAAAATTTTAATTAAATTTCACACAATTACTATAGGTTATTTAGATACACAATAGCATTTTTTAATTGAAAACAAAGTGCGTAGCAGTTGTATATCTTTTACAGGGACACATAAAAATTTCGGATGCATGACCGTCTATAAGCAGAAATTTTATTTGAAACCGAACAAAATTTATATAGGTTATTTATTCACACAACAGTATTTTTTCAATCGAAAATAATTTTGATAGCATATATATGTCTTACAGGGAACCACAAAACATTAATTTTTTTTTATATGATTTTATTTATTTATTTATTTTATTTTTTAGAATGACTGCACAAATTTCTCGAGCAATTCTGAGTAGACGAAAATACAAAAAAGAATTGAATTTTAACTTATATGTGTGCATTAAATTGTTTTTTATTTAATTGTAAAATAGGTATGTTTAACGCATTATTTGTAATGCATTATATAGGGTGACCACTAAAGTCCTTCCCACGGTTTTATTTGCCGAACAGTTGCAGCTGTAGTCATACAAGTGGTGTTTAGGTAAAATGGCTATCCGCTACCAGATGAAACCGCTTCCAGCGCCAACTGGTACAAAACAGCTGAGTTAGTATTCCTATCTCGGAAACAAAATTCATTTAGCATTCATGTTTACAAGATGTGCTTTCGAACTAAATCGATGATGCTCTATAAATTTGTCACATTGTTTTCACTTTTATCCCATATTTCGAATCCTTTTCACAATAGGAACACTAATGCTGCCATTTTGCAGCAGGGGGCAATGAAAGCGGTCTCATGTAGTAGCGCATAACCTCTTTACTATATCTAGACAACACGTTTATGAATATAAATGCAGTCGTTCGGAAGTTAAGAAATGGGAATGGTCTTTTGTGACATCCTGTATTTTTTTAAAGACATTGTTGTTAAATAACCAAATATGTATTCCTTTTTGAATATTTTATTGGTGATGCATTCAAAAAAACATCAAAAACATCAAAAACTAATTAAACTTCAACGAAATAATTTTGTACACCTAGATCGTCAAAAAGTCCCACTGTGCAGTGGTTTGGAATTGTGGCCAAAGCCGATGAACAAGAGAAGGTCTCCTCAGATTTAGCTATCGGACCACCTGTGTCAGACATTGACCTGCCTCCAAACTTGCAATAGCTCTATATCGCAGTTCAGCGGATAAATGATGCCTCGATGTCGTACTAATGAATTGGCTATCTCAGTATTCGTATCTCATAATCACAGCGAACACCTGAAGGCGTACTCTCTAGCATGGAATTTTATGCTTCTCATAGATGACGCAATCCGATTGCAGCGCCACTAATTTGCATTTTGTAGATTTATTTAGCAGCTTTTAGTTAACAACATATACCAGTATCATAAGGATAGGTTTGTTTTTGAACGAGTTATCGCTCTGTTTGTGATTTCTCCTTAATTTTGTAAAATTCCAGATTTTCAGAAATTTCAGAATTTAATTCACAAATAATCTCCTTTATGTGAAAATGGTGCTGCATATTTTTAAGAGACATTGTTTTGAAAATCAGACAAAGTGCGATAGTTGTATTTTTTGTTTTGCTTGATTTTTTTTATTTTAAAGTAGATCATATTTAATGAATAATGTGCAATTTTGAAACTCTGAAAAAATTTCCTATATCCTGTAGAAAATGTCAAAATTCAAGACCATGAATCCCATTTTTCATGAAAATTGAAATAGCCAGTATGTTTGGATTGCTATAGCTCTGTAAAGAAACAACATCCCAAAATTCTTTCGTCATAAACTATTAGTATAACACCAAATGATTAGTAAAATTTACTTGTTTCCATCGGGCCTAATTTTTCAACCAAATCTTATTTGAAACTGCCAAAAGACAGTAAACAAAAGTAAAGGACTATATTTTATTACAAAGTGAAATTACACTCTGGTACAATAAGATAAAGAGAATAATAATAAGATCAGGTAATAGTACAATCAGAAAAGTAGTTTTTATTTCAATGAAAATTTGTCATTTAAAGAAAATGCTTTTTTTAAGCATAATACGCTTCCAATGTATTGCGAAAAGTATTTATTTTTTCATTTATTTATCATTCCTATATTCTTTTTTACTAAAATATGTATATAGCTGCTTGTTATAGAATTTATTTGATTTATTTCTATTTATTAGGAAAATTATCAAAATCGTGTTTTTTCTCAAATTTTAGGCCTGATGCGCTACCGCCAAACGTAAAAGTTTATTTATTTTGTTATTGTATTTTACTAAGCTACCCTAGACACAAGTTTTCCGCGGTATAGCGAATCAAAAGGAAAAAAAATCGGCCCACCCTAATATATATATATATATATATATATATATATATATATATATATATATAACAAAACTTCCTTTGGTGATTTTACAATTTCATTGAAAATAAACTTTGTATCATAAAGCACATTCGTTAAAAAATAATCACAAAACAGGACGTACAACTAAGACTAATTTTCGAAGAAACATCAACAACAATAATATAGTACTATGTTCCCTATTACCCTGATAATACAATACAGAAATCTCACAAAATCTTTTTTGGCGTCTAATACAATTTCAAAGTCGTTATATCAATGGACTGCTGTATCTTTCTCTGCTGAATATGTTTCTGTTCATAAGTATATTCTTTACATAATTATCAGATAAGAAGACTAATGAAATGATTAAGAGTAAATTGCAAAGGAAATGCAATAAAATAATATAAAATCACATTATATATCGCTCTGATAATGTAGAAAATGAAAATCTCACACAACCTTTTTTTTGTGAGCATTTATAATTTAATTGATTATAAGCATTTCTATCATAAATTATATTCATAAAAAAACAATCACACAAGATATTTAATGATTAAGAATATATTTCAAGGAAATAGCAATAAAGAAAGTATAATATCGCATTCTGTATTTATCTTATGCCAGGAAAGACTAAATTTACACAGTGTTCGCTCCGAATCTAAGAATAGAAAAATAAATATAAAACTAAGATAAGAAATGAAAAAAATACCTGATTTATTAAATGAAATTTATTTTCATGCAATATTTTTTATACACTCTGTTACAAGTTATAATCCTTTTATATTAAATATTTTCGTAAAAATCTCATTTTGTATTAAATATTTTATTAAAATAATTCAGATTTCTGTGAAAACCTTCACCAGATCTTTATAATATTACTAGGATATTTAAACTTCCTTCTTTTGAAATATATCAGACAAATTTAACTCTTGTATTACAATGTTCGCACATGAAATATAACAAAAAATAAAACTTAGTAAATTTTAAATAAAATGTAAAATACAGGGGGAGGTCATTTAAATTTAAATAACTCAGGCACTTTTATTAAGTTTGTAATTTCATGCAGTCTGTCCCAGATAAATGCTTACATATCCAAACTTCCTTTAAATTAAATTGCTTTAATGCATTTGAAAATGCGACATAAGTTTTTTAATATAAATTATGATGAAAAAACCTTTTTTAAGTAAAAAAAAAAAAAAAAACTGTTATTTAAATTTATTCGATAAGAAATTATTAAATGGCATTTTTATTAACTGTTTAGACGTCGTTCATTCAGTTATACTACTTTTACGGAAATGTAAAGTAAAACTGGATAAAAATGGTGTTTTCTTAAAAAGACATAATTTTTTATTAGACACGTCTTTAAAATTCAAATTTATGTACATTTTCTTAAGACTATCATTGCAGAAACTTTTAATTTTATATAAACATAGATAGTCTTTCTACACGCAAACTTTTCAAAGAAAGTTCAAAACTAAAAGTGTGATAATAAAAGTATATATGTAGCTTTTGCTCTTAATTCAATACAGAAAAGAAAACACGGAAAATGGTCAAGGTGGTTTTTTTAATATCATGGTGTAATATGAGGCATACACTGATAAATCATGTACTCGCATGTTTACGTATAAAAAGTAAAAAAGTAACAAATCCTGTTTTCTTCTATGAAAAACCAAGAATTGCATTGAAAACAAATTTGGAATGAACTACCGTTACTCCATTTATAAAATTTTTGTCTCAAAATATCTGGGAAAAAATTATCATATTCAGGCATTTGTTGTATTTCAAATGCTTTAATGATAAATAAGCAGTCAAGTGCGAGAATTACTCGAGCTCAGATGGTTCCGTACAATTAATACATGAATTCTTAACTGTATTATTAAAAGAAATCATTGCTAAAAGAATGATAAGACTTTGTAAAAAACTATACATTGTAGGGTTGGGTATAGCTGTATATACTAGAAAAGTATGAATGGTTATATCATAAAAGTTCAAAGACATATGTAGCCTAAATAATATCAAATATTTCTATTCTGTATATCTCTTTTTTTTATTTTATCCTAATCTGCTAATGATGAACTTAATTCGGTACTAAAAATAAAAGTAGTGATATTTGAACTTCATTTGGCCTTTCGTAAAACTAAGTTTATCGTAGTAATAATCTTTACTTCTTACAATGTAGCTAAAACAAAACTCTTGTTCAAAGTTTAAAATTGGCGTTGTACTAAGCGCGCTTCGAAAGGAAGTCGCAAAGTTGCAACGCCTCTTTGATCCGTGCAGCGTTTTTTAATACAGGTTTTTAATTAATGTTTAATGACACGGGAGGCGTATTCAGAGGTCTATTCAATGTAACTGGGCTCGAATCCCATAGTATTTATATGATAAATTCTAATTAAATTAGTCTGTTTCTAATAATTTTGACGCTTATTGCTTTTATACTTCTACGGGTATTGCATTACACAAATATATTATTAAAAGTTGCTATCTAGGCTTTAAATGCCGATGATACATAAAGTACGCCGCTCTATCATTATGTATGTCCAAACCGTCCGTGATTTGAAGGTTTAATATCTCGGGTAATTATAAACGATTTTTTTTTCGAAAATCATTATCAACAATGCTTTTATACTTCTGCTATGATAGGTACCTTCAGCGCTCCTCAACATCTTTTCTGAATAACCTCAAATCGAAATTTTTGCGTAACGGAAAAAAGCGCTTTTCTCAAAAACTATGTGACCTAGGGTAATCGCTATAATTTTCCTGCAAAGTTTAAGTTAATGTCTACTAATTTTCTAATTGTTCGAATTTTTTCATAATTTTATCTTCAGTAGACACGGAAATAGACAGGGGGGAGACACATTTTTTCACTACATTTTCGACGATATCTCTGAGAATATAATACCTTAAATTAAAAGAAATGTATTTTTGAGTTCAGCGTTACGACAGCTTCACACGATTCCCCATAAGATATACAAGGAAATATTTTTTTTCAAGTAACTTAACCCCTCTACACTTTTAGTAAATATATTTGTGAATGTTTAATAATCTGCAAATAAGTGGGTCAATAATCTTTATTACTTCCCCCAATTTGAACTTTCAACCTTCCATAGATTAAGAGTAAAATGGCTGCGACTGACGGACAGACAGACTCAGAAGTGATCATATAATGGTTCCGTTTTTACTTTTTAACACTACTACAGCGGGAATTTCGGTTTACTTAGAACCGCTGAGCGGGTCATTTTGACCCTAGATAGAGAAAATATACAAATATGCACAAATGTTTCATTTAGTTAACTAAGATATTATATTTCCATATAATAATAAATATTTCTCACACTTTACATTACATTTTATGTATAAATCACCAGAAATTACCTGAAACTTAAAAAAATTATATTATTCATAATTGTATTTGCTTAAGTATAATAATATATATTTTAAACATTAATAAACTTAAACTTCATAATTTTAATAGAAAATAGATTATCTCATTCGAATAAATTTAGACATAATTTCTAAGAATAATTTAAAGAAATATATTAAAAAAATGCAGTTACTTACTAGTTTTACAGATTTGTTTAATCCATGTTATTGTATTCATCCAAAACTTGGTAATACATTTTGTACATACGCCGCAAATATGTGCATTTTGAAAAAAAAAAAAGATCCGAGTTTTTTTTTTTTTTTTTCAAATTTGGAAGTGCGTTATCGGTCTTGTTTATGCTTAGTTTATGGTTCGCCATCGTTTTCAGTTGTTGTTTCGCACTGATATGACATTTTTTTTTGCCTTGGAAAAAAAAAACTTTTCTCGCAATTCATCAACTAATTATTGAATCAATTGGCATTTTCCAAGAGATTTTCCATTAATGACTTTGTACGAAACTCAAGCATTGATAGCAGCAAGATCCCAAAATATTATAAAATGCATGCACTTGTCATTTACATGAAGCATATTTGATAGTATACTTCCTTGTCTTATGGTCAATCAAATCTACACCGAATTTAGTTGCGTTGTAGTAAGTAAGTGTATAAGGTTGGTTTTTTAGAATTATTTAACACATCAATAGATGGATGTAGACTGCTGAGCAACAAAACATTTTTATATTTTTTTCCCCTGTTAAACAGTTAGAAGGATGTCTTTACTGGTTAGTACATGAATTCGAATTTCGACATTTTCTTAGAAAACGATATTTCTATTCTTCAACGTTTTATACCTTCAAAACTGGTATTTTTGGATTTCAATATTTCTGAAGCTGCAAAGTTGTATAAAAATTGTTTGTAGTATCATCATAATTGCGATGAGAAGGCCCAGCGATTGTTAGGGCACTGAGAGTCGTCGTCACTTTCATTTTATTCATCAGAATTCTATTTCCTTCATTTGCTGGCAGATTTTCATCCTCGCTATTCAAAATCAAAAGACTATCATCATTGTTATCATTTTCTGAATCATTTCTAGCTAATTATTGCAATTATCCCAAGCCTTTTTAACGCTAAGCTTATAACATCGTGACATCTTATCTATACTTACAATAAATACAGAATAGAAGCAACTTCAAGAATTTTTATAAACTTATATTGTAATTTTTATCTACATTCGACCCATCTTCACATCGAGCATATATGACTTTTAATTGAAAACCTTCTCTATTCCCCCTCCTGGTTCTGCCCATTAAAGGAATTTAGGGTGAGGCAGATGTATTTCTTACATAGTTCCGACAAAATGCTACACTTTTTTGTCATTTATGCGCAAAAGCATATAACGGGTCAAATTGACCAGCTTCGCGGTTCTAGGTATAAATGGTTACAACTGGAAATTTATTTATTTTATGCGCTTTCAAATTTCATAAGTTCTTGCTTAACTTAAAATATCAAAAGTCAGGGAGGGAAGTATTTTTTCAATTAATCTTTTTCGCGCTGTGACAAATTAAACATCGATTTGGGTCAAATTGGCCCGCTCCGCGGTTCTAGTGTTAAATACGGAACCCTAAAAATCAAATATTCATTTGAATAAATAAAATTTCACCGAAAGTAATATTAATACTTTTATAAAAGCTCATTGTTTACAAATATTTAATAAATAATATTTAAAGAATAAGTTCAATATTTTTTGTTTGATTTTTCATTTAAAATCTACTAATTGTAAAAAAAAAAAAAAAAAAAAAAAAAAAAAAAAAATACTGCAATAGAATTGTCTTACAAAAGGATTGATACAAAAAAAGCTATATTTAATATTCACACGTATCTACATTTTGTAAAAAACATCGTTTCAGACATTTACCATTCAATATACATACAATGAAAGAATGTTGCTTAAAATGTATGTTATTTCGCAAGTTTGAACTTCATTCACCGCAAGAATAGCTATATTTTTGGAGCTTTTTTTTTTTTTTTTTTTTTTTTTTTTTTTTGCATATGTAATTGGAAATCTCTGGATCAGACTGCGGTTGTAAAATTAATATTCAACATCTTTCTTATGGGAAATAAATGACATAAATTGTGCTGTTATTTAGATTTTAATTTTAAAGAAAAACTGTAAAATTAAATGAAAAAAAAAACTGATCGTTTCACATCATTTTGCCAATAAATCGTACTAACGTGACGATCACCAATTTGTGCAGATAAATTACTTGGATAGGCGATAAAATTCAAAGTTTTTAACTTCATTCAATGACGCTTTGATTGTCAGTTATTATTGTTTTTCATGGTCTTCCTAAACGTAAAAACAAAAAAAGATATTGTAATATTTAAAGATTGCTACACTAGATGGCAGCACACGACAGTCCCTAATTTTAGCGAGCTGCCAAATAGATTTCTCCCATGATTCATTGCGATAGTTTTACACAGGGTGTTTTGAGACGCACAATGTATAGGTTGCGAAATGCAGGCTGTCTTGCTTGTTTTTCCCCCGGAGTTTTATGAGAGGCAAGAAATGATGAAATTTTTTCGAATCAGCGGATTTCTTCTGAAGTTCCTAAAGTATGTACATATGTATTGTAATTGTACATAGTCGTGTTAAATGACATATCCTTGTATCTTTTATATGATCTATTAAAGGTTTTGTACTAAATCTTAGAGTGACGGATCTAATTTTGGAGTGATGGGTCCGTCATTAAATATTGTGGCCCCTACTTATGAAGGTAGCTATAAATGACTTCCCCAACTTTGGGCCCTGAATCTACGACCTACCGAGTAAGAAAAATGTTTGTGCTCTTCGAGTTTTAAAAAATGCTGGTGTTTAATACACAGTGTCGTATTCTACAAATGGTGTGCAACAATGGCTGGTGCTTTGAGGAAGGAAAAGTAGTATTTTAGCATCTTCTGACCAGACGTCGCTTCTGTGATATCAGATAAAGCATGATTAAAATACAAAGATGCCGTGTATTCTCTATAGTCTTGAAGGAAAATATGATCTACGAACGATCGTTGTTCTACATGAGCTTCATGTATATGTGTCAAATAGTGGTGTGAAAGTGTTCTAATACTCTGTTAACCGAACGTCGAACTCGGTAACAGAGAGTACCTTATTCTCAAATACGTTTTACTGGTTGAAATCTTATAGAAATATGGATGCGTGTAGCAGCTATCCAAAGATAAGTTTGTAATTTTATTTTAGTAAACTTTTGTTTATTGCATTCTCATATTGTTTATTTTATGTTATTATATTTTTGATATTAAAATTGTTTAAGATAGTATTTGAAAGTATATAATTTTTTCTTAAAGAAAATAAATTGTGTCTGTTTAATCATGACATACAGACGAGGTAAAAATGTTCTGAAGTTAGAAATCTTAGATAACAAAAGTTTTCTGTAAGAATTAATTTCTAAAAGTAAAAGTCTTTGATCAATTTAGATTAAAGTAATTTAAGAACAAAATTTATTCTGTTAAGGTATATTTTACTTACTGAAATGAAAATTATATTTTGTGTTCTAATTTGAGAAAACTTTTCGTTTTGAATTTAATAAACTGTATTTTATTAAAATATATTGTGGCCCACCGTATTTAATAAACTGTATTTTATTAAAATGGTATCGTTTGACAGATATGTACGATAGAATAAATATTTTTTTTTCTTAGTAAGTTGAGTTTCGTATTGAATAACTAAATAATTTGAATAACGTTGATTTATGAAATGACGAAATCAAGTTCTGAACAGAACTTTTATAAGAATAAGTTTTCTTATAGGTTAAATATTGAAATTTGAATTTGTTCTAAAAGGTTAAAAAAAAAAAAAGAAAAGAAAAGAAAAGAGAGAATTTTGTTTCCCGGAACAGAAGTAAAATGTGTTCTTTTGAGAACAATTTTGAATTATTTTGCTAGTAAAGTAATTTTAATTAATTTTGAATAATTGTGTTCTTAGAACAAAAAATATAAAGTGTTCTTTTGAGAAGAAAGTTTTTAAATAATCTTGCTTAACGCAATATTATTATTTTTTTCTTAAAAGAAATTGAAATTTAAGAACTGTGTAATTATAATTTAGTTTGTTTTTTTTTTTTTTTTTTTTTTTTTTTTTTGAAAGATGATATTGCAGTAAATTGAATTTTATTTATATAGTATTTTGAATATATTTTGTGTTATGATTTCTGTAAAGAAGAAATCCCTGAGTGTAAGGATAGGTTTACGTAGAAAAATCTAAAATTTTGTTCTTGAAATTGAAATTTTTTAATTGAAAATTTTCTTCTTGAAATTTTAAATTCCAATTCTAGTTCTTGAAGTGGAATTTTTAACTCAAAATTGTATTTTGGTTGTTAGTTTTGTTAAATTTAAACAAAATGGCGTTTTTTGGAAAGGGCAAAAAAGAGGATCTACGTGTCCTTTGAGATGAATTAGGCTTAACTGCCACTGAAGAAATGAAAATGGTCGATTTACGTAATTTAATTACTACGCACGCTGATTACGAGGAGGACTATACAAAAAACGTACTTACAACTATATTCAAGAATAAAAAAACTGAACAAGTGCGCTTAGATTTAGAAAATCAGCGTAAAATCGAACAGGAAAATTTAGAGCGCGAACGAACTTTCAAACAAGAAAATTTAGAGCGCGAACGGACTTTCGAGCTCGAAAAATTACGCCTTACCCATCCGATTTCGGCATCTAATACAGGGGTAGAAAATAATAAATGCACTCACGAAAAGCCGCGAATCGATCTACAAAAATTGATTCCACGTTTTCGCCCAAACGAAGATGATATGAACATCTTATTAGTGCTGTGTGAGCGACAGTTTAAGGTCCTATGGGCTCCTGAAGAAAATTGGGTTACGTACCTCATAAGCGCTTTACATAGTGATATTGCTAGACTCATTTCTAGGGAACCGGAAGAAAAGGCCCAGGACTACCAACACATCAATGCGATGTTGTTGAAATGATTCAAATTGACCGCTGAAAAATTTAGAATCCTATTCGTTCAGCAGAAGAAATTCCAGAAAGTACCTGGAAAGACTATTTTTTCGAGCTTAGAACCTACTTTGAAAATTGGCTATCTCAGCTCAACATAACTTCATTCGAAGATTTGAAAAAGTCTTATTTTATCGGACAAATTAAAGAGAAGGTGTTCCCCACAGCACAGAGAACATTTCTTAGACGTTTGGACTAATTTAAATGATCCAAATGAATTAGTAGAAAAGCTAGATGCTTACGATGCTCTAAGGGTAAATAACGTAAAATCCAAAGAAGTGGAAACCCACTAGAAACATGAAAACTGGTCAAAACAGAAATAGACCGTACCCTCGAGCTTTTCTAATAAAATGTTTCGGAAAGAATCCTTCTACTCAAAGAAGACAACCCCGTCTGACAACGGAAAGGTGAATCCCTCACCGCTGATTGAAGATTACCGCACCTTGAAATGTTATGGTTGTGGTGCTCCCGGATTTATTCGTGCTAAGTGCCCTACATGCAACCCTGTGATAAAAACTGAATCTTCTCAGTTTGATCAAATCCAGATATACACATGCTCAACCACAACCACAGCTTTAACCACAGTAAACCTGAAAATTAATGGGGTCTATGGCAAAGCCTGCGTAGATAACGGATCTAGTCACAGCCTGGCTACTGCATCATTGTATTCTGTGTTAGAAGACCTCTCTGAACATGTCCTTAGCGAATGGCCAGCGGTCAAAAGAAGACTGTTTGACCAAATTTTATTGTGTTACCTAAAGCTAAAGGAAACAGAACCCTTTTATGAAAAGACTTTCTTGATAAATCAGGGCTTGTACCAGAAGTTAAGAACAAGCATTGGTATTTCGGTGTATGCCTCATATAAAATATGGCTTTGTAGATATTGTTCAAAGCCTCTTGAATGTTCTGGCCAGAAGTCAGAATTAAATTACTTGCTGAAAAGGTATGAAACCATCTTTCAGCCAGTGGGAGAAGCCACCCCGTCCTCCTATGAAATCGGTACAGTCTCCATTGAGATAAACCCGAAATCAAACAAATTTACTAAATTCACTAAGCAAGTGAAAGATTTAGCAGAATAACGCAAAAGAAAACAGTATGTGGACAGAAGACGGATAGAAAGACCTCAGTATTCTCCTGGTGACCATGTATTGATAGAACTCCATCCCGTTAGCAAGTTTGGTCAGAAAAGAACCGCCAAATTTAGTCCTCGACGTGACGGATCCTATGTAGTGCTCACACAGCGTTCACCTACTTCCTATGAAGTTGCGAGTTTACAAGCTCCTGAAGTTCCCTTAGGAACTTACCATACATCTGCCCTAAAACGTTGTAACAATGTTACCGACCAACCAGTTATTCCACTCAGGAAACGTGGTAGGCCAAAGAAAAATTGTTCTGGTCCCTTGCCGAGACGTCTAAGGAACCAGATGGGGAGGATGTAATAAATATTTAAAGATTGCTACACTAGATGGCAGCACACGACACTTCCTAATTTTAGCGGGCTGCCAAATACATTTCTCCCCATGTTTCATTGCGATACTTTTACGCAGAGTGCTTTGAGACGCACAATGTATAGGTTGCGAAATGCAAGCTGTCTTGCTTGTTTTTCCTCCGGAGTTTTATGAGATGCGGGAAATTATGAAATTTTTTTCGAATCAGCGGATTTCTTCTGAAGTTCCTAAAGTCTGTACATATGTATTATAATTGTACATAGTCGTGTTAAATGACGTATACTTGTATCTTTTATATGATCTATTAAAGATTTTGTACTAAATCTTAGAGTGGCGGATCTAATTTTGAAGTGATGAGTCCGTCATTAAATATTGTGGCTTAGGAAGGTAGCTATAATATTCGAAAATTAAAATTTTTGAATTTCGAACTAAAACAGCAACTCAAATTCTGAAATTCATATATCTATGAAAGCACCAATAGAATATTGAAAGACCTTATTTTTATCAGTACTATTTTTTTGTTATAATATAGATACACTCATGCGTAAATTTTCTTTCATTCATTTGAGAAACGTTTCATCTCCCATAATACACTTATTTCTTTATTTAAGAGGAAATTAAGCGATTCTTTCATTTAAACATTTTTTTTTAATAAAATGCTGTCATTCTATTTGTTACAGATTCAGTGTAGTTATGTCAAATTTTAGACCACCTAAATTTGAAAAAAGGCTTGTTTAGTATGCTTTTTAAATAGACAGTGTGAATAGGGTTGTTGTCTGAAAATAAAAATCTGATGAATACAATATTTCCAGAATATCAGAACTTCATGCAGTGCAGTATATGACGAATAGTAAAAATTACATATCCATGTTCTCTACCATAATGCAAGTAATAATAAAACAGGATTCAATTTAATACTAATCACGTGATACTTGAAAAAAAGCAATTTAACAAATTACAACGACCATTTGGAAAATGATTTTTTTGAAGACTAAAATTTAAGACATAAAAAATCGCACGGAGTTGATCATACATTACGTACGCCATGAATTAAACATTAATAGTGTTATTACACGTAAAAATTGCAAGCTACAAAAATCGCCTGCGACCCGTCAGATTTCTTAAAACTTATGTATTATCCACCTGAAACTTACGTATTATCCACCTGAAACTTACGTATTATCCAAGCATTTCATTGGCTGTTCGGGAAAAGTATTTTCCATCGTCAGATTTCTTGGAAATCTGACGACTAATTTTAAGTTAAATTTCATTCTTAAACTTCTAAACATCCCACAATATTACTTTTTCCACCGTCGTATAGAGAAAAAAAATGTACTTTTAAATGCAATTTGTTTGAAAGCTGTATCTCAATTTGTTTCTAAGTTTTTTTTTTTTTTTTTTTTTTAATTATTATTATTATTACTTTATTGTCATAGTGGCAACAGAAGTATCCATCTCTGTTGAAAGTAAAGGGAAATACAGATTACTGCATAGGCCTATCAGAAAACGAATAAAATGCGGATGAAACCAATAAAAAGCATCAGATATGTTTTTGATTTCCTACCCTGACGAGGAGAATAACCATTTTTCCAAATTCGATTTCCAAATTTCCAAAATTTTCGATATTTATTTTTAAACTATACTGAGGTTATCAAATTTTAATATCATTCAATCTGTTACACCTAAAAGTTCACAAATCAGAAATTTTATTTATTTTGTTAATTTTTTAACACATCGCACTGTTTTTTTAATAAAATAGCTAGCGAAAAAATAATTAAGCATTTTGAAAACTGAAAAACAAATATAAGAACATTATTCTATATCTTTTTAATCGCCATTTCTGTAGACAGGACGTGTTTAAATATTGATATTTATTTAGAAAAAGTCACTTTTGGAAACTAAATACATGTTAAAAATTTAAGCTTATCTAAATTTTTATATAAATGCTGTTCCAGACTTATTCCATTTTTAATAAATCTACATTCATAACCATTGCTCAGAAAACATGTATGTCCATATTTTCGATGTTAGTTCTTAAAAAAATATATTTCCCTCAAGCAAATCTTTTTATTTTGTAAGCTATCGGAAATCTATATTTAGAACAAACAGTGTAAAAATAATTTTTACACTGTTTCATGGTAAATCAGGCTTAAACACTTGTTAAGCATTGTGATTGACAGTTAGGACTGTTATTTTTCTTGAAGGTCTTCCGAAACCAAAACAGTAATGTGAAGTCTCAAACAAATATCGTAATCATTTAAGTATACTCATATCCTGAAATTTATACATGAATAGCATGTAAGAAGAATTTATTTGGACGTGAAATTTCTGTTGAGTTATATTTACTCTCATTCATAATTTTTAAATATCATTTGAAAAAAAAATTCATTTTGAATAAATCCATTTAAAAATTATTATCAAGAATGCATACACTTGTCAAAATTTGTAATTAATTCATCGTGAGAAAATAAATTTCTGAAGAATTTTTTCTTATTTTGTAAGCTAATTAAAAATCTAAACATTTTGATGTAGAAGTATATGTATCTTCCAATAGCCTTTTTGTGATAGATGAGGATTAAACGACGTTTAAGAATTGGGATTGATATTTAGTGTTGTAATGTTTCCTAAGGTTATTCCTAAAATTTCCTAAAATTTTATTCACTATAAAAACTATTCGGAAATAATATCATAAGACGAAATGTTCACTGTTTTATTTAAAAAGTATCTAAAAAAATAAAAGAGATGTTTCAAGTTAAAAAAAAAATATATACTTATTTAAATGTTCTTAGTAATTTCAAGTTTTTCCAAGTTCTCCACCAGAGAATATTTTAATAATTGCTGTTTATTTATACAAATACGTCACTTCGTTTTGAAAATAAGAGAGTCAATAACTTTTACAGTTGTAAGTAGAAGTAGCAGTTTCTTGGATTAAACTTAATTAGATAAAATATATACTATTATTAACTGCAGTTCCATTTATTTTATTACATCACTCTGATCTCATGCATCACTTTTCTTTCTAAATACGTGTTTGGACAGTCAAAAACAACGCCGAAAAAATGAATTAGAGTGGTGCATATGCAATTCTTTTTAGAAATGATAGCAATAGAATAATGTAATACAAGAATGACCAAAACAAAATTCAAAGACAGAATCAAAGAGCATAAAGCAAATATATAATTTTGTCGACAATCCACAGCTCTATCTCGTTTAATTCTCAAACAGAATATCACAGTAGATTTTGATCATGCAAAAATCATATTCCCAACATCCAATCATTAAGCATCCACTATCAGAGAATCTATAGAAATCCTGTGTAAAAACTATCAAGCATGTAACGACGCCGTATTATACAATATTCCCTATTTATGGTTCAATATCTTGAAAATAAATCATGGAAATTTGAGAAAAGTGGCGTATTAAAGATTATGATACAGCTGTTGAATATTTTCTTCTCTCCAAATTTAATCTGAAACACTGCTACTTCGACTGTCCAGCTACTCTTTTAAAAAGGTAAGTGAGGTATGAGATCAGAATGATGTAATAAAATAAACTGAACTGCAGTTAATAATAGAATATAATTTTTCTTATTAAGTTCGATACAAGAAACTGCTACTTCTACTTTCAACTCTAATAATTATAGGCTCTCTCATTTTCAAAACGATGTGATGTATTTGCATAAATAAACAGCAATTAGTTCTTAAAATATTCTCTGATGAAGTGCTTGGAGAAGCTTGAAAGTGCTAAGAAGTTTTAAATAAATGAATTTTTTAAAGTTGTAACATCTCTTTTGTAATTTTCGAAACATTTTAAGTAAAACAATCGACTTTTTATAGTTAATATAACACATTTTATGCTATTCGGAAAATTTTCCGAAAATCAGTAACTGCAAAAAAAAAAAAAAAAAAAAAAAAAAAAAAAAAACTTTGTTTTTATACGTGCGTTTTTAAATTTCGAATATATATTAGTTTCTAAGGTTTTAAAATATAATGAAAGCTTTTCGGAATCATGATTAACTCAGAAGAGTTTCTGTTTTTGTTCGTAGTTATATTATATTTCCATAGATTAAAAAAAAAATAATAATTTAAGAATAAAGGCAACTCAGATTCTGTATTGGGTATACCATTTAATGAAATGGTCGCATATAAGTCATGTTATATAATAAATAAAATACATATATTATATATAATTTAAATACAGCAGTTTCTTTGACTTAAATATTCTTAATAATATCATTTGAGTTACATTTAATTTAAAATATTTCTTGAAAAAACTTTTCTGAAAATGGATGTTTTTATATATTTCTATTAAAAAAAAAAAAAAAAAAAAAAAAAAAAAAAAAAAAAACAGTTTTAATTCAAAAAAGTTTTGTTCTTTTAAAAAATATATTGTGAAACAATATGTTGCAGATAAAGCATAGAGCATAGTTTTGTGAAACTGTTTACCATAAATGTAAATTATTTAACTTTCAATATTTTATTAAAATTTTAAAATTTATCTGAAAATGCATTCCCATGAATGCAATATTTTCAGATATTACTTCTCGTATTGATAGAAGAAAATTTTAAATCTTGTACCTTCATATTCATTTATAAAATACAGCAAATAGCGAAACACAATATTTGAACTTTTATAAAAAAGAGGATAAAAAAAATCAATTTTCAATCAAAAGTACTTTTACTCATTTAAAAATATTTTAATATTGCACTAGTAGGCACTTATAAAATCACACAAGCCATGTTTTTCATTGAATTTCTTTAACAAATTTCTGACAAAAAGTTTTTAATACGATTATCATCGAAAAAACTTTTAAAGATTCCGGCAAAAGCAAAAATTAAACACATTTTATAGACAAATTCAACGAGATTAATTTAAATAATAATTTTAAGAGCTTTTGATGCATACTTCTTTCGAAATCACCATTTCTGTAGATATATAATTCAAAGCGCTTTAAAAACTGATATTTTCTGAGAAAAACGTAATCTTCTAAAGTTTAACTAGTTTAAAAAATAATTTATCTAATTTTTCTTAAGAATATCGTTTCACACATATTCAACTTTAAATACAATTATAAATATAATAATTGCTACGAAAGCACATATTTCTAGATTTCCGGAGTTAATTCACTGTAAGAATTTATTTTCCCAAATCAAATTTACTTATTTCGTAAGTTATTGGAAATCTATGCTTCGTGCCGCAGGTGTAACAGTAACTTTCAACATGCTTTTATAGTAAAACAGGATTACACGCTGTATAAACATTGTGATTAAAAGGTAGGGTTGTTATTTTTCTTGAAAGTCTTCGTGGACCTCAACAATAAAAAAGAAATGCAAACGAGAAATCGCTATCGCTGAACACTGTAAAAAAAATTCCGCAACGTTCCTGGGAAAAAATGGGCAGCTGAGTTGCCCATTATTTCCAAGAAACATTTCTTGAAAATGACTGGTACTTTACTGTATATGTTAAAAACTTTCTACAGAAATGCCAGTAAGTTTCCTGCGAAATACCAGGAATATTTCTGTTGACAGCAAAACATTACTGACATATTCAAGGCTGGAGTAGCACAAGAGCGAAAAATGTCCAGACCAGGGATCGAACCTGGATACTTGGCGTGCCGTGCCAATGCCTTACCTGTTAGGCTATCCGGACCGATATCTGGCTGACATAATTCACTCTGGATGTTCGTTCCGTTCATTATGACATTACTGACATTTCACAGCATGCGGGATCCGCAGACGATTTTTACATTTCCAGTTGACAATTTTCGCTTTATTATCATTATTTGTTAGAATGAAAAAATATTTTGAAATTGACATCAAAATTATTATTTATAATTTACACGAAAAAATAAATTTTCAGTTAAAATTCAATAAAGTAAATATATATGTGATATATTGTTTCTGAACTTTGCTTAAAATATAAAAATATATAAATGTAAATAATAATTAGAAAAAAAAATCTAGACATAAAATATTTTAGATTTTCGTCAGTGATTATGTTAGTTTACAAGTTAGATAAAATACATATAAATTTTCATGAAAAAAAAAAAAATCTAAACGTAATTGTATATTTTTTCCGAAAAAAAAAAAAAAAAAATTCAAATTTGCAGCAATTCAAAGTGTCAAATATATGTCAAATTTAAATTAAATTGTAATAAAGTGTTAAAATATAAAATTAATTAAAAAAGAAAAAAAAAAGTCAAGAGGTAGCATCGAACCCGGGCCGTACGGGTGGCGTGCAAGCTTTCTGCGTCCACACCACGAAAGACATGTCGAGAGCTGCAAACTAATGGGTATTTGAAACGTATGCTAAAACTCGGCATCTAATTTCTGAAAATCTAAGGCCCATTTGAAGAAATGAATAATTAGAGATAAGAACTCTAAAACATACTTTAAATTAATCAAAATAGGTGAGAATCATATTTAATTGTCCCCTGGTTAATGCAGATCCAAATAATAGGTGTATTTTTTTTTACACAGTCTGCTCGTTAAAGATTTCACAGACAAGTACGAGAGATAATCTCTTAGTGATGTCACAGAGATATTGTATTTTCATCTGAATCATCTTGACAATAGAGACGTAAAGGATTATGTCGTCTATTGATTTATTTGCATTCCATATTGATTTTTTTACATTCATTTAAGGAATTCGTTTTCGACACTCGCGCGCGAGCAACGGATTATAGAAAAAAAAATAATAATAAATGGCGGCCGCAGCGTTTTGCTGTTTCCAACTTTTGTTCAGGAACGTTTCAGATAAGAAAACCAGAATTTCACAGGAAAGAGTTAAATTATTCTGAAAACCTGATAAAAGGCGAAACGTTCCTGGATTTTACATGGAAAGTTACCATTTTTTTTTACAGTGAAGTATGAACGGAATTCAGATTCTAATATCTTTACATCAGTAAGAACTCTTTATTTTTTCATCAAAAATAATTTTATTTGATAAGCGCCATGATATGTAAAGCATACTGAGATGTACAGAGTCATGCAAAAATCCCAAAATGATAATAATAATAAATAATTTGAAAAGTATACATGATAAAAATTATTCAGATAAATCCTTTAGATGGTTTTACTATATTGAATTTGACTTTCAACTACTCCTAGTGTAGTGGTCAGTGTTTAACCCTTTATTTCCCAAATAATGAAATAATGGATATTTCACCTTCTAAAGTATTTTTCCTGGTTTTATGATAATTCATTAGAAGATATACATAATATAAAATATATTTCAAACTATAATTTTTGAACGTCACATTCACCTTGAAAAACATATAAAAAATACTATGTTACAATTCTGATAAAATTTTACTTAAAAAGGTGCTAAAAAATACATAAAAGGTTTCTACAACATCCTCTGGTTTTCCCCTGAAGACGACTGTTATAATGCAGTTGAAAGCGCTTGGGATTTTAACATCTTTGACGGTTCTCATGTTGTAGAAACCTTTTATGTATTTTTTAGCACCTTTTTAAGTAAAATTTTATCAGAATTGTAACATCGTATTTTTTATAGATATACATAATCAATTAATAAAATGTAGAATCATATATTACCAATTAAAATTTATCAACGAAATGTTTATTTACAGGGGTAGTGTGGCATATTTACAACTCCATCAAATCTATTTTATAGAATAGTATTTTATAGAATTGGGAATTGTACAAATATAATGCTCTTACAATAGAAATATAGAAACATTTAAGAAAAGTAAGATTCCGTCTACAATCTTCCAACATCAATAAAGCTGAAATTATGCAAATGAAAAAGAAACCATCCTTTAAAAAAAAAATTTGTTTCGTGCAATAAATAAATCTTTTGGAGCAAGATAAACTAAAGTATCTACAACTCATTGTAATTCTAAATTATATTACTGCTAATCCATGTACTAAATTAATTTTATAACAGGTTTTTTTAATGTTACTTTAAAATACAGTTGGGGCATAAAAGGCTAAAAGAAATGGAAAAGACATCGAAGGGGCCCGAGATAAATATTTTAATTATTAATTTGAAGAAACGTCAATTCAGAAACAAAGTAGAAGAATATTAATCATTGTCTGTAGAGAAATATTTATTAAACGTTTTTTTTATGTTTATTTTAACATGTATTCAACGAATATTCCAAACTTGATTCGGATTAATGCGTAAAAATGGATAACGCATAAGGGTCAAACAGACATTTATTATTATTAACTTAACGAAGCTGATTGGTAAAAATATCATACGAATTGACTTTTCCCCATCTTTATTAATAATACCCAGTTCGGGAGACAAACTGAGAACACCCGGCCTTTATTGCCAATGATTGCCCGCTTGAGCTACCTGGAACAACAACCGGCAAACACAAGACAACCTTTTGACGATAGCATCTGGTCTATTGTCTGAAACATCTCAATTAAACGGAAATGGAATTCAATTAAACGATGGATAATTAGATACTCTATTATTCTTAACTCAACCACAGTGATTGCCAATGATATAATGGGAATTGACATTTTCCATACGGATTATTCTGCTCAGTTTTATCCGATAACAGTCCAGCTGTTTTTGCCAAGAAGTTATCTTAGTGAATTCTGTCAGAAGATTGTCTGTCCTGGCATTAAACATTAAAGACAGGTTTCTGGGTTCGACTTCCTAGCTAGACACTATTTTTTTTTCCCACTCAGTTTGGAAAAAATCATTTGAATGAGATACACTTCCAATTTATTTCGATCTTTCAACAAAACTTTGTTTATCTTAAGAATACCCAAAGCACAAATCTATATTCTGGAAATATAAAAAGATCAACATAAGTGATCTTCTTTTTTTTTCTTTTTTTGTTATCGTTATTTGTTTCAGTAGGATAAGGCACAAACAGAAATCCTTGATTTCTGTAACGTAATATAGGTCTTAATAAAGCAAAAATTGGTCTTTTAAACAAAATAACGCACCTTTGGTTAGCGTATCTTAAACTTAACTTACTATTCTAGAAAATATTATAAATATATATATATATATATATTTTAACAAAAAAAAAAAAAAAAAAACTAATTTGTTTTAGCTTCAAAATAAAAAACAATTGACCGTTAGACATGTATTGAGATTCCTGCTGTATTAAATGAAGATATATTTTTTTAAATATACACAATAATTAATTGATTAATATTTAGTATAAATAAATAGTTAAAGTAATTTATGAACTGCGACATGTATTTCTTTTTTGTCTTTAACTTATATTCTGATAGACTCAAACTCTTTGACAGATGTTTTACAAACAAAATAGTTTATACAAACTCTCATCATTAATTTCCTTATCTATTTCATACTATTTGCATTAAAATGAAGTCTTGGCACTATTTTTGTGCAAAAGAAAAATAAGGCGAAGCAAATTATGTAAAAGAGAGCAAATTAAAGATGTATGCAACATTTATTTTTATTCTTGTAATTTTTATCCGGCATGATTAATCGTTTGCCTTTATGTTGTATTATTCATGGGCAAAAATAATGCCTTACAATTTTGCTTATCTTCATGATGCATAAAAGATATCGTTGAAACTTTTGTATAGATTAGAAAATAATGACTTTATTCTCTACTTTTCCTAGAAACGTGAGATGCAGAAAAATTATCTTTTAGATTAAGTCGTAAATTTCCTTTTAAGTTTTTGAAATATCGTTTTACATACTTAAAAGAACAAGAATATTGATATTCGATGTATGACACTCAAATTATATGAGATTCGGTTAAAATATGGTTAAGTATTCTAAGTATTTTTCTTTTTCATTTTTAAACATATTTTGCTTCATCATCATAAGGGTGTCTTTCCATACGATTTTAAATTGATATATCTGAAAATAATTAGCTTCTCCGCCTAAGCATGTTTTTTTTTTTTTTTTTTTTTTTTTGTTTTTTTTTTTTTTCTTTTGTGTGTGTGTGTGTGTAAACACAGGATTTCTAAAGGATGCAAAAACTGAAGAAACGTTTTTAAAACTTTCTAATGCAGTTGAAAAGTGTTTGTGAATTCGGTTTGACTTTATGTATGACGTCTGCCTGCTCGTGGTCTAGCTCAGTGCATATAATCGGATTGTCATAAAAAAATCATGTTATTGAGTTTTTCTATAGAATATTCGATATTGAATAGGAAATGCGTAGAATTTCTATAAAATTACATGGGCAATCATTAGCATTCCATTACAGTATGGGTATATGCAGAAAAAATCATTTTCGGTGCTTTTTAGCCATGTTACGATATTTCAAACAGAATGCGATTGATACGCAAAAGATAATCGTTTGTGGTATACATTAATAATGTTATGATACTTCAACCGTAATGAAATCACCGTTACAACAAACAAGTGTACTACACATGTTTTCCATAGATTATGAGTCCATAGCATTTGTCGTTTACTTACAGAAGTACACAAAAATAACTTGGTTACAGGAATGACGGAAATTCATAATTGCTGGAAATGCGCTTTCCGCAGTTCTATGCATTTTTAAACTTTTATAATTTCGAGTGTATTACGTGGGGTATATAAATTCTATAGGATTCGAACACAAAACCGGATATGGACAGAGAATGCTGAAAATATATTTTTACTGAGTTATATGTTTTCTAGAGTTGCTTGTTTCGATATCCCACTTAATTGTATGAACAAATACCGAATTTTATTCACAATATTCTACTAGTGTTTGAAGTGTTTCATAAACTGTGCTTCATGCATAATTTTTCGTTTTGTTTAAAATAATTTATGTTGCATAAAATCTCTTTGAATGGTAGCCCAAGTATGACTCAATTTGGATTTTTCCATTTTCCTTTTTTATATAAGGAGAATTTTTAGTGATTTCTGGCAATGAAAACGCATCTTTCGGTATTTAGTACCAGAAAAAGCTGAAATGTATCAATTTAACATTTATAACTGGATAAGTTTATCATCACGGAAATGATAAATTTTATTTTTTATTTTTTTACGTATTGAGCTTGCATAATGCTTTCCGAGGATGTAAAATAATTTAAATTTCATAACTTGTAGTAAGATAGGGTTCTAGAGTCAGGCCGTTTAGAGCTGCAAATCTATTTTTATTATAAATAAAAAACCTTTTACCAAAATAACTGTATTGATTCAATTTACGTTTATATTAGTGGATAATAATGTTTGAACATTTTTGCATTTACATTTGCATATATCTTTAAAACTAGCGGTTTTGTATTACTTATTGTCCAGCGATATTCGCGTATACATTTTTTACATCTATGTTTTTCTCTATGGCCTACATAAAAAGAAAAAACACCATAAATTTGTATTTTTAATATTTAGAATTTTTTTCAATAAACAAAATAAAGCAACTGTTTCTTTTAAGAACAGCGTAGCCCGTTTTGCACCCTTTTAAATTTACGTGAAAAAATATTGTTCTAATGAATAATTTTTTTCAATACAATGTTTGCAATTTGTTTTTCTTTTTTTTCTGGAAACATTAATCTGGGAAATTGTCAAATATTCTGTTTCATCCTTATGACTGTGCTTCCAGGTATTACTCTGCTAAAACAAATAAATTTAAAATAAGCAGGTACATAAAACTGGAGAGAAGTCTGAGTAATGTATATTTAAAATATACTGATTGCTTTTGAAATAGGGTATGATATGAAAATACATCGGAAAAATGTCTTTTAAAATTTACTTCAAAATAGTCTTTTGTATTACTCGTTATTTATTAGTTTGGTTAAAGGAATTTAGTTTGTTTGGGTTTTTTTACCATTATGTTTACTTGTATAGATTTAAATACAAGTGTGCATGAAGTACAGAAGTTTCTTATTTTACAAAAAAAAAAAAAAAAAAAAAAAATTCAAATTTCTTTAACAAAATCCTTTTAACATTTCTTTACTCTTCGAAAAAGAAAAATCCTACCTAAATGAAATCAGAATAATGAAGGATAGTTATTTTTATTTAAATGCATAATTTATATAAATCAAAAAATATACGGTAAATGCACTTTTAATTTTGACATATGTAGGGAAAATGGTGCCCATGTGTACATGTGCAATGTAATTACATTAAAAGATTTACATCTCATGGCAATTATAAAAAATAAATGTTTTTAATATGTGTTTATTTTTCCTCTCTCTGTATTTTTTTTCTCAGTGGAAATCAAACTTTTTCTACATATTTAAAAAAATAACAATCAGAATTTCTTTACAAATCGGAATTTTCTACATGGAGATACAACTCTGTTGTTTATGGAGGACCTGCTCTAACGACGAACACAGTAAGATTCTGTCAATACATTGGTATTTAAATAATTAGAAGCGAAAATCTATATAGTGCTTTTAAATAAAAAATGCAATGTACAATTTTATTCGCAAGCAGTATTTTCAAAAGCAATTTTTTCTTAATTTAGATGTCATATGTTGAATTCGTCCATAGTTGAGTAAATTGGGTCACATATAGTATTTTTTAGTGCTGTGACACATGTTACTTATATTTAGTGTTCAGTTATATTTTCCGATAAATTAGTATCACTAACTTAACACTAGAATTAACGAAGCGGGTCATCTGTGATCTAAGACCTTATTTTTCGCTAATATCACTGTTGCTTTTCAAAGTAAAACTTTGAAACTTTTTTAATAACTATTTTTTTTTAACTTTTTCCAAACTAAGGGGTCGCCAACCCCCGTTCAGACACCACAGTCTCTAAAAGCACACTAATATGATCGGTTTTAAAAAGATTTTGAAAGATTGAATTATAATTTAATAAACAGTGGCGATCTCCCTATAAACGAGTTTCTATTCATTTATCTTTGATTTGAGAATTTTAAGGAAAAATCAGCTGCTGTTACAAGATACAATGGCTGTTTTCGTCTTTGATTAAATAAAATCAGTTAAACATTTCAAAATAAGCTAATATAAATTGAATTAACTAAACAGAGTCTTTGTCTCCCAGTTTTTTTTTTTAACAAAGCGAAAAGAAAGTTCTTTTAAATAAGACATTTTAAATGTATCGTTTTTAATCTGACGTAATTTTCACCAAACTTTTCTTTCTCGTTTTAATGTTCACGTGAAAATACTTTTGTTAGAAATGAAATATTATTTGTGCTGTCCTAACAAAAATAGTTGTAAAAATCATCTCAAAATATCAAATAAATTTCTCGTGTAATTTTTAAATTTAAACTGCTTTGCAATGTTTTTTTTGTTTATTTTACGTAATAAGTGTAATGTGACGTACATGTGACGTAATTTCTCCTATTTAAGACTTCTGACGCATGTTAATGAATTTATTATTTTACAATATCCTTTCTCTTTTAAAATTCACGTGTAAATATAGTTTTTATGAAGTAATTTTCAATAAGTTCCTGCTTGTTATACGTAATTATTTAATTCTAATTTGAAAGATTTTTTTCTGTTTATAATAGTCACGTGTAAATAAATTTTTAATTTGAAGCAAACATTATTGTTTGCGCTGTTTACACAGTTGGCAACAGTTTAAATTAACACCATTTTCTAAATTAAGTAAAAAATATATCTCGAAATGCTGAAAATTTGAATTTAAAATAGAAATAAACCATCAGAAATGAGTCAAATTAAAAACAATAAATGCAGTATGCACACCGAAAAATTCTAACGTATAAAATGATCTTAAAATGAATTAATTCCCATGTTTAGTTTTTGCTCCTATAAAACTTTTTTAATGGAACGATTTTGTCGAACTTTAGCATTAAATATCTCTTAAAATAATTCTTCGATTTGAAAATTGTCTGCATCAGCGTGTTTATCAAACATTTCTCTATAATACCGCTGATTTTCATATTTTTGTATGCTATATTTTTCTTAATGTTAACGGAGAAAGACCTCCGGTCACAAAAAATTCAAAACCGGCGGCGGCGACAGCGTAAGTTACTTTTTTTAGACTACAGAGATACTCCGTATAATGTCTTAACACAAAATTAGTTAAAATCGAACTTTTTTTCTACACATCTGTATACCTAGAATTACAGTGTTGGGTCATCGCTGACACGAAAAAAATAATGACATTTTTCTTTTATTTCAAAAGGGTTTTTAACTCTATTTTTTCAATAAAAGAAGAATAATGTAAAGAGATGTATCGTATTTGATTTTCACAAAAGTAGGGGCGTGGGCAAGGGGGGGGGGGGTCTTTTATCTTAATTAAAGCTATTGTTTGAATGTTCTAGAATGTGGTTAACTATGTTCTACCTTAGAAACTAAGTAAAAAGAATATTTTGCCTGTCATAAACCACGCGGTAAAAAAATTATTAGTGGTATACCAGTTTCACACATTTATATTGATGACGTCCCGACGTATCTCTTTCGAATTAGAAAATTTTAAAAATGTGGAGTGACCTTTCATAAAATGATTAAATCTGATGTTGATGAATATCTTGAAATAAATGTCAAAACAAATTTTGGTGAAAATGCCCACAAAATCTCATCGTCTGAAACCAGTTCAAGCGACAGTGAACTGAATGAAAATAGCATAGTAAACGCTGTCTAGGAAATCACGAAACAAGAATAAATCGTAACTGTTTTGAAGAAAATACAGAATAAAGGAAATAATTAAAAAAGACGAGAAAGCTACAAAATAAATTACCCTTGAAAGTGATTTGGAAGAACCGAAAAGGGAACTATATGGAAGATAGAGCCTCGGTGTTCAATATCTTCTGGTTGATGACCTATGAGAAATCTAGTGGCTTAGGATATAGCCGTCATAAATGTTTGGACAGTTTTTAAAGATACAACAGGTTCTACTATAAGCAGAAGAGTCTTCATTCTAAAATTAGAGATAAATACATTGCAAAAGAACCTGAAGTTGTCCGTCCACGGACCAGCACAGGAGTTTCAAACAAAGAAAAACGATGACAGATAAAGCAATGCTAAAACAATAAAACTAATACTGTGTTTGGAAACTACTTATAACTTGTGTGTGCATTATGCACAGCAAGAAGAAGAAAGAAAAAACATAGTATGCTGCGTGAATTGATGAGATGTAAATTTGTATAATATAAATTAAAGAAAATTGCGGAGATATATGTATTTAAAATAATTGTGCTTTAATAACTTATTAATCTACAGGATCATTATTACACAATTTAAATCGATAAATCATATGCATACATATTATTTAAAAAGGCCGTCAAAATTTCAAAGCATCTATTGTGAAATTAGAAATTTAAAATCTCTTTTGTGGTATCTATTAAACCAAATTTCATATTATGTAATAATCTAGAAGCTAAATTGTATTAATCATTAATTAAAAATCGTTGTATTAATCATCAATGATTATTGCGTGTCTTTATCTCCCATGCACAACAAGTATAACATCTCGGAAGGCAACTGGTCAGATATGACATATTCTGGTATTTCTAGGTATACAAGAAACGTGGAAAATCAAGTATTAAAACATTATATACTATACTTACACTGTAGTGTAAATATACTTAACGTGTTTTTAGATCCATTAATTAGGAATAATTAAACTGTTTTGAATGGAGGGGGTGGCGCCTGGGAGGACATTTCCCACCAGTTCAATGAGATTTCCCACCGGATAATTTCAGTTTTTGTATTTTCAATGGTCAAAAAGTGCAATTTCCCCCTGGAACTGTAAAATCCCCCCCCCCCCCTCTACACACAAACACCCAGAACGACGGTAATTTCACCCGCGTAAAAGTGTCTGAATTCAACACTGTAATTAACAATATGAAAAAAGCTGTAAAGATAAAACAATTTTTACTTTTATGTTAAAATATATACATTACATCTGCTTAACAGAAAAATTCCATATCTTATAACCTTACTAAAAACAATTTTTTAAGAAACTGAGCTTCTCTAGGCTCTTTGCGTCCTCTGCGAAGCCTTAATGTATTTTGCAAAGCCTGTATATATGTTTTTGTGAAAATCGCGTTTTTTGACCTTTTGCACTGTAAATTAAAATGTATGAAATTCAGACACTTAAGTGTCCGAAACAGAGTGTTCAATTTTCAGGCCATTTTAAAATGTCTTAATTTTTTTTACTCTTTTTGCGTCTGAATTTCAGATACTTCAAACATCTTAATGGCATCCATTTTTTGTAAGCATCATACGTAGCCATGTTCGACCACATTGAATTATGGAAAAATATTTGGCTGTGGTCCTGCCCCCTCCACCCCCATACAGCCTCATTTTTTTGGTGCTCCCAATTTTGGTATGCAATTTTCGTTAAGCTGATAATTTAAATTTTTTACGACATTGTACTTATTATAATTAATATTTTGAACTTTAGGAGTAGAACAAGATTAAAAACAAAAAATATTTATCTAAATATTAGTTTTTTTATTTGTTTTGTTTTTAATCTTATGTTACTTTAAAAGTTCAAAATATTGATTATAATCAATACAATTTCGAAACAGATTAAAAATATAAGTTTACAAATATTACACATCAAATTTGTTGACACTAAAATAGTAGGGGGACGGGGCACGGCATAGAATGTTCGTTCTTTAATCAAGAAGTTTTTTTGCAAAAAACGCAACCATGCATTATGGCTATCTAAATTGAGATGTCCGGTATTAGGGAATATCCGTTGTGGAGGTTTACCTCACAAAAGCAGACATCTCCGATTATCGGACAAATTCAACGGTAAGGGCTATTAACGGCTTTTAAGGTACATGAATATATATATATATATATATATATATTATAATCTTGTCCTACTCTACTTCATGTAATTTAAGAATATATATTTTTTAATTATATTGCCACATAGGCAATTTTACATATATATAAGATGGCAATCAGAACAGCTATTTAATGTATAAATATGTATAAATAAATAAATAAATATTGTACTTTAATATTGAGAAAAAATTGCTTCGGTATTTTGTTAATTATATTTTGTGTTTTTAATCTTGTCCTACTCTAAAAGTTTAAAATTTTCATTATAATCAGTGCAAGATTTAAGATATCAGCTTTACGAAAATTTCATACAAAATCACCCCCCCCCACCTCCCTCCCCGTAAAAAATGAAAATCGTTATCATTTAAAAATTAGATTTTTTAAAAATTTATATTGCCACATGGGCAATTCCTTAACGTTATATTTCCTATGAGCGTTTTCCTATAAAGCGTTTCCATTAGGCATCTTTAAAGCAAAATAAGTATAAAACCGCAAAAAAAAGAAGTTAGCACATAATGACTATGATACACAAATGTGACGCTTATCAGTAAATGCTAACTGGAAAATGACCTTCGAAGTGAAAGATATTTTCTACACACGCAGCGAAATCGAAATAAACGATTTAATTTTTCCTGACTACTAGCTCTGAGGGTTGCATTTGTTTCCAAGTCAAAAGATTTCCACATTAAAGGATTTAATAGCTTTAGAAATGTATCTAAAAATACTTAAGATATATATTATTTTTCAATGATATATAAATTTCATAAAAATCAAATGATTTTTTTTCCAAAAGCGAAAGTCTATAAATATAATTGTTTATTTCAGCTGAATATTCTTCCATTGAAAAAAAAAAACAATCCAGAATCTCCCGGGATTTTAGGGATTAAAATTAAAGCGGGATCCCGGGATCTCAATACGGTATTGTAATCCCTAGCTAGGAAGTAAGAAAGCTTTAGGAGATCTTTCAAAGCTTTTTTTTTCTCTATTTCCTTGTGGTCATTTAGTGTGAGATTAGCCATTGAAACTAAGAACTGCCATATTGAAAAAACCCCAAGAGAATAAATTTAACTTAAAATATATCTGTCTTTTAGTGATATTATTACTTTAAATTTGGGAATAAAGATGAGAATTAAGAAAACATAATTTGTAACAAAAGACAACGTCACAAGTTAAAAAATACATACGTCTAGAATGAGTGTGTTTTTTTTGTTTTGTTTTGTTTTTTTGCAAACAGATTCAAAACTAATTAAATTTCATGCAAGATTTTGTTTAGTACAATAAATAAAATCATAAAAGACAATAATTTTAGTACTAAAAAGATATTATAACACTTACTTCAATCGCTTTTTGAAAGAGTAAGACAAATTCCTCGATTTGAAATTTTAAAGACTACCACAGTGAGGGAGAAAATCTTGCATCATTTAAAAAGGAAATCATATAATATATCCGACTTGCCATATTTAAAGAATGAAATTTTTCATCCTCAAAACATAACCCGCCAGACAAAAGTTTCTTTTTTTGCCAGCTTCGACAGGACGAATGCGAATAACACAATATTATTGTTATAAATTAATACGAATTAACACTAAGTTCATTGCACACGCTTTGTAGAATTCCCGGGTGTAATCATCAAGTGTAGTCTACTTCTGTGTGTATCCCGCCCTTATATCAAGACAGCTTCTAAGAGACATTTGATGTCAAGCACACACGTCAGATGTATGTATTCAATAAATAAATAACCCAAGTGAATATGAATTAAAATCACATTCCGCAAAAAACGAATTAAAATACACGCGTACATAAAAACAAACTTTCAGTTTGAATTACAACGTATACCAACTTCGAACGAAAGGCATCTAAACGCATGCTGTACTGAGAGTGCCCCCTGGTGATTATTGCGTTGGAAAAATCATAACGTCTTAAATTAAGACACGTTTAAAGCAATGAAGTGTCTTAAAATAACAAGTTTGCGGATATTTTAGACATTATTCTCAGTTCGTTTACACCATGGTCACAGTAAGACACTTATGTATCTTAATTAAGACATCTACAATTTCTTAATTTTCAGATTAAGACACTTAGGTGTCTAAAATTCTTTTTCAGTCACATATGCGTCTAAATTTAAGACGCTTCTATTTGCAGTGTGTACATTACAGGAATTTAGTAATCAAGCTAGTTACATCAAATATAGATTTTAAAGGGCATTTACGTATAAGGGGAACTAATAAATCTGTATTTATAATTGCTATTGTTTTTATAAACGCGGCATTTAAGAAAAAAATCTTATACATTAATATTAACAAGAAACAGTCATTAGTCACAGTCTGTACAGTCATTTATTTTTAATAAATGACTGTACAGAAATCTAAGTTCAATCTCAAGCTTTTTAGCACTTCATTGTTGTTGTTGTTTGATAACACCCATTTATGAAGTGCCCACTAGAAAGGCAACAGATCATTTTGCTGTGTAGTTTTTGTTAATGATATGATTATTATTTTTTAATGAAATTTCTTGTTTATTTTATTCTTTCTAATTTAAAGGTGATTTTCGTTTGGATATAATCCCTTTTCCCAGAATAAAACACAAAAAAGAATCGTATTTTAACAAGTGATACACAGGCGTTATTCCTTAAGGAGAATTTTAAATAAATTTTTCGATGCATCTTTAAATAACATTCTACCACAAAAGTAATCTTATTATCGCATGAACGAATAAATTTATAGCCACATCAATAATTCCGGCTTAGATTCTTATCATATATAAATATGCAGGAAACATATTTAAAACTAAATATGGTGCACATATAGCTAAATTTAATACTACCTAAAACACCTTCAGATTAAACTGGATCATTGATATGGATTGCAATAGCGTGTAGTTTTATTTCGCATGGGTATATTGTACAGCACTGCAGTTTTACGATGGAATGCATGCTTCATAAAAATCGGATTACTTTCTCAAAAATATGAAATAAATTTTCATAAACATTCAAAACAATAAACAGATGGAAAACTAATAACTTTTAAAAGAATAGACTTATTTAGAAATATGCATATTTATTGTTTAGAAGCATAAACAACAACGATAATTCCTCGATGAAGAATCATAAAAAAAATTAGTAATATTCATAAAATGGAAAAAACCTTTAACTTAAAACGATTTTCGTTAGTGTTAGTTGAACACAGAAACATTATTTCGTTCGGATCAGGAAAACCTTGTTTTAATGATTATTTTTGACGATATGTTAAAAATGCATCACACCTTTCATAGTGTTACTGTTTCATATCCAAAACCTTCTTTTATTATATCTTAGAATTTTTGAGAGTAAAGAAAGATTTTTAATCATTTCACTTTTAAAGCTATGGGACCAGGTTTTAATCAAGTGTTAGTCTATAAAGAATGACAGAACTGTGGTTTCTATGAAATATATGGAGCCCTTGGAAAATAGCAAGGTTATCTCAAAAGATATCATAATTTATTCAAAAAATGTCTCAGCGTGCAGAGAGAGTTGCGCGTTTTCAATACGGATATTAGCATGAATTAATACATGGTGAATATGTCAAAATAATTTTTTACGTCTTTTTTAACTAAGAATGTTTAGATAACCTTGTTACCGACGAAACGTATTAAAAAGAGACCTAAGTAATAGTAGTTGCTAACAAAATCACTTTAAAAAAAGGAAAAATAAAAGGAAGTGTAGATATCTGTGAATATCACCGATACTGATAAATTATTAAGAAATTATAGAATAGTCCGTAGATAAAGATTTGCATTTTCATAAGGGGTAGAAGCCATACTAACCGCCAAAATACACTAACATTAACTTTAAAATAAATTGTCTGTTAATAATTGTCTATAAATATCTCACTTGTTTATCAAATTTGTTAATAATGTTACGGGAAAACTGAGTACACATCATCAAAACTTTGTTTTATTATCTCTCATTTTAAACACACGATTTTTTAATTTAGGAAAAGGAAATTAGAAGGTAATGTTTCTTTTTAGGTGCATTCTTAATTACTAAAATACGTAGCCCCTATAGTCTTCGTCTGAACCGTTCATCCGTGTGTCCGCATATAGCAACTCATATTTGCCACGTTTGACATAGAATTCCCGACTTGTATTTTATGTAACTAGGTTTTTTTTTTTTTTTTTTTTTTTTTTTTTTTTTTTTTTTTTTTTTTTTGACTTTGTTCTTCATACAGTTATATGCATTTTAGTTGAAAATTATGGAAAGAAAACTGAGTTAAAGAGCACGATTATTTTTTAAATAATTTTTTTAATTTGTTTTGAAACGCATTATACACAAATAGACTACATTAAAATTAAACCTAATGCTGATGAAAACACAGTCTTTTTTTTTAAGTTAAAACTCACAACTTATTTCATGTCAGAAAAAAATGTCTTTAACAGGTCTTACCTTGTAAGAAATTTTGAAAAATCAAGCTTTTGTTTTAGAAGGGCTCTGTGACAATGCGAATCGACAACGAGAAGAAATAATTTGAAGGAAAGAAATTAAGAATTATCAATGTCCTTTATTTAATGCAGTTTAATACATTCAGATTGTGAAATTCTTGATAATACAAGAGATGAATATCTTTTATTGAATTTTATTGTCTGTTTTATTGTATTTTTTCCTATCATTTATAACAATATAAGTATGTAATTATCAAGAAGGAGCTTGGTGCAATATAATACAAGTGTAAAAAATAGCAACGTTAAAAGCACCAAAAATTTTAAATTTCAAGCATACCGGTTTCGGTAGCATATAGCATACCTTCTTTAGTGCTAAGGATGGCGGAAGTTTGCTCGCATATATACTGCTAAGCTCTGGTATCTTGGCCTATAGCCTTGGGAGAATCTATTTCTGACTGGGAGTTTCAGGGTCAAAGGTTGCAAGTACAAGTGCGTACTTGGCGAACGGACAATCCTCCAAACCCTGAAAATAGGGATATCCTCCTGCAGTACAAGTTTACTCTTATTTGTGAGTTTACCATTTCGGATCCTAGCGTATGCTTGTATTTGAGTTTGATCTTGATCTTTGTCTTTTAGATTATTCTTATTATTATTATTGTTCTTTGTCAACCACATTCGTCTTGACAAAATGTCACGAAAAAAAGAAAATGATTCATTCAAAGTACCGAAATGTGATTTTAAAAGTGCTGAAATTTTTTGAGGAGGAAGGGAACTTTCTTTTTAAAATTCTAGCTTGCATTTTGAAATTATTTTATGTTTCATAGGCTAGCTGAGGTCGATCTCTAACTGGGTTATTTTTCGATTTTTATAAAGTTTTATTATAAAGATTTTTAGATTTTTTTTGTAATACATAAAGTTACTTTCACTTTCGGAACCGGTTCTGAAAGTGAAAGTGTCCTCATTTAAAAAAAAAAAAAAAAAAAAAAAAAAAAAAAAAAAAAAAAAAAAAAAAAAAAAAAAAGCAATCCAAATCGAGAAAGTAAAAACTAAAAATTTTATAATACAGATTTTTAGATTTTTTTTATTTTAATAATACATAAAGTTACTTTCACTTTCAGATCCGGCTCTGAACGTGAAAGTACCCTCATTAAAAAAAATAAAATAAAAAATAAAAAATAAATAAATCGAGGAAGTAAAAACTAGCCTGGTTAGAGATCAACCTCTCAGCTATTCTATGCAGAAAAATATTTAAAAATATTAAAAGATAAGTGAGACATTTGAAGTGAATGCTCCCATAGGTTTAATATTAACGTCTATGTTTCTTCGCGCGCGACTAGTGTACGTTCCTAAAATATAACATTTGGTTGTGGAAAACAGTAATGCTACAACCATGCAGAGTCACATCAAGGGTAGTTCAGATGGTGACACGGCACGTGTAAAATCTGTTAGACTCTCCAAGTTATTCCTATCAATGTACCACCGATCGATTAAATAAATAAATAATAATAATAATAATGAATTATTATTATTATTATATAAAACAACGCACAAAAATCGAATAACGTATCTCCTTCCTTTAAAAGCGTGGGATCTCCCGAAAGGCCATTTCAAATTTAGCATTTTGATTTTGAACCTACTTTAGAGACATGACTCTCGTCATAAGAAAGATAATTTATTATAACTCAAGATTTAATACGTTTATAAGAAAATAAAAAACGCTATTTGAAGTCAAAGCATTTCAATAATCTTGCCTTCAAATTTCACGCGTTACATGACTCTTTTACACAAGTTTCCAGTTTAACATGCTTCTTCCATACAATCTTCCAGAATACTGATTACAATAAAGTTTAAAAGCCTATGTAAAAGTTGTTAGCATGTAATTTTTATTGGAAACTAAGATTTGCTTATGACATCGGTCATGTGAGATTCAAAAAATCAAAGCCATTAATTAAACATAAAATTCTCTCTCTGCCTCTCCCCATTTTTTAAAGGTACTATAGAAAAGCCAATAAAAAATACTGGAATTATTCAGTTATCCGTGTCTGATACTTATATAATTCATTAAAATATTGAAATCTAATATTAAAAATATCTCAATATGCATGAACGGAATAAATGTAAAACATAATAAATAGAAATAATAAAATAGAATTACAAGGAAATAAATTCATCCTTTAGTTAATCTTAGGGAATGTGTATGAAATTTCGAGCTCTTGAAAGGCATTTATATGATTTTATATATAAAACACAAAAATATTCAATCTGGGATTATCAGAAATTTTATCTTCTTTAAAATGGGATAAAAAGTTGGTTAATTGTATATGTGTTTAATTATCGTGAGTGATTTTTTTTTTGCTTAATTAATGGATTTATTCTTTTTTAAATGTTACTTGAATAAATTCACGTGTAATAGCTACTAATTTATATAAATGCCTAAAATTTTAAATTTTGTTAGAAAACAAAAGAGAGATTTATATACACATCCAAACATAATCTAGGCATTCTTTTTAAACACATCTTTTTAATTGTAAAATTATTAATAAATTCATATTCAAAATATTATGAATTGATCTGCATTAATACTTATATATAAAGAATTCTCATTGTTGAAAATACGTCTATGTGTTTTTGCGGTTCATTCCGATCATTAATATGATCACTTTTATTATCAGAAGCATCGTTTAAATTTTTAAATATCATAATTATTAATAAAAGTATTGCTATTAGAAACGACCACAGTTAAAAAAAATATATATAAATAATTTATTATCACAAAATAAATTTCCGCTTATGGTTGTCACTATGTAGGCTAAAGTGCCAATTATATGGATACCATTTCTCCTAGTGCTTTACAACCTTTTACGGATTATCCAGAATAGAATCGTCCAAACCACTGCGTTTGAAATGCCAAGACAGATAACAGTAGGAGAGATGGGGATTCAAGCTAACCCTTAAATGCCGGGTGTTGCTTTTCGGCAACATACCCAATTTAGGCTCTAAAATATTATTAGAATATTATTGAAGCTATAATGCCTAATGTTGCCAATAAAATACATTCTGAAAATACTATTAAATCGATTTTCAACTTGTAGATGGCAACACTTGTTCTGTTTAAGAATAAAGATATTTTTATTTTTTCAATTGCTGCTACTTGTTCTTTTTGATTTGTTTGGAAGCTTGCGAAATACCCTATTTTGTTCTGTAGTGAGCAAGTAAAATTTATTTCTTATTATAGTTCCTAAAATTCTTGCGTGTTTAATATTATAGAATTTTATCCAGGGAAAATATTTTTTCAATTATAATTTTTATTTTTTTCAATTTGTTACTTGTTCTTTTTGCTTTGTTTGGAAGCTTGGCGAAATACCCTATTTTGTTCTGTAGTGAGCAAGTAAAATTTATTTCTTATTATAGTTTCTAAAATTCTTGTGCGAATATTATGGAATTTTATCAAGGAAAATTATTTTTTCAATTAAAGACCAGTATTGCCGATTAGTAACAAATTGTTTTTTAGCCGTAAACCATACTTAAAACAAAATATGATTTTTTGAGTATTTTTTCCATGATTTATTTAAAAAAAGAAAGCCTAAAACATTATTAATATAATTTTCGAAAAATCAGGAATTTAAGGGTTAAAGGCTTATTGACCTATAGGAAAACAGAGGATTGCAGGAAAAGCCAATTGGAAAATAGATGGAAAATGGAACCGAAGAAGCGAAAAATTGATTTAAAAAAATAAATAAACCTTAAATTTTGAGTTAAAAATCTGAATTGTTGGGAGTAGCACAAACTGAACTGTGTTCAGGAAGGGGGGAAAGGGGGTTCAAATTTCAACTCCCGAACACAGTTCAGTTTACGTTACTTAACCACTCCCAACGATTCAGATTTTGAGCTCAAAATTTAAGTTTAAGTCTAAGCTTTTGAAAGCATTTAATGAGATACAAAAAATAACGGTAAAAAAGGTTGTTCGTTACTACAAAGTCTAAAGCACCTTCTATCGGCATTTTTTGAACTTTATCTCTAAAATTTATTTTCAAGAAAATAATGACATAAAGAATAGTTTTATCGAAAACCGCAAGCGAATCTACCAATTTTTCCGTTTTTTATATCTTTTAAAATTTTGGACCCTAAACTTTAATGGCGCATATCGCCTTCGGAAGACTGTTTGGGACCCTTAGTTTCCTATTTAATGTTTGTCTTGATGTGTACTATCACTCCTTAAAGTTTTGCCCAAGAGTTTAGATTCACCCTGTATTTATGCAAGGAAAGAATAATTTCACGCAGTGGTTGTTCTGAATCAAAAGGATAAAAATAAATAAGTAAATAAGTTAAGAAATAAAAAAAATACCTGATTGATTAAAATAAATTATTTAATTAAAATAAAATCTGTCATACACTCTGTTATAGATGTATCTTAATTAAGAAAAACCTTCCAACATTTCAATTGAAAATGTTTTATTTTTTATTAAACATTTCATTAAAATTATTTGGGTTTCTGTTAAAATTTTCACCAGATCTTTATAATATTCTTAGAGTGTTTAAACTTTCTTCTTTTGAAACGTATAAGAAGAATTTAAATCTCGTACTAACATGCTCACACATAAAATAGAACAAAAAGTAAAAGAGTAGTCAATTAAAAAAAATAATAAAAGACGGTGGGAACCAATTTAAATGAAAATAACTCAAGTATTTTTATTAAATTTTTAATATCATACATTCTGTCCCAGATAAATGCTTAGAAAACTAAACTTCCAGTAAACTCAATTGCTTTAATACTTCTAGAAAAGTGACATCAGAATTTGTATAAATTCTGCAGAAAAACTTTTTTTTTAATGTTATTTAAATTTATTCCATAAGAATTTTTTTAAATGGTATTTTTAATAACTGTTTAGAGGTATTTTCTTCAATAATACTATTTTTACAGAAATGTAACTCCAAACGGGATAAAAAGGGTGTTTTCTTAAAAAGACGTAATTTTGATAGCAAGCATTTAAATTTATATAAACATAAAGAAAAAAAATGTAACGAAGAATGCAAATGTTTCTGTACTTTGCTATTTAATCCACCGAAATAATGCAATTTATTCAGGCAAATTTATTTTAAAAGTAACAGACACCTAGGACTTTTAATTTTTTTGCAGATATTTCTAAACGCTAATATTTCAAACAAAGTTCAAAACTAAAAGTACGATAATAAATTAAGTACATTCATAGCTTTTTCTCTTAAATCAATACATAAAAGAAAACGTAGAAAATGGTCAAAGTGATTTCCTTGTATCATGATGTCATGTGAGACATACACTTATAAATCAAATACTCGCAAGTTCCCTTATAAAACGTAAACAATAAGAAATTTGTATAATATTTCACCGAAAGAAATATTTATAATTTTAAAAAGCTCATTGCTTAGAAATATTTAATAATATTTAACAAATTAATTTAAATAATTTTTGTTAAAATCCACTAATTGTAAAAAAAACTACATTAAAAACGTCTTTCTATAAGGGTGCTTACTAAAAAAGTTATATTTAAAATCCACATGTATATACATTTTGTAAAAAATATCGTTTTAGACATTTACCATTCAATATACATATATTAAAAGAATGGTGCTCAAAATGTATGTATACAGTATGTTTAAAGTTATTTCATCTGTAGAATATATATATGTTTAAAGTAAATTTATTTATTGCATATATTATTGGAAATCTATGGATCCAACTGCAGTTGTAAATTTAATATTCAACCTCTTTCTTATGGGAAATAAAGATTACGCTGCAGTTCAGCAAAAATTGTTAAAACATATAATTTGCCTTTATAATTTAAACATGACACAAATTATTCTGTTAGTTCGATTTTAATTTTAAAGAAAAACTTTAAAATTAAATGTTAAACAAAAAAGGGTTCGTTTCACATCATTCTGCTAATAAATCGTGCTAATGTAACAATCGCCAATTCGTAAGGATGTATTATTTGGATAGGCGATAAAATTCAAAGATTTTAATTATATTCTGTTAAATCTATTGATATTATGCTTCTAGATTTTACTAATACATTTTAGTATACATATATATATATATTTCACAATATTTATATAAATATATATATACATGTATTTTTATGGCGGCAGAATGGAATTTGTGTAGACGTTTCTTGTCAGACGCTGTGATTGAGAGTTAACATTGTTATTTTTTATGGTCTTCGTAAAAGTAAAAACAAAAATTATATTCGAAAATAAGAATTTTTTAAATTTTCAAGAATAAATGCAACTCATCTTCTGAAATCGATATATCTATGACAGCATCGGTAGATTATAGAAAACCCTTTTATTATATAAATAATATTTTTTGTTATGTCATATATACTTTCGTACGTAAATTCTCTTTCATCCGTTTGAGAAACGTATCATTGCCCACAATGCATTTATTCCTTTATTTAAGAGGAAAGGAGATTCTTTCATTTAAACACTTTTTGTTCTTTTTAAAGAAATGCGGTCATACTATCTGTTAGAGATTCGGTGTAGAAAGATCAATTTTTAGACCATTTAAATTTGAGATATTGCATGTTTAATATGCTTTTCAAATAGAAAGGGTTTCTCTGAAAATACACATGTGATTTATCAGTTTTAAAAATCGTTCAATTTGTTACACATAAAAGTATACAAATTTGAGTTTTTATTTATTTTATTTATTTTTAACATATTAAACTAATTTTAAAAATTACCTAGCGAAAAAAAAAATATTTCGAAAACTGGTAAAAAAAAAACATTTAAAAAATGTAAATTAATTAAAATAAATTGTAAATTAATATCTAAAGTAATTTAATTAACAATTTTCAGAAGTTTTATTTTATATTTCTCATAAAACCATCATTTCTATAGACAAAGTGTATTTAAAAACTGATATTAATTTATCCAAAATCACTTTATTACAGAAAAATACAAGTTAAAAGTTCAAGTTTACCTAAATTAGTATAAGAATGCTGTTCCGGGCTTATTTCCTTTTTAATAAATTTATATCCATAAACATTGCTCAAAATGCACATATTTTCATATTTTCAATGTTAGTTCTTCGTCAGAAAATATTTCCCTGAAGCAAATTTATTTATTTTGTAAGCTATCGGAAATCTATACTTAGCACAGCACGTGTAAAAATACTTTTTTACATGGTTTCTCGGTAAATCAGGCTTAAAACTGGTTAAGCATTATGATTGACAGTTAGGATTGTTATTTTTCTTGAGGGTCTTCCGAAACCTAAAAAATAAAGAGAAGTTCCAAACAAATATCGTAATCATTTTAGAATAACTCGAACTCAGGTCCTGAAATTGATACATCAGTATCAAATAAGAAAAATTTCTTTTTTACATGAAATTTCTGATGTGATTTTTTAAATATCATTTGAAAAATATTTTATTTTGAAAAAAACTCTTCGAGAATTACTATAGAGAAACCATGCACTTGTCAATTTTTTTAATTAATTCATCGTAAAAATTAAGTTTCTGAAACGCTTTTCCTTATTTTGTAAGCTAACAAAAAATACGCATCGCAATGTAGAAGTATGTGTAACTTCGAATAGGTTTTTTGTGATAAATGCGGATTAAATGCCGTTTAAAAATTGTGTTTGACAGTAAGTGTTTCTTAAAAGTATTCCCAAATTTTCCGGTTTGCCAAAACTGATTCTCTATAATAAAAACTACCCGGAAACGTTTCCGAAAATCAATAACGGAAAAAAAAAACTTTTTTTTTTTTTTTTTTTTTTTTTTTCCTAATTTGGGAAATATATTGTGATTTAAGGTTTAAAAAAATAACAACGCTTTTTGGAATATTGGATAACTCATAAAAGGTATTATATACATTTTTTCATCTTCAAATCATATTTTCGTAGATTAAAAGAACCTTTTTTTCTCAGTATAGAATAACTTAACTCAGATGCTACAATCGGTACATCATTTAATAAAAAAAATCGATAGCATATAATAAGGCCTTTTTATACAAACTGTATGTTATATATAAAATAATTATATTATATATAACATTCATATAGCAGTTGTTGCGACTAAAATATTCTTAATAATAACGCTTCAGATGCATTTCATTAAAAATATTTATTGAACAAACATTTTGAGAATTTTGAGAATGGATGTTTTTATATATATTTATTAAAAAAAAAAAAAATAAATAAAAAAAAAACCAGTCAAGTGCAATTCACTCAGACGGTGCCGTGCAATAAATATATGAATTATTATCTGTATTAGTAAAAAAAATCGTTGATAAAAGAATAATAACACTTTGTAAAAATCTATACAACGTAGGTTTGGGTATACTAAGTGTACATACTAGAAAAGTATGAACGGTATATCATAAAAGTTAAAAAAGATATGAAGTTTAAATAATATGAAATATTGCTATTCTGTATAACTTTTTTTTTAATCTTATCCTAATCTGTTTAGGATGAACTTCGGTACTGACAATAAATCTACTGCATATTTAAACTAAAGTGCATTTCGTAAAGCTATATTCAGCGTTCTAATAAGCTATTCTTTTTACAGTGTATCTAAAATAAAACACTTTTTCAAAGTTTAAACTTGGTATTGTGCTAAGCGCTTCAAAATGAGGTCGCAAAATTGCAATGCTTTATTAACTAAATTTTAAGGACACTGGAGGCGTATTGAGAGAGGCACTCAATGCCAACTAATCGCGAATCCTATAGTTCTTATGTGAATAACTCTAATTAAATTAGTCTGTTTTTAACAATTTGACGTTTATTGCTTTTATATTGCTACTGGACATTGCATTAAAAAATATATATCATTAAAAGTTGTTATCTGTACTTTAAAAGACGATACTACATAAAGTAAGCGGTCCCTGTCATTATGTATGTCCAAACAGTGCGTGTCGTTAAGGGTTAATATATCGGCTAATTACCGACAATTGTTTTCAAAAATCATTATCAACAATGCTTTTATACTTCTGCTTCGATAGGTATCTCCATTGCTCCTTAAGACCTTCGCTGATTGCCTGCAAATCTAAAATTGTGTGTAACGAAAAAATGCGCTTAAAAAAAAAAAAAAAAAAAAAAAAAAAAAAAAAAAAAAAAAAAAAAAAAAAAAAACATTGCGGCCTAGGGTTATCGTTATAGTTTTCCTGCAAGGTTTAAATTAACGTCTACTACCTTTAATATTTTCATAATTTTAGTTTCAGTAAATTCGAAAATAGCGGGGGAGGGGGGACATAATTCTGCACTACATTGCCAGCGATATCTCTAAAACTGTAATACCTAAAACTATACGGTATACAAAGAATTTTTTTTCAAGTAACTTAATTACAGTCCTAACTTAATAACATATTCACAAATATATTTAGGAAAAATGTATTTTTCCTAAATATATTTTTGAATGTTTAATAATCTGTAAATATGTGGGTCAACAGTCTTTATTACTTCCCCCAATTTGGATCAACAGTATTTATTACTCCTGCCCCTATTCGAACCACGAATGATCCGACGTTTCATAGCTTACGATTAAAATTACTGGGACAGATAGACACAAGAGTAATCTTACAATGGTTCCTTTTTAATTTTTAAGTTTGGAACCCTAAAAACAAAAACTAAAAACTCTTTTATTAATACGTTTTTGTTCGTTTAGAAAATATATTGTCGTACAATATGTTACAAATACAGTATAGTTTTGTGAAACAGTTTAACGTGAGCGTAAATTATGAAACTTTCAATATATATATATATTTGTTACTTTATGATTTGTCTGAAAATGTATTTCCCATGAATGCAGAATTTCTAAGATATTATAAAATCCCGCATAGAAAGAAGAAAGTTTTAAATCTTTTACTTTTATATTCGTTTGCAAAATATAACAAATAGCGAAACATAATTTTTAAAGTTTAATAAAAAAGAGAATTAAAAAAATCACATTTCAATCAAAAGAACTTTTATCCGTTTTAACAAATTTTTATTATTACACTAGTAGCGGGTATGAAAATCACACAAGCCCTTTTTTTACTGAATAGCTTTAATAAATCGTTGACGAAAAGTTTTTAATATACTTTTCAGCGAAAAAACTTTTAAAGTTTCTGGCAAAAGCAAAAATTAAACACATTTTTTAAGAATATTCAACAGGACTAATTTAAAAAGTAATTTTAACACCTTTTGTTGCATATTTTTTCGAATTTACCATTTCTATAGATATATAATTCAAAGTGCTTTAAAACCAGATATTTTCTGCGAAAAATGCACGCTCTTAAATCAAAACTAGTTTAAAAATTTAGTTATCTAAATTTTCTTAAGAATATCGTTTCACACATCTTCAATTTGAAATACAGTTATATATATAATTATTTCTAAGAAAGCACGTATTTTTATATTTCCGGAGTTAATTCACTGTAAGAATGTATTTCCTCAAAGAAACTGTATTTACTTCGTGAGTTATCGGAAATCTATGCTTCGTGCCGCAGGTGTAAACGTAACTTTTAACATGATTTTGTAGTAAAACAGAATTACACGCTCGTTAAACATTGTGATTGACAAGTAGGATTGTTAATTTTCTTGGAGGTCTTCGTGAATGTAAATAATAAACGGTCAAGTGCGAGTATTACTCGCGCTCAGAAGGTTCCGTAGAATAAATATATGAATTATTAACTGTATTATTTAAAAAAATCGCTTCTAAAAGAATAATAAGACATTATAAAAAAAACTATACAACGTAGAGTTGGGTATAGCTGTCTATACAACAAAACAATGAATGAGTATACCATAAAAGTTCAAAGAGATATAAAGCCTAAATAATATGAAATATTACTATTATGAAATATTACTGTTTTTTTTCTTTTATCTTATCCTAATCTATTTATGATAAACGTCATTCGCTACTGATAATAAAAGTAGTGCATATTTAAACTTCATGTGGCGGTTCATAAAACTAAATTCAGCGTACTAATAATCTTTTCGTTGTTATCTAGGCTTTAATATCTGATGGTACTTAAAGTACACAGCCCCTGTCTTCATGAATGCGCAAACCGTGCGTGTCTTTAAGGGTTGATATCTCGGCTAATTAATGACGATTTTTTTTTAAATCATTATCCACAATGATTTTATACTTTTGCTACAATAGGTAACCCCAGAGCTCCTCAACACTTTTTCTCAATGCCTGCAAATCGAAATTTGTGTGTAACGGAAAAAAGCGCTTTCCTCAAAACTATGGGCCCTAAGGTAGTCGCTATAGTTTTCCTGAAAGACTTAAATTAACGTCTACTACGTCTAATCTTTTCATAATTTTAATTTCAGTAAATTGGGAAATAGAGGGGAGGAAACATATTTTTTCACTACATTTTCGACAATTCTGTAACTGAAAATCTGCAGAGACAAAAGAAATCATCCTTTTAAAAATATTTTTGTTTTGTGTAACCAATGATGCTTTTGGAAGAAGATAAAGTAAAGCATCCATAACCCATTCTAAACTGTATTACAACTAATCTATGTATTAAATGAATTTTATAACAAGTTACTTTAAGGATACTTGCAAGTACCTTGAGTAGATAAATGGTTAAAACAGCATTAAATTTCAAAAGCAATTTAAACGTTTTATATGCATCTAGACTTTTTTTAGAACATTAACTGTTAACACATATCTCCAATAATATTTCTTTCGAAATTCATTTTCAAAATTTAATAAGATGTGGAGTTATTGCAATACAAATTAGGGTTTGATTTTTATGTAATTTTGACAGTTCCAAAGGACCTTTAACATATATTCCATGAATATTTCAAACTTGTTTCAGTTTAATGCGTAAAAATGGATAACGCATATGGATCAAAATGATATTCATTATATTCTGATATTCTTAAGTTAAAGAAACTGGCTGGCAAATATATCACACGAATTGACATTTTCCCAACTTAATTAATAATGTCCATATCGGGAGTCAAACCTAGATCCCCTTGCGTTTATTGCCCATGTTCTTCCTATTGAGCTACCTGGAACGATACCCGGCGGACCCAAGATAACGTTTTGACAATAGCATCAGGTCTTTAGTCTGAAACAGCTCAATTAAATGGAAAATGAATTTATTCTATTAAACGATGGATTTGATATGTAGATTAACTTTGTTATATATTTCTCGACTATACTGATTGCGAAAGATAGCATACGAATTAACATTTTACACGCGGATTATTCTGGTCAGCTGTTTCTTATAACAATCCATGTGTTTTTGCAACAGGTTTTTTGAGTGAATTCTGCCGGAAGATTGTCGGTGCAGGTAGCTCATCAGTCAGAGCATTAAACGTTAAATATAGACCTTCTGAGTTCGACACCATGGCTAGACACTTTTTTTTTTTTACTCAGTTGGGAAAATATCATTTGAATGAGATACTCTTTATAACTAGTCCTATTTTTCATGAAAGAGTTTGTTTATCTTAAGAATACACAAAGCACAAATCTATACTTTAGCAATGCAAAAAATTCTACATAAGTCTTTTTTTGTTGTTGTTATAGTTATTTATTTATTTATTTATTTATTTAATTTTTTTTTTTTTGGTTACGTAAGTGACCAAAAAAGATCCCCGATTTCAGAAACGTGAGAAACATATGAAATTCTTAATGAAGCCAAAAATGTACTTTTAAACAAAATAACGCACTACTGGTTAGCGTATCTAAAACTTTACTGATTATTCTAGAAAACAATAGAAATATTTTTTTTTTTAACTAATTCGTTTTCGATGCAAAAGAAAAAACAAATTGACCAATAGTTATGTAAATAGATTCTGCTCTATTACAGGAAGATAATCTTTTTGTAATATACATGATAATTAATTGATTAATAATTAGTATATATAAATAGCTAAAGAAATTCATGAACTGCCACATGTATTTCTTCATTATCTTTAATTTACTTATCTTTCTGATGAACTCAAGATCTGTGAGAGATGTTTAACATACAAAATATTTTATACACACTCACCTCATATTTCATACTATTTGCGTTAAATGGAAGTCAGAACTTTATCTTGACACTCTTTGTGTTCAAAAGAAAATTAAGGCGAAGCAAACTATATAAAAGAGAGTAAATTAAATATGTATGCAACATTTCTTTTTATTCTTCTAATTTTTATCACGCATGATTAATCGTTTGTCTTTATGTTGTATTATTCATGGGCAAAAATAATACCCTGCAATTTCGCTTATCTTCATGTTGCATAAAAGATATCGTTGAAACTTTTGTATAGATTAGCTAATAATGACCTTATACTGTACTTTTCCTAGGAACGTGAGATGCAAATGAACTATATTTTAGATTAAGTCGTAAATTTCCTTTTAAGTTTTTAAAATATCGCTTTACATACTTGAAAGAAAAATAATATCGGTACTTGTTGTATGGCATTCAAATTATATGAGCTTCTGTTAAAATATGGTAAGTCATTCTAAATATATTTGCTTTGTTTTTAAAGTGTTTTGTTTGTTATGCTTTCTAGTTAAGAAGGCACTGTAAATTCTAACACCATATTTTATTTTATTAGAAAAACAAAAACAAATCTATTTCTCTTTAAACGGCATTGAGATAGTAAAAATTAATTTTTTAAAGTTTGTTTATTTAAAATACGATTTTAGATTATTTGTTTCTTTTTTTACAGGTTTGACTGATAAATGATGTTTGGATAAGGTTAAGTCAAATTATCTCATAGCCCGATTGATATAGAAATATATATTAGCATTGGAATCATAAGATTCGTCTTTTAAAAATAGAAATCTTTTATTCGGAATAGTTTTAACAAATACCTTTTTTTTCTTCGTTTCCACATTGGATATCTAGATTTCCAATTACATGTTACTAAATACAGTAGAGGTCGATTTAAAATATAGGCAACATATGATATATATTTTATGTATTTACTTCAGAAAACATGTGTTTCTTTTGAGGGAATGACCAAATAAAATATTAAAATATGTTATTTAGGTATTGAATTAACCCATTACATATGATTAATTTCCCTAAAGTTACGAATTTTAACAATTGTTTGCTACCAGTTATCATAAATCACTTTAAATACAATTATTTCTATAACTTTTAACTCAAATCATATAGCTTTCAATTAATGTTTATCTTTAGTAAACATCCAACACTCAGCGGTACTGGATTCCAATCAAGGAAACTCCGGTTTTACAGCTTCTTGGTTTGACCATACAGTTAAAATTACATTTACAATTCATTTCTCAAATATTCTTACTTATTGTTGCTGCCTTTTTGATGCAAAACCAAGGAGTCAAAATATATGAAATTTCTTTTTCCAAAAATTAACTTTTCGATATAAGTATAGCTCTGATTTTTTAACATATTTTCTTTATATAATTTAAATTTTTGTTTTTGATATTTAATGCTTTATAAAATAGAAACTTAACTTGTTATTCATCGAATGTGTAAAATTTATATTTAAATTTATAAATGAAATTTAGTCAAATTCTCAAGATCTATTTTATTTATCAGTATCGTATACAAAATCTTTCATCATATTACAATTATAATATTGTTTTGTAGTTGTTTATTTATTTATTTATAAATTAAAAAAAATAATAATAATTTTTAATTACCACTAGAAATTACTTCTACTTAGGATATTTTTTTTGAGATTATACTACAGCATTATTCAAATATTTTTATATAGTACATAAAAGATAAACAAAACAAACAACAAAAAAAAAGCTTTTCGTACTCTGGAAGCAAAATTTAAAAAAAAAGGCGTTTATTACACTTAATATAAATTTTACACATACAGTGCGTCTCATAAGTATATGGACAGGCGATTTTTTGAAATCGCAGCTCAAAATATGAAGCCATAATCACGAAAAAAATAATAAGCATATGGAATCATAATGTATGTTTGTCAAAACAACGAAATACAGTATAGGTTGTACAGAATTTTCGTAAAAAAAATAAAAATAATAAAAATAATAGAAAAAAAATCAAAATAAGCTGTCCTAAAAATATATGGACAATGATGAGAATTGCTTTTATTTCCACATTTTCAAAATAATTTACATTTTCTGCATTCTGTACATGTGAATTAACCACTGTGATATATAAAATCACTGCTCATTCTTTAATTATCGAATAGTGGGAAAATGCCTCGCAACGTTCAATTCTCTGCTGCTGGTATAGCTAAAATTTGGCGCTTAAAGACTCAAATGCTATAATTTCTGATATTGCTAAACAAATAAAGAGTAACAGATTCGGAATTTATGAAATTTTATGAAAAGGTGACAATGCGATTGCAAAACAATGTTCAGGTCTACCAAAAAAAGAAACATTACGACAAGACAGAAAGATTTTCCGAGCAGTTTCAACCCAAAAGAAATTTGTTCGTGAAATTTCTAAGACTTTAGCGTTTCCTTTTGCAAGATCTACTGTTCACCGTTGCATACAGGGAAGCAAAATTCATAAATATCGCAGAATGTGGGCGGAATCCATGCTTAAAGTGCACCATGGAAGTGCACGCCTTCGTTGAAGTAAAAAACACACGCCTTGTGAAGAAGAATTATTGATTGTTTCTACAGTGACGAAAACAAAACCAATTTGGATGGCCCTGATGGCTGGACATACCATCGGCATGATCTGCGACGAGAATCTCGGGAGTTCTTTTGTCGACAACAAGGAGGGGATTCTTTCATGGTTTGAGGCGCGATTTGTTTCAATGGAACAACGGATATTGCTTCTCTTAATGGTCAGTAGTTCTCTGAGGATTATTAAAATGTCCTAAAAAGCAATCTACTTCCATTTGGAAACAATTTTGGAAGGGATAACTGAAAATTCCAAGCAGACAATGCTTCGATTCACATCTATCATTCAACAACAGCCTGGTTTACGCAAAATCAGATGCCTGTTATAGACCGACCAGTAGGGTGGAGCGAAGAAAATTAATTTTTTTTAAAAATCAAAACGGGTAGGTACCAAAAGTTGCCTTTATAGTAGTACATCATCTGCGTGCAATAATACCGCTGAAAACAAATGGCTTGAGTCTGCGCTTTTGGCCCAAATGTCGAAATTTTGGGTAAAATTTGACATTTTTTCAAAAAGTTAAAAAAATTCTATAGAAATGATTAATAGTTAAAAGTGTTATTTAAACCTTGATTATTAATGACGTAACATATTTAAACGATAAAACGATATCTTTGTTCCGTATAACCTGAACAAAATTGACAACTTTTGGTGAAAAAAAGGCGTTGCCACTCTGTTGTATAATACAACTAATTGTTGTTTAGAATACAGCTCTTACCTAGTTCCTTTCAAAACTACCTAGGAGGCACCACGTGGAGGTGACTGTATTTCATATCACAACAGTGCATAGCTCGACCACCCTACCATCTGAACTCAATGTTTTATTTATACATTGAATTGTGATTTTTTTATCAAAGACTGACATGAATTTTCTATGTATCAACCTATTACATCTCTTCTTTGGATCCACAGATTTTGTATGCTGCTGCTGTGATCTCCTTTACGCATTTTTCTACTGTTTGTGTAAGAAAAGACAAACAGCGTAATGCAGTGCGGATGATATTAATGTATTCTATTCAGCCGTCTATTATCTTCACCAAGATTGCACCCGATAAATGCATGTTGATTAGAGATTCTGTTACCACAACACTTCTCCCATGAATTATATTTATATAATTATCTGCTTCAAAGTTGATTGTCGATATTTCAGATTTGCGTATGCCATCAATTAATCATATTTTTCAACTATTATGTGCCGAGCAGTTAATATGATGGCAGTCGTCAGAGAGCATTAAATAAGAATTTTCTCTGCGTATGCAAAGCAACCATTGTCCTACATAACCTTTTTTAGTATTTGTTTTATTCCGTTTTGTGTGCTGTTTAGTAGCGGAGTAATTTCCCATGAGTTTTTAGATCCCTTCTTTATCTGTGGATTATATTTGATTGTAAACTATCCTGGGGCCAACTTTGATAAAATAGTACTTTTTTAGTGAACATAGAGACTCTGATGGGCAGTGAGTGTCCACCGAAGGTAGATAAATCTGTTAGTCGTTGTCATACATTCTGCGAGGGACATGTTTAGAATGAACCATTACAAATGATCATATACCACCTCCAAGTCCAGTGAATTTCCTCTGCATCATTTATTAGACAAGATCGTTGGCAAAAATTAGATTCTAACCCACAGAGATTCGCCGGACCAATAGGAAAATCTTTGTCCACGTGCTTATTCCCTTCTTATTTCAATTTTTTTTGAAGCCATTGAGAGTAATTTTCAAACATTATTTCCTGAATTCGAAAAAAGTGTACTCAGCAAATACCAGAAATTCCTGCTAGACATTTGCAAAGTTATTTCATCAAGATATAGCTCAGAAGAACTAGCGAATAGGAACACAAGAAACTTATCCTACGCAAGATGGCTCACGAAAGCGCATAAAATTATTCGGCTTTATATAAGCACTGATTGATCATCAGGATCTGGTTCACTCACAAAGTATGTAATCCAAGTTTATGCCGGAGGATTGTTTACACCAAATATAATCCACATCTAAAAAATCGATCTAAAAACTTATGGGAAATTACTCGGCAAATAAACATAACAGAAAACGGCAAAAAACAAATACTAAAAAAAATTATTTAGGGCAATGGTAGCATTTCACATCGAGAGCAAATTCTTATTGCAATTTTGATAACGATTGCCATCACATTAAACAACAAGCTTATAAACATATAAAAAAGGGAAGAGGTAGAGTAAATGATGGCATACTCAAAGATGAAATACCTTAATGTTGTAAAATGTTGTCAGAACAGAACTCTCAATCACTATGCAGTAACTGGATGCATTTTTGGTGAAGATACTAGAGGGCTGAATAGATTCCATTAATTCCACTGCATTATTCTGCTTACCTTATCATACACAAGCAGTAGAAATATACGTGAAGGAGTGTCACAGCAGCATCACCTAAGGTCTGTGGATACAGAGAAGAGATGGATTAGGTAATACATAAAAAAACGTATGCCAGTTTTTGATAAAAATCACAATTCTATATATAAATAAAACATTGTGCTCAGATGGAAGGGTGGTCGAGCTATGCATTGTTGTGTCATGAAATGCAGCCACCTCCACGTGATACATCCTGGGTAGATTTGAAAGCAACTACGTAAGAGTTCTATTCCAAACAACAATCAGTTGTATGACACAGCAGAGTGGAAACGCCTTTTTTTACCAATTGTTGTCAATTTTGCTCCTGTTATACAAAAAAGATATCGATTTATCGTTTAAATATGTTAATTCATTAATAATAAAGGTTTAAATAACACTTTTAAATAAGAGCCAGCTCTATAGGAATTTTTTAATTTTTTTGAAAAAAATGTCAAGTTTTACCTAAAATGGACCAAAAGTTTGGACTCAAGCAATTTTTTTTTTCAGCGGTAATATTGCACGCAGTTAATGTACTTGTATAAAGGCAACTTTTGGCACCTACCCGTTTTTTATTTTAAAAAATTCATTTTTTTCACTCCACCCTACTGACCAGCTATCAGCCCAGACCTAAATCCAATTGAAAACGTTTGGTGAGTACTTGCACAAGATGTATATGCTCATGGTCGTTAATTTTCTACTATAAAGGAATTAAAGCAAAACATAGAGCAGAATTGGTCCTCTTTACAGCCACACTTTCTCCAAAAACTACTTTGAAGCTTACTTGATACGGTTTTCACGATAATTCAAAGGAACAGATCCAAAATTTGAATTTAAAGGCAGAAAACTCGAAAAGTCCATATATTTTTGAGACAGTCTCTTTTGATTTTTATTTTTTTACAAAAATTCTGTAAAACCTATACTGTATTTCTTTTTTGTCATAAACTTGTATTATAATTCCATATGCTTTTTTATTTTATTTTATAATTTCTTTCGTGATTATGGCTTCATTTTTTGAACTGCTACTTCAAAAAATCGCCTGTCCATATACTTTTGAAACGCACTGTATCATGCATAGCACGTTAAATTTATCTTTTATAAAGCATCAAATAAAGAAGTGAAATATTTAAAATTATATAAAGAAAATACGTAAAACATTCTGAACTGTACTGATTTCGAAAAATTTGTCTACCGAAGAAATTTTTGATATCTTTCTAAATCTTGCTTATTTTTAAAAGACAGCACCAAAAATAAGTAATAATATTTGAGAAATTAATTGTGTAATTGTTTCTGTGCGGTCAATCCGAGAAGCTTTAACACCTTTTCGGTAAGTGTTGCTTGTTTGCTGAAGATTTACTCAAATAGAGAATACCTCCCAATATTATTGAAAGCTGTCTGCCCTTTAAATTGCACATTTTTTGTCTCATAGAGGTCATTTTAACGAACTTTATTGCTAATAATATTGCTAAACAATACGAAAGATATTTGTTATAAAACGGCAATTTAAAAAAGGATATTTATAATATCACTCGAATCTACAGGAAACATTTTTCATTAAAATAATAAAATAGCATCGTCGTTATTCCAACTGTCTGTACGATTTTTGTAATTTAACGGAGAATAAATTTACAGTGTATCCTGAAGTCGCAAGAAGTCAAAAATTAAGCTTATTAAGCCCCAGAAAAATACCCAACGGCATGCTTAAACAAGTAAAAAGTAATAAAGTAAATTCTCCTTTTCTTAACGTTGCGAAGCTACCACGCTTGAGTGCTGTGACTTAGATTATGCTATTATGGAAACTGATAATGAGTTGCACAATAACTACGTTTTTGGAATCTATTACCAACTTAATGCATAATGCTGGAACTTGGAATGTATTTGGAGAAAGCAATTGCTTTTTTCGTCTCTAGAATATGTTGCTCTTCTCTGTCTTTGCAACAAACAGATGATTCTTAAAAATTTTACAAATGTGTTGTTAAGTCAATGTTACCATACCCCTCCTCTACCTGTAAAGTGAATTTGGTATATATGGAGTGAATAAATATAATAATAGAGGGCACATATATGTCGAAGAACGAACTATCTTGACAATTTGCAGATAACGGGTGTTCTCTATGAAAGGAGGCGAAATGAAGACAGACTTATTATGAAACATGTTTAACCCTTATGTCAATGACCGGGTACCCGGGTACCTTTTTTCTGTTTTCATCCCGTTTTCAGGGTGTTAATATCAAAAGAAAATAAAATAATTATTTTAGATCCCCATTATTTGTAGTATTCACTGTCCATTAGTATAATCACTTTAAAATTTGGAATTTATTTTATTACTTTTTCGGGCATTAAACATTTTTATACCTGTAATCAATGACCAGGGTACCCGGGTACCCATGCGAATTTTCCGTGGAAAAAAAACGAAAATTGATAGATTATTTAGATTTTGATGAATAAAACTTGAATTTAATTTGAAAAAAGGGTTAGATATATTTTTTTAAGGCAAAAAATATTTCATTTACGTGAAATTTGTGGACAAGCTGTACGATAGAAAAAAGTGCAGCAATGTCGATCACATACAGGCTTTCCACATTGTTTACATGATTTTATGGTTTTTCTGAGCCAATTTTGAGGCTCTAACAAGCACATCTGACAGAAACTGTTTTTATCCTTCTTGTTTCATCTCGCCTTAAGCTTTTTGGACTGGATTCTGAACGTGTGAAATATTTTTTTCAGCTTACTTCCAAGTCCTGATTTGGTCGAATAATGTGCATTTTGCGATTGATCTTGAATTTCTGGAATCCTCAAGATCTCACCTAATTCTCACAATAACAGGCGACGTTTGTCTGTTTTATTTATAACCATATCATTATTTGCAGTATGTATAATGTAAGTAGCAAGTACTGCTATATCCACAATCTAGAAAAATAATGCAAGCGGCCATGTGATTGTACGCCTATGTGTTGTATATTGACCCAATAATTTATCCATTATATCCACTCCATATTTCAGTTTCCTTATAAAACTGAATCATTTCGAGTTTTTCTTTCGGTCCTGTGATGCCTTTATAATGATACATGGTAGACATTAGAATGACAGATTTGTTCCTTTTTGGAACATACGAACAAATACTTATGTCATCATGAAATCGAAATTCTGTGGACAAAAAGTGCGCGATTTACAGTCTTATTTCTTGAGGGATATAAGGTTTGTTTCATTCTAAGTGCCAACCTATGTGAGATTTCATTATAATAAATGCTTTGGCAAAAGAAAAAGAAGTAAAAGGTTGTTCATGGTGATATTTTGTCAAGAATCTTTGAACATAGAGAAGTCTTTACAAGCTCTTTCATCTTGGTTTATTTCACGGTCTGTACCTGTTTTTCGGGTGCGTAGTTGGCCGTTAAGAGGTTAATAAATATTTTATGACATACTCACCATATTTTGATCCCATATTTAGCCGGTTTAGACGGAATATATTGGGTAAATCTTTTCCTTCCTCGAAACGGAAATAACGACTCATCAACTCTTCCGTCGGTATGTATTTTTTTCAATAGGTTAGGATTTAGCATAGTCCATAAATCCCGAATAGCTCCAGCTTTAACATTTGGAAGACAATCCACTCGTGTGTTCTGGTTGTCAAAACAAATAAATCTAAGAATATTCCATAATCGGTCGGCACTCATACTTGCTTGATAAAACGGATATAAGTTTTCCACATCTCTAATGTGTGATCTTTGTTTGAATTGTTGACTCCTGAAGTACAGTAGATTCCCGCTAATCCGAAATTCCGGTTAATCCGAACAGATTTTATTTAACGGATAAATGTCGGTGAAAACCTGTAGAAGTTAGAATTAAACAAAAAAAAGCAGTAATGCATGATTTTTTTTAAACAACTTGAATAAAATTAACAAAATACTCAATAATGTAAAAGTATAACATATGTACACAAATATAAGATGAAAACGTGCACTGTAGGCCTACTGGCAGAGCTCTATCTTAAAAAAAATCCCGAATATCAGTTTGTTTTCAGTACTATAAAATTATTTTCTAAAAAGTATTTAATTCGGATGATAAAAATTTATTTTCCCTTTCAACAGTTTGATTTCTCAAATTATCTAGAGAATTTTTTTTTCATCTTCCCGTCGTTGATTTGGTGACTAAGCTATTTGTAGATTGGCGAATTTGAACCGTTTGTAATGGGGCGTTACGTAATTCTTCATCCTGAAGTTCCATTGGATTATTATAAACATCAGGAGTTATTAAACAAGGAATAATATTTTTTTTTCGAAAGTCGTGCCAGATTATACAACATGCCGGACCTTAATATGCCGAATTAGAGGAGGTTTACTGTACTACTGAGTACTATCTTTTTCTTTTCTATTTTCATCAATATTCCGGATAATCCGAATTTTTTGTAATCCGAACAGGCACCGGTCCCAATTAGTACGGATTAGCGGAGTTCTACTGTAATTAATATTTATAAAAATGTATCAAATTCCTCTTCTTTAATGGGAAGTAGTTACAATGTACGAAATAGGGGTGTTATATGGCTCGCGTATGTTAAAATCGTAGCAGGTACCCGGGTACCCCGGTCATTGGACACAAGGGCAAATTTTGGTCATTGACATAAGGGTTAATATCGCACTCATTAAGAAACCGCATAGTAACTGAAAGACCAATATCAAAACACTGGGAAAAATATAAAAAAATCGCATAAACGTGAATACAGCTGAATAAACTGAAAAGATTTAGGTATACCAAAAAGACAACTTCATAGGTAGAATTACAGCGCCGCGCAAAATAGATGCAAAACATGTTTATTTTTATATTCAAAATTATGATTTTTATTCGAATCGTATCTTCCGCCATTCTACCAGACAAATCTGAAGCATTGCGAATGATGATGGAATAAATATGTTTCGCCGAAGAATTGTTTTCGAAGGAATGTTATTTAAACTCTATCCGGTATACAAAACAGGGTCATTGTACACAAAGCTGTAAAAATGTTGACAGTAATACATATCTAATCTTTGCAATTATTCATTTACTGCAACAGCGAAAAGTAACAAAAAAGAATATGGCTAGACTAAAATACTAAATAAATTAATATGTAAAAAGCGTTTGTTACTTTACAATAAACTTATTTTGACACAGTGCACTTTTTCTTAAACAGCTGAACAAGACATCTATGGCTGTTGGCTACAACTCTTTAATTAACTTCTTCTTAAAAATTAATGGAATTGTTCACACATATAATTTTAATTTTAGATTTAATCTTATTTTATAAATTTAATTCATTTTCATTTAATTTTATACTACAGACAAACTTAATATTTAAATTTTCCATAATGACTGGGGAAAGTCGCTTGCATATCGCGAGGAAGATAAGTTGTCTTTACTAGGAATGATGTCCATGAAAGGTGTTCCATTGTTCCATTTTTCCTATTCAATTTGGTTAGTGTTAATTTAGATTATTTTGAAAATAATCAAACTGTCGTTCCCGTTGTCGTTAAAGATGATGAGGTAATACAGGGTTCATACCAATCAAGGTATTCAGGGAATTTTAGGTGATTTAGTAAAAAAAAAAAAAAAAAAAAAAAAATGCTAAAGTACTGGTTCCTATATCTGAAGCAAGAATTTATTTTCATTAAACAAGGGAAATATTAGTTTACAAAATTACTGGTAAACGGTCCTTGAAACTTCCTGAAGCGTACAAACCCTGAAATACAGACTTTTAAAAACCTGATTATAGGTCTTCATGGGTACTTCGGTGATGCTCGAGATTACATATTCCGTAGACGTTTACTGACCCAAGTCAAAAATTGTTTCTTTATGTGTCATGTAGTACTCGCAATTTTTTTCACTGTTCACATTTGTAAAGATTTTACATCTGACCAATGAGGAGAGTAAACTATAAAATAATTTGATGCTTTGATTGTATTAGTTTTTTAAATTGTTTCACTTGTTAGTAATCCGAATGGAGGATACTTTCCCTGTGCATTGTAAAATATTGCTTGTACTTCTACATCATAGACATACACAAGTGAGGAATTATATCTTAGAAACTTAAGTAAATGCTTAAGAAAAAGGGGTATTTTAAAAGTTTATACAGACAAGTTATTCTTAAATCAATCTGCCCTCAAATTTAACATTTTATTTTGGGGCTTGATTGAAAGAGATAAGGTAGTGTGATATTAATACAGAATTTAGGATCTATGTTTTAAACTGTGTGATCAGTTTTTTAACATTTTATAAAATCTAATTTAAATAGCAATACGCTTAATCAATATGTTCATAAATTATTTGCATACAACTATATCGACATTTCCTTGGCTTTAGTAAATCAGGAGAAATATTTTTGAAAATGTATTTTTGTTTCTTTATCTATTTCACAAAAATATGAATTTTAATACAGTGAAACTCGTTTAAGATACGCCCGCTTAAGATACGATCCCGCTTAAGATACGATCCCGCTTAAGATACGATCCCGCTTAAGATACGAATTTCTTCCGGTCCCTTGAAAAATGCCTATTAAACATGTGTAAAATTACCCGCCTAATATAGGTACGGATAAGATACGATCCCGCTTAAGATACGAAGAAATTTTGTATGTTCATGTCAAAAACCCGCTTTATATACGAAACGGTGTTTGTGCAGTCCGTTTACTACGTGTTTTTAGGACAAAAGGGAAGAAGAGCAAAGGATTTCCTCACCAAATAATTATTCTTACATACATCTAGTTTGTCGTTTTAAAAATAATTACGGAAATTTATTATTTTTCCTCTTTGAGTGTGTAATATTAAAATTTCTGTTTTCCAAAGATTAACATGAATTTTGTTTTATTATCTTTTATTTAATTTGGTAGAGAGTATTGAATAAAGACACTTTTGTTTTGTTAGTGTACAAGCGGTAACACAATAAAATTTAGAAAGTGAAAAAAATGCCATTCTTTATTTCAAAAGTGAAAAAAAAAAAAAAAAAAAAAAAAAAAAGGTTGTTCTTTATTTCAAAATCTTAAACTCATATTTTCTAGACTATCTAAAAATTGTTAGAAAGAATTAAAATAAGAGTTACAAACAGTTAAAACATGTTGATAATAATGTGTACTGGCTGCGTATGCATTACTATTCGAGAATCTGTGAAATCCGAATAAGATACGATCCCGCTTAAGATACGAAATGCCCTCGGTCCCTTGATTCGTATCTTAAACGAGTTTCACTGTAATTGTTTTCTTTTTATTTGATTTCTTATTTGAAACGGCATTTAGTATTTTTATAAGCGTTCAAATCTGTATGATAACTGTGATAATATTAATTAAAATTGTCGTCCCATATTTCAAAGCTTCTGGGCATACGAGTAAAATAATTGCTAATTAAAAAAAATTTTGGCATTAAAATGCATGAACAAAATCTTATTTTAATGTATCACGAAGGTAACTTCATATCTTAAAATAAATTTTAAAATATATGTGTATCAGATAATTTAAAATTCCGAGCATTAAGTACTATGTGTAAGGAAATCTCACTTTATTCCAAAAACTATATACAATTAAATTAAATTGACGTTTTTAATATTCTTAAAGTGTACTTTAAAACCGTCTGGTCGTTTTGAGGGATTTCCTGCATTTTCTTAAAAATGCTTATAAAACTAATGCTAATTTAAGTTTTCTTTCTGTGTTTGTTTCTAATATACACTTCATCCCTTTTTATTTTACATATATCTTAATATAAAATTCTGCTGAAATTATTTTTGACTAAAACCGATTTAAATTGTTTCAGGAAACGCAAAAATACGGGTAAACTGCTTAGAGGGTTGAAAATATAGACATAGTACTTATGAAGAAAAATAAATTAAAAGAAGGGCGAAAATTTATTTACTGGATTATTTAGCTTTTATATTGAAAGACTTTTCAAAACCTTAATCTGCAAAGCAAAAGTTCCAATTTAAAATAAATAATTATTTAAACAAAAGAATTTGCTTTTACTCAAGGAAACGCGTCACCACTTTATTTAGGTTAAACTAAATAAAAATTAAAGTTATTTAAAAGGAAAATATTTTATCTTCTTGAAACACGACAAAAATCACGGTTAACGCACAATTAGGAAACAGATTTTACATGAAACAAATTTCAGTGTTACTCTGTTGAACACTTTTTATGACTCACTTTACAAATCTCAGTTTCAGCAATTGGCGGCTACATATACTTATATTTCGAAAACTTTTTCCAACACTGATTATAATTTACTAATTTTTATCTTCAAATAGGTGGGTCGATTCAGAAATAAGGTTCCCATCAAATTTACAAATAGACAACATTGTTTATTCTCATAGAAATTTACATGGTTGGAAAGAAGAAAGTTTGCTCTAATTCTCTAAACTATTGCCATCTTTTTCTACGCATTTTTGCTAACGGTGTTCCATTTTCTGTATCCCAATGTCATAAAACTCCGCCGCCAATCCGTTGAGAAGGCGTTTCACCTCTACTTTGACGTCATCGTCCCTCCGGAAGCGTTGACCACCCAAGAGTTCCTTTAACTTGGGGAACTCTGGCTGAACTTAACTTTGGGTGATAATCACTAAGTGCGAGGTTCGATAACCGCCTCCGAAACTGACGGTCTTCCACTCCATTCTTCATCGTGGACTTCTTTCCAACCGGCACTAACTCCCTGCACCACTTTCAGACCTGTTGAACTGACATACACTTCTCGCCATACACCTCTGTCAACTGACGACGATTATCCACCGGTGGAGTCCCTTTGGCATGAAAAAGCGAATTGCGGGACGAATCACTTGGCGGGATCAACAATGGGAACTTCCATCTCAGACGGCTGCTGAGCCAAAAATGAGCGGCGCTGCGAAGCGCGGACGGGGGAATCACGACTGCGGGAACAGCCGCGCACAGTGCTGCTACCATATTTCGCCTCGCACTTTCCCGTGGGGCTGGGCTCCTTGGGAACCTTACTTCTGGATCGACCTTCAAACATAATGTGCTAAATTTTAATTGAACTATAAATTGCATAATACGGCAATCAACGCTGTTGAGGCAATACCATTCCATTGAATATCAGTTATGGCATGTATTGAATTAAAATTACCATCGTAATTCCTATACACACCATTTTCTCAAGGAGCCATGTCTTACTGCATATAATCAATGCATGTAAAATTAGTAATGAATGCAAAATTAGTGATTCAAAAAATTATTCACATTAGAAAATAATGCCACGAAGGTCTTTTTCTAAATTGCCCTGTAAGTGAACGATAAATTTTCTTAGTAACTCAATATGCCTGAGCAAATGCTTGCAAATTGTTGCTTATTTGGCCAACAAAGGGCCAGTAGTGTGCAACAGTTAGCTGTTTAGAATCCTGTTCAGATGGAATGACGAGCTGTATTCTGAACAGGATTAGTAATTTCGCATACTAGCAGTAATATTGCCTAACGGTTACTCAAAGGTTCCATAAACTGCCAAAGATAGGCCAACAAATCTAGGTGTTTCTAAGGTTAAATTCTATATCTATATCTGTTGCTATGTCTTATATTTTCCTTAATTTATGCAAAATTTACAATATTGTAAAAAGCCGTAAAAAATACTTTACTGTTCTAATTAATAAATTACATCTGCTTAACAGAAAAAAGCCAATTCTTATCACCGTACTGGAAACAATTTCCTTAGAAACTGCTTTTCTATAGGCTCTTCTTTGCGTCCACTGGGAAGCTTTAAGGGTGTCCAGGACACATTTTAAAATAATTTTTATTTATTGAGTTGAAATTATTATTTTTTTTTTAGTGATGGTTAACCATATCATTTGCAAACAAAGTCACATGATGAAACTTCTGATTTTTTTTTAATTTAAAATTTAAAATTTATTTTAAAAAATGGGGTAATTTAAAATGGTTATAACTCGAAATATTATTTGTAGAATTTCATTTTTTTTGTTTCGTTTAATTAAAGAAAATATATAAGTTTATATTTTGATTCAGCATTTTATAAATTATTAATTAAAAATACTAAAAGTATTTAATTAAAATTAAAAAAAAAAGTATGTAACTTAAAAAAAAAATATTTTAAAAAGTAAATATTTTTTTTTTCAAATTTGTGGAAAGACATATAAAGTAAAATAATTGGAAAAGACATGTTTCAAGTTTCAAACATTTCTCTTTAACGGTTCTAGCTTTATAACAATTTAATGACCTGGAATGGTGAAAAAAACCATCATGCAGAATAACGCATTTAAAGTTTAAAACAAGGATTTGCTAATAATATAATGTTTTAATGCCTTTTAAAAGCTTCCAGGTGAGTAGGTAACGCAGTCCTGTTACTTAAACGTCTGATTCAGTTTAATGTTTGCCATTTTTACATTCTTTCTGTACCATTTATATGTCTTTGTTTTTTTTAAATAACTCCTTTCTAACATGCCTATCTAACGATTTGTCTGTACGCACAGAGTCTTTTTCATAATTTCAGCCCTCACAACTTCATATTTTCTTTATCTAGGCATTTCTAAACATTTATTTTAGACAATCTATTAAAATTTCATAAAAAAAATCGCAAAAATACTCAGTTTGATACATCAAAACAAATATTTGAAAGCTAACATAAACATAAACAATCCTTAATTTCATTCACTGTAGAGGAAGTAGAAGTATGTATTCATAAAGTAGGAGTGCTGAATATAAATTCCTTTAAATAAAATTAATAACACTATTAATATAGTTTTATTTCGGAGGGAAAGTAAAAAAAAAGGGAGGGGTCACAAAAAAGTTTGTTTGCCTTTCAAAGGAAGTCGTTTCCTTGACAACCACTAATTGAAAGCGAGACTTAAAAACAACCAAAACAACCTTGTGTCCCGGACCTCCTTAATATATTTTGGAAAAAAAATCAGATATGTTTTTTTAATCGAGTTTTTTGAACAGGTGGACATTGGATGCATTTAGTATTAAACTATTGGCATCAAATATAGAGTTTCAAGGGCATTTACGTATAACACAAACTAATAAATTGTATTTATATTTAGTCTTGTTTTTATAATCATGGCATTTAAGAAAATATTTTATTAATTTATTATTTTTTGCAAAGTTTAGTTTAAAATTAAATCGTATTAAGAAGACAATTAGCAATTTTTTTGTGAAAATGAATGATTTTACAGACATATGCATCATTCTTAAACTTTTAGCCCTTGTTTGTTTCTTTCAGAACATCCATTACCATGCAGAATTTCTCACTGGAAGGATAACAAATCATTTTATCTTTTAATTTTTTTTACGATCTACTGATTATTATTTTTTTTTATGAAATTACTTGTTCAATTTTTTTAAGGTGATTTCCGTTTGAATATGAGCCATTTTTTCTCAGTGAAATACAGAATTGATCGTATTTTAACAAGTGATATACAGGCATCTTTGATTAAAGAAAATGTTAAATAAATTTTACGGTGCATCTTCAAATAACATTCTACCACGAAAGTAATCTTATTATCAGTTGAAAGAATAAATTTATAACCGCATCTAAATCTCCGGCTTAGATTCTTATCATATATAAATATTCTGGGAAAATATTTAAAACTAACCATGATGCACAAATGCAGAAATTGTAATACTACCTAAAACGCCTTCTGCTTAAACAGGATCATCGATTGCAATATCGTGTAGTTATAATCCGCATCGGTATATTCTACAGCACAGCAATTTTACGATGGAATGTTCCATAAAAATTAGATTATTTTCTCAAAAGTGTGAAATAAATTTTAATAAGTATTCCGAACGTTAAACAGATGGAAAACTACTAACTTTCGAAAGAATAGATTTATTTAGAGAGATGCATAATTTATTTTTAGTAGCATAATGAAAAAAAAATCTATGAAGAATATTTAAGGGAGAATTAATAATATTCATAACATGAAAAATAGCTTTACCTTAAAATGATTTTTGTTAGTATTAGGTTGAACATTGAAACATCATTTCGTTAGGCTCTGGCAAAACTAGTTTTAAAAATAATTTTTAATTAGATGTTAAAAATACGTACACCTATCGTATTATTACTGTTTCAAATAGAAAACATTCTTTTTTTTATTAGGTTTTGGAGAAAACATTTTTTGTTTATTAGGTTTTGGAGTTTTAGTAACAAAAGATTTTCATTACTTTAGTCTTGAGGCTTGAGGGTAAGAGAGATTTTCTAGAAAGCATAACCTAGTGTTATTGCATAAAGAATTACAAAACTGTGGTTTCTAATAATTACATGGAACTTTTGGGAAAATAGCAAGGTTATCTCAAAATATATCATAAAGTATTCAAACAATATCTGAGTATGCAGAGCTAATTGTATTTTTTGAATTCTGATAACAGCATATGACACATTCTAAAATGCATCGTCAAAAGAAATATTTCTGTGTTTAGTAATTAAGTTTGTGTAGATAGCTCAGTTACGGATGAAAATTCTTAAGAATTGACCTAAATAAGAGTCATTCCCAATGAAATCACTTAAAAAGAAAGTGGCAGTGTTGACAAAAAAATTGTGATAATCACTCTTCATTTAGTAAGAAGGTATACAATAGTCTGAAGATAAAGGTTCACATATTCTACATTCGTAACAACCCTGCTAAAACCTCCCCCCCCCCCCAAAAAAAAACAACAACAACAACAACAACTAAATTTAACTTTAAAATAAATTTTTCTCGTTTTTAATCAAATTCGTTACTAATTTAACGGATAAATTGAGACTACTTCAAAAAGATTTGTTTTATTATCTGTCTTTTAAAGACACAATTTTTTAATCTAGAAAAAAGTACTTAGAAAATAGTTTTTTTTTTTTTTTTTTTTTTTTTTTTTTTTTTTTTTTTTTACGTAACTAGTTTTAGATTTTTTAGTTCTAAATAGAGTTAGTTATATGTACGTTATATTACATGTAAATTTCCAACTCGGCGAAAAATGTCCGACCAGGATTCGAACTAGGGATCTCCTGGCTGAAGCCGCCAGTGCTCTACCATCTGAAATATACCGGAAGAATCTGGTGGAACTTTCTCACCCAGCAAACCTTAATGATTATAGCATCTGGTCTGAAACCTGATTCAGCTCAACAGAATAGGATTCGAATACTGGGTTCGAATCCTGGAATCTAATATGGCTTATTTACCAATTAAAATACTTGTGTTAAAATTAAACTAGTGTAATTACGTATCCAGCGATTTCTGCAATTTCATTACCTGAGATTTATTCTGTTGAGCTAAACCAGGTTTCAGACCAGATGCTATAATCATTAAGGTTAGCTGGGTGAGAAAGTTCCACCAGCTTCGTCCGGGATGGCTCATATGGCAGAGCACTGGCGGCTTCAGCCAGGAGGTCCCGGGTTCGAATCCTGGCCCGGACATTTTTCGCCCAGTTGGAAATTGACATCTAATATAAAGATTAATTGCTTAGTTAAAAAAATAAAATAAAAACTTTTTTTTTTCTTTTTAGTGAACTGTAAAAAAAAATCTGTGAAGTTACTAAACTTTTTCTATGAAACTGGGATTCCTAAGTCTTTTTATGTAACGGCAGCAAGAAAAATTCCTGTAACAGATACACAAATCAAAAACTGATAAAATCAAAAAAATCTGTAAGGTTACTAAGAATTTTTTAGGAAACTGGGATGCCCAGGATTTTTTATGTAACTGCAACCCGGGTTACAGATATAATTTTAGTAAGATTACTGTAATGTTTTCTGATTCTTTTGTAAAACTACAGATTACTGTAGCTTTACAAATACTAGTTTTGTAGATTTACAGCTTTTTTTGTGTACAGACAAAATTTTAGTAAGCATAAAGATTTCTGAAAATTTACATCCGTAGATTTACAGATTTTTTTTCTTTTTTTTTTTTCCTTACTTTGCGCATGTCGTTGTGCAACATGCTGTAGAAATTATAAAAAGCGTCTTTTCACCATAAGAAATAATTACGAGGAATAAAAAATCCTTTTATTCTTTGAGAATCGTTTCTGAAATATTTATGTGTGCATTTCAATCGGACATTTAAAGTTGCCTTTCACAACTACTTATGAAATGTTTTGCAGAAGATTTAGTGTAAAACAAAAAGCCTTTGTGAGACTTAAGTCTGTTTAAGTTTATTCTCTGAAGTTAAATGTTTTAAAAGAGTAATTTTTGTTTATTATAGTTGAAAACTATAAACTTTAATTTGGTAACAATAGAAATCGCTTTGTGATTATGTCTTTCACTTTGAAGAAAATGTTTATCTTTCAGTTTATTAATTGACTTTTTTCCTTTAAACTTAATCCTCTTGTATTGTAGGAAATTTGACATTTTAAATTGTTTTATCTTCTTTAGAATTTAAATTGTCAAAAGAAGAATTCATTCTCCGTCTAAATTATTATAAGCTTATAAAAATCTGCAATTCAATCGATGAAACAAGTCATAAATTTACATAATATCTTATTTTGGCTAGAATAAAAAGTATAATGCGATCTAAACCATCTAGATATATGAAATAAAAATTAATCGTAAAAGTGTCTTCAAATATATAGCATTAAACAAAAAACGATGTCTGGCATAAAAATATATTTTAACTAGTAAAATTAACAAATTATTTTTCAACTTTCTTGAAAATTTCAAATAGGATAAAATTGTTATACAACGAATGGCAAATTAGACTAGAATTCACTAGATTAAACTATTCCACTAGATTTTTCACAGGAAATTTTCTAGATTAAAAAATTCAAAAAATTATAGTAAAATCTTTAAGCTCACAAGGAAAAAATAACCTTTTTTATATAAAAACAAATTGAGAGATAAAAAAGGAACAGTAAATTTCATTACCTTAGTTATTTTCATAACCTTATAAATTTTGGAAATAATTACCTTAATTATTTTCATAAAATTTAATAATAATAATCTATTTTTTAAAATGACAAAGGAATACACTAAATTAAAATATTTTAACATTTAAAATTCAATAAAATATAATTCACGATAATAGAAATTGTATGTTTTTTTTTTTTTTTTTTTAATCTTTGAAACTGGGGAAATTTATTGTATAAAGAATTTCACAAAAAGAGTAATCAGTATACAAGTATCTTAGTAATAACAATTTCTTCACTATTTTCATATTCTAATTCTGAGATATTTCTCAGCATCAATGTTCATGTTCGAATTAATTATAATATGAATATGTTCCTAATAGTGAGCATATCTTATAAAGTGCCACCATTGTTGATTTTATGAATCAAAACTATCATCCATTCTGCCTTTCACGTAACTCGAAACAAACTTCTACGAGTGCACGAAATATTTTCTGTTTTGAATGTCATGTGTTGCTTCATTACTTGGAATATTTCACCTTAAAAGAATAATTACTTTTCAAACGGAGTATACATTCAGAGCTGCAATTTTCAACCTTTAGTATATTGCAAGTCTTTGAGTTTCTCGTAAATCTGGAAGATTTCTGAGAGTAATATATATTTTACAGAAATCCGTGTTTTAGTAGCTCGTAATTTAAGTTATCTGTTTGTATATTGCAAATTTCTGTTTAAAATAAATTATACCTCTAAAATTAATCATCTTGTAAGTTCAAAGCCTATGTTACTGTTTAAACAATATGAAAATTATTAGTAAGTTAATAATAATGTTTAAAAATACTGTTTTGAATTTGTGTCATAGACATAGTTAAAATATAATTTGTAATTATTAAAACTAAATATAAAAAATTAAGAAAATCATTATAGAATTTGTTTTTAAATCGACTTTCGTTTAGTCAGCATAAAAAAAAAACATAAAAATCATAAATGATCATAAGACTGCATGTATGATCATATTAAACTGCGAGTACGTATAACGGTTCATTTTTTCCCTGCGAAAATAAAGCCAAGTTATTCGGTTTTAATGCTCTGAGTTTTTATTTTAAATAAAAATTTAGCCATCGTCTAATTCTTTGCATAAATAATACACAATTGTGCATATTTTACAAACCAGTCTTGTACTTTATTTGCAAAAAAATTTTCCTAAAAGTTAATAATAGATTGTACATTCACACTTTATAAAATAATATGAGAAAACATCTTACCAATTACTCGCCCTTTTACTCTTTAACTGTTTTTTAGTTAAACTAATTCCACTGGAAAAGCAGGTTATGTGCAATGTCATACTTACCCTTCAAAAATCCCCTAAACCTTTTCTGTATACTTAAAAATTATTCCTGAACAATAATGCTTGTTTCAAATTAAATAATAGATATATTATTTTACTTAGAAATAGTATCATTATTTAAAGACTTATAAAAGTTCATTAGCCTAAATTAAGAACATGACAGCAAATTTTGTGTTTTATATCAGGATGTTGGAAGCGTATATAAAAATGTGCGTGTTTATGGCATACTAACAAAGGTAGGTATTCAAACAATTTCGAGGATTATTTTTTGTCGAATTTTGGTTTATTCGTAAAAAACAACTTGAGAAATGATAAAGGGCCTGAGAATTTTTTTCGCAAATTCGCGGAAGCGGAAATAAAAAAAATTCAGTAGCTTTTCTTTTTCGCAAATTCGCGGAAGCGGAAATAAAAAAAATTCAGTAGCTTTTTTTTTTTTCCTATTTTTGAGAAATTCATAACTTTTTGTTCTTGTTGATTTTTGTCAACATTAAATTTATTTTAACAGTGTTATTTCAAGCGCAACTTCGTATTTGTTATAAAATACGACATAAATGATAATAATATTAATGTGTCATAAATAATAATAATAATTATAAATAAAAATATATAATAATAATAAGAAGTAGAAGAAGAAGAAGAAGAATGCAGGATGAATTAAAACAAATGGAACTAAAAGGTATTCTTTCAGTATTCCTTTTGTCCCATTCGTTTTGAATGACCCTGTAATAATAATAATAATAATAGCAATAATTAATTATAATAATAATAATAATATTAAATAAAAAAAATAATAAATAATAATAATAATAATAGTTATAATAAAATAATAATAATAATAATAATAATAATAATAATAATAATAATAATAATAATAATAAATAAAAAATAATAAATAGTAGTAAAAATAATATAATAATAACAATAAAAATAAAAATAAATAGTAGTAAAAATAAAATAATAATAACAGTAATAATAATATGAATTGTAATAATAATAATAAATAGTAATAATAGTAATAATAATAATAATAATAATAAATAATAATAATAATAATAATAATAAATAAATAATAATAATAATAATAATAATAAATAAATAATAATAATAAATAGTAGTAAAAATAAAATAATAATAACAGTAATAATAATATGAATTGTAATAATAATAATAATAAATAATAATAATAATAAATATTAATAATAATAATAATATGTGAGGATATATTTTTCCTAGGATTATTGAATCTTCCTTTCATAGTTTTAAATTTACACTTTGTTATTTTCCCTGTTAAAAATTAATAAATGATAAAAAGGCCAATTCTTGAAAAGCTAAACAATGTGTATTTATCAGCAAAAAAATTCTGCATCTGAAAGAAATACTTCTACTCTCATTAATTTATTAAAGGAATAAAAAATAATTCGGTTGAGGATGATTTGCGGGAAATCCTTTACCTTTTAATGAGTTTAATATTGATCGCAATAATAACAGTACAAATGGAGGGGCTTTAGATGAACATTAACTTTTTCAAAATTATATTACGCCATTTTTTTTTCAAATATATCTTTCATATGTTCAACAAAAATAATAATGTTATTTTTAAATAGTACTTTAGTATCATCATTATATTCGCCATTTGCTAACAATTTCCATCACAGGTGAATAGTGGTAATTACTTCGTTTCATTTATCTGTTTATCACGCTCTGATTTAAAAAAATGTGTTTCATTTTTCACGATATTCATTCGTTATTGCTATTCAGTACACCACGTTTTGTGCTGCAGTTGAAGTATATGATATGAAGTATATTTTGAGGGTTTGTTTACACGGAAACACCAAATAATTCCATAGATTATTGTCTATGGAGAAAATCGTTTGCAGTACATTTCATTCATATTACACTAATAGTATAATGTTGCATTATGAAATATAGGGAAAAATTGTTTCAATGTTGTTACACTATGCAATTAATGAAATTAATATACATCACTTATACCCAATGCAATATGCTTTCAATATATTTCGGAATGCGTTCCATTTATCATTTACAGGATTTATTATTTACACGATACATAAATAAATCTTTTTGCTATCCGAAACTTATTAGCATGTATTTTCCTATACACGCTCAAATATTCCACGTATTAATAAACCAACGGCTTTAAAACATATATATATATAAACTCAAATATATTTATGAGAAACTAATTTTTAAATTTTCAAAAATTAATAAATTAGAATTTTAAACAGCTAAATTTCAGTAAACGTAAAATGTACTGTATCAGTCGCTGGAATATACATGACAATAATGCTGAAAGTAATTACTCGTTTATTTCTTAAAAGACGTTACTGGATTTAATTTAATGTTTATTATGTTTTATCTTCTTTAATCATAATCAATTTATTAATTGATTAATCTAAATGAATTATGGTATTAACTTTATTGTATAAAAGTTGAATTCTTCGTCTCTAGTATATTCTTAACTAAACCACATTATTCCTTATTATAATATGCAGTTTGTTCATACCTAACTTTTTATTAAAATATGTATACTTAAAACACAATACAAGTTACACCTTTTAAAAATGTACAGATAAATTTGAGTTTTTTATTCGTAGTTTCCCATGTTTAATATTTAATGCCGAAATGAATAATTTTCATACAAATATATATTTCTACAAATAAAAAGAAAATCAATGATGTAGATGAATAGAAACTTTTAATGAATAGTCTTTTACACATCATTAATTCATCTTTAAACTTTCACAAAAGAATTCTTTTTATACCAACTATTAACAAGTTATGTTTTCTTGAAATTCGATTGAATGTTTATTCATGTCATTTAGGGATTAAAACAATAAAACAAATTAAATAACAAAGGAAGTCAAAAGTAAACGAGTAGAATTTGTTTATGTTTCAATCATGATAATATTCATTATATTTTATTTTGTTATAAAAAGGCAGAAACCAATATTATTCAACAATTTCATTGTCTGCATTTTTTAATCTTTTCACTAGATATTGTAACAAAATTTTAAAGTGAAGTATACTTATTATATCTCCTTTTATCATGATATTATTTAGGTATTGTCAGCTAATTTAAATTTAATTATGTACTTCATACAAAGTAAATTAACGATTTCTGTTAAACAAATCACTAAATTTGATGATAGATATTTTCTTATAACTTAATATTACATATTTAAAAAAAGAAAATAGATAACAAAAACATTTTTTTAATCAAAACACTGCAATTTCAATTAAAGTTCGGAATGTCTGTGAACAGAATTTTTGTGTCTGAAATTCTTTTTTTTTTTTTTCTCGAAACATCAGAAATTTTGCATAAATTCAAATCAAACGTTAAGAAAAAACTATAGTACTTAACGTTATATTATATTTTTAAATTGAATAATGACAAAAAATACTTAACGGGGAGAGAGCGAGAATATTTAATATTTTACATTATACAATATACAAAATATGCTATATAGTCATTAATCACCGGATACTTTCAATATTAGACATTTTGTCAAATAGTTTAAAACAGTATGGTCCAAACTGTGGCTCGCGTGGCGCATGCGGCCCACATATTCATTTTTGTTGGCCCTCGCCCTTCTTACTGGAAAAAAAAAAAATTTATTAATTTAACATTTGGAAAAAAGTCGTGTATTCTTCTTACAGCTTTGTTTTTCAATAATACTACTTGAAGTTTTTTTTTTAAGTTTACGCCAGCGGCACCTTATTATCTTCATTTGCACTATAACGGCAATATTGAAGCTTCACTCTTCGACAGTTATAATCCGTGCTGTGCCTACTTTTCTTTCATTCAGAGCTAGCTAAAAGTAAAAAGTCTTTTAGTGATTGTGAGATTATTAAGAGATGTGCTGTAAAAATGGCATCTTCATTTGGCGATAATAAGATGGCTAAAAATTTTGAAACAGTTTCTTTGTCTCATCAGACAGTAAGTAGAAGAATTAATGGTATGGGTGGTGAAGTTTCAGGTTCTCTCAAGGCATTTTGGAAAAATGAGAATTTTACTCTGAGCTCTAGATGAGAGCAGAGATATAGCTGATATCAGCCAGTTTCTTATCTTTGTTACAACAATAAACGAAAAAATTGAAATTCATAAAGAACGGTTGGAATTGAAATCATTAGAAACCTGCAAAAAACGTATTGACATATTCAATGCACTGAATGATGTCGTTTCTAAACATGGAGGTTTTGCGAAGTCCTCTGTTATTGCATCAGAAGGAGCTAAAGCAATAGTTAGCCATAACATTGGGATAGTAGGACTGTGTAAAGAAAAAAGGCATGATATTTTTTTTTACTGCATTATTCGCCAGGAGGCTCTCCGTGGAAAAATTATAAAACTCAATGAGACAATGAAAACTGTTGTACATACTGTAAATGGAATAAGGGAAAGCAATAAAGCCCATAGACTCAGAGCATTTACTGCATTCCTGGACAATTTGGAAGCTGAGTATGATGGGTTGAGGAACGAAATTCTTGCTTTTCTCAGAAATGAGAACATTGGGCATGAGTAGCAAGTAACACCGGGAGAATTGCAGTTTTTAAATAATCTTGCCTTTCTGACAGATTTAACATCCCATCTAAATGCTTTAAAATTCAAACTACAAAGCAGAAATCAAAACATTTCCCAGCTTTATGGACATATTGAGGGCTTCCACAAAAAACTTGAAGTAATGCAAATTGTACTGAAGGCAAATAATGCGGCACACATCCTATCTTGTCAGCAATTGAAAGAAGAAAAAGTGACAGAAATTTTAGTATGTTTGAGGAAATAATAATAGATATCAAAAAGAGTTCCAGGACAGATTGAAGGATTTAGACTCCCTAAAACCAAAACTTTCACTGTTCAACAACTGGAAATTTGTGATCTTCATGCAGACTCATTCTACCAGACTAAAAAGTGTGATGTCCCTGAAATTTTCCGGAAAATAATTTCTAAAGAAAGTTTTCTTAAACTGTTTAAATTCTCTCTGCAAATGTTATCGCTGTTTGGCAGTACATATGTGCACGAAAGTGCTTTTTCTGCTCTCAAATAAGTTAAATCAAAGACGAGAAATCGAATTGAAAGTGCTTCACTGGAATCGATCATGAGACTTCGCCTTACTGAACTTGTGGACATTTAGTGGACAATGATAAACTTGTATGAGGAAAGCAGTGCCAATCATCACATTGATTTTTCGACTGTAAAATGAAGTTATATATTAAACTTCTTTTATTACAAATTTTAATAAATGTTTTTGAATAAGATATGTAATTCGTTTTCTTTCTGGAATGTCACTGGCCCTCAGATTCCTAGTCCAAAGTTTGATTGGTCACCCGGATAACTAAAGGTTGGACCACACTGGTTTAAAACATACTTGCCGGTGATTCTTCTGTAACTTCAAGTTTATAAAAAAAAATTCCTTCCGACCAGTGCCGGGAGGAAGAGGTATCTTTCATATTCCTTATTTTAAAAAAGCCAACTTATATTATTCGAACACTCGAAGCTGAATTTAGTGGAAACCGAATATAGGAGATTCAATACTAATTTTTATCAATATAATGAATGAGAATTTCGTGAAATTAGTCAGCTTTATCCAAGCTGCTTTTCTTTAAAGTAACTCATATTTGGCTGCCAAATTCGGCGATTTCTTAAAGTGCCTACCATTTTAAGACAACTTGGTGGATGAGGCTAACCAGTGAATTTGGTCGAGACCTTAGTAATTGCTGTGCATATGCTCACTCACATCGGAATCGGTTGATATATACAAGTTCTGTCGCAGGCAAAAAATCAGATTTTTCAAAATGTCACCCACATTAGAAATTGAAACTGCTATATCTGAGTCATTTTTTAAGATAAAGACAAACAAAAAATGATCCTGAATCCTTATATCAAGCTCAAATACTTAAGAAAGAAACCCTTTTCAATTTCTATTTTTTTTTGCATCTCACTTTAAATATATATATATATTTTTTAATTAATGGCCGCCATTTTGAAACAAGATGGCTCATTAAGCTGGCCAGCGAACTTGGCCGAGATATTGATGTATACTATCCACATGCCTTATTACATCGAAATAGGCGAATACGTGTGTTATCACGTGACAAATACAAGATCGTTTCAAAATGTTAGTCATGCTAGAAATTCAAAGTGCTATAATTCAACCATTTTTTAAGATATAAACAAAAGAACAAATTTTCAGAAACAAAAACTGCTCCGGAATCTTTGTATCAAGGCCAAACACATAAAAAAAAATCTTTTTCATTTTTTCATTTTTTAATACTTCATTTTAAATTTTAAATTTAATTTCTTTTTTAAATGGCAAACCTTTTGAAACAAGATGGCGAATGAAGCTGGCCAACGAACTCGGTCGAGACATTGGTATGTACCATGTATAGACCAAGTTACATCCAAATCGGTTCATAAATATGCCAGTTATCGCCTGACAAAATTCAGGTCGTTTTAAAATGTCAGCCACAATAGAAATTCAAAATGCTATAACTCAGCCATTTTTTTAGATATAGACGAAACAAAAACTGTTCCGGAATCTTTGTATTAAGGTCAAACACATACAAAAAAAATCTTTTTCATTTTCCAATTTTTTTGGCATCTCATTTTAAATTTAATATTTTAATTTTTTTTAAATGACCGCCATTTTGAAACAAGATGGCGGATGAAGCTGACCAACGAACTCGGTCGAGATATTTGTATGTACTATGTACACACAAAGGTACATCCAAATCGGTTTATAAATACATCTGTTATCATGTGACAAAAATCAAGACGTTTCAAAATGTCAGCCACGCTAGAAATTCAAAATGCTGCATCTCAGCCATTTTTTAAGATACAGACGAAACAAAAACTGCTTCCGAATCTTTTTATGAAGGTCAAACACATAAGAAAAAAATATTTTTTTTTAAATTTTCAATTTTTAGGTAGCACATTCCAAATTTAAATTTTTCTTAACAATTTAAATGGCAGCCATTTTTAAACAAGATGGCGGATGAAGCTGGCAAACGAACTCGGTCGAGATATTGGTATTTACTATGTATAAATGAAGTTACATCCAAATCGGTTCATAAATACGCCTTTTATTGCGTGACATATTTTAGGACGTTTCAAAATGTCAGCCACGCTAGAAATTCAAAATGCTATAACTCAGCCATTTTTTAAGATATAGACGAAACAAAAACTGCTGCGGAATCTTTGTATAAATGTCAAATACATAAGAAAAAATATTTTTCCATTTTCAATTCTTCGGTACCACATTTCAAATTTTAATTTTTTTTTTAAATTTTAAATGGCCGCCATTTTGAAACAAAATGGCGGATGAAGCTGGCCAACGAACTCGGCCGAGACATTGGTATGTACTATGTACACACCGAATTACATCGAAATCGTTTCATAAATACGAGAATTACTGTGTGACAAAGGTCAGATATATATATATATATATATATATATACATACACACATATATATATATATCAATTTTGAACGGAGGGTGGTTTCGGGGTCTGGGGGTCATGATCAATGAAAATATACCAAAATTTTTTGAAATCGCTTTCCTCCGAACGGCTGCAATAGGTAGCTTTTTGTCATGAAAGCTACCTAATATGCTCGACATCATATTTAGCAATGTTGATTTGATAAAGAAGAGAATTTAAGGGGGGGGGGGGGCAACGAAAAATCAAAGAAAAATATTAACATTTGGGGTCAACCTGTAAATAAAAATGCTCGAAATGAATATCGCTACAGCATACAAATATCTGGATATTTTACAATACGTGTATTCATTTATGTAAAAATTGCACATATATTCATGAAAATATAGCGATGATTTTTTTTTTTTTTTTTTTTTTTTTTTTTTTTTAAGTTCAAAAAATTCATGCATGTTTCCTGCTTATATCATTCAGTGTTTTCAACCAAAACTAACGCCAGATTAAGAAAATTTGGCAAAATGCAGTAGAAACAATACAATGCAATTTAAATATACATATATTAAATATATGATGAAATATGACCAGTTGTATGAAATATTTTTTATCTGAGCATGCGCGATGGATAACAAAGGTTTTCATTTCATGATTTATTATTCCAGTCAAATATCGTGAAAATTTTGAAATATATCAGCGATTGAGTGAACTGATTTTTAGTCGTTCCTTAAAAGTTGCTGAATGATAAGGAATTTTCCACAAGTTGTATTTTTTTATTAACGTCAAATATCGTGTAAATTCAGAAAGATATCGGCGATAGAGTGAGCTGATTTTTAGTTGTTCTCTAAAAGTTGCTGAATGATAAGGAATTTTCTACAAATTCTAACTTTTTATTAACTGACCTTCAGCAAAGGCGTTAGTATTTAATGAATATCAACGAGTAGATTTGGAAGATGTGCTTCGATTTTGATACTTCTTTATTTTCTTGGAATAGGCTCGTTTTGGTGGTTTTCCAAGAAAAACTAAAGCATCAATAAAATAGTAAAATAAAAATTAAAAATTAAAAACGGCAATTTATCGATAAACCCTTATCATTCAGCTGCTTTTAGATATCAAATAAATATCAGCTCACTCCATCGCCGATATCTTTCATATGAAACACAGATTTTCAAGATATTTGACTGCATTTCTTATATGAGTTGCTCCATAGAGTTGACTATTAAATCATGAAAAACAAAAAAAAATTGTTATCGATCGCGCATGCGTAGATAAAAAATAATCCGTACAACTGCTCATATTTCATGAAATATTTAATGTATTTATATTTCAATTGCACTATATTTTTTCTGCTATATTTTGCCAAATATACTGAAACTGGCTTTACATTTGGTTGAAATAAAACCCTGCATAGTATAAGCAAAATACATGCTAGAATTCTTTGAACATTTTAAGAAAATCTTTATATCTCCTTGAATATAAGTGCTGTTCTTACGCAAATGAATGCACATATTTGTATGCTGCAGATATAGATCATTTCGTTCATTTTCTTTTACAGGATTAATAACATTATTTTTCCCAAATAACATTATTTTTCCCTGATTTTTTGTTGCCCCCTGTTGGCCTTCTAACCAAATCGACATTGAAAAATATGCAGTAAAACGTATTCTTTATAATCCTGAAATTACAGAAGAACCCCACAAGTATATTTTTAAATGTTCGACAAAATCTCTAAAATTTAAAGTATCCTGTAATTAATAGTCATTTAATATATATAAGCGTCACTTGTCGCTGAAAAGCCTACATTAAATATTAAACTTGCTCACAAAATTTACGAAATAATAATTTTGTGAAGTGACTAAAAAGGAAAGCTTAATCATAAAAATGGATTTTTAATTTATTTTTCTGAGATATTTTACACGAATTGTGATCAACTCATAGACTGAATAACAACTTCTGAATTATTTTATAAGATTTATAGCTTATGTTCTATATTGTATCCCTGAAAAACTTCATGTAATTTCAATTGTATATACATTTGAAAATACATTTCTTTAACACAAAATAAAATACTTTATATGGATTTTGGACGAAAAATATTCCTATGAAAAGGTTTATAGAGTATTTCATGCATGTTTTTATTTAGGTAAAGTAAAATTACGAAAACATCAGATGTATCAATCTGTGTATAAAATAAATGAATAACTAAGAATATATATTGATAAATTCGTCAAGCTATAATCTTTTTTATAGTGTACTTTGATATTTCTTCAATCCTGATTTTCGAGTAAAGTCATTTAAATGTCACGTAAAGGAGAAATCATGATATCTTCTACTGTAAGTAAGGACTGAAGTAAGTTTTACTATCCTTCGAACACATTTTTCATAATAAGATATGAATTCTGTGCATTTTTGTAAAGCTTAAAATTTTATTAGCAGTCAAAATCTCCTTGAAAGTGCACCCGTTGAAATAACCGTTTTTGAGTTCCCAAGTAGTTTTCTTGAAAATTCCTTAAAAAAGTGTTGGATTTGGACTGACAATATATATGTGATCTATAGGTGTGTGACAAGTGTGTATGTGTTCTATAGGTTTGTGACAGGTGTGTAGAGTATTTACTGTTTTCTTAAAGGATATATATAATTTTTTTTGTGTGTAATAGTTTCGTATATATTTTTACTTAAAATATCACGTGAACAATGTTTAAAGCATTTCTATGCTCAATAGTATAATCGAAATTAGATAACATTATTGACCATATAGCTATTTTCGCACTCATTTCTTTCTTATCCATTCTCATTTTAAATGCATTACAGTCAGTTACAATTTTAAATGGAATACAAAATGCATCTAATTTTTTTTAAGGCTTCGATTACAGCTAAGACCTCCAATTCAAAGCTAATATACTTTCACCCAGCTTTGGTTGTTTTTTTACTGGCGGAATAAACGCGATGAAATTGATTATCTGCAGGAGATTTTTCCATTAATACAGACCCATAGCCATCAATACTGGCATCACAATGGATTTTGGTAGCGCTTTTGGGATCGTAAATTGAAAGTACTGTTTCTGATGACAAAATGAGTTTGAGTTCATTAAAAGCTGTCTGTTCTTCTATATCAATTTGAAATTTTGAATATTTTCTTAACAGGCCATTCGACGTTTTAGCTATAACAGAATATTTTTTTATAAACTTTCGGAAGTATCCCGTTTATCCTAAATAATTTTAAATATCTTTGGTACACTTTGCTTCAGGGAAATTTATTACAGCTTTTGTTTTTAGTGGGGAGGGATATAATTCACCATTTATGATTCTATATCCTAAAAAATCAATTTCATGCTTCAAAAAATCACACTTTTTAAGATTTAATTCTAGTCAGTACTCCGAAGCAGTTTGAAGAACAAGTTTTACTTTTTCCATACCTTCAGCCTCATTTTCGCCAGGTATTATTAGGTCATCCTTATAAATAACTACTGTGTGATATTTTAATAGGGTTCGAAATACATTATAAAAATATTTTAAATAACACTAGGTTATTGGTCAGTTTGAATGGGCACTTTAAAAATTCGTACTGTCCTTTGTGGGTGACAAAAGAGGAGCATATCAAGGAGCCTTCTTCAACCTCAACATGAAAAAACAAACGTTCTTTAAATCTATTATTTTAAATACCTCAGCAGAATGCAATTGATCTATATCATCTATTACTGGTAATGGGAAATGTTGTTCACGCACTGTCTTCTTGTTAAAACGTCTGTAATCAATACAAAGTCTCACTGTATTGTCTTTTTTCTTAACCAACACAACTGGCGACGAAAAATTAGAAGAATTTTTCGAATGATTTCCTGAGCTAGCTAATCTTCAATTTGGTCTTCTAATGTTTTTTTTCTCACATGCCGGTAATCTTCGAGGGAAAGAAGAAACTGGTATTTCATCAGTTAAATTAATTTTCATTTTAACATCTACTGATTTAGATTTAATTGGCACATAATTCTCAATTAAACAGGATAATTCCGAGCTCAAATTTTTGTCAGCAATGTGCCTTAAATCAATTTTAGGCTCATCGACAACATTTACAATGTTAACTAAAAAGTTATTAGACTCAACATGCGTTTTAAACAATTTCACTCCATTCTCAGAAATCGTTTATGTTCCGAGATGAATAACATCAGTGCCAGTAATTAAATCGAAATTAATTAAACTGTCATTAACGAAAAAAATATAAACTTTAAATTTTGAATTATCAATTTCAATTTCTGAATTAAAATACCCTGCTAGATTAATTGAAGTTTTTTTCAAGCCGGTCAGAGTGGTAACCGTAGGTTTTCATTCCACAATGTTCTTCAAATTATCATAAATACTTTTCTTTGAGAGAGTCTTTTGACTGCCAGAATCTATCAAGGAGTTAAATATAAAGAATAAAGCTTTATTTATTTTAGAATCAAATCTTGCGATATAATGGTGTTAACTTCTGGCTGACCGTTTCGAACATTTGTATTTTTCGATGTATTACACTGGAATGATTCCTGACCATAACTGCTCTAACGAAAACAAAGGGGCCCTTTATCTTTATAAACGCAGTTATTACTTTTATGATTATTCCCACGACAATTGTAACACCGCATATTTGGCTTTGCAGGCTTAAATATCTTCTTAACTTCAATTTCAGATTTAATTTTAGGCATAGCACTTTGCATTTTCATACTCCTACCTTAATTTTTCACAGACATTTAATTTTTGTTTGAATTCTAAAAACGATTGGCATCCATGTAAAATTGATTTTCTAAAGACAGGGGTCAGGTATACCATTTATAACGTACTGCATCAATTCGGAATCCCGAGTGTTACCACTCGTACATAATTTATTCATAACAAGAAAATATTCTTCAAGTGATTCATTTTCTTGTATTTTTCGTTTATTTAATAAATCATAACTCCGCAGAATTATAAATGGTACAGAATTCACATATTAAATGTTGTTTTAATTTCTCATACGAATTTATATGCAATTCGGTCTGCACTAATAATTGATCTTTTGCTCGTAGGAATCACTTTACAAAAATAAACTTTTGAAATATAATAAATTATTTGAAATATGATAAATTAAACATACTATTGACATCAAAATTACTTAACCAAGCATTTATATCTTGAAAAAAAAGTCCATCAAACGGAGTTGCAACACTTTCAATATCATTAAAATTAATAGTTGATGGCACAACACTCCGAGCGGGAAATTGCTTGTTTTTATCAAAATTCAATGATTCGATGTTATCATGCCCCAGCAGTGGTTGAGACGTTCTGCTCTTGAAGCTGGTAGAGGGAAGTGCTGGGTTTGATCCCAATCGCACCCGTTGGCCTAATCGTTAGAAGTGCTGTTCGTGGTTTTCTTCGAACCTTGGTTTTCCAAGCATAAATACGGGATAGGTTCTGTTAGAAAGACACCCACGGAGGGCACTTTCCTGCCCTTAGGGACTATAAACCTCGTGCTGATAATTGGCCGTCATAAACACAACCAACGAACTGATCTTATCACTTGCAGTATTATTATTTAACGTATAATTATTTGAAGGCATTTCGGGTTCCGAATCTTAATCACTGTCATTTTGAATATTAGCTTGTAGTAAACTTGTTTCTGATAGATAGGTAACTAATCATGTCGTGAGATCAACAAAAGATCCTTCATTAAAACGCAAAGTAAATTACAAAGTGTAATCAAATCTTTTGGAGAAAATTTGCTTGAATTTTAGTTACATTATTTTTAAACTCAGAGCTGTCCGTTTGAAAACTGAAACCAGAAAAATCACGAATTCTTTTCATATTGGATCGATCGACTTCAGCGTCTAATAAGAATATGTGCGAAAGTTTTATTTTATTCGTTCCTTCATTTTTAAATGCAAGTTCCAGGTCTGGGATATTAACTAGCTTCATAATGAAATATAAAATGTCTTACAATGTACTAACGGTTAAAAATATTATCCAGCTTGAGAGAAGAACTTCGTAATTTTATTTATTTATTTTTAAAATTACAGCTTTGGTGTTACACTTCTGTGGGCAGGCGGCATCGTGTCACTTCCGGAACCATTTTGTAGAGAAGGATTCACTGACACAATAAAATATTTCTTTGACGCCAAAAAATAATACACACTTCCTGGTTATATACTTCTATTGATGACTGTATATAAGTGGTTATGTGCAAAAAAACATTATTACTGCTACTTCATAAATATAAACTTAATCGTCGTTCTTTTTGTTCGTTGAAAACACTACGTCGTTTTTATAGACTTCTTAAAATATTCTCCAGCACACTTTGTCTATAGCCCATCGCGCCAAAACAACAAACTTCTTCTATTCCATACAAACATCTTTCTACTAGCTTCAGTTCTGCAGCTGGCTTTTAGCCACGCCTCCTCAATTCTGCCTGTCAGTAAAGTCTCTCGATATTAGAGCTCGTTCTCAAGAACAAAATTGACCTGGCTTAGTGGTGGAAAGGAATTACCTTCCCACATTTGTAATAACGCAAAAATGTTACCTATCCTATGAATAACACTCGTTCAATACAATCCCACCTCTTTATGCTTCAGTTAAAGATTTTTATTTTATTTATTTATTTATTTTATATTATTTATTTATTTATTTATTTTGCTGGTGAATGGTCTCAAAAATGTAGTGTCGATACGCAACTCTCAAAGCGAAATGTCTTTCTCTAATTACAATACATATTCATATCTGCTATAAAAAGAAAGACATGTGAAACTGGTGCGTAAATGTTGAAAAACTAACCAGCTTTTAGGTGCGTTCGTAATTATATAAATAAGTAGCACCTATAGGCGCCGTTCGGTTCGTCAGTATACCTTTGTGTCCGTCCATCCGCATATATCAGAACAAAAAGTACCCAACCGAATGGTCTGAAATTTTAAATATATAATTGTTGCAAAATTTTTGCGAGCCATTTCAAATTTTATGAAAATCGGATTTATAGTTTATTTACAGGGACAGTCATTTTTTTTTCGTTAATTACGGCCAATGGGAAAAAATAATTCAAGTGCATTTTAATGATGTTAAAACCTTTCTAGCAGAATGAAATGGATATGCACTTAAAAGTGCACTAAAATATACATTCAGTATAATATGCGGTACAAAAATATTTATTAAACTAGTTATAGTATGAAAGCACCTCACTTTCCAGGTTTGACGTGCAAGGTTTAACGTTGTCGTGTAGCAGTGCCAGTGTCCGGAAAAACGGAAATGTTCATAAACTTTGCACGTTCTCCAGTCCTAAACCCATTAGATTTTTTTTTCTATTGTACTTTTTTAAATACAATATCTACCGCAATCCTGTATCAGATCTTGAAAATCTACGACAACGGACGACCACAGTCATTACATCGATATTTAATGTAAAGCTAGATAATGTATGCACAAATATTGACTATCGGCTAGATACGAATCACTATGCCAAGAGTCTTATTGATGCAGTCTTATTGATGTATGCATTTTGTGGTGAGCGAAAGAATTTTTAGGTACCCTGTATATATAATGTGTAGCATATTCTAATAAAGAAACTTTCTTAAAAATTCAGTTATACTTTATTACTATTAACAGATTCCTTGATAAGTGCGTGATATATTTATTACACATTTCGATTCCCTTGATTTAGAAGAATTCTGCCTAAATAATCAATAAAGTAATAAAGTTATGTTTATAATAACAAAATGATGCTTTAAAAAAGTGTATGGCGTGACGAATTTTAGAAGTGACTTGCAACTATCAATTAAAAATCATACGATCTTGAACGTACACAACTATGCAAGGAAAGGTGTAAAGTGTCAAATAAGTGCATTCTTAATAAAATTTAAAATATACAGTTTGTTAAAAAAATTATAGTTGTACTCTGATTTTTAATTGGATTTTCTATATAGTGTTTAAATTTAATAGCTGGGAGAAATTTTCAAAAGCTATTTAATATTCCATAGAATTTTATTTCTCATAAATATATCAGGTTTTGTTCAATAACATCCTTCAAAAAACTTAAACAAATAAATAGTTTAAAGTAATTTAAATTAAGAGTATTCAGTAATATAAACACAAAAGCGATTTGCAAGGGTACGCTGAAATATTTGATTTATCAATAAAAAATAGAGGATTTACAAAAATACGTGCGCAAATATAAACAAACATACTTTAGGTTAACTGCAAATTTGTCTCTCTCAAACGTACTTATCGGTTTTGTTGCTGTGGGACATATCAGCATAAATAAAATAGGAAATTATCTGTGATATTATATCTGAGCCCTATATTTACAATGTAAAAATGTTATCTCAAAGAGGTTTAATCGAATATTTTCACTGCGAAATAAAAGTCGCACGTATAAGCAATGATCGTATTCAAGTTACCATTTGGACGTTTCCATTTCTTTGTACAATTTTTTTAAATCATTTTTATGCGTGATTTTGTAGATGCATGAAATATTATTATGATAACATCTTTCAAAGATTTTGAATAGAAGCATAAAATCTCTATTGCATCTTGTAAAGATGCAACTTGTTAAAACTTCTTGAAAAAAACTTCTAGTTAAGACATCTTGAAACTTGTTAAAGCGTTCTTGTAAAGATGCAACTTTATAAAAAACTTGTAAAGTTTTTAAAAAGTTTTCATAATTCTTTATTAATTTATAACATATTAACATAACACACAGATATTTTTACAATCACAATCAAGAATTAAAATTTTTTTCCTGTAAAACATATTTTATTAACTGCGATATTATTATTACAATTTGTCTAGTTTAATTCTGTCGTTTAAAAGATTAAAAGGTTTAAGTTCTGTCACTCTTTCCTCCATTTAAATTTACATATATAAATATAATATCATAATATCACAATTAATATTAATAAAAATAATAATAATTACTGATTTTAATATACCGTATTTTTTTATTTAGAATATTAAAGGTAATATCGTAATTAATATCGGTTTTTTATACCGTAAAAAATATTCATAATCTAATTCCTTTTCTAAAGCAGCATTTACTCAGATTAGTCATCATTGTTTTCTATTGTTTTTCCAATTATTTCTTAATTTTTATATCCTATTTAACGCAACCCAGCGTTATAAATTTTATATGAAATATATTTTATAGCAATGTTAGTTACGTGTATTTTTAATAAAATGAGATTTTAATTACACTAGCCTGCATTTTTACACTTTTTGTAAGATGATTTCTTATGAACAGGTTTTTTTAATCAATTTTTGATGCTGATTCCGGAAATAACCTCCATTTTTGTCTATCACGTCAGATTTTACAAAAAATAAGAAGTTGTATTTTCAATATTTTAATTAATTTAATCAAAAATTTATCACAATTTCATACAAAGTATTTCATTAAACACGTTAAAAATACTGTAAAAAAAGTCTTTATAAGATCATGAAATTTCTTTAATAAAACAAAAAGCAAAAAGTGTTCAATTAAACAAACATTCTTCTTTTTGACTTTCTTGCAGATCCTCAATCATCGTTTATGTCCCTCTTCAACATCCAACAGTAGTCTGCCGTCATATTTACATTCCATCATCGCTTATCCTCTTCACTATAATGTCCAAGATTTTCTGGAAAGTAGTCGATATGGGAATGCATTTTTACATTTATATTACAGCCCAACTTCTTGAAATTTTCCAGCATTGTTTCAACAATATTCCTGTAATTTGGATCTTTCTTATTCCCTAGAAAGTTTCCGGTAACACATTTTAAAAGAGGTGCATATGTCTGTTTCTGTCTCATTCATATTTTTTTTTCCCTTGTCCTTCATTAGTTTTATCAGTTTTTTGATTTGAGGACCAACGAAAATTCCAACTTTTAATTTTCCGTGTGTGATGAAGGGAAATTTACGTATATGATGTGTAACTACCAAATAATGCTTGTTCTCACCGATCAACTCTCGTCGATTGCAAACAAACTATACCTGATAAAAAAAAATAAAAAAAACTAAGAACAGTTATGTAATCAGCATAAAAAAATGCACTAAGGGCAGTCAGTGGTTTTTAATCATTTCATATCATGCAGACTAGTGTTATAATTTATTTTTATAATGAGTTGCTTTTTTTACATTCGAAATAAATGCTATATATTTAGTGTGAAGAAAGTTAATATATTAAATATATATAAATGTATATATAATGCACTATTTGATACATTTGCCATTTATATCGTTTCTTGCATAAATAAAAATTAATTACTTGTATCAAATAAATCCATTTAATAGAAGAAACATTAAAAAAAAAAATCTCAAATGAAATTTCGAATTATTTTTCATAATAATTGATGGTAAATTTTAACTGAAATTTGCAAATTTGTCACAAAATATTCTCATTAAAGTGTATTTGTAAATGACATTAACCAGCTGTAATCGTTAATTGGGCATTTGGCAAAGTGAAAAGATATCAAAGCCTCAAAAGTGTGATGTTTGACATTTTAGAAAAATTTGGGATTTTTTTTTAGCGAAGAGAAAGCAAGTCCCGGATCTGGAACTTGATGTGTGAGTACAAGTACCTACGGCCTATTTGTAATATATGTATATGTCATGTTGACAGTTTTCCTTACTAGAAAAATTTCTTTTGTAAACGGACAAATTTTGGAGAAAAAAAAACTGAAACTTTATGCTTAAATTTCATCAATAAGCAGTTAGTTTCGGAAACTACTCTATTACCAATTTTTTAGCCCAATGTATTCTGTAAAAATTGCTTTAATCCATACTGGAATTGGAGAAGTAAATGATGAATTATTTACAATTCCGTAAACCCTTCATGTGAGATAACTGCTGCAGACAGTGAAACAAAGATGGCCTCCATGCACAAACAAAAAATAATAAAATTAAAATAATAGTCATTTTGAACTTCCATCTTGTTAGGGTTGTTGTACAAACAATTTCAGATTTTTTAAAAATGGTCGAGCAACCAGTGCTGGACCACGTGAAATGGATTGACCCCGTTGTTTCTTAACTTTATGTAAAACGAGGGTTCCGAGATCCAGCACGGATATTAAAATATAGTGTGGTAGCTGGAGAATTAAAGTGGTTTCTGAACGTTTTCCGAATAAAAATGTTTTGAGGCGACAGTTTACCTTTTCAACAATTTTCCCTAATTTATAAAATATGGTTCAAATGGTGAACTCGCTGCATTTCACTGTTCAACTAAAAATACATTTTGAAGGAAAAAAATTAAACTGCGTATTTAATTAAAAATTTAAAAAAAATAAAAAAAATGTATATATATATTTTTTTAAATCCTTAGTGCTTTTTTAAATATTGATATTTTTGCCCCCTTTTTTTTTTTTTTTTTTTTTTTTTTTTTACATATTTTCAAATGTGTATTACACAAGACTGCGCATGAAATTTTAGATACGTATAATATTACATTCAATATATTTTCTTACTGATATATATAGCGTAAAACGATGAAATCTAACTCATATTCATGTACTTTTATTTAAAAAAAGCCCTGAGGGCTTATTCCATGCGGAGATATATCACATATATAATAAAGAACAAAAAAGATTAAATATCTATCCCAAATACAGAAAAAAGACCTTGGTATTTTTAAAACATGAAATGAGGAAAATGTGAACATTGAGACAAAGCCAATTAAAATTGTAATTTGCGGGGGTAATTGCGTTGGGGGTAGTAATAAAATTTACAATATCTCACAATATAATTGAGATATGAGTGAAACTGAGATGTCAAAGTATTCACAATTAAACAGGCTTTCATTTAATGTTTAAAAATAAAAATCGATTTTTTGATCAATTTTGGGGTAAACCACAATCATACATAAGGCCTATGCCAGAATTTAAAAAAAATCAGTTGGAAACATAATTACTGAAATGAATTCTTTGCATAAATATGACAGTTTATTTTCGCAACCATTGATAGTGTCGCTAAAGCAGCCACCGAGCTCCCTTAAAAAAATTTAGGGACCGCTTCACTGAAATGTCTCGATCGTGAAATTCTACGTTAACCTATTTGAAAATTTAAAAGTGCGATTACTTATTACGTAATATAATTATTAAAATCGGCTTTTACCATCCAAAAGGATACACAAATGGCGACAAAGTGCGTTTTTTAAAATTGACTCTTTAAATTTTAAGTACTTTAAAGAAGTTAATAACATTTCATCAAGTGGAAATTTCAAAGTTTATAGCGATTTTTTAAAGACTTAAAGTTTATGAACACAATTCTTAAAAAACCACATCATCAACATTTGATATCTGCTTTCGGATGATGAAAACATATGTTAATATTTTTTTAGGCAATGAGTATTCACGCTTTTAAGTATTCGAATGTATTAACCTTCCTAGTACCAACATCTTTTTCTGTCATTGAGTTCCACAGGTGTCATATGTGATCCCACTGAGATTTTTATTTATTTACTTGCAGCATTATAAATAAGTAACTAGAAAGATTATATATATCCATTTTGTTGCAAAATATGTGTTTTATAATACGAAAAATTTATAATAATTAAGCAAAGATACATTTATTAAAGAAATATATATAATAATTAAGCTTGCCATTTTAGAAATATATTTTTTCACTATTTATACAAATTTATACAAATTTATATAATTTAATACATTATGATTACATATAATATTACATAATATTATGTGTATTTATACATGTTTTATATATGTATTGAGTATTATATGTACATGTATATATATATGTACATGTATATACATGTGTATATGTATGCATGTGTATGTTTGTGTATGAATATGTATATGTATGGATGTATGTGTATGTATATATGTATAAGTACGTGTATGCATATATATATATATACATATGTATGTATGTATGTATATGTATATATGTTTGTATATGTATTACATGTATATGTATTTAATGTATTATATGCATTATCTGTCTTAAAATATTTTATATAAGTATTATATGTATTATATCTAATATTATAAATAATATTAGGTGGATTTCGTATGAAATACTACCTATTGGGATCTTTCGTATGTTGGAATTTCTGAAAAAATTTTGCAGATCTACACCGATCATGACTCATAGAACCCAAAACCACCCTCAGTAAAAAACTTTATCTATCTATCTATCTATCTATCTATCTATCTATCTATCTATCTATCCATCTATCTATATATCTATCTATCTATCTATCCATGTATCTATCTATCTATCTATCTATCTATCTATCTATCTATCTATCTATATCATTTTCTTCTGGAGACGATAACTTTCGTAATTCTGCACCAAGCTCTTCCAAACAGATACATAAAATCTCGGTCAAGTTCGTTAATGGGCAAAATCTTACCAAGGGGATGGAAATAGGGAGGGGTTTTGTGAAAACCGACCCCCCCCCCCCATGACTTCTTAATTTTTGTGCATATCAAATCAGTTTAAAGTTTTTATTACTTCTAAAAAGAGGGCCAACATTTTATGTATCACAGATTTTTGATAAAGTTAAAAATGGGCTCAAGGGGCGCAAAAATAGGGTTTTTCGGAGAAAAAAAATCAAAACTTCGTCAATTCTCAAGATATCAATTCCAATTAATTTTATCATAAATCTCCTTAATATTATCTACAACTATTATATTCACAAGTTTTTGATAGGACAAATTCGTACAAAAAAAAAAAAAAAAAAAAAAAAAAAAAAAAAAAAAAAAAAAAACTAAAACAAAAAGGGGGTTTGAAGAAGTAAAAATTCCATAACTCCGTCAATTCAAAAGATATGAAATCCCTATGAATTAATCATATATCTTCTTAATATTGTCTACAACATCTATATAGACAAGTTTTGAATAGGACCAATTCTTACAGCAAAAACAAATTAAAAATACATAGCGGTTGAAGAAAAAAATCATGTAAGTAAGGGTGTATTCAAATCCAAACTGCGTATTTTCTGACTCATTTTACAATTCATTTTTGCTCTCAAAGGCTTCCAATTGGTACGTTTTATTACTCAGAAACTATATAATGTACCGTAATGGTCGATTGTTTGATAGAAGCAGAATATATTTTTAAAAATGCTGTTAAAGTGGGCATTTTGAACCGAATTTCCCGAAGCGGACTGTGTTGGAAAAATCATTGCTTTAAGGATGCACTCAAATCCAAACTGCTTATTTTCTGACTCATTTTTAAATTCATTTTTGCTCTCAAACGCATTTAATTGGTAGATTCGCTTATTCAGAAACTATGTAATGTACCGCAATTATCGATTTTTTGATAGAGGCTGATTATATTTAAAAAAATTATGTCAAAGTGGGCATTTTGAACGGAATTTCACGAAGCAATTGTGTTATCACTTTCTTCTGGACACAATAACTTCCGCAATTTTGCACAAATCTCTTCCAAACTGATACATAAAATCAAGGGACATAAAATCTCGGTCAAGTTCGTTAATGGGCAAAAGCGGACAAAGGGGATGGAAATAGGAAGGGGTTTTGTGAAACCGTAAAAACCCCATAACTTCTTAATTTTTGTACACATCAAATCAGTTTAAAGTTTTTATTACTTCTAAAAATAGGGCCAAAAATTCATGCATCAGAGATTTTTGATAAAATTTAAAATAGTCTCAAGGGGCGCAAAAATAGGGTTTTTGGGAGAAAAAAATTCCTTACTTCGTCAATTCTCAAGATATCAAATCCAATAATTTTATTATACATCTCCTTAATATTATCTACAACTTTTATATTCACAAGTTTTTGATAGGTCTAATTCGTACCAAAAAAAAAAAAAATAACAACGAAAACAAAAGGAGGGGCTTAAAAAAGAAAAAAATCCATAACTCCGTCAATTCACAAGATATAAAATCCCCATGAATTTATCCTATATCTTCTCAATATTGTCTAAAACATTTATATAGACAATGTTTTGATAGGACTAAGTGTTACAGCAAAAACAAATTGAAAATACATAGAATGAATCAAAAATGATCTTATTAAGGGTGTATTCAAATCCAAACTGCTTATTTTCTTCCTCATTTTTAAATTCATTTTTGCTCTCAAACGCATTTAATTGGTAGATTCGCTTATTCAGAAACTATGTAATGTACCGCAATTATCGATTTTTTGATAGAGGCTGATTATATTTAAAAAAATTATGTCAAAGTGGGCATTTTGAACGGAATTTCACGAAGCAATTGTGTTATCACTTTCTTCTGGACACAATAACTTCCGCAATTTTGCACAAATCTCTTCCAAACTGATACATAAAATCAAGGGACATAAAATCTCGGTCAAGTTCGTTAATGGGCAAAAGCGGACAAAGGGGATGGAAATAGGAAGGGGTTTTGTGAAAACCGTAAAACCCCCATAAATTCTTAATTTTTGTACACATCAAATCAGTTTAAAGTTTTTATTACTTCTAAAAATAGGGCCAAAAATTCATGCATCACAGGTTTTTGATAAAATTTAAAATAGTCTCAAGGGGCGCAAAAATAGGGTTTTTGCGAGAAAAAAATTCCTTACTTCGTCAATTCTCAAGATATCAAATCCAATAATTTTATTATACATCTCCTTAATATTATCTACAACTTTTATATTCACAAGTTTTTAATAGGTCTAATTCGTACCAAAAAAAAAATAACAACGAAAACAAAAGGAGGGGCTTAAAAAAGTAAAAAATCCATAACTCCGTCAATTCACAAGATATAAAATCCCCATGAATTTATCCTATATCTTCTCAATATTGTCTAAAACATTTATATAGACAATGTTTTGATAGGACTAAGTGTTACAGCAAAAACAAATTGAAAATACATAGAATGAATCAAAAATGATCTTATTAAGGGTGTATTCAAATCCAAACTGCTTATTTTCTTCCTCATTTTTAAATTCATTTTTGCTCTCAAACGCATCCAATTGGCCGATTCTGTTATTCAGAAACTATATAATGTACCGTAATGATTGATTTTTTGATAGAGGTAGAATATATTTCAAAAAATGGTGTCAAAGTGGGCATTTTGAACAGAATTTCCAGAAGCGATTGTGTTAGAAACGAAAAATATTGCCCTACTGAGAAAATAATTCTTTATTAATCAAGTTTTAATTAATTGAAAGAAAAATAAAAACAACGCTTATAACAAACGCAACAAAACGCTTATAAATCTTTTCAAAAATCACGTCAGCATGTTTCATATTTTATTTATTTATTTATTTATTTATTTTTTTTTTTTTATTAATCTGAAAATGTGCCAGAAAATTTCGAGTTGTTGAGTATGGAAAAATATTTTTTTTAATATCGCCTTAACATGATTCTGATAAAACCAGCTATTTTATAAAAAGGAAATAAAAACTCATCAAAAGCAGACAGATAAAACTGTTAAAGAGGATTTATATCTAATAATTATTTAGTTTTTGTTGGTGAAATTAGTATACTTAACTTCGAAATCTACCTCTGCCTGTAGGCCGGGCTGGCAGGGATTTTTTATATAATACTGCACGTAATATTTCATATTAAAATTACATATAATTAGAATATAATATATACAAATATAGAATGCAATTTGCAAATATATAATGTTTACTGATATATTATATAAAATTTTGTGGCAAAATATGATCTAAAATATAAACTTGTATTGGGGTCAGAAGTAGCCTTAGTGGAACTAAGTGTATAAATTGTAAATAGAAAATAAAATTTACCCATTTTATTAATTTCCTCTATATGAGTAAAATGTTAAGCATAAAATGAAAAAATTCCTTTTTTTCAGAATTTTAAAACTTATACACTTTTATAGTTGTACGGTAAATTTTCACTAGGGTCACTGGTGACCCCCATGATATTAGGAGTGTTAACATGGGATTTCGGAATCGGAGGATTTCTGTGAAGCGTCTCCTTCAGTCGAAAGGTGGGGCGATATGCACAATACACTATATGGCCAAAGGTGACCGGTCACTTACGATTTTTGACGTTTTCCTAAACATCTAGAAAAATACCTGAGGAATTAACCTGAAATTGCAGGTGTATAAACAGTATTGTATAGGTCATATATCTCCAAGAAGATTTTTTCCCCGAAACCCCATACGGGACCGTCAAAAAATTGAACAAGAACGAATATCCTTTGGATAACCCTGTAAAAACTAATGGAGCAATAGCGTTTAAACTCAAGATTATTAATAAGTGGTTATTGTAATATACTGTGTTCATTTTTATGAGGATAGCATGTATACTCGTAGAGAAAATAAGTTTTTTATAAAAACAGTCCCAAATTTTGCCAAATTTTTTGCTTATAATTTGCAGAGTTCTTAATATAAAAAAAAAAGTTATTTTCAGGAAATATGACGAACAACATTGTACACAATACTCCGCAATCAGAATGAAAAATAATAAAAATTGGATAAAAAATGAGCAGGTTTATTAAAAAATGTTTCACTGCGCATGCGCGAATGCGATCAAAATATAATATGCATAATGTGTTAGCTACGTGTATAGAGCAAGTTTTGTAAAAGTCTCAAAAACATAGTTTGAAAAGTCTGATAATAACCGTTTATTGAATAAGCTCAAAATTCGTTGTTCCCAAAATGAAGCAAAATCATAAGGGGTTGTATCCATATATCCATTGATTAATGCCAATTTAGCATACACAATATTGCACGTAATACTGTATTTGGATTCAATCCTTCATCTTTTTGCTTCATTTTGGGAACAACGGATTTTGAGCTTATTCTATAAACGATTATTATCAGACTTTTCAAACTACGTTTTTGAGACTTTTACAAAAGTTGCTCTATACATTTAGCTAACACATTATGCACATTATATTTTGATTGCATTCGCGCATACGCAGTGAAACATCTTTTAGTAAACCTGCTCATTTTCGTCATATTTTCTGAAAACAACTTTTTTTTATATTAAGAACTCTGCAAATTATAAGCAAAAAACTTGGCAAAATGTGGGACTTTTTTTATGAGAACCTTAATTTCTCTACGAGTATACATGCTATCCTCATAAAAATGAACGCATTGTATTACAATAAGCCACTTATTAATAATCTCGACTTTAAACGCTTTTGCTCCATTAGTTTTTACAGGGTTATCCAAAAGATATTCTTTCTTTTTAAATTTGTTGACGGTCCCCTATGGGGTTTCGAGAAAAAAATTTCGCGGAAATATATGACCTATACTATACTGCTCACACACCTGGATTTTCAGGTTAAATCCTCATTTATTTTTCTTGATATTTAATAAAACGTCAAAAATCGCAAGTGACCGGTCACCTTTGGCCATATAGTGTTTTTTATGGCCATATAGTGTGGCCATGTGACCATTTGGCCATATGGCGGTGTGTTCTCATCATCTGACTATAATACCAAGTACTCAACAACACATCAGTTGCAGTCGCAAAATCATAGGGTATCATAGCTGACATAATTCCCTCTTCTCCTTAAATGCATGTTTTGAGGCGTTATAGTCGTTTCCTGCTGAATTAAAGAAATAAAGTAGCAGGAAATCTTAACCAATTCGTCATGCAGCAGGACATAACGGTATTGGTAATTGTGTGGTGTGATAATGGCGTAGATTATTTTAAGATAGCCTCAGTCATCTACATGATGACGGTGAAGATAATTAAGCATGGAAATACGGTACAGTTAAAGTTCTTATCAAGTTCCAGGTGTTTTAAATGATTTTCTATAGAAGAAAAAATAACACAACAGATGGTATTTTCGTGGTAGGTTCTATTGTTTAAAAATTTGGTGTAGAAATATTCATGCACCGGTATAACATGTATTCTAATCTTTACAGAAATTATGTTGAAATATTTGCGGTATTTTAGTTCTGTAAATTTTACTCTTATGATATATTTTCCTGCAATGCTGCTCCATCGACGTTTAGGAAAAAAACAACACTGTTGAAAAAAAAAAACAACAACGTAAAGATTCACATAATGCAATAACACATATGAAACAAATATTTTATTATGTACATATTTGTCTCTGTGAATACACTTTAGCTATACATAAGAGTAATTGGAAATCACATTCAAAACATTCTATACAAATATGAATTATCATTTAGCTCGCCATAGCTAAAGCATTAAAGAACGTGCTTTATGCTTTTTGATATGTACAAATATATGTAAATGTTTAATTGATACTTTTTGCAGTTATAAATTAACCAATATTCAATAATTAGCTGTTTGTTTACTCTCAGTTCAATGATGATTACTTAAATATAAGCCTTTTATTTATTTTATATATCTCAATATTTGATATAGAGCAACCCTTTTCACAACTTATGTTACCATCAATAAATCATCTAACTTATTTATTGCATTAAGACAGTGACATGAACGGCATTTCATTATCGTATCTCTGTTAAAATGATATGATTATTCATCCCAATAAGATAGTATAATAAATTTATAACATGATATTGAGCCTATATATTGACTAAGTTTAGAAAAAAATACAGCGTTTTGCTGCAAAGATATAAAAATTGTAACTAAAAAAAATATTATTTAATTTAAGTGAACTTTAAAATTATTCTGTCATATTTCATCTGTTTGTTTTAAATTAAAATTATTTATAATTTTTTTAAACTAAACTTTAGAAACTTACATACATTAAGACGTAACAAATGTATAATTATAAATGCATTTATTTATTTATTGTATTCTCAAACATTTGCTTTACAGCCGTTAACTATAGATAACAAAATTATATAATAAATCGTTTTATATACATTTTTATCAATTATTAAATATAAAAGATCTAATAAAAAAAATAAAACTTAAAGGTTTTACAAAATAAAATGGACTTTAAAAATGTACTTAAATGAATATAATTGCCTTAGCGCAAATGAATTATTTTATACGCACTCATATGTTTCAAAATATTTGAGGATTTTTAAAACTTTTCGTTAAATTTCAAATTTTTCAAAAAATTACATCAACTGGAATTTTTCCTAAAACTAAAATTTTGATTGCAAAAGCATTTTGTTCTACAGAGAGAAAACTATAACTTTCAATGTTATTTTTTAATTGAAAAACTATTTATTCCTTTGTATTTTGAAATAGTATTTTTTAGAAAAAAATACACAATATAGTTTTTTGCAAATGCTAAGTAAAATTTATATTGTATTTCAATTGTAAAAATAATAAATGAAATACCTCATTAAAAACAAATTCAAAAGTACTTTTTTAAATGAAAAAGTAAAACTTAGCAGCACTTAAAAAATATTACTGTTACAATAATTTGTTATTTAAGAATGTTTTCATTTAAAAATTGAAAATTGATTACTTTAATATTCAATTGTAATAGCCACTACTGAGAAACTTATGTTTTATGTTATTTCTAATAGTAATAAGTATTGGAATTTTTCATATGGGTAGTGTATAGTGTATACATTGAATGTAATGTGCACAAGAATTTTTTTTTCTTTTGTAGTAGTTGTAATTTTCCATTATTTTTTCTCCACCTGACACTAAATACAGCAAATCCAGTAAAAAACGTGAAATGCACTTAATATTTTTAAACAAGAGTAATTCTTTTACATTTTAATATTATTTTAAGAAATATATTGTTAAGTAACAAATTACACTAGTTTTGTGATATATTTGTATAAAAAATTAAGAAACTAGATTATTCATGTATTTGAAAATGCAGTTCATAATGGTAGTTCATAGAAAATACATATTTTCTTGATATATGTTGCATTAAGTCAAATTTGTAAAAGTGTTTTTGCATTCATGTATTCAGAAGTATTTTTATTAATATAGTAAGGAATTAAAGAGTTTTCCTTTGATTAAAAAACTGCTTAGATCTGTCACCATAAAAATTTATTAGCCATAGAGTCCATTCTTTGTTTTAAAAAATTATACTGAATTTCGATTGAGTAAGTGCTAAAGCTCATGCTAAAAGAACACGAAAATGTTCAGCGACAGTTCATATTAATATGCATTTTTCTTTCAGAAATGCACACTCACAGAAAAATGCCTTATTTATGTCCATTTTCAGACTATATAGAAATAAGTATTTCTTATAAAAATGTTCCCTTTCAAAAGTCAGAATAATTTAGAAAAACTTGATTTCAATAAAGAATAGAGTACGTTATGACAATTCATAATCAAATTATTGCGAATTCATAAAATGCGTATTTATGTAAACTTGATACACAATTTAAAAAACAATTGAATTGCATTGAAGTGAAATTTTATACAACAAAATATTAGTGATAATAATATATACTTATATACATAAGAAACATTTTCAAAAATAAATTAGACGAATTTAAAGCAAATTCTTAACTTGGTATTAAAATAAACTATAATATATTTTCAATCTGCAACTATTTACAATTTTAAGAATAACTTTTTATTGAATTTAAAATTGATATAATTTCTTGTAATTGAATATGTTTAGATAGTTTAGTTAAGGAATTTAAGCTAAAAATGTGTATCACATAATGTATACCGCATAATTATGAGCAATATTTCATTTTTAGAATAATGAAAACTATATAAATCTTTTTCATAGAGTTACATTCGTATTTCATAATTGTAACATGTGTGCGGTATACACATTTAATCAATAACTATAACAATGCAATTGTACAATTTTATCTATTTAGTCACTTATACATGCACAATGCATGTAAAAAAAAAGTTATGTTTCGACCAAAAATATGAATTTTGTTAAAAGAGCTTTTTTGTTTTCAGTGTTTTGATAATAGACAAGATTTCAATTTTTTTTTTTTAAGTACAGGCATTCCCCGACTACGTAAGTAATGCGTTCCGTAAAGTTTTACGTAACTTGAAATTTACGTAAGTCGAATTCGTAAGTTGCTTAGATAAAATTTAGTAAGAAAGTGCAATATTTATTATACATATATATATTATTTACTCCGTATTATTTTATAAATAAAGCATCAAGCGACAGTATTTACTCGCATATAAACAATAAAAATATGAAAAAACATAAAAACAAACTTAAAGAACACTTTTCAAATATCTTGTGCAATACGGGATTTGTAAATCTACCATGGATGGATAGATTTATAACATTTTGAATCTACATCAAACGACCCTAAAAAAAAATAATTAAAGAGGAATCAATTAACCTATTCTCCATGAATTTCTGATGGCAAGACAAATGAATAGCACTCACAAAATAAAATAATGATTGATAAGCTGTATTTATTATGAATTAGATGACTACTATGAATATCTGACAATAAACATAAAGATGTTTTGTTATAGGTTTAAAAGTATGTACCAGTAAAAATATAACTGTACCTTATATATAAACAAGTATATTACTGTTGTGATTTATATCTATATGTTATTCATAAAATAAATATCAAAAGTGTGCAACTGCGTATCAAAGGCGCTAGTATGTTCACAAAGGTAATTTTTGAGATTCATTACATAACTGCGAATTTACGTAAGTCGGGAATACGTAAGTCGCGGGATGCCTGTACTAAATAAGAACATTTGAACTTCCTTTTTCAATAATCTACATTTTTCGTAAATCAGAGAATTAAAGCCGCAGTTTTTAATATTACCTTAAAAAATTCAGATAAATTACAATTTATCAATAAAAGTAAAAGTGGCTTTTAGGCATTAAGGCATTTTAAATCGTCGTTTATACAAGTAAAGATTAAACTCGTTATGTTAGAATAACTGCACTTGCGTATCTTTTTTGAAATCAAGCTATTCTAACAATTTATAAAGTACCTTTTGGTAAAGCTTTGTTTACGATATAGTTATAATGGACGGTGTATTGCAACTCGTTATAAAGAAGAGGCATAAGCTTTTGCCGATATTAGCAAATCTCTGTGCAGTTGCATTTTATAATCCAAAGAACATCTTTCTGCATTATGTTAGTCCCTTCGTCATCAATGCACTGAAACTGAATTTTCTTGCTTGTCGTAACTTTAGGGTGACAACAATGGTGCGTGGTACATGTTCCGCAATATTTGGGTTGGTAAAGGTCTACACTGGTGCAATTACCACCATCTGTCAACCGCAGTGGGTGCGTACTGCGGACGGTTGCTCGACATTGATGATTTTTCTGAAAAGAAGAGAAAAATTAAAAAAAAAAGATATTTTTTCATTCTCAAAATTCAAAATAATTTAAAATTAGAATAAATCCCTTCAACTTTGGATGGGCAAGAATTTACAAAAGTTACTAAAAAGAACTGCAACCTTAAAAAAGAAAATCGTACTGAATTGGTTCAATTTATAAAAAGAAAATGCTTATGTAAATCTATAGCAAATAACACCTTATAATAATATATTAATTTCAAATGCTAAAAAGTGTAAACTAAAACTTTAAAACAAGTAAAAATATGTTTAGTTCGACTGTTGACATGTTTCAACTCACCCCAAGTCATTTTTAAAAACAAATAAATAAAGCTATTCTATATGCACAGTCTATGACACGCCTTCATTTAGTTTCCCACGTATTCTTTCATATTATCCACGGTACATTTTTATTTTATATGGATGTTTATTTTATTTTATTTTCATACTCATTGAGTAGTTCGAGCCATATTTGCTACTCAATCAGTAATATATGAGCTACGCAATGAGTATTAGAAAACCCCTAAGCAAAATTTAAAAGCTTTCATTTTTCTTTCAAATTTACTTTTTTATTTTTTTATTTTATTACAGCAATATTTAATCAGTCATTTAAGCCTCCCTTCCCCGATCCCTAATCTACTTATTTTCATTTTATAATCTTTTGCTGAAACTTATCACTTAGAAACTAGAGAAATATTATATATATATATACAGGGTGATTCATAAATATCGAAACAATAGGCTATTTCCTTAAATATTGCCCCTAGACCCATACTTCCAATTGCAAAGTTTCATAAAAAAGGTGCAAAATTTAAAGACATAAGTTGCGACTCCATAGGGGGTCTGTTTGAAAAAATACGAAAATTAATTTTTTATACGGCCCCCCGTAGTGTAAAAATTCCAATCAGGAAAACTTCGCTTATCCATTCCTGAATTAAGCCCAAAAAATTGCATCTTCATATCTGAAAAACTCGCAGAGTTATGGCCGTTTAAATAATTCATCAGGTTTTAAGGGATTAGACACAAATTGAAATGCGTGCAATCGAAGAAAATATGTTACATTAAGATATCTAGGAAACACGTAAAAAATATATTTGTTGAGCAAGAATTTAGATTTTTTTTGTTAATGTCGTGTTTTGGTGATGGTTAACCATATAATTTGCAAACAAAATCACATCCTAATATTTCTCATAAAGTTTTTTAAAAATTTAAATGTTTAGTATTTTTTTTAAGCGGATTTAATTTAAAATCTTTATAACTCGAAACATTGTTCATTAGATTTCAATTTTTTTTTCCTTTAACTTTTAGTATAACTTAAAGTATAATTTTAGCTTGGTTTCAGGAATTTTTTTAATTTTAACTTTAGAAATATTAAAAATATTTATTAAAAAATTATGTAACTTATTTTTTTTAAATCATATTTTCAAAAGTAATTTTTTTTTTCAAATTTGCCGAAACAAAATTAATGTAAAATAATAAAAAAAGACATGTTCCAAGTTTGCACCTTTTTAATTTGCGATTAAAAAAACATCATGCAGAAAAACGCTTTTAAAGTTTTAAACATTGATTGGCTCCTAATAAAAAGTTTAAATGTATTTTAAAAAATTGCACGTGAAAAAGTAACTTCTTTCTGTAGTATTATTTATATAATAATATTATTTATATATTAATAATTGTGTTAAAATTAATCTAGTGTAATTTCGTATCCAGCGATTTCTGGAGTTCCATTACCTGAGATTTATTCTGTTGAGCTGAACCAGGTTTCAGACCAGATGCTGTAATCTTCAAGGTTAGCTGGGTGAAAAAGTTCGACCAGAATCGTCCGCGATAGCTCAGATGGCAGAGCACTGGCGGCTTCATCCAGGAGGTCCCGGGTTCGAATCCTGTTCCGGACATTTTTCGCCCAGTTGGAAATTTACATATAATGTGATTTGTTTACCAATTAGTATAATTGTGTTAAAGTTAATCTAGTGTTCTTTCTGTAGCTTAAAGTTCCGATTCAGTTTACCTTTTGCCGTTTCTACCACCTTTTTGTACTACTTAAATGCCCATAAATAAATGTTAAATGTATAATTTGAAACAATGCTTTTTCTAACATACCGATTAAGAACTTTTCATAATTTTAACCCTTACAAATTCAGGCTTTTTATCGCCCCGTCGAGGCCAATAAAAAAGTCTGTATTCTGGGGCCGGGCCAGACCCGGGATTAGCGACTTTGTTTCTGAAGACTCGGCCAGGCCCGGGCCTAACGTATTTTTGCATACCGAACCGGGTGTTGGTTGGATTTATGACGGCCAATTATCTATACGAGGGATGTGGGCCCGAAGGTGGGGGGGGGAGTCCCTTCCGTGGAAGTCTTTTTAAGGGAACCTAACCCGTATTTACGCAAGATATCCAAGGTTAATAGAAAACCACTGTAAACTCCGAACAATTGGGTGGAAGGGCGCGATTGGGTTCGAACCCAGCATGAGAGCAGAACCTCTCGGTCACTGGTTATACCGAACCGGGACTAGCTTCCTTATTTCTAGGTCCCCCCGGGGCGAAATTTTCAGTCCCGGCCTAGAGACAACCCATATTAAAATCATTATCTCTGACTGACCTAATCCGTGCAAAAATAACTAAAATTTGGCTCAGCCCCAAAACTTTTACAAAAAATGCATATATTTTTAAATGGGCATTATTTTACAATAAAATTTTAAAATTCATATTTTTAAAAGATAGTAGATTTTAAGTTTAAAAAAAATTAAAATACGGTAAAACTAGTGAAAAAAATCTGCCTATGACGGAATCCTTTCTTAAACGGAAAAATCTGTTGATTCATGGAAAATGAATATAATAATACCTGAAAAAAAAATAGACTACATTTACAACTCCTAAGAAGGGAACTTGTCTATAACGCTTTTTCTTTCTTTCCTATGTGATTCCATCTTAAAAGATTTTACTTTATAGCATTTTTCTTTGTCTCCAACACATGGAATATGGATTAACGATCTTAAAGGAGAAGTGAATCATTTACATATAAATAGAGATTCATTAATAAAACAAATAATCACAGATTTTGGCACTTCTTTAAAAATAATAATTATAAACATGAAAAAAGAAAAGATATAATAAGTATTTCTGGTCAGAACTCCTCCATACGAAACAACTTTCAACCATATCGATGTAAAAAATTATGTAGAAATTCAGTCAGCCCGGTCCAGGCTACGATTTGAACTTTTTTCCAGGCAGGACCGAACTGTTTTTCCTATGGGTCGGTTCGGGACCGGACCTAGATATTTCGACCCGTGTAGACCTCTAATTGAGACCCCAGCATACTTTGAAAACAGGTTTAACGTAAAATCTATACGCTGCCTATTTTATGTCCAAAGGAGAGGCACCGTCTTATATCGACTTTTAATAATGTACAATTTGTGGCTGATCCCTATCTTGCATTCAAAATAAGTCAAAAACTCGTCGCTCTGAGGGATGGATAAATGGTGTAAGTCACGAATTTTGGATTTTGATAACTCTGCGAATTTTGAAGATATCGAGATGGATTTTTTTGTGTTTAATTCAGGAATGGATAAGGAAAATTTTCCTAATTGGGAATTTTACTCTACGGGGGCCGTATAAAAATTTAATTTTTTTTTATTTTCTCATATAGACCCCCCATAGAGTTGAAACTTATCTCTTCAAATTTCGCACCTTTTTTTTATTAAACTATGCAATTGGAAGTATGTGCCTAGGGGCAATATTTAAAGAGATAGCCTATTGTTTCGATATTTATGAATCACCCTGTATATATATTATGGTGAATTTAACAGATAATACAATTAATTATTATGATGACAAATGAATAACAGAATAAAAAGCATGTCAAATGATATTTTTCTCTTGTATTCACATGTGCCTTATGTGTGTTCGCAACTACCTCGCCGGTGGGGCACATCTGAACAATTTTTTGAATTTATAAAACTATTTAAAAAAGTAAGAAAAACTATAAAGGTGCTTAAAAAAATACCATCTATAAAAAGAAAAAAAAATGTTTACTATATTGAGTAGTTTTTGTTTATAGAAATTAACCTAGTTATGAGAAAATCTATATTTATGTGAACTGTTCACATGTACCCCCATCTCCCCTATAGGAAAACATCTGCATTTTATGATCTTTAAAGTCTTAAAAATTCAGTTTGTACATGGAAACACTCCCATATGTTACATTTAAAACTTCTGGTTATATAGAAATTTCTATGTTAAAAAAAGTCAAATAACTTATAAAACACATTCTCATAATAAAATACTTTTACATCTTTATCCCCAATTATGTTGTTCTTTAGTTTCTGATGATCCTAAGAACTATGTTATAAACAGTAAATGTGTGAATTTAACCATTGTATTTAATTTTAAAAGTAAATAATTTTCCTCACAAAAAAAAAAAAAAAATGATAAAATAGGTAGTTATATTTCGCAATAAAACATCCTAACGGAATGAATAGACGCAAGAGATTATTTTTAATTTATGATATTTAATATACAGGGTGTATGAAAAGTCCCTGAAGCATTTTGCTAAAGTGTGGCTTAGAGTAACATGCTTCGTATGATAAAAAGTTTTCTTCAAGCGAATGAAAATAATAATTTACAAACTTTGATCATAGATGCCGCCACTAATCCATATGTTTGGTTTCAAACATGCGTTTTTTTTTCTGAATATCAGATTAGTTTTTAACCCCTGACTGTCGACCAAATGGGAAAAATTGTAATGTTATTTTAATTGTATTTTCTTTGAAATGCTAGAAAAAAAAGATCATTTTCTAACATGATATAAATTTTATTATTACGTATAGGGTCATTCCATGCAAAATGAGCAAATCAGCTTTGGCAGACATGTCACAAATTTGAATGAAAATCAGTCTATATGTAGATCATATCAACTTCTCAGTGAAAGTAAAATAATAGATTTCAGAATTGTTTATTTAAGTATTAAAATATACATTAAAAGTGAATGCAAAATCGAGATATTGTCTACATGCTTAAAATTTCAATTTTGATTATTAGCCTTAGGAATGGAAAGACTATATTAAAAATTATTTATAATTAGGAATGAATAATAATTAACAGATTGGCGTAAGTTAGTAATTGTATTTTTATTCCGCAATGAGAAAAAAATATTTTTGAAAAATTTTGAAATAAAAATGCAATATTTCTATTGCTGCTTTACACGTGAAGGACAGCTCTGACAAGTTTAAAATTGCTTGACCTTATAGCTAAAAGTGCATATTTTAAATATCGAAAGTTTCATTCTTGCTTTTTTATACCTTAATAAGAAAAAAAATAAATAATAAATATGTTGAGGGTAAAATACAATATTTCTATCACTTCTTTTTAAGTGAAAGAAAGCTTTATTAAACTTTTAAATTATTTAAAATTATAGATAAAAGTGTATATTTTAAATATAGAAACATTTATTCTTGTTTTCAATTTATTTTCGGCTATTAATATATTTATTTTAAATTGCAGTAAATAAATAAATAAATATATATGTATATATATTACGTTGAACAAAAAATATATATTTATCCCCTAAATCCATAGATGGCAGCACTACATTTTTCCCCTTTAAAATCGCGAAATATCGTAAAAAAAAAAAAAAAAAAAAAAAAAAAAAAAAAAAAAAAAATCATTCGCGGTTTCAAAGAGGAAAGCACTTGGAATGCAACAAATATTACTTTTTAATCCAAATTTGTGACGATAGGAATCAAAAGGCAATCTTAATTTTTTTATACCATATCATGGACTTATTGATCTTTATGTCTGTGCAATAACTGTAATGTCTGACCTTTCCTTCATTATTATTTTTTTTAACTATCAATAAGAGGAAAAATTACAATTCTGTCATTTTTTTTTTTTAAAGTTTTAAACTTTTTTAAAGGTGAAGAAAATACAAGGCAACTTAAAAACTTTAGCAATTCGCTCTTAATATGTAACACTATATCAGGCATCAATTTCACAGATGATTTTGAATTCCATTAATTTTTATAACGTTTTTAATTTTCTCAAAATTGACAAATTTTCAATTCTTACAACAAATTTAAGATTAATCATGACGTTATCAAATTATTATCATTAAATAAATATGAAGATAATTTTCTAGAAATTATAATATTATGAAAAATATTTATTTTATGTTAAATAGTTTTCAAGATACGGAACTTTAAACTTGCAACTTTGAACGATTGTACACATGCCATTCTATGTCGCAAGTTTTTTAAATGTCCAGAACATCCAATTTTTTATTTTTTTTGTCGAAATATTTTGCAATGCTCCATTTGAATATGAATGGAATCTGTGTATCAAATTAAAATCGGTTATTATGCAGCCACTTTTTTAAATTTTTTGCTCATTTTGTGTGGAATGACCCTATAGCCACATAAGCCTTAGTTTTTTGAAACTGGATTATATCAGTAGAATTATATTAGTTTAAATAATGCTCCTATCGCAGTGAAACCTACAGCTTAGTGAACGGGTGTATTATTTCGCGGCTGTGAAAACGTTGAGTTGTGACACAAAAATGACGAGTACCAGCGAAAAATGTTGGTACTTCGAAACAAAAACAAAACTAATCTGAAAATCAGAAAAAATCATGTTTGAAATGAAACATGCGAACAAATGTCGTATACTATTATCGAAGTTTGGAATTAATTTTTTATTTGCTTAAAGAAAACATTTCATTGTGAGAAGCATATTAGTCCAAACAGCACGACTGTACGACAATTTTTAATCGTTCGCCGTCGAGTAAACTTTCCTATGAGGAATCATTCCTGAAGTAAACATAAAAAAATTCATCTTGATATCTGAAAAACTCGCAGAGATATTAAATTCCAAAATTCTGACTCGCACCATTTATCCATGCCTCTAAGAGACGAGTTATTGACTCAATTTGGATGCAAGATAGGGATCATCTGCAAATTGTTATTAAATGTCGATTTAAGATAGTGCCTCCCAATTGGACATAAAATAGCAGTGTATAGATTTTACGTTAAACCTGCTTTATAAATATGCTGGGAGTCTGCACTAGAGATTTGCACGGCTCGAAATATCTAGGCCCTGTCCCGAGCCGACCCATAGAAAAATAGTTCAAACCGACCTGAAAAAATGTTAAAATCTTAGCCCGATACTGGACCGGCCTGGCTGAATTTCTACAAAACATATTTTTTTTTACGTCGATATGGTTAAAAATTGTTTCGTATGGAAAACTTCTGACCAAAAGCATTTATTATAGCTTTTTCTTTTACATGTTTATAATCTTCATATTTAAAGAAGCACCAAAGACTATATTTATTTTTTTTAATGAATCTATATTTGTATGTAAATCTTTCACTTATTATTTAACATCGTTAATTCATATTCCGTGTATTGAAGATTTTGAAAAATGCTATCCAGAAAAATCTTCTAAGACGGAATTTCATAAAAAAGAAAAAAAATGCGTTATAGACAAGTTTCCTTCCTAGGAGGGGTAAATGTAGTCTAATCTTTTCATAGATATTGTTATATTCATTTTGTATGGATCAATACTTTTTTTTTTCTTTTAAGACAGGATTTCGTCATAGGTAGGATCTTTTTCACTGGTTTTATTGTATTTAATTTTTCTTTTGCCTTTAAATCTACTATCGTCTAAAAAATGAATTTTGATGTTTAATTGTAAAATAATATCGATTTAAAAATATATGCCTTTTTTGTAAACATTTTTTGGGCTGAGCGAAATTTTACTGATTTTTGCACTGACCAGGTCAGTTGGTGACAATGATTTTAATACGGGTTGGGTCGAGACCGGGCCGGAAAATTACGCCCCCTGAATACATAGAAAGAAGGAAGCCAGTCCCGGTTAGGTATGAAAATGTTAGGTCCGCACCTGGCCTGGCCCCAGAATGGAAACTTTATCAATGGGCTCCCCGGGAAAATATAATACAAGAAGTGTTGAGGGCTAAAATCTGGCATTATCAGTCGAAATCATTGCGCGTGAGCATAATGTCTGTAACAGTAATTTATCTTTATCTTATTTATTTATATTTATATTTACCTTAATATAATTTATCTGGCATAAAACTATAAAAAAGAGTTAATTATTTGTCTTTTTGCGATTTTTCATTTTCCTCTTTTACCAAGAAGTCTTTTGAAGGTGATCCGTCACCCCAATCACAGATGGTGACACTCGATTGATCTTCAATCGCACTTTCGATTCATTTCCTTATTACTTCCTTTTAAAAATTTGCTGATGTACTCACTTGATGGCGCCACTGCATTTTCCAATCAGCTAATTTTTCAAGCTTCAACAATTTGTCTCGCACGCAAGTAGCTTTCCGCGCCTATTCCGATCAAACGCCCGCAAAGTTGTGAAAGCTATTCCGCAAAAGGGAGGGTTTACGAGAGAAGGGGGAAAAGAACTGAAAGTCGCTATTCCAAACAAACATCTTTCACATTCCGCAACTGCTGATGTCACGTACGATTTAAAAATAAGAGAATCGATTTTTAATCGAATATTAGCATGTATTAACCAATGAGAGTGCATCAACAACTTTTAAAGGGACAGAATATAATGTTTTGAATAATAGCTGACCAGTTGAAGAATATTTCTCTTAAATGTTAAATTTAAAAATACTTAATATCCTAGTATTATTTTAATAACAAGTTCATATTACGTATTAATATTTTTATTGCTCTAGCTTATTCCCATGAATGTATCACCTATTTTCCTATCAAATTAAAATTTATTAATTTAAAATTACGGACTATGTTAACCTTTTACTTTAGTTTTAAAGCCTCAACTTTTCTATGGTGGTATTTTTTCTCACAATTAAATACATTTAAGAAAAATAAAGAACAGATTGATACATTACAGTAAGAATAGATTTATAGATTGGAACTTCCAAAAAAGCAATCAGGAGCAGGGCTGTAAAATGACTTAAATTGGTTCTGGATGCAGGATGCATGAATGTCATTCACGCTAGATAAGCATATACTTTGCTAAATAAAATATTTAAAAAATATTATACGAATTAAAAATCGAGGTACCACATATAGGCGCCATAATAGCTGCAGTTTTAAAGTATATGTTGGTGTATATATATATATATATATATATATATATACTATATTATAGCCAGTTTTATATATATTTGCATTTACAAGTTCCTATGATTAACTTTTGTATTATTTTTTCCCTTTGATTTTTAGACATTCGATTGCATTTTAAGTATATATATATATGTATACTGGCTAACTGATGGAGGGGGGAAGGGGGCATTAAGAGTTTAAAAACCAGAGAGAGCACTTAAAAACTGATGACATACATATGAAATTATTTTTGTTACGATAAATACGTGATATTTAAAAATCAACGCAAAGAAAAGCTGAAATATTTCGAGAAATTTTATCTTGCATTTATTTTAAATCTTCCTTCTTTAGTGCCAAAAGAATGATACAGAAAATGGGAAATAATAGTAGCAGAGTGTGTTATTGTTATTCCTGTTTTCTCTCTTTTTTTATTTTAATTTTATCACTATAGAAGGGGCGGGCTTCTTTTGCAAAGTTTTGAAGCAGCTCAATGTTAAATTTATTTTGGTTGCTTGTTCTTTTCATTCAGCTTATTTATACTAGGCTATTTTTACAATTAGCTGTATCATAAAAGTTCTTTTATACTAATTAATTATTATTATTAATTTATACTTCTTAAATTGAATTTTATAAGAAGAATAATGTATATAGGCTCAAACCGAAACAACATCTACTTCTATTCAATTTTATTCTTTCACAAGAGCCCCCCCCCCCCCCAATTTAAATCAATTTAACATTTTTGTCACTTTTAAAAATCACTTATTACTTGGGCTAACTGTACATATATTTTTATATAACTGAAAATTAAAATACAAAATATTATTGAAATTGTTATTTTTATTTATGTTACACAATTTCATTTCATATTATTTATAATGATTAAATACAAACGAAGGGGGAAAAAATGTACGTTTATGCTACGTGTAGAGTTTTTAAACATCAAATTTCATGATAAAATGTTTATCAATGTCTCTTAATTAGTGTCTTTTCCAATATATTTAGCAATCTTGAAAAGCTCAGAGCTTTAAACAAACTGTTTAGACACTGTTTAGAGTGAAAAAGTTAGAAAACTCTTAAAAGCATTATACCCATACTTAATATAGCAAGCTTTTGCTATAGACCTATCAATACTTCATTTGCACTGACGAAATTTATACTAAATTAAAAGTTGATAATTTATTGTGTAAATTAATATAGGGTAGATGTGCTAGTAATAGACAACCTTCAATGTTTTGGTTTATAAAAAAAAATAACCAATAAAAATTTAGCTTTTATTATTTGTTTCATAACTTCCTCTTGCATATTTTATAATCTTGCATTATTATTAGTCATTTTCCAGTAATGGACACCCCGTGTATACATTGCTAAAAATGCAATTTCAGTAATGTTTATATTACATAAAATATTGACTTAACTGAAGACCTAAATAATAAATTTAATTTTTAAATTACACTTACCAAAATGTAATAACACCAAAACTTTTATAAATAGCTGCTTTTAAGTTATTTTATATGGTTAATAAAATTTCAATAATTTATTCTTTTTTTTTATGAATATAATAACTCTGACTTGCACTTTTTATAATATGGCAATCAAACCAGTCAAGAAGCAAAAAATATAATTTAAGGGCATAGTCAAACAGGGGCTCATAGAGCTTAACCCTCCCCATTTAAATAAAAACAATTAAGTTACAGAAATTGTTAAAAATCTGTCTTAAATGTTCCCTTATTCATCTCTGAAAAAAAAAATATATATATATATATTACTGTAATGTTAATTAAAGTTATAGTAATCATGAAACTAGTAAATCTGCAGATCAGTGGCCTCAAACATCAATTCTACAGTTTTATTTTGAGAATTATTTTATTTAGTGTTTAAAATATCCAACTCACAGTATCATTTTTTTCATATTTGTAATATTAATTATTACAAGTAATATTTCAAGTAGTCTCTGGAAGTTGTTAAAAATAGTGAGACAAAGCTATTGCTATACACTAATACTCAAAAACTTTTTTTTTTTTTTTTAAGTATTATCAACTTTTAAATCTCCCACTGTCTCAATAATCTGACAGCTGTAATTGCTTGATATTTAGTATTTTAAACTACCCATCTAAAATAATTAAAATATCTATCTTCTGATAATTACAATAATTGATGCAAACAGTGAATAATTATCACAAATATTTTATTAAATACTGGCATCCTAATTGTTAAATTTATTTGAAAATCAGTGTTTTGTTTCATTAGTATGCTTTCATTAAATTCTGGTTCTAAATAGTCATAAAAACAATTATATCTGTTACTTTTTGTGGAATGTCTATTACTGAAACAGGGAGTGTCCATTACTGGACTTTTGGGGTGTTTTGATATATTTCTGTTATTTAAAATTGAGTTTTTATTCATATTCGGAAATGAAACTATCAGAATGGTTAAATATTGTTGATAGATTAATATAATATTGAAAAAACTGGAATATAATGATTATAATTTATTAATAAAAAATAATTTTAAAAGAAATTTCTTAAGGGTGTCTATTACTGGCACATCTACCCTATTTGAGAAATGTACTATACAGCAGGATTTTCTTTTATTTTTTTAAGCCAACAAGTACTAGAGAAATAAATACCAATTAAGATGTTAATCTTAATCCAAAATGTTGAAGTCATTTAACTTAAAAACTTAAATTTGTTAATAAGCATCATTAAATTATAACTTTCAGCTAATTAGATTTTTTCAGTTTGAAAATAATACAGACATTTGTTATCTGCAAACTGACAAGTATTTATTATCATCTTTACTATTAATATTATTTTGTCTTAGATGTAATGCAGATAGAGTAGTTTATCCCCCCCCCCTAAACTGAATAAGTAATAATATTTGATCTCTGTGAATTAAATACTTTCACATAATAAATACTCAATCATACATCCTTACATACTCTCAACCAGTCACAATGTGAAATGTTTTCAGTGTTTTATTATTATTAACATGTTGTATTATACTGAAGAGTAAAAACAATTTTCAAGATAAGACATTTATAAATGTCACAATATAGTTTCAAGAATTATGATTTAATCATTTTTTAATAATTCATACTATGTAATCATATATATTTTTACTTCTTCATTGCACGATTACAGATAAGCTTTAAAAATGAAAATCTCGATGATAAACAGTATTTAATTAATAAAAGTATCTTTACAAATTTATATTTTATTTCTTACGTGTGCATTTAAAATTTATTTCAAATTAACATAAAATGCTAAACAAATTAATACGTTACAGTTATCGAAAATAACTTATCCACAAGTCATGGAAATTGTCTGTTGCTTACTGCAGAAAAATAAGAAATTAAACTTATTGTTTAAATACAGCAGTTCCTGTGTCAGTTTTATTATTATTATTATTATTATTATTATTATTATAAATCATCAAATCTAATTCTTAGGGATTAGTAACAAAAAGATATAAAAACTTCATTACTAAATTATTAGAAACTAAATAAATATCATAATTTTACAAAAAGTAAACAAATATTTTTTTAATGGATGCGATAGTATTTCGCTTTCCCGAGATAAAAGTCAAAACTGTCAATACCAAGATTCTAATGATATATGACTTATCTTGGTAATAACTAAGAAAAAAAGTAAAGGTTTTATAGTAGTAAAAAAAAAAAAAAAAAAAAAAAAAAAAAAAGCTATCTTTCACGATAATACAACATATCAAAAGGTACCGTAACACTGAAAAAAAACATTTCACATACCTGTATTTTAAATGAGTATTCCCCTTATGTTTTGTTTTGATGTTAGCTCCTATCTATAACAAGTGATTTTTAAAATCTGTGTTATTTATTTGCAGCACAAAATTTACTATAACAGCATTTTGCAAGCGTCACATGGTTCTTTGCACGCTATGCTACCAAAAGTCCGCCATCTTTTTTTACTACTTACGAGTCTTTTGTACCTCCCGCAAATAGCTATCACGTGACAACCTCATTTGCGATTGCTCTGCGAGAGTGAAACCGTCCGCATGTTTGATCTGTTTCGTGATTTTAGACGCGCCTCGCAAATCCACGAGGAAAGGGGAGTTACAGGAGAAAAGCGTTTGATCGGAATAGGCGCGTTCATCTCTAGATTTAAAATCCCTTCAACAACTTATTTTATCATGAGGACGACTGCAGAGTTAGTTCGAAACGTAGATTTTATGTTTTAAAATCCTTTTTTTTTGTAAAAGTTCATATAAAGGTTCTTGTTTTGTCTACCACTGGACAATTTTTATATATTTTTAGCCAATACATTCTTATCATTTTTATCATGCAGTTGTCCAACACGTGTTGATAATTTTGACATTATGGAAGTATTTAATTTGGAACTCCTCGTGTTAAATTCGTATGCATTCGTTGCAAATTAGAGTGAAATGCGGATAGTTTTTAAAACATAACTTAAACTATTTAACAGAATTAGCTGTAATTTTGTCTATCTAAAAATCGATTTCTGTTAAAAAATTTATTTGTTACATTTCATGTTTAACTCGCTAAATAATTTTAATGTATATGTCATAGGCTAATTGAGAAAGCAGGCTCTTTGCAAACAGCACAGGCCCTTTGCAAAGAGCCGGGCTAATTGGAGAATCATCTACCTTTTTCCAATTAGCCTAATATTTTTCAGGCTTATTGCAAAGAGCCTGGAAAGCGTTAGGCTAATTGAAAAATGACCACTTATTATCCAAACACGGTGATTTTTTTGGGCTTATTAACCCATAAACCGACCTGAAGCCGAAAAATAAATTATAACAGACCGTACCTCGATCCGAGCAAGACAAAGAAAAATCAGTCTGCATGCAACCCGACCCGAACCTGAAAGTTCATTTGAAAAAACCAGAAATCTGACTCGAACAAAATCTGATAACCGACAAAAATATTCTAAAGTACCATAACCTGATCCGAGTAAGATAAAATAATTTCCTTGGACACGCAACCCGAACCGAACCTAAAAATTCCATTAGAAAAAAAACGAAATCTGTCACGAAACAAATCTGAACCCGACAAAAATATTCCAAAGAAACATAACCCGATCCGAGCAAGACAAAATAATTTCCGTGGACACGCAACCCGATCCGAACCTAAAATATTTGTTTGAAAAATTCCGAAATATGATCCGAACCAAATTTGATAACTGACAAAAATATTCTAATGAATCATAACCCGATCCGAGCAAGACAAAATAATTTCTGTGGACACGCAGCTCGATCCGAACCTAAAAATTTAGTTTGAAAAAAACCCGAAATATGATCCGTACCAAATAAGATAACCGAAAAAAATATTCTAAATAACCAAACCCGATCTGAGCAAAACAAAATAATTACCTTGGACACGCAACCCGAACCGAACCTAAAAATTTCATTTGAAAAAAACCTGAAATCTGAGATGAACCAAATCTGAACCCGACAAAAATATTCCAAAAATCCATATCGGATCCGAACAACACAAATTATTTCCGTGGACATGCAACGCGACCAGACCCTCAAAATTCCATTTGAACTCAACTTGAAATACGACCCGAACCAAATCTTAACCCGACAAAAATATTCCAAAGAACTATAACCCAATGCGAGCATGACAAAACAATTTCCGTCGACCGGCAACCCGATCCGAACCTGAAAGTTCTAATTGAACTCAATCCGAAACCTGATTGTGATCGGTTTTCGGGTTGACTTCAAATGGAACCTTTAAGCTAGGATCCGGTTGCGTGTCAACAGAAATAACTTTGTCTTTCTTGGATCGGGTTACGGTTCTTTAACACGTTGAGTGCCACGGTGACTGACACTGAAGCTGAAAAATTTACAATGTTTTAAGTAGTTTTTAACAAAGCATAATCCTGTAATAAATAAAAGGTAAGTAAATTTTAAATAAATTTTCAGTAATTACTTAAAACAATATAAATATTTTTAATTTTATATCATATTTTAGACCGTCAGTCATCAGTGAATTACACGTTCTAAACTAAAAGTTCAGTGTCAGCCACCGGTGACTGACGTGGCGCTTAACGTGTTAAAATAAATTCTGTAATTTTCAGATCGGGCTCTGGTCAGGTTTCATGTTGACTTCATATGGAATTTTCAGATTCTAGTCGTACTGCGTGTAAACGGAAATTAATTTGCCTTACTCGTATCGGGGTACGGCCTGAATTATTTTTATTTCGGGTACTGTTCGGATTAACTGAAAGTAGAACTTTCAGGTTCGGATCGGGTTGCACGCAAACGAAAATTATTTAAATATATATAGAAAACTATATGTAAGAGAATCGACACATTCACCTTAATACTTTAAGTTAAAACATGAATACATTAAAATGATTCTCAGTTTTTATTACTAAAATAGGTGCTAAAAATACAATTAACAGGTTTTAAAACATTAAAACCGATAATCAGATGGTAAAAAACTTCCCGAGCGCTTTCGACCAAGCCCTGGTCATAATCAATGGGGTGAAAAATGAGAATAAGACCTTCAGAATGCATACCGGTATAAATAACGCTGGGCGATTCCAAAAACTGTAAAAAAGGGGGGAGGGAGGGAGGGAGGGGGACGGATGAGTTCATGCAGCTACATTGATCATTCCAATCCAAAGATTCCATTGACACCAAGTAGACCAAACCAAATGCTCGGTATATGACAGATATATGGCTGATATAGGAAAGGGGAAACCATCTACAGCTTTAGCTCGGTTAAATTTAAAAGCTGATATTGACATCCTTTTTAGTAAAGCAAATATCATCACACATACAAATCAATTTAACACATGTATTTTGAGAGAGTCTATTGAAATTTTAACCAGAGGTAGAAACACTTGTAATGATTCATCGTCCTGTCATATACCGAGCATTTGGTTTGGTCTACTTGGTGTCAATGGAATCTTTGGATTGGAATGATCAATGTAGCTGCATCAACTCATCAGTCCCCCTCCCTCCCTCCCCCCCCTTTTTTACAGTTTTTGGAATCGCCCAGCGTTATTTATACCGGTATGCATTCTGAACGTCTTATTCTCATTTTTCACCCCATTGATGATGACCAGGGCTTGGTCGAAAGCGCTCGGGAAGTTTTTTACCATCTGATTATTGGTTTTAATGTTTTAAAACCTGTTAATCGTATTTTTAGCACCTATTTTAGTAATAAAAACTGAGAATCATTTTAATGTATTCATGTTTTAACTGAAAATTATTTAGTCTTGCTCATATCCGGTTATGGATCTTTGGAATATTTTTGTCGGATTAAGATTTGGTTTTGGTCAGATTTCAGTTTTTTTCAAATGGAATTTTTAGGTTCGGGTCGGGTTGCGTATCAGCGGAAATTATTTTGTCTTCCTCGGATCGGGTTATGGTTTTCAGAATATTTTTGTCGGTTATCATATTTGCTACGGGTCTTAATTCGGGGTTTTTTCAAACTAAATTTTTAGGTTCGAATCGGGATGCATGTCCACAGAAATTATTTTGTCTTGCTCGGATCGGGTTGTGGTTCTTCAGAATATTTTTGTCGGGTTCAGATTCGGTTCGTGTCAGATTTTGCGTTTTTTCTAAGGGAATTTTTAGGTTCGGGTCGTGTTGCGTGTCCACGGAAATTATTTTGTCTTGCTCGTATCAGGTTATAGTTCTTGGGGATATTTTTGTCGGATTCGGATTTGGTTCGGGTTAGAATTCAGGTTTTTTTTAAATGAAATTTTCAGGTTCGGTTCGGGTTGCGTGTCCAAGGAAATTATTTTATTTTGCTCGGATCGGGTTTGGTTATTTAGAATATTTTTGTCGGTTATCTTATTTGTACGTGTCATATTTTGGATTTTTTAAACGCAATTTTTAGGTTCGGATCGGGCTGCATGTCCAAGAAATTATTTTGTCTTGCTCGGATCGGGTTTATGTATCTTCGGAATATTTTTGTCGGATTCAGATTTGGTTCATGACAGATTTCAGGTTTTTTTCAAATGAATTTTTTAGGTTCGGTTTGGGTTACGTGTCCAAGGAAATTATTTTGTCTTGCTCGTATCGGGTTTATCTTTCTTTGGAATATTTTTGTCGGGTTCAGATTTGGTTCATGTCAGATTCCGGGTTTTTTCTAATAGAATTTTTAAGTTCGGGTCTGGTTGCGTATTCACGGAAGTTATTTTGTCTTGCTCAGATCGGGTTAGGGTTCTTCGGAATATTTTTGTCGGATTCAGATTTGGTTCATGTCAGATTTCAGGTTTTTTCCAAATGAAATTTTTAGGTTCGGTTGGGTTATTTGTCCAAGGAAATTATTTTGTCTTGCTCGGATCGGGTTATGGTTCTTTAAAATATTTTTGTAGGTTATCATATTTGGTTCGGGTCATATTTCGGAATTTTAAAACAAAAGATTTAGGTTTGGATCGGGTTGCGTGTCCACGGAAATTTTTTTGTCATGCTCAGATCGGGTTATGTCTCGGTTCTTGGGAATATTTTTGTCGGGTTTAGATTTGGTTCATGTCAGATTTCGGGTTTTTTCTAATGGAATTTTTAGGTTCAGCTCGAGTTGCGTGTTCACGGAAATTATTTTGTCTTACTGGGATCGGGTTATGGTGCGTTAGAATATTTTTGCCGGTTATCAGATTGGTTCGGGTCAGATTTCGGGTTTTTTCAATTGGAACTTTCAGGTTCGGGTCGGGTTGCATGTAGACGGAAATTATTTTGTCTTGCTCGGATCGGGTTACGGTCTTTTATAATTTATTTTTCGGGTTCTGGTCGGGTTATGAATTAATAAGCCCCCCCAAAAAATCACCGTGACTGGATAATAAGTGGTCATTTTTCAATTAGCCTAACGCTTTCTAGGTTCTTTGCAATAAGCCTGAAGAATATCAGGCTAATTGGAAAAAGGGAGATGATTCTCCAATTAGCCCGGCTCTTTGCAAAGACCCTAGGCTGTTCGCAAAGAGCCTGATTTCTCAATTAGCCTACGACATATGTACATACATATATATATACAGGGTGATTCAGCTCGTCGGTGACAAACTTTAAGGATCGATAGAGCACACCTAGACGAACATTTTTGAATAGGGAATGTAGGGTCCCTGACGCGATGGTAAGGCGCTAGGCGCTTTCGAAAATTTGGGTGCCGAAATTCGAAACGTCATAAAAACTAGGGAAATGGTTAGATTTTCTTGCTTGTTGCGTCGAAATGATTCTGTTTGTTTAGACTTTCTTCAGTACCAATTTGATAAGCGTATCTCTTAAAACATGGATAGGGGGCGCTGCAGACTTTGGAGAGCTAGACAACAACTTTAAGCCCGTTATTTTGATAATTTAACACATGCTCGCCAAAGTTTATACTCTAACTTAAAGTTTGAACCCAAAAGTAGAGCCCTGCAAAAAGCGTAAGAGCCGGAATAAAATGTCAAAGTACAGGGTGGTCGAAACTCGAAGGCTCCTAGGAGATAAACAAACAGATTTCTTGACTTATGGCATGCATTTTCATGATTCTGTTTGCTGGGGCTCTCTGAAACTCATTTGAACGGTACAAAAAGAAACATCGATAGGGGGCGCTTTGGGCAAAAAACATAATTCGTTGACATTTCGGACGCTAACTGGAAACGGGGCGCTACGATCAGTTAGAAACAAAACAAGAGAGTAATTTACTTATCATAAGAAGCTATTAAAACTGCAGTTTGTTTGTTTTTTTTAACAAACATAGCTGGTTTCAATCATGCACAATGCGCGCAATAAAATTTACATAAGGTGCTTTTTGCTGATTTATGCAAAAGATATCGTACCATATCGATATGCAAAAGATACGTAATGCGTAGACGACAACGCGAGATGACGTAGTTGTATGCGCAGACACGTCTTTTGAACGTGCGGTACCTACTTAAGCTTCGGGTTACTTGTCTGCAGATCGGTAGTAGGATGGAACGGTACACAAACTCTGAATTGGCTGACATGCATTTGGCGTATGGCGCTGCTTGTTGTAATGGACGAGCCGCTCAGCGGTTGTACGCCGAGCGTTACCCCAACAGGCAAATCCCCTGCCATGCCTTCTTCGCTCGAGTACACCAGAGGTTGTCCACAACGGGATCTTTCGACGGAGGCAGGCCTGAACGGGAGCGATCAGTGAGCACCCCCGACAACGAAGAGGCTGTGCTTAACCTGGTTGAGGACAACCCAGGTCTTAGCACGAGAGATATCGCCAGACATGTTGGCATTTCGCAAGCAACTGCGTGGCGCATCTTACGTTCCCGGAATCTGCACCCCTACCACATCCAGCGGGTGCAGTTGCTCAGAGAGCAGGATTTTGGCCCTCGAGTGGAATTCTCAAGATGGTACTTGGCGATGAGATCCAGGGATCCCCGTTTTGTAAACAGCATTTTGTTTACGGACGAGTCCACCTTCAGCCGGGAGGGAATGTGGAACGCCCACAACAGTCATGTGTGGTGTGATGAAAATCCACATGAAACCAGAAGCCGAGCAGCCCAGGAGCGTTTCTCAGTAAATGTGTGGGCCGGCATTCTGGGGGATTGCCTCATTGGCCCTTATTTGTTACCTGAACGGCTGACAGGTGGAAATTACCTGATTTTCCTGGATCAAGTGCTGCCGCAGCTTCTGGATGAGGCGCACGTACCCGAAGGTTCGCGTCGCCAGATGTGGTTCCAGCACGATGGAGCTCCGGCCCATTACACGAACGACGTGCGTCTCCATCTAAACGCAAGGTATGGCCAGCGGTGGATCGGGCGTGGGGGTCCAGTTCACTGGCCTGCCCGATCACCAGACCTCACCTGCTTGGATTTCTTCCTTTGGGGTTACCTGAAGGCCGAGGTATACCATACACCTGTCAGCAGTGCTGAAGAACTTGTGGCGCGCATTGTGGCAGCTGCAGGGCAGATCAGAGATACTCCTGGCATTGTTGGAAACACACACTCCTCAATGCGACGGAGGTGCGAAGCCTGCATCATGGCCCAAGGTCGAAATTTCGAGCATCTTCTGTAGTGTTATTTTTTGTAAATAAATTTCCAGTATCATTGATGTTTTTGGTCTAAATTTATTCAGAAGTGTTGAGCAGAGGTAGAAAATGTGTTTTCATTATTACTAACTGATCGTAGCGCCCCGTTTCCAGTTAGCGTCCGAAATGTCAACGAATTACGTTTTTTGCCCAAAGCGCCCCTATCGATGTTTCTTTTTGTACCGTTCAACTGAGTTTCAGAGAGCCCCAGCAAACAGAATCATGAAAATGCATGCCATAAGTCAAGAAATCTGTTTGTTTATCTCCTAGGAGCCTTCGAGTTTCGACCACCCTGTACTTTGACATTTTATTCCGGCTCTTACGCTTTTTGCAGGGCTCTACTTTTGGGTTCAAACTTTAAGTTAGAGTATAAACTTTGGCGAGCATGTGTTAAATTATCAAAATAACGGGCTTAAAGTTGTTGTCTAGCTCTCCAAAGTCTGCAGCGCCCCCTATCCATGTTATAAGAGATACGCTTATCAAATTGGTACTGAAGAAAGTCTAAACAAACAGAATCATTTCGACGCAACAAGCAAGAAAATCTAACCATTTCCCTAGTTTTTATGACGTTTCAAATTTCGGCACCCAAATTTTCGAAAGCGCCTAGCGCCTTACCATCGCGTCAGGGACCCTACATTCCCTATTCAAAAATGTTCGTCTAGGTGTGCTCTATCGATCCTTAAAGTTTGTCACCGACGAGCTGAATCACCCTGTATATTTAAAATTAATTTTCGAGACTTACAACATATGACTTTTTTTAATAGAAATCAATTTCTAGAAGTTTCAAACTTGATTTCAGTATCAATATATTATTTTTCAGTGTTTGAATCAGTCCGTGATTTAATGTTCTTTTCCATTTCTGAATAATGTGTTTGATTTCAGGATACATTAGGTGAAGAATCTTCATGACCGTCCTTCAGCAGATCCACCAATTCATCTAACTTTTCCGGTATTTTGCGGTAGTTATTTTTCTTTTACTCATAAAAAAAAAAAAAAAAAAAAAAAAAAAAATTCTAAACTTTATGAATTGAAAATACGGATAAAATCGAAAAAAATATCTAAAAAGCAGAAAGCTGCAAATAACAATCCCAAAAAACATCCTATAAATAAAAAAAGCGAAATAGCTCTACATGCCGCTTTTTTTGGTGATGATAAACGTTTGGATGTGGTTGCGATCTTAAGCCTTTGCTGTTGCTTTTTTACTATTGACAAGGATTTTACACTGGGACCGTTTGACGATCTAACTGAATTGTCATCGGAAAAACATGTGTAGACGAAGTTTCAGCTCAATAAGATAATTGAAAGAGGTTTAAAATTGTCTTGCAAGATTTGAACTAATCTCTTATGCTGCCCTGTAAACAAAGCGTAACTGATACGTTTCAGAAATTATAATAATATTGCATCGTTATCAGATTTATATATAAGCAAAGTTTCAGCTCTATCGGATAATTGAAATTGATTTTAAAATATCTTGAAAGTTTTAAACTAAATTTTTGTGTAGCCCTGTAGAAACAGTTTTATTAACAAACTTTTACGTTCTTTAAATAATAATAATATTCTATTGTCAAAAAATTACTTATGTATTTATTGTTTCTACTTAATCGGATAATTAAATGTTGTTTAAATTTGACTTGCAAGATTTGAAATAAACATATATACATGCACTGCAAGTTAATATGAAAATGCACATTCCCCAGTACACTTAAACAGTCAGTGCGATTAAATACTGATAAAAGATATTTTTTTAAATTACTTTAGATAACGAAGTTTTACAATGAATATTGCTATATAAAGTTAAGGAGAAAAAAAATTAACCTACTCTTACATGATGTCCGTGCGTAGAGGTGTGAAATTCTTCTAACAAGGTAGGACAAGGTCTAAGTATGCATAATCTTGTTTCATTCTTCAGCTGGCACTCAGGATTATTATTCGATATCCGAGAAGAAATTCCAACACCGCAGCTTGTCGAACATGGTGTCCAATCACTTGTGTATGACTGACAGTTTTGCTTCCGATCTACATTTAAAAAGTAGAAAAATCGTTATTTGTTTTATGCATCCGCTAATTGACATCTAAAGTCACACGTATTGGTGAAAATAATGCTAGAATCAAAATATGATAAATCTTTTGATACTTTAAGACATTCTTTTAAGTTATGCTTAAAAGTTTTCTGTCATTTTAGTACATAAATAATTCACAAAGGAAAATATGTTTTATGGCTTATTGGTAAACTACATACTTACAATTTTAAAACGTAACAACGAGCCATTGATAATAAAACCTATACGATAAATGTAATTCTTGTGAACTCTTCAGTGTATAATTGTTAATAACATCTATTCTAACATAATGTAAATATTGAAATGTCATTTTTTTATAAATGACACTAAGGCGTTACTAAAATAGCAAAACATGTTTATTTTTAATTTTATAAAGGATATATTTGATTTACAGGAGGGGGATGTGAGAAACGTCCATTTTATATATATAGCTTCGGGTAAAATGTTGCACAAAATAGGAATAGTTATCTGTTATCAATGAAAAATATAATCCTGAAAATTATTGAAGAAAAATATTTCAAAAGAATTTCAAAAATATACTATGATCTCAAATAAAATTCAAAAGAAAGTGCTTAGAACCATATTTAAATATCTTAAAGGACCATAATACGTGTCACCAGAAAAAGGATAATCTGCTGAAAGTGACAGCAAAAAGGATTCATGAAAGGCAGACAATATTATTGAGAAAACCTAAAAATATATTTGATATAGAGCCTTCAGCTTTAACAAAGCAAATATTGAAGCAAAATATAACATTTGTTTATAAACGGAGCCTTTCGTGTAATATTCGACATTCTGTATTCACCAGAACGAAAGACTTTTTATCAATTTGAAAATGTTTTCGTATTTGAGTTAAAATATATGCTTAAATGTAAATACTTGATTAAATATTAATATTTCTTCTTGTGTATTGGAATGGAAATCTATTCTGTTATTTTTGACGAGTTGAATGGTTTTCGATGCTTTGTTCACAATTGCCCCGAGCATGTTCACAACTACACTATAGGCGGGGCACATGTAAACCGTTTTAATGAATTTCTAAATGATCAGAAAATTTTGAAATCTTTATAGATATGCCAAAGATAAGCCCTCCAAATATATATATAAAACTAAAGTTGCAATCTAGGTTTGATTGATTCATGAAGGCACTCAGAAACAACCAAAACCTTAAAAAATCTCGCATTTGCCCTTTTCTTCCGTATACTTAAATTACAGTTTAAAATACTTTTTTTTTATTTTTTCACGCACTTAAATATGGTACTTTCTGTCTAATCAGTCATTGTTTTTATGTATTTTTGCGGTTGTAGGGGATATTAATTTCATTAAAAAAAAATTCTAACTCGAATCTATCCAATTTTTAGAAATTGTCAAGGTGAACACATTTATAAATGTATGTGTACATGCATACTAAAAAGAAAACGAGAATAATATTTTGTGTTTTCAAATGTATCATTATTCGTACCTTAGCCAAAAATTAATTTTGGCAGATAACCTAACATGTATATATAAATACTTTTACATACACTGACATGTAGAAATCTCTTATTATTCATGTAAAGTTATCGGGAAAAATGTCTTCGAAAATATGTATAAAAGGTAATTCTATTAAATGTTAAAATATCCATACAATATTAGTAAGTAATTTGGTAGAAACACATTGTACATAAAATAATTTATACAAACTCATTTCACTGATTCTCGTATCTTTACCATGCCATTTCTATTAAAATGAAGTCAGAATATTATCTTGGCACTCTTTGAGTTCAAAAGAAATAAAAGGTGCATCAAATTTTAGAAAAGAGAACAAATTAAACATGTATGGAGCATTTCATTTTGTTCTCATTATTTTTATCTGGCATGATTAATCGTTTGTCTTTGTGTTGTATTATTCATCGACAAAAATAATTCTCCTAAATTTCGCTTATCTACATGCAGCATAAAATATATCGTTGAAACTTTTGTATAGATTAGAAAATAATGACTTTATGCTGTACTTTTTCGAGAAACGTGAGGTGGAAAATAAATATCTTTCGGATTAAGTCTTAAATTTTCTTTGGAGGTTTTAAAACATCGTTTTGCAAACTTTTCTGTAAAATAAAAATGATATTCAATGCAGGCATTTAAATTGTATGAGCTTCGGTTCAAAATGTTCTAACCCATTATAACTCTTTCTTGCAGCATTTTCAAATCGTTTTGTTTGGTATGTTTTCCAGTTTAAGAGGCTATGTAAATTTTATTCTAATAAGAAAATAAAATGCATTTGGTGAGCAATTTATGCTTCAAATCGCATGTATAGTATTATTTTCTTTCAAAATAATCCATATAAAACAATTATTATGAAATAATTCATAGATAATATGAAATAAAAAATAGTCCATCATCTTTGTAATTAATAAATATTAACTTGCGTCACTTACCAATATTTCTTAAATTGGAATACATTACTGTCTGTAGGCACATATGATTGCACATGGATTGTATGTTTTTAGGATTGGAAATATATAGTATGTCAGAATATTTCAATAAATATTTCCAATGCCCCCTTTGTTATAAAAAAAATATAATTGTGTTTTATTTAATCATCTTATGTTTGTTATATAATAAAATGAAACTTACTATATAGAAATTCTTGTAGTGTGGTAATTTATTTGAATAATAAAGGTGACTAAATATGCAAAATTGACTAAATTACTTCAAATTACGTTTTCAATTAAATGAATTATATATTTTTTATACATTTCAACTCAATTTTTTTTAATTCTGCTTTTAACCTTTTGTCCATGAAAGTTGGGCTTTAGGCACATGGACCATTTCTGTACTGTAGGCTTTTTAGCAGAACATGACTGAGAAATAGAAATGTGTTACATTAACATAAATTTTATAATTTTAAATTGTTTTTTGTATCATATGGACTCGAATTAATATACACTATATGGCAAAAGATGACCGGTCACTTGCGATTTTTGACGTTTTGTTAAATATCTAGAAAAATACATGAGAAATTTACCTTAAATTGCAGGTGTATAAATAGTATAGTATAGGTCATATATTTCCGCGAATATTTTTTCCCAAAACCCTGTAGGGGACCGTCAAAAAATTGAAAAAGAACGAATATCTTTTGGATAACCCTGTAAAAACTAATGAAGCAAAATTATTTAAACTCGAGATTATTAATAAGTAGCTTATTGTAATATATTGTGTTCATTTTTATGAGGATAACATGTATACTCGTAGAGAAATTAAGGATTTTATAAAAACAGTTCCAAATTTCGCCAAGTTTTTTGCTTATAATTTGCAGAGATCTTAATTTTAAAAAAAAGTTCTTATCAGAAAGTATGACGAACAACATTGTACATAATACCCGCAATCAGAGTGGAAAAATAATAAAAACTGGATTAAAAATGAGCAAGTTTACTAAAAAATGTTTCACTGCGCATGCGCGAATGCAATCAAAATATAATGTGCATAATGTGTTAGCTAAATGTATAGTGCAACTTTTGTAAAAAACATAGTTTGAAAAGTCTGATAATAATCGTTTATAGAATAAGCTCAAAATCCGTTGTTCCCAAAAGGAAGCAAAAAGATGAGGGATTGTATCCAAATACAGTCTTACGTGCAATATTCTGTATGCTAAATTGGCACTAATCGATGGATGTATGGATACAACTCCTTATGTTTTAGCTACATTTTGAGAACAACGGATTTTGAGCTTATTCTATAAACGATTATTATCAGACTTTTCAAACTATGTTTGTGAGACTTTTACAAAAGATGCTCGATACACTTAGCTAACACATTATGCACATTATATTTTGATTGCATTCGCGCATGCGCAGTGAAACATTTTTTAGTAAATCTGCTCATTTTTCATTTAATTATTATTATTTTTTCATTCTGATTGCGGGGTGTTGTGTACAATGCTGTTCGTCATATTTTCTAAACAGAACTTTTTTTCTTTTTTTTCACATTAGGAACTCTGCAAATTATAAAGAAAAAATTTGGCGAAATTTGGGACTGTTTTTATAAAAACCTTAATTTCTCTACGAGTATACATGCTATCCTCATAAAAATTATCACAGTGTATTACAATAAGCCACTTATTAATAATCTCGAGTTTAAACGCTTTTGCTCCATTAGTTTTTACAGGGTTATCCAAAAGATATTCGTTTTTTTTTAATTTTTTGACGGTTCCCTATGGGGTTTCAGGAAAAAATCTTCGCGGAAATATGACCTAGACAATAGTGTTTACACACCTGCAATTTCAGGTTAATTCCTGATGTATTTTTCTAGATATTTAACAAAACGTCAAAAATCACAAGTGACCGGTCACCTTTGGCCATATAGTTTATTTCATGATAGCTTTTGTTAGCTTACGTTATACCACTTATTTCAGAAACAGCTTAAACTCGAAAACTATAACTATAATTTTCATTTGGTACGTACTGTCGGTTTTATTATTTAAAAAATAGTGTACTTCCTATAGAGTAATATTTAAAAATATATATACAGTTAAGTTTTAGCTGTATTAGAATTCGCTGTTTTAAAATAGAACCAATAGAACCCAATAGAAAAAATAGTTTCTAATAGAACTGCAAAAAGTTATAAGAAAATATTAAACGGGAGTATGTGTTTGTTTAAATCTATGTTATTTACATGAGCCATAAACTGACATATTTTGTGGACTTTTAAAACGGCCCAGAAAATGTTACTTAACATTTATCTGAATTTTACAAAAAATATAATAATGAAATTATTTTATTTATTTAACAATTAATCAAACATTCCCCAGAAAGAAATAGTAAAACCAAGGGTAAAAATAAATTATTTTTGGTTTGTATTTTCTTTTTCATTATTTATTAGTATTACAATTGTATAAATTATAAAACGTTACAATAAAATTATGACACATATATCATGTTCATACAAAAAATACTATGCATAAAAATAAGTCGATATATAGGGTATTTCAAAATTATATGTCAGAAGTGTAAAGGCAGGTACAGGGTGCCTTAGTAAACAGATTTTGTATAGAAATGTGGATGCGGAAATGCAGCGTTGATGCAGTAGAGGGCACTGTTGCGTTCCACCGATGAAAGCACATCGCTAACTTGAATCGTCATTCCCCACACGGATTTCGGGCAACATGCACTGTTACACCAATGCGGAGCTTGCCGACATGCATTTCATGTATGTGGCTGCGCAAGGAAATGGCTCACACCCAACGCACGTCCAACATTTCTCCTGCTTTTCGAAGGACATTCCTCTACTACGCATAATATTGCTTTGCCACTGCAGGAATTCTACCATATCTTCCGTATGACGCCTCGAGGCAGAAAATGATCCACTCGTGCAAAAGTCCTGATGAAGACACCCAATATTTCGACTATCCGGCGGATTTTTACTTGGAAATCGCTCCATGTCCATCTTTTGAACAACCGTTCAATTTTCTTGCGCCGCCTCATATATGAAATGCATGTCGGCAAGCTCAACATTTGTATAACGACGCATGTTGTTCGAAATCCGTGCGGAGAATGACGATTCAAGCCAGCGAAGTGCTTTTATTCATTGAACTTAACAGCACCCTCTATCGCCTCAACGTTCCATTTCTGAAGCCACATTTCTGTATGAAATCTGCTTACTGAGGTCCCCTCTACCTGTGTTTACATTTCTGACTCATAGTTCTGAAACACCCTGTATACACTTGCGCAGGAAAGGCGTACTACGCACGTCAAGATGTTTTTTATGAACTACATATAGTACTGTAAGTTTTTTTTTTTATATATTTTTCTTTTTTAATAGCATAATTTCGATCATAAAATAAGACAAAGTTTACTATTACGAAAGTAACACGATATTTAAAAGCTAAGGAACTAATTCACAAAAAGCACATTTTTCCAGCGCAAATGGTTAAAGCATTTTTAATATTACGAATATTTAGAATAGATACAGAGTTTATTAAAAACATATTTTTAAATAATACAATGTTATACACAAAGCATAACACTTTAATCTTTCTGAAAAGGTTATTTTATAAATTACATAACTTTATAATTAATTGGGAGTAACATCATATTACCTTCTAATATTGTTGAATCACATAACCATTCCCTGCAACATGACCCGTGCATCTTTACAAGTTGAGGATGATGACATCTGGATGACGGTCTCACATTCTCATGAGGGCATAGCGATACGCAGCCGTACGTACCGTTCTGGCATGTACATTGTGTGCGGCAGTCCAACTTGAAAGTTTCTCCGTCCCTATATAGTTGTTGACCAACGTGACAACTTTGTCCTCGCCTAACTGTATGAAGGAGAAAAAAGAAAATAATAATTTGAATCCTATTTAACCTTCTACATGAAGACATAACTTTTACCATATTATCTGACAGGGTTATGAACTCATTAATGAAACATTATAAATTGTAAAAAATAAGTCCATTATGGAGTAAATTGAGATGCTTGGAAACAATATAGATCATCACAAGTTGTAGAAATTGATATCATGTTGAAAATTTTTATGGAAAATGTTTTGACAAAATTAATTTTCGTGCTATTATTCGAAGAAATAGAGAAAACAAAACCAGTTTCAATATATGAAAACAGATTACATAATCAGCAACAACATGATGGCATTCATTTTCATACTAGGTAATTATCGAAATCACTATGGTTACAGGTGCCTTAATTATCGTAACCATTTTTTTCTAAAACCGTCAGAGAAATGTAGATTCAATGCCGATTACGTTTATGCAAATTATTTAATGTTCACTCTCATTAAGATATTTGCTTTTTTTAATTAAACAAATTGCTCTATTTATCAAAAGAAATTAAATGGTTGAAATTTGCTTGTAACACTGACAAATTTTATTTTACAGAAAAATATCCATCATTATATGTACTTCATATCTGTTATAATTATACTTCAAAATAAAAAAAGCTTTTCTATGAGTAAAATTTATTACTGAAGATTGTTTTCATTAATTTAAAAGTATGAACACCGTTTTCTAAATCTCATTAATTAAAATTAAAACTAATTGAAATCAAAGACCAGATTAGCAATTAAATTTATTTGTCATGTTATTTTATGAGAATTTTACTATTATTAAGGTATGTAAGAAAAAATAATCACTATATTTTTAGAATGTTTGCAAAGAAGTTTGAGAGTGCAAAGAAGTTGCAAAGAAGTTTTAGAAGTTTGCAAAATAATTGCAGCTTCCTAAAATTAAAATCTCATCTACATAAATCAATGGCCCCCTATGCTACTGTTCATTAATTTTTGTTTGAAACATTTTTACACTCAGAAATTGGCAAATTGCCGATGATGTATCGCGATTGCTCATATATAACAACATAAAACAGTCCATAATAATAATTTCAGTTAATGAAACATGTTTAATTAAAGATGTCTTAACTAAATTGTTTCTTTTTATAAAATTTTACTTATTAATATTAAAAAATATTAAAATATTTATTGACTAATTATGTACAGCATGTTAAATTAAATTATCTTTATATAGAATAATTAGTGATTTTTTCTTGATATCTAAACAGATATTTTTTCAAAAGTATGGTTTACAAAATTTAAATGTAAATATACGGTCAATATTAAACGGATAAAATGCTGTCTCTAAGTTCACTAAACTGCTCGCAAGAATCTCTAAACATGTGTCCAATAAATTCGAAATCGGTAACTCTGAATTTCACATGTTTTAATGTTATACAGTTGCTCTCTTACCTAAGATATAGTTAGGAACTGACCAGCGAAATTTGAAAGCCGGAAAGAAGGCTCAAAAGTACTATGTCAAGGTAGAGGCTTGTAGTTGATGAAGAGAAAAGTCAGACAATGTTTTACCATTCATATTTACAAAATATAGCATGAAATTCCATGTATGAATTAATAAATTCATTTTAGTCATATGGTGGGGAGCGACTGAGGACAATAAGTTCGTCCTTTTTCTCTTCTGGTTAGTAATTAGGATTATTTTTTATAATGGATTATTTGTTTGTTCTACTCGTTGTTCTATAATACTCTTTAAGAACAATGTTTCTCTAGGATATTATGTTGAATTTAGCAAACCCATATTCTACATTGCGGTTTCACTCCCAGTAGTAAGTAGAATGTTATTTAACGTAACAAAATGCATCGATACTATGAAAACGAACTAAATTTAATTAAGACACATATATATAGACGTCTCTTGGCCGAGAAATGAACAAACTCTGATTTTCTACAAAGTTTCAAACGATATGTAATAAATTATTTTGTTGGCAAGCTACGCAACTATAAACAAAAATAAACAAGAATAAATCACATAAAAACTGTAATAGTGCAACGGCGCGTGCTTGAACACTCGCTAAACATTTCTTTAATTTTGTAGAATTTGTATTTGTGACTAACTTTGATCTAAAGTACGCATTCATTAAATTGAGAAAGGTTCTTGTTTTTACTGATGAAATATCATTTGGTACGCATGGTACGAAAAAGCTGTAAAAGGGAACTTTTTCCTTCAGTACACTGTTAAAAATTTTGCAACATTCTGGCAGGTCATTCGACCGTTTTTTGAAATAATGGTTTCATAACCATGATTTAACTATATTCTGACCATACAAAGGCCAATAATATGGTCAGAATAGTGTTAAATTACGGTTGTTGTAACCGTTTTTGAAAAAAACGGTCAAATGACCTGCCAGAATGCTGCAAATTTTTAACAGTGTATGATTTCATTAATTTAAGTTTGGGTTATTTAAATAGCTAAAAAGATAGTTAAAAGCATATTTTTATTAATAAATTTTAAGACTGAATACTTTTAACTATAAATTCAATTTAAAATTTAGCACATGGCTATTAAAAAAACAGTGTAATTGTTTTAATTTTAAAAACTATTATTTATTTTTCTAGCGCATTTTAACAGACTTATTTAAAAGAAACCTATTTATTTTCAAGTACGTTTTTTGAATCAGGAAAAATATTCGTTAAAATTCATTTTAATATGCAACAATTTTAATTTAATATGCTCTGCAACAGCGGAGTATATAATCGTATTAGTAAGTTATATATCATAACACAGGTCGTCCGAAATTTATCTTTACACATTTAAAAAACAATTAAAATTAAATAAACAATTGTATGTTATTAAGATTTTTTAAGTTCCATAAGAAAATATCAAAGGTTTCTTTTTTTTTATTATACCACGATTTAAATATGCCAGTGTCAATCGCACGCATCACACCGACTCAATAAGAGATTTCAAAACATGTTCTATAAGGCATTGCACAATCAACAGTCTGGATGACCTCTATAATTCGACTTTTCTGTTAATTAGTGTCACTAATTGGACATTGATAAACAATGTTTTTCACGCATCCGCATAAAAAGATGTCAACAGGTGTTATGTCTGGAGGTCTAAGTGGCCACGATATTGGAAAACCTCTTCCAATACAACGCCTGGAAAATTTTACTTCTGAAATTTAGATATTGCCTTTATGGAACATAAAAACTATAAGTGAATATGGTTGTTTGTTTATTTTTTCAAAAGTATAAAGATACATTTCGGGCACTCTGTACATTGTATGTAACGAAAAAAATCTTCTAGATTGTGATACGGTTTTTTTTTTCTGTGCTTCTATTGATGTATCGATTTCAGAGTCCGAGTTGCATTTATATTTAAGTGATTTTTTCCTCACGTTTTTCGTTTCTATTTACTTTTAGGAAGACCTTCAAGAAAAGTAAAAATACTAACTGTCAATCAGAATGTTTATCCGGCTTGAAATTCTGCTTCCCAATAACAACATGCTGAAAGTTTATTTAACATCTGCGTCACGAAACATAGATTTCCGATAACTTGCAAAATAAATCAATTTGTTTCAGGAAAGTATATCTTTATATAGAATTCACTCATAACGTACAGAAATGTATAAACAGTTCGCATTGTTTTCTTCAATATATTAATTAAAAATGATATTTATTTGAAACGATGAATATTTTTATAATTTGAATTTCGAATATGTTATATTTTACTAAAAATGCATCTGTCTGAAAAATTGGATTTTATACAAACTCTTGAAAATATTTAGGAGAATTATAATTAAATTATATTAGTAATATTATTTAAATATTTTTAAACAATTTTATTTTAGAGCAATAGTTATTTTCAGGAGAAATATTATGTATAAAAAATTATATTCGTATTAGTTTTGAAATTTTCGTACATTTCAAGGAAAAATGCTTAACTTTTTGAATCAGAAAAATTTTGATTAAAAGTCATTTTACTATGCCACAGCAATAATAGAGTATATTATCATATTAATAAGTTATATATCATATATTTAAAAAAATCTTCTCGATTGTGACAAGTCTATTCTACCTGTGTTTCTAATGGTGTATGGATTTCAAAATCCAAGTTGAATTTATATTTAAGTGATTCTTTTTTTTTCTTGCCTCGATTTACTTTTAAGAACATCTTCTAGAAAAGTAAAAATACTAACTGTCAATCAGAATGCTTATCCTGCGTGAATTCCTGCTTCCCAATAACAACATGATGAATGTTTATTTTACATCTGTTTCAACAAGCATAGATTTCCGATAACTTACAAAATAAATCAATTTGCTTCGGTATATCTTTATGGAGAATTGAATCATAACATCCAGAAATCCATAAACACGTGGAGTTGTCATTTTCAGCATATTAATTAAAAATAATTAGTATTAAAAAACAAAAATTTGAATTTGAATTTCGAATATATATTTTGCTAAAAAAGCACCTGTTTGAAAAAAAAAATTAAACAAACAATGGAAAATAGTTGTAAGAATTATCCTTAAAATAAACTAGAATGCTTAATAATATAATATAAAAATACACAAATAATTCACTACCTATAAGATAATTAATACAGTTTAAAGATGTTAAAAAATCAAAAATTTTCGGCTATGAATCGCGCAATCATTAAAATTTTTAGATTTAAACTGGCTTTTCGAACACTTCTTGTCCTTATATCACATATAAAAGTCTCGCTTCTACAAATCCGTCATCCGGGTTCCATGGTCGATATCATAACACGGCGAAAAAGGGAAAAGGGAAGGGAGAAAAGTAGGTAAGGTAATTTTCTTACAATGATAGCAATGATTTTCAAAAAATACTCCTCATAACCCCACCTCTTTTCTGTTTTATCCGTGTAGTGTTGTCCACCGTGGAACAAAGATGAATGGTTTTGAAGAAGCGAGACTTTCATGAGTGAGATATGAACAAGAAGTTTTCTTAATGCCAGTTTAAATCTGAAATCCTGATGAAGGCTCGGTACATAGCCGAAAGTACTTGATTTGTTAACATAATTAAACGGTATAGTTTAGGTAGTGAATCATTTGAGAATTATCTTTGAAATATTTTAGAGACATTACTTTAATATCTTTAAACAATTTTATTTCAGAGCATTAGTTATTTTCATGTTGAAATATTATGTATAAAAATTAATATTAGAATTGTTTTTTACATATTCCTATGAAATGTTTTTTTTTTTTTTTTTTAAGTAGCAGAGCGTGTGAACTGTAATGTTTGAAAAACAGAGTAGGTAAATTTTGACTTTGTTTTGTATGTATATATGCTGAATTTTTATTTAATTTACGAAATTTTTATAATGCTTTTAACGTCAGAATACCGTTCTGACGTTCATCAGAGTATTCATCTCATTGCATCATATTTATCAAATAAAATGCATTTTTTGTTTTCTTTTTAGTATTGGTGTTTTATTGATATACGTTTTTCAGAATGTATGTATTAATACGAGAACCTTTGCATAAGATTATAGCTTTTATGAAAAGCCTTTATATTTGAACTATTATATTACTCAGTCACATCTGTGTCGACGTTTTGTTTTTTGGAAGAATAAAAGAAAAAAATAAACGTCTTCACTATGATCTGCAATGCTTAATTAGTAAGTTTACTTCAATATAGCAGAGGCGTGTTAAAAGTTAAGCTCACATCTTGCATGAAACATTGATTTATGATAACAGGGAAACTAAATAAATTTGCATCAGAAAGAAATAGTTTTACGATGCATTAACTTAAATAATACAGAAACATCCTTATTCATTTTGTGTGTGTTTTTTTACTTAATTTACTCAAAATTAAATTCAAATGATATGTAGGAAATTCCGAATTTAAAACACAGGTTTAACATTAATAATATATGTTTGTTTAAAAATATATCATATTTGAAACACATTTTCAGCAATATTTCATCGGGATGAGTGATTTTTAGAGAAACATACCACAAAAAATATTCAAAAGATCCTTTAATCCTTTATGTACTGAATTATGAATTCCTGAAAATTTTATCATCTAAAGCATATTTCGTGAATTTTTGAAACTATATAAGAAGATTTATATAATCATTTAATAAATTTTAGAAAGATTTTAGAAGGATTAAAGGATTAATTAAATTTGAATTTATAGGGATTATGTGCAATATTTTTAACCCCACTCAAGTCTTTTATTAGGGTTTCGTTCATCTGACGAAACCCTATTCGTCTCACTCCTCTGTCTGTCTGTCACAGAGCCCGTTATCAGAAACTATATATGTTGGAGACTTGAAATTTTGGATTCTTATAGCTGAACACCTCACATCCAACATCAAATCATAAAATTTTGAAAAAGGTCTTATTTCACCCCTCTGGACTGTAACTTGTGTATTTTAAGCTTTGTTTAATAAATCAGCCCCTAATTAAATTGAAAAATTGAAATTTTGGATACTTATAGCTGAAATCCTCACATCAAACGACAAATCATAAAATTTTGAAAAAGTCTTATATTTACCGCTCCGGGCTCTAACTTGTGTATTTTAAGCTTTTTTTTTTCTAACTCAGCCCCTAATTAAGTTGAAGACTTGAAATTTTGGATTCTTATAGCTGGACACTTCACCTCAAACAGCAAGTTATAAAAATGCAACAAAGTTTTATATTTACCCTGAGCTCTGACCTGGAAGAAGTTACCTGACCTGGAAGTCTGACCTGGAAGAAGTCTGCTCTGACCTGGGCTCGGGGCCTATATCCCTAGTGTAGATAATCGGCCGTCACAAAATCAACCAACCAACCAACTGACCTGGGCTCTGAGGTATGCATTTTACGCTTTTTTTTTCTAACTCAGCCCCTAATTAAACTGAAGATTTGTAATTTTGGATACCTATAACTGAAAGCCTCACATCAAATGGCAAATCATAAAATTTTGAAAAAGTCTTATATTTGCCCCTTTGGACTCTAACTTGTGTATTTTAGAGAAATTTTCTAACTCAGTCCCTAATTAAGTTGGAGATGTGAAATTTTGTATACTTGTAGTGGCAAAATTGTGATCACAGGTAAAATCATAAATTTTCAAAAAGTCTTATTTACCACTCCGTGCTCTAACTTCTGTAATTTTAGCAATTTTTCTTACCTCCATCCTTTACATCCGAGGTACACTTTTCTAACTTTTTCCGACACTACTTTGACCACTCTTTCATATTATTCAACATAGCCGTACATATTTTAGTTCCAATGTTTACCACCAGGGGCGCCTACCTATCTCGGGTGCTATGGGCCTGATCCCTTCGACTAATATATCTACGGAGAGTTTGTAAAACGGAATTTCGTTCGGACAGAGGTTTGTTAGAAAAGAGTGCACCCCCTGGTGGCGAAATATGGAACTAATAGCTTTGGGAAAAGGATAAAGTGTTTTGAAAGGAATATTAAACGAAACCCTCTGTGCTATCTGTGATCACACTTACCCATTTGTTTTAAATATTTTTCTTAGCATATTCTAGAATAGAGAAATGTACAAATATAATGTTCTTACAATAGAAATCTAGAAATATTTCCGAATTGAAAAATCCCCCCCCCCCCCCCTGCCCCAACGCCGAGAAAGCTGAAATGGTGCAAAGGCAAAATATATCATCCTTTAAAAATATTTTTGTCTTGTGTAACCGATAATGCTTTTGGAACAATATAAAGTAATGCATCTATAACTCATTCCAAACTGTATTACTACTAATCGATGTATTAAATGAATTTTATAACAACATGTAACACGCGCTCCCCGTTCCAAAAATAGACTTTACCGGCAATCACGTGACCGGCTTGCGTGAGCTCTGTCGAATAAGAAATGCTGTCAGTTCGTTAGAGTTCTGTTCTGTTTTGAGTTGTGGTAACATGTAAAAAGTTATATTCGCGCAATTATTTTATGTGTATATGTGTTGTTCTATTTGTGATGTGCCGTCTTACCCAGATTAAATAAAAAAATTTAAAAAGTTATACCACGTGAAATTGATATCTTGAAATAATATGAAATTCTGTTTGAGTTAATTTGAGCTAGCCGACAAAGTTATTTTATCGGTACTTATAAATACCGTCAGTAGATAGGGTGTTAAATAATTGCTGTTTCATATTTTTAAATAATGCCTTTTTTCAAATCGAAAAAAAGTTTCTGAAGAAGATTTTATTAAAACCTCACATGAGATATTTTTTTTTTGAAATTTTAAAGCAATAAAACAAAATTTTAAATTTGTAAAATTTTATTTGTAACAGATTGTTTGGTATTAAACATTTTATAAAAGGATTAAAGTTATTTTCATTCAACATTGTTATTTTTATGAATTTCTAGTTTCCTTCAAATTTATTTTGATTTTGTTATTTGTTATACTTTGTATGTCAACATTGCAATACAAGATATAAATTTTTCTTACATACTTTTCTACGGGCAGTTTTAATTTCTGAAAAGTATAATATTAGATGTATGTGCAATTTTAAGGAAAACTTTCTTCATATTAAATAGTTAGAGAGAAATTTTTCGATTTAATCTGGAAGATGCTTGGGCGTACCTACGAGAAACATATCTGTAACAGATAAAATGACGATAACTATAAGATAAAAATGGTTTATTGAAAAGGGACAGATGGAGGAGCGGTTACAGTCTACGTTTTCTGAAATTATGAATGGCAAAGTGTTCTGTTAACATAAAAGGCGTATTATTATTTAGATGAAGGTTTGAAAAACACAGTTGAATATAGATGTGAAATGGGAAGCACACTGAATGTTCACCTATAACACATAATTTCAACCTGATAAAAAAAGGAACAAAAAAAAAAATCAAAGTCGAGGCTCATAAGAGAAATAATGATGAATATCTCTCTTCTAACTGCCTCTGACTAACATCATTTTTCGCCTTATCCCCTTCTTTCGTCGTACTTCATTCTTTGTGATTAAAGTAGTGGTAATAAACATTTATTTTTGAAATTTGTATCTTTGTATATTAATGTTCAGTTGATTTAACATTTATTTTACTAACATTCTATCTAAAAATGCTTATACATTTTATAAAAAAAAAAAAAAAAAAAAAAAAAAAACTATTTAAAACTCTTACTTAGACATGTATCTGCACTTTACATAAAATTTTATTTCCTCCTTACCTCTGCAAATACCAGTTGTAGAAAAGGGGTCGGCGTAAGTGCATTGTAACTTCCTTGTTGCATCACAAACTTGAATGCTGTTGCAGACATCACCTTGCTGTCGAGCACATACCATGCAACATCCGCAACCATCTAGAACTAGAGGAACACCGTCTTGACATTGGGGTGGACTTGAAGGACAGTCGCAAACATCAGGGCATCTAAAAGACAGCTCGCTAAGAAGCTGAAATTAAAGGTAAAAATAAATATTTGCAAATTAATTGTTATAGTTTTTATAAAATACATAATACAATTTAAAAATTAAAAAATTTGTATATACTATTCTCTTAAAATGTGTGAAATACTCAAGATCTGTATTAATATTAAAAATATTATCAAACACATTTTGTTAGAATAAAATTGTAAATGTAAACTAATGTGCAATGGTCTTTGACGTTTAATGTTCTCAATGTTAATATTCAAAGCTGGTATCATTATTTTCAAGAAAGAAGGTACTTAGAAAATATCAGCAAGTTTTGACGCTATAATTATATATATATATATATATATATAACTATGTGTAAGTTAATATATCAGGTTTTCACATTTTTGTCGAAAAAACTATATCATTTATATATTTTTCTTTGTAAACACGCTAATTGCATGTGAAATAAAACTAACTGTGCTTGTGTTTTAATATATATATATATATACCGGGTGTCCCAAAAATGACTAATGGATTTTAAAATTCAATAACTTGCAAACGGTGACAGATATAAAGAAAATTCTTGCAGGAGTGTTATGTAAAATGTCAGGAGTTTTTATGCTGTGATTCTCAGCTTTAGTTACAAATAGCATTGATAGATGGCGCTGCAAGCAATAACCGCTAAAATCCAGGCTCAGTTTTTTCGGCCTCTGTCTTTTTCCATGCGAAAAATGGAGATTAAAATGCATTGAATGGATCCCGAAGTACCTAAAATCGGGTTTGAACTGAGCACCTATTGCTCTCAGTGCCATCTATTGTTTGAAATTCGAACTAAAATCTAGAATCACTATAACAAAACTCCTGACATCATACATAACACTCCTGCAAGATTTTTTAAAATATTTGTCACTGTTTGCAATTTATTGAATTTTAAAATTCATTAGTCATTTTTGGGACGCCCGGTATATATATACATAGAATTTAACAATAAAAATGAATATACGTATAAAATGTTTTTGTCCAAAATTGAAGAAAATTTGGACTTTGTTCGTAATTTGTGTTTTGTTAACGTTGGTGACTCTATGACTAGGCAAAGTCCGTGTCAAAATATGGTCGAACGGTGGGCAAGATTTAAAAACACTACTCAATGGATCATCTTGATTTTTTTTAATTAAAGATTATTTAATTGCCTTCAATATGAATTAAAGCTTTTAGTAAAATTATTAAAAAAGTTATTAACAAATAAGGACGTTTTTTTTAAATTTTTGTTTTTTAATCAGCCATTACATAACTATATTTTAATAAATTTACAGATTCATTTAATTTAACTAGAAGCTATACTCATGAAGTTTACAAAAAAAAATTATTTTTCTGTTTCAGACAATTCTACAAGGCGCTATCATGCCCACCGTCCAGAAGAAAATTTTCATAGCAGTTGACCATATTTGTTTATAACTTAGAATAGAAGCAATAAAATCTAATTAAAAAATATCTTGTGTAAACCGTAAGATATGTACAATAAACTGTTAAAATTTCAAAAAGATCCATCATATAGTTTTCTTACAAAAAATCATTAAAAGGGCTCTTTTTTGTCTCCTAATGTAGAAGGTCCACTTAAACAATTATTTTAACATCAAAGGGTTGATTATTTAATATAGGAATGGCGCGATTAAGAATTGCCATCCTTAGATTTGATCATTCTTTGCACATGTCAGCTAGACCATAAGAAACTTTCTAGATAAAAAAATACTCAGCGTGTATAATTGCACCGAAGTGCTAGCATAATCTGAAAAGGACACAACTTGCAAAAATTTATTTTGTGTTTTATTTTGCTAATAGATATGTCTTAGGTGCGTATTCCTACAGGAAAAGTTTCATAAGTGTATTCATCTGGAAAATCGCTTTATTACAATATATGTCCCTTGTGACTACAGAAGGAGGACAAATTGTGCGGGGAGGTAAAATTGCTAAACCTTCAGAACCTCATGCATGCTTCACTTTTATAGTTTTTATGATTTTATGCACATTTTTACTGCAGCACGGATATCTAAGTGCTATAATTTAATGGTACAGTAAATCATGCGAGCCTTCTTTTGTCATTACTGTGAAATTTACTTTTGCCGAGATGTGTCACAGCGGGTGAGCGATATCATGCAATTAAACTATAACTGAAAGTTCTATACAGAGCGTTTTTCCTAGATAACATACCCAGGTGTACTGCTAGTTAGACTCAAGGAACTCGCCATTTTAATAATATAATTTAGAGCAATTTCGGCATAGTATACATATAAAAATTTGCTTTTCTCAACATACAAAAAAATTCTTTGAAATTTTCAGTTCTTTAAAAATATTTACAAAATAAATATTACTATACATATTGTTAAAAGAAAAGATGTGTGTAAAACTTATGAAATTGAATAAATATTCACTGCGAATCTGGATTAGCGATCCTAACAAATTCAATTAGCCAAAGATAATATACTCATAATTCAGTAATTGATAAAACGTTTTAAATAAAACAGTAAATACAAACTGTCTTCTTTATATACAAACATATTTATAAAATCTATATGTTTCACCTCCGCTATTTTCAAGACCCATGAAAATGTTCTACGGTTGCACGATATATGATGCAATGATTTGAAACATCACTATAAACGTATTTAACATATCTCACATTAATTTGCTTGTACTTTGCGGTGTATTTCTATACTCGTAACCATGCAGTAAATAACCCATAATTTTGTTAAGTTTAATGATGCTGTAGTGTCATATATTGAAATTGTACGTGTTACAATTTCAGTTTGTATTAGCATAACTAATATCAGTCTAACTTACCAAACTAGTACACACAGTCGTATATGAAATTCTTCAAATTCATTTATGAATATGAACGTTTTCTTTTGAAACTGCCTCTGTTTCAATGACAGATTTTCACTATTTAGCCACGTAAAAAGTTTTATTGCATTTTGTACCAGAAAAAATAACGAGAAATACCTTTCTGATGTTGAACTTTAATCTTAGTCTAGGCAAAAAATAAACGTGAAAATGCATTTCCTATTACCAATAGATGTAATATGTGTCATATTTAAGGGGTCTTGTACCTTTTAAATGCGACGAAAACTAACGAAAAAATTCAAAGTTGAATTATCTATCTACAAAACCTTTTATGTATAATTAGGAAATTTTGGATATTTACTAAACAAAATGTGCATTGTAATATCATACCATAGGAAATTTATCAGTCTTTTATAGAATTTGTGTATTGTTAAAATAAAAATAGCACTTTTTTTTTTTTTTTTTTTTTTTTTTTTTTTTTTTTTTTTTTTTTTTTTTTTTTACTCCATAAGTCATTGCGCGCATGATATCTTGAGAAAGTATGTATGGATTGCATAATATTTGGTAAAGATACTAAACAAATATGTTTGTTTAAAATGATCTACTTTTAAGTATTTACAATGGTAATATTTTTTGTTATGACTATTTTTATTAATTAAAAATGTAAAATTTCGATTCTTTTTTACAAAAATATTTTTTATATAATTAATGAAATAATTTTTGCCTAAGAGTAGATCATTTTAAACACACATATTTGCTTAGTATCTTTACCAATTTTCATGACAATACATACATACTTTCTCAAGATATTATGCGCGCAATGACTTATGGGGTAAAAAAAAAAACCTATTTTGATTTCAAAAATACACTAATTTTGTAAAAGTCTAATAAATTTCTAATTATAGCATATTACAAAGCACAATCTGTTTAATCAATTTGTGTTTATACACAAAAAAGTTTTGAACATAGATTAATTCAAACTTTGAATTTTTTCGTTACTTTTCATGGCGTTTAAAAGGTGCAAGACCCCTTTGCCATGAAATAAACTTTTACATATAAGGACGTGAGTTTCAAAACTCGCCTTATCCAAAATTTAAAAAATCGACTTTTCTCTACCAATCTATTTTATTGGTAAACCTGAATAACAGCAACAACAACAACAAACTATAATACGTAAAAAAAAATATATTTTGATCCTTTATTTCTGTTTTTTTTTAATATTGATTTGGTTATATAATAAAACGTAATACTAAATTCTAATCATACTTAATCTCTTAAGGTTTATTTTTTAATCTAAAATATTATCATCCGATGACAAAAAATTGAAACTATCAATTTCTTTCAGCAAGTATGATAGACGATTGGCAACAAAACTCTTCTTAGTCAAAACTTTTCCCAATTAATTAATTTAATTAATTAAAGTAGATTTTCCAAATTAACACAATGATATCATAGAACAACTAGTTATAGGTATAAAAGAAATTGGAGGTACTCGATGCACGGAGTCGCAGTTAGAGGTTTTTCGCGATTTCCAGGATTTGATTTTTTTGAATAAGACGAGTTTTGAAACTCACCTCCTCATGTATATATCTATAGATGAAAGCGTTGCGTCTTTCTAAATGTAAGGTCGATTAGTACTTTTTTTTTTAATTCCCTTCATTAAAAAAGGGGTTTTACTGCTAGTAATGTGTATTTTTAAGATTTATCATTTATTGATATCGCCTGAAATTAAATTGACTTCGATTAGTATTACCATTTCGGCTAGATTCTTTTTATTCAGATTTCTTCCTTACTAATCCTTTTTTGAATAAATTAGTTTTATTTTCGCCTAATAAGAAATTTCGAACATTCACATCAAGCCTCTATTCAACTGAATGGAATTTTGGAAGAAAATACTGAAAAACCTCTTTCAACATAACTTGTAAATTTAGTCAATTTTGAGCTACAGAAGAATAAAGAATTGGACTTTTGAATCGCACAAAAAAAAATTCTTTATTTGTTTTCTGCTTCATTGCAAATCTAGATGTATGATTGATGAAAAACGTGAATCTCTGCACATTTATCCTGGATTGAAATAAGGGGCTAAATCTGCAACTTTATACAGTGAGATCCAGACATACAAATATTTTTGTAGAATTATACAAAGGCGAAATAACAAAAGTGGAAGGGACACTATTAAAATACGTAGACTGGTATCAGAAATTTAACCCTTTTCTACTGACGGTACTTATAAGTACAGTGAAACTTCTTTTAAAGGCCACCCCTATTCAAGGTCACCCCTACATATTGATTTCACATTATTAAGGGACAATATTTTTAGGATCAAAAATTTCCCCATAGACATAATGTTAAATTTACTTCTATTAGGAGCCATCCCTACCCCTCATAAAGGCCTTTTTTTAAATGTTCCTTAAATCCTAAACAGGTGTATTGAATTCCAGAACCAAAAAATAAGAATTCAGCAAACAACTGCACTTGCAACAAAGAAGGCAAGGGGGAGATGGGCAGGATTTAGTAACACAATCAACGACCATAAACTTCTCCACAAGTGAGACAAACATGTGTTCCTCACACTTTATGGGACCTTTCAAACTTTAGGGGCTGGGTTGGAGGGGAACTTGATCGTTTGTTGTAGGCACACAAAGGATAACAGGTAATCTAAAAAACTGATTTCACATTTACTAAAACTGTGAATGCACATTGAAGCACAATTTTTACACCTGTCAGGAAACGCTAACAGAAATAAATAAACTAATATCTCATTCCAAGTCATTAATAAATCATGCAAATTTAAATAATTTGTTCCATAAGGTAAAAGAATCATTAGAAACCAAGATTGTCTGCAAGAAAATTATTAAAAGTAAAAAACTTCATTAGAAAATGTTTTTAATCATGTATAGAGTTTTAAAATGTTAATAAACATTTTTTTCACCTATATAGGTATCAATTTCCTTATTTTAGTATCTTTTTTTTGTCACCCCTATTTAAGGGCCACCCCTCATAAGGACCAATTTTCAATGGAACGGCAGTTGGCCCTTACAGAGAGGTTTCACTGTACCAATAAAATAACTTGTTATAAAATTCATGGCCCAGTTGCCTCCACTTAACCTTGCATATCTAAATTAAATGCGATGAAGAATTATGCAAGTAAAAATGATAAATTTGCAGCAGGGATTATAATTATATATATAATGGCGCTCAGTGTATAACACTTCCGCAGTGAACTCATCCTGATCCCGATACACCACTTCGCTTTATTGAATTCTATTCTACCATTTTTAATCAAAATTATTTTTTCGAATAAAACTTTATAAAAGTTACATTTTTAGAAATATTATTTAAAATAAATTAACATTTGAGAGATGACTTGCATTAAATTATGTATATATTCTGAGATAACTTCACTTGAAATTAGATTGACAGCTCAACCTCTCCCTTCATAAAAGTAAACATTGGTTGGTATCGCATTCGTTGTGAACGGCTTCGTTGGCGCCATCTATTGGTAGTTAAAATTTAAAAAAAAGAAATTTTTTTTGAAATTCTTTGAATTCCAAAGGCATTGTGAAAAAAATGAATATTTCTTGTAAAATGTAATTAGAATTAATTTCACGCTTTTTGTTGGTATTTCGCAATAGTTTTTTATAGCAAATTCCATAGCTTCACAATACACTCCGACAGCCTCTCTGGGCTCAAGGGTCTAGAAGACAACTCAACAACATATTTACAGGTGCAGTCTATCATTCAGGAACTTCAGATGTCATCCAAAATTTTCATCTTCAATTGGGTTCGAGGACACACTGGGATACACGGTAACGAAACTGCTGACAATTTGGCAAGAGCGGCAACTTTTCCATCCGACACGATACCAAAGAAATTTGTTCCTTTTCCATCTTCATTTCTAAAAAGAAAATTGAAATTGCAGCTCCTTTCCAACTGGCAAACCGCATGGAACACAGGCACCACTGGGCGATTCTCTTACGCACTTTGTCCAAAGGTCACAGAAGATTTCATACTTCATCACAGGAATCTATACATTTTTGCAACCGTACATGGTCCGTTTCCTTCCTATCTTTCCAAATTTGCAAAGTCAGCCTCATCGCGCTGCACATGCGGGCCGAGGGGCACGTCATTACACTATATAACAGATTGTACCTTAACATCAGCCTTTCATATAAAAAAAGCAACCTTCAATAATCTAGCATCATGGTTTAAAATTATTCTTAAACAACCATGTCTACTTAAAAAAATAATAGATTGTACATCCCTATTGTTTAGTGTATTTTTATTGTTTTTTACTTGTTCACCAATGTATAATACTGCATTATGAGGGTTTTTTTTTCTTCCCTTCAAAATCTGTAATGTACATAAGTTTGTATAATGATAAGTCCAGCCCGCCTGGGATGTAACTGGGCTGCCACTTGTAACATTTCTGTATAATTTTGTAAGTTTTAATATATAGGGGTCTTTTTCAACGAAGGAATTTCCGGGCCCTGCCTCCGGCAGCGGCCAGTTATCATGGTAGTTATTCTGCTGGGGGGGGGGGGGGGCTTGTTGAGCTAAAACCATATTGGTAGGCATCCCCGCCTGGCCTGAAACTGAAACTGGTTTTACATATATAATATATATATCAATGCAAATGAAATTTTGAATTTTGTAGGGAAACTAAATCTGTAATTTAATAAAAGAATTTGTGAGAAAAAAATCTGTTTATGCAATTAATAGTTGCAATTTACTTATGTGATAAAAGATGATTTTTAATGATCAAAATTTATTTCTTTATGCATGTTTAAAAAAAAAATCAGGATTTAGTCTGAGATAAACTTTTTTAATCTTATATTGTATAATTATTTTTTTCGTACCAGCTACCGGCAATTAATAAAAGTAAATAAATTTTCTGTTGAAATTGTGTTTTATTCTGCATGTTATATGCTTTGTTTACATTATATATGTATATATATATATATATATATAATAGCTCTAAGTGTATAATACTTCCGAAATGAACTCATTCGGATCCCGATAATCTTACGTTAAAATAAGTCATTTTATTTTAATTTTCAGAAATTAAATTTTTTCAATTAAGTTGTAATCAAAAGCAGTGTTTAATTATGAATGATTCCGATTTATTCCTTTGAGATTCATTAAAATATAGACCACTGAGCGCATTGCCAATATAGCGATCTGAACGAACTCCATGCATAAAAACTTTCTTTAAAAATGACTATTTAAGCAAACGAAGTGTGTATTAAATGCAATATTGTTAAAATTTGGATATTCGGGCTGTTTTAATTTTTTCTTCACAGCCGTCAATGACTCTTTTTTCTCTGATTTATAAGAAGTTGAAGGTTAATGATTGTTTTAAATGGAATGAACAAAGACGAAATTTAATTGACTATATGTTTTAAAATAGTCTTATTAGTACCAATCTGCACGTTTTTTGTAAAATAGTTCTTCAGATTTTGTGAGTGAAGTTCATTTGCATATTTTATGTCATTATTTTACCAATTCAATTAATATTTTTCTTGCAAATTACCTTTCAAGGAAAAATGGGCTGTTTTTATAACTATTTTAACCCCAACTGACCCTATTAGTCAAATAAGATGTAATTTATTACTTCATAATTCTGTTTATAATTGAATGCTTTGCCATTCTTTTGAGAATGCTAACACGTCATTCTGACGGGCTATCTTCTAGTAATTGAATAATGCTAAACAGTTTCAACATTACTTCATACACAAGAATGGCTTTAAAAATAATGCTTGCTCCATTCGAACCAAAGTAATTCATGAATAACTAACGTTTTGTACTTTATAAAGATCCCTGCCATAAAAAATATGTAATATATTCCGAATACAAACTTAGGTTTAAATTATCGAAAAATATATGTTAAAATGTATAGTAAATAAAAAAAATAACAATATAAAAAAACTGTTACGTTATCACAAGAAATTGTTCAGCTTTCAACATCAAAACGTTAGACAATAAAATATGTTTCATAATTTTATGTGACCGTCTCTAAGACTCCCTCTACAAATATGAATTCTGAAATACCGTTGTATTTTCCAATATATGTAGCTAGGAATAAACAAAGGAATACTTTGAAAATATGGGAAGACCTAAAACGTATTTACCCAAAATATTATTCTCTAATTAGTTTTTGAAGTTTAAAGCATCGCTGTTCGTCTCTTTAAAAGCCAATGTTAAAAATATGTTTTAAAAACTTAAAAGACATTTTGAAATAAAACATTATTTTACTTCAACTGAAATAAATCAATTTATGTATTAACATTCCATAAATATTCCGATACATCGGAAAATCAATATATCGATATTTTCTGTTCGATATTTTTCAAATATCCATGTCTTTAAAACCATAAATCGAAACATACATGAACCAGTATTTTTAAAATTTTTGCCAACACTAATTATTATTTCTATTTTGCAATAAATTTGTTCTATTTTCTTTGCTCCACACGCTCCTTATCTTCGCTCTAAATCTAACTACATAAAATATTACAATTAAAGACGTCACCTGCCATCAAATATAAACGCTAAAAACAAATGCCCCTTTATTTTTTACAAATTTTATTCACATTTGCAAAGGATTTATTCGGTAAACAATGTTTTCGGCTAAAAACAAAATAACGACGACGTTGTTTTAATTGTACTAACCCATTTTAAATAAATTCATGGCATTTCTGCGTTAAAAATATTATTGATTAAAACACATAGTTCTTATCACATACAGTGAATGATATAATAAAATACTTTTTAAGAATTGCGTCAAACATTCATTTAACCATTTTTGTAGAAAACTGTTTCATAACTATAACTTATCTCTATATCTACCATTGAGAGTGATAATATGGATAAGTAACTTTTATGTGTAAAAATGGAATCTGGCTGGAAGATTCGATAAAATTTTTTATAATGTACACATTTTAATAATTTTAGTAATTTTTATAATAACACATCTCGGTGCAATCTGAAAGGGGAATAAAAATATGTGATGAGGACTTAAAAATGGTTTAGCTTTTGCGCCACCGTTATAAATATGTCTAGACTAAACTCATTTATTACCATACAAATAAAAAAATTTATTGAAATGAATTAGTTATGCGAAATGATTTCATCTCCTTGCAAAATGTAATGCTCTTTAACGTCTCGAATTTTTAAAAAATAATTAGAAAATTTTAAATATAACATATTTTTAAAAGTTTCTTCTATACATAAATTATTTAAATCAGAAAATATTACAAAATAGAAAAAGGTTCGGTGAAATCTATTTAAATAACAACTGAAACAGCATTCTATATACATTTTATATTTCCAGTCTTCAATTAACCGTTGAAGCTTATCGGATTGATTCTTTATTCAATAAATCAATATATTAACCTTAAATTTCCGACACGTATTTTATCGAATTGACAAAAATTTGTTTATTGTTTACTTCTTTTAGTTTCATTTTTCATGGAGAAGTGTTTAGAGACTTGCTCTATTACTTATCAATTTGAGGAATTACTCTGGGAAAATACTATTTCTTATTTTCCATTTAGAACGTTTAGATATAAGTATATGGAAATTTGTGCTTTTGTGATTTTCTTTATTTTTAATGTGTTCTAGCTTCTCACGAGATCTTCCATATTACTGTATTTATTATTTCTAACATACTTTTCATGTTTAAAGTTTAAGCTTTTTCAAAAAAAAAAATAAAATACAGAATATGTTTCGAGATTATATTTCTTTGACAGAGTAAATTTCGAAATTCACGAAAGTATTGAAATTGAAAATATAGATCGTTCACATTACGGAATATTCCGTTTAACTATTTTCCTAAAATGTATGATAGAATTCCCGTAAAACTCGAACATGCAAACCGATTGGAGTAAAATGAGATATTGAAAATATTCTTAAAAACGCGGGTTCCCTTTAACGGTTATCACATTAAATGTATAGCATTGCATACATCATTATCTATTAGTACAGTAAAATGAATGCGCAAACAAACATATTAGAAATAACATGGTTCTAACAAAACAAATACAAATCAGTTTGAAAAAGAATGAAAATAAAGAAGTTACATGGCCCTGTATGTCAAAATTTTCTAAATGTTCTACATGGCACATTTTTTTTTTTTAAATTTCGCAGACTTGTTTCGTCAACATTCAGAGTACCGTCATTAGTGCAAATAATTTCACTGGAATCCGATCCACTCTCGCTCACCCACAACAAATGTGACACAACCCCCAAAAATTATTTAGAGTTTTGTTTCACTAATAGGTCTGTCATAGGTACGTCTTGCTATACGAAAAATTTTATGTGCAGTTATCAGGAAAATCACTTTATTACGCTATATATATACATTAATGACAAAAAAACCGGGACACGTGTTGTGGGAAGATTACACTCAAAACCTCATCGAAGTCTTCGATCATAACAGGGTTCGAACGCATCAAGAAATTCAGGGTGTTTTATGTGTTTCAGTACCAGAAATTTCGCAAAGTAATGGTCCCTATATCTGAGGATAGATTTTTTTTTCATTCAATAATGCAAATATTACTTTTGGAAAATTCTGGTAAAATTTGCTTGAAATTCCTTAAAGCGTACGAACACTGCTTAAGGATTCTGTGCTTTTATACACGTTTTTACTGCTCATGCAGAGCAAAGTGCAATAGTTTCATGTTCCAATAAAACATACAAATCTTCTTTTGCTACTCCTGTGAAATTTACTTTCGTTGTGATGTGTCACTTGTTTTGTGGGTAAGCGATATATGATCAAAATTTCCCATTTCTTTGGAGTGTTGACATTACGCTTGTGCAATAACTCTTTACCTGTAAAGGCGGAACCTTGTTAAAAACGAAACCATTTCCTTGTTCCTAGGAATCCATCTTACCAGGTTTTGTTACATTTTTCAAGTTACAAGTCCGTTTATGTGAAAAAAATTTGTCAGACGTTTATTCATATATGGCTATCTGTCAATAGTTTGAGTTCTGGAATTTCAAACTTTATTTTATCAAATTTGCCGATCTTGACCCCAAAACTCCAAACCACACCCAGTTCAAAACTTTATCTCTCTCTATATATATACATATATATATATATATATATATATATATATATATATATATATGCACCACTTTTTTATGGACATTATAATTTCCATAATTCTGCACAAATGTCTTACAAACTGATACATAAAATCAAGGGGCGGAAAATATCGGTGACGTTTATTAATGGGCATAATCGGACCAAGGGGGGTAGAAATAGGGGCGAGGTTTATGAAAAACAAAATAAACAGCCATAACTTCTTCATTCTTTTATATATCAAATCAGTTTAAAGTTATTATTACTTCTTGGAAAAGGGACCAAAATTTATGTATCAATGATTTTTGATAAAATTAAAAATGGTCTCAAGAGGCGAAAGAAATATTGTTTTAGGGAGAAAAAAGTCATACCGTCGTCAATTCTTGATATATCTAATTCACTTAAACTTATTATAAATATTCTTCATAATATCTTCAACTTTTATAATGACAAGTTTTTCATAGGACCAACTCTTACAGCAAAAAGTAAATAAATAATAAAAAAATAAATAAAAATAAATAAAAACAAAAAAGGGGGATGAAGAAGAAAAACATTCATAAGTTCGTCAATTAACAAGATATCAAATTCGCTTGAGTTTATTACAAATTTTCTTAATATTATCTACAACATTTATATTGAAAAGTTTTTGATAGAACGAACTCTTATAGCAAAAACAAATTAAACAAAAATAGGTGTTGAGGAAAAAAATTATCGTATAAACATGATTCTAATAAAACCAATTCTTACAGAAAAAAAATTAAAAAACTTGTCAAAAGCGGCTAGATAAAAATGTTAAACTTGATTTAACTCTAATCTTCATTTAGTTTTTGTTGGTGGAATTAGTACTTAAATTCGAAATTTACATCCGCCTGTAGGTAGGGTCTGAAGGAAATTCTTTATTTTTATAATGAATTAAATTTTATTAAATGTACTGTAGAATTTACTTTTTTATGGTTAAAATTTATTGTCCGTCACATTCAAAGGAAACTCTATTTGCTAAAATTTTGTTTGTAATTTTATAACAACAGGCAGCTCATCTAAAAATTGTTCATTTTATTAGAAAAGTGTATATGGGAAATTTTATTTTAATCATTTTGTCTAACATGCCATTATAAGAGTTATAATAACCTGAAACTCCCCTCTTATCATCTGGATCAATATTCTGTGATATTTAAAGTGTTAATTTAACATAGATATCAGTTTAAACAGAAGAAGAAAAAAATATTTGAAATAAATAGAGTTTTAGAGTAAAACTCTTGTCACGTTCTAGAAAGTAACATGATAAGAATGAAATGCGGCATTTCTTTTTGGAAAGTGCTATATCTGCGAAATCGAAAAGTTTATCGGATGAAATGAAAAAGTAGCAAAATTCGTGTTAAACTTTATCGGTTGAAGTTACAAATTCAGTTATAACTTCTAAGAGTGTCAATACATTTTTAAATAAAAAATACTAGTTTAAAAGTATTAAAGTTAAGCATCAAAAAGTTATTTTTTTTTTCTTACAAAATGTTTATTTTTTGAAATGGTCAATTTAGTTATATTTTCTTTATCAGCACTTTGTATATAGCATAATATATAACAGGAAAAAAAGAAACAATGTGAAAAAAAAAGAAACGCTTAAAGAAAAAAACTCGCTGCTACTACGTATAAACTTTTCTACTAATATAAGAGACATTATAAAATTTCTGTATGATATTTATTTTTGAAATTTTCAAAAAATACTTTTCTTCTAAAACAGTTCATGCAGTTTATGTTTAAGGACAAGCGGAATTCTCAAAATTGCAAAACTTTCAAAATATAGATATTTAATGTTTAGAACATATAAATCATCCATGGGCACAGCTTTCTACTCAAAAAAATTAATTTGATTCATTCGAGTCATTTTTAAGCAAATTATGGCCCTTTTTGTACAACCGCATAGTACAGTGTTTCTACACACTGTCATTTGCCAACAACTGTCAACTTTTATACTTTCTTCTTGCCACAAGAATTTAATACTAAATATTTTGTGTTGTTTAATCGCCGAATTATTCCTTTAAATATGACAAATATTTCTATTAAATTTTAGTGATAACAGTAAAGCCTGAAATTTAACAGCTAGGTTTTGGGCAGGACTGCACTGATATATTCAGTCTGTGAAAATTTATTTTTGAGGACAATGATGTGGCATACAATGATAAAGCATATGGCTTTTTTTTTTAAATCATGAATATTCGTTGCTGAGCTGACTCCGCGATAAATTGCTCATGAAAAATTTAGTTTAATATTACAACTGGATACTACTTTTCCAGCAAGAAACTATTTAGACGGAAAATATTCTGCAATGTTTGGAGGTTAAAAAAAATAACGTTATAGAAAATTTTAAATTTTACAATTTCTTCTTTTCAAAACATGCATTCTAATTTCAGGTAATCCTAGTTATAGAATTACATTTGATAATAATTTATAATACATATATATATAATTTTATATTAAATCAATTAAAAATGAATCAAAGTTTGTGTGTCAGAATATCTCAAAAATATTTTTTTTGATAGTGGTAACTATGTCACATGTCAAAACCTTCGTATCTCATGTATTACAGAAATATTTATTGATGGACCTATAGACTGACTAAATGTATCATAAATGCATAAACATGTAGAAAGCGTGTCATAAGTAATTTCAAAATCTTTATACATAGTTAAAATAGTTTTTAAAATATTACATTGAGCATTTATAACCCATTTATTTATTAAAAGCTGTTTTCTACAGTTTGAAGGCTTTCAACGTTTTGATGATCTCAAAATGTCACTATTCTCTTCCAATTTCATTGAAATTCCTCACTGATGCTCACTATATATGTAAGCATAATTTACTAAAACAGTGTCAATTAAAGACAATAAAATTTTAAAACAACTAAGCGAAGTAAGAATTTTGAAATTTTATTTCATTAAAATGTTTGAAATTAAACGTAAGTACTACCTTTGTGAAGTCTTTGTTTATGAAATAAAGAAAAATTTTAGTAACTTTCATTTTTATTTATAAGATAATTACTGTGGGAGAATGTTTAATGTGGTAAAATAAAGGAATCCGCATTGAACATTTCGAAGAATCCTAGTTATTCATGATTTTCTAAAAATAAATTTGCAACACTTCAAAAATAATTAGTAATATTTTAACAAAATTTTGCAATAACGCTATAAGCATTGTCTGTGATTAAAAAAATCCCTGCCGGCCCGGCCTACAGGCAGAGGTAGATTTCGAAGTTAAGTATACTAATTTCACCAACAAAAACAAAATCATTATTAGATATAAATCCACTTTAACAGTTTTATCTGTCTGCTTTTGACGAGTTTTTATTTCCTTTTTATAAAATAGCTGATTTTATCAGAATCATGTTAAGGCGGTATTAAAAAAAAATATTTTTCCATACTCAACAACTCGAAATTTTCTGGCACATTTTCAGATTCATTTTTAATTTAAAAAAAATATGAAACATGCTGACGTGATTTTTGAAAAGATTTATAAGCGACCTGTGTTTTTATTTTTCTTTCAATTAATTAAAACTTGATTAATGAACAATTATTTTCTCAGTAGGGCAATATTTTTCGTTTCTAAGAATCGCTTCGGGAAATTCTGCTCAAAATGCCCACTTTGATATCCTTTTTTGAAATATATTCTGCCTCTATAAAAAAAAACGATCATTACTGTACATTATATAGTTTCTGAATAAGAGAATCTAGCAATTGGATGCGTTTGAGAGCAAACATGAATTTAAAAATGAGTAAGAAAATAGACAGTTTGGATTTGAATGCAACCTTAATAAGATGATTTTTTTCTTCAATCGCTATGTATTTTTAATTTGTTTTTGCTGTAAGAATTGGCCCTATCAAAAACTTCTCTATATAAATATTGAAGACAATATTAAGAAGATATATGATAAATTCATGGAGATTTTATATCTTGTGAATTGATGGAGTTATTAAAATTTTTCTTCTTCAACCCCGCTTTTATGTTTTCGTTTTTAATTGTTTTTTCGGTACAAATTGGTCCTATTAAAAACGTGTGAATATAAAAGTTGTAGATAATATTAAAGAGATGTATAATAAAATTATTGGATTTGATATCTTGAGAATTGACGAAGTAAGGAATTTTTTTCTTCCAAAAACCCTATTTTTGCGCTCCTTGAGCCTATTTTAAATTTTATCAAAAATCTGTCATGCATGAATTTTTGGCGCTATTTTTAGAAGTAATAAAAACTTTAAACTGATTTGATATGTACAAAAATTAAGAAGTTATGGGGTTTTTTTCGGTTTTCACAAAACCCCTCCCTATTTCCATCCCCTTTGTCCGCTTTTGCCCTTTAACGAACTTGAGCGAGATTTTATGTCCCTTGATTTTATGTATCAGTTTGAAAGAGATTTGTGCAGAATTGCGGAAGTTATCGTGTCCAGAAGATAGTGATAACACAATTGCTTCGGGAAATTCCGTTCAAAATGCCAATTTCGACATCATTTTTTGAAATATATTCTGCCTCTATCAAAAAATCGATCATTACTTTACATTATATAGTTTCTGAATAAGAGAATCTAGCAATTGGATGCGTTTGAGAGCAAAAATGAATTTAAAAATGAGTAACAAAATAAGCAGCTTGGATTTGAGTGCATCCTTAATGCAATGATTTTTCCAACACAATCCGCTTCGGGAAATTCGGTTCAAAATGCCCACTTTAACAGCATTTTTTTTAAATATATTCTGCCTCTATCAAAAAATAGACCATTTCGGTACATTATATTGTTTCTGAGTAAGAAAACGTAATAATTGGAAGCCTTTGAGAGCAAAAATGAATTGTAAAATGAGTCAGAAAATAAGCAGTTTGGATTTCAATACACCCTTACTTAGATGATTTTTTTCTTCAACCGCTATGTATTTTTATTATTATTATTATTTTTTTTTTTTTTTTTTGCTGTAAGAATTGGTCCTATTCAAAACTTGTCTATACAGATGTTGTAGACAATATTAAGATGATATATGAGAAATTCATGGGGATTTTATATCTTTCGAATTGACGGAGTTATGGATTTTTTACTTCTTCAAACCCCCTTTTTGTTTTCGTTTTTAATTTTTTTTGCAGTACGAATTGGTCCTATCAAAAACTTGTGAATATAAAAGTTGTAGATAATATTAAGGAGATTTATAATAAAATTAATTGGAATTGATATCTTAAGAATTGACGAAGTTATGAATTTTTTTCTCCCAAAAACCCTATTTTTTGCGCCCCTTGAGCCCATTTTTAACTTTATAAAAAATCTGTGATACATAAAATTTTGGCCCTATTTTTAGAAGTAATAAAAACTTTAAACTGATTTGATACGTATAAAAATTAAGAAGTTATGGGGGGTTTTCGGTTTTCGCAAAACCCCTCCCTATTTCCATCCCCTTGGTCCGATTTTGCCCATTAACGAACTTGACCGAGATTTTATGCCCATTGATTTTATGTATCAGTTTGGAAGAGATTGGTGCAGAATTACGAAAGTTATCGTGTCCAGAAGAAAGTGATATATATATATAGATAGATAGATAGATAGATAGATAGATAAAGTTTTTTACTGAGGGTGGTTTTGGGTTCTAGGGGTCATGATCGGTGTAGATCTGCAAAAAATTTTCATTAATTCCAACATGGGAACGATCCCAATAGGTAGTATTTCATACGAAATCTACCTAAAAAAATCATTGGTAAATAAAAACGTAGATTTTTTTTTTGTTGTTGTTTATATTCCTCTTCATCCTCTTAAAATAGTGTTATTAAAAAATTATAGATAATATTAAGACGTTGTATACACACACAAAAATATCCCTGTAAAATTACTGGCAGAAGCCAGCAGCAAAGATTCCAGTCATACCCCATAAAAAAAATCCATGTCCAATTACCAATCTGTGTTTTTGCTAACAAAAGGGCTAGAACGGAAAACAATGTGTGGATTGTCCTGAATTTTCTAAGTAGTTAAAGGATAAGGCCGCTTATTTAATAAGATTAGACAGTTTTTCATCAAATAAAGCTGTTGCCCGTGATAACTGAAGGCCAAATGCTCATAAATTTACCTTTTTTTCTCAGAGTGTAGAAAAAATTAAAACCATGTGGTGATTGTTTTACTAAACGAGCCAAACACTTATTTTTTTGCGACACGCACGCTTTTAATAGTGCAACACTATATACAACAGCTGTCAGCGTTGTCAAATTTTCAGCACGCAACTGTTACATTTTATCATCTTATTTGCGGATTAAGGGATCTCAGGTATCTTAAAATCGGAAAAATAAAAAAATACCATTTTAAACATTTAAGATCTTAAAATGTATGTGATTTTAAAACATAATTTTTCATTGGAAAGAAATATATAAATATGTCTTTCATTTCATGTATTTAAGAAATTGCAATATGCAGAATTAGCATTTATAGAGGGCTCCGAACTGTCAGACATATACCGAGCAGAAAATTTGTATAACAGCTTACTTGCAGGATTACAAAGTAAATATTGCAACAAGAATGAAAATTTTGGTGCCTACGTATACTTCAGATTGTGATAATTACCCTGAATCAAAATAAATTGGCATTTAAAGCATTTTTATTTTTTTAATACAAAGCTGTATCCAGCTATTTCAAAATTTTGAAAATTTAAACAGTATAATCACCTAAAAAATATTTTTTTTTTAACTATAAAAAGAAAATTTTAGGTTCAGTTTATATAGACTAACATGAAATATAATATTTTGAAAATTTCATGAAAAAATATTCAGAAGTTTTTGAGATATCCCGCGCGTTATGCCCAAAAATGTCATTTGGAGAAAAATGACTTGTAAGTTTCGGAAACGCCCTTTCAAGTATTGAGCGGGTATAATTCTAAAAGCCATAACTTCTGTTTATTAAGAATTTTAAGGAAACAATTGTATAAAAATGTTCAGAAAAGATAGGTGTTTATTATCTAAAACAATTAAATTTTCGAACATTTTGAAGCCTCAAGAGTTTTGAGACCAGGGGATGTAATTTTTTTCTTCTACAACCCCTATTTTTTTCGCAAGAATTGGTCCTATCAAAAACATCTCAGTCTAAAAGTTTTAGATAATATTAAGAACATTATCAAAAACTTCTCAATATAAAAGTTGTAGATAATAGTGAGAACATTTATAATAATTAGCAGTGGAATTTATATCTTGTGAATTCACGAAGTTATAAATTTGTTTCTTCTTAAACCCCTATTTTTTTTCGACACTTGAGGCCATTTTTAATGATATTAAAAATTGTCATACACAAATGCTTGGCCCTTTTCCTCAAAGTAATAATAACTTTAAACTAATTCGATATGTATCATAATTAAGAAGTTATGTTTTTTTCTGTTTTCGTCAAAAATCCTCCCCATCTCCAACCCTTGGTCCCATTTTGCCCATTATCGAGCTTGACCGAGATTTCTGCCTCTTGATTTTATGCATCCGTTTGAAAGAGATTAGTGTACAATTTAAAAATTTATCGTGTACATAAAAAAGTGATATATATATATATATATACATATATATACATATATGTATATTCTTATCATCGCAAAGATTCATTTAATGATTTTTTCCATTCTAGTTATGTATCTTATATGTATTTTCTATATGTTTTTATATGATATTGTCCTATATAGATTTAATTGTTTAAAATATAGTACAAGGGGCTTTATTTTATACATAGCAGCTTGTTTATTATGTTTTTGGTATCCATTCAGTGTGTTTGTGGACACTGTATTGTTGTAAATTCATTCATACTATCACAATTATTGATGGTCAGTAATGTTTAATTAATGGTTATATATATATATATATATATATATATATATATATATATATATAAAGTTTTAAACTAGCTGGTTTTGGAATCTAGAGGCCATGATCGGCGCAGATTTGAAAAACGCTTTCAGAAATTCCAAGATAGGAGACAATTAATATATAGTATTTTTCACGAAATCTACCTAAAACCAGTAATCTGATCGAGCAACATGCTGCACTAAACATTTATTTTTACTAGACATTTATTGCTTTATACATGCAACTTTTTTTCTGAAAAGTGGATGCTTTTCAAACGCATGTCTGAAGATTCATTGCCATAAAATCATAGACTGATATCCAGAAAAAATAAGATCAGCATTTTTTTTTTTTTGTTGTTGTTGTTAAGGGGATGTCATTATAAATTTAGTTGAAGTATTTATGTATGCAAGACAACAACACGCAAATCATGCTTTCATTATAAATGGTTGATATTAGATGGTGGTTGTACGTTAATAATATATCCACAGCATTGTATATGTATTGCGACAAACAGTTTTATAATGAATGGTAATGAACTCCATACACTGTATTTCATGCATTTTACATAGGCTTTCTTTTATTACAATAAGCCATCATTACAAAAATAATTTTAAATTAAACTTTTTATATTTTACATACATTTTTATTAACTGGTAGATATTTTAGAAATGTAATTTTTATTTGAATCCAAGTTGAAAAAAGAAACAGGCAATGTTTTGTAATAATCTGAAAATTTCAAAATATAACACATGTGAAATGTTAAATAAGCTAAAATTTCGTAAAAATGAGATAAATTTCAAGGTTTGTACATATATTTTTTTTCAGAAAAAAGATTCACGGAACTGTAAATTGTAACATAATTAATGTCATTTACTTTGTCTTCTCTACAAAATTCAAATCCTTTCCCGATAACTACGAATTCATTTTAAATAAGTTACATTTTTTTTCGACCTTTAGTTGTTTATGTGTTAACGCGTTATTGTGTGCAATACACGTATGCAAGGGAATATAAAATGTTACTATGAAGCAGTGTAAGTAATTTGATACTCAGTAACTTAATATTTTTTGTCGATTACCTATAAGCAAACTAATACCTACAAATAGAGACATTAAGTTTTGTAATAGGATAAATAGCTTAATTTTATGAAATATGCTTAACGTTTAGATTATATGCCATTAAGAAATGTTTGATTTTCCAATATTAAATTTCTATAATATACAGACTAGGCAGGTAATGCTATCAGCCTTTTTTATTTGTTTGTTTGTTTTACTTTTTCCATAAAGCGCATAGGTAGAATAAGCACACCCATTACAAAAATGATTTATCCTAACGAGGCCATTACAAGTAATTCGATATCAATAATGCACCATCTTTTATCCATAAGTATTAAGCAAGGCTTGCATTTAACAGCAGTTCTCTTTAAAAGAATTAATAAGAAGTAATCTTGTTTTTTACTACTAGTGTATGTCCTAAGTAATTTTTATAACATTAGATTTTTGTTAAAAATACATAACACGTATTTAGTCGTCTTATAGAAAGATCGTGTCGTAGTCGTATATATCGATTCGTGAAAATTTATATTTTAAAACATTTTCAGTTAAAAAGTATTACGCCATTTTATTGATTTTTAAAAACTATATATAATCAAATATTAAATATAAGGGACATAAAATTTGTAAAACTAGGTAGGCTTATTTTAGATATTTGACATAAATCACTATTTCTTTTTTGTTAATTAATACAATAATTATAACAATGTGTGTAGCTAAAGTAAGTATTTTCCCATAGTTTTTACATTTGACATTTCGGCTGATGCCGAACAGTAGTATGTAATTACCTTTCTCAAAGTAATATTTTTTATGCACGAAATTTAATTCTGAAATTCTTAATTTACTAATAAGACGACTACTTAAGATAAAACTTCAATACTATATGAAGTATATTTGACTTTTTAATTACGAACAGCAGTCTGTTGTGACTCTATTTTCTATAATACGATACATAATGTAATCGATAGTTAATTTGAAATTATATTTAATTTAAATTCAACATTAAAGAAAACAGAAATAAAAAAAAATATTAATAATATATCATTTATTAAATAAATTCAAATGATATATCATTTCAATAATAATTGACAGTATTAAATTATTGAATTCTTATTAAAAAAATAATCTTTCATCTCATTTTTTTAAACATAAAACCATGTACTATATATTGATGATTCAAAGGTAAATTGAAAAGCAATTTGATTTTTTGGTCAAAGAGTTTCAGCTTCGGAAAAAAACTATAATTTTTTTCTACAAGATTTGAGTTTAAAGATGGTAAATATTTCAGAAAATTTTGCTCCTTTTTTACTTATATGGTCATTTTTATAGTTAATCATCCTCAAGTTTTTGTTAGTGCATGTACATAAACATGATTCCATATTGTTTTAGTGGACACTTAACCTGCTTTATCTCATAACTAAAACTTTCAATATTTGTAGACACTGTTAGATTTTTTTATAAATTTCAACACTATATATTCTAAGCGCCACTTTATCTATAAAACTCATATTAAAAACAAATTAAAAGATAATGCATTTTTGTTACATATCTGAAGTTGAAAGTTCCATAGTCAAAAAATATTATTTTAAAATTATTACAGTGTAAATTAAATTACGAATTTTGAAACGAAATTATTGATTTTTTTTTCATTTTTTATCAATGTGCGATATGCATTTAACTTCATACTTTAGTGACGACCAAGATAACTTTATTCACTTTTTTATATTAGGAATGTTTAATGGTATCTGCTCTATTAAAGTGACGTATGTCGGTAGTTCGAAATAAAATTTCACTTTTTCGATTTTTTGCCAGATTTGAAGGTTTCTTGCCCCACTATGCGGCAGTCGGACTTTGGTTCGGATGCACCACATTAACTGGCTAGATTCCGGCCCGGTTCCCTACGTTCAGCCAAGAGGAAGAAAGGTCCGCACCTCCTACAAAAACTAGTGAATCGAGCTATCACCAGCAACACACCGGCATCACGCACGATCACCGCTTATACAACGGCGGTCCTCGTTTCCTAGTCGGAAATTAAGTTGGCTCACACCTACAGCTGCGGTGAAAGCAGAGGAAGAGCCTCTTAGTAAGGAAGAACGCTTGGTGTTGTCCAAACCCACTCTTGACACTAGCACCGAGAGTCCTGCATGACGTTACTACGCACCGCGTCGCACCAGAGATTACCTGAGCCTTGCTCTTCAGAGGCTGTTCTTACCTCTGTGTTTACCCTAGATAATTAGATGGACACGGAATTTCATTAAAAGGCTATTACACGAGGCGTTGAAGTTGCCTATAGTTCTGAAAGACTCGATGTTGACCTATAGCTTCAACAGAGTCGCTTGGAAAGCAAACAACTATTAGGTTGAGCAAAAAGTTCTGGGAAGTTTTTAATCTAAAAGTTACCAGAATTTGCATTGTATATAGGAGTACTAGTGGTACAGTCGAAACGTGGTTCCATCCGGTTATGGCTTCTTTCGATTAATGTAACACTTTTTTAATGGAAGTCGATTTGAATCCTTTAATGATGGTGAAGAAGCATGTCAAGTAATTTTCGATTCTAAGGAGCCGCAATGGTACTTCCAGCAAATCTGGAATCTGGCAGAACGACGGCAGAAAGTCATGGACTATGATTGTCTCTACTTTGAAGAATTATCCTTGATGCTTTTGTTGTTAATTTGCTCATAACAACGCAACTTTCACAAATTTCCCAGAACTTATTTCTCAACCTAGTATTTTGTGTCGGTGCGATTTTGACGCTTGAAACAAAGCGAGTCGCTAGTAACAGGCAATGAAATATTTGGAAAACTGACGATGGAAAAGCCTTTCCTCAGACAGCCAATGAAATGCTTGGAAAACGAAAAAAGCGGTACGTTACTTTCGGAAAAACTGCTGAGTCGCAGGCAATCTTTTTTGCTTGAAATTTTTACGTGTAACAGCACTTTTAGATAGTCTCAGTGTCAGCATATGACTGGAAACTCGGCACTGAGACCAACCTATGTGCGTCTGTATTCACCTTGTCCCGAAAACCAGGATCGTACGAATGGCCTGTCATCTAATATGTATGGGGATATAGATGGTTGGGCACTCATGAACAACGTCCGCCATGGAGCCTGGAATTCGTCCGTATCCGGACACCATAACATTAAACGTTAATGTGTACTCTGCCGGACTCCCAGATGACCGGACTCCCGGTCATCTTCCCTACTCAAGAGCCCGATTCAAGACCAACCAGAGGAGCTTTCAGCTAGTTCAAAGGTCAGCTCAATAAGTATATATATATATATATATATAGCTAGCTCCATCAAAAGTATATGAATTATGAAATTTATGAAAAAGAGGGTGCAAAACACAACAATAAAACCAATGAACATTTATGACTAAAAAACAATAAACAAACAACTCCTTGCTCGTCTGAAAGTGGGAGGAGTCAAAAAACAGGTACCAAAAATAGAAATTGAATCCTCACAGGTTTTGCCAGATATGGCGAAGCTCCATACTCCAAAAGTATTAAAAATCATCAAAGAAACTTAAACTTTTAAAAACTTAACAAAACAAAACTGCTTTAAAAACCTAAACAACCAACCAATTCAAAATCAGTAGAACTGATTGATTAAAACACAATTATTCTAATTGGTAAAAAAATCATATTAGATGTAAATTTCCAACTGACGAAAAATGTCCGTACCAGGATTCGAACCCGGGACCCCCTGGCTGAAGCCGCCAGTGCTCTGCCATCTGAGCTATCCCGGACGATTCTGGTTGAACTTTTTCACCCAGCTGACCTTGAAGATTACAGCATCTGGTCTGAAACCTGGTTCAGCTCAACAGAATAAATCTCAGGTAATGGAACTCCAGAAATCGCTGGATACGAAATTACACTAGATTAATTTCAACACAAATATTCTAATTGGTAAACAAATCATATTAGATGTAAATTTCCAACTGGGCGAAAAATGTTCGGACCAGGATTCGAACCCGGGACCTCCTGGCTGAAGCCGCCAGTGCTCTGCCATCTGAGCTATCCCGGACGATTCTGGTCGAACTTTTTCACCCAGCTAACCTTGAAGATTACAGCATCTTGTCTGAAACCTGGTTCAGCTCAACAGAATAAATCTCAGGTAATGGAACTCCAGAAATCGCTGGATACGAAATTACACTACATTAATTTTAACACATTTATTCTAATCCTGGTCCCGACATTTTTCGCCGCCAAGTCCTAAGTGATTTTTTTAACTATTTATTTGACACCCAAATCCGATTATACATAAACCAAACCGATCATTAACTAAATTGTTAGTATATGGTATTCAAATTTCAAAATTTTTGTATAAAATAAAGTGTATTTTTAACTTCAAAATGTGTGCAATGTCCTAGGCATTAGTGAACGCTTTCTTCATGAGACCAAAGGAAGTACCCCGCTAAGTCTGCGGCCGTCCGTGGACCTCGCGTTTGATATGACTTTCCAACCAGAAAATGAACGAAAACACGAAAAGTGACATCGAAGAATAATTTTTTGAAGGGTTATTTATTTATTTATTTATTTTTAATGGTTCGAAATGTTTGAAATAAAACTGAAAGTACATGCTGTTTGGTATTTTCTTTTCTACGTAATTTTGAAATATGCCAAGAAAGGAGGGATTCGCCGGTGTTCATGGGACATTTTAAATGTATAAAAAAAAGTCGTTATCATCCAATCTCTTTGAAATTTTTTGAAGTTAAAAACATAATATTTTCGTAGCCCGTGTGATAAAAAGTATGAAAACATATTGATATTTAGTTATAAAAGGGCTTGAAGAAATCTTTTTTGGTTCAAATTGTCTATTTCAATAGTTAAAATAATAGTTCTTGTTGTCAAAACTATCTGAAATTTTCAGCGGATCTAAATAGGACGGCTATGCACCTTGTGACAAGAAATCGCTTTAAAATACTGATATCTAGTTAAAAGGAAATATATTTTCATTTTCCAATCGTTTGAGTTAGCTAAGATAACAACAACAACAAAAAAGAAATACTCCCTGTCATCCGAACTCTCTCAAATTTAATTAAATTATAAATATAATTTATCCGAAATCTCATAAAACTTCGTAAAAAATGCGCAGATTTGGTAGAGAAAACGTGAGCTAAAGGAACTAAAACAGAAAGAATTACCACGGTTTTTAGGGTTTTCGTCGAATTGTTCACCTATTTTATTTTCTGCAAAATACTTCTACTTATCCGACTGCTTTGAAAATTTTGTAGGTGATGTAAATCTGGTATGCAAAGTAGCAATGATACGATCGTGTATACAGCTAAAATGAACGAAATACAGCTAAAATACAGCTACGGATGTTTAATCTCTTTTAGCGTAGAAGAAAGATCGTCCCTGCGGTCGCAAAATGTTTTAAAGTGTTAAAATTCGTATTTTGGAAAATTGTGTGGTACAATTGAAAGAAGTTGATATCCGCTCTGGATTTGTATTCTTTGGTAAATGGTACGTCCTAAATTTCGACCTACGGAAGCGGTACCGTATGGTAGACAAAGTAAATATTCCCTTAAACAAACTACTTAGCAAACTACTAGGTAGCAAACTACTAGGTAGTAAACTACTTAGCTCGATGAGACGAATCTAATAAGCTGTAGATTCAAATGACAAACAACGATATTTGTTCAAACTGATCGCGGCATTTAAAACGTAAATGTGCAAAATATAAGAATATATCTTTTTTTTTTTTTTTGTATTAGTATGAATAGATAGGACGATGGATGTCAAGGCAAACGGCCAAAATAAAACTGCATTTGATTTTTCCCTTGTGCACGATCGGAGAAGTAGTGGCTGATCGTTTCATAAAAAAGAATAGGTTGCGTTTTCGATGCTTTTTAACTAATATCTCTTCTAAATATTAAAAAATAATAATTTGAGCATCACATGCACCAAGATCTGTCTTGGACTATTTTTACCTAAATTTTCAGACTTCTACGGGTTGTAGATTTCGCGAGCCTACGAAGACTCTCAAACAGATACAACGAAACTTTCTTTTATAGATTTTCTTAATGATTTGAAATGTTTTCTTGTATCTTAAATTTTACTTATTATCTAAGAATTATTTTTGAAATTGAAAGATTAAGGTTTAAGGGTAAAAAAATTCATTTTTTTAACACATGCGAATATACTAGACGACTGATGATCAGATATTTACATGTGGGGCAATACTATGAGATTTCCGTCTTAAAAGTAAATCCGTTAACGAGCCACGGTAATTAATTATTTAATAGAAATGAGAAAGTATTGTGTAACTGTAATCTGAAAATTAAAAGATTAACATTCAATATACACTCAGCAAATAATATTTATCATTTTTAATTTTTTAATTATTATAATACACAAATAGCTAACAGAAAAATGTTTATTAATGAAGTAGTTCCCTTCTATATAGTGTTGTGACTTTTTTATTCCCAGAGCACAATGATTTCTCAAATTACTAAGACTTTTCTCTCGCTAAAAATAATGTGCTTTTAAGACTTCGTATTTTTACATTGTAAAATAAATATTTTCGAAAGCCGTTAACATACGAAAGTTTTCAATTTAATTAGACGGACTAAGAAAGTAAAGCAATTTCAGATTGCATTTCAATTATTTTACATTCCGATTTTCTATTACAACGAACTTTACACTAAAGATACAATATTTTTCGGAAGAAATCATTTATGAAATAATGCAAGGCTGCATATTTATTTTTCTTTGTTTGTCGGTATTTATCGTTTGCCTGTTATTAATTTTTCCTTCTAACATGCTACGCAGTATATAAAGCTTCTTTTAGCGGTTTTCATTTCCTTGATGGAATAAACTTTAGGACTATTATGAAGAAGAGATAAGATTGTAGTCTACTAAATTGCCCTACTATGGATTCATGTGACAAAATAGAAAATATTTTATGTTTATAAATTTAATACATAGAGGCAGAAAATTATATGTTCAAGACCTATGAATAATACTTTTATTTTAAATTATGTAATTTTATGTATATTTATTAATATAGTAAAGTGTTTTCTAAAATTATACAATTGTTTTACTATCATCAATTCAATAATGTTATATATACAATACTGGTTCGGCAGAGTCATTAATAACAAATGGGAAAGTGTGATCGCAGATCGCAGAGGGAGTTGCGTTTAATATATCTTTTAAAACAATTTATACTTGAACTAATAAATCAAAATTATTCATTTATAATTATTAACCCTTACATAAATGGCAGCATTGCATTTAATTTAAAAATTATTACAAAAATATTTTTAAATCAAATTAAAAATATTCAAGAAAAAATATTTAAATAAAACTAAAATATGCGAATATTTTTAAATTCAGTAATTTAAAAAAAAATAGCGCAGGCATAAGTAAAACATAAAATTTTTAAAAGTAAAAAAATGTTTAAAACATATTTAAAATGCTCAAATAATCCGTACTAATTATTTGACTTTACAAACCCCCACTAGATGGCGCCAAAAAAAGGATGTTAAGATTTATTGAAATTCGAAATAAAAAAGAAACAAGTGGATAAGTGTGACACAGATCGCACTGAGGGTTTCGTTTATATTCCTTTCAAAACACTTTATCATTTTGCTAAACCTGTTTGTTCTACACTTCGCAACCAGGAGACGCACTCTATTCTAAACAAAACTGTATCCAAACGAAACTCCGTTTTACAACCTATCCATAGATATATTAGTCGAGGGGATCGAGCCCATAGCACCCAAGATAGGTAGACGACCCTGGCGGTAAAATGTGGAACTAAAATATGTAAGGATATGGTGCATAATATAAAGGAGTGGTCAAAGTGTTGTACAATGATATATCATATGAGGTGTGTCGGCAAAAGTTAGAAAAGTGTCCCACTGGTGAAAAGTGGGGAGGTTAGAAAAATTGCTTAAACACACAAGTTAAGAGCCCGGAGGTGTGAATAATATAAGACTTTTTGAAAATTTTATTATTTTTTGGGTAGTCGCAAGGGTTTCTGCTATAAGTATGCAAAATTTCAAGTCTCCAACTTAATTATTGCCTTAGCTAGAAAGAAAGGATTAAAATACACATGTTAGAGGAGGTAAATATAAGACTTTTTTCAAAATTTTATGATTTGTCGTTTGATGTGAGGTGTTCAGCTATAAGTATGCAAAATTTTGAAGTCTCCAACATACATAGTTTCTGTAAACGGGCACTGCGATAAACGAACAGACAGACAGACAGCGAAGTTAGACGAATAGGGTTTCATCAGATGAACGAAACCCTAAAAAGAACCTTTCAAAAGTTGCCTATTACTCAAAAAAATTTCAAAAGTTAAAAAGCCATTCAAAAGTTGCTCTATTATTTAAAAAAATGGCCGGTAGAAGGCAGCAGTAAACAAAAAAACTGGTTCTAAATTGAAATTCCAGATTTGCTTTCTGTGTCTGAAATTTAAAAATATATATATATTTAAAAAATTAACACTGCGAAAGAAAAATAAACCTTTAAAATTGCAAAAATAAAAGGAATTTTCTTTCAATTAAATCCATCTGAAAATGTAGTGTAATAATAAAATTAAAAATTTTGAAGTTCCGCTGAAAGCTTCGAAACCGTGATCTACGGTGTGGGAGACATCTGCGTTACCTCGTCACCATCGGTGCTCGGGGACATTTGCTGAATTTAAGATTATGTTTTGAAATTGAAACAGAACGACATCGCTTAATTAAAATAATAATATAAGGATTTTCCAAACTTTCATGACTTTGGGATGGTCAGGGAGTATTCAGCTTTATGTAAAAAAAAAATATATATACATATATATCAAGTCTGTAACTTAAATAGTTTCCAAGTACTAGCCTGTGACAGGCAGACAGAGACTATAAGTGTTTCGTGAAATGAACGAAACCCTAAAAACGACGCAAAACAATATATATCATATTTTAGTTACAGTATTTAATTGTCATTGTGATTGCTATGAATGATAGTTTTTTATCATACACGCATTTAATATAATTCCATTTAAATCAAAACAGTTTAATTCCAGTTTGGATGTCAGTAAACCAAATTTCATTTTTCCATTAACTCTATAACGTTATTCATACAGCATTAACTCTATATCGTTATTTATACAGTATTGGGTTAGATATAATCATTGATAAAACGGCACAAGATAATACATTTTTATTTATTGCTGTACATTATTGTTGTTTTATTATATAACTAGCAAACCCAGCGGCTTTGCTCGCGTAATATTTGAAATATGCCAAGTGATATTTATATGTCTAATTTTTATTAAAAGGTACTAACTAAATTTTTATTTTATTAAAAGGTAATATTTTATTTTATTAAAAGGTTTTTTTTATTAAAAGGTACTTATTACTTTTAGGAATAATTCAAAAATTACTATTTAAAAGACAGTTTGATTAAACATCATTATTACACTGCATTAGGCTGAAATGAGACATAAATTAATAAAATGAAATAAAACTAAATAAATGATAATTTAGAAAATATTTTGAAACTTTAATGCTCAATTAATACCCTCATTTCAGCATTCATTTGAAGTTTTGAATTTTTTAGAAACCATCTTCTTACATCTTAAAATTAACCATCATGTCAAATTCAAAGTCCTACCCTCTCTCTCAACATAAAGGGCTATGTTGAAACAGGAACTGTCACCATTAATTTGCCAACATTAATTTTGAAATCGGTTTGTTATTTTCTAATATTCCACAGAAACGTAATTTAAAAAGCTTTTAAAGCCCTTTTTTAGAACGTTTGTTGTTCCTGTGAATCCCAGGTGGTAGAATCACCGGCATAAAATATAGCCTGTGTAGGATAAGAGACTGTTACCATTAATTCGCAACTATTACTTTCATAATCGGTTTATATTCCCTGAAATTGCATAGAATCGTAATTTAGAACTTTTTTAGAATGCTTTTCGCACCTCCCCTTCGCTTCACCCCTTTTTAATTCGAATTTATTTTCGCCGTTCCTTCGAGGGCATTTATATTTTATAAGTAACTACCATGTCATATTTAAAGTTTTTAACCGTTTCAGTATCACAAAAATCGCAATTTAGAAAGTTTTTAGCTCCTGCAACCCTCTGGCGGTAGTGGAACAGATATAAAATATAGCTTATGTTTGAGCAGGTTCTATCACCAAAATTTGTCATCGTTATTTTTTTCATCGGTTTTGTAATTTATAAGTTTGCATAAAAATTGTAATTTATAACGCTTTTCACTCACTTCATTTTTTTAAATTTGGAATTTTCTTTCGACTGTTCTTAGAAAGCAGTTGCATCTTGTAAGTAAATAGCATGCCAGACTTCAATTTTGCAACCCTCAGATGGTAGTGACAGCAACATAAAATATAACCTATGTTATAGCAGGGACTGTCACCATTGGTTTGCAACCATTACTTTTGAAATAGCTTTGGTATTTCCTTAGATTGAGTAGAAATCGCAATTTAGAACGTTTTTAGGACGCTTTTTCCGCATTTTCACCCCTTTTTAAATTTCCAATTTTTTCGAAACTGTTCTTAAAGATCATTTATATCTAATAAATATGTACCTTACCTAATTTTATGTTGCTAGCCCCTACCGATCACAAAAATCGAAATTTAGAACGCTTTTTTGCTCCTGCAACGTCTAAGTTATAGTGATACCGAAATAAAACAGCGTCTATGTTAGAGCAGAGGCTGTCAGCATCAATTTCCTACCATTACGTTTGAAATCAGATTCATTCTTCCTGAGATATTGCCAACAAATCGGCATTTAGAACGTTTTTAGAACGCATTTTGCTCCTGAATCTCCTCTGGGGTAGTGGAAACAGACATAAAATATAGTCTATCTTCGAGAAAGAGCTGTCACCATCATTTTTACACCATGATATTTGAAATCGGTTCGGTACTTCCTGAGATTGCACAGAAATCGCAATTTAGAGCGTTTTTTTACAACGCTTTTTGCGCATTTTGACCCCCTTTTAAATTTCGATTTTTTTAAGAAATGTCCTTAGAGATCATTGATATCTTATAACTAACTACCATTCCAAATTTCACGATTCTAGGCCCTTCCGTAACGCAAAAGCCGCAATTTAGAACGTGATTCTCCTGCACCCCTTTACGGTAGTGGTCACCGACATAAAACATCGCCTATGTTGGAGCAAGAGTTGTCACCATCATTTTAACGCCATTATTTTTTAAATCGGTTTGGTATTTCCTGAGATTGTGTAGAAACTACCATTTAGAACATTTTTTAGAAGGCTTTTTGTGCATTTTTACCCATTTTAAATTTCGAATTGTTTAAGAACTGTTCATAGAAATCCTTTATATCTAATAAGTAGATAATATTTCAAATTTCATATTTCTAGGCCCTTCAGTAACACATAAATCGCATTTTTAGAACGTTTTTTGCTCCTTCATCGCCTTTGGGGTAGTGACACCGACATAAAACATAGCCTATCTTGGAGAAAGCGTTGTCACATCATTTTGACACCAGTATTTTTTAAATCGGTTTGGTATTTCCTGAGATTGTGTAGAAACTACCATTTAGAACGTTTTTTAGAACGCTTTTTGTGCATTTTCACCCTTTTAAATTTCGAATTGTTTAAGAACTGTTTTTAGACATCATTTATATCTTATAACTAATATTCAAAATTTCATATTTCTAGGCCCTTCAGTAACACGTAAATCGCATTTTTAGAACGTTTTTTGCTCCTTCATCGCCTTTGGGGTAGTGACACCGACATAAAACATAGCCTATCTTGGAGAAAGCGTTGTCACATAATTTTGACACCAGTATTTTTTAAATCGGTTTGGTATTTCCTGAGATTGTGTAGAAACTACCATTTAGAACGTTTTTTAGAACGCTTTTTGTGCATTTTCACTCTTTTAAATTTCGAATTGTTTAAGAACTGTTTTTAGACATAATTTATATCTTATAAGTAACTAATATTCAAAATTTCATATTTCTAGGCTCTTCAGTAACGCTAAAATCGCATTTTTAGAACGTTTTTTGCTCCTACACCCCCTTTGGGGTAGTGGCACCGATATAAAACATAGCCTATCTTGGAGAAAGCGTTGTCACCATCATTTTGATACCAGTATTTTTGAAATCGGTTTGGTATTTCCTGAGATTGTGTAGAAACTACCATTTAGAACGTTTTTTAGAACACTTTTTGTGCATTTTCACCCCTTTTAAATTTCGAATTGTTTAAGAACTGTTCTTAGACATCATTTATATCTTACAAGTAACTAATATTCCAAATTTCATATTTCTAGGCCCTTCAGTAACGCTAAAATCGCATTTTTAGAACGTTTTTTACTCCTACACCCCCTTTGGGGTAGTGTCACCGACATAAGATATAGCCTATGTTCTAAGTTGGACTAACATCATCATTTTGATAGCATTACTTTTGGAATCGGTTCGGTAGTTTCAGAGCTTACTTCCTACAAATAAACAATTTTTTCCTCTTTATAATAGGAGTATAGAAGTATAGATATGAGAAAAAAAATATTATACAATCTTTAATGGGTGATATAGAACACTACATCTAACAATGTGTGTTTATTAACTTGAGTCGTCATACATTTATTCATACAAAAATACAGTTCTAACCCGGAGTTTTTCAAAATCTTTAATCATAATGGGACATACCTTTCTTCTTGCGACATGTTACGATACGACGAATGGTCGTACAAGAGGACACCAACTACATCCGAATACCACAAAACTCGACGCCTCATATTTTTACCCGACTGTCAAGAAGGGTTATGTGTTTCACGCGTATCTGGGTATGTGGATTTCTGTATACCCTAGAAACATCCCAAGGATTTTAATGAATGAGGTCTCTATCGATTCGTCTTAACCGTTTGATGGTTATACGCTATGTTTTGTTTTTATAAATTCAAAATGGCGGTAGAGACTAAAACATTTTTTTACGCAACATAGTGAGTGGATATCATTGGATAGGTGTTTCAAAATGAAGACGATGTTTCATCGAATATTTTACAGTCAGAACCTCCGTTTATATATTACGCAATCTGGAAGTTATGTAGGTAGGATCTCTAGCTTTACTGCAACTCTAAACATCATATATATCTATAGGTCTCATCAAAACAGTGTTTATAGATAGGAACTAACAATTAAACACAACTTAAAAGTCATCAATATAAGTAAATAAAAAATAGGTGAGTAATATAAAAAAAATAGTTTCACATTGATGATAAATAATTAATTAGCTCGCTTTTTACGCAGTGGGGTTTTTTTTAATTTTTTAAACTTAATTTTGGCTTGTTAAATTTAGTTAACAATACAAACGATCTTACTGCTAGAAATACGCTATACTTTTAGAGATTTTCGTGAAGATATTTCATTTCACACAAAGTAATGTAATTTTGATGAAAAGCTTGTTAAAATATTTTTTTTAAATAACATTAAGAACATTCGATTAGATTGTAACACCGTGTATTTTTGGCTAAAAAAATCGATTGTGCTCTTGGTTTGCTACACAAACTTTGTGTGTTATAGCTTGATGTACTGGCCATTGAAGACTTTTGATTCACCCTGTGTACTGTAAATTTTTTAAGGAACTCCTAAGAATAAAAAAAATTATATATGAGGAGAAATAAAGAAAAAAGTCGGTAAGTAAAAAAGAGAAGGACAGGGGAAAAAAGAATATGAAGTTACAAATCACAGAAAATTATTGTAAATTGATGTCAATGGTGTACATAGTTATTAATGATAATAACAAAGTATTCCTCATTTTCATAATAACGGATACACCGAGGATAAAATATCCAGTCCAACAGTATGATTAATCAATCACACATTATGTTTTCGTTCGTTGGATATTTGCCGTTTTCTTATTATTGTATTTCTTTCTAATGTGCGACACAGTAGATAAAACGTTATCTGCTTGTTCCAGTTTCCTCGAAACAATATGCTTTATCACTACTACCGAAACGAAGTAAGATTATTTGTTTAGTACACTGCTCTGAAACTGATTCATATAATAAAACAGAAAAAACTTTATTTCCAAAAAAATAAATAATCTATAGCGATAAACAAATCATATGGTTCTAGGGCCATGAGTAATAGTGTTATTTAAAATCATATCATTTTAGGTAAATCTAATAAATTAATAAAGTATTAGTACTATTAAATCAATTATTTATTTCGAATTATTATATAACGTTATTTATGGAATAGTAGGATAGGTTGAAACATTATTCAAAAGATGCAAGATATACATATTTTGCTTCTATTAATTAATTATTGTCGGTATTTTATATACTTTCTCTTATACATTGCAAATCATTAAAAAGGAAAAGTTGTATGCGAAGCGATAAAGAAAGGAGGTACGGAAACCGATGAGAGGGGAAAGGGAGAAAATAATATGAAAAATGAGTAATGTAATTAATGGGATCCAAGCATTATTTACACTGAAAAAAATGTTTCTAATATCCTCTTGAGATCTGACTTCCATTTAAATGGATGTTTTGCTTTCTCCTTCTATTGCGTTAAATTTCATTGTAGCAATCTAAAACCAGTTTGGCAGGTAATGTATGAACCAAAAATCAACATTCAGCTTTTGGATTTTGGCAGCGATAACTACTTTGTTTACAAAATGGCGTAATAAATGAGTCAAGATGGAATTCTACGTTCTGCTGGTAAGTTTCGTTTTATGTTATTTTAATTTGTTCAAATTATTTTTTCTTTTTTGCAATTTTAATAGCAGATGTTAATACTTGTCTTATGTTCTTTATAATAAAATCTATTCTTTCCCATGCTTTTAGCATTTTTAAAATTATTTTAAAGGGAGTTATGGCCTGAACATCCATTTAGATGCATGTGCTGTAAATAAAAAATCGAAATTTATTAATTTCTTTAAAAACATAATTTTTGATGCCTATTTGTTGAAAAAAACTCATATTAAAAAAAAATATATATATGCATTATATTTCTGCTTGGGTCTCAGGAGGATATAGGACAAGAATATGTAACCACAAATGAATATATTCAATAACATCTTTGGAGTTGCTTGCGATGCCGAAAAGAGCTTTTTATAATTAGAAACTGATATATTTTCGATGTTTAAATAAGAATTCTATCACTGATTTTCGGAAACAATTCCGAGTAGATTTTATATGAATCATTTTCATTTACCTGTAATATAGGTTTTGCAGATGCTGTCATTTTTTCAAGTAAAAATGTTCACATTGAACAAACATGTTTTACAGACAAACATTGTAAATTAATAGCATTAAGAATAAATCAAAATTAGCATTATTCGGTTACTCTTACACGTTTAACTTTACTTACGCAGCTGAAAATGCTTAATTTGCAATTGATGCGTCTGAAAGCAGATAATCCGATTTATGAAAACCGATTAATACATTTTAAAAACTACTCGCAAAAATTTCCGAAAGTCAGTGGCGGCAAAAAAACATTGCATGTAGTTATTTGAATAACGAAAATATACTGATATATGGAGTTACTTCAGAAAAAGAATACTGTTCGAAATTGTATTTTCCAAGATTAAGAAATATTTCCTTTTTTACAGTGTATGTATATTTGCAATCTTTTATTTACACTCTCTAGAATACTTTCTTTAATTCACGGAAATTTTCCTTGCAGCAGTGCTACCAAGATTTTTCCGTTAATACACGAATATCGGTTACTTTCTTTCTCCGTTACATGATGTAAAAAAGTCCTTCCGGCCAGTGCCGGGAGGAAGAGGTAGCTTTCATAATCCTTATTTAAAAAAAGCCAACTTATATCATGCAAACACACGAAGCTCAATTTAGTGGAAACCGAATATAGGAGATTCAATACTAATTTTTATCAATATAATGAATGAGAATTTCGCGAAATTAGTCAGCTTTATCCAAGCTGCTTTTCTTTAAAGTAACTTATATTTGGCTGCCAAATTCGGCAATTTCTTAAAGTGCCTGTCATTTTAAGACAACATGGTGGATGAGGCTAAGCAGTGAACTTGGTCGAGACCTTAGTAATTGCTGTGCACATGCTCACTCACATCGGAATCGGTTAATATATAGGAGTGCTGTCGCATGCAAAAAATCAGATTTTTCAAAATGTCACCCACAATAGAAATTGAAACTGCTATATCTGAGCCATTTTTTAAGGTAAAGACAAACAAAAAATGCTCCTGAATCCTTATATCAAGATCAAATACTTAAGAAAGAAACCTTTTTCAATTTCTAATTTTTTTGCACCTCACTTTAAATATATATTTTTTTTTTAATTTAATGGCCGCCATTTTGAAACAAGATGGCTCATGAATCTGGCCAGCGAACTTGGTCGAGGTGTTGATGTATACTATCCACATGCCTTCTTACATCGAAATAGGCGAATACGCGTGTTATCGCGTGACAAATACAAGATCGTTTCAAAATGTTAGCCATGCTAGAAATTCAAAGAGCTATAAATCAACCATTTTTTAAGATATCAACAAAAGAACAAATTTTCAGAAACAAAAACTGCTCCGGAATCTTTGTATCAAGACCAAACACATAAGAAAAATCTTTTTCATTTTCCAATTTTTTAATACCTCATTTTGAATTTTAAATTTAATTTTTTTTTAAATGGCAACCCTTTTGAAACAAGATGGCGAATGAAGCTTGCCAACGAACTCGGTCGAGACATTGGTATGTACTATGTACAGACCAAGTTACATCCAAATAGGTTCATAAATACGCCTGTTATCGCGTGACAAAAATCAGGTCGTTTTAAAATGTCAGCCACAAGAGAAATTCAAAATGCTATTACTCTTTTTTTTTTTTAGATATAGACGAAAGAAAAACTGTTCCGGAATCTTTGTATTAAGGTCGAACACATACAAAAAAAAATCTTTTTCATTTTCCAATTTTTTGGTATCTCATTCAATTTTTTTTATTTTTTCATTTTTTTAAATGGCCGCCATTTTGAAACAAAATGGCGGATGAAGCTGGCCAACGAACTCGGTCGAGATATTTGTATGTACTATGTACACACCAAGGTACATCCAAGTCGGTTCATAAATACGCCTGTTATTACGTGAGAAAAATCAGGACGTTTCAAAATGTCAGCCACGCTAGAAATTCAAAATGCTATAACTCAGCCATTTCTTAAGATATAGACGAAACAAAAACTGCTCCCGAATCTTTTTATCAAGGTCAAACACATAAGAAGAAAATAATTTTTCAATTTTCAACTTTTGGTACCACATTTCAAATTTAAATTTTTCTTAAAAATTTAAATGGCCGCCATTTTTAAACAAGATGGCGGGTGTAGCTGGCCAACGAACCCGGTAGAGACATTGGTATGTACTATGTATAAACGAAGTTACATCCAAATCGGTTCATAAATACGTCTTTTATCGCGTGACAAAATTCAGGACGTTTCAAAATGTCAGCCACGCTAGAAATTCAAAATGCTATAACTCAGCTATTTTTTAAGATATAGACGAAACAAAAAGTGCTCCGAAATTTTTGTATAAAGGTCAAATACATAAGAAAAAAATATTTTTCCATTTTCAATTTTTTGGTACCACATTTCAATTTTTACATTTTTAAAAAAAATTTAAATGGCCGCCATTTTGAAACAAAATGGCGGATGAAGCTGGCCAACGAACTCGGTCGAGAGATTGGTATGTACTATGTACACACCGAATTACATCCAAATCGGTTCATAAATACGCCTTTTATCGCGTGACAAAATTCAGGACGTTTCAAAATGTCAGCCACGCTAGAAATTCAAAATGCTATAACTCAGCCATTTTTTAAGATATAGACGAAACAAAAACTGCTCCGGAATCTTTGTATAAAGGTCAAATACATAAGAAAAAAATATTTTTCCATTTTTAATTTTTTGGTACCACATTTTAAGTTTTAAATTTTTTTAAAAATTTTAAATGGCCGCCATTTTGAAACAAAACGGCAGATGAAGCTGGCCAACGAACTCGGTCGAGACATTGGTATGTACTATGTACACACCGAATTACATCCAAATCGGTTCATAAATACGCCTTTTATCGCGTGACAAAATTCAGGACGTTTCAAAATGTCAGCCACGCTAGAAATTCAAAATGCTATAACTCAGCCATTTTTTAAGATATAGACGAAACAAAAACTGCTCCGGAATCTTTGTATAAAGGTCAAATACATAAGAAAAAAATATTTTTCCATTTTTAATTTTTTGGTACCACATTTCAAGTTTTAAATTTTTTTAAAAATTTTAAATGGCCGCCATTTTGAAACAAAACGGCAGATGAAGCTGGCCAACGAACTCGGTCGAGACATTGGTATGTACTATGTACACACCGAATTACATCGAAATCGGTTCATAATTACGGGAGTTACAGTGTGACATAGGTCAGATATATATATATATATATATATATATATATATATATATCAATTTTGAACGGAGGGTGGTTTCGGGGTCTGGGGGTCATGATCGATGAAAATATACCAAAATTTTTTGAAATCGCTTTCCTCCGAACGGCTGCAATAGGTAGCTTTTTTGTAAAGAAAGCTACCTAATATACGTCAATTTTAGAAAATGGAATTAAAATAAATCTTGCTGACCTTGGGATCGAACCAGTTACCTTAGTGTTACGAGATCAGTAACCTGACTACTCGGCTACAGTTTTACAGTAGTGATACAGTTTGCTGTAGATAGGTTTGCATCTCATGGGTCTGCCTTGATTAATTTCTTTAAGAAGCTTTGAATTTTGAAGTTAATTTCGGAAAAAAGTTAGTCTTTAAGGAGATTGTATATAAAAATATGAATTATAATAATTTTATGCAGATTGCTAGATTTAAAATATTATTATTATATTTTTACAACGAGATTTTTTTTTAGTAAAATCGATTTTTTAAAATTTAATATTTTAATTAAAATATCTATTGTAAATGTGTTCATTTAAACTATATTTAAGTGCGGTTTTTTTATAACTAAACAATAAATTTTGAACATTTTTAAATGAATTAGAAAATTAATTGTTATATATTTTTTTTTAATTCGAGCATTTCTTTTCCTTGTTCTTGGTTTATTTTTTTTTTATTAAATAAGAAATCGTCATTTATAGAATTTTTGATTTTTATTTTTAAAAATTAATTCGGATTTTAGTATTGATATAGCCATTACGCATCCTTGCTAGGAATGAACGGAATTTCTCCCACTCTTTCAGACTTCCTGAAGCATTCTCCGATAAAACAGATTTTCTAGGAGTACGGAAATTATTTGTTGAAAAATGAGGAATAATTAAGTGTATATAGACGATTTTTTCTGGCATCGTAACTTAACATGGTTCCTGTGTTACGTATTCCACCTTGCACTCACTTCCTAATATCCAAGAATTTCAAAAATTACGTACAAGTGAGAGATTCCGATGTCAACATAGCAATGTAACAGTTTGTATCACCGCGTTCCATATCTGAAACATACTCAAAAGTCAATATTATTTGTACAGTGGGTTTTAAAATTCGATTTTATTTATTGCTGTTATCTCCTAACATATCACTTAATATAAATCGTACATACAATTCTCAAAAGAATGCAATACTGAGTTAATTTTTCATGTCAGAGTTTTATTTATGATTTAACATTTAAGCAGTTTAACATGATTGTTTTTAAAATTACATTTGTAAATTTTGTCAAATTAAAAATGCTAGACGCGTCCAAAAATAGTTTTTTTTTTTTTTTTTTTTTTTTTTTTTTTTAATAAAGGCAAGTTCGTATTCTTTACGATTTTGTATTAGAAAATTCACATGATTCATCAACAGTGTTTATTTTTCTGTTTATTTCACACATGTTAAAACGTACCTTTTAGTGATAATTATTTTATTTTTAATGTTGTAATTTTTTTAATCATTTTCTACATGCTTTCAGTGATGCATCCCAACATCTGAGTCAATATTTTTCATGTAGCTGTTGTTGAGTCAAAAAGTGTTAATATTTTTAGAGACTAATTATAAATAAATTCTTTAAGAGATTTTTTCATTGATCGGACGAAGGTGATAAATCAGTTTATTGTTACAATACAATTTTTAAGGTTAAAATAATAAATAATCAATTTCTTTATCATTACAGTACAATTGTTTACGAGTTACAATAAAAATCTAGTTAAATATGGATCGAACCATGCTGGTTATAATATGCACACTGGCCGTGAAACTGCAACAATGAAATAATTTAGTAACTAAAAAATAGGAAATAAAATATAAAAAAAAATTTAATTATAAAAAAATGTAATTTAATAGATTACAACGACCATTTGGAATTTATTTCGTCCACCAAATTCCGCCGCATCCTCTTCAACAACAGATCGCAAAGATCAAACTTCAAACGACCAAAACCTTCATCGATAAACTCTCCAAGTCCCGTTTCGAGAAGAAAAACAGTTTACAAATCGAAAGCAGTTCCACCGAATAATCCACAGATTGCGACAAATTACCTACGTTTAGCTCAATTTTTCCCGGTTAGAATCAACCGATTGTAAAACGTCGTGGCTAGTAGATTGTAGCCCCTCGAGACATGGCCTTTTACTATCAATCGATTAAACATTAGATTGTTTATTTTTCGCGTTCGTCTTTTATTCTGCAATCGATTTTCATGAACTACATAATCAGTTGATGACCTCGATTTTCATGGGCTACATAATCAGTTGAAGATCTCGATTTTCATAGGCTACATAATCAGTCGAAGATCTTAATTTTCATGGCCTACATAATGAGTTGAAGACCTCGATTTTTGCTTTGTAAGACGATTTTCATTTCGGCGTCGCTCTTTGGCTTAGGATTTTTCCATATCTAATAATTTGCGCCTACCCATTTTTTAACTATTTCAATTTTTAATGATCTTATGCCTTTCGATTACGTATTCAAACAATTTTAACGATTTCATGCCTTTCTGTTACCTATTCAAATAAAAATTCTTCTAAAAGTAAAGAACATCGTTGAATTTGGTTAAAAAGAAATAAAATGCGAGCATCATTTGGCCCCATTCTCGACAAAAAACAACAACCCTTTCCAAATGGTTAATAAAAAATTAAGAATGTAAAACTAAAAAATATATACTTTTTTATCATGTAATAGTTTAATATTGATTAAATGCTGATTTTACCTTGAGAAAATAATTTAAAGGTACTGAATAAACAATATTGATTTTATCCCGCTTACCATATCTTAAGAAAAGAATCAGAGCAAAAATTATAATTTTTTTAATTAGTTCACTAGTTCACTGGTTCGTGTTCTCTACTAAGCGTAAATCGTTGAGATGAATTTTCCATAATCGGGAACCACGCCATATTAACGTATTAGTATTAGCCACGTTGCCGTATTTAGACATGTATTTAGAACTCATCTTTAAAACAAAATTTGAATGATCATAAATAAAAATACACTACTTTTTTTGTATACTTATTCGTGTTTAAAATTTAAAATATATTTTAATTACGCAAATCTAATCTAAAATACCCGGATCAAATATTTTAAACATTCATTAGGTAAAAGATTAAAAATAAATTAGAAAGTTATAATCTGTTTTTTCGTTGAGAAATTAAAATTTTGTGTCAAAACACCGAATTTTATGATTAATTTGATCATTTGATTAATATTCAGTTATCCAATCAAGTCAAAAGTGAACGGCGATTTTTTTGTCGACGAAAAATGAAATAGAGCTTTTTTATAAAAATATGATGTTATTTATAGTAAGGGCCTAGCTAGTCTCTTGTAAAAGGGAGTTCCGTTTTTGAGAACGAGCGTTCTGAGGGATGTTAACTTCTGTGCTTGAAATCCATATCTGTCCTTCATTTTTCTTTGATAATTTCACGCGTGTTTGTGTCGCTCGAAACCTACGATTTGTGGTTTTCGTTCCAGTTTTATGCTACTTTACATGGTAGTTAATCTGCAGGGTGCCTCATCGAGGACTACACTATATGGGCAAAGGTGACCGGTCACTTGCGATTTTAGACGTTTTCTTAAATATCTAAAAAACACATGTGGAATTATCTTGAAACTCCAGTGTGTAAACAGAATATTACAGGTCATATATTTCCTTGACGAATTTTTCCATAAACCCCATAGGGGACCGTCAACAAATTAAAAAAGAACGAATATCTTTTGGATAACCCTGTAAAAACTAACGTAGCAAAAGCGTCCAACACAATATATTATCATTAAATGCCTTATTGCAATAAACTGATTTCGTTTTTATTAGAATAGCATGTATATTCGTAGAGAAATTAGCTTTTCTATAAAAGAGTCCCAAATTTTGCCAAGTTTTTTTGCTTATAATTTATAGAGTTTTTAATATAAAAAAAGTTCTTTTCAGAAAATATGACAAACAACATTGTACACAATAATCTGCAATCATAATTAAAAAATAATAAAAATTAGATGAAAAATTAGCAGGTTTACTAAAAAATGTTTCACTGCGCATGTGCGAATTCAATCAAAATATAGAGCTAGTATATAGAAAAATATAGATCTAGTGTAGAGAGCAACTTTCGTGAAAGTCTAAAAACATAGCTTGAAAATTCTGAAAATTATCGTTGATAGAATAAGCTCAAAATCTGTTGTTCGCAAAATGAAGCAAAAAGATGAGGGGCTGTATCCAAATATAGTAGTACGTGCAATATTCTGTATGCTATATTGGCGCTAATTAATGGATATATGGATACAAGCCCTCATATTTTTGCTTCATTTTGGGACCAACAGATTTCGAGGTTATTCTATCAATTGTAATTTTCAGAATTTTCAAAAGAAATTGTTTTTGAGACCTTCACAAAAGTTGCTCTGTACACATAGCTAATACATTATGCACATTACATTTTGATTTCATTCGCGCATACGCAGTGAAACATTTCTTATTAAACCTGCACATTTTTCATCCAGTTTTTATTATTTTTTAATTCTTATTGCAGGATATTGTGTACAATGTTGTTTATCATATTTTTTGAAAATAACTTTTTTTTTTATATTATGAACTCTACAAATTATAAGCAAAAAACTTGGCAAAATTTGAAATTCTTTTTATAAAACTTTAATTTCTCTACGAATATACATGCTATTCTCATAAAAATTAACACATTTTATTGCAATAAGGCACTTAATCATAATCTACTGTGTTGAATGCTTTTGCTATGATAGTTTTTACAAGGATATCCAAAAGGTATTCATTCTTTTTCAATTTGTTGACGGTCCCCTATGGGGTTTCTCGAAAAACTCTTCACGGAAAAATATGACCTGTACTATTTTGTTTACACACCTGGGGTTTCAAGATAATTCCTCATGTATGTTTTCTAGATATTTAAGAAAACGTCTAAAACCGCAAGTAACCGGTCACTTTACCATTTATTGTATAAGACTTCAGTTCTTGCCCTTCCGAGATTTGAAGTTTGTGTCCGAGCCACTTTCCCTGAGCTATTTGAGGTCTAGCATTAGATGAGAGAATTCCCCATTTTTCGTAAAAGAGTATTTCGATGTGATTTAAGAGCCATTATTTTGAAAATCAGACAAGTGTGATAGTTGTATTTTTTTATTTTCTTGATATTTTTTTATGTGGAAGTAGATCACATTTAATGAATAATGTGCAATTTTGAAGCCCTGAAAAAATTTTCTCTTCACTGTAAAAAATGTCAAAGTTCAAGGTTGTGACCGCCATTTTTCATGAAAAGTGAAATGCGAGTTTGTTTGTAGTGCTAAAGCTGGGGAAAGTAACGATCATCCCAAAATTATTTTGTGGTGATATGTTAGTATAACACTACCTGCTTAGTAAACTGTATTCGTTTCCATGGGGCATTGTTATTTTACATTGTTATGGTGCCTCAAAATGCAATGAAAATGACATTTTTGTCCGTTTTCCGCACGTATTTTCTTATTTAAGCAATAGTTCCCCAAACATTTTCTTATGGAATATCAAAGTGTACTACTAGGACAAGCTAAATAATATAAAACTTTACCGGAATATTGCTGCCGTTAGCAGGAATAGTCTGTTAAATATTCAAAAATTTCAAAATAGGCAGCATTTCAATTAGTCTTTTCTCAAAACAGCTTCACGGTTCAGTAAAACAATAAAACAAAATACATCACGTAGTAGTTGGAAGTATGTACAAACACATGGAAAAGAAAAAATAAAGTGGGGCCTCGTCATATTTTTAGAAAAAAAGTGTCAAAAGTCACAAAAAAGACTGTCATTTATCATACTTTTTCCCTATCAGAAAACGAAACATCCCGTTTCTCTTTCCGCTAGCAATGTTTTTTTCCCTATGAGAAAATGAAATATCCCTTTTTCTTTCCACTTCCTTGTTCTAAATGGAAAAAAGGGAAATTTAAACGGGATATTTTGACTGTGAAGGCACTTTAATTGCTGGGAAAAATAAATAGGATACCGGGGGTTAAAAAAGACAAATATTCAACAAATGAAAAGACATTGTCATGTGGAATTTGATTAAGGATTTTATTAGAACCACTTTTATATCCTGTATGTACGGAATTGATAAAAAAGGGGAAGTTCCGTTGTATAAACCAGCCATAAAACAAAGCAGATGTTGTATGATTAAATACGGTACTGCAGTTTCTTTTAACTTCTAAGGGGTTAAAAGTACTTTTAAATGCAATCTGTAAAACTGCATCTTAATTTGTTTTTGAGGTGTTACTCTTTTGAAGTTTTTTAGCGCCATTTGTTTAATTTTGGCAACGCAAGTACTCCATTTCTGTAGAAATTAAAGGAAAAATAGTTGAAAAACAGTAATTATATCTTTTTGTTGTCATTTTCCTATTTTCGATCTTTTTGTTGCCTTTTTTGCTTAGTTTTTTTTAATTACGGCATCTTTTTTTTCATTTGTGCATTATTCAGCGACAGAGACGTCCTATTCATACTTTTCTCTAAATTTTGATTAAGGCTGGATCGTAAATCAGGAACTCTTCAGCGGATGCAAATGACGTCATTTTATATAAAATAAAAGCATGTGTTTTATGTGTTAAAACTGAAATATGTTTTGCACTATCTATACTTAAATACATATATATATATATATATATATATATTTCATCAAAGGGTGAAACAAAATTCTGAAAAAGCAGAATTCCTGTCTTCTAGTTTTCCTTTTTTTCTTCTTTCTAATGTACAACAGGACTGGTAAAACTTCATCTGACATTTCTCATTCGAAGAAATGTCATTTATTTCGAATTGAAAAGGCAAAATATCATAACATACTAAATTACTGCTATTAATTCTTATAACAACGAATTTATATATTTTATGTCAACAAATGCATTTTTAGAGATATAAAAAAAGTCAGAAATGTTTAGATTGAAAGAATAATTAATTTATTTTTAGATTAAATGGTTCATAAAAAGTTGATAGTGTAACGGCCCTTTACATATCATTATACTAGATATCTCATTTCTGTCAATTCAATAAAGTTAGATACGCAATATTAGATTGCATTGAATCATATATCAAACGACACAACACAAAAAATTTTCTTCTGTATGGTATATTATTGGCTGTTTTATTATGTTTTTTTCTATCATGCTGTATAGTAGATAAAACTTCAGCAGCCGCATCGTGTTTCCTCTAAGGAATCCCCTTTAGTATTATCACGAAGAGACATAATGATACTAAATTACTTCTATTAATTCTTTATGTCTGAAAGGAAAATATTTCACGTACACAACTGCAGTGCGTATATGTGGAAAGAAAATATTGATGATCTTAATGTTTTGGATAATAGATTTTGTAGCTGATGTGATATTGTTTTTTTAATATTATTTATTATTTCGTAAAATTTAACTCTATATGTAACATTTGTTTTACAATGAATGTAATATATGCTATGAATAAGTAAAATAAAACAGTTTTCTAATTATCTAAGAAAATAAATGTTTATTAGAAAAGTGTGCTATTGAAGCGGTTTTGAGTTCGGATAATTTAAAAGCATCAGTAAAAAACGATTAAACTAGTTTTAAAATTCTGGCTGCCCAGCAAAGGGGCAAAATTGTAACGTTGTTTTCTCTGTAATTTTTTAAATGGAAAAAATTAGCTCAATTTTCAAAAATTATATAAAAATTTAGTTACGTGAATATAATGCTTCAGGAAATTAATCATAATCCAATGTTTCAAAATAGCATTATATCTGTAGAATTATTTAAATTTAAAGGCTTGCATTGTAGTGAAACATACAGATTAGTGAAAGGTAAATCATTCATGGCAATGAAACGGTTAATGATATATGTACATTAATGCTTTCAGAATAGGTATCCAGCACAGGAATAGTCGTTTCAAATGTGTTTTTTATTATTAAATATGATAATTTGCGTATTTTGTCGAGTTTTTGTCGTTCATTTAAAATATGCAATTAAAATGTACATAAATTGGAGTCTCGTTTCAGAAACGCAACTGTACAAATGGGAACATTTTTTATATTGAAATATTTTGTTTTTCTATTCACAAACTGTAAGTTTTCCAAGTAATGAGATATATCAAATACGACATTACGAGTAAACGAAAACATATTTCATATTTTGGGGAACTGTTAAAATATTACAACCAGGAGCGAGACAATCCGAATTTGCGAGTGAGGCACAGTATAATTTCCGCCGTAGTTTCAATAAATGACTTTGAAATCATTTTAAAGTAATCAAAATTTATGTAAAAGTCATAGGCCAGAACTATTTAGCATTATTTTAGTAACATACAATTAGATACAAAGTGCAAGACGCTGTGTCACACTAACAGAACTGAAATGTAGTTTAGAAGCATTTAATACAGGGTAGCTAATATATTATTAAACTTAACAGTACAGGCTTCCTGAAGTTGCAGAGTTTCTAACATGAAGTGACGTTTGTTTTCGTTTGTCACAATTTTATTTAAGAAATTAAAAGAGGAGGAGGGGAGTTGTGTTCTTGAATGAAATAGACGAATAAAAATCTGTAAGCGCGGCCAATAAAATAAAGTACTGTTTACGACTGAATTTCTATTTAATAACAAGTGTGACATTTAAATGGCCTTCGAATCATTGTTATATTACTGTTGAATTATACTACTTAAACATGTATTTCAATTACGGAATATCATTCATGGTAAAATATATATTTTCCTGTTGAATATTCTGGCTGCAATATTGTCTAACAAGATGTAAAAGTAATAAGAGAAATTTCAAATGAAATGGTTTTACGATTATTGACTAATTTTTAAGTATGTGATATAGTTTAACAATAGAAAAATGCGTTGTATATTTCATACATATATATTTAATAAATTTTCGTTGATTTAAAAAAAATATATATATATTTGTCCATTATTTTCAGCATGGATAGCATGCTTATAATGCAAAGTATTAAACACCAAAGTATAAATTAACATCAGTGCAAATTTTTGATATATTTTACTATTTATTAAACATAACGCATATTGCTCTTGATATGGCTTAATTATTTTCTAATATATTGGCTCTGATCCCTACAAGATACGTTCGTCGAACCCTTATTGAGACCCCGCAAACTCTAAAAATTGGCTAATTTAATCGGCTTAAAAAAAAAAAAAAATGCGGAAGATTGAACTATAATACAACAAAACAATGGCGATCTCTCTGTAAACGCATTTCCATTCATTTCTCTTTCATTGGGGGATTTTAAAGGCCGGATCAGCTGCTGTTAAATATCTACTGTCTGCTTCCATGTTTGATTAAATAAGATCAGTTAAACATTTGGGGTACACAGATTTTTTGTCCTCCAGTATTTCTTTAACAGCGATATAAGAAAATTGTTTAAAATAAGAGATTTTCAATGTTGTTGTTTTAAATCTGATGTCATTTTCTCCAACGATTTCTTTCAATTTTTAATATTCACGTGAAGATACTTTTGTTGTTAGAAAAGAAATACTGTTTCATTGTAAGTATTCGCAACAATAGTTAAAAGGTTCGTCTCAAAATATGAAATAAGTGTCTCGTGTAAATATATTTCTGAATTTTAACTGTTTTGCAATATAATTATTTGGTCGTTTTAAATATGACGCAATTTCTTCGATTTACTTTTTTTTAACACTTATTAATGAATTTACTATTTTTTAAATTTTCTTTCTCTTATTAATAGTAACGTGAAAATACTTTTATTAGAAGAAAAGAAATATTTTTAGTTGCGCTTCCTTAGAATTAGAAATAATAGTTTAAAAGATCATCTAGAAATGTGAAATAAATGTCTCGTGTAAATATATTTTTAAATTTTATCTGTTTGGCTATATTATTATTTGGCCATTTTAAATATGACGTGATTTTCTCCATTTACGGATTTTAACGCTTATTAATGAATTTATTATTAAAAATTTTTCTTTCTCTTTTAATATTCACGTGGAAATGTAGTTTTTATGATCTATTTTTTAATATATTTTTTGCTTTTAATACGTAATAATTTTATTCTAATTTGACAGTTTTTTCTGCTTTTTGTTCTAATTAATAGTTACGGGTAAATTAATTTTTAATCTGAAGGAAATTTTATTCTTTGCACTGTTTTTAGAATTGGAAAAAAAAATAATATTTTTTTAAACTAATAATAAATTAATATATTTCATCCTCAAATATGTAAAAAATATCTCTCGAAATGCTGAAAATTTTAATTAAAAATGGAAATAAAGCCTCAAAAATTAGGTACATTAAAAAATAATAATAATAAATGCAGTCTGCACACTGGGAGTCTCTAATATATAGCCTTAGAAAAAAATGATTAAATTCCCATGTATAGTTTTTGCTCCTATAAAGCTTTTTTTAATGGAACGATTTTGACCAACTTTAAATATCTCTTTAAGTAATTCTTTGATTTAAAAACATCGTTCGTCGGGGTGTTTATGAAACATTTCTCTATCATACTACCAATTTTCATATTTTTGTGTGAATTAGCTTTCTTAATATTTACGTAGAAAATCCCTATGTCACAAACAATTCTTTTACTGTGGCAAGGACAGCAGCGTTACTTACTTTTTCTGAACAGAAATATGAGTTCAAAATGGCACCAAATAAAATATACCAAGGAAAAAATATATTATTTTTCAACGTCCAATTTCCCATATTTTACCGAAACCCGGAATTCAGTTTTAAGAGATTTAAATGATCAGTTTACAATACATGAAGAATATAAGGGGCATTCTCACAATCTTTTGACTTTTGGGGGAAAAAATCTGGCGAAATTAAACTTGCTAAAATAACATTTTCATCTGATAGACGAATGCCTTAATGATTAAAAATAAAGAAAAAAGGGACAGCAGCGAAAATTTTTTTATTTAACTGAGTTTTAAGTTAAATTTGCAAGTTTAATTTTCCTTACCATTTTACCTCTATAACTGTTTATTTTCTTCTAAATTTTTACTTATAATGAATTTACATAGTACCCACGGGACATTAAAATAAGAAATAATAATAATATAGTATATTTAATACACAATTTTTATATAACATTGTCTTAAAGGGTTGTTAAAGAAGGGACGGTAGAGTAAAAAAGGGGGATGGTATAGGAAAAAAGGGACGAAATGGTTAAAAAAGGGACGGTAAGGATTAAAAAGTAAGGAAAATTAGCACCTATTTTTAGGAAAATCATGTTAAGACTAAGTGATAGCCACAATGTTCATTGATTTTTAGAAACAGTTGTTAACATTGGATTATTTTTTTTCTTTTAATTTACCTCGAAAAGTGCAGGAATAAACCTTGGAGACGGTAAGACCACCAATAAATACACGATCTTGAAATTGATATTTAAATGCTGATTTAAATTCTGCAGTAAATTTCCTGTCAAAGAATTTTAGCTATTCTTTCTCTAGCATACTTTTGCATGAGAAAAAGCTTGAAAAAAATTCTGTGGCTGCACATGAAGTGATTTTTTGCATAGGTTTAGCAAGAGGGGCGGTAAGGATGAAAAACCCAGGGACAGAGTTAAAAAAATAATATCAACCGTAAAAAATGTGTGCAGGTTATTTTTTTGCTACATATTAATATAAAACAATTGTCCCAGTTTCGGAAAAAAATTAAATCGAATTACTTTTATTGAAACAATTTTATACAGACAGCTCCAAACTTAAAAATCAGAATGAGTTTTCTTGGTATTTGGACCCCCAACATCGTCCAAAATTTATTTATGTCGTTAATATTGCCATACAATCATGCAATGGGGTTTTCCCCAATTTATGAAATAAAAAAAACACAAAAAAGTGTATAAAATAGAAAATTATTATTCAGGGACATGAAAGTCAAAAGATTGTGAGAATGCCCCATAAACATGTATTTTAATTTTTTTTTTTAAAGTAATAATGAAAAAAAAGGTTAAGTTAAATGTTTTCGTGATGCGAATCTAAAGATCCCGAAACACATTTAGTAAAATCCATGGGTCAAAGCAACATGTTAATAAAATAAGTTTTACTAAGTTATTGAAGCCAAATGATGCCATACGGGTTCATATAAGATTTTAATAAATTGATCTGTTTCGTTTTAAGTAACTTTGTATGCATATTGGAATCTTTTGAATAGCCCCATGTATACAAACGATACTTCATGCAGCTATTAACTTCGATTATCATAAAATACTAATATTAAAAATTAACTATATATTTAAAATGAATATGGGCATATACATATAAACATTAGGGTGGAACTAAAAAACGAAGTTTCGAATTTTATATTCTAATAGTGATTATTTTTTTCCTTTTTAACTCCATAAAAACAAAATGCTTTTCTTTTAATTTTAAAATGATATTTTCCGGTTCCTCAAAGCGCCTGATTTTCCCTAAAAAACGAAAAAAAGCCAATAATTGCATGAAAAGTTTTTTAAGCTTATTGTTAAATTTATATTTTGCAAAATTAAATTAATTAAGTGTTAATGTCCTGTAATAAAGAGAATAATTTAGTTTGAGTGCCTTAGAAAAGTTAGTCCCACTTTATTTGACTTTTGTAGAGGCCGTCGTGGGCGTCGGCTTTCATTGTCTCTGATTTATTTGGCTGCGATACATAGCAAGTTAGTCCGATTTAACGTGTGTTAACAGTTTCTTTAATTATTTTTCAATAAACATTCGGTGTCAAAAGTGACAAAGTCTGTTAACGTACCTAAATCTAGATAATTGTTGAAGTGTCCTGTATTTCGTGAACTAAAACAATTAACATTAGACTGTCATCTTTGACAAACATATGAAGATGTTATGAAACATTATTTTTTGGTTCAATTTAACTTAAAATCTGACAGCTGGAATCTGGTATACACTATTTTAAAAATATCTAAAGCTGTTGATGATACAATTAAAAGTGTATTGCTGAGACCTTCAATTCCAACGGTTTCTGATACCCAAATCATGAAAATTGATGTTTCATAGCGCGAGAAATGTCAAAATTTGAAGAAAAATATTAAGATTAGAAAGAATAATCCCACGTCCAATATAAAATTAGAAAATGTTAGGTAATCCTGCAAAAAACATTTCTTTGTGTAAAAGCACTAAATATTATCGTGTATCAGAACAAGAACGCCACTTTCTCAAAGACCAAAGAGAGATGGGATGATGGCAATAGGATCAAAAGATATAAAAACTACAAAAAATGTGTAGCAAGACTGGAAAAGGAAATATCAAGGAAAAAAGTTATTTTAAAACAAAAAAATGATGTTTTGATTGAATGATCGTCAAGTGTAAAAAATAGTTCGGAAGGAAATAGTTCAATCGGTTGTTTTTCTAAACCTGAATTTGATAATCAACAAGGTGAAAGAACCGATGTATTAGACAGAACTGCAAATATTATTGCAAATGGCACCTTAGAAGATATGGGTATTTCTGATGGTAATAAAGAAAAGGTAACTGAAAGAAGGACTTGAAGACGACAAAGATAAAAGAAAAGGAAGAATTTGAAAGAACAGGAAAGACGAAATGAGTTAATTTTAGAAGGTTAGTATTTTGATGGCAGAAAGGATAACACTATGATAACTGAAGCAGAGGGAAAAAAGTATAACTAAGAATCATTAAAGACGAACACCTGGTCTTAGTTCAAAAACCAGGATAAAAATATATTGGTCATATTTCATTGACATCTTCTTCTTATATTAATATAGCCGCTGCGATTTTGGTGTATTTTCAAAATAATAATACAGACATTTCAAGTTTGAAAGTTATTGGGTGAAACAGAAACGGCTTTAAGGCAGGATGCAAATCTGGAGTTGTTAAAACATCGGAAGCAATACCCTAAAAACTTTATAATGGATAATTTGATTATTACGTGCAAATGAACTTTTTTCTTAGATACTTATTTCAACATCTTGCTGGAAAAACTACGGGTACAAAAGGATTTTCTGGACCAGTAGGAAAGCGACTTGAAAAAATGCGAATATATTGAAATTATAGACTATAAAAATATTGATCCTATCTTGACGGACTAATCGGATGAAGAAATTAAAAAAAGTACAAACAGGGGATACACCTGGATTTTAGATTTTCCTTGTCATACTCAAACAGTGGAAACGTGTGTCAAAATTGTCCCGCAAGCTGCGTCAACCGTCTTTAAATATTAAGCAAAAGATGGCTTAATCTTGGGAAAGTTGAATTCCCACAATGTAATGACAAAGTTTACCTAAAAAGACAGTAGGTTGAATATCCAATTGAATTAATCCATAACAAAGGGAGGTAAGGAGGGTGGAAGTTGATATTTAACCACCTCCTCGTGGTGACTTCTGGATAGTATTTGCTAAATAAAAGTAGATATGAGCTAACAGCTACGTTGTTTACTTTAAGTTACTTTTTACTGAAATTTCAAAACTTTGACCTCCTTGAGGAACCGGAAAACAACTTAATTTAAAAAAACCTTTTCAGCCAAAAGTTTAGACATCCAAAAAGGAAAAATGTTTTCACTATTACACATTAAAACAAAAAAGTTTTTTTTTTTTACCCTATACTTAAGTTCCACCCTAATAAACATTTCCAATTTTTATTGGAATAACTGATGATCTTGTTTTAAAAATGTAAATTACTCTTTCATGACTCGTTTTATTGTTATATATTCTTAACAAATTACTGTACAGAAAGAATAATTGCAATCCAAAATTAACGGGACCAGAAATACAATATCTACGAATGAATAAAATATTATTCAACTTAAATATGTTGTATTATAATGAATGTTGTTTATAAATAACTAATTGTTTGTTGTATATGAAACATAGACCACGTTGTACAATATTGGAACATAATAATGTTATCATTTTGAGTAATATGACATCATAAACAACCACTTTAATTTATTCTTGCTCTGTGATGTTTTCCACAAAGAAAAGATTCAATGAATACTTTGAGAACTTCCTAATGAGCTCAGCTTTATGCGCTGCTTCATGTTATTTTTTATATCCAGGTGTTTTACTTTACGTTATCATTTACATTATCTTATACATCATGATTTCTGATGTTTTTTGCCCTTCAGTAATCTGTGTATTATAAACTTTAAAAGAAGTATAATAATAAAATATTTCTTAAAATGCTTTAAAAAAAACTATTTAACAAATTCTGTTTTAAAATTTAAACAAACATCATTTTTTATATAAATTACTGTGGGATTTAAAATATTATTTAAAAAACAATTAATCAGTAATGGGACTGAGCTATAGAGAAAATAATACTGAATTATGATAAAATAATTATATTCTGGAAGGATTGCACAAAAAAACGAAACTAGATGTATTCGTTAATAATTTTATGCTAACAAGAATTTATCTTATTTCCTTATTTTATAATGCTTCAAAATGAAACATTATTTTAGCTTTAGAAACTCAGTAACATTCTCCGTTCTCAAGAAACATAAATGATTGCCACCTTATGTACAAATTAAAGAAGCACAATTAAAATTTTGTAGGATAATAAGCATGTATCAAAAGGTGAACTGTAAACATTAAAATAAGGAAAATAAACTAACACCTATATAAAAAAAATATATATAATAATACCAATACATTCAATTTATTTGTTTGCATAAATATATAATACTTTAAAAGGGTGTACACCGTTTTCATCAGAAGTCGCATTTATTTCTTTTTTTATTTTTTTTTCTTTACAAATGTGTCTGCAACATGGTTAACACAAAGATATTTATGTATTACAAAAAGTAAATGAAGATAAAAGCAAGTCTTAAATATCACATCACAGGTTTCGGGTTTAATACGGAAGCCATTCATATGAATTAATGTCACTTGAAAAAGAAAAAGGGTGGTAATGACCGCTGCCGAGTGACAAATACCCTTCTTTTATTACACTTTGTTCTTTGTAATTTTATACTCAACGTAGCTAAAGTAATGTATTTTGAAGGTTGTTTAGAACGATGACGAATGCTTAACAATATGTAATCTGTAAACAGCCACAAAATTTGTAATAATATGATGTTACTATTTTGGTCGTAAGAAAATGATTATGATATAATTAAATAATGATAATACATGTTTGTGTCGCAGGAGAGATACCTGGAGAGGCCATGTTAGAAAACAAAATAAACCAATCAGAAAACAAACGGAGAAACAAATTTTAACATTAGTTATAATGCATTTATATTTTAATTTCTTCTAACTTCAGTAGAAGAAAGTATTGTAATCGAAATTTTTTTCAACTTACTGTTTTCGACAGATTTGCACGTTTTACGGGTCAGAGATCCCCAAAAATATGTTTATAGAAAATGTCTGTCTGTTTTTAGTTTTTGGCTATGGCAAGCAGGACCTTCATTAATTTCGAAAAAATCCGCCGAAGGGGTCGCTTTAATAGCGATTTTTGCACATTTTGAATATTGTACCATCGATAAGAGTATGAAGTTATATACCAAAGTTATGTACCAAATATTTTGTGTAAGTTTTTGGTCATGGCAAGAAGGACCTCCCTGAATTCGAAAAAAATCCTCCAGAAGGTGGCGTTGTAATAGCGATCGCTGGAAGGGTTGGCTGTAATTGCGATTTTTGTGCAATTTTTAATATTGTACCATTGAAAAGTGAATGAAGTTATTCAGAATTTAACCATTTTTTTATGTATAATTTTGGCCATAGCAAGAAGATACTCCCTGAATTTGGAAATATTCCGTCGAAAGGGGGCACTATAATTGCGATTTTTGTGTAATTTTCTTGATTTTTCGTAGTCGTACACCGGCGGCTGATGAAGCGACGGGAACTTTCCATCCAGATAAGCCGGCTATTCGCGAAGAGCTGATATGCAACAGAATAATGGAAAACTATTGATTGTAATATGCATCGTGATCGAGATTAACTCGTTTTTGATTCGATTAATTGACTAAAGCAGAAATTTAAGCTGGTTCGAAATTCAATCTGGTAAAAAACACTTATGATATTTTGACCGACTATTGTAACGCGCAATTATTTTTCCTGAGAAAGAAGATTGTTAAAGAACAAAGACTTTTTTCTTAATTTAAGCTTTATTTTAAAACGAAAATCACATTGAAAGTAACAGATGCTCTTCTCATATTACCATTGATTCTGAAGTTGAATCGAATAAAAAGCATGAAAATCTTTATATAGTTTGAAAAATAAATTCTTCTAAACGTGGAAATCGCTCGTTTTATCTGTGTCCTCGTTGTAACCATGCCCGTATTAAGCGAGTGGTAGGGTAGACCGGGGCACGTTTACGCATGGGTTCACGTTTACGCAGTGCGCTTTCTCCGAAACGAGTTATAACTATCACGACACCAGTCATGACAGATTGATGCTGGTCTCTAGTGGGTATTCTCGCAAGTTTTTGAGCGTGAGTCGAGCTTCGTTCTAGCATGAGGAAAGGATAATCTGTTTTCTGTCAAGGTGAGTAAATTTTGTGTTGAACTTATTGAAACTTATTGTGAACTAATAATATTTAATTAAGGATAAACAAATATATGAACATTAGCAGAATTTTATCCTTTTTTGAGAACTGTATTTTTTATGAACAGAAATGTTATTAATTTTCGTTGCACGTTAAAAATAAATCCAGGCATAGCGACGAGACACGTTTAAACATTAACATCGGTGCACCTTTACGCACGTTCAAAAAAGAAGTAATTGCGTAAAAATTGTCTTTGGAAGCAAAACAAGAAGACAGCAAAGGAAAAAGTATAAAACCTAAAACTGCAAAAAAGAAAAAGTTTGTACACTCTGGAATAAACCAAATAGTGAGTGAATCTGATGATGAAGATGAAAACTGAGTGTGTATTTATTATTTGAAATCATACAACCAATCCAAAAAAGGACAAGACTGGGTTCAATGTCTTAGATGCAAAGGTGTTCCAATAACAAGTGTGCAAAAGGAAATACTTTATCTTTTGTTTTTAAAAACTGTAACAGTAATGATGAAGAAGACTAAATAGTTTCTGTTTTCAATTAGAAATAAGCCCTATACTTTCAATTTCGCCTATAAAATGTTCTTTAATTAATTATCTTTAGTTATTATTTTAAACAGTGTTTTAAGTTATAAATAAAACATTTCAATTTGATTAAATATTTATTTCACTTATTCTTTACTCCCTTATAACATGCGTAAACGTGCCCCACTTGTATAACATGCGTAAACTTGCCCCCCCCCCCCTTTTTTTTTACTGTTAAAAACACAAATAGGGCAACAACTCAATACACAAATTTTCAGTTTATTAACTGCTTTATAAAACCACATTGTCTAAAATTTCCTATGTCAAAACATAAAAATTAGGAAATTCATTGAAAAAAAAACAAACAAAAAACGCGTAAAAGTGCCCCGGTCTACCCTACTGCATATATATGTATATCTACCATATATAATGTAATAATAAAATTTTTAGCCCTTTTACATTACTCAATTTATTCCAAATTCTTATAATACCTGCCTGTTTTACCTGTCTTTTTATAATATATTAAATACTCTTTATATTTTTATCGCATGCTTTTGATCCAGCGCATTCTTTTATTTCTTATTCTAAAAATCTTGCGGCTTCTTCCATCATGCACGGAAAACACCTAAGGAATCACATCCTTCCCTTCAACGCCGACCACGAAGGTACGACTGAAATCAAAAATTCTGGTTGGTGATTTAAGACGAGTGTATTTTCCTATGATCTTACAATTAACTCAACAGGATTCGATTCTTACAAGTTGTCGACAATCATAATGCTGCATGTATACATAATCCTAATGAAACGATTTTATGAAACGACTAATTTTGTTTCACAGCTATTCCTCCTAAAATATTGGACGTTTGCTGTTGCTTTAACACCATTTGTCCGTATTGATCCCCAAATATCAAAAGTTTGTATTAGAATTTTAAAATTTGAATTAGATCTGGAGATATCAAAACGAACTTCATTTTCGACTTGGACTGTGTTCTAGTTCAGACATTCATTTAATTTTGTAGCATATGGACCGAATAAAGAACATCCGATATGGAACTTTCAAGTGTTTAACTTTTTGATTTTGAGCAAAATCAAAATTTTGTGCAAAATTTGTGTTCTGGACGAAACCTACTGCCACTAATACATATTTCATATATGTTTTTAATTCTTGCTGTTTTTTAAATGCAACCCACTCCCGACGAGGCCGCAACTTGTTTTTTAATTGTTTTTGTATGTTTTATTGTTAAAAATTTTAACTTTTTAAATTGTTATATTTCGTTTTGTTTTTTGTTTGGTAAAAGGGAGTGCTAGATCAGGCCAAATATATTCTTTTTCTGGTTTACATATAGGTTTATAGACTGGGGAGAGTTGACCCATTTATTAGAATATATTGTTTTATTTTTTAAATATTGAATCTAGAATAAAGTTTCATACATCTTTTATTCGTTATACAATCAGCTATCAAAATAAAATTGCGACATAAGTGAAATATATAAGAAACTTGAAAAATGATTTATTTTAATCATGAGAAAATAATGGGTTAAGACTCCCCACATAAGGGAATTTTGACCCACTTTATTTTATACTGAAATATTTGTTAAGGGAAATAAAATCAGTGTAAGAAAAGGCAGAATAACTTTATCTTACATGGTTTAATTATTATTAAAAATTATTTGGGAAAATGTGATGGGAAAACAAACCTGCTCAGACGGAATAAAGGCGCAGGAGAAAAAATTCCTTTTTAAACACCCACTTTTTGTGACACTCGATCTTAGAGCTTAAGTTGCCACATACTTTCACTTCATCTCATTCTGTTTATCATGGTGAAATTTGTCTATATATCTTCCTAAAGTGTTTTAATCGTGTTTTAATCAATGTTATGTTCTTTTGAGAGGCATGAATACTTAGCATTTCTTAAGACTGCTGCTTTCATCCTTTTTAGTCTTTTCCATCATTCTAATTTACCTACTATAGATACAATTTAAATGAAATAAAAGTTCGTATCAACTTTCCAATTTATATTTCATTTAATTTTTTCTTGCTTGTATACAAATTGTTCATATCTTACTTTAATCAATTTTAAACATTTTCTTTTCTATCACTGCATTTTACGCTAGCTTTACAGAATAAATTTACATTATTTTAGAAATGTAATCATTAACCCTTCATTATGTACAGTGTATAATAAAAATATTTCCAAAAACACTTAATTAAGGGATCTTTTACCATCTGGTCGACCCTCCCTCAGATTGTTTAAAGATTCCCCACATAGCCACTTTTTAAAGTATAGCACATGGTTATGTTTAGCCTAATTTATTGCAGAATATTCATTCATGGTATGAAAACTCAATATTACTGCATTACATAAAACCTACGTACTTAAATTTCTATGATATATTTTATCTGAGCCTATATCTTACAAATTGTTTTTAAAAAATAAACTTTTTTAAGCTGAAAACTCTTCACTATGGTTTTTTTTTTCCACACCTGTTTGAATTTTCTGTATGAAACAAAGACTATTGTTTGAGCATTTCAATAGCTTTGGTTGCCATCTATTGGCAAAATTCTGAAATTCTTTTAAATATGAAAACTGAAGAGGGGACCAAGCCTTCCTTATGGCCAACTCTACCCAGTCTCCCCTATATATATATATATATATATATATATATATATATATATGTAAAAAGAGAGAAAGACAGTTTCTCAGGTGTGTAACATATACTTACCAGATTTCCATGTATTTTCCTTTTTTTCATATTTGTGGGAAACGGGGTTGCCAGTTTGGCCTCTACTTTTATTTAAAAAATACGAATTCGTGTCAGAAATTAAAAAAAGTATTTTTTTTTTTTTTTTTTTTTGCTTTATTTAAAGACGGAAATTTTGTGATTACATAAACTGCAGCTTTTTATTTCAACAGTTCCGGTATGAATATGAAATTTCGAAATAAAATTAGATGCCAAACTGGCAACACTGGTGGGAAAATGTCATAATTAGAAACTGTCCGAGGTTTATCCGTCTACTAAATATCAGATTAAAGATACACGATCCGCCTATTTGAACACATATCAATTTATCATTCTCCCGTTCACTGTGACAAGCAGGACAGGAACATCCGAACTTATTTTGAATGGATTGCGGGGAAACTAAAACTAAATCCATCAATTGTTTTTCCCGTGAATACATGGAAATGTGTTATCTATGTACAAAAGTGCCAATTTACATGTTATACTGCACATTATACATTGTATTTTAAATTAAACTGAATGTTTTTAATACTTTTAAATATAAATTAGAGAATTTTAATTCAGTTTTTCTCTATCAATATCAGATTTTCAAGGGATTTTTTTTTAATAAATTGTATTTGTGCACATTCAAAAGTTCAATATATTTGATTCTATATATAATTTAATTTATCTTTATAGTGCTTAAATGTTAGATGGCGACAATTACCGTCAAAACATAGCCATCAATAAAAAAATCACAAAGAAAATGATGAAAAAATGTTATTAGTCGTTTAAGCATGATATAAGATATTTTGAAATTAGAATATCTAATTTTTATAATAATATACGTATTTGGGGAAAAAAATGCACGTTTGAATATAACATATAAGATTTACTAAAAATCACCTGGATTTATTTAAAGCGCAAACAATATTTTTGTTAATTTGTTCTGCAGTGTTACATGTTTGTTCTTTTTCTGTACTATGCAAAAGCATAAGCTGTTTTTATCGTTAATCCTACGTGGAAATGTTTAGTTTAATATACTGCTTAATGCTTAATGAGATTAAAGTATAAAAGACAAATAAAAGAAAATAAAAGATTGATTTAGATGTCGTGATGATAATGAAAACAGGTATAAAAGATTAACTTCAGATTAGTGAAGATAAGCTGTTGTGAAATGAAAGCAAAGTTTTTTATGCCTTCTTTTTTTACATTAGTTTCAATTTTGAAACTTTCGCTTAATTACACTAATACTAATTACTCTAATTTTATTATTTTACGAGTAATTTTTTCATTAAAACTGAAATGAAGTCAAAATTTTCTCTTATGGTATTTGAAAAGATTAATGATGTTTTATTATTTTAATCAACTATTTTATATATCTGTTTGATATATTTTCCTTTTATTAATTAAAAATACTTATATCCTAATTATGTAATTCCGGCATATATGTGTATAACTAACGAATAAAAAAAAAAAACATTGAAAAATTTACTGACTCCGTTTTAATTCGAATTGATATAGTTTCAGTTTATTCAGTAAAAATACATTTATTCTAATTATATAATGACAGTATATATTAAATAAAAATATGAAAAATTCAAAGAAGCGTATTTTTATAAAGATAAAACATAATTTTATAATAGTAGTGAATTCATTTTAGTGAATTTACTTTAATTCTATTTGAATTTATATAACTGATTTTCAATGTTATATTTATTTTGGGGTCGTTTAAAATTGATTGAAGTTCAGTAAGATAAAACATCACAGATTTTATCGTAAATTTTGTTTAATCCCAATTTTACTTAAATATTTTGGAAAAAAAAAAATCACCCTTGCTTGCCTTTATAGCACTCTATAAATTTATAAATCGAAAAAAGAAACCCAAACGTTGTTTATAACATCAGCACTCATGTATCCTAAAATATATCGTATTAATTGAAAGAAAATATTCTGTTTGTGTGTGGCAATGAGTGAGTACGTAGCCAAGCACGTAGTTTTCTTTTGTCATAATGGGACATACATTCATTGAAATTAGAACTATTTTTTTCAGTAACAATACATAATTTATTAAAACACACAAATAACGCCATCATTTAACTTGTAAAGTTGATATAGATACAATAAACCCCTTGACATAGATACAATAAACCCAACTGGAGTGAAAAATCAGCCCAGAGCCAGAAATTGAACCTGAGACAACAGCGTACTAGGTTGTTTCCCTAACCACTGAGCCACTCCGGCCAATACAGGGATCTGTAATTTTTCACTATAAACCATGTTGGGAAAGTCATCATCCATCTATCAGACAGCCTTTTATATACGTCTAATTATATAAGTTTTTTATGTAATAAGTCTAGATCAGTCTATTGGCTGTGTGATAGATGGCTGATGACATTTCCAAAATGGTTTATTAATAAAAAATTGCAAACCTACGTTTCAAATTGAGAGGCTCAGTGTTTAGAGCAACACCCTAGTACGCTGTGGTTCCTGGTTCTTGCTAATTTTTCAACTCCAGTTGGGGTTATTTTATATATTTTATGTAAATCTGTATAATATTTGTATATACTTTTAATACATAATTTTATAAAATATTTAAAATCTGCACAGGAAAAGACATAGAATGCAAATGTTTATCAGTTTAAATTATCAGTCAATAATATATAATTTAGCAAAACGTATCCACCCATTGTTAAAAAAAAATAATATGTTAGATATTTGTAACGACCACATTATTTTTTTTATTTTAATATTATTTTATTTACATGACAATTAGGTTCAGCCAGTGTTAATGAGAGTCTTGGGTTAGACAGATATAACAGGGACATTAATTTTTTCTTTAAATATATATATTTTTATAAAATAATTTGATGCAACCATTGTGGATGATATATTTTGGTCAGATAGAGATAACAAAAATTTTATGTTCTTAATTTCAATGCGTTTTCATTTATATAGCACTTTGATAGAACAATGTTTCTTCTTTTAGATAGATATAACAAGCACATTAATTTTTGATTTAAATACTTCCTTATTTATGTAGCAATTCGATGAAGCCAGTGTAATACAAGTTTTGAATAAACTATTTAAAATTATTACTCATTAATTTATAAAGCGATTCATACAAACATATAATTAAACTTGCATATTTTTCAAAACCGTAAAAATAAAAGAAAGCAAAATGAACTTTTTACCCGGCTTCCAAGAGGAGTTACTTGTTTCACGCGTATCTGGGTATGTGGATTTCTTTATACCCTCGAAACATCCCAACGGCTGGATGGATTTTAATGAATGAAGTCTCTATTGATTTGTCTTTTCTGTCCGATGGTTATAGGCTAGGTTTTGTTTTTCTAAATTCAAAATGGCGGTAGAGACGAAAATAAAAATTACGCACCCTATTGAGTGGCATATCATTGCATAGATCTTTCAAAATGAAGAAGATGTTTCATTGACTATTTTACAGTCAGAAGCTCCGTTTAAATATTACACAACCTGAAAGTTGTGTAGGTAGGATCACTAGATTTACTGCAACTCTAACCATCATAGACATCTATAGTTCTCATCAAAACAGTGTTTATAGATAAGAACTAACAATTAAACACAACTTAAAAGTCATCGATACAAGTAAGTAAAAAAATGGGTTAGTAATATAAAAAATAGTTTCACTTTGATGAGAAATAATTAATTAATTCGCATTTTGCGCAGTTGGGTTTTCTGATTTTTTAAATTCAATTTTTACTTGTTTCTGTTTTTTATAATTCGTAAAGTTAGGAGTAAACACCTAAAACTGACGAGTTTATAGGATCATACATTACATTAATTTGAGGAATCGATTTGCTGTTGTTGTTGCTATCTCATGTACAGTAGCGCTCAAAAGTATTTTGACAAACTTATATTCTCTCTTATTTTATTTAATATAAAAATGTAAAAGAAAATATATTCCCTATAATTTAGAACAAACACTATGACTGCAGTTATTCAAATGTATCAAGTTTCAACTTCTTTGTTTACATTCGGCGCCACCGAAGAAATATGACACCTCCTTAGCTCAGAAGTATTTTGACAATTAGTTTGCATTTAATTGTTGAAGGTGTCATTGGCGCTATAGCTTCGATTAGTGTTTATATTGACTTATTGTGACTATTTTTAAATGCCGAAATGTAAACAATATTGACGTGATTCTAGAATAGCCGCTGTAAATGCACTTAAGAAAGGTAGACAGCAAGGAGAAATAGCTCGTTCTTTTAAAGTGTCTCTGCAACTTGTTATTACATAGAATAAAGTTTTTAATAAACAGATATACATCAAAAATAAGCCTCGAAGTGGCCATCCGAAAAAAACAACTTGCAATGTTGACTGTATTATAAAAATGATATCTACAAGTGGTGGTCGTAAGTCCGCTGTAATAATAAAAAAACGACTTAAAAGAAAATTACGGCATAGACATACACGTTTCATCAGTCAAACGACGCACGCCTAAACCTCTATGGTTTACATGGCAAAAGAACAGCAAAAACACGTTTTTTATCTACTAAGAATAGGAAGGCTAGAGTTGCATTTGTAAAACGGCATAACCCTTTCAGGGGCAAAGCAATTCCATTGCTAAAGTGTTGAAATTAAAGATTGACACCAGAATTTTGGTTAAAAATTTTCGGTTTATTATGTGTGTGAAATATAGCTTTTTCTTATTTACAAACAAATTTATTTTCAAATTCCGGTGTCAATCATTAATTTCAACACTTTAGCAATAGCATTGCTTTACCCCTGAAAGGGTTATGCCGTTTTACAAATGCAACTGTAGCCTTCCTATTCTTAGTAGGTAACAAACGTGTTTTTGCTGGTCTTCTGCCATGTAAACAACAGAGGTTTAGTCGTCGTTTGACTGATGGAACGTGTATGTCTATGCCGTAATTTTCTTTTAATTCGTTTTTTATTATTACAGCGGATTTGGGACAACCACTTGTAGATATCATTTTTATAATATAATCAACATTGCAAGTTGTTTTTTTTCGGATGGCCACTTCAAGGCTTATTTTCGATGTATATCTGTTTATTAAAAACTTTATTCCGTGTAATTACAAGTTATTGAGACACGTTAAAAGAACGAGCTAATTCTGCTTGCAGTCTACCTTTCTTAAGTGCATTTACAGCGGCTTTTCTAGAATCACGTCAATATTTTTTTTACATTTCGGCATTTAAAAATAATCACAATAAGTCAATTTAAACACGAATCGAAGTTATAGCGCCACTGACACCTGCAACAATTAAATGCAAACTAATTGTCAAAATACTTTTGAGCTAAGGAGGAGTCATATTTCTTCGGTGGTGCCGAATGTAAACAAAGAAGTTGAAACTTTGTACATTTGAATAACTGCAGTCATAGTGTTCTAAATTATAGGGAATATATTTTCTTTTACATTTTTATATTAAATAAAATAAGAGAGAATATAAGGTTGTCAAAATACTTTTGAGCGCTTCTGTATTTTGGAAAATCAAAAATCAAAGATAGATTTTTGCGTTTCCTTATAATTATTGTTATACTGGCTAACAAATAAATGTTAGCAGTAAGAAACACCGATAAACCGGTGGCAGATGATTAAGTTAGAGTTAGAAACAAAAATATTTTTTTAAAGAATGCTACTGAATCGTTTAAGATAATCAATAGTTACAAAGACGCACGTGATTTGAAGACAAACACAAAATGCGAAGAAACACGAAATATCGGACTTTTCGGAGAGAGCAGAAGTAGAATTCACAAAAAAATTAAGACAGGAACTGAGAAAGAATAATAGCATGGACAAAATTATGTTGGGAACAGGAGATAAAGAAATGGGAGGTCTGAAACAAGAAGAAAAAGTAAATGTCAAAATTAAATTAGAGAGAAATCCAATTATGATTCTTATAAGGCTATTTTTAAATAAATAATTTATTTATTATAAATAATAGATCTAATAATTAATACAATATTTAATTGATAATTATTAAGTATTAACAAAAATATAAAATAAGGAAGAGGGGAGAATTCTAATAATCACATTCCGAAAATTCTTAGTTACATAAATAAATATTATATTTAAAACATAATTTATTTAATTAGAAAATGCACAACTTTTTAAATTAAATAAATTTTAAATTATTAGCTTACAGCAATAATAATTGTAAAGATGACGAATGCGAGAAGTAAGTGAAGTGCTTGAATACATTACACGCGAAAAACGTATTATTACATTTTTTTTACGTCTGTGAGTTTTGCTTATCGTTCTTTATTACATCTGTTGACTTATATTCTACGAAAATATTCGCTAATCTGAAAAATTAAAAAATATTAACATGTTGAAAATCATTAGTTTGCGAATTTTGCCACATCAAATAAACATTTTCCGTACAAAAATTTTAAGAATTCATGAAAGGAATACCGTAGAAAATCGATTATATTTCATTAACACCGTGTAATTTTATTCGTAATTTTTTTATTAAAACAATCACAAATAATTTTTAATACATTGAACACTTGTTTTACTGTCTTTAAAAATTTGAAGCAAAATAAACAAAAATCAAAACTTTGGAAAGTGTCAATTGGAAGCGGGTAGAAAATAAAATTTCTTGTAAGAATATAATGTTTTTTAAGCAGTTGGTCGAACCTTTTTGCATTGGGAAGGTTTGACGTAGCTTACAGATTTATGAAAATATTATTTTAAAGTGTCAATTAGTGCATTTTAGAAATTTTTACGCAGTAAAAAGATACCATAATTTATACAATACATTTATACAATATTTATAGAATAATAAAGAATACAATAATTTTCTATTTGTGACAAACTGAGAGGCTATTGTTAGAATAGTAAACACAAATTACGAGCACTTTTGTAATGTTTTCATGTAACATCAATAACTGTCCTACTTAATTTGTAATTTCTCGCAATTGGAAGTCGACTTTTTCTAATCGCAATAACCATGCTTTGAACAACTCAGTATGATGTAACATAAACTTGTATTTCTGAAATAAATGTGATTTAAAAACATTACTTATCGTACTGGAAATAACTTTCCTGGAAAATAGATTTGGCAAAGTGAGTATAAATATTTTGACTAAAATTAAAAACATCATGCTAAACCAGTTTTAATCTAGTTCTTTTTACGCTTTCAAACATAGTTGAAACTTGAGTTCATGTATTTACCGTTGTATCCTTATATACTTTGTAACTTTTGTAATTGAAAATGAGATTCTGACAATCCTGACAATCACAATAACCTCTAATTTTAATCTCTCATTAAATTTAGCATACACTTTTATTTTTCAAAATATGTGTGAATAAAATAATATTGCTGATCGTTCCCGAGTAAATGATTTTGTTAATATCAATTTAAATATTTTGTCTACAATTAAAACTCTAAATGATACAGCAGTTTTTAATTTAGTAATTTTAGCGCTGTCCAGAACAATTTAAACTTCTAGTTATCCTTGTATCTCTAGTTAATTTGTACACTTTTGTAATTGTAAGTGAGCGTCAGCTAATTGCACAGACTTCTATTTTGAATAACTTCGTAGTGTAGTAGTATCGTATTTTTAAAGTACATGTGAGTTTAAAACATTAGTTATCGTGCTTTCTAAACACCTTTTCGTGGAAAATGATTTTGATAGTACCGGTTTACTTTCATTAATATTAATTTAATTACTTTTTACTTTAATTTAATACTTTCATTAAATTAAAAATCAAAATGATGTAGTAGTTTTAATCTAGTTCTTCTAGCATAGCTAAAACTTCAATTCGTCTAATTGACAATCAGTCTGATTTTTGACTGATCGCTATCTAACTCTTCTAAATATGTATGGGTTTTCATCTTATTGGTGACATTTTTATTGACGTTTACTGCAACATTTTCCTACTAAATATAAAGTATGTAGATGCAATGATTCGTTTATAGGGATACAAAAAAAAATTCCATTACGATTTCCATTCGATTAAGATTTTTTTCGGTGTATAAAAATTATGTTCTGGTATTTAAAATATATTGAAATTTATATGCATACTTCTATTATATTCTGATTAATATAGGAGGATTTTTAGGGTGTATTAAATGGAAGTTGCTGTATTTTAACCATAATGAAATTCATATGCATCAATGGAATGCTATACAACATGTTTTCTATAAGTTATGGAATGCGTAACATTTATCGTTTCCTTACAGATACACAAAATAATGAACTCAGTTACATGACTGATGACTCACTATGAGTCATAATTTCTGAAAGTGAGTTTTATTCTGCGATAATATTTTTACCTCAATTTTCGTGTATCTTACGGTGTTTAGAAATTCTAGAAATTTCATATAGTGCTTCATAAAATAATTAGTAAGAATTATCATTTGTTGCAATGAACTGCGTAAAATGTGGTTTTAACAGTGTTGTAGTCCAGAGATTATATATTAGGGTGGAGCGTAGGATAAAAATTTTTGAATTCAAAATCGGCCCGATGAGCGAAAGTAGCGTATTGTATTTTTTATTATGTAAAAAAAAAAAAAATTATGCCACTTGAATTAATATTTTCATGCGACCCAAAGGGCGCGAAATCCCCGAATTGTAGCTAAATTACTCTAATTTTCCTGAATTTTAATAGCTGTTAAAAAAAATTAATTTGTTTTAGTCCATTGTCGATACAATGCTTTTATGTTTCCTTACCATACGTAAAAAGTTTGAAATCCTTTGAACATCATCTTCATGCGCCACAATGGGCGCGAAATCCCAGAATTTTAACTAAATTACGCTAATTTTCCGGAATTTTAATAGCTATTTAAAAAAAAATTAATTTGCTATTAGCCCATTGTAGATACAATGCTATTATGTCCCCTTACCATATGTTAAATGTTTAATTTCCTTTCAACATCGTCTTCATGCGCCTCAACAGGGTTAAAACGTTATGAAATCTGACAAAATTTGACTTGTTTCAAGTTTACTTGAAGATAGTATTAAATAATAAAAATCAATATAAGCATAAATGTTTGACATTTTTATTAATTTCGACTAAAATATGATATAATATCAGTTCCTTTTCCATGTTTACATTTAACTCCTCAGTTTTGATAAGCAAATAATAATTATAATAGGCAAGAGTAATACGAGTTTTTAAATATTTTCAGTTTGTACAGTCGAGGGGGAAAAAAGTAAACACCCCCTACTAACTCCTCAACAAATTATCGTAGAAGAAAGTTACTGGTACCGAACGATTGGAAATAAAGTCTACTTTTAAATGATGTGTATAAAATTTGCTTAGGGAGCCATCTACATATTGAAACGAACCATAACTTTGTTTTTTTTTAATAGCAATACACAATTCTGACAGCATAAATAAACTCTACACCCTTCAATTAGACTAAAAACAATTTTTTATGCAATTCATACCATAAGTTTTCGAGAAATTAATATTTTAAAACGAGCGTATTTTAAGGGCTGTATCCAAACTGAAGTTCGGTACTCGATTGTTAACCAAGAGAGCCTCCTTCTTGATCAAGGCACCATAAGCAGTCAATTAAGGGGAAGCCTTAAAAACCTTTTACCTTAAAAAACCTTAAAAATCAATTCTTTATTTTTTGAAATTTTGACTTTAAATATTATTTAGGGGTACATTATATGCATTATGACAAGCATTTATAAAAAAAAAATTTAATTATTTTTGAGAAAAAAATGGAGTTTTACGCGTCGTCTTAGAAATCTTCGAAATGCCCCATGCGCATTCCAAATCAATGAAAATCCCCAATATTTTTTATAAAAGTTTGGTTTATATATATAAATAAAACTGTGCATCGAATTTTATATATTTGAATATAAAGGTAAAAAGAAAAAAAAATTAAAAATTTCAAAATGTTTTCGAAAAAATTTCAAAAATTTTGATTTTTTTTTTTTTTTTTTTTTTTTTTTTTTTTACACCTTCATATTCAAATATATAAAATTCGATGCACAGAATTATTTATATATATAATCCAAACTTTTATAAAAAATATTGGGGATTTTCATTGATATGGAATGCGCAGGGGGCATTTCGAAGATTTCTACGACAACACGTAAAATGCCATTTTTTTCTCAAAAATAATTTTTTTTAAATTTTTTTGTGATAAATGCATGACGTAATGCATAAGTTAAATTTGCAAAAAAAAAAAAAAAAAAAAAAAAAAAAAAAAAAAAAAAATGAAAAATTCTGAAATTTTGAAATTTTTTCGAAAATTTTCAAAATTTTTCAAAAAAAATTTTTTTTAACCTTTATATTCAAATATATAAAATTCGATGCACAGATTTTTTTATATATATAAACCAAACTTTTATAAAAAATATTGGGGATTTTCATTGATATGGAACGCGCATGGGGCATTTCGGAGATTTTTAAAACAATGCGTAAAATTCCACTTTTTTCTCAAAAATGACTTAATTTTTTTTTTTTTTTGTAATAAATGCATGCCATAATGCATATAATGTACCTTTGAGTAATATTTAGGGTGAAATTTCCAAAAAATAAAAAAAATTATTTTTAAGGTCCCTCGTCCCCTTAAGCTTGTTAGATAACAGGACAGCAGAAGAAATTTCAAAATATCTATTCACTTCTATCATAGACGGCCCCTTAGACAATCATTTTGCCGTTTTTTAAACATAATTAAAAAACTATTTGGCAGAAAAATGTGAAATTTTGGATTCTCATAAAGCAGGACTTAATGAATATAAATCCATCAAAAAAATTGTAAATTGCTGTTGTTCTATCTCTAATATTAATTATCACTAAGTCCGTGGATGTTGACAGAACAAATAGTTTATTAAACGAAAAACACTGCCCAAACACATAACAATTAATTTAAAGATAAATTTCTTACACAGATTACTTTTTCATAACAACTTCACACAGAATAATTTTTACGTCTACACTCTTCTATCGTTCGCACACAGACTGAGTGTGGCGGGGGAAAAGACTGGCAGTGCGCAGATATAATGCGCATAAAAAATGTTCGCTCGCCTTTAAACCCAACAATTGCAATTCATAATTTTTTCGAATATTTCATAATTCATAATTCATATCATAAAATTATAAAAATTACAAATTCAGCGTATTTGTGTTTGGGCACACTAGTATTATTGCTACACAAAAAATTAGCGCATTAGGAGCATAATTTCAAGAGATATAAATAAAAGTATGAAGATGTAATTTAACATTAGAAGCACTAAATTTTGAATGTTTATAATTCAAAAACATATCATTTAAATGACTTGAAATTTGGTGTCTAGGCATAGTTTGAACCGAAGATTTGAAATGTCTCGTTAAAATTGGATATTGCTATTGAAAAAAATGAGGTTTCGGTTCGTTTTAATGTGTAGAGGGCCCCCTAATCAAATTTTATATACATCATTTAAAAGTAGACTTTATTTCCAATCGTTCGGTAACAGTAACTTCCGTCTACGATAATTTGTTGAAGAGTTAGTAGGGTGTTTACTTTTTTTCAGCGACTGTACTTTGTAATCGCGTTTTGTATCAATAGTATCATTCTGGAACATGACTCAATTTGAGTCCCAATTTATCCTTACTTTCTTTCATATCTAGATAGTGATTCAAAGGGCTTGTTACTAATTTAACAGTTCTACCAGTTGCTTGTGTGTGACATGGCAATTTCAACAGGTTTAAAAGAAAAGTGCCCGCAACTAGTGCACCATTCTGGGACCTTTCAGTATCTTCTGTCTCCAATCTCCGGGTAATTGGAGTCTCCATTCGTTCTTTCACTTTTCTCTCTAATCTTAATTAATTAAATTGACATAGTCTGCTCCTGCAAAATCTATTTTTTGGAACCTTAAACTTCCTTTTATTCCTATTTTGTAGCGGTTTTCTCTGTTGGCCCTCAATTTTTTCTACTTTTATGCGTCTAAATGTGAGTTCTCTACTGTTCTTCCTATCATCTGCTAACATAGCAAGGAGTTTTCCTCATATTGAAAATATTTGTTTCTCTGGATCCAGGGTTCTCGCTGCCACTCACCATTGCGCCAAATCACTACAAAATGTTTCATTTGGCGAGTAAACGGATGATTAGACTCGCCAAATTGCGAATGATGAATTTTTGCTCATCTTTTTTGTTTTGTGTGTGTGTATATCAGTACAGGCTACGCTCTAATTTACATTACAGAACGATTGATGTCACTTATCATGTTAAATCGTACCGTTCCATTTACATTATTTTTAGAGATACTAACCTAACACCAATTCAATTTACCATCAGCCAAAGCCGCAGTAAGCAAAAATGCCATTTCAGTATTGGTTAATGGGCGCAATAGGCAACATTACTATTTTGAAATTGCCTTTGAAGTATGGGCTTCATTCAAAAGTCGAAGAATTCTAGGAAAATAAAGTTTTGACACTATTTGTTGTTTATATTTTGAATTTTTCAGAATTCATTGAATGCAATATCTTAAAATTCTAAGTTAAATGGTATTAGAAGTTTTATTTCATAATATTTTATTGAGTTAAGTCAGATTTAAAAAAAAAATATTGATGACGCAAGACATTTAGAATTCTTAACATTTATTTTTTTTTAGTTTCTGTAGCGTATAATTAAATTTTGATGAATAACTGATCCAAAAGCATTTACAAAAACTCCAGTAATTTTAGAACATATCGAAAAAAAGGAGGGCATACATTAAGGGGTAAAAAATTGAATTTTCAATGACTCACAACGAAATTTTTTTTGCTACTTTTTTTTTTTTCATTTGGCGAATGTTTTCTATTTTGGATTAGCCAAATTTCTAATGCTCATAAAAATTCAGCGAGAACCCTGTCTAGATCAGAACGTCAATAATATCCCTCAAATCCGACTCTGGAATTAATATAATCAGAATATAAACAGAACTTCAATATAAAAAGAACCGGATTCTTGTAACAGTGATATGCGTTCTTCTTTTCTTAGGATGATTCGGACTAATTTCCTTTTTCTCTTGAGACAACGTATTGTCCTTATGTAAATAAAAAAAAACATTGCAGTTAATCAAAAATTCCACTGTGATGATGACATAACCTGCCTTAACTTCTCACGTCCCCGTCTTACTTTATTTCAGAAGTATCAGCATTAGCATCGCGGATGATGTCAAAGTCAGCAGCGAAGTCATCTATAAAACAGGAATTTCAGGAAGATTACGGTTCAAAAAATAAATTTTGGAGCAAAAGACTGCTTCGATTCAATTGATGGGAATGAAAAATTAGAGAGGTATGTGAAAGAACGAATAGATATTCCAATTGCCCGGAGATTGGAGACAAAATAAATTGAAAGGTACAAGAATGGTGCACTAGGTGCAGGCATTAAAACTCTTTCAAGCCTGTTTAAATTGCAAAGTCACACATAAGCGACTGAGAGAACTGTTAAATTTGTAACAGAGGTCTCCGGAGCAGTATGCGGATGTGAAAGAATTAATGGATATATTCGGACTCAAATTGAGTCACGTTCCAGGAGAGAGACTTTGCATACAAAAAATGCGGTTACAATGTACAGACTCAAAGTGTTTAAAAACTCATATTACTAGTACAAATTATATTGTTTGATGCTTATTAAAACTTAGGAGTTAGATGTAAATATGGAAAAAGAACATATATAACCGAAATGAATAAAAATTTGTGTAAATTTGATTTTTATTATGCAACAGTATCTTCAAGAAAACCTAAAATAAGTCAAATTTTGTCAGATTTCATAATGCTTTAACCTTGTTGGGGCGCATGAAGGTGATGATGTAGGGATTTGAAAATTTTTACATATGGTAGGGGACATAATAGCATTGTATCTACAATGGGCCAATAACAAATTACAGTAGAGAGTCGATTATCCGAACAAGTCGGGACAGACCCTAGTTCGGATAAGCAAAAGTTCGGTTAAAGGGACAGACAAATTAAGGGATGTTTCTGACTATACTAAAACCTTCACACTTTGTCTATGCTTACGACTAGCAGCACCAGTTTTAAAATTGTTTTTTCTTTTGTCTTTATAAAAAAAAGATTTCGTTGTTGTTTGCATTTTCATCATTATCATTTTTTTCTCTTTTTATCATTTTCTGAACTACAGAGATTACCATTTCAGGAAAAAAGCTTTTGATTGTTGCTTGGTTCAACGAAGACATTCTTTTCAATGCTGCCATATCTCTAATTCTTCTTAAATACTGTTAGTTGAATAGGATCTGCGTTCTTCTGCCGTTCGAGCCATTTCATAGCCGTTTCCAAACATTCAAAGACTTCGTTATGTGATAGACCTGGGTTATTTTCAGAGCATTCGTTTTCATTTTCTTCAATTCTTTTTCATCATGATTCTCATTACTATCTAATCATCATTTAAGATCTGATATCCATGGTCATGTATACTTCACTATTTAACTAATCGTTAAGTTCATTTTTTTCATAGAATAAGATTCTTTCTATCACCTTTATTGTTTTTACATTTCTTATTTTCTGTTCCACTATCAGCTTTTTCTACATTTCAAATTTAATTCAAAGCCAATGGATAATTGGGAGTTCGATATTAAAAAAAAAAAAAAAAAAAAAAAAAAAAAGGAGGAATAGGCTGTTCGGATAGGTGGTAGTTTGGTTAATTTTTTTTTTTTTTTTTTTTTTTTTTTGAGAGAAATAGCCTGTTCGGATAATTAGAAGTTCGGTTAATTGGAGTTCGGATAATTTGTGCTCTACTGTAATTTTTTTAATAGCTATTAAAATTCAGGAAAATTAGCGTAATTTAGCTAAAATTCGGGGGTTTCGCGCCCCTTGGGGTACATAAAGATATCAATTCAGAGGGGGGATTTTTTTTTTTACATAATAAGCAATACAATACGCAACTTTCGCACATCGGATCGATTTTCAATTCAATTTTTTTTTTCTACGCTCCACCCTATTATATGTAGTGCTTCATAAAAGAATTTGTAAGCATTACCATCTGTTGCACTGAACTGGGTAAAACGTGGTTTTAACCGTTTTGTATTCCAGAGATCATATATAGAGCTTCATGAAAGAATTCGTAAGACTTATCAACTGTTGAAGTGAGCTGCATAAAATGTGTTTTTAACCCAGATACGTATATTGCAGTTAAACATGAGAGACGCCTGTAGACAATATATAAATTCATATTTAGGACAGACCAAAAGATATTTGATAGGCTATAGCATACGGATGGTATTTGCTGAAGAAAGTTTCTAATTGTATTGTGTGTTTTCCAGAAAAATTAAATTTTAAAATGTTATGATGCGTATAGATGTATTCTATAGATGTAGAGCTGAACGAAGAAATTCGTAATCAAATTTGTAAAGAGGATTTTCTGGCAGTGTGTTTTAAGAAAACTGTGTTATATGTTTTTCAGCTCAACGAAATGTTATTCTGTTATGTGGTATTAATATCGTATAACATCAGTAAATTTTCATACATGGCAGCAGAAAATAAAATATAACATTGGATTTTATGGATTGTAATTTCCAGATGGTCATATTTAGTTGCATTATAAGTTTCCTATCTAAATGAAATTTTAGTCACTATGTTGTTTGTACAAAAATGTATATATCTTAATAGACCGAGAGGTGGCAGCAGAGACACTCATCTCATCATGTTCACAGCTGAAATTCCAGAATTAGAAAAAATCGATTCGAATATTAAAACATAATCGGATGCCAAGTCATATCTTGGTGGAAAACACCTGAAAACCCGATTTAACGGTTGAGTCGTAGGTTTACAATTGTGTTTTCCTGCTCCCAGTCCTCCATGTTTTCATACATAGGGCTGCAGGCAAACACAATGGTAAACCTACGAGTCATCCGCTATAATCGAGTTTTCAGGTGTTCTCCACCAAGATAGGTCTTGACAGACCAGTTGCTTTTTAATATGCGAATCGATTTTTAAAACATTCTGTAATTTCAACCGTGGAATCTATGAGGTGATTGTATTTGCTTCCGCCTCCCGGCCTATAAGTAAAGCTGCACAAAGCAAATCACACAGATTACTGTCCGTCGGAAGTAATCATATTTTTATTTGTATTATGTGTTTTTAAATTGCTTATTTATATACCACATTTCATTGTATGAAAATAGATGAAAATTTGTATTGTAGTCTTATAACGGTGAAAAGCATTTCATAATTTATGCATTATTTACGTATTTATGTTTTCTTTCTACATTTAAAATTTAACGAATGTTCTAAATTATTTGTTTTAGTGTTGAAAAAAATAGGTACATTTCGGTTAGCTGGGCACCAGTGTTATATATACATACATATATGTAAATATACATATATATATATATATATATATATATATATATATATATATATATATATATATATATATATACATATTGTATATATACACTCATATATATATGTATGCAAATATATTTGTATATATACATGTATGTATGCATATAAATATGTATATATAACACTGGCGCCCGGCTAACCGAAAGGTACCAAAAAAAATAACTATCAGTTAAAATTTTAAACGTAAATATGCAAAAATAATATTTTGAAATGCGTTAAAAGATAAGTTTTTTTTAACAAAATAAACATTTTCTACTTGCTAAAGTAACGTTAAATTTCTCTTCCTGAAAATTTCGGTTAAAAATATATACATTGATAAAAATATCTTACGTTTTATATTGTATTTGACAAATAGAATGTAATTTGCAAAAGTCACTCATTATAAATTCAATATGTCTCTAATTTATTTTAGCAATTCAAAGACAATATCTAGTGTTATTATGTGTCTTTTTATCGCTATCAGCCGTCGTTGTCACCATTAATATTCGTGGTTTTAAATAAAGTCTCCACTTTTAAATTACGAAATAACTTTTTGCATCTTTTATTGAATACTAAAAAGCAGTGTTGATTTAATTCAATCTTAAAAGATAAAAGAAATATTACTTGCTTATTTTTTTATGACTGCATAATTTTACATTTCCATAATATAATTTTCCCAGAAATGTGTCGAGAAACAAAAATAAAAAAGAAGCTTTTGGGATATTTGAAGACTTTATTTTCGAAAATTGATATAAATTAGAATATATATTATTACTTCTTAAATTTTTATTTATTTTGTGTATGATATCAGTTTCGTGCTAAAAAGAATTTATGTATGTGTTTTATTAATTAAACCTAAATTTAAATATTTTTACGAAAAAGGGATATCTCGAAATGTATTAGATTTAATTTGAAAGTTGCATTCTGAATAAATTTTAATTATTTTGCTAAATAACATAATACTAAAATTGACCAAAAAGTATACTTTTCCGGTTAATGATAATAAAAAAAAATTAGAGGAGCGGATTGCAACTTAGTCTCCTGTTTTGCATTTAATCAGTAAAAAAAGAGTTACATACTGTCGACTTTGACTGGAATTACGTCTCAAGAACCGAAATACAGTGTGTTTATAAAGTCCCGGACACCTTTTGATGTTTAATAACTCATAAAATTATAAAGATAGATTAAAATTAATAACATAAATATTTAGATAGACTCAAAAAGTTTCATGACCCTTGTCAATGAACTTCCACGTGTGCCCCCTTCGTCGCACGGAGAATATCAAATCGATAGTCAATTTCACGCCAGGTAGCGGCAAGCATGTCGACATCCACAGAGGCTATTGTGGTTGTAATACTGGCTTTTAAGTCATCAATGTTCGACACTCTCCTCCTGAAAACATTGTCCTTAACAAATCCCCAAAGGAAAAAGTCCAGCGGCGTTATATCAGGTGATCTGAGTGGTGCACCACCTCATTGGGGTACCATCGTTCGTACTTCTTTGAATGACCATTTTCCAGGAAGATGGATTGGGCGAGGAGGTCCAATTCCTCGGCCACCCACATCACCTGATATAACGCCGCTGGACTTTTTCCTCAGTATTCAAAGAGATGGTGTCCATTCAGAGATGGTGTAAAAAATAAGTTTTTTGACGTTATTTTCTTTAACAAAAATTTGGATCAGTATACCATTACTTTTTCTACTTTATTCTAATTGCTTCACATTGTAATATTCCTTACCATTTAATTAACTGGTTCTGTGTTTATATTTGGTTTTTATTTTATTTCATTTTAATTTAAATAAAAACAATATACATTTGATATACTAATAGCACGTAAATTATTCTTGGCATGCGACAGAATGAAATCGAGCCTAAAGTTTAAGGGGGTAGGATACCTTTGAACACGTCGAAAAAGTAAAAAATATCACTATGTTCCAAGCTTCAAAACTTCTGTAATAAGTCAAAAATAAAAATAAAAACTTCATTTAAATATAAAGCTCATATTTAAATTTATATTTAAAAATATATATATATACTTGTAAATTCATAAATCTGTATTCAGAGATGGTGTAAAAAATAAATTTTTTGACGTTATTTTCTTTAACAAAAATTTGGATCTGTATACCATTACTTTTTCTACTTTATTCTAATTGCTTCACATTGTAATATTCCTTACCATTTAATTAACTGGTTCTGTGTTTATATTTGGTTTTTATTTTATTTCATTTTATTTTAAATAAAAACAATGTACATTTGATAAACTAATAGCAGGTAAATTATTCTTGGCATGCGACAGAATGAAATCGAGCCTAAAGTTTAAGGGGGTAATATACCTTTGAACACGTCGAAAAAGTAAAAAATATCACTATGTTCTAAGCTTCAAAACTTCTGTAATAAGTCAACAATAAAAATAAAACTTCATTAAATACAAAGCTCATATTTAAATTTATATTTAAAAATATATATATACTTGTAAATTCATAAATCAATATTGAAATGATAAGTTTAAAAATATATGATAATAAGAGAAAAAAATCTTGTGCGCATGATAAAATCTGAAAATATGCATATAAAGAAGAAATTTTGGTGAAAATAAACACATAATAGAGTTACCTTTATAGTAAAACTAGAATATTGGTAAAAAAAAAAATATTGACTAAATTAAAAAATTAACAAAAAATTAAAAATTTTCAATTTTTGAAAAATATTTTCAAAGTACAAAAACAGAAGAAAAAAAATCTTTCATTTTTCTGGTTTTAAGTTGTAGATAATACGGAAATGAATATGTGGTGAAAATTTCTTTTGATTGCCATGCATAGTTCTTTAGTAACACTGAGCGCAGTATCAAAATTCACCGTTTTGAATAAACGCAACGCAAAGTTTAATTATCCTATGTAGTCTTAATATGTAGTCATAATAAAACTTCCATAATTTGTCAACTAATGGGAATTTTTTAATGCGATTTTTTGCATATTGTTCAGAAATGATTACGGAATCAAAATATGTATTAAAAAAAATCGAAAATTTTGATGGTTTAAAGGTATCCTACCCCCTTAAAAGCAAATTCATGATAAAAATTTGACAAATATTAAAGACATCAATCTTAAAAAAATTTATATATTTTAACAATAAATTTTAAAAGTTTTAATGCTGTAGGTAACAAATTTACGTGAAATATACAGTCATAAAGAAATATTACCTACAACGGTCGCTCCGTACAGTGAACCGTAATAAAATGTTAGTTATATAGCTATTCGAAGGTATACGTAAATTCATAAAATTATATTGCATAATTAAACTGCAAAGCTTATCAAGATTATGCTAAGATATAACTGGAAATCTTTTTTCCTTGGTTACAGATATAATTTAAAGGAAATTTTAAATCGTTTCCATCAGTGTGATAAATTTAACAGCAGGTTAAGAATTTTCAGGAAATATATTAAATAGACATTTAAGTATGTGCAATTGTATTTTTAAGTGGAAGTATTCATATTATTTTGATTTGCATATCTTTACATGTATCAAATACGTTTGATTACTGTAACTTTTTTTTAAACTCGGAGAAATCTATTCTGTTTTTTTTTTTTTTTTTGTATCTTTGAACGTTCGATTTTGTGAAAAACACTGAGATTTTGGAAATTTCGTTTAAAATGTAATAAAACACGCCATTTTAATATTATTTGAACCTTAAAATTTATTTTTTTCAACGTATTATAGTAATAATGTTAAGAAAAACAAAATTTCAGGAATTTGTGTAGAATTAATTTAGTAGATTGTAGAATATAAACAAAACCAGCATAATCCAAGTATGTCAGAGTATAATTTTGAAAAAAATGGTTATAATCTATTTCTTTTATTTATTTTCTTTTATTAATTTTCTGTTTTGAATTTAATTTTTAAATTTATATGTTTACGAAATACATGTCGTTATCTAGTTTCTTATTTATTTTATTTCATGCTCTGAAAAAATTTGTTTTCTAAAACTTCTACTAATTTTAAAGATATTTTTTTAATAAACTTTCGGTACTTTCCATATAGTGTGTTTTTCATGATATAATGTGCGAATATCTGTAATTAGGTCTTTAATTTAAACATCGACTAATCTAATTTACTTCTTTAAAATAATTTTTTTATTTTATTAAGATTAGCATATTTGATGCGATATAAATAATTATTAATTTAACAACACTTAATACGGGTGCTAACATTTTTAGTATGCATGTTTAAGAGGGGGCTTGCCTGTAGGAGGCTGAAAAAAGTATGTTTTTTTTCTGAAAAGGGAAAAAAAGGTTTTAGCTCCGGGTTTTTTTTGCATGTTATTTATTAAAATTTTCAAAACATTTCATTTTTCTTTTAATAAAAAATGATGATCTGGCTTGTTTGCATGGGTGGATGCCCTAGCGTGTGCGCCGTGCACTTAAAATTGGGCTGGATCCGATAGACCGCCAGTGTAATTTGCATTGCATTCAACTTCCGTTAAGGGTTATGAAAGAATGTAATATTGTCCGGAGCTTCAACCACTTTGAGATGAAAAACTTGAAAATCAACAAAGTAGCAACGATTTGTAAAAAAGGTCTATTTCTGACCTCAGCGTTCGCACTTTGGCGTACTTCTATAAATATTTATTTTTTTATACAAATGCCTGAAAGTGATCCAAGCTTCAATAAATCATATCACCCTTAATTTTAAAAAAATAGAAAGATTGGCTTAATAGTTTTTGCATTCTAATCCCGTCCAGTTTGAGAAAAGTTATGTCATGTAAAATGCGTTTTTGGTACTCCAAAACAGCGTTAGTCTACTGATGCGTTGCGCTAAAGCACTAATTAACTACGAAATAACTTGAAGTTTGGTCAAATTACTGTACATCAATAATCTAAGGAATATAGGGAATAAGAAAATGTAAGAATAAAAAAGAAAAAAGAAAAAGGAAAAGAAAGAAAGAAAAAAAAGAAAAATCGATATTTTTGACTGCAAAAAAGCAAATTTCCTTTTTACGATTCAGTTAATAATAGGTAAGAAAAGCAGTTTTGCATTTGGATACCTTACATGTTTATTTAACTTATGCCCTGTTTAAACTAATAGGAGTTTGGTTAGATAAAACTTTAAATTCAGAAATTACATGCCTAAAGACTGCGATTTAAAAGTTTGCACGGTTCCAGTATTATATAATTATAACCGTATAAACTCACATAATGATATTTTTACTTGCATTTGTTTTTCCAAAATCGGTAAAAAGAAAGCGTGAACATCTTTAAAAAAAATAACGTTTTTTTTTACGTATCTTTCATTTAGTATTAAAAGATTTTTCAATGTAAATACATTATTATAAATGTATTGATTTCAAATAATTTTTTAAGACATTTCTATTAAAAGAAGTTTTCTATAAATTTAAAGCAATCCACGCAGGATAAACATTTTACCTTACAGCCGAAGTATCTTTATGTAACGTAATAGAAAGATTAATACACGAAATATTGCGTCTGAGACATCACAAAAGAAAAGATTTTAAATCAATTTCAGGTAGGGCTTTGAGCAGACAGTAACTATTATTCTTTACTTCTATCTAAAAAGCTGGAACGAAATATAGGATTACAAATGGCTTCAAAAGAACTTCTTTGAGAGAAAAATAAAATCGATTTAATTAGGTTTATTTGAAATATCTTTTGGGATTTTTAAAGTGATTCTTTGCGGAAAACATTTATTTTACATTTTTATACATATCGAGACAAAAATACCAATGCATGGGTAGATATTAACGGCAAAATATCTGTGTATTTTCTGTATATTGATTCTATATGGAGAAATATTGAATATAAATATTCCAGTATATAGTTGCTTTATTTATTAATATTATCAACTATTTTATTTCGCAATAAACTATTATTGCTTGAAATGTTTCTATTATATCAGTTTTTTTTTCGGAATTTCAAATACATTTGTAGGGAATTCTGTTAGAAGCATGCAAAACAATGTGTAGTGTATTTTTTAAAAGGTAATTGAAAAAAAAGTATACTATAAAAGAAGTATGGTGTAGTATACATGTACTATACATGTAAATAATTAAATAACAAAAAATATTTTTTTATAAAAATGTGTCGACACATGTTGTCCGTGAGCTTTCACACACACAGATTTTACCACTTACTATATCTATAAGTTGAGAAATCTTTATTTCATGATATATTATTTAATTTAATGCATTTTAGATTTAGATCTAATCTGATATTAAATTACAAACGGTTATCTTGTTTATTTAAATAACTAATTTCTGTGAAAAGAAATTTAGCCATAGCAACAATTTGTTTACACAAGCAATGTATCTCAAATTATGGCGAAAGTTATTTAATGTAAAGAAGTATGCTAGTCAAATTAAAGGCGGGGATATGCTGCAATTGTTATCTATATAGATTGTATATACTTTTTTAAACAGCTGTGAAAAAATCCTGCATGTAAAGATCACATAGTTTATTCCATAGATAAGATAGAAACAATTAAGAATTATAAAACTGTAAAGTTAAGTAAAATTTTATGTAATAATAAATATACAAAACTTATTTCAGCAGCATTATTAAATTCTGCTCAGTAATAAAGATTTTAGATATAATTAAAAAAAAAAAAACGATGTCTGATGACATAATTGCATAATTTCCGCATTTTAGCATATACATTTTAGATGCTTATTTGTTAGATTTCCTTATTTTGCTTCAAAATAGTTGCTTTTTTTGAAAGAGTTAATCCCATAGGTATATTTATACTATTTTTTATACATGTATCTCATTTTATTTTAAAGAGGTGTTATGATATTTACAAGAGAACTACTTTTGTGAAAGAGATTTAGTCAATCGAAATATAAAATAAATAGAGAATGGTGGTGGTGGTGTGTGTGTTTTAATATGTAATAACGTGAGAAGAAAACATTCGAACACATAATATACTATACATTTGAAAGACTTCTTTTTACCGAACTGCCAAAAAGGGTTATGTGTTTCACTCGTATCTGGGTATGTGGATTTCTATATACCCTCGAAACATCCCAACGGTAGGATGGATTTTAATGAATGAGGTCTCTATCGATTCCTCCTTTCCGTCAGATGGTTATAGGTTAAGTTTTTTTTTTATAAATTCAAAATGGCTGCCATGAAATACACAATAGCAGTAGAAACGAAAACAAATTTTTACTCACCGTATTGAGTGCCATATCATTGGATAGGTCATTCAAAATGAAGAGATGTTTCATTGACTATTTTACAGTCAGAAGCTCCGTTTAAATATTACACAACCTGGAAGTTGTGTAGGTAGGATCTGTAGCTTTACTGCAACTCTAACCATCATAGACATCCATAGGCCTCATCAAAACAACGTTTATAGATAGGAACTAATAATTAAACACAACTTAAAAGTCACCAATACAAGCAAATAAAAAAAATAGGTAAGTAATATAAAAAATAGTTTTACATTGATGAGAAATAATTAATTTGTTCGCTTTTTACATAGTCGGATTTTTTTTATTTATTTATTTATTTTTTACTTGTTCACTGATATACAATGGCCTCGAATGTTAAGGTACAGGGACTGGGAGCTTTCGATTGCACACGGTTTGTCGAATATCTACCAACATTATTGACGAATTGTTCTTGAACATCTGGGATGTAAAGAACATATTTGATTTCATATTTCTCGATGAAGATTTAGTCGGGGCGACAATCAAGGGCTAATAATAAATTTAATAATAAAATAAAATTTGCGATCAGCTATGCAACAGAAGATACTGGAAATGGTTTGTCACTGCGTTAAATGACTATTTGGGTCCTGTTCAACGTTTGTGTGCATTTGTGTAAGCGTATCACTCATATTTGTAAAGATGTTAATGTTTTTGTGAAAAATTCAAAGTTTTTTGTTTATAACATACAGATTTTTCAATCAAATTTAACACAACCTTCCGAAAACCTGACAAAGTACAGTAGCAACAGTACACTTCAATTAAAACATAAATACATTGAATATTTGATAAGATATGGGCACTTGTATGAATTGATTTTTAACTGCGCATGAGTGGAAGATTTCAAAATTTTTATCTCATAATTTGGTACTCAGCTATTTAGGACAACTTATCTAAAATGTACAGTCAAATATCGAGAAATATTACAAAGATAGGGGCGATATAGTGAATTACTTTCTAAAAATAGATTTATTATAAGGGTTTATCCACACCTTTTCAATCAACTCACTATCTCTTTCTGAGTTTTCACAATATGTGACTGGACTTTTTACAGAAGTTACCCAAAATAGCTGGCTACTAAATTATGAAATAAAAATTTTTAAATATTACACGCATGCGCAGTTAAAAATTATTTCATACAAGTGCCCATATCTCATCAAATATTCAATATATGCATGTTTTAATTGCAGTATACTGTTTCTACTGTTTTTTGTCAGGTTTTTGGAAAGTTGTGTTAAATTTGGTTAAAAACTCTGTATGCTATAAGCAAAAAACATTTGAATTTTTCACAAAAACATTAACATCTTCACGAATATGAGTGCTATGCTTACACAAATGCATACAAACGTTGAACAGGACCCAAGTAGTCATTTACCAATGTGACAAACCATTTCCAGCCTTTTCTGTTACATAGGTGATCGCAAATATTATTTTATTATTAAGTTTATTATTAGCCCCCTAGTTGTAACCCCGATCAATCTTCACCGAGATATATGAAATCAAACGTGTTCTTTACATCCTAGAAGTTCAAGAACAATTCGCCGATAATGTTGGTAATTCGACAAACCGTGTACAATCGAAAGCATCCAGTCCCTGTACCTTAACTTTTGGAGGCTAGTGTATTTAAGCAACATCATTGGATATTACGAATCTGCAGAATATATTTCTAATAAATAATAATCATCAAATGTAAGTGCTGTTAGTTTAGTCAGAGATTAGTCGTGAAGTTATTACACTATAATTAATCCACCAGAGTGTGTCTCTTTTAGTACTTATTGAGAAAAATCGCCATAGAGGGCACCTTTATAAGCTTTCTGTTGAACTAATAAAGGGTTTAAAATCTACTGTATTTCGCTATTATAACAACTTTACTATGCAGAATATTATACATTTCCGCTCGCCATTTCGACTCGCGAAATTTCAACGTTGCCTACGTCTCTTGACGTGAAAACTTTGTACTGACATATTTTTGCTATTTAGCGTTACTATAAGTTTTTTAAAAAAAATATTAGATATTGTGTATAAATTATTGCCCATGGTTGCAGGTTCTACGATCAACTTTTGCATATGATGTCTAAACAGAGCAGAACATCCAATTAATGTTGAATTCATAACATTAAAAAAAAAAAATAAACACTTTAAATTAAGGAATATTTTACCGACACTTCAGACATAAGTAATTTAGAAACACTAATTAGCACCTATAATAATCTAAAGCACCGATAAATCTAAATACATTCATAAGAATTAGGCTGTTTATTTCTTTCCATAAAGTATTCTCAAAATTTTAACGACAGAAAAATGTTCGCATGCTCATTTTTAAATACAAAAACTGTTATAAAATGTTTCACTAACTCTCATGTGATAGTGTATTAATTCATCTCTTTACTACGAAACTTTAGATGAATACAATAAATCACAAAAAAAATATTTTATATTGAAGAATGAAGATATTAATAAATAATAATCAGACAAGTACGAGTTTTACTCCAGTATAAAGGGTACCGTACGATACATTTATTGATTACTAACAAAAATATTACAAAACTGAAGTAATTTCCAATCGAAAAGATTTATCATTACAAACGAATTAATATTGTGTAATAAGCGATTGTTGTCTGCAAAATACTCACTAAAAGTGAGTCTTTGAACTTTTTTATGAATTAATTTTCAATAATGGCATTCAATAATTGAATTTAATGGATGGAAAAACATGCGTATTTATCAATATGTTTCGAGTTACCTAAAAAAAAAAGACCTCGTAAAAAGTTTAAAATTTGCATTGTGCCAACCGCGCTTGGAAAGAAATTAGCAAAATTGCAAACCTGCATTAGTCCGTGACGCATTTTTTAGATAAGTTTTTAATTAATATACCGGCTAATTTACGACAATTTTTTCGAAAATCCTTATGAACAATCCTTCGATGATTTCGCGTCAATAGGTACCTCCAGCGCACCAAAGTAAAGTGTGTTTCCAACGAAAAAATCCGATATTTTCAAGAACTTTGTGACGTAGGATAATCTCTATAATTTCACTGCAAGTTTTAAATAAACTCTTCTACTGCAACTAATTTGTTCATAATTTTAGTATCCGTAGATTGTAAAATAGCGGATAGAGAGCAGGGTGGGGGAGCAAATTTTCCCAGTAAATTTTCGACGCTATCTCTGAAGAAATAGTACCTACACCAAAATAATTATATGTTTATGTTCGGTGTTACGAGATCTTTCGAAAGACTCTCCACACGATTTATATGTAAAAAAATTAACTAAATTAATTATTCCTTAAATTTTTCATAAAAATATTTTTGAATGTCTAATAATCTATAACTACGTGCGTCAATAGCCTTTATAACTCTATCTAGTTTCAACTTTAAACGCTCCATAGTTTTTGAGAAAAACAGCTGAGACAGACTGACAGACAGACAGACAAGCGATGGTATAATGGTTCTATTTTTATTTTTAGAGTTCCGTACATAAAAAGTAAAAACGGAACCATTATAAGATCACTCCTGTGTCTGTCTGTCCATCTGTCACAGCCATTTTACGCGTAAACTATGGAACGTGGAAAGTTCAAATTGGGGGAAGTAATAAAGACTATTGACCCACATATTTACAGATTATTAAACATTCACAAATATATTTCGGAAAATGTAGATGGGCTAATTAATTTACTTGAAAAAAAAATATTTTCTTTGTATATAGATTATAATATAATATATAATTTGTATATAGTAAATATTTTCTTTGTGTGGGGTATTGTGTGAAAGATTTGTAATGCTGAATTCAAAAATATATTTCTTGTAAATTTAAGTATTATATTTTCAGAGATATAGTCGAAAATGTAGTGCAAAATATGTCCCCACCACCATCTATTTCCGAATATACTGAAACTAAAATTATGAAAAACTTTGAGGTAGTAGACATTAAGTTAAACCTTGCAGGGAAATTATAGCGATTACCCTGGGTCACATAGTTTTTGAGAAAATCGCATTTTCCTGTTACAAACAAATTTCGATTTGCAGCCATTCAGAAAAGGTGTTGACGAGCGCATGAGGTATATGTCGCAGCAGAAGTATAAAACCCTTGTTGATAATGATTTTTGAAAAAAAATCGTCGGTAATTAGTCCGGCTATTAACCTTTAAATGCACGGACGGTTCGGACATTCATTATGACAGGGGTAGAGTACGCTATGTACCATCGGCTTTTAAAGCCCAAATAACAACTTTTAATGATAAATTTCTGTAATGCAATGCCCAATAGCAGTATGAAAGCAATAAACGCCAAATTGTCAGAAACACACTAATTTCATTAGAATTAATCACATAAATACTATGGGATTCGCGGATAGTTTGCATTGAGTGGATCCCTCAATACGCCACCCATGTCTTTAAAAGTTAATTAAAAGCCTATCTGGAAAAACGCGGCACGGAGCAAGGCGTTGTTGCAAATTTGTGGCTTCCTTTCGAAGCGCGCTTAGCACAATGTCAAACTTAAACTCTGAGCAAGTGTTTTGATTTAGATACACTTTAAAAAGAGAAGATTATTACTACGCTGAACTTAGATTTATAAAATACCAAATGAAGTTTAACCCCTTGCGCTATATGACGTGCACCGCGTACGTCATGCTATTGTGGCCATTTCCGACAATGATATGGGGCTGATTTTTTTTTTAATTAGACATTCCGAATTCTCACCAGAAACTTTTAACTCTTATTTTTGCTTTACAAGATGATTGATTTTCTATAAATATGATAAAAGAACATTACCAATGAAAATTTTGTGGTTTTAATTCAAAATTTCTAAAAAAAATCTGTCAGATATTGGAACACTGGTGGCTAGTGACATACATCCGCTAATAGCACCAGAGCGCAAGGGGTTAAATATGAACTACTTTTATTGTCCGTACCGAATTATGTTCATCATAGGCAGATTGGATTAGATAAAAAAAAAAAGAGTCAGATTAGAACAGAAAAGCAATATTTGTTATTACTTAAGCTTCATATCCCTTTAAAATTTATGGTATCCATTCATACTTTTCTAGAATATACAGCTATACCCAACCCTAAGTTGTACAGTTTTTTGAAAAGTCTTATTATTCTTTTGCCAACCATTTTCTTTAATAATGCAGTTAATAGTTCATATATGTATTGTACGGAACCCTCTGGGTGCGAGTTATACTCGCACTTGACCTTTCATTTAATTACGGAATCCTAATAAAAATAAATACGATGAACATTCGTTTCAACAATCATTTAAAAACGGTAATTAATTAAAAAAATAAAAACTATTAAATTCAAGCTCCTTTAATATTTTTTAACAAATGCAATCATCGACACTGGCTCCATGTACTATATAATTTTATTTGTTCCAATAAATTAAAAAATACTACATAAATAATAGTTGCGGTAAAAAGAGATGAATGAACATATTTTTAAATAACATTCTTTAGAACCTCCAAAAGTAATATTATTTTTATTAAATGAAGAACGTATCAAAATAGTACTTAGGCTCCATCAATCATCCAAGATCGATATTGACAGCTAGACTATTCTGAGACTGAAATGCACAAACCATAAAATTAATCTCTTTGTGTAATAGATGAATATCCGCATGACAGAATCGATTTTCATATGAAAGAACTTAATATTAATAACCTCGGTATTTGTTGGCCATGGTTCTTTATAACTATGGATGATAAAGCGGAATTTTTCGGAATTATGTTATTGGACCCTGTCAAAAATCGTCTAGGGTATCGAGTAGAACGTTTTTGTGCAAGTATGGACAAAAAATGCGAAATAATAATAATAATTCAATGATTTTAATATATAGTATAGTATACGAAATGCATAAGTTTTGCATACAGTAGAAGCTCTTTCATCCGGCATTCTATGGATCGGCACATTCTATAATCCAGCAGGCGAGTCCGCGGGTTTTTTTTTTTTGTTTGTTTGTTTGTTTTTTTGTTTTTTTTTTCTACGACCACTGTTGACTGGGATCACTAGGATGCGAGCAAGCACCCACAAGAAGACCAGATTCAGGAGGTGGAATCAGATGAAGTCGTGGCAGATCAGATGAAGCCGTGGCAGATGAATCTGAAGTTTCCTGGAAACTTCTGATGCATCAGATACATTCACAAAATTTGCATAATCCAAGAAAATCTACAACGCTGCTGAACACATAAATCTGTGTATAATCCGTAAAGATTTTTTGAAGAATCCGAATCGCGGAAGCAACATGATATAAGAGCATGAGACCTGCGACAACACCAATTATGTGAAAATGACTGGTTTTAAACAACTTTTTGGATACCATTTAAAAATATACTTATTGCAGTACCTGTTACATTGATATCATCAATAAGCAGATCTTACAAAATTGAACAACGAATTTTATTCAGATTGAGGGAATATTTCAAAGTAGAAACCTTCTTACCGCCGCGAAGTGATATATATCCGTTCACTAAGCTGTAGGTTTCATTGCAAAAGAAGCATTATTTAAATTAATATAATTCTACTTATAAAACCCAGTTTTGAAAAATTCAATTACAATTAATACTCCCAAGGATTATATACCTATACTCAATGAAATCTTTTATATCATGTTGGAAAAAACACCTTTACACCTTTTTTACCATTTTAAATAAATTACAGACAAAAAAAAATTACAATTCTGCCCTTTAGCTTGGCGGTCAGGGGGATAATCTATTCCATAGCTATTGACTTATTTTCGTTTTTTCTTAAGCATTTTATAATAGTATATGTTTATATATGTTGTCTTCAAAAAGATCATATGAAATATTATTAAATTTGATAATAATATTTTAATCTGTTTTAACTCTGATATTGATTTTTTTTTTGTACATATTATTCATGTACTCGAATATATTACATTAACTGGTTTCCTGTTTATTTACATATAGACATTTTGCAAATTTTTAAATAAATATACATATCCTCTTTTTAGGAAACTGAAGTGCAGTAATATAATTTAGTCATTCATATGATTTAAGTAATTTTAAATTAAGACTATTAACAGAAATTCGAAGTATTTGCAAACAGGAAAAAAAATCATTTCCAAGATGGTCAAAAACGTCGCTCAACTCTTCATAAAGTAAACAGAAATTGTCTAATTGAAAGCCAATATTTTCCCTTAAGAGGGTCCGGGACACTATGATTTTCAAAATTTCTAAAAAAAACTTTACTGCATTAAAAATTAGTCTGTTTTATCAGCTTGAAATGACGTTTAAATTATGTTTCTATCTTACTTGGAACATGAAATATTATTTTTTTTTTCGTTTTGGTTTCTTTTCAAAATCTAGCTTTCAAGCAATGGTCGTCATGGAAAAGACTTTTTGTGAAAATGCAATATTTAATAATGGGTTTTTTTACTATCTCTCATATTTAAATTGTTATAAGTCAAGAACCGCTAAAGATAAATAGTTCAAACTTGGAAAATGTATTTTTGAAATGTTTTACTTTAATTTTGATTTAGCAAATTTGGAAAAAAAATATCTACTTTTGAAAATACGTTTTTTTTATAACTTGCATACATATTTTTTTAATATTTTTAATTTTTATTTAAATTAATATTTTTAAAAATGCTGAATCAAACTTAAAACTTATATTTTTCTGTTTATTAATAAAAATAAAATGAAATTCTATAAATAATATTTCGAGTTATATGCATATTAAACAACCCCACTTTTTAAATAATTTTTTAATTTTTTGTCGAAAAATTACGACAAGCTGTATCATTTGATTTTGTTTACAAATGACATGGTTAAACATACCAAAAAGTTTCAAAAATTTAACGCAATAAATAAAAATTATTTTTAAAAGTCTCCCGAACACCGTTAAGGATATTTTAAGGATAAAACATTAATTCCTTTATGCTATAAGGTGAAAAATATACTGTCATCTAACTTTGAATGTCACACATGCCATCATGAAATAACCCAGGGAATGTGACAAATATTACCTTTTTGAACTTTATTCTGTTATGTTAGAAATCAAAAGGCAATTCACTTTTCTTTTTCAATCATACCATGGGTGTATTGATCTTTATGCCTATGTAATAATGTTGATGTCTGACTTTTCCTCCATTTGATTTTTTGTACATACATAAGAGAAAAAATTGCCATTTTGTAATTAAAAAAAAAAAAAAAAGCTTTTAAGCTCTTTTGGAGATAAGGGAAATAAATGAGAAATTCCAAACTTGAACAATGTGACTTTCATATGAAACACTACATAGGGCATCAATTTCTCAGATGTGTTCAGATTCCTTTGATTTTTATATATATTTTAAATTTCTCAAAATTGACAAATTTCCAATTTTTACAACCAATTTAAGATCAACCATGGTGTTACCAAATTATAGTTACTAAATAAATATTTGCATAACTCTATTTAAATATTATTAAAACTTCGTATGAAATTTTTTTAAAATCTGTTACTATATGGCAACAAAAAGAATAATAATTTTTAATAATATTTGCTCAGTTTGTATGGAATGACAATAAAGCATTTAAATTTCTATTACAGATCGTCTATTATTTGGTAAAAAATGATTGTCCCTTCATAACGGAACATATTTCACATTTTAACAGAAACTAATTTTTTATTTTTACCTTTCATTAAAAATTTCCTTATTAAAAACTGTTACAATTTTTTTCAATTATTTGCAGTATTTTTTTAAATTGTATACATTGCTCTTTTCAAAAACATAGAATGTCACTTTGCATTTTCAATCTTCAGGTTCTACCATATGTCCAGTAATAGAAGACGTCTACCACATATGTTTTTTTTTTATTATTATTACCTGTTATACACCATTTAACATACGTTATATGTTTATTATTATTAAGCCTAATTTATATTAGAACACCAGAGAAAACATTGATCGCTGCAAAACCTATTATGCATGTATCATTTTTATTCGTAAACAAAAATTTTCTTATAAGTTCTTATATTGAATAAGATAAAATGAATTCTATTTTTATCCTCTATAATAAAATATAAGAAAGAATATATTAATAAAAATGTATGTAAGAGAATGAAAAACGTGCATTCAGTCCTAATCTCCTGTTATTACTTACATAGTTTAAATGTGTTTACCAAAAGAGAAGATTGCTTTTCTAATTTATTTTACGCATTTTAATATTTTATGGAATAATGCATTTTTACTGAAAAATACTCCCAAACGAAATTATGAAAAATTCGTTATTGCAGCTGATCCACAAATAATGAAGTATTTATTTTTTCTTCTTAAAATTTTGGAAATGTTTCTTGAAATTAGTTTTTAAATATAATATGAGAAAGATATCAAATTATATTACGGATGTTTTAAATTTATTAAAGAAAAAAATAAATGTTATTATGTTTGTATCACATAAGAAATTCTACTGCGATTCATTAGTGAAGATTTTCCCTTAGCAAGATAAAGTACGATCAACGTAAAAAATAATTGTGTACGAAAATAATTATCTTAATATAAAATGTTGTAAGTGTATCTTTTATTGCAAATAATTGAAAAACTTTATGTGTATTTTTTTAGTGATATTAATCACTTAATCTCCATGTTAGGCGATAAAATATTTGAAGAGAAGATATCCAAATAATTTCCCTTGTGGTGCAATTAAATTCTTATCCTTTTATAATGCATCTTTCATATATGATACGTAAAAATGTAAAAAAAAAAAAAAAAAAAAAAAAAAACTTCGAATATATAATATATGTTATAGTATTCAGTTTTAAATGTGTATTTATAAAATAGTTATCTTGTTCCAAATTATTCCATTGTGTATTAGTACTATAAGGTTTTTTGAAAGAATTTTAATAATAATGTAGATAATAGTTTATGACATTCGATGGCCACACTCGAATGCTCAAAATACTGTTGAACGGCACAAGTTAAACTTATAATGTTTTAGGTATTTCAAAGTATTTTTCTCGAAAATCAGTGTACTATGTAAAAAAAGTTTTCCAAAGCCTCAGGCCATTCGCTTTTTAGAATAGATGAAAAAAAAAAACATTTATAGCTTCATAAATCTCACCTTTAGATTGAAAGCGACGACCAAATATTTTTTTTTTTATTAAAAAATAACCAATATAGTTCATACGTCTTGTTAAGTCATACATAACAAGATCAGGAGAGTAGGTTAGATGCTCTATCACTTTGATTTTTTTTTTTTGTTGTTGTTCAGGAGCTCCGACTGTAATACTTTCTGAATGAGAAGAAGCATTGCAGGGTGAAGCATGAATACTTTAACATTCACCTCTTAATAAATTTCTGGAACACACTTAATTGTGCACTAATTATTTGTAACTGTCATCTCTCCATCTTGCTTCATGTCTTTCATCAATTATGCACTTCTGATATCCAAGATATACGTTACGTTTTCATTGCTCGCGATTATTTCTGCATTGTTGAATTTCAGTCATTTTGGTATTCTGCTAAATTTTAGGCGAATCAACGACAAATACATTTTTTCACTTGCAGTTCTTAAAGAGAAACTTCATATATAGCTGCGGCTGCAATGAGGCGTTCATTTTGTATCATGAAGATGGTACAATGATTAGCATTTATGAACATTTTCGTACGGATGACACATTTTCAAGGACTATAGCAGTGGCGTGGCGTGAAAATTTTCGGTGGTCATCGCAATTATTTAAGTTTGTGGTGAAAAATTATTAACTCTAAAATTCAATGGTTGAAAGTTCAAAAAAGAAACTTTAAATCTTACCTTCACTTATACATGAACTCCAATTGTTCTGCTAAAACTGGATCGTAGAGTTTTAAAAGCTTATTAAGAGTTTTAAAATATTGCTTGGTCATCGCCGCATCCAGCGATGACCGGACGCCACGCCACTGGACTATAGCCAGGTACAACAAGAAGCTTCATTTACATATGATAAATTTAGATGTTGAATAAATTCTAATTGATTCAGACACATGTTAAAATCATTGAAAATCAGAGAACTCCATTTTCCCTTTTCTAAAATTTTATTGCATGATGACAAAATTGCAATTTTTTTCACAAATTATCGTCTGGAGACATAAAAAAATGAAATTTGATTATCCGATGAATAATTTTATTTGTGATTCATAACGTTTTCTCCTGTTTCAAAAATTTCGTAGTTATCACCGTATACTCCAGCGCCAATTATGAAATAATTTAAATTCAAATTTAAACACTCTGTAAAACATGTTCATGTAAAAAAACATAGTCAGTGAATGCGTGAGAAATACATACATGCATATATACATATAATATAATATACATTTTTTTGCTTCCTTTTAAAAGAAATCATTCCGAATAGCCAATATTGTTTTTTGACATACTTTCACAAAAAAAAAACATTTCAAATTTACACTTAACAGCAAAGTGATTGTATGATTTTCTTATGAACAGAGACTTTTTAGTAATATCAAATCGCTGTAGATGGCAGAACTAAAATTTTGCAAGGACTGTTTCTGATTCGAACTATTACTGCTTTTTTTAAAAAGGGGAATTTAAATAATTCTAAAACATATTCTTTTTAACTCTTTTTTAATTTTAAAATTCTTATTGTCATTTTTAAAGTATTATGTATATTAATATTGTCTTTTTTTTCTTTTATTAGATAATTTATTTGTTTTATTTTTCTGCCGTTCAGCGGAACTGTAATCGAAGCTCAGAATGTTATGTTTTTTTGATTCGTGATGTGTGTGGTTAAAATCTAAATCTAATTCTGTTCAATTAAAAATATGAAACGCCAGTTAATTCGTAATTCTGTGAGTGAAATCTTTATTCTTCAAGTATGTATTTAATCTCGACTCATCAATGTAAGCAGTCAATGTTCATGAGTTTGGATTAAGTGGTTTCATAAATCCATTTCGAACGCAACTGGAGTCTGCATCAAGAAATCAAAGGTACTTTTTTTATTCAAATTTATTCTGTTTAATAAAAGGAAAACTGTATTCTATTCATTTTAAAACTATACAGTGATCTAGATGTTCTATTACCAAACATGAAATTATGTGAAGGTTAAAACAAAAACGCTTTAAGCTTAAATGTTATTCAAGCTGTAGAGCAGCAAAAATTCTAGTGGAATCTCATTTTTAACTAAACTTTATAATCGTAAATTGACAATAATAATATAAATTGAAATTCCATTAAAATTTCTCCATAAATGGCGTTTTCGAGGTAATCAGAAAATTTGTTTATCTTTAAACCAAGAAGCATCCTAATCTGAAAGCTGTAACGCTGGAGAGTCAGGAAGGAATGTAATTCAAGTAAATTCAGCGCATGTACTACTCTTATTCAATATAAAGTTTAAAAGAAATATAAATATAAGGCTAAAAAATGTCTATATAGTGTTAACTCGTGTTTCGCTTTGTCATTGTTTTATCATTTATATAGTAAGTATATGCATAGGCGACTGTGAGACACTACAACAAGTATTAAAGTTTAACATAACGTAGTATACGAAACTTCACTGCAAGTAAAGCATGAATGAGGGAAATCAAAATGTAATTTTGGTACTTTTACTACGTGTTATCTCATTTGTAACTTTAAACGGAAAAACTAATCGTTATAGTTTCTTTTTTTTAAATGTTTTAGCTAAATATGAGTTTATTTATTTTAGAAAATCAATTTGTAGAAGTTACCGTTCTAACATTTCGGAAATGCATTTGATAATATGCCCTACAATCTAATCGGCTGTTTTGTTATCCAATGTGTTTCTGGTTGTGTGAGGGTCACGCTATAGCAAATTACAAGTAAAAATATTCGAACAATCAGGTTTTCTAAATTCCCTTTATTTGTTCCAGCCATAGTAGTGCTGTGGTGAAGAAAAAATATCGTTTAAGATATTTATTTCAAAAATACACTGCTACCGATCCTTAATATTGGCTTCTCTATATTTAAGTTGATGGTAATTAATCTGAACATTTACACGATATTCGAATACGAAAAGTTTATTTCCAAATCAACACGAAATCTGTCTAATGTCCAACAAAGGGATTTTTAACATACAGTTAGCGAAACACGATGAATTTATTTTAATTAAATCTCAATTCCAAAACGAAACAAATTTTTTTATTCCTTTAAATATACTTATGGAAATTTCCTTACAATCATAGGTACAATATATTTTTTTTCTAAATCAAGATGAATAAATATACATCGCTGTTTAGAAGAATTTGGACACATAGCAGCATAAGTAAAAATACGGATGGAAAGTTCTGAAATTTTACATGAAATTTGAAGAATAAATAGTAGGACAAAACTACGCGAATCAATAATTTTTTTTTTTAAGCATAATGCAGAAGTTCGTAATTTGGATTAGAAAGTAAAGTAAACCAAAAATCCAAAATGTGGAATTTAAAATAAATAAATATATTTTGTGCCCAAATAAAGAAGAAAATTTTACCTTTTACTTTAGCAGTTTTGCTTCACATCGAAATGGGTGAATACAGTTGTGGATAGACTATTTTCCTGACGCTTTGTTTTTCCAATTTGAAAATTGTAGCAAATGACTTTGCCTTTTGTTTCCTCAGTTGCGGAATGTTGTTTCGTGCGACTAAAATGGATTCGATAAAATGAGTAATACTGATCTGTTATAGGATCTTTTGTTGCAAAAGATCGAGAATGTCACGTATAATAAGCAGGCTGTTCCCAACTAGAGGAGATTGGAGCTTTCGAAAGGAATAGAGTTATGCTAAATGCAGCGAAGAAGTCCTTAAACTAGTTAAATTATTTCGATGAGATGAACTAAAACATCATCCATGCAGATCCATTTTGTCCCCTTGCGATTATCATAGCTTAGACGGCTTAAAAATATCCCTGAAAGTAGAATGGTTCGCCTTTGCTAGGGAAGTAAAGAACTATGTGGAAAATGAATCCATAAGCAACGTAATAGTTTCTACACTAAAACTCTCTGCAACCTTTCTACGTACTCTGATCAGTGCATTAATATCAACGCCAGTTTACATGTTGGTATAATATTGTGCATTCACCCAGGGTTGTTGTGGAGGAAGAAGAAGTTATGGTAATATATACCTTATACATTTTGTATTTTTTAAAGAAGTATATATTTTGTTTCTTATACATTTTGTTTCTTAAGTAAAGCTATACCATATGCTCAGTAGCATATATCATTAGGGTGGTCACAAGCAACATGGGAATTTTTATTTTTTACATTTTTTTTTTTGGGGGGGGGGAGGGACCCCGCTAAAAGTTGCCAATTAGATAGAAAAGGAGAATGGCAAAGTTTCAGCTCAATTTAATAACATTAAACCGTGCCTCATCGAGGTTGAATTCTTGAAAATTTGCAATTTTTGGCGAAAAATTGTAGTTTTTCGTTCTGTAAGTGCAAACTATTTGTCTTCGAAACCTGATTTTTGTTTTATTTCATAGATCTGTTGTTGTCTTGAACTTTTACTCTCATCAAAACTTATATTTAATAAACATTTAGTATTTTTCAGATCAGCTCGTGAACCATACCCTCAAACTTTACATTTTTGAAAAATCAGTGAAAAATGAAAAATTAAAAATTTCATTACTTTTGATAATTTTTTATATTATTTGCATTAATAGGCAAAAATAATTTAACAAGTTTTGTAACTTTAAAAATATTTCAAGGATTATAATTAACTATTAGTTATCTAGTTCTGTGTCTAGAAAGAAAGAGCTTCTCGATTTGTATTGTGGTTGAAGCGCATTTCAAACGAACCTCTGGATTTCTCTTTTATTTACAAAGCTGTTTTTGTTACTCGCTATCGTTATCTATTTTCAAAATTGAGGAAACATTTCGGAACCCCCCCCCCCCTTTCGGTATGATGGCAGAAATGTAAGAGTTTTTTAATTGACCACATGTCTCATTAAATCTCGACAGTAAGTTACCAAGTAATTGTCAAGTTTTACATATTTTATTTTATAATATTCGCTAAGTGAAACGGAACGCCAGAGAAGCTGCTAGACTTAGGGTACATCCTCCAATTAACCACAGACTTTAATTTAAGTAGGAGTGCAATACGACTCCGCAAATAACTATTTCATAAGCAAAGAACTGAGCTCATAAAAACCAGATTTTAAAATTCCAATTTAGAGAGAGCTGTTGTTTACTGGGATGGAAAAGTGGATAGCAGTTTTAATCAGTTGTAGAGATGAAGAACTGTTACTACGAGTTTCTCAGTTTGAAAATAGTATCGAAATAATTCAGGCGAAAGCTGTATTTTCAGCAGTTGAAGAGTGGGAGGAAGGTGGTAAAATCTAGGAAACGTGTATTGATAGCACTGCATTTTTCCATAGCAATTGTTAAAGGATGGTCCAAAGGATGTTAAAGTCCACGTCGCCTCCATTTACCACGTCGCCATACATAATTTAGAAATTATCATAAAAGCTGTTTTTGATTGTAAAATGGGCACAATCACTGACACTCAGCCAGATATTTAAAAAAAAATAATTGTGTGGCCTAAATTAAACCAGACTAAGTATAAAAATGCTATTCAAGATTAAATACACGATGTAAATGGTTAATTCAAAAAAAATTTCAAGTTTTCTTAAAAAACCTTTAAAAAACTAATAGCCCAGGGATGATTATAAATAATTTATTCAATTTTGTTTAATATTTATAGCACGTCTTCCTCAAAAAGAAATTTTTTCAGAGCACCTGGTACTTTTAATCATGACAGATGGATGGCTATTTATTTTCTCAAAACACATCGTTTCAGGGATCATCTATCAATAACAAATTCAGAAAAAGAAGGTATTACAGACCTTTGCTTATTTCTAATCAATATTTATGTAAAAGCGTGCTTCAATACTCCCACTTCCACTTTGAACCCCGATCCCAGACTTTCAATTAATAAAATCACTTGTTGATTACAGAAAAAATTATAAATAGGTTGCAGACAAAGCACTCTCTAAAATGATAAACCGCGTTTGGTATTTCAACTCGGATCAAGTTGCATTTTCATTTTTAGATTATACTTTAGGGAAAAAGAGTCAATATAAGTATTGCTGTAAAATTAATTCATTTGGATAAGAAATGATGATGATGACAGGAATGTAAGAGTAACAAAATGTTTCAACGAAGTGGATTATTTATTGAACAAAGACGATGTTTATGTTTCATCTCACACTATAATTTTTTTAAAGATTTTTTATTAATAAATAATTTTTAAATACTCATCCCAATTTATGGTGTGAAAATAAATCTTATTTGAAAGAAAAAATTAGTGAATGAATTTAAAGTTGTCAGTGACACAGCTGAAAGAGGAATAAAATTAACCTGAGATTTTAATTCCTGTTTAACCTTTAACTGGTGTCACAGAAATTGTCACGTAACTAGTGTGAAGCGGTCTGTGAGAGCTCTCCATCAAAAAATGAATAAAAGGCGTGATTAACTCATAAGATGGTATATTTGTACTAAATTTTTTGTACAGGACTGTTATAATTGAAATTCACCTATTCAAAAATCTTCGATAGTACTAAAGTTCCAAACGGAACAAAATTTTGGTAGTGTTTGGAGTTAAGCTGAAAATTGCTACTTAAACTATAAAAATTGAAAAAAGCCGCGGTCTGAGAGACCGGTAACATCAGTTACAGGTTAACATAAGACGAAAAACAAAAACAGTATATGCTGAAATTTGTATTTGAATGTAGAAAAACTTTTCAAGCAAAAGCAAAACTTCAAAAGCAATCTTATCTAAGCCATTACCCCGTTAATCCTTTCCAGCGCAGTTTTTTACTTCCGGTTTTCGACGATTTACAAATTTTAGGGGTCAGAGATCCACAAAAAATGTTTATAGAAAATGTCTGTCTGTCCTTGTGTCCCTTTTGTCCGTATGTCGCCATTGTACCATCAAAAAGTTAATGAAGTTATACATAGAGTTGAACTTTTTTTTTAACCGACTTCAAAAAGAAGGAGGTTATCAATTCGACCTGTATGTATGTTTTGTCCATGTTCACGCATAACTTTCTTAAATATGAACCGATTTTGATATTTTTTTTTTGTTTGAAAGTGTAAGTCACACATTTGGTCCCATTGCAATTCCATAAAAATCTGATGATTAGAACATTTAAAAAAAATAAAAACTTTAAAATTCAAATCCTTTTTTAAGCAGTCTCCCAATGGAGGATATTCCAAATATGGGTTCGAGGCTGAAGAAAGTCACGTGATACCGGTAATTTACTCAAGAAACTTCTAACTGATAAGAAGGGAAGATACTACTGCTTTGCCTCATGAACTGTTTCATTGGCTAGCGGGGATTTACATTACACGTCTACGGAGCCTTCCCTTCTTTACGCTAGAAGTTTTTACCTTGACCACGTGGTCAAAACGGAGATGGAATATCCTCCATTATAAGCCCTCATCTTTCATACTGTTACTCTTACAGAGATACGAGATCTTTCAAAGTGCAGAAACTTAGCTGCACAAAGGCCGAGATCCAGATAGGTTTTTCTCTGGTAGTAAAACGAGATTGACTAATCAGAAGCCTGCGGTTTTGCGAACTTTTCGCTGTTTGCAAAAATGCAGCCTTCTGATTGGTCGATCTTGTTTCGCTAAGAGTGAAAAATCTATCGGATCCCGGCCATTCTGTCATCTACCAAACCGGAAGGCCCACAAAGACCCAAACCGATATCGGAAGTCAGTGTCGAAAAGTTGAAAATCAGCCTTTAAATTTTCTCATGTATCAGAGCACAAGTACAACGCCTAGAATAAATAGTGCGGAAATCTGCTATCCAAACAGCACTAAACAAATGTATCCCTTAAATGTGCAATGATGGTGTAATCCGATGAGCCGATCGCAGCGACATCTGCGTTATATTTTCAAATTACAGTGTAAACATCGTATTATAACAGCGTCTAGATCAAATGGTCTTGGGAGTTTTAGAAAATATCCTCAGATGTTGCTTCGATCGACTGTTTGGATTTCAGCCTCGTTTTACATTTAAGTGATACAATATTTTAGTACTTTCTAAGTACTACTGCTACAGAGTCTAGAATATATAGTGTGGAAATCGGCTATCCCAGTAATACTTAGAAAAGTGCTAAAATATTGGATCCCTTAAGTGTCAAACGATGCTGAAATCCAATGAGTCGATCACAGCGACATCTTCAGGATATTTTCTATAACTCCAAGACGATTTGGTCTAGACGTTGTAATAATACTATGATGTTTACTTTGAAATTTGAAACTATATCGCAGATGTCGCTGCGATCGGCTCCCTGGATTTCAGCATTATTGCACATTTAAGGGATACAACTTTTAGCGGTGTTTGAATAGCAGATTTCCACACTATGTATTCTAGACGCTGTACTACTGCGATAGTCAGTCATTATGTTTCGGATATCTGACTCTGTGGAACCAATGAGAACGGCTCAGGATCGGAACCCAGTAGGTATTGTGAACATACTTACAGCATCTAGAGCTAGACCAAATTACAGCGTCTAGAATACATAGCGTGGAAATCTGCTGTCCAATCAACGCTAAAAAGTTGTATTCCTTAAATGTGCAATGACGCTAAAATCAAGGGTGCCGATCGCAGCGACATCTGCGATATATATTCAGATATCAAAGTAAACATCGTATTATTACAGTGTCTAGACCAAATCGTCTTGGAGTTTTAGAAAATATCCTGCAGTTGTCGCTGTCATCGACTCATTGGATTTCAGCATCGTTTGACATGTAAGCGATCCAATATTTCAGCATTTTTTTAAGTATTACGGGGATAGCCGATTTCCACACTATATATTCTAGACGCTGTAACCATAGAGAAGAGATAGGGGTGGAGTGTGAAAAGCGGCATAGATTAACATCCAAGATCGGACATTCCCATAGAGCGTAATGGTAATGCGACTGCGATCGTAGCGCCCTTATTGACAATGGGGAAGAAACTCCCCATCCTTGTAGTATGCTTATTAATGAGTATCTACCTTATTGTTATCTTTCTTTTTTTAATGTTGCTTGTTTACGTTTTCGATAGAATCTTACACCACACCGATACATGAACACAGAATAGACATTCTATTTTACATATCTAATATCTATTCTATGTTCATGCACCGATTTATATATATATATTTTTTTTACATGATTAGTGAACGGTTTTAAGTTCAACGAAAAACTAGGTAAAAATATAGTCTTGAATGCTATATATAAAAAACAATGGTGTAATATAAAAATATACGAAATATTGCACTCTACAAGCCCCAGAAATTTCAAAATTATTCCCCTTTGGTAGGAAAATTTTTATAGCCCGTGTTTTATTTATTTATGAAGTTTAACGTATTAAACAATCGTTACAATAATCTTTTTAAATGTATGCATTTTCACTTCGTTACAGATAAAATAAAAATATTGTTTTAATGTAAATAACGTACAATCAATTCATTAATATTTATAATGTTAACATATAAGAAATAACAATAATATTACAGATAGGGAAAAATTCCTTTCGACAAATTTTTAGAATTGTATAAATCTAAAAGTTAAAAATAAATAGAGATACTGACATTACACTCAATAAAATTTTATTCGATATGAATAAATTGACACAATACCTGAATTTGATTTTTTACAATTTAATCTTATAAACTTACATATTTGCATTCTTAACAGAATTTTCTGGCGGTTTTCTTTTATATTATTAGTCTAATTATCATTTTGTAAGTTAAAAATGTACAATACAAGTACGGTAAAAAAACAGCTAAATAAATAAAGCAAGCATGAATAGAATATCGTCTGACACGAGGCCTGACACCTGCATCATTTTAGGAACGAATAGATATTCAAAGCATAGAGGGTAAACATATTTCTTCAACATAGGTAAATTTCGGAGGTTTGTTAGTTCTTCCCCCTTGTCGATAGTGACGCTAGTACTGTTGCTATTACTGATTTTGCCGTAAATGTCCCATCTTGGTCCTTAATCTATGGAAAAGCGGCATCAACACGACCGTCCCTACTCATGTAAAGGTTTCCAGATTTCGCTCGTTATCGCTTGCTTGGCAATTTGAAAATTGTTGCCGGTCGTGAAAAAAAAAATACTCAGCATCCACATTATGCATGTGAAGTAGTGCAAAAATATAAACGAAGTAAAACAAAGCAACTTAAAATCTGTTTTAAATTAGTAAAAGAAGATTCTCACTTTAATTTAACGATACGGTAATTTGTTTATTTTCCTTTCGCAAACATATGCTGGCCTTTGGCGGTAAAAGTCACGTGGCTATTATAAACACGTGACTCTTATGTTGGTTCCACTTTAGGATTACCAAAGCACTCTACACCCCTATCTCTTCTCTATGGCTGTAACCAAATCGTCTTGGAGTTTTAAAAAATATCCCGCACATGTCGCTGTGATCGACTCATTGGATTTCAGCATCATTTGACATTTAAGGGATCCAATATTTTAGCACTTTTTTTAAGTATCACTGTGATAGAAGATTTCCACATTATATATTCTAGACGCTGTAGTTATGTAATAGAAAATGCCTAGGTTTGCTATAGTTTAGACATAAGTTTCTCTTAAAGCATTTGTCGCGCTCTGATGTGTAAACTTTATTGATGGATTGTCAGCTTTTCCACACCCAATTTCGATGTCCGTAGGTATCGATGTGGATCTTATAGTTTACTGGATGCGGTAACTTTCCGAAGTGCGAGATCTTGTCTAGAAAAGATGCCGCATTCAGAAAAACCCAAATGTCTAAAGCGATGCTAACCGACATCGAAAGTGGGTATCAAAAAGCTTACAATTCAATAACAAAGTGGCTTATACGTCAGAGTTCAGCTACAGCGTCTAGAATGCCTAGTGTGGAAATATGCTATCCAAACAGTGCTAAAAATTTTTATCCCTTAAATGTGCGACGATACTGCTAAAATCCCAAGTGTCGATCGCAGCGACATCTGCGGGATACTCGTATTACTAATGTTACATTGTATATAGACAAGTAATATCTTGCAGTTGTAGAAAATATCCTGCAGATGTCGCTGCGACCTCCATATTTCAGCAGCATCGTTGACATTTAAGGGATACAATATTTTAGCGCTTTTTTAATTATTACAGGGGTAGCCGATTTCCACACTATATATTCTAGGCGCTATAGTCAAGCAAAGTGTCTCCATTAGTCGGTGCACTGCAAAGTGCATCCATATACAGTATACATAAAAGTGCCTTCTTATGTATAGCAGCACTGTCTTCGGTTATCAGATTCAGACTAAACACCTAATCCTTAACGCTCATTTCTGATGACTTTACTGCCTAAAGATGGGTAGTATTGTTATGAGAATGGTGACATACGGAAAAAAAAATATTGATTGATAGATTCTGGACAAAAGCTATCGCCATGAATCTTGAAGAGCTTGGCATTATTGCCAAACTAATGCTTTCTAAATGGAGGATATTCCATCTACGTTTTGATCACGTGGTGAAGGTAAAAACTTCTAGCGTAAAGAAGGGAAGGCTCCGTAGACGTAATGAAAAACACTCGCCTGCCAGTGAAACAGAAAGCAGTAGTAGACTCCCTTCTTATCAGTTAGAAGTTCTTTGGGCAAATTACTGGTATCTGGTGACTTTTTTCAGCCTCGAACACAGATTTGGAATAAAATCCATTGTCCGCCACTCGTATAATCAAACTTGTCCAAGGAGTATCGCCAAGTTCTGGAATAGAAAATGTCTAGTTTTACCGTAGTGTAGGCAAACACGTATGTATAAACAGAGTCTGAGCATTGTATGTCACCACTCTCAAATAGAGGCACCTTACATGAGGAAACAACTGATGAAGATTATCGGAAAAGAATAATGTAGAATGGACTTTATTCCAAATCTGGGTTCGAGGCTGAAAAAAGTCATGTGATACCGGTAATGGATGATATTCCAAATATGGGTTCGAGGCTGAAAAATGTCACGTGATACCGGTAATTTACCCAAGGAACTTGTAACTGATAAGAAGGGAAGCTACTACTGCTTTGCCTCATGAACTGTTTCATTGGCTAGCGGGGATTTGCATTACACGTCTACGGAGCCTTCCCTTCTTTACGCTAGAAGTTTTTACCTTGACCACGTGATCAAAACGTACATGGAATATCCTCCATTTACCCAAATAACTTCTAACTGATAAGAAGGGAGACTACTACTGCTTTCCGCATGAACTGTTTCACTGGCTGGCGAGGGTTTTTCATTACGTCTATGGAGCCTTTCGTTCTTTACTCTAGAAGTTTTACCTTGACCACGTGGTCAAAACGTAGATGGAATATCCTCCATTATGGACCACATGATTAGTTTATTGAATACATATATCTGACCTGTGTGCTTGGCGTCAAGCGTCCGCTTATAAGTCATTGTTAATATACAGAAAGGAGATAGCACAAGGAAATTTACAGCGCCACAGAATTACATCCGGGAGCTCCACAAAGAGTGTGCAACGGAGCCAGCGAGATTCGAACCCGCAGCCACCTACGCTCTCAAGCGATTAGCGGCGTGATGCCTGCACTAACACTCTAAAGCGAAAGCTGAGTTCCCGAGGGGGTCATCGCTGTCATCACTGACCACTCAGCAACGGTGTGCCCTGGACCACATTTTCAAACCTGACAGGTCTACAACTTTTTGGATGACAGCATTTTAGTACAGAAAATTTTGTTTTATTTGATAGAAGAATTTTTGAAATTTAAAAGGACACACTCTATAAAAATTACAAGTTCGCAAAAAGGCAGGCTTCTGATTGGTCAATCTCATTTCGCTAACAACGAAAAATATATCTGGGTCCTTGTCAATATACTTGAAGAGTCAATACAAATATTGCTACATAGTCTGCATTTTGCTTCTTGACAAAGGAGTCCCACAAAAAATAATTCTTGAATGTAGACCGTGGCTGAATGGTTAAGGCACCACACCACTAATCGTTTGGGAGCGTAGTTGGGCTGCGGGTTCAACTCCCGCTGGCTCCATTGCACACTCTTTGTGGAGCTCCCAGATGCAACTCTCTGGTGTTGTAAATCTCCTTGTGTTATCTAGAATCATCGCCCCCACCCCCGGCAAATCTCAAAGTCCTTGTGCTATTTCGTACTTGTATATTAACGATGAGTCATAAGCGGGCCCCTGATGTCAAGCACATACGTCAGGTGTATGTGATCAATAAATAAATGAATGTAGACTGTTCTGAATACAATGTACTTGTTTCAAAAAATATCATATGTATTAAATGCTAATAAAATCAATACTTCTAATGAAATTATAAAGAATTTATTAAAAACTATTTGTTTAATAAATAATTATTGTAAATTATAATTTATTTGTCAAATAATTTACTTATTCAGCAGATGTTGAAATCCGGATAATTATGTGTTACGGTATGAATAACTAAAAAGTATGAAATAAAATAATCTTTTCAAAAAAAAATATTAACCAACTTAAAAAAAAAGCGCTAAAAAGAACTAAATAATTCTTTAAACTTCTCTAATGACCAAGCGTTATCCATTAACTGCACATCGGACATCATGTATCGGCATAAAAACGTTAAATTTAATATATAGAATTTAATAGCTACCAAACATGGATTTTCTAGAGAATATTTTTTACAAAAGATTAATTTACATATTTATGATTTAATTTACGAATATATACATATAAAAAGTAATAAATTACTTTTTGAAGTTGGTGCCAAACATTCACAATCGATAATGATTAAACAAATAATTTGCTGAAGAAATAGGGGCATTTTTTTTAAATTTTGTATAATAATTTCCATCATCACTTTATTCATGGTAATAGCTACAATATATTCACAATTTTATTATACTTAAGGTAGGTTGGCACCAACTTCAAAAAGTAATTGATTACTTTTTATACGTATATATTCGTAAATTAAATCATAAATATGTAAATTAATCTTTTGTAAAAAATATTCTCTAGAAAATCCATGTTTGGTAGCTATTAAATTCTATATATTAAATTTAACGTTTTTATATAAAAGTAATCAATTACTTTTTGAAGTTGGTGCCAACCTACCTTAAGTATAATAAAATTGTGAATATATTGTAGCTATTACCATGAATAAAGTGATGATGGAAATTATTATACAAAATTTTAAAAATATGCCCCTACTTCTTCAGCAAATTATTTGTTTAATCATTATCGATTGTGAATGTTTGGCACCAACTTCTAAAGTAATTGATTACTTTTTATACGTATATATTCGTAAATTAAATCATAAATATGTAAATTAATCTTTTGTAAAAAATATTCTCTAGAAAATCCATGTTTGGTAGCTATTAAATTCTATATATTAAATTTAACGTTTTTATGCCGATACATGATGTCCGATGTGCAGTTAATGGATAACGCTTGGTCATTAGAGAAGTTTAAAGAATTATTTAGTTCTTTTTAGCGCTTTTTTTAAAGTTGGTTAATATATTTTTTAAAGATTATTTTATTAATTTTTGGCTATGGAAAGCAGGTCCTCTCTTAATTTGGAAAATTTCCGACCGAAGGGGCGCTATAATAGCGCTCTTCTTGTACCATATTCCTTATTGTACCATATTCCTTATTGTACCATCGAAAAGTGTATGAAGTTATATATAGAATTGAACCAATTTTTTGTGTATGTTTTTGGACTTAGCAAGAATGTCCGTCTTTAATTTGGAAATATTCTGCAGAAAGTGTGCATTGTAATAGGGATTTTTGTATAATTTTCTTGATTTTTCATAGTTGTGTTGTACATTGGCGACTCATAAAGCAACGGAAATTTCGTATCATGATAAGCCGGCTATTCGCGAACAGCTGATGTACAACAGAATAACGGAAAACTATTGATTTTAGTAAATATCATGGTCGAGATTAACTCGTTTTTACTCCGATTGACTGAATCAGAAATTTAAGATGAAAGTCCATGTTTGTATAGTATTGAACTAACAATATTTAAGTACTGACATTTGTAACTACATTCTGAAATATTAAGATGTATTAGATAAAAGAAAGTTTTGGGATTGGTACATCCAACTAGCTTAATTTGTTTACCATTTTGTACCATTTAGGGATTTACAGTCTTGTTATTTCCTTTACACCGCTGGTAAAAGTCTAGAAAGATAATGCATATATTATACCATAAATTCACTGTTTTCGATCACTAATCCCAGATGAATCCTCATTAGAACGAGTTTTTTACTAATAATTAGTTTAATTTTAAAATTACTAAAGTCTGGAACGTTTGGGCCATTAAATTGTTTAATTCCAAGAATCTCTCTATTTTATTGTTTGATAATTTTAGGAGTATTCATTTAAAATAACAAGCATCTTTAAAATAAGGAATTGTCCACAGAAAGTCAAAGGATTATTTTAAATTTTCAACTTTTGCAATAAATTTCAGGCTTGACTTTTTATGAAAAGCTTTTGATTGCTCCAATTTACGTCGATCATTAGCGTGCAAAATGATCTTCCGACGTGATCTAGTCTTTGACTAAGTACCATTATTTTACTCAAATCTTTTCTTCATTTGATCACATGTTCTAAAGAGTTCTAAGGATCTCTTTTTTCTAATATCAACTTTCTTTCTGTTCATAAAAAAGTTTCTTGACGCAGTTTTTAAGAAATCGCAGTCACTTCTAGATTCTTATTTTCATAACACCATGAGTGCTATTATATGTTTATAACAAAACTCCTATTTTTAAGAAAATATAATAGCTGCACTTTGTCATTTTGTTTACCTATATGGTAAGTTTAAATATTAAAACCAAAGTAGCAACTGAAATATTAAAAAATAATAATTATATTTGTATAAAATAATATATTTCCTTTTTACTCTACATGAAAAAATACAGTAAATCAAAGCCGAACTCGATATATAAAAAATTGTAATCTAATGAACATAATTTTGACTCACTTAAAAAAAAAATTAATATCAGTCCGACTCGATAAGAAACTTTAGTTCAAGCATATTGCTTTTATGATTTTTTTCTCAACATTTAATTATAAAGTTCTTCAAAATGCTACAAACTGGAAAGTAGTACCAGATTATTGTTAAAACGTAAATGTATCACGTATAATTTCAACTGCGAATATTGTAATAATGCATGAAAAAAAAAGAATATATGTTAAAATAAGATAATTAACTATTCAAGAGGTCAACTCTTTTCATGCTAATTTAAACTTATTTTTATATTATACTATTTGTTCTCCAAGTGAATGCAGCTTCCATTCGTTAAAAAATTACACGCTTGAAAACATGAAAACAAACAATATATTCACAAGATCGATAGACCCCAAATCTTTAAAGTAGAAAATAAAAAATGATATCCTACAAGAAAATTTATTCCTTTTGTCTCTAATACATGTTTTTTATAGGTATATGTCAATTTGTGTAACGCAACCAATGATTTTTCATATCTAACGATGAACTATTATGCTCATTGAAATTAAATTAAAGTCAGGTCTTTTCAGTTGGAAGTTTTGGTTTTTCGGGACGTAGGAGATATGAAAAAAATAGATATATCTAAATGAGAAATAAAACCAGTTGATATAAACGATATAAAGGAAGACCACAGTATTCCATCAAAATAATTAAAATCTACGAGAGCAGTTTCATTTAATATTTAAATTTCATTAAAATTTCATATATCTTTTAATATCTTTAAATGATTAACGATCGCAATGTCCTTAAAAATAATTGCATTAAATCACTTTTATTATTTTTCAGAAATTTATTTTGTATATTTGTCTCTGTATAATACCACAATGATTTTGTTGTAGTATTTGAAACGTAAATTCCTTATTTTAAAAATACACAATCATTGTTTTTACATTTTTAATGAAAATATAATTGTTTAAGACGGTAAAATTTAAGAAGACACAGAACGTAAACCTATAATATATTTTTGACATTAGAATGATTTATGTTTGCGGTGTATTTTTTATGGTAATTTCGAGAAAAATACATATAATGTTTACCATTAGTATCATCTTATTTAAGTCAGAAATTCGGCACAAATTGACATTTTTTTTTTAACTTTTTAGTAAACTAAATAGTCAACAATAGAAACATAAGAATTCCCAATTGGTTAATTTTAAATTTAATTATAAAGGCAACACCTACCACATAGCTTCCAACCTCCTGGGTTTTTTAATAGTCCTAATTTTGTAAGGAAACATTTGCTTTATAAAATCCCATAATTGCTATGAATAAATAAAGCATACTCCTCTGTACAAAAAAAGAGTATTCAAAAGTATGTACTATTAAGCGAACTGCTGCTTGTTGCTGCGTAGGAAGTTGTCAGGATTTTTTTTTTTTTTTTTTTTTTTTTTTTTTTTTTTTTTTTTTTTTTTTTTAAGATTCGTATTTCTTCAAGCTGCAGAAAAAAAAACATTATAATATTTGTCTACATTGAACTACCATAGTAAATGAATGAAAATGGAAGGTGCTGCCAATTTGTAAGGACTTTTCAATATATCTGGGCTAGAAAGTGTGGATGATATTCTTAGTACCCCATCTTTCCTTATGACTACTCCTCGGGGTTGTTCACAAGAAAGAAGAACCGAGATGACAGAGTTTTTACAAAATTCTCCAATTTTAAAGCAGTAAGCATGGAATTAAGAGTAAAGCAGATAGTCCTTAATCCAGATGAAATATAAACTCACTTTTATGATAAACTGACAAGAGGAAGATAATTTCCCATAACTTATAATATTTAACTCACTTATGTCAGCTATTAATGAAATGTAACCGTTCATTCTACAGGAACCAAAGACGTCACTTTAGAAGATAAAACGTTATAAAATGCACCCCATAGATTCCGACGGTTCTTTATTAAAATATAGAGCTACTACACCACCATGGTTATCTAATCGGTATATCATTGCAAAAATAAACGTGACAACCAAATTCCCGGAGACACATATGCACTTTTCAAAATTAGTGCAATCACATAATACATCTTATTCAAGCCTGTGTCATTTTAGTTTTTGATGATCTGAAAATATCAATACCGTTCCGTTATCTGTCTATTGTTCTACACTCCTGTAAATTTCTGTCTCTTAGAGAAATTTTACTCATATTTATTTAAAGATTCTGCTTTTAAGAAATGCTAATAATTTTACTGCAAAGAACTATTTATTACTTTATGAATAATTCAATATATGAAATCTGAAACTTTTCAAATTGATAATATATTCAAGTATTTTCTCAGAGTGTAGAATAAATATTTTAATCATATGCTTCAAAAATAAAAATGATCTCTTGGCGTTGAATATTTCAGATTGAAGATATAAGTTTTCTTTTTTATTACTGTAGTTTTTATGATGTTATATTTTCAGCGCTCTCATTTGAAATATTATAGTTACGTATAATTTTATTACTTTATAAAACTATCAATTTCAATACTTTTAAAAAATCATTTATAAAACTTCAAAATTATTGATGTTAATTCGAATTAAATATTTCATGCAAAAATTTTTTTGGATATTTTTTTTTTTTTGCAAAATATTTTGATTTTTTTTTTCGTTGAAGTAAAAACTGAGCATTTATCTAGAATAATTGTCGTTCATTGTAAAGCTTTGTTATTTACTATAAACTTTAATCTAATGTTTCTAGTTTTTTTTCGACAGATTTCTGCATCCATGTTAGCTATTAATTTTATTCAGAATGTTGATTGTATAAAATTAAGACATGTTCATGAATTCGTTAAACATGAAAAAAAACGTATGTTCATGTGAGGCTTTTATATTGTAATCTTTGAGATAATTTGCTAATACTCTTTTAAAACAGAAATTATTAAAAAAAAAAGTTTTAACGAAATATGAGTTCACTAGATCAAAAATATGTTAAAGTACTTTCGTAAAATACCTCACTAAGTAGTTTGCTTTTTGTATGTTCATATAAAAAAGGGATGTTGACATCAGAAATTTCGTCGCAGTCATTGTGAAAAAATTAAAAATTTCTAACATTTAAGCATTTAAAAGTTTCAGAAATGCAAAATATTAAATATTTACTGCGTAAAACATACTTATAAATTATGTAATGGAAATATATAATGCTATTTAGCAACATATAAACCATATAAAATTTTACCAAACATGCGAAACCCTAACGCTCTCTCAAATGTAATTTATGCTAAAATTTTCATTTTAAAATTCTGTATATTGTATTTTTAAGACATTACCGAGTTTAACTTGTTATTTCATATGGTTTTCGAAATTGAATGCAGCACACATTTGAAGCTTTACAATTTCGGTCACAGATGTAAACGGGAAAGATCTCACAGTCATAATAATAGTTCTACATAATTTTTGAAAAGTCAAATGGAAATTTCATGCACAATGTAACTCTATATAAGGTATTCGCATCTATATTCTAGATATAAAAGATTTAAAACGTAATAACCTCTCTTTTATGAAATGAAAACTTTTAAAAAATGCATTTTCTAGATGTTTTATTTTACCTTTGATTTTTCATCGTATTTTTAAGTCTCTTATATATGGTATTTAATGTTTTTAAAACAATCAAAGATATGTAGAAAACAAAATGTAATCATGATCGATTAAAATTAATGGTATTTTTTATGTAAATTTATGTTATTCATTATGTTATTTATGTTTTATTTATATAAAACAACATACAAGTTAAAGTGATGTGCAATTTACATACATTAAGAGAAAATAATTTTACTAAAATTCTTAAAAAATATTTTTATGTAGATGTTAAAATTGGTGGCAATATTTTTGAAGTTCTTCTTAAAGACATGTAATTTAAATGAAATATGAAAAAAAAATATATTTTATACATATAAAGAATATTGTTTATCGGAGGAAATTATTATATTTTTCACTTGAAACATCTGCACGAGATTCAAAAATAGCTTTACTACCTTCTGATGTGTAATGTTTAAATTTCTTATCACATTTCACGTTTCTTAAACATCAAAATGAAACTTTTCAGCCATACTATAAAAAAGAAACTCTTACGGCAATCATTCAGAAGATAAGAGAACTTTCTTTAAATCATAAAACTCATGTGATTTTATGCTTAAAGAACTTTTATGAAAAAAAAGGAACTCTAACTATAGCATAAACACCCTCCAGATATTCTGAAATTATTTTTAAATTGTTACAGATTTTTAACCTTTTATCTGATTATAATTCATAGTCGATTTATTCTAAACACTATAGGTTGGAGATACGTTGGTTTTGATTATGAAAAAAAAAAATGAAGAATAAATGAATTAAATTAAAAAAATCAAAAAACCCGACTGTGTAAAAAGCGAAGTAATTAATTATTTCTCATCAATTTGAAACTATATTTTTATAATACTTACATAATTTTTTTATTTACTTGTATTGATGACTTTTGAGTTGTGTTTAATTGTTAGTTCCTATCTATAAACACAGTTTTGATGAGGTCTATAGATGTCTATGATGGTTAGAGTTGCAATAAAGCTAGAGGTCCTACCTACACAACTTTCAAGTTGTAAAATATTTTAACGGATCTTCTGACTGTAAAATAGTCAATGAATCATCGTTTTCATTTTGAAAGGCCTATCCAATGAAGACCACTCGATGGGGTTCGTAATTTTTTTTCGTCTCTGCCGCCATCTTGTATTTTATGGCCGCCATTTTGAATTTATAAAAACCTAGCCTATAACCATCGGGCCGTTAAGACGAATCGATAGAGACCTCATTCATTAAAATCCATCCAGCCGTTGAGATGTTTCGAGGGTATAAAGAAATCCACATACACAGATACGCGTGAAACACATAACCGTTCTTTTCTGTTGGGTAAAAAGTGAACAATAAACATTGAAATGCCCACGTACAGGAGGCGTGACAACTTTAAATGTTCGTTACGACTTTAAAAATTAATTTAAATAAACAATAAGGAAGAAGCATGCATTATGAAACGTCTTTCAGCATTGACAGAATATTATTAAGGAAACAATATTTTCATACAAAAAATTGTCGAAAATCTACAATCCTCAATTCAGCACGTTTCATTGTCAAACACTGCTTGTGAGCTATGCGAATTGTTTGTAATATGATTTTGTGTGAATGCTAAATAATATTAGCTGTGAACATATCATAATCAAGAAAACTTTAGTTTTACATAAACAGACAGAAGGTGACGCCACTAGTCTGAGAAACCATGTAGTTTCAAATCTTCCTAGAAGATGCCAGCACCCCAAGAATTAAGACTGTGCTTCACTCAAGTAACTGTTCTAAAAACAATAATTTAATCTGACTTAATAGTTTTTCCTTTATTGGACTTATTATAACCCTTTGAAATACTTTTGATAGCCCCAAAACTTTTTGCTCTTGGGTTGGTTTTCAACCAAGCCGGTACTAAGTCAATTGTATCTTTAAATATATTGTCTGAAAGGTTTATGCTTTAATAAAGCTGTTAATTATATTTCATACTTAGAATATCGCTTAAATTAGAAACTACTTTATTTTAATCTTCACCAATTGTGAAATATGTGTTGTTACAATCATCTTTAACCGAATTATTTGATGATTATCATTTTATCTACTCATTTGTTATATACGTAACCTAGATGTCTGAATAAAAAGAAACCTGCCAAGAAACGGCGTAATGAAGTTAATTTTCCAATTCTCCTGACATCTTTCTTTTTCAAAATAAAATGTATATTATTTTAATTTATAGAAAATCATCCTGCTGAAGGTAAATGAACTAACGAGTGCTATATTTCGTGGAGATAATGACAGGTAAGGAAAATTCAATTTCTTTACATGGACCTGTAAATGAATATGATTATATATTAACCTTATAAACTGGGTATCTTTAGCTAAATGCTATAAAAATTCCCGGAGGTCTCCCTCTTTCAAAAATCGATAATAGTGATCGAATTTTTCGTGCATTTTTTAAATGCACAGTAAAATGTACGCACTCCATAATCTATAGAAAACATTTTGTAGTGTACCTCAGTTATCGTTTTTTGTGTAAACGTGTTTGAAGTATCACAACATCATCAAAATGCACCGCTATCGATTTACCTATAGATCATAATGTAGTGGAAATCACTTGTGGGACCCTCTAATCAAATTATAAGTTATGTTTCTCCTATACTCCTCAAAAAGTATGTTGTAGTACACTTTAGTGATCTTTTTTACTTTAACATGTTTGAAGTATCATAAGATAATTAAAATGAATCGAAAACGATTTCCTCCATTGACCATACTGTAAGGGAAGTGTTTCGTCTATCCTTTGTATACTAACTTTAAATGCTACATGGTTCATTTTCAATATGTATGATTCCATAGTAAACCCGAATGTGGATCACGGACAGATAGACAAACCAAATTCATAAACAGTTTTTAGCTATTTTTGAAATTGTTAAAAGCATGACCATGATTTAAAAAATGCAATATAGCGATCAGGGAGAAATAGGATATTTTACTAACAATGTAGAATTTTCAAAATACAGCAATAGAAAGCCCTGATATCCAATACATGAAATATTAATGTAAATTACTTATATAAATCAAGCTGTCAATAAAATACCTCTATGAGCGGGAATTCTTCACTCGTGAATTTTGGCCATTACACTGTTAAAAATATCCGTGTAAAATTACAGGCAGAAGCCGACAGCACAGATTCCAATCACAACCGAAAAAAAAAAAAAAAAAAAAAAATCCATGCCCATCATTTTGTGCAGCTCGTACTTTTACCGGGCAGAGATAGCATGCACTTCAAAACACAATAACATTTTACTTTCTGTTCCGTGGTACGTTAGATAATCATTGCAGAATCGTTTTTTTGACGGGATAAAAAATATGTTACAGTCGTGGTTAAGTGACATTATTTTTTGAAACACGACTAAAATGAAGGGTTACACCCTAGCGGAGGTACATGTATGGGATCGTACCGTATGTTTGCTAACAGATGGGCTAGAACTCCAAGAATATGTAAATTGCTCTTAATTTTTTATGTATTTAAAAATATCCCTGTAAAATTACGGGCAGAGGCCGGCAGCAGAGATTTCAATCATATCCCTTAAAAAAATCCATGTCCATCATTTTGTGCAGCACGTAATTTTACGTGGCAAAGATATAATGATCTTCAAAACACAATAACACTTTACTTACTGTTCCGTAGCACGTAGCATGTTAAATAATCATCACAGAATCGCTTTTTTGGCGGGTTAAAAAATACGTTACGGTCGCGGTTAAGTGACATTATTTTTCAAAACAAGACTAAAATGAATGGATACACCCAGGCGGAGAAAAATGTACGGGATTTTTTTAGTGGATCAGACCATTTTTCATCAAATAAGGTTGTTGCCCGTGAAAATTGAAGAGCAAACGCTCATAAATTTACAGTTTTTCTGAGAGTGTACTAGCGTGCTAAATAGGTAACAGATCAAAATATGATTATAAAACCTGCTTTACTTGAACGGCGAATACGTAACCGACTGAAGGTGATGTGCCCTTAAAAAGGTTCCATTTCACCTCAATGTGGGTTTATCTAAACCGTTGCACTGTTCTGTAATAAATCTGAAAATTTGAATACTTTCATAATTTTTTAGTTTTGTTCTTTTTTCTTAGACGGGTGCGACTAATCGCAAAAATCACGCCAACAATATTTTCTCGCTAATGTTTTTTTCATCAGTCTCTAAAATGTATAAAATATGTTAAAACCCCGATCACTAACCGATGTATGAGCGCTGCGTGCCCACTAAACCGAAAAAAAACATCACTGGGTGCATGAATTTTTTTGTGCAGCAGTTTCTAAAATTTATGAAATTCGTTATAACACCAATCACAAATCGATGTATGAGTGCTATTTGAACATTAAAACAGAAAAAAACCCTAGATGCATAAAATTCGTTGTACAGCAGTCTCTAAATTACATGAAATCGTTAAAGCCGAGATCACTATAAAACATTTAAATGCATTCCAATATTCGCCAGAGTAACGTTTAAATATCCTAATTTCATGTACCCTAAATTTCAATAGCGCATTATAATACCTTAAAAAACTTACTTAAAAATACCTACAATATATCAACAGAAATTTTTAAATAAAACATAACATAAACTATAACGTAAACTTTAAAGGATTTATTTCATAATGAAAGTATGAAACAGTAACTCATGTTATTGAAGATCCCGAAAAATGTTTGTATCATTTAAAATCTGCGGAAATGCATCCTTAGTAGTCCTTCCCCACATAAACCAGGCAAAATAAGACTCTAAGTGATATAGGGCAGAACCACTATGTTTCTTATTACACCATTTTGCGCTACCCCAAAGCATTTCAATTCTTTGAATATGATCTGCACAGTCAAGATATACAAAAATTGACTAAAATTGACATTGAAATTATTATCCCTTCTCTTCAAGTTTAGTAGTACAAAAATGTACAGCTTCTTGCTCTGTTTTCGGGAAATCCAAAATTTTCATACTTAGAAAAGGCAATGCAATAATACAAACATATTCCAATGACACAACAACATTCCAATAATTCCACGCAAAATGCATGCCGGGAAATCAGAGCAAAATGAACCACAGGAAATGTTACAAGTCAAATGACGCCAAACGTAGCAATACTTGGCCACTTATCGCAGGGGCTCGTTTAACAGAATAATACCTGAAATTTTAATGTACTTTTTTTTGTTGGTTCAACACAAGGTGCGTACAATTTTAGCAAAAATTTTAACAGAATCTTTCTCTGACTTTATTTAATTGCAGAAATATATCAAAAATTAAACGATTGAACGTGATGATAAATAATTCCGCGTTTTAAATTATAAATAAAAATTTTGTAATCTTAAATACTGATATCAACCTGCCTCAAAATACGAATAAATACATGAATATTGTTTCGATAATACGTTTATTGAAAACCATTCTACAAGTTATAAACTTGAAGTTGAAATAATACATTGCAGTTTCGGTGTTAAACTTAGTACACAAAATGATTTACCAATTCCGGCTTATCCCATTATAAATTGTCTTGATAAATTTAACATACGTGACAGGTTAATGAGATGTAATATGAAAGTCATATGAGATGTAAATTTCCAAATGGACGAAAAATTTCCCGACCAGGATTCGAATCAGAGATTTCTTCACTGAAGCCGCCAGTGCTCTGTCACCTGAGCTACCATGCATGAATATGGAGAATACAATTCACTCAGCTAACCTTATTTATCTGTTCCTTATACATCTTATATTATTATATATTAACCTTATACATCTGTTCAACAGAATAAGTCGGAGGTAATGGAACTCCAGAAGACTCTGGATAAGTAATTACATTAGATTAATTTTCTAGATTCGTCCGAGATAGTTCAGCTGGCAAAGTAGTGGCTGCTTCAGCAAAGAGATCCCTTGTTAGAATCTTGGTGCATTCTTCGCCGAATTAGAAATATGCATCTCATAGGATTTATTTACCAACAAGAATAGCTCTGTTAAAATTAATCTAGGTTAAGAAAATTGTATAATATTTCATAGAAAATAAAAGGAAACCCTTTTTCCCTGTCAAAGTAAGTGTAATGAGGAAGGATTTTCCTTTTATATTTTGGTAAAGGCAATCGGGGGTTGCATTTGGTTTAGTGTAAAGCAGGATTTCACAAACTATGGTAAGCATACTAGTTCGAGTAATCGAGCCTTCCGTTATTGGGGCGTGAACCTTTTATTCTGAATTGAGTGAAATTAAATGAGAGCTTACAGCATGAGGATCTCCACTCAACATCATTCTCAGCCAGTGACAAAATGAAATCTTTCAGGGTTTCTTTTTTCTTTTAACTTTTAACATTTCAGGAATTTGTTGGGCTTCCTAGTAGATGCCAACTTTGTGCCCTACTTAGGAGTAGCTGTATTTATAAAATTTAGGGAGCAATAAAAGAGAAGATCTCAAAATGTACATTGACCTTGATTCTCTTAACTACGTAAGAGTGAATATAATTAATATTAAAGATAGAAAAGTGTTTAGTATAGGAGTAAAAAGAAAAAATAATAAAATACAAAAATAATAAATCTAGTAATTACAACTTAAAAACAGTTATAAAATAAAACGATAAAATATTTAATTGTTCAATACATTCTAAACCAATAAATAATGAAACAATATATCAATATAAAATTCGCTTAATTTTTCTTTATTTTTGGTGAGAATGAAATAGGAAAATGGTGAGTAAGGTGAAGAATTAAGAGGATGAAATATTTATGGAATTTTTTACATATTTTATATAATATTTCCTGAATGCCTAAATATCTTGTTTTTGCACATTATAAATTTAACTGTTGTCAGTTATAAAATAATAATTCTGTTACTCATAATTGGTAATGCGATAGACACCGCAACCTAATATTATTGATCTGGAGTAGCGCTTACGGCTCAGGTTGTACCAAATAATGATCTGGTGTAGCACAAACGTGAAAACCAATAGAAATTACAGGTATTCAGGCTAGGATAAACCCTAGTTACGATATCACTAACGGCACTAATTCACAGGCCTTGCACTTATAATCGGAACCAAGAACCGTACTAGCCAAGATCAAAATATACATCCAAAAGAATAATTTGCAGTACACTGCAAGAAAAAAATCTGTAATTCTACTGATGTAAGGTTACAGAAATCTATATGCTTACAAAAATTTTATCTGTACACTTTACGAAAAAAAAAAAAAAAAAAAAAAAAAAAAAAAAAAAAAAAGGATGTAAATTTAGTACAAAACTAGTTTTCGTAAATTTACAGAAATCTGTAGTTTTACAAAAAAATCTGCTAAAATTACTGTAATCTTAATAAAATTTCATCTGTATTTCGGTGTGCATTTACATTAAAAGTTCTAGGCATCCCAGTTTCTTAAACAATATATGGTAACCTTACAGATTTTTTGATTTACTGTGCAAAAGTGTATCTGTTACATGAATTTTTGCTGTTGCCGTTACATAAATAGTTCTTGGAATCCGAGTTTTCTAGAAAAATTTATGTAACTTTACAGTTTTTTTAGAGTGTAACATTGGTTTCGATAGTTATCACTATGTAAAAGTTACATTGACACGTCTGCTGTGGTGTTTTAGTAAAACGACTTTTAAAGCGGACGTGACTGCTTCCGGATAAGGCCGGCGGTACGCAAAAGCTCTCCCTTCTGCTAAAGAAATACGCTGCTATAGCGTACTCATAAGAGATAAATAGTAATATATTTTCCTTATTCGTCTTTAAATCACCTTGATCCTAAATAACTAATGACATTTTGGTGCCATCGTAATACTTGCCACCGTAAAAGATAATTTGTGAAGTGCAAGGTAAAAAATGCATATAAGAAAATAAAATTGCAATTCGTTACTTGACATTTCACGCAATTTAAATATTAGCATGAATTTATGGTCCATAGGTAAATATGCTTTCTGACGATAAAATATGTAGTTATATCATTTCATTAATTATTGAAGCATTTATTTATTCATACTTTAAAATAGGATTTATCGTTTTGGCACAGCACGAAATTAAATTTTTGCCCATAAGTCGCATTCCAAAGCAGAGCTGTGCAAAATTCTATTTAGGAAATAAGAGAAAGTCAAGTCGAATGAAACAATACAAAAGTAAACGTTCAAGCGAATTAAGATTTTGAATAAAAATATGAACGTAGATATTCAAGAGAAAGAAAGAGTAGAAAAAAGATTGAAGCGAAAATGTTGAAAACTAAAATCAAGAAGCAAAGGGGATGGAAATACCTTTTTCTACTAGTTATGGAACAGAAGATATTGGATTTTTTTATGTGTGTGGGACAGCTGTGTCTGTGAAAAAACTAAATGTTAATTCCAAAAGAGCAATTCACCCGATTTGATAAAGACTCATTCCTATAATAAAGATAAAATTTTAGAACATTTTTAGACTTTTTTTTTTATTACTGATGTCTAACATTGAGCTCAATTTCAGGTAAAGCATGGAACAGAGAATGAGTATTATTATTTTCTTTAACATATAAAGACGTACTGAAATAACGATCTACATTTGATTTCAAATAAAGCTCGTTAGAAAAAAAATAATAGATTTAATTTGGTTTAGTAAAAAAATGTCTTTTAAAACTTTTAAAGCAAATTCCGAGCAAACGATATTATTTTAAAGAATTTCCTACACAAAGAGTCACAGATATTGATATTGACATTGTCAATATATGGATTATGGATATCGACACAAACTCTAACTGTGATAAAGGTTGTTTGATTTAGACCTACACGATTATATATGCACAATTAAAATAAATTATCTTATAAGAAGCACATAACCGCTGCAATAATTCAAATAAGAGAAGAGTCATATAGAAAAGAACTTCAATTTGACACTTTTTGTGATTTTAATGAAGCACAAAAACAGCATAATAAGTGTTTGCAGGGAGCGACACCCCCACCCCCACCCCACCCAGGCACAAATATATAACTTCTAGGATCTTACATTTTTAGGCAGCGTCGAGATCCCGAATGAATAAAAAATTACAGGAAGATGTTACAAACTTTTGTCTTGCGGTTTATGCCAAATCCCTTCGTATATTTCACACTTGGCGATAATTAAGTAGAGAGATACGGAAACGCAAGGGTAAAAAAAATAGACCAGGTGATATATATGAAACGATTGCACACAAAACGAAATACGAAGGGTAATTACGATCAATTTCATGTAAACGAAAAATTATCTCAAACATTTAGCCAAAAAATCTGCTGTCAGTAAGATTTTTACAATATATGGAGGCCGAATTATACGGCGCACGCATGAAACATATTGCAGAATTGTATGTTTTTGATGGCTAAAGGAAATGCCGCAGATCAATTTCTTTACACTTCCTTTAATTACTAAATTCGAAAGGTAGCAGTTAACGGTTGCATTTTAAGTATGTGAAATGTAGAAGAGCAGATTGAAAAGAAAAAAAAAATCGTTTCCTTTTTTTTTTCACTTTGAAAATTTATCTGCCTAGAAATGAAGTGTAGGACCATGCATTTATAAAAAAGCACTATATTTAACAATAGAAAAGCGTAGATATCAATTACCTGGGAATGGGTGCAATGTATGCATGAATTTAAAATAGAATTTTAACGGATTAAATTAAATACCTTGTATAGATAAAAAATGGTTCCTTTTTTTGCAAAGAAAAACAATATATATCATAAGCTCTAGAAACTATCATACTAACATTTATTTCCACCCGCTTAAAGAACTGTTAGAAAACGGAAGATTTTCGTGAACCAAATATCTATGTCTATATAACAATACTACTACGAGAAATATTTTGCATCGAGGTTTTCTCAAAAATATGTTTTCTATTGAATTCCGCTATTGCATCAGTTTATTTTCCATCCTAAATGTATTTAGACACTTTATTTTCAAGTTTTGAATAATACGTGTTGTTTACCTTTTGCTTCGGTAAAAAAATTAATTTTTTACATCTAAAATTATTATTATTTTTTTTAGAGTTTCCTCTTTGCACCAGAAAATTCGATTTTTTCATTATTCGTAGCCGCAAGGGCCAAAGATAGTCCGAAATTTGAAGTAAATCAGACACCTGCGTTTTCCTTACTTAAGATGCTTAATATTATGAGCAGTTTAAATGCTGTCAATTGCAAATGCAATCTAAATGTCCCGAAGTTAATGTGTTGGCTAAATATATATATATATATATATATATATATAGAGAGAGAGAGAGAGAGAGAGAGAGAGATGTATATATTTAGAAAATCAGAAATCTATATGTCAACAAAATACAGATACACATACTAAGATTAATCAAATTACATATTGAAACATGTACTATGTACAATTAAAACTATATAACACATCGTAAAGTATAAGAACAACCATCTGTGTTGATTCATAATGCGCAATTTCATTCCAGCGTATTTTTTTTTATGTCTTCCGTTCTATCCCCTGCTTCCTGTACAGGTATGTGCACTGCAACGCAAGTAAGCCCTTCTGAAACGCTCCGGTACTGCTATATATAAAGAAGACCTATTGTTTTGCAGATCTCAACATATTTACATATGTATTGGAATGAATGATAATATACCAGACTTTTTCCACTATGCCCTTTCTTGATATTGCTAGATACTGCTATTTATTCCATTATCTGTTTCATATAGAAAAAGATTTTCGGATGCACATCAGCATATAAAAAAACGTATTTTTCTCTGTATATTTTCAAAAATTCTATTTTAAAGTTTAATAATTTAATGTATATTTTTTCCCTCTTAAGATACATTTAACACATAAACAAACTTTTCGCACATACTTACAATGTTAACCTTCAGTGTGTATTTTATACTTAATTTAAAATACTTAAGTGAAATATGAAAAAAAAGTAAATTCTAGTTCCAAAACAAGTAAAATAATTTTTCTTTACCTTCTAAAATTTTGTGAACGAAGAGGAAATCATTCTGCTTACCTAAAATGAAAAAAAAAATGACAGGTTTTAGAATATTTGCAATAAGAAATCCTTCAACAAACTTTTTTTTTCATAGTTTGTGTTAACATTTTACTATTAAAAAACTAATGGCATAAATATGGCATAAATAAGGAATATAAAAATGGCGTAAATAAGGAATATAAAAGTGGCATAAATAAGGAAGTAGAGACACAAAGTTGTCAGCTACTGATTTTATAAACATTCTAAACATGGAGATAATTTGCACGTTCCACACCTTCCACACTTTCCATCATCTTCTAAATAATTTTATTGTAAAAGAACGTGTTAAAAAGGAAACCCAAAAAGCTACAATAATGGTATTATCGTATCTTCAACTCCTTGGTGAAATTTAGGTATATAATGCTCATGTCGTAGCAATGTATAAATAAATGAATTAATATTAAAGGTTTAATAGTAACCGTTTGATTGTAAATGTTGCATTAGTAAGAAAATGCTAATTGGAAAGAATCATATGGGTAAATCAAATATAAAGGAGACTTTTTTAAAATATCAGTAGAATTTTTGGTTCTTTTAGAATAGCTTAACGTAAATCTCTCCAATAGTACATTTTTCATCACCAATAAGTATTTTTATTTTTGTGTGTGTAAATTATAAGCAATGTTATGATGTTGAAAAAAAAAATTGGCTCATTGTATTGTTTCTTATCAAAGGATATTTGTTTAATTTAAATGAAGTGAGTTAAAGGGATGCATTTTAAATGCACGTAATTAAAACGAAAGTTGCGTTTTTTAAATGAAGCCTGTGAAATATTTATATTTTTAATGAAACATTTAGAATAAAAATGTTTGCGTGCGGGACAATATTTGGCGATTTATCACCTGCGCAAGGTTAACATAAAACCACCGAATTTTTTTATGCTTTTTTCCAACGACAGTCATAATGAGTTCTTTACAAAACAAAAATTGGTTTTGAAATCGGGTGAAACTTTCGCACTGCTGTCTTTCAGAATATTTCCTATTATGTTTTACAGAAAATGTTAATAAAACAATTTTTTTTTAAAGCAACGTGAGTGTTTTATGTTGCTTGCATAAAAACCTTTTATATGCTATCTCATTCATTGTAACGCGTTTTGTATTTGCATAACCAAGTAATTGTTAACATTAAAATTAATATATATGATCCAGTCGCTAGCATTATAAACGAACACTTGTTACTGAGTAATTACTTAGCATTATTGTACACGGTATAATTATAAAATTTTCAATAAATGAATTGTTAAACTTTTTCTGACTTGTGTCAGAGATTGAATGTACATTTCGGAAAATACACCCTATCGAATTTTCTAGTATGTAAATGACATGAGTTCTTTAAAAATGTTTGTGAAGAAGGTGAGACCAGAAGACATATTATGGAATACTACACAAAATGTGAAGTTTCTTCACTGAAGCAAAAACGTTAAACTTACCCACTTATAGTTTTCTAGATTTATGGGGTATCTCGCATGTCAATATTTGTAATGAACTATTTACATATAATACTGTAAAGTAATGTTTATTTTTGGAGAGGATTAAAGAAACACATCATTTCTGAAAATGGCCCGCTCCGATTCATCATCCTTTAGATAGTGCAATATCTCACTAAACATGTGTAAAGAAATTAAAGCTTCCATGTAAGCTCTTCAAACATTTTCCGTATAGTCCGAAATTGTCCTCTTCTGACAAATTTTTCCCCTTAAAGAAACTATAGGAGGTTGAAGATTTTCAATAGAAATGTCAAAATATTTTTGGGGTATAATTCATACAGACGTCAGTGCTTTTTATTAAACAATAAATAAAAAAAAAATACAATAATTTGAAAAAAGAATGTAAAAGTTAAATAAAGCTATCTAGAAAATAAATGGTATGTGGCAGGTTCTGAGAAACATCTGCTATTAAAACGAGGGTTCTATATTATTTTTCTCTTAATGTATTATATATGTATGGCCTGTGTACTGGAATTTCAAAATAACATTTTTTCATAGTCTAAAACAGGATCTAAGCCGGTGAAAATGTATTGATGGAATGAAGGGGAAAAGATGGTTGTAGAGGGGTGTTCCCGAAATTTTGAGATGTTTGTGGAAGATGGGGAGACAAAGGCATTCCACGAACGAAGAAACGAGCTTGGAACGAGCCAGGTAGAAAACCCCGAGGGAGTTACGTTGAGTAAAGGCAGAAGGTTGCTAGGGGCAGGCTCTGCTGCTGAGACAGTTCAGTTGAAGGCTGGAGTGCCAAGCGCAAGGGCAGTTGCTTGGATAGCTCTGAGAGAGAGAGCGTAAGGTTGAGTGAGGCTCGGAGAGCTTAGGCTTAGAGCCCATGTGTTGGGAGATTGAGATCGATCTCCGGTAAAGCTTATTTAACGTGTATAGAGTGAGAGTGAGATAACGTAGTTTTAACAGTACACAGCCAGCTTTACTGTATTTAATTTAATGTTGAACCGGATCACCCTCATCCGAGTTTTAAGTGTAAATAGTGTTTTGTATTGTGTAAATAGTGTGTAAATAAACTGTTAATTTAGTTAATTGAGAGCGTTGGTTTTCATTTAAACAATCCTCTCAGCGCGTGACCGATATCACGTAATTATATCGGTGGTGGTAGCATATACATAGCACGGAATTTCTTCAAAGTTGTGCGGACTAAGAGGAAACTCCGACAGTATGATTTTGTTTAATAATATTTTTAAATAATCGATTGGAAAAGTATATTTTTTATTAGATTCACCCTTTGTATGATTAAGAAATATTAGGATTCTGTATTATGTTCCAGAAATCAAATAGTAATTAATTATATTTTTAGATATTCCATCAATGAAATTCTATGTATCTATGTAATTGAGATGTTTACTAAATTATATTCCTACTTATACTCAAACGTACTCCTACGTTCATATATCTATTTAAGCAGTAAACCTTTAAGTGGAAAAGGGACCTTCAAATTCATTTTTTTATTTTTTTTATTTCACTTTAAATGCTATTCGAGGAACAGAATATTCATTTTGGCACACATTTATGGCACAAGAAATAAATTGAAATAATATTTTGTGAAAAATAGAGAATTTTCATAAATATTTTAAGCGTTATAAACACTTTTCAAAACGTCCCATGCGCACTCCATAATAATTAATATCCCCATTATTTTTTATGCATCTTTATTGTATATATACAAATAAAAATGTGCATCGAATTTTCTATATTTGAAAAAAAATTAAGAAAAAAATATATTTTCTAAATTTCATGAAATTTCCTGCATTTATATTTCTGCAAGTAACAACCTTTAACTTTTACAATTACATTTTGTTTTAAAAAGATGCACTGTTTTATGACATATATAATGACAAACAGATATAATAATAGAAAAATATAGGTGATTTTAGTTTACATGTAATGCGCATTGGGCATTTTGAAAAGTTCTTCATAACGCTTAAAACATTCAAGAAAAATTCCTAATTCTTCTCCATTTTCTTTTGTATTAAATATATGCGATAAAGCATATAGTGCGCCCTAGAATAGCTTTTAAATTTAAATAAAAATGAAATGAAATAATAAGTTTGAAGTTCCTTGTTGCCTTAATTCCGTTTTTATAGTACAAAAATATTATTCTTTTTCAATCGTGTTTAAATTTTAATCTTATAGAAAGTTGCTTTTTAAGATAACTTAAAATACGTTATTTAATATCTTCTTTATGTCTTAATTAGAAAAAAAAGTGCAATACAAATTTACCAACGAATTTTTGAATTAGATGTCTCTCTAAGATGTGGCAAACTGTCTTGTTTGCAAATAGTTTAGAGTCTTTTGATGATTATATGGAAATCAACTACAGTTGTCTATGAAATCATTATGTAAGTAATTGTCCTTGCGTTTGCACTGGTAGCATATTGTCTCATGTAAAGCTTTAAAAACTTATTTTACTTGTATTCAAAAAAAAAAAGAAAACTATCATAGCGTAACTGCATTGAATTTCATTTTAAATAATACAAATATATATAATTTTTAACTTATCTAAATATTTGCGATCCTATTTAATCTAGGACCTTATCAAATAATGTATTTTTCTAGAAATCTTTTAAATCAAAATGCTTTTCTAGCAAAACCAACAAATAAATATGCAAAAGATTATAGATTAATTTAAAAAACTGTATGATATATCAAAATGCACTATTAAAGATCAAATCTAATAAAATGATTATTAAATTTATTTTCTTTTCCTAAAAAATGAAATTTCTAAAGCAGCTTCCCTTAAGAATAAAATCCCCAAATTCCTACAAAATAAATTATTTTTTTATAATATACTACTACCCTTTTTACCGCAAGATACTAAAATTTGTAATTTTCCAAGAAAAAAAATGTTAAAAATTATAATCAGTCACAAAATTATATAAAAATATGAATGTTATACAGAGAAAATAATATGTATTGTACTTTATTTTGCTTTTTAAAATATATCTTGTTTTTCTAGAAAATAACACATTTATATTTTTCCCCTGCTAATCTAATTCTGTGCTGACTATTTTACATATCTATTTTACAAATAGCATTTCCAAAATCTTTCATTTATATTTTTTAAGTGAATGAAAGACGTTTATTATGCAGCCGCACTTTTATTTTCTTTGTAAACTTTCACCCTTTTAATATGTCACTTCCTTAATGAAACTTTTAAACCTTCATGTCATAGTGTCGAGTAATTTTACGTATAAGAAAGGAGAATAAAACGATATCTCTTCTTACACTGACAAAATTTCATAGCAAAGATGTCATTAATAAGTGAAAAGGGGGAAACTGTCATTAAAGGTAGATGTAAAGTGTCATTAGGGTGATGTATGAAGGGTCATTAAAATGAGATATTACTTACGCTGATATATAACACATCTGCACTCGGGGTTTTTTTTAAACACGGGTATGATCAGAAAATTTATGTCAAACTTTGGAAAAAAGTATATGAAATGTTTTGCACTATTCTTCATATTTTATTTAAATAAATGGCTTTAACTTAGCATTTGTTGCGCAAGGTCGTTATGATGAAAAGCTTTACACGAGACATAAAAAACCCTTGATACGAAATGTAGCTCATTTCGCATTATAATGTAAAACAAATGGATTTTTTTTTCTCAAAATTTAGAATGAAATCGTTAAAAAAGATATCTTTAAAAGTTTCATATAAATTTTTTATCAACATTTTAACGTAATGCAATTAAATGTATATATATATATATATATATATATATATATAGCCTTTAAATAAATTTTTACATTCAAAAGTAAAATGTGTATGTTTTTTTTTTGTTTTTGTTTTTTTCGTTTTTTTTCTGTATTACGTCTTCTTGAACTTTTTAGTTGAAATACTTTTCTCTCTGGAAAACACTTAGCAACAGATGATTCCCCTGTTATGGGAATGTTCCTGATGTGGCCACCACCCTATTATAAGTTAGCTATCTGAACATTCCTCTTGATGACATCAGCATACAGTGAAAGCACCTCCTTGTATATGATATGATCATTTTTCAAGCATCATGGTTGTGAAGTATGAGGCCATTTACAAGTTTTGTGTTTTTCATGGGACCGCTTTTTGTTTTTATCAGTTATGTCTTCCCTTCTTTATGCATCTTTTAAAAAGACTTTTTTGTGAATACCATCATAGCCAGTTTAGTTCTTACTGCTCTTTCCATTGGTGCTGTCGTTATGGCGTATATTTTTCGCCTTGTTCATAATCAAACAATTTTCATGAGAGCTGGCATGCTCCCGATATATACGCCCCTCCAGGCGGCAATATCAAGTTAACTTAACTTTTATTTTTTCTCCTGACTTGTACTCTTCTTTACATGATTTCACATTTTTGTTCATTTTTTAGAAGCACTTGGAGAATTGTAATGTCAGTTTTGTTGACAACTTCATTTTTTATGTAAAATCCTGTTTTGAATCCATTTTGAATAGCAAAATTTATTATTCACTATCATTTTTATTCATTTTAGACAAAAATTATTTAATTAGTAGAACAACACTATAAAATTGCTGAAAATCACTATTTTCAAAGCATCCAACAATGGTGGCCATATTATGTGTACAGTCCCCGATATTTTCGCCCGGTAGACTTTTGCAATTTCGTTTTCATGGACCAGGGAATCTATTTTCATGGAGAAAAGATTTTTTTTAAGTTAATTACCCTGAGAAAGTTAAAGGTTTTCCTTTTTCAAAATGACGGCCAGGAAAAGTATTACATCTTAGCATGGACATGGCAGGAGCAAACATCTTATTGTTTGAATCACTTTCTATTCAACTCATTCAAAATATCTGTCGTTTTGAAAACAAACAATGAGTTTAGTTTTGATTTGTTATGATTAAAAGATTGTATTTTAGTTACGTTAACTAGCTCTAATTTGCATATGTTGAAAATGTATAAATAAAATTAAATATGTTTTAAATTGCTTATAAAAATAACTATGCTTTAAATAATATTTAGAAAAAAATATTGGTATGTTTTTTATACGTGAGACACATCGTTCATTTTTTTAAATGATAATATTAATAAAAATCCCGCTTTAAAATGTCCATAGATATATAATTAATTAAAAATGAGTATTTTATATTTTCAGGCAAAATTGCATCGTTGTCTGAATGAAATAGTACACTCTTTAGCTAAAAACTTTCTTTTGTAAGCATCTTTATTGTAACATCAAGACAACCAACTTTCTTGCACTATTTAACTGCATTCAACAAGTATTTCATAAACCTTCTTTTAACGTTTCGACTAAAGTCTTTTTGAAAGCAAAAGTTATTTCTACTAAACTGTAATTATGAATTAATTTATAATTAGTTATTAAATCCATAAATCTTCAAAATACCTTTAATCAATTCGTTGGCATTATCCTTTATCAGCAACTACAAAAAACGAAGATTCTGTTTTTTGTACTTATGTAACTTTTTAAACTAAATTCTTACATAAAATGGGAAGTTTTAAGCTAACATAAGTCATCAAATCGGTGTAGTTTTTACAAGTTCATCCAAACCTTTTAACATATGATTGTCTATTGATTGTACGAGAGGAGTTTGACAAAAACTTGAAAAGTCTTCCGCTATCGTCAAACTAGTGATTGTGAATTTGTTATCAGCTAAATAAATTTGTCAGGCAAGTAATGACAAGTTTTGGAATACAAGTTATCATATATTGGAAAAAATCATCAGTATGATCCTGAGCCCTGTGCTTATGTGACTATTATTTATAAAGTCTAAATAAGAAATTTTAATAACAAGAGTGTTTTTTTTTTTACATTTGAAAGCATACGTGGATTAAAAAACAATCAGTTTAGATGGATTTTATATTTTTCTGTAATAAATTTCTTGTTTAATATATATGATCGGTTTCGTATATCGAATCCAGTCTTCTTTAATTTAACTGATTTTGACCTAAAGTAAAATTTAACGTTTTATGCTACTAAATGTTAACATTACGAATTTTTCTCCGAACTGTACATTCCGCAGCAGAATCAGTTATTTTTCTAGAAAGTAAGAATTCATTTGCATTTTTCTTCTATCTAATGTAAATTCTTCTTATATTAAAACTGTTTTTCTTTTTAAACATAGTAGAAAAACTGAAAAATAAATGATAGTTATAAAACTGAATTAATATATACTTAAAAATAATAACTAATACTTGTAAAAATATTTTTAATTGTGTTATTATTAGTAAAATAATCATGTGATGGAAAATATAATCTTTTGAAATATTTAAAATGAAGTTTAAATTTATCTTTTTTTTAAACTGATTGTATAATAATGAATAGTACAGCCATTTTGTTTTTGGTAGAACTAAATAAATATATATCTTTCACGAAAACTACTTATGGGAAGATTAGTTTTGTTATATACATTTATATAAGATGAATTAATATTAACATTAACTAAAATTTAAATTTTTTGTTATGTTTAGTTTGTAAATAAATTTCCCCTTGTTAATTGAGGTTTGAAGTTTAATTTCACAAAAAGTCAATAAATATTAATTTTCTTAATTGTATTAGAAATTCTTTGTCTTAAAATAACAATTTAATTAAATTCTTTGAATTTATTAATATACCCATTTATGTAAATAGCAAATTAACACCTTGTAATAATATACTAATTTCAAATGGTAAAAGATGTAAATTAAAACTTTTAAAAACTGTAAAAACACGTTTATTTCTACTCTACAAGAGTCATTTTCAAAACAAGTAAATAAAAAAACTACACAGTCTATGAAGCACCATCATTCAATTTGCCACGTATTCTTTAATTTTATGCACGTTATATTTTTTTAAATTTTAGATGTTTATTTTATAGTTTTGTTTATTTAATCATGTCTCGAGCTACTCAATGGTTATGAAAATGAAAATAAAATTAACATCCAAGTAGAATAAAAAAATAACTTGTATAATATGAAAGAATTCGTTGAAAATTGAATGATGGCTATTCATACACTGTAAAAAAAAAGATATTTTTACAGCACAAAGTACTGTTTATCTGGCGCACAAACTCGATCACAGTGAATGTTCTGTATCTTTCTTCTCTTTACTGACTATATTAACATGGAAGATACAGTAGTTGCGTAAAATTAACAGCACAATGTTCTGGCGATTTGGACGCCAGCAGTTTGTACTGTAAAAAAATGCGTCGAAATTGACAGCACATTGTGCTGTTAATTTTACGCAACTACTGTATTTTCCATGTTAATATAGTCAGGAAACCAAAGAAAAATGCAGCACATTCACTGTGATAGAGTTTGTTCTGGCAAATCTACAGTGGTTTTTTTACAGTGTAGACCGTGCAATTTTATAATATTTTTATATATTTGTTTTGAAAATGACCCAGATAGATTCAAAACATGTAAACAGTCGAAATAAACGTAATTTTACTGTTGTTAAAGTTTATATTTACACCTTTAAGCATTTGAAATTAATATATCCATTTAATGATTTAAAATACAGTCAAAACAAATGGAGATTTCATTATTAACTTCTAGAGTCTTCAAATTATCAAGCAATGTCATGCTAACACTTGCTCAGCACACCGTTTAAAATTTCATTAAAATACGAAAATTGCCATGAACGAACATCGATTACCAGTACGATTTACGCGATATTAAGGATTTTTTTCGCTTATTAAGAATAACAAATTATTTAGAGTTTTACGACTTTGCAATATATGAATTTCTTAAGTCATCATTCGTTAGTTTTTGACGCATTTAAGAAATCAATTTAAAAATTAAGAAATTGTAATCTTGATTGATATCAAATCTTTTATTTACAGTAATGACATATGGATTTCACTAAAGCTTGTGGATGTATTTTTATAAAAAGAGATATAGGTTGCTCTGGAAAATTGAATACTAAACTGTGCAGAATTGGAATCATTCTCTCTGTATATACTGCAAACGAATAAATCTCTCATGATCCATGATAAATAATTTTGAGAAAAAAGGTGAAAAAAAAGTTAAAGTGACACAAAGGGGATTTTTTTCGAAATATGAGGGTATCTCTTAATTAAAACATACTATATATCGTGTGATATCCACATGAGAAATGTTCAAAATAACCACCAAGCATAGATGGAAATGTTTGAACGTGCACTTTCAATAATTCGATGAGTACAATATATTATCTAAGTGTTCGTCAAATTCCGCAGACATCTTTCTCTTTAACAATATTTTTAAACATCCAACACAAATGGTAGTATTTTTTAATCGGTTATTTCGAGTGTCTACTCGTTCATATTATCATAACACTATGTCCTTGTTCATGTTTCCAATAACGAGTATTTTCTGTGCACCGTGTGTAAAATGACATTTTGCCTTTAGCATTTTATTGCATATAGATACGTCGTCGAGTCATATATTATTTGTCAATATTATATGCACCAAGTGAAGATTCGCATTCTCCACAGTTTATGAGGACTTTCATATAAAATCCTATATATATCATTTTTATTCCTTATAAATGATATGCAACCAATCAATACCATGCTAGTACGTATTTGCACCGATTAAAATTTCAAATGGTGGCGTTTTTGGAAAACATGCTTTCATCAATTTGCTTTTTCCATTAACAGAATGCACTGTTTGATAAAAATAAATATCACAATTTGATTCCTGATTAAATTTTGTATACGAATCATGCACGATATTTTATTATCACTATATTGCCAACAAATTTATACGCGGTTTAAATTTTGAAATCAAAATCGCACTAGTGTATATAGCGTGGATACTGAACAGAAATATGGAGTCCACGAGTTATTGAAAAGATGCAAAGATGCAAATATGACAACCATACAAATATGCAGCACAAATATAATTAAAAAGATTTTCTAAAAGACGTATAATACACATAAAAGTTAAAACTTTCAAAACATTAAGTAAAATTTTAAAAGTCTATTACTGACAAGTTTCAGCCACTCTGTAGCCCTCATCAGGGTCTTACTTCAGCGGACTGAAGTGTGAAGTAAGACCATGATGACGGTCACAAAGGGGCTGAAACTTGTCGGTTTTAGACTTTAAATTTTTTTTTATGTTTTGAAAGTTTTAACTTTTGTGTGTAGTATACGTCTTTTACTATATTTTTTAATTATATTTGTGCTGCTAATTTCAAGATGTAATAGTCCTTCAATTTATTTACATACAAATATGTTCTACCAATATTATAGAATTTTTCGTAGGCATTTCATGCGTGAATTATTCATCATTTTAATAGTTCGAACAATAATGAAGTACGTTTGTATTAGTTCCATGCAGTTTACAATACTAATAATATCAAAACGAAATAAAAAACGAAATTTCAAATAAATCTGATTCAATAATGTTCATTTTATGGAAATTACATCCGACATATGTTGTTACAGGTATAAAAAAAACGTTTTTAGTATTCGAAGTATTTATTTTTATCGACTGTAATGTAAAATTTAAATGTGAATTCGATTACATTGTTTAATATTTATCTTCTAATTAATTCTAATCAGTGCACGCCAAACTATCGATACTATACCAGATATGTTATCCAAAGCTGTAATTTTGAAATACAGTGTATTTATCGATATCGGTAGATGCAAGACCCTTTTTTTTCTTTATAAAAAATATAGAATATTCATACACGTTCCGTTTCTGCATTTAGATTTACTTTGAAGAAAACGTACTTAAAAATTCTTAGATACAAAAAAATAAAGGTTTGTTTTCGGAATCTTATTTTCCGTTTCTTTTCAGTAACCGATTTTCTATACTTATTCTTATCTCGTTTTTCCATTTCTCATTCGTTATTTTTAAAAACCTCAGGGATGTTTCCTTGAACGCAAGAGGTAATAAAATGCATCCTACTTCGTATCCTGAAGTAATATACATATTTGTTTCATCACATTCTAAATAAAAAACTTTTTTTATATTATAGTTCATATAAATAAAAAAAAAAATACAGAAATCCACATTTTATTTTTGATAGCTTTTTAGGCTTTTCATAAAATTTTGGTTCATTCATACAATAAAGGTGCAGTCATGTAAAAAAAAATTAAACAGCGCCTACTAGCTCTGCAATTAATTATAATAGAGGAAAGTTACTGGCATCAAACGGTTGAGAAAAAAGCCCACTTTTAAATGATGTATATAAAATTTGCTTATGGAGCCATCTTCAAATCAAACTAGCATAAAATTTATTTTTTTTTAATGGCAACACCCAATTTGACAATATATTGTAAATTATTAGTATAATAATAGTTATTACTAATATTAGTAATGTTAGTAAATTATTAGTAATGTAAGTTAAATTATATTTTGATATTTTTATTAATATTTCCTGGAATTACAATCTTAATGGGGTAGATTTTTGTGTTGTTATAATATTAAAATACCCCAAAATAAATCCATTGAAGTTGTAGTTTTAAAAAATGAAATATGAATTCTGAAATTCATATTCGATAAAATCATGAATTGCAACCTAGAATTTTCTTGAAAGATTTATATTTATTGTGTCCTGCTATATGCAGATTCGCAATTTCAATTTTTTTCTTCCAAGTAATCTCCGAATTACAATTTAAAAACTTCAAAAGGATGGTTTAAGGCATGTCCAGAAAAGTATAATTTGAAAATGAGCATTTTATTCATTTTATTGAAATACTTGGGCTGAGTTGAAACATATTAAGCGAACTTCAATTTGGGTACAGCTCCTAATATATGTGTTCATTTAAAAATAATTAATTTCTCTGAAAATAATCCTACGAATTTCATGAAAATTTGTTTTTAGGCTAATGAAGAGTGTAGAATTTTTTTTATGGTGTCAAACTTGGGTATTACTATTGAAAAAAAAAAAAAAAAGAAAACAGAGTTTGGTTTTGTTTTGATATGTAGATGGCCAACTAAGCAAATTTTATATGTAACATTTAAAAGTATACTTTATTTCCAGTCGCTTGGCACCAGTAACTTTCTTCTTGAATAGATTGTTTCAGAGGTAGTTGGGGTGTTTACCTTTTTTTTTTAACCCTTGAATATATTGGTTTCTGTAAAGAGAATTTTATTATCATGTTTTATTGCGTAGTTAATTAAATTTAACATTTTTAACTACAGTTTAGACGCATTTATTGACTGTAAAATTTGTACAAAACTGCTTACCAGACGTTGGAACTAAAATGAATTTTAATTTGTGAGCTTTAAGTTCATTGGTTTCTTTATTTCTTTAGAATGCATACAAATAGGCATTACTATGTATTAAAATGCCGTAATAGTAGGAATGGATCTGTACAATGTACGTTGTGCCACAAACGTATGCATGGAATAAAGTAAAAAAAAAAAATCGATAATAATTGTTTCAAAGGAATTTCATGCACTATTAGCCAAAAAAATATAATAATGTTACGTAATATAACTTACTCAATATATTTCATATTCATCTCATACATTTCATAAAAATCGTTTTTTTTTTTTTTTTTTTTAATTATAAAAATAAAACTTTAATTAAATATTTGACAAAAAGGAACAATTTCATTAATAAATCGTCTAACTTCATTAAAAAATGATCTTTATCATTTTCGGTTAATATCCCAAATTAATCATATCTGTATAAACTAAAGATTTCATTTGCTACATTTTTAGATAAAATTACCAAATTATATTATATTAGTTATGAAAAGCAAGAAGCATTCATTCCTGTCTCTTCAAAATACCCACTGAAATTAAAAGGTAATTTTAAACATTTAAAAAAAAAGAAGCATACGTAAAGTCAATACGTGAAGGTCTAGATATTTCAATTGAAATTGTTATAGAGTTTATTACTTTAAACGTAGACATAAATAATTTATAGTTATTTGAAAAACAAAAGGTTAATCTAAAAGTAGGCGGTACTATCGATAATTGGATCGGAAAACAGAAATGTATTGTGCTTTTTGTCACAGCAGAATTTTTTAACCATCTACAATGCAGACATAAAAAAAAAAAAAATAAAAATAAAAAAATCTATAGTTATGAAACGCAGTCTTTTGCTCAATTCTATTTCAGCTAGGACGCATATTTATTTAATTTGATTAGTGTACGTCTTGAGAAAAGACTCAAAGAAAAAGACTTGAGAAAAGACTACTTCCTGACTCATTTTTTAATTCATTGTTATTCGCAAATGTATTAATTTTGCAGATGCTCTTAATCAGAAACAATTCATTCGACATGTTTTTCCGTTTTTCAATAAAGATAAAAGACTTTTGAGAACATGCTTTCAAAGTTGACGTTTTGAACTGAATTACCGGCCGCAACAGTGCAGGAAATGAAAAATTCTCCTTCTGAGGCAAAAACCGATTATAACGCAAGATGTAATTTATTTATCAGAAAATAAAAATATAAAATTTGATTACAGATCTGTTCAATAATCATGTCTGTGAGTATCATGTTTGTATATTTAAAAACGAGTCAAAAAATGCGCAAAAAAGACCGTGTTGTTGAACGAGGAAAAATATTTTTTTTAGAACGGCTTTAAGTAGAAAATATTAGGTTGAGACTTTTGTTTAACAAAGTGAGAAAGACAGTTGAGATGTTTTGATTTTCAGTTGTGCATAATTTCTTAAATCCAACGCTTCACAATCAATGAATAGATCAACGAAATGAGGGCTGAAGAACTTCCAAATTTTAATAAATATCAGCCTTGCATATGTCATTTTTATCGTACTTTTTTCTATTTTATTCAGTCATTTTTAAACATTTCGGATTATCTAGTATTCTGATAATTACGTCATACTTCCTGAATGGGACAGTATAGTCTCCATAAAGTCTGTTACACTATGGAGAGGATGGGGTAAATTATTGTGGCTGTATTTATAAAATAAAAAAAAATGAAAAGAATATAACATAGTTAATAAAAAGACGCGTTGTTATTCACACAGTCTTAAACATATTTCTCCTTTTTTGAGTCAATATAATTTAATCTAAAATGATGCAAGATTTAGATAATTTTATGGTATGTCTAGCAATACATAATAGACCGTGTATAACTTTTTTGCTCTAAATATACAAATGCAAAAAATTCATGTCAATAAAAAAGAGAGGGGTGGTTATCGCTCGGGTGGCACAGGAGCTATTGAAAAGTGCAATCAAATATAGGGTAGGTGGTGGCAAAGATAGCACTTTCAGTGATGGAACAGTGTATCAGCAGAGAATCAATTGACACTGCAAAATATTATTAGTATTCTTCATTTAAGAGGGCACAGGACCTTTGAGTTTGTCGAAACAATCAAAAACATCGACATCTTCAAAGCACCAAATCACAAACAATATGCAATTAAAATCTTTTTCCCATCCTGCCTAAAGTACATATCCTTCACTCTATTATCCAATAAAATAAATGTTGCATGTACAAAATTAATATTTAAATTTTAAATTTAATAATTCATCTAACTAATGAGTGATTGAGTGCTGCGCGCATGCTAAAACTCGAAATTATGCATATAGAAAACAATTTTTGACAAAATAGATTCAAAACATACCTACTTCTAACTTAAAACCAAAATACATGCAAAAGATTTTGTTTAAAATTTAATTTTAGCATAAAATAAAAAAAAAGTTCAAAACTCTCAAATTTTTTCAAGTTTTTCAAATGCAAAAGTATAAATAGCCAACATATGTGAATTTTTTTTGGTTTTAGCCTCTAGACTATAAAGAAACGCATATTTTGTTACTTTTTTAAGGTGTAGCTTACAGAGTTTAAAAGTAACAGTGCGCGCAAACTCCAAATTGACTAATCTGAGAAAGCGCTTTTTAAAATTTCAATATCTACGGTCCTTCCATTATGCTCACCTTCTATAAATGATTTTAACTCAAGAAATAATGCAGATTTTTTAATGCGGTTTTTTTAATATTGTTGAGAAATTTGAAAAGATTCAGAAAAAAAAAAAAAAAAAAAAAAAAAAAAAAAAAAAAAAAAAAAAAAACGAAAACTGATTTTTTAAAGTTTAAAGGTCCTGTGCCCCCTTAACTTCAGTACAGAATTTCTGGGATTTTTGAAGGCAAAGAATACTATAAAAACTTAGTGGTGACAATCGCTCAATTGCTGCGTCACTGTTCCATCACTGCACTTTCCATACATTTTGATTTTTAATGAGCACATTGGTCTCAACTTATGTGACGACTGATTAAAAGGTTACTTTAGAACCTTAGGAACACCACCATTTATCGACATTCAGTCGAATTATAATTTTTGAGATATTGCAACTTAAAAAAAAAAAAAAAAAAACATTGTTTTGCGTATCTTTGCCCCATTGGTTGGGGTAAAAACTAGCGGTGGTGGGGCAAGTTACGAAATGCGTATTTTTGCCCCATTTTCAATATAACGGATGAATTATGTAAAAGCATTTTATGTCAAACACTGCTTCTGTACTAAACTTTATCTACAGGAATACTATAATTAAAACTCACCTATTCAGAAGTCTTTAGGGTTAGACTGATAACGAAATTAATATCTATAGTTAAACTAGAATCTATAGTAAATTTAACTAGTATCTATAGTTAAACTGAAAAGTACAAGTTAAACTGTAAGAGGAAAAAACAGCGGTCTGTGAGACGGCAAACAGCAGTTAACCGTTAAATGTTGCGACAAATTTTGTTGCATAAATACTATAAAAGGTCTCCGAGACCTCTTGATCGTAGAATGAGTACAATTGTCGACTGATTCATAAGATACTGTTTCTGAACTAAATTTTATGTAAAATCCCACTATAATTAAAATTCCTTTATTCAGAAGTATCTTGTAATATACTGCATAGATTCAGAGGATGAAAATTTCCCTAACATCAAGAGTTAAACTGAAAATTATAAGTTAAACTGTGAAAACTCAATGTAACAGCGGTCTTTGAGACCGATAACAGGAGTAGGTTATAACAGGGGCATAGGCATAATTCAAAAGCGATTCATGAAACAAGAATATTGATTCTTAAAAGCAGGTACGTAAGTACTTACGTTCTAAATTAAAAAAAAAAATAGAAAAGGCAATATGTAGTTAAGTATATCATGTTAGTTAAGAAGCTATTATACTTCATAGAATACTAACTTAGAAAAAATATAAAGCTTTTCAGAACGTAATTGTGGAAAGCTTTGCATCAAACTAAAACGATGGGGCAAAGTTCCGCATGTTAATCTTGTGCGTATATTTGCTCCAAGATAGATGCGAGTTTTTATACCATTCTGCAGTATTTTGCTTAACCGACCACCTGTAAGTTTATACAAATGTGATTGAGATAAACTACACGGCATTTAGAATTTCAAAAGTTTCCGGTCCTGACAGAATTTTTGGAGTTGTGAGAATTTGAGGTATTGTCAGCTAAACACTAACTTGAATTTCTTAAATATTACACCAAAATTCCAAAATTAAAATTTACCTCATTTTCTTGGTATAGAGCGATACTTTTTTTCACAAGGTTTGAACACAAAACAACTACACTTGGAACAGAACTACTCCTGCCGGTCATGATTGTAGAAATGGTGCTTCATATTAAATCAACCATTGCGTGTTTCTGCTCTGTGCTTAACTTTACCCCCTCTTACGTAAATAAAATTTGCGTGAAAAATAAATGGATGAATAACTTTGGATGAATTCATATCCATTTCTAAAACGTAATAGGAAGGGATTTTTTACAGTTCATATGAGTTATATATAGAGAGAGTATATCATATGGTTATATAATATTTATATGTTTTTATATGTTTATATTATATAATAAATCATATAATATATTATATAGTTACAAAACTTACACAGAAGAGCCAAAACATTATGATCTTCCCCACACTTTGCAATGAACTCGCCTTGATGACGTGGATGCGACGTAATCAGGTGGGAATTGTATTTAACTGTTGCTAGGGAATCTGGAATTATTTTTGCGCTTACCTCTGTCTATGATGGGAATGGCTTTGATAGAGGGCAGAATTCAATGGCCCGACGACTCAGAACAAGTATCTTCAACTGCACGACTCATGTATTGTTCGTGATATGCCGTTGTTAGTACTTATAAAAGTAAATGAATGACGGTGAAACCATCAGTAGACGCCATGTCATTGGACGTCCATGCGTTATGAAAAAAAAAGGACGTCGAAGACTTTCCCACTTGGTAAGTCAAAGTAGGCGCGGATGACTGGCTCAACTGACATCCCAATACAATACAGGTCATAGTAGAATTCGTTCGAATCACACAGGTTCCGATGACACTTAAATGTGAGACAACGCAGCAAACGTACCTCTCGTGTGCCTCTGTTGATCAAGCATCATCGCCGACTACTCCTACACTAGGTACGTAAACATCATGACTGGGCCATGAACCATTGGAGGAGAATTGCCCGGTTGGAAGAATCACGATTCATCCTTTAACACGTCGATGGACACGTCAGGTTACACCGTCTTCCAAGCGAACGGTTACTCCACTTTATACAGAAGATCATACACAAGCTAGTGGTGCCTATATTATGCTTTGAGGGACATTCTAATAGACGTCTCCGGGACATGTGGTTGTGGTAGAACAGGCCATGGAGGCCACGAACTATCTGAACATCACTACGGACAAGTTGCACCCTTACATGGTATCTGTCTTCCCAAATGGAGATGGAGCCTTTGAGCAAGATAACACTCCATGTAACAGGGCTCGCATTGTGCTGCAGTGGTTCCAGAAACATACTACTGAATTCCAGTTCTGATCCTGGCCACCTTACTCAACGGATCTTAATCCGATAGAGCACATTTGGTGTGTCATAAAACGGCAGCCCAGAGCTCAAAAACAACCATGACGGATTATCCCGAATTTGCGTGACCGCTGATTGAACATCTGGTACAATCTGCCTCCGACCATCTTCCGACTTGTGATATCCATAGCAAGGCGGGTTGCAGCTGTTTTTAGAGCCAAATGTGGACCAACGCGTAATTATGTAGGTGGTCATAATGTTTTGGCTCTTCAGTGTATATAATTTTGTCCTTTATGATTCGAACAAATTATTGGTCTATAGTTTTCAATTTCCTTGAAATATCAACATCTTTATAGCAAATATAACAGAAATTTAATTTATTTTCTTTGGACTTTGAAACCTCAATCACATGCATATTTCATCATTTTTTAAAATGGATATATTGGAAAGTTCTTTAAATTATTTTCTTTGGTAATCTGTGAAGTATGGTAATAACTCGATTCCGCAACTATTTTATTTTTGTAGAAATATCAGCAATTTGAGAATAAACTGAATGAGAAGTGACCAATAACTTTAATGCGATGTTTTATATAGATATACCTTCATCATCCCTCTTTATTATAACACTTTGTTATCCTTGATATTTATCAAATAATTTTACTAAAATTGTATATTTCGTACGCATCGGTGTTCTTCTATGCCTTAATAATGAGTACGAAGCTTGTCAAGCTAAATATTTTAATAATGGCGAAGACTTGCAATTAATCTTGCAAAGCTGTTTCATAGGATCACTGTAACTTAATTATGTTAATTTAATTTATGACGCAGCTAGCTCAGAAATGTACCAAAGCAGATTACAGAATTAAACTTGTAAGAAGCTTTCTGAAGTGGGATAGATGAGTTGGCTGCTTTTAGAAATTCTGTTTCATTTCAGTACTGTTATTATAGTCTTAAAATAAGCGTTTTAAATCAGGATTACGTTTTAAATGTATAGAATTAGTAAAAATAACAATTTTAGTCTAACGTTTAATTATTTTCATTAAAACTATATTACTGATTAACATATTTTGAAAGACAAAACGCATGAAAAGATTGTTTGATTTATCTCTTAATTATATTTAAACGTAACAATTTAGACTGTGTTAAATTATAACAGTTCAAATTAAAATTTCCTGTTATGTATTTTTTTAATGCAGAAAGTACAGTAAATATATATCAGAATCATAAACCATTTGCATTTAGCATTGCGCAAACTTAGGTTTTATTTATTTAAGTATGATTTATAATATTAAACAATAAAATATATATATAGAGAGAGAGAGAGAAAACTTATCTTAATTGTTAACTTGCTTCTTAAGGTTTCAGTGACTGTTTATATTACCAGGTCTTGATCATAATTTTTATTGATATTGAAAATTAAATTAATATTTCACTGCAAAATTTAATGATGAATTTTAATGTGATTGTGTATTTTTTTTAAATATCATAAAACATTTTCGTTTAATTTATCTCTTTGAAAATTTTAAATTGTTATGAATTGCCTAGATCAATTACGCATAACATGGATCTGATATACATTTAACAATTTAACCGACACATAAATATGTCTTTAGGTGTAGTTGTTCTTTAAAACAAATAAATTTGGCTGCCTAAGTGAGGTTATTCAGACGAGTAAATCACGTCTGTAGCGCATTAAACGCTTACCACGGAGTTTCCCTGACACGAAGAGGTTCGTATATGGAGAGACCATAAGCCTGGTCTAAAGGGAAGACGTACATTTAGTCCCCCAACTAAAGAGGACTTTTGTTTGAACATATTTAGGATTCCTACACTATATTCATGTACACTAGTATCGTGAAAAGTGAGAATCCGAACGACAATCAGAAAAGTATAAATTAAAATGTGAAGTAATGAAGTAAGATAAACTAAAGTTAAAAGTCTACTATCACCAAAATGGAGACAAGGTATGAAGATGACAAACAAAGTTCAGAAATGGGCATCACGTTGAGTGAAAAGAAATCTGAGGCCCAGAGCGTAACAAACCAGTCTCTCAAAAAGACGACTCAAAAAGACTGATTTTAACTTGAATAGATTTCAAAGAATAAAGATATGTCAAATGGGTTTCAAAAGATTATTTAAAACAATTGAACTGTCGGTAACATACGGTATATTTGTAACATTTAATTACGTCTTAAAAAAATATTAAGAATGGTAAAGAATTTCGAGGAAAAAATTTAAGATGTAAATTTAAGAAGTGATTTCCAAAGGAGAAAAATTCAAGTTAAACTAAATAAACATGCCATATATACCGTTTTAAACTAGGGACCACTTAAACACGTTGTTGAATTCGATTTTGGAACCACACTGAATGTGACGGAGGCAAAAAGCTCTGATCATAATAAATCTATCTTGAATGCGTGTCGGAATGATATCCAGTGTCATGTGATACAGTTAGTTGTTCTGGAAAACAATGTAGTCGCACATAGTTATTGTAAAAATATTAAAATCATCATATTGAATGCGTCATAGTATGTACGAAACCTGAAACATAGGGAGACCACTGTATCTAGCTCAATCCCTTTAAAAAAACTACCATTCTACTAGAATTTCTCTATAATATTTTTTTTGTGGTGTGGTAGGATGGTAGTATTTTCGGATAAAAAGAGGTATAAGTTGGCAACAATGCATGTGACAGCGCTGAATTTGTATGTGTTTCATCGATATATTCAACAATCTCGTAAATTTCAAGGTTGTGATTAGATTTCTAACCATCCAAAATTAAACAACTACAAGGGTCCAATATATTAAAGTTTATAGATGCTATATGGTGATAATGATAGAAAATATCCCCTATCTATCGGTGCGCATGTCTGAAGGACATAAAACGTATTAAAGTAACATAATATGCATGTTGTTAATTAAAAATATATACAATTTTTATGCTACACAATTATGCACTGTTTCGCCTAGTACCAGGTATCCATCTCTCGCTGATTACTATTTCGATTTTTTTAATAGAAATAGTACATATTTCTTCCTTTGGCTTTTTATAGGTAACCTCCAGGTATTAAGATGAGAAAAACTGCGGCATACTCGTACATGTTTAATATTCTAGCTAAAATGCCACATGCAATCATACTGAAAATATATGATCAATAGCAGAGTTAATGGAGTAACTTTTAGGTCGAAAAGCGGATTTTATTTATATAAAATACAAACAAAATACGTTCACACATGCGATGTGGACTGCGAAAACACTGAAAAAAGCATCTTTGAAAAGCATAACGCCAAGTTTTGCAAACATATACGTCGCTTTAAAAGTCTCTCTGATTCGTTGTGTACAGAGTCACACTGTAAATTACCCCCCCCCCTATATATATAATGATATAGTATATTTTGCAATACAAATCTCTAACATCATTTTAAAAATAAATATTTAAATAGCATCTAATTTTTTTAGTTTGATATAGCTCCGGTACAAAACATTTGGATGAAAAACATATTAGTGTATCAAGGATCGCATAAACCTAAGAATTCGGAAGGAGGCTTACACTATTATTTCAGAGATTTTATTATTTAATATACAAGTTTGTAATCACCTTAGAATTAGTATTTATCTTATTTAACTGTAAAATGTTAATATTTGTCTTTTAGGAAAATTATATTAAAAATTTGAGGTAGAACAGAGTTTGTACGCTTTAAGGAGTTTCAATCTCCTTTTGCAATGATTTTTGTATAGAAATATTTGCCTTATTTAATGAAAATAAATTCCTTCTTTATATATAGCGTCCATTAAATTACGAAATTTCTGGTACTAAAACACCAAAAATCCCTTGAATCCCTTGATGCCTACGAACCCTGTAGTAAACCGAAAAAAGTTATGTATTCTAAGCATCTAAGAAACTTTTACGTGTTCTTAATAATTTGAGTGTCTAAATGGAAAATTTGAGTTCTATAAAACACCCCCTTTTAGCTTCAATGCCTGAGGTGATTTTGCATGAAACACAATTTTTGTTATCCGTGAAACAGAAAACTAAAAATCGTTAACATCTAAAATGTTGCTAATTCCGGATAAGTTTAACCAATTTTAAAATGTACTTGAAAAAGTCATCTTAAAACAAATAGTAAAAAATATCGGAGTAGAAAATGAATTTATAAATTTATATATAATTATAATTTTACATATAAATTATATATAACAATAAAATCTCAAAACCTTCCATGGCATTTTATACCATACAATTTTTACATTAAATAAGCAATGAAAACTTATTCAAACGCCATTTTAAAAGCGTAAATGAATAAAAGCAGTTTCTAGGTTACATTTTTATATCTCGGAAAGGCACAAACATTTCTGGATTCGCTTTTAACCACTTTTTTTATTATGGCGTGACTAACTTCTAAAGAATAATACTAAAATTTTATTTTGAAAACCTGTTTCTATTCGTTCGTTTTTCCTTCCCATATTTGGTTATTTCATTAGCACGCATTGCAGTTTGACCTGATGCAATTTATTTAGAACTGTTCTCGTAGCATCCAGAAACAATTACAAGCAGAACAGACTAGAACGCGATATTAAATAGTAAACATGGGACAGACTTCTGTATACACAACATTTATTATTATTATCTATAAAAATAACCTCATTTTACATTTAGACAATTCCGAGAAAGATAAAATATGTTTTAACCGTAATGGTAACATTGAATGTGTCTCTTAATGAGCTTAAAGTAAATTTTTCTATTCTAGAATTATTATAAAAATAATATTGATTTAAACGTATTGTGTAACTATGTTCTTTTTCTACAAATTCGTATTATTTGAAATTATCTTTGGAAATTAGATAAGGTCTCTTTTCTTTTCCTTGCCTATCTCTAAAAAGGTAATTTTATTTTTGTGACTAAATTTAATTTGATATGTTAAATATTGGCATATCATAATATCTTTATAAATTTAATTCGTTATTAAATACAGTTAATTCCTTTAAATATCGTTGAAGGTTTTGCTTTATAATGATTATTTGTAAAAGTAAGAAAATTGTATGTGAAAACATTTATGAAAAGTAAATACTTTAAAAAATTATGAAATTAATAGATCTTAAAAGGTATTATTATGTATAAAATAATAAATGTGTAATAATAAATATGTATTAATAATGTATAAATATGTAATACATTTTGTTTGAAAGTTGTATCGCACACTGTTAAAACACTATTCTTAAAAATAATTTAATTGTACTAATTATTGAGCACTTCCCGATCTTAAAATAGCTCCGAGTACTTAACTCTTAAATTTGAAAAAGTCCTTCCGGCCAGTGCCGGGAGGAAGAGGTAGCTTTCATATTCTTTATTTTAAAAAAGCGAACTTATATTATTCAAACACACGAAGCTCAATTTAATGGAAACCGAATATAGAAGATTCAATACTAATTTTTATGAATACTAAATCATTATGAATGAGAATTTCGCGAAATTAGCCAGCCTTATCCAAGCTGCTTTTATTTAAAGTAACTTATATTTGGCTGCCAAACTCGGCGATTTCTTAAAGTGCCTGCCATTTTAAGACAAGATGGTGGATGAGGCTAACCAGTGAATTTGGTCGAGACCTTAGTAATTGCTGTGCACATGCTCACTCACATCGGAATCGATTGATATATACAAGTGCTGTCGAAGGGCAAAAAATCAGATTTTTCAAAATGTCACCCACATTAGATATTGAAATTGCTATATCTGAGCCATTTTTTAAGATAAAAACAAACAAAAAATGCTCTTGAATCCTTATATCAAGGTCAAATACTTAAGAAAGAAACCTTTTTCAATTTCTAATTTTCTTTTGTACCTCACTTTAAATATATTTGTTTTTAATTTAATGGCCGCCATTTTGAAACAAGATGGCTGATGAAGTTGGCCAACGAACTTGGTCGAGATATTGATGTATACTATCCACATGCCTTCTTACATCGAAATAGGCGAATACGTGTGTTAAATACAAGTGACAAATACAAGATCGTTTCAAAATGTTAGCCATGCTAGAAATTCAAAGTGCTAATTCAACCATTTTTTAAGACATAAACAAAAGAACAAATTTTCAAAAACAAAAACTGCTACGGAATCTTTGTATCAAGGCCAAACACATAAAAAAATCCATTTTCATTTTCCAATTTTTAATGCCTCATTTTAAATTTATTTTTTTTTAATGGCAACCCTTTTGAAACAAAACAGCGAATGAAGCTGGCCAACGAACTCGGTCGAGACATTGGTATGTACTATGTACAGACCGAGTTACATCCAAATCGGTTCATAAATACGCCTGTTATCGCGTGACAAAAATCAGGTCGTTTTAAAATGTCAGCCACAATAGAAATTCAAAATGCTATAACTCAGTTATCTTCTTAGATATAGACGAAACAAAAACTGTTCCGGAATCTTTGTATTAAGGTCACACACATACAAAAAATCTTTTTCATTTTTCAATTTTTTGGTATCTCATTTTAAAGTTTAATTTTTTTTTAAATTATTTAAATGGCCGCCATTTTGAAACAAGATAACGGATGAAGCTGGCCAACGAACTCGGTCGAGATATTGGTATGTACTATATACACACCAAAGTAATCCAAATCGGTTCATAAATACGCCCGTTATCACGTGACAAAAATCAGGACGTTTCAAAATGTCAGCCACGCTTGAAATTCAAAGTACTATAACTCAGCCATATTTTAACGTATAGACGAAACAAAAACTGCTCCCGAATGTTTTTATCAAGGTCAAACACGTAAGAAGAAAATATTTTTTTTCAATTTTCAATTTTTTTGGTACCACATTTCAAATTTAATTTTTTCTTAAAATTTTAAATGGCCGCCATTTTTAAACAAGATGGTCGACGAACTCGGTCGAGACATTGGTATGTACTATGTATAAACGAAGTTACATCCAATTCGGTTCATATATACACTTTTTATCGCGTTAAAAAATTCAGGACGTTTCAAAATGTCTGCCACGCTAGAAATTCAAAATGCTATAACTCAGCCATTTTTTGAAATATAAACGAAACAAAAACTGCTTCGGAATCTTTTTATCAAGGTCAAATACATAAGAAAAAATATTTTTCCATTTTCAATTTTTTGGTACCACATTTCAAATTTTAATTTTTTTTTTTTTAAATTTTAAATGGCCGCCATTTTGAAACAAAATGGCGGATGAAGCTGGCCAACGAACTCGTTCGAGAGGTTGGTATGCACTATGTACGCACCGAATTACATCCAAATCGGTTCATAAATACGAGAGTTACAGTGTGACAAAGGTCATATATATATATATATATATATATATGTCAATTTTGAATGGAGGGTGGTTTCGGGGTCTGGGGGTCATGATCGATGAAAATAAACCAAACTTTTTTGAAATCGCTTTTCTCTGAACGGCTGCAATAGGTAGCTTTTTGTAATGAAAGCTACCTAAAACGCATGTACTCATTTTTTGAGTGCATACAGAGACTCGAAAAGTATGTATAGAAACACACATACACTATAAGAAAAAAAAAAGCGAAATTACAGAGAACCGACAAAATCACCATTTTTAATTACGAAGAACTACTATTTTTGGAGTAAAAAACAACTAATTTACTATTTTAATTCTTGAAATTTTGTGTAAGAGCTTCCCCGTAATTTGAACACGAGTCCTCAAGGTGGGAGATCAGTATTGTACTGACTGCGCTATAAGAGCAGTTACCACCTGTTTCCAAATGACACCTTTTATGAATCAGCGACTGAAGATCGATAACAGCAGAGATAAATTTTCCCTTTCTTAAATATTCTAATTTCTAATAAAACAATTTTTAAGCTAAATTTTCTTCTTTAACATTTCTAATGAAATTGTAAATAAATTTGAAAAGTGTGTATTATCAATTAAAAATTATAACAAAGATAGACATACCTTTAAATAAAAGCTTGGAAATCCCCACTGTCAATTCGGTATAAGAAAAGGGTTTATCAGAAAACTCATATTTTTGAGCACATAGAATTTAAACATGAATATTAAGACTTTAAAATACAAAATATATGTATTCATTTCTGCATACATTTATAAATCATAAGTATACACAACTTCAAAATATCACGTACTCGTTTCTGAATTAATTGTACTTAAAAAATCGAATACAAAGAAATTTTCGTTTTTAAGTAGATTAATGCTTCTTTTTGAAGCAATTGTACTTACAAAATATGAGTACATAGAAATGCTCATTTTTAAGTAGATTATTTTTAACAATGTACTTCTTTTTGAAACAATTATACTTAAAAAAAATACGAGTACATGGAAGTTCTCATTTTAAAGTAAATTATTTTTGAGAGAGCAATTTGTTTGTAAAATATATTGCCATTTACTCAATTTTAATTGTTTTAATAATTTTTCAAGCCTGATTTTTTTTTTTATTTATCACTATCGCGTGCAGACGATTGCAAAAGATAAATCCTTTTGCACTTAAATTAATATAAATAGCTCAGCATTTGTTTTCAACTTATATTTCTGAAAAACGTAATACATTCATGAGTCAGCCCATAAAAAAGCTGTAAATGAAACAAACATTTAAGATCTATAGTCAAATTAAGCACTTAAACTGCTAAAATGATCATAATTAAAAAGACTGTTTGCAAATAGTAATCTCTGACGACTTCTGCGGTTGTTAACTTCTGGCGTGAAGACAATGCAAAATTATTACTTTTAATAAATCTCAAAACTTTATTTGAGCGCGTAGTTGCTATTTTTCAAGTAAATATGATTTTTGCTATTGCTTTCTAAAAAATATATTAAATGTAAAGTATCTATTATAGTTTCCAATAAAAAATGGTTATCACCTACATTCTGTAATAGTTATTATTTTATTACAAACATTTGCATTTGGAATTATAATTGGAAACAAACGGATAGCTCATTTTTACTATTTTATTTATTAAGATGAAATTTAAAATTTGTAAGTACATTTAATTCAATGTCTTAAATATGGTCATAAAGCATCTGTTATCATTCGACATTTTTTTTTTGTTAGTGCGTGCATCCTTTAACACAAATATTGGATTTCTTTGTCAGCATTTTTATGCTTTATTAAGTAATTTGTTTTCGTACAAATTATTAGTTTTTGTTTTTTTAATATTATTACACTATAGAAAAGACAAGTGATTCTTAATATTGGAAAATCTAATGTAACCGCAAATAAAAATATACGTGACCTCTTAAAGTTTCTCACAATTCTGAAAAGCGTCCACTGTCTTTAGAAACTTATAAATCAATATATTTCTTAGATTAAAAGGAACATATAAAATAAAATTGCTTTCTTTGATGTCACTGTTTCTCGGAATCGTTCCGAGTAGTTTTTATAGTGTATTAATCAGTTTTCTGATCCCGGATTATGGTCTTATTGAATTCTATCACCGCTGAAGTAAACATTTTCATGTTCAATAAAAATTCTTTAAAAACTAACACATAAATTAACATCATTAATACGTACATTAAATACAGGGTGTCTACAAATTAGTTGGAAAAATTCGTAAGTTAAGAACTTCCGAAATATCAAATGAAATTAACTACTTGAAAAGTCAGATTAGTAGTAATATTGCCAAAGTTTATTCATAGATGGCGTTGGGGTCGTACTTGCGCAGAAGAAGAATGCGTTTCATGAAACCAAAGACAGCTTTTCGCTTGTTCAGCACGGTCGTGCGTCTCCACTATCGTAATGCCAAACAAGAATGATTACCACTCGCTAAGCGATAGCATCCTTAAGGCAACTAACGCCATTAAGGCACTTAACGCCATCTATGAATAAACTTCGGCAATATTACTACTAGTCTGACTTTCAACTAGTTAATTTCATTGAATATTTCGGAAGTTCTTAACTTACGAAAATATTCACACCATAATTTTAGACACCATGTATAATATTAATTTGTTACTCTTGCATGTATTATATAAAAAACTGGAAAAACTACTCGGAAAAACTACTCGGCTCCTTTAAATCTCGAAAATATGTTGTTTCTGTGGTTACTAATGATAAAGAATATTTTTCAGAATCGTGCTTAAACCGAAGAGGTTATTTTGTATTTTCGTAACTGGGTTATATTAAAACTTTTGTATATTAAGAAGCATTTGTGATTTCTTTTGCAGTGTGTGCAAGTGTACCTTATGTGGTGTAATGTGTTATGTTGTTTTAATTTTAATGTCAAATTTGTGATGAATTACATTAATGAATTAACATACGTTGTTCTATTTCGTTTAAAAGACGATTGCGTGGAGTCAAGTATTTGTTAATTTGTCCTATGTTTACTGCTTTACTAGTTAGTGCTGTTATCTGTAAAGTATTGGCAATCATTATTACTCTCAGCACAGTAGACCAAGGGCTGGTTTAGAGCAATGTTCTTGTTTGTGGACGAAGTATTTACAGTATCTGACAATGTAAATGAATTGTATGAACATCCGTAACAAAAAAAGATGTGAAACATTGTTTAGACATGAGGACGTGAGTTTCAAAACTCGTCTTATCCAGAAAATAGAACTTTGGGAAATCGCAAAAAACCTCTGACTGTGTCCATTCATCGTAAACCAAGATTTTACAATGCCAGAAATACACGATATAAAACTAGTTATTTTAAAGATTATAGTATTTTGTCGATGCAGGTTCACAAATAGATTGATGGAGAAAACTCGATTTTTTTTTTTTTTTTTTTTTTTTTTTTTTTTTTTTTTTTTGATAAGCCGAATTATAAAAAACTCCCATCCTAGCATATAAAATATAAATCATCTCTTGTAATTGTATTGATGAATACTATTCTGGACATCATTTAAGGCATCTCAGGACTCTTAAAGCTTCAAAATTTTCGAAATTTTAATAATTTTATATTTTAAACTCCTATCCTTTTTGAACATTTCGATATAATTTTTTCTTCACAATTCTCATTAGAACGGAAGTTATGTCTTTTATAATTGTACCCGCTCAATAGATGAAGTGGCTTTTCCGAAACTTTGCAGTCATTTTACTGAAAATGATCATTTTTAGCATAACGCGCAGGATATCTCAAAAACTTCTTAATATTTTTTCATGAGATCTTCGAAATAGATGTTTTATGTTCGTCTATATAACCTGAACCTAAAATTTTCTTTTTATTGTTAAAACATATTTTTTTTTCAGGTGATTATACTGTTTAAATTTTCAAAATTTTGTATAAGGTGAATGCAACTTTGCATTAAAATTATAAAAATGCTTTAAATACAACTTTATTTAGGCTCAGTTTAATTATTAGAATCTGAAGTATAATTAGGCACCAAAATTTTCCTTCTAGTTGCAAAATTTATTTTATAATCGTGCACGTAAGCTGTCATACCAATTTTCTGCTCAACAAATGTCTGACAGTTTGCTGCTTCCTATATATATTAGTTCTGAAGCTTGCACTTTTTAAATACATGAAATAAAAGAACATACTTATATCTTTCACCCCAATAAAAATTCTGTTTTTAAATCATATACATTTCAAGATATTAATTGTTGAAGATGGTCTTTTTTTCAATTTTTCCAATTTTAATAATCTTGATACTCCTTAACCCTTTGAGCTCCTAGTAATTAAAATGTTGAAAATATGTTAAAAGAGCACTATAAATGTGATTAAAGGACAGTTTTAAATTGGGCTGTTAAAAAAATAAATTAAAATCCTATTTTGGTGAAAATTTTTTTCCCTTCCGAACTCTGTTTTATATGCCAGCTAAGGGCATTATTTCAGAAAGAAACACAAGAACTGGCATTGAAAATAAATTTTAAAATTATTATAACTGCAAAAAAAATTTAAAATATTATTAATTACAAGCAGGAAGCAGGATTTCTGATTTTCAGAATTTAGTGTCGCCCCCGAAGAGACAAAAAAAATATATATATTTTTACGAGGTGAAACCCGTCGAATTTTAACGAAAGATATTGTTTCAGAATGAAGTGTTCAATGATTTATAACAAGCCTAAAAAATTATTTGCTACAATAAATATGCATATTTTATTGGTTAGTCTAACTCTCAAACAAATATCATTTTCCACTAAAGTTCATTGCTCTTCTATAAAGACACTCCAAATTTTTTTGCAAAACATTTCGTTTTATCACTGTGTGATTTCGCTTGCGTTATTTAAAAAAAAGTGAAGCATTTCCACCTGTGAAAAATTTCACAGCCGCTGAAGTGAAAAGTATGCACTTCTACAAAACATATTTCAGTGTTAAGACTTAAAAAACACGGTTTTATTTTATATATAAATTTCGTAATTTGCATGCGCTGAAAAATTCAACATTTATGATCCAGTTTTAAACACCATCTATAGAAAAGTATGCATGTTACGCCACTATCGCGGAATAACACACAAACCCAGCAAAAAGTGATGTGATAAATTCTACAAAAAAAAATCGCCTTAGTGATTCGCATCTCTTGATTTGTTTGTAAGAATAATATGGATACTGAAAAATAAATATAGTTTATAATAGCTCCATGTTTAATTAGAAATTATTTAAATATAATTTAATTATATTTTAGCAAAATAGCACGTATTTTAATTAAAAATTTTTTAATTGTTATAAAAAGGGCAACCAAAAAGATACAATTGCTATTTTCCAACTATTTTCCTTTTGCTTTCTACAGAAATGAAGTACTTCAGTTGCCACATTACAGAAATGGCAATAAAAACTACAAAAAAAAAATAATGCCTCAAAAATAAATTTATATGCAACTTTCAAAGAAACTGCAGTTAAAATTGCTGTTTTTCATTATACGAAGGTGTGAAAATTGAAAATGTGCGATGCTTAGAAGTTTAACAATTTGCAGTAGAGATTTACAAGTATTTAATAATACAATTATACGTCTGCTTCCTTTTACTTTTGGCTTACGTAACGTAACATTATGTTTTAGTGACGTCACTTTGATTGTTGCCTGAAAGAAATAGCATATCGGGGCCTAACTAGAAGTGTCCAAGACAAAAATAACTTATCTCTTTTAAAGGGAATATAATATATATTTTTTTCTAACGCTCTTAAAAATAAATTTTCTTATTCTCTAAAATCGAAATAATTTCATCCCGGGAAAGTAATTTAGACACTGATAAAGTGTACTGCTGTCATGTATGTGTGGAAAGAAAAAGTAAAACATCTAAACCGTGTCATCCGTTTTAATATAAAAGAAATTTTTTCGTAAACATATATATATTTTTCATTTATGTGCTGCGATATTCCCTCATCAGAGCCTAAAAGCCTAATACAAACATGAGTTTTAGAATATTTTTCATAGATAATTCTTTATTTTGTATTTCTCTAATTTCGGAAAGCCTCCCGTTTTCTCATTATAAATGACCTTGGTGTTAAAATGATAATTTTACATTTTACGGGAATGTTTCTAGAACTAATGCGATAAATCTTCTTATCGCATACGCATGTTATAAATGTCATTACACCCTCAGTATCTTTATTGGCATCTTTATGGTTTCACAAAATAAATTTTGCTTATGATCAGGCAGCAGGATTTATGCTTACACAAACAAGTATTTCAAACCATTTTCATTACTTAATTATGTGGTAGCTATGCTATAATATCGTACTTTTATCGTAGACAGGGTATTTAAAGTTACTTTTATGTAAAATATACCCGAAAACATTTTACTCCTGTCATTAGCTGTTTAATTTATTGGAAACTTTAGAACTTGGATTACTGTGATGCATATTCATTATGTTAAACATCTGAAGGTGCTTATAGATCCAAATTTAGCAGAATTAAATGACACTATAAGAATATCTATTTCATATTTTATGATGCTTTAAAAATAAATGACTAAAAGAGCGAATGATAAAAATGTAAAGTTATTAATTTTTTATGTATTACAAGCATAGTAAAAAAAACCCTTACAATATTTTCCAGTAACTCTACACAACTGATATTAAAGTTAGTTGCAGAGTGATCTTTTAAAGTAGAATAGCATATTTATATTTAAATGTTTAATTACCTTGATTAAAATATTCTAACGAAAATTTCTAACCTCTACATTTCTAATATGATATTTCAGTACGGAAAAGTTATTATTTTAATACCGAGGGTGTTTACACATACTGGGAAAGATATTGACAACAAAAATAAAATATATAAATTAAAACTATTTTTTTAATTTGTTCTATCTGGTAGTCCTTGTCATAGAGTATCATATTGTAGCGGGATTGCCATGATAGTTGGGCATTTTGTAAAACTGGAAGTGGAATTTTGTTCCATTCATCCACCACACATTTCCAGAGGGTACTCAACGTGTGTCGGCGTTTAGCAAGAGATTGTGGTAATAGTCCAAAGGCACAATAATTCATTGGTAAAACATCTGGGGACTTTGTTGGAATATGATTAAACGTTATACACGTGATTCCATTTTTTCTTTTTAATTTTCCGAGAAATGCGACTAGCACTTTTGGATGTTTGACTGCTCGCTTTATCCTAGTGGAAATTAACACTTTTAAAGACCGTAGGATAAAGTTTTGGAATTTATTTTTTAAAAAAAAGTAGGAATTAGAAAATTGTTTTGATAATAAGTAGAGTTAATTGTAGCATTTTTCTCAATTTTTCTGATCTTTAATTTTCTTTTGTAAGAGATTCCAGCAATAGCCACAAATCCATTAGAGAAACTTCCTTTGCTGTGTTTGAACCAAAAGTGTAAGTTGCTTAGCTTCTTTTCAGTTAATAAATCGATCTTTTTTTATTACAGTTATTCAGATAAATCCACGCTTCATCAATTGCGACAATTTTTCTTTTACTTATCACCTGCTAAATGATTTTCATATAACAATCTGCATCTTGTCTTTTACCCAACAACATGTCGTGATAGCAGGCGAGGAACAATACATTATTTTGTCTTAATCAAATTCAAATCTCTAATTATTATTTTATTTACAGTTGCTGCAGATATAAGCAAATATCTTACGATATGTCTTTGAGGTTTTTGATTTTCGCACTTTAGAAATGTTAAAGACGCTAAGTACCTTTTTCGGATAGTTCTTCTAGTGTTTTCTTTTCAATAGCTTTAAAATGACGATTTTTTCCTCCCCAATTAAAAATATCACTTATCTTAAGCTTCGACACTTTAAAAACATGCTTCACGCAAGGTTTTCTTATTACGGAATATAAATAATTCTCTTCGGAAAGAAGAAATATGTAACCTCCAAGCCACTTACTTGCTTCTTTCGCATGCCATTTCAGTAGCAGCAGTTTTTCACAGCAGCCAATATTACAGTTCTCACGTTGTTACAAATGCCAGATTTTTTTCTGCTGTCCCTTTTTTGTTGTTTATTAATTAAACATCAAAACTGTTTCAATATGTGTAAACACCCTCTATATACATATACCAATGTCAATTTGTCCTGTTTTTATACGACAGCATGTCAGACAAAAAAGTAACGAAATCATTAACCTCTTCGTTCCCGAAGCTAAAATAATACTACAAAATACTCATTCATTTGTCTGAAACAAACACAATCCCATCACAGATGTCAGCAAAAAGAAATTTTCGGAAATTGATACTTTAGGAGACTAGTAATTTAGGTTCAAAAATATGGATAAAAAATTACAAATCCCTTAAAATATCAATTTAGTTATCACTAAGCTAAATACACACCATCACAAATTTAAGGCCTTTAAACAATTGAATAATATACCGATCCTCAAAACATTTTATTGTAAAGGGTTTAAGTTAAATAATTATGAAATTTTCTCAATTTCTTGGCAACCCTGTCTTGAAGACATTTTGCAAACTTAGATCAAAGTAACATTTATTTTATGAGAAAATCAGCATAGATGTTGCTATTTATTGGTTTACTTTTAAACCAAAACATATTCAGCTATTGAGAAATCGTCAAAATGTAAAAATATCAAACAGTATAGGTTTTATCTGGAAAAATATAGAGATCTACATATGTCGAGCAAGTTAGCGAAGAGATTAAATTTTAAACTTCAATAACTACAATTCACAGAATATATCAATTGAATGACGTATTTTAAAGGTTTCAGCGTTGTGTATCTAAATTTGTCTGGAATACCGTAATTAGTAAAAGCATTAGTAAATAGATCGCTCTATCTCAAGTTCAAACTAACTTCAATTTTTTTAAAAATATTTCCTCGAGTATCAACAGCTAAATAAAATAACAGGGAGAAAATGGTCCAAGCTGTAGCTTTACATGTTAATTTAAAGTCTGAATCATACGTATTGTCAGGACATACGCGTTAGTGAGACGTAAACTTAATAAAAGAATGTATTTAATTAATACTTTTTTTCTTTACGTACTGTATTTATCTGTATATAATTATCTACTTACTTGATTTTTGGATACATTTTCTTGTATATAGGATTAAAATGAGTACAATAAAAAGAAATACCATAACAGGGGATTCTATCTAACGTAATGTGGGCAATACAATATGGTGCCATCGAGCAGAGAATTAAAAGTTGATGAACGAAAGGTAATCTTCTGCGATCACATGCCGGTTTGTGAGCGGTCGAAAAGGACACGTGAGAGGTTCCTTTAAAAATATGGTTAAAACCGCGCAGTCTTGAAGGAAGACGAGAAAGAGAGAACGAAAAAAAGAATAAATCAGAAACAGTTTTAAGGAGAAAGTTTGAAGTGGAAGGTGGAAAGATTTACTCGAGCTGTGCACACGGAGTTTTTCCTTGAGAAATGTAAGTATCTAAATTCGGGCAGACCTGTGTGGTCGTATCTTTTGATAAGCTTATCTGAGCGCGGTGAAAATAGATTAGAAAATGTATTTATAGTAAGCTAAACTAGTGCGTAGGTAGTATCCCAGCGTGTAAATTAATGTAGTGCGGGATCTGCTATATGCGTGCCTCTAAATGAAAATATTGTGTTTTGTTGTAACTATGTAGATAAACTGTAAACAAATATCTAGTTTAATATGTATTTTAAATACACTACAGACTGATTTCCAACCTCTTTACATCGTGTCCGATACCACGCACCTGTACCGGTAGTGGAAGCATATCATATAAGGAATACATACTTGTATGTTCACGTGGGGTGGATTAAAATCTGAGTGATAGATATATCAACATCGTCAGTTTCTATTACATGTACTATCATAGGGTTTAAAATATATGTTATTTTGTAACTTAGTACCATATTCCTTTATTGAAGGTTATTTTGAAGGTGTAATAATCAAAGATAAGCAGCACGTGGGACATTTGGCTAGTAATTGTTGTTAAGTGATTTAAATACATTAAATAAGGAAACTGACTGTGGATAAGTATTTTAGAGAGCTCTTATTAGTAGAATTAGAGCTGATATATATCGTAGAAGAAAAAAACCTCAATAAATTCTTCATTGATGGAGTTAGGAGAGGTATACTAACTCAAGGTAAATTTTCGTATGTTTACTTTTCGAAAAAACATATTTATGAGGAAGGCACATATTACCTGCAATGAGATAGTAGGTACAAATCACTGATTAAAGCGTTACATCTAATCATAAATTTCGAAAAATAGATTTTTCGTTTTACAGGCTTTATCAACTACTTTATGATGCTAAATAAGAACATTACATGTAAGTATTAATAAGAAACACGCATAGTGCTGAAGTTGTAACAAAAAACATCGTATGTCCATTTTTACAGCCGGAAGTCCCAAAATTTTAAATAATTCAAAGCTTCATAATTTGGTTAGTTTTAGAAAGAGAATAATGCGATTTCTAATGTTGTACTTGACACAATATGACAAATTATTATCTAAAAATAATTTACTAGAACAACCTGCGGCTTTTCTCGCCTAATAGTTGAAATATTCCAAGTGGTATTCATGTGCCTAGTTTTGTTAGAAAAATTACATTGTTAGAAATAATTAAAAAATTATTAATTAATCCACAGTTTCACAAAACTTCATTCTTAGGCAGCATTAGGTAAAAATGAGAAATAAATTAATAGGAAGAATGGAAACTAATTCTAAATAAATGATAATTTAGACTGCATTTTGAAATTTTTACGCTCATATCAGTTTTCGTTTGAGGTTTTGAATTTTTTACAAAGCATTCTTAGCATTCATTTACTTCTTAAAAGTAACCATCATTCCATATTCTAAGCGTCTAGTCTAACGGTCTACTATCCCTATGATGGCATTGTCATCAACATAAAATACAGCATATGTTGTAACAGGAAATCTCATCTGAATTCGCCTACATAAATTATGAAATCGGTTGAGTATTTTCTCAGATTCCACAGAAATCGTAATTCAGAAAGTTTTTAAAAGGCTTTTGTGCATTTTAGCCCTATAAAATTCGTATTCTTTAGAAACTATTCTTAGTTAATTGTTAGTTCATCATAGTATTTCATTTATGTCTTGTAAGTATCTATCATGCCAAATTTTAAGTTTCTATTTTCAAGAATTCAATAGAAATCGTAACTAAGAAAACTTTTAGAGCTCTTTTCGCTTATTTCATTATTTTAAATTTCGATTTTTTTTCAACTTTTCATAGGGAACATTTACATCATATAAATAACTACCATACGAAATTTCAAGTTCCTGTCTTTAACAATTCTGAAAAAATTAAGAAAGATTTTACAAAGGCTTTACACTCATTTAACCTTTTTAAATTTGGAATTTTCTTACAAACAATTCTTAGAGTGCATTTACATCTCATAATCGACTACCATGCTAAATTTATTATTTCTAACACCTTCAATATCGCAAAAAGTTAAATTTTAGAATGTTTTTCGCTCTTGCACCCCTCTTTTGGCAATGGCACAGACAAAAAATGTAGCTATGTTGGCAGTAGAGACTAACATCATCAATCTGTTACCATTACTTTTGAAATCGGTTTGGTATTTCCTGAGATACCATTGAAATCGCAATTTAGAAAGTTTTTAGACCACTTTTGGTCATTACATCCTTTTAACACTGGAATTACAGAGGCGGGTCATCTGTGACACAAGACGTGATTTTTCGCTCGTATCACCGTTTTTTATCAAAGTAAAACTTTGAAACATTTTTATTTTTCCTAATTAGCCAGTATAATTCCATAACAGAAATTTAGTTGAAATCTAACGAAAACTTTTTAATCTACACGTCTGTATACCCAGAATTATCGAGTTGGGCCATGGCTGACCCGAACAAAATAATGAATTTTTCTTTTATTTTAACAACGCTTTTAACTCTGTACTTTTAAATAACTGAAGGATAATGTAAGGAGATGTATAGCCATTCCTTTTCACAAAATGGGGGAAATGGGTAGGGGTTTCGTGATGACACATCTTTCATGCATCTGCAAAGCAAATGCGTGAGATTTTTTCTGATTTTAAGCTACTGTATCTAAGTGTCGAAATGTTGTAGAATGACTTTATTTGTGTTATGCATTAGAAACTGTGTAAAAAGAATATTATGCCTCATGTAAACTGCACGGCCGAAAAAAAAAGTCGGTTAGTGATATTCCAGTTTCGCCCGTTGCGCCGGAGGTCATTCGAATGAGGAAAACTTTTAAATTGCTAAGCAAAAGTTTAGAAGATGATTCTAACAATGAAATTATATATGATGATGATGATTGCAATTTTTTAATAAAAGACGAAACCAATAGTGGTAAAAATGTCCATACGATTCCGTTGTTTGAACCCAGTTCAAGTGCCAGCGAGCTGAATGAAAATATTCCAAGTAAATGCAGGGGAGGAAGTCATGAAACATAAATAAATCGTAAGTGTTTTGAAGAAAACACAAAATAAGTGAGATAATTAAATAAATGAGAGTGAAAGATACGAAATAACTTAGTCTTTCAATCTGATTTCAAAGAAGCGAAAGATTCTGGAACTTATATGGAAGTTAGAGTCTCGACCTCCAAATGTTATACACTAGCCTCCAAATGTTACACACTAGCCTCCAAATGTTACACACTAGCCTCCAAATGTTAAGGAACAAGGACTGGATGCTTTCGATTGTACATGGTTTGTCGAATATATACCAAAATTATTGGCGGATTGTTCTTGAACTTCTGGGATGTAAAGAACATCTTTGACTATATATTTATTGGTGAAAATTTAGTCAGAAAGACAATTAGTGGCCTTAGAATAATTTTTGTAATAAAATAATATTTGTGATCACCTACGTAACAGGAAATGCTGAAAATGGTTTGTCACTGTATTAAACGACAAAGTGGGTCCTGTTCAACGGTTGTGTGCATTTGTGTAAGCATAGCACTCATATTCGTGATGATGTTATTTTGTCTGAGAAAAATTGAAAAGTTTCTTGTTTATAGCAGATAGAGTTTTCAACTAAATTTCCCACAACTTTCTTAAAACCTGACAAAGAACATTAGGAACATTATACTGCAATTAAAACATGAATATATTGAATATTTGATGAGAATGGGCATTTGTATGAAATAATTTTTATCTGTGCATGCATGGAAGTTTCTAAAATTTTTTCTTTTATAATTTGGTAATCAGCTATTTAGGGTAACTTATATAAAATTTCCGATCAAAAATCACGAAAAATAGGGGCGGTACGGTGAGTTTCTATCTAAAAATAGCTTTATTATAAGGGATTTTCAACAACTTTTCAATCAGCTCACTATATCATTCGGAGATTTCAGAATATGTGGCTGAACTTTTTATAGAAGTTGTCCAAAATAGCTGACTACCAAATTAAGAAATAAAAATTTTGAAATCTTCCACGCATGCGCAGCTAAAAATTATTTCAATCAGACATGAAATTTTCTTTCGACTACTCTTGGACAGCATTTGAATGTCATAAATAATACCCGTTGCACCGACATAAAATGGAGCCTATGTTGTAGCAAGAACTGTCACCAGCAATTTCTAACTATTATTACTGAAATAGGTTTGATATTTTCTGTGATTACATATAAATCGTAAATTAGAACATTTTTAGAAAGCTGTTCAGTCATTTCAGACTTTTAAATCTGGAATTTTTTTTTTAAACTGCTTTTAGAAATCATTTATATATTATAAGTATATACCACGCCAAACTTCAAGTTTCTATATTTAACTATTGCCTAGATAACATAATTTAGAAAATATTTAGAATGCTCATCTTGTATTTTCACCATTTTAATTTTGATTTTTTACAAAGGTTCTTATAGAGGATTTAAATCTTATAAGTAACTACCATGCCACATTTGAAGTTTCCAGCCCCTTCAGTATAAGGGAAATTTCAATTTAGAATGTTTGTTGCTTCTGCAACCCCCAGATGGTAGTGGCATTGACATGAAATATAGCTTGTTTATGAGCAGAGAATGTCTCCGTCAATTCGCGAAGAAATATGTTTAGTATTTCCTGAGATTGCATAGAAATCGTAATTTAGAACGGTTTTAGAACGCTTTTCACGCATCTTCACTTCTTTTAAATTTCGAATTTTTTTTTTTTCGATTGTTCTTACAGTGCATTTATATCTTATAAGTAACTACCATGCCAAATTTCAAGTTTCAAGCTTCTTCAGTATCACCGAAATCGCAATTTAGAACGTTTTTAGCTTCTGCACCGCACTGGGGGTTGTACTACCGACATCAAATGTAGCCTGTTTTGGAACAGGGACTGTAATAATCAATTTTCTACCATTACTTTTGAAGTCCGTTTGGTATTTCCTAATATTGCATAGAAATTGTAATTTAGAACTATTTTCGTGCATTTTCACCCCTTTTAAATTTCGATGTTTTTAGAAAGTGGTCTTAGAGCTTTTATATCTTATAAATAACTATCACCCAAAACTTTAAGTTTCAAGCTCCTTCAGTACCACAAAAATCAAAATTTAAAACGTCTTTGCCCTTAAAACACCCAGGTGGTAGTGGCACTGACATAAAATATAGTCTATGTTGGAGCAAGGGCTGATACAATCAATTCCTAACCATTACGTTTGAAATCGGTTTCGTATTTCGTGTAATTGCATAGAAATCGGAATTTTGAGCGGATCTTTAGAACGCTTTTCGCGCATTTTCACCCCTTTTAAATTCCAATATTTTAAAAATTGTTGTTACACTGCATTTATAACGTATACGTAATTATCATGCAAAAGTTAATAGCCCCTTAAGTAACACAAAAATCGCATTTTTAGAAATTTGTTGCTCCTTCACCCTCTTAGGAGTGTTGGCATCGACATAAAATATCTCATAAATGTCATAAAAAAGCTATGTTGGAACGGAGACTGCCTCCATCTTTGCTTCTATAAATTTTGAAATCGGTTCGGGAGTTCCATAGATTATCTCCTACAAATAAACAAACACACTCACGCACAAAAACACAAACTTTACCTTTTTATAATAGTAGTATAGATCAATACAAAAACCCTTAACGGGTTAAAAGTTTGTGACGCAGCACTTTATCTTATGCTCTAAGAATTTTAAATATGGAACTTAAAAATAATGATATCAAATTTTGAGTGACGCTATGCTATTAATTATAATCTCTTTCTATATTATTTATTTCATCTTTTTATTTTTTTATAATCGCATGTGCAAAAATTATGTTCAATTTAAAAAAATGTATAAAAGTTTATTTATTGATGCTTTAACATTTACACCTTTCATAAATTCCAAGTATGAGTTTTAAAAGATATGATATCAAAATTTTAGTGACGCTTTGATGTGGCTTTAAACGATTTGTTTTAAAATTAAATTTAAATTATTTTTGTTTTGGCTAAGATATATTCACACATCTAAATAATAGTTTTAATTTTCCAATATACTTTAAATATGTCACTTTCACTGAATTTATATAATGCATTTAAATGTATTTATTTGAATAAATTGATTTATCCTTTGTCCAAGGCTATTAAAAATTTAAAATAAGATTTGCGTAAATAATTTTTTTTTGCCTCATAGTATCCATTTGAATACATTTCACTTAGTTTGGATACAATGACGCAAAAAAAAATATTTACGCAAATCTTATTTAAAATTTTTAATAGCACAATAGCACTTTGTTAAGAAAAATAGAAAGAAATATTACTCTTTAAACCTTTATATATATATATATATAACAATCATCGCTCACTTATAAAAGTAATTACATACATTTATATTAAATCCAAAACTACAAATTTCTGCTTCTCCCTTTTCTCATTCCTAGTGCAAAAAAAAATTAAACATTCTTTAATTTTATATAAAATAATCTTTCACCATCCCTATTTAAAATTCTTTATTAACAATAATAATAAATCATATAAAATAATCCCCTGAGCTCCGAAGATTCCACTTCTGCTTTTGCACCCACCTCTCCAGCTAACCTAAATAATAAAATCTTTCAAAAATTAGTTTGAAAAAAAAAATCTGCAACATTTGTTGCTCACTAACATAAATAAATAAATAAGCTCTAACTTCCCTAATGTACAGTCATGGAAAAAAAAAAGTAAACACCCCCTACTAACTCCTCAACAAATTACCGTAGAAGAAAGTTACTGGTACCGAACGATTGGAAATAAAGTCTACTTTTAAATGAAGTATATAAAATTTGCTTAAGGGGTCATCTAGCGTCACCCGGGGTAATTCCTGGTCAGCAAGTTTCTGGGGTATTTCCTGGTCACAGTCCTTTTTATGTTTTAAAAACGCTTCACCAAAATGAAAAAAATCATAGTGGTACTCTGAACTATCCTCATTGGAATTTATTATTTAATTATGAATTTATTGTTTATTTATTTTGAAAAAAAAAATCTTTTTTAAATGGCTTGTTAAATTTCTGTAAAACTACATTGGCCTTAGTTATGATACATTTTTACAAAGATCTTTATCACAACTCAAATTTTAAGTATTTTTCTTTACTTTCTTTTTGGTTCAATTACCAACTACTTTAGCTATTAAAAAATAGTCTTGAAATTTTTTATACTATTTTAAATAATTTACAGAAGTTGGTCAAATATTGCCCCATGTACCTGGGGTAAATCTTGGTCACTGGGGTAATTCCTGGTCAGTGTTTTTATCATCATTTAATTCCTTTTTATTGTCATATTTAGTGATTTTAACTGTTGTGAAACTTTGATAATTAACCACACTGTTCACTACATTTTAGTTAATTGTAGTTCTTAATACAGTAGTCACCCAGGTAATTCCTGGTCACCGAGTTTCTGAGGTAATTCTTGATCATTTTCGTTTTTGTTATAAAAATAACAATTTATGAAACTGTAAAAAATCTAAAGATACTTTAAATCCTTTGCTTTAAAATATATGCCTTAATTATTCATTTAGTTGAAATTAAATATTTTAAAAAAATTATATTCAAAACTGCTACTCACATTTCTGCAAAACATTGATCTTGATTTTTACACATTTTAAAACAGATCATTGTCATTCTTGAAGTTTTAATATTTTATTTCCACTAATGACATATCACAGTCTTTAAAAAAGATTATAAAATTTTCCTCTACTATATTAAACATTTTTAAAAGAAGAAAACAGTAAGTGCTCAGGGAATAAGACACACTCTATGATTGAACAATTTAAGTTGAAATACATTGCAAAATGCCAAAATGGTGCGTAAAAATATGCATAATGCAATAGAGGAACAATATACATAATGCAATATGCATATAGTACATAATGCAATAGAGGAATATATATTATATTAAAGGTCTGTATTGAAATTTTCTTGAAAAAAAGAGAGCCAAAAACTTCAGTTGGCCTAAGCAAAATAAAATTGATAAACATTCAGTTATAGTTTTTATGGACCAATAAATTTGCAAGTTATTAATAAATCCATTCACAATGGATACAAATGAATTAATAAATACTGCTTATAAATGTTGTAACAATGCATAAAAATTCTTTGTCTAATTAATGTTTTGTAAAATGTACAAGAGTCTTTTGCACATCAAATAACTTTGTATTTATGCCCAAAACAAAGTCTATGCTTTATTATTCCACAATTATGAAATGAGCAAAACTTTTAGAGGATTGATTCTACTTATTTTATTACTCAGTCATAAAAAAATTAATTGTACCACTTTATTTACATGTAAAAGGATGGTGGCCGATAATTACCCCAGAATTGACCAGGAATTGCCCCATTCCCGGGGTAATTCTTGGTCATTTAAAAATTCAAATTATTTTAATTATAAGTGAATATATAAGCATTTTATAATATAGCCATCAGAGGGGGCTTATATCACAAAAAAATTGGGAACAATACCTTTAATAGTTTTTATAATAATTAGATGTTGATGCTTTTTGACCAGGAATTACCCCGGGTGACCCTACATATTAAAACGAACCATAACTTTGTTTTTTTCAATAGCAGTACACAATTCTTACAGCATAAATGAATTCTACACCATTTAATTAGCCTAAAAACAAATTTTTATGCAATTCGTACTATAAGTTCCCGAGAAATTAATTATTTTAAAACAAGCTTATTTTAAGGGCTGTATCCAAATTGAAGTTCGGTACCCGACTGTTAACCGAGAGAGCCCCCTTCTTGATCAAGGCACCTTAAGTGTCACTCAAGCAGTCAATGAAGTCTGCTAGGTTACAGGACAGCGTAAGACATTTCAAAATATCTAGTCACTTCTATCATAGACGGCCCCTTAAACCATCATTTTGCCATTTTTTAAGCATAATTTGAAAACTATTTGGAAGAAAAATGTGAAATTTTGGATTTCCATAAAGCAGGACTTAGTAAATCTAAATCCATCAAAAAAATTTTAGGTTACAATTCATAACTTTTTCGAATATCAATTTCATAATTCATATCATAAAATTATAAAAATTGCAAATTCAACGTATTTATGTTTGGGTTATGTTAGTATTACTGCTACACAAAAAATTAGCACATTAGGAGCATAATTTCAGGAGATATGAATAAAAGAAGAATTAGAACATTAAGAACATTAGAACAAGAAGTACATTAGAAGCACTAAATTTTGAATGTTTATTATTCAAAAACTTATTATTCAAATGACTTGAAATTTGGTGCCTAGGCATAGTTTGAACCGAAGATTTGAAATATCTCGTTAAAATTGGGTATTGCCATTGAAAAAAATGAAGTTTGGATTTGTTTTAATATGTAGATGGCCCCCTAAGCAAATTTTATATACATCATTCAAAAATAGACTTTATTTCCAATCGTTCGGTACCAATAACTTTCGTCTACGATAATAATTTGTTAAGGAGTTAGTAGAGGATGTTTACTTTTTTTCCCCCACGGCTGTACATTTCACCTCTTCTCCCTCCCCCTACTCCCCAACATTAAAAAAATTTAAATCTTTATTTTTATACAGAAAATTCTTCTATATAAATTATCCTCCTATTCCTCAAAATTACCACTTTCCCACTCCAGCCTAGAGATTTCAATCTTTAAAGCTTTTTAGAAAATCGGATCTGCAAAGTCTGTTGCTTAATAATAAAATATATAACCATGTACACTTTTAATTATTTTTCACACAATCAATTGATGTCATGATAATAGTTGTTCTGAGCGAATATTGTGTTGGCTGGGCTGTCGTACAGATAGCTCAATTGGAAGAGTACTGGCAATTAAAGCCTAGGGTTATTAAAGGTCACTGTAATTCAAGATGTTTAACCCCTTCGCGACAAGAGCCCTTTGGTTAATTTTTAACCTTTTACTACAGGTTTTTAAAAACAGAAAATTTTCTGTAATTGAATCACAGAAATGCTCCCATTAAAGAAGGTAAACTTTACAATTAAAAATAAGTGGTGAGAATAATGAAGGATTCTGAACACCTTAAGTGGCCAAGTATACCGGTCGCTCATCCCCAAGGGCTTAAAGATGCTTTTTTGCTATTATAACCTTTAGGATTTACAATATAAAAAAAATCTTAATCACTTCTGAGGTAAATAAATACAGTGGAAAAAAATCAAGATGGCAATGTTTTGATTGGCAAATTCTAAGCTGAGTAATTTGTGCTACAGAATGAAAAAAATATAAAGTTGTAATAATGTCCTCTTACAGATACTAAATATTTAAGGTTTTTGATGTATGAACTACATATGAATACAGTAGAAGATCTTTATAATGCACACCTTGGTATGAGAAGTTGTGGACATTATAGAATTTTGTATTATATAGATCATATTTCATACATCATTAAATTTACTTCGTATACATGCTTTAAATTACATTCCTTGGAACCAGAAAATGTGCAAATTATGAAATTTTGCATAATAGGTATAGATCACACATTATTAAATTACCTTAAAGATATTACCTTGAAATATAACATCCAAATATGCCTGGGCAAAATCATTATAAACAGTGGTAACTCATGACTGACAGTTTTGGGAACACTAAATGCATGGCTGGCCAATTTATTCTTTTTCACTATTTTTAATAATGAAATCTTTGCCTTATTTTTAGCAGAATTTTCTTCCATTAAATAAGGCAAAAATTTATTTTAAAAACAACAAAAAAAAAAAAAAAAAAACTTTTGAAAAGTGTGCATTTTAGTGCTGCAAGAAAAACCTGCCATGAGCTGCTCTGATTATAACACTCATTTACAAAAAATTTTAATATAATAACACCGTTTTCATTACTCCAAAATAATGTGTTAAAGACGATAATGCATCAAATTTAGTGTTTCAAGAAATAGCAATATTTGTGAAATACATGTGCTTCTTAACTGCAAAATTCATTGTTTACATATAATACATTACATTTTCTGCATTGAAATGTTTAAGTGGCAGGCTTTTGTGATTGAACAAGAACTGCTTGCAGAGTGCTTTTAATGATTTTAGAATATAAAATTATGGCTCTTGAACTACTATTAATCCAATACAGTAATAGGGATAAAAAAATCATTAAATAGTTCATTTAAAAAATTTATTTGTATTTTCATCAGATATACCGATTTTTACTACCATATGTTATATGTAACATATTTATTAGAAAAGTTACAACTATTTTGATGAAGTTTTGGATTCCCCCCCCCCCCCTGACATACTGTCAAATTTCGCGAGGTTTTTTTTTCTTCCCCGACCGAGAATGGAGCGGGTTTTTTACAATCAACTGATTAATTTTGTTTTTCTTTTATTGCTACTTTTTTATGTTTGTGTGGTGATCTTTCAAATACTATTGCACAACGAGGCGATAAACGCGCTACTCTGTAAGTGGCACGGCAACCCTCCAGTGTACAGGTGAAATTGATAAAAAAAAGTTTTTGTAGTCGGAATATGCGGAATGTTAAAGAATAGTGAATGGTTTAATGAAAGCAGAATAAAAACTTAATATTTAATTTAAGATGCGAGTCAGATTAATATATTAATTGAAATGGTTACTGAGTAATCACTTTATTAGTTTATACAAAGTCTAATTATCATGACAGCTACAATGCAGCTGCCAATGAAATTTTGTGAAACCAATCTTTTCTAAATAGTAACATGTTCTGAATTGTTCTTATTTACAATAATACTTCATTACCACAAATACCATATAAGGGAGCTGGCTACTTTTATATTTTTTAAAAGTAAATTATTTAAAGCTTTCTTTTAAGCATATTAACTTTAAAATTAAATAAAAACAAGTATCTTACTTTTGCAAAAAAGCTGTTTTATCTTATTTATCTATAAACTTTAATTACTAAATAACGAAAAGTATCATGATGAAAATTTTTACTTTTAGGAGCTCAAAACATCCAGTCAGGATAAAATGGTTCATTTTGAGCTAATCGTGATAATTTAAGTATATAAAGTAGTATCAGTCAAAAATATGTCCAAGACTGAAATCAGTCCTGAGACTGAAGGTCTTGCACCCATGGCTGTAATCAATTAGCCTAAAAGAAATGCTTCAGGTTTGTTTTTTTTTACTGTTTTTCTTTTGTTACAGAGATAAACGGCAATAAAAAAAAAAAAATTCCCCTTTAGGTTAAATTTTATAAAAATAAAATACTACGATGCTTTAATTTTTGAAGCTGAAAAGAGTTACATAAAAAAAAAAAATAAACGAAAGATACCCACATTTCGAAAAAGATGTCATTTTAAGTCAATTTTCGTTTATAATATTATTAGAAACGATTCGCAAATGAATCATTTTATAAACGGGATTGGAAATCTTAATTTTGATTTCGTCATACCTTTTATTTAAATTGTGCGTTCTTTAAAAATGAAAGATTTTGTAATTTCTTTAAAAGAAAACTCAAAACACAAAATTAAATGAGTAATCTATCTGTATTACACTCACATATCACAAGAAATACCTATGCCACACATGAACGTTATTTTGTAAGGAAAACAGTTATAAGTATTGTTGAAAATAAAAACAATTCAGAACATTATACTAATTAGAAAGGATCGGTTGCAAAGAATGCTGTCTGGATAATTAGAAATTGTACTCACTTTCTCCCTTTGGAATACCATTTCAAGATCTTTGATATTTCTTATTTCTTCAGTCAACTTCGCGTATCGCGTAGTAATACATGGCGAAGTCTTATGGCGAACGCGATGAATTTTCATTTCGATACGAGAATTTTCGATAAATATCGAATTTCGATACGAGAATTTTTTTTAAAATGTGAAATATTTTCTCCTTAAAAAATGTTTACTTACTATGAATAACAATGAAATAAAATACATATAATTACAAAATACTGCTCCAATTTAAAAAAATCAGTCTAAGTATTTTAAAGCACATAATAAACTGTTTTTGTAGTTTAAAAAAAGATTTATTGCCGATATTCAGATTCTTAACTGTGACCTAAACCGCGCAAAACCGATGTGCAACGTTCTGTCTGCTAGCCCATAGAATAACATGTAATCCGCGATCCTAAGGAGTCCAATTTTTTATGCGGATTATATAAAAATTAAGAGTTTTCCTAGATACTAGGTTAGTCTTATCCACTTCGTCAAAAACAGATTCATTTTATATATTAATGTTTAAAAAAAAATCTAGACCGTTTCGGAGAAAAAAAAAAGACAAACTTACACCATCGAAATTGCTTTCAAAATGGGTTTACAGATCTGAAAATATACTGCACGTAGAATTGTAAAAAATTCAGAATAGGATTAGACTGCAGATATAAGACTGTTTTAAAAAAATCAGAACAATAGCACCTATATTTGATGAGTTATTAACAGGCGGCTTTTCGCATTTTCTTTGATGTCGAGTTAGCTGTATATATGAGTTCCGCCATCTATTCTACGATACGATACGATACGATACGATACGATACGATACGATACGATACGATTTTAGGCTTAAGGCTGCGTCACTCGGAATACTACCGTCTTCCATGATAGGACAGAGCGATGGTTCGCAGAAAGTGTAACACTTTTAAAAAAATGGCAGAACAATTTCCTAGAAATAATCTTTATTCATATCATCCAAGGTGTGCCATAAAAAGAAGTTATTCAAGATATAATTTTAAACATTTAGAAATCTATAAAGTACACTCTTGAGGCATCCACACATTTTGTCTAGCGACATTCCCAGGCACGGTACGCAGCCTGGAATGCCTCGAGGTGAACCTTATTCAGAGTCGTCGTCAAAGTGGTTTCGATCGCTTCATTGTGGTCCAAAAGGTTTATGTTAAGGACAGTCTTAATCCTTTGAGTCTGTGGAAGCGTTGCCATGTTATATTTCGCCAGACACTCACGGACGCGCAAAACGGTGTGGCTGGAGGATTGACCTGATGGAGCATCCTGGTAGCACGATCATTTTTCGCTCGCACACGGAGAACTCTTTTTCTCAATTTTTCGAGAACATCCTCATAGTATACATATACAACGTTAATGGTCTGTCATGGAGGTACAGATTTATTTTGGATAACAAGTTTTGGAAACTCAAAAACACAGCGTCAAAAGAATTTCTTTGAGACGGAGATCATATTATCAACGATTCCTACTCTACTACTGCTCGGATCGGACTAAGTTTGAGCGCGTTTCCAAGTCACACCTCCCTTCCGCCTTGCGACGTATAGTCGCTTCACAGGGCTGACACAGGTGATTATTCACTTTTTCTGTTCGCATCATTTTTTAAAAAATACATTTTGTAATATATTTCTCTTGCAAGTGTTCTCAAAGCTTATGTAAAAGACTTTTGTTTTGAAAAAGTAGTGCAAAATAGAATTAAAAAATAGTCACCTTTGACAGACCTGCTTCACAATACAATAACTAGAATTACTTAGTGTTTACTTACAACATTTATTTTGAACACTTTTTCACATATATTAGCCATTTATCTCCAACAGGTAAAAGACAACTCAAGTGCGTTTCACTCTGACGAGGACACACTGTATAGTATGGAATTCAATGCAGAAGTTTATATATATATATATATATATATATATATATATATTTATTTATGATTATGCATAATATTAAAAATATTAAAATATGCATATATTTGAAAAAAAAATATTTCGCTAAGTTTCATGCGCAGAAAATGAGTCCCTATAAAAGTGCAATAGGAAAACATGCCATAACTTGCTCATTTGTAATAACGGATCTATGTTGTTCTGTTAAATGAAATTGAGAAAGTAGGATTGTGTAAAAGTGTTATTCAATTATTTCAAACTTTGCAGATAACTAATAATATTCTAAGCGATTTTACGAAGCTTATATTCAAAACTTTTTTTTTTACTTTTATTATGATTCATTTTGCATCTCTGGACTTTGAAAAAATGTACTGTATCTTCAAACGTGCGTGGCGAAATATAGTTTAAGAAAATTCTTAACTTATTATAATATTAATATTTTTTTATATAAATATATATTTTTAAATCTTTTACATGTGTAAAAGTTTAAATGCTATTCTTTTTTTCTATTCAAAAAGTGTTTGAAATTATCAGCAATTCAAATTTTAATATCTAAATTAGAACTTTCATTTAAAATAATATTTTATAAATAAATATGCAAAATTAACACACAATTTTGATTTCGAGATCAATTGTGTTTTAAAGAGTCGTGTTTACTTATCAAAATTAACAAAATATATATTTATTTATAAACTATATGGCCATTAATGACCGACAACTTTCAATTTTAGACATTTTGTCGAATATTTAGAAATATACTTGACAGATTCTTCTGGCATTTTATTATTAAAAAGAACAGATATGACCTCATATTTAGCAATGTGGATTTGATAAGGGGAGCAATTAGGGGGCCAACAAAAAATCAAAGACCGGCAACTTTCAAATTTAGACATTTTGTCGAATATTTAAAAATATACTTGACAGATTCTTCTGGAATTTTATGATTAAAAAGAACAGGTGACCTCATATTTAGCAATATCTATTTGATAAGGGAGACAATTAGGGGTCAACAAAAAATCAAAGAAAAAAAATAATACTTGGGATCACCCTGTAAAATAAAATGCACGAAATGATCTATCGCTAACGAATATAAATAAAACACATTGTGCAATATGTATATTCTTTTGTGTAAGAATCGCACGTTTATTAATAGAGATATAGTGATTTATTTAAAAAAAATTCAAAAAATCTTGCTTTTTTTTTTTGCTCATAACATGCAGGGTTTTCAACCAAATTTAACGCCGGTTTAAAAAAATTGATAAAATATAGTAAAAACAATATAGCGCAATTGGAATATAAGTATATTAAATATTTTAGGAAATATGAGTAGTTGTATGAAATAATTTTTATCTGCGAACGATAACAAGGATCATTTTACATAATTTAATTATCAACTCTATGAAGCAACTTATTAAAAGAAATCTAGTCACATATCGTAAAAATTCAGAGAGATAGCAGCGTTAGAGTGAACAAATTTTTAGTTGTTCTCTAAAGGCAGCTGAATGATAAGAGATTTTCCACAAATTGTTATGTTTAATTAATTTTTTTTTTACATCTTTTATTGATGCTTTAGTTCTTTTTGGATAACCACCAGAACGAGCCATGATCAAAAGAAGTATCAAAATCGAAGCATTTTTTCCAAATCTACTCGTTGACAGTCGCTAAATACTGACTTTTTTCTGAAAGTCAGTTAATAAAAGATGACAATTTGTGTAAAATCCCTTATCATTCAGCTGCTTTTATAGAACAACTAAAAATTTGCTCACTCTAACGCCGATATCATTCAGAATTTTTAATATATTTGACTAGATTTTTTTAATAAGTTGCTCCATAGAGTTGACTATTAAATTATTTAAATGATCCTTGTTGTCGTCGCACATGCGCAGATAAAAATTATTTCATACAACTGCTCATATTTCCTAAAATATTTAATATATTTATATTCCAATTGCACTATATTGTTTCTACTATATTTTGTCAATTTTCCTGAAACCGGATTTAAATTTTGTTGAAAACATGCATGTTATAAGCAAAAAACATGCACGATTTCTTATTTTTTTTAAAATAAATCGCTATATTTCTATTAATATACGTGCTATTCTTACACAAAAGAATACACATATTGCACAATGTCCGTTTATTTATATTCGGTAGCGATAGATCATTTCGTGCATTTTATTTTACGGGTGACCCAAAGTATTATTTTTTCCTTTGATTTTTTGTTGGCCCCCTAACTGCCCCCCTTATCATATCGACATTGGTAAATATGAAGTCATACCTGTTCTTTTTAATCCTGAAATTCCAGAAGAATCTGTCAAGTATATTTCTAAATATTCGAAAAAATGTCTAAAATTGAAAGTTGCCGGTATTTATAAAAAGGCAATATAGTGTAGTCAGTTCGCACGCTGCATAAGGGAAGTATGGAGCAGTTAAATCATACATTTACAGCTTTCCAATTTCCGTCATAAAAATGAATGATCTCGAAAATTGAGCATACAATCAATAATATTAATACATATTATTAAATTGCTTTCAAACCCATGGACACAAAAATGTATAATTAATATTAATAAATTATGTACTAAATATCTCCACAAAATATATATGAATTTTAAGAATTTTAACATTTACTCTTCACTGATATCTTACATGTTCGATAACGTAAAATCAATAATGAATTACCTGTAAGTGTGTCATATTATTTAACCTTTCTTTCAGATTCTAATTAATACAGAAGACGTTAATTAACAAAAAAAAATTTAAATTAAAATTTAAGATATACTTTTTTAAATGAAGGGAAAAAATAATTTACTCTTTTGTCATACTCAAAATAGCTCCAAACCTTGAATAAAAATTTTAATTCTCTTAATTTTAAACCATTTTAAAAAACCATTTTAAATCAAATGTATGTAATTCTAATTAAATCGAAATTGAATAAAAATTCTCTATTGTATCTAATAATTACATCTTATAAAAAATGAAAGTAGTTTCACATTAATTAACATAAATTAAATTATACATAAGTGAAGGAGTAGTTTAATTAAGTAAATTAATTAAAAAAATCATTTTAAGCTAAGTTAGAGGTATTTTTATCTTAAGACATATGCCATTAAAGACTTTTTAGTACACAATTTTATTGGTTTAGAACTTTTTAGATTAAAATAAAGAAATAAGCTAAATGGGGAATATATAGTATGTTTTTGTATTAATATTATGTAGCTATAATAGTGAAGATGTACTTTACAGGGTGTCTTGAAAATAGTTAGGAAAATATGTAAAATGTCGTACACAAATTAGAAATTCCATGTTTACACATATGATTATTTAACATAGTAAAAATTTTCCTGTCGCGTAATAAGATTCAACATCTTCACCTTTCTACAAACGAAAAACATAAAGTCGATAGTATTTCGTATCATGTTTGTTCAAATGTTACTAAAACATACACTTACTACCGATATATAGTTTTAGGCTCTATAAATTGTTGAATATTTGTGGATAATCTTCGACAAATTTACTGAAAAAAAATTCAAAAGATGTAACATTCTTAATCCTGTCAAATCCGCCAGTTTTGAAATTGCCGTTTAAATATGTTTTTAATTTATGCACCCCAATGTGACCCTTTTTCTTGCAATAGTATTAAAAAAAAGAAATGAAGAATATAAAGGGCAAAAAAAAAAAATAATAATAATCATATTTCAGCTACAACATCAGTAGGAGAGCGTGACACTTTTGTTGCTTTTTAGTGATATAGATTAATTATTATAGGGGAGGCTGTGCTAAATGTATAATTTCCGAGACAACCACACATGATTTGTTGTAATGTTAAGATGCATTTAATTGGGTAAGTATTAATTTAACAAATTAATCGAATTTAATGTAAGCACTATTAATGGGTATGCTCATTGTTCAGATGATATTTGATGTCTTATTAAGTGTTCAGTTGCGTTTCAGGTATTAATGAAATTGAAACAAAATATATCCGCAGCAGCAGATAACAAATGATATCCTACCAAATACTCTTCAAGAGAACCAATGCTTTTTGGAAATTCGCAGAGACAGCAATATTTGAATTACTTTAGCTTGCAAAAACACTTGTGGTATGGGCTTGGTCTATAAGAGCCTAAAAGATGAACTCCTACCTATTTTCTTTTATTAGAGTTTAGTTGAGGCGGAATGTATCTTGTTACCCTCCGGTATGCTATTTCTTTCTCCCACTTATTAAAGTGTCGTCTCCAAAAAAAAAAGCGTTACATGGTATAAGCCAGCCATGAAACAAAGCAGATATATCATTGTATTGAATAATCTCTACTGCAATTTTTTTAACTTCTAAGGATTTCACATTATAATTTTTTATACCGTCGTATTGGGAATAAAAAGTACTTTGTAATGCTATTTGTTTGAAAACTATATTTCAATTTATTTTTGAGATATTAATTTTTTTGTAGTTTCTCAAGCCATTTATTTAATTTTGGCAATTAAAATACTCCATTTCTGTAGAAAATACAGAAAAAATCGTTGGAAAACATTAATTATATCTTTATGTTACCATTTTTCCATAACTACTGAAAAAATGTAATTCAGATATGTGCTTTTTTGAAAAATAAATAAATAAATGATTTCTGATATAACATGGAGCTATTATAAACTATATTTAAATTAATTATCTATATTACAAACAAATGAAGGTATATGAATCATTAGATAGCCGATTTTTTTTTGCCGAGTTTCTAGAGTGACGTCTGTGTGTTTTTAATAATTTATGTATTATTCAGCGATAGTGACGTCAGATGAATACTTTACTGTAGATGTTGTTTAAGACTGGATCGTAAATGTGGAATTCTTCAGAGGATGGCAATGACGCCATTTTATATAAAATATAAGCTTGTTTTTTTTTTCTTTTTTTTTGTCTTAAAACTGAAATATGTTTTGTATTATCTATATTTATTTACATACATATATATTTTTTAATAGGGGGTGACACTAAATTATCAAAAAGCAGAATTCCTGCTTTCTAGTTTGTAGTATTATATTTGTTCGAGACTGAATTTCATTTTTTCTGAGAATTTTTTTTTCGTTAGTTATATTGTACATTTGTTACGGGAAATTTTATTCAATTTTATAATTGAAAATTAAAGAAAAACACATTTTAAACAATGTCACCTGGACTTTTTGGATTGTTTGGATCTAATGGAATTATTTCCTTGCTTTTACTTTTACATACTGTTGAACTTTTGTAACTTAATTTAATTTAATTTATATATTTTTTGCTTTAAATTAATAAACTTAATTTTCTTGTAACTACCAACAACGCCTAAACATTTTTATTATTATTATTATTATTATGGCTCTCATTTGTTTTGAAGTCAAATTACCTCTCAACTGGATGTAAAGTTGTTCCGCAAGTAGGGAATCCATAAGATGCATATATTGTTCCATTGTCCCATTTATTTCGAATCCTTTGTTCCTTTATTGAGCTTCAAATTTGTGTTTTTTTAAACATAACTTTCTTTTAGTTTTAAATTAAATTATTTTTTACCTTGTCTTCACTTCAATTTCATTGCCTAAATGATCATTAACATATTTATTCGAATTCCATGATTTGTCAACGCATAATCTGAAAAAAAAAAAACACCTATAATTTGTTTTTAATGTATAAATATGTATGGAAATTTTCTTTTTTAAAATATTGTGATATTGAGGATCTTGGTACGGTATCTCTCTATTTCTCTCCCTGTACTATAATTCTGATTGAGAAATATCAGAATTTTTTATATAAATTGAATCTAATGTGATCTAATGTGATTTATTTTTGGTTGTGTCTAGCAGGACAAGGAACAGCAAAATAAATGAAATGGCACAGACGAGCCGAGGCTAAACTTAAAAAAATATATATATACAGCGAACTCCTTTTTTGATAGCTGCGCTTGTTAATTTTTACTGCACTAAAAATTCGGCTTACAAGAGTTGTCTTACAAACACATTTCAAATGTGCATGCGCGTAACTGAATGTCAATCCTACTGATTCATTTACTTACACAACATAAATAAAAAATCGATAATTTAATTTGTTGCACTATTTTTTCAGGTTCTACTACAATTTATAAAACAGAAATTATGGTTTGACGTCATTGCAAATCGTAGAAAATTCAAAGCGTCAATAAAACTTTCTCGAAAGTGATTCTATGAAAACAATATATATATATATATATATATATATATATATATATATATATATATATATATGCCTTTGTGTGTGTGTGCATGTATAATTGTATTTTCAATGAATTCAAAAGTACATTTCTTATATAGGGAAGTATGCACTACAGTAAAATTTTTGTCAATAAGAATTTTTTCCAATACATTTCTTTTTTAAAAAACGGTATTTTATTCACGCACCATGTAAATTATTTTAGATTTTAGTACAATCCAAAATGTTTATAAAGCCCATTTCACGCAATAATGCAAGTCTATTTGGTTCAAATTCACAACAAGAAAATAAATTTTTAATTAATAAAGTTTATCGCAAGCGTTGCTCTGAAAAGAGACTTGTAATTTTTATAAGGCGTTCCAACATGCGTTAAAAATCAGATTATATTTTGGTTTCACGTCTTAAACGTAAAGCTTGTTAATATCTTTAGTTTGTATAACAATTGTTAAGAATATTAGAATGGCTCTAAACTAAAATATATGAAATCATGATTGTGAACTTCGTTAAATTAATTCCTAATTTAAAATTCTGATTAAATATTTTAAGACATAGCTTACATTACTTTTTCTCTAAATCTCAACGATAACCTAACGCATTCCTTATAATGATATAGGAACATGTTTTCATTTATAGTTGCTTCTATGAATTTCGGGTTTCCATCTGCCATAATTTGCTGTATCTACTATTAACATGAGCATAACACGAGCATAACACGAGCGATTTCTTTTTATGTTTTATAAAAATACAATTTTAGTTTACCGCTTACGTTCTTAAGAAATGTGTGTTATTTCTGTTCTGTAAAAACTAAATATTCCCATTCCTCAGAAGAAGTATCCGAAGGGTTTCTAGATGCAAAATTACTGGTTTCAAAAGATTATCGCTGACGTTATAATTTGTCTATTATTAATTAAATTAATATCACTATATTACAGAGGGATTTATATTATTTACACTTTTGTACAAAAATGCACGACATTTCATTGATTTCCGTTCTTATAACTAGGAGAAATTTAATAGGCATAACTTATAACTTTTAATGCATTAGAACTTCTAGGTCATTTTTATATTTTTATAAGATAATACATATATATCTATATCTATCTATCTATCTCTCTCTCTCTCTCTCTCTCTATATATATATATATATAGATAGATAGATAGATAGATAGATAGATATACAGAGGGAGGCAACACAGACTAAGTTACATTTGCGCACAATTGTAATTCAAAACGGTATTAAACATAAAACGATTATACAAATTATACGATTTATAGCAAAACAATATTTGATACTAATATTTTAACAACTTTATCCAATAGATATTAATGAATTATGTATCTCATATCTATCTAGAATTGTGCTCACAATTAATTAAAAATGTTTTCATGAATTTAATAAAATTTTAATGATGACTATTATTGGATTGTAATCATCACACGATTACGTTTGGAGGTGCAACGTTTTACTATGTAATTTACCGATAATTTATAATATTGTACTTCTTTTTCTAAATCAAAATTTATGATCTAAGGAAATACTGACAATAAGTTATGTACACTCTCACTTTGTATCTATGTATATAAATATGTGTGTGTGTGTTGACAAAGAAAGAGATCCTTCTAAAATATAACCAATTAATCGGATATTTTCGACCTATTTCTTAGAAGATATTAAAAATACATTTTGTTTCGTTCACTATTTCTTTCTAATAAATTTATAACTATCATTAAAAAATGCATATGTTTTTACTTAATTCTTGTAAATAGATTGGGTATGCTTAAATATTTCGTTTGAATGCAGGTTTTCGTTTTTTTTCTTATGGTAACGTCAAAAAAGATATGAAAGGCCTGTAATTACTCCAAATTGCAAAATAAACCGGTGCTCTGCCAGTTAAACAAAACGTATTTTGTTATATTCAAGAAATAGGCTTGTTTTACATTATAAGACGTTTTAATAAAATTTTCATTATATATATATATATATATATATGTATGTATATATTATTAGCGTATGTTTAAGGCGATGGTGTTTTCTTTAAAAAACCTTCGTTTTGCACAATTCAAAGATAGTATTTTCGAGGGATCTAAAATATATATATATATCTATATATATAATAATTAAACGTAATTAAATCATTATCTTACATTTCTAAATATAATAAGTTCAACAAAACTATTAATGCAGTATGTAGTATATATATTTAGGATACGATATTTAAACTAAATAATTATAAACAATTACGCACTATGCGCATTTCTAGAAAGTTGCTGCGACAAATTCTTTTGTGATAAAATGTAACCGTCTGATATTAACCTCGACTCCCTTCATTACTGTTGCTATACTCGTAATAGTTGATAGGAAAAAGGAATTCACTAACATCTCGATTTGTTACAGCTGGTGTTGTAAGTGGAATTCATTTTATCACTTTTAACAAGAGCTGAATCGATACTTTTTATCGCGTTTGTTCCTATATTGATTTAGCATTGAAGTATTTATTCTTCATTTCTTTTTAATGTTCGTCATTTAGAAGACGAGTTTTAAAAAGTGTCTAAAGAAAATACAAACAGTGTCTTAAAATATTAATGTTAGACAAATTAGAACATTTCATGAAGAGAAAAAAGTTACTATGGTTCATCTTTATTTTAACATAATTATTCTATTAAGTAAATAAATCATATACTATTTGTATTTTTCAAGCGAAAAAATGTCCAAACATTGATTTGAACAAGGGACCTTTGACTTGGGCACCCATCCCTCTGCCACGCGAACTATCTTGGACCTATCAGGCGGACATAATTCAATCAGACAATCCTTTGATAATGACACATTGTCTGTTAACTGAAACAGATCAACCTGCAAATCGCAGGTAGAGGGACTCTGTGATAACAATATATACGTAATTATACTGACATTACATTTGTATAAATTCATTTTTAATGATACATTGTATTACTACTTTTCTTCAAGTTCCATTACGTGCGATTCTTTACGTTGATCTGTATCAGATAGCACACTAGATTGCATTATCAAAATGTTCTCTGAGTTAATTGTGCACGCTAGAATTGTCCAGGATAGATAATTTGCCAGAGCGTTGGCAGCGTAATTCGAAGATCACTGGTTCAAATCCTGGCCTAGACACATTTTCAGTCTGTTAGAAAATTATAAATAATTTACAACAGTTCCGTTTCGAAATGGTTATTTTATTTTGTTTAACTTTATATTAATATTTTTACTTAATTCCGAAGATATAATTCAGTTATTTGTAATACTTTAAGCGGCTAGCAAAATTTTAAATGCTCGGCTTTTGTCACAGAAGAGATGATTTTTACTTTTTTTTAAATATAGGTTACAAAGGTTGTGTATAAAAAGCAGACTGTGTTGCTAATTACTTTTTTAAAAATGTAGAAAATATATTTTAGTCCAAGAAAGTAATCATTTTACGAATCATATTTTATAAAAGAAGAAAATAACTTTCAATCATAAAAATATTGAAAAGCTTATTCGTAAATTGTGTTAATGTTTTTAGATTATAAGTTACTTTAGAAATATAATGATTATTAACTTTTTATTAATTAAAAATATTAAATATATACTAAACATACTTCATTGCGGAAAGAATTTCGTTTGAATACCTCATTCTAATAAAATAACATTTCGCAAACGCGACGTAGCTTTTAGAAAGATTATAATTAAGAGTCAAGAGAACAAGAAATGGTTTAAAGGTATAGTCGCAAATTATCTACAATAACTTGGAATTCTTAAGAAACGTCATTGCTATCAAGAATAAAACTGCTTCCATAAAAAACTATATTTGAACTGGGCGAAACTTTTTTTTGCGTTATATCTGCATTTATTCTCCTTTTAAAATAAATATTCCCATGTCCCGTTTTACTATAAGAAAAACAAGATTCGTCTCTAAGTATTGAATATTGCTATACAGATTTTTGTTAATGTTGTTGAAAAATCATAAAAGAAATTTATGCTTACTTTCATAACAGGTCGTATCCTTTTTTGACTGATATACTTATATAGTAAGTAAATAAAATTTTGTATACTCAGGTAATTACATTTCTTTGTCTGAGTGCTATTTTACCATTTTCTATATTTTGGGAAAAACTGCCTTTGAGGTAAACATGTAGCGAGGGATAAAAAATCTGAGTAATTAACATGCGGTATACATACATATATATAGAGAGAGATGGATAGATAGATAGATATATGATTGTAAATAATTAAAATGAAATCACAAGTGAAAAACTCAAAGGTAAAGATATTATAAAAATCAAACCCTCAAATATATATATTATTATGTGAAACATCTCGATTTCAATGTAGATTGTAATGATGGATACATGCCATATCATTGCCAACCAGTAATTATTTCGTAAAATATTTAATTTGCCGTCGTAAGTGGCTAAAGGTGGAAGACAGGAATGCAGTCATTGGGAAGAATTTCACATTCAATCAAAAGAGGCGGCATAATCAGAAATGAATTTATTGGAATTCACATATCAACAAAAAATCTCACTAGTTATCCAGTTGAATCTGGAAAATGGTCTGTACCACTTTACAGCAAAGACGATGATGTTAAAACGTATTAGAACATAACTATCTTTAAAATAACTCTTACAAGTGACAGGTGTTTGTTAGCAGATGAAAAACCTACAATATCTGAGTTCCAAGCCAGTGCACTCGCATTTTATGCTAGGAATTCGCTCAATGATATCTTTACGCTGCTTTCAAAGATTCAACGAAATTCAAGAAAGGGAGAGGGCCGGGGGGGGGGGGATGTAATCCCTGGCTATTAGATGAAAACGAGAAGCAAGGCGAAAAATGCATGAAGTAATATCAGAACTCGTTATTATAGCGGAAATTTTAAAGGTGTATCGATTAGACGCGGCAAATACTTGCAAGGAATTCTGGGTTATCGAATAATAATTTTTATAAAAGTTAAAAAAATGGTATTAATAAACATTCGAAAGAAATAAGAATTTAATGTCACAAAATAGGAAAGAATAAAATAAATTAGTGGGTTTTTACGAAGAGTGTTGCTTTAACGGATTAAGATTTTTAGAATAAGAAATAAAGAATGTGCTGATTTAAAGGCATGGGATTAAAATATAATTGTTATTTAAAATATTATTAAAAGACAAGTAAAAAAGGTAGATATTAGTATTTGGAGTAAGGTAAAATGGCGAAATTTTTTATTATTACATATATATATAATTTCCATGATTGTTTACTGGACAAATTAAATATTAAACTCTAACATTTTTATTGAAATTCAAAGACCCCTATGTATTTTTTAGATATGTTACCGAGGGATATCACAGTATTTTTATTTATGATATTACTTATAAATATATTTCTGGTAAAATCCACATATTTCTGCGTAATGCACTTAAACATTCGAATATATACCCTTCATTTTTTAGAACACATTCTCTAAAGCCACCCTTCATAAAATGCGACTTTAGAATCATGCTATATTCGCGCTGATAGTTGGAAATTCAGTTAAATATTATATAAAAAATAAAGATAACAATAATCGATTATATGAATATTATAAACAAATTTAGACTGTTACAGGAAATACCAGTAAACTTTAGACAATTTTCAGTTTCTACATTTATATTAACATTCATATTATACAGGGTGTCCGGTCTCAACGGTCTCCAATGGCTAATTCCTAAACCGTTAGTCATAGACATATAGTTCCAATTGCAAAAATGTTTTAAATAAGGTAAAGAAGTATTTTTTAGCAATTTGGGTCAAGAAAAACATTTATTAAAAAATTACGAAATTTAAATTTTTATACGGTCCCCAGGTCCTATAAGTGATATTTAGTAAAAATATCCTATTGCACTGACAAGTAAGACAAAAAAAATCCCATTCCTCTGCGATTAAAACTGACCGAGTAATAGATGTTTAAAGTTGGAGTATCTTTTTTGCTGCAAAATAGGGGTCAGTCACAAATTTACTAGAAATGAAAATAATCATCAGATATAAAATTTAACATTAAGAGTAAATTAACACTACATTTATATTTTAAGATTTTTGTTCATTCTGACCCATTAAAACAAAAAAAAAAAAAAAAAAAACTTGTACTAAAAATATAATTAAAAAAAGTATATATATATATATATATATATATATATAACAGAAATTTTGTTAAATGATTATGAAAGTAACTGTCACAACTCTTTAGAAAATGATACCTAGTTGGATTACCTAATCGAAAACTTAATTAATAAAAATTAAGGTTATCTTAAAACGTGCTCGAAGTGACTCCCTTTGGCTGTAATGCAGATACGTACACGTGAAATAAATTCTTCTTCAACTTTTTTCAACATTGTAGGTGTTACAGATCTGCACGCCATAGCAATACGATTCCACAAATCAGCTCGACTAGTGGATTCTCTTTCATATACCTTTTTTTTTTCAGAAAACCCCAAAGAAAAAAATCTAAAGGATTCAAATCTGGCGACCTGGGAGGCCACTCACTACGACCTCCATATCCAATAATATTAATTCCAAAAGTACTGGTTAAGACAGTGCGTGGCTTTACCAATCTATGGGCTGGCGCGCCATCATGCTGAAACCACATATTCGACAAATCTTGTAATGAAACGCACTCTTCTAAAAAATCGGGTACTGGTCCAGATAAAATATCCGCGTATTTTCCTGATGTTAATGTGTCATCGAAGATGAATGGCCCAATTCAGAATGTCTTCCAGATACCACACCAAATATTTATGGGCCAACGTATTTGATGTTTGTTAGGACGAATAATGTGTGGATTTTCCAGGGACCAATAGTAAAAATTTTGAGTATTTACGACCCCATGTCTTATAAACTGACATTCATCCGTCCACATAATTTCATTCACAAAAAAATGAACTTTCATCTTGTTTGTTTAAAATAAAATTACAAAAATTAAAACGACGCTCTTTGTTTCCTGGTGCTAATTCTTGTCCTAGTATTGATCGATATGGATAAGTACCATACTTGTTAAAATTGTCCATACTTGACTTTTTGAATATCCACACGATCGGCTAATATCTCGTACACTACATTCAGAATGAGCATTCAGGACTTGATAATGAGTAATCCATAATCTAAATTCCACCTGAAATTGCAATTTAAACTTTTCCTTCACTGTCTTTCATACACACAAAGTTCATATAAGCTCTCATACACACATAAAGCTCTCATACACACATAATCCTAAAAACTACATTTTTTTCTATGCAGCAATATTTGTTGTAGTAATGAACACTAAACAGTCGTATCAATTCCCCTGAAATCTCCTCTCCAAATTTTGTCACATCCCCCCCCCCCCCGTCCTTCCCGTCCCAAGCACAGACACAAGAAAGCTCAATTTATAAGTAATTTGTTTGTACCATCTTGATGTTTTTTGGGGGGGTTTGTATGCGTATATTTTTACACATAACTTTTGAATGGCTGCTCTGAATATGTTAAGGAAATTAATATGCCCCTTTTTGAAAATGATCCTCGTATCACTTTTATTTTCTTTTACAATAAACATTGATTATTTGAATTATATGATTCTACCTGTGCGATTACTTCAACAATTTAAATAAACATAAAAAATTGTTACAATATTTTAATATTTTGTTCTAATAGAGCACAGATTTATCCATTAAAGGTCGGACATCATATCACCGCCCACATTCTCTCTTTTTAATTAACTTTTCGTTTTTTAAGATTTTGTTCCATTTGTCATTTTATTGTAATGATAAAAAAAAAAATAATTACTATTATTTTTACATTACCCCTTCTGAAAATCCCACTGTCTCTCCCCTAAGCAAATATTCATTAGAGCAGTTATTTTTTTTATTATTTTTTTATTAAAAATTAGGGAAAAATATTGTTAAATGAGAGCATATATTAAATTATTAAATTTTAACATTTAACAATTTATATTTTTTTTTGCCCTACTTTTCGCTAAGCAAGTTTCAGAAGCATAAAAATCACTTTTGCCATTTAAACACTTGCCTCTGCACTGGGCAAGCACGAATACCGCCAAGATGAGTCACTTTGACGCCGAAACCTCTTTCCAATCAGATTACAAATTGGCAAAACATAGTTGGGAAAAAAATATGTATTTTAAACCTTAGAAAATATTTGTACGTGCATGATTTGAGGCCGCAAGTGTTTAAACAAATCTATTGTAGAAATAAAGTTGTTTACCTCATTTTCCTTGTACAACAGCAATAATTTTCACTCCGTTTAATATTTATTTTATGTTTAGCAAGTAGAAATTGCATTTTGATTTTGGTCTCTAAAATATTTTTTTTTCAAACAAGTTTTTATAAAGAACTAAAAAGTTGAATTTGAAAAAAGCATAATATCATCAAAATGTATAATAAGCAATCCCTGCTCATACATCGTAATGTATCTGACTTCTTTTGTGCAGCACTGTATAAAAAATATATAAGTAACGCACTTCCATTTGAAAAAATTACATTGTGAATCTCAATGCCTTACATAAATGTTACTGATTTTGATTTTAAAATTTCTGTTTGTAGGCAATAATGTATATGAAATTTTTGGAGTGGTCCTGTGAAATAAATATAAATAAAACGTACCTAAAATCCTATTAATATTACATTCTCATAGGATTTACATAATTATGCAAAATTTAATCTTGATCGGATAATTGGAAGAGAGTTAAAGTTGGAATACAAATTTTGAATTAGGAAGACATATATACGAACATCGTAAGTTAAAAAATTATAAAAATAATACAACTTTTTAAAATAAAATGAACAAAAGAAACACACTCATTTCCTTACAAAAAAAAAAAAAAAAAGTCAAAATACAATTGAGGACGTCAGTTTCGAAACTCGCCTTATCCGAAATTTAAAAAAATCGTGTTTCTCTATCAATTTTTCTATTGGTAAAACTGTACCAATCAAATCTCCAAATTTTCAATGAATACCAATGGGCGCATTTAAAGGTTTTACACGATTTCCAAAAAAATTATTTCTCGCTAAGGTGTGTTTTGTAACTCACTTCTTCAATTATTTTAACCAATCCGATAGTTAATTACTAAAAATTAACACTACCATAATATTTATGTTGGAAGCACCTTCAGTTAAATCGCTTTAGAAATATTTCTTTAAATTATTTAAAAAATTTTTGTAATTGGAACTATATGTCTTTGACTAACGGTTTAAAAATTAGCCATTGAACATCGTTTGAAGTTAACGCCCTTTATAATACTTTAAGCACTTCGTGTACGACCCCTGAAAGCTTCGTCCAACTCATCTGTTTTCAGTTACAGAAAAGTGGTTTAAGACATACAATTGAAAATGTCATAACTCGGTCAATTTTAGTGTTAGATAAATGCGACTTTTTTTGACGTACTTGTTAGACAAATAGGAAAAGTTTACTAAATATCACTTATAGGAACGGGGGACCGTATAAAAATTTAAATTTCGTAATTTTTAAATAAATGTTTTTCTGGACCTAAACCGCTTTAAAAATACTTCTTTACGTCATAAAACATTTTTGTAATTGGAACTATATGTCTATGACTAACGGTTTAGGAATTAGCCATTGGACACCGTTGAGACCGGACAACCTGCATAACTCACGTAATTCGGCTGATACATATTTTTTTCGAGAACGAAAAATAATATGGAAAATCTCTATGCGAATGGATCATTTCTTAGTTTATATTTAGATTTTTTTGTTACTCCTAAAGACTTCAAGCTGCGTGGCACTTGTCTCTCTTTTTTATAATTAGATGCTGAACTTTCAAATTAAAATAAAGTTTGAAGTTTATTGCATCAAAAAATTGATTAGACCATACATCAGAATTATTTTTTGCTGTCTTTTTCTCTCTCATGGTTGCAATTTATGAACAGGTACTTTTTCTAAGGCTATGTTCGACTTTAAAATTATACACAACTTTTACTCTGACGAAAATTGGAGTCATATTTTTGAAATGTGATTCGTTTCAATGCGTAGCGTTTAAAAAAAAATCTCTATTACATGTGCAATAAATTCGTTGCAAACACTGATTGAAAAAAAACGCTTTTAACCCATTACAGGGGAATGTAAAAGTTTCATTTTTGTGCTTTTTCTGTATCTCTTTTTAGACACACAGAAATAACCCATTAGATAGGTTTTTTCATGCCACTTATATGCATGTTTGTACATTGCCCCCCCTCCCCCCCCAAAAAGGTTAATTTTGCGTTATAATACTGTCAGCTGTGGTGCCAATTTATAACCGTGAAATAAGCAGTAATATACCCTTCTTGTGAATGTATTAATCCGTATATTACTGCTTAATGATATATTACTTGCTTTTTTAACGATTTATTACTGTTAATTTTGCGATTTTAAACTGACATTCCAGCAGTCAGTATTATACCGCGAAGTCAATTTTATTTTCTACAGTGTCTCGACGATTATGTCTAAACATTTTTCTATTTATGCACAATTAAATCGTTTACTGTTGCAAGAAACTAAAGCATATCCCCATAAAAAGCTCTCACCGAAGACATGCACAGGACATTCACAAAATAGGAATGAAATTGTCGGCTCTTATTTCTACTTTTACACGACAAGATGTTTAATGGTTAAGTGACATCGAATACAATTATTTATGCGAGAGAAATCTGCGATTAATTAACGCCAAGATACTACAAATACTTGTATGCATTCTCCATAAGCCATTAATCCTAGTGTAAAAAAAGATTTAGGTGCACTACTTGTATCTTTTCTGTGTCACTATTAGGTGCCACCTCGTACATGAGCTATGAATTAACTGTGTATTGTTCGGTATTTCGTTTGAAGCGTTTATGAAATATTTTTCATAAAGCAGTTTCTGCTACTTGCATTCTGGTTTTTCTTTTTAGATTTCCCTTGCTTTTAATTTAAAAATTCGCGACAGTAACTTCGTGTATTTTCATATATTTACATAAATTTTGCGTATAAATGTAATGGCAAAATTTAAAATATTTATGTCTAGAGTTAAAATCCTTAGACCGCCAAAAATATATTTTTTAGTAAAATAATTGCTTTCGTTTATAAAACTGAGCATAGATCTGTGTGCGTTACTAATACACTTCTTACACTAATTTCCTTGTTTCTTTTTCTTTTGAAGTGTGCATAAAAATTTCGGGTATTTCATTAGTTATAATATTTGATATTTGGTGTATATGATGCTATTATGGTACCACTATAAGTACAAAAGTCACCACGCACTTTCGAGTTTAAACGTTTGTCTAATGTATAGAGAAATACTTGGCTAATTGTTCTAGAACTTCCGGGATGTAAAAAACCTATTTTAACTCATATTTATCTTTAAACGTTTAACCCCTTAATTCTTGCACCAGTGACTTTTATGGCCAGAGTAGGGCTACATATTTTTCATCGAGATTGTTTTAGTCTTACCGGTGTTTAAAATAGAGTACTTGTTTTTATTCTCTCAACATTTTATCTGCTATTAAATAAGATGAATATTTATACTTGAAAAGAGTGGTGGCAATAGAACAATCTAGATTTTTAAAAAAGTTGCTTACACTTATCGGGCCGAAGTTAAGGGATTTCTCAAGAGTGCAACTGAGAGACCAAAGACAAATTGTATAAAAAATATATTATTTGCGATTATCTTGTAACACGCAATGCTTGAAGAGATCTTTATCGGTAACAAATTACCATGTGGGTCCTGTTCAACGTTTGTATGCATTTGGGTAAGAATTTCACGTACATGTTTGAAGACATAAATATTTATTTTAAGAAGTTAAAATATTTTCAATTGTTTTTTGTTTAAATGCAGGATTTTATTTCTGTTTCACGCCGATTTATTACGCCGTTAAAAGTATAATTGAAATATTATTTTACAACTAGAAAATACATCTATTGAATATTGGATGAGATATGAGTATTTGTAAAAAATACTTTTGAAATGCACATGGGCGTTCGGTAACATAATTTGTTTTCAAAATTTGATAGTGATCTATACTGTGCAACCTAAAAAAGCTGCCATATCGAATATCGTATAGCAAAATAATAAGAAGTTTTCCATAAATTTTCCTCTTTCATTAATCGACGTCCAGCAATAAGTATTCATTTAATATATATCCATGTGCACCCTTTGAATGCATCCTTCGATTTTTTTTTTGGCTTTTTTGCCGCATTGGCCAGTTATGATGATTATTTCATTTCCATTCAATCCAGAACGAAAATGTTTACGTTTGTTAATCAAAAATTATAATTTGTGGAAATCCCTTATCATCTATCTACATTTTGAAAGCGAGAAACATTTAATTTATTTATGTCAGATATCTATTGAATTTTCATATTTTTCTGGGTTTTTCAATATATATTTCTCTGTATAATTGACTATTATATGAAGGGAAAGTCATTTTTCTATAAGTCATATATATAATACACATTGCTATATATAGTTGACTACTATATCATGGGAAAATCATTTTGCTATCGGTCACACATCGTTCGATCATGCGAAATACTATTTCATAAGAATATTACTATTTTATCAAATATTCAAACGATACATTTTTAAATTGAATAATAACAGTTTTACTTCCATAATTGCTTTTCCTCTAAAAAAATATTTAGTCAAACATATTCCATACATCATTGAAGTCCAAGGACAATCCTGAAGTATTTCTTTACATATTTAATGAAACATTTATGACCGAATGTGTCCAGTGACTTTTAGTTATACTGTGTATGTATAGAATTAAAAATGATATTTAATCTAGATTACTAAAATTATACATAAAACACGTATATGACAAAATTACGTAAGACTGTACTGCTCTGATAATGCGTATTTTATATTTTTTTTAAATCTTGCAAAATGTGAATGTTGTTTTAGATTTTTTATAATTACTAGGGGATCGTACCCAGGCTTCCCGGGTTAAAGAATATAGGTGAAAACATTTTTTTTAATTGAAAACTAATAATTTTTTTATATGTAATAATTTTTTTAGATTGACCACTTACATTAAAAAAGCATTTTTCATATGAAAAATACGAATTATACAATAAATAAGTTTTTGAAATTTATCAAAAGCGATATTTTCTTATTAGCCGAATGCTAAGAATTATTTGCCAAGATTTTGCTGCTTATGGCATCCTTTTATATTCTGATTATTTCAAAGCTTATACATGTCTGGTAAATTTGTGTTTTATTTATATTATTTTATTTATTTATTCATAAAGAAGTTTTTTTAATGGATATTAGCCGTAAGAAAATGAAGAACTCTTTATTTTGTTTTAAGGATTAACAAACGGATTAACATTTTGTAATTGAGCTCCGCGCGATATAGATAAATTAAAAAAATATTCTATGCTTTAAAATTGTTTTTAAAACCATAGACAATCAGTAAACTGAGATGAACTTTGCAAACAAATTCCATTTGAAAAAAAAATCCGATTTGGTGATCTAAAAATTTAAATTGTACGATTACAAATATGTTAGATTTGTGTTTTTTCAATATTATTCTTTTATTTGTTTATAAAAGAAGTATTAATTTCGTTAATTTGTCTTTCACAAATATATTAGACTGGTGGGTTTTTTTAATACTATTCTTTTATTTGTTTATAAAGGAAGTATTAATTTCCTTATGCAAAAATAGTCAGAAAAAAAGTTGAAAAATGTTTGTTGCTTTATGTGCAAAATGTTTATTATTATTATGTATTGAATCCGGCACGTGATAAGATAAACTTTAAAAAAATCATGCTTAAAAATTACTTTAGAAAATATAATACATCAGTCAATGTTTTTAAACAAATTTGAAAGTAATTTTTTTTCCCTATGCGACGAACATTGAAAATGTACGATGGTCAGAAGATTAAAAAATTGCAGTAGCGAAAATTTCAAGACCGAAATTTGATCTTGAAGTGTTGCCATTCGCAAAATGATGTCAGCGTTACGCACATATGCGTTTGTTCTTTATAATATAGATAGATACTTAATCAGGAAAACATAATAAAGATCAGTTATTAGGATGTGGTTATCAATTGAGGCTCTTATGCTTGGATTTCCGGAATGAAAACAGCAATTTTCACCTTCTCAAAATTTGCGTACGCACTTCTCATATCCATATTCATCATTTTTTTTTTAAAAAATTGCATTTTGTTTGATCATTTAAAAATCATTTTAACTCAAAACTTTAAGTCAAGATTGTCAGCAACATCTTTTATCTGCACAGACGCACGCTTTACTTCAGATTCTAATCTCAATTCCGGAGAGTAAAAATTTCCGTAATTTATCTTTTTTAGATGCATTTTTGTTAAAATGTTTAGTTTTATCTAAGAAAATGATAGTTTTCTTTTAAATATGACTTCATTTTCACTTAAATAAACGTTTCGCATAGTGTCTGAAACTTAGTATCAGTACACATGAAGAAGGAAAAACAATATAGAAAATTTATGAGGAAAAATGCGTGTTTTCAAAAGCAGTATGTCATTTTCCGTTATTATGCCCCTAATATAATATTATGCTTCTAATGGAATTTTGCGCCACTAAACCCTATACAACAATTTTTATCAACAATTTTGAATTTTTATCCGAAAATGGCATGAATAAAGTTAAAAAATGCCTCATTATTTCTCTCTCGTCTGCAATAATGAAAGCTATCTAATTTCCATCATTTTGAAGAAATTTCATAAAATGCTTTTAAAATTAAAATATAAAAGTGGGGATTTTATATAAAAAAAAAAAAAAAAAAAAAAAAAAAAAAAAAAAAAAAAACAGATAGTGCGACCACATCTACAAAGGAAGAACTTTCAGTTTAAAAATAAATATTAGTAAAATTAGTTCAGAGAAAGATCAGGGCAGATGAACAAAAAAAAAACACTTGTGTTTTAAATATATAGATTATATAAAATTAGGAAAAATTAAATTAAGCAAATTATGTTATTTTAATAAAATTGTAGTAGAATGTCCTAAAGAATAGCATTAAAATTTTGTTATTCGAGAAAATTTTTGACAAAAACTTCAGGAACACGATATTATTTTAAACCACGAATTATTTGTTTGCTTGTCTAACTCGGCGAAGCAAATCCATCCAGGCGAGAATCCTCAATTCCTGTAATATAAATTGCTGTTATTTGCATGTCACCTCTCTTTTATAAAGACACCCTAAATTTTTGTAAAATATTGCGTTTTATCAGTGTGTGATTTCGATTACATTATTTTCAAAAGTGAAGCATTTTCACCCTTGAAGAATTTCAAAGCAGCTGGGTTGTGAAAATGACGCACTTCTACAAAACATAATTCAGGTTTAAGAATTAAAATACACGCTTTTTTATAAAATGGCGTCATTTGCATCCGCTGAAGCAATCCACTTTTACAATCCAATATTAAACTTCGTCTATAGAAAAGTGTGCATATGACGTCATTATCACGGAATAACAGACAATATTCTTGACATAGCCCATATTTTAATTTCAACTTTTTTTTCAGGTTTTATGAAAAAATGGCAACAAAAATATACAGTATCTCCTATTCTTGACTATTTTCCGTTTACTTTCAATGACTTTCAATAGAAATGGGATACTTTCGTTGCCACGATAAGAAAAATGGTATTAAAAACTACAAAAAAAATTAATATCTCAAAAATAAATTGAGGTACAGCTTTCAAACAAATTGCATTTAAAAGAGCATTTTTTTCCTTATACGACGGTGTAAAAATTTAAAATGTGCGATGTTTAGAAGTTTAAAAATTTGTTGTAGAGAAAATTGCAAAACCAAAATTTTATTTAAAATTTCAAAGTGTTGCCATTCGCAAAATGACGTATGCGTTACGCACAGATATGTTTGTCCTTTATAATATAGATATATAAGCTAAGTACGCTACTTCTGAAAATAAGGGTTCGCGGAATAATTTGACATCGGAATTTAGATTCCAAATTTATTGAATTTATATTCAATTAACAAGTATTTAAAATTGTTTTTTATCAGTTAAATAGTTCTTATAGTCACTAATAAGACGCAACTAAAATATAAAGTCAAAAAGTAACATTTTTAATTTCCATGAGACTTCAAGCTGCACGTCACTTGTCTTTCTGTTTTCCGAAGTCCAGGTACTAAACTAAAATTTTCATGTAATAAACTAAAATTGAAAATCATATAAATGTCCATTGTTTCAAAAAAATCGTTTGAACCATCCTCAGTGAAGCTTGGATTTCATGAAGTCCGGCAGGCGCTCCACAGACCATTACCTCATTGAGTTCACGGCTGGAATTCCAGCATTAAGCATAACTTGAATAGCATATAAAAATGCAACTGGTCAGCTAAGTCATATATTTATGGAAACCACATGCAGGTTCGATTTTACTGGTTTATAAGTATGTTTATCATAATGTTTTCCTGCACCTAAAGGTTTGAAAACATGGGGGACTGGAAGCAGGAAAACACAATGGTAAACCTAGCAGCCAAACATTAAAATAGGGTTTTCAGGAGTTTTCCTCCAAGATATGACTAGGCAGACCAGTTGCATTTTAATATGCGAATCGAGTTTTAGCTAATCCTGAAATTTCAGCAGTTAACTCAAAGAGGAGATGGTTTGTGCAGCCACCTCCTCGGTTTTATAAGCAGGTAAGATTTTTTAAAGATATATTCCAATTTGAAATAAAAATTCATTTATAACATGATGAAAACTAAAATAATATTTTCAAGAGAATTTTGTATTTATTCTTTTGATTAGGCTAAACTCGTGTTAAAAACATATTATATTTTATAGATAATTTACGTTCATGTTGAACGAAAAAAATCAATTAATTATATCTATATTATTAAAAAACTGGAAGAAAGGCAGAGCTGGCTAAGGCAACAGATTAAATAAGAGATGGTAAAACAGAGCTGGTTAAGGTAGAGGTGGTTTATGAATTCATTTTATTGTTAGCTTTCTGAAACATACATTAAGTACATGTTTTTTGCTTGGCCACATAATAAATTTTAATATTTTATGACCATATAACAAAACAAAATATTACGTTCTTCAGAGAAGTGCATTATATAAACCTACCTAAAGCCGCGTATATTAAATCTAATATAAATGTATCTATAATTTATTACATGAAACATTTAAACGTTGAAATTATATGTTTTTTATTCTATTAGAAAGCAGATATTTCCGAAACGGATGTATTTGAATAGAAGGTGACACCGTATAACTCAAAACACAAAATAACAAACTTTCAGTGGTGCACGTCTTACGGCGGACCTCCTCACCTCATCAGCTGTTTAAAGAACTTTTCTTGAAAATATTGCTTTATCAATGCAATGAGAAACAATTATTAAAAATAAAAATTGGAAATAATTTATTATACACCCTAAACTATTCAGCTTTAAAGACATTTAACAAAAGGATTTTGTTCTATTATGTCCATGTAATATCATTAAATTTATTTCATTTAATTTTTTTTTCATATATCAAATTTATTCCTCCACTCACTTTATTGGTGAAACGTATTCTCTACTTGTCTATTGGACTTTTTTTCGATTATATAGAAATTGTCTGTATAAAATAGTGTAAAAACGAAAAGAAATTATTTGACGTTTCTCTGAAAAAATGTATTAAAATCCTACAAATAAATTTCTTGCAACATCAGGAAAATATCTCGAAAACAAATAATGTTGAAGAATTATGCTCCAGGTGTTATATTTCATAAAAAAGTTGAAATGCGATTCTTAAAGCATTTTATTGTTTTGCTCTTTCTTTCTCTTTTTTTTTTCTTTAAAGCAGGCTTTTTTAACGTTCTTTCAAAACAGCTCGAAAGTTGAAGAAGTGAGGAATTATTTTTATACATTTTTCATGTCGAGTTTAAAAAAGTAAACGAAAAAAATATTTTATTTTTACAAAATGGAGCAGTTTCGATATTTTTACTAAAAATAGGTGTTATATATCTCCATGCGTGTTTCTGACACTGTTAGATAGGCCCTACGATATCTGATACATTCTTGGAGATTTTTATTATTCCTAGTATGTCGATAATCATTCATAGTGAATGAGCAGTGGGTTGATATGATAATTAGAAGATTATGATTTCGGAATGTAAATTTTAATAATCATGGAAGACGCAAATCAAAGCCATTAACCCATTAAAGACGGAATTATGTTTTCTTTTTAAAATACAAAAATTGCATTTCGAACCGCTTTTTAGGAAAAGAAAAATATATATTATTTTACAGCAGAATTTCTGTCATTAAAGAAAATGAAAATGTTTGTTATAAATTACTGGTATTCAAACAGCAAAAGGGTTGACAGTTATGCTGTGACCATATGGTAACGCTAGTCCTTAATGGGTTAAACACAACATATGTTTCAAATGTAATTACGACATTTCTTTTAAACTACTATAATATAAATATGATGCTTACGTTGAAAGATCCAAGAAAAATTTAAACTTTAACTATTTTTTTACATTTTTTAATAGTAGGTTGTTGATGTTAAATGAAACATTATGATACCATTTATTTCAGGATTTTTTTTCTTTTTCAATATTTCTGTCAAGATTAAAAGTTGGTCTGATAAAACATCACTAAAAAAATAAGTTTTATAATAACAATTAATATATTTTCACAAAAATGCCTTTCATAAGATCGTTTTTAATTATGAAAAATGTCAAATACTAGAATTGTGAGAAATTTTATGTAGGTTTCTATAAATGTTTTACAACAGAATATTTATTTACAAAAATTTAAGTTACTTATTTAACATTTTTCTCTATAGTATTTATTTATCTTTTTGTTTAAAGAAATTTCTGGTTCCAGTCAATATACTCGTATATTGATTTGGTACGGATCAAAATGAAATTTTCGCTGTTTTAGTGGTAATTAAATTTGCATAACCTTTTCTGTGAATAAATAAATTTAATTTAATTTTCAAGAATTTACATCCTTTACTGGACTTGCTTCATAAACTATACAGTTCGTAGCTTTTACATTTTTCAGAAATTTGGTAAATTAACACACTTTTCGCACCGTTCGAAATCTGCAGTTTTAAAAACGAAGTAGAATGGGTTAAATACAGGGTGTTTTAGAAAAGACTCTGACACTTTGAAATGTCATTACTGCGAAAGTGTGAGAAACAGAAATGTGGAGCAAGTGGTATGTTTGACAGACAGGTCTGGAATTTGTTATACACCAGTATGCAGAAATAGTTCATGTTACAGCTTCATATGCTTGTGCTGCCAGCTATTAGTCAAGCTTGGAACTAATTTGCAAACCGGTGTAAAACAAATTTCAGACCCGTCTTCTAACATACCACGCCTTTCACCTTTCTGCATCTTACTGTTTCGCAGTTATGTCCTTTCAAAGTTGGGGAGTCCTTTCTGAAGCACCCTGTATATTTTATTTAATGGCCAGTCGAAAGTTTGCTCAAAATTACTTCATTAGAAATATTTTTAAAAGTTAAACTTTGATTTTATATTAAACAAAATCATTATTAAATACCTAGAACTGTTTTCGGAATCGCAAAAATCTTAAGCACCTTTCAGTACTGTTAAAATATGAGAAATTCTAATAATACTGAGTTTCCGGGATGAATAAACGATTTTTCTATGTTGCTGTTTTAAAGGTAATTTTTCAAACATTAATTCGGCCAAAAAAAAAGAAAGAAAAGTTAACAGGGCTTAGATGCTTTATATTACCTCAGCCGTTGTTTTGAATTGTTTGGCGATTTTTTGCTGGCGTGTTGTCGGTGTTTATGGATATTGCAACCTCGATATGTGGAATCCCGTGTGACGTGTGTGTTGTGACGTGTCGTTCTGGCGACCCTTGAGAAGCTCATTTTAGCTTGGAATATTGTGAATGTATTTTGATATCGTGTTGTATAGTTCTGCGTTTTTATTTTTATGTGAAATTTATTGAATGCATTTGATTGACTATGGTTTCTGTAGTCCGTTTAAACGCTCTTGCTGAAGTAATTAGGAAAGATGAGGAAATTTTGACAAGAAAAGAAGGTTTGTTTATAGAGTGTGAATGCGTATTCATAAGCCTATTTTTGAAAATGACGGTGATGATATTTCGTGCTGGAGCTTTCAAGAAAGCAGATGTCTGTTAAGGTATGTTGATAATTTTATGTATATTTTGCTGCTTTAAGAGTGTTTTTTACATTTTGAGATTACTACAAAGCGAGAATTGCTGAATTTTGAGAATGCTACACCGCGAGAAATGCTGAATGCAGTGACATTTTTTTTTCGGTTAATGTGCGCGAAGCACACATTCAACGATTACTGATTGCCATTTTAGCGAATTTTGTTTTTTATGTGTATTTTGCTCCTTTAAGCGTTTTTTTTACATTTTGAGATTGCTAGAAAGCGAGAACTGCTGAATTTTGAAAATGCTATGAGAATAATGCAAGAACTGCTGAATGCAGTGGTGTTTTTTTTTTTGTTGTTAATGTGCGCGAAGCGCACATACAACGATTGCTGATTGCCATTTTAGCGAATTTTGTTTTTTATGTATATTTTGCTGCTTTAAGTGTGTTTTACATTTTGAGATTGCTAGAAAGCGAGAACTGCTGAAATTTGAGAATGCTATACAGCGAGAACTGCTGAATGGAATGATGTTTTTCTTCTGTTGATGTGCGCGAAGCGCACATACAAAGATTACTGATTGCCATTTTAGCGTATTTTGTTTATTATTTACATTTTATTTTCGTTAAGCCAAATATGCGTATAAACTGGTGCTTGACGACATTTACTACTTGGCGGAAAAGGGGGTTTCACGTCAAGAAAAATTCCAAGATGGCGGCCGCGGCAACTTATGACATCTGTACCGATAACAGTTTATACATTTTAATTCACAAAATGAAGTTAAAAGAAATAAGCTTATGGGTCAGCTTCATACTGAAATTTTACCATAATCTGAATTGTTCAACATAAGTAGTTAATTTTGGTATTATATTTGGCTTTATTGTAAAATTTTATCTTAGGACACCAAAACAGAAAATATTTGGTCTAGTATGTTAGGGATTATGAAACTTTAAATTTTGAAACTCGCAAACCTAAACTCATTTGTAACCGTTTCAAATCATAATGGAGTGAGAGCAGTTTTTAAGGATAACTCAAGAACTACTACGCAGAATAATCTGTAAGCTTGGATTCCAATATTTAAAGCTTCTACGAATCTTTTTCTGATTAAAAAAAAAATCATAGATCACAAATAATAATTTTTTCGAAAGTTTATTTCGAAAATATCCATTAAAAAAATATATATGTGGACTGTAACGTATAAATCTACAAATATTTTAATATAAATAAATTATAAAATATTTCAAATATGAGAATAAAAAATTACAGCTCAGTCGCCAAGTATTTTTTAAGTTATGCTTAAACTAATGTCACTATAATCTGTTTTGCAGCAATTACAAATAAATTTATCATTAAGAGTTTCAAACTGTTAATCTTCTTACTTCCTATATTTTTCTCCCGAATGACTTTCTTTTTGATATCCTTACATAAAATTCTACAAAAATGTTAGCTATGATGCAAAATTATTTGTCTTCATTAAAATTTCAGAGTTTGGGGCAATTTCAGTACAACATATTAATCTCATTTTTTAAAACATAAATTGAAAAAAGATATAATTTCCAGTCGAATGGCTATTTTTGTTTTTTACCTATATAAATTTGCATTTTAAAAATGCACGGTGCATTCACTTTTTTAGGTCTACTGCACATTAATAAGTGTTCGCCATACAACAGCTAGTACAATTAATCAATAATACTTAACTATTTTTATCTCAACCATTCTGATAAGGAAAGAAATCACACGAGTTGCAATTTTTTTAACTGAGTCAAAATGTGTTGAAAAAGAGAATAGAACCCATGCATAACAATTTCGCCTACGGGGTCAATGCTCTATAATGATCTCTATAATATATACATGAGATATATCGTCTGACAACCAAATTAGTGTCGGCCAAACTTTTTGCTGACTGGGTTATCTGTCAATGTAGCTGCCTATGTAGCTGCAAAGGTAGACATTGTTAAATTAAGCTAAACTTTCGGTATTCGATTCCCGGTCTGGACATATTTTCAAGCAATTGAAAAAGAAGAACTACTCGTGTGATAAACAACGGTTACTGCAAAATAATACATATTTATTTAAGTATTAAAAGTCATTTAAATTATTTTGAAATCGTAAGATTACTGAAGTACGCAGCTTTTAAAAACTATAAGTATGTGGCATCACTTAATAAGGAAATATTATATAAAATGTGCTCAACATCAATAAAAACAAGGAAAAAAAGCTTCCAAACAACACATTATCATTATTTTTATTTACCATATTTAGTCACGTATAAGCCGAAAATACCTTTAAAAAAGGGTGGGTCAGCTTATACGCGGGACAGATTTGGGGAGAAAAGTTATAAGCCACAGAGCTTTCTGAAAGGCGGAGGCAAATTGATATTTGATCAACAAATCATTCAAACATAGATTGCAGAAAATCTGGATTGAGTAGACGTGTTCACGAGATGAGCAGAAAACAAAGGACGGCAGTATGAAAAGAGAGATAATCGGTGTTATCGAATATCCTTAGATAAAATTCACCAAACATGTTAAATACGATGTCAAAATTACTTGTTTTCATGTTAAATTTCAGAGTTTGGTACATTTTCAGTATGAAGACAACTTCTTAATCTCATTTTTTCAAAACATAAATTGAGAAAATATCTAATTTGAAATTTTATAGCAATTTGAAAAGAGCGGTAATCGATGCTATCGAATCTCCAGTTAAAGATGCGTGAATGTCAATTCCAATGAAGTTGACTGCGAAATCATTTAAAAATTTCGGTATTAACAATGCTATGGATGGCACTGAGAAACAATTTTATTGACGAAAGTGATGACGAAAATTCATCAGATGCTGAAGTCGACTTTTATGACGAGGAAGCAACGGGACCGGACTTCATCGAACTTTCTAAGGACTGAGATATTGATTCCGGATTTGAAGGATCGTTTTGATGTATCTTATTTTTTTATATAATTACTTTTTCTCGTTTCATATTTTATTAAAACGCTATTTTTTTCTGAAAAGCTGTTGGAAATTTTTAAGGTCAGCTGATACGCGGGTAAGAATTTTGCCACTATTTTGTCATTCAAAATAGCAGGATCGGCTTATATGCGAGTATACACATACCGTATATACTCCTTATATAAAAATAGACGCATTCAACCGAATTTATAGAGGAATTTTGGACAATATGAAATGTCATATATGTTTTGATTTGTAAGCTAGGATAAAAATTTTGAGATACATTAAAAGTTAGTAAAATACAAACTTTGGCTCTTTCTTAATACTTTTTAATGCATTTATAGTGGAAGATAAACTATACATATTTATTTAGCTTTTTAAAAAAGAATTAAACTCAGGTGATATATATCAGTCGGTAAAGTCCCCTCCCCCCCGATGGGGCAATTCTCTAGATTTTGCCACTCGTGTGACATATCGCTGGAAACGCCTGTGACCACTTATTCATGTTATGTACACGGCTTTCCTCCCCCAACTTTGCCCCCCTAGGGGGCACTTTTCTAAATTTTGCTATTATGCCTCATGTTACATATTGTTTGAAAGGCCTGTCACTACTTATTCATGCTATGCACATCTGGTGTCTCTTTCCCCGCTTTACCTCTCCTCCCTCCCGAGGGAGCACTTCTGTAATTTTTGCCGACACCTCTCGTGTGACATATCGCTGGAAAGGCCTGTGACCACTTATTCATGCTATGTGCCTCCGGTTTCTCTCCCCCATCTTTGCCCCCAAATGGGGCACTTTTCTAAATTTTACAGCCACCCCTCATGTGACATATTGTTGGAAACGCCTGTGACCACTTATTCATGCTATGCACGTCCCGTGTCTCTCTCCCCGCTTTATCTCTCTCCCCACAAGGGGGCACTTATCTAAATTTTTTCGACTCCCCTTGTGTGACATATCGCTGGAAAGACCTGTGACCACTTATTCATGTTATGTGCCTCCGGCTTATCTCCCCCCACTTCCCCCCCCCAAGAGGGCTCTTTTCTATATTTTGTAGTCACCCTCATGTGACATTGTTGGAAAGGCCTAACATCATTTATTCATGTTATGCACATCCGGCTTTCCTTTTATTTATTAATTTTTCATATATGTACATATTTTGTAATACATATTTAAAACGCTATAGTGAAACTGCAAAGAAGATGCAGTTGGAAGACTGCGGTGATTTGGCACAAATCCCTGCAGTTCATTTGGAGTCGACATAACTATAAATTTACTGCAGTAAGAGTGTAGTTATCAACTACACACTTACTGCGGTAAATTTATAGTTATGTCGACATCAAAATAACTGCAGGGATTTGTGCCAAATCACCGCAGTCTTCCAACTGCATTTTTTTTAAAGTTTCACTGCAGTTCATTTTTAGCTGGGGGGTTAGTAAGAATATTAAAATTACAAGTAAAACTATGATTTACAACAAAAACCAATATTATTTAACGAGTAAACATCATCTATAAATCAATAGATTCTTTTAAAAAAATGTTTTAATTTTTATAAAAATCACAAATGTAGTCTGTTACTTCCGTCCACTACTCACTTTTCCATCGTATGAATATTTCCAATTCCAAAACAGTTACACCCCACCGCCCGCATCTAGTTACAGCCTTGAAAAAAACCTCATATCAGATGATAAGTCCGAGTGGAATGATTGCTCATATTCAATAGGCTCGTCTTGAAACCGTTGTTTAGATTGTATCCCATACTACCCGACACGCTTTCCTTTTCACAAAAAATAACCTCTTCAATCGTAAACAGCTTAGAATAGAGGTAAATTGACTAACACAGCAATAAATGTAACTCTTCAACCTAATACTGAACTTGGTTAACATCACTGACGAAGAGATTACAATTAATGCGAAATTTATAAAGCTCGTCACTACAACAAAAGATATCATTACAGAACGCACTGCACTGCCTAGTTTGGCAGTTTTATACAGAGCTGCAGCACAGTGCAGGATCAATATATTTTGTCTTCCATATTGCGCAACTATTCCATAATACCCGAACTTCCTCTCTTTATACATATATAATAATATTAAATTAAAGAAAAAATTAATTTAAAGTTATTTTATATTTTGAATTAACGGAAAATATCCCATTACTTTACTTATTATAACAAATTATATTTCTTACATCAATTTGTTTTTTAATTCCATTATCATTTGCTTTTTTAAGAATCGTATAGAATAGAAATATTCGGAACGATATTCGCATTATAAATAAAATTCCTTCACTTTGTCTCCCAACACTTATTTTTATAAATATAAATATATTGAAATAAGAATTTTTGAAACAAAAAATAAATTTCAGTAAAGAAACACTGATCCCGTCTAAAATACACTGAACAAATTGCCTTTGCTGATATGGAACGTTATTCTTTTCTTATTTTTAATCTGATTCAAGAAAAAAGAAATTAACTCAATTTCTTTGGGAAACTAAATTTTCTAGAATTTAAAAGCGAATAGGGAATACGTTATTTTAAAGGCATAAAAATATAAATCCCTTTTGCATCTAAGAAGGTAATGTGAATGGTTCAGTTACATTTTACAGAAAGGAAGCGATAACGACATTTCACTTATTATCCCTTCGAGCATCTGGTGTATAAGGAAAAGTATCTTACCCTTTAAAAAAGAAAATCTTAAAAAAAAAAAAAAAAACATTTTTATTTAAATTTGTATTTCGGAACATTATTTATTGCTTAGAACATTGTTTATAGATTTATAGATCGATCGATGACATTTAAGTTATAAAGTTCCAAATATTTGGTGGTTTGTGTTATGGCTTAAATAATTTAACCCATTTGTACCTGAATTTTTTTTTCTCTAATTTGTTGCTAAAATCACTTTAAAATGTTATAAAATGAACTTCAAAAATACAAAAATAAGATTACGCAATTTTTTTTTTTTGTACTTATTTGATAAAATGCAAACGTACTAAATATGGAAATATGCGCAATATTTGTAATGTTATAATATCTATAATTAAATGTTTTGTCTAAATTTATATAAAACAAGCTTATAAATTGTATACTATGCACCATACATAAAATTTTTATGGACTACTAAAAAAATATATTTATTTCTATACAGAGACTAAAAACATTATAATTATTATTAGTAATAAACTAATAATAATAGTATCTGAGGCTTAAAAACAATTTGTTTCATAATCATCTTGAACGTTCATTATTTTGTACGTTAAAAAAAATGTAGAAAAAATAGACTTGAACATATAATTTCACAATTTAAAAATATACGTATTTCAAAGAAGCCTACAAGCTAAGATTATGACTTATTTATATGGATCCTTGATTAAAAAAAAACACAAATGATCTTGCTTTTTACATTTCGCTACCTTCAAAAATGAAAAATCTATAAACTCTATAAACTCTATAAAATATCCTTCATTTAAGCAAATAAATATCCATCTTACGCTGTCATCTCTCGATAACAGATAAAGGTATTTATAGATAATTATTTTATACAATATTCCTCTTATGAAGAAGAAGAAGATTATAAAAATTTATTAAAATTCGATGCCTCCCAAAATAGGGGCGCTAGACATAAGTGTGTTAAACTGGCATATCTTCGAATTTTACAGTAAAAAGTTTTTACGCACATTAATACTAGTGACAAAAGTTTTTAAAAACATAAATTTGGTTTTAAAAGTGAAGTAATTAGTGACATTTTTTTTATGTTCTGAGAGGTAACGTGGTAATCTTGAGCTTATGATTTTTAATTTATTGACAATTGGAAAAAATAACTGTTGTTCAATGCAATTTATAACTATTTAAATACCAGTAGTTTATTTCACTTATTTTTTGTATTGACGAAAACGCATTTAAATATGAAATACTTATTCTAAAGAGTTTTGATCGTTATTAGAGTAAATTAGTTGGATTTAAATTTTAAATGTTATCCGTTTCACACATTCATGGCAATAAAGTGAATATATGTGTGCTATTTAGTTTAAATTGCACGTAATGTGCTATTTTGTTACTGATGTCCTAGCTGAGAAATTTGTAAGATAATTGGAATAGAATAGTTTAAAAAAAGATTCTAATCTTTATTGCAATTCATATTAATTATATGAAATACTAAAAAAAAAAGAAAAAAATCTAGCCCAATAATTAAATGAAAACCAAGACATCACAAGGGACTTCTCTCTACAGTGCGGTTGAAAAGTATATGCACCTGCGATCTTTTTAAATATGAGTTAAAAAAATTAAAGCAATAATCACGAAAAAAAATAATTAGCATATGGAATCATAACATACGCTTATTACAATATAGAAATATTATACTTATACAACCAATTGTTTGTAAAGAAATAAAATTAAAAATATTCTGTCCCAAAAATATAAGAACAATAACAGAAAAACCCTTTTATTACCACCATATTAAAAACATGTGCATATTCTGCATTCTCTATATGTGACATAACCACTTCGAAATATAAACTACTTGTTCTTCAATTCTTAAATAGTTGTAAAATACCTCGCAATGTTTAATTTTCCGCAGCTAATATAGCTAAAATTTAGTTTTAGTGGTTCAAATATTAAACTTGCTGATATTGATAAATAAATGAAGCGTAGCAGATCTGAAATTCGCGATATTTTTTAGAAAGGTGATTTTGCGATTGCACAAAAAAGCGTTCAGGCTGACCAGGAAAAACAACTCAGAAAGATTTTGGGAGTAGTTTTAACCTAAAGCAATTATGTTTGAGAAATTGCGAGGGATTTAGCACTACTATTCACTATTGTAAACACAGAAGCTAATTTCATGAATATAGCAGAATCTGCCGTATTTCCATGTGCATACTGTGTGCATATTTCGTGTGTATATTTTGCGTGCATTTCAAAGTGAAATGCCTACTGCACACTCATTTGGCAAATAACCCAATTGTAGGCGCCTCGTCATGTTCATTTCGACATATTGCGCAAAAACATTCAATAAATTCAGTAATATTATATGAAGAAAATATCTTTTAAAATATCTTTTTCGTTTGAAAAAATTGCATTTCCTGTTGATTAAATGACAATGATCCACTTTTTAATTAGCCTTTCCGTGGTCAGGAAAATTAATTATTTACTAACTTTCTTTAAATATCCTTGTAGATTAAATTAAACATTTTATTTTGTTTTAGGCGAAGAATTGATTAATGTCATGTCTTTTGTAGCACAAAATGTTAAAAAATCACTGCTATTTAATCTCTTAGTATTTGTAAAGAATTGCATTAACATTGAATTGTTTTTCATAATAAACATTTCAGGGCATAAAAAGTGATTTCCCGCTTGAAAAAAAAATAACTGCACAAAATTCTTGTGCTCATACTCGGAATTGGGCTTTGTATTTTTCCAATTGAAAAAAAATAAGCTTTTTTTTTTTGTGTGTGTGTGTAACAAAAATTCGAATAGGATTATTTTCGAAGCAGGCAATTTTCAGTTTCAAAGAATGCAGTAAAAGAAATACTAATCCCATATGCTAAAACAATGCAGAAATATATTCTGCTGATATTTAACATTGTTCTTTGCTTGTATTATTTTCTGACTGAGAAGAATGAACCCTATTTTTTTTTCTAAACAAACTTTTGAATCCAAAAATTGAACACTTTAATTACTTTAATTAGATTAAATACTTTATTTTCGAAGTAATTATAGTATAAATCCCTTCGCTACTTGTAATGTAAAACGGGCTATTTAGTTACATTTTCTTTCTTTTATGTTCTGAGATTGGAACTAAAATTGGTTGTCTGCTGATCTCTGTCATTGTTTGGAACATTTAGAAACGAAACTTGCATTAAGTATATATTTTTCTCTTTTTCTTAAAATATCTTATTTTTTTCTAAAAGTTATTGTAGTTATAGTATTAATAAAAATAGTTTGTGGGTTTGTAACTTCATTTTTGTAAAACTGATTTTTTTTTTTTTTTTAAACTAAAGTTTTAGTAGGATCACTTTTTGAAATTGACAATTATCTGTTCAAAAGAATGGAGGAAAAGAAATGGTAATCCCATATGCCAAAACCATACAGAAATATATTTTGATGATATATTTCATTATCCTTGTTCGTAAATCCTTTGTGTATATTATTTTCTGATTGAGAATAATGATACCCTTTTGTCACAAAACCAAACTTTTACATCAAATAATCAAAAAGGGAATAATTCGTTTTCGAAATAGTGATAGTATATGTCCCCTCCCTACTCGGAATGTAAAATGAAATATTCAGTTACATTTTCTTTCGTTTTAAATTCTGAGATTGTGAGTAAAAATGTTTGTTTGCTGATCTCTTTCATCTTTTGGGACATTTAGAAAATGAACCCTGCATTAAATGTATGTTTTCTCTTCTTTCTAAAATTTCTTACTTTTCTCTAAACGTGAATTTTATTTATGAAAATAATTTGTTGACTTATAACTTTTTTTGTAAAACTGATTTTTTTTTAACTAAAATTTGATTAGGATCACTTTCTGTAATAGACAATTTTGAGTAAAAAAAAAAAAAAAAAAAAATATGCAGTAAAAGAAATACTAATCCCATATGCTAAAACAATGCAGAAATGTATACAGGGTGATTCAGCTAGTCGGTGACAAACTTTAAGGATCGATAGAGCACACCTAGACGAATATTTTTGAATAGGGAATGTAGGGTCCCTGACGCGATGGTAAGGCGCTAGGCGCTTTCGAAAATTTGGGTGCCGAAATTCGAAACGTCATAAAAACTAGGGAAATGGTTAGATTTTCTTGCTTGTTGCGTCGAAATGATTCTGTTTGTTTAGACTTTCTTCAGTACCAATTTGATAAGCGTATCTCTTAAAACATGGATAGGGGGCGCTGCAGACTTTGGAGAGCTAGACAACAACTTTAAGCCCGTTATTTTGATAATTTAACACATGCTCGCCAAAGTTTATACTCTAACTTAAAGTTTGAACCCAAAAGTAGAGCCCTGCAAAAAGCGTAAGAGCCGGAATAAAATGTCAAAGTACAGGGTGGTCGAAACTCGAAGGCTCCTAAGAGATAAACAAACAGATTTCTTGACTTATGGCATGCATTTTCATGATTCTGTTTGCTGGGGCTCTCTGAAACTCAGTTGAACGGTACAAAAAGAAACATCGATAGGGGGCGCTTTGGGCAAAAAACATAATTCGTTGACATTTCGGACGCTAACTGGAAACGGGGCGCTACGATCAGTTAGTAATAATGAAAACACATTTTCTACCTCTGCTCAACACTTCTGAATAAATTTAGACCAAAAACATCAATGATACTGGAAATTTATTTACAAAAAATAACACTACAGAAGATGCTCGAAATTTCGACCTTGGGCCATGATGCAGGCTTCGCACCTCCGTCGCATTGAGGAGTGTGTGTTTCCAACAATGGCAGGAGTATCTCTGATCTGCCCTGCAGCTGCCACAATGCGCGCCACAAGTTCTTCAGCACTGCTGACAGGTGTATGGTATACCTCGGCCTTCAGGTAACCCCAAAGGAAGAAATCCAAGCAGGTGAGGTCTGGTGATCGGGCAGGCCAGTGAACTGGACCCCCACGCCCGATCCACCGCTGGCCATACCTTGCGTTTAGATGGAGACGCACGTCGTTCGTGTAATGGGCCGGAGCTCCATCGTGCTGGAACCACATCTGGCGACGCGAACCTTCGGGTACGTGCGCCTCATCCAGAAGCTGCGGCAGCACTTGATCCAGGAAAATCAGGTAATTTCCACCTGTCAGCCGTTCAGGTAACAAATAAGGGCCAATGAGGCAATCCCCCAGAATGCCGGCCCACACATTTACTGAGAAACGCTCCTGGGCTGCTCGGCTTCTGGTTTCATGTGGATTTTCATCACACCACACATGACTGTTGTGGGCGTTCCACATTCCCTCCCGGCTGAAGGTGGACTCGTCCGTAAACAAAATGCTGTTTACAAAACGGGGATCCCTGGATCTCATCGCCAAGTACCATCTTGAGAATTCCACTCGAGGGCCAAAATCCTGCTCTCTGAGCAACTGCACCCGCTGGATGTGGTAGGGGTGCAGATTCCGGGAACGTAAGATGCGCCACGCAGTTGCTTGCGAAATGCCAACATGTCTGGCGATATCTCTCGTGCTAAGACCTGGGTTGTCCTCAACCAGGTTAAGCACAGCCTCTTCGTTGTCGGGGGTGCTCACTGATCGCTCCCGTTCAGGCCTGCCTCCGTCGAAAGATCCCGTTGTGGACAACCTCTGGTGTACTCGAGCGAAGAAGGCATGGCAGGGGATTTGCCTGTTGGGGTAACGCTCGGCGTACAACCGCTGAGCGGCTCGTCCATTACAACCAGCAGCGCCATACGCCAAATGCATGTCAGCCAATTCAGAGTTTGTGTACCGTTCCATCCTACTACCGATCTGCAGACAAGTAACCCGAAGCTTAAGTAGGTACCGCACGTTCAAAAGACGTGTCTGCGCATACAACTACGTCATCTCGCGTTGTCGTCTACGCATTACGTATCTTTTGCATATCGATATGGTACGATATCTTTTGCATAAATCAGCAAAAAGCACCTTATGTAAATTTTATTGCGCGCATTGTGCATGATTGAAACCAGCTATGTTTGTTAAAAAAAAACAAACAAACTGCAGTTTTAATAGCTTCTTATGATAAGTAAATTACTCTCTTGTTTTGTTTCTAACTGATCGTAGCGCCCCGTTTCCAGTTAGCGTCCGAAATGTCAACGAATTATGTTTTTTGCCCAAAGCGCCCCCTATCGATGTTTCTTTTTGTACCGTTCAACTGAGTTTCAGAGAGCCCCAGCAAACAGAATCATGAAAATGCATGCCATAAGTCAAGAAATCTGTTTGTTTATCTCCTAGGAGCCTTCGAGTTTCGGCCACCCTGTACTTTGACATTTTATTCCGGCTCTTACGCTTTTTGCAGGGCTCTACTTTTGGGTTCAAACTTTAAGTTAGAGTATAAACTTTGGCGAGCATGTGTTAAATTATCAAAATAACGGGCTTAAAGTTGTTGTCTAGCTCTCCAAAGTCTGCAGCGCCCCCTATCCATGTTTTAAGAGATACGCTTATCAAATTGGTACTGAAGAAAGTCTAAACAAACAGAATCATTTCGACGCAACAAGCAAGAAAATCTAACCATTTCCCTAGTTTTTATGACATTTCGAATTTCGGCACCCAAATTTTCGAAAGCGCCTAGCGCCTTACCATCGCGTCAGGGACCCTACATTCCCTATTCAAAAATGTTCGTCTAGGTGTGCTCTATCGATCCTTAAAGTTTGTCACCGACGAGCTGAATCACCCTGTATATCTAGCATTGTTCTTTGCTTTTATAATTTTCTGATTGAAAAGAATGAACATATTTTGTTTCTAAAACAAACCTTACGTCCAAAATCGAACAGGAAAAACTTTATTTTCGAAGTAATTATAGTATAAATACCTTCGCTATCTGGAATCTAAAATGAACTATTCATTTACATTTTCTTTCTTTTATGTTCTGAGATTGGAACTAATAATGATTGTCTGCTGATCTTTGACGTCTTTTGAGACATTTAGAAAATGAAACTTGCATTAAATATATTTTTTCTCTTTTTCCCAAAATAACTTACATTTCTCTAAACGCGTATTATATTATTGGAAATAGTTTGTTGGCTTGTAACTTTTTTTTTTGTAAAACTGAATTTTTTTAACTAAAATTTGAGTAGGATCACTTTTTGAAATATACAATTATCAGTTCAAAAGAACACAGGAAATGAAATACTAATCCCATATGCTAAAACTACACCGAAATGTATTTAGATGATATATTTCATTATCCTTTGTTCGTATTTTTTTCTGATTCAGAAGAATGATCTCCTTTTGTCGCAAAACCAAATTTTAAATCAAAAAATCGAACAGGGAATAATTTAGTAAGTACAAAACTTGTGTGGAAATATAAATTACTTAAAAAAAACATTTAAACACACAATAAAATAAGTTAATATAAACAGACGTATAAGTTTCGTGAGTTCATGGACTTACATCCTCAGTGTATAAAAACTATAAACACCAAAATATACCCACAACTACATGTACGGTGAAAACCCAAATGTCAAAACACAATACCAAAAGACCACCAAGTTCCAACAGCCAATGAAATTAAAGCTGATGTGAAGTGTCGTGACACAACAAATCCACCCAGAAAGTTGAGATGTATGAAACACTAGAAAAATCATTAACCAAATAACCAAAGAGTTTTAAAATCTATGGATATACACAGCTTCAAAAAAGTCTAAATCCAGAGGAGTAATGCATTTCTTAATAATGGTAGCTGAGTCAAAAGTGAAATGATGCCCTTCCCCCCAGCAATGAGAGGCAATAGAGGATTTTTGCAATTATTTTTTCTTTACATAGTTTATGTGTTCTTTGACTCTGTAACGGTGTTTTCGTTTAGTTTGTCCAATATAGGACAGACCACATTGGAATTGAATGTTGTAAACACCCCAATAATTTTGAGGAGGGATATGATCCTTAAGCTGTGAAAAGGTTAATTTATTAACTGGTTTAAAAACCACATTAAAATCATAATGTCTTAAGATATTAGCCATCTTAAAGCTAATACTATTATACAATGGTAAATTGATAAGGTTAGAAATGGAAACTGCAGTAACAGAAGAATCAAGATTATTAGCACATTTATTAAGACTATGATAAATTAAATTATTGATATATGATAAACCAAAACCACGATCGATAGCCACAGATTTAATGTAATTTAATTCTATAACAAGTGAATTGTTATCTGAACAAATTAAGCGTGCTCTATTAATCAATAGAGCTCGCTTAGTTGATTAGAGCAATAGTGGTTTGTCTTCTACCGCACAAACTAAACGAAAACTCCGTTACAGAGTCAAAGAACACATAAGCTATGTAAAGAAAAAATAATTGCAGAAATCCTCTATCGCCTCTCATTGCTAGGGGGAGGGACATAATTTCACTTTTGACTCAGCTACCATTTTCAAGAAATGCATTACTCCTCTGGATTTAGACTTTTTTGAAGCTGTTCATATCCATAGATTTGAAAACTCCTTGGTTAACCCTCCGACTGTCTTAGAAAAGGGCAAAATTGTAATGTTGTTTTCTCTGCATTTTGTTTTAAATGCTAAAAAAAATTATTCTTTGAACATTTTATAAAAAACTTAATAACGAATATGAATGCAATCCTTCGAAGTATTAATCATTGTTCAATGTATTAAAAATACATTAAATCAATATAATTATATTACTTTAAATATTGCTTGTATTGCAGTGAAACCTGGAGCTTAGTGAACGTATTAACACGGGCTTGTCAATGATATGTCTAGTGTACCATACATCTTAACTTTTTGGGTGGATTTGTTGTGTCACGACACTTCACTACCGCTTTAATTTCATTGGCTGTTGGAACTTGATGGTCTTTTGGTATTGTGTTTTGACATTTGGGTTTTCACAGTACATGTAGTTGGGGGGGGGGGGGATATTTTTTTTTGTTTATAGTTTTTATACACTGCGGATGTGAGTCCTTGAACTCACAAAACGTTCTGTTTAAATTAACTTATTTTATTGTGTTTTTAAAAGTTGTTTTTAAGTAATTTAGGGAATAATTTGTTTTTGAAGTAATGATCGAATAAATACCTTCGCTATCTGGAATTTAAAATGAACTATTCGTTTACATTTACTTTCTTTTATGTTCTGAGATTGGAAGTAATGATGGTAATCTGATTATATCTTTCGTCTTTCGGGACATTTAGAAAATCAAACATGGATGAAACATTTTTTTCTCTTTTCTGTCTAAAATCCCTTACTTTTCTCTACACGCCAATTTTATTTATGAACATAATTTGTTGAATGTAGTTTGTCGAAAAAAAAAATGCCGGAAAAGGAATACTATTACCGTATGTTATACTATGTAGAAATGTATTTTGCTGATACATATTTTTTTTTATTTGTTTGTTTGTATTTTTTTAATTTGCTTCTATTATTTTCTCATTGAGGAGAATGAACCCTCTTTAGTCGCAAAACCAAACTTTTATATAAAAAAATCGGACAGGGAATAATTTATTTTTGAAGTAATGGTAGTATAAATCCCTTCCCTACATGAAATGTAAAATGTATTATTCAGTTATATTTTCTTTGTTTTATATTCTGAGATTGGACGTAATAATGTCTGCGTAATTTGTCTGCTGATCTCTTTCACCTTTTGGGAAATTTAGAAAACGAAATTTCCATAAATATTTTTTTTGTTAATCTTATTTATAAAATCTCTTACTTTTCTGTAAACGTGAACTGTATTTATGAACATAATTTGTTCGTTTAGATTTTTTATTTTTTTTTTCTAAAACTGAATTTTTTGATAACTAAAATTCGAATTGGATAACTTTTCGAAATACGCAATTTTTAGTTCAAAAGAATGCAGGAAATGAAGAAATGCTAATCTCATACGCTAAAACAATACACAAATGTATTTTTCTGATATCTAGCGTTATTCTTTGCTTGTATTATTTTCAGATTGAGAAGAATGAACCCTCTTTTGTTGCAAAACCAAAATTTTTCATTAAAAAAAGAAAAAAAAATCGGACAGGGAATAATTTGTTTTTCAAAAAATTGTAGCTACATTTTCTATCTTTTAAATTTTGGTATTAGAAGTAATAATGATTGTTTGCTGATCTTTTTCGTCTTTTGAGACATTTGAAATCAAAACTGTAATTAAATATATATTTTCTCGTCTTTCTAGAAGCTCTTAATTTTCTCTAAAAGGGAATTTTATTTATGAATATAATTTGTTGGCTTGCAATTTTCGTTTTTTTTCTCTTTTTTTATTTAATAAAACGGATATTTAGAAAATTCGAATAGGATCTCTTTTTGAAATTGTCAATTTCCAGTTCAAAAGAATGCCGTAAAAGAAATACTAATCCCAAATGGTATAACAAGTTAAAATTGTACTCTGCTTATACCTAGCAGTATCCTTTCTTTGTATTATTTTTTGACTGAGCAGAATGATCCCACTTCTGTTGCAAAACCAAACTTCTACATAAAAAAATTCGAACAGGGAATAATATTTTTTTGAAGTAATGATAGCATAAATCCCGTCGATACTTGGAATGTAAAATGAACTATTTAGTTTTTTTGTTGTTGTTGTTCTGAGATTGGAACTAATAACGGTTGTCTGCTGATATCTTTCGTCATTTGGGACATTTACAAAATTAAATTTGCGTAAATGTATATTATCTCTTCTTTCTAAAATCTCCTACGTTTCTCTAAACGTGTATTTTATTTATGAAAGTAATTTGTTGGCTTATAACTTACATTTTGTAAACCGAATTTTTTGTTAACTAATTTTTAAATGGGCTCACTTTTGGGAATTGCCAATTTTGAGTTCAAAAGATTGCAGGAAAAGAAATACTAATCCCATATTCTAAAACAATGCAGAAATGTATTCTGCTGATAAATAGCATTGTCCTATGTATGTATTATTTTCTGATTGAGAAGAATGAAACCCACTTTTTTCGCAAAACCAAACCTTCACATCAAAAAATCGGGCAGAGAATAATTTGTTTTTGAAGTAATGGTAGTATAAATCCCTTCGCTACTTGAAACGTAAAATGAACTATTCAGTTACTTTTTCTTTCCTTTATGTTCTGAGATTGGAAGTAATAATGATTGTCTGATGATCTCGTTCGTCTTTTAGGACATTTAGAAAACGAAACTTGCATTAAATGTATATTTTATATTCTTTCGAAAATCTCCCACATTTCTCTAAACATGAATATTATTTATGAAAGTATTTTTTTGGATTATAACTTTTTTGGGGGGAAAACAAATTTTTGTTAATTAAAATTCGAATAGGATCACTTTTTGAAATACACAATTTTTAGTTCAAAAGGATGCATGAAATAAAGAAATACTAATCTCATTTGCTAAAACAATACAGAAATGTAATTTGCTGATATCTAGCATTATTCTTTACTTGTATTAATTCCTGATTGAGAAGAATGTATCCTCTTTTGTCGCAAAACCAAACATTTCATAAAAAAATTGGACAGGGAATAATTTGTTTTTGAAGCAATGGTAGTTACATTTTATATCATTTAGTTTCTGATATTGGAAGTAATAATGATTTGCTGATCTTTTTCGTCTTTTGAGACATTTTAAATCGAAACTGGAATGAAATATATCTTTTCTCTGCTTTCTAAATGCTGTTACTTTTATCTAAAAGGGTATTTTATTTATGAATATAAGTTGTTGGCTTGTAACTTTCTGTTTCTCCTCTTTTATTATTTAATAAAACAGATATTTAGAAAATTCGAACATGATCGCTTTTTGAAACGCACAATTTCCTGTTCAAAAGAATGCGGGAAAAGAAATACTAATACCATATGGATGGTTTTAACAATGTAGAAATGTATTCTTCTTATACTAGCATGATCCTTAACTTGTATTATATTCTGGTTGAGAAGAATGAACCCATTTTTGTCGCAAAACCAAACTTTTAAATAAATAAGTCGAACAAGCAATAATTTATTTTTGAAGTAAAACTAGCATAATTCCCGTCGCTACTTGGAATGTAAAATGAGCTATTTAATTATTTTTTTTTCATGTTCTGAGATTGGAACTAAAAATGGTTGTGTGCTGATCTCTTTCGTCATTTGGGACATTTAGAAAACGAAACTTGCATTAAATGTATATTTTCTTGTCTTTCGAAAATCTCCCACGTTTCTCTAAACATGAATATTATTTATGAAAGTAGTTTTTTGGTTTATAACTTTTTTTTTGGAAAACAGAATTTTTTGTTAATTTAAATTAAAATAGGATCACTTTTCTAAATACGAAATGTTTAGTTCAAAAGAATGCATGAAATAAAGAAATACTAATCCCATTCGCTAAAACAATACAGAATTGTATTTTGCTGATATCTAGCATTATTCTTTGCTTGTATTAATTCCTGATTGAGAAAAATGTATCCTCTTTTGTCGCAACACCAAACTTTTTCTTAAAAGAAATTGGACAGGGAATAACTTGTTTTTGAAGCAATGGTAGTTACATTTTCTATCTTTTAGGTTCTGATATTGGAAGTAATAATGATTGTCTGCTGATCTTTTTCGTCTTTTGAGACATTTTAAATCGAAACTGGAATTAAATATATCTTTTCTCTGCTTTCTAAAAGCTGTTACTTTTATCTAAAAGGGAATTTTATTTTTGAATATAAGTTGTTTGCTTGTAACTTTTTGTTCTCCTCTTTCATTATTTAATAAAATGGATATTTAGAAACATCGAACACGATCGCTTTTTGAAATGCACAATTTCCAGTTTAAAAGAATGCGGGAAAAGAAATACTAATAGCAGAAGGTTTTAACAATGTAGAAATGTATTCTTGTAACGCTCGAACAATACGCACTCCATCATGCTCGAACAATACACCCTCCATCATTTTTTCTCTCCGTTTCTTTTTTTCTTTTCTTTCAAAAGAACTAACAAGCTGAGTAAATTAGACTTTATGAGTGAGAAGAATGTTTACAAAGTTGGGCGCCACTTCTGTAACATATTATTCAGAATCCGGGGTGGAAACTATTTTTATGTTACAAAATAAAACTGGATAACTTATCATCGACTAATAAGTTTTAATATTTACATCGTATTTACATGTTACTATTTACAAAATAACTCAGTTAATTTAAAATACGGCATAGCTCACATGCCTTGTCGGCAACAACTTTGTAAAAATGACTATGCAGATAAGAGATCGCATAGAACAAAGCCAAGATAAGCATAAATATTATGCTGACAAACATTTAAAAGCTTCTGAACAATATAAACCAGGCGGCCACGTCTGTCTTACTTTGCATCCGATTAGTCAAAAGAAAAATAACAAAACAACTAAATTCATGCCCCATCGAGATGGCCCATATGTTATTTTAAAACAAAGATCTCCTACTTCTTATACCATTGCCACTAAAGAAAACCCCTTTTCTCCCTTAGGAAATTATCATATATCAGCTTTGTGTCCTTACACGCAAGATGATGGTGGATCTTCTAAAGGCTTTATTCGTCCCATAGGCAGACCCGGGAAACATCAGACGCCCAGCCAGCAAATATTTACGAAAGACCACAAAACACAAGAGCCATAGAGGATTTTAGGCACCAGAAAGCATCCCGAAGGAATCCACCCAGGAAATGCACACTGCATCTGAGGGACCAGTAATGCAGTGTGAGGGGAAGAGTGTAACGCTCGAACAATACGCACTCCATCATATTTGTTCTTTTTTTCTTTTCTTTCAAAAGAACTAACAAGCTGAATAAATTAGACTTTATGAGTGAGAAGAATGTTTACAAAATTGTTGCCGACAAGGCATTTGAGCTATTTTAAATTAACTGAGTTATTTTGTAAATACGATGTAAATATTAAAACTTATTAGTCGATGATAAGTTATCCAGTTTTATTTTGTAACATAAGAATAGTTTCCACCCCGGATTCTAAATAATATGTTACATTCTTCTTATACTAGCATTATCCTTAACTTGTATTATATTCTGGTTGAGAAGAATAAACCCACCTTTGTCGCAAAACCAAACTTTTGCATAAAAAAATCGAACAAGCAATAATTTATTTTTGAAGGAAAGATAGCATAATTCCCGTCGCTACTTGGAATGTAAAATGAGCTATTTAATTACAATTTTTTTTCATGTTCTGAGATTGGAACTAAAAATGGTTGTCTGCTGATCTCTCTCGTCATTTGGGACATTTAGAAAACGAAACTTGCATTAAATGTATATTTTCTCAACTTTCTAAAATCTCCTACTGTTCTCTAAACGTGAATTTTATTTATGAAAGTAATTTGTTGGCTTATAACTTTCCTTTTGTAAAACCGTATTTTTTGTCAGCTAAATTTCGAATAGGATCACTTTTGGGAACAGACAATTTTGAGTTCAAAAGATTGCAGGAAAAGAAATACTAATCCCATATTCTAAAACATTGCAGAAATTTATTCTGCTGATATCTAGAATTATCCTTTGTATGTATTATTTTCTGATTGAGATGAATGAATCCTCTTTTGTCCCAAAACCAAACTTTCACATAAAAAAAATCGAACAGGGAATAATTTATTTTTGAAGTAATTATAGTATAAATCCATACGCTACTTGGAATGTAAAATGAACCATTCAGTTATATATTCTTTCTTTTAAGTTCTGAGATTGGAAGTAATAATGGTTGTCTGCTGATCTCTTTCGCCTTTTGGGAAATTTAGAAAACGAAATTTCCATAAATATATTGTTTTTTATCTTTTTTTCTAAAATCTCTTACTTTTCTGTAAACGTGAGCTGTATTTATGAACATAATTTGCTGGCTTAAATGTTTGTTATCTATTGAAAGGCAAACAAAATACTTTTAATAGCGTTTTTAGCTTTAACCAATTCACGCCAAAGTAATAAAAAAATTAAAAAGTTAAATATTTTCATAGCTACTTTCTGTTTGACGTGCATTTAAGATTAAAGTTATTTTAACCCGAGAGTAGTCGCGACATTTTTTAGAACGTTAGTAGTCGCGTTCGGTCCATTTGCCGCCGTTACCAGCAGGCCGAAAACGAAGGGGAAACTTGCCGTTGTTATCAGATGATCGAAAACGGATAACGTAGGGTGAAAATAGTGACTGAACTTTAAAAGATTACAGCAATTATTCATTTTACAACCTTTTACAGCAATTATTTATTTCGCTTAAGTATGTATTCAGTTGGCATCTAGATAAATGTTTTTAATAACTCTTTCTTCGTTTTGCATAAATATTTAAAAGTAAATAGTAAATGATTTGATTGAATTTCTGATTTTACTATGAATCAATAATTAGTAGGAAAACATTTACTAATATGAATCTAAATTCATGATAGGGGTATTTTTATTTATTTATTTTTTTTTTTGGAAGGACAGAATCAGAGTCAGGTAGACTTTTTTTATACTCCGGCACTCTATATCCATTTAATAAAATAAAATTAAGAAATTTAGCATCAATATATTACACTGACATTAAATTGAACAATTAAACTGAAAATAAAAATGGAACCTATGACATGCAACAGAAAATCAAATACAATACCACTAATTCACCAGCATATTGCGGACGATTAATTCATTTAAAACATATGAAAAACCATCAAATTTGATGCCATAAACAATTAAAGACAATATATATATATATATATATATATACTTTCTGTACAATAATACCATTGAAAAATAAGGAAAATGACCAATAATTATGAAATCACAAATACCACATAAACCAAATATTATTAAAAATGTATAATTATATATATACATATATATATATATATATATATATATATATATATATATGTATAATAAAGAAAAAGGTAAAAAATACTTAACTTCGAAATTATAAATGTAAATGTTGTAACTACGTTTTATTTATTTATTTATTTTGTGGGGTGTCTGTGTGTGTATGAGGGAGGAGAGGAGGGGGGGGGGGCTCTCGAGATTTTGTGATTAAATCCATTTTTCAAATGAAAATGCACGATTTGTAGTTTTTCTATTTATTTCAGGGTGGGAGCAGCGCCCTTGAATACAAACTCTGGATACGAATTTCGCTCATATAAAGTAAATAATAAATAAGTTATTGAAATTATATATTTAATTTAAATACATTTGCAATTGTAAATTTAAATCCTAAGATGGATAAATTATTTTAATTAATAGAATCACTGAAAGGTTAATCTTAATAGGGATGTATTTTACAGAAACTATTTAATTAAAATGAATATTCAATTGTACATTTCATAATAAGGTATTAATGTTATAATTTATTGTTTTATAATAACGTTCATTAAATTAATAAAAACAATAAGAAAATTTTCTCCGAAATTATAAATATGCAGAAATAATTTAATTTAAATGAATTTTCTCTCATATTCTGGAAAACATTATTCTGAAAAATAGTTTGAACAATTGATGAAGGACAACAAATTTAAATTTGTTAGATACTGTCCCCAAACCTCTATTGGATTTCAATAATAATTTCTGCGGCATTGTTAAAAAAATGTGTTTTTACTTACAGTATGAAAATTTAAAAATAGATAAATTTTATAAAAATACTTAAAATATTTTTTTTAAATCATAGTATAAACATTCACTGAATTATCCAAAATAGTTTTTTATTTGCTTAATTTCTAACCTACATTATAAAATTCTCATTATTTTTCTTATTGTACAAATAAATTATATGTATGTTCTTCGCAAATATACACACTACATTTCTGAGAAGATTGTTTTATCTTTGGAATTTGTTTTATTGTACAAAAACGATACTTTTCAGATTTTCGATATACGGCAATTTTTTTTACTGATTCCCACAAAATTCTCTTATCTTTTTTTTTAATGGTTTTGCAGTGTTATTGTCTGTTTTCTTTCATTTATATGTTCGGGTAATAAATGGAAAGCAAGTTCTTTCAAATAATGATGATGAATTTCCCTTTTTTTCCATATTTAAATAATTATCGATTTGAGAATTTATTCCCACAATATTTGACAATGAAAAAAATGTTGACCATCCATCATTTTTTTGTGCGAACTGACTACACAACTAATATAATAAAACAATTTTAAGTCACATTCTAAAAGTAAAAAAAGTACTCTTTGAACGAATAAAATAGCAGAAAGGAAAGAAAGACGAAATAACAACAAACAGAGAGTGCGTACTTCGAAGAAACCTTCCCCACAGATTTCGCGGAAATGGGAAAGGATGAAAACGAGGGGGAAAAATTCAACTAACGTAAGTGGTCGCAACGCGGTCATTTAGACCGATTGAAACTTAAGAATGCGATAAAATGCTAAGAAATAGCAGGAATGACTTGCAATTTTACTACACAAGAGTGTGAACACTCAAGGTCAGCTACACGGAATTTGGCTATCGTAACTTTAACGGGAAATGAGTTACAGGTAGATAACGAATTTCGGGCGGGGAAAAGACCAACGCGCGACTTTTAACGGGTTAATGAAAAAATCGTATCAGTCGTTTACGATTTTCTGGTCCGATCTACTAACTTCAGTGAAAAGTTTTATAAGAATCTTGATGCAGATGCTTGCGATTATTTCCAACAAAATAAAACTTTAAAAAATTACTTTACATCTATTTATTTTTTCATAATCCTGTCTGATATTTAAATGGGCAATTTTATCGAAGCTTGCTGAAGAAGATCTAAAATATTTCTATATATCATTTATTGTAGCAAACTTTATCACATGCCATCAATTTACTCAACAAACCTAGTCTTTGAAGGGCGGTGGTTAGACGGTCTAGCCACCTAATTTTAATTCCAAAACTGACAAATGGCACCAAGAATATTTTAATAAAATTTTGCGTTTGTGGTGAAAGTTCAATTACCAGCGTGTTATTGTCTTAAAAATTCGTTTAAATATTCTGGTGTCAGTCATTTATTCCACATTTTGCGAACAGAATTTTTCTTTCCCTGAAAGGGATGAAAGACAGACATCCTCACATAACTTAATTAAGTTAACTCAACGAAGAAAAAAACCCACAGCTATACATCGTACATGGCCTATGATATGATAAGTTTCTTATTGCAATTTTTTGCACATTACATTTCAATACAGAATTAAACACTAATTTGCCCTAAGACTTTGAGATTAAAATAAAGTATTCATCAGCATATATTCTTGTTTTTAAAAATGTCAGCTATTATATGTTTATGTATATAGATTTACTCAGTTTAATATACGACACATAATTTCCAACTTTTCGTATTGATTTTTGCAGATAACCCTGTAAGGAAGAATAAATAGTCAACATATTTTTATAGCATATTGATAATTTACGTAATCAAAAAAGGAGAATAATAAATGTTTTAAAAATCCTTAAAAAAATTTAAAAACATTCACCGAAACAAATCTATTTAGCTCTACCTGCCATACGGCGTTTAGCTAAAATCAATTTGTGCAAGTAACTAACGGCTAATTCCATGAAAACGTGTCATGTCAGTCACATACAATGATTTTTGGCTGCCAGTATTTTAGAACGGATAAATGTGACTTATTTTATTGAAGATATCTCATCAATTGAATAGCGCAAAGCAAACATTTCGAAAAAAACGGTGGCCATCACGCATAGCGATTTTCAGCTGTGTGACAGACATGACAAGTTTTCAAGGAATTAGCCTAACATTAAACAAAAAAATAATATTAATTGAAAATAGGTCAGTCATTTTTCAACACTTTGCAATTGGCCACCATCAAATTCCAAAAGCAAATTCCCAATACCATTAATCAAAATCGTAGGTTTAAAAACATAATCAGGAATTAGAATTTTCTGAATTTCGTTATTTTCACAACTACTAGAATCATTTCTAAATTTTTTTCAGAAACACTTGAAATATCATTAATTTTATCAGCAGTGTTATTAGTATCATTCTCACTCCCATCATCGCTTAGAGAGCCTTCGTCAGGAATTAGGTTAGATTTTAACACATCAAAATCACACGTACAAGAAATTATTCTGACAGCAATTTCATCAAACGTTTCCGAATTATTTATACACAAATCTTTACAAATCGATATCCAATCGTTTATTGAAAAGATATCTTTAACTTGTAATTTTGTTTCATATTCTGCACTATCAATTTTTAAATCAAATCCCGTAAAATTCCGAATTGTACTTCTGTTATTTCTATCATCGAAATCTCCAAAAATAAAGTTATGTAATGTCTTAATGATCGATGTCTTTTCCATTTTCAAAGAAACTTCCAACTCCTTAAAATCAACCAAATTTGATGTAAATGAATAACAAAAAATAAATTTTCGCTTCTTAGAATATGTATCTGTCGGATTTCCGCTAAATCCACACACAACTTTAAAGAAATCCTTTACTGTTTATATGCTGCCACCACCGATATGATTACGTGATATCGGTCACGCTATGAGAGAATGTTGAAAAGAAAACCAACTCTTTCAATTAAACTAAACTAACAATTTATTTACACATTATTTATATATAAGAAGACACTATTTACAATTAAGAACTCGGATATAGAAAATCCGGTCCAACATTAAATTAAATACAGTAAATACTTGCTGTGTACTGTTAAACTACTTTATATTCCTCTCACCCTACGATAGTTAAATTAGATTTATCGGAGAACACTATTAATCTCCCAACACGTTAGTTCTATACTCAAAGAGCTTCACTGCCTAATCAAGCTCTATCGACTCTGGAACAAACTCACACATTGAGTTCCAGGCATCAATTCTGCTTCGCGAGATAACGACCACACATTTTCAGCTATATGCCTTCACTGATCTCCCTCAGCTTTATCACCTTTCTCCCAAAAACATAAACGGGGTTTTTTCTTCTGTCATCAAGGTCCCCTTCCCTTCCTCCAATCCATCTAACCTCCCCTGTCATCTTCCGTGACGCCCGTTATTTCGTTTTCTGGTGAAATCCTTTTGTCTGCCTTATCTCAGGTGTGTATTTCAATAGCAGGGACCCCGCTATATTCATAAACTACATTCCTTCACCTACTCTGTATAACTCACTAGCTCGGATTAAATTTCAGATAAGAAAAGAGTGTTACTTTAAAATTCCTAGTACACAGACAATATACAAGCAAGAAAACAACATATAACCACAGTTCCAGTAGTATATGTTCCTCAGAACCTGACAGTATTTAACTTCAGAATAATTGTATTGCCATCAGCCAGGATCCTTTTTTAATTCACGCCATTTAATTTATTAAAAGTTTTCATCACACTTAAAGAACGGCGTGATATAAATACTTTAAATCTTTCTGGTCGCAGAATTCTCACCACAGTTCTGGACACCATTTAGAGAGGATGAATGCTGACATTCTTAAAAACTAACACTTAAATTTCAATTGAATATTACATGTATACAGATTTTTGCTTACTATTTACGTATTTGTATATTTACATTAAAAACGTGCTATATCACCATCTTATAGCAGCGATTCTGGACCTTTGCACTTCCACTCTCAAAACAAATGTCTCTGTCACTCGAGCGCATGCGCTCTGTATCTCTCGTGTATCAGTTGATCTGCTCAGTGGGGCAAGAAATCAAACAGGGTTCTTTAATTGATAGGCACTAAAAAGGCAGGCACTCAGGTGGCGCTTTGAATATCAGGGTACACTTGTGGAGCTAAATGCATACCCCTTATATATACAATACAACACAGACTGATACAACATACATGTAAGTCGATTATTAAATTATTTGAAATTAAAAATATATCCATTATTTTTTATATAGGAATTAAATTCCATGATTTATAATCCATTTTATATACCGCCTTTAAGAAAAAAATATTTATTATTATTACTATATTAATTCAAACGCCTTGCTTATCTTAAAACGAAAGTTTTTTTTTTTTTTTTTTTTGTCTTTAGTTTCAAACACACTGAATTAGTTTTATAAATGAATGTTTTGGAGCTCTAAACGAAAGTGCAGGAAAAGAATTTCTAATCCCCTGGTGAAAAAACACCGTACAAATTTCTTTTACTGTTATCGAAAGATATACTTTCAATGTATTTATTTTTCTGATTCTGAAGAATCAACTCAATTTCTTCTCAAAACCAAACTTTGTTTCTTCAACAACAAAAACTGCGAATAGGGAATAAGTTATTTTCAATGTAATGAAAATAAAAATTCCTTTGCTACTTGGAAGGTAAATGAACTATTCACATACATTCTTTAAATGTTCTGAGAGAGAAAGTGATAATGATATTCTGTTTATCACTTCGATCTTCTGGGATAGCAGGGAATAGAAACATATATTCAATGTCATTTATTTCATTTTACTTTCCTCGCAGTTTGAAGATTGACATTTTTCTTTAAATATTAGTTATGAATTTAAGGGAAGTGATCCATATTTATCATTCAAAATATATATACATATGATTTTCAGATTTTTTAAAAACAATTCTAAAACGAGTACGCCCAGTCCTATGGGGATATATAAATTTTAACCAAAGACGATTTAAAATGTATATTAGTGATTTTAATCGATTTTATACACTGCATACATATTTCTCAAAAGTCTATATTTGTTACTTGCGTGCACTGTAAAAAAATGGTTTGCAGACAGACAATTTATTTTTCATAAGTATGTATAAAACAATTACACCTACAATACGTGCCAAAGTTTCGTAAATTGAAAAATGTAAGTTTAGTTTGCTGTGAAATTTTATATTTATTTTATATTTATTGGCATTTGAATATATAAACACCTTTTTCTGAAATCACTTTTATAAGCTAACAAGATTAGATGTAGTTTTTTTATATATTATACTACATTTAATGAAAACTAAAATCTTTTAAAAAAATAGTGTTTGGGGGTTGTAAGGTCGCACGCAACAGTTCTAATAAATTGCAATAGATTCTCCAATACATGATGCATATTTTTACAGCCATTTAACAATGTTTTATTCACTGACATTAAAATTATCAAAATAAGTTCATTCATGAGTTTGTATAGACCTTATTCCTGAGAGTTGGTTTTAACAGACAAATCTGGAGATATGTGATACATGAAAAATTTAATATGGTCAGACTTCTGTTCAGACAATTAAAAATGAGCAAATTTAAAATTAAAATTCTATTGGGTTATGTATATATAAGGCAAAGTTAGGAGAGTCTGTGCACATTTCAAAAGAAGAAAAATAAAAAATCTAAATATTAATTTTTTGCCAAACTATGCATGAATAATTTTGACTTCATTTGTTTTTTATGCATTTCCTTTGTTATTTTGTTATTATGCTGTAATTTAATAGAGAGCAGTAATAAAACCAAGAAAACTATTGCGCAATCTCTCCTTACAGGGATGGTAAGATTACGCACATGTGTAGGGGTGGTTGCGCACATGGCTAGAAGAGATTGTTATTTATAATAACTACAATTAAAACGTTAACAATAATAATTACACTTGAATGACATTGTTGTAATGTTTTTGGGAGTAAATATTATTGTATTAGGAGTGAATATTTCAACCCAATGCTTAAATGATAAAAAAAGAAAGAATTTTAATTTAAGAAGAAGATTAAAATATCAGAAAAAGCAAGCACTACTAAGATTACAAAATAACACTACTACTACTACTATCTACTTGATAAAATATTTAACTTGAAAATTACTTCATTTTCATTTCCACAGTTTCAATGTATTTTATTTGTTAACCGAAGTTCTCGCCGCCTACAAACAATGCACATATTGTTGTAAATCGTGCAGATTTCGTACAAATACCTGCCACAAGGAATACATTGAATCCAGTCACCGGTCAAAGTTGTCTCATGGTACATTTCCAGACATTCAATGCACTCATCCTCATTGGCCTTCGTTTTTTTCCGTCCATTTTTTATCGCACTTTTTCTGGACCCATCTTATCTTCAGCTTTTAGGTAGCTTACTTTACAAAAAAGCTACCTATTGCAGCCGTTCGGAGGAAAGCGATTTCAAAAAATTTTGGTATATTTTCATCGATCATGACCCTCAGACCCCGAAACCACCCTCCGTTCAAAATTGATATATCTATTTATATAAAATCCAAGTCTCTGTGTGTCCCTCACGATTCCGGTAGGACCACCTCATTGAAATGAGTAATTGTTGAAAAATACTAATGCAGGGTTACCACAGTAGCGCCAAATGTTGGCCAACTTGGCAATAGCTGGCTGATTTGGTGAAATTCCCATTTATAACTATTAATCTTTCATAAAGGAGGTCACCAAAATTTAATTTAAACTCCGCTCTTTTAAGATATTTTTTTCAAAATCTATGGGTGAGAATTTAAAGTACATCTTTACATCTTCCTCCAGATGCTACTAATAAAATAACCGCCAATAGACGACGCTGTACTGTATGAGCTCCTAACTGCGCGATTTTAATGTGCTTTAGGTACTTTTCCAGTATAAGTGCCTTGGCGAAAAAAGAATTTTGGCAAAATTTTCCCGGAACCTATCCACTGTTTCATTTTATATACACATGCATTTTTGGAACAGATGTCATATTCGCCCCATATTGGCGCGATTTTTTTCTGACGCCAAATCATATAGGCAAAGGGTACTTAACTTGCCCCAAAGTGTCGTTATTTTGCTTGATGTGGTAACCCGGATTATGTTGTTTATGCTGTTGATGTTTTCGCCAAATTGGCAACCGAAAAAAATCGCACCAATATGGGGCGAATATGACATCTGTACCGCCTTTTTTTTCGATATTTATACGATTTATTCATACGATTAAAAAAGCCGTTTCTCTAATTTTATACAGAAACAGATGTAATTTGTCCATAAAAACATAAATAATATACATATAAAAAAACACTCATCAAGTTTGTTTTCATAGCTGTTTATATGATTTGACAACAATTCTCAATATTTTTCCGTTATACAGACACCATGCCAAAATGTATGCGGTACTTTTCCATTATACGGACAGCATTGTCGCCAAGCGCAATAGTTGGCGCAAAATGAAAATAAGGTGAATTGAAACATTTGAAAAATAAAAGAAAAAACATTCTCGATAGTAAAGTGGGCATTTTAAAAATATAACATTTGAAAATTACAAACTTTTACGAACTATTTTATTAAATCACAAATATATACTTAAAATAAATGAACAAATAACTGTTATACTATAAAGTAATAAAATAAAAAATCATATTAAACTTCTGCCATAAAATTATAAATATCTTTCAGCATTGCAGTAAACATTTCATTTTTTGAATGAAGGCGTAGCCACATAAAATCTATGAGATACGACTCTAAATAATGACGAACAGCTTCCCGATGTCTTTTGTTGCGCCATTTTGCGATACCCCATAATCTTTCAACATTTGGAGTATGACATCCAGTATTAGGGTCGACAAAATTGTATTTGTGATTTACTGTGAAATGATCATAACCAGCACTTAACAATTCATCTGTTTTATATCCTTTCCAACAATCTGTATAAATAATACATGACTTTCATCTACTTCTATAATTTTATTAGGTCCACCGATTTTTCTATTTGGTCGAGAACATAAAGCATTTGCACAAACTTCTCTCGAATAACTATTCCATTCCACTGTTGTGTTGTGGTTCATATCAAGTTGCAGCTCACAAAACTCAATCGATGTCAACTCTTTGCACGATCTATTTATATAAAATCCAAGTCTCTGTGTGTCCCTCACTATTCCGGTAGGACCGCCTCATTGAAATGAGTAATTGTTGAAAAATATTAATGAGGGTTACCAGAGTAGCGCCAAATGTTAGCCAACTTGGCGATAGCTGGCTAATTTGGCGAAATTCCCATTTAAAACCATTAATCTTTCATAATGGAGCTCACCGAAATTTAATTTAAACTCCACTCTTTTAAGATATTTTTTCGAAATCCATGGGTGAGAATTTAAAGTACATCTTTACATCTTCCTCCCGATGCTATTAATAAAATAACCGCCAATAGACAACGGTGTACTGTGTGAGCTAATAACTGCGCGATTTTAATGTGCTTTAGGTACTTTTCCAGTATAGGTGCCTTGCCGAAAAAGGAAATTTGGTAACATATTTTCCGGGAACCTATTCACTGTTTCATTTCATATACACTTGCATTTTTTTCGATATTTATACGATTTATTTAACATAAAAAAGCCGTTTCTCTAATTTTATACAGAAACAGATGTAATTTGTACATAAAAACATCAATAATATACATATAAAACAAACAAAAACGCTCATCAAATTTGTTTTCATAGCTGTTTATATGATTTGACAACAAATCTCGATATTTTTTCGTTATACGGACACCATGCCAAAATGTATGCTAATGCACCAATTATTTCAAAACGCTAAAAGATATTTGTAATTACATGCCAGCAGTTTAATATGAGTTTTATTTTATTGCTTTATTTTATACCAGTTATTTGTTCACTTATTTTAAGTAATATTTGTGATTTGATGAAATAGTTCGTAAAAGTCTGGAATTTTCAAATGTTATATTTTTTAAATGCTCACTTTAGTATCGACAATGGTTTTCTTTTATTTTTCAAATGCTTCAATTCACGATTTTGCGCCAACTATTACGCTTGGCGACAATGGTGTCCGCATAACGGAAAAGTACCCAAATCTCACTTTCTGATGCCCAAATTACACCAAGCTTTTTTTTAAAAAAAATGCCTAAGCTCCTACAGTAGAAAAGTACCAAACTGTCTATTATTTTGCGCTATCCGTGTTATATTTTGTACTATATGCAAGGGGAGTGGAGCGAAGAGTTTAAACATTAAATATTAAAGTTTCGGCACAGATGTCATATACGATATTGGCGTGATTTTTTTCTGACGCCAATGTCATATACACAACGGGTACTTAACTGGCGCCAAAGTGTAGTAATTTTGCTTGATATGGTAATTCGAATGTTGTTGTTTAAGCTGTTGATGTTTTCGCCAAATTGGCGTCGGAAAAAAATCGCGCCAATATATGATAACGTATATGACAACTGTGCCAAAGTTTCTATAAAGCAGCATAAGTAATATAATTAAGAATAAAATAAATGCAAAATAAGACTAAAGAAGAAAGAAAAATCATGCGTTAAGCATAGAATATGAAACACTTTCCAACACATCTTGAATGCTTTAACAAAACTTCGTTATTTAGGGAAATAAGGTAAATAAGATAACGTTACTTCTTAGATATCCCGTCGACCAATTTCGCCAAATTATATAAATCGCCAAATCAATAGTAAAACATTAATAAAAATACAAATAAAACGTCGAATTAATGGTTTTATTGGCCATTATTGGCATTTAATTAATTAATTAATGGCAACCATTATTGGAAATTAATCTTACAGGTCGACGGGATAAATAAGAAGTACCAAGATAACTAAGTAAACATTTTAGAAAACGCATAAAAAATTTAAAAATGGATTTCAGCAGTTACCGTCCATAGCCAATATTACCGTTATTAAATGCCACAATTTAGCTAAAATTTAATTTAAACTACTCTTAAAACTACTGAAATCACATTTCCAAATATTATCATCCATAGACGGTTATGTATCCAATTCTTTGAGTGACCATGTATATCATTTTATCTATATTCCACAAACATTTCTTAGGAAACTAAATGCAGTTCAGCGTAAAAATGCACAACAACTCCTTTAAAAACCACCTTTAAGCAACTTACTCTCATACTCAGTAACCCTTACGAATTATTTTGTGTAGCCCTGCATATGAACTGTAGCATTTATACACACAGTATAGCATGCATAAATGTAGTGAAACAGAAAAGCGCATATCATAATTAAAAATGCATTTCTAGCAATCATTGCTTATGTACAATACTTCGAAGAAAAGTTGCTTGGCAAGAAAGAAGTTTGCCAACGTATTTTCTGGCAACCTATTTACTACTTCATACTCACAAGCAATTTTTCCGTATGTATACAATTTGGCACAGATGTCATATACGCCCGCCACATATTGGCGCGATTTTTTTCCTACGCCAATTTGGCGAAAACATCAACAGCATAAACAACATTCGGGTTACCATTACAAGCAAAATAACGACACTTTGGCGCCAGTTAAGTACCGGGTGCGTATATGACATCGGCGTAAAAAAAAAAAAAATCGCGCCATTATGGGCGTATACGACATCTGTGCCGACAATTTAATATAAAAAAAAAGCTATTTACCCGTTTTTATAAAGAAACAGAAGTAATTTTTGCACACATGTCATATACGCATGGGAGTTGGCGTGATTTTTCTATGACGCCAATTTGGCAGAAATCTCGCTTTCGAATACCAGTTACTTATATATTTTTCAATTATTTGCTATCATTTTGAAAAGGAAATAACTATAAATAAATAAAAGTTTGAATAATAACTATAGAACAAAGCAGTTTATATAATTAAAAAACAGAAAATAAAAGTAAATAAACAATTTATTAGTAAAAAACAATAGCCGGGTTACCATAGCAAGCAAAATAACACCATTTTGGCGCCAGTTAGGAATCCCGGTTCATATCTGAAATCTGTGTCGTAATTTGTATATAAAAAATTTTTATATATTTAGAAACGATTTTTTTATGCATATAAGTGCATATATAAACAAAGATAAAAGTTCATTAGATTTGTTTTCATAGCTGTTTATATATTTTCGCAACATATCTCACTTTCTGATGCCCGAATCGCGCCAAGCTTTTTTAAAAATGCGCTATAATGGAAAAGTACTTAAATAAATAATTAACAGAAATAACAAATTATACAAACTAAAACTTTTTATTTCGAGATCAAAGCATGTTTTTAATTTCGATTAAAAATACATATATCCTTGGATAACTTCAATTGAAATTAGTTTCACAGCTTAATATCTCATTCCATAAACCTAAACAAACACAAGTGATTCATTCATCGTGAAACGTCAAAAATATTAAATCATTGAGGTAATCATTCACAAAGTAAGTTCTCCTACAATCAATGGGCATATTCTAATGACGTCATAGTAGGTAAAATGGTGGCGGTATCGTTTGTTTATTGTTTGTAATCACAAAGATTTAATTTTGCAATGTCTCTTAGTTACATTATTTTACTGTCATATTTATGAGCTCAGAACAAAAGCCTATTTTTTCATTATTTAGTTATTAAAGACGGAAAAAAATCATAAATGCATGATTTGAAAATTTTAAATAATTTTCTTTCTTAATACTAAAAAATAACATCGGGAAGTAACAACGGGTTTAAGTTAAATAAGTTTAACTGTTTAATTATGTTGTAATATTCAAAATAACTGTATTTATTAGATTTCAGTACTCAACATCATGGCCCGATTAAACTTTGAAGTTAGAGGAATTACAATGTCATTTCAGGACCTTTCTTTTGGAGAAGCTTTTCTAAATTCCATACATACATGGAAAATCGTCAGTGTTAGAAATATTATTCCTAGGACTGACATAACACGAGAACGGCCTGCAATTTTACAGAAGTTTTTAAAAGCTACTTTATATCAGAAATTTTACTAAAAACTGGTTACTTTTTTGTTATAGCGGCCCACACTATTAGGATTATGACAAGTTGCAGCCAATTTCGCCAACGTCGTAACCAAGATCGTGAAGCACACACATATAATACCATATAATACCATTTCATGAAATCGTATACGATAATTTAATAGTTTTTAACCTTACTTCAAGTGTGTTATTTATTTATTTTTAAGGCTCAACAATCTAAATTGTCCAATATATGAATTAAAAAAATGTAAACAAAGATTGAATAGACATGACCGCAAAAACCCTCAAATCTGCATAACACTTGGAACCAAACCGTGCAGATTACTGTACACAGTTTTTCATAAATGTGTTTCGTTCTTAAAATGTGTTCTTTTCATCTATCACTGCGGAACAAGCGATAAAACTCATATTCTTGCACATGAGTTGTATATATCTTTATATCTAAATTTCCGTCATTTTTGACGGGCTACCTTTCTAGTATATATATATATATCTGACCTATGTCACACTGTAACTCCCGTAAATATGAACCGATTTCGATGTAATTCGGTGTGTACATAGTACATACCAATGTCTCGACCGAGTTCGTTGGCCAGCTTCATCCGCCGTTTTGTTTCAAAATGGCGGCCATTTAAAATTTTTAAAAAAATTTAAAACTTGAAATGTGGTACCAAAAAATTAAAAATGGAAAAATATTTTTTTCTTATGTATTTGACCTTTATACAAAGATTCCGGAGCAGTTTTTGCTTCGTCTATATCTTAAAAAATGGCTGAGTTATAGCATTTTGAATTTCTAGCATGGCTGACATTTTGAAACGTCCTGAATTTTGTCACGCAATAAAAGGCGTATTTATGAACCGATTTGGATGTAATTCGGTGTGTACATAGTACATACCAATCTCTCGACCGAGTTCGTTGGCCAGCTTCATCCGCCATTTTGTTTCAAAATGGCGGCCATTTAAAATTTTTTTAAAAATTTAAAATTTGAAATATGGTACCAAAAAATTGAAAATGGAAATATATTTTTTCTTATGTATTTGACCTTTATACAAAGATTTCGGAGCAGTTTTTGTTTCGTCTATATCTTAAAAAATGGCTGAGTTATAGCATTTTGAATTTCTAGCGTGGCTGACATTTTGAAACGTCCTGAATTTTGTCACGCGATAAAAGGCGTATTTATGAACCGATTTGGATGTAACTTCGTTTATACATAGTACATACCAATGTCTCGACCGGGTTCGTTGGCCAGCTTCACCCGCCATTTTGTTTAAAAATGGCGGCCATTTAAATTTTTAAGAAAAATTTAAATTTGAAATGTGGTACCAAAAATTGAAAATTGAAAAAATATTTTCTTCTTATGTGTTTGACCTTGATAAAAAGATTCGGGAGCAGTTTTTGTTACGTCTATATCTTAAGAAATGGCTGAGTTAGAGCATTTTGAATTTCTAGCGTGGCTGACATTTTGAAACGTCCTGATTTTAGGTAGCTTTCTTTACAAAAAAGCTACCTATTGCAGCCGTTCGGAGGAAAGCGATTTCAAAAAATTTTGGTATATTTTCATCGATCATGACCCCCAGACCCCGAAACCACCCTCCGTTCAAAATTGATATATATATATATATATATATATATATATGACCTATGTCACACTGTAACTCCCGTAATTATAAACCGATTTCGATGTAATTCGGTGTGTACATAGTACATACCAATGTCTCGACCGAGTTCGTTGGCGAGCTTCATCCGCCGTTTTGTTTCAAAATGGCGGCCATTTAAAATTTTAAAAAAAATTTAAAACTTGAAATGTGGTACCAAAAAATTAAAAATGGAAAAATATTTTTTTCTTATGTATTTGACCTTTATACAAAGATTCCGGAGCAGTTTTTGTTTCGTCTATATCTTAAAAAATGGCTGAGTTATAGCATTTTGAATTTCTAGCGTGGCTGACATTTTGAAACGTCCTGAAATTTGTCACGCGATAAAAGGCGTATTTATGAACCGATTTGGATGTAATTCGGTGTGTACATAGTACATACCTATCTCTCGACCGAGTTCGTTGGCCAGCTTCATCCGCCATTTTGTTTCAAAATGGCGGCCATTTAAAATTTTTTTAAAATTTTAAAATTTGAAATGTGGTACCAAAAAATTGAAAATGGAAAAATATTTTTTTCTTATGTATTTGACCTTTATACAAAGATTTCGGAGCAGTTTTTGTTTCGTCTATATCTTAAAAAATGGCTGAGTTATAGCATTTTGAATTTCTAGCGTGGCTGACATTTTGAAACGTCCTGAAATTTGTCACGCGATGAAAGGCGTATTTATGAACCGATTTGGATGTAACTTCGTTTTTACATAGTACATACCAATGTCTCGACCGGGTTTGTTGGTCAGCTTCACCCGCCATCTTGTTTAAAAATGGCGGCCATTTAAATTTTTAAGAAAAATTTAAATTTGAAATGTGGTACCAAAAATTGAAAATTGAAAAAATATTTTCTTCTTATGTGTTTGACCTTGATAAAAAGATTCGGGAGCAGTTTTTGTTTCGTCTATATCTTAAGAAATGGCTGAGTTATAGCATTTTGAATTTCTAGCGTGGCTGACATTTTGAAACGTCCTGATTTTTCTCACGTAATAACAGGCGTATTTATGAACCGACTTGGATGTACCTTGGTGTGTACATAGTACATACAAATATCTCGACCGAGTTCGTTGGCCAGCTTCATCCGCCATCTTGTTTCAAAATGGCGGCCATTTAAAAAAATTAAAAAATAAAAAAAATTTAAATGAGATACCAAATATTGGAAAATGAAAAAGATTTTTTTTGTATGTGTTTGACCTTAATACAAAGATTCCGGAACAGTTTTTCTTTCGTCTATATCTAAAAAAAAAAAATGGCTGAGTAATAGCATTTTGAATTTCTCTTGTGGCTGACATTTTAAACGCGATAACAGGCGTATTTATGAACCTATTTGGATGTAACTTGGTCTGTACATAGTACATACCAATGTCTCGACCGAGTTCGTTGGCCAGCTCCATTCGCCATCTTGTTTCAAAAGGGTTGCCATTTAAAAAAAATTAAATTTAAAATTCAAAATGAGGTATTAAAAATTTGGAAAATGAAAAAGATTTTTTTTATGTGTTTGGCCTTGATACAAAGATTCCGGAGCAGTTTTTGTTTCTGAAAATTTGTTCTTTTGTTGATATCTTAAAAAATGGTTGATTTATAGCACTTTGAATTTCTAGCATGGCTAACATTTTGAAACGATCTTGTATTTGTCACGCGATAACACACGTATTCGCCTATTTCGATGTAAGAAGGCATGTGGATAGTATACATCAACACCTCGACCAAGTTCGCTGGCCAGATTCATCAGCCATCTTGTTTCAAAATGGCGGCCATTAAATTAAAAAATATATATTAATTTAAAGTGAGGTGCAAAAAAATTAGAAATTGAAAAAGGTTTCTTTCTTAAGTATTTGATCTTGATATAAGGATTCAGGAGCATTTTTTGTTTGTCTTTACCTTAAAAAATGGTTCAGATATAGCAGTTTCAATTTCTATTGTGGGTGACATTTTGAAAATCTGATTTTTTGCATGCGACAGCACTCCTATATTTTAACCGATTCCGATGTGAGTGAGCATGTGCACAGCAATTACCAAGGTCTCGACCAAGTTCACTGCTTAGCCTCATCCACCATGTTGTCTTAAAATGACAGGCACTTTAAGAAAATGCCGAATTTGGCAGCCAAATATAAGATACTTTAAAGAAAAGCAGCTTGGATAAAGCTGACTAATTTCGCGAAATTCTCATTCATTATATTGATAAAAATTAGTATTGAATCTCCTATATTCGGTTTCCACTAAATTGAGCTTCGTGTGTTTGCATGATATAAGTTGGCTTTTTTAAATAAGGATTATGAAAGCTACCTCTTCCTCCCGGCACTGGCCGGAAGGACTTTTTCTCACGTAATAACAGGCGTATTTATGAACCGATTTGGATGTACCTTGGTGTGTACATAGTACATACAAATATCTCGACCGAGTTCGTTGGCTAGCATCATCCGCCATCTTGTTTCAAAATGGCGGCCATTTAAAAAAATTAAAAAATAAAAAAATTTAAATGAGATACCAAAAAAATTGGAAAATGAAAAAGATTTTTTTTGTATGTGTTTGACCTTAATACAAAGATTCCGGAACAGTTTTTCTTTCGTCTATATCTAAAAAAAATGGCTGAGTAATAGCATTTTGAATTTCTCTTGTGGCTGACATTTTAAAACGACCTGATTTTTGTCACGCGATAACAGGCGTATTTATGAACCTATTTGGATGTAACTTGGTCTGTACATAGTACATACCAATGTCTCGACCGAGTTCGTTGGCCAGCTTCATTCGCCATCTTGTTTCAAAAGGGTTGCCATTTTTAAAAAAATTAAATTTAAAATTTAAAATGAGGTATTAAAAAATTGGAAACTGAAAAAGATTTTTTTTATGTGTTTGGCCTTGATACAAAGATTTCGGAGCAGTTTTTGTTTCTGAAAATTTGTTCTTTTGTTGATATCTTAAAAAATGGTTGATTTATAGCACTTTGAATTTCTAGCATGGCTAACATTTTGAAACGATCTTGTATTTGTCACGCGATAACACACGTAAATTTGTTCTTTTGTTGATATCTTAAAAAATGGTTGATTTATAGCACTTTGAATTTCTAGCATGGCTAACATTTTGAAACGATCTTGTATTTGTCACGCGATAACACACGTATTCGCCTATTTCGATGTAAGAAGGCACGTGGATAGTATACATCAACACCTCGACCAAGTTCGCTGGCCAGATTCATCAGCCATCTTGTTTCAAAATGGCGGCCATTAAATTAAAAATTATATATATATTTAAAGTGAGGTGCAAAAAAATTAGAAATTGAAAAAGGTTTCTTTCTTAAGTATTTGATCTGGATATAAGGATTCAGGAGCATTTTTTGTTTGTCTTTACCTTAAAAAATGGCTCAGATATAGCAGTTTCAATTTCTATTGTGGGTGACATTTTGAAAAATCTGATTTTTTGCATGCGACAGCACTCCTATATATTAACCGATTCCGATGTGAGTGAGCATGTGCACAGCAATTACTAAGGTCTCGACCAAGTTCACTGCTTAGCCTCATCCACCATGTTGTCTTAAAATGACAGGCACTTTAAGAAATCGCCGAATTTGGCAGCCAAATATAAGTTACTTTAAAGAAAAACAGCTTGGATAAAACTGACTAATTTCGCGAAATTCTCATTCATTATATTGATAAAAATTAGTATTGAATCTCCTATATTCGGTTTCCACTAAATTGAGCTTCGTGTGTTTGCATGATATAAGTTGGCTTTTTTTAAATAAGGATTATGAAAGCTACCTCTTCCTCCCGGCATTGGCCGGAAGGACTTTTTGATTTTAGCTTTCCATTCAGTCTCTTTGTGAGCAATCTCTCCTGGCTTTACCTTATTCTTCATTTGCAAAAAGGGTCAGTTATTTCAAAATATAGACACTTTTTATTCGTACCGTCGCGAAAGAAGCAACAGTACAGTGTTGACGATTCGGCATTTTATGTTCTCTGTCATTAGTGCTAATCATTCAATCTCTTGCGATCAATATCATTCAGAATATCTCTTATAGTTACGCAAAATCTATTTCTATAACACACGTATTAAAAATTACTATTTCTGTGGAATTTCATAATGAAATTCCAATTCCTTAAGTCATAAATTTTACATATTTAGAGATTTTATATAAAATATTTAAAATAATTTTTCTCAAATACTTTAGCGATTTCAAATGAAAAACTGCGTAAATACTTCTTTTAGCTGAATATATTTCTTTTTTTTCAAGCAATATTTAAATAAAGTATTAAGTAATACTTAAAATAAGTCTAATTAAAAATTATGTAATGTTTATCCACCAATAGTATGTACCTTAGTAGATGTGATGCTGCATTATTTCTTTAAAATAAAAGTTCTAAGTGATAGCTGTTTCCCGCGGTTCTAGTGTTAAGGAAATTCCAGCATGGAAAATAATGCACATATTTACATACTTATGCATTTTCTTCATTCTTTTCAATAAGAACTTCTGTGAATCTCTTTAACGTTTTAAAATTATTTATTATAAATTATATTGATAACTATAGAAGAAGATTTTTATGTAAATTATAATTTTATAATTTTTTCCGATCACTTTGTTTAGAAAAAAATTATAATATATATATATATATATATATATATATATATATATATATATATATGATTTACAAAAAAGTGCGCTTAATGATAAAATTACATAAAATGATTCTTCTAAATTGCGTTTTAGATATGAAACATGAAATCTTTTCTGCAAAAGCTTTTACTATTAGGTAAAAGAAACCATCTAAATCCTTAAATAAACTTTCGTTATACGATTTAAGCAGTAAATATTTAAAGTACTTTTCCTTGAATTTAATAAAACACAGAAATATAACTAATATTTCCTTTAAAGTTCCCTTGTTAAAACTTCTTCAAAATGAGCACGTATTGTAAAAGAAAATACTAAGAGCAGCTAAAGGAAAAAAATACATTTCCAAATGAAAATGCTAAATCGAAAATTAATCTGAAATTGAAATGTCTTTCCCAAAATCCCTTTCTTCCCCGTTTGACACATTTTGTTTCTGCTGTGATTTCTCTGAGATTGAGATAAAAAGTGTCATTATTGAAAACTTACTTCTTAATTCCAATTCTGTAAAAATCTTTCGTAAAAAGATTGAGAGAGACTAAAAACAAAATACTTAAAAATATTCTCAGTTTATTTCGAAAACACAATGTGCATAATCAGCAACGTTCTATGCAGTGTTGTCTGAAACTTAATATAAATGAAATTTAGAATATAGTTACTCTGACATTTTCTCCTGATAAAAATGTTCTAAAAAAACAAAAAAAAAACTCGTTTTCCTATGAGTGAAATAATTCAGAGCATTCGTTAGAAATAGGAATTATTCACGATTCTAAATGAAAATGTTTTTTTTCCTAGAACTAATCTTAAGTTAAAAAGTAGCTTCATTAAATCGTCTTCTATTCTTGTGATGTGTTTTCTTAAAGCCTGTATTTTACTCCGATTCAATAAAAAGTTTCATTATTTAACACCTCCAGATTATCTCCGACTCAACAAAATACTCGGGTAAGGAACTGAAAGAGTAGAAAACGAATCATAAAGAATACTTTCTATAAAACAATAAATGTTCCATGGAAAAAAAATTGTATGTTTTTGGAATGGAGTAAATATTATTTTCCAATATACAAACAAAATATTTTTTTTCTGTTGAATACTTAACAAGAAACATGGTTAAAATGGAACGATATATATATATATTTTGCTGTTATTGTTTTTTTTATCGAAACATAAATTAAAAAACGACCATCTATTTTTTCGTATGTATTTTTCTAGGTTTTTTTTTTTTTTTTTTAAGTAAAGCAATTTTTATGTGATGTATTTTATACTACACATTTAAAGACATGGGTGATTTGTAGAAACGTAAAGACAAGCACGGCGCATTCTGTGCACCTTCGCTTTTTATGACCTGAATAAAAACTTTCAATATATTTTTTAATGCAATGTCCAGTAATAAAATAAAAGTAAAAAACATGAAATTGTTTTTAAAAATATAATTTAACTAGATTTAATATAACTCGAACGGTTTATAGTAGCATAAAGACACGGATTGCATACCCCATGTGTCAATGCGTTTTAGAGTCTAAATACGAACTTTTTATCCAGAAAATGAATAGCAGTAAAAACGTAATAGACATCACAGTTATAATAAAAAATGTCTTATGAAATAGAATATATTACACAAACGATCTGGCGGCATATTCCATACACAACTGATGACTTACCAATGAAAATAATAAAGTAGAGAAAAAATTACAAACATCATATTTAAACGTTGGTTAATATGAAAATCTTAGTTAACTTACCAAAACATCAAATGTTATTTTATGCAATTTCCAATAGATTGAGAGTGTTTTCAAACAGACTGGTTAGTACCAACACCAAAGCTTCATGTATAATTTGAAATGTTGTTACATAATGGAAAAGATAATTGAATAAATGATAAAATGGAAAAAATGTCTCTTATAACTTAATGAAAATTAGGGTATAATTGAATTGTAGGAATAATTAAAATAATTTCAATGTTAAATTCATTTTAAGATTCTTCGTATAGTTTGCCACTAGTATCATTAAGATATGTTTCACGTAAAATGTTATATTTAAATCAAATAAATATTTTAAAATAGAAAATTAAGTAAATTTAATACGATAATTTCCATGGTAGAGGTCAAAAATCATTTTCATGATATATCATGAAAACCCTGATAGTTATGCAAACTATGAGAAGGTTAAGCACCTCTCCCGTTCCTTTCCATTTATAGTTTTAAGACTATTTTTTGTTCCTTAGAGAAAATGCGATCGCAAGATTCATATCTAAAATGCAATTTTCAATGTTGATATTTATTGTATTTCATATGAATCTCCCAGATTCCAACTGCCTTTGATAAAGTTATTTTAATGATGTTGTGAGAATCAACTAAACCAGACTCCGACAATGTAATATTATTTCCGGGGCCATTGTAGTAAACAATATTGCATTTCAAATTAAACTCTTCAATATGGCTTTAAAAAAAATGCTACAGCTTTCCATAATTAACACAAATTCATAAAATAGTAATGCACTGATAAAATCATTCTCAGTGGTAAATAAATAGTAATAAATAAATTTTAAATAGTATTATCATGAATTAGACATTCCGTCTGTCTCAATTTTTTTTAACTACATTCTAATGAATTATTTTATTATTTACATTATTGTATTACTAATATAAACTAGTATACTGTGGCCATCATAAACATTACCACTAAATTATTTTAATATATACATTTCAATGCCCCTGTTACACACTGATAATTACTAAGTATACACCAATTATTTGAATTTAACTTGGAGTTTAAAATTTCAGCTATTTAAAAAGGCTAGTCCAACAGCTCATGCTGTTGGAAATTCAAGTAAAATAAATACTTGTATTTAATGTATTATATATATTTAATTAATGACTCAAATATAAAATTTAATGCACTTTCTATCCCACAGACCCTGAGATATGGCTATAATGCTCAACGCATAAAATAGCATAAAAAACTATTCAGTGAAGAAAAAATTAACTTTTTTTTTTTTAATATGTCTCAAATAAAATTTGCTGAAATTCCATCGTTTTACATCGGGGGTGTCGAGGACAGTAGAGCCTCCATCTCTAGTTTCGGTTGGATAGATATTCATTTAAAAGTATAAAATCATACAAATTCGTATGTGGACACTGCCAAAGACAGAGACGTACTCAAATCAAGATATTTTCTGGACTAAAAAATGTCTTAATTTAACACTGATTTTAGATTTTTTTTTTTTAATGTTTTACGGAAATGGACAACTTCGTGCGGGTCAGCAAATTTTTAATAAATGTATAATATTTTACATTTTGTGAAATTTCATCAAATTGTTACCTAGATATTGTCATTACAAAAATTAAGAAAAGCAGGGGGGAAAACCACCCGTTGAGAAATATACACCCAAATCTAATCAAATACCGATTTAAGTCAAGCTACATACATACCGGGTGGCTATAATTAAACTTCCCCTATAAACAGCATCCTAAAGTGCATACGGATGAACGTGATGCAATGAAATTTGGTATATAGACTATATACGAGATGCGCTCACGGAATTTCGAAAAAGACAATTAGTTCCAAAATGTCCACCAGAGGGCGCTTTTTCCGAAAAACATTAAATTTAACACAATAAACTACCCAAAACGAAATACAGAAACAATATTAACAATCCAGAAAAAAAAATTATGAGTGATAAAATGTAAAACCGGTTGTTTTGGCAGTTTATTGTGTTAAATTTAATGTTTTTCCAGAAAAGGCGCCCTCTGGTGGACATTTTGGAGCTATTTTTTTTTTCGAAATTGCGTGAGCGCATCTCGTGTATAGTCTATATACCAAATTTCATTGCACTCCGTTCATCCGTATGCGCTGTAGGATGCTGTTTATAGGGGAAGTTTAATTATAACCACCCCGCACATCGAACATAATACGAAATTTTCTGATTTTTTTTTTATGACAATCATTGTTTATTACAAAACAAAGTAAATGTTATTCAACTTTTTAGTTATTATTAGCTACGTCAATTTTCCATATTATCGGTAAAATATTTATTATTTTGTCTTTTGGGCTATCCATGAATCAAGTTTTTTTTAGATATCTCCAAAGGAGCTGTCGTGTTAGTCAGAAAGATTATTCTGCATAAGTCAAAACAAGCAGTAATCCAAAAGAGCAAGGTCTGGGTAATAACGCAAGTGGGGTAGAGCGCCCCATCTGGGCATGTCTAGCGTCACTTTCGCCGTTCATGCGAATAGAAGCCAATCAGCGAAGTACTGGAAAATCCATTTGTCTTGTCTTACTGCGTATTCTGGACGTCTTTCTTTGGATCGTTCGCGGTTCAGCTGCACAATCTGTCGTCAGTAACGATCTCCGATTGTTTGTTCAGTTTGAGTATCTCCAAAATGATCACCCCTCCTTAATAAACAATAGAAAGAGTATCAATTACGAACGATGGATATTCGGAATTAATGTTGATGTGGATGGTTGGCCAGGTTTCCGCCATGATTTTCTGCTCTTGGAATTATCGTAATGTATCCATTTTCCATCCCCAGCTTCCGTAAGGTGCAAAAAACTGCCGTTTTACATTGAAGGAGTAATTCACATAAGTCCAGTCAATCTAGGACTCTGCTTGAAAAGTTTTGGAGAAGTTTTTTTTTTTTTTCACTTTCTTCTTTTATGTTTTCGGGGTGGAGGGGCGTGGGTGCTGAACACTATTTTCAACTTTGACACCTCATATTTGGACGGCTTAAAAAGTTATTAGCGAAAAACTATGACAAAAATCGGGTGTTTTTTGGTTTTCTAGAGGGTTGAACATTTTAAAAAAAAAACTGCTGCACCAAATTAAACTAGAGAAAATTTTCTACATTTTTTATGCGCAATATTTTAGTCTAAGGTCAATACTTGTGGCAATACCAGCAAAGATAATTTTAGCGATATATTCAAATGCCATCATCGGAGGACGGAAACGTAATACAATCACAATGCATCCATTTAAATCAACAATTTGAAGCTTTTTAGTTAATTGTAATTGCACTTCGAATATGTTAATATTTGTTTACCCAGTTTTAAGCCTTTTATATATTTATTAACAAAATAAATTGAAATCAGGTAATTAAGAAAAATATAAATCAAAAACACATCCGACAATCCAAGCATTTTTATTTTCCTACCAATCTGATTACATGATTATAATTGTACATTTATAACTATTATAAGTTTAATATGACAAGTGGAAGAGTGTAAACAGGAAATATTCCAAAAGCGGAAGATTGTAAACAGGGAAAAAATAGAAATGCAAAGTTGTTCTCCCATTAATATTGTTTTGGCAGCTTTAAAAAGCCCGGATCATGTTCTTCGAAAGGAGGATAATCATTATCTTGATTGCTGAGTTTGTGTCTTCACTTGGTTTTAAATATCCCAGAGAAATGGCTTGTCAACCTCTATTTCTAAGTCATTTTCGGCGATGAAGTAGCTGAGATTGTCACAATGGTCATCGCAATCCAAACGAAGGAGCAAACAAAATAAACCTGCTTTCCTATAGCCAGTTTGTTTTGAATTTGCAGGATTTGTTTTCGCAAAACAGCTTCTGGTTCGTGAAACAGTTGTTATTGGTGTAGTACTTCTCTTGGTTTTATTGCAGCACCATTCCTTAACTTTTGCTGTTACCTTGCCATAGCTGTTCTGGCGGTAAACACTTAAACATGTGTATCAAGTTGCATCTTCTGTTGGATGAAGCGACGCTATATTTACAGCTATCTTAAAAGATTTCTTAGTCTTACTGCAGTAATAATACTGTGAGCTAGTGCAGGAGCAGTACTCCTGTTCTAGAATTTTTTAAGATCTCCTTTTTTCTTAAAAATAGTATTTCTATGAAAATCTTTATGGTTTCTGTAAGGATATCTTCAGCCACTATCCTTGCCGTAATCTAAAGAAAAAGCCGTCATTCTTCCTGGTAGGATGACCATCGTTGTTGATATCAAACATTACTCAAAATCTTATGACATGTGCTCTTGAAGTAAAGAACAGGTACCTTGTTTGCAGCGGTTGATATAACAATATCTTCTTCACAATTGTTTAGAAGGCGTGATTTAACTGTTTTTACTGAAGGACAGTATTCACATGCTTTAATCTGATATGTCAATGCTTCTATAGAAAATTGGTATTGTTTTTCATTTTCCTCCAGATAAAACAATGGACTTACATAGCTGTGTCTATGTCAGAAGCAAATGGACTTTTCTGCGTCTCTGTGGGTTTTGCGAGCTGATAGGGCTTTTTCATGCATTTCAAAGGATACTGACTGTCAGCAGTAACCAACTCAGTCACATGATGTAGTCCGTAGATTATGGCAAGCCCCAGCTCACCATCATGATTCTCAGAAAGTAGTTTAACTTTTAAAAGGACTGTCAATGTAGAATATATTTCATTTTATTATTACTTTATGATTTCTTTTGCTTTAAACTATGGTGGGATTTTTTCTCCAAACAAAAAGTAACGACTTTGAAGCGAAAACTGTTGTATTGTTGAACAGTTGGTCTTCTACGTCTTCAGAAATCCTCTTCAAGTTGCAGTAGTGTGTTGCAATGTGTTGTTTGTGTAATGCTTACGACCTTTTTATTGATCCTTAGAGACTCTTTGTTCAATAAATAATTCCTTTTCCCATCTTTTCGTTTTTTTACTTGCTAATCTGAAGGACTCTACATCTTTTGATTTCACTTCTGTTACTTTAGTTCCGCCCTTTAACTCCGTGTCACAGATAAAACGCTTCTCTGCCATCATGAATATCACTTCACGTCTCACAGAATCCTTTTAAAACACATAATTTTTAATTAAATACCCATACATCAAAGCAAATGCATAATCGACCTTCGAGACAAACTGAGAGATGAGCTTTCAATTTCAACACGAGCCAAAAAAGCCCTGATGGAGAGGGCAGGAGCAGAAAGTTGAAGGGCTTCTTAGAATATGTGCGTGGCTGGAAGTTTTTCAAGGACACACATCTACTCGTTTTGCATTCACATTAAGCGTTTTCGACATCCGATTATAGAATTTGAATATATCGCTAAAATCCTTTTTACTCGTATTACTAAAACTATTCATCTTAGAAAGAAACAATGTGCAACAAAGAAATAAAAAACTCGATGCACATGTCTATGAGTTTACCACTAGTACAGCTATGGCTTGATAACTGTAAAATTGCTAAAGAATGTGGGTGGCATAAAACCAAGAAAAGCGCCACACCAATAACAAAGGTCAAACGCACGCACCAGAAGCTGCTCTGTGAAAAAATCCTGCAAATGTAAAACAAACTGCAGTGGAAAGTATGGCTATAGGAATGCAGGTTTCTTTTGTTCGCTCCTTCGTTTGAACTGCGATGGCCATTGTGACAATCTCACCCCCTCATCACCGAAAAATACTTGGAAATAGAGGTTGACAAGTTATTTCTATAGGATTTTTTAAGCCAAGTGAAAACCCAAACTGAGCAATCAAGGTAACGATGAACCTCCTTTCGAAAAACATCAACCAGACCTTTCAAATCTACCAAAACGACATTAATGGGAGAACAACTCTGCATTTCTGTTTTTTTCCTGTTTACAATCTTCTACTTATGTTATTATATTAAATTTATAATAGTTATAAATGTACAGTTATAATCATGTAGTAGTTATAATCAGATTGGTAGGAAAATAAAAATTGGTGTTCTCATCTGTTCGGAATGTCTGTGATTTATATTTTTCTTAATTACCCGATTTCAATTTATTTTGTTAATAAATATATAAAAGACTTAGAACATGGTAAGCAAATGTTAATATATTCGAAATGCAACTACAATTAAATAAAAGCTTCAAATTGGTGATTGAAATGGATGAATTGTGATTGTATTACGTTTTCGTCCTTCGATGATGTAATTTGAATACATCACTAAATCTATTTTTGCTCGTATTGTCAAAAGTATTCATCTTAGAAAAAAACATTGTGCATGAAAATTGTAGGACATTTTCTCTAGTTTAATTTTGTGTAGCAGTTTTTTCAAAAAAGTTTAACCCTCTAGCAACTACAATGGAAAACCTGAAAAAAAATCTTCATGGTTTTTAGCTTATAACTTTTAAAGCCGACCAGATACGAGGTGGCAAAGTTTAAAAGTCATGTTAAGCACCCTATAAAACATAAAGGGAGAAAGAGAAAAAACTTCTCCAAACTTTACAGGCAGACGCCTTTTTTTGGTCTCATTTTACTGGACTACATGAGCAAAAACGCATTTTAATGTATCTTTGCTTCAACTCGAATGGCAGTCAATTGCCTTGCTTTTAAACCACTCCCATCGATTTAAAACGCTTCGAGATAGTCGATAAGTGTTTGGCATTGATGTGCATCTAGCAATGCCTACAATGCTGCGTCTTTAAACTTTTTCGGTTAACGAGGGCACTCCTTTTTGTCCAACTCAAAATCGCCATCTTTGAATGATCGAAAACACTGCTCACTCTTTAAAATCGATGGAGAATAATCCCCATAAGCTATGGTCAGCAAAGACATTTAGCTGATTTTAGAAGTAGACGTTTAGCTACTGATTTCTGCAAATGGAAACAAAGATTTAACGCTTTCGGCACGGCACATTGCTTTTCGTTTACACTAAACGTGACATCTTCAGTGCATAAGAAACATCTCTTGTTTACAATTGGACTAAACAAAATATACCGATTCTTAAAGTTTTATGACACAGTTTTCATATGCCGTTGCCTGTCGTAACGCCCGAAACCTGTCAGTGTTATTTACTCCATCCGTTGCCAAACCTTTACAATTACGTTTTGTATCCAATATCTATCACGAAAACTAGTAAATGCACGTCGCAGAAATGCCTTTTGTTGAAAGAACAAAATCACAATTAATTCCACATAGTATTTTTAATAAATGTCTTACTTATAAAATTTAGTAAAATTCCATCCATTATGTGCCGGGATATAACTATCTGAGAAATCAAGAAAAACACATGATAGTAGCGTCACCTATTGTGCGATATACGCAAGTATAAGCAGCACTAAATTTTATCAAGGCCTAACTTAATATGAAGTTTTGTGAAATTGCGTATAGAAAGTCTTAAGATAGAGCACCCACAAAAATTTTGTCACATATATTCAAACAGACAGACTTTCCAAAAAATGTCAAATTGTGTTCAGGATATTGTATAATGTATACAATTTATTAAAAAATATATTCACAAGTTTTTTCAATTGTAATACTTTCTTTTTCTTTATATCGAAGAAACTAAAAAAATTATTCATCCGTATAAATCTCAAACTATGAAATTGCTTCTATAATAAATTCTAGAACTAACAAGGTATATAAAATGTAAGAAATACTTTGAAAGTATCGTATTACTTCTTAGAAATGTGTTAAGAATAACTATTTCTATCACGTTTCTTTCGAAATCAATTTATAACACTAAACAAATATTTATTACAAAAAGGTTTTTCACTGTTCAGTACTATTTATTTGGGTTGTAAAATGTACTTTTGTACTCTTTTATAAAGCCTAAAAAGATAAGCATGAAGTATATTTAGAAGATATTTTGCTTTTTCTTCCGATTCAAAGATTGTATTATTAGAAACAAATCTTTCGAATTACAGGAAAAAGCAACGCCTTATGAATGTTTTAACATCACAAATTTATTATATTGTGCATGTCATTGTGCAAATGATAAAATGCGTTTGAAGCAAAAATGAACGAATTTCACGCTGTTAAAATTATATTTCATCTAATTAACTTCAAATACATACTTTGGAAATTAAAGATATATAAAAAACATACATTGCGGCATAGATTATGGAAAACTTTCGAAAAATATTGAAATATCTTTATGAAACTTTATTTTTGATCATACTATGACATCGTGTTCGAGACACAAAATTATGTATTTTTGTTTATAAATATATTTAACTTATTTTCATATAAATATGTGTTTATTTATTATATATGTGCTTCTGTTCATATGAAAATCTCTAAGAAAAATTCAAATTAAATTATAAAAATAAAAATAAATAAATTTTAACCGGATGTAGGACCTCTATACCGGACCTCTATACTTTCGAAATGAAAAGCTTTTTTTTTTTACATTTTTTGTAAGTAGAAATATTGAATATATTTTCTTATTTAGGAGTAACAAAAATTTTACTTAAAAAAATATATTAATTTTTTAAAGGCTGTTTGACAATGCGTTTCATTACAAGAATCACATTTTCAAGTTTTTTGCTTCAAATAAAAATTCTAAAGGGTATTTTAAAAAATAATTTACTTTAAAACACAAAGATACTGAGCTTTATACTTTATAGAAATTTAGGTATGCCAATTTGAGGTTTGAGTATGACCAATCATCATAAAATACATTCTAAGATAAATATATATTAACCCTGGATGAGGGCTCGGGTATCACAGTAGTACGCCACAAGTGTTATGTATTTTCAGCCAATCATCGTAATTAAATTGGATTTTCATTACCAAAACCTTTATAGTAGTTCTTAAGCTGCAAATGTTTCATGAATTTTTCAAGATTTTTTATCCTGTAACATTTTAAAGATATCGATTTTCTAAAGACAGATTGCAATTTTTTGAACTTTCGTTAAACACTTAACCGGATGAACTAATTATTTCGGATTTTTCGTTCCAGTAAATTTTTGCATTATGTCAGTTTGTGCATTATGAAAATTAAATACGCAATTGAAACACTCTATAACAAAATTTCTATACTTAATTAATATTGTAGAGCACAGTGCGCCTAAACAAGTAACAACACCTATAGTAAGTATTGTTAAACTGTCTTTAGAGAAGTATGGAAATAGTCATTCAACTGGGAATTGTGTATTCTTTAAATTATATGTTAAAAACTGTCTGTCTTTATTTACATGTTTTATGAAACAATTTTGACCTAAGAATAAATAGATTATTTTATAAATACATATGTGCTTATTATAAAGATATATATGTTACCGGCCAAACCCGATTTTTGGCCAAACTTGTTTATCCTAACATCCATCGAATAAACTTGTTTAGCTTGATATTCATTACTCTGAACTAATTTTTCCTAGGCATTGCGCTTCCAAAGTTTGATTAAGGATTCAGAGCCACCTAGCTGATAAAATATTGTAGCCATTCAGTCGAGCTTCGTTGTCACCGGAACAACATTGTAATGATCGCATTCACTCTCAAATCAGAAGCTCTTTCAACGGCAATAGCTCCTTGGGAATAGTAAATGAAAACTATGGTAATTATTAACAGTCCACTGTCCAGATTGCTCACGATACGTGGTCCTAGCCGACCGGAGCACAGCAAAATGACTACTGTAACTATTTTAAATCGCCAACGCGGCGTCTTAAAAACTAAACTAAACAAAATCCCAAAATTCGTAAAAGAGTCCGAGTGCCCCGATCTAAAAGAATCTCTATAAGAGCAGCAAGGATAACGATTGCGCTTAGAAAGTAAAAAAGTATCCCACTCCCCAATCGAATAAAATATATTATACAGGATTGACGGCAATACTACTTTGCTCGAGGTTGGCGCTGGAGCGGTAGTTGTAATCAATAAATTCACGTCAAATTGTGCTGGCCTAGGATAAAATATAAGGTTGGCGCCGAGCCGGTCTTTGGGATCAATAAAATCTCACCAAATTAAATTGGCCTCGGATACACTAGATCGCCCTAGGATAAACTAGTTCAGACCAATGAATAGAAGGCTAAACTAGTTTATCCCATGAACGTTAGGCCAAACTAGTTTGGCCTAGAAAAAGCTAGTTTATCCTATGGTCGTTAGGATAAAGTAGTTTGGCCTAGGCCAATCCAGTCTACCATAAAATCGGGTTTGGCCGGTAACATATATATCAAATTTCATATAACATCCCATGTATATGTTGTCAAGATATCAAGAGCGTAATGACAGACGGTATAAAAAAGAAGAAAGAAAAATCATGCGTTAAGTATAGATTAGGAAACACTTTCCAACACTGTCTGAATTCTTTAACAAAACTTCGTAACTTAGGGAAATAAGGTAAATAAGATAACTAAGTAAACATTTTATAAAACGCATAAAACATTTGAAAAACTGATTTCAGTAGTTACCGTCCATAGCCAAATGTGTATTCCAATTCTTTTGAACAGCCCTGTATTTGATCTGTAGGTATATATACTATGTAATGGGAAAATTTAGTTTACCAAGAAAATGCATAGCAGGTTGAAATTTCTCTTTCAGCAATTTATACTAATATAAGGAAACATACTTGAGTACTTTTGTACAGCCTTGCAGTTTACCTAGTACCTTTATTACAGGCCACTATTTAGCTATAATTTAATTCAAACTAAAATACTCTTAAAACTACCGAAATTACATTTCCGAAAATTATCACCCATAGATGGCCATGTATCCAATTATTTGTGTGGTCCTGTATATCATTGGATCTATATTCTACAAACATTTCTTAGTACGCTAAATTCAGGTAAGCGTAAAAATGCATAACTCATTTAAAACCCTCATTTAAGCAATTTATGCTCATAATCAATAACCCTTACGAATTCTTTTCTGTAGCCCTGTATATGAACTATAGCATTCATACACACTATATAGTATGCATAAATATAGTGAAACTTAAAAGCGCATATCATAATTAAAAACGCTCTTCGAGCAATCATGCTAAATACAGTAATTTGGATACAATATTGTATCTGAAATCTTTTGTGTGTCCCTTTAAATGCTATGCACTTCATATTATATATGAAATAACTTATACTAAAGCTCAGCGACGTATATCAATTTCATTATATATGAAATAGTTTAACATAAATCAAATACACCGCAAACAATTCCCTTCCCCCTATACCATTATGCAATGGAATTCTTTTGTGTGGCCCTGTAAATGAATAATAACTATTCTTTGCACCGCATATTCAGCAGAATGCATATTTTAGTGTACATCATAAATGCATACCAATTTTACTATATTTGAAAGAGTGTAACACCATTAAAAATAATTTGAAGCGATTTTTTCCCACTGGCTGTAATATAACGGAAAAACTTTTGACTGTCTGTGTAAATGAGCTAAACATGCTACAAACTTCATTTGAAATAGGGATCGTGAGGGTCACTAGCATCCAAAAACCTCAGAACGATCCGAGTATATTTACGAGAGTTAGAGCGCGGACAGACGGACAGACAAACCAAAGTCATAAACACTTTTCAATTTTGTTGGAAAGTGTTAAAAAGAGCTATTTTAATTTCAACAATACACACATTTTATAAAAGTCTAATAGTCTCTAATGGTAGTTTATTAAAAATCACAATCTGTTTAATTAATAGTAAAAATATCATGTTTATGCATAAAAAGATTTTCGATATAGTAATTGAAACGTTGAATATTTTTGTTGAATTTCGTCGCTTTCAAAAGGTAGAAGACCCCTTAACTTTGAAAACATTTTTAAGAATTAGAATTATGTAAATTTCGAGAATGGTGTATGTTTTTTGACAGGAATATATACTGTACTTAAAAAAAAATAATAATAATACTGATGTTAAGAGAAAAAAATTCTGTTTATGTAACTTGTGGTTAAATTAAAGCGAATCATTATGCTTTGTGCTTTGTGTAAAACGCGTAGTACATAAATATGATGAAATAACTTAATTCTCATAATTTCAATTTGTTTCTTAAAAGTAACATTTGTATAGGAGTTTCACTCAATATGATATTCCTAAATTACTCTTGCTTAATAATACTCACACAGAAATATCTCTATAAATATTTATCCACAAATAAATAAAATTATATTGGTACAGGTTCAGGTATTAGTCAGTCACAGTGAATAAAAAGGACTATCTTAAATTATACCGATTTATCACGATTCTTACGATACAAAAATTCTCTTTTGTTGACATGAATGTTATAAATATTCAAAAAAGGTCTAATTGCTGAATTGCTTAAGTAGTATAATGGGCAAATTCAAAGCATAATAATTATACTGATTCATAAAATTGAACCTATATATGCCTGCGTGAACATTAAAACTTATTATGACGACTTATTTTTCGCAAAAGATTTGTACAAAGAACACATGAGGAGCAAATTTTAAAAACTGTAATTTAATGTAGAAGTTTATGCTAAAACATAGGATGTTATGTCAAAGAAAGCAGTGGAAACATAACTGACAGTTTTTTTTTTTTAATCGCAAATATTTTTGCAATTTTTACACAATATTTTTTTATGCACTACAATATGTTTGATATAAACTGACACGAAATAACATCCAATAAATGCGTGTACGAAAATTTTGAGATTCAATGAAATTATCAGAAACACACATAAATAAACGAATGAAAAAAAAATAAAAAAATAAAAATAAAAATAAATAAAAATACTTGTAAGAACTCTCATTTTTTTTCCTGTAATAATTAAAAGCAATGTTTATGAAACGCTTTTTGTGAAACAAAAACATTATGAAAAATCATGATAAGAAAATATTAAGTCATTTAAAATAAACTCTTTTATAGCTACCTTTACTTACTATTAAATATCTGCTTACTTTGCGATAAAATTATTGATTTTTAAGAAAAATGACCGTAAAAACATTTTTAAAACATTTTTGAACGATAACAGTAAAACAAATAATATTAATGCCACAAGCTATAAAAATATTATTATGTGGCTATAAAATTATGTGCTTAATATAAAACTGCATAATTTAAACGCAAAATTCACTTTAAAAAATCCTTAATATTAGAAAGTTCATTAAATTATAATATCAGTTAAGAATGTTTTATTTAGACTTAAAATGTAAAATGCACATTCTAAATCAACGTTTTCTAAACATGTATCCATCAGGCAGATTTCAAATCTCATGAGAGTCAAATTTAATTTTGGCTTTTTAAATGTAAAAGCGAAAGTTGGCTTACTTTCCAGGTATAGAAAATGTAAAAAGAATGTATATTTATTTCTCGCTCAATAAAAGACGAGCATGCAAGAATAGGAAATTCCGTGCACGGAAGTTAAACTACATTTGTAAAAACTTGAAAACTGTTCTAACATAATTATTAATACACTGTTAAAAATTTGCAGCATTCTGGCGGGTCATTTGACCGTTTTTTTCCGAAAACGGTTACACAACCGTAATTTAACACTATTCTGACCATATTATTGGCCATTTTATGGTCAGAATATAATTAAATTATGGTTATGAAACCGTTTTTTCAAAAAACGGTCGAATGACCTGCCAGAATGCTGCAAAATTTTTAACAGTGTAGGGTTTGTCCATGTTATATATTTACGTTTTCAATTTACAAAAGAAAAATTAATAAAATTTGTCGCAATGTGCACACACACACACACACACTATATATATATATACATATATATATATATACCGTCCCTATTTTTTGGAATAAGAAAAATCAAAAGTACGATGTGGTGTAGCAATTCAAGAATTTGCTGAGGTAGTCACTTAAAAAAAAAAATTAAACGATAACCAATAATTAATAAAATATTTTTGACGATAATAAATTGTTCAACATAATTGTTATAGTGACATTTTCATGAACTGAAATTTTTAATCATTTTAAATACAGGATTTAAGGTACTGAATGATAGAGGTTTAAGTTTATAAATAATTAAGATAACGACTTCTTTAGGGTGCATATCCTCCCTAACATACTAAAATGATTTCACAGAAAATAAGCTGTTTTAAATATCCGTATATGTAATCGATTTTCTGTTTAAGCTCTTAAGACTGACGTCTCCCGAAACCACTTGAAATCTCCTTGTCTTAATATTAAATTATTCTACCAACTAATTTTCTTCTATAAGTAATTTTAATTAGAAAAAAAATAAAACTGAGATTTAAAAGTTTGAAAATATTAAATATAATGAATTAAGAATAAAAATACGAGTTGCAGAGCGGGCGTTCTGTCTTTGATCTGTAGGTTTATTGTTTAGAAAATGTAATCGATATTTATAATGCTTCTTTATGTACAGAGTTGTATCACCAGAAATAAATTATCAAACATTGAGGACAGAAAACAAATAATTTTTGGCTCACATTTCTTAAAACATTCCCTTCATTTTGAATTAAAAAGCACTTAAGGTCCTTGAGTACCTTCCTTTCCTATGTCCCTGAATGTGAAAGCTTATTTACGGTTTAGTTTGCTACGTTCTTTTTGATAATTAATTTAACTGTAATTGTAATTACGTGTTACAAGTTTAAAAAATATATTCATTTTTTATTTATGTTATTTATCTGTTAAAAACTGGATTACACTAATTATGTCAATCTGTTTGCTAAAAGATAATTAGTATTATTAGTTTTATTTTGTGATCACAAAATACCGTAGTTGTTTTAGCAATAATTAGTTTTTCATCCTGTTAATTGAAAATTAAGTAAAAACATACGTATTTTCAAAAGAAACTTTTGTAATATAATGATATTCTATTCTACTTATAACGTTAAGACTTTCATTAAAACCCACTATAAATAAATGTTATTTTTAGAATTCAAAATATACTTTTGCTGAAAGGAAATTTGATACACAAAACGAAATATTTCGAGATGAAAGTTCTGAAATTATCTGTCAACTACTGCAATTTCAAAAGTGAATTATTAAGTTGCCGTTTCAAAAATGAAGTCGTTAGAATGTTAACTTTCTTTTAAAAAAATGGAAGAAGGAACAACTTTTAATTCGCTAACGAATGATGAGCACGGAAGAAAAAGAATCTTTGTGCAATGAGAATAATATAAAAATTATGTAGAATATTTCGAATATTTCGAATGAAGAAAAATCCATATTAAATGTGTTTTCGCTACATTATTTTTTAGATATTAATCTATTTAATAATCGAGTTAATCAATAATCTCAGAAATTCCAAGGAAAAAATAATTCTTTTAGCATATTAAAATAATTTAAAAGTATCAGTTATAATTAACTGCTTTGATTCAGTCGGAATTATACCTCGAGAAATCGAAAATAGTAATTTCAGCTCAAACTAAAATGTTAAAATTTTGTAATACCATTCAATTTGTAAACAACTTCAAATTTTCATAAACGTTTTACTACTGTTTTCTTTCACATGTCATCCTATATAAAAATAGAATACTGTGAAGCTCATGAAATCCTTAACTCTTTAATGGCCCATGGTAATATACTTACCGCGTAATTTTTATTGAAAACTGATATATTCGCACCGGAATTTTTAGTAAAAAATTTAGTTTTTACAATGGTTGCGATACAAATTATTTGACTTAAAATTCCGATGTCAATTGATCCGTTTTCAATAGAAAGTTAAGTTGTAAGTATATTACACACGACCCATTAAAGGGTTAAGATATTCTAAATTTCGTCTTAGATGAAATGCACTGGTGTTTGATGGTTCTCCCTTCCGTTGTGAGCTGCATAATTAGAAGCCTAACTTTTAGTTTTAACACATTTCTTGGCGATAATTTAGAAAATAACTGCAATCAGTTTAAGTGTTCTACAGATCTAATAAGCTTGCTTTAAACCAGAATTTGTATTTACTTAGATAAACCAAATATGTACTTCAAATGAACAAGCTACATCGTAATAAAAATAATATCTGTTTTTAAATAGGTCTGGTTATTAAATATACCATTTTTATCTCTTATTAAAGACAATACTTATATACAAAAATACTTATCTATAAGCAGTAATAATTGCGCGTTACAACGTACTTACTTAATAGATGCATGAATATTGACATACCTGCAATAAAAAAGAAAAACACTATTAGTTACTGTACTGAGTGAGAAACTTTGTATATTCTAGGTGGTTATCTCTAGATTTAGGATGTCATTTTTTATGGTGGGGGTGTTAGAAATAGAATATTTTAGGAGGTTTCTTAGGTAGAAAATGAAATTCCATTTCTTAGGTGGCAAAATATATATATATATATATATATATATAAAAATACACGTTTAGAGAGAGAGATTCTTGTGTTTTGTTGTTGTTGTTTTTCAAATACACATAAATTTGACTATGTACAATTTTAAGCACATCATTACTCATGAACTGTAAGCATTTTTAATTGTATATAAAAAATGAGCATGTGACATCCGTTATGAAATTCCAAGACGAAAAATTTACAGTATGTGAAAACTTAGACAGTTTACAACAGTGGACATTACCTACTAGATCTAAGTAATAATACTTGGTCCTTTTATATGCTAAAATCTTTCACTTAAGACCAAAATGTATTAAATTGATGAAGTTGTTTTCTGCCGATATCTAATGTCTACCTGGACTGTCGAAAGAATTGATCTTTCATGTTAAATAGTAGAAATTATATGGTTAATTAAAAAACGCATTTCCACTCTCACGTAGAAATATAATTAAATAATTTTCATTTATTGAAGTAATATTTATTTTTCTCATAAAGTGAAGAATTAAGTTCATAATTAGTATTTTATATAACCAAACTCACGGATAGAAAAGGGAAATTACTCATGCTGTGTAGCAGATTACATCAATGTAACCAACATCATCCTACAGTTATTGCCTTAGGACTGGCAGTGCTGAATTGTATGACGTAGTTATGAATAAGCCGAAAAATTGCGAAACATTTTGTTTATGAATCTGAATTTTTTAAATGAATCACAAACGTGCTACACCATTTTGTAAGGGTAATTATAAAACAATTCCAAGATTCGCCACTTTTGGCCTTCCAAAAAATGAAGTATTGAAAAAGAAATTAATTGCTCCCATTCAACAGAAGGAGAATGCTCCTATTAAATAAACTTAGGTGTGTTTTTATTTTTTATTTATTAGCTTTAAATTTTGATAATTTTAATTAATAAAATATAAAGTAACAAAATTACAATAACCATACATTAAGCACGTATGATTAATCATATATTTTTTAAATATGTGGAAAAAATTATTTTCAAATTTTTTTTTAAATGTCAAACATTTCTAAATGGTATTCAGATGAAAAATTAAAATTCAGTTATTAAATATGCACTTTTGCGTGGAAAGGATAATAATTAAACTTTCTCATAAATTCTGCAAAATGCAAGAGACATGTTAAGACTAAAACAAATTACTTTTTATTATTCAAATATTCAAGTTTGTTCTATTGTTTTCATGACTAATTTTGACATAAAATGCACATGTTTTACCTTCCAAATATATGTAAACCTTATATTCAGAAAATGTGCTTAGATTATACCTTAATTTTTGTTTTGTTTTAAATCAGTTTAATAGACAGTTTATTGTTTAATTTGAAGTAGAAACAACTTACTACTTAAAATTACAAAAAATAAATAAATATATCTATAGGAAAAACTACGAAAGTTTTAGCAGATATTTGATATAATCGCCCAAACATTGTACTTCATCAGCCCTGCCGTGATGTCAAGTAATTTGAAGTATTACAAGTATAGCTACTATAAGTATATACTCTTACAAGTATAGCTACTATAGTCTGTGGCGGCAAATTTCAATTTTTATAACTCATTCTATTCGTCTCCTCGAGCTTAGTAATTTTATACCTCACATATTCGCTATAGAGTTTTTATAATGACAGGGGACCGGGTCAAAGTTTAAAATTTCGCAGATGCCTTCAAATAATTAAGTGCGATTTAAGTTTACTAATTGTTTTTACGGTGCCATACATTGTCAATAACTACTATAGGGTTATATTACTGCTGTTTTTATAAGAAAATAAAGGCGAAAACTACGTAATCCCTACAGATTACTGTTTTAACTCTTTACACTCGTATGTCCAGTACCACTGGACATCATCTTTCTTTACAAAATTTGTTTTCGGCACCAGCAAAAATGGAAAATAAAATTGGCCATATTTAATCAGAGCACTTTTGAAATTGTATACTTGAAGAAAACTTCTTTAAAAAAAGTGGTGTGAACCGAATAAAAATCGTGTAAGAGACAACCGAGTCAAAAGGGTTAAAATTTAAGAAAGAAAGCAGAGCTGTTTTGAATGCGTCGTTGAGTCAGCTGAATAAGCCTTTACTCGTTGTGCGCACTGTGAGAAATATTTTTCTTGTACTTCTTCTTCGGAATGATCAATGTGTCAAAAACTGACTAACATCAGTGCATGTCAGTGTAAGAACCATAAATAAATTTAAATCTTACTTACTTCATTGACGGCAACTAGTTTTCAATGAAAAAAAAAACTTTGACACAGCCCCCTGTCATTATTAAAACTCAATAGCCAATATGCGATGTAGAAATATACTTAGCTCGATGAGATGAATCAAATGAGCTATCAAAATCGAAATTCGCCGCCACAGACTATTGTAGCTTCACTTGTTAGGCATTAACTTTTGAATGGTGTTGGTGTAACCACGGCAGCGACCCTATGTTTTATATCAATAATGCAGATACCGCTACTCATTTTTAGGTGGTTTTTACCTAAATATAGATAAATTTGAAATGGTTTGTGTATAGGAAGAAATGCTTGACAGAGATTGGAAATTCATTTGCATATTCATGATATTTATTTTCATTCCTAATATTGTTAATTCCTTAGATTATACTGTAAAAAACTGTATTTTTTCTGTCAAGAATTACATTTTGGTAATTCGTAGATTAAGTAATAATTTTTAAATTATTTGTATGGAACATAATTTTTTTTTGGAGAATAAAAGGTGGTACATAAAATTAAAATAACATGAAGATGTTCAATTCCTGGATGTTATCTCAAACGATATATATGCTTTTAAGGGGTAAAACATTTTGTGTAAAACTTAAAATTTAGAAATAAAAGCGGTTTTGAGTTAATGAATATAACCTGTGTAAATATGTATATATTTTTACGGAACTTCTACAACAGCTTTACATAATAATGTGTTTCTTAAACAAAAAATACACAGGTACAATCTGAAGAAATTACATAATAACATATAAAAAAGCTATTATGGTACATTTTTAAAAAGAACAATTCATGTAGGATTTCTGTAACACCATTATATAAGTTAAAATACCAAATAACAAAATCCTATTGGACCATTTTCATACTACTACACTGTAAAAAAAATCTGTTAAGTTACCAAATTTTTTCAAGGAAACTGGGATTCCTAAAACTTTTTATGTAACGGCAACAACAAAAATTCCTGTAACAGACGCACTTTTGCGCCGAAAATCAAAAAATCTGTAAGGTTACTAGAAATTTTTTAGGAAACTGGGATGCCTAGAACTTTTCATGTAACTGCAACCCAGGTTACAGATAAAATTTTAGTAAGATTACTGTAATTTTAGCACATTCATTTGTACAGTTACAGATTTCTGTAGCTTTACAAAAACTAGTTTTGTAGATTTGCAGATTTTTTTGTACAGTTACAGATGAAAGTTTAGTAAGCATGTAACTTTACATCTGTAGAACTTCAGATTTTTTTTTTTTACAGTGTATTCCGTTTATTACAATCATTCCGATTTTAATGCAATATTGGTTAAAAGTGCTTGTAATTTTAAACGATAATATTGCAGAAATATTCGCTTTATATTATGAACATTAGAATAAAGATAAATTAGAAAGATGAGTTTTTCCTTAAAAATAGTTGCAATGAAAAACGACATATTTTACAAAATGCCCTTTGTTGAAAATGTTTGTAAAAAATGTCAATATTACAAAGATGTCGGCTTTTGCGTTATAAATATTTGAAATTAAATGCAAGTATACATATATAATTATTTTATTGGCTTTGTATTGACGTTAAAAAATTTGCTGATATTTACGCAATATTAAAAATATCTTGCACTAAATTTTGAGGAAATACTTGACGACAAATTTTAATGAAGATATAGACATACTTGTACAAATAACTGTTGCTACGAGGTGATTTTTGTATGTGCTATAATAGATCCGCTCTTAGTTACTGATGAAGAAATTATTAAAAATTAAAACACATATAATATTTTTACTTGAATATTTCTTGAAACTGCTATTACTTCAAATAAGCTTTTAACACTTCAGGTCCCTATGCACCTTCCAGGGTGCACTTCTTTTTTACTCGCAAGTTTTAGATTCAATTTGCACTATCAAGTTCAGACACATCTTTAGAATTCTTTACGAGCAAAAGCAGGAACTGATATCTAATGAAAACTTATTGTTAAAACCACATAACTTTTAATAACTTTCTAAACTTTTTCTGGCCCTTTTACTTTCTAAACATTTTGATGCTGTCTAACACTTTTTTTATCATGCCATTTAAAAGGTGAATAGCGACACTCCTTTACACGATTTATAGTCAATATATTTGTTTTAGAAGTCTAGTTTATGTACATTTTCAATAAATTATTCAGTGTTCGTACAGGTCAGGGAATTTCCAGACTAGGAACTTATTCGGTACTTGTACAGTCGAACCCTGTTAAGACGCTCACGGTTAATACGCGATCCCGCTTAATACGCGGATTTTTTCCGATCCCTTGAACATTGCCTATAAGGCTAATGCAAAAATATCACGTTTAATACGCGAACGGTTATTACGCGATCCCGCTTAATACGTGATAAATTTTCGGTCCTTTAAGAGAAAAAAATCACGCTTAAGACGCGAATTCATTGGTCAAGATACAAATTCCATCTCTCTTCTCGAGTTTTGCAAATTTAGTGGATTTTTTTTTTTTCTATTCAGAAAAAAGCACTGTTTCCGAATAATATTATTTACTTTATTTAACAACAAATTAATTAACTAGAAAATTACTAATCGGAAATAGTAGAAGATATTTCAATAAAACAAAAACCTGCTAAATTAGAAAAACTGCAATACTTCTTTGATTCCGCCTCCTCACATTCTTTGTCTCTAGCTTCGTGCATGTTTTTACGGTAGTAGAGAGATTCAGGAGAGGAATTCAGTCTACGCAGTTACGTCATAAAAATTATTATAGTTAGAGATGACCATGCATGTACTTAGTGAGGTTTTAAACGTACGTTATATGAGTACTATGTTTTATAATACATATTATGGGCAACAAAAATGAATCTCGTAAAGATTAAACTCATACGACTGCGGTTGGATAATTTTTTTTATGTTTTCTTTACTGTTTGCTATGCTGACAATATTTTTTTACACAAAAATTTATAAGGATTGTTTTTCCTATATTAAAAAGATGGATAGATTATAATGGTACTCATTATTACAAGTACTAAATATGATTTTAAAAACTGATAATTTTAAAAAGTGAAAAAAATTGAACATTCCTATCTTTGTTTTTAAAAAATTACTCTAGTAGAAAAATTATTTTTGTTGTTTTATTTTTGGTTGCAACGTATTAATCGAAAATAAAGCCATGTTGGGATCCATATTTATTTTCCATTATGATTTCAGTCAGTCCTATAAAAACAAACAATGAGTTAAAGTGGAATACAATTAAATTTTAATTTAAATGTACGTAAAAGACACAATGATTGACCATTAACATTTATATGAAAGCTCTAAAGTTTATTTAGACTATTAGATATGTAAATAAGTGCAGTTCCTGCAACATTATACAAATCACGTTTAATACGCGATCCCGCTTAATACGCGAATTTTGTCCACCCCCTTGAAACGCGTCTTAACCGGGTTCCACTGTATTTTCTTATAGAAAATCTCTCCTTAAATAAGGCGAAATTTCGCGCGTTTAACCTAGATCCATTTTTTTATAAAATAAAAATAGTAATATTTATTCTGAAAACTGTTCTAAAATATAGGAACCCTGTTATTGCTCCAGTTCACAATGAAAACTGCAGTGTATCATAATATAATAACAAAAATATTAAAATTGTACTTATCTATATCATTTAGAGATAAAATAATTAAAGAAAACAAGAGAGAAATACCCTGCGTCAAGCTATAGATTATGAAACACATTCAAACACATTCAGAATAATGTATCAAAATTGCACCTTTTAATAATGTAAAATATTATGTAAAAATCAATCATATGTAAACGCATAACACATTTAAAAACTCAATTTCAGCTGTTCCCATCTACAATCAGAAAATTATCCGAATTCTTTTAGCGGTCCTGACTTTGCATATAGATTTGTATCTATGAACTACGTGTATGGCAACATTTAATGCAGTTAAGAAAAACATATACTCCGGTTGAAAATTCCCCTTAAGAAATTTCCGCTAATATAACGTTTATCAATTAATTGAAAATCCGTGTATATTAAGGTGAGTTAGAGCACGGTCAGTCTGACAGACAAACCGAATGCATAAACTCTTTTCAACTTTGTTGGAAAGTGTTAATAAAAGGGAACGAAGGAAATTCCTCTTGTAGATATCAGGAAACTGGAGGATTAATAACATACGAATGAAATAACCATTTAGCATACCGTTTATTGCCTGCGAAATCAAACACATGTGTAAAATAGTTATAGTAAAGCGAGGAGAGTCTGCGCACATTTCAAAAGAATAATAATAAAAAATCTAAATACTAAAATTTTGCTAAACTATGCACGAAAAATTTTGACTTCATTTGGTTTTTATGCATTTCCATTATTATTTTGTTGTTATACTGTAATTTAATAGAACAACAGTAATAAAACCAAGAAAACTATTTTGCGCAATTTCTCCTTACAGAGTAGGAGAGAACGCGCACATGGGTAGGAGAGATTGCGCACATAGGTAGAAGAGATTGTTATTAATAATAACTACAATTAAATTGTTGACAATAATAATTACACTTGATCGACATTGTTGAAAGGTTTTTGTGAGTAAATATTATTGTATTAGGAGTGAATATTTCAACCAAATGTTTAAATAATAAATAAAAGAAAGAATTTTAACAACAGTTAAAAATTTTAATTTAAGAACATTAAAATATCAGAAAAAGAAAGTCCTACTAAGATTACAAAATAACATTAGTTTAGTTGATAACATGTCTAACTTGAAAATTACTTCATTTCCATTTCCACAGTTTCATTGTATTTTGTTTGCTAACCGAAGTTGTCGTCGTCCACAATCGATGCACTTATTGTTGTAAATCATGCATCTTTCGTGCAATCACCTGTAACAATCAATAGATTGAATCTAGTCAGTTGTCGAAGTTGTTTCCTGGTACAGTTCCACACATTCAGTGCACTCATCCTCATTGACTTTCGGTTTTTTCCTTGAGTTTTTTTATCCCACTTTTTGTGGAAACACCTTATCTTCAGCCTTTTTTTTTTTTTTTTTTTTTTTTTTTTTTTTTTTTGTAGCGGCATCCTTCTTAAATCTTTTTTCCTGCATATTTTGTGGATTAGTAACATTAGTTGCACTCTGTTTCCTTTTTATTTCGATGGCATTACGCTACTGGGAATGGGTGAAAGCTTTTCGAAAACATTGTATTAGAAAATTTATTTTAGTTAACAAAATTAATTTATTAGCAAATTAATTGCTCATAAATTAAAAAATATATATAAATATTTAATTAAATTATTAACAAATATATTGTTAATTTATTAACAAAAATAATTACAAAAAATTTATTTAATAACAACTGTTTTATTAATTTAATAATAAAATTTTTATCTGAAAAGTATTTTTTTTGCAAATTAATTTGTTGTCAAATTTAGTTTTGATAATTATGTGTTTTCCCGAAATTATTGCAAAATTGATTCATTCATATGTTTTACACGTAATTTGCAATTCATACAAATTTATCAATAAGCTGTGTAATCTCTCGTAGCTCTTAAACTTATGGGGAAATGCGCCCTCTCTCCTAAGTAGCAGATGCGCAATCTCTCCTATTCTGGTAGGAGAAATTGCGGCCCTTTTATTTAAATATGGCCGCTTCTAAAATGAATTTTTGGATTTCATATACTTAGCCCATGTTAGTAATTTATAAGAAAACGTTTAAGTTCAAAATATTTTGTATTACTGACGTTCTATAAAAATTCTGATGAACAGTTATGAAAATTCAAGCACTTACTTTGGAAAAACAAAACAAAATAGCACTGCTTTATCCAAAACGCTTGGAACAATCAATATGCACATTCATGTAGACGCTTCACTAATGCTGCTGTACAACTGCCTGGAGTCGCTCGGCGCGCACTCTACTCCTTCCCGTCGAATCTCTTTGTGCACAATCTCTCCTACCGCGCGAACTCTCCTCGCTTTACTATATCTATTAAATGTATTACAAAACATATCTTTCTTAAAACAGTTTTTGTTCAATACATTTTAAAATGTATGTGTGATGTACGTCATTTTTTTATCCGATTTATCTAGTCGAAATTATATGTTTCATCATTTCAAATATAATTTCCATCTAAATTCACACGAGAGATTCAGATTGTAATAGAACGAGTTTTGACAAAATTGAGACTACAAGAAAGAATGTTGGATGAATCGAATTGCTAACGTAGAAAATCGTATTCGATCGATTTATTTGGAAAGAAGATTAGGATGATAAAGGTTTCGAATTTGCAATGGTTCTACTTTGAATATTTCATATTGGTTACAAATATTTATATTTAATTTCTTATTACATACTAAGTTAAATTAAGTGCTTAAATGTAAAAGTGCTTAAATAAAAATGTTTAAATTTTTAAGGACAAAAATATTTTTATTTGTCCATTGATCGGAAATATGACATTTTTTAAACTTAAACTATTTGTGTTTTGCACTTGTTACACTTTGTTTATTAATTGATTTTTTTTTCATTAAATGAAAGAGTACAGGGCGATACCATAAGTCCGTTTTCCCTTAAATAACTGGTAAAATGATTTAGCTGCAGGCGTTAATGCAGTATTTAGGTGTAATAAATGGGTGTAATAATTAGGTGTAATACGATGCGATTTAAAGCATCTTCACCAAAAAAAGACTGCAACTAAAATGGAAAACGTACAAAGATACACGATTATACATCGACCTGAAATATCCCTCATAGTTAAAATTTGCAGCAAAACTACCCAGTCATTGAACCGTTTTTATCGAAAACGGTTGCATAACGTAATTTATTTCTATTTCACCAGTGAGACCGCTTCAAATTACGATCAAGTAACCGTTATATAATGATACATCTGATAATTTATTAATAATTATTATATTTATCATGATTTACTATAAATTATTTATAATTAATAATAAATATTATATAGTAAAGCGAGGAGAGTTCGCGCGGTAGGAGAGATTGCGTACAAAGAGATTCGACGGGAAGGAGTAGAGTGCGCGCCCAGCGACTCCAGGTAGTTGTACAGCAGCATTAGTTCAGTGTCTACATGAATGTGCATATTTATTGTTCCAAGCGTTTTGGATAAAGCAGTGCTATTTTGTTTTGTTTTTCCAAAGTAAGTGCTTGAATTTTCATAACTGTTCGTCAGAATTTTTATAGAACGTCAATAATACAAAATATATTGAACTTAAACGATTTCTTATAAACTATTAACCTGGGCTAAGTATGTGAACACCAAAAATTCATTTTAGAAGCGGCCATATTTAAATAAAAGACCGCGCAATCTCTCCTACCAAAATAGGAGAGTTTGCGCATCTGCTACTTAGGAGAGATGGCGCATTTCCTCATAAGTTTAAGTGCTAGGAGAGATAACACAGCTTATTGATAAATTTGTATGAATTGCAAATTACGCGTAAAACATATGAATGAATCAATTTTGAAATAATTTCGGAAAAACACATAATTATCAAAACTAAATTTGGCAATAAATTAATTTGCAAAAAAAAAATACTTTTGCAGATAAAAATTTTATTAATAAACTAATAATACAGTTGCTATTAAATAAATTTTATGTAATTATTTTTGTTAATAAATTAATAATATATTTGTTAATAATTTAATTAAATATATATATATATATATTTAATTTATGAGCAATTAATTTGCTAATAAATTAATTTTGTTAACTAAAATAAATGTTCTAATACAATGTTTTGGAAAAGCTTTCACCCATTCCAAGTAGTATAATGCCATCGAAATCAAAAGGAAACAGAGTGCAACTAATATTACTGATTCACAAAATATATATGAAAAAAGATTTAAGAAGGATGCCGCTACAAAAAAAAGAAAAAAAAAAGGCCGAAGATAAGGTGCTTTTACAAAAATGGGGATAAAAAAACTCAAGGGAAAAAAACGAAGGTCAATGAGAATGAGGTCACTGAGTATCAGGAACTGTACCAGGAGACAATTTCAACAACTGACTGGATTCAATGTATTGCTTGTTGCAGGTGATTGCACGAAAGATGCACGTTTTACAATAATAAGTGCATCGATTGTGGACGACGACAACTTCGGTTAGCAAACAAAATACAATGAAACTGTGGGAATCGAAATGAAGTAATTTTGAAGTTAAACATGTTATCTACTAGGTGAATGTTTTTTTGCAATCTTAGTAAGGCTTGCTTTTTCTGATATTTTAATCTTTTTAAATGAAAAAATTTAACTGTTGTTAAAATTATTTCTTTTATTTATTATTTAAATATTTGGTTGAAATATTCACTCCTAATACAAAAATATTTACTCACAAAATGTCAATTAAGTGTAATTATTATTGTTAACAATTTAATTGTAGTTATTATTAATAACAATCTCTTCTACCTATGTGCGCAATCTCTCCTACCCATGTGCGCGTACTCTCCTACCCTGTAAGGAGAGATTGCGCAAAATAATTTTCTTGGTTTTATTACTGCTGTTCTATTAATTTACAGTATAACAACAAAATAACGATGGAAATGCATAAAAAACAAATGAAGTCAAAATTATTCATGCATAGTTTAGCAAAATATTAATATTTAGATTTTTTATTATTATACTTTTGAAAGGTGCGCAGATTCTCCTCGCTTTACTATATATATATATATATATATATATATATATATATATGTGTGTGTGTGTGTATATATATATATTGCTGCTAAATTTATTAAATTAATTATTGTAATAGGAATAGATGATGATTTGTAATTATATTATGGCTATATATATATATTCTTCATTTATTGGACCAACTCCTTGTAAAGTAAAGTAACCTCAATAAAACCTCATATATATGTGTGAAATATATAATTAAAAATATTGAAATACAAATGAGAAATTGGAACACTAACCGAGGCTCTTAATTAAAACTTGAGAAATTTAAGCATAAGATTTTTAAATTTAAACAATTTTAACCGCATTACTTTTTATATACACTCTAATAAAAAAAGGTAGCAAACGGCCTCTTATTAAACTCGAATTATGCAGAAAGTTCTCATTTATGAGGTCAAAGATAAAATTAGTTTACCATACTGAAGAACTATTCCTCAACAGAAATGTTTTTTCATCATTTGTTGAACATATCCTCGTAAATTAATGGTTTGATTAACAATTTTCCATATAAATTGTGAAGTCCATATAAGATATGTATACCGTCAACGAACCATTATTTTATGTTAAAACATATAACAGTGTCAACCTTTTTGTTTATAAAGCTTTCCTACCAGAAAATAGAAAACTTATTTCAATCTCAGTTTTTTTATTAGTATTATCTATGAAAACTAAATGTCTTTAAAAATTGATAATTATTTCTCTTAATACATATTTGTTTTTATTTAAAGTAGGCTGTATGTGTTTTTAACTCGAGTATTCTATTTCTGGTACACGTTTTATTGTTTAATACTCAATAATTTTGAAATTATAAAAAAATATCGTTTTGAGTTATATAAAAAAGAAAGTAATAAAAAATCTTCTTTATTGTTATACCAGTGAAATACATTTTTTTAAAGATGAAATTATTCGTTTCTCGCTGTTATTTGTGATTTTGTTTACGTGAGAGTTCTAAAATAATTAATACTATTATTTAAACTCCAGACGTTCCTTAATAATTAAGACAATGACACGTCAATTATATACCGGATGAGCCAAAAGCCCGTTAAAACTTTAAAAACTCATAAAAATGAAGAAATCATGATAAAGGAGTGAGGTTTGCAAGAAAGCTCACAAGGAAGTGGGATTTCTTTTAGCAGCAAAAACATTTTAGTTAAAAAATCACATATAGGGGTTTGCTGACGGCTCGAAACACAATCAACAGCACAACAATATGCTCCATTCATTTGTATTTCCAATAACGAATGTTCAACATAACCTTTAGAATATTCTACTACATAAGTATCAATTCATTGTATTTCGGGTCGTCAGTGCCCTCTACATGATATTTTTTAACTTTTTTTTTTCTGCTAAAAATCATTCGACAACCTTTTGAACCCTATCTTGCAACCCACACTCCTTTATCATAATTTCTTCCTTTTCTATGAGCTTTTAAATTTTTAACGAACTTTTGGCACACCCGGCATACAATTGAGTTGCATCTTCAAAACGGAAAGATTCAAAGACTACTTTCAAATTTAAATTTACATAATTATTTCCACTGAGCTTTCGATAAAATATGAACCTGTCATCCCTTTAAGATTTATCTGGTATATGCATGTAAAATAACAAAATAAAACTTATTTTTTAATGATATAAAAAATGTTACTAGTGAAAATACGTATTTAAATGGTATTTATGCTTAAAATTTCATACGAAATATGATTTACATGTGTGATTAAATGTATGTTCTTTGCTGTGAATAGTTCACTTTTTAAGTCCATGAAAGTTTTTTTTTTTTTATGTAAAGTAGTTCTTATTTCTCGCACGCGTTCATGCAAACAAAAAACAAAGAACAGTAGAGGCATAAACTTCATGAACTCATATATATTTAAATCTAATTGCTTAATGGCAAAAAAAATGTTTCTTGAAATGCGTGTGGAAAGCATTTTTTGATAATGAATGTCCACTTCGGAACATTACCACAATGTGTCTTTTTAGAACAGTAGTGAAAACTTTCGAGGACACAATAATGACATTTGACTACACATTAAACGAGCTGTTACTCATATTTAATGCAACTTTAGTTTTTTTTGGTATTTTTACGATATTACAGCTACATCTGAAACTCGATATCACTTTTATTTTCCTGGAAGATTGTGAATATTTTTAAAATATGTTTGAATGCACTTTTATGTAAAGAAAAAAGAAATAATTTGTGCTTATGTTACTGGACAGATTAAACTGAAATTACTTTAGAAAAATGAAATATATAAAGGAGATTTTAGCATAAAGAAATGTACATATTCCTTTTTATAATAGCGATTCTTAAAAAATATATTTCTTTACTCATATCCTACATAACACCATCTCTATTCATTTTTATGGAAATGTGTAAGATATTATTTGTGATACCAATCGAAATATACGTGTTAAAATATTCTTGTTTAAAATTTTCCTGATGCTTTTCTATTTAAAAAAAATAATAAAAGTTAATTAATGTTATATCTTCATGCAATTACAGTTAATATTTACAAATTATTAAAAAATATAGTACTAATAGTTTAAATATATCATATTTTGTAATAATAAATGTATTCATGATTAAGTGTGAAGATGTTTTTAGAAACGTAATACTATAAATTTTCAATACTATAAATTTTAAAATACTATAAAATACTGTAAATTTCCAAATAAATAAACAAACAATTATTGGTGCTTATGTTACTGGACAGATTAAACTGAAATTACTTTAGAAAAATGAAATATATAAAGGAGATTTAATCACAAAGAAATGCACATATTCCTTTTTATAAAAGCAATTCTTAAAAAAAAAACATTTCTTTTCTCATCTCCTACATAACACCATCTCTAATTATTTTTGTGCAAATGTGTAAAATATTATTTCTGATACCAATCGAAATGTATGTGTTGAAATCGTCTTATTAAATTTTTTTCAGATACTTTTCTATTTAAAAAAATTAAAAAAATATTTAATTAATATTATATCTTCATGCTATTACAGTTAATATTTATAAATTCTAAAGAAAATTATTACTAAATGTTTTAAATAAATCATATTTTGTAATAATGAATGTATTCAAGATTAATTGTGAAGATGTTTTCAGAAACGCAATACTATAAATTTTTCGAATAAATAATTCATTTTTTATGTTATCATAAATTGTAAATTTTGTTTTAATTTACTCATAAATCATTAACTCATAATAAACATTTTCATATTTTTAAATGTGCATGTTTTAAAAACTGGGATATCAAATAGTCAAATAGTGATATATGAAAAATTTAATAATAGTTTTTAATGTTCTGAAACCATTACTGGTTCCTCTTTTCTCTTTTCAATTTTGTATTTCAATTGTTCTCTAAATATTAGAAGTTAAAAACTAGAAAATAAAAGTATTTTAACCCATTGAGCGTTTCAACAGATTGTAAAAATGTGTGTTAAAAAGGACTTGAATAGCGAGAAAAAACTTGTTCAAAAAGCAGAAGGGGTTATGTGATTTTGTAGTTCAAAAGTGCTTAGGGATTTTTTTCTTTCCCCTTCTTTCTATCAGTGAATGATTGAGTAGGCTGCCCACGGAGGCGGGATGGGCGTTTAACACTATTTGACTAATAGCTTTCGAAAAAGATGTCTGGTTAATCCGGGACAACATAACAGTTTTCACAATACAGGTCTCTCTTCCTTCTGGTTTGAAATAACAGGGGTCGTATGTGCCCTGACATTTCAAGACCAGAAAATTCTTCCGTACCCGTAATCTTTTTATAGAAAATCGCTCCTTATATAAGTCGAAATTTTGCTCGTTTAAGCTAGATTTATTTTTATTTTAAAACACTGGTATTTGTCCTGAAAAATTCTCCGAAGCGTACGACCGTTGATATAATGTTTGAATCTAGTATAATTTGTTTTGTGTGCTATTAAATTTTATCTAAATTTGAAAAGAATTTATATCTTCGTAATAACAAGACGTTTCATTTCCTCTAAATGCATCTTTTTCTGAACAGTTTCTGCTACATAAACTTCGAAATTTAATTAATTTGTAATGATTTAATTATGAAATTAGACTGGAAGTAATCGATTTTATTAATAGATTTAAATTTTATATAACGTACATATATCGCTAAATCTCACTCTACAATAAATCACAATTAAATGTTTAGTACAGCATACCATGGTACGGCTTTTAGATACTGTAATTCCTCGTATCTCAATTTCAATTTATGTTAATATTATTTAATTTTTCTTTTATAAATAATAATAATAATCTGTCGTTATACAAGTTAGTGTAATATCTGCTTTCTTTGCTTTCCTGTGATATAAATCTAAGAGAGCTGATATATTTTACGTTATCCTGATGAATATACCAGTTGAAAATACATTCAAATATTCCAACCCCCCCCCCCCCCCTCCAAAAAAAAATGCGATTGTTATATAATATTTCAAATGCGCATTCAAAATAAATGGAAAAAATCTTCTTCTAAATGATAATCCCTCTAACTCATTTTTTGCGAGCAATAAAAGAAACAGCTTTTTTATAAAGTACGCTATTTCTTATATTTAAATCATGTTTACAGATGGTAAAGATATAGTACTTAAGTATTACAGAATTAATTAATCAGTAACATTACACGGTACCACTGTATTACAATAAAAACGGTCAATACGAGATCGCTCGGTACGAAAGCAAATTCTGTTTCAGACGGGTTTTACTAGGTGTAATTGTGTAATATTTCGTATTTGAAAATATAAAATTTTCCGTTTAAAGCGGGATTATGTTATACATAGATTCCATTCTTACAAGTTTTATTGTAATTAATTAGTGATCATAGTTTTGCAGCATTAATGAGATATAGATGTAATACTACTTCCACATATGTATAGTATTACTGATTAAATGGGGGTTTTAATTTTAACAATGAAACCCTTTAAGACGGAATGGCAAAGGACAATATAATTATTTTGGATTAGAATTTTTTAAGGAAGTTTGGATTTCTTTTTAAGGCAAGATTCTGCTTAATACAGGTATTACTATGTATAAATAGGCAAATGGAGAGTCTGCATAGCAATATACAAAATAAATGTACTTTTGCAAGTTTCATAGTAATAAAATCGCCTTTTTTTCGGGTGCCCTTTTTCTCTTTCCCACCACCTAGGAGAAATAATTACATTTAAAATTTTCGTATAACAGGAATTATTTTCCATACCAAATATATTTTCCTACACAAAATGAGAAAAATACAATCAATTTCAAATGCCTGTGAAGTGTTATCCCCCCCCCCCTCTCACTTTATCTCCCATAAGGAGAGAAAATTGATTTATACTTTACAATAACAAAATTCGCAACTCCGTGGAACACAAGTTGAATATTCTTAGACTAGATGGAAACTAAGCACTATTTTTATAATTTCGGAATATATTCATGTATTTTTCTTTATATTTAGTACAGTAAGATTCAGTATTATATTTTCTAATTCTTTGGAGAAATTGAAAAAGAATATCTGTCAAAAGAAGCAAGAGCTAAAAATGATGCGTGTAGCATAAATTAACATTTTCCAATACATTCAGAAAATTGAAACAAAACTTTACAGCTTATTACGGAGAAAGATGATGTCTAAATAAATAAATTAGAAAACGCATAACGCATTTGCAAATCCATTTTCTGCAATTGCAATCAGTAGTCAGAAAAATATCTATTTTTTTTTTTTTTTTTTTTTTTTTTTTGTGCAGCCCTGTCTATGTTCTATATCTTTGTATGTATGCTACATAGTATGGAAAAATTTAGTTCAGCATGAAAATTTCCATTCTGCAATTTCTGAATGGGAATGTATTTGAGATAGTGTAGCGCTGTATTTGATCTCTAGAATTTATAATCACTATGTAATAGGAAAAAATAATAATAACAGTCAAATTTTAAAAAGCGTACTACAACTGATAACGAACATTTAGCAATTATTGTTCATAGGCCAAATTTGTTTGTGTGTCCCTGAAAACGAAATACAAATTCTATGCACACTATATTTTACGTTAATCGCCTTGCAGTATACACCTCAGTGATGTATTTAAATTCCAATATGTTTAAAATAGCGTAATATCATTTAACCACACCACACATGATTTTTCCATTCTCCGTAATGTGACGGCATTCTTTTGAGTGTCCTTGTAAATGAATGTAGCGAAATCTACACGCTTCATTTTCAATACTAAACATGCCAAAGTAAACACAAATAACATATATCGATTTCATGAAAATTGGACTATATTTACGCGAGTTAGAACACGGACAGATGGCGGACAGGAGGAAAAATAGACAAACCGAATTCATAAACGCTTTTCAAATATGCTGGAAAGAGTTTTAAAAAAATCAAATGCCATTTTTATCCCTTTTTACGATTTATCCTTTTTTAAAGTTTTAGGATTTGGATGAGGCCAATTTTAATTTTCCTTCTCAAGATATATTTTTTATTTTTCCATTTATTTTATAAACAAATAGTATTATCTCTGCATATTTATATGTATGGAAACTTTGAAAACTTTCACCAGCATAAAAAATAAAAGTTTATAAAAATATGAACAAAAAATCATATTTCAACACTTTCCAACACATCTATCTATAAAACTGTAATGAATCTTTACCATTAAATAAGGTGCAGGAAGATATGTGAGTAAAAGGTATGGAAAACATATAACACATTTAGAAATCCAGTTTTAGCAGTTACCTTCTAATAAAAAAATAGTCTATACTTTGTAGCCTTATTTACGATCTATAGCATACAAATTATTTAGCATTCTAAAACTTATTTCATTTAGAAAATTCACTTGTAGCCAATTTCGCCAGTAGAAAAGAATGCTCTCGAATTCTTTTGCACGACCCTGTATATTATCTAATGATTTTTTACACAACACATATTATGCTCAAATTTAATTCAGATAAAGACGTATAACACGATTTAACTCGCACTTCCAGCAGCCCCACCAGTGGCTGAGAGGTTCTTCTCTCGAAGTTGGTAGACGGGAGGTGCTGGGTTCGAGCCCAATCGCGCCCGTCGACCTAACCGTTCGGAGTTTTCATGGTTTTCTTCGAGCCATGGATTCCCATGCGTAAATACGGGTTAGGTTCCCTTAGAAAGACCCTCCCTGGCACCCCCTCCCCTGGGCCTGTATCCCTCGTGCAGATAATTGGCCGTCAAAAATCAACCAACCAACCGCACTTCCAGCAATTACGCACCCAAACGGCAATGTATTTTGTTGGTTTGCGTATTTCTGTATATCAATTTATTTATGTTCAACAAACTTCTATTGGTATACAAATATAGTTCAGCGAGAAAATGCATCACGCAATGAAAACTATTCTCTAAAGAACTTCCATAGTCTGTAATGCTTATATTTTTTTTCTGTGTTTCAAGTAAAGCACACGCTAAGCACGGGTATCTGTTCTTTCAACTCGCTACTTCGATAGCTTATGTATAAGAACAACGAGTTTTATATGTTTATGGAAACTTTGACCAAGAGTAGTCTTTAGGGTGAGAAGAAAGAGAGGGGGGGGGACATAAAAAACTTTATATACAGATATTTTAAAGGGGTTGAAATAAAATGTTGACTAACAAAGGAAATTTTTATCATCTTGTTCTTTACAATGTAGAAGAGGGCAGAGTTAAAGAGGTCGTGGGTGGGCGTGGGATCTAACAAAGTATGAGTAAAAATTTCAGTATTTAGTACAAAGGAAACACAATTTAGGCAATACATTGCATAAATAAAAATGTTTTACAAAGATCTTTTAAAATAAATTTTAATATATAAAGTTATTGGTTATGGTAATTCATTATATCTATATCTATATCTATATCTATATATATATACATATATATATATTACATATATATGGTCAGATCCCGACTTATGTAGGCGCAAGCGGGAAGCTGCCCCGGGCCGCCCTTTTTAGGGGACTCCAGGGAATCCTTTTTAGGGAATAGTCAGAATTTTTATTTAAAAGGTGCCAAATGTTTAAAATTAAACAAAAGTGACCAAAATTCATATATTTTCAAACATTTAAGAAGGAAGTGCGGTCCCCATTCCTCCCTCCGCTTCCAGTACCCTCTCCACCTACGCAAATATCATTAGAAAACTAATGATTAATATTTTATTATGACAATTTAGTATTCTATTGATTTCAAAATAAATTCTTTATTAACGTTTTTCTCGTACGCAGCAAGTTAAAACCAATAATTATAACCAATTCGGGACATTTTCTTTTAGACATCTTATAACGTACGTAGATAAGCAAAGTAAAAGTTTGCAAAGAAATATTCGTATCAAACAATCTGTAATTTTTTTTCTACTACTATCCTACTAGTGTTTTTTCTTAAAGTTCTGATTATCTTTTTGTGACACTCTGTATACAGAGGAAAACAGTACCGGATATAAAATTTATGCATATAATACAATATGTGTGAAGTTTAGTACTAGCTACTTCCATATTATTCACAAAAAATCTATAGATAGATAGATAGAAGAAGGAGCCCCAAAATGATTCTTGCCCCGGACAACCTCCCCCCACCCCCCTCCTCCCCATAGCCTAAGTCGGACCCTGCCAGTATATGGTGGTTAATTAATGCTCTTCCACCTGCCCTACTACTAACTTTTGTAAATATTATTTGGATGCAAAAGAAAAAAAAAATGCCCGTTCAACAATAAAAACTTTGACACATTCAGGAATTAATATATAAATGTAAAAGCTTGACAAATGCAGGTATGACAATGATTTGGGACAAAATGTTTTGTTTTTCTTTCACTTTTTCTTTTTTTCATTTTTCGACAAATAAATTACTTGAGAATTACAAGCGTTTTCCTATTATAACTTTTATCGGGCTTCCGTATGCAGAATTTTTTCTCAAAACGCCAAATTTAACAGCATTTTCTAAAAGACCTCCTTCCTATGTTTATCGAAAAATGGAAAAAAATTGTTCGACTTTATAGTTTTTGAATAAGAGCACCTGCCAATTCCATGTGTTTATGAACAAAACTCAATTCAGGAATGTGTCAGAAAAAAATCAATTTGGAATATTATGCAGTTTTTGTACGGGGCATTTTCCCAGAGCCCCCCAAAATTAGTGTCACAAACTCTGAAGCAATTGCAATAAGTTGGATTTATATGATGTAACAATTATCAGTCAGCATGAGAAGGAAAGAAATCAACATTTATAATAAAATATATTTGTGATCTCCAAGTAATCTATAATTAAAAATGGAATACGGTAAAATAAATGTACATTATACTGTATTACTGTAGTTTAATGCATTAAAATAAATGTTTTCTTAGTTTAATTCTCATGGTAACGAAATGAATAGTTCAGTCATCAAAATCTAGGTTTTAACTTTTTTTTTCCATTTTCAATACATTAATTTCATCATGATTATTTTAATCATATTTGTAATGTAGTATTAGCATTAATTCCTAACTGGCAGATAATGCTTTCGTTTGCATTATTGTAAGAATCTTTTCGATAGTGATTCTTCCCTGTTTTTAAAGACATGCACTTACACTTTATCATATCTACTGCTTTAATTGCATCCATTCTATTTATATTTTTGAATAATTCGATACTTGTACTGTCCATTGGTATCTTTTTAAACAATATGCAGTTACACTTGAATATTTTAGGGTAATTGTGAACTTGGGGCGCCATCGCGACAAAGTCTAGTACTGCTCTTCCATCTGACCTTTGTAAATATTTCTTGTATTGCCGTGAAATCGATATATGATATGGAGGCGTGTTCACTATTGGAAATAGTGAGTGCGGTTTTTATTGTTGGTTTACATGAGTGTATAAAATTATTTGAATAAACTCGAATTATGGTCTAGGTCGATATCTGCTTGTAGTACTTTTTTATAGTGTATATTATTCCAACCATAATAACTGATACACATTGCTAATGTGCACTGCAGTCTGTTTCCCATTAAAAATAATAGTAATAATAATGCGCGTAGTGTTTACTAATCATTAACAGAGGAATTCCAAGGCAATCGAAGAACAGTGTACGAAAAAATGACGGTTGAAAAAGGGTACTTTTGTGAATATTTAAAATATTTGTTAGGAAAGGGTGAATTGCTGAAATTAAAATAATTTTAATATGTATACAGAAAACTGTCTTATTTTGAAGTTTGGTTTTCGCACTCGAGTTCAAAATTTAATTATTTTCATTATATCTTCCTTAATTTTTCAAATGGGGAAAAAAAAAGTTTTTACTTTCCAGTTTTTTTTTTTTCGCATGTGTGTGTAAAAATTTATGTATGTAAAATATCATGTGTGTATTCAAATTTCCATTTCTTTAAAAACTGTTATTCTATATAGTTTTTTCACCAGAAAAAATATTTTAGAAACTCTTTTAAAAATCGGTTCAACCCGAACCGGGCCCGCTTTAGCCAAAACCTAACCCGAAGCCGAAATAATGGATATCGACCCGATTTGCTGCAAAATTGTAGAAGTTAATCCGACTTCCGGCAAAAAAGGAAAGTTTTCCCGACCCGATGCAGGACTGTACACCATACCCAATAAATTTAGATCCTAAATATTATTTTTAAATTATTTTCGAGAAAATATTTTCATTTCTGCTGTGAATTCCCTAAATTTTGTTTTATTTGTCGAAACCTCAAAATTTTGACTCCCACTTATTTTTACCCCCCCCCCCCACACGCACACACACGTATACCCCGCTCTTAACTCTGCCCCCTCCTACATTATGAAAATCAAGATAATGGAAAACCTACACTTTTGAAAAAAGTTCTTTTTTCTTTATTATTGTTTTGACCCCTTTTTAAAATATCTGTATGTACAGGTTTGTTTCTTTTAATTCCATGTCCTACTCCTCCCTCTTCCCTAAAAGGCTGTCTTTGGTCAAAGCTCCCATAAATATATAAAAGTTAATGCTCTTATACATAAGCTATCCACATACTAAATTGAAAGAATCTATAGATTGTATTTTATGTTTACCTCTCCCCCTTTCCAAGGGCTTTTTAGAGTGCTTTAGTGAAAAGATATGTATAATATATGTTTTTGCTATTAATAATAGGGTACAGATTTGCGAGCTTGCCTCGGGCTTTACTTGAAGCTTATAATCGGTTTTCTATAACTGAATATGTATGTAACTTTAATAACTAATAGTTCTTAATTTTACGTTCATCTAAGTATTTATAATAATTATTATTTTTAACAATGATTTTTTTTTTACTAAGATCTTTTTACCTAAATTTGTTTGAAATAGATTATCTACATTGAAATATACTGCAAACGGTTTTCCCCGTAGATCATTATGTAACGTAATTCTACTGTGCGATTCTGAAAATGAATAATAAATTCTTTGCATTTCATATTCTAAAGAAAGTATGTTTTAGTGCTGTACTTGAAACGATTTTCTCCCATTGGCCGTAATGTAACGGCATGCTTTTGAATGCCCCTGTAAGTGAATTGTACATGCTACATACTTCATTTTCAATGGCGATCGTGCCATAGTAAATGTCAATAACATGCAAAATTTCAGAGAAATCGAATTATAGTTACGCAAGTTAGAGCACTGACAAACAAACGGAAGTCATAAACCCTTTTTAACTATTTTGGAAAATGTAAAAAATAAATACATAAATAAAATAGAGGTTCCTTATAATTTAGAATTACAAATTGATATTAGTGTGTGACTTAATCGGATATTTTTTTTAATTATTATTTCAAGATATCAAAGCTAACATGACCATAAAAAATATCACGAATTTTACTTTTTTTAAAAGTAGATCATTAAAGGTGATTGTTTAAAAGTACATAGGTAGAACAGCTAAATTATTAAATTCTTCCATAAAGACGCTTGCGGAATGGGGCAGAACTTGATAACATACAGGAAATGTGCAGCAAAGAGTTTTCATTATTAAAAATAACCATTAGTTTGATAATAATTTTTAGGCTACAATAAGGATAACTCTCCGGCTATCAGTTTTTATTTTTCGTGGGGGGAGGCGAGGGAGTTATTCTAATATTTATGCGGTGATATCAGAAAAGATTTTTTTTTTTTTTTAAATGATATCTTACTTTATTTTTATATCAACAATCTTTTGTTACATTGTGCATGGGTGGTGCTTGTTGTGCTCAAGTCAATTGATAGGTCTCCCCACCTGGCCAAACCTGTTACATTGGGCAATATTCACGATTTAATAATTATAGATTAATACTTATTTTAAAAGAACTGATTTAAAACATAAACTTTTCATAATCCTTTTATTAAATACGTGACAATGAAAAAAATGTGTAGCAAGTTACGGCTATTTGAAATTTTACTATTCCTGTGAACTGTTTTCTTTAGAAATCATCCTTACAAGGGAAGGGGTGGGGCTGTCAATCATAGTTTTCTTAAAGCTCAAAGCTTCACTTATAAGTACAATTTCGATGTCATTCTCAGGTTGCAAGAGTTTGGACTAGATAACAATGGGATATACTTACTCTCTTTCAAAACTTACTTCAAAGAAAACTCATAGAAACTTTTAAAGTATCATTGGAATTAATAACACTGGAATATTTGGTCAACTCTGTTGTATTTAGTAGGATGATTAGGTAAACAATATTGACAACTGTAGCTATCGAACGGGGAACTGTAGTCTCATAAGCATTTTTCTGGCTACACCTCTGGTTCTTCTCTGTGAAATATAACTGTGTGAATAAATAACATTTAGAGCTTTTTTAATATGGAGGTTTTAATGTAAGAATCGCTATATTGGGGTTCGTTATGTTAAGAAAGCACAAATAATACACAATTTTTTTTTATTTGCAAAGTGGGCACAGTCAGTGATATAAACATAAAAATGGTTTTTGGATTATCTCCACCCCCACCCCCAACCTTCAAAAGAGGTGCAAATAGAACTTTTTTCATACTAAGCCAAGTATTTGCTGTAATAATGCTTAAAACTGGGTCTATATACTATTTATAAATGTACTAATGCACGGTACAAGTGTCAAGTTATTTAAAAATATAAGTAGGTCGAATATAATGAAAACTACACGTATAAATATGTCTAAAAATACCCCTTTATTTATTTTTTAATACAAGTAAAAACAGGAAAGAGTAACTTTTTTAAAAATTATATGTCTTTAATGCATATGAATGCATTACCTATCTTAAAATTATTATTATTTTTTTAATTTGCATAATCAAATTGGTGAGATGATAGGTTATATCTCCCAACCTGAGAAGTACTGTGTAAACATCATTTTATTGATCGAAATAATCCTTTCATGGCAAACCCCTTTGTATGTAAACTGCCATATAAACAAAAGGAAAATCGAATAAGAACAGAAAAATACAAACAAAAATAACGTTATGATATGTTTGTACAGATTTTTAAATACAGCCTCCACGAGAGAGTTATCATTAACTTTGTCTCATATTATTAAAGAAAGTTTTCAAATTGCAAAATAAAATTACTTTACTTTTGCTCTAAAATATTAAAAAAGCATTGCAAATTACTGCGAAAAATATTGGACTTAATAAACCCGTCTATGATATTTAATTGTTTGGAGTTTTTGATCTACTTCCAACAGTTAAGAGGTTACTTCACTCACGCGAAAGCACCCGCTCGCTAATGTTTATCCGATGGAAGAATTTTTTTTAGATATCTCGTTTGCATTTCCATATTTTTAAACAATTCTTTTGCATTGGTCAGCTGAGATCGATCTATACAAAGACCGTTTTTCTCATTTTCTATTTTGTTTATAGTTTTTTTTTATTAGGATACTTTTATTTTCGGAACCGGTTTCGAAAGTAAAAGTATCCTCATTAAAAAAAAAAAAAAAAAAAAAAAAAAAAAAAAAAAAACCTGCAAATAAAATAGAAGAAGTAAAAAACGTCCTTTGTACAGATCGACCTCAGCTACTCAAATAAAAAAAATCGTTTAAAAATACTGAAATGCAAGCGAGCTATCTTAAAAAAATTCTTCCTTAGGAATAATATTAGTCAATGCGTGTTTTCCTCAGAGAAGTATACTCACGATTAACTTTTGAACGAAGCGATCAACTGTATGTTTCTAAAAAAGAGCATTATGTGGATATATTCTTTAGCTCATATGAATTCTACAACATATATTTAAGCCCTCTATAAATATTGAAGTGTATTTAAATTTAGTTAATCAATTTTATTGTTAACTAAAGTTAAAATACTGATAAAAATACCCTGTTAGAATGCCAAAGGAAAATGGTAAAGACTGTTGTACATGCGATTGAATTAATTGAGCAAAAAACTTTATTTCTTTTTACATGAAACTTTTACATAATTCTTTTTTTATTTCTTTTTAGAAGGCTGGGAATGTCAAATAATGGCTGTGAATAAATAAAAGTACTATTTCTCTTCTTAGCTTCAACATTTAAACATCCATTTTTTTTTTTTTTTTTTTTTTTTTTTACATGAAGTATTTCTCTTTGGTTTATATTCAAATGCAAAATATCTGAAATTTATTTCTCCTGTTTAATAGTCAAAATTGTAAATCCCTGTTTGTTTGTTTTTCTTTACGGTCTTATATTTGGCATTGTATATTAATATAAAATTCCAGAATTATTTTTATTGATAAGAAAATAATTAAATTGAATTATTTAATTAGATAATTCTAAAAAGTTAAACGAAGGATTCATCTATATGTAATAATTATTATATTATGTACTCTGAATAAATGAACAGTCTTGAATCTACCTATAATGAAAACCTATATCTACATCGATGCTTTTTCTGGCTCCTTCAGTGTCATTATAGACAGTTTTCACGGTACTAGTTTTAAAATTATGCTAGAATTTGAATAAAATTTGAGCAACAATAATAAATAAAAATATTTTTTTTGATGTGTTATGTTAGATTAGATATTTGAATTTTTTATTATTATTATGCAACAAAAGTGGTGTAAGTAAAGAAAAAAAAAGTTTAATTATTTAGTATTATAGTTAAATGAAAAAAATGACATACATTTAGAAAAAAAAGGAAAGAAAAGAACGTGTATATTCATTAAAAGAACAAAATAAATAAATATTACATAATAAATAATGAACATGCGAAATAAATAAATATTATTTGGCAAAGGATCTGAAATAATAATAATTATAGTAATGAATTAGAATCTTATGGATAGAAATAATAAAATAAAATAAGTAAACGACGATATTCTATAAAGTTGCTTAGTATTTGTTTCGAAATACAATGCCATTCTTAAGCATTTACAGAAAACGAAGTTCTCTAAAGGCATTCGACTTAAAATACGGTAATCCAGTTGACAAATAGTCTGCCTAACGCCTATTGTGTGTGTGGAAAGAGGGAGTGATTGAGAAACGCCTTCTTTAACTCCCAGTCTCGAGAAGTGGGGGGAAGCACAAACGCGCAAACGCGTTCATAACCATCTACAAGTAGAATATTTTGACCGCCTATACGCGTTTGTGACCATCTACAAGTACAAAAGTCTGACCGCCTATATGCGTTCACGACCACTTACAAGTACCAAAGTGCGACCGCGTAAACGCGTGCGTGACCACGAAAGGGTTAAAGCACCAAGAGAATTAAAACGTATGCTTAACATTATAATAATTTTAAATTTCATATATTTAATAACTTTTTCAAACTTTGAATAAAGATTTAAGGTGTCTCAGACATCTTAAAACTTGAAAATGATTGAAATTTTAATCTTTTTAGATGTTATACTCTTATATTTTCTGAACATTTTGATATAATTTTTACCTTGAAAATTCTATTAGAACAGAAGTTATGGCATTTGGAATTACACCCGCTCAATAACTGAATCGACTTCCAAAACTTTGAGTCATTTTCTCCAAATGACGTTTGTAGGCATAACGCGCAAAATATCTCAAAAATGTCTAATTTATTTTTTCATGAAATTCTCAAAACATATATTTCATGTTAATCTGTATAAACTGAACCTAAAATTTCATTTTTATTGTTCAAAAAATATATTTTTATGTGATTATATTGTTTAAAATTTCAAAGTTTTCTTTTAGTTAAATACAACCTTGTATTAAAAATATAAAATTGCTTTAAATACAAATTAATTTAGGTTCAGGGTAATTACTACCGTCTGAAGTATAATTAGGCATGGAAAATTTCATTGTAATTTATTTTTCTAATCCTGCTAATAGTCAGATAGTCAATCTAATAGTCAGATAGTTTGGAACGCCCTATAAATACTAATTCTGCATATTGGAATTTTTTTTAAATACATGAAATGAAAGAACATATTTATATCTTTCATCCCAATAAAAATTGAGTTTTTAAATCTTATACTTTTAAGATATTAAATGTTGAAAATGGTCCTTTTTTTACTTTTTTCAATTTTAAGAGTCCTGAGACCCCCTTGAAGCAAAACAATTTATTTTGTGCACTACAGATGAAAATACAATACTAGATTTTAAATTAGAAGTTAAAAGTAGTAAAAATATAGTTTAGACAATAACATTTCAGATTGTTTCTGGATGATATGTTTCAAAACCAAGAAAATATTTCAAACCCTAGCAATATGCGAGAAAAACATAGAAGATAGTCTAAAATATGAAGGCGAAAAATATTAATATTTTATGTCGATATAATTTTTATCCGAAATTTCATAGATATAAAACATTTTAATAAAACATGGTAGAACTTTTTCTTCAGTGTATGCTTGTTGTAGGTCTTATTTCTGAATTTTTTTCAGGATTTATAAGTCCATTGTAAACACTCGTATTAAGATAATGGAATGGATTTATAATTTTATATTTTCAAAATCCATAAAAAAAACTACTCGCTAGTCGCGTTTCTAAAATTGATAATAAATCATGTGTTACAGACTCGGCTCTCAAAGTTAATAATTGAATTATATTTAAAATTAGTTAATAAGCACAAATGTAGCGAAATTTGATATCTTTAACTTTATTTCTCAATATGCAAATATTACAGGACATACTTTATATAACTTAGAGATTTGATATTTCTCTTTTATAAAGTCGTGGGAAAAAAAGTAAACACTCCCTACTAACTCCTCAGCAAATTATCGTAGAAGAAAGTTACTGGCACCGAACGATTTGAAATAAAGTCTACTTTTCAATAATGTATATAAAATTTGCTTAGGGGGCCATCTACATATTAAAACGAACCATAACTTTGTTTTTTTCAATAGCAGTAGAAAATTCCGATAGCATAAATGACACCTTTCAATTAGTCTAAAAACAAATTTTTATAAAATTCGTTCCATAAGTTTCCAAGAAATTAATTATTTTAAAACGAGCGTATTTTAAGGGCTGTATCCAAATTGAAGTTCGGTACTGGATGTTAACCGAGAGAGCTCCCTTCTTGATCAAGGCACCTTAAGCAGTCAATTAAGCCTGTTATATTACAGGATAGCATAAGAAATTTCAAAATATTTAGTCACTCCTATCATAGACGGCCCCTTAAACCATCATTCTGCCATTTTTAAAGCATAATTTGAAAACTACTTGGAAGAAAAATGTGAAATTTTCGGTTTCCATAAAACAGGACTTAATAAATCTGAATGCATCAAATTAATTGTAGGTTGCAATTCATAATTTTTTAATATTAATTTCATAATTCATATCAGAAAATTATGAAAATTGCAAATTCAACGTATTTACGTTTGGGAATATTAGTATTATTGTACACAAAAAATTAAAACATTAGGATCATAATTTGAGAAGTCATAAATAAAAATATGAAAATGTATTTAACATTAGAAACACTAAATTTTGAATGTTTATAATTCAAAAACTTATCATTCAAATGACTTGAAATTTGTTGTCTAGGCATAGTTTGAACCAAATATTTGAAATATCTCGTTAAAATTGGGTAACGCTATTGAAAAAAATAAAGTTTGGATTCGTTTTAATATGTAGATGAACCCCTAGGCAAATTTTATATACGTCATTTAAAAGTAAACATTATTTTCAATCGTTCGGTACCAATAACGTTTGTCTACGATAATTTGTTGAGGAGTTTGTAGGGGGTGTTTACTTTTTTTTTTTCCACGACTGTACCTTCTAAAATTGTTTTTTAAAAAGTTTTGTCAGCCTCAAAACAAATTTCATAAAACAAAATATTCCTCCTGATTAAAGATAGTTTTCTATAATACTTCGTAATGCTGGAAAATATTTCATTTTATTATGATATGACACATCTATTTTAGATAATATAATTATTAACCATGGGTGACTTTAACCAAAGTAAAAACCTGATTTACCATTACAGATCAAAACTAATAATAAGTGGTCTAGAAAAAAGAAATTAAAATTTATGTTAATTAATGATAAATTAAGTACAACATTTGGGATTTTTTGTCAAAATACGTTTAATGTTAAACTGAATACTAGTATTTTAATTTTAAATATATTTTTTTGTGTTATAAAGAATTAAATATTGTGAAATCGACAAATCTATTCTCAGCGTTAAAGACCTTAATTCATGCAATGAATTAAGATTTATTAATTAAACAAGTGTTGGTACAAAAATAAACTTACTGTTATTTTATAGAAATCATTTCCTGTCAATGTGGTAAGTGACGGAAATATTTATGCATTGATATTTTTATGTTACATTATTTTGCATAATCCAATTAGGTTATTCATGCCAGCGAAATTTCAATTATTTAAACATTGTTTTTTAATATTTATCTAAATAAATATTTTGATCAGTTATTTTGAACAAAGAAAAAATTCTCTTATAATAAATTAAACCGTTATAATTATTATACCGTAATATTAAACCCGTTATATTAAACCGTTCTTTATCTTGTTAAATCAAGGAGAGCAACGAAAATTCAAAACATAATATATATTTCAATTCTAATTATTTTATAAAGTATATTTTAAAATTTATTGCATTATGCTTTAAAAAATGTATCAGCAAATAGTAAGGAAAATAAAAAGGATTTAATTTGGAGCTGTAGAATTTTAAATTTGACAAATGAGAGTTGCATACATGTTCAAGCACTGTTAACAAAGATTTTTGGTGCAAGAAATCTTTTTGAGGTTTGACATTTATTTACAAATATTCTGCCTCATTTTATTTAAAACTAGCTGACCCTTCCACGCTTTTCCGGCCCATAATAATGAACTTAAATTAATAAATGAACATTAATTGTGGTGCGTTTTTTTAAATGAACCTCGAATGATTAAAACCTCGATTCATATTAAAATTTTCTAAAAAAAAAATAATGAATTTATCAAAATGAACCTCTGGAATAGGTCCACGTTGAATTCTGCAACTTACACTGCTTATGCTACGCATGTTTCTCTAACCGTTAAAAACTACGATGAAAACGAATATATTTCAAAATGAAATTGCGAGATGGGCCACGTTCCTTTTAGATTATTACTTTAATTTTTGCATGAAAATAAGTCTGTTGCGGTTAGTTTATTGAAAAATTAATAAAAAATGCAAATCAATTTTTAAAACATTTTATACGCCGATGTAAATTATTTTTCTACTTGTGCTCTGAAATTTTTAAATCGATACCTTAATTAGTTTTCTTAATTTACGCCGATCACTCAAAATCCTTAATTTATTTCATTTCCGCTGTGAAATCAGGTCCAGATGCAAGAGAGATTTGCAATTTTGTGGAAAAAAATCGCTTTTTAATTAGTATCGCAGCTAATTAATATATACTTACAATCTGAAAATCAGGTGCATTAGCACGTGTTTGGAATATCCTCATACAAATTTTCAAACCTCTGCGGGCAGTAGCTTTCGATAGCCATCGTCAACAGACAGACAGACACTGAGTCACGCGCAGAGCGATCTTGTATTTTACTGGTATAGAATAAATTTTTTTATAAAAAAAATTTAAAGTTCCTTAGATTTTGAGAATTTTAATTGTAACAATTAAGCAAAATGGATGATTTAATTTTCAGAAATAACTGACACTTAAAAATGGAATCACTCTTGCATATCTAGTTTTATATAAAAAGTTAAGTAAACTAAATCCCATTAAACAAAAGAAACCATTTTCAAAGTTTATTTAAAAGTTTAAAAATGAGTACAAGTGTCATGTGTTGTTGCATTATACAAAAGCAATTTCATAGCTTATCCTGTATCGATTGGAATTTGAAGAAAGAACTTTCCTTAGAGGAAGTGTTTGTACAACATTTCATCAGGTTAAAAAAAATATACAAATTTCTAATCGAGAGTTTCTAATTTTTTATTACTGGCCATCAAATGTTATGTATTAGTTATACTCTAAGAAAAATAAGATTTAAAGTAAGATATGTTTTGTTTCAAAAATTAACTGGAACTTTCCGAAAATAGGCTGTTAACTATTTCAAAACTGTTCCGTCTATATTTAATAATCATTAAAATAATAATTTTAATTAGCTGACCCCTTCGGCATTGTCACGGCCTGTGGCAATCACCTTAAACATAAATAAAATCAGTAATGAATGATTATATATTTTTAAACGAGAATATTTCTAAAGGATCCTAACGTAGGGGACTTTATTAGTATAGCCTATTAGTATATATATATATATATATTATAATATGGCATTAATAGTCACATAAATATACAGTTAGAGCTATTTATGGCAGCTAAAGTTATTTAATAAAGTTTCAAATACTTTTAAAAGGTTCAAACCAATTTCGATTAGGTTTAGATTATTTAAACCAGTTTTGACCAATTCCCCGGCTAAAAATATTTTTGACCAGTTCAAATTACAAATATGAATATTACGTGTTGCATTGCCCTTTATTGGTAGTTTTTAAGAGAAGCATATATTTTATAATATACATTTCAGTGCATTGTATATCATAAAATATCGTATGCATTTTCATCAAAAAGAAAAAATATGTATATTTGGACTCGATTTTATAGAGGCTTTTCGAAGATAACTAAAATTCAGCTCAATATATCGCCGATATCTTTCTGAATTTTCAATATAGTTGACTGGCTATTTTAAATCAATTGTCCTATTTAGTTCAATACTAATTAATTCACAAAAAATTGTTTTCCTTAGAACAGGCTCAGTTAAAAATGATATCAAACGGAATTCTAATAGTATGTTGTTTCTATTTATCTTTATAAAGTTTTTTTTTTTTTTTTTTTTTAAGTAGCATACATTTGAATGAAAACTCTGCATGTTGTAAATAAAAAACATGAAGGAATTTCTTAAACTTTTCAAGAACAGCTTTATATCTCTATGAAGATATGTGCTATTATTACATAAATGGACACGAATGTTGCACAAGATCCATAAAGTTATGCACTATAGGTACAGACCGTCTTGAACATTTTATTTTACATGGTCATCGATTTGATTTTTGTACTGTTAGTACCCAATTGGGCAAGTGATCACACCGTTACGTCGCTCAAACATGTGAGGGTAAATATTTATTGTATATGCCTGAAGTTCTAGAAGACTTTTTCAAGTATTTCTCTTAATAAGAAAGAAAACGTCTAAAATCAAACGTGTGAAGCGATTTTTATCCATTTATTGTGTAAATGTATGTATATATATGAAATAGCGGGTGTAGTATGTCTGTATGAAGATAATAAAATTTAAATTATTAAGATAATTTCTAAAGGATAACCTTCCAGGAGATTCATTCTGACTTTTTACTCTAAATTACTTTTTTAATCGGTGGGATAGAAAAGAAAGAAACAATCCAAATCACGAATCAATATTAGGGTACGTCCACTGTTACTCTTGTGACCATCAGAGCAAAGTTCCATATATATTTCCAACTCTTTTATTACAAAATATATTTAGGATAAATTTGATGCAACTACTTAAAAATACTTTTATAAACCATATACATTTTGTAACAAAAAGCATTTTACATACCTTGATAATAAATGAAAATTTTGTTAGTCTTGTGACCACAAAAAATGCAATTTTTAAAAAGTGTGATTGACGCAGAAATTATGTGAATTATATGAGACTATAGAAATAAAATTTACAGAATATAGCAGAATAATTATATATTTTTAAAAAGCATTAATCATTGAACTGATCTGATAACGCATGAATTAGTTACATTTGATTTTGAAAAATGCTAAGTGTTACTTTTGTGACATTTTATCCATAATGTAATTTTAGCAAAAATTCAGTTTAAATACTAAATAAAATAATTAAAATAAGTTTAAAAAATATTTCTCATAGAGAACAACTGTTAAGGATGATTTAATTTTAAAATAACATAAAATAATGTAAAAAATTCTAAAATTAACAAACACTATAACCACGTAGCAGCCTCTCAGTTTCTGCTAATTAACAGAATAAGTCATTGTCTTCATTATCAATAATATCATTTGTAACATCTCCTGTATAATGATTTAATTAATGAAACACAAATTCTTTGTACGAATCACGTTAGTGTAAGGTTTGTAGTAGATAGTGTCATTTTTCATGGTTTTAACAAATACAATTTGTTCAATGCCTGTTGGTATTTTCTCGCAAAGTAATGAAACTTTATTGTTTTATTTCTTTTGACAAAATAAGCAGTATATCTTATAATTGCTTTTTTAGCACACACTTCATTCCATATATATCATTATACAACAACACAAAATATATCTACAGCCTCTATACCAGGAGTATTTGAAAAAAAATGCCCAATTAAGTTAATTGAGAAAGGAGTCTGATTCATTGCAGGCATATTGCATTCAAAACGTTTATCAATGTTTTGAAAAAGTAACAGATTTGATGAAGATGTTGATAAAATTTTTGTCAATAGCAAAACGTCTATCAACGTTTTGTTATTTACAATAACTTATAAGAAGTTCTGTATTATAGATTTCTGTTTCAAATAATTCTTCGATGTTTTCTCCACAAATTAGACATTCTGCATTCCTAAGTTCTTTTTTACACTTATCTAACATAGATTAATCTGAAGAATGACCTCGTTTTAAATCTTCATCGACATAAAATTCTCCAAAGATGTGGAGTTAGATTAATTTCCGTTACAGTATCTGAGGTTAGTTGTTTCTCTACTTTCCTTTTTTTAATATTTCCATTTTCATGCTGAAGCTTTTGCTGGTTCTAAGATTTTTCTTCAGCCTATCATAATATATTTTGTTTTGTTTCTGTCTCACAACAACATATTCAATTTTATTCTTATCTTTTCTCTACAATTTTTGGCGCTTAGCAGAAATTTTCCTGCTCTTTAAAACAATGTCACGTATAAGAAGCAATATTAAAATCTTTCCTTTAAAATATACTATCAGAATCCTTTCCATAAGAGTTACTATAAGAACCTCTGTAGGTTATACACCAGAATTCAGTAAACGAAGCTTTACAAAACCTATAATATATCTAATCAATGACCATGTGCTTCAAACCAAAAGACAGCACACAAAAATGACACAAGTTGAGTTGTTTTATTATATCTTTAATTACTTGTCATGATTATTTTATAATCCTAGATAATACCAAAAATGAATAAAAATAAATCAACCCATTAAAAAAACACTAATAAAGATAATTTATCTTCCTTAAAATTTACAAAATAACCTTAGTTATAGCTAAAACTATTTCAAGAACTGCTTTAATAACAGAGAAAAAACAACAAAACTTTAAGCATTATGTTTGTTATGGTTGTAACGCAGTGTTATATCAAACTATCGACAAAATTATTATGTCCTACTCTTGTGACACAGACGTTTGTTACTCTTGTGACAACTCTACAGAGCCTATTCCATGCATAGCATAAACAAAGTATATAATGTAAAATATGTCTTATACCTGGAAATCAGAGAATTAGAAGTTTTGGGTAAAAATTTTAAGTGGTTTTTTTTTAATTAAAACTTTTGTATGTTTTCCGTTACCCTTGTGACATTTAAGTATTAACGTTTAAATATAGATAAAAATATATTAAAGACGTTATCTAAAACATTTTATCTGCATAGATATTAAAGATATGATAATAGTTTGTTGATTTGAATGCACAGTAATTTTATTGAATTCTAAAAAGTAAAAAAATCATACATTTCAATAAGTTGTATTTTAAGCTCAAATGTAAATGTAGTTTTATACTGTTAGTTTCCAGCTCATTTTCAGTAAACACTTGCTCTTATGAAATTAAAACTTACAAATTCATATACTTCAACTCTTTAGCTTTAAATTGATGTATCACACTTATATTTCCGTTTTTTTTTTTTTTTTTTTTTTTTTTTTTTTTTTTTTTTTTAATTCATCAAAAAAAAAAATTTCTGCCGTGGACGTTCCAATTACTTGTATATTTTCCATATATTATAATTAAAAATGACGTCTCTTTTTCATATATTTTATTAAAATATATTTGACAATTATAGCTGTTTTTACTTAGAAAAAATGACTTATAATAAATGCGTCAAAAAAAGAAAAATACAAATTTTAATGGAGTAAATAATGTTATCAGAAAAATAGAACTATTTTAGGAATTCTCATTTATAAAAAAAAAAAAAAAATGCAAATAGAAATCAACAGTATTGGAAACAAACATGTCATAACAAAAACAGGATAATCGATACGTCAAGGAATTCATTAAATAAAAATTACATTTCGACGAATGAGCTCGAACCCAATAAATGTATGTATGTTGCTTCAGAATAGAACAGTATTCAAATTAAAAATTACTTTACGATAATTAAATATCGAATTGACCAATTCATAAATGAAAAGATGACTTTTAGATTAAAAAGGAAAAACAATAATAAACGAGTAGAGTTTTCTCTAAAGGGGTCCTGAGGTAGTCCTGTTAATTTTAAAGTTTGTATATTAGAACAAAGTTTAAAAAACAATATTGAATAAAAAAATATTTAACACATTCCCTGCGAAAGCTGAGATGGTGCATCTGCTCACACACATCATAATGAAATCTTTTCTGTTGGCTTATTATTTAAATATATATATGTATTACTTTTAATAACAAATAAATTCACATGAGTATACTTGTTGTTGGCATATGAAATAAAAGTTTTGCTCCCTGTGCCAACTACGGGATACTTCGTAAGTAGATAAACAACTGCACCCGAGTTATCTAGTAGCTGGCAAGAAAACCCAGATTGCCATGTACGAGTATCCTCGTAGTTGACAGCGAACGTGCTAAAAAATCAATTAATGCAATATAATACAAAATACAGGGGTAAAAAAATGATGTATGGTCTATAACAGGTATGGCAAACCTATGGCACTCGTGCCACTTATGGCACGTGAAAGAATAATTTTGGCACGGCCTTGCTTGTGGCTATAAATGAAAATAAAGTAAGATTACATAAAATCGCGACGGACCTTTTCTAAATTCGATTAAATGGAAATTGAAAAAAAATAATTGCAGCGTATTATATTACAATCTAATTAATTATGGTCTCAAATTTTTTTCAAACAAAGGCGATATTTGAAAACTATCGGCAAGAATTGTTTATTAGACATTACTGAATTCCGATGGTAAAGATATGGCGACTTCGGAATTTATTTCGGAGCTATTCAAAGAAACTAACGTTTGCCATTCTAATAGTTTTTCTGCCTATTTTTGCTTTCGAATCACTGTTTTCACAAATGAATAATATCAAAACTTAAGCTGAAAGTACTTATCACACAAATCCGTTGAGTTTGCATTAAAATGAACTCGATATTAAGATGCAACAAGAGAAATTCATTTACATCGCATTATTTTTTAAATAATGTTTTTAATATATTTGCTTCCATAAGTATTATAGTGTATGGTCTACATGTATGTTCATCTTATTTTTTAAATCATAATAGAAAATTCTAAGTTATTTTAAGCCATTATTTTTCCACCTACTAAATTTGTTTTTTATTTGGCACGTCATGGTCACGTAAATTTTTTTGATCAAATTTGGCTCGCGGCAACAAAAAGATTAGCCGACCCTGGTCTATAATAAACTCACTTTCAAACATAAAGTTACCAGAGCGTGTTTAAAATGAAGGAAAACTCAAACGTTTACACCTTCCCTTTGGCTGGTAGCGCTACACATGTTGTGGTCTCGCTGGTAACACTATAACCACCAATGGGGGTCTCGCAGTGAGAAAATACGTTTCTCGTTCTGCACTATGGGAAAATGTAATATGTAATTTTAGTCCAACTTGCGTTTGATAGACCTTTTACAAAAGATAGTACTACTGACAAAAGCATGAATTAGTCTATCATCTTCAAATTATCCGTGTGACACGAGGTAGTCATATGGAACATTTTAATGCAGAAAATAAAATTTTTAAGTTATCTTTCATTTTAAACCAGCTATGATTCAAAATGAGTTTGTTATATTATTTTAAAATATCGTACATCGTTTTAAATAACCCTGTATGTAAATGATATTATATATAAATTATATACATTTACACTAGATTAAAACAATGTGTTTATTAACACTACAAAATTATAATTTATTTATTGATATTGCATAAATTTATCGTTAAATACTTAAATAAAAATATAGCACGATACTTATTTTTTTAAATCTTCTAAACGAAAATCGCATGTTACTATTTTTGAATTTTTATGGAATAATTAAACAAATAAAATGTGAAATAAACGGCTTTAGAACATACGAAAACAACCAAGTAGGTTAACAAATAAGATTTTTAACAATTGGAGTAAACCTAAATATTTTATATTATTGAACTGATAAAATAAAGTATTAATAAATTCAGAATATAAAAAGTTTCTGAATGATCTTTAATTTTTACCGTTGAGAGGGGCTATTTTCATACGGGCTATATTAAAGTGAGGCTCAGTCCTTTTCAAAGAATTTTCTGCACTTTCTACTTTGTTTATAATTCAATAAATTAAAAATTACTTATTCTTATAGGCAGTTTGTTTATTTTGAATTTAATATAATTCTATCAAAATGTGTTGCTGAAACGCAATGTAAATAAAGTGTAAAAAATATTTGTCCAGAATCAATTGTTGATAGGCTTAAAATAAACTGTTTTGAAAAAACAATGCGTATCTTTAAACATCCGATTCAGTGGATGGAAACGCTGTTTACGGCAATCGATAAAATCTTCTGTGCGACATGGAACAATCACGCAATGTCTCCCATTAAACGACAAGCTTCATTGCACAAATAAGGAGCGCAAATAGAAATTACTATATGTAAATTATAATTATTCTGTATGATAACGCTATAATATCATACAGTTAATCGAAATTTAATCTGGTGCATTCAAAGAACAGAAAAAAATAAGTCTAGACCCTGAAAAATAAGAATTACAGCATTTTTAGCAATGTATATTATCAGTTTTTTTTTAATGTTTCAATTATTATCACAAGCAGACCACTCATGGAAATAAAACAATGTTGTACCGTTCTTTTATAGTAGAGGAATTTTTTTTACTGATTCCTGTCTTTAAGCTATTCATTTTAGAAAAAAATATCTATATGGAAAAACAGCATAGCTTCACACATAGTTCGTAGTATCAATTTACTCAAATGACTTCTTAGATTCAGTAGCCGATCAAAGTCCTTAACAGATTTCCGACGGGCAATTTTTACCAAATCTGAATTTTAAAACAGTAGAAATTCCTCCCTGTTCTGAAGGTTTATTGTAAATTGGTGTTCTAGATAGGTTTTCCAAGTTTATACATCAGTAAATATCTTTCAATGTACGAATTTAATATAAAATGTCTTACAATCTAAAAGAAAATATGGACAACATGATGTAAATGCATCCTTTTTTGCATCCGCGCCATTAGTCAATTATGTTTTTCGAATGAAAACTAGAATTCTCATTTCCCATCGTGAATGTGTTAAAATTGCCTGAATTAATTTGCTGTAAATGTTCTATATGGGTAGATTATAACAGCGAGAAATATATAGAATGATTTTTATTCTATTTTGGCATATTGATTTGTACTAAACTTTAAAATTTCATCATTTGAATATAGAATAAATAAAAAAAATCGGCTTTTGTTTTAATATTCTGTTGACACATATTAAAAAATAATATAGTAATAAGTATATAGTAGTATATAGTAAATAAGTATAAAAATATTTTGATATCAATGCATTAAATTTCGAGTTATTATTATATATAGTTATAAAATGCAATGTGACGTTATATATATTTATAAAATGGGCATGAGTTTTTTTAAGTATTAAAATGGAAGGTAATTTTGAAATAGTAAAGCTTAAATTTTATGATCATAGCGCTATGGTGGTGTTAAATTATTTCTCTTTTTTCTCTTTCACAAAAACCAAAAAAATTAACTACACATTAAGCGCACAGTATTTGTATCAAAAATATTTCGTTACAGATAGTGAGGTGTTTATTATAAAAAACAAAATAACAGGCCATTTTGTCTTTTTACATAAAAACCGAAAATTGGAGAAATAAAAATTCATTTATTACAATTATACATTTGCTTCAAAGGTTAGTTTTCCGCTAAACATGATATCATTTTCACGGTGAAAAGTGTTCCATAAAATTTTGATCAGCCCTAAAAAATGAAAATATTTTTTTTTTTTGAAAAGTGAGATTCACTTCAGCGCAATACAGCAAAAGCATATACAATGACGTTTGCAGCAAAGTTAAAGGTTTCACCAAATAATGGATACCATTTTCAGTTACACTCATCAATGATGTATTAAAAGCGTTTGTAGATGAATGATTCTAATCTCAAAAATGCGTAAAGTATAGAGATTAAGTAGTATCCGTAATCTTAATCGTACATTGACATATTTTAGCGAGTAGGACTTGGTCCAAAATTAAAAGCATAATTATAACAAGTTTGTTTATTCTTTGTTTGTCTAATTTTTATTTGGCATCCGAAATAATCAATTCCTTGCTCCTAATTAACATTAACTGCCGCTATGGACCAAAATATAGAATGTCAACAAAACAAACACATATTTCTGAAAAGTACACTTATAATGAAATAAAATCAAAAGCAAAATGTTTAATTTCTAAGGTAATTTCAGTGAAATTTATCTAAACAAATGGGAAGTTAAAAGTAATACAATGCAAAAATACAAAGCCTAGCTGCAGCTAGGCTACACTGAAGTGTACTGAAAATTACAAGAAAAACCAGCAATGTGCAGAAGTAGTTAATCACAATTTCGCAAATTTCGCGTAACAAAAACAACAAAAAAATACATCATCGACTAAATATTTCCAAACAGGGACTTAAATATCTGAGTTAAACAGCTTCACAATATTACGACACAGTCAGATCTGATTCTAAAGAACTTATTGCTATTATACATAATGTCTCCGCATGCAGTCTTTATAAATTTCGCATAGTGCTACGTTAACTCGTATCCAGAACATATCCAGTTATTCGAACATTCTAACCGGATACTGTCTCGAAAGTAGATTGCTTGCCACATTTGTCAAGAAATCTGCCGACAGATCTTTCGGCATATTTTTCCGAAAATTCAAGAACGCATAATCATGCAAATTACTCGAGACCCTGCACATTTAGCTTTCGCAAGTTTCTTAACTACCTCCAATAAGACTTCACATTTCCAACCGTTGAGGAATTTTAATGAAACAAAATTATGACATCCTTAGCAATATCCTCAGATGATTAGTAAATATTGATATATTTTTTAAATTTTTATTAATTATACTTAAAAATAATTTGTATAAGAATCGTACATCCACGTGTAGTTCAACATATCTAATAATTATTTATGATGTAGAAATAAATTAAACCAATAAAGATTGACATTGCGTTTTCACAAACTTATATTTGTGATTTTTGCACCTTTTTTAATACCAGTAAAAGAGAAAATTAAATTTTGCCTTATTTAATTAACACATTTCAGTGATCCATAACGTAAAAGTAAGTATTTAATAAAATGCGCTGTGAACTGAATAAAATTCCTGTAAAACATGCTGATCCTTAATTGGTTAAAAGAATGTTTTGATCAGTACTTTTGATAGTTATTAAGCGTTAATTGTCTAATACAGCAGCATATATGCCATAGCACTTTTTTTATTAAATCGACACGGTTGACAACATTCCTATTATCCCATCTCTCTTTTTTTATATATTTCTATTTGAAATTACTGATATTCAAAATTGGTTGTTTATCAACTATTGCTCGAATCTCGCGTATATTGGTCCAAAAATCATTTATCACTTTTATGGCCGTTGATATTACATTTGATTAGTTCTATATTGCTGTTATATTTTGCATTATTACTTCTTAAAAAAACCTAAAGTTCACTACTAAGTAATTACTTTTGTTTCATATTTTATACGAAAATGTTTAAATGTTTTTTTTTTTATTTGTGTGAAAAATGACTTGAAAGGAAAAGTAGCTTATAAAGTGGTGACAAAAATGAGATATTTCTAAACTGTTAAGGTTAAAATTCTGAATTTGTTTGAATCAATTAGTTTCACTTATTTTTTGTTCATTTTACGTTTTCAGACTATAAATACTCGATAACCTTAGCTTGTAGTCTACGAAAGACAATGTAAATAATATCATTCTGTAAAAAGCTTTTAGTTTTTATACATAAAAATACATTTATGTATATATTCCTGTCACATATATTTCTACTAAAGCATGACAGAATATGTGTTATTTTAAGTTTAACATGTTTGTCTCAGAAAATATACCAATATCTTTTCATGAATGCCTTTCATACAGAAATACATTTCATATAAAATAAAACTCTGGAACAATACTCGTATGAAAACAAGAAGTCTTCATGTTGTTTGCTTTTTGTCATTTTTTCTACCTTTCCTTATACCCTCCTTATATCCTTTTTTTCTACAATTGTTGTTGTTCAGAAAGAAAAACCGTTATACCTCTACAGATGTATAAATTGTAGACAAGAGAGTTACATCTTATGGTATACTTTTTTGTACCTATTTTCATAACAAAAATATCCCATATATAGAGTTGTAAAGAAAGAGTCGCAGTTGTTCTTTCTTATACAAAAATACCTGCTGTTCTAACTTTATCCTTGGAATTTTTTGAATTAATGGTGTAACTAATTTAAGTACTTTCCACATTTTCGTAAATTCATTAAATAAGAAACTTAAAAAAATAAGTACAATAAAGAAATATTAAAAAATAAGTGCAATAAAGAAATATTAAAATAATAAGTAGAATAAAGAAATATTAAAAAAATAATATAAATCAGGTATATTTTATAATGATATTTTATAAATGAAAGTATTTTTATTTATTTTTACATAGAACAGTAAAAGCATGAAAAAAATTATAATGATTTTAAATTCAGGTCATTTTTATGTATTTATTTATTTATTATGATTTAATTTAAAATCAATTTCTAAAATTTGTCAATAAGGAAAAGGGTATTTCATAAACATAAATTTAATAAGATACTAATGCTTTATAATTAAATTTGAGTTTTATAATGAATATTTAAAAAATTATTATTAAAATTAAAAGTGAAGTTAAAATAGTGCAATTATCTGTCAGTTCTCTAAATACGTGTGTAGTAAACGTATCTGTCTTCATATTTTTCATATGTTATAAAATGTATATAGATATACATTTTTTACATTACTTCGAATTCTATATCACATATTATTTATCATGAAAAAAGAGCACGAAGTAAAAAATAGAAAGATCGGGATAAAAAATTTCGCCGAAAATTTGGAAATATATTTTAACGTATGCTTTTTGCAAAATTCTAAATATTCTGCTAAAACATTTAATAGATATTTTATGAGTTGTTAAATGAAACATGTGCTTTCACAAAGTTTTACAGAATATATGTTAACAAATGTAAAAAACATTGCACTTTCTGATTCTATATTTATGTAGGTAATTTCAAACTTTGGTCGAAGTAAAACGAACTCCAGAATGTTCGCATCGAAGTTCTTGGAAGTTTTTTAGAGAGTACAAAATACTGGAGTGTTGTGCAAATCAAATATTGAATAAAAACTATGTCCTGCGCCAAAAATGTCACTTTATCAATTTCTAAGCCATATAAACCGGTACGAAAATGTAAAGATTTCACCAGAAGGAAGGAGTAGCAGAGCTCATACTTCCACACTTTGGTTTAATAAACGGCAAAAAAGTTTTATTTTGGCAAAGATAATAAAAATGAAAAAAAAAAACAGTAATAGATAATCGAAATATTTGTCAATAAGTATCACTAGTCTTACCATATTAGCATATTTGAAAATACATAATATTTCATTGCTTTCGCATGTCATTATTTTTCTCTTTCTTCGATATAGAAAAGAAAATTCCTTTATCGGCATCATATTCCGTGAAAAGAAATAGCTTACGTTTTAGGGTGCACAGCAATTGCTTTCTCCTCAAAATATGCTTTCAAAATTCAGTTGCGTATTATAAAGTCATTATATTGAATTTGACTGACGTCTGAAATATATGGCCATTGGTTATTAATAATATATCGATTTGCATTAGTTTTTTATTTAAAATTATATAATCACTTGGCAATAGATTATATCTGATTTGCAATTTTAACGCTAACTGTTATTTATTAATTAAAAAAATCTGTGTAAAAATTTTTATCGAAGATTTTCTCCAAAATAGGTATTATAAATCAGGGCGTGCAAATTACACGAGAGGGCAGTATGCATGAAAAAATAAGAGTATTTATAAATTTTTACATACAGAAACTTCAAAACTCATTTTCTAGGTAAGTATTTGACATTTTAATACTTTAAGTTTCAAATTTTGTAGTTGTTGGTAAATATTGCTTTTAAAAGTGCTTAGTATTGCTAAAACCATTAACTTCATAACTATTATTATGTAATCTATTACTTCATTAATTGCATTGGGGGATTCATTAAATTATACTCATTGACTAATTAAAGCTGCTCATTGACTCATTGACTTAAGCATGCAAACTAGGTTACGTGACTGAAATAATCAATATTGTTCCGGATGGTGTAAAAAAAAAAAATCATAATATAATAGACTCGGAAAAAAGTAATAAAATCTTATTTCCAATTACAAATTAATTTTCGCAAACTATAAACTCTTATAAAAATTTTTCTTTTATTTTAAAAACAAGTAGAAATATTAGTAATTTAACAAAGTTTTTCCCTCTATGAAAAAAAGATAAAACCATAACTTGAATAAATTCTTAAGAACTTTGGAAGTTTCTCAAACATTTCTTTAAAAAGGAAACATTTAAAAATGTTTAGTAACAAAATAAAAGAGTAAAATAATTCCATTATTACTTTTTTGAACAAAGGAAATATTTTTTTTCCCACCGCAAAAGCAGATTTGTTAACCGGCGTAAGTTTACTGATTAGGTTAACAAAATAGCCACGACAATATTTTTTGTTTGAATAAATTATGAAAATAGTGTTATTTAAAAATGTGGATATATTTATTTATAAAACATGTTATTTTCGGATAAATTATAATATTGAATGTTTCATCACATATTTTATACTCATAAAAGAAATAAAGGGAAAGATAAATAGCTGTGTTTAGGAAGGTAATTCTCGTTATAATGAATGATTCTTTAAAACTATCTAGTAAACAACTTGCATATAAAACCATTTATGCATTTGTCACTCATTTTTTATTAAATCAGTAAAGAATATTGTCTCATTTTAACTATGAAAATTCAAAGCTTCTTTTATAGTTAAAGATTTATAATTTTTAACTTTAGATTTTTTTATTCGAAGTGAATTAAACTGACATTAAATATTACTTTAAAAATACTCAATATAATAATTATTATTAAATTCATATCAGTTATTAATTGATATAATATGGCATTAACTGCATTAGGGATTTCGTTACACATTTTTTTTTTTTTTATAAATTACTTAAGGGTACACAGTACGTACCTGTTATTTTAACAAAACATTACAAAAATGTAGATTTTTAAAATTTTCTCTTAAAATGGAACTTAACATCTCTAGCAAATTGTTCCCAGATTTCTTAATTATCTGATAAATAATACAGAAGGTATGTTTAAGTTTACCTATCTCTCTTCATATCTTTCTTTTATAAATGAAACGTTTCAATTAATTTTTCTCAGAAAGCCTTAAAGGAGCATACTGTCTGAAAAACTGCACAAAGGTACAGGACAGTTAAACAGGACCCACATAGTCAATCGATACAGTGACAGATCGTTTTGACCATTTTCTATCACGTGGGAGATGCTAAGCAGTATTTATTATTAAATTTATTGTTGTTCCCTAAATTGTTTCCGCTACTAAATCTTCATTGTGAAATATGAAGTCAAACACGTTCTTTACATCCTCGCAGCTCAAGGACAATTAGTTAAGAATTTTGGTAGATATTCGACGAACCGTGTACAATCAAAAGCATTCGGTCACAGTTTCTTTTGCAGGTTATTGTATATGCAAATTTAGAAAGTTTATTCCATATGCATGGAAGAGATATTTTTTCTTCTAATATAATCTCAGTATCGAAGATCCGATTTGTAGTACAAAATATCCCCAGTATAAGATTAAAAAAAATATATAGTTTAAAATACAAAAATTAGAAAAGAAGAAAGAATTTTATAACAGTTAAATTAAAACAAAATCGATAAAAAAATATTAATTTATTAACAATTTAAGGGCTTTTGTTATCTGTACTGATTTTGCTTTATTTAAACATAACAACATGATTCAAAAACTTTAAAGTAGGTTTTATTTACAGAATAAACGTTTTGGCACCAAAACTCCCCTTGAAATAAGTGTATTTACTCCAAGCAAAACTCGTTAACTGAAATAATAAAAAAATAATCCAGCAACAGTAAGTAAAAACATAACTTATTGGCGTCGTAAAAAAGAAAATCATGTCTCACACTACAAATTAATATCGCAAGCTCTATAAAATATTATAAAAGTTTCTTGTTTTGCACTAAATATAAGTGCGTAAATATTTGCAATTTAACAATGTATTCTCTTTATCTAAAAGATAAAATAAGAACTTGAATCCATTCACAAGAACTTTGTAGTTTCTCGAACAAAACTAAATAAAAGAAAAATAAATAATATTTAAAACAAAATTAAAAAATGTAAAATTTACCCACAAAGCAGATTTGTTAAGAGGTGTAGATTCTAAAAAATGTTTATGAAAAAAAAGTTTTTTTTTTTTTTTTTACGAAATTAAATCTTTAAACCAAATATATAGATATTTAAAAATATTTTATCTTCAGATAAGTTATACTCATATTTAATATAGCATAAAGTTATTTATACTCACAAAGAGAAAATAAAAGAAAGGGAAACAGCATGTAATGAATATGTTGATTCACTTTCATTTATAATAAATAGTTTTTTAAAACTTTCTCCAGTTTCCGAAACAAAGTCAACTACAGAAATAAATGGCTAAAAATTTTGTTCACTAATAGATTTAATTTAAAGTTGTTTTTTGATATCAGCACTTTTAAAAGATGTTGATTATGTGGCTGATTGTTAGCTATAACTTTCTTTTAAATGTACAGACAAACTTCTATTTAAAGAATTTATATTTTAGAAAATTCTCTACTTAAAAAATTTTTTCTGAAGCCTTTATTTTAACCAAAAATGAAATAAAATAAGTATCTAAATAAGAAATAATCTTTCCAGTTAACGGATTTTTGCAGGCAACTTCCTAAAAAAGACATTTTCGAAAATTATTTCAATTTCTATATTCAAACATCATTGTACACCAATAACATCTCATACTCCGCACACACAACGTAATAAATTTATCAATCAGAACAAAATAGGAAATAAAATGCAGGAACCGTTTTTTGAAATCAGTTTGACATTATATTTATTGAAAGTGACAGAATATTTATAAAAAAATGACGATATATTTAGTCAATTGTTTTCGGATTTTTTTCTCTTGAAATACAAATGCCTATATTAAATAAATGTTTTAACTTCAAAATACATTCAAATGAAGGTTTTACGTCTTTTCAAAGCACTTATCGTTAAAGTTTTGTTTTAAATATGAAAAAATTAATAGTTCAATTACATACCTATTGCTTATACCTACTCTATGGAATATTAAACAAAAAAAGGGCTAAACTATTTTTATCTCTGCACGTGCATATGGGCTAATGTTCGATAATCAGGCTGTAAGCTAAGTGGCGACCTTTAACAAATGTGACTTAAACCTTTTATGGCATGAACTATTGCTTAAAAATGTATAGCATCATTCATGTTTTTAGTTAACACTTGACATATAATTCAATAACGTAATATTAATATGCAATAATTATTAACCTGATGTTTATGAAAACCCTCAATTGTTTTAACTTAATTTAAAAACTCGCGAAATTAAATTTCGAAAAAAAATGTCGTTTTGACGTAATTATAGTAAAGTGTTCCAGATTTTGAAATCAGAATGCTTGTTATTTTAGCAAGTGTAAGAGAAGTATACGATTTCAATGCACGGAAAAATTTATTAAATACATCCAAATGACCTAGCATTTACTGAAATTTTATTTTACGTGTTTAAAAATAAAATAAAGATTTCAATTTATGGATGATAATAAAAAAGATTAATTTCATAACATCAAGAGTTTCCCCTTAGAATAAACATCATTCGAAAGTGATGTCAATTTATTAGAAATTGACGTCAGACCTAGCAATCGTTTTTTATTATTATTATTATTATTATTAATATAATTTTCCTAAATTGTTTTCTCTAAATTGAAAATTTTGAATTAAAATTGATTTTTTAACTTCAAAAACATTCAAATTAAAGAACTACGTCATATTAACGAATGTTTAGTAAATACGTTGTGACATGTACGTATGGAAAATGTGCATTTTCTGCTTAGAGTGGAGTCGATTTCAAAAACGCAAAAATAAAATGAAAAAGTCTAAATTTTTATTGACTTATAAAAACAAAGTTCACGTATTTCCTTTTCTTTATTATAATACCGAAACACAACAAATATGAATGCATTCTTAAAGGCGTTAATAAATTAACACTGACACAGATAGCCTGATCGAGATGTTTTTGTATCGCAAGTGATTACTTTACAATAATCAGAATTAGTAATTCAATTTATGAAGAGCTCAGTCTTTTAATATGTTAACGAGTAAAAATTAATTTTAAAAAATCAAAAAACCCGACTGCGTAAAAAGCGAACTAATTAATTATTTCTCATCAATGTGAAACTATTTTTTATACTACTTACCTATTTTTTTATTTACTTGTATTGATGACTTTTAAGTTGTGTTTAATTGTTAGTTCCTATCTATAAACACTGTTTTGATAAGGCATGTAGATGTCTATGAAGGTTAGAGATAAATTAAAGCTAGAGATCCTACCTACACAACATTCAGGCTGTGTAATAGTTAAATGGAGCTTCTGACTGTAAAATAGTCAGTGAAACATCGTCTTCATTTTGAAAGACCTATCCAATGATATGCCACTCAATAGGGTGCGTAAAAAAAATCGTCTCTGCCGCTTTTTTGTATTATGAGGCCGCTATGTTGAATTTATAAAAACAAAACCTTGCCTATAACCATAGGAAGGTTAAGACGAATCTATAGAGACCTCATTCGTTAAAATCCATCCCACCGTTGGGATGTTTCGATGATATAAAGAAATCCACATACCCAGATACGCGTGAAACACATAACCTTTCTTATCAGCCGGGTAAAAAAAGGATTTTCAATCATATTACAAATTTGTGTTTTTGTACTGTATTCTGACATGCACATACTTGTATACTTCCAGGATCCAAAATTTTGGAGATTTGATTTTTTAACATAAATGCTTTTTTGATGTTTTGTGTGAAACACAGCCACATTCAAAGTACTCCCCTGCTGCAGCCAAACACATTTACCAGATCGAGTACAAATGCTGAAAACATTACTTTATCCTTAAGATAAAATATATATTAGTGCGGGCAAAGCACGTTAGCAATAAGAGATGCACTCTTTAAACAGCGTTCTTTGAAAACACCTTTACACAACACACTCTTCTCTCACCTGCAGACATATGGGCAATGTTTCTGCGGACAGTTTCTTTAAACGATGACTGAATCTGTCATGATCATCACTGTAAAATAGTTCTCATTTTCTTGAATTCAGTTTATAGATATACACGCAGTCTAAACACATTTTAATCCGAGTAATATATTTTATTACATTTAATGACTTTTAAAAAATGAACATCTTTATAATAAATAAACAATTCATATTCTGTTTCCCTCTCTTTTTTCCGGTATATATATATATGTATATATATATATTTAAATACATATATGAGCCTATCTTACTTAAAAGTTCATATTTTCACTCTTAAGTCATATTTCTTATCAGTAAAAAATTTTCATTTTATGCTGTAAAAGCATATTTAAATGCAACAGCAAAAATAACATTTTTATATACTTATATACTGAAGAATTTAGCAAATTTAATCTGTTGATGACATACAAGCAAATAGCATTAAGCTTTTTTTTCCTTTTCAAATATTTTATTTGGTATAAATATTAATAACAGGCATAGCATGTCAACGGAAAATATTTTCACACTAATAATGATTTATTCATTTTAGCACTATATTTCGCACTTTAAACGAATCCCTAATGCCTTCTGACAATCGATAACCATATTGACGTATTGATAAACTGTCTTTTACAGAATACGTTACCTACATTTGCTGATAGAAAAATGTTAAAATTATTCCTAAAACTGGATATTCCCAATTATAACGATGTAAGTAATGTTAACTATTTTTCAAAAGGGGGGAATTATTTTATCAGCAGTATCAGCAATATCGATTTCTCTAAAAGTAAATTTTTCTTGGTAAACGTTCTATGTTTAAAGGCGATTTTTGATGGAAAAATAAAATATTATAAAAATTATAATTAAAAAAAGTATCACGTTTTGAATCCATAGTGTATTTTGATTTCAAACGAAAACAACAAAGGGAATAATGCCCCTGGACTATATCTCTGATGTGATATGACTCTGAAAATACTTGAATACTCGCATGCAATGTCATCGGCAATGGAATTAAGAGTGCAAAATTTGAGAAAGATCGATTTGTTGAATATGTCATAGGAATGAACAACTTATACAAATGTATTTGCCCCTGGACGCTGACCCGGATGAATTACAGCCCGAAGATACTTGAATATTGCTTTGCAACTGACAATAATCATGTATGCAGAATATTGACTAGACTGAAATATATCAAAAAATGAATCCAAAGATTTTACTCGAAAGACAAAAATGACGTTGAGAAAGCGATAAGATGGACGCTTCATAATGTTTGTCTTCGTAATGTTCTCCAATTATTTCTAAAAGTAGTTGTCGTTCCTCCCGACTTCAAATAATTCTTTTTTTTAACTGGTGTTGCTGTACTAAAAAGTTTAAGCAAAAGTACCGCACACTCGTAAAACAGTTTAATACATTTCTGGAAATTATGGACAGCAAAAAGGAACTTTTATTTAAGATATATTTCAGAATACACCAAAACCTAGGACTTTACTTGATGTGTGATATGTTATTCTTCTGCAGTTTCTGCAAAGAACGAATAGTTTTCCAGAATTGTGTGAAGCTGTAAAGTTATTATATTAAATATATTAAATATATTATATTAAAATATTATTATATTAAATTTGCATAATCGTGCCTGCTATTTCAAAAAAGACGATTATGTTTTTGCAATCAAATACCGTGTACAAAAATCACGATTCAACCATCTGTTTATATTAACAAAGGGAAATTGGAATGTACTCGTGATTATTTTATCAAACAATTTTTAATTAAAAGATGTTGACATACACAAATGTACAATAAATGGCAGCTATGGATTTTAAACGTCTCCTGATAACAAACTCGCAGTCAAAGAAAATTAAGATTAAAAGACCAAACAAAAATATTTTTAAAGAGTACTTGTGCTAGTGTACTCAAATAGGCATTTTGATCGTGCTAAAAATTATAATACGTCATGTAAATCATATTAATGTATCGTTTTCTTATTTCCTTATTGTCTAGGTATAAGTCAGCGATACGCTTTCAATAATGGCACAACGGAAAAGCAATATAAATTGATGTGCCTCGGAAGTCTAATTTTCGTGTTAAACGATAACTGAATAGTTTATTAGTTGTTCGATGTTTTATAACTCGAGGAATAGTTAGCAGTAGAACAATGTCCTCAACTTCAATATTTTTTTTATAAAATTAATTAAAAAAACGATGCAATGTTATTATATAAATAAATAAATATATATATGTATATGAGGACGTGAGTTTCAAAACTCAACTTATCCAAAATTTAAAAAAAACGAGTTTTCTCTATCAAAGTATTCCGTAGGTCACTCTGCATCGAAAAAACAATCTTGATAAAAACTACTGTTATCGTGCATTTCTGTCATTTTAAAACTTTGGTTCACAATGAAAACCAATGGATGCAGTCAGATGTTTTTCGCGATTTCCCAAAATTTTATTTTCTGGATAATGCGAGATTTAAAACTCACGACCTCATATATATATATATATATATATATGCATGCATGTATAAATTTGTTTATAAATGTCCACCTGCAAACAAAATAAGAAAAAATTGTGTTTTTCTAAAAATGTATCACTAAATAGAAAAAAAAAAAAAAAAAAGATTTGTTTTAAAAGAGTAAAAAAAAAAGATTTGTCTTAAAAGAGTTTCTCCGTATTTTTTGTTCATTTAAAAAAAAAATACTGTTTATATTTCATAGGAAAGAACGCTTAATCTTTCATGCAAAAACCTAAAATGTCATGAGATATCGAAAAAAAAACTATCGTGGTACTTTCACACGAAGAAAAACCAAATAATGTTGTATAAACATAACAAACGCTGATAGTGTTTATAACAAATTTTCTTTCTGCTTCACATTTGTTTCAATAATATTTAAGCTTAGAATACGTTTGGGAATTTCATATGTTTTTTTGTTACATTTTAGATTTTTATTATATTTTATTAAAATACAATAGTTTTTGGATATTTATGCTTCGAAATTAAGTAATTTAATGAAAAAGTAACATTTATTATTCTTTTCGATATCGAAGGTTATGAAATAAAACTCAATATTTAAAAAATATTCACTTATACCAAAAACAAATTAAATAATAACAAGATTTTTTTTCAAAAACCCAATACATTAAAAGATATAAAGAAGGTTGATAGATTTTTATACAAATGTTGGCGAAGCATAATTATTTACCGGATCTCTCCACCCTAAATACAGATCCCCCAGGCCAAGGGAAAAAAAAACTCTATTACTGTCTATACCAGGGATGGCGAACCTTTCACCATCCACGTGCCAAATTTATCTCAAAATATATTTTACGTGATCAAGATGTGCCAACAATAGAAACATTTAATGGATCAATTAAATGAATAAATATTACTTAAAATTTTTGTTTTTGGCATTAAAATAATATGTGTAGCATTTGATGTGATACTTTAAAAATGTATTTTAAAAATATTATTTCTGTTGTCTCCTCTTACATTCCAAATAATTTATATCAGCTTCGTACTTAGTTATTTTTAACAGAATGGAAGTTGAATTGGACTCGTTTGACAAGATGTCTTTACCTGAATTTTTCATATTATTTATTTCCGAAAAGAATGAGTCGCAGAAAAAAAATTTGTCAAAATATCAAGCGCCAGAATCTACAGTGTCTGGAATTGAATTCCAAGTTGTTACAATTTTACCATCGGCATTTTTGCTTATAATGCATTTTAATCTTTCTTTTCTGACAATCTCTTAATTTTCTCTTATTCTTAAAATTTTGTGAGCAATATAGAGGTAGACTGGTATACATTAAATTATAGTCCAGTTTCATCAATTTTTATGACAATGGCAACCAACTGAATTAATCGAATTCAGATAAACAGAGACAACATGTAGCTTAATTAATGCATTTTAGGAAATTCTATTGTATTTTCATGTAGAACATGAATCTATGCAGTGCCAAAAATAAACTGCAGCGTGCCACCTATTGGTCTATACAGCCAATTATGCTCGGAAAATCTGCTCTTCCACATTTATTTGTTTTTCCCACTTTTACACTAAAAATTATTCGTTGATAGTTCGTATTAGCTCAATTAACCTCTTCTCGCCCTTGGCGACATATGTTGATGTTTAGTTTTGCATAAATATAATTACTCTCAATAATAATAAAATATAATAAATTATTCACTACAGAATCCCTCAACAAGAGTAGTAAAAATTGTATGGTTTGGCTGCACTGATAATGTTGTATTCGATGTGCAATTAGAGATATAAAAAAAGCGTGAAATAATTTTTCGACAGTTAGTGTTGTTGGATCATGTGAGCAAATCGTTAATATTTGATAAAAATAATATCAGATATATTAAGTATATTAAGTTTTAATAATTTGTAGAAATGTAAGAAATAATTTTGCTGTTAGGTTTTTATTTTATAAGAAATCGTTTCACTCCTTATTTAACATTAACACCAGATTGGGGCCTTTTTTGTCCCCAGAGTGTTGATTGTCACCGCTGTTTTGAAATAGAAACATTCGACCTATTTAAAACTACAGTAGATTTCCGTTATAACGAATTCCATTACAACGAAAAATCCTGTTACAACGAAATTCGACAAATCCCCATTTCAAATTGCATTAACCTAAATGTATTAAAAATTCCGATTAAACGAAGTGCATTTTTCTAGGAATTCCATTACAACGAAAAATCTTCATCCAACTCTTTTTTTTCTTTTTTGAAATGATCTCTGGATCGCGGCAAGAAAGCAGCCAGAAAACAATTTCCAACTGTTGGAAGCATGCCTGATTAACTGAGACCGAAGAAAATGAATCAGAAATTTTAGATTTCAATGAATCCTCTAAGTTAAACATAATTTGGAAGGCTGCCAAAAAATTAACACCAGTCCCTAATCAGGTGGATTTGGAGGATTTCTTATCTGTGGATGACAATACAGTCGGACCTCTATTTAACGAACCTCTATTTTGCGAACTTTTCCTTGGAACCAAGAACATTTTGCGAATTTCTTCGTAAAATAACCTCCAAATAGCGAAATGCATTCTCTATTTAACGAACTTTTTCTTGTGATCTAAATTTTTTTTTCTCCGCATTTCTCAAAATATTTCTAGACATTTCAAACTTATTCTTTGTTTAAACACATTTTATGATGTTCAATGGCCTTGAACTGGTTTTACAAGGCGCCTTCTTTGTCAGCAGTGAGAATTCGGTAAGTACGGAGGACGAAGACGATAATCCCTTAGAGTAACTTAAACAAATGTGGATACAGATGAGAAAAAAAGAAGAAATTAACCATGATGTGCTGATTGATGATTGTATTTCACTTAATTCTGAAAGTGAGACCTCGGAAACACTATCCGAATTGGATATTTTCGACAGTACGAAAAATAAAAACAATACAGCAATGAATTGCGATGAAGACGAATATGATGATGATGGAAATTATCATTAAGCAGGAATTAGCAAAACTTCGTATGATAAAATGCTAAAATCATTTGAAACAATCCGAAGCGTATTCTAGTTAGAAGAAAATACGCATGAAGGGGTTTCTGGTGCATTGTAAAGATGCGAGACGTATTATGAGAGAAGGCATTTTTTAAAATAAAAAAACTCAGGCAAAATTAACAGTTTTTCAAAAATTAAATTTAAGGACGCATATGTTAATGTATGGTAAAAATTATTTGTTATAATAATAATAAATACGATAATGTCATTAAAATTCGTTAATTTTAATGTATAACTATTGACTATAAACAGAAAATACAGTGTATTCCCGGACAATGTTTTGTTTTATTTGCAGATTTCAAAGATTTAAACACATGGAAAAAATGAATTGATGATGGATATTGGTGGGTAAAATAAGTAAAACAAATCGATATAATTTATTTAAAAAAATGTGATTAATTACTTTTAGTAAAAATATTTAGTGTTTATTAAATTAAAATCTCTTTTATGTAGTTTAAAGTATTTTAAAAGGTGAATCTCTATTTAACGAATTTTCCATATAACGAACTTTTTTCCGGGATTTAGCGACTTCGTTAAATAGAGGTTCGACTGTATTTAAATATGCTCTGAAGTGTCTGGTGAAGATATCATTTTGTCCATTAAAAGTGCATTATACAGACAAAATTACGAAAATAGTGATGACGATGATTATGTCATCATCGACGATTCAAAATTTACCGCTTCGGGAGCTCATTCATGCTTGGAGAAAATGCGTGCTTTTGTTTCTCAGTAAAAGAATGTTCCAGAGGACGTATTTTCTGAGATTCCTTTGTTGCACACGTTTTTGTTATCATCAACTACACATTCCTTTGTACAAACTAAATCACAGATTTTCTGTAATAATGTGCTACTAAATAAAGTTTAGTCCGTAATTTTGCATTTCTAATATAGAATTTTATTTTACTAACTTTTTCTATGTTAATTTAACTTGTCTTCCATTAAAATCTTCTATAGCGATAGGTAAATTTATCTTGCATAATTAGTTTACGTGTATATGTAATTCATTAGATAAATAGGAGTAATTCCGTTACAACGAAAAAATCGTTACAACGAAATATTTTAGCAGTCCCGTGGAGTTCGTTGTAACGGAAATCTACTGTAGATTAAAAATCTGAAAAATAAGGGAATTATACTATTTTTAAAAAGTGGTGACAGTCAAATAATCTTAATTTTAAAAATCCTCAATCTGGCAACTCTGCTCAACGACCATAAATGTGGACGTTATTTTATTGTGAATTTTATATTTTCTGCCATTTTTTTTCTTTTTAAATTCCTATTAATATAAAATCAACAAATCGTAAAAAGAAATGTTGTCATTTTTTTTTTCTCTCTATAAAATATTATTCTGAAGAGATTAACTCTATCATCTTGGTATGCTATCTGCTAGATCCTACGGTGAAAGTTTTTTTGTATATGTCAAAATGTTTCTGAATTTTCTGCTTCACTCATTCATTTACTGATGCATCGATCTGAATATTGAGACATATCATGCATTAAACTACAGCATTATGTGATAGAATCTATATATATATATATATATTACGCTAAGGTCCGTGGCACAGAAATCGCGATAATTTGTTATTGTTTAATGGCAACGCCCGAGAAACACATCTCATTGGTTATTGTTTAAAAGTCCTTTGGCAGGATTTAGGGCGATCGGGTTTATTTACGTTCGCTCTTTCGCTGCAATGCTTCAAAATATCATTTGAAATAGCCGTAAAATGTCTAGGAGAATGCTTTAAAGTGAAGTAGAAGCCGAATTCGAACCGAAATAGATAGGATCGACAACGCCGTCAAACAGAGAATAAGCGATCGCCAAAATAGGCTTAATAACCGTAGCATACACGTGTTGCTTCTGAAATCCAAATTACTGATTTAAACATTCCGAGGCATAACTGTGGGACTTTGAGTGAAACATGCAATTTCTGCAGAGCACGGCATTGGGAACGCGAATTAAACAGCAGCAAGAAGTTTACAAAATGTTGTCATGACGTTAAAGAAATTGTGTCTCCCTTATCAGAAACTCTCGACTGAACAAAGCATAATAGCATTTTGGAGGGCAGGGGCGAGCTGGAACTTTTTTTTCTTCGTTTATTGCAGGATTCCGTTATAAATATGCTTTGCTCTATTAGAAAATAAATGTATTGGATGATACATTTTTTAAAATTTATTAATAATATTTGCTTACAATTTTATTATTTATTTTCAGTATTACGGTTTATGTTGTATTTGCTTTTTCATAGAATAGATTTTAAATAAAAAATTAAATCATTGAAGATAAAATTAAATTTTAACTGAATTCATCAATTAATTTGGAATAAAAAAGTTTAAAGTATAAGACATATAAAAATTTAAAAACGTAACCTGTGACTTTTCACAACTTTGGAACTAAACAAGAGTCGGGCCCTGGTAATTTGCACCGTCTCCCCCCCCCCCCTTTCTACGGATCTGTGATAAAAATTTCTGATTCATTTAAGAATATTATTACGGACCCGGACAACGCCGCGTAGATCAGCTAGTCCGTATTTACACTTCTAAATTATGTTCGTGTGAATGACTGAGCTTTATTTGCGATCGCCCAGTTTTTCATTAATAACATTATGGTAAATAAGATATCCATTATTTTCTTTCTTTTTCACGTAGTGTGGTGAGATTTCTAGAATAACATTATCACTAATAATTTTCAAAAATGCGTTATAGTGGTTATGTAGTAATGAATAGTGAGATTTTAGCAAGTAACTTCAGATCTCGGAATGATCTCACCAGGATACAATTAGTTACGTCTGGTTTGTTACATTACTTTGTTTCTCAATGCGTTTTGCAGATTGTTTTATTCTGTTTGTGGATTTTCAGTTTGACAATAGAGCCAGTGGTCACAAGTTTCTTCGGGTTGGTAAGGAGAATATTTATATTAAAATATTAAAATAAAGTATTTACGCGGTTCATCTAATTAAACTTTTATTTCTAGGAAGGGAAATTTTAATGCGTAGTTAAACAAACCAGTAATACATAGTCGTAGACTAATTCAAAAATTTAACTGTTTGCAAACATCATAATTCCAGACTAATTAAAATATATAGATAATTGGGAATATTCGGCCTTTTTTCAATCAGCAATTTTTCACGCTTATTGCAACGAACCTGCGTACTATTATGCTAATGGGAAATAAGCGATTCTCGCAAATTAGCCTGATTATTTTTCAGGCTTATTTAAACGTGCCTTACGCAGCTTTTGATGAATTAGAAAATTATCAATTGTTTGTCAAACTTATTGACAAACAATTTTCATGCTCATTACAATGAGCGTCTGCAGTTTCGAGCCAATTACAAAATGGCCAAATTTTTTAAGGAAAAAGCTAGGCTTCAGAATATGAGTTTTTAGTTTAGAATTGTATCTATTATATATAAGAGCACATATTTAATTACAGAATAATTTAACGATTTAACTGTAGACAATTTCGGCAGTTTGATTATATTTTAAATTCCGAGCATAACTAATGATATCAATCTTCAAGAATTTTAAACTATTAAAGAAAATTAATTAAACTTGTAAATACCTTAAACATAAATAATTTTAGTTTATAATTTTATCTAATATATTTAACAGTAGAGTTCTAATTACTAAAAGCAATAAAAAAAAATACGACAAATCATTTGGTTTTCAAATTTCGCATATAAATTCTAAATGAAAAATTCGCAAATAAATAAAATAGCTTTAATTTTTTTTTAACTTCTGCAATTTGTTTTAGGTCTGAGTTATAAAAACCTGGACTCTCGGTTCAAAAACATTTATGCTTTCGTTTGAAAAAATATTATATTATATTATATTAACATCATGTTATCACATTATAATGAAACACAAAATTATAATTACACGTGTAGCGTAGAATACTTTGATTATTTTTAGTAATAACTTACGTATTCAAAAATAAATGGAAAAGCTTCGCATCTCGAAATCTAAATTTCTACCGAGTTTGTCATTAATTGTAAATATAATGACATACTCATTGATTATTAATATTAGTTTTGTAAAATACATTATTTTTGGAACGGCCTTTATCGTTTTTGTTCTGGACTAAGTACGCATTGGAGAAGCACGTAAAGCGCGTATATAAATGTTGTTGTTTTTTTTATCCTGTTATTATTTAATGATCGGGAAAATGTTTTTGAAGTACTCATGACCACACGTTCCGAAATTATTGCACCAAAACAATTATTTTCTTAGATCATTTTCTATTTTAAGAATGCAGTTTGAAATACTCTAGATTTAACTGAAAATGAAATAAATAATAAAATAGTGTTAACTATACTAACTTTTAAGATTCAAATTATTTTTAAGATTTAATTAATACAACTTAAATCAATTAATAAAATAAACTCACAGTAAAGTGGCTTTTAGTTTAGAAGTTTATCTAATATATTTACGAATAGAGTTTTAACGATACTTAAAATGTCTCACCCCCCCCCCCCCCCCCCCAAAAAAAAAAAAACTTATTTGGTTTTTAAATTTTGATTATAAATAACGATAATACTCTTGAGAAATTTTGAACGTCTGACAAATGATGTGTTTAAAATTTTGTTTGTATCTCATTGATAGTAAAACAATAAGATCCAAATTTTCTAACTCGTGATTTTTTTTTTTACTATAACATATAGATCAAGAAAATATTTATAGTCCGGGAGATCGAAAGTCGAGTTATCGCGGAAGTGAAGTTTTTTTTTTTTTTTTTTTTTTTTTTTTTTTTTTTTTTATGTAAATTGCTACTAAAAAGTCATACGAACAAAATGAGCTTGGTATGACCTTGGTATTGACAAGTTGAAAATATGTTTAATTAAATTAATTATTACCAAAAAGCTATAAGGATTTACCGTTATCGCTGATTTTGCTCACTTTTGATAAATTTTAAAGACAATTTAGTGCTCTTTCAATAAAACTTGGTATGACAAACTTTGTTCTGCCAGAAAATTCTGTCATACCTCTTTTAAGGAGGGGCCGGTGATAAAATTTTCCTGTTATTTTTTTTTAATTTTCACCGGTGTCTACTTTACTTTACATTTGAACGCCGCCGAGTGCCGGCATTCCGTGATAACTGTAAATCATTGTACCTTTTTAATAATATTATGTTTTTGGTTTGGCAAACATTGTCACACCTAGCTCAATCAGTTGAAACTGCTTCTAATAGTCAGGAAGCCGGTGACATCAAAAGTCCTATCATTATGAAATTGTAAATTTTTTATGTAAATCAATATTAAAAAGTCAAATGAACAAATTGAGCTAGGTATGACTTGGTTTGATAAGCAGAAAGTATGTTTAATTAAAATAATTATCATTAAAATGCTATAATGATTTACCGTTATCGCGGAAAGCCGACACTTGGCCAGCGACCCCACCAGTAGCCGAGAGGTTCTGCTCTCGAAGATGGTAGACGGGAGGTGCTGTGTTCGATCCCAATCGCGCACGTCGGGCTAATCGTTCGGAGTTTTCGTGTTTTTCTTCGAACCTTGGTCTTCCAAGCGTAAATACGGGTTAGGTTCCCTTAGAAAGACCCCCCACGGAGGGCACTCCCTACCCCCTTAGGTCCTATATCCCTCGTGCTGATAATTGGCCATCAATGACACAACCAACCTTGTTCAGCGTCCAGATCTAAAATAAAATCGCCACCGGTACAAATTCAAAGTAAAGTATTAGTGACATTTTATCACCGGCCGCTTCTTTAAAATGAGCCTTTTCCGGCAGAATAAAGTTTGTCATACCAAGTTTTTCTGAGAGGGCGCAAATTTTCTATAAAAATCTTCAAGAGTGAGCAATATCCGCAATAACGTAAATCATTATAGCTTTTTACTAACAATTAGTTTAATTAAACATACGTGTCAAAGCGGGTCATATTTAGCTCATTTTGTTCTTATAACATTTTACTATTTATTTACGTAAAAATTTTCAATTCCACGATCAAAGGGGTTTTAATATCGCCTAATCCCATATTGCTAGAAGCAGTTTGAACTGATAGATTGTAAAGTGTTTCGGTATTTAGTTGTAACTATCTGGATGTATTAATCTGAGTAAAAACGAGTTAATCTCGATCATGATATTTATCAAAATCCAGTGGTGTAATCGTAAAAAAAAACAGAGGGTATACGTTCTAAGGAGAGGGTATACCCTAGTGTATATATACTATAACTTTTTTGAGAAACAGGGGGTATACGGTGTAACTTTAAAAAATCCAAAGGGTATACGTCGTATACCTCCGTATACCCTCCACTACACCCCTGTTAAAATCGATAGTTTTTCATTATTCTGTTGTATATCAGTTGTTCGAGAATAGTCGGCTTATCAGGATGGGAAGTAACCGTCGATTCACGATCCGCTGGTGTACAATAGAATTACAAAAAATTAAGAAGATTACACAAAAATCGCTATTACAGCGCCCCCTTCAGGTGATTTTTTTTCCGAATTCAGGGAAGCCCTTCTTGTCATGACCAAAAATATACACAAAAAATTTTGTTCAATTCTATGCATAACTTCATACACTTTTTGATGTTACAATATTCAAAATCGTACAAAAATTGCTATTACAGCGGTCCCTTCAGGCGAAATTTTTCCAAATAAAGGGAATCTGCTTGCTATATTCCCTGCTTGCTATATCCAAAAAAAAAAATTCTTCAATTCTATGTATAACTACATACACTTTTTTGTGGTACAATATTCAAAATCGCTCAAAAATCGGTGTTACAGCGATTCCCCCTTCCGGCGGATTTTTTTCCAAATGAATGTAGGACCTACTTGGCATCGCCAAAAACTTTAAAAAAATTGGTTCAGTTCTATACATAACTTCATACACATTTTGATGGTACAATGGCGACAAACACACGAACACACGGGCAGACAGACATTTTCTATAAACATGTTTTTATAATCTCAGACCCATAAAACATGTAAATCCGCCGAAAACCGCAAGTCGATGAAAATTTCGATTACAATCCTTTCTTCTATTAAGGTAGAAGAAAGTAAAAATAGAAAGGTATGACGAATACAAAGAACAGCATATTAACAAGGATTAAGAAACAACCAAATATTAAATAGATGTCTGATATACTCAATTTACTACTTAAAAGCGCTTCATCATTCCACAAATCATTCTGTTTTTTGAAGTGTTAACACGGGTCTATTGAAATCATGTTATATGTCTGTTTTCAGAATGTTTTAGAAATGAAATGAAATGCATTTAATTTTCAAAATTTGGAAATTCATATCTGTTCAGATTACACAATTACGTTGCATTGGATCCAGGAATCAGCCATGGAATAAAAGCCCTTTGTGGCTAATAGTGTTGTAGAAATACAATCTTTAAGTGATCCTAAAATATGGAAGTATATTCCGGGTAAGGATAATCCTAGTGATCTTCTTACTCGAGGCGAAAATTTACATAACCTCCTAGAAAATAAATTATGGTATTGCGGTCCTGAATGGTTGTCATTACCAAAGGACAGTTGGCCGAAACCTGAAACGATACCTTTTAATGAAAATATTTTGAACTAAAGAAATCAACAAATTCGAGTTCTGCTCAATTATCTTTTACAGTAGGTGTTGTACCTCCAGAGACTTTGTTAAAATTAGAAAATTTTAGTTCTTTTTCCAAATTACTTAACATTACAGCTTGGATCTTAAGATTTGTAAATAATATCAACAATTCAAAAACTAAAATTCCAGGTGAGCTCACAGCTCAAGAAATTGAAAAGTCAGAATTTTATTGGGTAAAGCAAACCCAGTTATTTGTCTTCAATCGTAAAATTGATTTACTAAAAAAGGGAAAGCCTATCGATAAAGATTCAACCTTGTATAGTATGAATGCAAAATTGGATGAGAATGATTTGTTAATTTTATCTGGAAGATTACATTTCTTCAGAATTATCTCAAAGGGAAATTCATCCTTTTATACTTCCATATGGGAGTGCTTATACCAAATTGTTGATTCGAAATGCCCATGAAAAGGTTTTCCATTATGGAATTGAAACAACTTTAGCTCACTTACGAGAAAAATATTTTATAATTAGAGGACGAAAATTTATAAAATCTGTACTGAAAAATTGTCTTATTTGTACAAAATTTAAAGCTTCTCCTGGGAAGCAAGAAATTGTACCATTATTATTTTTAACACAATAAAACTGACTTGTGTTAAAAATAATAGTTCATCTACGTATCCATCGTTTATTTGGAGGTCCTTAACCTATGGTTTATTCTGTTGAGCTGTCTACTTGGCAGACCAGATGTTCCTACCAATAAGGTTTTCTGAGCGAAATATGCTGGCTGGTTGTCGGCCCAGTTAGCTTAAATGGAAAAGCATTGGCCTTGTAAGCCAAGGATCTGGGTTCGATTTCCAGCCTGGGCATTTTTTCGCTCAGTTGGAAATATTCAATTCGTAATTGTACCATTGCTGAAAGATCGTATCACTGAATCACCACCCTTCTATACCTGTGCTGTAGATTTTGCAGGACATATTTATGTCAAAGCAAAAACTGGCCAAGAGAAAGAATATATAGTCCTTTTACGTACGCAGTCACTTGAGCTGTGCACCTCGAACTATGTACCAATTTAACTACAGAAACTTCCCTTTTGTCATTTAAAAGATTTATAGCTCGTAGAGGAATTTATCGAACAATCTACAGTGATAATGCGAAAACATTTATCAAAACGGATAATTTTCTTAGAGAAATTTGGAGCCGAATATCGAAAGAGGAAGTTTTACAATATTTTAATAAAAATAGAAATTCATTATTCCAAGAGCCAGTTGGTGGGGCGGTTTTGGGGAACGCATGGTTCTTTCGGTGAAAACTCTTTTGAAAAAAGTTCTCGGAAGATCTTGTCTCTCATATGAAGAAATACAAACCACTTTAACTGAAATCGAAGCTATGATTAATGGTCGTCCACTAACATATGTTTATGAAGAAAACAGTGAACCGCTTCCACTTACTCCTTCACATTTCCTGATCGGCAAGCGAATAAATTCTCCACCAGATTTTCATTGTGTTACTGAACCTAAATCGAATAAAATAACGTTAACAAAAATATTAAAATATCGAGATCAAGTTTTAAGTCATTTCTGGAAACGTTGAAGGCAGGAATATTTGTTAGAACTGCGTTCTGCCAATTTTTCAGTTCCTGTCAAAGCTCCGACTAAATTCGAAATTGGTTACGTTTTGTTAATTAATGAAGACTGGCAAACCCCGCGGCTTTGCTTGCGTAATATTTGAAATATGCCAAGTGATATTTATATGTCTAATTTTTATTAAAAGGTACTAACTAAATTTTTATTTTATTAAAAGGTAATATTTTATTTTATTAAAAGGTACTTATTACTTTTAGGAATAATAAAAAAATTAATATTTAAAACACAGTTTGATTAAACATCATTGTTACACTGCAGAAGGCAGAAATGAGACTTAAATTAATAAAACGAAATAAAACTAACTAAATATTAATTTAGAAAATATTTTGAAACTTTTATGCTCAATTAATACGCTCATTTCAGTATTCATTTGAAGCTTTGATTTTTTTAGAAACCATCTTCTTACATCTTAAAATTAACCATCATGTCAAATTCGAAGTCCTACCACCTCTCTCAACATAAAGGGCTATGTTGAAATAGGAACTGTCACCATTAATTTGCCAACATTAATTTTGAAATTGGTTCGTTATTTTCTAATATTCGACAGAAACGTAATTTAGAAAGCTTTTAAAGGCCTTTTTTAGAGCGTTTGTTGTTTCTGTGAATCCCAGGTGGTAGAATCATCGGCATAAAATATAGCCTGTGTAGGATCAGAGACTGTTACCATTGATTCGCAACTATTACTTTTATATTTGGTTTATATTCCATGAAATTGCGTAGAAATCGTAATTTAGGACTTTTTTAGAATGCTTTTCGCACCTCCCCTTCACTTCACCCCTTTTTAATTCGAATTTCTTTTCGATAGTCCTTCGAGGCATTTATATTTTATAAGTAACTACCATGCCACATTTAAAGTTTCTAGCCTTTTCAGTATCACAGAAATCGCAATTTAGAAAGTTCTTAGCAACTGCAACCCTCTGGTGGTAGTGGCACAGACATAAAATATAGCTTATGTTTGAGCAGGTTCTATCACCAACAATTTGTTATCATTATTTTTTTTAATCGGTTTGGAATTTGATAAGATTACATAAAAATTGTAATTTATATCGCTTTTCGCTCACTTCATCTTTTTAAATTTGAAATTTTCTTTCGACAGTTCATAGAAAGCAGCTGCATCTTATAAGTAAATAACATACCATACTTCAAAGTGTTAGACCCTTCAGTTATGCAAAAAAACCAAATTAGAACATGTTTTGCTTTTGCAACCCTCAGATGGTAGTGACAGCAACATAAAATATAACCTATGTTATAGCAGGGATTGTCACCATTGATTTTCAACCATTATTTTTGAAATAGCTTTGGAATTTCCAGAGATTGAGTAGAAATCGCAATTTAGAGCGTTTTTAGAACGCTTTTCGCGCATTTTCATCCCTTTTTAAATTTCCAATTTTTTTGAAATTGTTCTTAAAGATCATTTATATTTAATAAATATGTACCTTGCCTAATTTTAAGTTGCTAGCCCCTACCGATCACAAAAATCGAAATTTGGAACGCTTTTTTGCTCCTGCAACGTCTAGGTGATAGTGATACCGACTTAAAATAGCATCTATGTTAGAGCAGAGGCTGTCAGCATCAATTTCTTACCATTACTTTTCAAATCAGTTTTAATTCTTCCTGACATATTGGTAACAAATCGGCATTTAGAACGTTTTTAGAACGCTTTTGGCTCATTTTTCTCCTGCATATCCTCTGGGGTAGTGGAAACAGATATAAAATATAGCCTATCTCGGAGCAAGATCTGTCACCATCATTTAAACACCATTATATTTGAAATCGGTTCAGTATTTCCTGAGATTGCATAGAAATTGTAATTTAGAACGTTTTTTATAACGCTTTTTGCGCATTTTGACCCCCCTTTTAAATTTCGATTTTTTTAGGAAATGTTCTTAGAGATCATTGATATCTTATAACTAACTACCATTCTAAATTTCACGATTCAAGGCCCTTCCGTCACGCAAAACCGCAATTTAGAATGCCTTTCTCCTGCACCCCATTTGGAGTAGTGGCACCGACATAAAACGTAGCCTATGTTGGTGCAAGGATTTTCACCATCATTATGACGCCATTATTTTTGAAATCGGTTTGGTATTTCCTGAGATTGTGTAGAAATCACCATTTAGAACGTTTTTTAGAACGCTTTTCGCGCATTTTCACCCCTTTTAAATTTCGAATTGTTTAAGAACTTTTCTTAGAAAGCCTTTATATCTAATAAGTAGCTGATACTTCAAATTGCATATTTCTAGGCCCTTCAGTAACACATAAATCGCATTTTATGAAGTTTTTTGCTCCTACACCCCCTTTGGGGTAGTGGAACCGAAATAAAAATTAGCCTATCTTGGAGCAAACGTTGTCACTATCATTTTGACACCAATATTTTTTAAATCGGTTTGGTATTTCCTGAGATTATGTAGAAACTACCATTTAGAACGTTTTTTAGAACGCTTTTTGTGCATTTTCACCCCTTTTAAATTTCGAATTGTTTAAGAACTGTTCTTAGACATAATTTATATCTTATTAGTAACTAATATTTCAAATTTCATATTTCTAGGCACTTTAGTAACGCAAAAATTGCATTTTAGAACGTTTTTTTGCTTCTGCACCCCCTTTGAGGTAGTGGCACCGACATAAAATATAGCCCATGTTCTAAGTTGGACTACCACCATCATTTTGATACCATTACTTTTGGAATCGGTTCGGTATTTCCTGAGATTATGTAGAAACTACCATTTAGAAAGTTCTTTAGAACGCTTTTTGTGCATTCTCACCCCTTTTAAATTTCAATTGTTTAAGAACTGTTCTTAGACATCATTTATATCTTATAAGTAACTAATATTCCAAATTTCATATTTCTAGGTCCTTCAGTAACGCAAAAATCGTATTTTTAGAACGTTTTTTGCTCCTGCACCCCCTTTGGGGTAGTGGCAACGACATAAGATATAGCCGATGTTCTAAGTTGGGCGAACACCATCATTTTGATACCATTACTTTTGAAATCGGTTCGGTAGTTCCTGAGCTTACCTCCGACAAATAAACAATTTTTTCCTCTTTATAATATGATGAAGTATAGATAAAACTCCAAGGCACATGTGGAAATGTGGTAGAATTACAGAGCTCTTTTTAGGAAGAGATTCGAAAGTTAGATCTTGGTTAATACAAACTGAATCTGGGGTGATAAAAAGACTAGTGCAATTGCTACATAAACTTGAACTTGACATTATGGACTAACATTGAACTTTGCACTTTTAAGAACAATTTGTTTACATTTTCATTTTTTAACTTTTTCTAATCTAATATTTTTGTATATTTTAGTTTCAGTAGTTGTTCCTGTGAAAAAAGAATTAATTGTATGTCTCATTATTGTAAGCATGTTCTAACTTTTAATTGTCTTATTAATGTAATTTGAAATTTTTGATAAAAATTTAGTTTGAATGATGAATAATAGTAATTGTTCATCCGGGGGCAGAGTGTTAAACCCCCATTTTTTTCTGTTTGACTTGGCGAAAATTAATCATTGCCAAGAATTATGGTAACCCTATTTTTTACTTTACTATTTTTTAGTTTGTTTTTAATGTAGATGTAATTTAAATTCTGAAGCGAGCGATCACCGCTATAAGTGATCTGAACCAGGATTGCCTGGTAAAAATAAATATCTTAATATTCAATTCTTCGAGCTTTTAATTATTAGAGTGCTGATTTATTATGAATGGATAAAATAGTTCTGTTGATTTATTTGAATTGATGTGGTTAATGACTGATTCGAAGAATAGTTGTTTTTATTCCATTGTTTTTGACATTCCTCATGGCGTGCAAATCAAATATTGAATAAAAGTTAAATCCTGCGCCAGAAATGTCATTTTATAAATTTTTAAACAATATATACCGGAATAAAAATGTAAAGATTTCACCGAAAGAGAGGAGTAGAAGAATTCATGCATTCACATTGAGATGTAATAAACGGCAAACGAGGTTTTCTTGTAAAGACAATGAAAATGAAACAAAAATCTGTGGGATAAGAGATATAATTCTAATCTCTATCACTGGTCTTACCATATTAACATATTTTAAAATACATAATATTTTATTTCTTCCGGATGTCATTATTTCCCCCGCTTTGGAACCTAGAACAGAAAATAAATCTTCATTTATCGGTATCACATTTAGCGATAAAAAAAGTGTATTTTTCAAGTATACAGAGGTTATTTTCTCCTCATAATATACTTTTAAAATTCAGTTGTGCATTACTAATTTAATTTGACATATCTCTGTAATATGTTATTGGTTACTATCATCGATTTACAATAATTTTTTTATTTAAAATTATGTAATCATTTTGCAATAATTTGTAAAATCTTTACAATTTTAACACTAACTGTTAGATTTTTAATTTTAAAAAGTCTGTTTGAAAAGTTTTATCAGATTTTTTCTCCAAAATAAGTAATAAAAATTAAGTTGCATGAGGACACAGCATACACACAAAAAAATCGATTATTCATAATTTTTTACAAAGAGAAACTTCAAAGCTCATTTTTTATACAAATATTTGAGATTTTAACACTTTAAATTTCAAATTTTGTTGTTAAATATTGCTTTTAAAAATGCTTAGTTTTTATAGAACTACTAACTTTATAACTATTATTATTTAATCTATTATTCATTAACTGCATTAGTGGATTCATTAAATTATACTCATTGACTAATTAAATTCTGTGTGCTCTTAAGCATGCAAACTAGGTTACGTGACTGAAATAATCAATATTGTTCTGGATGGTGTAAAGAAAACGATAATATAATATACGGCAAAAAGTAATAAAATCATGTTTCTAATTACTAATTAATTTTCGCAAACTATAAACTCTTATAAAACTTTTTTTTTCTTTTATGATAAAAACAAGCAGAAATATTAGTAATATAACAAAATTTTTCCTTCTTCGGAAAAAAAATCACATAATTACTTGAATTAATTCATAAGAACTTTGGAACTTTCTCAAACTTTTCTTGAAAAATTAAATTTTTAAAAATGTTTAGTAACAGAATAAAAAAGTAAAATAATTCCATTATTGCTTTTTTGAACAAAGCACATTAATTGTTTTTTTTTTCTTTTTGCAAAAGCAGATTTGTTAACAGACGTAAGTTCACAAATTAGCTTAAGAAAATAGCTATGAATTATTATTTTTTTTTTAAATAAAACTAAGAACTTAGTTTAATTTAAATATGTGGCTATATTTATTTATAAAACATATTATTTGTCGATAAATTTTATTGTAATATTGAATGATTAATCACATATTTTGTAATCATAAAATGAAATAAAGGGATAGGTGAAGATAAGTTGCGTTTATGGAGGTACTATTTATAACAAATAATTCTTTAAAGCTATCTTCAATTTAGTACGCTACATGCATATAAAATCACTTATGTTTTTTGCCACAATTTTTTCATTAAATCAGTAAAGGATATTACCAAAACTGAATTTTCAAAGAATAACTAAAATGTAGACTTTCAAATTTGTATCCTAAAATGACCCTTAAAATTTCTACAATATTGTGCCCAAATTTCCGGAAGATCTGATAAAAATAACGATAATATGCACTGTTAAAAATTTTGTAGCATTCTGGCAGATCATTGGACCGTTTTTTTCTAAAAAAAAAACGGTTTCATAACCATAATTTAACTATATTCTGACCATAAAATGGCCAATAATATGGTCAGATAAGTGTTAAAATTACGATAGTGTAACCGTTTTCGAAAAAACCGGTCAAATGACTGCCAGAATGCTGCAAATTTTTAACAGTTCGGTTAAATGTATCTCTTTTTTGTAAATGAAATGTTTAAACTCATTTTTTACAGTTCGTATTTTATCAATAACAAAACAAGAACAACAACAAATTAAAATTAATAAGGCTTTCACAAAAGATGAGCAAACTATCGGAAAAACTACACAAATGTACACGACCGCTAAACAGGGCCAAGGTATTCATTTGCAACAGTGACAGACTATTTTGAGCATATTTGTCACATGGGTTATCGTAAACAGCATTTTATTAATAATTTATTGCAGTCGCCTTAATTGTCCCGCTACTGAATCTTCATTAAAAATAAGAAGTCAAACATGTTTTTTACATCCTCGAAGTGCAAGGATGATTCGCAAGAATTTTGGTTGATATTCATCAAATCTTGTAATCAAAAACAAACTATCACTGTTCTTTACTTTGGAGGCCAGTTTATATGCAGTTTTAACAAGCTTATTCCTCATGCATACAATTATTTTTTTTCTTCTGATTTAATATCCGTATCGAAAATCCGTTACTTAAATTTTTAGTACAAAGTATCAGAAATATCAGGTAAAAAAATCTATTTTAAAATTCAAAGAATAGAAAGAAGAGATAAGTTTATAATAGTTATAAATAAGGAAAATCAATAAAAAAATTATTAAGAATTTAAGGCCTTGTATTATCTGTACTGATTTTGTTTTATGGAATCATGATCTAATAATTTTAATGTAGGTGTTATTCACAGAATACGTTTTTTGTTACCAAAACTACCCCCTTTAAATAAGAATTTTTACTCAATACAAAGCTCGTTAACTGAAATAATCAAAAAAGATATAGCAAAAGTAAAACATATATATAAGATATACAGCATAATGGCGTCCTAAAAATAAAATCATATCCCCAATTACAAGTTAATATACATCAGCACTATCAATTTTTTAACACGTTTCCTGGTTTGTGCTAAAATTAAGTGCAGAAATATTTGCAATTTAACAATATATACTCTTTTACTAAAGATAAAATAATAAAAACTCGATAAATAAAAACTTGAAATTTATCAACATTTCATTTTAAAAAAGTAAGTTTTATCAAATGTTCAAAACAAAATAAAAAGTGTAAAATTTGCACCCACAGCAGATTTGTTAACAAGGCATAAATTCAGAAATTTATTTAAGAAAACAAGAAAGATATTTTTTTTCTGTTTAAGAAATTAAAAACTTTATTCCAAATACCTAGATATTTAAAAAATACATTTTATTTTCAGATAAATTTTATTGATATTTAATATAACACAAAGTTATATATATTTATAAAATGAAAAGAAAAGAAAGGGAAACAGCATGTCATGAATATCTTGATTCACGTTCAACTATGATAAATAATTACTTTAAACTTTCTCCACTTTCCAAAACAAAGTCATCTAAAGAAATAACTGGTTTAAAAATATTTTTCACTTATAGAATTAATGTAATGCTGTTTTTGGATAAGAGCGTTTTAAAAATATGTTGGTTATGTCGCTGATTATTTGCTATAACTTTGTTTTACAAGTACAGACAACTATTTAAAGAATTTCTATTTTGGGAAATTTTCTACTTTGAAAAGTTTTCTGGATCCTTGATTTTAAACAAAAATGAAATAAAATAAGTGTCTAAATAACAAATAATCTTCCTAGTTAACGAATTTTTTTTTTTTTTTTTTTTTTTTTTTTGGCAATACTAAATAAATAAAATAAACTTTCTAGTTAATGAACTTTTTCAGGCAAAATGTAATCGTTTTCAACTTTCTAAAGAAGTCATTTTCAAAAATGATTTCATTTTCTAAAGTCAATCATTATAGTACGCTATTTACGTCTTATACCCAACCGCACACAACTTCATAAATTTAAACATTAGAACAAAATATCATATGAAATCTCAAAATATTTATAACTTCAACAACAATAATGCTAAATATTCTGGGAAATTCTCAACTTTTTTGTCCCTTGCGCGAATATGTGCCGTTATCACCAGATGTGATAGAAGACATTTACATCCAAACACGCTATGGCTCACCAGTGGCTGAGAGATTCTGTCTCAAAGCTGACAGACAGCAGATACTGGAATCGAACCCAATATTGCCCGTCCGTCTAATCGTTGGGAGTTTTATTCGAACCTTGCGTAAATATGGGTTAGGTTCCCTTAGAAAGACACCAACGAAGGACATCCGCCTCGGGCCTATATCCCTCGAGCAAGGCTATCATAAGCAAAATAAACACAAAAGCCAAACACCTGCCCATCAGGCTCTCAACTTAAAAGGAAGACCATGGCACAGATTTTTTTAAGCACAACATTTTATTTGTAAGAGTTATCCGGAAATTTACAGTGCAACAGGTGTACATTTAATGAAGAAGCTCCGCAATAAGTCGCCTTAAGAAAGACTGGGAAGTGGAAATCCTTTCCCATAACTTATTAAGTTTAAATCCCTTAATTCAGCTCTAAATAAATCAGAGTTCGTTATGTAGGAAGCTAAAATTTAGCTTTAGCAGATAATATTACTATAAATAGAATTCCGTGGATTATTTTGTTTTTATTTATTTGAAAAAGAAAACTCAGCTGCTTACGGACTTGATGGAAATTCAAAGTCAACGAATCTATCAAATTTGCTATTAAGAGACTCCTCTGATGTTAACAGGTAGCTCAAACTGCACAAGAAAACTAACTAACCACAGGGCGAGATTCATTCTACATTGTCTGATACCAAATACAACTGCACTTTATGTAGCAACTAAGCAACAACAGTTACCTAATTAACATATCATTTGCAGAAATAACCATGACAAACATATTCCCAGAGATAAATACTTTCCGAAAAATAATAAAAAGGCAGAAAAGATATCGTTCATGCAAAAATGTTAGAAATCAGGACTCCGAGATCGGAAGTAGTGGCGTAGCCAAGGGAGGGGGGGGGTTCCAGGGGACCCGGACCCCCCTCCCCCGAAAGTAGACATGGTTTACTGAATCATGTATACAAATACAACAGTAAAAACTGCTAAGACAGAATCACAAAGGATCAATAAAAAATTCCGCTTTAGAGAGGTATTCTTCTTAGATGGTATAATTCAAAGTTATGTATTTTCTCGGGACTATGAACTTTTCCGTTATAAACACTTTCCGTTTTCACAGTATCACTTAAAACTGCTAAAACGTACTCAATTCCCATTTTTTTTTCTTGCACGTACCCCTTTCTTAGGTTTTTCATTTCGGAGTAACCCCATTTCTCATAAACACGCCCCCCTTCCCCCATCCACTCAAGGAGAAAATGTAAACATGATTTTTTCATTAGTAATCTTCTTATCACAACCATATAATAAATCGATGCAAATTACATTGATATTCCTAACATTTTTGTGATTTCCGCCATTACCGATATTATTTTCACATACCCCCGCAGACCCGCCACGTGCCCCCAAGGGTACGCTAACCCAGGTTGGTAACCGCTGCTATAACACCACCTCTGAAGAGCATAAATCTATTACAGGAAAATCTTTGAAGATGATCTATCTCAAAGGAAAACAAATCAAGGTTCGACGAAAGCAACACTATATATTTGTGCTTGCTAACGCTTGAAACCTCTCTGAAAGGAAACTTGTTCCAATTGTGAATCCTTCTTGGCAGGTTTTCTGAAAACACGGAATACTCTCATAAACAAAAACATTTTAACGTCCCGAGACGGAAGGATAACTATGCAAGTATACCTGCTATTCCGTTTACACAAATTTACTGTAACTAGATTAAACGTAAAACTTTTTTATCTTGGACTTCGATGTGGTTTTGTTGTCAACACTTATGGGAAAGAACGAGTTTATACGAACGCAGTAACGGTACATTGGTTGAGTTTCATGACCCTTATCTTTGTTCACTTTATAACGGACAAAAATAACAATTACTTTAAAGCTGCTGCCAGCAATTAATAAAAGTAACTTTATTTTTGGACTGGTTATTTGTTACCACTTTCAAAATACACTGCCGAGAAAAATTAAAGGAACAACCATAAAAAGCTGCTTTATGTTAATTCTATTAAGGGAACTTCCAGAAAGGTAACTCATTGTCAACATTATCACGTAGTCCAATGGGATTAACATTCGCTACAGAAATATATGCAATTTTTTCAGCCTCCGCCCGTTCTTTCGGTTCACGTGTGAAAAGGGGCGCACGTGAGTAATTTCAAGTCTAATTTTAAGGATTGTACGTGTAATTAGGTAAAACTTTCGCTTCTAGTAGGTGGTATATGTCCTTCAGAAGACATTTGACCGATTTTGAGAAATTGCGTGCGATAGGGAGAAAGGAAGCATGAGAGACACTCTTAGGGTCTGTAAACACTTAAAACTAGCCAAAAGCGTCATGTCTAGAATCTGGAAACGGTTTAAAGACACTAGTATAATGTCCACAGACAACCAGGTCAAGGTAGAAAACGCACCACAATATGCTCTCAGGACTGTAATTTGCCAACGATTGCTAAAAGAAATAGGTAATTGACGTCAGTCCTATTGAAGGGAGTTTGCTGCAGCAACAAGAACTCGACTATCCTGATTTACTGTGAGTGACAGTCTGCATGCAAGGAAACCAGTGATTTGTGTTCCACTAACTCCGGTAGCGAAGTGCGCCCGGTTAAATTGGTGCAGAGATCACGGTCATTGGAGTACCGCAGACTGGAGCCGCGTTCTCTTTACCGATGAATCCCGATTTCGTTGATAGAGTTACTACAGACCTGTTACTTTATGGAGGGAGAAAATCACACGCAATAAGGCTGCAAACATCCGTGAAATATATCGATAGAAAGGTCGTGGAATCATGGTATGGATGGACATAATTTTGAATGTCCGCAGTGAACGACACATTTTTAACAGCGCAACTATGAATGCTGAAATATACAGAGATGAGGTTCTTGATACTCCTGTCAAGTTGTTTAAGGGTGCAATAGGAAGATTCGTAATTTTATGATTATTAATGGTCTAGAAGGGCGCTACCCACTTCCACGGAACTCCTAAGTGTGCCTTCCAGAGCTGCATAAATCCGACCCGTCCAAAGCTTACTGCTGAACTTGGAAAATGTTCTAAAACTGTTTTGAACCATCTAAAACAAATTGTTTGAGAAGTACAAAAACAGAAACCACCATGAACCATTTTTTTTTACATTCTAATACTTCCCAAAAAAGTGCTAATCCATCACAAATAAACTTATTACAAAAATTTAACTTCCTTAAATACGACCAGATATCGGAAGCAACTATTAGATCGACTATGGTATCAAAAGTGGCGACACATTCTAATACTTCCAAAAAAGTTCTAATCCATCATAAATAAACTTATTACAAAAATTTAACTTCCTTAAAGATGACCAGATATCGGAAGCAACTATTAGATCGAATATGGTATCAAAAGTGAACCTGGAACCCAAAGAATTATGGCTGAATTAGACAAATGTAACAAAACTACCTTTTCCAGCATGAACTATATTTGATATGTGTGCTTCTTAGATTACTAATTTCTGTAGCTGAAAATGCAAGATCTTTTTCTTAAAGTTAAAACATTCCCACATAGCATTTTTAGTTTGCAGAAAATTTGCAACAGTCTTGCTCTGAAAACCTGCAAAGTTGCAGTAAGCTCAGTATGACAAGACTGAAAGTTCATAACAAGACTGCAGCAAGATAACGCAAACGCCGAAGTCACCCCACTTTGAACTTGCAGCTAACTTGTCGTGCAAGTATAATTCATACTACATCAGATTTATTGCAAACTAACGGCAAACAAGTAATCAAAAATACTACAAAGTAGTAATCATTCCATGTCATACTATAAGTTTAACCCATTAGAAGGGGCCCATAGATCTGATCAAGTCTATTGATGCGAAAGCGCCGTCAGAAGGTGCATGCATCGGTTTTATCACCATAAACAAGTTTAGGTAATATTTGTACTTTTCATTTCGAGCATTTTTTGGTATTTAATAAGTATAGCTTTTAGAAAAAGCGGTGCCTACCGAATAAAATTTCTGCAATTTCTGCGTATGTGCTGATTGTCTATTCTCTCAACAGAGGGATTTTTTGCTTTCGTCACTTTCGTGAATTAATCCATTAATGCCGGTTGGTACAAAAATCTACCAAACCGAATTAATTTTATTATTAATCACTAGATGGCACTATCTGTTAAACAATGATGCATTTGACATCTTAAATAATCACAAATAAGTATAAAAATATAATTCCCGCATTTTTGTGGAAAATGTGCGTAGTAGTAGGAGTAAAAACTGTGTGAATACGAAATCACTCAGCATGCCCCTACCTTCAAAAAGTAAAAGGTAAATTACGCATATTTGTTTACATTTTTAATAATGTTTTTAAATGGAATCACAATTGTAATAGTGTACTTTATATAATTATGCTATTTAAGGTTAGTTTTACTTTTGTTTCGTTCCGTATATTCACTTTTACTTCTAATGGTATAAAATTGTACCAACCGGCATATATATAGTCTCAATCTTAGGTCGGCGAGAAAATAAAATAATAAACCTTCATTTTACTGGTCCCACCCCATACTGATTTTGAAAACTAATCAACACCATTCATTTGTGCTGGTTTCTCCCGCAAAAAATTTCATTTGTGCAACTTCTGTTCCCTCGTTATAACGAACAAAATCGGGCGGGGCCAGTGAAATGACAGCCCGCACCATCAACGAAATGAAAATTTTATTACTGCATTCGTTTATGTTACGATTGTGCTGGTTTGTGCCGCAAAAAGCTTCATTTGTGCCACTTCCGTTCTATCTCGTTATAACGAATTTTTATAACTTAAGGGCACTTATAGAAAACCACTTATGAAAATAGTAAATAAATACGTGTCACGAAATGAAATACGTAATTATTTAGTGCTATGTAAATGTCGGTTTGTGCCGTAAAAAGTTTCGTTTGTGCCATTCTGACTCCCTCGATATAATAAATTTTCCACTTTTCAAACATAGGGCGACCATTTCGGTGGACCCGCCCAATCAACGAAATCTAAATTGTATTACGGCATTCGTTTGTGCTGGCTTTTGTCGCAAACTGTTTCGTTTGTGCCAGTTCCATTCTCTCGTTATAACGAATTTTTATAATTCAAGTGCACATAAAGAAATTCGCCTATGAATAAATACGTGTCGCGAAAGGAGATGCGTAATTCTTTAGTACTGTGTAAACGTCGGTTTGGACTCACAAAATTCTCACAAAGGAAAATATCCTTGCCTTCATTGTCATTTTATTGGTGTCTGGATATAACAAACTACCTAACAGAAGACTTTATTGGGCTCTTTCAACTGACATGCACAACAATTTAATTTCACAATCGTTGAGGAGAGACACTTTTGATGTGATTTTGAGATTACATTTTGCAAATAACATGGAAATGGACGATGATATATTATATAAATTCAGCCCCCTTTTTGAGCACTTCAATAGAGCATGTAAAGATTTAGACATCCCAGAATATCTCAGTGTAGAAGAGTCCATAGTCTCTTATTATGGACTTAAAAAATAAGGCATAAAAGCTAAAAATGAACAAAGATTTTACCAATGAAACCATTGGATAGTCAAAGCAAAGAAGAAACATGCCCAATGTAAAAAGTATGGCGAAGAAATGCTTATAAGTGTGAAAAGTGTTATCAACCCCTTCATCCCAAATGCCATAAAAGTTATCATGTTGTTTATTATGCATAAATATTTAGTTTAATAAAAATATGTTACTATTTTTTAAATGTAATTACAATTTTTAAATCTTTTTTTCTAAGTTTTATAATTTGAAAATTATATATTTTACAAAATTTTCCTTTGCAAATTGAATTGCAATTAAATTTTTTAAATATAATTTTAATTTTTAAAAACCCTTATTATACAAGGATAAGTAATATTTTACTAGTATATAAATCTAGAATCTATTATTATAATAATTATTATTATTATTGCAATCAATCAATAAATTCAAAATTTGCATAAAAACTGATTTTGTACTACGCAAATGCCGGTTGGTACAAAAATCTACCATTAAAAATAAGTTACTAAATACAACGGGAAAAATAAAATTTATGTACGATGTACTAAATAGACACAGAATGAACAAATATGAACAAAATTTTAAAAATTGATCGAGTATTTTGAAGTCGGCATTAATGGGTTAAAGACATTCTTGCATCAGTTTCACAACAAACTACTCATGCAAGTGGTTGATGCATACCTTGCAGGAGATTTGCTGCGAATTTCTCAATTCAAATTTGTCACGACAACAGAATATTAGAAAAAATCAAACTTGCTGCTAATGTTTATGCTATCTGGGTTATCTCAAAAACTCCCATGGGGAGCGCGGTGGATCGCATGAACGGCTCATGCGATTGACACTTATGTGGAATCATTATCCAATATCTATTACATCAAAAGTTCTTAATTCAATGGCCAGAAACTAAACATGGAAATTGCTGTTTTAAACTTAACCACTTGATCCTAACTTTATTGTAGGCAAATGTTATGTAATATGAAACTTGATTTAACCCATTCGCTGCAAAAACTATAAAGTAAGAAATTTCCCAATTTTTTTTTAAACTCGTTTGCTACCACAAATTCAGAAAGGAAAATTTCGCTGTAATAATACAGCTAAATTTCTGCAAATAAATGAGGCAATTTCTTTAATTCTAAAATACGACAAAGTAATTAATAATTTAAAGCCACGAGTATACTCGTGGATGACAGTGAATGGGTTAATTAAATTTATCTCTTCAGTATGCGCTCAGCTTTTTACATCATAGTGAATCTTTTTCATTGGTAAATATTAATGTAACTTCAATGTATTATTAGTTGCAGTTATAGAAATTGGCCTTACATTTTTTATTCATGCTTTTTTTAAATTAAGAAATTAAATAAGGATGTACCTAAATTCTTAAAGTTTCTCGAAATAATCCTATTATGCATACACAGTCAAGAGAAGATAAGGGGCCTCTCTAAGGGTGGGAGCCTCCTTCCCCCCCAAAAAAAATATCGCGAATGTTATTACACTTGGCAAATTTACAAACTTAGTTGGCAAATTTGTTTAAAACTTTAATAAAAACTAAATAAAATATTCTATTTCTGATAGACTTGGCAAAAATCACAAAACTAATTGGGAATATTATTAAACTTTTAACAAATAAAAACTAAATTACATTTTTTAACTGTTGTAAGTTGGCAAAATTATAAAACGAGTTGGCAAATAATGAAATTTGACTCGGCAATTTAAGGTTCTCTCCCCCACCAATAAAAAGTCTTAGTGATGGCACTGGACAAGATTGCAAGGGACTGGTAAAAAGCTCCATTTTAGAAAGGCTTCCATGTAAAGAAGTGCGCTTTTAAGATAGACTACCTCAATAAGATCTATTGTTCGTTTCGCAGGGATTCTGAAACTCTTCCGTTTGAGACAGGATTCCGTTATAGAAAGATTCCGCTTTCACAGGTTTCACTATGTTTCACTATGTTTCACTAAAGAACGATGAAAATCCCCTTTCAGACAGGTTTTCAGCAAATTTAATTGTATCTCATTTCATATTAAGACCATGTAATGCTTCCGTTATAGACAGGATTCTGTTATAGACAATTACTATTTTGACAAGTTTTATTCTATTCATATGACATAAATAAGTATATTTATATAAATACACAAAACTTGTAAAAATGGAACCTGCCTACAAAACAGAAATGTTCCATAGTGCTAAGGAAAAGAATACTATACAAATACACCTGATAACACGAAAACTTGTGTAAAACGGAATTTTTCAGCAATATTTACGATTTCTTCTTGACAGGTTTTACTATATATATAACCTGAAGGAAAAATTCTGGACCCCCCCCCGAAACGAAACACTGGCTACGCCACTGATCGGAAGTAAAAACTTAAAACGTACTGTACAATTAGAGTGCACTTATAAAAGAGTAACTACTCACTCTGCCAGAACTTTAGAACTTCATATTTCCAAATGAATTTGCCATTGTATTTTAATTGAAAATCTTCACGCTGTCTGGCTTACTGGACACTATCACACTAACTATAATATTGTACACTTCAAGCACTTTCCGCGATGTCAGTATACTTTTTGTCAATCCTTAAGGTGCATTTTTTATACTTTCCAATCAGATTTTTGGTAATATAAACAGTTAATTTAAAATATAACAATGCAAGTGTAAAAAATAGGCATTTTACTGTATTTTCTTCATGTTTCATGACACTTTAGTTCCCTTTTTTTCAACACTAATTAGCTTTCTACAAACCTTACACTTTTAGAACACGCTTTTCACAAAATACTGCTAAAATGTTTCAAAAACTTCAAAAGTAATGTTGAGAAGAAGTAAAGTTTTAAAATTTTCTTAACCCTCTGAAAGTCTTGGAAAAGGGAAAAATAGTAATGTTGTTTTCTCTGAATTTTGTTTTAAATGCTAAAAACAGATGATTCTTTAACATTTTATATTAAAAAAAAACTTAATAACGAATATGAATGCAATCTTTGGAAGTTTTAATCATTGTTCAATGTATTAAAAATACATTAAATCAATAGAATTATATTACTTTAAATATTGCTTGTATTGCAGTGAAACCTGGAGCTTAGTGAACGTATTAACACGAGCTTGTCAGTGAGGGGGCTAAATTTATAAAAGAATCCCATTTTACTATTAGAATTGATTTTTTTCTGATTTAAATCATTTTCCGTTTTAAAATCATTTAGTAATTTGTCAAAAATCTATTATAAAATGCAGAAATTGAAAAGAAATTACAAAGGAAACGAAAAGTATCGAGTACACTTTAAAAGTGTACGAATAGTGACAACAAATATGCCATTGCGGGAAAAAAATATTTAAGAATAAATTAATTTTCACAAATAATATAAGTCCTGGACTTTTCACTCCATCACAGAAATTATTAAATAAAAATTATAGCACAAATTATCACCATATATCGAACTACTATTCCATGGACCAAACATACTAAATATCTGATGAATACCCTTGATATGAAATTTACTCGGAATAAATATTTTCAAAATATTACAGGCAAAGTCGCCTCTCTTTAAAAATTTCTCTTTCTTTTTTTGAAAAGTATGAATCTCTCTATTAAAAATAAAGCTTCTTTATAATACATGCATCCGCTCTAGTCTTACTTGTGATTATCTAATCTGGTGTCTTTCAAGCAAACCTAATATAACTTAACTGTGCACAGCAGCCCATAACAAAAATCTGCATATCATCAGGATCAGTCATTCGTAAATTAGGATTACTACTATTCGTAAAGATCTCTGTACCACTTCCCTGAAAAAACGTATTAGTGAACTCTATAATAATTTCTACGAAAGTGTTTATAATATTTCTAATGAAATCACTGCATAGTTGCCAGACTACGAGGTTTCCGATCCCGCTAATAGAACATGATTTAAATATGCTTTATTAATTGGTGTTGAAGATTGAGTTTTCCTCTCTCTTCAAATAAACTTATTTTGTTTGTTCATTCTGATCTTGTTTATTATTAAAAACCTTTATTTAGACTTCTCTTAGTAGCATTTTCCCTCTTATATTCAAATGTATTGTCTCTATAAAGGACTTTATTTTTCTGAGATTGGTTAGAAATTAGTAGTATTTCGCCAGTAATTTTTGGAACTAATGAAGTTTCTATTTTTATTGATCTTAAATTGTTAAATTATTTAAGCTATAAAATCTACATATTGCATTTTTTATTTTATTTTTTAAATCTTCAAAAAAAAATTGTTCCTCATCGTCAATTTTTCATCTTTAAGATTTTACTACAGTTAAACATTTTTCTTTCTATGGCTTCCTATTGTCTCTGCAACTGACTTACTGTTCAACGTGATGTTAAGTTGCAACGCAACTCAGTAATCAGCAACAATACATACCTTGTTCCATTAATTAAAATGTTTATAAGCAGTTTGAACTGATAGATTACAAATTTTTCAGTGTTTAGTTGAAAAAAAAGAAAATGAATGCACTACACAGAAGCGCGTTTTAAATTAGATCAAGATTAAAAAAAAAAAAAAAAAAATCTTCACATGTTAAATAAGTGACTGATAAAGTCGATTTATTACCGAAAGGAGCTGCATGATTTCATAAATTATTCTGTTCTTTGAAGGTTAACACATGTCTATTGAAATCATAACATGTGAAAGGTTTCAGAATGTTTCATCATAAAGTAAGTACTTAGTAGCTTATATACAGCATTATAAAAAAAAAAAAAAAGCTTTAAAACTTTTTTATAATGTAGTGCTGAAACATTTGCAATGAGAATTTTTATCATTACAAAATTTCTCGAAACAATGTGGGAATAAAATTTATATTATTAATTATAAGCAAATGAAAAATATACTATTTTTAATGTTATTTTCAGAAAAACTCTTATTTAATCTAAAAAGTATTTATATTTAAATTAATTTAAACCTTTTTAATTTTCTCTATAAGTAATATTACAATTTGAAAAATGTTAATTAATTCTAAAAAACATTAAACAAAGGAGAAAATTTTTATTTACTTGATTATTTTGTATTTTAAATTGAAGCAATTTGCATTAAACTTAATTTGAAAGGCGAAAGTTTCCAGGTAAAAAATAAATAACCTTCTAAATAAAAGAGTTATCTTTTAATCGAAGATTTCTTTACGATAAGCATGAAGCACTTAATTTAAATTAAGCTGGACAATAATTCATTTCACTGAAAAGTAAAAAAAAAAACTTTTTTCATTTAAGGAAAAGAAATATTGTTAATTTGTGTAAATAATCGTTCACTTAAAATACAGGAACTATATTTAAGTTTTTTATCTCTCTAATTTTTCGATTAATTTTTAACGCAGGAAAAATTTGAAGGCTAGGCGACGAAAATTAAATTTCTTTTTGCTACTCAGAAGTAAACACCAGGTGCCGCAAAAATTCTCGATAAAAGAATTGAAACCTGACTTAAATGAACAAATAAATAAATAAATTTATGCAATCGGATTGACAGATGTTTTCCAGATTTATATCTGACTTAATATGGGAATATGTGTAGAATGAAAAACATATACAGCAGCTGATAAAAGTTTTGAGATGATAAGTTTTTTTGTCCTAACTTTTTCTGTAAGCAAAATTTCTTAATGTTGTAAATCAGTAATTTTTACCTTTAGCGATATTACATGGTGCAAAAAAATTATATTTTTCAAAACAGTTAATTTAAAAAATACCAAACGTGAATTTGAAAAGTTAAAAGCAGAAGTTTTGAGACGACCTGATAAAATTCAAGTTCTTAATGTGATATTGTCACACACACACAAGGCCTCCGCTAGCTGAGTGGCTAGAGCCGAGGAATTCCACGCAAGAAATGTGGGCTCGAATAACATCACCGGTGTTTAAATCACAATTTCGTTATTTCCTTTCTATCCTATCTGTATGAAAATGAATGTATAATTTCGATAACTTTGCGCACATATGAAATTTAGTATCTTTACGTAGCCATGTTCCCAAAATGTTCTAGAATGTTTCGATGATTTATGCATAAAGACACGGAAGAACCCATCACCTCTGACGGGTTGTTGTATTTGAGACTCACTTGCTCATTCCTTAAAGCATTAGAATTCTATTTCGCACATGAAACTCTTAATATTAGTATCTGTATCAGTTTCAGTATGAAGACAGTTAAAAATACGCATTTGGCCTTCCGTCTTTTAATTATTAATGAAACGGGAGGGGGGAGGGGGGTGTCATATTCTGTTCTCGCCAGCAAGTTGGAAATACAAAATCAACTGTTGGCCATACAGTAAAGAAAAGGAAGGATGGTAAATGTTTGCGCGATCTTCCAAGATTACGAGCTTGAAGAAAAATGACGTACCGCCAAGACGCTTTGATCCAAAGGAAGACGGTCGCTGACCCAAACAAGAACGCTGCTGAAATATGTAAGGAGATGTTATCGAAGATGGATTCACAGTGAGTAAGGACAACATAAGACATTGTCTGGATGCCACAGGATTGTGTTCACGGAAACCTGCGAAAAAAAAAACCTCTCAACCGCACAAAGAACAAATTGAAATTCGCGAACGTGGCACGAAACGTGGACAAACAAAGATTGTAAGGCTACTTTCTAGCAATGAAACCAAATTTAATTTGTTTGGACATGATGGCTGACGTTATATTAATCGTCAAAAAGGAACCAAAAGTGCTCCCCGGTACCAACGTCCAGCAGTAAAGCACGAAATGGATCAGTAATGGTCTTAGGAGCTTTCTACCATAATGGCGTCGCCCCTCTCGTACACATCGATTGGATTATGAATCAAAATGTTTATAAAAATAATTTAGAAGATCGCATGCTGGAAATGCTTGTAAAAAGATACATCATGGATGGATGTTTCGGGAGGATAATGATCTCAAGCACACTTCCAAAATGAACACAAATGGGTTTACAGCTAAGAAAATAAAACTTTGGACTGGCCGAGTCAGTAACCTGAACTGAATCTAATTGAACATCTTTGGGAACGAACACATCGGATGAAAACTTAGGACACGGAAGCATTCTTCAAAGGTTGAAGGAATTTAGGATCCTAAATCGGAATGGGCGAAAATCCCTAGGTCCATCTTAGAAAGCCTTGTTAATTCCATGCTCAGACAATGTTCCGGAGTCCTCAAAACAAAAGGATACACAACTAAATATTAAATATTGCTGTATTTCTTCACATTAAGACACTTAATTTCAATAAAAGTTTTGAAAAACTGAATCGTCTCAAAACTTATACTTAAGTAATTTTTCCGAATTTCCGAATTATATTTAACTCATTCATATGTCTCAATTGTTCTAATGTTGCATTTTGTTGAGCTTTAAAAGGGGTGAAAATTATTAATTTATTTCATTAAAAAATTTTGCTTACAGAAAAAGTTAGGTCATAAAAACATATCGTCTCAAAACTTTTGCCAGCTATTGTATACACAGGGTGGCCATAATTAAAATACCCCTACTTCAATCATTTTATTTATTGATGGTTGTATAAGGTTTTATGGCGCAAAATCCTGTAAGGGACATGCTGCGCCATTTATTTATTGAACTAATCAGTCTATGGTCTTCAAATTTTGTGCACATGCATTCAAGACATGGGGAATTGAATTACGCGAAAAAAATGTTTCAGAAACCACAGATGGTGGCGCTGTACAACCGGTCATATCATGAAAAGATGTTTCTCTACAAACTTTATTTCAACACACCAAATGTTATTGTTATAAGGGCCTTGTGTACGCATGGGATGCTGCTCAATATGATTTCCTTCAGTATGATTTCCAACTTTGACTCGCGTAAATAAGCAAAAAGCTGTAGCATTTATCTTAAAATAAGCAATAATTTAGACTTTTTTTATAGAAAGAAAATAAAACTATTAAAATACACGTGCCGTCAAAAATCTCTAAATAATCTTTAAAATCTCACCTGTATTTCTAATAATTTTGTAACACAACAAGAAACGCAAAATTAATCTTTGAAAAATAAATTGATTTCAATTTTAAAGAATGTGGGCGTTTTCTATATTTCCACAACTGCAATTTTTGTTTCTTCAAAAAAAGAAATATATTTCAGCATTTTTCTCTCTTTTCGATAATATTTATGTAAATTAATTTCACTGATAATATATAAAACTCTACATAGAGTCTACATTTTAAAACATTTTTAATTTAACATATATTTTAATTTACTTAAAGTTATCAAATCATGCCAGAATCTGTAGAAAAAAAAACGAAATTTATATTTAATGACATATAAATTTATTTTGTTTATCAAAAAGTTTCAAAACTTCTAATATAAATTTCCGAAAAACTCTTTTTTCAAGAAAGTAATATTTCCTGTAATATTTTCAATTAATTTAAAAGATAATTTCACAAAATTTTTAGCTCCAAATACTAAACTTTTAATCCGAGTTGAAACACCATAACTTTAAAGAAAGTCATTTACGACAATTTCTATTACTTGCAATTTCAATACAAATATGTATAATATGCAGCATTGTAGGTTTATGATTACATGACCTAGAAAATAAAAATATTTTCTCAAACCGGCGATGAAAGTTCTTTCTAAAAATTTGGATAGTTAAGATGTAGAAATATTACGACATTTCGAAAAAAGGCGATTTTTAGGATATATGCATAATTTTTCTAGTTTAATAACTAAAGAAATAACAAAATAATTCAGATGAAGATTATTTAATAACGGTCTAATAATGTTTATTATGCAAAGAAAAGAGAACTTTAAATGAATATATTTTTTAAATATATAAATATTTTCGGAAACACACTTTTCTGTTTTTTACAAGAAAAACTCATTATGAGATTTTTATTAATGAGATATAATAAAAAAAAATAGTCATATAGGTATTTTGTTTACAGTTGCAAATGAGCAATATTTACTGTTTATTAGTATTTAGACATTTTACAAGTAAATAATTCTTATTGCTCATTTAAGCATAAAATATAACAGTGCAACACTTTTCTGAACTTATTGATATTTTTCCAATAATTGTTCTATTGCTTATTTTTTATTATTATATCGCTATCATGTTTGATGATTGAATACCATGTCTTATTGGATAATTAGAATCTTAGAGGATTTTTTGCTAGTTTTTTTTTTTTTTTTTTTTTTTTTTTTTTTTTTTGCTACTCGACTCCAAATGGAAAATATAAAATAACTTTAACTTATTGACCGGCATGCATGTATAGGGAATGAATGGTGTAAACAACTTACATCGATATAGGAACGTTTGAAAATCAAGCATTATTCAGCACAACATATGTAAATAGATATTTTGCAAATATTTTCTGGCAAGGCAGATGCGCTGTTATGTAGAATGATAAAACTATATACTCTGAAAATTACGTGCCCATAGATAGATTCCAGTATTATCTCAAAAGTTGGTACAGAACACACAGAAAATATCACTGTGCATTTGGAAACAGAAAACCACTTTAAAAAACAGTACAGACGGATATTTCTAGGAAATTCATGGTGCCTACGATATCTTATTTACCTACGATGTTCTAAGCAAAAACATATGCAACTTGAGACACATCAAATGAACACATGGTTGATACAGTCGTTGTAGTAATCGCTGTAAAATGACGGTTAGAAATAATGTGTGCAAATAAAATTTATTATTTCATATACAATGTTCAGTGTTTATTTTGAAAAGGCTTGTTCCTATTAATATTATGCAAAAATAAGTAAATTTTTATTCAAAAGTAATCTTTTACTTCAGAAAAACATCGATTTATCAGAGAGAATTGTGTAATAGCCTATTGCTTGAGCAACAGGCTCAGATAGCTCATGATGGCTTAAAAAAGAAAAACATACTAATCACATAATATTTTTTTTTATGGTATAAATGAAATAGAAAAATTAATGTTGAAATTTTATTGCTTTGTCAATCAGAAACTGCAACATATTAATATAAAACACGAATGTTCTGCAAAAAAAATAAAACCCTTTCTCAGTACTAACTAAGAACTCGAAATTAAATAAATAGTAAAATTAAATCTTCAATGATTTTCTGTGAAAGCGGTGCGTTAAGAAAATCCAATCTTCAACGAAAAAAACAAAAAAACAACGCGATTTTCCTTTTGTATTCCATAGCATTCATTTCAATAAAAAAAGGGGAACTATAAAAAAGGAAGTAACAAGTAACAGGAAGGAAGTAATTAGAGCACAAGTACTTTTTTATTTAAATAAATAGATTTATTTTTATGCAGTTCTAAACACCTTTAGCTTAAACGTTGTTAGATAAATATTTAAAAAACTAAGTTTCAAAGATATAATTAAAGTATTCTTTTCTTAAATAATTCTTTAAACCTTTTTTAAAACAAATTGTATGAAAAAGAATTCTTAGGAAATAATAAGAAACGAGAACAAATGAAAATACAGTCTTCAAATGTTTTGAAAATTTAATAAAATCTTTGGGGTCAAAGAAATTGTTTTTAACAACAAAAAGTCGAATAGGCAATAACCAAATGTCAGCATTCCGTCTGACTGAAGAAACTGCAAATAATGTTTTTCATTTGTTTATTTTCCGATAACAGGAATCCGTGGTGATAAAGAACCTTACAACTTGACATTTGTCTTTCGAATATTTATGAGTACATTACGTTCAGGATTTTAAAGTGGAATTTTCACCAACACATTTCAAAATGTTTTTACGACATTGTGTTAAAAAAAAGCTTTTTGTGAATACTTGCGCCTTTCAAAAATTATTCAAGAGCAATAATGTTCAATTTTTAAAAGGCAGTACTTTTTGTGACTAAAAGTTTAAAATATAGTATTTTCTTTTTCAAAAACGGAAGTCGCTTTACGATTATCTCTTTTATTAAGCTTCACATATTTAGCTTTCAGTGCCATTTCTTTTAGTTTTTGAAAAATATAAAAAATTATGCGATGCATTCTAAATATTTAAAATGTAATATATTTTTATTTAAATTTGAAAAAGTTAGTATGAAACATATGTTGTGTATCAAAAGAAAATTGGTACGATAGTTAATTTAACGATGAAACCTTAATAACAAATCCCAATGTAAGTAAGAGTGATTTTACTTTTCCTACCCCTGTATCGAAACAATTATTGTCATGATATACTTCTACTACATATTTCAAATACATTTACTCCAAAATTTAATTTTTAGCGATACTGGTATGTACAGCAAAGTTTCTCCTTTACGCTATTTATTTAAATATTTCAAACAGAGCATATAATTCAATCATTCAATAAAAATATAATTTTGAAACCCTATAAACATAAAAAAAATTAAAGCCCCTAGAAAACAAAAGATTTAAGATAACATATACAAAATATTGATGTTTATTTACTCTTATTTTTCGCAGCATGTCCCTAGAGGTACTTTTTTTCTATTAAACTCTGTTCAATAAACCAGCCAGCCATAAAATATATTTAGTTTCTTATTTGAAATTATTATTAAAATGGAAGAAAATCTCTTCAAACCAAAATTTAATTCATCGTAGTTAATTTTTCAAATATTGACATTGCGATGTTATTTCGAATGTAAATAAACAAGTATGCACTATTGAAAAAATGTTTTAGTACTTAAGTATTATACGTGCGTGGAAGATATGTCGCCTTAAATGGTTATCAATGGTCAACTGGATTTATGGTTGTCAATATCCAATTATATTAAAAACAGCAATTTACTGCTCATTTTGAAAATACATCATTAAAAATGATAAATAAGAGAAAATCATAAAACGAAACGCAATTTTTCACCTTGATTCAAACGTAAAATATGTAATGTGCACGTTAAAAAAATCACTGTCTTACTTAAAGGGCTACTAAAATAATGAAAATGACGTTACAAGTTAAAAATATACATTTTATTTAAAACATTTTTAGTACTCTCCGAACATAAGAAGTAAGTAAACAGTTTAATCAGAAGTTTATAACATCTCTTTCATTATTTTAGTCACGTTTAAAGTAAGACAGTGAACTTTTTAAAATTCACTTTATATATTTTAAGATAAAATCAGTCAAAAATAATACAAAATAATGATCTAGTATGCGATTATTAAATACATTAAGATCAAATTGACGGCTTTTAGCAATAAACTATACTAACAAAGATTCCGATATTACGACGGGATTTTTATGCCCACCAGAATAAATCTACCCTATATATATATAATCCTAATGAAACGAATTTATGAAACGGATATATGAAACGACTGAAATGAAACGAATTTATGAAACGATTCTTTGAAACGACTGATTAAACAACTGATTATGTTTCACGACGATTTCTCCTAAAATATAGAATACTTTACGATGAAATTAACACCAAAAATCCGTATTTATCCGCAGATCTCAAAACTGGTATTAGAATTTTTAAATTCGAATTAGTTTTCGAAATATTAATTTTTTTCTAATTTTAAATACATTTTTCTAATGATGGCAATTCGAATTTTAATCATAACAGACTTTTTTTTTCATATTTCAGAAAAGGTTATTATTTTAAACTAATCTGGCGACCAGCTTGACCTCCCTTAAATCTATGCTAAGAGCAATGCTTTTTCTTGTATTTCGTCATCATTTTATACAATACAAAACTTTCGTTAAAAACTGAAACATTTAAAATTAATGGCTTTCACTTTTTTCCTTTTTTTAAGCGAAACGAAAAGAAAAATATTAGGCGCAGACGTCATATACGCACCGGAGTTGCATCGGCGCCAAAATGGCGTTATTTAGCCTGTCATGGTAATGCCGCTATTGTTGCTTATTTATTAATAAATGTTTATTTACCTTTATTTTCTTTTTATTTAAAAAATGTATAAATTATTTTTTTCTATAGTTATTACACAGTTATTATAGTTAATACAAAAGTATAACACTAGACATTAATCCACATATCCTATACATAAGGAATCATTTAAAAATAATAAGATGCAAACGAGAAATTTGTAAAAAAAAATTCCATTTCGTATTTTAATATGTTAGTAAAAATATCTTTTAACATGAATATTTGATTTCGTGTAATTAACGAATTAATATCTTCGTAACATTGAATATTTTAGCTATACCATTCTTTTATTTCTTTTTCTTTTTCTCTTTGCCTTTTTTAATCAAAGTTCTCTTTTCTTTTGACATTTACATAACTTTGAGCAAACTTTTTCAGGTGAAAACATTCAGAGTTGTATGTTGCTCTGTATATTTATACATTTCAACTGAATTCCTTCAAAGATTAATTACTCTTGATATTCTGATTATACGTTCAGAGAGCAGTAATTTTCTATCTTAAAAAATTTTTAAGTCTTACGCTTCTCGTATAGCTCCTAGTTTGTTGACGCAATATATCTTCTGTATAAATCCGTGTTCTGCAATTCGCAATTTAAAATTTCAGTTAGTTTATGACGAATTTCTTTGCACAGTAAATTACGATTCTGAACAGTTTTAGTTTGAAAGTTGCGTACACTGTTAAAAATTTGCAGCATTCTGGCAGGTCATTTGACCGTTTTTTCCAAAAACGGTTACACAACCGTAATTTTAACACTATTCTGACCATATTATTGGCCATTTTATGGTCAGAATATAGTTAAATTATGGTTATGAAACCGTTTTTTCACAAAATGGTCGAATGACCTGCCAGAATGCTGCAACATTTTTAACAGTGTATTAAACAATTTTCAAGTTATTAATCGTATTTCTCCTGAATACTATTTAGCGCATACCATATAGAATTTTCAAAAATTTCATCATAAAATATATCTTTTAATTTAAAGAAATATAAAATACCTATTCTTAATATGCCATTTCTGAAAACAATAACACAACAAGTCGGAAATTGTTACGTCAACGCGGCAAATGAGGTGCGTTAGTACTATAACTAGTATTATATATATTCAGATCTGGGTGCAATTAGTGTTGCACTCTTATGCAAAAATGCATGAATACAAAATTTATTACGATTATATATATATATATATATATATATATTAAATTCAGTAATATGGATATAATATGGATCCATCTGAAATGTGACATAATAAGCATGGCAACCTAGAATCAATCCATCATAGGATATCATTGAATTAATTAAGTATGATAGGTTTTAATAGAGTTAAGAAAAAAATTATTAATATCTTTTTAAGAAGTGTTTCGATTTTCATAAAATTTTAAATGACTTGACAAAATTCTGCAAAAATTGTATTTGTATTATATTTCAAACCACTCGGGTGTATAGTTTTGCGCTGTTATATGCGGACAGACCGACAAACAGACGGACTGTACAGATGACGACCATAGGTGCAACGTGGTGATATAGGATCGAACGCACCTAAAATTTCCAATAATTGTATGTAGAACTGAATGGCTGCATTTCCGATCTTGTATAGGGTTTTCTTGTTTTAGGTTTAGCATATAAAGCTATTTTAATTATATTTTGTTATTGACTTTAATTTTCCTTAATTTTCAGAATTTAACCCAAAAATGTTTAGTTAAATTATACATAAATATTTTATAATTATCTAACTTTTATGCAATTTTTTTTCCAAATTAATATTTCTAAATCTACATATTTTAAAAAAATATATTGAGAAAACCGCCATAGCAAATAGGATAGGAGAAAATCACATAGGTTTTGACAATTACTTTTCAACTGAGCTATTTCAGAAAATTATGCAAAATATCAAAAGTGCTATAATCAATCATCTAAAATTCTTTGAAACTATTCTGGCTTTATATAAACGACATTCAAACAGCAATTTTCATTTCAAACTAAGTAATGGAAATATTTTCGGAATATTTCACTTAGTACTACTTTCATATTTAAGGATTTATAAATGTTCAGCCAAATTAAAATGAACATTATAGGCTTTTTTTTTTAATTAGTATTCTGAAAATATCTAACATTTATCTATTATTTACACACATGGTTGTCTCTAGACAATTGACTGTGATTTTACTCTTTCTCTTCACAATTGCAACCAAATAAAATATTTTGGATAAAATTAAATTTTCTTGAATCAGAGAGTGATATCCATGTATTCTTGTCAGGAAAAAAGTTAAACATTAAAAACAAATTAAATTTTAAATCATCCCAGATTTAAAATGTTTCTGAAAATGTTGAGTTAATTACCTTTTCCAAAACATTAGTTTTTTTCTTCTTTCGGTTTTTATAGTATTTTTCTCTTATCACATAGGTACTTCCATTATATCTGCCTTTTAAAAATTCTATTTATTCATTAAAAATGTACTTTATAGAATGAAGCATAATTGTGCTATATACTAAAATCAAGAATAATAAAATGCAAACGATGTTTAGATTTCAATCGTGTTACGAAATATTATGCTCTAACTTCTTGTATAATAGTCTTTTACAAGCGCTTTATTATATAAATACATGGCCATTAGCCTTATTCTTTAAATATACCATCTTTTGTGTTCAACATGATTGTTATAATTGATTTTATCAAAAAAACCTTTCTGAATGTTTATCTTTTTACAATTCCAATTAAATGCATTCTTAGTTTTCTGTAGATCAAAACATTTATTGCAGAAAAATTCAAATTTTAAATGCACTCCTTTGCTTATAATTTTAATTATCAATTAAATATGTCATACGAATTATAAATAACAATTTCTGAAAACAATTCTTTTCATTTAAACAAAAAGATTTAAAATGCCTATGAAATAATATTTTAGTCAGATATCCAAACGACTTTGCCTAATTTCCTTTGAATACATTTAAGGAAATTTTCTGTTTAACATTAAAATGTACTTCAAATATGCAAAATGACAATAAATTTTCTAAATAACAAGTATTGGAATTATTAATAATTTTTAATGAATCATTTGGTTTTAAAACAAATCTATAGAAATAATTTTAAAGGATTGCTCTAACTTATAAAATAATAATTCTTGAAAAGTAGAACACAAGGAAAAACTGATAATAATAAATAGATTTAACTTATTTTTTAAAGGATTTTTTTTTTTTAATCATGACCTGTTTGCAATTAACTATTGTCATTAAAGGTAATATTTATCTGGTTATGCTAAAAAAAAATTGAAGCACAGTTCATAAAAAACTATATTTGCAATAAGCGGGTTACTGAAAATTTTATATTATTTGCCACAACTATTTAATATAAAAAAGAAAATTATATTTCTTTATTTAACAAAAAAAGATTGGAAAAGTTAATTTTTTACTCACATTCCATATATTTCATATTATACTTAAAATATTCATATATACAGGTTGTTATAATATTCCAGCGACAATGTAAAAGGAGTATTACCCCACGCCAAGACAAACAAATTTTCCATGGCACCTAAGTTCGGATATCACTTGTTATGTCAAATACAGGTTGATGCTCTCCAAACTAAACTATAATTAAGATATCGTAGGGGAATTTTCAGCATCCTTACTTTCTTTTGTTCAAAAAGTGCACACATTATAACTAGTGTTGTAATTCCATGCCACCCAACTGTAAAATAAACCGTCGACCATAATTTAAAAGCTCAATCTATTTTGTACTTAAATCAAATTCATTTCCAGTAATTGTTACAAATGCATATATATTTTGAACCAAAAAAAGTATCTGAAAGAGATCGTAACGCTATTTTCACCATTTGTAAAGTTATAATCAAATGTCCGAGTTTAGTTTGCATCCTCCCCCAGCCGTATTTTTAATATAGCAATTAATAAGAGAAAAAAAATTCCATTGGAAAATTTGATTACTTTGACGTACGCTAGCACCTCTTTAAATTTGTCGCCGGAGTAACCGAACACCCTGTATATAACATTTTTGGTGTGCTTTAATTATAATTTTCTTAAATTCAAATTAAATGTGCCAAAAATTATATAATAAATAATTTTTATACAAACGTAAATGGAAGATTTAACATGTCTATGAACGTAATCCTGGATATGTAATCCTTTCATAACGGCAGATGTCCACCTGTTAAACTCACGCATTTTAAAGTTAATCATATAAGGGAGCACAGTAACTTTGAGTTTGTCGAAACGAACAAAAACATCGCTTTTTTTCAAAATACCAAAACATAAATAATATGCAATTAAGATATTTTCCCCTCTTTCTACCTGAAGTACATGTTCTTAACTATATTATCCAGAAAAATGAATGCTGCATATACAAAATAATTATTTGAAATTTAAACTTAAAAAATCCTCTCAGTAAGGCCTGACGTAAAATCATTAAGAGCTGCGCGTATGATAAAACTTTGAATTATGCATATGGAAAACAATTTTTGAACAAAATGGAATCATAACACTCCTACCTCTAAATTAAAACCAAAATAAACACAAGAAGTTTTGCTAAAAATATAATTTTAACACAAAATAAAATAAAATTTTAAAATATCTACATTATTTTCGAATTTTTCAAATGCAAATGTATAAATAACCAAAACATATTATTATTATTTTTTTAACATGTTGACTATAAAGAAACGCACATTTTTTTTTTTTTTAATTTTCAAATCTGTAGCTTACATAGCTTGAAAGTAACAGTGAGCACAAACTCCAAATTTACTAAACCAAGAAAACGCATTTTAAAGTTTCAATTTCAATGGACTATCAGTTATACTCACCGTTAAAACTGATTATAGCTCAAGAAATAATGCAGATTTTTGAATGAGGTATTTGTGCATATTGCTGAATTTTAAAAAAAAAAAAAAAAAAAAAAAAAAAAAAAACAGGAAAAACTGATTTTTTGAAAGTTTAAAGGTTCGGCGGCAACTTAAATATATATATTTTTTAAAGGCATCCACATTATTGTATGAAATACTAGGAATTCGCCCAAAAGATACATTCAATAAGATTTAAATCCCATACACTTTTCTTCAAGATTTTCTGAGAGACCGAAATCTCTCAGAAGTTTTATTCTATGAAATGCAATCAATAGTGTTTCTCAAGGGGCTCTCTTGAAAAAATCGTAGTGAATGTATTCCTACTAGAGGTCTCATTGTTGTGTGACGCGAAATATTTGAAAGTTTATCTAAAAGATATATTTCAGTTTTTTTTTTTTACACTGCAAAGAAGGGTTATGTGTTTCACGGGTATCTGGGTATGTGGATTTCTTTGTTTCTTCAAAACATCTCAACGGCTGGATGTATTTTCATGAATGGGGTCTCTATCGATTCATATTAACTATCCGATGGCTTTAGGCTTTTTTTGTTTTTATAAATTCAAAATGGCGACCGTAAAATACAAAAAGACGGTAGACACGAAAAAAAAATTACGCACCATATTGAGTGGCATATCATTGGATATGTCTTTCAAAATGAAGACTATGTTTCATTGACTATTTACAGTCAGAAGCTTCGTTTAAATATTACACAACCTGGAATTTGTGTAGGTAGGATCTCTAGCTTTACTGCAACTCTGACCATCATAGACATCAATAGGCCTCATCAAAACAGTGTTTATGGATAGGAAGTAACAATTAAACACAACTTAAAAGGCTTCAATACAATTAAATAAAAAAAATTGGTAAGTAATATAAAAAATATGGTAACATTGATGAGAAATAAATAATTAGTTCGCTTTTTACGTATTCGGGTTTTTCATTTTTTAAATTTAATTTTTACTTGTTGTTCTCTGATTTTACCAGTGTTCTTCGGAAAAGAACAATTAAATAGGTTATTCATTATCTCCAAATTGTGATATATTTAAAATGCAAATTAATAGATTCCTTTAGAATAGAATACATTTTATCCATAAATTAACTACTTTGTGCGATTTTTAAATATATAAGCTACAAAGTTTTTACAATGCTCAAACGCACAAATACGGACATAATCATGACATAAAAAACAAGCATTCATAGATCCCCTTCCTCAGATCGAGAAAAAAAATTAATTAGAAGATTAAAACGGGTTCAAAGCCCCCTCGGTTATAGGCCCAAGTACTGGCTAATGCATTCATTAGCCTGTACTCGGGACTATAACCGATGGGTTTTTAAAACCCATTTTAATCTTTTATTTTTTTTTCTCCCACTAAGGAAGAGGATATCCGAATCCTTGAAATGGCCGTATGTGGTTTTTTATGTCATGGTGATGTGCGTTTGAACATTGTAAAATGTTTGGAGTTTATAACACATTTTGTAGTAAATATTTTAAATGTGTCATATTCTTTTAAAAACACTGCATCTATTTATTAAAAAGAAAAAAAAACTATAAATGCGCCCAAAATATATTTTCACTAAGATTTAGATCTTGCACAATTTTCTTCAAGATATTATTGGCGACCGGAATCTCTTAAAAGGTTTATTTTATGAATTATAATCTCTAGTGCTCTCAAGAGGGTTTTTAAAAAATTGTAAGCAATGTACTGTTACTAGAGGACTATTAAGTGTGCGACACAAAATATTGGAAAATTTGTCTGAAAGATATAGTTGGACATTTTTTGTGCTTTGTCTATCTCATGGTTACACACAAAAGTGCAAAAATTATACTTTATATAATATATTTTACAGAATAATTCATTATAACCAAATGAAGGAAACATTTAAAATCACTATCAATTCACACCAAAGATGTTATATTTTCTATAATGCAAAATGACCAACTGTTAAACCCGTTTAGGGGAACTCATTTCATATTAGTTTTTAGAAATATGATAAATATGCTGCCAACCTGTTGTTAGAAAAATCACTTATCTGTAACGCAAACGTCATTTTATCAATAATAATTAAATATTTTTTGGTTCAGGTAAAAATTTTATTTTTTGTCAAAAGATCCCAACCTTACATTCAATCATTCGAAAACTATAATCACTAACAGAAAGCAGATTTCACAGAAATGTGCATAAACACATGAGATTTCTTTAAAGTATACAATTTTTTATACAATGCAAAATGACCAACTGTTAAATCCGTGTAGTTTCAGTGAATTTAATTCAAATATTAAACTTCAGAAAATTGCCGTTGCAATTGCTGTTATGCAGATTAATACGATATAATACAAACACCATTTTATCAATAAGAATTTAATGCTTTTTCATCAGATAAAGATAAGGAGGAATTATCGCACTTTAACCAAGTAAAAGCGACAAAAACAGACCTTCCAATTTACGGATTTTTTTAGAGTTATCACAAATCATTTATACAGTAATCTGTCACCAGTGGTGGTTTACACAGTAAGATTTAGCAGCGTTGTAACCACTACAGTGCAACTGTCGGTTAAATATGTAGTTATTTTGATAATATTTTATATTGCTATTTAAACTTTTTCTGTGTATTTATGTAAAAACTGCATTATGTAAAATTATTTTGTGACATTTAGATAACATTGAAATTATGTAATTTTTTATCTTATATTGATGAAAGTTTTCCCAAAATTTAATAGCGCAGTACAACGGAAGAAATCTCCGGTCTATGGTGCGAAATATGTCACGAAATTGCATGTAAAATGGTTCGAAATTACCCGACGGCCAAGAACGGTTATGTGTTTGACGCGTATCTGGATATGTGTATTTCTTTATACCCTCTAAACGTCCCAACAGCTGGATGGATTTTAATGAATGAGGTCTCTATCGATTCGTCTTAACTATCCGATGGTTATAGGCTAGGTTTTGTTTTTTATAAATTCAAAACGGCGGTAGAGACGAAAAACATTGCACACCATATTGAGTGGCATATCATTGGATAGCTCTTTCAAAATGAAGACGATGTTTCATTGACTATTTTACAGTCAGAAGTTCCGTTTAAATATTATACAACCTGGTAGTTGTGCAGGTAGATCTCTAGTTTTACTGCAACTCTCACTCTAACCTTCATAGACATCTAAAGGTTTCATCAAAAGAGTGTTTATAGATAGGAACTAGCAATTAAACACAACTTAAAAGTCATCAATACAAGTAAATAAAAAAATAGGTAAATAATATAAAAAAGAGTTTCACACTGATGAGAAATAATTAATTAGTTCGCTTTTTGCGCAATCTGCTGTTTTGATTTTTTTTATTTAATTTTTACTTGTTTTCATGAATGTGCTTTAAATAATGTACGATTTGATGGAAGTTGTAAGCTAGTGCAATGACGTAATTTAAATATATTTCTTATGTGTCAAACATATAAGTCTTTAATATGAATATATACAACTCGTCTATGAAAAAATACATATATATCAAACTAATGTCATTCGTATTCACATTTTACAATAAAAAAATAATGTACAAAATTGAATTTAAATTATAATGTTTTATTTACGATCTATATTGTAGTATGTAACATTAATACACTGCTCAAAACAATTAAAGGATATTTGAAGTTTTATATAAAATAAAGATATAAACGATTTTTTTTTTGCCGAAAATAGAAGAAGAGAATCACAAATGCAAATTTTTCTGGTTTTTAAACTGTGGAGTATGCAAATTTTGAGTTCGACGTCAAAAACGTCGCTTCAGCGGCAGCGAATGAAATTTGACTTTCAACTGGATAAAAGAGAATGAAGACAAGGATGATCGGCATTCAGTGATTGCTTTGTTTCGATGAGTACGATGTCTCAGCGAAGTCATTTAACAGATTCAGAAGCTTTGAGAATTGTTGGTAGGTTAGAAGGGGGGCCAAACGCAAGCCGAAGTAGCGCAAGCCATTGGAGTGTCACAAAGTGTCATTTCCAGGATCTGGAACCGCTTTTTGGAGAGTGGATGTGCAGGCCGAAGACCAGGGCAAGGTCGTAGATGGGCAACAACGCCCAATGAAGATCTGTATTTAGCGTTAACAGCTCGGAGACACCGAACAATGAACGCTACTCTTCTCCAACAACACCTTCGCTCGGCTACAGGCACCACGATTTCAACTCAGACTGTCCGAAACCGGCTCCATTTTGTAGGTCTGTATGCTCGCCGACCGATGGTATGTGTTAGATTAACATCAAGGCATCGTCGCGACCGCAGGAAGTGGGCAACCGAGCATGTCAACTGGAGGAGAAATGAATGGAGCAATATTCTGTTTTCTGACGAGTCCCGTTTTTCTGTGCATCCGGATAATAGGCGTATTTTCATCTGGAGGGACCGTGGCAGTAGGAATAATCCTGCGTTCGTGCACGAAAGTGTCAGATTTGGCGGTGGAGGAGTGTTGGTGTATGGTGGCATCTCCATTGACGGGCGCACTGACCTCTACATCATTCGAGATGGAGCTCTGACTGGTCGCCGATATAGGGATGAGATCCTCAGACCTATTGTAGTCCCTTACGCTGCAGCAATCGGAGATAACTTCATTTTAATGGACGATAACTGCAGGCCACATCGTGCAAACCTGGTGGAGGATTTCCTTTTCGAGGAAGGAATCGTTCGAATGGAATGGCCAGCGTGTTCTCCAGACATGAATCCAATCGAGCACGTTTGGGACGCCCTAGGAAGACGAGTTTCTGGCCGCCAACAACCCCCACAAACTCTCCAAGAACTGGAAAGAGCTCTTCTGGAAGAGTGGGGCAGAATACTCCAACTCGTCATTAATAGCCTCATTGAGTCCATGCCTCAAAGGTGTTCAACGTTGCTGGCCGCCCGTGGAAACCATACCCCCTACTGAAAATGATTTTCTTTGAAGAAAACACCTTTTCTTATTCTTTTTTTTCTCATATGCACAAATTGTGTTTTTTTCCTTTAGTACACAAATGCGCAATAAAATGCATTTGTTTTTCTGCCAAACATGTGTAATTTATTCTCATATAACCTACTATGTCTGTCGACCATGTATCAATCAGCTAAACAGTTTACCAGATACAAAATCCACCTAAAACTGCAATATCATTTAATTGTTTTGAGCAGTGTAGTACAAAATATTTTTAAAACCCGAAAATCTCTTAACTTGCTTTAAAAATGAACAACATTTAATATTATTGTCAATAATATTTTTCTAACATAATTTAAATAATAGTATCGTAAAATATGATTTCATAATGTTTTTAATTGGTTGGATTAAAAAGTAATTAAATACTCACGCAAAAGCAATAAAGGGCATTTTCAAAATTTGTCACTCACCTGCAAATAGAAAAAAAATCATACAGTTTTATAATAAAACATGGGTTACAAAATAAAAACAAAAATGTAAACATAGATATGCGTGTCCAGCTGTTTGAAATAAAAAATCGATTGTTTTTTAAACACATATATATAGTAATTTTTTTTAATCTAATTTTCTATTTCTAACTATTCTCAAGAATTGAGGTTATTTAGTTGGTTGTGTTTATGACGGCCAATTATCAGCACGAGGGATATAGTCTCTACGGGAGGACTGTTTTCCATGGGGGTCATTCTAACGGAACCTAACCCGTATTTACGCTTGGAAGAATAAGGCTCGAAGAAAACCACGAAAACTCCGAACGATTAAGTCGACGGGCGCGATTGGGATCGAACTCAGCTCATCTCGCCTACCAGCTTCGAGGGCAGGACAAGAATTGAGGACCATTTATTCCACTTAATTTTAATCCCCAAATTCTAAATATGTACCAGATTTTTTTATAGAATTTTGCTTTTAACATACGTTAGAGAAAAAAACATTTTATTTCATTCAAATCTGTTAGTTTTTAAATTCTAGTTATATTGAACGATTTCAACATTTTAGCTATAGTATAAAGTTGCTTTAAATACAAAGTTAAATTTTTTTTTCAACTTTTGCATAATTTATTTTGCATATTGGCAACAATCACAAATATGTATTGTAAATATGTTTTGTCTAAAATTCAAATGTTTTATTGAATAATGATGACTATTTTATGAACTCGATAAAATTATACTTACCTGCCACACTAGCGTTTTGTTTTTCAAATTAACTAAAACCAGAAGTTATGGAAAATGAATTAATTTAACGGAGAACCTCATATAAACAAGGAATAGTTCATTCTGTGTTTGACTTGAAAAATCCGGAAGGTTAAAGTATTGCGCCAAGAACTGATAGTGTGAAAATCAGCTATCCAAGTAGGGGAGACCGGGGCTAGTTGGCTACAGAGGTAAGTAGGCGCAGTCCTCATAAATCACCTGTTTGTGGATAGATTGCGCAACCAGGCATAGAGTACCTTTCTTATTGCTTTTTACAACCCTCATTGTAGTTTTGCATTGTTACCTACATGCAGTGGACATTTATTACGATTTTTATGTTTTTTGCACTCATAAGTAATTTTTTGTTGCTTCATTCTTTTTCTAATTTCTAATACTTATCTTAATTATTGCAATTTAACTTGTGCATTTTTTCTTAGTGTATGGTTAACTGTACCTACCCCTTATGTGATTTACTTGGATTATTTATGCTTAGAGGATTACGTGTCCCTTTTGTGAAGAAATTTATTATTGGGCAAGTAGACGCATTGAACACGGGGCACGTTGGCTCGGTGTTTGGTCAGCTTGAAAAACAGCAAACACCAAGAAAAGTGGTGGCAATGCAAGATTTTGGGCACGCGAGGCTTGCCCAAACGGAGATACTCGATTTTTTATTTCTGGCAACTGTAACTCTGATGATGATATAGAGTTGGATAGAGGTTATCTGAATGTTAATGTTTTATTCATTATTTTTATGTCTATAATTTAGAATTTACATTGTACGGCTATAACGCCTTTGCCTAAACTTACTGGTACTAATGAAATTGATTTCGCTTAACTGCGTGTCATATTTGAGCTTCGTTTAAATTTTTATAAAGCGTGTGCCAACTTACGCCATAGGTATAGGCAACTTGCCCCGTGACGGGGTAGGTTGACGCACAATTTTCCTTTCACTTTAGGCTTCCGCTAAACATAAACTACAAAAGGTACAAACTCAAAACTCCGGGTATTTATAGCCAAATGTCTGTTCTTTAAAAGTGCAGTTAAAGTTTGTTAAAATACTTAAATAAAAAATTTATAAAAATACAAAACTAAAAACTGCGCCTACTAGCACCAGTCTCCCCTAATACTTAAAAAAAATGCTAAAATATTGAATCAATGTTGTTGTTCAATGATACTGAAATCCGAAGAATCGATCGCAGCGACATCTCAACAATGTTTTCTAAAACTACAAAACGATTGCTAGTCTAAATTTTGTAATAACACCATAATTACATTTAAATTAGAAAATATCTCACAGATGTCACTGGGATCGACTCTTTGGATTTCAGTATCACTGCAGCTTTAAGGGATTCAATAATTTAGCACTGTTTGGATCACGGAGGAAAGAGATAGATGGAGAAGCAGTATGCCGTTAAAATGGTTTGCAATATGAAGGTTGTGATCACTCAAATTTACATGCCCTCATTCGACCCAGCTGCGCACAGTCTATGTAGAGCAGAAATTATTTGGACTTAATTTTAACTTGTTTTATCCAAATTAATGGTTGCATTTTCGTCATTACGCCAAGCCACCACTCTTCATCTCCACCTATCTCTCACATCCGTGTATTTGGCTAGCATATTTCCACACTATTTATTCTAGATGCTGCAGTTAAAGTGATAAAAGAGGAGTCGTTAAAGTTGCCACTACTTTATGTTCAATTGTCGAAACAACTTATTATTGTCGCAGCAATTTTGTCACCTGTGATGGCCTTCAAGTGTAATGATAACAGAGCAACCTTGGACAGAAAACAGAGAAACAGAAGAGCAAATACTTCGCAAATTGAGGAAGGAGAAGCGTTTTTAAAAACAGCCAGTGACATGCCTGCATTGTAAAAAAACCACCGTAAATTTGCCAGCACAACTCGATCACAGTTCAATGTACTGTATCTTTCTTTGGTTTCCTGACTATTAAAACATGAAAAATATAGTAGTTGCGTAAAATTAACAGCACAATGTACTGGCAATTTTGGACGCATTTGGCCCACAGCACAAACTACTGGCGTCCAAATTGTCAGTACATTGTGCTATTAATTTTACGCAACTACTGTATTTTCCATGTTTAAATAGTCAGGAAACCAAAGAAAGATACAGTACATTGAACTGTGATCGAGTTTGTGCGAGAGATGAACAGTACTTTGTACTGTAAAAATGTCGTTTTTTTTACAGTGTGGAAAACTTACGCGTTGCAGGCAATTCCTGCCGCTTCAGTTTTTTCCATGTGTTAGATCTTTTAGTAGTCCTGAGACAAATACAACGTTCTAGGAAATCTTAAATATAAAATATCTGTTTTATTAAATAAATACTTGTGTAAAACATACAATAATAAACTTTGGTTCTGTAATACTACCGTTGCACTGGCGCTGCATTCTATGGCCATTGTTTATAATTTGTCAAAATTAAAAGTGTTAAAAGTATGAGTGTTATATGGTTAATTATATAATAATCGATAAACGGTTAATAATAATTTAATAACAATTAAATTAATAAAATGAAAATGAATCTGACATACATGAAATGTATTTTCACATTTAGTTCATTTGAAAAACTCATTTAGGTTTTAATTTCTGTAAATGCGGCAAAAATGACCTAAATATCACAATGATATTTTTTGTTCAGATAACAGATAACAATTCAATTTATGGAAGGCATTTTTTTATTTCAAAGCATAATAACCAATATCTTTAATTTTTTTTGCATTTTTTGGCCTTTTACATAAGATAAAATACGATATATAACCAAAATGTGACATACACATGAAATATTACATTGCATCAAGTTACAATTACTTTTTATTTCATGAAATCCTATGAATGTCCCTTAATCCTCTCCTTTTGCACAAATCTCTCATTCTTTGAATACCAAATATGTTATATTACTACCATTTCATTCATTGTAAGGAAAAACCCTTGGCTTCTCTCCCGATACAAACTTTTCAATACGATAGAAATCCCTTAGGTTTTAGTTCAAGATTAATTTTCTCTGTATTAATCTCCGGAAAAGATACTTTATGGAATTTATACTTTACTTTTCAAGCGTTCTTCTTGAAAATTCTGAAATAAAGTTTTTGGTCATGGAAAATTCATAGATGTGTGGGGATTTAAAGAATTTAACCAAGTTTGACACGAAAGCACATTTCTGAATTTTTTATTTTCAAAATTGAATTAAAAATTATTTTTTTAAAGGTGGAATATTTTTAAGCAGTGTGATTATTATGAAAATGCTTTTAGTGGATGAACAGTTCGTGACGATAATTTTACTATAATTGTAGCATAGTTTTACCATTCGAATATAACTTTTAAATCTAATTTGAAAGAAAAAAAATGTATAAAATGTTTTAGATTTTTTTTATTATTTTTTTATTTTATTTTTGATTTGCTTTTATTAATTTATTTAATATCAACGTAAGAAACAGGCATTTTTGTCAAATGAACCTCTACAGGCAAGTTCTTTAGGTCAACAACAGCAATGAACTTTACGTTTTACTAGTTCATTTTTTTAAATTTAATCTACACTGTCGTCCGTTAAAACTTATTGATATCACAAATGGCAAATGTTTTTAATTATGTATTTAGGAAACCAGCTAATATACACTCATGTCCAAAATTAAGGTCACAAACATAAAATATGAGAAAACTGATGAACTATTCACTGTGTTGCCACGAAATTTGGCAAAGAGGTATATTACAATGAAAGAAAGAATATAGCAACATAAAAATATGGGAAAATTTTTAATTGTGAATTAAGATACAGGATATATCAAAAAGTGGTAAATCATGAATCAGAGATAAAGCATTTAGCTCGGGAAAAGTCTGCCTAACATGGGGTGTGACCACTGTGCGCTGCTATACAAGCCCCACAACGAGCTCTTATACTGTTTATGAGGGTGTCAATAAATGTTTGTGGCAACGAATCCTATTCTTCCAAAAGCGTGGCTTTTAACTCCTGGCGGTCTTGGGGCTCTGGTTACGCTGTGCAGTGGCTCTTCCTAGACCATTCCAAGCATGTTCAATAGGATTGAGATCCAGGGACATCGAGGGGCACTTCATACGGTGGCTATCCTCTTCTTCAAGAAAATCATCAAAAATGTGAGCTCTGTGTGGCTTCGCATTATCGCCCATAACCATAAGCCCGGGCATACAGCACCCCGGAGCAACCTAACATAGGCTTCAACGACTTCATCCTTATAGCGATGTGCATTGATAGTACCCGCATTGAAGACGTGCATCAGTGTACGGCTGCCAAACATTACGCCGCCCCAGACAAGGATTCCTTTGCCAACAAATCTGTCGAATTCTTTTACGTAGGAAGGATGATAGTGAGCTCTATGTTCTCTCCAGATAAAGATACGGCGCGAATCACTCTACATGGTGAATCTCGACTGATCACTGAAAAGAACATACCCCGCTTCTTGTTGCGTTGAAGACTGATGTCTTCGGCTCCACAACAACCGGCTCTCCTGTTGGATGCAGTGAAAGGGACACACACGACTGGACACTGGGCGATAGGGATGAGGTCCTTGAAGCCTATGTGAGATTGTTCCGAGGTGCTGTAGGCCTGGACTTCATGTTTATGGACGATAATGTGAAGCCACACAGAGCTCACATTGTTGATGATTTTCTTGAAGAAGAGGATATTCGCCGTATGAATCGGCCCTCAAGGTCTCCGGACGTTAATCCTATTGAACATGTTTAGGATGGTCTAAGAAGAGTGCAGCTATATCATAATAAAAGATTTTTTATTTATTAATATTTTAGTTTAAGTAGTTTTAATAAAACATTTTAATTTTAATTTACTTCATATTGTTAATGATGTTACGAAACAAATGCCAAATTTTATTTATATTCAAATTTATATAAATTTTAATCAATGTATTAAAACTATGTTCTTATACGTAACTTCGTAATACTTAAATTAATTAATATTCGCGTACACTTCCGTGTTGTATAAACCATGTTCCGTTGACAGCATAAGGTTAACAGATTTTTAAATGTTCCACAGCAACAGATCAAAAGACTGATTTTAAAATGATATTTTTCATGTACGTTTTTTTTTTAAGTATATTCCATATATTGCGATAAGTAAATTCCTGTGAAAATAAAATATTGAAAAAGAAAAATATTCAATAATTCATATGACAGGGCAAAAAAAGTACTACGATTGTTTGAGGAACACAATAATCAAGTTAATTAACAGCATATTCTGATAATTGATGGTATAAAAGAGCAACATTTTCAAACAGAAACAGAATGATCTATTCTGGTTTGTTTAATACAAGTCTCCATTCGGCCAATTCATAAGGTCTTTCACCTTTAATTTCAAGAACATTCAACAGTTTTTGCTTATCTAAATTGGACAACACAGTATTGATTGACTAGTAATAACGTTATGGTTGACATGTTTAATTATAAAGCATTTCTTAAAAGAATAAAGTTACACATTCCTTTCTGAGATAAATTTGCATCGTAGTTTCTCATTGGATGTTATTTCATTTTCAAACGGTTTTGCTTGGCAATTAGAGTTGGTATTTATACAATGTGTATGTGGGATAAGAAAAATATTTAATCAAATGAAGACTGTAACGAATGATTCGCCCTAAATTGCGACTCGAGGAAATCACACAGTTGGACACCCTAAGCGTATACAATGCTCCGATTTAATTATTTTCCATTCATAGCGGTAAATATAAAAGTAATAAGAGATTACGTTTAGAGTATTCTTCTACTTATCTCTAATTGTATCTACTTCCTGTAAAATTTACAATTCTTGTGCGTAGAATCATTAAGCCAATAATCATTTTCATGATATCTCACGGATTTCCGTTACATCCATCTCCCCAGTTGAATATATCACATTTTATAAAGCTACATTTTTCTTTACTAGAGGAAAGAATGGTAGACTGCCCTCCAAACTCGAACTTTCCAATGAGGTCCAAATGATTTGTGTTACAATTGAAGATTTTACTATTTGTAGAAATTCTAAAAAATGATCCAAACATTCAAAATAGTGTTCAGTGGGATTTTTTGGATATTCAGAAATAATGTTACTGAAAGATTTATTGTGGTGGGACGTAAACTAATTTAGAAATTTAACTTAGAAATTAAACATTTGGCTCTAAATTATTTTGTAATTCTTTACTATTGGAGAATGAATTTTATATAATGGAATTTTTATATGAGTTTAATGATACATAAATACTCTTTTAAGAGTTTGCAGAATGTAGTTTACATATCATTCTAGTGATGTTTTATAAATAACGTAATGTATATGTATATAAAATGAAATATGACAAGAAACGTTTTCAAGCCTTTCATAAACACTTATAGATTTATTGTAAATTTTTTATGAAGACATAAATTCCTTTCAAATAAATTTAATATTATGATTTTTTGTGTTTTTGATTTAACAATATATAGTCGCAAATTAACTAATGTTCTTAATGTTTTTATGAAAATTACCGCCAATCTTATAACTTATATATACTTCAGACTTTTTTTTTAATTAAATTTCTTAAGTTTAACGTTGTGCAACTTAAAGTAAAACAAAATGAAAACAAAAAAGAGAAAAAGAAAATGTACATAATATTCTGTTCTGGCACCTACATTGTTCTACATAAAAATATCAAAATAAACATCTTTATTGTTTGCTTTCTATATCGCGAATTTTTTGTGGAAGCAGTTGCAGAATAAACAGAAAATGTTACAATGGCAGAGAGTTTTCAAATAGCTATTATAATCCTTGGATAATCGTTTTCATAAATTCAGGTCCACGTCCGCAAAATTCATTCATTTTCCACAAGACTCTTTCAAATTGTATCTAATATTTTATAATGCTACCATTCACTTTACTGTAAAGAAGATCGCTAGGCTATTATTCCAACATAAGCTTTTCAATAAGATTTTAATTCCTTAATCTATAATTCTAAATTTCACTCACTGTCGAAATTTCCGATAAAAAGAATTTTACGCAAAGTTCGTTTTTAGTGTTCAAGAGACGGTTTTAAAATTTTAGAAATAAGGTTTTATATTTGCAAGATTCCTTATTCTGACATAAAATGTTTGAGAAATATAATCAAGTGTGACACGATACTGGAATTTTAAATCTTTATTATTGACGAATCGGATTTAAGTAATGCTTAAAGAAAAGGACATTTTATAAAAATGTAGTAATGCATTTGAGTAGTTTAAAGAATACATTACAGAAAGTAATTAGTTCAAGATTGTAATATTTTTTTTAATAATTACCTTAATTGTTTTAAATCCAGCTTGAAGGTAAATATGTTTTAGCATGTATAAAAATGATAAAGAAGATAATAAAATGGTATTGACATAATAATAGACTTTTAATTTCGACGAACAATCTCAGGTAGGATTCTAAAAGCTTTTCTTCTAAAATAAGCATGTTTTACATTTAAGCAGTCAGTATTATTTTCTATTAGGATTTAATTTTTTGGTGAAGTTATATATACGAATACTAAAACTATTGCAAAAGCATTAAATTGAGATTTAGAAAAACAAATATTCAGAAATGTAGCCGTAACAAACATTATTTGACTTCATTTACTTTAATAACAAGGTTTTTTTATAATATATTTTTTATTTGTGTATTTAAACTTTAATTCATTTTGATTCATTTTTCATTCTTTAATACCCTTCGCCCATATGTAGCTGGAAATATTAAGCATCGATGCAAATGATACTCTAATTGATTTAGCCTATACTCAAAACATGAATTCATTTCAACGCTTTTTAATATGAAACCGCAAAAAATCAGTTTCATAGAATATTGTTGGAAAAGCGAAGTGGCTATTTCGGGACCACTATCGGCAAAGAGTAATCTTTAGGAGAGATTTGTAAAAAATCAAAAGAAATCTCGTACGAAGATTATTGTATTTAAACAGGGGTCGGGAAATGATCGCTTGATCTAATCCTTGCATAAATCTTTTTAATAGATCCAGTCGAGAAAAGATTATAAGTAAAATCTTTTTTATGCTGTTTATTTAATGATATCAGATGTCTGCTCTGATGTCTGCATGAATTTATCTAACTCTGAAAAGTTTATATTTTATATCGCTGACATTCTCTTTATTGTAAGGGAGAGCGGTAGGATATTTTCCTATACAACATTTTCAATAAATTTATTGTCCCATACACTCAAGATATCGTTCTCTAGAAATTTCTAAGGAAAATTCTTTATGCAACTTATAATCTAGCATTGAAGATATTTTTTTTAATTTCAAAGGCTGTTTTAGACTGTGACGTAAAATATTTAAATATATATCATGAAAGTTTGCATGGAAAAATATTTAGAAACCATTACTTTTGATTAATGAATTTTTTGTAGTTTATAAACAAATTGAAATTTTGTAAAAGTATTGTGATGTTTAAGCTTCAATTTATTAAGTATAGATGGCAGCATGAAAGTTTTCTTTCCTCCTACAATTCATTTTCAGAGAATTCTGTTCTGTTTACTTTTGTGTCATGTGACTGACATTTGTAAGTGTTGTGATGTGTTTGTGAAATGATTATTAAATCTGTCTACGATAAGCCTCGTCAATTAAGAGTTATGTTAATTATTATTAATTAATTACTAAATATACAAAAAGTGGCGACGATGGATAGAAATTAAATATTTGTACTGGAAAAAGTTTACCGAAAATGAGGATTGTACAGGTGAAAATGGCTATACTTCTGGTTTAAATGTTCTATAGTTCGGTGCAATACTGCAATGCTATATTAATACTTCATAGTCTTCTACAGTATATACGGCGGTGGTAAGTGCTACATTACATTTATTTTACATTTTTACGCTTTTACTACGTTTAATAAAGTAAAATGTTTACCCATGTCAAGGAATTTGATGAAAAAGTAAAATCTTTCACAACTTACGTGAAAAGATTAGAACAAAAAAATTTCGTTCTGCATGAGATAACAGAACAGAAAAAAAATTCCTGCTCATTTATCATTATTAGGATCGAAATTATATGGCTTATTATGTGATTTATACGTACCTAAGAATTGTGAAACCTTAAAATATAATAAAATTGTTGATATTCTGCTTGAACACTTCAACCCCACCCCCAATAAATTCATTGAGCGTATTAAATTTAGAAAATGTTTTCAAAATTAAACTGAATCATTTCAAGATTTTGCTGCTAGATTAAAAAAAGGGTACGACTTTTTGTTCATTTACTGGTGATGCTTTAAATGAAAATTTACTGGAAATGTTTCTGCGCGGTCTGAAAAATGAAAGAAATTCGAATAAATTGATTACGCAAGTAGATGATTTAAATTTCGAAAAAGCTGTTGAGAAAGCTTTAGCTTTATATAATGTGGATATTGAAATTGCTGAAATTAATCATAAAAATTTCAATGTAAATAAAATTTCCAGTAAGAAAAATGTACAAAATAAGAAATTACCAACTTCTTCGAAAAACAAAATGTCAACAATCATGTGAAAAATACACATTCTGACATGAGTAAAAATAAGTTAAAGTATTATCGATGTGCAAATGACTCACATTTAGCAAATGTTTGTAGATTTATTAATGTTACTTGCTACCTTTGTACGAAAAAAGGCCATTTAAGCAAGGTATGCAGAAGTAGAAATTCTCAAAAACACGCAAATTCTTTAAATACTGTAAATGCTTTAACTGTAAAGTATGACAAAGGTTCAAATCCAAATACGTTGTCTGTTTTCATTGAAAACAAAGCTAGAGCCGATATGGAATTAGATACTGGATCTGGAATTTCTGCTGTTCCTTTAAAAAGATTTTGCAGAATTTTTCCTGATCATACAATATTTCCTCCAGATGTTCAGTTAAAAACTGAAACTGGTAAAATTTTCACATCTGAAGGGTATGTTGAAGTAAATATTAATTATGAAAATAAAACTAGAAAGGTAAAGTTTTATTTGATAAAAGAAGATAATTTTCTATTATTACTTGGTAGAGATTGGGTATCTGAATTTGATATTTTCCGACATAATTTAAAATCAGTATATGTGAATGAAGTTGTAAATTATTCTGATAAATTACAAGGTTTGTTACAGGAATTTTCTGATTTATTTACTGATAAGGCTGGGGTGATTAAAGGTTTACAGACAGAGCTTTATCTTGAAAAAGGTACTACACCCATGTTCTGCAAATCTAGGATGGTCACTTATGCACTACGTGCAGCAGTCAATGAAGAAATGCAAAATTTACAAGACGCATGTATTTTTAAACCAGTTACAAACAGCAGGTGTGCAACTTCTATAGTTCCAGTGGTTAAGCCTAACGAAAAAATTCGGTTATGTGGTGGTTTTAAAGTAACATTAAATAAATTTCTGAAAGTTGAAAAGTATACTTTCCCTAAAATAGAAGATATGTTAGCTACATTAGGTGGTGGTGTAGATATGTATGTCACATTAGGTGGTCGTGTAAATTTTACAAAAAATTGATTTAAATCAAGCTTATCTTCCGTTACCTGTAGATGAAAAATCACAAGAATTATTGACCATTAATATGCCAAAAGGATTATTCCAATTCTTTAAGTTGCCCATGGGTCTTGCTAGTTCTCCTGCTATATGACAAAGAAAAATTGACACATTTTAAGGGGAATTGACGAAGTTACAATTTTCATAGATGATATTAGGGTTACAGGTGAGACACGTGAAATTCATTTACAAAAATTAAAGCAAGTATCAGAAAGATTAAGGGATTATAACATTAGGATAAGTAAAGAAAAATCATTCTTTATGGGAGATGAGTTTATTTATTGTGGTTATAATGTTGATAAACATGGTATTCTTAAAACACAAGATAAAATTGAGGCAATATTAAATGCTCCAAGGCCAGTAACTGTATCTCAGGTTAAAGAATTTCTAGGCTTAGTAATGATACTTGATAATGATGATAAGTTTGTACCAAACTTATCTACTATTGGAAATCCTTTAAATAATTTTCTTAAGAAGAATGTTAAATTTAATTGGTCTTATAAATCTAAACAAACATTTAAAAGTATAAAAAAAAGAAATTACTTCTGACAGGGTTCTTACTCACTTTAATCCTAAGTTACCCTTAGTTTTAGTTACTGATGCTTGCCCTTACGATATCTCTGCAGTGCTTTCGCATATGATGCCAGATAACAATGAAAAGACGATTGGGTTTGTGTCCAGAACTTTGAATAATGCAGAAAAACGGTGTAGTCAAGTGGATAAAGAGGCATTAGCTATTATATTTGGTGTGGAGAATTTTTTTCAATATTTATATGGCAACAGGTTTACCTTATTTACTGGCAATAAACCTTTAGTGTCTATTTTTTCTACTTCTAAAAGTATCCCTGTTTTATCGGCTGCTAGAATGCAACGATACGCAATTTATTTACGAACTTTTCAATGTGATATATGTTATAAAATAAAAAGAACAACTAATCACAGAAATGTTGATGCTCTTTCACGACTTCCTTTACGTAGTGAAGATTTACCTCAACAATTAAACTCAAATGATGCAATTGATGAATCTGAAATTATTCAAATTAATCAACTCATTATCTTACCATTAAATTCTAAATCTATTGCTTCAGCTACAAAATCTGATCCCCTTTTACGTCAAATTTTTCATCACCTCATTTCTGGTTCTGAAATTCCTAAAAATTTAGTTTTTGATGGTAAACAAGAAGAATTTACTCTTCAACATAGTTGTATTTTAAATGGATGTAGAGTAGTTATCCCTGAAATTCATAGAAACCAAATCTTAAAAGAATTACACTTTGGTCACTTTGGTATAGTTAAAATGAAGTCTTTAGCCCGTAGTTTTGTATGGTGACCAGGTATAGACCAAGATATTGAAGATCTTGCACGAAATTGCACTACTTGTGTAAATTTGAAAAATAATCCTCCCAAAGTTGATACACATCATTGAGAATGAGTCCTGCATTTCTAAAACGTCATATAAGAACAAAAATAGATTTGATAGTGCCACATGTTACAAATTTCGTTCATGATAAACAAGATGTGAAAAACTCCAAAGTTAAAATAAAAGAATTTGAAATTAACCAGAAAGTAGCTGTAAGAAATTATACTCCAGAAGCCAAATGAAAAATTTGTCGAATAATAGCAAGAGAAGGGAAAATTCATTATAGAGTTCAGGTTGGTTCGAATATTTGGAAAAGGCATGTTGATCAAATAACAAATGTAGGTTCAGAGATTTTTTTAGATAATGATACAAATTCTGAAGAAAGTGATACATGTAATTTCAGAAGTGAAAATGCAATAGAGAAACAAGGTGATTTTCAGCCAATACAGCCTAGTATTGCAGATGTGCAACCAGTTGACTCTCATGATCCAAATACTCCAGGTCCTACACCAACTGACTTTCATCCTGATTCTCCAAAACCTTCTGTTCCCACTAGTTCAATAATTAATGCTGCTGAACTTGTAAAATTTAATTATTCGTCTCCTTCTCCACAGGTACTGAGAAGATGCGGTATATACAGAAGACCTCCTGACCAATTCACATATTAAGTGGGGGAGAGCTGTCATGTTTAAGCTTCAATTTATTAAGTATAGATGGCAGCATCAAAGTTTTCTTTCCTCCCACAATTCATTTTCAGAGAATTCTGTTCTGTTTACTTTTGTGTCATGTGACTGACGTTTGTAAGTATTGTGATGTGCTTGTGAAATTATTATTAAAAGTTTATCTGTCTACGATATGCCTTGTCAATTAAGAGTTATGTTAATTATTATTATTTACTTACTAAAAATACAAAAACTATAGTATTAGATAAAACAACTTTTAATGATTTGCACAATCTGTTAAAGAAATGGGAATTAATTAACATTGAATCTATTGCTTACTAAAATAAAAAACTGATAATTTTGCCAAATAAACAACTGCATGCTCCTTCTGAAAAATTAACATGCTTCAATAAACTATAATGGTCAATATTCATTTCACCAAGTTTTACATTTGCTTTACTATCTTCCATTTACAATTATTTATACCACTAATCTTATTAAAAATATCATGCATCAAAAGTTTTTATAAACCTTTAAATATATTTATTATTTATTTAGGATTGGTAATTTTTTTTTATTAAGTGCTGTTTTTTAATGACATTAGATGTCTGCATGGATTTATCTATCTCTGGACATTTCATACTTTATATCGCTGACATTCTCTTTATTGTATGGAAGAGCGTTAGGCTATCTTTCAATACCACATTTTCAATAACTTTATAATTCCTTTCCCTCAAGATATCTTTCTCTGTGGAAATTTCTAAGGTAAATTCTTTACGCAACTTATAATCTAGTATTCAAGAGATCTTTCTGAAAATTCAAAAGCTGTTTTAGTACTAGTATTGGGATGTCATGTAAAATATTTGAAAACGTATACATGAAAGTTTGGATGGAAAAATATTTATAAATTATCACTTTTTATTAATGAAGCTTACGAAAAATTGAAATTTCGTGAAAGATAGATAACTAGTTTTAATAATTTGGACAGTGTGTTAAAGAAATGGGGTTTATGTATGACTAGCATTCTTACATGTTTTCTAAAGTTTTCTAAATTTACTATTGTTAATTTATTGCGCTGGTGCAGCTTGTTCTAATATAGACCGCTTGCCCGAAAAAATCAACCAACAATGAATTTATTTCTTAATGAAATAAAAAACTGACCTGCTCGCAAGGATTCTTCTGACAATCATCTCATGATCAATATTCATTTCGCCAAGTTTAACATTTGCTATTAACATTTAGTATCTCGCATTTAAAATTGTTTATTCCGGTAATCTTATTAACAAAACCATACATCAAAAGTTTTGAAAATTGTAAAATATATTGCAAATTAACACATTGTAATAACATACTAATTTTAATTGCTAAAAGGTGTAAATTAAAACTTTAAATAAGTAAAAATATGTTTATTGAATTGTTTATATGTTTCGTCTTTAACCGAATCATTTTCAAACCGAATAAATAAAAATATTCTAAAATTGCACAATCTATGAAACACCAGCATTAAAATTTCCACTTACTGTTTTATGTTATACACGTTATTATTATTTTTTTTTACCAGGATTACTGTTCGAGCTACTCAATGGTTAAGAAATTAAAAACAAACATCCAGATAAAATAAAAAAATAACATGCATAATATGAAAATATACATGAAAAATTGAATGGTGGTGTTTCAAAACCGTACATTTTTTTTTTTTAATGACTTGGGCAGATTTGAAACATTTAAACAGTCGAATAAACCAATTTTTAATGTTTTAAAGTTTGTTTTTTTTTACACCTTTAAGCAATTAAAATTAGTATCGTAAAATATATTTATATAAGAGAGAAGTTATTTTATAAGCCTGAATTTAAAAAAAAAAAATTGTCCATTGCATTGCGTTTTCTATATAATATTATATATGAAGTAAGTAAGTCCGATAGAAATCCTGAAACTTCTAAGATCATAATGCAGTTGGTGTTATATTTTCCATTCATCTGGTTAAATTCAAGGGAGAAAAAATGTTTTTTTTTTTTTTTTTTTTTTTTTTTTTTTTTTTTTTTATAGAATGATATAATTTTTTTATTCAATAGAAGAAAGATTTGACATGACAGTAATTGGAATCCTTGTACTTATAACTTTTTTCATAAAATTAAATATCTATCAATTATATACACTTCCTTTTCATAAATCAATTTTATTTTAAAATATCAAAATTTATAAATATATGTGGGATTACCCTATTTACATGTGGGAAAGATCGCTAAGTTACCGTTCCAGTACGAAAGTTTCTGTAATATTTAAATGCCGTATCTTCAGCTCAAAATGTTATTCTTTGTAGAAATCTTCCATAAAAGTATTTTACTCAAATTCTACTATAGTTTTTAACAGGTCTTGGAAATTCAAAAATTCAGATATAAAGATTATCTTCTGGACATTCACAAGCGTGTGATCAAAATATTTAACCGTTTCCCTTGGGAATTAAAAAAAAAAACTGCAAAAAATAAATCACATTTTTTTTCAATCACTACATTGCATTTCACATTTGCAGTTCATATCACAAATTTCGGGAAACTGCCAGTCAAATATTATACATAATTTAATAATATATAATTTATTACATTATACAGTGTGTCCACGTATAACCTGACCGACCTTTATTTTCGCAACCGTTGGTCCTAGATGCATACTTCCAATTACAAAAATGGTCAAAATTAGGTGCAGGATTAAGATAAAAAAAGTTTGAAGCGAAAAATCAATTTAGTGAAGAATTACAGAATCTAAATTTTTATACGGTCCCCCGGTCCTATAAGTTATATTCAGTAAAATTTCCTTGTTACACTGGCAAGTAAGGCAAAAAAGTCCCGATATTCTACGATTAAAATTGACCGAGTAATAGCTGTTTAAAGTTTGAGTATACTTTTTTGCTGCATATTAGGAGTCATTCACAAATTTAGTAGAAATATAATTTCGTCAGATATACTAAAGAAATGGTTGAGAGTAAAATTAGCATTGTAATATAAATTTAAAATCTTTAATCATTCTGACATATTACTGCAAAATACACAATTTGTACTGAACATCATAAGAGGATAAAAAATAACAAATTTTTTGTTAAATAAAAGGATGAAAAACAACAGCCTCAATTCTTTACAAAATGATACATATTTTAAAATGATGTTAGATAACACTGTCTTCCAAATTTTCGGTTGTGGCATGTTTTTTAGCTTTTGAAAATTGATTTTTATGTAATTTTTAGCACTGAATCCGAAAATGATCTTCGTTTTAAACCATCACGTCAGGAATTTTCTCAAATCGCAAATTTCAAAGTTAAAAAGCTAAAAGTTAAAATTGATCACCCCTCCCCTCCCAACCTCATCGAACCACCTAGTTGTTTATCTGTAAGGAACCCAGTAAAATCCAAAAAATCTAATAAATTATTGAATTAAATAAAATTAAACCGAATAAAAAAGTCTTACATCTTAGTATCAGATTTTTCGCTATTTTCTAACCGTGAAATTTACGATTTGCGAAAGATCCTGACATGATGGTTAAAAGTGAAGGTAATTTTTTTATTCAGCGTTAAAAAATACATAAAATGTAATTATAAAATTTAAAAAACACAACCATCGCAGGCTTATGTTATCTAATCTAAAACTCTGTCTTAAACTTCTTGACTGTAATCTATCCGATTTTTTTTTGTGTTATCCTCTAATATAAGTATGTATAAGATGGTAAGAGTCGAAAATCATAATAATATTGCATTGTCATCGGATTTAAGTCAGTATCTTTAAATTTAACTTTGATCGGACATTTGAAAGTAAGTTAAAGGTCTAGTACAAATTTTAAACTGGAAAGACGATCATTGAAAATTAAATAAAACCGTATGAAAATAACACAATTTTAGTTAAATGAAATCATAGCCTCAAATCCTTACAAAATAAAACATATGTTAAAATACAATTATTTTAACTAATATGAAACTTAACTAATAAAATTTAATCGCAATATTTGTACGATTTCATTCAAAGCGCAGATACCTTGAAATAAGTTTAACTACTTTAAATACGATCCCTGAAAGCATGGCAGAAATCATCTGTTTTGAGACGCATAAAAGTGGTTTAAGTCGTGCATTTCAAAATTTCATAACTTGATCAATTTTAATGTTAGCTGAATTGGACTTTTTTTTGTCTTACTTGTTAGTGTCACAGTAAAGCTTTACTAAATATCACTTATAGGACCGGGGGACCGTATAAAAGTTTAAATTTCGTAATTTTTTAATAAATTTTTTTCATGACCCAAATCGCTTTAATAATAATTCTTTACCTTATTTAAACCATTTGTGTAATTTGAAGTATGCATCTAGGACCAACGGTTGCAAAAATAAAGGTCGGTCAGGTTATACGGGTAAACACTGTATGAGAATATTTTCTTTCTTTTAAACAACTTAACTGTTTTGCCGGAACAGCGTTCGGAGAAGAAGACTTTGCTTGCTTCGTTAATAAAAACCTATTGATACCTGTAATTTGTAACTGTAATTTTCTCTATTATTAATTAGCAAACATTTTTAGATTATATAAGACTAAATATTAGGACACAAAAAGTGGTGTTTTGCACCTACTTTTAGTTTATGGTGTCAAAAGAATTTTAAACTGTTAAGGGGTTAAGCTTCAGGCCGAGTAAAAACGAAATAAAACAACTTGTAATGACAAATTAAGCCACGCCTGAGTTTTCTCCGGATATTAATTAATTGTCATATGTACGAGCACGAGATAACTTGCGATAATCAGGGAAGCGTTTAAAAAACATATCATTGACAGGCAGATTTCTAAATACGTTACATTTTTTTTATTTTTTCGTTTTGTAATTTTACATTTGTATAAAATCATAGAGGTATAAATCTGAAACAGCAGTATACATATTGCTATGCATGAATTTTCCGTTCTCCTTGTTCAAGTACAGAAGCATTTGTTGTTGTTGGTGGTGGTGTTTTTATTTTCTTCTATCTTTACAAGAAGAAAGTATTGGATTCGTGAAAATTTTCGACTTTCAGTTTTCGACGGATTTACACGTTTTAGGGACCAGAGTTTCCGAAAAACATGTTTTTACAAAATGTCTGTCTGTGAGTCTGTCTGTCTGTGTCTGTATGTGACACACATATTGAGGGCGCTGTATCTCAAGACCTAATGCACGGAATTTAATAAATATTTATATTCAGTTAGTCCCTGATATGAGTTGGTGCTGATTAGTTTTCGATGCATATCGCTGAACAGGTGGCGCTGCTATGCAAGATTTTTCACAATTTCCACAATAACTCAATCTCTAGAACTAATGCATCGATTTTCATCAAACTTCAAATTCAGTTCGTCGTTGACTTGGATTGACGTTTTATAGATTTTGGTGTAAATCGCTCAATAGGTGACACTGCTATGCCTCATTTTTTGCAATTTTCGCAACAGCTCTATCTCAAGAACTAATGCTCGTACTAATGCTTGAACTAAACTTCAGATTCAGATATATCTTGATATGAATTAGTGCTGTTAACGTTTTGGTGCACATCCCTCAACAGTGGCGCTGCTATGCTGCATTTTTCAGAATTACCACCATAGCTTTATCTCAATAACTAATGCACGAATTTTCCTCAAACTTCTCATTCAGATATACTTTGATATCAATTAGGGGTGTTTATCTTTTGGTGTAAATCTATCAACAGGTGGCGCTGCTACGCTACATTTTTTCAGAATTTGCGCTATAGCTTTATCTCAAGAACTAACGCACGAACTTTCATCATACTTCAAATTCGGATATACTTTGATATGAATTGGTGCTAAATTGATTTAATTTCTTGTACTATTTAAATGATTTAATTGACGTAATTTATATAGAAGAAAGTTTTGTGATAGCCACAACATATTAGTTTTTTTATTTGCAGTTGTGCCTGCTAGACCGGATTTTTTTTAATTCAGAGATCTACTATTTTACGATTATCAGTATTCAAGTTAATTAAAACGAAATTAGATAAAGCTAATATTTTAACTCAACCATACTGCTAGGTACTGGAATTAGGTAAACGCCAACCCTAACCCTAATTTTAAAAAAAACGAAACGGCTGAGAATAATTTGCGTAAATTTTTGTATTGTCTTACGTTAAATCCCTTCTTTCGCATAATTCTCTTTACGTTTGAATATCTCACATTTTATAAAACTCCCATTCCATTTATTGGAAGAAAGAGAAATAAGTTATCGTTTCATTACTAAACTTTATATAAGATTGAAATCACTTATACTTTTGCTCAAGATTTTATTTTCAGTACAATTCTCATGGAAAATTTTATGTAACTTCCGCTATAGTTTTCTAGAGATCTTAAAACTTCTTATAAAACACTTAAATTCTGGGAGATTCATTGGCGTGAGACCGAAATGCTTTACAAAGTTTGTCTTGAAAACAGATTTCTAAATCCTTGCTGAAGAAGAAAGGATTTTAAATTACAAATACACAATTAAATAAATTATTTACTCGTTTCGTTAAAGTAACAGAAAAATTTTTTAAATGGTAATGAATAAAAGAGTTTTGGCTATAATATATTTTGTAACATTCGATGGTCTTATGTTAGATCCTTCTATTTTGCGTAAATATCTTTCCATCTGAACATCTCATATTTTATAAAACTGTCATTCCATTTAGTTGGAGAGAGATAAATAAGCTATCGTTCGTGTCCAAGTTTTCTATTTAAGATTTGAATTTCTTATACTTCCGCTCAAGTTTTTACTGTCTGTAGAATTCTCCAAGAAGGACATTTTAAACAACTTCCACTATAGTTGTCAAGAGATCTCGAAAATTTCAATAAAATATTTAAATTCTGAATGATTCGTTGTCATATGTCCGAAGTGCTTGACAAATTTATTCTTGAAACAGATTTCTAAATATTTGCTTCAAAGAATAAATTTTAAGTGAAAAATATACAAATAAATAACTTCTATGCTCGTTTTGTTAACGTATCAGAATAAAGATTTGAAATGCAATGAATAAAATACTTTTGTCTGTAATCTATTTCGTAAAATTAGACGGCCTTATGTTAGATCCTTCTATTTTTCATTAATCTTTTTTCAATTGAATATCTTATATTTTATAAAACTGTCCTTTCATTTATCGAAAATAATATATATAAATTATCGCTCATGCCAAGCTTTCTATAAGATTTAAATCTCTTATTCTTCAGGTCAAGACTTTATTTTTTGAGAAATCTTTAAGAAAGATATTTTATAAACAATTTCTGCTATAGTTTTCAGGAGATATTGAAAACTGGGGTAAAATATTTAATTTTTGTAAGATTCGTTGGCGTGTGACTGAAATGATTAATGAAGCTTGTCTTCAAAACACATCTAGAAATATATACTTTCTAGAATTAATTTTAAGTATTACATGCAAAATGAAAAATTATGCTTGCTTTTTTATCCTAATAAAAGAACGTTTTAGAATGGTTATGAATAAAAGAATATAGTTATAATGTATTTCGCAACATTGGATGACTTTATGTTATATGCTTCTATTTTTCATAAATCTGTTTCTATTTCAATATCTCATATTTTATAAAACTGGCATTCTATTTATTGGAATGAAGAGAATTATGTTATCTTTCGTGCCAAGCTTTCTATAAAATTTAAATCTGATATTACTTCAGATCAAGATTTTATTTAAATCTCATAATTTTATTTTCTGTATAGATTCTGTATAGTTTCTCTCAAGATTTTATTTTCTGTAGAATTCTCGAAGAAGTATATTTCAAGCAACTTCCACAATAGTTTTCAAGAGATCTTGATAACTGGGGTAAAATATTTAGATTTTGAAAGATTCGTTGGCGTGTGACCGAAATGTTTAAGTGGGCCGCGGACATTTATCTGAGTGGAAATCGACTCAACAATCGAAAATTATTTTTGTGCATATTATTATTATTCTTCAATTTGTTCTGAGCCATTTGCAAAAATCCGCATGCACACACGATTATTTTTCGCAAAGTTACAGGCGTTTGAATTTTGTACACAAACAATTTTTCGGCTCTTTAATATACTTTAATACTATTTTTCTCAAAACTGCTTTTTCAACGTTTTTAGATTTTTAATATGCTCCAAGCGCCATAATATTTGATCAAAATTCATGAAATTAATAAGGACAAATACTAGTATTGCTTACAAAAAACTGTGCATGCATTTTAAAATTAGACTTTATTAATATAATTAAATTTGATTTTTAGATTATTAAAAGGCAAAATTTCAATGAAAAAATCAATATCGAATTCAGAATAAAAAATCTCAAAAAAATTAAGTATTCAAAAAATTAAAAATCAATACAAAGATTTATTTGTAATGGGAGTTTTAAGTGACTAAAATACCAAATCGAAGAAATATCTAAAAAAATATGACGCATATAGCATTTTAAAATTTTAATTTTTTTAAAATCTTAAAATTGTAATAAGATTGGAAATTTCGTTTAAGGTATCTTATATATTTATGGTGAAATGTATATTTCCACAAAATTTTATATCTCCACGATGAAAATGAAAAAAAAAAATAACGTCCACCGTCTCCTTAAGAAATTTTGTATAGAAAACATATATCTAAATATTTGCTTTCTAGAATTAATTTTAAGTAATAAAAGTACAAAAAAAAAATATTCTTGTTGTTTTTTAATGCAACTAAGAATAGATTTGGAATGAATGCGAACAAAAGCGTTGTGTATGTATAACTTTTTGTAATGTTAGTATATTTAATCATTCTGTTTTGAATAAATCTCTTTTCCTTTGAATATTTCATATTTTATAAAACTCTCATTGCATTTATATGAATGATGAAGCGATAAATTATTTGTTTAGTAACAAATAAGTTACCGTTTCAGTGAAAAACTTTCTGCAATATTTAAATCCCTTATACTTCAGCTCAGAATTCTTGTCAAAGAAATATATTTTACGTAACGTCTTTTATTGGCCTTGAGAGGTCTTGAAGGATATAACTTTTTATCTCTGGAAAATCATTGGCGTGTGACCAAAAAAAAATCTAGCAATGATTTACATGAAAACAGATTTCTAAATCGTTTAAATTATTTTTAGCACTTTTACATTCGAATTTAATATGAAGGATATACATACTTAAAGAGTCGAGAAGATATGAATTATGCGATTTATTTTCCATTTAACTTGTTTCGTTCAAAAGTGAAAATATATAACTTTTATAGGATGCTTCTTTTTGTAGTGATCAGTGTTTTCAGATGAACATTATTTCATTTACTTATCAACCTGTATTTTCAATTAGCAATATTAGCCTTTATTAAATATTGATTAAACAAGAACAGTGTTGCCAGATTGGGGATTTTGTCCCCAATTTGGGGAATTTTGAACCTCCAGGGGAATTATTCGGGAACAAGTAGTTCGTGGGAATTTTTTGGTGGAAAAACTTGGGGATTATTATTATTATTATTTTTTTTTTTTTTTTTTTACTATTTTACTAAAAGATTTCTTTTAATCCTGTAGAAAAACTGGATCTGTGTCGATCTCAATTTTGATTTGAAAAACGAAAATACAATTCAGAAATCGGAAATATCAATCATTATTCTCTTGGATCTGGTCGTGTTCGTTGTTTACTACATTACAGTTTACACATATTACAGATGTATGAGACTCTAAAGTCTTAAGAAGCTTCAACCTGCGCGTGACTAAATCTGCAGAACGTTAATGAAAAATTCCTTCGCTGTACATTAAAAAAAAAATTAATTTAAATATGTGGAAATCAGATATTTTTCTCTTTTATGATATTCAAAAGCACATCGATTGATGCAGCGAAAACACTTTGCATTATGATTATGTACTTCAGTATAGGGTTGACAAAAAAATTAAAACAGCGTACCATCTCGGATTCATTCAAATCCTTACTGATAACAGGTTGTCTAAAGCTATGGAGCTAATGTAACAATAGTCCAGCATTGTTAGACAATACTTTTAAAAACAGACGTAAAATAACTTGTCACTGCAAAATATGTCTCTCATTCTTTTAATGTAGCTACAAAATATGCATTCAGCTCAGTTTACAAATTTGTTTTTGTAAATGGGGAATTTTTTCAAAAAAAGGCTTGATTTGGGGGAAATTTTTGCGCTTAAATTACTTAAATATTTTTTATAGTGGTAAATTGAAAATTTAAAAATTCCCTTTTTGAATAAAAACTGAGATGGGGAATTTTGCGGGAAAATACACTGATTTGGGGAAAATTTCAGAAATTTTGAAGAAATTCACTTTTGACTATCTGGCAACACTGATTAAGAAGAATATTACTATTCAGAGAAGATGCTGGTAGACATCTAAACAAAAGACATAGTCAACACTGACCGTAACAGAAGGAAGATTGGACATGGCTATAAATATTATATTTGTGTCTGTAATCTTTTTCATAACATCATACTAACGTTAAATCCCATTCTTTCGCACAAATCTACTTTTATTTGGATATCTTATATTTTATTACACTGTCATTACATTTACTGAAAGGCAGAGAAATACGTTATCGTTCCTGTACCAATTTTTCTATAAGAATTTAATCTTATAAACATTCGCTCAAGATTTTGCATTCTGTAGAATTTTCCCAGAATAACATTTTATGTAACTTCCACTAGAATTTTGAAGATAACTTTGAAATTTATATAAAATATTATAAGTTGGAAAGATTCATTTGCCTTTAACCAAAATGCCGAACAAAATTTGTCCTGTAAACATATTTTTAAATCATTACTTACAAAAAGTTAATTTTAAGAAATATTAATAATAGTTTTAAAAATGCTCTTTTTATTTTCATTTCGTTGCCGTAAAAAAAGAAAGATTTAAAATTGCTATGAATGAAAGTCTATAACCTTATACGTAACAATAGATGACCATATATTAAATCCCTCTATTTCGCGAAAATCTTTTTAAGTTTGAAAATCTCATTCTTTATAAAACAGTCGTTCAATTTATTAAAAAGAAAAGTAATAAATTATCGTTCCAGTCATAAACTTTCTATAATATTTAAATTTCTTATATTTCTTCTTGGGATTTTATTTTCTTTAGAATTCTCCCAGAAGGCTATTTTATGTAACTTTCCCTATAGTTTTAAAGAGACCCTATAAATTTGCATATAATATTTATATTCTGGAGAATTCATTGTCGTGTGACTAAATTGCTTAACAAAGTTTGTCTTGAAAACGGATTTCTAAATCTTTACTACCGAAGAATAAATTTTACGTATTAAAAACACAAATAAATAATTTTATATTCTTTTTTCTAACATAGCAGAAGAAAATTATACAGAAGTCACAGACGCATCGAGGTTTCTTTTTGGCGCCAAAATGGTGATTTTGTGACTGGAGTGTTAAAACGACGATTTTTGCTTCGTATGTCAACATTATGGATATAATAAAATTCTATGTGTTTTTTATAATAAAATTAAATATGTGTGTAAATAAATAAAATAAAATGATACAAAAATAATTAATATATAAAATTAAATTAAAATAATGCGCGGAAATAAAAATAATATGTGCGTCAATATTAAATATGTGTAATAAATAAAATTAAATACTTGAGTTTTATAATAAAATTATAATATAATTTCACAATGAAGCAAAACTAACATGCTTTTTTTGCAGGCTAAGCGTAATAGGTACTTGAAACGAAATTTTCTACCCGGAAAAGCTCCAAAAACATAATGGAACCATCATGGAGGTCTGTAACATCTGTTCTAAGAATTATTTTAAATGGCTATTAATTAAAGCTTTATCTTAAAACGTTTTCTTAACATTAGTTTGCCAACTGTTAAATCATTCTATTTTACACAAACGTCTTTCTATTTCAACATGTGATATTTTATAAAACTGCCATTCTTTTATTAAAAAAGAGAAATATATCAGTACCCTACAGTACCATCCAGTATCAAACTTTCTGTAATATTTAAACCCCTTATAATTCAGCTGAAAATTTTATTTTTTGTAGAGTAAGATATACTGGTGTGCAAAAATTAAGGAAAAGTCACAAAATGCTAATTTTCAAATACGCGAACACACAAAAGGAAATAATATAATTCGAGTAATTACTATCTTTACAGCACAGCTAGTCCATATAACATCTCATTCATGTCACACATGGTCACAAGTGTCACAGTCACTACGGTGGAGGAAAAAAATAGGAAATTCCATACATCTCATTAAGAGTCTCAAATGATCACTATATGTGTCTCCACTGAGACGACACTGTGACTGCTGCTTTGTGACGAGTCACCATGTGACTTTACAATGTAGTTACATTGTGACTCTCATGTGACTGTCATTTGCAGATTGAATTTCAAAGTCATTCTGAACGCTGCATTGTGATAAGTTACCAAATAATGTCACATTAAAGTCACATGATGACTTTCAGGTGACAGAGAGACTACTGTGAAGTTACTATTGTGCCCTTTTGGGAAAAGTCTCTATGTGACTATAATATGATATTTTTTGTTGACTCATCATAATGCAACATTCATGATGACTACGAAATTGAGTCTAAAAATGACAGTTACATGAGAGTCAAAATTTTACTACATTGTAAAGTCACCTGGTGACTCGACACAAAGCAGCAGTCACATTGACTTCTCAGTTGAGTCACATATAGTGATCATTTGAGACTCATAATGAGATGTATGGAATTTCCAATTTTGTTGCTTCACCATAGTGACTGTGACACTTGTGATCACGTGTGACATGAATGATATGTTATATGGGCTAGCTGTGTTGAAGAGATAGTAATTACTCGAATTATATTATTTCCTTTTGAGTGTTCGCGTATTCGAAAATTAGCATTTTGTGGTTTTTCCTTAATTTTTGATAACCAGTGTATTTTACGCAACTTAGCCACAATACGTTTTAGGAGGTCTTGAAAGTACAGATATAACGTTCTACTTTTGAATAAATCATTGGCATGTGACCAAAACATTTAACAAAGATCGTCCAGAAAGCATATTTCTAAATCTTCATCATTACTTTTTTACGTAATTTAACATTCGAAATAAATCCGAAAGATAAGAATTTGTAAAACATTTCTGTACAAATGAAAAAGGTGATTTATTTTCCATTCACTTCGTTCAGTTGAAAAGCGCCTATAAAACTTATCTAGCATGATTATTTCTTACAGTATCTAGTGTTACCGACTGAACATTATTCTGATGACACAAGTACCACTATCTATGAATAGCAATATTAGACTTCATTAACCCCTTAACCTACGATTTACTTTTAACGGCTCCACGGTTTGGCAAATCCATAGCTGCCACTAAAATTTAATAGAGTTTTTCGCCTTGTTTAATCATGGAATTTCCACGATTAAATTAAACTATATTTACTGTGAAATTTTAGTGGTAAGAAGAATTTACATTTGGCTCGACCATCGTACGCGGGCTGTGCCCGTCATTGTAGGTTGAGGGGTTAATGCTGTGCCCGTCATTGTAGGTTGAGGGGTTAATGGCAGATTAAATATAAAGAATATTACTATTTGGAATGCTGGTAATATTTGAATAAAGAAAGCATTTAAAAAATGAAGTAACAGAAGTTTGAAATGGCTGTTAATGGAATGCTTGTATCTATAACAGTGGTTCCAAACGTGGGGCGTAGGCCCCACAGGGGGGGGGGGGCAATATGACTTTTCAGGGGGGCAATTTCAAATTTCTTACTAAGAAATTTTCTATCTTTTTTTTTTTTTTTCTAATGAAAGTATTGTCGTACTCTAAAAATAAAATAATAGATAAAAAAAAATTAAATACGTGAATAAAAATTAATTTTCGAACCCTTCCCGTTTAAAAGTTAAGAATACACTGACACCGGAATAAATATATAAATTTTATTTTAGATATTTTGACACATTTTATCTATTCAAAGTCTTTTTTCAATTTTTCTGGTTTTACTATTATTTTAGTAAAACTCATAATGTAATATGCTCCAAGAAGGATAATTTACACATGGAATTTATATATTCTATTTACATATCGAGTATATCTAAAATTGACTATTTGGACAAGTTTAATCTAAAAAATGTTCTTTATTATCTAAATAAGGTACTACTTTATGAAATTGATATAAAACCCCGTGAGCATCACGGTAGGAAATGAGCAACTATGGATAAAGTAAACTTTTCTGGCTGTTCTGCAATCCACATACACAGTATATAAAAATACTTCATGACATATGCGTTTTAAAATTTAAAATCGGAGAAAACATGTTGGCCAAATAATAATAATGCGGAAAAGATGCCCGCTATCAAAAAAGTTATGGTATGAGGGGAAAGAAACATAGTTACTTAAAATGGATAAAAACGCGGATCCGAAAATTTTACGTGTCACTAAACGAAGTACAAAAATCCATTATAAAAAATATCAATTCTATCAGATGTAATACAAGATGTTAGAGAGATTTCAAGAAATTTTACGAAGATAAAAATGTAGACTATTTATCACTTTAAAATTTGAGGTAAGATGCCAAAAAACAATAAATATGCCTAAAAATAAAACAATAACAATGAGAACATCCATGGCCTTGTTGTATTCATAGAGTAAAGTCATAGTAAGTTAAAAACATACTTGGAATAAAAAAAATTGATTTTAATAAATTAAAAAATGTGAAATAATTTATCAGAGTTAATGCTATTTTCGGATCCTTCCTGGAAAATAGAAGTTTTTTCTTATGTAATAAGATTTATATGATGTAAAGGAAAGGGGGACATCATGATTTTAGAGGTTGCTTAGGTGGGGCGCGGCCAAAAAAAGGTTGGGAACCACTGATCTATAATCTTTTTCATAACATCCAATGACCATTCTTTTTCATACAACTCTTTCTGTTTGAATGTCTAATATTTCCTAATACTACTATTGCATTTATTGGAAAAAATCACAGAAAGTTGTCGCTCGAATACCAAATATTTTGTAAGATTTAAATCGCTTATACTCCAGTTCAAGATTTTGTTCTCTATAAAAATCTTCATCATACATTTTCACTATACACTGTAAAAAATAGAAATGTTTCTGGATCTGGCAAAAGTAGCATTTTGAATGTTTCTTTTTCTTGTACTTAAAAAAAAAAAAAAAAAAAAAAAAAAAAAAAAAAAAAATGAAACGTTTACGAATAGTTTTTACAGTGCAATAATCAGTTTTCTAACAGGAAATATGTTTTTTTTTTCCGATGACATGTATTTTCAAGTCAAACAAACATTCATTAATTGAGTAATAAAATATTTAAAGAAATAATTGTTACCAATAAACCAATCATTGAAAACAAATTGTTTTTACTGAATATTTCTAACTATCTGTAATTAGAGTAATTTATGTCTAGAAATTTCACTTTCAAAACTATTACATAAAAAAAAACAGATGACATTCGTGTAAATAAAATAAAATTGCTTCCATAATTTAATTCAAATATCCAATATTTTCTAAAATATATGCATTATTTTATATTTATGTAAAAGAAATGAGTAAAGCTATCCTTCAAATAACCGCTTTGAAATGTAAATCTTCTATACTTTAGAATTTTTTTCTTATCCAAGGCAACTATACCTTACAACTCCGGTCTAGTGTAAGAGGTTTTCTTGAAACTTCTAAATAACTTCTTACAACTGAAAAATTCATCGGAGTGTTTCGCGAAATATTTGTCATACTTGAAAGCGTCGCTCTAAAAAGATTTCGAGGTTTATTTATTTTTTATATTTTTATTTTTTTTACTTTAGGGAACTAAATTTCTTTATTCTGTGAAATATTAAACATTTTTAATGCTATATATAACTGACACCTACGGTTTTCAAAAACATGTTTCATAGTACATTTTCTTCATAGTTTTAATGTAGCAACTTTCAGAAAATCTTTATTTTTTATATTTTTATGTAAACAAAATGCTGAACTATCTTCCAACAAAATCCATAAAGTATATATAAGACCCCTATATTTCGAGATTTATTCTCCGAAATGTTCACAGAGAAGTATGCCATGCACATGGACATCGCATAGCAGGACCTCGATCATAATAGTATTAGTAAAATCGAGTCCCGATATTCGAACAAATGTGGCACCGTAGTAGAACCGCTGACTGGAATTTTCACCAAGTTGCCAACACTCATTGGCAGATTCTTAATTATCTAGCAAAGGATTCGTTGAAATAGACAGACCGAGTAGAACAGTCCTACATCAGCGACCCCATTTCTATAATGCTTGCGGTCAATTTTCCTCCTTCAAAACCTATTTTGAAAAAAGCTGCTATTTCTCTATGTCCTTGCCTATGCAACCCCTGTGAATTGTAGAAGATATATTCTTGAAATTTCTAAATAAAGCGTTACAAATGGGAGATGCATTAATGTGTGACCAGAAACATCTAATAAGCATTTTATTATTTCACATTTAGACATTTATTAATTACCGGACCATGTCTGTCCTGCATACACCGACGTATTAAATAAAATTCAACGCTATTTTATTTCCAGTATCAATATTTTAATATTTTTTCAATTTTTCAAAAGGTTAACATAATTTTGTTTGTGATCCATTACCCAGTTAGCATATGAGATTTTTTATGTGTACGTGATATAACATTGTAAATACTAATTCCTGTTTTTCTTCAATAACTATACGTAATCAAAATATGCTTCTTTTAATTCCATTAAGTTACATCTAATCCATTTTCAAGATAAAATTATTTAGTATCTGGTTGCTTGAACTTCACTAGGTACAAATGCAAAATTCGCTGGCAGTATAAAGTTTAAACAAAATTATTAATTGTATCATTTTTGTTTGACGCCGGCATTGACTATGTGGATCTTATTATGGTATATTAACTATTTCTCTGTGTGGGTATAAAATAATAAATAGTTTTATTTCGCATACTCCACACTAATATCAATATTTTTGTATTTCCTTTTAACGTTCGGAGTTCTTGTACCCTTATATGCTTTCTGTAATGATTCTCACTTGTGAGAGGAGCATGGAAACGATAGTTCTCATAGAAAAGAGATTGATTTTTAGATCTAAAAAATGTCAAATCTTTCATTTATTTAAAATTATTAGAGTCGATTTCTATACACCCAGAAAATATATACATACAGGGTCGGCTCTAAATATAATGAAAATATTTTTTTTAAACCATTTGGATTTTAGATAAATGAAATTTTCGGGGAAACGTCTTGGGTGGAGGAGCAATTGTCGTCAATCCTTGTCTATTGGAATCTTGGCAGAGATGAAGTACTGACGCTTTGCGTGAGAGTATAGTCACAGGAGGAACACTTCACAAAGAGGTTTTGTCACCTGGCAAGCAGTACATGAGACTTTCTATGTGGATGTACTAGAACTATTAATGAAAAGTTCCAACAGCAGCCGAAGGAGCAGTTGTATCGTCAACTTTGACAACGCGTGGGCCCACATCGCTTTGTTGGTGAGGGAGTATATTGGTCCAAAAAATATCTACAAGTCCCATGCCGTCCTGAAATGAATATTTGTGACTTTATTATCTTCAAAAAAGCCATAAAGAGTCTTATGGGCATCATTTTGGCATCATAAAAAATACTCTAAAGCCGTAACCACTGGCCTACATAGCATTCGATCAATGTTTTAAATAGTGGAAACAATGCTGAATTGCCACAATCGATGCTCAGCGGTCCGAAGTCTAAAAATATTAAAGGCATTTCCATTTTTCTTTACTCTGTTTCTTTTATGAATTTCTTCTCCTTACTTCTGGAACGAACTCTGTATGTATATAGATATCTTTCTAAGTTTTATAAACTTTGTTCAATAATTTATTTGAAGAATGTTTCGGAAATTGGTCCAAAGCCAATTCGCATGCCTTTGGGAAAAAATAAAGTTCAAATGTTTAGCAATTGTTCTAACTATCATAGAATTGAAAGTGCACATAACTGTCTTGTTTAACGCCAAATTCCGCTACGGACCCAATTACGGAAAATAGCCATTTTAGCCAAGCGAGCAGGAGCTAAAACATATTTTTTTCAACTAGCATACCACATACTCTATACTATTTGTTATATCTTTGCTTCATTTAAATTTTTACCATTTCTTGTACATTTTTTGCACTTTGCTATACTTGCCACCGGTATGAAAAGCAGGTATTCCATGAAAACTGTTTTACCATAATATGAAACATTAACAGTTTGATTGCTAGACTAACAAATAATCACTTATCTGTTGTTTTCATAGAAAGCCATTTACTAGAACTCAAAAATATGTACAACATTATTGTTCGTTTATTAGTACAAGATATATTTTTCTAAGGATTAGTTAATGATGTATGTGAAATGATGTAATAATCCCATTTTTATATTTATATGACAAACTTTCTCGAGATAGCGCGATTAAATCCCTATACTTCAAAATTTATGAACTGCAAATCTTTTAGAATATTATACAATGAAACATCTGCCTAAGATCTGTGTAAGAGGTCTTCTTGAAACTTTTATACAACATATACTGGAATATTAAAGGGTGTGTGACGCAAAATACTTCGGAAATTCAAAACGTGTGCTTCCAAAATGTAATAATATCTCTATATTTTTCATGAAGGAAATTTAAATATCTTAAAGTTTAATGGAAGTTTTCAAAAATTTAAACATACGCCTAATATATTGTTTACTTTTTTTAAAAAAATGTGTTTTCTTGTATAGTTCGTTAAAAATTCTATTATGACATATTTCGGAAATTTTTATACCGTTTCGTATTTAAAAACCGAATATAGCACTCGAAACATTAAAGTTTAAATCCCATTACATCAAAATTTAGACTCCGCAAATTGCATATAGTAATAGGGTGTGATTCCCCGCTATTATTATAAAAATGTTTTTAAAAAATATTAAATAACGTCTTACTATGCGGAAATTCTTTATAATCAGGCGCGAAGTATTTCAAAATATAAAAAAAGCTATTCGAAAAATATTTATAGGTCTATATTTTTTATGAACGATTTTTAAATACGGGTAAGTTAATGTAAGGTTTGAAAAATATAAGCATTGGTATACAACAGTTTTATCGATTTTTAAAAATCAGTTTGATCGAAGTTTTTCTTAATTATACCGTATCATATTTCGAATTTCTACCCTTCTTTTACATTTTATAAAAAATATTTTTTAGGCTATTTAAGCTATCCTCCAAATAGCGCCTATAAAAGTTAAATCCCCTCTACTTTAAGATATATTCTCTGGAAATATCATAGAATGTCACAATAAGCAACTGCTTTCTAGTGTCCAAGATATATTCTTGAAGTTTTTAAATGTTTACATGATTCATTGATGTGTGATGCGAAATATTTCAGAAAACGCGTGCCTTCACAACGTATTTCTTTCCATAGTTCTGTTATCTCCTACTTTGTAAAATCTTAATTTTTTTTAATATATCTAAAATAAAGTATAAATTATCGACGAGATAGTGACCATAAGATTTAAATACTCTATATTTTAAGATGTATTATTTTCCGATCACTTAGAGAGTTAACAATACAAGAGGTCTACAGTTCAAGAGGCTTTCTTCAAACTTTTAAATATCGTATTATTTCTGGAAGGTTTATTGGTGTGAGTCACAAAACATTTCAGATATTCAAAAAACATTATCAAATCTGATTTTTAGTTCTATATTTTCGAGAAATAACGTTCTAGTAGGCCATTATGATAGTTAAAATAATATATAAACATGCATATTAAAGTTTTTTATGTATATTTTAAAACCTGTTTAATAACACATTTCTTCATAATTCGAAAAATCTTCATAACTTTTACTTTTTGAAAAAAAGTTTCTCTGCAAATTTCATGTAGTTATGGCATGCAAGTCCTGTCTATGAGTTCTTGAAATTTCCGAATAAACTACAGAAGATTCAATTGTCTATTATCTTATACTATAATGCGAGCAAAAATTGTGTGTGTGTGTGTGTGTGCGTAAATTTTATCTTGACAACAGCTCTAACGATTTTGAATAATTTTACACCCTAGCGTTTTCGGGCAAGAAAAGACCATTGGTATGGGTCAAGTGTTCGAGAAAATTCGATTACTGGGTCATTTTGTGTCATAATGGGTCAGGGTCAAGCTAATTATATCTAAAGAACGGCTTTATCGATTTTGACTAAATTTTGTATCCAACCATTTTCGGGTGCGAGAAGACTATTGGGCTAGGTCACGTGTCCGAGAAATTTCGATTTGTGGGTTATTTTTGGGTCATTGTGGGTCAAGCTGTTTTTATCTAAAAAACGGCTGTAAAATTTTCACTAAACTCTATAGTCTACAGTTTTGGATTACGGGAAGATCATTGGGCTAAGCCATGTGTTCGAGAAAATTCGATTAGTGGGTCGTTTTTGGGTCACCGTGGGTCAAGCTAAGTTTATCTAGATAACGACTCTAACAATTTTGACGAAATTTTGCAATCTATTGTTTTCGGTCACAAAAAGACCATTGGAATGGGTCAAGTGTTCGAGAAAAAATTCAATTAGTGGGTCATTTTGGGTCATAATGAATTAGGGTCAAGCTAATTATATCTAAAGAATGGCTCAATCGATTTTGACTAAATTTTGTATCCAACCATTTTCGGGTAGGAGAAGACTATTGGGCTAGGTCACATGTTCGAGAAATTTTGATTTGTGGGTCATTTTTGGGTCACTGTGGGTCAGGGTCAAGCTAATTATAAACTATAAAACGGCTCAAGTCATTTTCATAAAACTTTGTAATATACTGTTTCTGGGCATGAGATGACCATTGGGCTAAGTCACATGTTCGAGAAAATTCGATTAATAGGTCATTTTGAATCACAATAAGTCAGGGTCAAGCTAATTGTATCTAAAAAACGGCTTAAACGATTTTGACTAAATTTTGTATTCTATCGTTTTTGGGCTCGAGAAGACCATTGAGCTAGGTCGCATGTTCAAGAAAATTCGATTATTAGGTCATTTTGGGTCACAATGGGTCAGGGTCAAGCTAATTGTATTTAAAAAGCAGTACAAAACATTTTGTATAATACTGTTTCCGGGCATGATAAGACCATTAGGCAGGTCGCATGTTCGAGAAAATTCGATTAGTGGGTCATTTTGGGTCACAATGGGTCAGGGTCAAGCTATTTGAATCTTAAAAAAATGCTCAAAACATTTTGACCAAATTTTGTATTATACCGTTTCTGGGCATGAGAAGAAAATTGGGCCAAACCACATGTTCGAGAAAATTCGATTAGTGGGTCATTTTGGGTCAATATGGGTCAGGGTCAAGCGAATTGTATCTAAAAAACGGCTTAAACGATTTTGACTAAATTTTGTATCCTATCGTTTTCGGGATCGAGAAGACCATTGGGCTAAGTCGCATGTTCAAGAAAATTCGATTAGTGGGTCACAATGGGTCATGGCCAAGGTAATTGTATTTAAAAAGCAGTACAAAACATTTTGACAAAATTTTGTATAATACCGTTTCCGGGAATGACAAGACAGGTGCAGGGTCGCATGTTCAAGAAAATTCAATCAGTGGGTCATTTTGGGTCCTAATGGATCAGGATCAAGCGACTATATGTAAAACATGGCTCAAACGATTTTGACAAAACTTTGTATTACACAGTTTCGGGACAAGATAAAACCACTGGGTTGGGACGCATGCTCAAGAAAATTCTATTAGTGGGTCATTTTGGTGATAATGGGTCAGGGGTCAAGCTAACTGTATCTCAAAAATGTTCAAACGATTTTGACAAAAAATTGTATTATACCGTTTAACGGTACAAAAAGACCATTGGAATAGGTCACATGTTCGATAAAGTTTGGTTAGTGGGTCATTTTTGAATAACGCGGGTCAGGCTTATTTTATCTAGAAAACGACTAACGATTTTCACTAAATTTTGTATTCCATAGTTTTCTGGCTCGAGAAAAGCATTGTGTTAGGGCGCATGTTCGAAAAAATTCGATTAGTGGGTCATTTTGGGTCAATACGGCTCAGGGTCAAGCTAATTGCATCTAAAAGAGCAAGAGTGATTCAGTGGGAATAATATATCGAGATATACACAAGCCTAATTTTTACCGAGCTTAGCTCGGGCATTCCTGCTAGTGTGAATTATTTCAGAATCTCTAAACAGATTTCTTCTTCTATACTTTCAATTAATAAAATTTCAAGTTAAAAAATATATAAATATGTTTACATCATTTCTAAAAAAAAATAATATCAGTTTTACAACCAGTTTGATATTTCATTTTTTCTTATAATTCTCATATTCCACATTTCGAACAGGCTTCATTTATTTTATTTTAACCTTTAAAAGAATATGCTTCTATTTTCCTTATAGAACCCATACAATTCAAATCCCGTATACTTTAAGATTTATTCTCAGAAAATCTCATAGAGAGTTTTTCTGTGCACCCCTCACTCTATTGTCCAAGATCTTTTCTTGAAAACTCCAAAATGACGTATTACTATAAGAAGATTCATAAGCGTGTGACGCAAACTATTTCAGAAACTTAAAAAGGGTGTCTCGAAAAGAGATTTTAGGTAGATTTCGTATGAAATACTACCTATTGGCGTCGTTCCTATGTTGCAATTTCTGAAACATTTTTGCAGATCTACACCTATCATGACCCCTAGAGCCCAAAACCACCCTCAGTAAAAAACTTTATATATATATATATATATATATATATATATATATGTATGTATGTATGTATCTATATATATATATCACTTTCTTCTGGACACGATAACTTCCACAATTCTGCACCAATCTCTTCCAAACTGATACATAAAATCAAGGGGCATAAAATCTCGGTCGCGTTCGTTAATGGGCAAAATCGGACCAACGGGATGGAAATAGGGAGGGGTTTTGTGAAAACCGAAAAAAACCCATAACTTCTTGAATTTTGTACGTATCGAATCAGTTTAAAATTTTTATTACTTCTAAAAATAGGGCCAACAATTTATGTATCACAGATTTTTGATAAAAATAAAAATGGGCTCATGGGGCGCAAAAAATAGGGTTTTGGGGAGAAAAAAATTCATAACTTCGTCAATTCTCAAGATGTCAAATCCAATTAATTTTATCATGAATCTCCTTAACATTATCTACAACTTTTATGTCAAAAAAAAATTAAAAACGAAAACAAAAAAGGGGGGTTGAAGAAGGAAAATTTCCATAACTCCGTCAATTCACAAGATATAAAATCCCCATGAATTTATCATATATCTTCTTAATATTGTCTACAACATCTATATAGACAAGTTTTGGATAGGACCAATTCTTACAGCAAAAACAAATTAAAAATACATAGCGGTTGAAGAAAAAAATCTTAGTAAGGGTGTATTCAAATCCAAACTTCTTATTTTCTGACTCATTTTGCAATTCATTTTTACTCTGAAAGGCTTCCAATTGGTACCTTTTCTTACTCAGAAACTATATAATGTACCGTAATAGTGAATTTTTTGTTAGAGGCAGAATATATTTTAAAACATGCTGTCAAAGTGGGCCTTTTGAACCGAATTTCCCGAAGCGGATTGTGTTGGAAAAATCATCGTATTAAGGGAGTATTCAAATCCAAACTGCTTATTTTCTGACTCATTTTTAAATTCATTTTTGCTCTCAAACGCATCCAATTGGTAGATTCGCTTATTCAGAAACTATATAATGTATCGTAATGATTGATTTTTTGACAGAGACAGAATATATTTCAAAAAATTATGTCAAAGTGGGCATTTTGAACGGAATTTCCCGGAGCGATTGTGTTAGAAACGAAAAATATTGTCTTACTAAGAAAATAATTGTTTATGTATCAAGTTTTAATTAATTGAACGAAAATTAAAAACACAGGTCGCTTTTAAATCTCTTCAAAAATCACGTCAACAAGTTTCATGTTTTTCCTATTAAAAATTAATCTGGAGTTATGCCAGAAAATTTCAAGTTGTTGATCATGGAAATGTATTTTTTTAATACCGCCCTAACATGATTCTGATAAAACCAGTTATTATATAAAAATGAAATAAAAACTCGTCACAAGCGGCCAGATAAAATTGTTAAAGTGGGTTTATCTCTAACCATGATTTGGTTTTTGTTTGTGAAATTAGTATACTTAACTTCGAAATCTACCTCCGCCTGTAAACCGGGCCGGCAGGGATTTTTTAGTCCTATATCTTCGATGAATAAATTTCAATATCTTATGGATTAGTGGAAGTTTTAAAAATACATATAATGATATCTATGAAATCCGTTTTACGGTTTCGTAAAACCTGCCGGATAGTATATATGCTTTATAAATCGAAATATTTTGGAAAACCTAAATTATATCCTATACAAATCTTGTTGCGTAAGACAAGAGGTCTTGAAAACTCCGAAATTACGTATTACTACAGAAAATACAATAACAAAAAATCATGCTTACAGCATAGATTATGAAACACTTTCCAACACATTCAGAATACTATTTCAAAAACTTCAGAGTTTACAAGGCGAAAGATGATGTCTAAATGAACAATATAAAAAATGCATAACGCATTTTAAAACCGAATTTCTGCTGTTACGATGAAGAGTCGTTAAATTATATGACTTTTCTGCAGCCCTGTATATGATCAACAGATATGTATTCATGCTACATAGTATGCTGAAAGTTAGTTCATTTAAACGCATAGTACAGTTCAAAATTTCCACAGCAATTTTCGCCAGTACACGGATGTTGTTAAGTGCAACCCTGTACATGATCTATAGAATTTATACACACCAAGTAATATTTAAAAATAGTTAAATTTATAAACCCATATCACAACCGAAAATTCCCTTCCAATAATTATTGTTCGTAGGCATTAATAGTTCAATTATTTCTCATTTTCTTCTATAGCCGAATTGTTTTGTGTGTCCCTTTAAATAAACTATAAGTTCTATGCGCACCATAGCTATAGCAAGAACCTTTTAGCATACATCAGTGATGTATATCAATTTCGATACATTTAAAATACTGCAATATTATTCAAATACACGGCAAACAATTTTCCCCCATACACCGTATTGCAACAGAATTCTTTTAAGTGACCCTGTAAAGGAACCGAAAATGCTACGCACTTCCTTTACAATACCGAAAAGGCTATAGTAAACCCTAATAACATATATACATTTCATAGCAATCGGACTATATTTACGCGAGTTACAGAACGGACAGACAGACTGACAGACGCACAGCCAAACTGATAGATGGACAGAGAAACCGAATTCATGAACACTTTCCAACTTTGTTGGAATGTTTCAATAATGATAAATCGGAAAACTTTTCTTGCGAAAAAAAGGGAAGATTGGGTATATTCTACATTCTAAATTCCCCATTAACAGCACTTTGCTGAGTTTTTGCAGATTGACTACACACTCAGAAAAATACGTCTTTATACAATAAATTATTCGTCATTTTTAACACGTCACGCCGTAACATACGTTCACGTCTGTTAAGACCCCCCTTTCTTTCTGTTTGACTTGGCGAAAATTAATCACCGCCAAGAATTATGGTAACCCTATTTTTTACTTTACTATTTTTTCAGTTTGTTTTAAAAAGGTAGATGTAATTTAAATTCTGAAGCGAGCGATCTCCGCTATATGAGATCTGAACCAGGACTGCCTGGTGATAATAAACATATTAATATACAGTTTTTCGAGGTTTTAATTATTTGAGTGCTGATTTACTTCCAATGAGTAAAAATCGTTCTGTTGATTCATCATGAATAGATAAAATTGTTCCGCATATAATTTATTTGATTTGACGTGAAATATTTCTGATTCGAAGTTCTTTTTATTCGACTGTGTTCTGTGAAATCCCTCATGTTGGCTAACCGCGACAGTATGTCTGGACTGACGAATGAATATTATTTTCTTCTGATTCTGAAAGCTTGAGGTAAGCTATTTTTTTATTGTTTATTAATTGAAAGCAAATATGTCAACTACTGTTAATATTGATACTTTAAAAAAGAAAAGAACTGGATTACGTACACAAATTACAAAATTGTGTACAAAAATAAGCACAACTCTTGAAGACAATTCACTGACATTAGAAAATAAGCTGGATTTATTAAATATTTGTAAGGACCAGTTAAATGACAAATATGAATTATTAAAAAAATTAAACTCTGATATCCAGGATATTATTGCCGATGACGATTGTGAGAAAGAAATCGAAAATTCCGAAATCTATAGTGAGAAAATAATCGAATCTCGTTATAAAATAACGAAGTTCTTAAATGAACATAACTCCCAAAATCAGAATAATACTTTTCAAAATTTTATGAAAAATGAATCCGGTTCCCAAAACGGAAATTTAGAGCGATCTATGAAATTGCCGAAGCTCACTATAAATAAATTTTTTGGTGACAGCAGTTCCTGGTTAGAATTTTGGGGGCAATATTCTAACGCAATTGAAAACAATTCCAATTTAACTCCTATTGACAAATTTGTCTATTTGAAATCTCTTCTTGGAGGTAGTGCATATAACGCTGTTGCAGGATTTTCGCTTTCTGAAGAAAACTTTAAATCTGCAGTGGATTTGTTAAAGACTCGCTACGGTCGTGACGACCTAGTCATCAACGCACATATGAATAAACTCTTAAATTTAAAACAGGTAAAGAATGCATCTAATGTTAGAGAACTTCGGGAACTGTATGACAGTTGTGAAATACAAATTAGAAATTTAAATTCTCTCGGAGTTACAGCAGGAAGTTATGGTCATCTCCTATGCCCTATTTTATTAAAGTTGATACCTGCTGAAATTGCGTTAGATTTTAATCGTAAAAGAACCGATGGTAAAAAAATGGAAGTCGAAGAGCTTCTTTCTTTCATCAAAAACGAAGTTCAGTCACGAGAATCTACTATGGCACTCCAGAGCTCTGAAAATAGTTTTAGTGCTAAAAAAGAGAAAAATAAATACAATAACAGTTATAAACATTTTAGCAACTATAAACGCGACATTCCTTCAGCCTCTGCATTGGCTACTAACGTAAAAAATGTTTGTTTATTTTGTGACAATGAACATGATTCAAAATTGTGTAAAGTGTGTACTATTCCTCAAAAACGGGATAAATTACGTATGCAAGGACGCTGTTACACTTGTTTCAAGAAATTCCACGTCTCGGCTAAATGTAAATCGAATTTAGAGCCATGTAAATTTTGTAATGGAAATTTTCATCATTATTCGATTTGTTTAAAAAAATCTCAACCGACAATTCCAAAAGAAATCGGATCAGCTGACACAACTATTAGTTCGATTTCTCATTGTAAAAATGAAAATGAAAATTCTTTTAAAGAGGTTATATTACAAACATCTTGCGTAAATGTGGAATCTGATAAAGGCTCTGAGCTTGCATTATGCTTGTATGATTTGGGGAGTCAAAGGTCATTCGTCACAGAGCAATTAGTATCAAAATTAAATCCACGAATTATTCGTCAAGAAAAACTTCAAATTTATTCTTTTGCAGCTGTTAAACCACAAATAAAAACATTTGATGTTGTGCAATTAAAATTATGCCATGTTGAAAACAAATCGCGTTTCATATTTATCGAGGCTTTAGTCACAGATGTAATTTCAAACGTTAGGATTTCCCCCCCCTTCTCTCCAGACAGATAAAAAATAAACTGGCACCTTTTAAATTAACAAATGCTGTTGCATCATCCCATTCTAATGTAAATGTTCTTATTGGAGCGGATTATTTTTATCAAATCTGTTATGATAGAGAAATAAAAAAAATAACTAAATCTCTCTTTTTATGTGATAGTTTATTTGGATATTCACTTTGTGGTTTTTATGAAGATGAAAAAAGAAAAAAAATGGAAAGTGCTTCTATTTTAAATCTGTGTGTTTCAACTCCAGTTGGGGAAGATTTGAATTTTTTATGGGAAATCGAATCTTTGGGTATTACGCAATCAAATGATAATATTTCTGATGCAGATAAGGAAATTGTGAATAAGTTTGAGAATAACTTAAAATTCGTAAATAATAGATATGAAACGGGTTTATTGTGGAAATATGACAAAAATAAAGTCGGGAATAATTTTAGAATAGCTAGAAGTCGCTTTGAGGAATTAAATCGTAAACTCGAGAAGGATAATGACTTATGTAAAAATTATAAAGATATTATATTAGAACATTTAACTGCTGGAATTGTAGAAGAATGTCCTGATAAAATAACAGAAAGTGGTTATTTTATGCCGCACAGGCCGGCTTTAAGAAATGATAAATTAACTACTAAGGTAAGAATGGTTTTCGATGCTTCTTCTAAAGAAAAGCATTTAAATTCTCTAAATGACTGCTTGTATCCAGGTCCGAATCTTAACCCGAACATTCTTAATGTAATATTTAATTTCAGAAAATTTAATGTTGCATTTAGCGCTGACTTAGAGAAAGCGTTTTTGCAAATTCGGATAACAGGGGAAGATCGGGATTATTTAAAATTTTTGTGGTTTGGTGACGAAAAGGATGATTTAAAATTTTTGAGATTTACACGAGCTGCTTTTGGGGTAACTTGCAGTCCCTTTCTTTTGGCCGCAACGATTAAATCCCATATACGTAAATATGTTGATCATCCTGAAGTTGTTAAGATTTTGGACTCTTCTTTTTATGTAGATGATTTGATTACGGGGTCAAAATCTGACGAAGACGCTTATTATCTATCCTCAACAGCTTCGCATATTTTTAAAGAAGCTAGCATGAATTTGCGAAAATTCAATACTAATTCTGTCAAACTTAGAAAATTATGGAAAGAAAATAAATTATGTGACTCAGAAGAAAATTTGAATAATTCTCTAAAAATTTTGGGATTATTATGGGATACTAATTGGGATATTTTACGTTTTGACGTACAATCCATTCCTGATGATTGGAAATTTAATCCCTCGAAACGCGTTGTTCTTAAAGCCATGTTAAAATTCTTTGATCCTATTGGATTCATTGCACCATTTTCTGTTCGTATGAAAAGTTTGCTACAGGAAACATGGAAAAGGGGTTTGGAATGGGATGAAAAATTCCCTGATGATTTAAAAATTGAATGGGAAAATTGGTATGCAGAAATCGAACATTTACATAAATTTGAGGTACCCCGCAAATATTTTCCACAGGGTTTCGACTTTTCGGACCCAATCGAAATCCATATATTTTCAGATGCTAGTCCTAAGGCTTATGGGGCCGTAGCTTATTTTCGATGTACCACAAATGATAATAAAATTATGACTAGTCTTATTTGGGCAAAATGTCGAGTCGCCCCGATTAAATGTTTAACAATTCCTCGGCTTGAATTAATGGGGGCATTAATAGCTGCAAAGATGTCTAAATATCTGAAAAGTGCATTTAATTTTCAAAATTTGGAAATTCATATCTCGTCAGATTCCACAATTACGTTACATTGGATCAAGGGATCAGCCATGGATTGGAAGCCCTTTGTGGCTAATAGGGTTGTAGAAATACAATCTTTGACTGATCCTAGAATATGGAAATATATCCCGGGTAAGGATAATCCTAGTGATCTTCTTACTCGAGGCGAAAATTTACATAACATCATAGAAAATAAATTATGGTATTACGGTCCTGAATGGTTGTCATTACCAAAGGACAGTTGGCCGAAACCTGAAAAGATAACTTTTAATGAAAATATTTTGAACGAAAGAAAATCAACAAACTTGAGTTCTACTCAATTATCTTGTACAGTAGGTGTTGTACCTCCAGAGTCTTTGTTAAAATTAGAAAATTTTAGTTCTCTTTCCAAATTACTTAATATCACAGCCTGGATCTTGAGATTTATAAATAATATCAATAAATTGAAACCTAAAATTTCAGGTGAGCTCACAGCTCAAGAAATTGAAAAGGCAGAATTTTATTGGTTAAAACAAATCCAGTTATCTGTCTTCAATCGTGAAATTGAGTTACTAAAAACGGGAAAGCCCATCGATAAAGATTCAACCTTGTATAGTCTGAATCCAAAATTGGATGAGAATGATTTGTTAATTTTATCTGGAAGATTACAATTTTCAGAATTATCTCAAAGGGAAAAGCACCCTTTTATACTTCCATATGGGAGTGCTTACACCAAATTGTTAATTCGAAATGCCCATGAAAAGGTTTTCCATTATGGAATTGCAACAACTTTAGCTCACTTACGAGAAAATTATTTTATAATTAGAGGACGAAAAATGATAAAATCTGTACTGAAAAACTGTCTTATTTGCACAAAATTTAAAGCTTCTCCTGGGAAGCAAGAAATTGCACCATTACCTAGAGATCGTATTACTGAATCACCACCCTTCTATACCTGTGCTGTAGATTTTGCAGGACCTATTTATGTCAAAGCAAAAACTGGCCAAGAAAAGGCCTATATAGTTCTTTTCACGTGCGCAGTCACTAGAGCTGTGCACCTCGAATTATGTACCAATTTAAGTACAGAAACTTTCCTTTTGTCATTTAAAAGATTTATCTCTCGTAGAGGAATTTGTCGAACAATCTACAGTGATAATGCGAAAACATTTATCAAAGCTGATAATCTTCTTAGAGAAGTTTGGAGCCGAATATCAAAAGAGGAAGTTTTACGATATTTTAATAAAAATAGAATCATATGGAAATTCATTATTCCAAGAGCCAGTTGGTGGGGCGGTTTTTGGGAACGCATGGTACGTTCGGTGAAAACTCCTTTGAAGAAAGTTCTCGGAAGATCTTGTCTCTCATATGAAGAAATACAAACCACTTTAACTGAAATCGAAGCAATGATTAATGGTCGCCCTTTAACTTATGTTTATGAAAAAAACAGTGAACCGCTTCCACTTACTCCTTCACATTTCCTGATCGGCAAACGAATAAATTCTCTACCAGATTTTCATTGTGTTACTGAACCTAAATCGAATCGAATAACGTTAACAAAAATATTGAAATATCGAGAGCAAGTTTTAAACCATTTCTGGAAACGTTGGAGGCAGGAATATTTGCTAGAACTGCGTTCTGCCAATTTTTCAGTTCCTGTCAAAGCTCCGATTAAATTCGAAATTGGTGACGTTGTGTTAATTAATGAAGATAAAACTCCAAAGCACATGTGGAAATGCGGCAGAATTACAGGGCTCTTTTTAGGAAGAGATTCGAAAGTTAGGTCTTGTGCTATAAAAACTGAATATGGTGTAATAAAGAGACCAGTTCAACTGCTACATAAACTTGAACTTGACATTATGGACTAACATTGAACATTTCACTTTTACGAACAATTTGTTTATATTTTCATTTTTTAACTTTTTCTAATCTAGTATTTTGTATATTTTAGTTTCAGTAGTTGTTCCTGTGAAAATAGAATTAATTGTATGTCTCATTATTGTAAGTATGTTCTAACTTTTAATTGTCTTATTGATGTAATTTGAAATCTTTGATAAAAATTTAGTTTGAATGATGAACAATAGTAATTGTTCATCCGGGGGCAGTGTGTTAAAACCCCCCTTTCTTTCTGTTTGACTTGGCGAAAATTAATCACCGCCAAGAATTATGGTAACCCTATTTTTTACTTTACTATTTTTTCAGTTTGTTTTAAAAAGGTAGATGTAATTTAAATTCTGAAGCGAGCGATCTCCGCTATATGAGATCTGAACCAGGACTGCCTGGTGATAATAAACATATTAATATACAGTTTTTCGAGGTTTTAATTATTTGAGTGCTGATTTACTTCCAATGAGTAAAAATCGTTCTGTTGATTCATCATGAATAGATAAAATTGTTCCGCATATAATTTATTTGATTTGACGTGAAATATTTCTGATTCGAAGTTCTTTTTATTCGACTGTGTTCTGTGAAATCCCTCATGTTGGCTAACCGCGACAGTATGTCTGGACTGACGAATGAATATTATTTTCTTCTGATTCTGAAAGCTTGAGGTAAGCTATTTTTTTATTGTTTATTAATTGAAAGCAAATATGTCAACTACTGTTAATATTGATACTTTAAAAAAGAAAAGAACTGGATTACGTACACAAATTACAAAATTGTGTACAAAAATAAGCACAACTCTTGAAGACAATTCACTGACATTATAAAATAAGCTGGATTTATTAAATATTTGTAAGGACCAGTTAAATGACAAATATGAATTATTAAAAAAATTAAACTCTGATATCCAGGATATTATTGCCGATGACGATTGTGAGAAAGAAATCGAAAATTCCGAAATCTATAGTGAGAAAATAATCGAATCTCGTTATAAAATAACGAAGTTCTTAAATGAACATAACTCCCAAAATCAGAATAATGCTTTTCAAAATTTTATGAAAAATGAATCCGGTTCTCAAAACGGAAATTTAGAGCGATCTATGAAATTGCCGAAGCTCACTATAAATAAATTTTTTGGTGACAGCAGTTCCTGGTTAGAATTTTGGGGGCAATATTCTAACGCAATTGAAAACAATTCCAATTTAACTCCTATTGACAAATTTGTCTATTTGAAATCTCTTCTTGGAGGTAGTGCATATAACGCTGTTGCAGGATTTTCGCTTTCTGAAGAAAACTTTAAATCTGCAGTGGATTTGTTAAAGACTCGCTACGGTCGTGACGACCTAGTCATCAACGCACATATGAATAAACTCTTAAATTTAAAACGGGTAAAGAATGCATCTAATGTTAGAGAACTTCGGGAACTGTATGACAGTTGTGAAATACAAATTAGAAATTTAAATTCTCTCGGAGTTACAGCAGGAAGTTATGGTCATCTCCTATGCCCTATTTTATTAAAGTTGATACCTGCTGAAATGGCGTTAGATTTTAATCGTAAAAGAACCGATGGTAAAAAAATGGAAGTCGAAGAGCTTCTTTCTTTCATCAAAAACGAAGTTCAATCGCGAGAATCTACTATGGCACTCCAGAGCTCTGAAAATAGTTTTAGTGCTTAAAAAGAGAAAAATAAATACAATAACAGTTATAAACATTTTAGCAACTATAAACGCGACATTCCTTCAGCCTCTGCATTGGCTACTAACGTAAAAAATGTTTGTTTATTTTGTGACAATGAACATGATTCAAAATTGTGTAAAGTGTGTACTATTCCTCAAAAACGGGATAAATTACGTATGCAAGGACGCTGTTACACTTGTTTCAAGAAATTCCACGTCTCGGCTAAATGTAAATCGAATTTAGAGCCATGTAAATTTTGTAATGGAAATTTTCATCATTATTCGATTTGTTTAAAAAAATCTCAACCGACAATTCCAAAAGAAATCGGATCAGCTGACACAACTATTAGTTCGATTTCTCATTGTAAAAATGAAAATGAAAATTCTTTTAAAGAGGTTATATTACAAACATCTTGCGTAAATGTGGAATCTGATAAAGGCTCTGAGCTTGCATTATGCTTGTATGATTTGGGGAGTCAAAGGTCATTCGTCACAGAGCAATTAGTATCAAAATTAAATCCACGAATTATTCGTCAAGAAAAACTTCAAATTTATTCTTTTGCAGCTGTTAAACCACAAATAAAAACATTTGATGTTGTGCAATTAAAATTATGCCATGTTGAAAACAAATCGCGTTTCATATTTATCGAGGCTTTAGTCACAGATGTAATTTCAAACGTTAGGATTTTTCCCCCCCTTCTCTCCAGACAGATAAAAAATAAACTGGCACCTTTTAAATTAACAAATGCTGTTGCATCATCCCATTCTAATGTAAATGTTCTTATTGGAGCGGATTATTTTTATCATCTGTTATGATAGAGAAATAAAAAAAATAACTAAATCTCTCTTTTTATGTGATAGTTTATTTGGATATTCACTTTGTGGTTTTTATGAAGATGAAAAAAGAAAAAAAATGGAAAGTGCTTCTATTTTAAATCTGTGTGTTTCAACTCCAGTTGGGGAAGATTTGAATTTTTTATGGGAAATCGAATCTTTGGGTATTACGCAATCAAATGATAATATTTCTGATGCAGATAAGGAAATTGTGAATAAGTTTGAGAATAACTTAAAATTCGTAAATAATAGATATGAAACGGGTTTATTGTGGAAATATGACAAAAATAAAGTCGGGAATAATTTTAGAATAGCTAGAAGTCGCTTTGAGGAATTAAATCGTAAACTCGAGAAGGATAATGACTTATGTAAAAATTATAAAGATATTATATTAGAACATTTAACTGCTGGAATTGTAGAAGAATGTCCTGATAAAATAACAGAAAGTGGTTATTTTATGCCGCACAGGCCGGCTTTAAGAAATGATAAATTAACTACTAAGGTAAGAATGGTTTTCGATGCTTCTTCTAAAGAAAAGCATTTAAATTCTCTAAATGACTGCTTGTATCCAGGTCCGAATCTTAACCCGAACATTCTTAATGTAATATTTAATTTCAGAAAATTTAATGTTGCATTTAGCGCTGACTTAGAGAAAGCGTTTTTGCAAATTGGGATAACAGAGGAAGATCGGGATTATTTAAAATTTTTGTGGTTTGGTGACGAAAAGGATGATTTAAAATTTTTGAGATTTACACGAGCTGCTTTTGGGGTAACTTGCAGTCCCTTTCTTTTGGCCGCAACGATTAAATCCCATATACGTAAATATGTTGATCATCCTGAAGTTGTTAAGATTTTGGACTCTTCTTTTTATGTAGATGATTTGATTACGGGGTCAAAATCTGACGAAGACGCTTATTATCTATCCTCAACAGCTTCGCATATTTTTAAAGAAGCTAGCATGAATTTGCGAAAATTCAATACTAATTCTGTCAAACTTAGAAAATTATGGAAAGAAAATAAATTATGTGACTCAGAAGAAAATTTGAATAATTCTCTAAAAATTTTGGGATTATTATGGGATACTAATTGGGATATTTTACGTTTTGACGTACAATCCATTCCTGATGATTGGAAATTTAATCCCTCGAAACGCGTTGTTCTTAAAGCCATGTTAAAATTCTTTGATCTTATTGGATTCATTGCACCATTTTCTGTTCGTATGAAAAGTTTGCTACAGGAAACATGGAAAAGGGGTTTGGAATGGGATGAAAAATTCCCTGATGATTTAAAAATTGAATGGGAAAATTGGTATGCAGAAATCGAACATTTACATAAATTTGAGGTACCCCGCAAATATTTTCCACAGGGTTTAGACTTTTCGGACCCAATCGAAATCCATATATTTTCAGATGCTAGTCCTAAGGCTTATGGGGCCGTAGCTTATTTTCGATGTACCACAAGTGATAATAAAATTATGACTAGTCTTATTTGGGCAAAATGTCGAGTCGCCCCGATTAAATGTTTAACAATTCCTCGGCTTGAATTAATGGGGGCATTAATAGCTGCAAAGATGTCTAAATATCTGAAAAGTGCATTTAATTTTCAAAATTTGGAAATTCATATCTGGTCAGATTCCACAATTACGTTACATTGGATCAAGGGATCAGCCATGGATTGGAAGCCCTTTGTGGCTAATAGGGTTGTAGAAATACAATCTTTGACTGATCCTAGAATATGGAAATATATCCCGGGTAAGGATAATCCTAGTGATCTTCTTACTCGAGGCGAAAATTTACATAACATCATAGAAAATAAATTATGGTATTACGGTCCTGAATGGTTGTCATTACCAAAGGACAGTTGGCCGAAACCTGAAAAGATAACTTTTAATGAAAATATTTTGAACGAAAGAAAATCAACAAACTTGAGTTCTACTCAATTATCTTGTACAGTAGGTGTTGTACCTCCAGAGTCTTTGTTAAAATTAGAAAATTTTAGTTCTCTTTCCAAATTACTTAATATCACAGCCTGGATCTTGAGATTTATAAATAATATCAATAAATTGAAACCTAAAATTTCAGGTGAGCTCACAGCTCAAGAAATTGAAAAGGCAGAATTTTATTGGTTAAAACAAATCCAGTTATCTGTCTTCAATCGTGAAATTGAGTTACTAAAAACGGGAAAGCCCATCGATAAAGATTCAACCTTGTATAGTCTGAATCCAAAATTGGATGAGAATGATTTGTTAATTTTATCTGAAAGATTACAATTTTCAGAATTATCTCAAAGGGAAAAGCACCCTTTTATACTTCCATATGGGAGTGCTTACACCAAATTGTTAATTCGAAATGCCCATGAAAAGGTTTTCCATTATGGAATTGCAACAACTTTAGCTCACTTACGAGAAAATTATTTTATAATTAGAGGACGAAAAATGATAAAATCTGTACTGAAAAACTGTCTTATTTGCACAAAATTTAAAGCTTCTCCTGGGAAGCAAGAAATTGCACCATTACCTAGAGATCGTATTACTGAATCACCACCCTTCTATACCTGTGCTGTAGATTTTGCAGGACCTATTTATGTCAAAGCAAAAACTGGCCAAGAAAAGGCCTATATAGTTCTTTTCACGTGCGCAGTCACTAGAGCTGTGCACCTCGAATTATGTACCAATTTAAGCACAGAAACTTTCCTTTTGTCATTTAAAAGATTTATCTCTCGTAGAGGAATTTGTCGAACAATCTACAGTGATAATGCGAAAACATTTATCAAAGCTGATAATCTTCTTAGAGAAGTTTGGAGCCGAATATCAATAGAGGAAGTTTTACGATATTTTAATAAAAATAGAATCATATGGAAATTCATTATTCCAAGAGCCAGTTGGTGGGGCGGTTTTTGGGAACGCATGGTACGTTCGGTGAAAACTCCTTTGAAGAAAGTTCTCGGAAGATCTTGTCTCTCATATGAAGAAATACAAACCACTTTAACTGAAATCGAAGCAATGATTAATGGTCGCCCTTTAACTTATGTTTATGAAGAAAACAGTGAACCGCTTCCACTTACTCCTTCACATTTCCTGATCGGCAAACGAATAAATTCTCTACCAGATTTTCATTGTGTTACTGAACCTAAATCGAATCGAATAACGTTAACAAAAATATTGAAATATCGAGAGCAAGTTTTAAACCATTTCTGAAAACGTTGGAGGCAGGAATATTTGCTAGAACTGCGTTCTGCCAATTTTTCAGTTCCTGTCAAAGCTCCGATTAAATTCGAAATTGGTGACGTTGTGTTAATTAATGAAGATAAAACTCCAAAGCACATGTGGAAATGCGGCAGAATTACAGGGCTCTTTTTAGGAAGAGATTCGAAAGTTAGGTCTTGTGCTATACAAACTGAATCTGGTGTAATAAAGAGACCAGTCCAACTGCTACATAAACTTGAACTTGACATTATGGACTAACATTGAACATTTCACTTTTACGAACAATTTGTTTACCCCATACACCGTATTGCAACAGAATTCTTTTAAGTGACCCTGTAAAGGAACCGAAAATGCTACGCACTTCCTTTACAATACCGAAAAGGCTATAGTAAACCCTAATAACATATATACATTTCATAGCAATCGGACTATATTTACGCGAGTTACAGAACGGACAGACAGACTGACAGACGCACAGCCAAACTGATAGATGGACAGAGAAACCGAATTCATGAACACTTTCCAACTTTGTTGGAATGTTTCAATAATGATAAATCGGAAAACTTTTCTTGCGAAAAAAAGGGAAGATTGGGTATATTCTACATTCTAAATTCCCCATTAACAGCACTTTGCTGAGTTTTTGCAGATTGACTACACACTCAGAAAAATACGTCTTTATACAATAAATTATTCGTCATTTTTAACACGTCACGCCGTAACATACGTTCACGTCTGTTAAGACCCCCCTTTCTTTCTGTTTGACTTGGCGAAAATTAATCACCGCCAAGAATTATGGTAACCCTATTTTTTACTTTACTATTTTTTCAGTTTGTTTTAAAAAGGTAGATGTAATTTAAATTCTGAAGCGAGCGATCTCCGCTATATGAGATCTGAACCAGGACTGCCTGGTGATAATAAACATATTAATATACAGTTTTTCGAGGTTTTAATTATTTGAGTGCTGATTTACTTCCAATGAGTAAAAATCGTTCTGTTGATTCATCATGAATAGATAAAATTGTTCCGCATATAATTTATTTGATTTGACGTGAAATATTTCTGATTCGAAGTTCTTTTTATTCGACTGTGTTCTGTGAAATCCCTCAACGTCGTTTCAAAAAAATTGATTTTTTGAAAAAATTTGGTTTTTGGGAAAAGCGCGCGGGAAATGTTCCCCCTCTCTCCCCGTTTATCCTACTTCATAATGTCATATATCCTATTTGTTGCAAATGTTGTCTAGTTTCTGAATTTCGTAATGCTTTTCTTTAAAAACAATAAGAATTTAAGTTAATAACAACTATTTTTGGGGTTTTCGGGGGGGGGGGGGGGGAGGGAATTTTGGAGGTAAATTAAAAATTCTGATTCAGCGACACAAAAAACTTAAAGTAAACCTTATAAGGAAAGTTCGGAGGGGAGATGGGAGGGCGAACGTAAATGTGTGAGTGGTTAAGTGGAATTGGGCAACTTAGTCCATGCAGCACCGTGCGCATGTTCCGAGGCGGATCCCCCCCCCCCCCCCTTCATCCTACGTCATAATGTCATATGTCTAATTTGTTGCAAATTTTGTCTACTTTCTGAATTTCTAGATACTTTTTCCCTAAAACAATAAAAAAAAAATTAAATTGATTTTTTTAATAAAACCCTTTTTTTTTGGGGGGGGGGTTACAAAAATTTGGGGCTGTTGCCGGGGGATATTTTGGTGGGAAGTTACAAATTCGGATTCAGCGACCCAAAGAACATAAAGTAAGCTGGTTTCCAGAACTACCATTAATTTTGCTAGGTAAAATTCTCTATTGCCTGGACTATAAGCAAATTATTAGCGAGATAATTTTATTGACTGCATATGTGCGAATTTAATATAAAATGCCTTAAAATCTAAAGAAATATGGACAACATGATAGAAATGCATTTTCTGCAAGGTAGAAGCCACGCCCTTAGTCAATGTTATATTTTGCATGAAAACGAAAATTCTCGTTTCCCGCCGTCAATGCGTAAGTTTTAGAATATTGGATTGTTTTTACTACTGAATTTTCAAATAATCAAATGTGATCAACATGTAGTGCACGCCATCTATGGCATAGTCGAGTGTAACCCACCTGTAGTGCACGCCTTCTATTTAACGTTGGAGTGTGACCCACCTGTGATGCACGCCGCCCGAATCGACAGTCAAGCGCGATTCACCGGTGATGCACGCCGCCCGATAGGGCAGTCAAACGTGACCCACCTGTGATGCACGCCGGGGTGAAGGTGTTAAACATATAATTTCCGTACTCCTAGAAAACATGCTTTTTCCATTAATTCTTCCCTGAAGACTGAAAAAAACGGAAAGTCCGTTTATTACTTGCACATATGCATATTTGTTGTATTAATACCAAAGTTCGAATTTATTTTTACAATAAAAAACTGAAACTTTAATAAATTAAAATTTCTAATATATTTAAAAACAAACAAAACAAAATATACTTCCGAAATCAATAAAGTATCAATTTTCTCATTTATTTAAACTTAACTGGAATTTATGTTTTAGAGTATTAAAAAAATATTCGCATGTAAAATATATTCTAAACGAACATATTTAAAAAAATATATAGTAGTTCAATTAAGTGTTAAAAAATCGATTTTAATAAAAAAAAAGCAAGCATTTCTTCTCGAATTTAATTTAAAATATAATATTCATATTTTACATCTAACAATCAAATTATGTCTAACATGTAATAACATTGAAAACGACATAGAAAGGCACTCTGGAATAAAACAATCAGTGACAACAAAGATGTCAGAGATAGGGGAAATGAAAAGAAAAGAGTAAGTTGTGAAGAGACTGACCTGCAACAAAGGTGCAGCTAGAAAATCACCCCAAAAATCCAAAGAATAATTTGAAATGTTATTTCCCTTTCCAAAATCAGTTAAGTCACTGTACAGAGGGAGCAAAAAAAACTCAGCTCTGTTTACTTTTTCTCCATATAAACTAAACCTTGGAATGTAAAAAACAATAAAACTACTCAAAGGAGCTTTCAAAGCACAAAAGCAATTGGAAATTAAGTTTTAAAAAATAAGCGTAATTCAAGTGGAAAGAAAATGATGGAAGGGAAGAACTACAGACTTAAGATAAAGAAAAAGTGTGTTGCAAAAAAAAAAAAAAAATGTCCAATGATTCGGAATCTAAAAAAAAAAATCAAGACAGTTAGGATTGATTTTGACTAATTTGTAAGTAAAATAAAATAGCACAAATAATTCAGTGTTCAAATTGCCAAATATGGTTCCATGCTGTGTGCGCTGGAGTAACAAATGAACAAAATAAATTCATGTGTAAGCCTTGCATCACTTCTTACGTGATATTGAAGTAAGTGCGAATTAGTTCCATAATTTCTATTCTTAATTATTTATAACTTTGATGTATATTTTGAATACATTTTGATTTTAAAAAACTACTCTTATTTTCAGATATTTGATTTCTTTATATTTCATTGCTGATGTTTTATTTTATTATTTCAATAATCGCAAACCTTGCTTTTAATACAATAAGTTATATTCTCTACTCATTAAAACAGCCTATTATTGTTTGGTCCAATTTAGGAGACTCGGACACCAACTGAGGCGACTAGTCGGTGAATTTGGACAACTTTTGACAACTTGTTCAAATTAAAATAAAACTTAGGATTTTCAAAAAGAAATTGTTCTAATGGTTTATTTTGTTAGCAGATGAATAGGAGGACCACATGTAGTGATATTTTGCAGTTATTTCAAAAATTAAGTGAGTTACACCTGAAAACAAGTAAAGTGGTCGAAATTCGGCTACTCTCTCTTATGTATGCGGGTATGCTCCAGATAGGACGTTGCAGATATTATTCACATTTTATTCTGAAAAAATACGTCATAGAGATATGATTATCGTTTCTATGTTCTTTGATTCAATATGTTCTAGATAATACATATGCCACATATAATTATTTATATGTTTTGTCTAGGATTGTGTTACGATATAAATGAATATATATAATGAAGATCCTTTTACTTGTATGTGAAGAAGAGCTAGTCTGTCCTCCAGATAGTGCTGCAAGATTTACTATACTTTTAGTTAGTTCTGCAATGCTACTTCTATGTACTGTACAAGAGGCGTTAAAGCTTCCAAATAAATTTTTACTACAGAAACTTTCATTGGTATCATGCTAAATATTTCAGAATTTCTCTGAATCAAATTTCTTGTTCAATAGTTCAAAGAAAAAAAATTCGTATCCTTCAAAATAATTGAAAATTTAAAAAAAAATGTATATTTAAAGATTGAAATTTCATATCATGTAGTTAATGAATATATACGGTTTTGGAAATATAGGGTCTTTTTTTCAAAATTCTAATATTAAATAATTCTGAAAACCGATATTCTTTTTATTATTAAGAAGAAAAAAATATATTCAGGATTCTTCAGATAGCACTCATAAAATTTAAACCCCTATACTCAAGATTATTTTCTCTAAATCTTATAGATAATTAAGGTATGCATCATTTTATTTAGTGTCCATCAGTGCTTTTATTGAAACCTCTAAAATGGCATATTGTTATTCAAAGATGTGTAACGCTATACTTAAAAAGTTTGGCTCGAAAATTTCGATGAATGAAATTTCAATATTTAATGTATTAATGGAAGCTTGAAAAAATATAACGGTATGTATGGAATCACTTTTATGATGTTCGAAATCCTGTTTGATAGCACATATTCTTCATAAATTTAATATCTCATATTCATAAAAATCTTTATTCTTTACATTTTTATTTATAAAAATTGCTAAGCTATCCTCCAAATAGCGTCAATAAAATTCAAAAGTCCTGTATTTTAAGTCTTGTTCTCTTAGAAACTTATGGGGAGTATTAGAAAGTAAGTGCCATGTTCTAATATTCTTCTTCTGAAAATCTTAAATCCGACATTACCATATGAAATTTATTGGTATGAGCTACACAATATTTGGGTATTTAAAATGTAGCTCCTAAACAAATGTTTTATATATTTTTTAATTAATTTCTAATATAAGATGAATTTATGGAAGTTTTAAAAAAAATAAAATAACTAAAAAGGCTTTTCTGCAGTTTTGGAAACCTTGTGTGACATTAGAGATGATCTTCAGTTAAAATATCTCATACTTCGAAAAATGTTCATTCCTTTAATTTGTATGTAAACAAATGTTATGCCGTGAAGCACAATATCGCTCATAAAATATTTAATCCACGTATTTTAAAATTTGTTCTCTACAAAAGTCATCAGATTAAGAATTATGGATAAAATTGTGCTGTAGAACTCATGCCTAGTGTCCAAGAGGACTTCTTGAAACATTTAAATAAGACATTTCTGCATGAAGATTTATTGGTGTGTGAGCGAAACATTTCTAAAGCGTAAACTTATGGCTCTAAGCAGAATTCCAGTTCTATATTTTCGATTAATGAAATTTTAATATTATATATGAAGTAGTGCAAGTTTTCAGAAAATGCAAGATAAAAGTTCAATAAGAAAACGAAGTATGCTATCATTTTTACTCGTTGAAAAATAACTTTTTGATAAAACTCTAAAAAATTTTTAATTTCTAATATATCATTTTTTGCAAAATCCATATTATTTTTAATTTTATATAAAAAAATTGCTTCAATTATCCTGCAGGAACTTAAAACACAGAAACGTATTCCCTATACTTCGTGATTTAGTCCTTTCAAATCTGATAGATAATTATGCTATGCAACTTTCGCTCTAGTTTCTAAGAACTCTTCTTGTAAATTCCGAATGTACGTATTACTTTAGGAAGAATCATTGGCGTGTGACGCGAAATGTTTCTAGAATTTAAATTAGGCTTTTCCAAAACAGACTTTTAGTTCTATAATTTCGATACTTCTATTTTTATATAAAAAATTCTATTATTTTATTTTTATATGAAAAAGGTTAAACAATTCTTCTGATTACAATTCTTCTTATTCTTCTGATTAATATTTAAATAGCATATACTTCAACATTTATTCATTTCAAATCTCATAGATTGATATGCTTCTGAAAATTCCATTGCATTTGTATGCGTTCCAATATGCGAGAAAAATGCTTCGTATCGTTTTCACTGTTTTACGAGGAACGGTACACAGTACCAACTGTCACAGACTTGTGAGTAAAGAGTCACAAATAATGAATAAGACTGATGTGACACCCCCTTCCGGACCAGAAAAGTACAGTGAAGAAAGGAGAAATCATTCTCAAATTAAGCACAATACGAAGATAATTCATTCTGAAATCTCCCAATAAGTTTTTGTATTAAGGACAGGTAGACTGGATTCAGCGGGGTGACCCATAACACCGAGGTAAAAAGTATCGCACAATCTGATGGAAAGGTTTTTTTTCAGGCTTTAACCGCATATGATGAGCAGCAGCGAAAAATTATGTTTTAATATTCCTTGTTACATATTTTTTCAAGTAAAAATTTCGGTGCCATTTAAAATGCCAAAATTGCAACTATAATGCTTTTATTTTTTCAAGTTTTATTCAAACATTAAGAAATATTTTTTATGACGTTGGTGAGAAGCATCTTTTTTTATGTGGATTTTCATTCAATCAACCATCTCTAACTCCTAAAGTCGCAAATGGGTGCAGGTAAGCCAAACGTTTCTCCTTCCTCAAATCTCGTTTCAGGGGAGGATAAACAGGATACAGGAACATACCGAGAAGGAACTTACCACCGATTTTATATAGGGGAGACTAGGGAGGGTTGACCATATGGGAGGATTGACTCACCCATGAGTTTTCATACTTAAAAGATTTTCCGAGTTTTATCAATAGGTATCTACCAAAGCTACTGTAATGCTCAAACAATCTTTGTTTCATACAGGTAATCGAAATAGGCGTGTAAAAATTCAATTGAGAAGAGTTTTCAAGCTAAAAATTGTGTTTTTTAGAAATATGTTTGTAAGCTTTTTTCAGATAAAATGTATTATAGAAATTTAAATAAATAGTATTTAAGTAATGCAGAAATATCGAGCTTTCGTTCCAGGCATAACGATTGTACAGTAAGTTAGTTTTAGCAAAACGATGTGCTATTCCTTAGAAAAGGATTATGTGGGGAGGCTTGTCCCAGTCAATGTGAGGGAGGGTTGATCAGACGCTCAAGGCTCCCTTAATTAAGTAATTTTGAAAATATTTTTATTATACACTGTGCATTATGAAAGGTTAATGGTTAAATGTTTAAAAGAATGTAAATTTATTCTGTACAGGTACAAGTAAAATGGGGTGAGGGGAAAAAATGATTAAAACTGATTAAAGAAAGATGTGAAAAATTGCTATAGTTTACACTAAAAGAAAATGTTTTTGAAATGTAATTGGGAAAGTTGATAGGAACTTTTTCCATTTAAACATTACTTACAATAGGTAAATAGAAACATTGGAAAAACTAGAAAGGAATAGAAAGCAAGAAAGCAACGGTCTTAACCCTTTCAGAGGCATTGGTAGTTTATGAAACCACTTAATTTTAATTCCCAAATGGCACAATAGCACAAGAATGTGTTAAAATCTTTTCCATTTAATATGTATGTGAAATATAGCCTTGCTCTTGTTTCCAAATAAATGTCTTCGTAAATTCCAGTACGATTAATTTATTTCAACATTTTAGTGCTGAAAGTAGTTTGCCCCTGAAACAGTTAAAAGATATAAATGATATTAATGATATGTTAAGTGCTGATGTGGCTGCAAAAGAACATAGCATTGATCGAAAAACTTCAGGAATGTATGTAGACAAATTTCACCAGGGTGAATACAGTGAGATGAAGCCAAACTATGCGACAACTAGGGCTGGGCGATATATCGATAAAACCGATAAAATCGATATAAAATATAAATCGTGATAACGATATCAAAAAATCCTACATAACGGTACATCACGATTATCATAATCGTGATGTAAACCGCGATTATCATAATCGTGATGCAAATCGCGATTATCATAACCGTGATGCAAACCACGATTATCATAATCGTGATGTAAACCACGATTATCATACTTTTTCATTAAACTGCAATCGGCGCTTCTTTAACTTCGAGTACTTATCCTAAAGCATGATGACTCCTCAAGATTCTCCCAGCTTCAATCATTTTATTAAATACCGAATCCTCGGTTGCCGATATTATCATGGTATTAACGGTATGATTTCTCACAGCCTAAACCATGATGACTCCTCAAAATTCTCCCAACTTCAATCGTTTTATTAAATACCGAATCCGCAGTTGCCGATATTATCATGGTATTAACGGTATGATTTCCCACAGCCTAAACGGTTTTTGAAAAGGGGAAAAAGTGATCGTTTGGATGTTTATATGACGGTTGATAAATATCATACATCTGGTTTTCGCATGCAACTGTCGTCAGCGGATATTTATGTTGTTTTTACAGTATTGACGGTGTAAAGCTCAAAATGCTATAGATCAGATACCATGATTTTAATTTCGTTCTGGTATTTAGAGTTCAGCCGTGTTGAATATTTGCTCTTTGTTTTTGAACAATGTGCGAATAATCAGGGCGACAAAGAAATGAAATATTATATTTTATTTGCAACAGGCGATTTAATTGAATAAATGAAATAATACTTCCATAGTAATATTTATTAATGTCTAATCTAGGGTCCTTTTTAATGCAGATATTTTTACTTCTGTGAAGCGCGTTTTTTTTCTTCTCCTGACGGTTTCTTTTAAAAATCGACAGTCGTTTGATATATGTGAGTATTTAGTATTTTACTGCCTCTGGCATCATTTATTTCTAGAGAGTGGAGAGAACAATTAGATGTTTGTTTATTTATTTAATGTCACCAGAATTCAAAATAACAAACATGGCAGAAAAATTAAGCAGTTAAAGTTTGCGTGCTGGCAATAAAAGGAGAGACGCAATTTTTTCTGTATTTGGGGGGGGGGGGGGGGGAGGAAGGTTATAGTTTTTTTTTTTTCGTTAAGCGGACATTGGTCGAAACGCAATAGATTCTTATCCAACTTCCCTGCTATCACAAGTATAAGAAATGGAGTCTTAAAGGTTAGGAAAAGATGTATATTTTTAATTCAGAATTTTTTTAAATCAAATATTTTCCTTTTAACATTCAAAACGAGAGGCGTGACTGTAGTCTATTTTACCGTATAGTCACATGAAAATGTGGCATTAATTTTCTTTCATTTCGCTTCGGATTCATGTTAAATATTTCGGTTCAGGTAAAAATATACACAAGATAATTTTCACAATAATAATTGCACCCTGTCACAAACCCAAAATGGAATTATTGTATTTGTGGATTGTTAGTACTGAGCTTAAAATATAATTAGCATAAAAGTCAGGAAAAAAAAGGGTTTTGTTGCTGTTTTACAAAATAGTAGCAACCATGGAACTATTTTTAAGCGAAGGGATTGCATTTAACAAAAGTGGAAGCTCGATTATGATTGTTTGCTGCACGTCGTGCGATATGGCACTTGTTCTTGGTATGTTTCTCTCTCTCTCTCTTCGCGCCCCCTCCCCCTCACTCTTTCTGTCTTTCTCCGGTGCGGAAGATAGTGCGTTGCATATCCAGTATTTGGAAGGGACACTGACTCATTAAAATCCCAATCCGCTGTTGTAAAAAAATATTTATAACGCTTCATATATACAACGTACATGGACTTCGGAATCGGAAGAACGAAAAGAAGGATAAGGTAAATTTTGAAAGACATTTGATTGTGGGCCGCAATGTAGGCAGAGTTTTGCTTTTTTTTTTTTTTTTTTTTTTTTTTTTTTTTTATGAAGAATATAAACATTAAATAAAATAAGAATTTTCTGTAGGAGACACCACCATGTTAGACAATGTTTAAACATACCAGCCAAAAAGCAATGTAGGAATTTAAGAATTATATAGAAAATTTAAGAAGTGATTATAGCCGGATTATTACATTTTTTTCCTCCCTCTTTCAACGAAATTTTAGTACTTTTTTTCTGTTAACCCTTAATTTTCTACATTTTCTGCTAAGAAGATTAAATTTTACTTTTTCAAACATAAAGAAGATTTATTAAATTTCAGAATGCACGGCAATGCAGTGGCCCTCCCGCACATCTCTTCGCCAGTGCCCGTGGCAGCATATATTACATTAATACAGCAGCCACACATTTCTCGCCTCTTTAGATTGCGCATTCGGATATATCGTTCTTTTTACATGTATCCCGGGAAATAATAAATTTTACTTTAACAGTAATTTTAAATAGCTTATATTATAATTTCATTGGAATAAGTGCATTTATTTATTAAATGTTGTAATTTATACTAATAAAAGAAACTTTCACTCTACCTGTGTGTGTGTTTGTGTGTGTCGGCGATGGCTAACGAAATCTACCGCACATACAAGTCTGGAAATTTAGATGAGGATAGTCCAAGATAGGAATTTTACAATTAGCAGATTTACAAAATTTTTTGAATTTTCCGAATAATTTTCTGAAAATCAGCAAGCGCGCGAGGCTCATTTTCATTGCTTTGTCCCTGTTTTCTTGAGCACGCAAAAAAAAAAAAAACTTTTTTCCCGACTACATTAATATACCGACTATTTCTGACTATATTTTATTATTTTGTTCAGTTTTATACGTTACTTGATATTTTATTACTTTGTACATATGTCATAATATCGATATATCGAAATATCATGGTATAAAGATGCCGATTTATCACGATATATAATTCCAGACATCGCCCAGCCCTAGCGACAACTAGAGTTGTCAAGATTGTTGAGGTCGAGTCTCACAAAAAATAGGACAAGGAGACAAAAAAAAGCGGGACAGTGGCTCTTAAATCCGAACATAATAACATGAAACACAATGAAAACGGAACCTGTCTCTAACGGAATACAGTTTTAAATGTTAAAATTTCATTTTCATTGCTGTACAATTATACCTGTTCAGAAAAAATCCTGTTTAAAACAAAAACTTTCTCCTCGGACTTGTGGTTGCGTCCAAACAAGTTTATTTACGCATCATATTTTCAAATATAATTTTTTATAATAATTAAAGCATGTAGCATAAAGTTATTTTGCTTTTTTAAAACTGATTTTATTTCTCTTCACAAATATTTCAATATTAAACAAAGTGGGTCAAGCCTTTCATGTAGTGGGTCAACCCTTATGTGGGGAGCCTTAACCCATTATTTTCTCATGATTAAAATCAATTATGTTTCAAATTTCCTATATATTACACTTAAATAGCAATTTTATTTTAATAACTGATTGTATAACGAATAAAAGGATACATAAAACTTTATTCTAAGTTCAATATTTTAAAAGTAAAAAATCATTTTGTAAAAAGTGGGCCAACCCTCCCTAGATGGATGATATAGCCCTATGCATGATATAGCATGATCTTGACTTTAAAAGACGAAAAAATTGAACAATTTCAAAATTTCAAAAGCCATGAATAAATATCAAAACCCAGTTAATTCAAAAACAGAATGCTATAGTCTCAGAATGTTATTCATAAGGTGAAAAAAAACACAAAAATAAAAAAAAATACTTACATAGCAAGTTTATTCCACCAGTTACTCATTTTTTGTCAGCATCTATTTTCTTCTACTTTCCGATACATTTCTCTCTGAAAACGGGGCTAGACGGCATGTAAAGGGTTAAAAAACATTATGTGGTTTCTATTCTGCGGTACTTATAGAACAACTCGTTATAGTTAACAAACCTTTGAAAAAATACATACAATTTTCAACTGTCTCATTGAAATTCTTTTTTTTTTCGGCTCACAGAGTGTCGCCGTATTCGTGAACATTTCGCGCATTCGTTTGAGATATTATTAGATCGTTATTCAAACCAACACAAAATCGATGCTCTACGTTGGAATGCATTTAAAAAATATATTTTTATTATAAAACTAGACAATAAAATTTAACTATACTTAAGTCCTTATGACAACTATATTTCTGTTCTACATTGCCAGGAACATGAACTTTCCAACAAGTCAAATAAGAATCTCTCTTTTACAAGCCAAAAACTTTTCTTGAAAATTCTGAATTACTATATGACACAAAATAATTGAAATATTTAAAAAGTGGGGGTCGAAAACGGATAGCGTGTTTGATATTATTAGTGAATATAATTTCAATATCATGTGAACTAATATTCAATATTATAAGAATTAGTAGTTGTTTTACAAAATATAAATACAAACAAAGTGTAATTTTTACAGTGTTGGAGACCTTGTTTGATAATTCAAATTCCCTCATCATATTTCACATAACTCATTCTTCGGTAAATGCTTTCATTCATTTCATTTGTATGTAAATTATGTATATAACGTCTTTCATACATCACCAATAGAAAGTAAAATCTTTTTATTGTACAATTTATTCTTTGTAAAAGTTTTCAGAATCTGAAATGTGCTATGCAACTCCCGAGTAGTGTCTAAAAAGTCATTTTGAAACTTCTGAATAACGCATTTCTACTCGTTGATAGATTAGTTTGTGACGCGAAATACTTAAAATATTTAAAAAGTGAGGCTTCGAAACAGATAACTTGTTTCATATTTTAGTGAATAAAATTTCAATGAAATAATAATGCTCATATACAGTCAGTCACCAAAGTCTACATACAACCATCAAAATAGAGCTTTCACCAAATCTAATCGAATGTACAAGACAAAATCACATTAGTACAGTATTCTAACATGAAAAAATATTCCGGATGCTTTGTAAAAGCTTAAAAATGATAATAACTAATAAAATTTGCATATTTACGGCAATGAGTATGTCAGGAAAGTCTACATACACTTGATTGTCTGTTAACAATATTTGCATATGAACCTCTTTCTTTTTCACTTTTACAATTTTACCAGGCTCCTGAAGTTTAGTTACGCTGATCTTCATCTCCCAAGATTGCCGCAGTGTTTAATTGTATGTAAACAGTTGCATATAATGTGAAGGATGAGTCAGGGAAAAGAAACGTCCTTAGAACTAAGTAATTTGCTCGTAAAATTAAGAAACGAAAATAAATCTTATGGCAAGATTGGTAAAATTATAGGAAAAAGTCGTGCAACTATACAAACTATACTTAGAAGTTATAATTTACGTGGCTAAACCAATCTCTATGTGGTCGTCCAAGGAAACTTAAGGACCATGATGTAAGAATTATAGTAAGAAAAGTTAAAAAAAAAAAAATCCAAAATTGGGTTCCCATAATTAACCAAACACATTGCGATGGCAAGTGGCAAGAAAGTGCATCCAGAGACTGTTCATAGATGGCAAGTGGCAAGAAATTGGGTCCAGAAACTGTTCGTAGATTTCTTCGATCGGCAGGCTTCGCTGGTAGAGTTCCTAGAGGGAAACCTCTTTATTTCATTTGCAAACCAACAAAAAAGGCTAAATTTTGCATTTAAACATATTGACAAGGCCTTTCACAGTTGGAAAACGGTGACGTCATTGTGACGTCACTGTAAGTCACTGTGGTCACGTCACAACTGTGACAAAAATGCCACCACTCAGTGATGTCACATTGTGACTGATATGTGAACTTCTTAGAAAACTTTAAAAAATTACAAAAATTCTTCAAAACATGTTATTTACTGTAAAAAATATTTTTCTGGCAATTAAAAAAAATTGTGACGTCAGTGTTATCTCACTACATGTAACGTACGTCTCATTATGTGAAAAAAAAAACCCTACCATATTGTAAACTCACAGTGTGACAAAACATATGTTAAGATTAAAACGTTTTCACTTCAAACAATAAAAATAATTCAGTGTTTGTTTCCGGCTAATATTTCACAACGAAATTAAAAACTTCAGCAAAAATGCACATAAATAAAACACAAATTTAATAGACATGTAATCAAACTGCTCGCTTAGACTACTAAAACTATTTGAATTTAAAAAACTGCTGTAGGTAGTAAAATATTTGGCAATTCTTTCGACTATTAACTCTTGGAATGTTGCTAATATGAAAGTATCGCTATTGAATTTTAAAACTTTATTTGAATACATAATTGATATATTTCATATAAAAATGTTTTTTGGTGTTATTAGTGGTCAATCCAAAAAAATGTATTAACTGTAAATACATATTAGATATTTCAATAATAAGAAAATGTTTTCCTCCTGTATTCTATTATCCGGGAAGTTGGTTTGTTATTTATAAATTATTCTTATCAGCGGAAATGGCAGAAATTAATACACAGGTGAAGACTGCAAAGATTTGTTTGTGTGTAGTTATGGGAAGGGACGGAGTTTTGTAATAAAGCAATGCTTTATTATAATAAATAAAAACACTTGCATATTTTCAGTAATAAATTTTTCTGCTAGTGTTTAATTATTTTGAGTAATTCTTAAAAAAATTTTTTTTTGCTCCTTGTGTCACACTTTTGAAATAAATTTAACTTTTTCCGAATATAAAATAAAATATACAAAATGTATGCAAAACGCATGACATAATTAATTATTCATATTTATATAATTTTTTTTTGTTTCTAGAAATTCATTTCGAAAAATACTGTTATTTTACAAGCTGTTTTACTCTAGAGGAAATTGAAATAGAAAAAAAGAGTAATGAGAGCCTGATTCTCCCCCCTCCCCCACTAAAAACCAGCCAGTTATTTCGCCAGTTATTTTATTTCTTTTTTATGCACATATTTACGTTTACTACGTATAATATAAACTTTACTTTTCTATTTTCAAAAGATCTTGCATTGTTGCATATTAAAATGAATTTTAAATACTCTAAAAATGTAAACATTGTTTACTTTATTATACTTCCCGTATTACTATAATTATTGTCATATTTGGCAAAAAAGTAGCTTTACAAAACTTAAAACATGAACAATTTTGAAACATACCGAAAAAAAGTTAAATGCATCAAAAAATTCTTGAAACAAGAAATTTGAATTGGAACTATGCTTATAAAAATATTACGTCATATAAATGTATAAGAACGGAAAAGACATCTGTTTTTTGCTTTGATAAAAAAAAACAAGTTGGAAATTGCTCGTCAAACGTGGCAAATGAGGTGCGTTCGTACTATAACTAGTTTTATAACTATTTTTTGCACCCCATATTGTACTGAATGTATAATTTTTTGCACTTCATAAAGCGCATAGTCTGATACATCATTAAAATGCACTTCCAATAATTTTTTCCCATTCCCCGTAATGTAACGGAACACTTTTGACTGTCCCTGTAATTAAACTATACATTCGATTTTCCTAAAATTTGAAATAGCTCAACAAAATTTTGCAACAATTATATATTTAAAATTTCAGACCATTCGGAAGGCTGTAATATCATTAAAATGCACTTGCAATAATTTTTCCCATTGGCCGTAATGTAAAGAAAAACTTTTGACTCTCCCTGTCATTAAACTATACATCCGATTTTCCTAAAATTTGAAATGGCTCGACAAAATTTTGCAACAGTTATATCTTTAAAATTTCAGATCATTCGGAAGGCTCTAATATCATTAAAATGCACTTGCAATAATTTTTCCCATTGGCCGTAATGTAAAGAAAAACTTTTGACTGTCCCTGTAATTAAACTATACATCCGATTTTCATAAAATTTGAAATGGCTCGACAAAATTTTGCAACAATAATATATATTTAAAATTTCAGACTATTCGGTTGGGTAGTTTTTGCTCTGTTACATGCGGACAGACAGACGGACGTACAGACGGACAGACGGACGGACTGAACGACGACTATAGGTGCTACGTATTTATATAATTACGAACGCACCTAAAAAGAGCGCTAAACCGCAAACGATAAAAACAATTAAAGACAACATATTGCGTTTAATCTTTGTAATAGACGGAGGGAGTTTTTTTGCTGGACAATAGTTAGTGTTGTGAACGTGCAGTCTGTCAGATATAAACATTTAACCTAAAAAATTCCTAGGAATAATCAATCCAAGAACTTTAGACAAAAATATCTGTTCCAGATAAGTACACTAGCTTTGGCGTGGTTTAAAATGATTCCCATCATTGCTTTTGTATTTATTATTGGAGATATTTTCAACTTCCAAAATTCGTTCTTTCTAAAACATGGATTACATCGGAATTTAAATAACGGCGTCAAGGAAAGAAAAAGGTATGAAAAATTATTTTATTTCAGAATTTGCTTTTCTTTAAATTATAACGATTTTAGTATTTTCTTATAAGCATTTCATTAACCTAATAAAGTTTAGTAGATTTATTATTTAATTTATTGATACAAATAACTGTCTATCAACAATTTTAATCAGATGATTAAAATCAATTATATAAATTTATTTTACTCAGATTTGTTTTCCTTTAATATATTATAAGTTAAAATCATATGTTTTCTCAAACTTTAAAATGATGTAGAAAAATATTATAATCAAAGTTTAACATAATTAGCAAATATTTAAATGTCTTTAACGTACTAAATAAAAAGGCCTTTTTATAGAATAAATTTTTTTAACGGTCTGAAACAATTTGCGTTGCACATTTTATTTAAAAATTAATATATGTTCAGAAAATATATTTAGAAGAAATAAGAATTTTTTTACATAATGGAGAAGTACAATTTAAAGGATATCATGCACTTGTAGTATTAAGGGGCGAAAAATCAGTGTCAATAAATATTATTCGATGTGAGAAAAGTTATAAAAATTTATAAAGATATATCCTTAGCTGCTAAGAACTTTTCAGTTAAACATTATGAACGAAAAGTTTTCAAAGTAAACCGGTGTTTCAATTTGTTGACAAACATAGAAATTATGCTACCCAGTGAGAATATAAATATGGTATTATTGAAAGATTTTAATTATTAAAAAACATAGCCATTTACTTGAATGAATGAAGCTAAAATGTAAAATATATTTCATTATTTATTTTTTTTATTCTGGATACTTTTAATATTTTATTTCCTGAATGGTTTTATACGCATAAACTTCAAAATATCTATACTATACACTCTATTAGAAAACATGATTAAAGGGGGCTTGTTATTTATAATTATCATCTAACCTGTAAATAAAATAATAATAATAATAATGATCCAACGTGTGTTTCTATTTTGTGCTTATGGTTTGAATTTTTATACTTTATTCACATAAAAATGGCTAACTATTTTATATTATTTTCATTATTTTTTATTTTACTGTGTCATATAAAAGTAAATAGGATTACCTGCATTTGTAACAGACTGTATATATAAAATTTTCACCACACGTTATTCTAAAACCTTTATAGTAAATTAAAAACTTCAACAAAAATGTACATAAATTAAACACGAATTTTATAAACATGTAATTGAACTGCTCGCTTAAACTACTAAAACTATTAGAATTTAAATAAAAACTGCTGTGGGTAGTAAAATCTTTGGCGATTTCTTCGACTATTAAGTCTTGGAATGTTGCTAATATGAAAGTATTGCTACTGAATTTCAAAACTTTATTTTAATACATAATTGATATTTTTCATATAAAAATGCTTTTTGGTGTTATTAGTCAAGTGTGTTAATTGTAAATATATAATAGAGATTTCAATAATAAAATAAACGTTTTTCTCCTGTATTCTATAATACGGGAAGTTGTACTGTTCTTGATAATATCAGAGCTATAGTGGTCTTGTCAACGGACATCTAGCCAGATAGATCCTAAACGAATTGTATAAAAAATTTCACATTAGACTCCGAATAGAGTAGCTGCAGTGCATAAACATTTAATGATTGTTGTTTCCTAAAAATCTTAGACAGTAAGAGTTGTTATTATTGTTACTATATAATTTCATAAATAAAAATGTAATTTTGGAAATCAATTTTTAAAGTTATTTTTTAATAACCAAAAGATGTTTTTAAATATGTGTTTTACTGCAAGCAGATTTTGATATAAAATGAATTAACCTTTTGTATCACCTCACCGTGCTGCATATTTGCAACATACCCTAAAGTCAAGGTGAATTATACATATAGTGTAAAAAAAAAAAGAAAAAAATATCATAATTAAAAAAAATTGGATTTTTTAAAATTTAAATCAGATTTAGATTTTTTAAAATTTAAATCGGATTTTTATGATTTTTTTCCTGCATTAAAACACGGACTAGCTTTCAATTTTTTGGGGTTTCTAAAATAATTAAAGCTCTAATTGCTAAGATAATCTATGTTTTAAGCTTTAATTATAATTATTAGTTAGTGTAATTAGAGTGATTATAAAACACCATTAATTTTCATTAGTAGTATGCAATAATGTTACATACATTGATATATTGTAATAATTATCTAAAACTGTATTAAATACTATTCATATTTACAGTTATTAAAACTATTAATCTCTGCACTTAATATCAAATTGTTGACAATGTTTGAAATTAATCATTTTTTCAACAATTAACTTTCTAATTAGGAAAAAAAATTATTTTTATGCTTTAATTCCTAAAATGATAATTTAATATTCATTATAGAAAAAAAGGGACGCTAGTTCAGTTAAAACAGAGCATTACATCACGAGTAAATATATTACTAATGTGTTTAGTAATAATATAAGAAAAAAGTATATAATTTGTTAATATGATGAATAAAGTGACATTAATTTTTAAGGATTTTATAAATTACAAATTGAAAAATACAATTAAATAGCGACATGATTTAACAATAGCTTGTATTTTCTAAAGAAATAAATTTCTATAATTTTTGCAAGGTCTTGGGCACACCGGTTTAAAAATACTATGATATGGGGAAGTTTTTTACAAGAAATCTCTGATTGCAACTAAATGTGAATTTCACTATTTTTTTTTAAAGGTGTATTTCGCCTATGTTAAAAAGAGCAGGGGCTGCAACTTTAAAAAATGGCCTAGAGGGAGCAGTAAGTAATTGCAGAATTAATAAAAACTGCAAATAAGCATCATTTAGTTAGTGGCACAAATAAGCATATATGTATATCCCTGTATATGGCATAATAAAACGTGTGTATATGATATATATTGTGCGTCAACTGTTCAGGGCTCCCATTTCCCCTAAAATTCCTAAATTTCCTAACTGTTATTTTACTCCATAAAATTCCCAAAAATCTCCTAAAATTTTCTTTTTGTTTCTAAAAGTATACATTAGATCGTTAACTCCGTAAATCGCAAAGTATTTCGAGATCGCCAAAATTTCACCGAAAAACATCCTGAATTTTGGCAAATAGTAACCGAAAAAGACGCGTATTTCGTCAAAAGGTCGCTAAAAAAACACGAATTTCGTCAAACGATCGTGATATAAACACGAATTGAGTCAAAAGATCGCGGAATAAAGCGGATTTTCACAAAGAATTGGAGAAAAAACTCAAATTTCGTCTAAGGGGAAAAGCGTCCCTTTCACTGGGGAAAAAGCTAATTTCGACAAAGAATCTAAAAAAACACTCGGATTTCGTCTAAGGATCACGGGGGGGGGGTCTAATTTCTTCAAGGGATCGCGAATTTTGCCAGAAGATCTCGAAAAAAAAAACGCGAATTTCTTCAAAAAATCCCGGAATAAACGTGAATTTCGATAAAGAATCGCGAAAAAAAAACCCTTAATTTTCGTCAAAAAATCACGGAAAAAAAAAGAATTTCATCTAATAATCGCGGGACAAAAGTGATTTTCGTCAAGAGATCATGGGAAGAACGCGAATTTCATCTAATAATCGCAAATTTTGCCTAAAGAATGCAGAAAAAACGCGAAATTTGTCAAAAGGTCGCAAATAACACGCGAATTTTGTCAAAGGATAGCGAAAGAAACGTGAAATTGTGTCAATAAAATCGTGCAAATACGAGGAATTTCGATTAAAGAATCGCAAAAAAACGTGAATTTCGTCAAACGACCGAGACAAACGCAAAACTTAATAAATCTTGCATTTAAGGTGAATTTCGTCAAAGGATCGCGAAAAAATGCAAATTTCGTCAAAAGATCGTGGGAAAAAAGCGAATTTCGTCAATGGACCGCAACAAAGGCGAAATTTTGTAAATAAATCGCGAATAAGGCGAATTTTGTGAAAAGATCACGAAAACAATTTTCATTTCTTCAAAAGGTCGTGAAAAAAAACGTGACTTTCATCTAAGAATCGCAATTTCATCAAAAGATTGAAGAAAAGACGTGAATTTCGTCGGAGGATCGCGATAAAAGCGAATTTCGTCAAAGCATGGCGAAAAAAAGCGAATTTCATCAAAACATAGCGAAAAAAGCGAGTTTCGTCAAAGGATAGCCAAAAAACGTGAAATTTTGTCAATAAATCGAGCAAATAAGGCGAATTTCGCCGAAGGATCACGAAAAAAACGCAAATTTCGACAAAGGATCGTGAAAAAAACATTCTGAAATTTTTCTGTGAACTTCAGAATTTTCTTTTACTCATAATTACTCCTGCCTCCATTTTCGAGGTTCATTGATTGGGCTCGAATAGCAATTTCATTTTTCAATAAATGTCTTGCATCTTAACGCTGTCACAACATTGTCATTGTAGTCACATATTCGTCACAAAGTTAATGACAAAATCGTCACTAATCACACAATTTTCACAAAATTGTCACAATGTGACTTCACAACATTGTCACTGTCGTCACAGAATCATCACAATGTTAATGATAATTTCGTCACAAATGACACATATTTCACAAATTGGTCTCACCGTGACTTCACAAATTGGTCACAATGTGACGTCACAAATGAGCTCTAAAACGGCCATAACGACTTCACATTCTAGTCACTATGACTTCACATCGACGTCACGTGACGTCACATCGACGGTCACAAAGTCACAGCGTGACTTCACATCGACGTCGCCGGTTTAATATTTTTGGCTGTGATACACACATGGAAAAATTTGGCCAAAAAACCCCCACAGAAATGAAACCAGAAAATTTTGGCATCAACTGTTAAACACGGTGGAGGGAGCTGAATGGTTTAGAGTTCAATGGCGGCGGCTGGGGTTTGTAATAAAGCGTTTATTGACGGTACAAATGGACCCATTCGGATATTTAAAAATACTACAGAGCAATTTACACTCCTCCGTTCAAAATTTAGGATTGGAAAATTGGCTGGGTCTTCCAACAAAATAATGACCCGAAGCATGCTGCTAAAATCATAAAGGTATGGCTCCTCTATAAAGTACCCAAACGACTGTATTTGCAACCACAGTCACCAACGTAAACCCAATTGAGCACATTTAGGATGAACTTAATCGTCGAATTCGTCAACATGCAATTAGAAGAAACCTTGAAGATCGCAATACATCGTGCATGGTCGGACATTAATCCCGATAGGACGAAAAATCTTGTTTTGTCAATTTCAAAAAGAATGCAAGCAGTTATAGATTCCAAGGGAGGCCCTACAAAGTATTAATTTTAAGTTTTGAACCAATATTTATGCATAAATGTAGTATACATTTTTTGTATTTAGAGTTTTGTGACTACATAATATCGACTTTTACACAATTTCGCTAAATTTTAATTAGTATTTTTTTAATTTTCTTTAATGGACATATTTTAATGTCTGAAATGTTTACAAAAGTAAAGTTTTACTTTCTAAAATTTTAGTATTGTGTTAGATTGTTGTAATTTTATGAGTGTGTGTGGACTTTTGTGACTGATTATTTATATATCTAACTATCAATATAGTGCATTTGTAACAGTTGAAAACCCTGTTTGATAATTGGATTACGTTTTCATAATTCAGATATCTTATGCTTTGGTAAATATTTTCATTCCTTTATTTTTTATGTAAAATAGTTAAAAGTATCATTCATTAATCGACCATAAAATGTCATATCCTTTTCACACTACATTTATTCTTTGAAAAATGTGTAGATTCGGAATAGTGCTTTGCTGCTCCAGCGTAGTGTCTAAAAAGTCTTCTTGAAATTTCGAAATAACGCAATGGCACTGAAATATAGATTGATGTTTGATGCGAAATATTTTTTAAACATCAAATATATGGCTCCAAAACTGGTTTCTAGTACCTTCGACGACTGAAATATAAATTTCTTGAGAAGTACAGGAGTTTTCTAAAAATATAACATGTAACAACAACGTGAAGAATATAAAGTATAAAATCATTTTTTTTCTTATTAGAAAATCTATTTGATAGTACAAAAAGTTTTTTAATAACCCTAATGTCTTTTTTGTTTTAAAATTTTTATACATTTTATTTTTACGCAAAACATTCTACGCCCTCCTCCAAATAGCACTCATAAAGTTTTATTTTCCTATACTTCATCATTTAAACTCTTCCATTCTCTTAGAAAGTTATGCTATGAAACAACCATTCTATTGTCGGCGATATCTTTTTAAAAAAGTCTAAAATAAAGTATCGTTCTATGAAGATTTATTTTTACATGACGAAAATTAAATCACAAACATAAAGAGAATGTTCTTTCAAAACAACATTTCTAGGTCTATACTTTTGATGAATGTCTTTTAAAGAGATTATCAATTAAGGGAATTATTCGATGAATACAAGCATCCATGTATTTTTTTCTGTCTTTGAAAAAATGCATGATAGCATTTCATTATCTCGAAAGTACTTCGATACCTTTATTTTTAATAAAAAATGGCCATCTATCCACGAGATATTTTCTATAATATTTAAATCCTTTTATAAATCAAAACTGTTTCGTACAAATCTTATGGGAGTTATGCTAACTATATTCTATTCCTTCGTAAAAGAACTCTACTTGAAAATTGCGAAATGACGTATTACTATAGAGAAATCCATTCGAGTCTGATATGATACATTCTTCACTTGAAAATGTTTTATTCCAAAGGGATGTTTTCATTTTATGTGTTTGTTAAATGCGTTTAATTGACTTATTTAACAATGAAGTAATTCATAAAGCAAAGAAAGTTTATCGATGTATAACGAAAGTATATCGATGTAGTATTTTCTGTATTTTTGCAATTTTGTAGTGTTATGAGTTTTCCTTATTTTTATAACGAAACTAAACTTGATTAAATGATTAAAAGAAAAAAATTGAAAAGAGTAATACTTTTATTATTAACTAAGTGTTGAAATGTTTTTTTTTTCTGTAAAATATTTTATTAAAAAACTAGGCAAGAAAATTCAACTAAACTTAAAACATTGTTACAACTATATTGCTGTTTTCCACTGTCAGAAAGCAAACTTTCCACCTCGTTATGTGTTAAGTGTTCTTGCTCTAGACTAGTGGTCAGTATGGGACCGTCTCTCGGGCCGTCAAAAATATGCTAATTGTGAAAACGGGCTAGGCCGGCGGAATAAAGACGACTTTTTTAACGGGCCGAGCTGTGTCCAGAAGAAAATTGAACTGGCCCGACGGCTCGATATAACAATGTTAAGACGACCAAACTAAGCCATAAAATAAGAATACGTTCCAATGAACGTGACTAGGACGAAAATAATTATAATTTCGCTGCACGAGCAGATGATAGCTTGACAACATCAATATAAAAATTATAACAAGTCTAGCATAGAGATCGGCATCGAATAGTTACATTGTCCCTGAGCCCGAACTTAATTTTTTTCAACAGACTCAAGTCACGCCATGATCTGCCTTATATTTCAATGTATGTACTCCGGCCTCGCCGGAAATGAACGTAAATGTTTCCAGGACGAACCGGACAAGCAATTTGATTTGCAAAATAAAGTAATAGCGTTAAAAAACTTCGCTTAACGGAATCTCTTTGGAAATATACTTTAATGTCGCTGTAGAATTATTTTTCAAAATTCTGCTTTTTTTTTATAATACAGCTTGAAAATGTACGAAGTTTTAAACTATCTTTTTCTTTTATTCTAAACTCCAATAATTTTTTAACGTGTTCTTTAAAATACAATTGTCTAAAAGACTAAGTGATTATTAATTTTGCTTTTATGTATTCTATGGCTCAGAAACATATATCAACTAAAGTACAGCGTCTAAAATACCTAGTGTGGAAATATTCTATCCAAACAACGCTAAAAATTCGTATCCCTTAAATGTGCGACGATACTGCTAAAACCCCAAATGTCGATCGCAGCGATATCTGGTGGGTTTTCTTATTGTATAGACTAGCAATATCTTGTAGTTGTAGAAAATATCCTGCAGATGTCGCTGCGATCTGTATATTTCAGCAGCATCGCTGCACTTTTAAGGGATACAATATTTTAGCACTTTTTTAAATATTACGGGGATAGCCAATTTCCACACTATGTACTTTAGGCGCTATAACTAAAGTATACTATGTAATTTCCCATTAATAAATATGCAGTATTCATTTAAAAATCGTAATTGTACTTAAAAAACGGAATTTCTGTAGAAATTGAGTCGAGTGGGATCGGGCCTGGCTGGGTCTGATGTCATAGATAGGGTATGATGTCATATCTCAGGTATCGGGCCGGGAGCTGCAAAAGAATAAACAGGACGCGACGGGACAGGGCCGAACTTTTAGGTTTTCACAAGGCCTGGCCTTGGAAATTTCGGCCCATGGAGACCTCTACTATAGAGTCCAATAGCACTACTTTAAAATTTCGAATTACTATAAAAATCTGCGTTGTTGTTTGATACAAAATATTTCTGATACTTCAAAAGTGAAATACGAAATATATAATTTGTTTTATACTTTTAGAGAAGAAAATTTCAACATTATATGAAATAAAATATGTCTTACTAAATACAAATGTCAAAAAAGCGTTATTTTTATAATTTTGGAAATCATTTTTGATAATTCATCTTTCCTCTTAAAAATTCAAATATCTCATACTTCGGTAATTGCTTTGCAACTCCAAGTAGTGTCTAAAATGTATTTTCGAAACCTCTAAATAACATATTTCTTCTGAAAGTTAGATTGGTTTGTGACGCGAAATATTTAGTTTTTTAAAAATCTAGGCTACGAAACAACTTGTTTCATACTTTTAATGAATAAAATTTCAATGAAATAATATGAAATATGAAATTATAGAAATTTTACAAAAAACATTCATAAATAAAAAGTTATTTTTACAGTTTTCAAAACAGCGTTTGATAATTCAAATTACCTCTTCATAATTGAAATTACTTCTTCATAATTCAATTATCTTATAGATCGGTAAGTTTTTTTTTATTCCTTTTGTATTTTTATGTAAAATATTCAAGCGTATCATACTTACATCCCCCAAAATATGTCAAATCACTTTATTGCAATATTTATTCTTTTTACAAATGGAATATTCGAAATTATGATATGGAACTTCCGCTTAATACTTGAAAAGTCTTCTTGAAACTACTAAAAAATGCTTTTCTGCAGGAAGACAGATTGGTGTGCGACGCGAAATATCTCTTACACATAAATTGTAAGGCTCCAAAACAGATTTCTAGTGATATTACATTCGATGATTCAAATTTAAATATTTTATGAAGTACGGAAGTTTTCGAAAAGTATAACATATAAGATGGATACGAAGAATATAAAATATAAAATCATTTGTCATGTCTTAGAATATGTATTTGATAGAAAAAGAAATTTTTTAATAACTCTTTATTATCCCATCTATACTTCTATACTCATATTATAAAGAGGTAAAAATTGTTTATTTGTAGGAGGTAAGCTCTGGAATTACCGAACCGATTCCAAAAGTAATGGTATCAAAATGATGGTGTTAGTCCAACTTAGAACATAGGCTATATCTTATGTCCGTGCTATTGGCCAAACGGGGTTGCAGGAGCAAAACAAACGTTCTAAAAATGCGATTTTTGGGTTACTGAAGGGCCTAGAAACATGAAATTTAGAATGGTAGTTACTTATAAAATACTAATGAACTTTAAGGACATTTCTTAAAAAAATCGAAATTCAAAAGGGGTGAAAAGACGCGAAAAGCGTTCTAAATGGCGATTATTACGCAATTTCAGAAAGTACCAAACCGATTTCACAAATAATGGTGTCAAAATGATGGTGACAACCCTTGCTCCAACATAGGCTTCGTTTTATGTCGGTGCTACTACCCCTAAAGGGGGTGCAGGAGCAAAAAAAGTTCGAAATTGCGATTTTTGTGTAACTGAAGGGCCAAGAAACATGAAATTTGGAATAGTAATTACTTATAAGATACTAAGGATCTCTAAGGACATTTCTTAAAAACATCGAAATTAAAAAGGGGTGAAAATGCGCGGAAAGCGTTCTAAAAAAACGTTCTAAATGTCGATTTTTACGCAATTTCAGAAAGTACCAAACCGATTTAAAAAATAATGGTGTCAAAATGATGGTGACAACCCTTTCTTCAACATAGGCTGCATTTTATGTCGGTGTCACTACCCCTAAAGGGGGTGCAGGAGCAAAAAAAAAAACGTTCGAAATTACGATTTTTTTGTTACCGAAAGGCCCAGATACATGGAATTTGGAATGTTAGTTACTTATCAAATATACATGATTTCTCAAAACATTTCTTAAAAAATTCGGAATTTAAAAGGGGTGAAAATGCGCGCAAAATGTTCTAACAAACGTTCTAAATGGCGATTTCTACGATATCTCAGAAAGTACCCAACCTATTTCAAAAGTAATGGTTAGAAATTGATGATGACAGCCCTTGCTCCAATACAGGAAATATTTCATGTCGGCATCACTATCACCTTACTGCTGCATTTTAAAAAACGTTCTAAATTGTGATATTTGTGATACTGAAGGGGCTAGCAACTAGAAATTTGGCATGGTAATTACTTATGAGATGTAAATACTCTCTGAGAAAAGTTCCTTAAAATTTTGAAATTTAAAAGGGGTGAAAATGAACAAAAAGCGTTCTAAAAACGTTCTAGATAGCGATTTCTACGCAATTTCAGGAAATATAAAACGATTTCAGAAGTAATGGTTTCAAACTGATGGTGACAGTCCCCCTCCATCATAGCCTTTATTTTACGTTATTCGCTCTATCACATGGGGGTTACAGGAGCAAAAAATGTTCTAAATTGGGTTTTTTGTGTTACTGAGGGGGTTCTAACATTTTAAATTTGGAATGATAATTATTTCAAAGATGCAAATGCTTTCTAAGAATTGTCGTAAGAAAATTCCAAATTTAAAAGGATGAAGTGAGTGAACACTGTAAACTGAAATGTCTGAAATTAACACATTTAAGTGTCTGAAACGCAGTGTTCAATTTTCAGACGTTTTAAAATGTCTTAAAATTTTCAGACACTTCTTGTGTCTGAATTTCAGACACTTAATGTCTGAAACAAGAGTGTTCAATTTTAAGACGTTTTAAAATGTCTTAAATTTTCCAGACACTTCTTCCGTCTGAATTTCAGACATTTCAAATGTCTTAATTGCGGCCATCTTTGAACCCTCCCCCTTTTTTTTTGGCCAATATGAAGCCATCTTTGACCACTTTTCTTTCATAAGCCATATACGCAACCATGTTTGACCCCATTGAATCATTTTTTATAAATGGGAATACTTTGTTACCATAAAGCAGAGCTGATTGCAGCGTGGGAAAAATGGGGTGCTTCTCTACCCCCTGATTTTAGGGTACCCCAAATTGGATATGAAATTTTCATAAAGCTGATATTTTAAATCAGTTTTGACCTTATGAGTATTGTAATCAGTATTTTGTAGTTTTAGAATAGGATAATTATATGTATATATATATAAATATGTATTTATGTGATATATATGACCTACGGCATCAAAAATGTTTATTACTTTTAGTGAACTTCAGATTAATTCTAGTCCGAAGACCTAGTATTCATTCGCCCCCTTCATCCACTGCCTTCGTATACTGTTACAAAAAAAAAAATTAAGCCTATTCGATGCCGTCAAATACATATTTGGATAAATATATCATTTCTTTAACCTAATCATGTTCTAAAAGTACAAAATATTTATTAAAATAAGTATAAGATCAAAACAAACTTAAAATATCAGCTTTATGGAAATTTCATACAGAATTTAGGGACCCGTAAAGCTAAAGGCCCATAGAAACAGCCCAGTTTGCCCATGCTGTAATCAACTCCGCTTTATGGTAACAAATTATTCCCATTTATAAAAAAGAATTCACTCCTTCAGAAAGAATTCCATCCCTGCTTTGTAGTTGAATTTTTTCCTATTTAAATAACATATTCCCAGTGCAATTCCCAGTTTAAGCATTTTTTGCATTTTTATTTCCGTGTTAAATCTAATACTAGATTTCCCAAAATTTGCAGTATATGAGAACACAATATTAAAAAAAAATGAGTATGAAACTCTTCATTTAAAGAGTAAATTCGATTTTTTTTTTTTTTTTTTTTTTTTTTTTTTTTTTTTTTTTTTAAGAGGGGTTTATTTACCATAAGAAAAGTTGAGAATTTAATTATAAAATATTCAGAATTTTACGATAGTTTCATTCTAATGCTTCTATGATTTGTTTTCATGTTCACACACACACACATATATAATAACATACAGGAAAAGTCATTTCTAGTTTCAAAACCTATTTTGCCTAAATATACATTTTCTTTGGCCTTGTTTATATAAATGAACTTTGAGGAAAACCGCAATTTTTTGTGTGAAATGTAGTTATGCATGGAAATATACAAAAATCTAGCTGTTTTCTAATTTCCATTTTAAACTTGTAATAACCTTTTAACTTAAAGCTGTTCTCAACTGCTCTGCTCAACAAGCACAAAACGTTTTGACACATTTACAAATTCATTTTTTAACGGAAAGGTATAAAATTGGAAAGCCTGAGCATGGAATCGAACTGTGTTTTCCATTTTTTGATCCATAAATTACCTATTGAGTTATAAGCGATTTTGATCACATGACAAACACGTTTTTCGCCCTTTCTTGAGTGGTTATTCTTCTTTCACGCAGAAATTCGGTTCAAAACGCCCACATGGACACTATTTTCTGAAAGACCTGTTGCGTTTGAAAAAAAAAACGGAGAAAACAGTTCGATAACATAGTTTCTGAACAACAACACCAGCCAGTTTCATTCATTTCCCAACGAAAATAAATTAAAACTTGCGTCATAAAGTTGTCCTTTTGGATTTGAGAACAGCCTTAAAATAAAATAAGCTTAGTTTTCAATTTCTCATGTTTTGCAAATCCAAAATTTAAAATTTTGAACAAAAAAATCAAAGTAAATAATGATTTTTTTTTTTTTTTTTTTTTTTTTTTTTTTTTTTTTTTTTTTTTTTTTTTTTTTTTTGAGGAAATGGAATTATAGCTGTAAATAATTTATATTCTATACAATGTGCTATTAAAAAATGAAAATTTCGAAAATTGATTTTACATATAATAATCACAAAATTGCAGTATTTTTTTCCCTTTCAACTGTATAGTTTAGAGAATATACGGGTGTGCCATATAATTGCTTTGAATAATTGCTTTGAAACCAAATAATATCATGCAGAATATATATCTATATATATATTTAAGGTGACACAAAAAAGTTTTGACAAATCGGATTTCAAAACAAAAATCAATTTTGCCAAAAACAGATTTTTGGCTAAAAAGGTTTTCCTCGAAAATTATACATCTCTAATTATAAAATATAAAAAATAAATCACGATAGATGTTTGTTAATTTTCCAATTTTTATCCAATATTAAACTTCGAGTGAATTGCATATCCTTCATAGCGAACAAACAATTAATTTAAAAGTAAGTTTAAAATAAAATGTGGTTATAACTGCGATTGAAAACGTTACAAGGAATCATGTTCATCAAAACGCTAAATTAACCTTTTAAAAAACAACCTTTTTTTTCTTTTTTACTTCTTTTAAATCCAAACAAAGTTTTTCTTCTTCAACAAAAGTTTCGACAATTTTACGTTTTTGCTTTATTTTTATAGACATTCTAAGTGAACCAATTTTTTTACATAATATTACTGATGTTTTTACATAATCAAATTAGCCTACACTCACACAAAAAATATAATATATATTTCTGGAGCTGCAGTTCTAGAATTACAAGTATGTAAAAATATATATTTCTAGAATTAGCTGTTTTTTTTTCGCAAACAAATTCAAACCTAAGTTATATTTCATGCAACATTTTATGTGGTACTATAAACAAAATATCAAAAACACTTACTGATATCGATATGACTTGATTTAAAATAACTGTGATAGTGAATGAGAGACAAAAACTTGCTTCTTTTTTGAAGAAAACCCCTTCCTATATCCTGCTAGCCCTGTTAAAATAATGGAAATTTTCCATTCTGAAAACAGAGCCCGCGGGACTAGTTTGTAGGTCTGAGGTTAGTTTTCTTGTTTAACGAGATGAATAACTAAATTCTTGACGAAAAGCAATGAAAAGTAATACTGTCTCTGTTGGGAACTATTTGTAGAGTCATTCGGATGTAATTTCAGCCGTTATATCCATATATGAAGCACATAAGATCCCTCCAGCCATCCAGAATGCAAGAAACTTCTAAATATAACGCTTTCACTAATGACGCAGCCGCAGTAATAACATAATGATAACATTTTTCACAGTAAAAAATCCGGACCGGTCAAAGATGCGAACTGTTGAAGAACGTTTAAATTTGAATACGACAACGGACTCCGAACTCACAACACAGATTCGCTTCACAAAGAAAAAAAAAGCTGCGAGTCAGCATTTCCATTGGAAACAGATGGCTTTATTCATTACGTCAGTCTACGGGTTACAGTATGATAAGTTGTTAAAACTTTTTTTATCAGCGGGAAAAGTGGAACGTTGTATAAGAAGAAATCAGAAGCATTTTATTTTCTTTATTTGGCGTTTTTCGTAATGTTTACACTTATAAATTATATGAATATAATTATTACAGTTTTTATTCTTTCAGTAAGAGGGTAAAAAAACATATTATAAATTAAAAAAATCGTCGTAACGCTAGTTAAAAAAAAAACATTTATTCTTCGAAATGATTACATAATTGAACACTAAGAGAAAAAAGAACTAAGAAATTTTCGTAAGAGGAGCACCGCCCCCCCCCCTCTCTCTTCCTAAACCACTAATAGAAATCAATTTTTAAATATTTCCTTTTGACGTTCGTATATTTAAAATTTATCTTAGATAAGGGGTGTTCAGAAGGGCAAAACCTTCCACTAGAGGGAAAGAAATGTTCTGCATTTTGAAAAATATTGTTAGAAATTTATTTTTATATATCTATTTAATATTTAATACTTCTTACTTGTTAATTTTTTTATATTCCTTTTATATAAAAATTATCTTGTACAAGGTGTTCTCACAAAAGATTCTTGGTTTAGCTTATTTCATATTTATATTTTGCGTTTTAGTTAGGCGAACTAGGTAGGGGACTCCAGACACATCTGTCCATCCTCTCCCCTTTCTACATTTTTTTCTAAGAGCAATCATATCTCTTTGTATTTAGGGAACGGCCTATGAGTGAGTCATGAGCATACCTATGAGTGGAAGTAGTTTTTGAGAAATTTATATTTTGGGAAAAGTTTCTTTAGCTTGTACTTTTGCACTAAAAATAATTCAGTTCGAAAGTTAGTAAACGGGCATTTACAATTTTGGCAGACGTCCCCATGGTCAAATTAAGTTGCTTATTTTATACACTAATACCAAATTTAGTGGTTGGCAAAGCATTTCATCCATTCGAAAACGTTTTCTGACGGTGCTGCCAGATATATTGCGATACAGTTGCATATGAGGACACCAGAAGCGAAAGGCTATAAGTGACAAAATTGAAAAACTGAGATCAGTATACAGGCTATCTGGAAATAAGGCTATTTCTTTTATGATTGCTCTCAGAAGAAAAAATATAGGGAGGGGAAACGTTGGACAGATGTGCCTGAAGTCCCCCGCCTTGTTTGCTAAACAAAAAAGCAAAATATAAGAGATTTCCTAATTATGTGTTGCATTCTGGAGGTCAACTACTTAAGCTCTATAAACTACTTAACCTCTTTAATCTGTACTTAAAATTTAAAAAATATATTGTACTTCACTTTCCTTCCACAGTTATTGAAATAAGAATTGAAAGACCGCTATGAAATTAGCAACAGCTTCATATTTTAAGTCAGTCACTTACTATTGATGTTAATCGTTAAATTCAATTTATTCCAAATCTAAATTTTTTCACTTATATCCTTTGGCCGCAGGGGTCCTCATATACAATCGTCGTTTCATCATACATATGATACAATTGTATTACATTCAGACATATAAGTGTCTGAATTTCTACATGTCTTAATTTCAGACACATGATCATTATTCAGACATTTTTCTCAGTTCATTTATACCATGATCACAGTAAGACACTTAAGGGTCTTAAATTCAGACACTTATGATGTCTGAAATTTCATATTCAGCCACTTAAGTGTCTGAATTTCTTTTTCAGTCACATATGTGTCTGAATTTAAGACGCCTCTATTTGCAGTGAAAAGCGTTCTATAAAAGTTCTAAATTACGGTTTTTATGCAATCGTATGAAATACGAAACCGATTTCAAACATAATGGTTCAAAATTGATGGTGATAGAACCTGCTCAAACATATGCTATATTTGATGTCGAGGGTTGCAGGAGCAAAAAAAACTTTCTAAATTGCGATTTCTGCGGTACTGAAGAGACTAGAAACTTTAAATATAGTACAATAATTACTTATAAGATATAAATGTCCGCTAAGAATAGTCGAAAATAAATTAGAAATTAAAAAGAGGTGAAGCGAAGGGAAGGAGCGAAAAGCATTCTAAAAGAGTCCTAAATTACGATTTCCATGGAATCTCAGGAAATAATAAACCGATTACAGAAGTTATTGGTGCGAATCAAGAGTGATAGTCCCTGATCCTATAAGGGCTATATTTTATGCCGGTGTCACTACCACCTGGTTGGCAGGAACAACAAGAAAGCCTTTAGAAACATCTAAATTCCGTTTTCTATAGAATATTAGGAAACACCAACCGATTTCTAGGTTAATGTTGGCAAATTAATGGTGACAGTCTCTATTTGAATATTTTTCGAGGCATTCTATTTCAACTCTATTTCGACATTTTATGTAGGTGCCACTAACACCAGAGAGATGGTAGACTGTTAGATAAGAATCTTGGAATTTGACATGATGGTTAATTTTAAGATGTAAATGTGTTAAGATGGTTTCTAGAAAATTCAAAACTTCAAATGAATATTGAAATGAGCGTATGAAATGAGCATAAAAGTCTCAAAATAATTTCTAGACTATCATTTATTTGGAATTAGTTTTAGCTTAGTTTCTGCCTATTACACTTTTATAGTGAAGTTTAGTCAAACTGTGGCTTAATTTGTAATTTTTGATTTATTTCAAAAGTGTTCTTCCAATAAAAAATAGTCATGTAAATACCACTTGTCATATTTCAACTATAGCGCGAGCAAAGCCGCGGGGTTAGCACTAATTTTGCACGGGGATTGCTAATATTATAAAGATGTAAAGTTTGTTTGTTAGAGGTAATCTCTGGAGCTACCGAACCGATTTCAAAAGTAATGGTATCAAAATGATGGTGTTAGTCCAACTTAGAACATAGGCTATATTTTATGTCGGTGCCACTACCCCAAAGGGGGTGCAGGAGCAAAAAACGTTCTAAAAATACGATTTTTGCATTACTAAAGGGCCTAGAAATACGAAATTTTAAATATTAGTTACTTATTAGACATAAAGGATTTCTAAGAACAGTTCTTAAACAATTCGAAATTTAAAAGGGGCGAAAATGCACAAAAAGCGTCCTAAAAAACGTTCTAAATGGTGTTTCTACACAATCTCGGGAAATACCAAACCGATTTAAATAAAAATGGTGTCAAAATGATGGTGACAACACTTGCTCTAACATAGGCTATGTTTTATGTCGTTTCCACTACCCCAAAAACGGGTGCAGGAGCAAAAACCGTTCTAAAAATGCGATTTTGACATTACTGAAGGGCCTAGAAATACGAAATTTTAAATATTAGTTACTTATTAGATATAAAGGATTTCTAAGAACAGTTCTTGAACAATTCGAAATTTAAAAGGGGTGAAAATGCACAAAAAGCATTCTAAAAAACGTTCTAAATGGTGGTTTCTACACAATCTCGGGAAATACCAAACCGATTTAAGAAATAATGGTGTCAAAATGATGGTGACAACCCTTGCTCTAACATAGGCTATGTTTTATGTCGGTGCACAACCCCAAAAGGGGTGCAGGAGCAAAAAATGTTCTAAAAATGTGATTTTTGAATTCTGGAAGGACTTAGATTCATGAAATTTTGTATGGTATATGTTTATTAGATATAAATGATTTCTAAGAACATTTTTTTTTTAATTTAAATGAGGTGAAAATGCGCGAAAAGCGTTCTAAAAACGTTCTAAATACGATTTGTGAGCAATCTCAGGAAGAATCAAACTGATTTCAAAAGTAAGGGTAGGAAATTGATGCTGACAGCCTCTGCTCTAATATAGACGCTATTTCATGTCAGTGTCACTATCACCTGGAGGTTTCAGGAGCCAAAAACATTCTAAATTTCGATTTATGTGATCGGTTGGGGCTAGCAACTGGAAATTAGGAAAGGTACCTATTTATTTAGATATAAATGATCTTTAAGAACATTTTCGAAACAATTGGAAATTTAAAAAGGGGGTGAAATGCGCGAAAAGCGTTCTAAAAACGTTTTAAATTGCGATTTCTAGTCAATCTCAGGATATAACAAAGCTATTTCAAAAGTAATGATTGTAAATTGATGGTAACAGTCCCTGCTCCAACATTGGCTATATTTCATGTTGCTGTCACTACCATCTGGGGGTTGCAAGAGCAAAACATGCTCTAATTTGCATTTTTACATAACTGAGGGGTCTAACATTTTGAAATATGGCATGGTATTTACTTACAAGTTGCAACTGCTTTCTAAGAACAGTCAAAAGAAAATTCCAAATTTAAAAGTATGAAGTGAGCGAAAAGGGTTCTAAATTACAATTTTTATACAATCTTATCAAATACCAAACCGATATAAAAAATAATGATGACAAATGGTTGGTGATATAATCTGCTCAAACATAAGCTATATTTTATGTTGTGCCACTACCACCAGAGGGTTGCAGGAGCAAAAAGCTTTCTAAATTGCGATTTATGTGATGCTGAAAAGGCTAGAAACTTTAAATATGGAATGGTAGTTACTTATAAAATATAAAGGCCCTCGAAGGACTGCCGAAAATAAATTCGAAGTAAAAAGGGGTGAAGCGAAGGGGAGGTGCGAAAAGCATTTTTTAAAAGTCCTAAATTACGATTTCTATACAATTTCAGGGAATATAAACCTATTATAAAAGTAATAGTTGCGAATCAATGGTAACAGTCTTGGATCATACACAGGCTATATTTTATGCAGATGATTCTACCACATGGGGTTCACAGGAACAACAAACGTTTAAAAAAACGCCTTTAAAAGCTTTCTAAATTACGTTTCTGTGAAATATTAGGAAATAACAAACTGATTTAAAAATTAATGTTGCAAATTAATGGTGACAGTTCCTATTTCAACATAACCCTTCATGTTGAGAGAGGTGGTAGGACTTGGAATTTGACATGGTAGTTAATTTTAAGATGTAAGAAGGTTGTTTCTAAAAAATTCAAAACTTCAAATGAATACTGAAATAAGCGTATTAATTGAGCATATAAGTTTCAAAATATTTTCTAAATTATCATTTATTTAGTTTTATTTCGTTTTATTAATTTAGTTCTCATATCTGCCTAATGCAGTGTAATAATGATGTTTAGTCAAACTGTGTTTTAAATAGTAATTTTTGATTTATTCCTAAAAGTAATAAGTACCTTTTAATAAAAAAAACCTTTTAATAAAATAAAATATTACCTTTTAATAAAATAAAATTTAGTTAGTAGCTTTTAATAAAAATTAGACATATAAATATTACTTGGCATATTTCAAATATTACGCGAGCAAAACCGCGGGGTTTGCTAGTTTGTTATAAAATCATTAAAAGGTTTATTTTTTATGCAAAAAATGCTAAACACTCCTCCAAATACAACGCATGAAATTTAAATGTCTATACTTCATGATTTATTCTCTTGACATATTTTACAGGGTGCATTTTATGAATCAACCATTAGAGTACAAATATCTTTTTTGTTTCGGGATTGGCGTATCGGTATATGAAGATTCATTTGTGCAGAGCGCAAACTGTTTCAAAAACGTAAAATTTAAATGTTTTTACACAAAAATATGTTAAGGTCTATATTTTGGACGAATGAATTTTATAGTAATTATAAATTAAGAAAATTCGAAATAATAATTATAATTATTTAAAAAATACAAACATCCGTATAAAATTATTCCCTAAATTGCAAGAAATTATGCAATGCATATATTCATCTAGTGCCGAAGAGCTGTATGTGAAAAATCTGAAATGAGGCATTACTATATAAAAAAATCATTAGTGACGCATGCGAAATATTTCAAGAAATCAAAATGTGTTATTCTCAAAGAAATTGCTAAAATTATATTTTGTTAATTACATTTAAATAACTTATTAAATACTAATGTTATTCAAAAAGAGAATGACGACATAACGAGCGATAAAATTTGATTGGTCGAGAGGAATTTGGAATTGTACTGGGCAAGCTTGCTGTTATCAAGCTTTGCGCATGTTCAGACTCCATGTTCTATTAAACTCCATTTATGTGCATTTAAAGCAAATTCGTAAAAAAATGTATTTCATATGGATCAATGTTAACGAAATATTTTATATATTTGAGAATAAATATAGTAAATATGGATGTAAGGCACATGGTTATTTTTTGCATTGCATTTTTTAAGTTGAATGTATAATATTAAATGATATAGAGATTTAAACAAACATAACAACAACAAATACATTTTCTCATTCGTTCCGGTACCATAAAATACCTCGATAATTCTTGTTTTCATTTCACTAAAATGGCGAATTCATCTGCCACATTTATCGAAAAGTCATTCAAAATTAGAAAAAAAGTATTATCTCGGAAAATAATTTAAATTTCAAAATTGAAAAAGTTAATATTAAATCCTTGTATACTTACGAGAAGCTGAAAACATTTTTAACAAGTAAATCAATAAATTATCAGAATAGACGTCGTGAAATACAGACGCTCTGCCAGGCATTACTATAACAGATGCTTCTGGATTTGTTAAAATTACATCTAAATCTTGTCAATAGAGGAGTGAATATTATAAGCTTTCATTTATCCACTGAACTATATTTGAAAATTTTTGACCGTCACTTGTAAAAGTATTTTCTTGTACCAGATAATATTAATATCGTGACTGATGAGATTATTAATGGTAAAGTACTGTATATCTAATAGATTTTAATTTACATTATCTGTATTATATATGTATTATTACACTGGCCTCCAAAAGTTAAGGTGCAGGGACTGGATGCTTTCGATTGCACACGTTTTGTCGAATATCTACCAACATTATTGGCGAACTGTTCTTGAACTTCTAAGCTGTAAAGAACATGTTTGATTTTATATTTCTCGGTGAAGATATATCGGGGGATATAATTAGGGAGCTAATAATAAATTTAATAATAAAATAATATTTGCGATCACATATGTAACAGAAAAGGCTGAAAATGGTTTGTCACTGTGGTAAATGGCAATTTGGGTCCTGTTCAACGTTTGAATGCATTTGTATAAGCATAGTACTCATATTCGTGAAGATGTTGACGTTTTTGTGAAAAATTCAAAAGTTTTTTACTTATAGCATACAGGGTTTTCAACCAAATTTAACACAACTTTCCAAAAACCTGACAAAGAACAATAGCAACAGTATACTGCAATTAAAACATGAATATATTGAATATTCTAGAGCTTTATAATTTATAATTTATAAATATTGAATATTTGATGAGATATGGGCATTTGTATGAAATAATTTTCAACTGCGCATGCGTGGAAGATCCTAATTTTTTTATTATATAATTTGGTAGTCAGCTATTTAGGGCAACTTATATAAAATATCCAGTGAAATATCGTGAAAATTCACAAAGATAGGGTCGATATAGTGAGTTGCTTCCTAAAAATAGCTTTATTATAAGGGATTTTCCACAACTTTTCAATCAGCTCGCTATACCTTTCTAAGTTTTCACAACATTTGACTGAACTTTTTATAGAAGTTGCCTCAAAATACTGACTACCAAATTATGAAATAAAAATTTTCAAATCTTCCGCGCATGCGCAGTTAAAAAATTATATGATAAAAATTCCATATCTCATGAAATATTCAATATATTCATGTTTTAATTGCAGTATACTGTTGGTACTATTCTTTGGCAAGTTTTCGGAAAGTTGTGTTAAATTTGGTTGAAAACTCTGTATGCTATTAAGAAAAAACTTTTGAATTTCTCACAAAAACGTTAGCATCTTCACGAATATGAGTTCTATGCTTACACAAATGCATACAAACGTTGAACAGGACCCAAATATTCATTTACCACAGTGACAAACCATTTCCAGTCTTTCCTGCTACATAGGTGATCACAAATATTATTTTATTATTAAATTCATTATTAGCCCCCTAATTGTACCCCACGATAAATATTCACCGAGAAATATAAAATCAAAGATGTTCTTTACATCCTAGAATTTCAAGAACAATTCGCCAATAATGTTGGTAGATATTGGACAAAACGTGTGCAATCGAAAGCATCCAGTCCCTGTACCTTAACTTTTGGAGGCCAGTGTATTATATTGTTAGATTATTAATGTATCTATGTAATGTTTTCTAATAATTTATTATTATGAAAAGAAATACCAATAGTACCTACATACTTATTATCCGATCGTGTAATAATTTTAAGTGTATTGTTCGTTGTACTTTATTCTATTTTTAGTTTTATGTTGTTGTGTGTTATTTATTGAGTTGTATCTATTCTTTAAAAATTTGACTTCAACATAAAGTCTGATTAAAGGTCCGGACCTATGTTCAGAGAGTAATTGTTTGACAATTGTCTTTTGTTATTTCTAATGTTGCTCTGCTCTTTAAGCACGCACTGAGTTTTTCAAATTAAAAGAAAAGTAATTTTTTGAGTTTAAAAAGTTTGAATATCGGTTGAAATGAGCTCGTAAGATATTTTAAATTTTTTATTTTGACAGAAAAATAAAAGGTGTTAATACGTCACTAAATATCTGTACCATGGACGGGGAGCATTTTACTGAAGAAAATTCCATAAGAAAACTGTTATGTCTTTTCTTCGATGCTCACTTTTACATGGCCTGCTTACTACGCTCAAACGCACCATCACTTTTTGTTACAGAATTTTTTAATTTTGTCATCAAGAACACATTAGGCCACACCCATCACAATATTGATCTTCAACAGAATTACCTGGGCTATTATGATCTGCTCCGAACGTTTTGATATCTATCATCAAAGATCGTGAACTGGGTTCTAGCTTAATAGTTAAAAATGTTGCTTCCGGATATCACTTCTGAACAGATTTGCATGTTCTGAAGGCTTTTGTATTTGTTAAATATCAAGTAATACAAAAATGTCGTAGGTCTTAAAAAGATACTCGAAAAGCTTCCCAGCTTTAGGTGAGAGTCACAGATAATGGAGAGAGTTCGCCAATACCTATTTACAATTCATCTGAAATACAAAAGCTCCATCGCATCATGAAAAAGCTACGATTTTTTTCAATAAACTAAGACATCATTTTTAAGGTTTTCAAAAACTTTTTTTGTAGTAGAGTATGTTAATGAATATATTATCATTTATTTTAAGTTTTGTTCATTTCTCCAACAAAAAATACAAATTATATAATAAAAGAATTTTTACATATTTTCATGGATATCCGAAGATCTAACTTATTCAGTTTCTGTAAGTTTCCTTTAAAGAAAGGTATTTTATTAAATAGGAATATTAGCAACAAATTAATAATGGGTTTCAAACAATGAAGTTTACTTTTAAATCAAAAATATGTGCAGAAAACGTATGCTTGATATGCTTGTCGTTTTCCTTCTAGCAGAGGATATATTTACACCATACAAACGAAGAATTTTTATCTAAAAATTAAATATTAGTAATACGCCTGTTTTATCGCTCCTATGTGATATAACTTTTATAAAAAATAAGCCAGTCGCTACTAATTCAAAATGCCAATGTATTATTCAAATGTAATATTAAAAATGTATAAAGTACCTAACCTTTTCGAAATTGTTTGTATAAGATATAGAATGTTATAATAGGAATGTTTCGAGACTTATTTACTCCGAAATTTGAATGTGTTATTAAAAACAATCAAGTAATATTTGATGACCCAATTGCACCCCTTTCTTCATTCATATGATAGATTAGTAAAAACTCAATAATACGAAAAGAAAATACCTTAGTCTAAAAGAAGAGGAATGTTAAGAAATACATATATCCAACAAAAAGTTTCTTCGAAATTAAATTCTATTCGACCCAAAGAAGTTTTTTAGTTATAATTATTTTCATCACACTTATATTTTAGATTCCGACATTTTAATTTCACTCAGAAACAATATATGGTATATTTTATACTCATGTGGCTAGGAAATAAAAACAAAATATAATCATTTTATCACCTGCTATTTCTATCTATCTAACTATAGGCAGAATTTAAATGTCTATAAATAGAATCCGTGAGCCTAAAATCTTTTCTATAGCGACAAGCGGATATCCGTTAAATCCACTTTCTGCTTAAATCTATTTAAATATCTCACATTTTAGAAAATCGCTATTCCTTTTATTGTAAAGGATAAACGCTAAGCTGTCTGCTCTACATCAGCTTCCGAATAAAATTTAAATTCCTTACGCTTCGGTTCAAAATTTTATTAACGGATGATATTTCCCATAAAGATGCTCCATGGTCCACCCACTTCTGTGTCCAAAAAGTTTTCTAGGAAATTCTAAAATATCGTATTAGTAATGGAAAATGCATTGGGGTGTGATGTGAAATATTTGAGAATGATGGCAAAGTTTTCCCCGAAAGCAGATTTGTAATTCTTGATTTTGATAAAGACATTTTAAGATTCATTCGTGTGTGACGCAAAATATTTGAGAACTATTGCAAAGTTCTTCTCCATAAACAAATTGCAGTTCCTGTTTTCGAAGAAATTTCAAAGCATTTCGTGATTTAATGTTTTCTCTCTCTCTCTGAAGATTTTTTTTTTCAGTGTACGCATTTTATTTGATTGAGTTGTTTGTTCATTATTCTGCATTTTTTTATGATGCATGGAGTTATTTTACAATTATTAAGTTACTCAGACAACATGACACCATTCATTTTGAGAAAAAAATGATGAAAAGTCTAATTTTACAATTTTTTGCTTCAAATTATTTTAGATGTCTAAAGTTTCGTAAAGATCCGATAGTTAAAAATGTATCAAAAATGACTTTCCACTGCATTAATTTAATTTTAACTGATTCAGAGTTCCGACATTTGAAATTTATTTTTCTCCGTTTTCGTTTTTCGTATATTATAATATTTCAGAATGACCAAAACATATATTTTGTATTTTACAAGTTATTTATCAAGTTTTTTAAATTCGATCTTTTGGTCTAATTCCTTAAATTAAAGGTATTATTTTGAGTTATTTAAAATTTTTTTTTAAATAAAAATGTTGTGAAGAGTGGTTTTTGCTGCATTTCACCATATACCGTCATATGTTATTAAATATTTTCTCAAAATTATTTTTTTTTATGGCTTTTACAAACATAGAGTGCACTTATAATAACAGTACGTAACTAAAATTATACCAGAAACTTCAAAAATGTGAAAGTGTGGTTTTTATATGTTTAGGAGGCATGCAGAGTAAATAACGTAGCTCGTCATTAAACATTTCAATAACACTACCATAAGAAAAATATTTACCTAGCTGTAATGAGACTTAGTGTAAACATCTTTTTCAAAGATGTTGTTAATTCTGTACACAACTGGAGGTCAGACAATGCTAAATTCAATCGCAATAATTATATGGCCACTGATCAGTCACCCTCCGAGCGTCTTGCAAAAGGATAAAATTGTAATGTTGTTTTCTTTGTATTCTGTTTTAAATGGTAAAAAAATATCATTCTTTCAACATTATATAAAAAAAAAAAAAAATCAATTACAAATATGAATGTAATGCTTGCGAATATTAACCTTTCTTCAATGCATTTAAAATTCATTAAATCTATAGAATTATATTGTCTTAAATATTGCTTATATTGCTGTGAAACCTGGAGTTTAGTGAACGGAATATTACACCCCAAACACTAGAGGGCTAGAGCCAATTCTTTTACAGCTCTTCTACAGCTCCATCCGTTGCTTTTATTGTTTTTCAGGTTACGTAATTCCAGTAATCGTTTTTGGTTAATGCTGCTTCCATATGAAGCTTCCAGCCATCAATAAAGTGTTTAAAGATCTCTTCAATAGCCATTAAACTATACATACATTTGCATATTCTCTCACAGCAAGATATTATAAGGACTCATGGAGTTTAAAACAACGAAAAATAGTTCTTTATTTCGTTTTAGGCTTACAAATAATAATAAAAAAAAACGAATAATCTATTTTTTTTTTTTTTTTTTTTTTTTTTTTTTTGCTACAGAGCAGTTAAACGTTTCCTTAACCCATAATTTAATGTTTATTTAATAGACACGCAAAGTAATAAGAGTAGCTCTACATAAATAACACGATTGCGTAATAAAATGTTAATAACATGAAATACAAAAAAAAGTATCTACATAGCTGGAATGTAACTTACGATGTCATCTTACGTACTGAACAATATACTATCACTCACAGATCTGTTTGGAAGTGTCATCAATATTAGATTAGTATAGTACTGTAATAATAATGGAATGATAACAGACTAAGAGTGCAGTATGTGCGAAAATGAAAAAAAAATTAACGTTTTATTCCAACAGTTTAAAATTAAAATATAGTAATAATTAAACATTTTAAATTTTATTAGAGGAAATGCTTTTTTTCTTTAATTAAGGATTTTCCTTCTGAAAACAATTTAATTTATTATCAAGAAAAGTTTTCAAAAATGCTGAAATAAAAAATAACAAGAGGTTACGTAATATCTTTAAGTAATAATATTTACTTCAATTCGGATTTTATTTAAAGCGGAACTATAACTTATTTTAACGAAAGGTGGATATTCGATAGTTTGTTGTGAAGAAGCTATTTTCAATTTTTTTTTTCAACTTTCTATTTTTAGACTAAAAAAATTAAAGCGAAATAAAAGATAGTAATTGCATGTTGATAGGGCTATCTTTTAAATGTTTAAAATGCTATAGGGAATTTAATAATTCCCGTTATTAAACGAATTTAAACGAAAATTTTTAAGAAAATCTAAACGAAATTTTCAAACACACAAAATAAAGGTTTATTTTTCTAATCAGTGTTATACTTGTGTTTATTTTTCCCATTTTCAGTTTTATTAGACACAACTTTATAAAACAAAATACACACACATAAAGTTATTGATTCAAATTTAATATATATGGAGGGTTGAGGTCGGGAATGCTAAATAAGTTGTAAAAAACTTTTTATGTTTTTATGTGTGTGAGCGTGAATAAGTGTATGTATATATGCTTATATATTGTATGGACATATATTTAAAATATATATATATATATATGGGCATCATGCATTTAACATAATATATTTTCACATATTGCATCATAATTTAAGGATATATTTTTCTATCTCAATATTCCTCATTGCTTTTTAAAATTTCACTATTATTTACATAATACAAGGCTAAATTTTACTATCTAAAATATTCCTCATCTTTTTAAATGTTATTTATATTCTCATTTTTTTATTTTACAATTTTTGTCTTTAAAACGTTAATTTAATCAATTGCCCTTTTATTTCATTTTTATATAATTCTTTATTTCTTTATTTGTATTAATTTATTCCTTTTCTTTATTTTATTTTGTATTCAATCAGTACTTATTAAGTTTATTCCCATTTTTTCATTCTAGTTTAACTAAAAGTTAATCTAAGTCTTTTCTTGATTTCATCAATCATTTTCATTCATTTTATTTATTTATTTATTTTTTTTTTTTTTTTTTTGGGGGGGGGGGCTTAAGATGGCAACTCTAAACTGTATTGTTATTAATCCAGTTCCAATTTACATTTTTCCTTTCTCACACCAGATGGCAGCACAGTTATGGGTTTCACTCAAATGCTCAACTGTAGATCACATGTTAAAATAGTCTTAACTTTGTTTTCCATGCTGATATGCAGTACTTTTGACTCTTATTATATCATTCAGGTATTGTGCTCTAATAATTTTTAATATCCTGTATGAGGTGTATCTTTCTTTGGATCTCTTAGCTTTTTATTATCTATTTTCTGTAATGTTTGCGTTATAAGGAGCTAAATTTTGTCATTTTAGGCTTAATGCCGTCAAAATTGGATGAAATAACACATCTTCTAAGAATGAACTCACAAGCTCCTCTGATGATTCTGTGAGTCGTTCATAGTTTCTTATATTACATACTGGTTTCATATGTTCATTTCTAAATCATCTTTAGAACTTTATCAATTTCTTCATATATTTGTGATTTCAAATTTATTATATATGTATATATATATATATACACATAAATATCTATATATATTTATACATGTATTCAGAATCTTAAGTCTTTTCTTTCCTATATTCGAAAAGGTTCGGCTCTTCATCATCTTAAATACTACCTTGAGGCCTTTTTGTGCCAGAAATCAACTGAATGGGAAAATGCTTTTGTTGAAATACAAAAATGAATTCTGGAAAATGTGAGAACTACAAATTTCATTCAACAAGTAAAAAAATTTCCTGTAAAAGAAAATGGATATGTGTGTACATGCCCAGAGTATGGGACTTTTGAAGGCCGTAAGGCACAGATGTGATACACCTCCCTCCCTGAATGTACTATGTAGCAAAAGAAATATTTTTAGCTATATCTCATACACAACTTCTAAGTTAAACAAGAATTAAACATTTTTAGTATTATAAACAAAACTAAATAAGTGCAGTTTATAATATTTAGTTGTTTTCACTTACAAAGATAAACATGAGTCGTATCATTTCTGTTGAAATTATATAATGTAATTAATATAAAATCACCTAAATTCCTTTATAATATGCCTTCCAATGGTGAAAAATTGCGTTACAGTAGTTAAAGTGTTTTACAGTGAAAATACTTGTATGTTGTATTTAGTAGGCATTTCCATGTAAACTGATCTAGATGTTCCATATCCACCCCTTTAAGACTTAATGTTATCACTACAGAGGAAGTCTGAAGAGGGCATTAGCAGACTGTCATAAGGAGACGTAATAATAAAATTGAGACAACAGGGTTGCTCCTGTAAAGCACACTTTTACATTGTCTCAGAAAATAAGATTCAATCACCAAATTTGTAATCTTTTTTTTTTTTTTTCTTTTTTTTTTCCGATATAAGAAATCTTACACAAAAAACATAAATGCTGTATTAAAGATGAGAAATAAATACATTCATCAAAACTTGGACTCAAAATAGACGATACATTCTTCTCACGATGAATAATTCTCAGACTTTTGTAATTATAGAATAAAATTATTTAAAGTTTGTCACGTTACCAATTTATAAATTATGGCCATGACATAGACCAACTATAGTTTTTTAACTTCCAGCATAAGTTAAATTTAAAGTCTTTATTATTTGCTGTCATGCCAGATCACTTATTAATCTTTGAAAACGCTCGAAAATTAATTTAATGAATTCAAACCTATGTTCATATGCCTAAGTCTTAAAACGGATACTTCTGGTTTTATGGTCGTTGGTGCTATTAGAAAGAGCGCTAATGTCTTAATTCACAAACAAAATCTTCTTCACTCTTTGGTAAAAAGCAAAACATGCTAGTTTTAAAACATCTACTTTGTGTGAGACTCTCAATGTATACAGAAGTAATTCCTTAGCAAATAAAGTTAGAATTATGGAGAAAGTGTCTACCTATAATAAGATGATTGTGCTCTATTATATGAGAACGTCTTCAGGTTCTTTAATGGTGAAATTTGGCATGAATGGAGACGAAAACTTTGAGAGAAGGCTAAATAATGTTAATTACAAAGGTGGAATGCGTTCTCAATTTATTATGAACAGACGTCTTAAAAGTAAAGAGAAATTCATTGGAAGCACTTAAATGTTACTTTTTTTTGACAACCAATACCTGGTTTATATATCTGATATAGCTTTTTTTTGTATATACTATTTTTTTAAACTAAAACTAATATATAAAGAAATCATACTTGTTGAAAAATCTAAAGCTGGGTGAAAAATATTTTGTGATTGTGTTCAGGGTGTACCCCGGATTTCTCGGTAAGTGATTACTAGAGAAATTGCGCAAATGACACATGTATATTTACTAACAAAATGAACGGACGTAAGAAAGTTAAAATATTATTTTAATAAATATTTCAAGTTTAATAGATTTCCATTTCAGATTCATTCATATTTATCTGACATAGCTTTTTTTTGTATATACTTTTTTTAAAAACAAAAACTAATATATAAAGAAATCATACTTCTTGAAAAATTCAAAGCTGGGTGAAAAATGTTTACAAGGAAAAGACACGTGGCTGGGGACACAGAATCCGGCGACCCTTTGTGCAATGATAGCGTATAATTATCAGATAACCGTATCACAAGGATAATATAGGAGTGATTGTGTTCCGGGTGTACCCCGGATTTCCCGGTAAGTGATTACTAGAGAAATTGGGCAAATGACACATGTATATTTACTAACAAAACGATCGGACGTAAGAAAGTTAAAATATTATTTTAATAAATATTTCAAGTTTAATATATTTCCATTTCAGATTTATTTCAGATTTATATGTATGATATGTAGTGACTACTTAGAAAGAGAATGGAATCGAGAAGAAAACGCATTAATATTTATGTCTCTAGACATGGAAGGAAACGCGTTTTATATTTTGATTACTTTTTTGCAAAGGTTTGAGATTTTGTTTACCTTGTAAAATCCCATATTTCATTTTAAATACTATATATCTTCAAACTTTATAAAAATAATTTTAAATAATATTTTATGTAAAATTAATTTGAATATTGTTATGATTGCTAAAATGTGTTTAAAATGTAATGAAATATATACATATACACATTTTCAGCTTTTTTAATAAATTATGATTTTCCTTATTGGACAGCAGTTTTTATAAAACCGATTAAAAACTCCAATATTAAAGAAAAATATATCATTAATGATTATATATTTTTCCATTACGTACATTAATCCGAAACAGTACTGAAAAATGTCCGTTGACTGCAAATTGGATGAGTAAATATGTATTTTTATTTATTCTTCAGAAGACAAAAGTTAAGATTTAAAATAAATAAACAAATATTTTAAAAGATCGAAATTATAGTATTACAATTGTGAAAGAGGAACAATTTAAAAATATGTAGGGTAAACTCTATCATATTGTTTTAAAAGACGGCAGCTCGAGACTATCGTCAATTTCCGCAAACTAACTTCGTTAACGAGCATTGCGATATGTACTTTACATTCGATTTTTTCAAAAACTATGAATCGTCAAAGTATGGTTCTTTGTGCAACTTTTTTGTGGCCATAGGCTGGATTCTTCCTCTGCAAAATTTGAGCGGTAATATCCAAACAGACTGTATTTGCGTAATTTAGTTTGATTCTATGCCATTCATATCGTTGGTAAAAATAATGCAAATGTTATTTTTATAGATAAATTCTATTTATCCAAATCGAGAAGACTTTTCGAAATTGAATAGTATCTCTGTATCTATAAACTTTTTCATAACACCAAATGGTTGGATGGCCAATAAATTTACTCTTTTGCATAAATCCATTGAAATAGCTAATATTTTATGAAGTCGCCATTTCCTTCTTTGTAAGGAAGGAAATCCACGGTATCCTTCCAATACCGAATTTTCAATGAGATTTAAGGCAATACACTCCAGTTCAAGATTTTATTCTGGCGTGAAATCTTGAGGAAGATATTCTGCTCCAGTTTCGAACTAGTTTCCTCGAAGCTTTCTTGAAAATTTGGCAATATCATATTACTATTAGAATATCCACTGGCGTGTGACGTGAAATATTTGAGAAATTGAACAAAATATTTCTTAAAATAGAATTTCAGTCCACTCCTATCGATGAATAAAGTAAAATACGAAATATAATGTGAATTTACAGAAAGTATACATTTATAGATTTGTAATCATTGTATATATGATTAAAAGTGGCGTTACTTAATTATTTATACTATTAACATCTATTAAATAGTTTAAAGTATAATTAATCCAACAACAACAAAAACGCGCAAAAAAACGGAAACGAAAATTATTGCACAACATTTATATTTAAGAATAGTTTAACTAATTTTTTTATATTTAGTTTGAGTATTTGTTTTAATAAAGAAGAATCTGTGTAGATTAAATACTTTTTGTTTTGTACTTTAACTTGTTTAAATACTTTTTGTATAAAAACAAATATTTTCTTTTGATAAATCTTTATATTCTTTTTATTTATCTTCTTCTTAGCATAATGCATTTGTAAGTAATTTGGGGAAAGTGTAATAATTAAATATTTTATGAATAGTGCCATTTCTTTTTACCTCCAATAAGCACCGTCGACCTATTGAATTAACCTATCAAATACTACTGATAGCATATCTCTTTTAATTCTACAAAAATTAAAAACAGAAAATAATATTCTTTCTCTTTGGTTATATTCAAATTTCACTCCTAATGTTTCTTCAAAAAGTGAAAAATAAAGAGAAAGATAACATATCTGCATTTTGTAATAGTCCGAAAACTAATAATACCGCAATCACACTGTAAAAAAAATGGTAACGTTCCATGTAAAATCCAGGAACGTTTCACCTTTTCTCAGGTTTTCAGAATAATTTAGCTCTTTCCTGTGAAATTCTGGTTTTCTTATCTGAAACGTTCCTGAACCCTGAACAAAAGTTGAAATCAGCAAAACGCTGCGGCCGCCATTTATTATTTTTTTGCTATAATCCGTTGCTCGCGCGCGAGTGTTGAAAACGAATTACTTAAATGAATGTAAAAAAATCAATGTGGAATGCAAATAAATCAATAGACCACATAATCCTTTATGTCTTTATTGTCAAGACAATTCAGATGAAAATACAATACCTCTGTGACATCGCTAAGAGATTATCTCTCGTACTTGTCTGTGGAACGTTTAACGAGCAGACCGTGTAAAAAAAATACACCTATTATTTGGATCTCCATTAACCAGGGGACCATCAAACATGATTCTCACCGATTTTGATTAATTTAAAGTATGTTTTAGAGATCTTATCTCTAATTATTCTTGTGAAAGGATTTCTTCAAATGGGCCTTAGATTTTGAGAAATTAGATGCCGAGGTTTAGCATACGTTTCAAATACCCATTAGTTTGCAGCTCTCAACGTGTCTTTCGTGGTGTGGACGCAGAAAGCTCGCACGCCACCCGTACGGCCCGAGTTCGATGCTGTCTCTGGACTTTTTTTCTTCTTTTTTAATTAATTTTATATTTTAACACTTTATTACAATTTGATTTAAATTTCATATATATTTGACACTTTGAATTACTGCAAATTTGAATTTTTTTTTTATTTTCGGAAAAATTATACAAGTACGTTTAGGTTTTTTTTTTTCCATGAAAATTTATATGTATTTTATCTAACTTGTAAACTAACATAATTACTGACGAAAATCCAAAATATTTTATGTCTAGATTTTTTTTTCTAATTATTATTTACATTTATATATTTTTATATTTTAAGCAAAGTTCAGAAACAATATATCATATATATATATTTACTTTATTGAATTTTAACTGAAAATTTATTTTTTCGTGTAAATTATAAATAATAATTTTGATGTCAATTTCAAAATATTTTTTCGTTCTAACAAATAATGATAATAAAGCGAAAATTGTCAACTGGAAATGTAAAAATCGTCTGCGGATCCCGCATGCTGTGAAATGTCAGTAATGTTTTGCTGTCAGCAGAAATATTCCTGGTATTTCGCAGGAAACTTACTGGCATTTCTGTAGAAAGTTCTTAACATATACAGTAAAGTTCCAGTCATTTTCAAGAAATGTTTCTTGGAAATAATGGGCAACTCAGCTGCCCATTTTTTCCCAGGAACGTTGCGGAATTTTTTTTTTTTACAGTGCATGAGTTACTTGTGCAGGAGAGTTAAAGTAAGCCCCTTTGAAGTTATTATTTGCAGAATGTTCTTTCAACATACCACAGTTTGCAGCTATGGTCAAAATACTTTTTTGTAACATTTTATGATTTGTGGGATTTACAGATAACTTCAAATGATTTTTTTTTTATAAAGTAGTTTTCATCTTAATTTTACTTTTTACTCTTTTATCTCTGACAATAATAATATTCATTAAATTTCCCATGTCCATGCCTCTAAATATATATCCCTGTAAATATACTTTCCTGTGTATATGTATAGCCTCTAAACATACTTTCCCTGCCTAAACTCCTATAGAGGTTGCATTCCAATTTGTTATTTTTTAAATTAAATTTTTGAGAGCGACTGTGGCAATATCGGGATAATTTGAGCCTTTTAAATATGTGCCTCAAAATGATGATGGAGAGTATCCACTATTAAATTCTTATTCTGAGTTGATTTTCATTGATTTTACTGACAATGGCTTTGACCACAACACAAACTCTGATGCCGAATAAATTCCTAATACGCAAAAACAAAATTAAAAACGCTTCGTGAAGCTAGAGAAACTTAAGTCAAATATGATCATTATTAGATTTGTTTTGAATGTAAATATTAATAAATAAATGTAGAAAAATTCTATGATATATTTAATGAAATGCAATTAAGTAAAGAAAAAGTACAAGTTGGTTTAGGTTGTTTTCATAAGAAATACGAACTACTGCAGTCGTTACCATCGAGCGACTTTTCAAAAATCCCTTGATAACTTTTCATTATATGACCCCAGGACACACACACACCTGAAAAGTTTATATACATAGATATGTATGTATGTATGTATGTACTAAATTTTGTCCTCACTATAAAAGTCGCAATTATGCACGGATCGTCTTCAAACTCACCAAAAACATTGAGATGTATATAATATGTCTGTGGTGATTGGAAATGGGCAAAATCGACCCAAGGAGGTGGGAAAAGGGGGAATTTTTGTGAAAATCGAAAAAAAAACCCTTAACTTCTTAATTATAATACATAACAAATCAGTTTAAAGTTATTATTAATTCAAGGAAAGGGCCAAAAGTTTGTGTATTACAGTTTTTTATAAACCTAAAAATCCGCTCAAGGGGCGAAAAAATAGAGTTTTAGGGAGAAAAAAAAATCATAACTTTGTCAATTCTCAAGATATCAAATTCACTAGAACTTATTATAAATCATCTTAATATTATCTACAATTTCTATGTAGACAAGTTTTTGATAGCACCAACTCTTACAGCAAGAACAAATTAAACAAAATAGGGGTTGAAGAAACAATTTTCGTATTAACATGATTCTGATAAAAACAGCTCTTACAGAAAAATTAAATTAAAAACTCGTCAAAAGCGGCCAGATAAAATTATTAAACTTGATTATCTCTTATCTTGAATTAGTTTTTGTTCTTGAAATTATTTCTTATTTTTTAAATCTATCTCCCCCTGTAAGCCGAGCTAGTAGGAATTTTTTGTTTGTTTGCTTTTTGTAAAAATTCAGCCGAAAAAAATAAATAAATACGTGTGCCCCGTTGTAGAAAAAATAATGGATGTGGACGGTGGTAAATTATTTGCAGTGTATACAATCTGTTAAAGTTTTTACGGCAATTTATACACTTACTTTTAAACATCAGAATTAATATATTAAACCGATTAAAATCAACACACGTATTCTATTGATGCATGCAAACTTAGTGTTACGAACTTTATACAAATGTCGATTTATTCTTTGTTAGCATTACAATAATAAATACTGCGTTTCATGAGAGCATTTGTGTATGTTTATACTACTGTATTCTCGCCAACACTCCAATGTGAGATAAATGCTGAGTTTATAATACAGGTGGCAAAAGTAACCGCAATCATTTGGGTAACTTGAGCCACCCAGTTGCGTTTATGTATCATTACATACAGTTTTTTTCTTATACATACAGATAAAATAGTTAAAAAATCGTACAAGTAACGTATCAGTCACTCGCAGGGACATATATAAATACCTAGCCTTAACTATAAATTAAAAATTATATCGTTGTTAGAATATGTGGTTTTTTTTTTTTTTTTTTTTTTTTTTTTTTTTTTTTTGTGAAATAGGTATCCGAATAAGAAGAAATTTTAGAATATTTAAAAAAAAGTATTTATGAAATGTAAAAGTTTTCTTTAAACACCTTACTGAGTCATAAATGAAATCCAACAATAATATATACAGATTAAAAGTTGCAATTATTTCTCTTTCTCTGATTATTCAGGTTTAATTATGATTAATATTAATTTTTTATTATATTATTTTAATCAGCTTTGTTATTTTGTATATGATATAAACATATTAGATGTATTATGGTGATAATTCATCCACAGCAAAAAGTATAATAATTATTAATCATAATTAATGAAATTACGTTCTATTTGCACTGTACAATCAAGTAAAAAATATTCAAACTTTTAAATACTCCGAAGAAAATTATAAAGAATTTTTTTATCGGCAATACGCATTTGAAATTCTTTTTTTAAAAATTTAACCCTTTCAAGCGCGGTGGTCATAGGGCGTGACCACCTAATTCTAATTCCAAAATTAGAAAACGGCGCCAAGAATATATTAATAAAATTTTGTTTTTATAATGATAGTGTAGAAAAGCAAGTTTTTATTTTCTGGCAAATTCATATGTAAATTCTGGTGTCAATCAATTATTTCATCCTTTTGCGAACCGAATTTTTCTGCCCCTGAAAGGGTTAAAGTAAAATATCCAAATATGGCTAATACGTAATATCATCATCCTCATATCTGTTATATTAAACTTACAAAAAGTAATTATATTAAAATATATGTGCGTTTAAATATTTTAAATATTATTCAATATACTATTAACAGAAAATATATATTAATTATAATACATATTATATACAGTGATGAGAGCGCTCCGACGCAAATGGTTGATTTTCACCACTAAATTTTAATAGTATTCTTTACTTTATTAAGTCTCAGAAAATTTGTCATTAAATACGGCGAGAAATACTACTAAAATTTAGTGGTAGTAATAGGTCATTTGTGTCGGAGCGCTCTCATCCCTGTATATATAATGTTAATCATATTTTGAAAATGCTTTGTTTGCAGAATTTTTTTAATCCTTTGCGTCCATATTACGTCTCACCGAGGTCAGCTATGCGGAAAATATAATTCGAAAACAATAGAGGTTTTATCCAGAGAAAAATAGAGATTAAACAAAGCCAGAAAGGGGGAATCTTTTACGGCTTCTTTCAAATCGAATGGCTGTTATAAAAACCCGTTCTCTAAGTTAATCGGTTAAGGCAGACTGAGACGAAAAATAACATTTTGAACATATGCAGGGGATAACTTTAAAAATTCGAATACTCAAATTCGATACATAAGGTTATCATAATATTCTCGAAAATCGGAAACTAGTCACAAAAAAAAAAGGGAAAAAAAATCCTAGTTCCAAATCTCTGAAGGCAGTTTTGGAGGATTTGAATCAGAATTCGAATTTATTCTGCTTACTGCATTTGCGTTTATATTGAATCTATTTTATGAAATAGATATTTATTTCATGGTAAACCTTAAAATGAATTTTGCACAGGAATTTAATTCTGAAAAAGAAATGCATCATTCAATTCCTGTTTGCAAAATGTATGTAGAAATTATAGTGAATATTCTAATTTAATTATATTTTTATGTATCTTAAACACAGGGTGGTATTACTGTTTCCCCATAAATGGATATTTCGGATCATACAGATATTTGATTTACTGATATAGAAGTTCTATCTTCTTATAGAACTGATTTATGAAAGTTTGATTTTTTTTTTTTTAATCGTAATATGTATACAGTGGGTGTTCGGTTGTCGAACATAATCCGTTCCAAAACGGTGTTCGCTATCCGAATTTTCGTTAACCGATCATACATTTTGTACTGATTTGTATGGGAATTCGATTAATTGGCTCTTAAAAGTTAAATAATGTATAAAATATATTAGAAATCTTTTCTTTATAATAGTATAATAATCCGTCCTTATTTAATATGGACAGATTGGATTTTGATGGCTTTGTCCTTGTAGCAGCGTATTTTAAAATAAATAAATGACACGCCCTTTCTAATTTTTTTTAGAATTACATTCATTGACTGTGGTATTCAACTCATATTAATTTTTCCCTTTGACACTTCAAAAACTCCGTAGTTTTCTAAAAGATCTAGTTTAGTGCAGGTCCCGATAAAGCTCAAGTTAAGCCTAGAGCCTGTAAATTATTTGTGAACTAAATTTCAATTAATTTAATTAATTAGCAATTAAAAATATTTCTTTAAAAAGGGAGACTAAATCTAAAAAATAATTTTTCAAATCTGTTCCTTCTAATTTGGGAGCCCTAAATTGTAGGACCGAACCACCAGTATTCCAAGAATTAATTTGGTTATATGTATACAACTGTTAAAACGTTCTCTAAGTCGACAATAGACGGAATTAAATACTGCTCTGCAAATCTGAAACACAGCATTGCTCCTTCTTGGCTTTGTTTTGGGAGTTGCTCGTTATCCAAACATAAAAATCTCTCGCGAAAGTGTTCGTTAACCGATCTGTTTTTATACCGAACAGCTCGGTAACCGATTACCTACTGTATACGAGTTTCCAAATATTTTATAACTGAATAAATCTCTTAAATTCTCGCATACTATGCATCTTATAAACTGCAAGATATAAAATATTGTGGCATTCATAATCTTCTCTCAAAATTATTAATATAATTCTAAAGATTAATATACATATATATGTATAGATAGATAGATGATATAATAAATATCTTTAACACTGCAAAATAACAAAACTGGGGTGTTTAATTAATATCATAGATACACGGTATCATACGGAAAGAAAACTTATACCTCGAGGAGCGTGGTGAAATCCAAAGATGATTATGGAGCGATCTACGCGAAAAGAAAATTTAAACAATAAAGCGAGAGAAATTGAATTTTTCATAGTTTATATCTTATCAAGGAGGTTGGAAATTGGTAATATACTAAATAAAGATCTTGTGCCGGAAATGGTAGGTGAATTCAAGTATGCATATGTACGGATATGTTATGTTATTGATGTATTTGAATTTCTGCAATCAAGCCATCGTATTATTTGTTCGAATAAGTAATAAATATTGTATAAAATTAGAAAGAGAAGCGATGAATTTATTGTTACTATAAGTCACTCCAGTCTTTAAGTAATTATAAGAATAAATCCGAGAGACATACGAGGGAAGCCAGTAAGTAGGCCACAAACTGATATGAGAGGTCGGAAATTAGTAGCAAAATGTTTCCAAATATGCCAATAGGTGGCAGCATAATCCAACTATAAGATGTTAATTTCGAATTCATGAGACAGCAGTTGTACAAGATGAGCAGGGTCGTCCAAAAGTGGGTGACGAAGAGCGAAGTGGTCGTCCAGTTGAGATTGCGACAGAAGAATCAGTGCGGAAATTTGAGTAAATAGTTGCTATGCTGTCTATTGTTGCTCGCATGTCAGATCTAATCATTTCCTCAATCTTCCGGGCTGATTCTTCTGTCGTAATCTTAACTACTTTTGGACGACCCTGCTCATCTTGTACAACTGCTGTCTCATAAATTCAAATTTAACATCTTATAGTTGGATTATGCTGCCACCTATTGGGATCATTGAAAAAAAATTACTACTAATTTCCGACCTCTCATATCAGTTTCTGACCCACTTACTGACTTTCCTTCGTATATATACATACAGAGCGAGAAAGGGAGAATGTCTTTCGAATATGTATCATTATTTCTAAAGCTCACTTTTTTAATAGTGTAGGCGAATTTTTATCTTCATTATTAATGCGAATGATAATTGATTATTGAATTGAACCTCTAAACACAATTACATTTACCGTAAATATTTGAAGGGGATCCGATAGTAAGATGTATAATAAATGTCTATAATATGTAAGACAAAAAGCGTGAAATTTAGATTTTTCTAAATTAACTAATAGTATAAGCTGTTTAATTATTAATGTTTTAAAAAAGTTTAAATTATATATTTTTTTTGATTATCCATTTATTTTTTTTCCTTTAATACCCAATTAAAAGAAATGTTAAGTAGATAATCTTTCTACATTGAGATTTAATTCTTCGTACGGTTTGAGTGGCAATTAATCGATTTGTGTCAAGGATAAATAACATACAAAAATCATCCGTTTATTCGCCGTACATATACCTAATAAGGAGTTCTTCATTTGATTTTCATTGAAGGTGATAAAAAATCATACATTCGAAATACAAATAAACTATTTTCAAAGAAAAATTATGTAACATGCGAGGTACACGATATCGAATTTGACTAAGATTAGTTATGTATTTAAAAAAATAAAATAGATTTTTTTGCTGCGAAGGGGTTAGGTATGTTCAGAAATAAATTTGTTTGAATGATCTAATTTGATTGAACGAGCTAACTTGTTCCGAATAAAAATCAAATTTCAAAGTAATTGATTAAAAGGCGCAAAGGCCTACATAGTGAAAATGATTCCATTGCGGGACTCGAACCTGTGCCATCAGTATAGCGCACTGACATTCTACCGACTAAACCACATGGAACGATACCCAGCCTGGAAAATTTCTCACTATTAATTGTTGGCAAGGCTACAAACTCAGCACAAGACGGAATATTTATCACGAGTCACCTACATGGGGTAAATACGAAATTTAATTAAATCCAGCATCGATAGAAACTATATTAATACATGAAAATTATTCCAGAAAGAAAGATTCGCCTTGCATACAACATTTCAAATGAAAATCAAATTTCAAAGTAATTGTTTAACCCGAGAGTAGTCGCGACATTTTTTAGAACGTTAGTAGTCGCGTTCAGTCCATTTGCCACCGTTACCTGCAGCCCGAAAACGAAGGGGAAACTTGCCGGTGTTATCAGATGATCGAAAACGGATGACGTAGGGTGAAAATATTGACTGAACTTTAAAAGATTACAGCAATTATTCATTTTACAACCTTTTACAGCAATTATTTATTTCGCTTAAGTATATATTCAGTTGGCATCTAGATAAATGTTTTTAATAACTCTTTCTTCGTTTTGCATAAATACTTAAAAGTAAATAGTAAATGATTTGATTGAATTTCTGATATTACTATGAATCAATAATTAGTAGGAAAACATTTACTAATATGAATCTAAATTCATGATAGGGGTATTTTTATTTTTATTTTATTTTATTTTATTTTATTTATTTATTTATTTATTTATTTATTTATTTTTTGGAAGGACAGAATCAGAGTCAGGTAGATTTTTTTTTATACTCCGGCACTCTATATCCATTTAATAAAATAAAATCAATAAATTTAGCATCAATATATTACACTGACATTAAATTGAACAATTAAACTGAAAATAAAAATGGAACCTATGACATGCAACAGAAAATCAAATACAATACCACTAATTCACCAGCATATTGCGGATGATTAATTCATTTAAAACATATGAAAAACCATCAAATTTGATGCCATAAACAATTAAAGACAATATATATATATATATATATAAACTTTCTGTACAATAATACCATTGCAAAATAAGGAAAATGACCAATAATTATGAAATCACAAATACCACATAAACCAAATATTATTAAAAATGTATAATTATATATATATATATATATATATATATATATATATATATATATATATAATAAAGAAAAAGGTAAAAAACACTTAACTTCGAAATTATAAATGTAAATGTTGTAACAACGTTTTATTTATTTATTTATTTATTTTGTGGGGTGTCTGTGTGTGTATGAGGGGGGAGAGGAGGGGGGGGTCTCGAGATTTTGTGATTAAATCCATTTTTCAAATGAAAATGCACCATTTGTAGTTTTTCTACTTATTTCATGGTGGGAGCAGCGCCCTTGAATAAAAACCTGGATACGAATTTCGCTCATATAAAGTAAATAATAAATAAGTTATTGAAATTATATATTTAATTTAAATACATTTCCAATTGTATATATAAATCCTAAGATGGATAAATTATTTTAATTAATAGAATCACTGAAAGGTTCATCTTATTAGGGATGTATTTTACAGAAACTATTTAATTAAAATTAATATTCAATTGTACATTTCATAATAAGGTATTAATGTTATAATTTATTGTTTTATAATAACGTTCATTAAATTAATAAAAACAATAAGAAAATTTTCTCCGAAATTATAAATATGCAGAAATAATTTAATTTAAATGAATTTTCTCTCATATTCTGGAAAACATTATTCTGAAAAATAGTTTGAACAATTGATGAAGGAGAACGAATTTAAATTTGTTAGATACTATCCCCAAGCCTCTATTGGATTTCAATAATAATTTCTGAGGCATTGTTAAAAAAAATGTGTTTTTACTTACAGTATGAAAATTTAAAAATAGATAAATTTTATAAAAATACTTAAAATATTTTTTTTTTAAATCATAGTATAAACATTCACTGAATTATCCAAAAGAGATTTTTATTTGCGTAATTTCTAACCTACATTATAAAATTCTCATTATTTTTATTATTGTACAAATAAATTATATGTATGTTCTTCGCAAATATACACACTACATTTCTGAGAAGATTGTTTTATCTTTCGAATTTGTTTTATTGTACAAAAACGATACTTTTCAGATTTTGGATATACGGCAATTTTTTTTTACTGATTCCCACAAAATTCTCTTCTCTTTTTTTAAAATGGTTTTGCAGTGTTATTGTCTGTTTTCTTTCATTTATATGTTCGGGTAATAAATGGAAACCAAGTTCTTTCAAATAATGATGATGAATTTCTTTTTTTTTCCATATTTAAATAATTATCGACTTGAGAATTTATTCCCGCAATATTTGACAATGAAAAAAAATGTAAGTGACCATCCATCATTTTTTTGTGCGAACTGACTACACAACTAATATAATAAAACAATTTTAAGTCACCTTCTAAAAGTAAAAAATGTACTCTTTGAACGAATAAAATAGCAGAAGGAAAGAAAGACGAAATAACAACAGACAGGGAGTCCGTACTTCGAAGAAACCTTCCCCACAGATTTCGCGGAAATGGGAAAGGATGAACACGAGGGGCGGAAAATTCAACTAACGTAAGTGGTCGCAACGCGGTCATTTAGACCGATTGAAACTTAAGAATGCGATAAAATGCTAAGAAATAGCAGGAATGACTTGCCATTTTACTACACAAGAGTGTGAACACTCAAGGTCAGCTACACGGAATTTGGCTATCGTAACTTTAACGGGAAATGAATTACAGGAAGATAACGAATTTCGGGCGGGGAAAAGACCAACGCGAGACTATTAACGGGTTAAGAGGCGCAAAGGCCAACATAGTGAAAAAAATCCAGGCTATGTATCGTTCCATGTAGTTTAGTCGATAGAACGTCAGTGCGCTATGCTGATGGCCCGGGTTCAAGTCCTGGAATGGAATCTTTTTCAATATGTTAGCCTTTGCGCCTCTTAAGCAATTACTTTGAAATTTGATTTTCATTTGAAATATTGTATGCAAGGCGAATCTTTCTCTCTGGAATAATTTCCATGTATTAATTGAGGTAACTTGTTTGAATTTAGAAAATCAGAATGACGGAATGTCTTTTCTTAACTTAAATAAATAACAACCCGGTAGAAAAATGTTTAGCGAGTCTCCCTATCACGCTATAGCTCCAGAAGTCGACCCCGGACTTGTGAAAGTTTTGCTCAGCCTACCATTCCTTCGGGATCGAGAAAATGTTTACCAAGCTTATTAGTTTCTAAATATTGACCGTTCCGCGTTGGGTTGACAACCTGATCGGGACATACGTTATATCTTAGGGCATCAGGGTTCTTGATTTAGTAAATAGGGTTTGGCACTGTCGAGCATCCGTAATGGATTGTTGCACCACAGAGTTTACTTTAGCTTTTATGTATCTTTAAAAAAGGAAAATTAATTCACATAAATATACAAATTCATATTATAAATTCAGAAACTAATATTTCTTTATCGTTATTTCCACTAAAGATTTAAATTCTGACAAAAAGTACTTCATACGAGTATTAAAATGGAATTTAATTTTTAAGATTTATTATCGATAATTCCAAAATGATGAGAAAAAAATCGGAACTATTTTACATTTTCCCAAATGAAACTAATTTGCATTACAATATTTGCGAAGTACATGATTATCTTTCTGTATCATGTTATGCTTAAATATCGATTTCAAATATTAATTAGACATTAAAACTAGCAAACAATATTCAAGATTTTTTTTTTTAAGAGTAGGTACTTTGAATATCTTCAATTATTAAATTGTATATTAACTGAGCAAGCTGTCGTCAATTTTACGAGAAACATGCGTTTTCATAAACTATTTCTTCTAAAATTAAAACAATAATTACATAAATTAAATTTAAATTTTTATTATTGACATGTATAAATGATCTTCTAAGTTGCATCGCATTATTATTCATAAAATCTTTGCGTTTACAAAAATATAACTAGCACCTTAAAAATTTACCTAAAATGTCTGCTCATGTAAAAAATTTAAAGGCAACTAAAATTTTCAATAGTAGTTCTAGGCAAAAGCTTTAAATGGCATAAAAGCAACAACTCATTAACGTCTTTAGTGTAAATCGAGTAAGTATCCCACAATACTGTGTGGATTAATAAAAACAGACATTTAAATCAGCTGAGTTCTAAAATGTAAAGAACAAAATGAGATCAAACATTTCTATTCATTATTTCATTCAAACAAATATCACTATCAAGATGGATCTAAATAAAAACATGCAAATCTTATCAAATACATAATTCGATATTGTGTTTTGTGATATTAAGGATTTTTTTTTTTGCTTTCAAAAGTTAAAGGTACTGTTTCATGGCTATAAAAGTTATACTACAGACTAAGAAAACCTAAGCCAAGTTCTAAACTAGAAATAATTAACACTTGAAAAGTGTCTTAATTAATAGCCAAGAATTTGATTCTAGCGTCTTTTTTCCCTCTGTGTATACTATACAGGGTGATTCAGCTCGTCGGTGACAAACTTTAAGGATCGATAGAGCACACCTAGACGAACATTTTTGAATAGGGAATGTAGGGTCCCTGACGCGATGGTAAGGCGCTAGGCGCTTTCGAAAATTTGGGTGCCGAAATTCGAAACGTCATAAAAACTAGGGAAATGGTTAGATTTTCTTGCTTGTTGCGTCGAAATGATTCTGTTTGTTTAGACTTTCTTCAGTACCAATTTGATAAGCGTATCTCTTAAAACATGGATAGGGGGCGCTGCAGACTTTGGAGAGCTAGACAACAACTTTAAGCCCGTTATTTTGATAATTTAACACATGCTCGCCAAAGTTTATACTCTAACTTAAAGTTTGAACCCAAAAGTAGAGCCCTGCAAAAAGCGTAAGAGCCGGAATAAAATGTCAAAGTACAGGGTGGTCGAAACTCGAAGGCTCCTAAGAGATAAACAAACAGATTTCTTGACTTATGGCATGCATTTTCATGATTCTGTTTGCTGGGGCTCTCTGAAACTCAGTTGAACGGTACAAAAAGGAACATCGATAGGGGGCGCTTTGGGCAAAAAACATAATTCGTTGACATTTCGGACGCTAACTGGAAACGGGGCGCTACGATCAGTTAGTAATAATGAAAACACATTTTCTACCTCTGCTCAACACTTCTGAATAAATTTAGACCAAAAACATCAATGATACTGGAAATTTATTTACAAAAAATAACACTACAGAAGATGCTCGAAATTTCGACCTTGGGCCATGATGCAGGCTTCGCACCTCCGTCGCATTGAGGAGTGTGTGTTTCCAACAATGCCAGGAGTATCTCTGATCTGCCCTGCAGCTGCCACAATGCGCGCCACAAGTTCTTCAGCACTGCTGACAGGTGTATGGTATACCTCGGCCTTCAGGTAACCCCAAAGGAAGAAATCCAAGCAGGTGAGGTCTGGTGATCGGGCAGGCCAGTGAACTGGACCCCCACGCCCGATCCACCGCTGGCCATACCTTGCGTTTAGATGGAGACGCACGTCGTTCGTGTAATGGGACGGAGCTCCATCGTGCTGGAACCACATCTGGCGACGCGAACCTTCGGGTACGTGCGCCTCATCCAGAAGCTGCGGCAGCACTTGATCCAGGAAAATCAGGTAATTTCCACCTGTCAGCCGTTCAGGTAACAAATAAGGGCCAATGAGGCAATCCCCCAGAATGCCGGCCCACACATTTACTGAGAAACGCTCCTGGGCTGCTCGGCTTCTGGTTTCATGTGGATTTTCATCACACCACACATGACTGTTGTGGGCGTTCCACATTCCCTCCCGGCTGAAGGTGGACTCGTCCGTAAACAAAATGCTGTTTACAAAACGGGGATCCCTGGATCTCATCGCCAAGTACCATCTTGAGAATTCCACTCGAGGGCCAAAATCCTGCTCTCTGAGCAACTGCACCCGCTGGATGTGGTAGGGGTGCAGATTCCGGGAACGTAAGATGCGCCACGCAGTTGCTTGCGAAATGCCAACATGTCTGGCGATATCTCTCGTGCTAAGACCTGGGTTGTCCTCAACCAGGTTAAGCACAGCCTCTTCGTTGTCGGGGGTGCTCACTGATCGCTCCCGTTCAGGCCTGCCTCCGTCGAAAGATCCCGTTGTGGACAACCTCTGGTGTACTCGAGCGAAGAAGGCATGGCAGGGGATTTGCCTGTTGGGGTAACGCTCGGCGTACAACCGCTGAGCGGCTCGTCCATTACAACCAGCAGCGCCATACGCCAAATGCATGTCAGCCAATTCAGAGTTTGTGTACCGTTCCATCCTACTACCGATCTGCAGACAAGTAACCCGAAGCTTAAGTAGGTACCGCACGTTCAAAAGACGTGTCTGCACATACAACTACGTCATCTCGCGTTGTCGTCTACGCATTACGTATCTTTTGCATATCGATATGGTACGATATCTTTTGCATAAATCAGCAAAAAGCACCTTATGTAAATTTTATTGCGCGCATTGTGCATGATTGAAACCAGCTATGTTTGTTAAAAAAAACAAACAAACTGCAGTTTTAATAGCTTCTTATGATAAGTAAATTACTCTCTTGTTTTGTTTCTAACTGATCTTAGCGCCCAGTTTCCAGTTAGCGTCCGAAATGTCAACGAATTATGTTTTTTGCCCAAAGCGCCCCCTATCGATGTTTCTTTTTGTACCGTTCAACTGAGTTTCAGAGAGCCCCAGCAAACAGAATCATGAAAATGCATGCCATAAGTCAAGAAATCTGTTTGTTTATCTCTTAGGAGCCTTCGAGTTTCGACCACCCTGTACTTTGACATTTTATTCCGGCTCTTACGCTTTTTGCAGGGCTCTACTTTTGGGTTCAAACTTTAAGTTAGAGTATAAACTTTGGCGAGCATGTGTTAAATTATCAAAATAACGGGCTTAAAGTTGTTGTCTAGCTCTCCAAAGTCTGCAGCGCCCCTTATCCATGTTTTAAGAGATACGCTTATCAAATTGGTACTGAAGAAAGTCTAAACAAACAGAATCATTTCGACGCAACAAGCAAGAAAATCTAACCATTTCCCTAGTTTTTATGACGTTTCGAATTTCGGCACCCAAATTTTCGAAAGCGCCTAGCGCCTTACCATCGCGTCAGGGACCCTACATTCCCTATTCAAAAATGTTCGTCTAGGTGTGCTCTATCGATCCTTAAAGTTTGTCACCGACGAGCTGAATCACCCTGTATATGTATTATGATCCACCGTACAAAATGAGCTCATGAATTTTTATTTTCTGCAAATTTATTTATTTATTTATTTATTACATTTTCTGTATTGCATTCATAGTATTGGATAATGATGTGGAGCTGTTATCAATATTATTTTGCTGGTACTATAGTTTTAGCTATGTTTTTCTCAAATTCTTTTCAATTGGGAATGTGGTATTTGGCTCATGTTAAAGGAAGCGGTAATAAAGCACGAAAATACACAAAAAATGAATATTTCTAAATATATTATAAAGAGTAGTAACCTCGCCTATATACATAAATACAAAAAAAAAATATCAGAAGATTCTGATTAAGCATCTGTGTACGGTTTTCATGTAACAGAAGTAGGAAAGAAATCAAGTTTTAAAAATACGTGTATTAAAATTAAATGTTTTTCTTTCTAACATGTTTCAATCTATCAAGTTCCGACAGAAGTGCCAACTTACATTGGTGTATATTAAAATATAATTATTTATATTGACATGCATGAAAAATTAGTGAGCCTTCTTAATCCGTATTTATTTCGCGAATTATTTATACTTCTCTATTCTCTTTTTCATACCAACATAGTTTTTATACGGATATAACATTAATTTAATCGACTGAAAAACAATCTATACAAATATGTTTCAGTGTTTTTATTATTAAAACGACTTTTTGTTAAAAAATAAATCCAATATTATGCATTATGAAATTTGTTCACCTGTCCAAAAACCTGCACAAAACTCTGATTAAGGATTACTGCACCTAATATACTAATCTTAAAACGCAAAAAATCTTGTCCTTCTGGAACATCAAAGTCTTCTAACGGTGCTTTGAATTCATTATACTGTTGTACAAGTACAAACGAATGATTTTTATACAAATTTGCTTTCTAAAATTTAATACATACTTGCATTATGAGGAGCTACTTTTTTCTGCACTGTAAAAAAAAAAAAAAAAAAAAAAAAAAAAAAAAAAAAAAAAAAAAAATGCAATTCTACAGATGTAAAGTTACAAAAACCTGCACGCTTACTAAAACTTTATCTATACACTGTACAAAAATAGTTGTAAATCTATAAAACTAGTTTTTATAAAGGCACAGAAATCTGTAGCTCTACAAAGGATTTACTAAAATTACAGTCGTCTAACTAAAATTTTATCTGTAATCCGGGTTGCAGCTACGTAAAAAGTTCTAGGCATCGCAGTTTCCTAAAAAATTCTTAGTAACCTTACAGATTTTTTGATTTATTGTGCAAACGTGCATCTGTTACATGAATTTTTGTTGTTGCCGTTACATAAAAAGTTGTAGGAATCCCAGTTTCACAGAAAATTCTTAGTAACTTTATAGATTTTTTTTACAGTGTGGTAGTTTCTTTAGTATCAAAATTAGAGATTGACCGAATCAGCAATTTTGCTGAATACCGAATACCGAAGCTTCGGTCAAAGTGTACACCGAATATTCGGTATTCGGCAACCGAATACTTAAAAATTTTTAATACACATTTTTGCCTATATTAGCTTTTTTAATAAACTTTAATTAAAATTAAATTCTTAATAATTTAATTTAGTTACATTTTTATTCTTAAATCTAATTACACAAAAAAATTTAATGACTTCTTTCAACTCAGAAATTCATTAACCGATCACTTATGTTTTATTATTTTATCACCAGCCAATATCCAAATTAACCCAATGAAAGTATTAAACTATACAGGCTATTATTAAGGATAAGGATTCTCTCAGTTCATTCAAATAAAAAGAAACAATGTTGTCATTAAGCTGATTTACTGATTGTCTAATTATATACATATTGAATTGGAATGTTCTCAAATACAAAAGGTATATCAATTTGTACATTTAACTATTTTCTGTGAAATTATTGATACATATTTATATTTTGATTAATATTTATCATTGTGGTGATGAAGATAAATTTGAGCGATTTTAATTTAATGGTTATAAAAGCTATAGGATAGGCATAGGAGTATACTTATTTGATGCATGTATTTTCTTTAATATAAACCTTAGTTATACAGAGATGAACTCTGGTATACTTATTTGAGGTGTATATTAAAGAGAATACACATTAAATAAATTTAAATTGAAAAAACTAATGTAGAAATAATTAAAATTAAATGGTAAGGGAAAGATGCCCATATTCCTTACTTTTTTTCCCTCTATCGTAGACAGTTGTTCTGATTTCATACCTATATAGACCATTTTAGAAAAGAAAAAAAAAAGTTTTTTGTAATTAAAAATGGCCTTTGACTTGTTTTTGGTAGTGCAGCTGAACTTTGAGCTCATGCACATAATGTTGAAACTCGTCATTTAGCCTATTCTACTTCTAAGTAAAAGAGAATTCTTCTACTTCTAAGAAAATACTTATCCACAATTATTCGGCCGAATACTTAAAAGTATTCGGCCGAAGCCGAATATTCGGTTTACATGCCGAATCACCGAATATCGAATCGACTATTCGGTATTCGGTCAATCCCTAATCAAAATATAGTTATATTTTAGATTATCACTAAATAATTTAGCTAAACAAAATATTTAATACATGGCATGATGATTATAGCATATATCTTATTATAAACAACAGAAGGTTATTAAGGAAAATTTTATTAATTGTATACGGAATAATCAAACGAGTATTTGAAACTAACAGTTCTTAGCACCATTATTAACATCTCTAAGTGGAAAATTTAAATTGAGGTAAGATTACTTTGCAAGAATATTCCTTGATGACAAGTTAGTAGAAAGAGTCCTTTTCCTTAATCACTCTCATGAGTCATAATTATACTCATTCAAAAACATTTTTTATGTGAAAACGCTCCTTATTTATTTGCGTTTCATTCAGACAGAAATCTTACTTTAACAATTCAAAGGATTAAAAAAATAAAGTATAATAATAATTACATAAGTTCAAAAAATATCTCTTCAAATAAACTGATGGAATTCTTTCAGCATGGTTTTTATGAAACAATAGATTTCATTATAAGGTAATAGTACCTTGTTTAAGAGAAGAACATGGTTTTCTGGAAATAAAATTAAGTAACATTTAAAAAGGAGTAATTGCTTGTTATACATAAAATTTATAGCTCAAATTATTTTTTTTGGAAAATATAATTATTCTTATTTTTTTCAAAATGTTGAAAGCAATAATAAAATAATAATTTTTTTATATAGTTTAATATAATGAGAATAATTTTAAGTTTATTTATGTTTTTATAGTTTTCATAAAATAAGTTTATCCTTTTTTTATACAATGCTTTCACGCTATTTGAATAGTTTTAACTAATGAAAAACGTGAAATGTATGCAATGATTTTTTTTTAATATCATTCTTTACATTTAAGCAATTAAAACAGATTCGATTAAAGAAAATTAAAACAACATTTATTAAATTAAATGGTTGAAAAGCTTCGAATAGAACTTTTATAGTGCAACTTATATATTTATTTATTTATTTATTTATTTATTTATTTATGTTAATGACAAAAGTTTGCTTACATTAAATTAAAAAAAAAAATCCAAATAGCTTTTTTTTTTTTTTTTTTTTTTTTTTTTTTTGCATTATCTCGATTGCTTTAACGTATTCTGGATGATGTTAAAAAATAATCAAAATTTAAAATAAGTTTGAGAATTTAAAAAATTCATCTGCAACGTAATTATTCTTTAAATTATCCTCCAGGAAGTAGCAAATTCAATTAATTTCTGTAGCTATGTCATAAACTTACATTTGTCGCACACATCGCTTTCAATACGGAACTTGCACAATCGACTAAACAAGAGCGAAAAATTATACAACAGGCATAGAATAGGAAACACTTTCCATCGCTAACGGAATACGCTTATGAAAGTCTATTTTGTATGCAATTAAATCAGATATATAAATAAACAATTTAAAAAATGCATTTTTTAGCAATTGCTGCCCATATGCGGCGATGTGTGTGAATTTTGGCGGAGATTTTTCAGTAACCGAATTAAAAGAAAATAATACACTAAAAATAAAATAACACACTAATAATAAATACATAATACACTAATAATAAAATATACTAAAAATAACTTAGGTTTAAAAAATACATACCACTGATGAAAACGCACTTCTCGCTATTATCGATTACAACCATTTTTTTTTTTTGTGTGTGTGTGTATTTGTAAAGGAACGATAAATGCTATACACTCTATAATTTCTAGAAAACATGTCACAGTGCACATTAGAGATGCATATCAATTTCATGATGGATGGAATATCGTAACGTCATTAAAATTCTCTGGAAAAGATTTTCCCACATATATCACATTGTAATTGTAATTTACAATGGACACCTCTACAATAATCTTGTAAAAGATTTTGTGAATTTATGAATAACTTTATAATTTCAAACTGATTTTAATGAATAACATACTTCAACAACTTTCACTTTTTAATGTTAACCTGTGCTACCAGCCTTAAGAGACTACACTATTCACTCAAAAAGACCCGGATGATAATGTTAATCCTACGGGGAAGTTATTTTCGAATAACTCTCTTAAATTATTAATTTAATTTTATTTTTTATTTATTTTTTTTATTTATTTATTTATTTTTTTTGCATAGAATAGCTGAGGGCGATCTACAGCCGGGCTAGTTTTTACTTTTTTGATTTTGGTTTCATATATTTTTTAAAAAATTACTTTTACTTTCGGAACCGGTTTGTACCGGTTCTGAAATTGAAACTATCCTAATATAAAAAAAGTATAACCAAAATTGAAAATGTAAAAACTAGCCCGGTTGTAGATCGTCCTCAGCTAACCTATGGGAAAAAGCATTCGAAAATATCAAAATTTTCAAGCGATATATTTGAAAAAAAAAAAAAAAACTTCCCCATAGGATTAACATTATCATCCGGGCCTTTTTGAGTGACTAAAGTAGGCTCTTAAGCCGCAGCGACTTCTAGATAGTTGATGATGTGAAAAATTAACTCCTGAGGACCAATCACGCGATTCGTGACTGAGAAGATGTTGAACAGTGGTGGAAATTAAGAGGGTGATGAGATAAAAGGCTAAGAAGATCATCAGCTGATTACAACTTACCTATACTTAACAATGAATCAAAAAATTAGTACGCGGCTAAAGGGTTAAAATACTTGATCTGTGCATTTTACATATATAATAAATTTCTGTGATTTGACAATCAACGAAACGAATTGTAGAGGTACTATCTTTTAACATAAAGATCAAATGCATTTGTTTAAACACTTGTGAAGATATATGCTTATTCTATATTTATGTACCATGTCTATTTAAAAAGCATGACTAGAAATTTATACGTATTTTAGAATATTCTATCTATAAAGAATATTGTTATTTGTCATTAATTACATTTTCATCGATTTTATTATCTCCCTAAATAATTTCCCTCTACTTACAAACACAATACTCTGATTCAGACAAAACTATTAGGGTGAATTTTTTGCGAATTTCCATTCCAATGATTAATTTTGATTAACAAATTGTTTCCTTTGTGTTGCCTATATCTTCCAAATTATAATTCTTATACAAACATGAAGAATTTATTATTTTATAAATGCTCACGTTACAATATTTTTCGTTTGTCTCCTGGTTAAAAAAAAAAACAATAATTATGAAATTTTGAAAAGAAAATTCAAAATAAGCTAATAATTGCTAAAAGTGTAAAAACAAATACATCTAAAAGACATAAAGTAGAACCTCTTTTATCCGAAACTCTTTTAACCGAAACTCTCGGTTAACCGAAATCCATTTTAAAAGCTTTTTTTTTATTATCATATTGCTCCTGTGCAAGAAGCCCTTTCTGAACCACGAGTACATATAAATATTTTCGATACTCTTTCTTAGAATTCCTTTGAATTTAACTTGAGCTCCCGTAATCTGTGTAGTGGAGAGAACAAAGGAAACGAACAAATTAGCTATTCTGAATGTTTTGCAGAAGCTTTGGCTTGGCTGGCGCAGCAGAAAAACTGTGATACTGGCGAACTAATAATATTTAAAAACTTCGTGATAGATCTACAAAGCAAAGGCAATAGAAACTGCGAGAAACAAAACAATGTTTAAAACTTTTTTGAAATATGTGAAAGGTACTTAATTTCAAAATTAAAGCTCAGGTAATTATTAATCACTTGTTATCATAATAAGAAATAACGAATATATTTCTCCTTAATCTTAAAATTGAAGCATTCTCGATAACCGAAAATTTCAATTTTCCGAAAGTCGGTCTGCCCCAATCACTTCGGATAATTGAGATTCTACTGTATAAGTATCTTCATTAAGATCGACATGTTTCATCGCTCAGAAGGTGACATTCTCATGATCATTGTTAATACAAATATTTTCGCAAAAACTTTTAAAAACAAGAAATTGGTAAATGAAATCACGAGACCACATGTATAATGCAAAATAAGTGAAAGCACTAAATAAAATCAACATAAAGATAAAAATGAAAATTTGAGAACGAGAATTAATTTATACTATTGTTTATTATTCTGAAGAGCATCTCTTTTCAAATTTTAGATAACTCAAGGGGGCTAAAAATCATTGCAAATATTCTCACTCCGTAAAAAGATCGCTATTGATATCCGGATAATGGATGGCGAATAAAATCTTGATGGATAATTTTTTTAAAAACAAGAAATTGGTAAATAATAAATTTTTCATTTTACATGTGGTCTCTTGAACTTATGTACAAATTTTTGTTTTTAAAAATTAAAAAAATAATAATAAGTGCGAAAATATTTGTATCAACAAAGATCTTGACAATGTCGCCGACTGAGCAATAAAACGATGTCGATCTGAGTAAAGTTATGTATATGTTTTTTAATCCCTTGACTACCAATTTTTCGTGGGATATTTTAAATCAAATTTAGCACAGTCTTTTAATAAGGTCTAAAAGGCACAGAAACGGTCAACTACAATCCCAAATGAACGTGAGAGACCAGTGTGAGAAGCAGACATGGTTTTCCAAGAGTTTCAGATGCTGCTGTGTCCAATGGTAATTTTTGAAGTTGCACTGGGACATAGTGTCCCACTGCGAGGCTAAGGGTTAAGAGAATTTTTTTATCACTTTTTTTCAATTATTAGCTTTTTTGGATAATTTTAAGTTATTTTCATACATAATTTTAAAAAATAATAATTTTCTACATTTAATTGATGAAACTATAAAAAAGTTTTAAAAGCAACGCCCAAAAGTTTTAAGCTCATTTCTGACAAAAGAGGAACAAAGATTATAAATACGAGGGGATCGAATCAGGGCTTCCTGAGTTACAGAACTTAGGTGAAACACATAAAAAAATATTTAATAACATTTTTACATTTATGTATATATTTAGATTTTACCTTTAGAAGACCAAAAACCATTTTTATCTGCAAAAATATTAATTAGATATATATATATATAAGGTTTTGAAATATTTCAAAAGCGATACTTTCATCTTAGCCCGATGTCAGAGTTCAAAAGCTAAAGAACATTTTTCGCTACTCCCAACAGACTTTTGTTTCTGATTGACAAATATTAGGCTATTTATATTGTTTTAAGTGCTTTCTTCACTTTATTGCTTTAATTGGCACCAACTTGGAGAATGTGAAGCTATTTCGATAATTTGGGTTACTTTCTCTCTTAGTGAAGACACAGAAGCACACTTCCATATAGAATTGAATCATTTGATAAAGCTTTTTAAGAAAAAAAAATACTACTTTATTTCTGAAAATTAAAGAAAACTCATTTTTAACATGTTCACATAAATACTATGGGATTCGCGACTACTTTCCATTGAGTGGATCCCCCAATACACTTCCTGTGTCATTAAATTGTAATTAAAAACTTATCTAGAAAAACGTGGCACGAACCAAGGCGGCGTTGCATCTTTGCGACCTCCTTTCGAAACGCTCTTAGTACAATGCCAAGTTTAAACATTGAACAAGGTTTTTTGTTTTAGCTACACTGTAAAGAGAAAAGATTATTTATTACCACGCTAAATTAAATTTTATAAAATATCAAATGAAGTTTAAATATGCACTACTTTTATTGTAAGTACCGAATTAAATTCATCAAAAAAGAAAAAAAAGAAATGAAAAAGAAAAAAGAAACAGATTATCATAAGATTAAAAAAAGAGTTATAGAGAATAGCAATATTTGATATTATTTGGGTTTCATATCTCTTTCAACTTTTATGGTATACCCATCCATACTTTGGAGCTATTACATATATAACGTTATGAACGTTTTGCTAATTTTGGACAGCCCTCGTTTACGGTATCATACGTTATCATTCGTCATCGCTCCATCCGATGATATCCTTATCAATTTCTAAAAATTATTTAATTTTTAGATTCTTTTTCTTTTTTTTTTATACGCTTACAGTGATATACAAATATAATTACACATTTATTAGTTGCATATTTTATGGACTCAAGAAGTAAATAAAATATAAATAAATGAAATAAATTTATATCAAATAACATCTAAAAGAGTTAGTTACTATTTAAAAGTATTTAATAATAGCATATTTTTACATAATGAATTCAGCAGTAATATTGCCTTCTTGCACTTGCCCCTTGCTCGGGGAGATTAAAAGGAGAACTTATCAATACAAGGCTGCCACAGGCGATTAATTTTTTAATTCTACCTCACACCACTTTCCCAAAACAAAAATTATTGACATTCTGATCCAGATATATTGCAAGAGAAATACAATATCTGTTGTTGTTTAATTTATTATTATTTTTTTTTAATTGAGATGAACCAGAATAGTAAAGTAGTCGCATGTGGCAGCCACATTTTGGAATGAAGCGATTTTGTAAACATTTAATGGCTTTAATAATAGCTTTGTATTTTCATAAAAACATATAAAAAAATAATAAAGGTAACAGACTATTTGGATGTAAATAAAAAGTTTTTGAAAAACGAAAAATTTGGTTGTATCAAAAATGATAACGATATCAAAAAGCAACGCACCCCTCTCCCTCCAGAGATTTCTTACGAAAATAAGTGCCATCCCCCCCCCCACACACACACCCCTAAAGTTAGAACGTTAGATACGCACGGCCCTTTTCTAGTATATACAGCTATAGTCCATACACATTCATACTTTGTATAGTTTTTTTTTTTTTTTTTTTTACAAAATCTTATTATTCTTTTAGCAATGATTTATTTAATAATACAGTTAATAATTCATATATTTATTGTACGGAAACCTCTGAGCTCTAGTAATACTCGCAATGGACCATTTATTCTGGAAAAAAAATGAAAATGCATTTTCACAGCTTCATCAGACTAATCTATAACGTTTCTCTTATCTTAAAGACATCTCACGAATATTTATTTTAACTCTATATGAACGCTTTAAAAAATTAAATTCTAAAGATAGCAATTTTAAACAACGCACATTATCTTCACTATCACTGCCTGTAGTTGCATAAGGTCCACATCAGAATTTTTACAAGTTTGAATTATATATGTAGAAGCAAATGAAAATTGATAATCGTGTAACGTCATACTATTAAGACAGCATAAAAAAGAATTAAATGACCAAGTGATGATTAAAAATGGAAAATATTATAACTCATAACTGTGGATACCGTTATTGTATTTTATTTCTTAAAAACAAGTATTTTCAGTTAAATAGCATCCTGTATATATATATATATATTTTTTTTTTTAATGTGAAAAATCAATTCTGTTTACAGTAAAAATGCAGTACACTTCTATTAAAAGTATTCAGTTCCTAATTTTCTTAGCACGTTAAAATTAACACAGTTTCTGGAAAAACTATTCTGTTGTGACTATTTAGGTTTATCCATGTCTTAATGAAAAGATGTGAGGTAAATTCCTCGCAGTCAGAAATGGTTCAATTAGTGAAGAATAAGAAAAACCTTCATTCTTGTTACAACTAATTAACTGAGCCTGGAATTTAACTGAAAGTGATACATCATTTAAATGATGTTTTCTGGGTACTCAAACAAGTGAAAGGTGTTAATATAGTAATTCACGATTGGTAATAGTTTTGAAAACCGAGAAATAGAAGACTGTTAATTAAGAGTTCCTTCACTCGTTAAAACAGATGATTACAACATTTCAGTTAAGCAATAAAAGGCATGTTATTTTCTTTCATTTATTAGCAAATTTTTTTCTGTGTAGTTGAATGCAGTAGATTTTAATTTAGAGCAAATAGATAAATATTAATTTTTTCAAACTGTCCTAAAATATAATGTTCTGTATTCAAATATATGGAAAAAATATGTATTAAAAATACATTTAAGACTATGGACGATAAAATATTATTTTTTCTTTGTATGACATTTGCTTTGAAACTGTGCATATTAATATATGGACGAAAAAACGCTATTAAATAAAATTGGGGTATTATATACAATTTAATTATTATTGAGTCTTATACGAAATACTCCATGTTTCTGAATGTTTACGTCACACCGGTTAGATTTCTATACGTATTTTTTTCTCTTTTTTCTCTATCCTTGTTACAGAAATGGCATTTATAAACTGCAGTAAAAACGGAAAATATGCAAATGACCTCCAAATTTTATTTTTAATAGTAATTTTTCATATTTTTCTAATAAAAGATAAAATTTTGAGCAGAAATAAATCTTCTATATTTCCTTTTTTTTTAATTTCTATCATTTAAACGTGCATGATAATTGTAAACTTATACCAAAAAATATTACTTAAATTAAAAAATTTAACTTATACCAAATGACAATTTATAAAGGCAGAGAAAACGGAAAAATATGAAAATGACATCCTAAAATATATTTTTAAATCGCAAATATCGATTTTTGTTTTTAATAAAGGGTACAAATAAGTCCACAAAAACCTTTGTATGCGTATTTTTTTTCTTTGTGTTTCCTTCCGTACCACAGGGGCTGCAAAATACAGTAGCTAAAAGAACAGGGAAAACGAAAAGGACCTCTAGTTAATATTTAAAAAAATGATTAATAGTATTAAAGGGTTTTCACAAAAGATACCATGTTATTTACTACCTAAAATGAGGTTTCTCCTGATTATTATTTTTAGAACTCGTGATTGTGATTTTAATATGTGAAAGAAATGGTATGTTTACTACTTATGCAATTAAAGAAATACAATATTCTTAATCATGCCTTGAAGCTATCATAACACTAGCATACTATTGAAAATCGAACCTCGTTCATTATCATTCTGTTAGAATGTATATTTAATATTTATATTAATCATCAAAAAACCAAAAATTTGAGTCTCGGGTGCATTAGAAAATGTCTTGATCTATCCTTATCCAAACTGACAGAACTCTAGGTGGGATAGATTTCTCTAGCTACCGCTAAAAGCTTAACAGACAAACACGCACAGGCATTTTTTTCTTTTATTTGTAAAGGGCGATTCATAATAACTGAGAGTAAAATCATAAAAAAATCAATAAATATATTTACATCAAAAAATACATCATTCTTCTTCAAAACAACTTCCCTCAGATAATATGCAACGGTGCCATCTTTTAACATACTTTTCAAAATAAGTAGAGAAGCCGTTTTCTGGAGGCTGCTGCAAAGAACTCTACACTGCTAAAATAACTTCAGAATCTGTCAGAATCACTTGTTGCATCAAAATGATCCGAATTTCCTAAAGGCTGTAATAACAGGTGATGAAATTTTAGTGCATCATTTTGAACCTCTTATCAAGTCCTTAACAAGTGATTCGGACAGATTCAACAACAGATTCTGAAATTATTTTAGCAGTGTAGGGTTCTTTGAAGCAGCTTCGAGAAAACGGTTTCTCTACTTATTTTGAAAAACGATGGGACCGTTGCATATCATCTGAGGGAAAGTGTTTTGAAGAAGAATGATGTATATTTTTATGTAAACATATTTCTTGTTATTTTTATGATTTTACTCTCAGTTATTATGGAACCTCAATTATTATGGATTTTTTGGCATGTAAATAGCAAAAAACTGATATGAATCTTTTAATTATTATTATAATCATAAGAAAAAAATATTTTTGATAAACGTATGTGATTTTTAAACGTATGTGATTTTCAAAAATCTATCGTGTTGCTAAATTTTAAAGTTTAAAAATTAATGTAAGAAAAAATTTAAGTTTTATGATATAAAATTGTACATTATACAAAAAAATGTGGCAATTTTGTAGTTTCAATAAAAATTAAAGCAAAATGAAGATTTTAAAATTTCCGAAACAATCAAGAAATTACTTTTGAGAAAAAAACACTTAGACTTTTTAATTTTAAAAGATTGGAGATTTTACCATCAGCTTAGAGTAATCGGATCAAGTGAGTTTTTAATTGAAAGCTGATTAATTTTTGTTGAAAAAAAATTTTACGCATATTTTTCTTAATCTAAAGTCCCACTATTGGTTTAATATTAAAAATATCATTTGAAAGATTCAACTTAATTAGAAACAGAGATATTGACTTTAAGTAAGAGCCAGTAATTAATAAAAAAGGTTTATCTTTATGCTTAGAATATTAAATATGCACATTTTTTGAGTAAAAAATAAAAATAAAATAAAAGACCACTTATAGTACTTTTTAATGCATAAACAAATGTAAAATACGTGTCACGCTTTAATTGTTAAAATTATCCAATGCTAATTACTGTTTATTAAAGTAACTAGAGAATAAAAAATATTAAATTATCTAAAATAAATAATATTGAAATTAAATTATATGTTTCACCATTAATTCCTAATATTCGTGTGACATACATAGGTTTTTTATATATATTTCTTTTAAGTCGGAAGTAAAATTACCAATTAAAGTTAAGCAAAATTCTTTTTAACATATTGTAAACTTTAATGAGAAATTTTGAAGTGTAATACACGTACTCTTTCCAGATACACGAAGATACTCTAGAAAAGAGATGTCAAATCACATCCACTCACCAAATGTTTATAAAATATAATTTTTCGGTATCATAGTTTGCCAAAACGTTTAATGGATCAAAATAAGTATTAAAATTACTCGAAATATTTTATTAGGATTATAAAAATAATAGTAATTTCCATATAGGGGAGACCGGGGTTGTTGGCTACAGGGGTAAGTAGGCGCAATCCTCATAAATCGCCTGATTGTGTATAGATTGCGCAATCAGTCACAGAGTACCTTTTTTCTTGCTTTTTTACAATCCTCATTGTAGTTTTTCAGCGTTACCTACGTGCAGTGGACATTTATTACGATTTTTCTGTGATTTTTTTTTTTTTTTTTGCACTCATAAGTAATGTTTTGCTGCTTCATTCTTCTACTAATTCCTAATACTTATCATAATAATTGCGATTTAACTTGTGCATCTTTTCTTAGTGTTTAGATTAACTGTACCTAACTCAAATGTGATTTGCTTGTGTTATTTATGCTTAGATGGTTACGTGTCCCCTTTGTGGAGAAATTTATTATGGGGCTAGTAGGCGCACCGAATATATGGCAAGTTGGCTCGGTGTTTGGTGTGTCCTGGTAGCTTTAAAAACAGCAAACACCGAGAAAAGTGGTTGCAATGCAAAATTTTGGGCACACGAAGCTTGCCCACATGGACACACTCTATTTTTTATTTGTGACAACTGTAACTCTGATGATGATATTAAGTAGGATAGAAGTTACTCAATGTTAATGTTTTATTCATTATTTTTATGTCTGTATAAGTTAGAATTTGCATTGGACGGCGATAACGCATTTGTTTAAACTTACTGGTAATAATGAAATTGATTTCTCTTAACTGCGTGTCTTATTTGAGTTTCATGTAATTTTTTATAAAGCTTGTGCCAACTTATCCCATAGATATAGGCAACTTGTCCTGTGAGGGGGTAGGTTGGCGCACAACTTTCTTTTTATTTTAGGCTTCAGCTAAACATAAACTACAAAAGCTACAAACTCAAAACTCCGGGTATTTATAGCCCAATACCTGTTCCTTAAAAGTACAGTTAAAGTTTCATAAAAAAAAACTTAAACAAAAAATTTATAAAAATCAATAACTAAAAACTGCGCCTACTAGCCCCTTATGCGTTAAAAATTTTAAGGTTTTAAAAAAATGGATGGTTTTTTTTTTTTTTTTTTTGTAATCTTAGATTCCAAATAATTCATATCAAATTCTAATTATATTACTTTTAACAGAATACAACATTAAACAAGCGGCTTCCCCTTGAGTTTTTTTACATTATCTATTTCCGAAAGTAAATATTTACAGACATAAGAACAACCAAACATCTGGCAAAATGGCAACCGCTAACTATATGTCTCCGGAATTAAATTCCAAGTTGGCATAATTTTAACATCACCATATTTTATTCTAAAAGATTTCAATTTTGAACCAATGAACCAATGCAGATGTTATTGAAGTGCCTACAAGAGTCGCAATGCTCTCGTTCACCTTCGATCGACAGTTATCAAACAATTTGTCATGATGCATAGAAGATGTTAAGCATAGAGTGGAATTTCAAATTCCCAAGCATCGGGATGGTCGAAGCAAGCAAGGGTAATGGTGGAAAAGAGTCATACAATTTTTTATATAAATTAAATAATCAAAAATAACTTCGAAAAAATAAAATAGAACTAAGAAAAAAATAAAAAAAATTGAGATTTACTGAGAAAATTATCGTTAGGAGAAAAAGCCGGCTAGGATTTGACGGCTAACTTCAGTAGCCAATACGGATACAGAGTGGAACGAATCAAATTGCCGGAAAATAATTGAGCTAAGAGAAAGGATTGAAATGACAGCAGAAACGGATGTTTCAGAGAGCTGTAACGGGGAAAGTCACTCTCGGATTTGACGTGCAACTTTTGCAGTCAATCGGGTTTCAGGAAAGCAGCGAATGGTGTTACGGGGCTAAAAGGTGACAGCAGTAAGCTGAAAAAACCAGAAATCAATGAAAAACATAAGATTGTTATAGAAAGTGGATGAATTCCGGTACCAAACTTGTAGGCAGGAACGATGTCGAGGAAATAAAATTAAAAATGTGAGAATAGAGTTTAAAATAATGGGGAAAATAAACTAAGTTAGAATTTAGAAAAACCGCAACGATGTGTTTAAGGTGGTTGTTGACTTATTCATTTAGAAGGTGGGGCAAAACCGTAATCTCGACTAAGGATGATCAGCGGTCTTTTTTTACGGACAGAATTTTTAATACTATATGCTTTTATTGCCCCTAACGCATTGCTAGGTATAAGAATATGATTTGTATGAAAATTTTGTGCGAGTTTTATAATAACTTGCGAGATTGGTCGATTTTTGAGATCATTATGAATGACATCGTTCTGGACGAACATATTTGCTTTGACAATCTGCTTTAAAATGGTATTTTGAGTGATTTGAAGTTTTTATACGAAATATCCGAAACCCGCAAGATAGGCAAAATAAAAAAGACTATATGACTAAAAAAAGCTAGAAGATGAACGTGTTCTATACAATCTAGAGTTTATGAGAAATCAGTGAATGGGACAACAATGCCACATTTACCATCAATAAAATTGCGTATTTTATGGAATTTTGTACAATTTACAGGGCTTGCAAAAACCCCTAGTTCGAGCTGGAAGTTGATAAATTCCTTTAAAAAATTACAAATAATGTTTTTTGTCATTCTACGTCATTCAGTCTAATACAATTTTGTTCTAAAAAGTGTTGCTTGTAGAGTTTCTTTTACCTTTTGTTTATAAAATATGTGTTTTTAAATATAATTTTTACATAGACAACGATTCAAAAAAAATGTTCCGAATAGTTCCGGCAAAAAGGCTTTGATTTCTTTTTCCTTAGGTATTGAGTGAGAGAATCTTATTATAATCCCACACAATCTACCAGGGGAAAATATACACAGGTCGGGTTCGGTAGACCTGCAATAATGTTTAAACAAGGTATTTAAAAAACTAGATGGAATATGTGACGAGATTTACTTTAAAAAGTTCAAGTCATCCAGCATGTAATCTTGTTACTAAATATCAAGTTATTTCAACGTCTTTTAAAGTTCTAAACTCATGTCTGCGAAAACTTGACTTTCCTGTCGCTGTGTGCCGTGCCAAAATGTTTCTGTTGAATGATATAAATTCGCCGCCACTGCTCTAGGGGTTATGCCTCGAGTCTGTTCGGCAGACTGTTCGAGAATAGATGGCGGGGTGCAACTGCACGAAAAAGGGAAAAATATTTTTATCACTGATTGAAATCTGTCAGTTTTGTCTGCCAGAATGAAATTCCCAAACGACTTTTATTATGTTGGGGAAAAACGCTTTGGATAAACGTCCACCAACCTTTAAATTGGGTAACTATACCATCAAGCCATTAAAGGAAATAAAAATTTTAGGGATAATATTCCAGAGTACTTTAAAATGGGACAAGCACATAACTAGCATAAAAAACAAAATTTTACAGCTAACCTCATCCATTAAACGGGTCTTCTCGGCTACTTGGGGGGTGGACAGAGGCTATCTTAGAACCTGGTACATAGCAGTACTAGAAAAAATTATAGATTATGGTTCGGAGGTGTGGTTTGGAGACCTCAGGATAAAAGATAAATGCGCTCTCCAATCCATCCAAAGAACTTGTCTCACGTCAATAACCAAAACATATAAAAATGTTGCAACACATACGTTACAGGTCCTATTAGGAATACCACCAATCTTAATAACACTGGAATATAAAAATCTAAAATACAATATTTTACACAATAAAAATTTATTACTTAAAGAACCCAAACCAATATGTAAAGATGATATAGAAAATAAAATCCTAAAATATGAAATAAATCCGGAAATTCATTTAAATAATTTAATAGTTACAGACAAAATTATCACAAAAACTAATCTTATTTTGATTTACACAGATGGTTCTAAGGTGGACTCTGGCACAGCATATGCAATGGTAGCCTACAATCATAACATTAAAATTTATGAAAAAACAGTCAAACTGAGAGCAGAAAATTCAATCTTTCAGGCGGAGCTGCACGCAATAATTTCGGCAATTAATTGGGCCATTAACTCCCCTTATACAGAATTCCAAATCTTAAGTGACAGTCAATCTACTATTAAAGCCTTAGACAATTTATTTCCAACTAACCCTTCAATTTATTACATCCATAATTTAATTAAACAAAATCAAAATAAAATTTTTTACATTACTTGGATAAAAGGCCACGTTGGCATAGCGGGTAATGAACTGGCGGATGAGCTGGCGAATGATGCCGCCCAGTACTGCGACCTACCAGTGGATCGAGGAGTTAAATTGCCTCGGTCCTATCTTATAAAATGTATTCGAACCCAATTACTGGACAGGTGGCAGTACAACTGGGATCACTCAGGGGGTGGCAGATATACGCACGGGCTGGTACCAAAAGTTCAGAACCAAATAATTTCAAAAGATAAAGTATCTATTTACTTTTTAACAGGCCGCGGCAGCTTCCCGTCTTTCCTTTATAATATCGGCAAAAAAGATGACGACCTTTGTAAATGTGGTGGTCGAGGAGACCCGATGCATTACATTTTCGGCAACTGCAAATTCATGAAGTTTAAATTTCAGAGAACAGAAACGACAATCCTTCAGCACATCCTAAAAATAATTAATGACCCGGCACAACTTAAAAAACTATATGCTAACTACGATATTCTCAATAGCCATTATTCTTTTATTCAATATAAATACATTCAATAATTACCTCTTCTGATTGCCTGTGGTGGACATGTCATGGGTCCACGTGGTGTATGGAAGGGTGTTTTTGAGATTGTTTTATTTTTAAGAACTTAAATACCACTAGAAATATTGTAAATATGTATAAATATTTTTGTTTAAAAGGGTGAAAAAAAGGGAAAAAAATATGTCTTATCAAAAGAAAAGATGAATGTAAATACTTAAAATTTTTTCAAATAGTACGTAAATTCCAAAACATATAAATCATAATCGTAATATATTTCTAGGATCGCCCTGAAACAATAGGGTAGCCAATTGTGATTGGTAAAGAATCGCCATCTTAAATATTCATAAATTTTCACAGGCGGTCCGGGGACACGGCGCTTGCCTCTTGTGCTCTCTTCGGCGTGTCAGGCGGGTCGTTCTGAAGTCTTCTTTCCCGGAGACTGGGGTTCTGGGCTTGTTTCCGCAGGTAGTAAAACTTTTCCCTGCCCTGGGCTTGGGGGTTACACCTAACCATAAGCCAAAAGCGGGTTCCCAGGGTGGGTGCTTACTTACTTACTTACTTCAAAAGGCCTTCAGGAAGGGCTTTTGAGGGGGAAAAGGTCCAGAATTGTATTGAAATCTTGCTCACTTGACTGGCCGAAACGACGCTGGTACCGCCAACATGCAAACAACTGTGCAGTAATGGTCCCTGGTAATTGACTGTTTTAAAATCAAAATATACCAGTCACAGCAGATTTTGAAGATAATTTACTCCAGAAAATTATCCCAAATATTTGAGCTGCATACAAAGATAAATCCGTATATCTGACACATTTAACACTCCGAGCGTCTTGCAAAAGGGTACAATTGTAATGTTGTTTTCTTTGTATTTTGTTCTAAATGCTAAGAAAATATGATTCTTTCAACATTATAAAAAAATCTCAATTACAAATATGAATATAATCCTTGAGAGTATTAAACATTCTTCAATGTATTTAAAATTCATTAAATCTATAGAATTATATTATCTTAAATATTGCTTGTATTGCTGTGAAACCTGGAGCTTCGTGAACGGAATATTACGCCCCAAACACTTAGAGGGTTAAAAAATGTACCGTCTAGAGCTGAAAAATAAAAGCTGTGGTTATTTAAATGTGTTTGCTTTCGTTTTTCATTCTGTTTCAATATTCACAATTATCACTCTTACAAAAAAAAAAAAAAAAAAAAAAAAAAAAGAAGAAGAAGGAATGCCGCAACCCAGGCATCTGTAATTTCTGAAAGCATACGCGAGGAATAAAAGTTAGACATCCACTTACTTTAAGCAACGAATTCAATGAATCATTAAAGTTTATATCCACGAAAAAAATCTATTTCATTACAAAATTTCTCTTTCTATGAGCGTATTCTTTTTATTCGTGACAAAATAAACTCCCAAATAATTAATTAAAACTAAGGAGATACAAGAGTGGAAAACGCATTTTGTAGTCTGAAAAACCTAAAAGTTATTATTAATGATAATTCATTTTCGATCGTTTTTCGTTATTAAATTGACACTATTTCGAAGAAAATTAAACTGTTTCGATAGTTTACGTTACTGATATTATTAGTGAAACTATAGGAGAGCACAGATCTATACAACCATAATTGGATAAATTGAAAAAAAAAACTTTCTTGTTTCAGTTAATTAGAGCTAAATTATATTTTAACACAGCATGTTACTTTGATAAATGTGTTTTGAATACATAAAAATGCAGAACGTGCTAATCTAGAAATTTGCAAATAAAAAATGTAAAAACAATGAAAATATTTTGCTAATTATATAATTATATATTCTTTCAGTCATTAAAATAGATGACGATATCAGCTTAAGAAAACAATAAAAGGCGTTCTCTATTTTCTTTCCTATACATCTGTTTTCTGTGTAATTAAAAACACAGTATTATGTTTAATGACAATGATTAGAAAAAATGTATATTTAGTTCCTTCAGCGTAACAAAGACTAATGCAGGACACAAGATTCTTTTGTTTTTTGGAGGTAGAGGCGATGGGACTCTGCTGCGACAAAGGTTAAGACGTTTAATCGAGAAATTATCTGAAAAATTACGAAATGAATATCGTTCAAATTTTCAGATGATGAGTCATCTTTGTATCCATAAAAGATTTCAAACCAATGAAATTTAGTGAAAATCATTTATATAAATTTTCGGTGAAAACTTTCATAATCTTTCTAGCCACGACACCGGCATGCGACAAATACGACAAAAGGCGTAGGCTCCATCTACCTCTTACATTCTCAAGGCGCTTTGAAAATGATTGAAGCCGATTTAATTGACGCCCCCTTTACCTTATATAATAATAAATATATACAACTGTCGACCACCAAGATTTCTTATTTCCGCCTTTCTCATTGGTAGACTTTGATAGCTAAAAAGATAAGTGATGTATAGATGAGTTGTTTTCAATTCTTCCAATTATAAGAATATTGCAGATTTCATATATTCAGTGTTCAAGAACGCAATTACAAATAATTGTGACACGTGATAATATCGTACATAATTCACAGGTATAATGCTATAGTCAATTTTGGAGACAAAGAGGTTATAGCAAGTTTTGTTTAAGTCCGACTCAGTACAAACAAAATATTACTATTAATATAAGGATATACTAAGTGGAGACTTGTGCTGAATTCACTAACTTTTTAGGCACCTATTAAACAATTTAAATAAAAAAGTTTCTCAAAAATTTTGAATGACTATAATAAATGATAATTTGGGTAATTAATGAGATGCACTTCAAAAAAATTATATGTGTCAACTGTACGCAACGATTACTCAAAAGAAAAATACATTTTCATAACAGATAAAAAAATTTGAATATGAGTTTTTGTAATTTTAACTTATTTCCATTATTTGCATTTTTACCAATAAATAATTAATTAAAAATAGTATTTCCCTTCATCTCTTGTAAGAAGTTATCATTAAATCTATGATATTAGCAAAATCGATCAGACTAATTCGTTTTAAGGAACTTCTAGTATAGATTGGATCAGGGCTGTCCATATCGGCGACCACGGGTGCCACAGGGTTCCTGTTACTAGCATTTTCAAAAAAATAAAATTCCATTTAAAAGAATGCTTTAGTTGAAATAGTTGTTATTTGCTTTAAAAATATTTTTTAGCCCTGAAGGTGTATTTCACCAACAAAAATGAAAACGTTCTTTAATAATTTAATCATGTGCTATTGCGCTTCTGGAGTAATTTATAGTTTATCATTTTAAAAAATGTTATAGAAAATATAACGATAGAAATTGATAAAAGTTCGCAATAACTTTTTTAGTATGTTAAGATACGAAATGTTAAAAAATAAGCTAACCCCATCTACTTCCTTTGTGCATAAAAGTGCATTTTTTGTTGCTGTTGTTACACTGGTCCATTGCTGTTTTATAATGCACATAAGGGGTGTCATTTTCTCCCACATATCTTTAAAACATTGGGTATGTTTTCCATTTTATTAAAAAAAATCTATAAAATCATGTGATCTGATTTCCATCAATGGAAGCTCTTCCAGGATATCTCTTTGGAATCACCCATGAATTGGTCACTATTATCCCTGTCTTTGGTTTTGTACTTTTTATAACATAATTGCGCTTCCATAATAAATTAAGGAGTATTTTTGCGTCCTAAAAAACTCTAAAAAGATTTATGATTACAAACTTATTTAATTATAAGCGAGACTAAAGTTTATGACCCCGTTCTGCTACAAATATTTTTGATATAGACCCTTGCAGAAAAAGGTATAATTCAAAATTTACTATGGTTTATAGTTATTTTGATTTTAACACTGATAACACTATTACACTTACACTGATTTTAACACTTCTTAACACTGCATAGCGTCCCATTTTGGGACACTTCGAATTTTAATAAATTTATTTAATTTTCCTTTTACATGTACAATGAAATTTCTGTAAGATAAGTATCTATAAATGTCTTTATCTGTTTCCGACATATGACAGCATAAGATAGATATTTGTTTAAATGTAGGCTTTTTTCGGAGTTTATAGATTCTTTATTTTTCAAGATGGCGAAATATTAAAAGTGAGTTTATTTGTATTTTTTTCTATCAAGGATCTAAACAAATATAATCTTAGCTTGTAGACTTCTTTGAAATAAGTATTTTTTTTAATTGCGGAATTATATGTTCAACCCTATTTTTATACATTTTTGTAACTTACAAAATATAGGGCGCTAGGCACGAATGGGAACATAGTTGTTAGCCATCAAGGAAGCAGTTATTTATGTAAAGTCCTTTTCCAGATGATTATGAAATAAATTGTTTTTAAGCCTTAATTGCGATTATTGTTAGTTTATTATTAATAATACTTACAATGTTATTAGTCTCTGTAAAAGAAATAAATATATTTTTATGCCGTTCATAATGATACTAATTATAGTATACAATATACAATTTAAAGGGTTATTTTATATAAATTTAGAAAAAAAACATATAGTTATGCATATTATATTATTATGAATATTATTAATATTCCCATATTTAGTGTACTTACATTTTATCAAATAAATGAAAAAAAAATAGCGTAATTATTTTCAGTATTTTTCCAGTTCATTTTGCGGCATTTTAAAGTGATTTTACCATTAAATTTGAGAAAAGAAAAATTCAAGCATTAATGGGTTAAATATAGAACAGTACTGTACATTGTGTGTCACAGTCCGATTCTTCGAATCTTATCTATAAGTTTGTTATTTTTTTAACTCAACAAAAATTAAATATATAAAAAGAATAGAAATTCCAATTTTGAACTATAAATGCGAAGTTATTCCATATATACTGTCATTAACATTGGATATCATAATAAATTTGTATTTACGCAAAACAGTTACGCATAAAGTTAACAACTGATGTGAAACAAATACTTGTTTATCTACTAATACCGCAATTTAACACGCTGAATACGTCAAAAGAGTTTAGTTCAAAGAAATACAACTTATTCTGCACCAAAAATCTAAATATCTGTATTTGTATAACTCTTTTTACTTTTGAAAAAGTAAAGCTTAATTAATAAGTATATTCTGGAAGAAAAAAATGCATTTAATATACTTCAAATGTGAATGTGGTTTTTAATTATAAATTCAAGATATCATTTACTATTTATTTATTTTTTACTCTTTAAAATACACAATACTTTGGAGATAGCAAATCCCACTGTTTGTGAAACGGTACGCGCATAATCTCATGCAGACAGATTGTGATCCATAAATAAAAATATATAAAAGTAAAAAAAAAGTTCTTTTAAAACACTCTTTTATAAGCATCTAATGTGCATCTTGAAAACCACGCCTTACTTTTAGACTGCAGTTCATGTTTGCTTTTGGAAGGCAGTTCATGTTTTTCCAAATTAAGTACTTTCTTAATTTTGAAAGAAAGCGCAAGCGAGTGAACTTATTAAAAGATATATAATTTCTGTTATCCTTAATTTTTAAGACAGGAAAGCAGAAAAGAAATAAGAAAAAATATTAAAAACTATACTTTTTGCAATTTCTAAAATGATTTTTCAACGTACACTCATAAATTAATAAATATTACGGTATTAATTGAAGAGCTGAGTGGATGCACATGTTATGTCACATTTTATAAAAAAAAAAAAAATATCTTCTGGATGAAAGCGTTATGAAGTATCCTATCACATGGTGAAACTAAAATACTGAGTTTCCATTTAGTCTTGTAGACATTATTCATTAATATTTAGTATTTTAATATTTAATAATGTCAATAATATTAATAATTTTTTATATTTGAAAATTAAATATGAATAAGTTTTTTTGTGAGAGTTTAGTACCATACCTATTAATATTCTAAACACATGGTATCAAATAGAAAATAAATCATTAAAATTTACAGCAAAAACTTTCACTTCATATTTCTTCAAATGTAATTTTTGCTACTTAACATGTTCTTCCACTTAGCTCTTCAACTGATAAAAGCATGTGTTTTTTTTTTTCCCTCTTCAATTATAGTTTATTGTCTACTTTTTGGTCTTTAAAAGATTTCATTTTTGCAGTTTCACAACCATTTGGCAAATTTTGACGAGCGTTTATTGGCGCATAATTAAATCCTTATACAATAAACTTGTATACAATACTCGTACGATTTACAGACAATATTTGGTGATCGATCGCCTGTGACGGGATAACGGAAAAATTAATTAAAATTAATTTAATAAAAAAAACATGTAAAAAAATATTAAAATGTTTTATAATTCTATAGCATATCAGTAAGTGGGTTAAAAGTCGATTACAACATTCGATTTTAACCTACAAAAACCAGATTGAGTCAAATAAAAGAGTGTAAAAACAGGAAGACCCACATTCTCTTTTTTGAGATAAGGTAATGGCCGTCTAATTCAATGGAAAATCCTGCATCTGTTAAGCGATGTGATGAATATGTATCAATTATAGAAGTAAAATGTGCTATTCTAGATATTTTGATAGTTAAAAAATATAAGCCCATATGGCAGTATTTTTGAGAATATACTAATAGGACAATTTAGATAAATATTGCATTTAGTAAAAGTAAACGAACTTTCATGCAACCAAATCATCCTCAATTCATAAAAACTATCTAAAGACTCGCATTCTTATTTTCAAAGATTAATTTAAAATGTAATAATACAGGGAAAAGAAGTATCATTTTTAGTACTCTTCATCTAACTCAGAATCTTCAGAAACATCCTAGCTTTATTTATTTAAATATATTTATGCAGGATTTGAATTTTTAGATAGAATCGTTTATTTCACTTATGACGTGCGTGATCAGCAAATTAACTAACTCGCTTTTATTTATTATTGTTTAAATTTTGAATGCGTGAGATATCAAAGCAAAATTCACGGATCACGAGCACATTGGCTTTAGGCTTTGAAAATCAGAAAACAAGCAGTCTGTTATTTTTCATCACTCATGAAGCATTGTCTCGAAAGCAGTAAATAAAGCATTTGGCTCTACTTGTCCTAATTGGAGTGTTTTACAAATATTATATGCATTATTATTTTTAAGTGTCAATACTGGTATATTTGAAAAAGCTAGTTATAGGGCATTGTAAAATTTAACTGTATAATTAAGGGACTAAATTCAAGTTCTTATTAATTCAGCATTATGTAATTATTAGAATGTATCAATAAATTAATCTTTCGTACGTCACTCTACAACAATTATTTTAGTTTTAATTAACCGATGCGATGAAATCCTTCCGAATTAGTGAAATAAATTCAATATTATTTAAAACTTTCGGGGCTTCGTTTCATTTTACAACTTATCTGACCCAGGATGACCTTCAGAAACATCACAGCTTTATTTATTTATGTATTATATGTATTAATATATAGTAACTTGAATACACCAATGTGATAAAAATCACTAATTTAATGTTAGTTCTAATTCAAAATTTTCATTACTTTACTGTTAGTACGAACTAACCAATCACGACATATCGCGAAACCACTATCTTAAGTTGCGACATTTAAAAAGATTAGTTTAAATAATATTTCAGCACCTTTTTTAATTGTGCGGAATATATTTTTCAACCATTTTTAAATATATTTCGATAGGCTGGTTTGGAGAAAACAAGTATTTACAATTTGAGATTTTATGGTCTTACGTCGATTAATGAATTTGTACCTTTTCATCATCAATTCCTTGACACCAGAGAAATGTATACTACACATATAAATATTATTTCATATCTGCTAATAAATACACGAAAGTTCACAATAAAATTATATTCTGTAGAATTTAAAGCAAAATTAGAAAGTAATATCAAGCAACACCAAGAAAAGTAATATAAAACATTTTTTTAAGCTAGAAATAAATAAAATTCGCATCACAATTGAAAAATGTCGATAATTGAATTAACTTCACAATGAAAAATAAACTTACTTTGAATCAAAACTTGAAATATCTCTTTATCTTCAAATATACTTTTACTGCTTGGAAGAGTACACGGTTAATTTTCTAACAATAAATATTTAACAAGCATGAAATATACATTTGGCATTATTTGAAAATGCAAATAATTTTTATTAAAAGGTTAGAAATTTTCTCATTTCATGTTGTCTTTAAAATTGACACTGTTGCGAATAAAGATAAAATTTAGCGATAATTTTAACATAATTCTACTTCCTTTAATGTAAAGATAGAAACAGGAATCTACGCTGCCAGCATTAAATCACCGAAAAAAAATATGAAAATTCTCACTTGTTTAAGCTAATTAGAAGAAAATCTAATTTAACGTAACATGTTGCAGACTCTGACTGATGTACCTTTGATAATTAAACAAGCAAGATGTGATAAACTAGGAACTCTCGCTATTTAGGTTTTAAAAATACAACATGAATATAAGTCCCGCTAATTATGGTTCCTTTCACATGTTGAATAGAACATAAGAGAAATTTCATGAATCTGTAAAACAGAGCAATATTCTTCGATATATTATTCTAGTTCTTTAAAAAAATTATGTTATGTAATCATTTTTTAAATTCAAAAATATGACAAAAAGCTTCGCTAACTAAACGCAAAAAAAAAAAAGTTTTTAACATTTCTGTGTCTGAAAATTAAAGAAATTGTATTTGTTAAAAAGCCACAACTGAAATATAAGCATTGTGAAAAATATGCATTAATGCACAAATTAAATATAGCAGAGCTATAATTAATTTATGCAGTGGGTGTTTAAATGAAAATTTAAACCTATGGGAAACATGAACAATTTTAACAATGTAGTGCATAAAACAATATTGTTTGAAAACAAGCAAATTATTCATAAGAAAATTTCAAGCATGGAAATCGGCAGTACCTTAAGAAGGCTGCCTCTTTTTATTTTCATTTTATGGTGCAGACTTATATTGTTTTCATCTTGCAATAACTTTTTTTTCATAAACTTTTACCCACATTATTGTTAAACAGTTAATAAAGCATGTGTAATTATTTTTTTTTGTGATATATTGTTTTCATCTTGCAATAACTTTTTTTTCATAAACTTTTACTCACATTATTGTTAATCAGTTAATAAAGCATGTGTAATTATTTTTTTTTTGTGATATTATACATTTATTATTAATCTAATATCAACCTTTGAATACAAATGAATCGACTATGTTGATTTTATTTAAGAGATTAGAGATTTTATTTAAGATATTCAAGGATCGCTATTGGCTGCTCTTATTGAAAGTTTTTCTTAGTTATAGCAATATATAATCCAAGAGTGTACGGTACACGCCAATGGCTTCACTTATAGAAACTAAATGAGTAGATGAGCATTAACTTGGTGATTATTGTAGAATCGCCAAACGACAAGGGTGATTCCTAATTTTATAATTCTGTCAGCCAATCAATTTTTTTTTGCTCTATATCGCTACTCGCATAAAAAGAGGTAGTCTGCCTATTACAAACAGGAAACCGATATAAGAGATTATTTATAATATTTGCACAGTCTTCGTCTTGTCAGTCATGTACTTTACGTACGATCTACTTCTGCTAATTTTTTTGACAAGCAGCAACTTGAAAACTTTCAAATTACCGCCAGCAAATAGTGAATTTTACAAATACACCAGGTACTTATAAAATCTTTATGCACTTTTGATAAAAAAGGCATTAAACTCAATTTGATTGTACATCACATGATAGAAAAAAATCAAAAGCAGAAAGAATAGCCATTGTTTCTACTAGTCTACGTAAACGCACTTATCAATAAATGCAAAAGATGTTAATTTACATTAAGGGGTCTTGTACCTTTTAAGCGCGACAAGTATTAACGAAAAAATTCAAAGTTTGAATTAGTCTATCTTCAAAACCTTTTTATGTATAAACGTGAAATTTTGGATAATGATTAAACAGATTATGCTTTGTAATATGCTACCATTAGAAATTTATCTGCATTTTACAGAATATGTGTATTGTTGAAATCAAAATCGCTCTTTTTTTTACTCCATAAGTCATTGCGCGCACGATATCTTGAGACTGTATGTATGGATTGTCATGAAATTTGAAAAATATACTAAACAAATATGTGTGTTTAAAATTATCTACTCTTAGGCCAAAATTATTTCGTTAACTATATAAAAAAATATTTTTGTTAAAAAAAAAATCAAAATTTTACATTTTTAATGAATAAAAATAGTCATAAATCGAAATATTACCATTGTAAATATTTAAAAGTAGATCATTTCACACATATTTGTTTAGTATCTTTCCCAAATTTCATGACAATTTATACAAACATTCTCAAGATATCATGCGCGCAATGACTTATGGCGTAAAAAAAGAGCTATTTTGATTTCAACAATACACAAATTCTGTAAAAGGCTGATAAATTTCTAATGGTAGCATACTACAAAGCACAATCTGTCTAATGAATAGTCAAAATTTTATGTTAATACACAAAAAGGTTTTGAAGATAGACTAAATCAAAGTTTGAATTTTTTTGTTAATTTTTGTCGCATTTGAAAGGTACAAGACCGCTTAAGTATTCATTGTCTACAGCTTCCAGAATGTTGTAACAGACAGAATAACTACATAAATATCAGTTACACATTGTTGCACTTGAAAGAGGATGCATGTATCTTTAAATTATAACATAAAGATTCTATACATTATTATTCAGAATCGGTTTTGATCTATTAAGACCAACTCTTTCTATTAAAAACTTACTTGAAAACAAATGCATGTACATTTTTTTTTAAATTTAAATTTGCTGTAAATTACCTAACATAATGTAATTCAGTATAAAAAATAAAATTAATTAATCACATTTGTAATTTTAAAAAGTCTGGTTTGGAGAAAATAGCAGTCGAACCGGAAACAGATAATGAAAATAAAGTTGTAGAAATTGAAATTTTTATTAATTTTAATTCAGCAAACAATTTCATAGAGAATACTAATATTTCAGATATGGTTTCTTTAAAATTAAATATATTTTTTCATGTTTAATGTGTTTTTATTGTTATACAGGTTGTCCCCTAAAGTCTTGGACAACGTCATTTAATTTCAGAACCGCATGAGCTAAGCTGATGTCCATGGTGTCTAAGGGAATTGGTTACGTCCTACGCCATAAAACTGCTTATAGCATCAATTTGCGGCAAATTGTCAAGTAAGTGCATTTCTCTCAAAAATGCTGTACTATATGGGACAAAAGTCAATTATTAAGTTGTTGAGGGGCTTCGATTTACTGTGATATGATGTCAATATCTAAAAATAACTTTATTAGGAGACCTGATATATATATATATATATATATATATATAATTTAATCACAAATTTGTATGCGCTCCTAATTAAATGCAGAAATGTGTTTTTACTAGACAAATGGGTACTTACTAATGAAATATCCCATATAAGTAAAGTACTAATAAAACTAAACTAAGCCTGTGGTCATACGATCCATTAAGAATGAGGGCCTACAGTGTTCAACCCTGAATTATTGACGAGCGCCCTGAGGGGCTGTAAAGCATATGACCCGGTCAAATATTCATCGCAACACTGGAACCTTAAATTTAGTTACCCACACACTTTTGTTGCTCATTTTATCGACCCCGAAATGATGAAAGGATAATTGAAGCATACCCTGCCGGGAGTAGAACTCTGAACTTGTTGGGAGTCAGACGCGTAACAGCTACGCCAAACGAGCTTCTAGTAAGGTACTGTTTACCTTAATAATAAGTATAACAAGTCAAATAATAAGTAATAATAAGTATAACATTTAATATAACAAGTTATGTATACTAAATGTGCCCAAATTCGACAGCAATGCATCATGCATTCTGCATGTAATGCAATGGTGCGCGTTTGAAACGTTTAACAGGTTTACAGCATATTTACTACATTTATTAAACTTATTAGTAAATGTGCGTATCCTTATAATACTAAATTTGTGAATGTAGTTTGTGGCGTAATGGAGCTGATGACTAAATATAAAATATTTATTTCAGAGTTTCTAATAAATTTATTTCTATAAGTAAGCTATCATCACTAACTAAATCGACGACGTTTTAATACTTTATAGTTAGAATTTTTTCGTATCTCGTGCGATCTTCTAAATTAGAACGCCAACTCTACAGTGCACTACAAAGTGACAATGTAAATAACTTTATTCGTCAACGAACGGTTACATTTTATACCTAAGCACCACGTTTATTATTATAGCTTCCTACTAATACTGCATTACAAAATTGATAGCTAAAAAGAGGATTTCTTTAATATAAAATCTGAAAAAGCAGGTGTATAAAGCGGAACTCACATAAAACGAATTAATTCTTTTCATCTTTTGATTGAAAGCGAGTCAGGATATCATGGCGAAAAAAATCCTAGTACTACGGGCGTAGATTGCGCTTGTACAATAAATATTTATAAAGAACACTGGAAATAAGCTTTATCTTTTTTTTTTTCAAAGTATACTTTTTCTTTTCAATATTGGCTTTTTTAAAATCCAAGTTTTCTATCAAGAAAGATGCATAAAGAACACATTGTAGTTTTTTAACCCTTTATTTTTTGTATTAAAAATATAACTAAAAATGAGTTAAAAAATATATGCGAGTAATCTTTTTTATTATAACTTATTTGTAGTTTACTTCCCTTTAATAGATGCACAAAGCCTTCAGTGTAATAGCATAACAGATACAGAAATAAAGAACATTATTAACAACCGGTCTCACTTCATTTTACGTTGAAAGATTTAGATTTTACGAAGTAATATTTTGAAATAAACACACGCAGAAGTAACGTTTGCAAACATATTTTCACCTGAAGAAGAGGAATAATCTGCACACTCCTGCTCTTTTAGATTTCTGAACATATATGATTTTAAGTTTTGTAACATTTTTATTAATATAATCTTTCAAAACATCGCAATACACAAACAAATAGGAATATAACAGAAGAATATCACACCTTAGACAACTATTAATAACAATTTAAAAGGATAAAGAAAATGTAGAAGGAAATAAAGAATACATTGTTTTATTATTTGCTTATAATATTTCACAAAATTAAAAATATATATATATGTGTATTTTTTTTTTATTTGTCTGAAACTTGGTATATTTTCCTTTTCTTATCCTTGCTCCATCCGCATTACAGCATATGAATGATATTTCTTAATAAAATATTATTTGAAGGGGACTTTAAAAGTGTTTAGTAATTCAATGACCTCGCCTTATTGAATTCTGTATCTAAAATCTAATAAATATGTAACTACATTACTCAAAGAACTATTGATTTATTACATAAAATAAAGGACGAATATTAATTCAAATACGATGTTAAACAACTCAAATAAAACCTTCCCCGAGGATAAATGCTTTATAACTTAAACGAAACACGTACTTTGAATTCACAAAGCATAATGTTACTATGGTTGCATCACGATTCCTTTAATATTCACTTTCTGTTTTACTCCTCATCGATTAATGTATAAAGCTCATTGGTTTCCATTTTCGTGCGTAAACGAAAAAATATGTATAATTTCTTACATTGTCCAATCTGTGACATAAATGAATAAATACTTAAAAATTCATTTTTAAATTTTCTATGCCTATTAATTTTTTACTACTTTTTTCCAGAATGTATGCACTTTTCAAATTACGCATTTAAAAAGAAATGCCTTATTAAATAAATAAATAAATAAATAAATAAATAAATGTGTGTGTGTGTTTTTGTGGATGTTAACGGATATATTTTGTGTTAACGAATTATGTTGGAGAAGTTAATTTTCAGTGATAAATTATAAATTAATCCTAATTTAAAGTTTACAAGGTTAATCTTATAAGTAAATATGGGATTTCTAAATTAAAAATGACAAGTTATAATTTGTGTTTGAAATGATTCATTTCAAAAGTAAAAATATTATCCTATGATATAATTTTCATTGATAGTAAATGATAAAAAAAGCATTTTTTTTTCTTTTACGTTTTAGTGACTATTTAAAAGTTTTCCTGCAACAAACATAAGTTATAAAAATTGTTTTTTCTGTTTTTGTGAAATTTGAAATGAATATCCATCAATAGCGGGAATGGAATGACCTGCTAAAATATTATTCAAAATGTAGGTCGTAATCTCCGCGATTTATTTTATTTTTTTTATTTATTTATTTTTTTTTTTTTTTTTTTTTGGGGGGGGGGGGTAGTATAACGTAGATACTACTGCAACTTCTATTATTTTATCAGAGAGTACTTTAACATTCTGTAATATATTAAAACAGGCATAATTCCAATTCCCGCCTATTGTGGGTTATATTTAATATTCTTTAAAACTGGATATTAATAAAAATGCTATTTGACAACACATTTTCAATTTGTTTGTTATTATTTTTTAACTCAACTAACCCGGTGCATTTTAGCGTAATACAAATACAAGTAATTTTGCATTAAGAAAAGATTTTTTGCAGTATGAAATATAAATTACATATTTGTGCCTTATTTTAATATGATAAAAGGCATGATAAAACATATAAAATGTACGATTTCTGGTTATATGTCAATTTTGGAATGCCATTTATCAAACTTTTTACATGTATTTATTATATTATATAATTTGTTTTTCACAAACGTCAGATTAATTAAAATATACATAAAGCACAAATAATTGTACAAAAATTACATTTAGGTGCATAAATATAATATAAAGATATTTAAAATACAAATATATCTCAAAATACATCAGAAAACCAAGAACGTTTTCAACTATTACAAGGCCGTCTTCAGTAGGATTTAAACGTTGGTATTATTTTCTTTGCGCTTATTCGAGAATTGCCAGAAGAAAGCATTGTAATATAAATTTAAATGTTGTACGTCAGATGAGATGTCAGATAATTTCAAGAATTGTCCGAAGAAAACATTGTAATTTAAATTTGAATGTTGTATGTCAGATCAGATGCCAGATACTTATCTTAGATCTAGATTATCTGGCATCACATCTGATGTACAATATTTAAATTTAAATAGCATTGTTTTCTTCCTGACAATTCTCGAATAAATGCAAAGAAAATAAGAACAACATTTAAATCCTACTGAAGACGGCCTTGTAATGATTGAAAACGTTCTAGTTTTTTTCTGATGTATTTTGAGATATTTTAAATTTGTATTTTAAATATATTTATATTATATTTATGCACCTAAATGTAACTTTTGTACAATTATTTGTGCTTTATGTATATTTTAATTATTTAACTTATCGTAAATATAGCAGTACAATTTTCATTTTCATTTATTGAGTCAGATAAAATGTTTGTTAACTCATTTAAAAGCAACTGTTTTTGTTAAAATTATTTTTTATGCATAGAAATGTTCCTCCGGTCTATCACACTATTTCTTTAACAACTGTTTAAGAGTTTGTGCATTTTACACTATCACATTCATCTTCTCTCTCTTAAATTTCTATTGTTGTTAAAGTAGAAGTATTACTCATTCAAATGTTTTTGCCTTAAGAAACAAAAATGACAGCGCGAAATATGAACAAAATATTTATGCCTTATTTTTATATGTCAAAAAGTATGATAACACATTTAAAAAATATATATGATTTCTGGTTATGTCAATGTTTGAATGACATTTGCCATACTTTCATACAAGTGTTTATTATATTCATACTTTTTCTTTTTACATTTAAAAGCAACTATTTTTTTCGAATTACTTTTTTATGCGTAGAGGTTTGATGCTTAGGGAAATTGATGTCTTGCCTATCTAATAATTTTCATTATTAACTGTAATAAAATATTTTGTGCATCTTAAATTCATTATTTATATTTCAATTAATTTTTTATTGTTGTTAAACTATTCTTTGTTACTACTTTCTTAAGTTAGGCGTTAATATTTTATGCCACATAATAAGCAAATTTAGGTCTAAAAAACCAGTTTAGTTTTTAGAAAACCTTTTCATTATTCCGATAATCATGAAGTAATAAAAAACTCAAATATTATGTTGAAAATAATTTTACTTTTGGTAAATATCAATTTGGTGTACTCTCTTTTATTCCATGCAAACAAAGTGGAATATTATACAGTAATATTGACTTTTCCATCGATGTATAATGTATTTTTTTACATTATTGCGAATTTAAAGTTTATATGGCTTATTCACGTGATTCATATGAATATAAATCAGGAAATCTTCTATATCCTTACATATTTTTGAATAGGTATGAAAATAATGTATTTTCAAGCTTAGATATGCATTAAACTGCTCGCTGAATTCATTTCATGTTATGTATATATATATATATATATATATATTTCGAACTTTTAATTAAAAAAATTATGAATTTCCTGATCTTGAAACAATTCTCTTGATTAAAGGCATATTAAAAATGATAATTTTGTAGGAAATGCTTCTAGTAAATTTCTGCGTTGGATACGGTTTTTAAAAATGTGTTTACAAATTTCTAAATCCATTTTAAATATTTCACTATTATGTATAGAAAGGATTGTGTTTTGAAATAGGATCATATGTACACTTTTCTAACTCAAATATATATTTTCCTTGAATGAGTTTTTAAAAAATGTTGTTACTTTCTAGAAATACATAAAGTACATAACACTTAATAACATTAATAATGAATAAATTTTTTAAATAAAGTTATAGATCAAAATGTTACAATACAATAATTTTTATTTCTTTAGATACGTAACCCTTTATAATAATATCCCCTTCATTAAATTTAACTTCTACGAGAGAAAAAAGAAGAAACTTCAGCGCCAAGAAATAATTATGAAATGTAGAAAAAAATCTAAAATAAATATGCAGTAAATACAAACTCAACAATATACAAACTAATCGTCGGATATACTGTTCAAAGAGAATCGAATTCTTCTTCTTCTTCTCTTCTTCTTCTTCTTCTTCTTATTATTATTATTATTATTTCTTATTATTATTTTTTATTATTATCATTTGTAATAAACATTGTTTTAGGTAAAATAAATATGATCCACACAGTTTTATGAATCGAATCGCAATATTATTTAATAGAAAATTAATAACCGCTATATGATATAATGCAAATAGTATAATACCTAAGTTGTCAAAATGACTAAATGTGTGTCATAGATGAATTATTTACTCTTTATACTAAAATATTAAAATAATTAGGGTATGTGATGTTAGAAATTATCTGTTATAGTTTATTAAAATTACGTTGCTATATATCATCAAAGATTTCACCTGTGTAAATAGTATTAAATCCTATTCAACTAATACAATGCACATTTACTGATATATTTGAAGTCTAATGTGCCGGTGGGATTTACTTTCTGTACATCTGGTTACGGAATGTCAAACTCGTAGATAATGTTACTCTAAATTGTATACCATTGATAGTTCAATTACTCGTTATGTATTATGTACCAATCTAAACGTAATTACTACTGTAAGGCTTAATGCTGTTAAGAAATTTTATCAAATGATTTATATTTAATCATGCTGTGTATGTATTATTGTCAAAGACGCTGTAATTGATATTTCATGCCAAATTCGTCCGTTGCTTTTCATATTAGAAAATATTAATTATATTTCTTTTTTAATAGTGAATCTAACTTACTTTTTGATGTCGCAAGAATTTTAAGTTTTATTTCTTAGTCTAAATTTTAAGAATTTAAATAATTAGTCGTAAGAATTTTAAGTAAAGTAAAGAAATTAAAATCCGGTTTCAAATCTGAAAAGTCTGTATTTCATAAATCCCTAAATGTATGCACAAATGAGTTATTTATAGATAAAAATAATGATCTTTTAATACATATTTTATAAGCCCACTGAGCAATTAGTATTATGAGCTTTATAACCTTCTGTCTAATTGAAAAGATGAATAGAATACCTGAAATAACCTAAGCGAAATACCTGAAATATGAGAGTTATTGCATGTCTACTCTTCCGGAATGAAGATAAAACGTGCAATATTATAACTGATATGTCATCAAGAAGCCAAGTGAATATGGAAGAAAATACACAAAGGGCAAACATTTTATGAAAATAAATGATTTTTTTTTTTCGAGAATTCTGTCAAAAAAGGAAAAAAAAAGACTTGTATCACTAAGACTACCTTATGAATCAATATGTTACTTACTGCTATTTCTCTGATTAAAAATCTGAAAATGCTGAGTTAATTGTGTCTAATGAAAGAGAAAAAAAATGCGCCCCATATTATCCATAATACATTATATACTACAAAAGATCATTATAGAATAGAGGAAATATTCAGTGAATTATGAAATGTTGAAACCGGACGAATATATACAGATATATTAGAATATGAACTGAATATGTCAATCTATCAAACACTAAAAAAAGTTTCGCTGTAAAAGGTATTGTAGATTTTTTGTTTTTTATAGTAATTTAAGCATTGAGTAAAGTTTTCGTTTTCGGTATTTTGTATATAAATATCTTTTAGTCTTCTTAAAAAGAATTTATTTAACAGCCATTAATGCAACACAGAGTGTCTTTGTATTTGAACGCTTTATTAAATTTAAGGTAATAATAATAACTCATTCATTCTGTCAAAAAATTAAGGCTTTAATTAATGTACAGTAAAATTCTGTAATGTACTTAAAAAATAATGAAACTGTTTAATCAGTATAGGGAAATAAAATTAATTCCTATTATAGAATGGAAGAATGTTTTTGTTTTGGAATAATTCACTACAGATATTATACAAAGGTTCGATTGAAAATTAAAAGAATAGCTAAGTCTGTACAAACAATTAAAAAAATTAAGTAATAAAAAATCCATGCAAATTATACAAATAATTATATATGTAAAAAATTTCAATAAAATTAAACAAAAATAATTGTACGATATAGGTTTCAATTGTGCGATTGAAAAGTGGAAGAAATTCTGCAATTTCTTGTAGGAAGGCGATACTGTTTAATCAGTATAGGGAAATAAAATTAATTCCTATTATAGAATGGAAGAATGTTTTTGTTTTGGAATAATTCACTACAGATATTATACAAAGGTTCGATTGAAAATTAAAAGAATAGCTAAGTCTGTACAAACAATTAAAAAAATTAAGTAATAAAAAATCCATGCAAATTATACAAATAATTATATATGTAAAAAATTTCAATAAAATTAAACAAAAAATAATTGTACGATATAGGTTTCAATTGTGCGATTGAAAAGTGGAAGAAATTCTGCAATTTCTTGTAGGAAGGCGATACATGATCAAGCAGATTTGCGCAATATATGATTAGAGCTTCTTATATTATACTATTTAGACGGCAATTAATTAATTTCCGTAATATTGACATTTATTAACATTCATTGAAATTACAATTATTTATTTATTATGAATGAAAGCTCGATTTTTTAATGGCTATATTTAAAAATATTTACATTTATTGAATGAAAAATTTAAATATTATTATTTTTAACATTTTCCAATATAGTGGGAAAGTGTTTAGGAATTCGGGTTGTCTGGTCGTCGGACTATCCTCCCGTGTTCTAAACTCACGTTTTGCCATTCAATTCCTTTGTCAATATCCATGTAATTTATATAGTTTATTGAGGTTTTGCATGGCATGTTCGGTATTGATAGTGTACAGCATTTATAGTTAACTAGCTAAAGTGTTAGGCATTGACCAAAATTTTAAGAATGTTAGTTTTGAAAAAAAATTCAAAATTAAACAAACAGTATAAAACAAACAATAAAAAAGCAATCGAATTAATCGAAGTGTATAAAAGTTATGACGTAGTATTAACTTATTTTAATTCGTCAAACTATTTATTTCATTTTCATTTTCCACGTGGAAAATTTTGCAAAAGGAGAGTAATTCTTGTGTCAAGAATTTTATTCTGGATTTTTAATTGTTGGCTACGGCTATAATGAAAAATGTTTAAATTTGATAGAAAATTGCGGTTAAATTGGTGTTTTTACATTCATTAAAATTAACTATAAATTATTTCGATTCCGGATTACTTGAGTTCCTTCGACCGTGTTTTAATACACATACACGTAACATTTCATAATTCTGGCTTAAAAACTGTGGATTTGCATAGAGTTACAGACAAACAGACATATTTTCATTTTTATATATTAGATACAAGGCCTCTCAAAAGAATTACATTGTATTATAGTCTGAGGGAAGAAAATAATTTCCAATGCATTTTAATGATGTTACTCTGTTTCAAAGGTATTAAAACTGATATTCATCATTAAGGAGCACGACAAGAAAGTTACTATAGGATATGGTATTCATAGCATTTCATCGTTCATTTAAAGGAACACACGAAATATTTCGGTTATAGTACAATCTATAAGAAATAATTGCGGGAATTGCGTTTTTACTTGTGGCTATGCGTTTGAAATTTAACAAATTTGTTGCATGTTACTTAGTGTTTTTACATTCTGTAGATCATATAAAGTGCAGTTCGAAAGAATTTCAGTTCCTTTCCGTTTATTAATTGAACAAACTAAAAGGAAATTTTCAACCGTGTTATGCATTTCCTAACTGAACTAAATTTTTAGAAATCTATGCAGTATACACTATATTGCCTTTAATGACCGGCAATTTTCAATTTTAGACATTTTGTCGAATATTTAGAAATATACTTGTCAGATTCTTTTGGAATTTCAAGATTAAAAAGAACAGGTATGACCTAATATTTAGCAATGTCTATTTGATAAGGGGGGCAATTAGGGGGCCAACAAAAAGTCAAAGAAAAAAAATAATACTTGGGATCACCCTGTAAAATAAAATGCACGAAATGATCTATCGCTACCGAATATAAATAAACAGTCATTGTGCAATATGTGTACTCTTTTGTGTAAGAATAGCACGTATATTAATAGAGATATAGCGATTTATTTAAAAAAATTAAAAAATTCTTGCATGTTTTTTGCTTATAACATACAGGGTTTTCAGCCAAATTTAACGCCGATTTCAGACAAATTGGCAAAATACAGTAGAAACAGTATAGTGCAATTGGAATATAAATATATTAAATATTTAGGAAATATGAGCAGTTGTATGAAATAATTTTTATCTGCGCATGCGCGAACGATAACAAGGATCATTTTCACATAATTCAATAGTCAACTCTATGGAGCAACTTATTAAAAAAAATCTGGTCAAATATCGTCAAAATTGAGAAAGATGTCGGCGTTAGAGTGAGCAAATTTTTAGTAATTCTCTAAAAGCAGCTGAATGATAAGGGATTTTACACAAATTGTCATTTTTAATTTAATTTTTTTTTCATTTTTATTGATGCTTTAGTTCTTCTCTGATAACCACCAGAACGAGCCTATACCATGATCAAAAGAAGTATCAAAATCGAAGCATTTTTTCCAAATCTACTCGCTGATAGTCACTAAATAGTAACTTTTTTCTGAAAGTCAGTTAATAAAAAATGAGAATTTGTGTAAAATCCCTTATCATTCAGCTGCTTTTAGAGAACATGTAAAAATTTGCTCACTCTAACGTCGATATCTTTCTGAATTTTTCCGATATTTGACAAGATTTTTTTTTATAAGTTGCTCCATAGAGTTGACTATTAAATTATGTAAAATGATCCTTGTTACCGTTCGCGCATGCGCAGATAAAAATTATTTCACACAACTGCTCATATTTCCTAAAATATTTAATACATTTATATTCCAATTGCATTATATTGTTTCTACTATATTTTGCCAATTTGTCTGAAATCGGCGTTAAATTTGGTTGAAAACCCTGTATGTTATAAGCAAAAAACATGCAAGAATTTTTTTAATATTTTTGAATAAATCGCTATATCTCTATTGATATACGCTCTATTCTTACACAAAAGAGTACACATATTGCACAATGTCTGTTTATTTATATTCGGTAGCGATAGATCATTTCGTGCATTTTATTTTACAGGGTGATCCCAAGTATTATTTTTTTTCTTTGATTTTTTGTTGCCCCCTAATTGTCCCCTTTATCAAATCGACATTGCTAAATATGAGGTCATACCTGTTCTTTTTAATCCTGAAATTCCAGAAGAATCTGACAAGTATATTTCTAAATATTCGACAAAATGTCTAAAATTGAAAATTCCCGGTCATTAATGGCAATATAGTGTATGTACAATTTTATAAAACATATACAGTTCTTCACACGAGTATTTGACTAGCTTTAAACGTTTAATAGCTGACATTTGGTTTTCAAATGTGTTAATTGTTGTATAAATTGTAGTTTAGATATCAATTTTAACCTTATTAAACTAAAAAGTTTTGTAACAATATTCCAGTGTTACAATATACAGCACACAGAATGTATGCTTAACGCATGATTTTTCTTTCTTGTTTATTTTCTTTGTTATGGATATTCACAACTACTATTAAAATATGTTAAAAAAAATAATAAATGAAACTGCCACAAAAATTTCATTCGAAAAGAAAAGGTTTAAAATTTAACAACATCTACAGGTTCAATAAATATTTTCTTTACAGAAAAATGAAAGCTCAGCACTTACAAACTACATATATCTCTTTACTACTTTCAGTTTCTTTAATGAATATTTTCTCGATTAATTAACTCAAAATAACAATTCCATAAGTGAGAAAAGTGCATTTTTACTTTGCAGAAGGAAATTCATTCTTAATTACCATTTCTCTTCTTATTCTTCGCTACCTTTAACGCTAAAATTGACGCTATTTTCGAATAAAGTTAAGCTATTTTGTTAAGTTAGGATAACATTCCCTTTAAGTGAAACGATAGGAGCAACAATTTAAGCAGGCGAAATTGGATCAGTTTATACAAAAGTAGAATATCTTACACTTAGAAGATTTGATTCTGATTTAAGGCATCATATTGTTTCCTGTAACTAATTTAACCTGCATAGTTAAACAAATAAAGGGGCAAATATAGAAATTTTCCGTTGTTATGCGTTAAAAAAGGAAAAAGATGCTGTGCTTATTACCAATCCTGCCAGACATTAAAACGGATGATAATAGCACTTTTCTAAAAGCAGAGAAGATGGAGCAGTTTTCTTCTGTTTATTCGTAAAATTACATGCAGTATTTGTTTCCAGTGACAATTTTTGAAAGTAGACTTTCTTTCGAATTACATATTTATTTCTCATCCCGAAATTGCTAATTTGAGAAATCTTGAATTGAAGCAGTATTTATCAAAACCCAAGAAATTCTCATTTGATTAACTTTGTAATTCAAATGTTTTATTTCTATTTTTATTTCTTGCAACCTTTAATGTGGCACGTGGCATTACTAGCAGCTCAGAGCGGTATAATTATAAAGATTATAATTGAAAGTCAGACCTAATAATTTCTAGAGCAAAATGCTTTTAACAGTGTCTTTTAATATCAAGCAAAAAATAAAATAGATTTTATTTTTTAATTCCTTCCATTTTTACTTTTCAAATTGTTTTTTTCTACATTAAACTAGTTTTATTTATCTAAAAAAATGAATAAAATTGAAAATTCTAATTTTAACACTCGATTACTATTTTTATATCTAAAAGACACAATGCCCCCCTTTTTTTTTCTCTCACTATAAAGTCGTATTTTGAGAAGTCGAATTGGGATATGTTTTTTTTTTTTTTTTTTTTTTTTTTTACTTGCATTTCTTGTTAATTACTACCTTACTCATAAATGTCGCCATATAATTGTATAAATATGTAAATTACGTCGTGTCATCTCCAAAATATAAGGGTAGGAATAATGTAAGATTTTTGAAAGTTATAATCAAGCATTAAAATACATGTTTCCAACTAATAAGTATACTTTAGTAGTTATGTTAAGGCAACATATCATTTTAACGTCTAGTTATATTTTTTATTGCACAGAGAAAAATAATCTGCTGAAATATAGCTTCATGCAGTGAATTTATTTGTGAGATGAATAAGCCAACGGACTTTCAGTTAACAAAATAGAAAATTGTCATGAAACCTAAGATTAGGTTGTTTCATTATTTATTACAATTTCTTAAAGGAATCGTTTGGATAATAACTGAAATAAATGTTTTACAAACAATAAAAGTGCAGTTTTTTTAAAACCGAAATCCACCTTTAAATAACTTGTTAATATTGCCTTATTTTGCTTTTTCTTTAAAATTGATATATAGAAGAAAGTCAAAGTATTATTGTAAATTTCGTTATTGTATTATTTAGCGTAAAATGAAAGATGACGAATTCACACAGTCAGAATTTGATTAGATGATGATCAGTAAGAAAATTCATACATACTTGTTGTGACTAACGAAAGAAAATTATAAATTAATGGAACATGTTATGATATATAACTTATATATATTTTTAATTTAAACAAGTGATAAAGCTAATCCCAAAATTATCAATAGTTACATTTAAAGAAAATAAAAAATTGCAATTTTCTCTAGTAACGGATTCTTTTAGTTGTTAAAATAGGTAACAGGTAAAAGCAGAAGAACTTTCTACAATTATATAATGTGATCAGTGTATTTTATTTTAGCTTATTATTTTTTAAGGTACTGAAAATGCATATTTAAAATGTCTGACAAATTGCGTCCTTGATCAAAATGGAAAATGCAAACAAAAAAAAATCTTTGTTTAAATAGAAGGAGACTGCAATGAAATTTAATTTTTATTCTGTGGGACGTTTTAGCCTCGTAGATGTGGAATATTTGCGTTGTCGGCTTTTCTTCGTTGTTTAGCTGTCAGTCTAAGTGACTGTATGTTTAACAGTATGTCTTCTAAAATCTAAAATCGAGCCCTATTACTACTCATTCGAACGATTTATTCGGGGAAAAGCAGATCATGGTATACATTAAAATATTTCCTGTCTTTAAACAAGTACAATGTAAAATAAAAATCTGTCAAGTTCCTAAAAATTTTCTATTAAACTGGGAAGCCTAGAACTTTTTATGTAACAGCAACAACAACAATTCGTGTAACTTTTCCATTGTAGGTCAAAACATTTGTAAGGTTGGTAAGAAATTTTTGGGAAACTTGGATGCCTAGAACTTTTTATGTAACTGCAACACGGATTACAGATAAAATTTTAGTAAGTTTACTGTAATTTTAGTAGATTCTTTTGTAAAGCTACATATTTCTGTAGCTTTACAAAAACTAGTTTTGTAGGTTTAAATCTTTTATTGTACAGTGTACAGATAAAATTTTAGTAGGTATACAGATTTCTGTCACTTTACATCTGTAGAATTACAACTTTTTTTTTTACAGTGTAGTTCCCGGTGGTATGGACGAGTACATAGAAATGTTGGGATGTACGCATGTGCAAGAAAGAACCAATAATTCTCGTTAACGGGTTATAAAGAGACATAATGAAAGTATGCTATGTTTAAGACACTGGGTGTTAACCTTATTTTTTTCACTGATGTCATTTATATTGTATAATATCTCACTGAAGATATTATTAAAATTTGCTTAATAATATAAATTAGCCGGGTGTCATTTTTTTTTAAATTAGTATAAAAAATTATCTTATGTAAGAAAATACTCTCATTAGAAACATTTTAGTTGTTGAATATTAAGTAGAATCTCAATTAAACCTGTCGTGCAAAAAAATAATTATATTATCTAAAATGAGTCAGATATTTTGCAGTCAAAAATCCTAATGTTACTATGTTTCGTCACGATTACATTTTTCTTTTAAATTCTGCGTCGTTTTAAGTAAAAAGCACGTTTGTTTTTCAGTTTTTAGTACGTGATCTGAAAAAAAAATGTTTTGCATTGTACTTGCTGTATCACCGAGTTTAAAGAACTTGAACTTCCATTCATAAAAGTTCAAAAATCTTCTGTTTTTATCGGAAGTCACGATTTTTCTTAATGTGTCTTTTTACACATATCGGTATTAATATCTTTTTGAAAGTAAATAAGGAGAATGGAATGTTGCTTTTGTAAAAATCCATATGTGAAGATTTAAGGCATTTTCTCACATATTTTCTATATTAAATTAAGATTTTTAAAATGCTGAACATTAGGAACAATTGGTAATGAATCTATTACTTCATAGATCAAAAATTATCAATTTATGTTTTTAAAAGGATTTCAGCCTTTGAACATTTATTTAAATTTCACGTACTCCTTTAAGCAACAACAATTGTTTTATATCTAGAAGGAAACCTTCATTTTGAACACAAAAAGCTCAATATGACTAGCGTGACGTCATGCTTCTATTCGCATTATAATATATTCCGCATCGATTTTAAGAACAAAGCCTTTTGTTTTGTTTTAGTTTTAAGTACGTGAACTCACAAAAAACCTATACATTGTACTTATTGTATTACAAATCACAGAAATCGTGAACTTTCATTTATACTTTTTATACGTATTGTAAGTTTTTTTTAGAAATGTAACGATTTTTATTAATGAACCGTTTTTAACGTATTGGTCTTAATAGACTTTTTGAACAGCATACAGAGCATAAAACGTTGTATTTGTAAAAGCTGTATACGCACCTGTTTTAAAGAAATATAAGGAACTTTTTTTATTAAATTAATCTTTTTCAAATTCTGGTTTTTTGGATCAATATATAATTTATTATTTCATTTATTAGAAATTATTAAGAAATCTTCCAGGAGATAAATATTTACGTAATTCGAACGTAAACGTTTTAAAAAGAAACCAATCCCTATATTTTGATAAAGAATAATCTTGCATTTCACATGAAGTATATATTACTATAATTATATAGCGATTTATTTCATTTTACTTGTAAATCCTTATTTACGTACAAAGAATATTTTATTTTTTATTTTTACTACGTGATCTATAAGAAATAAAACTTCCGCATTAACACTATTTCTACCACGATTTTATGTATACATATTTCTGCCAAATGTGTCATTTGACACCTTTACGTTTGAATGCAAATAATTGCCAAAACTGTTGATATTTCAAATTACCAGTTAAATATAGATAATTTGAGCAATATATTTATTAATACATTTATGAGTACACTGTAAAATAAACTATTAAATTTAAAAAAATAAAAAAAACCCGACTGAGTAAAAAGCGAACTAATTAATTATTTCTCATCAATGTGAAACTACTTTTTTTTTTCAATTCCTACTATTAGCTCACACTCTCGCTATATATATCTTGTTCAAATTTTCAATCGTTAATAAAATACTTATTATTCATCAAATCAAGCTCAAATAATTTTTTTTTTAATTTGTAGTGGATGACACATGATGTTAATCCAGTTTTTTTTCAAATATTAATTCATTAATTAATGTAAATTAATTAAATTTCAATAATGGAGAAAGCCCTCTTCTTGATCAAGGTATTTTAAGCACCACTCAAAAGGAAAGAAGAATGGGAGAAAAATAGTTCTCTTATTGACCTAAGTAGGAATTGACTTAAAATATATATTTTTTTTTTATTACTTGTTTATATTACTTACCTATTTTTTATTTACTTGTATTGATGACTTTTAAGTTGTGTTTAATTGTTAGTTCCTATCTATAAACACTGTTTTGATGAGGTCTATAGATGTCTATGATAGTTAGAGTTGCAGTAAAGCTAGAGATCCATAATACATGCATAACTTCCAGGTTGTATAATATTTTAACGGAGCTTCTGACTGTAAAATAATCAATGAAACATCATCTTCATTTTGAAAGACCTATCCAATGATATGCCACTCAATAGGGTGCGTAAATTTTTATTTTCGTCTCTACCACTATTTTGTATTTTATGGCCGCCATTTTCAATTTATAAAAACAAAACCTAGCCTATAACCATCGGGCCGTTAAGACGAATTGATGGAGACCTCATTCATTAAAATCCATTCAGCCGTTGGATGTTTCGAGGGTATAAAGAAATCCATATACACAGATGCGCGTGAAACACATAACCCTTTTTTTCAGTCGGGTAAAAAATACGACCAGTTTCCCTGTAGGAATCGGAAAAATAGTTGCCCTTATCGTACCGGAAAAATTTCCTACCCAGCTCGGAATAAAATACGTAAAATACCGTTTTATTGACTATTTCCTTGTTTACGGATTTTATTCCGAGCTGGGTCGGAAAATTTTCCGGTACGATAAGGGCAACTATTTCTCCGATTCATACAGGAAAACTGGTCGGATTTTTTTACAATATATATATTACAGATTATTTAATCAGTTGTAAATTCTAGCTTAATTCAACAATTTACAAAATATAAATATACATAAATGTGATCAAACACGTTTTACATCAACAGGAACATAAATTCAATCGTATTATCGTCTTCATTTTTTTAAAATTTTTATTAGAAAATCAAACATTTTAATATTATTAACTTAACAAATTTTCAGTCTCATGCATATAAATTCAATCTTTGCTGCAACAACAACAGTAATCATAAAAATAGCAGTGTAATAAAATCCTTTCCTTATTCAATACCACAGTATTTACACAAATGAAAACAAAACTCACGTGTATTGAACTCACTACCAGAATTGGAGAACAAAACGTTTTATTAAATTTTTAGAGCTATTCGGTGGATTGATCTACACTAAAATGCAACATGGCTGAAAACAAGCAAATAACAAAGTTATGCAGCAACTCCTGCATTTTCCGTTTCAACAAAAATCGGAATTATCTAGTCTTATTATAGTTGAAATTATACTGTAAAATGGTGTTGATATTTATATGTAAAATTGTTTAAAATTAGAAATTATGAAATTCTTAGAAATTAATATTTTATTAAAGTTGTCAAAAGACACCTCATGGTAGAAATAGGTATATGATTTGCATATTTTTAGATCCAGGATGAGCTAGAGTAAAATGATATCGCTGAATTTATTTAACAACTATTGTACGAAAAGTCATAAAAATAATTGCGGAGAAATGACAGTGGAGAAATGATTAAACTTAGAGAATGATTTTTAGTCCAGGCAATAGGGAATTTTACCTAGCAAAATTAATGGTAGTACTGGAAATCGACTTTCTAGATGTTTTTGGGGTTGCTGAATCCAAATTTGTAACTTCCCACCAAAATTTCCTCCGGCAACCTCCCCAAATTTTGGTAAAAAGCCCCCCAAAAAAGGTTTTTATTAAAAAAATCAATTTTTTTATTGTTTTAGAGAAAAAGTATCTAGAAATTCAGAAAGTAGACAAAATTTCCAACAAATTAGACATATGGCATTATGACGTAGGATGACGGGGGAGTGGGGATCCGCCTCGGAACATGCGCGCGGTGCTGCATGGACTAAGTTGCCCAATTCCACTTAACCACTCACACATTTACGTTCGCCCTACCATCTCCCCTCCGAACTGTCCTTATAAGGTTTACTTTAAGTTTTTTGTGTCAGAATCAGAATTTTTAATTTACCTCCAAAATCCCACCCCCCGAAAACCCCCAAAATAGTTGTTATTAACTTAAACTTCTTATTGTTTTAGGGGAAAAGCATTATGAAATTCAGAAACTAGACAAAATTTTCAACCAATAGGATATATGACATTATGAATTAGGATGAACGGGGAGGGTGAGGCCTGCCTCGGAACATGCACTGCTGCGCTACGGTGCACTAAATAATGAAGTCCAGACAACAGGGGATTTTATCTAGCAAAATTAATGGTAGTACTGTAAATCGGCTTTCTAGATGTTTTTTGGGTAGCTGAATCCGAATTTTTAACTTCACACCAAAGTTTCACCCGGCAACCCCCCAAAAAATTGATTTTTTTTTTTTTAATTTGGTTTTTGAGAATAGCGCGCGGGGAATATTCCAAGGCAGCCCCCTCTCTCCCCGTTTATCCCACGTCATAATGTCATATATCCTATCTGTTGCAAATTTTGTCTAGTTTCTGAATTTCGTAATGCTTTTCCCCTAAAACAATAAGAAATTTAATTTAAAAACAACTATTTGGGGGGGTGGGGGTTCGGGGGGGGATTTTGGGGGTAAGTTAAAAATTCGGATTCAGCGACCTAAAAAATTTAAAGTATACCTTATAGAGAAAGCTCGGAGGGAAGATGGGAGGGCTAATGCAAACGTGTGAGTGGTTAAGTGGAATTGCGCAACTTAGTCCACGCAGCACTGCGGCGCATGTTCCGAGGCAGATCCCCTCTTCCCCTTCATTCTAAGTCATAATGTCATATATCTAATTTGTTGCAAATTTTGTCTACTTTCTGAATTTCTAGCTAGTTTTCCCCTAAAATAATAAAAAAATGGATTTTTTTTAAATAAAAACCTTATTTGGGGGCCTTGTTACCAAAATTTAGGGGGGGGGGGGGGGTTGCCGGGGGAAATTTTGGTGGGAAGTTACAAATTCGGATTCAGCGACCCAAAAAACATCTAGAAAGTCGATTTCTAGTACTACAATTAATTTTGCTAGGTAGAGTCCCTATACGGTCTCTATTGCCTGGACTATTTAGGTTAAAATCCGAAAGGTATCTTTTGACACCTCTTGGTAGAAAAAGTGTTAACCCAATTGTCACCCGAATGAAGAAAAACTTGAATTTGCATTCATAAGCCTTTAAAACATATGTGTTCTCTTCTGCATTCTCTCTTGCTTTCTGGTTTCTTCTCCATCCCATTATTTTTTATGAATATGTACCATTTTATATGTACCGGGATTTAAAAAATATTCCAAAAATTTAGAAATACACGTAGCCTTTTAAAAAATACAAAAGAAAAACACATTATTTTTATGTCAATTCTACATTTTCAGTGCACAAAGCAAATTTAAATACCATGTATTTCCATGTATAAGCCGCTTGTACGACCTTTTAGTGAAAAATCGTCCAAAATCTGAAACCCTTATATAAGCCGATGTCAAAAAAAGGTCGATGAAAAATCCAGCTAACGAAAACAAGCACCTTTTTTGTGCATAGAAAATAGAAAAAATGATCTTTTTAATTTATGTTTTTATTTTTACCATCTTTTTATTTTGGAATATCAATTTTTGAAATGTTCTTAGACTCCTGTATAAGCCCTCACACCACCCCCAACCAACTTTGGAGCCAAAAAAATGCCCAAAAAGTATCGCCTTATACACGGAAATATACGGTATTTCGGTAAGTGGGACAAATGAATCGTTCAAATAACTTTAATAACCAAAATCATTTATCCAGAGATATTTGTAGGTAAATTCAACATGCATTTCATTCAGAGACATAATATAGTCCTCAGTAAAAGTTTAGACACTGATGTTATTTAACCATTAAATAAAAAGTAAGGAATCTTGAGTTATACAAATGGCTATACTTTTGTTTAAATATCATTTAAAATATTTTAAGACGGAAATAATGGTTTTAATGTAAGATAATATTTCATTTAACTGAAAAAGTGAAAATTTCATATTACAAACGTTTTTACAGTTTTTAGATTTTTGGCAACTGTTCACGGAAAAATGTAAATTTGAAACTTATGATGTCACTTGCATGAAGTATTTAAGTGCACCTCACGGTAGCACTGGTTGGTAAAGATACCGTAAGCTATAGAGATTCAGTCAGATGAAGTAATTGATATATGGAAACTGATATTGAAAGGGAAGACTATTGTAGAAATTTTAGCTACTTTGAATCTTTCAAAGAAAGCTGTCTATAGAATATTGTCTAAGTGTGAATCCTTCAAAGCAAAATATATTCCTGGAAGGCCTCGTGTGACCAGAAAACGAGATGATAGAAGGATCGATAAACTGGCATCTACACAAATCATGAGTTCTTCTCACATTAAAAGTATGGCGCCTAGAATATATAGTGTGGAAATTGGCTATCCCCGTAATACTTAAAAAGGTGCTAAAATATTGTATCCCTTAAATGTGCAACGATGCTTCTGAAATATAAAGATCGCAGTGCCATCTGCAGGATATTTTCTTCAACTGTAAGATATTGCTAGTCTATACAATGTAATACAAAAATCCTGCAGATGTCGCTGCGATCGACACTTGGGATTTTAGCAGTATCGTTGCACATTTAAGGGTTACACATTTTTAGCGTTGTCTGGATAGCATATTTCCACGCTAGGTATTCTAGACGCTGTAATTAAAAGAGAGTCAGTACTTTCTGTGTCAACGGATACGATCCGTAGATGAATTAAGAAAAGAGGTAAGTTATGTTATATGAAAATGAAAAAACAGCCAGCTTTGAAATCTCACTACAAATTGACTATAATGCAGTGGGTTCGCAAGCATGTGGCATATGGACCCCAGTGGTGTACTGTGATATTCATTTACAAACAAAAGTGAAATTTCGATGATCCAGATGGTTGAGCATACTATTAGCAGGACATGCGTAAAAATCCTCGGACTTTCTTTCTTCGTCAACAAGGAAGTGTCTCTTTAATCATTTGGGCCTCATTTTGTTCTAATGCTCAAGTATCTCTGTGGTTTCTAAATGGTCGCCAAACAGTGCAAGATTACATTACATACATTGGAGAACGATTTACAACCATCTGGTGAACATTTAGTTGGTCCAAAGAATGTATTTCAGCAAGATAATGCGTCTAATCATGTTGCTCACAAAACAAAAACTCGGTTTAACTCTAATAATATTACTATTATCGACTGCCCGGCATGTAGCCCTGATCTGAACTCAATCGAAAACCTTCGTGACATCATGTCTCGTAAGGTTTAAGCAAATTTTTGACAGTACTCTTCTGTTAATGAACTGCGAGCTGCTCTTGAACGTGTTTTTGTGATATAGACCCCCCCCCCCCCCAAGTGATTCAATATTTAGTTTCTTCCATGGAAAGTCGTATTTTTGTACTAATTGAAGGCAATGTGGGTGCAGTTCAATTATAATTTATGGTTATTTTTCTGTAAATATACAGATTGTCTATTCTTTTTCCGCAATGTTAATTTTGTTTTTTGTCATTATATATTGTGAAAAGTGTATAATTTAAAATTTATTGTTTGTGAATAAAGGATAAGTCACAAGTAATATATGACAGTTGAGTTACAACAACTTTTCAGTACAGCATACGTCTCACTACAGAAGCGTAATCGATCATTGTCTAAACTTTTACTGCGCACTGTAGGAGACTATTGCCGTGTGTTGTGCAAGTTTTCAACCTAAGATTTTGTTTTTCACGGCACCGAGCAAAATACTGTTTATGGAAGAATTTAAGAAATTAAAAAATTGACTTCATGCTTTTTAGTTTTTAGTACCTGAATTATTCACACACCATATAATGACACTGTATGTACTTCTTCCGTTTCTGATTAATTCATAAATCTACAAAAATAATTACACTTTTATGAAATTTAGAAAAAAAAACTAACAGCAAAAAGTGGCTTTATTATTTATGTCACATTTTCCCTTTGCTTCACTTTTTTCACGTTTCAACTTATACAGAAGAAACTTTTGCTTAATTAGCTGACAATAAATGTTCTACAAGTGCGAAAACTGAAGTTCGTTTATTTTAAAAGTGAAATCCTCTTTTAATTAAATATTTGAGACTACTTTATTTTGCTTTCGTGTTAAAATTGGCACTATCTTGATGAAAGTTAAACTACCATGTTAAGTTAGGATACTCTGCCTGTTGCTAAAAAAATGGAGCACTAATCCGCGCATTCAGATCTGGCTTAATTGATGAAAGATAAGAAAAAAACACACATTCTTGTTCCGGCTAATTAGAGGGAATTCTAATTTAATGGTGCATGTTATATTCTTTAACTAATGAACCTTCTATATTTAAACAGCTGAAAGGTGCTAATCTCGAAATTCTTGTTAGTATGTCTGATAAATATACCAATAGAACCCGCTAATTAAAAATTCGTTTAGTGGTTAAAGTACGTTATAATGATTCATATAAAATAGCAAAAGGGAAAAACATTTCAGCATTATCGAAAATTTTCAGCGTTTCAGATTCTGGAATAAAAATGAATCGAAGAAATAGGAACGATTTTGTTAATATTAAATAAATGTATTGGCAAGGGAAAATTAAAAAAAAAAACATTGTTTTAAATTCATAATCAAAAGTACCCAGAATATGTGGATATCAATGTATTTTAAATATGTTATCACAAATAAAACTTATTTTTAACATAGATAGTATGTATAATGTTTATCATCCATTTACAATACAGAGCAGAATTATTTGAATATTATAACCGCTTGTAAATGATAATTCTATAATACAGGTTTTAGTTACAATATAATGTCATAAATTTTTATTAGTATTTATGTTCTCCGACAATGTTGTTGAAAGATCTCGAGCATCTTTGAGTTTATTTATCATTTAACTACTGTCACATAAATTTTATAATATATAGTATGAGCGTTCTCAATAACCGTTTAATCGAAATAAAAATTAGACTCTATTACCTGATAAAAAACCGTTTCTGTAGAAATATTTCTGTACAAGATTATTAAAATTATTATTATAGATAAATTACTACAGCTATTTAGATGTCTGTAAAATAAACATGCGGCGCTACAATTTTTACAGATGATTGCTTTCAGTGCCTACCCCTGTTTTCTGGACTATGGGCCTTGAAATGTTATACAGCATATGTCCCTATCAGATGGACAGCCTAACGCAGTATCCTCAATATTTAGTATCCAAGCAAGTTTGGTACTCATTTATTGACCCAGAAGGGATAGCACGTTGAGCTAATATTGCCTAGGCCGCATTCTGGAATCGAACTATGCTTCCGCAGAGGGGCAGTTCAACGCGCTGACCACTAATCTAATAGGCGTCTTTCAGATGTCGCCATCGATAGTATTATTGCTCCAATTGTGCTAGACTTTTGTTAATTATGTAAGTATTGTATTTTTAATTTTTGCTGAATGAACAATAAAATCTTAGCTACTTCCATATCTATATATTAACCGGTATTGAAATCACTCCAGTAGTTCTCGACAGAAAGGTTGAATGGCTGCCGTTTTACATGAATTTTTTTATATATATAACATCAATGCTGAAATTAAAAACAGGTGCACATTTTCAACACATTTGTTTTGCGTTTATCGCATCTCCTGTTGGGAAATTATGAAACTACAGTTACATAATTTTCATTTTTTATGTTTTACAGTTTGAAGATTTTACGGTAATTACTTTGAATTTAAATTTAAAAAAAATGCAAGATTTAAAACATAAATTTTTAATTAAATAATTTTTAATAAATAACAACAAATTAGAAATTCGTTGATGCTACTAAACTATAAACTAAGTTGTTGCATAATGTACTCATACGCAAGGTATATGCAATTAATCTGTCTGCAGGCTTACAGTGTTTTTCCACCAATTGATGAATTAGCCTCAAGTTTGCAACGAGCGAGTCTGATGAATATTCTGGGGTTTGCGCACTTAAACACAAGGGAGAAAAACAGCCTATAGTCCAGGCAATAGGGAATTTTACCTAGCAAAATTAATGGTAGTACTGGATATCGGCTTTCTAGATGTTTTTTGGGTCGCTGAATCCGAATTTGTAACTTCCCACCAAAATTTCCCCCGGCAACCTCCCCAAATTTTGGTAAAAAGCCCCCCCAAAAAGGTTTTTATTACAAAAATCAATTTTTTTATTATTTTAGAGAAAAAGTATCTAGAAATTCAGAATGTAGACAAAATTTCCAACAAATTAGATATGACATTATGACTTAGGATGAAGGGGAAGGGCTCTGCCTTAGAACATGCGCGCGTTGCTGCGTAAACTAAGTTGCGCAATTTCACTTAACCGCTCACACGTTTACATTCGCCCTCCCATCTCCCCTCCGAACTTTCTCTATAACGTTTACTTTAAGATTTTTGGGTCGCTGAATCCGAATTTTTAACTTTCCTCCAAAAATCCCCCCCCCCCCCCGAAACCCCCATCAAATAGTTGTTTTTAACCTAAATTTCTTATTGTTTTAGGGGAAAAGCATTACGAAATTCAGAAACTAGACAACATTTGCAACAAATAGGATATATGACATTATGAATTAGGATGAACGCAGTGCATGCCTCTGAATATGCACTGCGGCGCTACGTGCATCAATTATGAAGTCCAGGCAATAGGGGAAATTACCTGGCAAAATTAATACTAGTTCTGGATTTCGACTCACTTTATGTTTTTTTGGGTCGCTGAATCCGAATTTGTAACTTTCCACCAAAATTTCACCCGGCAACACCCCAAAAAATTGATTTTTTGAAAAAATTTGTTTTTTGAGAAAAGCGCGCGGGGAATGTTCTGATGCAGCCCCCTTTCTCCCCGTTTATCCTACGTCATAATGTCATATATCCCATTTGTTGCAAATTTTGTCTAGTTTCGGAATTTCGTAATGCTTTTCCCCTAAAACAATAAGAAATTTAAGTTAAAAACAACTATTTGGGGGGTATTCGGTGGGGAAAACTTTGGGGGTAAGTTAAAAATTCGGATTCAGCGACCCAAAAAACTTAAAGTAAACCTTATAGAGAAAGTTCGGAGGAAAGATGGGAGGGCTAATGTAAACGTGCGAGTGGTTAAGTGTAATTGCGCAACTTAGTCCACGCAGCACTGCGGCGCATGTTCCGAGGCAGATCCCCCCTTCCCCTTCATCCTAAGTCATAATGTCATATATCTAATTTGTTGAAAATTTTGTCTACTTTCTGAATTTCTAGATGCTTTTTCTCTAAAACAATAAAAAAATTGATTTTTTTAATAAAAACCTTTTTGGGGGGGCTTTTTACCAAAATTTGGGGTGGTTGCCGGGGGAAATTTTGGTGGGAAGTTACAAATTCGGATTCAGCGACCCAAAAAACATCTAAAAAGTCGATTTCCAGTACTACCATTATATTTGCTAGGTAGAGTCCCTATACGGTCTCTATTGCCTGGACTACTAGTTTGAATTATAAAGATGATGCGACCTTATTGCTTTAAATCTGAAATGACAAGAAATCGCTTAATTAAGAATATGAAGGAAAATTTTTATAAAAACAATTCAGTAATTATAAATCAAATTCTCTAACGAAATTAGATTCCGATGATATAACATCTGATCTTGTCAGGTTTTTTTATTATTATTATTGTCTTAGCTGTCAGAGATGGAATTAAGGAACAAAATCTGGCACGTCCGTCAGTTGGAAGAGTATGTTTGTTTTTTTATTTTTTAAAAGATACGTACGTCAAATTAAATATAAATTTAAAAAAAAAATCTCTTACTTCTTGCAGGTTAACAATTTTGGAAAGAAAGGACATTTGCATGAAAATGTTACATTAGACTAATGAGATAATTTTCAACGGATTTGAGGAAATTGTATCAAACATCTGATAAAATTATAGATTAAAAATCGTCCATAGGCTACGTGTCGAGATATTGTCCAAATTACGACCGGTTTTGTTAAGTATTTAGTTTTTCTTAAGTGATTATATTTAACCAAAGACAGTCAGTGAACGCCATCGAAAAATTGTGTGTGTCCTTGTAAACGAACTATAAGAGCAACAAACTTAATTAAAGAATTCATTCACGATACTTCTAAGATAGATACACTGTCCTAATAAGCATTGAATTTCTTCAATATTCCATTTGTTATCATAAGGACGTTTTACATATTTTACTTTTCTTGTCAATATAAACGAATTCTAGGAGCTAAGTACTTTATAAACAAAATCATTTTAGATACTGGCAAGATAAATATAGTTTCCGAATTATGTTCGGATTGATTAAATATTTTGGACGTTATCATGATGTCAAGTGTTTCATTACGTGTAGACAGTTATGACGATGTATACAGCGTGTTCGTAAAGTCATGGTGCACTTTTGACCAGTCACAGGAAATCAACGAAACAGAATGGAAATATGAAATCTTCACTAAATAAAAGAAAAACTCTCCAGGTTTCATACCTGTCCAGTGCAGTTCGATCAGGCCTCCATTTGTTTCCCTACAATCATCTAAACAATATTGAAATTCTTCCCACACACATTTAAGGACGTCTGGTGTAACAGAGTGAAAAACTTATGTGATTCTCTGTTTCAAATGGAGGCCACATCGACCGGCACTGAACAGGTAAAAAACTTGGAAAGTGTTTCTTTTATTTGATGAAGATTTCATATTTTCACCTTGTTTCGTTGATTTCCTGTGACCGGTCAAAAGTAGTCACACTGTATATAAACGAATCGATTGCAATACGTCACTTTTAAAGCAATCTACCTAAAAGCCGCAAAAACCACAATATAAGAATTCATACACAATAATTTTACTAAAATGAATAAATTCTATATATTTTCTCACAAAAATACGTTTTCTGTCTAGAAGATCGGATGCATGCTTCATTGTAACATATAACAGGCATGCCTTTTCGCAATGTGCATTCTCTAACATTCTACAAAACAATTGAAAATAAAACATTCAAAAATAAAGTAAAATATTCAACAAAATAAACACATTCGTTCCATCTTTTTCATCAATAAAAACTACATATCGAGGAAAAGGCAGAAATTATTTTCCTAGAAAAGGCACAAAGAGTAATCGATAGCGCATTTTCGTCCAGGTAAATAATAAAGTGCTAACGGGTGACCTCTTTTTCCCTCACTCCGTAACATATTCAGAAATTTCTTCACCGTATCGCATAATATAGAAGAATAAGGATCAATGAACAGTGGATTTGGAACTCTGATGGTAGCTAATGTATATTATTTACTCCCCGCTTCAAGTAACACGACAGAATAAAAGATCAGCAAGCGCCCAGAATAAACTCAATTTCGGAATTTACCTTAGACAGGCTTAGAGTTCATAATATTTTTTCATAGTATTAAAATATATATATATATTATATTTTTTATACAATGATTTATTTAATAATTTATAAAATAATTTATAAAATATTTAGGACGATATTTATATATTAATTTATATAATAATTTATTTAATATTTATATAATATTTTGTAAAATATTATTACCATATTTTATTTATATAATGTATTTTGTACATCTGAAATTATTTTAACAAGCTTTAATAAAAGATGTTAAATTACTTAATTCGACAATACGTACGCAAATACAACGAATATATGAATATGTTTAATACAACGCAATTTAGATTTTTTTTTTTTTTTTTTTTAACGCGATAAAAAAACTTATTTACGCTTTATATTAATAATTTTATACAGAAAAATATAGCTGTAATAAGGTAAATTACTATCTCAGTCACAACATTCAAGATCTATCTTGATCAAACGAATGCAGCATTAATTAATACTTTATAACAGATTTAAGTAATTAAAGGTTCTCCTCACAAGAGGGTATTGTATGTAAAATCTACCATGAAGATGAAATGTTACATCATATATTATTTTTTTAATATACAATCGTGGGGAAAAAAAAGTAAATACCCCCTACTAACTCCTCAACAAGTTATTGTAGAAGACAGTTACTGGTACCGAACGATTGGAAGTAAAGTCTACTTTTAAATGATGTATATAAAATTTGCTTAGGGGGCCATCTACATATTAAAACGAATTCAAATTTCAATTTTTCAATGACAATATCCAATTTTAGCGCAATATTTCAACACTTCGGTTCAAGCTATGCATAGACACCAAATTTCAAGTCATTTGAATGATAAGTTTTTTAATTATAAACATTCAAAATTTAGTGCTTCTAATGTTAAACTACATTTTCATATTTTTATTTTTATCTCCTGAAATTATGCTCCTAATGTGCAAATATTTTGTGTAGCAGAAATACTAATATACCCGAACGTAAATACACTGAATTTGTAAATTTGTAAATTTTATGATATGAAATATGAATTATGAAATTAATATTCGAAAAAGTTATGAATTGCAACCTACATTTTTTTTATGGATATAGATTTATTAAGTCCTGCTTTATAGAAATCCAAAATTTCACATTTTTTTTCCAAGTTGTTTTAAAATTATTCATAAAAATCGGCAAAATGATGGTTTAAGATAGAAGTGACTAGATATTTTGAAATTTCTTCTGCTCTAGCAGGCTTCATTGACTGTTTGAGTGGAACTTAAAGTGCCTTGATCAAGAAGGGGGCTCTCTCGTTTAACAATCGAGTATCGAATTTCAATTTGGATACAGTCCTTAAAATATGCTCGTTTTAAAATAATTAATTTCTTAGAAACTTATGGTACAAATTGCATAAAAATTTGTTTTGGGGCTAATTGAAGGGTGTAGAGTTCATTTATGCTGTCAAAATTGGGTATTGCCATCGAAAAAATGAAGTTTGGTTTCGTTTTAATATGTAGATGGCCCCTACGCAAATTTTAAATACATCATTTAAAATTAGACTTAATTTCCAATCGTTCGGTACCAGTAACTTTATTCTACGATAATTTGTTGAGGAGTTAATAGGGGTGTTTCCTTTTTTTTTTTTTTTCCACGACTGTATATACTATTGAAATTTATGTTCCGATTTTAATGATTTTTATTATCGGCACAGTTCTTTTATAAAATTTTCCGAAGCAAATATTTTTATAATCCAAAAACGCAATTTTTGTACTTGTCTTATTGTCTTCCCCCTGTATTATTTCTTAAATACCCTATTAACTTTCATTAATTACGCTGATTGCCACGATTTTGTTCACTCTTCTGAAGTAATCTTCCTTTCAAAAATATCCCTTTATAAAAACTAGTTATTTTAACCAAAAGCTTATAAGAATTAGCATAATGATGTAATGGTATGCTAAACTTATATGACATTTAGAATTTAAAATTTCCAGTGTTATGTCCTGGTAAATATTTAATTAAAAACAGGTGCAAAGAATAATTTTAATTCTGTATTATACAGTGTCATCGAAAAATAATGCCTAGATTTTAAATAACTATCGCAAAAAAACTATGAAATGTAATTTATTGGTTTTAGTCTTATAATGTTAGGCAAAAAATAATTTTTTTCATATATTAGTATGTTTCAATGTGAGCACCGTTCGGTGTGCACCAGGAGGAAATGTGTACAATGTGAGCACCTGGAGCAGTTTGGCCTGGATAAGTTTTTCCGAAAAAGCCGCAGTACACTGACTATGGACTTTGACTCCACATACCAAATTACGCACTGTGCTTTTTGTTGCACGGTCAACATCGTACTGGATTTTTTGGTGCACGGTCAACATCGTACTGGGTTTTTTGGTACACGGTCATCATCGTACTGAGCAGCTGCAGTCTGGCACGTCGGTTGACCTTGACGACTGTGCAACTAATCCGCGCATAACACAGACACGCAAACGAATTCTGGTGAACTAAAATCATACTTGCGTTCACCAGTTATCGTGCAGTGAAATAATTACTCATTTAACATAAAAAGTTTCGATGTTATGGTTTTTTTAAATCTAGGCATTATTTTTCGATGACCCTGTATTTAAAAAAATATTTACTTGTACAAACATACCAATTTTTGCAAATACTTTTCTACTTGTTTAGCCATATTCTCTTTAGAAATGAGTCTTTAAACTAATATTCTTCCTAATAACAGTATATAATTAAATTACAAACTAGTCGGATATACCAATCCCAAAACTTCCTTCTGTCTTGTATTAGGTTAATACTTCAAAATTCGCTAATCACACTGCCGAAATTAAATGGCAGTCTATGCTTATCATGAGGATTCTAAACAGATGAAATTCCGTGCATTAGTTCTTGAGCTGTATCTATCGCTGAAATCATGTAAATCCAGCAAAATATAGCATAGCAGCGTCACCTATTGGGTGATTAACACCAGAACCTAATCATCATCAACTTATGTCAACATCTAACTGAATATGAAACTTGGGGAAAACCCGTGCATTAGCTTTAAAAAAGAGCTATTGCAAAAATCGTTAAAAAACTAGCATAGCAGCGCCACTTATTGAGTGATTGTCACCAAAACCTAATTAGTATCAACTTGTATCAACGCCTAACTTAATCTGAAGTTAGATGAGAATTCATACATTATTCCTAGAGATAGAGTTAGTGCGGAAGTCATGGCAAATGCAGCATAGCAGTGCCACATGTTGAGCGATTTGCACCGAAATATAATCAGCAGCAATATCAATCAAGGTATTCTTTAATCTGAGGTTTGACGAAAATTTGTGCATTAGTTGTTGAGATAGAGCTATTTAGAAAATCGTGCAAAATGCAGCACATCAGCGTCACCTACTGGGCGATTTACCCCAACAGATAAGCAGCATCATTTAATATCAAGGTCTCATTGAATCTAAAGTTTGATGGAAATGGGTGCATTAGTTCTTGAGATAGAGCTATTACGGAAATAGTGTAAATATTGCAAAATGCAACATAGCAGCGACATCTGTTGGGCGATTTACGCCAAAACATTAACAGCATCAATTCATATCAGTGACTAACTGAATCTGAAATTTTATGAAAATTCGTTCAATAGTTCTTGAGATAGAGCTATTGTGCAAATCGTGAAAAAAATGCAGCATAGCAGCTCCACCTGGTAGGCGATTTGTACCAAAACTAATCAGCACAAACTTATATCAGGGACTACCTGAATATAAACTTTTATTAAATTCCGTGCGTTAGTTCTTCAGATAGAGCGCCCACAAAATTTGTGTCACATAGAGACAGACACAGTCACAGACCCACAGACATAGAATTTGTATGAACATGTTTTTCGTGATCCCTGACCCCCTAAAACCTGTAAATCCATCGAAAACCGGAAGTCAAAAATTTTCACTAATCTAATACTGTATTCTTGTAACGATAGAAGAAAGTAAAAAGGTCAAATATTTAATATAAAATATAATGATTGGCAAAAACGATTTATATGAATAACATTCCTTAAAGTGTCATATGTATTTAATGCGCATTATTCCGAAATATTTTAACCGGGAATACGTAAACACCACCATCCTGTTCGAAAAATATCTTAATAGACGTATTTATTTAAGAACATGTTTAGAAAGTTTAAAAGGCAGTTTCTTTTGCGTTAACAGAGTTTCATGGTGTTCATTTTTGGAGCGTATGACTGCATTACAAATTATAAAAATTGATCTTTGAAATAACGAAAAAATAAAGAAATATTTTATATAGATACATACATATAAATGCAACGTTAATTATACTTAAACTTCTGATATAACCTGATTATGCCATCAAGACAAATATACGCGATATCGGAAACAGTATAAAGTATCTACTGTTAGAAATATGAATGACGCCAAGCGAATGTGGTCATGACTGAAACAAGATTGATGTCAAACAGAGGTTTTTTAGTCCCCAAGGAGAAAGACTAGGTATTATACACAGGAGGATCGATATTCGATTATTTAACCATTTCATTCAAACTTAGCTTCAATATGTAATTGATTTTACTTAATAACGGAACCATCTTCCAGCTGTCGCGACAGCGCAGAATACGCCCTTGTAGCCAAAACTCACACTAGTCAAAGAGAAATAAATGTTAATCTGATTACGGAAGATTGAAGAATTTTACTGGGACAGTGGCAATCTGTTGTAATAGGGTTTCATTCATTATTACGCTTTGACTGAACGCTATTTCGGTAACTAAGTTAGCATACAACTCTGTCACCTCAGCTGACGATTGTTTTTATGATTGATTTATAGGAAATTGATTGAAGAACAGCTTATGTAAAATATTTATCTAATAAATAAGTTAATGGTAAATTTAAAACTAGCGGACGATTAGAATTCTCCCCTATTTAAAGCATAAATTGAATAATGTACTGTTTTTAATGTATGGTTTTGACGTATGAACCTGATACGGGTAACTTCAAAGAAGTGACTTAAATCATCATTCAGGCTTTAAACAATAATGGCTTTTGCAATTTGTGAAGTGACCAGATGGCTACTTCGCAAAATGGTGAATTGGTGTATATTTTGCTTTTAAAATACATCTACAGATATCTGAGAGTATTAGAGCTCTCAATCAAACGTATAAAAATTGATCTAAATTCACCCATCTTTTTTGGCAATATTGCACTTTAGACAGAGAAGCTATTTATGACCTTTGAAGCTAAAATGAGGAAGCACATTAATAAACCAAGAGGTGGCTCCGCAGGTCATCAACTCATCGAGTTCACGGCTGAAATTCCAGGATTAGACAGAACCGGATAAGCATATTAAAATGCAACAGGTCTGCCAAGTCCTATCTTGGTGGAAATTACCTGAAAACCCGATTTTACGGCTTGCAGGTCTATCATTGTGTTTTACTTCTCCAAAGATATGAAAATATGGAGGTCTGGGAACAGGAAAACACAATGGTAAACCTACCAGTGAACCACTAAAATCGCGTTTGCAGGTGTTTTCCACAAAGATATGACTATGATAAGATGAAGACAGACCAGTGGCACTTTAATATCCGAATCGAGTTTTAACTAATCCTGAATTTTTTACAGTCAACTCGATGAGATGATTGGTTGTGCAAACGCCTGCTAGTGTATAATTAAACATTGCACATATTAATCTACAAGAAGAATAACTTCAATAGCTGTCACATTTTACATTTATTGCATTGTCTTAACATTCAGTTTGGTTACCCTGTACATTAGAGACAGCTTGTGTTGAGGTTAGGGCTCCCTGTGTTTGATATTAAAAAACCAATAGGGAAGACTAGGGAGGGTTGGCCCACTTTTTACAAAATGATTTTTTATTTTTTAAATATTGAAAGTATAATAAAGTGTTATATATCATTTTCACCGTTATACAATCAGTTATCAAAATAAAATTGCTACATAAGTGTAATATATAAGAAAATTGAAAAATGATTGATTTTAATAATGAAAAAATAATGGGTCAAGGCTCTCCATATATGGGAGGGTTGACCCACTATATGGGAGGCTTGACCCACTTTGTTTTATATTGCACCATTTGTGAAGAGAAATAAAATCAGTTTAAAAAAAGCAAAATAATTTTATTCTACATGTTTTAATTATTATAAAAAACATTTTTTTTAAATATGAATCTTAAACAAACCTGTTAAGACGCAATCGCAAGTCAGAGGAGAAAAATTTTGTTTTAAACAGAATTTTGTCTTAGAAGGTATAATTGTACAGCAAGGAAAATGACATTTTAATATTTAAGGCAGTATTATGTTAGAGACAGGTTTCGATTTCATAGTGTTTCACGTTATTATATCCGGATATATGAGCCACTGTCTCGCTTTTTTTATCCCCTTGTTCCATTTTTGTGACACTCGATCTGACAACTCTAGCTGTCACATAGTTTGGCTTCATCTCACTGTATTCACCCTGGTGAAATTTTTCTACATACCTTCCTAAAGTTTTTAGATCGATGCTGTGTTCTTTTGCAACCACATAAGCACTTAACTTATCATTAATATGATTTAAACCGTTAAGGGGCAAAGTACTTTCAGTACTAAAATGTTGAAATAAATGACTGGCAGCGGAATTTACAAAAGAATTTATTTGGAAATAAGAAAATATGCTATATTTCACATACACATTAAATGGAAAAGATTTTAGCAAAATTCTGGCGCTATTGTGATGTTTCGCAATTAAAATAAAGTGGTTTTATAAATATAACCCTGCCCCTCAAAGGGTTACTTAGCTTTCATCCTTTCTAGTCCTTTCTAGTCTTTCCTACTGTTTCTATTTACCTATTGTAAGCAATATTTAAATGGAAAAAAGTTATTATGAACTTTCCCATTTTTCTATAATCAGTTTTAAACATTTTCTTTTCCATCACACCATTTTACTGAAGCTTTACAGAATAAATTTACATTCTTTTATATATATGCATTAACTTTTCATTATGCACAGTGTATAATAAAAATATTTCCAAAACCATATAATCAAGGAAGCCTTGAGCATCTGGTCAACCCTCCCTCACATTGACTGGGTCAAGCCTCCCTACATAGACCTTTTCTAAACAATAGCACATTGTCATGTTAAGCCTAACTTACTGTACAATCTTTATGCCTGGAATGAAAGCTCGATATTTCTGCATTACTTAAAACCTACTTACTTAAATTTCTATGATATATTTTATCTGAAAAAAGCTTACAAAATATTTCGAAAAAAAAACACAACTTTTAGGTTGAAAACGCTTCACAATTGATTTTTCCACACCTATTTCGATTAGCTGTATGAAACAAAGACTGTTGTTTGAGCATCCCAGTAGCTTTGGTTGACATCCCTTGATCAAACTCTGAAATTCTTTTAAATATGAAAATTGATGAGTGGGTCAAGCCTCCCGTATGGTCAACAGTCCCTAGTCTCCCCTATGTATATTAACGGTAATAAAGGAATGACGTTTTAATTATTAATCAAATGTGTCATAATTAGGTAAATACTTTGAAGCTTTATGATAAAAAATTAATTAGAAAAAAAATATGTCTATATAAACATGCAGGCAGTATGAACAGTCATAATTGGAATTTAGAAGGGAACCATCACATAAAATCCCTGGAGTCATGGGCTAAGTATCTTTAGTAATGGCACTACACTAATATGAATCAGAACCTTTATTCTTACCATCAAAACTTTAATGGTATATGACACTAAACATTATATGATATAGTGTATCAGTGACATTTCACATCCATAATGAAGCACTGTGATGGAAACAAACCCAGGTTTCATTCGAGAAAGCCTTATGTTCTCTTCAACTAATACAATGCTATTTTAATGCAGATATTTGGCATCTAATGTGCCGGAGAGATTTGACTTGCTGCATCGCTGGTTCCGAAATGTCAAGCCATCGATAATATATTACTCCAGGTTGTATACTATTATTAGCTAATTACTCGCTGTATATCATGTACCAGTTGTTCTAAAAGGAATTACTCTTTTGGGTATAATTTCGTAAAGAAATTTCGTCAAGTGATATGCATTCATTCATGTTTGTTTGTATTATGTTGAAGATGTCAGAAGTAGAATTATTATAAAAGAGATACGTTATTTTATGCCAAATTAATATATTTCGTTCTTCTGTTTCTTATTATTATGTTACTGTGCTCTAAGACTATGCCATACAGACTGTTCATTGAAATAGTTAATTTATAAGGATAAAATATCCCGTTAACCCTTTCCGGCGCGAAGTAATTCTGTTTATAAACTGATGAAATAATGATCTGACTCCAGAATTATAAACGAATTTATTAGAAAATACGAACTTCCTTATTTTCACGTACGTTATAAAAAGAAAATTTTATTATTTTATTAATATTCTTGGTGCCGTTTGTCAGTTTTGGAATTAAAATTAGGTGTCCTTTTTTAAGAACACTGCCCTCGACCTGGTTAAGCGATATAAACAAACTGGGTTTACACATTTTACCAATATTGAAAATTTTAGTTTCATCGATTTTTTTCTATGTCTCTTTAAATAAAGTTGTATTTTAAATACACTTTTCCAATTAATTATAAATTGTATCAATTAAATAAATATGTAATTACATATGAAATAAATATGTAATCTATGTAATTCTATAGAAAAATTTTTTACAAAGACATTTGCAATATCCGTTTTATGTTTAGGGGATAAATATAAAATAGGAATTTCTAATTTTTCCTGTCGCTTTTCCTATTAGTATCCTTTGTTATATTGCATTTTCTCTATATTCCTGGTATCAACAATTTAAAGACCAATTCGATTTAAATCGAATTAATCGACCAAATTTGTGAAATATAACATGCATTAAAACGTTTAATCTATATAAACACATCAATCATATACTGTTTCATAAAAGAAGAAAAAGGGTCAAACTCTTTAAAATAATAATTCTGTATTATGATCATTTATCTATATCTATACTCATACTCATCTTATCTTATCTTATCTTATCTTATCTTATCTTATCTTATCTTACTCCTATTATAAAGAGGAAAAAATTGTTTATTTGTCGGAGGTAAGCTCTGGAACTACCGAACCGATTCCAAAAATAATGGTATCAAAATGATGATGTTAGTCCAACTTAGAACATAGGCTATATCTTATGTCGGTGCCACTACCCCAAAGGGGGTGTAGGAGCAAAAAACGTTCTAAAAATGCGATTTTAGCGTTACTGAAGGGCCTAGAAATATGAAATTTGGAATATTAGTTACTTATAAGATATAAATGATGTCTAAGAACAGTTCTTAAACAATTCGAAATTTAAAAGGGGTGAAAATGCACAAAAAGCGTTCTAAAAAACGTTCTAAATGGTAGTTTCTACACAATCTCAGGAAATACCAAACCGATTTAAAAAATATTGGTGTCATAATGATGGTGACGACGCTTGCTCCAAGATAGGCTGTTTTATGTCGGTGTCACTACCCCCAAGGGGGTGTAGAAGCAAAAAACGTTCTAAAAATGCGATTTTAGCGTTACTGAAGGGCCTAGAAATATGAAATTTTGAATATTAGTTACTTATAAGATATAAATGATGTCTAAGAACAGTTCTTAAACAATTCGAAATTTAAAAGGGGTGAAAATGCACAAAAAGCGTTCTAAAAAACGTTCTAAATTGTAGTTTCTACAAAATCTCAGGAAATACCAAACCGATTTAAAAAATATTGGTGTCATAATGATGGTGACAACGCTTGCTCCAAGATAGGCTATGTTTTATGTCGGTGTCATTACCCCCAAGGGGGTGTAGAAGCAAAAAACGTTCTAAAAATGCGATTTTAGCGTTACTGAAGGGCCTAGAAATATGAAATTTTGAATATTAGTTACATATAAGATATAAATGATGTCTAAGAACAGTTCTTAAACAATTCGAAATTTGAAAGGGGTGAAAATGCGCAAAAAGCGTTCTAAAAAACATCTAAATGGTAGTTTCTACACAATCTCAGGAATTGCCAAACCGGTCTAAAAAATAATGGCGTCAAAATGATGGTGACAACCCTTGCTCCAGCATAGGCGATGTTTTATGTCGGTGCCACTACCCCAAAGGGGGTACAGGAGAAAAAAGTTCTAAATTGCGGCTTTTGCGTTACGAAAGGGCCTAGAATCGTGAAATTTGGAATGGTAGTTAGTTATAATATGTCAATGATCTCTAAGAACATTTCCTAAAAAAATCGAAATTTAAAAGGGGGTCAAAATACGCAAAAGGCGTTGTAAATATTCTAAATTGCGATTTCTATGCAATCTCAGGAAGTAGTGAACCGATTTCAAATATAATGGTGTAAAAGTGATGGTGACAGATCTTGCTCCAAGATAGGCTATATTTTATATCTGTTTCCACTACTCCAGAGGCAATGCAGGAGCAAAATGCGCGAAAAGCGTTCTAAAAACGTTTTAAATGCCGATTTGTCGGCAATATCTCAGGAAGAATGAATCTTATTTCAAACGTAATGGTAGGAAATTGATGCTGACAGCCTCTGCTCTAACATAGACGCTATTTTGTGTCGCTATCACTATCACCAAGACGTTGCAGGAGCTAAAAAGCGCTCTAAATTTCGGTTTTTGTGATCGGTAGGGGCTAGCAACTTAAAATTAGGCAAGGTGCATATTTATTAGATATAAATGATTTTTAATAACAGTTTCGAAAAAATTGGAAATTTAAAAAGGGGTGAAAATGCGCGAAAAGCGACCTAAAAACGTTCTAAATTGCGATTTCTACTCAATCTAAGGAAATACCAAAGCTATTTCAAAAGTAATGGTTGCAAATCAATGGTGACAGTCCCTGCTATAACATAGATTATATTTTATGTTGCTGTCACTATCATCTGAGGGTTGCAAAAGCAAAATATGTTCTAATTTGCGTTTTTTGCACAACTGAGGGGTCTAAAACATTGAAGTATGGCATGGTATTTACTTACAAGATGCAACTGCTTTCTAAGAATATTCGAAAGAAAATTCCAAATTTCAAAAGATGAAGTAAGCGAAAAGAGTTATAAATTACAATTTTTATGCAATTTTATCAAATACTAAACCAATTAAAAAAAATAATGATGACAAATTGTTGGTGTTAGAAGTATGGCATGGTATTTACTTACAAGATGCAACTGCTTTCTAAGAACAGTCAAAAGAAAACTCCAAATTAAAAAAAAATGAAGTGAGTGAAAAGCGTTATAAATTACAATTTTTAAGCAAACTTATAAATTACCAAACCGATTAAAAAAATAATGATGACAAATTTTGGTGATAGAACCTGCTCAAACATAAGCTATATTTTATGTCTGTTCCACTACCACCAGAGGGTTGCAGGAGCTAAAAACTTTCTAAATTGCGATTTCTGTGATACTGAAAAGGCTAGAAACTTTAAATATGACATGGTAGTTACTTATAAAATATAAACACCCTCGAAGGACTGTCGAAAATAAATTCGAATTAAAAAGAGGTTAAGCGAAGGGGAGGTGTGAAAAGCATTCTAAAAAAGTCCTAAATTACGATACCTATGCAATTTCAGGGAATATAAACCGATTATAAAAGTAATAGTTGCGAATCAATGATAACAGTCTCTGATCCTACATATGCCGATGATTCTGCCACCTGGGGTTTACAGGAACAACAAACGTTCTATTAAAGACCTTTAAAAGCTTTCTAAATTACGTTTCTGTGGAATATTAAAAATAACAAACCGATTTCAAAATTAATGTTGGCAAATTAATGGTGATAGTTCCTAATTCAACATAGCCCTTGCTGTTGAGAGAGATGGTAGGACTTGGAATTGACATGATAGTTAATTTTAAGATGTAAGAAGATGGTTTCTAAAAAGTTCAAAACTTCAAATGAATACTGAAATGAGCGTATTCAATGAGCATAAAGGTTTCAAAATATTTTCTAAATTATCATTTATTTCGTTTTATTAATTTAAGTCTCATTTCTGCCTAATGCAGTGTAATAATGACGTTTAATCAAACTGTGTTTTAAATAGTAATTTTTGAATTATTCTTAAAAGTAATAAGTAAAAATTTATTTCGTACCTTTTAATAAAAATTAGACATATAACTATCACTTGGCATATTTCAAATATTACGCGAGCAAAGCCGCGGGGTTTGCTAGTATTATATTATATTATATTATATTATATTATATTATATTATATTATATTATATTATATTATATTATCATACTCCTATTATAAAGAGGTAAAAATTGTTTATTTGTCGGAGATAAGCTCAGGAACTACCGAACCGATTCCAAAAGTAATGGTATCAAAATGATGGTGTTCGCCCAACTTAGAACATAGGCTATATCTTATGTCGGTGCCACTATCCCAAAGGGGGTGCAGGAGCAAAAAACGTTCTAAAAATGCGATTTTTGCGTTACTGAAGGGCCTAGAAATATGAAATTTGGAATATTAGTTACTTATAAGATATAAATGGTGTCTAAGAACAGTTCTTAAACAATTCGAAATTTAAAAGGGATGAAAATGCACAAAAAGCGTTCTAAAAACGTTCTAAATGGTAGTTTCTACATAATCTCAGGAAATACCAAACCGATTTCAAAAGTAATGGTATCAAAATGATGGTGTTAGTCCAACTTAGAACATAGGCTATATTTTATGTCAGTGCCACGACCCTAAAGGGGGTGCAGGAGCAAAAAACGTTCTAAAAATGCGATTTTTGCGTTACTGAAGGACCTAGAAATATGAAATTTGGAATATTAGTTACTTATAAGATATAAATGGTGTCTAAGAACAGTTCTTAAACAATTCGAAATTTAAAAGGGGTGAAAATGCACAAAAAGCGTTCTAAAAAACGTTCTAAATGGTAGTTTCTACATAATCTCAGGAAATACCAAACCGATTTAAAAAATATTGGTGTCAAAATGATAGTGACAACGTCTGCTCCAAGATAGGCTATGTTTTATGTTGGTGCCACTACCCCAAAGGGGGTGTAGGAGCCAAAAACGTTCTAAAAATGCGATTTATGTGTTACTGATGGGCCTAGAAATATGAAATTTGAAGTATCAGCTACTTATTAGATATAAAGGATTTCTAAGAACAGTTCTTAAACAATTCGAAATTTAAAAGGGGTGAAAATGCGCGAAAAGCGTTCTAAAAAACGTTCTAAATGGTAGTTTCTACACAATCTCAGGAAATACCAAAACGATTTGAAAAATAATGGCGTCAAAATGATGGTGAAAATCCTTGCTCCAACATAGTCTATGTTTTATGTCGGTGCCACTACCCCAAAGGGGCTGCAGGAGAAAAACGTTCTAAATTGCTGTTTTTGCGTGACGGAAGGGCCTTGAATCGTGAAATTCAGAATGGTAGTTAGTTATAAGATATCAATGATCTCTAAGGACATTTCCTAAAAAAAATCGAAATTTAAAAGGGGGGTCAAAATGCGCAAAAAGCGTTGTAAAAAACGTTCTAAATTGCAATTTCTATGCAATCTCAGGAAATAATGAACCGATTTCAAATATAATGTTGTAAAAATGCAGGTGACAGATCTTGCTCCAAGATAGGCTGTTTCTACTACCCCAGAGGAGATGCAGGAGTAAAATTCGCGAAAAGCGTTCTAAAAACGTTATAAATGCCGATTTGTCAGTAATATCTCAGGAAGAATCAATCTGATTTCAAAAGTAATAGTAGGAACATGATGCTGATAGCCTCTGCTCTAACATAGACGCTATTTTATGTCGGTATCACTATCACCTAGACGTTGCAGGAGCAAAAAAGCGTTCTAAATTTCGACTTTTGTGATCGGTAGGGGCTAGCAACTTAAAATTAGGCAATGTACATATTTATTAGATATAAATGATCTTTAAGAACAGTTTCGAAAAAAGTAGAAATTTAAAAAAGGGTGAAAATGCGAGAAAAGCGTTCTAAAAACGTTCAAAATTGCGATTTCTACTCAATCTCAGGAAATACCAAAGCTATTTCAAAAGTAATGGTTGCAAATCAATGGTGACAGTCTCTACTATAACATAGGTTATATTTTATGTTGCTGTCACTATCATCTGAGGGTTGCAAAAGCAAAACATGTTCTAATTTGCGTTTTTTGCACAACTGAAGGGTCTAACACTTTGAAGTATGGCATGGTATTTACTTACAAGATGCAACTGCTTTCTGAGAACAGTCGAAAGAAAATTCCAAATTTAAAAAAATGAAGTGAGTGAAAAGCGTTATAAATTACAATTTTTAAGCAAACTTATAAATTACCAAAACGATTAAAAAAATAATGATGACAAATTTTGGTGATAGAACCTGCTCAAACATAAGCTATATTTTATGTCTGTGCCACTACCACCAGAGGGTTGCAGTAGCTAAAAACTTTCTAAATTGCGATTTCTGTGATACTGAAAAGGCTACAAACTTTAAATGTGGCATGGTAGTTACTTATAAAATATAAATGCCCTAGAAGGACTGTCGAAAATAAATTCGAATTAAAAAGGGGTGAAGTGAACGGGAGGTGCGAAAAGCATTCTAAAAAAGTCCTAAATTACGATTTGAACGCAATTTCAGGGAATATAAACCAAATATAAAAGTAATAGTTGCGAATCAATGGTAACAGTCTCTGATCCTACACAGGCTATATTTTATGCCGATGATTCTACCACCTGAGGTTCACAGGAACAACAAACGCTCTAAAAAAAGCCTTTAAAAGCTTTCTAAATTACGTTTCTGTGATAATTAGGAAATAACAAACCAATTTAAAAATTAATGTTAGCAAATTAATGGTGACAGTTCCTATTTCAACATAGCCCTTTATGTTGAGAGAGGTGTTAGGACTTGGAATTTGACACGATGGTTAATTTTAAGATGTAAGAAGATGGTTTCTAAAAAATTCAAAACTTCAAATGAATACTGAAATAAGCGTATTAATTGAGCATAAAAGTTTCAAAATATTTTCTAAATTATCATTTATTTAGTTTTATTTCGTTTTATTAATTTAAGTCTCATTTCTGCCTAATGCAGTGTAATAATGATGTTTAATCAAACTGTGTTTTAAATAGTAATTTTTGAATTATTCCTAAAAGTAATAAGTACCTTTTAATAAAAAAACCTTTTAATAAAATAAAATATTACCTTTTAATAAAATAAAAGTTTAGTTAGTACCTTTTAATAAAAATTAGACATATAAATATCACTTGGCATATTTCATATATTACGCGAGCAAAGCCGCGGAGTTTGCTAGTATTATATTATATTATATTATATTATATTATATTATATTATATTATATTATATTATCTTACTCCTATTATAAAGAGGAAAAAATTGTTTATTTGTCGGAGGTAAGCTCTGGAACTACCGAACCGATTCCAAAAATAATGGTATCAAAATGATGATGTTAGTCCAACTTAGAACATAGGCTATATCTTATGTCGGTGCCACTACCCCAAAGGGGGTGTAGGAGCAAAAAACGTTCTAAAAATGCGATTTTAGCGTTACTGAAGGGCCTAGAAATATGAAATTTGGAATATTAGTTACTTATAAGATATAAATGATGTCTAAGAACAGTTCTTAAACAATTCGAAATTTAAAAGGGGTGAAAATGCGCAAAAAGCGTTCTAAAAAACGTTCTAAATGGTAGTTTCTACACAATCTCAGGAAATACCAAACCGATTTAAAAAATATTGGTGTCATAATGATGGTGACAACGCTTGCTCCAAGATAGGCTGTTTTATGTCGGTGTCACTACCCCCAAGGGGGTGTAGAAGCAAAAAACGTTCTAAAAATGCGATTTTAGCGTTACTGAAGGGTCTAGAAATATGAAATTTTGAATATTAGTTACTTATAAGATATAAATGATGTCTAAGAACAGTTCTTAAACAATTCGAAATTTAAAAGGGGTGAAAATGCACAAAAAGCGTTCTAAAAAACGTTCTAAATGGTAGTTTCTACAAAATCTCAGGAAATACCAAACCGATTTAAAAAATATTGGTGTCATAATGATGGTGACAACGCTTGCTCCAAGATAGGCTATGTTTTATGTCGGTGTCATTACCCCCAAGGGGGTGTAGAAGCAAAAAACGTTCTAAAAATGCGATTTTAGCGTTACTGAAGGGCCTAGAAATATGAAATTTTGAATATTAGTTACATATAAGATATAAATGATGTCTAAGAACAGTTCTTAAACAATTCGAAATTTGAAAGGGGTGAAAATGCGCAAAAAGCGTTCTAAAAAACATCTAAATGGTAGTTTCTACACAATCTCAGGAATTGCCAAACCGGTCTAAAAAATAATGGCGTCAAAATGATGGTGACAACCCTTGCTCCAGCATAGGCGATGTTTTATGTCGGTGCCACTACCCCAAAGGGGGTACAGGAGAAAAAAGTTCTAAATTGCGGCTTTTGCGTTACGAAAGGGCCTAGAATCGTGAAATTTGGAATGGTAGTTAGTTATAATATGTCAATGATCTCTAAGAACATTTCCTAAAAAAATCGAAATTTAAAAGGGGGTCAAAATACGCAAAAGGCGTTGTAAATATTCTAAATTGCGATTTCTATGCAATCTCAGGAAGTAGTGAACCGATTTCAAATATAATGGTGTAAAAGTGATGGTGACAGATCTTGCTCCAAGATAGGCTATATTTTATATCTGTTTCCACTACTCCAGAGGCAATGCAGGAGCAAAATGCGCGAAAAGCGTTCTAAAAACGTTTTAAATGCCGATTTGTCGGCAATATCTCAGGAAGAATGAATCTTATTTCAAACGTAATGGTAGGAAATTGATGCTGACAGCCTCTGCTCTAACATAGACGCTATTTTGTGTCGCTATCACTATCACCAAGACGTTGCAGGAGCTAAAAAGCGCTCTAAATTTCGGTTTTTGTGATCGGTAGGGGCTAGCAACTTAAAATTAGGCAAGGTGCATATTTATTAGATATAAATGATTTTTAATAACAGTTTCGAAAAAATTGGAAATTTAAAAAGGGGTGAAAATGCGCGAAAAGCGACCTAAAAACGTTCTAAATTGCGATTTCTACTCAATCTAAGGAAATACCAAAGCTATTTCAAAAGTAATGGTTGCAAATCAATGGTGACAGTCCCTGCTATAACATAGATTATATTTTATGTTGCTGTCACTACCATCTGAGGGTTGCAAAAGCAAAATATGTTCTAATTTGCGTTTTTTGCACAACTGAGGGGTCTAAAACATTGAAGTATGGCATGGTATTTACTTACAAGATGCAACTGCTTTCTAAGAATATTCGAAAGAAAATTCCAAATTTCAAAAGATGAAGTAAGCGAAAAGAGTTATAAATTACAATTTTTATGCAATTTTATCAAATACTAAACCAATTAAAAAAATAATGATGACAAATTGTTGGTGTTAGAAGTATGGCATGGTATTTACTTACAAGATGCAACTGCTTTCTAAGAACAGTCAAAAGAAAACTCCAAATTAAAAAAAAAATGAAGTGAGTGAAAAGCGTTATAAATTACAATTTTTAAGCAAACTTATAAATTACCAAACCGATTAAAAAAATAATGATGACAAATTTTGGTGATAGAACCTGCTCAAACATAAGCTATATTTTATGTCTGTTCCACTACCACCAGAGGGTTGCAGGAGCTAAAAACTTTCTAAATTGCGATTTCTGTGATACTGAAAAGGCTAGAAACTTTAAATATGACATGGTAGTTACTTATAAAATATAAACACCCTCGAAGGACTGTCGAAAATAAATTCGAATTAAAAAGAGGTTAAGCGAAGGGGAGGTGTGAAAAGCATTCTAAAAAAGTCCTAAATTACGATACCTATGCAATTTCAGGGAATATAAACCGATTATAAAAGTAATAGTTGCGAATCAATGATAACAGTCTCTGATCCTACATATGCCGATGATTCTGCCACCTGGGGTTTACAGGAACAACAAACGTTCTATTAAAGACCTTTAAAAGCTTTCTAAATTACGTTTCTGTGGAATATTAAAAATAACAAACCGATTTCAAAATTAATGTTGGCAAATTAATGGTGATAGTTCCTAATTCAACATAGCCCTTGCTGTTGAGAGAGATGGTAGGACTTGGAATTGACATGATAGTTAATTTTAAGATGTAAGAAGATGGTTTCTAAAAAGTTCAAAACTTCAAATGAATACTGAAATGAGCGTATTCAATGAGCATAAAGGTTTCAAAATATTTTCTAAATTATCATTTATTTCGTTTTATTAATTTAAGTCTCATTTCTGCCTAATGCAGTGTAATAATGACGTTTAATCAAACTGTGTTTTAAATAGTAATTTTTGAATTATTCTTAAAAGTAATAAGTAAAAATTTATTTCGTACCTTTTAATAAAAATTAGACATATAACTATCACTTGGCATATTTCAAATATTACGCGAGCAAAGCCGCGGGGTTTGCTAGTCATATTATAAAGAGGTAAAAATTGTTTATTTGTAGGAGGTAAGCTCTGGAACTACCGAACCGATTCCAAAAGTAATGGTATCAAAATGATGGTGTTAGTCCAACTTAGAACATAGGCTATATTTTATGTCGGTGCCACTACCCCAAAGGGGGTTCAGGAGCAAAAAACGTTCTAAAAACGCGATTTTTGCATTACTGTAGGGCCTAGAAATATGAACTTTGGAATATTAGTTACGTATAAGATATAAATGATGTCTAAGAACAGTTCTTAAACAATTCGAAATTTAAAAGGGGTGAAAATGCACAAAAAGCGTTCTAAAAAACGTTCTAAATGGTAGTTTCTACATAATATCAGGAAATACCAAACCGATTTAAAAAATATTGGTGTCAAAATGATGGTGACAACGCTTGCTCCAAGATAGGCTATGTTTTATGTCGGTGCCACTACCCCAAAGGGGGTGCAGGATCAAAAAACGCTCTAAAAATGCGATTTATGTGTTACTGAAGGGCCTAGAAATGTGAAATTTGAAATATTAGCTACTTATTAGGTATAAAGGATTTCTAAAAACAGTTCTTAAACGATTCTAAATTTAAAAGGGGTGAAAATGCGCGAAAAGCGTTCTAAAAAACGTTCTAATGGTGGTTTCTACACAATCTCAGGAAATACCAAACCGATTTAAAAAATAATGGTGTCAAAATGACGGTGACAACCCTTGCTCCAACATAGGCTATGTTTTATGTCGGTGACACTACCCCAAATGGTGGTGCAGGGGAAAAACTTTCTAAATTGCGGTTTTTGCGTTACGGAAGGGACTAGAATAGTGAAATTTGGAATGGTAGTTCGTTATAAGATATCGATTATCTCTAAGGGCATTTCCTAAAAAATCGAAATTTAAAAGGCAGTCAAAATGCGCAAGAAGCGTTGTAAAAAACGTTCTAAATTGCGATTTCTATGCAGTCTTAGGAAGTACTGAACCGATTTCAAATATAATGGTGTAAAAATTATGCTGGCAGATCTCGCTCCAAGTTACGCTTTATTTTATATCAATTTCCACTACCCCAGAGGAGATGCAGGAGCAAAATGCGCGAAAAGCGTTCTAAAAACGTTCTAAATGCCGATTTGTCAGCGATATCTCAGGAAGAATCAAACTGATTTCAAAAGTAATGTTAAGAAATTGATGCTGACAGCCTCTGCTCTAACATAGACGCTATTTTAAGTCGGTATCACTATCACCTAGACGTTGCAGGAGCAAAAAAGCGCTCTAAATTTCGATTTTTGTGATCGGTACGGGCTAGCAATATTAAAATTAGGCAAGGTACATATTTATTAGATATAAATGATCTTTAAGAACAGTTTCGAAAAAATTAGAAATTTAAAAAGGAGTGAAAATGCGCGAAAAGCGTACTAAAAACGTTCTAAATTGCGATTTATACTCAATCTCAGGAAATACCAAAGCTATTTCAAAAGTAACGGTTGTAAATCAATGGTGATAGTCCCTGCTATAACATAGGTTATATTTTATGTTGCCGTCACAAACATCTAAGGGTTGCAAAAGCAAAACATGTTCTAATTTGCGTTTTTTGCACAACTCAGGGCCTAACACTTTGAAGTATGGCATGGTATTTACTTACAAGATGCAACTGCTTTCTAAGAATATTCGAAAGAAAATTCCAAATTTCAAAAGATGAAGTAAGCGAAAAGAGTTATAAATTACAATTTTTATGCAATTTTATCAAATACTAAACCAATTAAAAAAAATAATGATGACAAATTGTTGGTGTTAGAACCTGCTCAAACATAAGCTATATTTTATATCTGTGCCACTACCACTAGAGGGTTGCAGGAGCTAAAAACTTTTTTAAATTGCGATTTCTGTGATACTGAAAAGGCTAGAAACTTTAAATGTGGCATGGTAGTTACTTATAAAATATAAATGCCCTCGGAGGACTGTCGAAAATAAATTCGAATTAAAAAGGGGTGAAGCGAAGGGAAGGTGTAAAAAGCATTCTAAAGAAGTCCTAAATTACGATATCTATGCAATTTCAGGGAATATAAACCGATTATAAAAGTAATAGTTGCGAATCAATTGTAACAGTCTCTGATCCTACACAGACCGATGATTCTACCACCTGGGGTTTACAGGAACAACAAACGTTCTATAAAAGGCCTTTAAAAGTTTTCTAAATTACGTTTCTGTGGAATATTAAAAATAACAAACCAATTTCAAAATTAACGTTGGCAAATTAATGGTGATAGTTCCTGATTCAACATAGCCCTTTCTGTTGAGAGAGATGGTAGGACTTGGAATTTGACATGATAGTTAATTTTAAGATGTAAGAAGATGGTTTCTAAAAAATTCAAAACTTCAAATGAATACTGAAATGAGCGTATTAAATGAGCATAAAGGTTTTAAAATATTTTCTGAATTATCTTTTATTTCGTTTTATTAATTTAAGTCTCATTTCTGCCTAATGCAGTGTAATAATGATGTTTAATCAAGCTGTGTTTTAAATAGTAATTTTTGAATTATTCTTAAAAGTAATAAGCAAAAATTTAGTTAGTACCTTTAAATAAAAAATATACATATAAATGTCACTTGGCATATTTCAAATATTACGCGAGCAAAGCCGCGGGGTTTGCTAGTATTTAATAAATAATAAAGTAAGAGTTTAACATATAAATAGTTACTAGCATTACATATCATTATGAGCATTCATTAGTTCGAATAAAAATTCATACGCTAATGCTGAACACATAGAGACGTTTTTGGAAAATTTAACATTTGCGTTTCAATAATTTTAAATGATTCATTTTTACACAGAATAAATACAGTGTAAATGTAACGACATATATATATATATATATATATATATATATATATATTTGTTGTTGTTGTTCATATAATTTTTGAAGTTTTAGTATAAGAACATTCTAAATTTTGGGGGAAAATGTCCAGTTTGTTCAAAAATAAAAGCGCCCTCAGAATAAAAATCAAACCGAAATATAAACAAATGTGTATAAATATATAAAGTTAACATTGATATCAGATACCTATGCATCAAGTATTTAGTTACAGTTTTTTTTTTCTGGGGTCAATTTCACTTTCGGAACAGGCTACAAAAATTACACGTTCCTCCGAAAAAAATAATAACTGTCAGCGAAATCAAAAGGATACGAAGTTAACCGATTACACATCAAATTCAGATATATTATGAGAAAAAAATTACTTAAAAATATCGAAATACAAACAAGAAATATACAAATAACTTCACCTCTGATTTAAAGTTAGCTTGCGAATATTGCCACTTGCTAGTAAAGGTTCTTAAACAAATATTTTATGTAAAAAAATCATTTAAATACTTAAAAAATTCTGGTAAATCAATTATTTCCAAACGTTTTTTTTTTTTCATGAACAGGAATCGTTCATGGATAGCTTCATATGAAAAGTGTTTGTTTTTTAGCCACACAGAAGGTAAAGAGATTGGTTGGAACTTTAATACTTTATCAACATTAATGGATACCACATAAGTAGGAGCAACCTTAATTTTCGATATGTGTTTGAATTCTTATTTTTCTATTTAAATATAGCAACATTTTAATATTTTGAGTTTATCCAAGCTCTCAGCGTTCCATGCCTTTACTTCCACTATTTCAAAATGACAATATCCATCATACATTCAGTAATATCTGCTATTGAAATATCGGAAATTTTACCTACCATAAAATTTATATTTTGAAAATACTGGTAGCAAAGGCTGGTATTTTAAGTAGTGAAGCATTTGCGGGTTAATTATTTTTCATGTTAAAAATGTACAGAAAAATTTCTTCAAATTATGTAATAAAATTACGCGTTATATCAAGATGGTCTTTACTGAAAAATATCGTATTTTAATACTATTGCTTTTATTCTATTTATTTTTGGAAAACAGTTCAGCTACTGCATAATAAAATAGATCGTGTTTGCAGAACACAAGTAATATTTGCAGATTTAAGAAAAGTGTACTTTCAGTAAATATTCTCAATCCCCGTATATCATCACATTTCATATGCACAGTTTTATTTATGCGGAAAGAGATAAGCATTTCTTTCTGTGTCGAAACTTTCCCAAATTGCTTTTGCTTCCGTTTGGAATCAAAATTCAGTAAGCTACAGTTAACTTAAATATTTCCATAAAAACAGGAAATTATTTTTATGCCTACTTCACTTCAGTTTTGAATATTGGAAAAAGTTAAAACTACAGATGTAGCTGGTTTCACCGCGCAACGGAATATATCACATTTCAGTTTTTAGCAATTCATCCTTGATTTACAAAAGTGTCTGTACTGTTGTTATTTTTTAAATTTTTAATATGAGTATACAGTACCTTTTTTGAGATAAATACACATCATTTACATGGAGATTATGATCTTTTTAAAATTATACTGTTATCTGTTAAATCTCGCATAAATCGTACTATTTTCAAATATCCTGGTATATGCGATATAACAAGTGTTTACACTGTAAAAAAAAAGATGTTATTCTACAGATGCAAAGCTACAGAAACCTGTATGCTCACTAACATTTTATCTGTACAATGTAAAAAAAAAAATAATAATGAAAATCTACAAACCTAGTTTTTGCAAAACTACAGAAATCTGTATGATTACTAAAATTTAACTCTAACCTGGGATTACAAAATTTTTTTGTTGTTGCAGTTGCATAAAATTTTCTAGGAATCAAAGTTTCCTGGAAAATTCTTACTAACTCTACAGATTTTAGTCGAGGCTATCGAAAAAGACAGGCTACCGCGGTGTATTCCACTTATCTTTTTTTACAGATCGCTGAAGTCACGTATTGCTGGAATGAACCAATGAAAGTGTGAGAAAAGAGTATCACTTCACTCTAGCGGTCTGTAAAAAAAGACACGTGAAATGCACCGCGGTAGCCTGTCTTTTTCGTTAGCCTCGATTTTAGTTTTATTGTGTAAACGTGAGTCTGTTTTATGAATGTTTTTTGTTGCAGTTACATAAAAAGTTCTAGGCATCCCAATTTCCTAGAAAATTCTTAGTAACTTTATAGATTTTTTTTTACAGTGTACTCTCTTTTTAAGTGATATATTTTATTAGTTAAATAAATGATATTTTAACTAAACTATTCGCAATCGTTGAAATGTGAAAAATCATGATTACAAAAAAATATGCATTCTTGATTAAAAATTATATATGAAATTACATAAGTGGTATTTTCCCAACTGGATGAAAAAGCGCACAGGAAAGGATTCGAACAAGAGACCTTTTGGCTGATTCTGTCAATGTTCTGACAACTGACGTTTTCTGGAAAAATCTGGCGGACACACAATTAACCCAGAAACCTTATTGACATCTAGTCTGATACCTGAATGAGCTCAACAGAGTAAATTGCAGGTAATAGAACTCTGAGAACCGTTGATTTTGTAATTACAATCGATTAATTGTAACACATTTACTCTAATTAGAAAATAAATCTCATGAGTTGTATTTTTGGAAATGGGTGAAAAAGCGACCAGGCCAGGATTATCAGTCCACTGGTAGCTTCAGTAAATATGTCCTTCTTTTGAATCTTGGTCTTCCCACTTTTACACCAAGTTGGAAAAATACAACTCGTGTGATTTTTTTCACCAATCATAACAATTGTGTTAGAATTAATCAAGTTTAATTGCGTATCCAACGGCCCTTGGAGTTCCATTACCTTCGATTTTTTTTCAGTTGAGATGATTCAGATATCAGACGAAACGTCACAATCAATAATGTTCTCTGAGTGATTTGCGTATCCACAAGATTTGTCAAGGATAGCTCAATTGACAGAGCACCTAGGAAGCTTCAACCAAATGGTCCCTGGTTAAAAATCCTGACGTGGACACTTATTCACCTAGTTGGAAAAATACAACTCGTGTGATTGATTCACCAATCTTAACAATTATGTTAAATTTAATCAAGTTTAATTACGTATCGAACGGTCCTTGGAGCTCTATTACCTTCAATTTATTCTGTTGAGCTGATTCAGATAACAGACCAGATGTCATAACCAATATGGATTCTGGTCGAATTGTGTATCCACCAGATGTGTTCAGGATAGCTCAATTGGTAGAGCATTGTCAGTTTCAGTCAAACGCCTGGTTCGAATCTTGGCCTGAACAGCTCTTCATCCAGTTCGAAGAATAGAACTCGTGTGAATTGTTTACCAATTAGCATAGTTGTGTTAAAATTAATCAAGAATATAAGAAATTAAATATTGTTATACTTTAATAGATAAAAATGAATAAACAACTGAAATTAAATAAATACAGTAAACACTAACTAAGGCGAAATTGAACAAAACCGAGGGAATTTTCAACTAGATAGTGCTGTACCTTATAGAGTATTTAGAGCATTCGAAACCGTTCAGTGAGACTTAAAAATCGGATTTTTAACCTCCTCAAGGAACTTTTAACGATTTAATAACTTTATATTAATAAATAAAAAGCAAGAAACAAAATGTAAAAAATCACAAAAAATAACGTCCACATTTGTGGCCGATGAACGTTATGAGTGAAATGATTTCTTATAAAATAAAAAAATAAAAACTATTAGCAAATTTAACATTTCTGAAAATTATTAAAACTTAATAATTTTAGTATATATGAAATAATTTTTATCAATTTTTAACGATTTGTTCAAATAGTCCAACAACACTGGCTGCCGAAAAATTACTTCACGCTTTTTTATATCTCTAACTGTACATCAAAACGTTAAAAATGCAGCCGAACCATAAAATGTTTACTTCTCTTGTTGAGGGATTCTGTAGTGAATAAGTTATTATCAAAATTTTGCTCTTTTTATTATTGACAGTAATTATAAATATAAGAAACTGAACGTACACATATATGGCCAAGTACTTGCAGAGGTTAAAATACGAGATAGATTTCCGTCATACACAGTGTGCGCTTTAGACACAATTTACTGTATTTATTTTATTTGATAACATGTGCGATTGTCTTTATCTATTTAAATCTGCGTCGAACAGACTTTTTTTATTGTATCTAAGTATCTGCAGTGTTTCCAGTTAACCATTATCTTTTAGTTCAATTCAGAAAACAGTATTCATTATTTAGCACTGAAAACTATCTTGGCAGTTTTATCTAGAATGTATTTTATTCAAAAATATGATTTGTTATTCTACTTACTTTTAACAATTGTTTTGAAACTGCATAATAAAATATTCTGTATTTGCAAAATAGAATCAATATTTACAGATTTAATAAACATGTACGAATTGTTCAGAAATCCTGTAGATTTTTGCACTTCTATTGTTTTGTTTAGTCGGAAGCAATAAGCATATCTTTCTGCGTTGAATGATCTCAGTTTGTTTTCGCTTCGTTCAGAAACATCAACAAAATATAATTATGCATTTTTAGTTTAAATATTTCAATAAAGACAGGAAAATATTTTTATGCTACTGCTACTTGATTTCGGTTGTTGGATTTCGTTAAATTTTTTTCTTAAAAGTACAGTGTATTATTTTCAAGAATTATATTTAACACGCTCAAGTCTGCTGTTCTATTCCTAGGGCATTTCTTTTCATTAATTATTAATTTCTCTTAACAACGATTTTTGTTCTTATGTTACTGAAATAATATATGTTTTCATATTTATTATTGTGACTGCATTTAGATTTCAGCATGTAATAATGTAAGTTTGCTTAAATATCTGTTACTGATTCTTTTATTTCAAACATTTTACAATTTAAATTTAAGATAGAGCTATTTTTCCTAAAGAATGAATTGTGATAAAACATAAAAAATACTATGAAATTTGTGATGTCTGTTAATTCTGTTGTAATAGAACATTTTTCAAACGTCTTCAAAAATTTTCTGTTACCCTATTGTCATGTGAATAGTGTGTAAATTAACTGTATTCTTTATATTTCAGTAAATGACATATTTGTGAAATCTTTTGTGATTCGGGTACATAATTTAAATTTTATTTTAAATAAGTGATTTTAAATATCGGATACAAAACGTTTACAATAAACTATTCGCACTTATTCATATTCTACAGAATAGAACATTACCAATATTATTTTTATTCAAAAAAATGAATTAAAATTGTCTAGTCACACTTCATACGTGAACTTATGAATTGTACTTGAATTATTTTTGAGTGGTATTTGTATGTTTTTTTAATTCAAAATTAACTAAATAGTTAATTCTTTTGTGTGTTTGTATGTTTATGTTTGTGCTGATATATTTTCATCTAAGTGGAATTACATCATTAAGATTCCATAATATTTTCAAATATTATAATTATAGAAAAACTACTCCGTGAACTAATTGAATAAATTGCACAAAAAACCATCAGAAGAGTTTCGATTGAATTTTGTTGTAGTTCACTCATTTTTTTGCCTTTTTTATTTATTTTTGAAAATTCTTTTTAAGCTAAGTAATAAAATCATCTATGTCTTCCAAACGCAATTTAAATACTTACATATTTAAGAACACTGTATTCTTAATTGAAATTTGCTTATGTTCGTCATATTTATCATGCACAGTAATATTTATGGGGAAAGTAATAAGCATTTCTTTCAGTGTTGAAATTTCGCTATTTTGCGTTTGCATACTTTTGGGAATACAAACAAAATATCCTTCCATCTTATGTTTTTCCATAAAAACAGGAAATTGTTTTTATGCGTACTGCTCTTTAGATTTGAACACTGGATCTAGTTAAAATTATTTCTTTAAAGTTTGTTAGTTTTATGAACAATATATTAAATAAACTAGAAGCGCCTTCCGTAATTTCCACTTTATGAAAAATTTCAAAAAGTATTTTCAAATTCAATATATATATATATATATAAAACAGCATATTTATATGTCATATGTAAATTTCTGAAACTGTAAATCTTTTGATAAATGAAAATGTATTGAACATTTGAATATATGATTGTGCTTGTATACAGAGAATCTCGTTAAAATGAATATCACTTTAAGGGTGTACTTGACATATTTTCAAAAAAAAAAAATATTTATTGAGTTAAAATTTTGAATTTTTTGTGATGGTTAACCATATCATTTGTAAACAAAATCAAATCATAAAACTTCTCATAGCTGTTTTTAAAAAAAAATTTTAATTTAAAATTTATGAAAAAAGCTGTATAAATTAAAATCGTTATAACTCGAAATATTATTTGTAGAATTTAAATTGTTTTTTATTTAAATAAACAGAAATATATATTTTTTAATTTAGAGCCAGCATTTTAAAAAATATTAATTAAAAAAATTAAAAATATTTAACGAAAAAATTACAAAAAAAGTGGTGCAACTTTTTTTTTTTTTTAAATTTTTGTTTTCAAAAGTAAATATTTTTTTCAAATATGTTGGCTCAAAAGTAAAGTAAAATAATTGAAAAAGATATGTTCCGAGTTTAAACCCTGAATCTTTAACGGTTCTTTAGTTATAAGAATTTAAATATGAGTAATGGTGAAAAAACCTATCATGAAGTAAAGCGCAATTTCACAAGAACTCGTTTCCTTGACAACCATAGCTTGAAAGGCAGATTTTGAAAACAAACCAAAACGAAAAAAATAATATTTCCTGTTCTAATTAAGATAGAAACATGATTTAAAGATCATTTTAAGCAGAAAACGGCAGAAATTTTTTTAATCCATTTTTAAAAAAAATGAAAATTTGAAGATTTTTGTGTTCCGGACCCCCTTAACGAAATTTTTCATTTTAACGAATATTATCTAGATTGTTAAAAAAAATTGTAATAGCCTATTTCATTATAAAAAACATTCACTATAACGAGTTTTTCAGTACAGCGAATTTAATCAATGCACCCCAGAGATTCGTCGTTACGAGATTTTACAAAATTACTTATATCACATTATTTTGAATTGACCGATTACTCTAATATTATAAAGTGTTTCTAAAAGAAAATGCTCGGCAAAATATTTCAGTAAACTGCACCAAAAACCGCCTGAGTGCTTTGTTGAATTTTACCGCATTTAAAAAAAAAATGTTTTGTTATACTATTTATTTTTGTTTTGTTATACTGTTTATTACTGTTTTATTTATATTGTTTGCAGATGCGTTAATAAAATGATCAGAATTTACGAAAAAGAATAAATACCTGCATAGTTTTAAAATTTACTTTCACTGCAAAATTCCCGTATAACGTTACACTTCGCATGCAACGCTATTTTTTTTTCCTTTATGCACAAAGCAATAAGCAATTATTTCCGTTTTAAAACTTCTCCAATTTGCCTTACTCCCGTATGGGAAAAGAGTAAAATTGCTGTCATCTCCCTTTAGCTTATGTAATTCTATGCAGGCAGGAAATTATTTTTATGCGCTTTTCAAACTTAAGGGGACTTATCTGGTGGGGAAGAAAAAAGTGGAATCCCATGTTATCCTATGGGGAAAATGCATATATTTCAAGTTCATTCAAATTTGGAAATTTCACCAATATATTTTTTCAGCACATCGATAGGAAGATTCGTTATCACTCTGTAAGCTCCAAATTTTTATATCTTTTTTCAGTCCAAAGTTACAAACAAGTAAAGAATACTTTATGCTTTTCGGAATTTTTTGAAACTTTAGCACAAATTTTAAAATACTCATAATTATCTTTAAAATATTTTAAGCTTACAAAGGGATAAAGAACCTTCCTATCAACATGCTGAAAAAGAAAAAAGTCCTTCCGGCCAGTGCCGGGAGGAAGAGGTAGCTTTCATAATCCTTATTTAAAACAAGCCAACTTATATCATGCAAACACACGAAGCTCAATTTAGTGGCAACCGAATATAGGAGATTCAATACTAATTTTTATCAATATAATGAATGAGAATTTCGCGAAATTAGTCAGCTTTATCCAAGCTGCTTTTCTTTAAAGTAACTTATATTTGGCTGCCAAATTCGGCAATTTTTTAAAGTGCCTGTCATTTTAAGACAACATGGTGGATGAGGCTAAGCAGTGAACTTGGTCGAGACCTTAGTAATTGCTGTGCACATGCTCACTCACATCGGAATCGGTTAATATATAGTAGTGCTGTCGCATGCAAAAAATCAGATTTTTCAAAATGTCACCCACAATAGAAATTGAAACTGCTATATCTGAGCCATTTTTTAAGGTAAAGACAAACAAAAAATGCTCCTGAATCCTTATATCAAGATCAAATACTTAAGAAAGAAACCTTTTTCAATTTCTAATTTTTTTGCACCTCACTTTAAATATATATATATTTTTTAATTTAATGGCCGCCATTTTGAAACAAGATGGCTGATGAATCTGGCCAGCGAACTTGGTCGAGGTGTTGATGTATACTATCCACATTCCTTCTTACATCGAAATAGGCGAATACGTGTGTTATCGCGTGACAAATACAAGATCGTTTCAAAATGTTAGCCATGCTAGAAATTCAAAGTGCTATAATTCAACCATTTTTTAAGATATCAACAAAAGAACAAATTTTCAGAAACAAAAACTGCTCCGGAATCTTTGTATTAAGGCCAAACACATAAAAAAAAATCTTTTTCATTTTCCAATTTTTTAATACCTCCTTTTGAATTTTAAATTTAATTTTTTTTAAATGGCAACCCTTTTGAAACAAGATGGCGAATGAAGCTGGCCAACGAACTCGGTCGAGACATTGGTATGTACTATGTACAGACCAAGTTACATCCAAACAGGTTCATAAATAAGCCTGTTGTCGCGTGACAAAAATCAGGTCGTTTTAAAATGTCAGCCACAAGAGAAATTCAAAATGCTATTACTCAGCAATTTTTTTTTTGATATAGACGAAAGAAAAACTGTTCCGGAATCTTTGTATTAAGGTCAAACACATACAAAAAAAATCTTTTTCATTTTCCAATTTTTTGGTATCTCATTTAAATTTTTTTATTTTTTTATTTTTTTTTAAATGGCCGCCATTTTGAAACAAGATGGCGGATGAAGCTGGCCAACGAACTCGGTCGAGATGTTTGTATGTACTATGTACACACCAAAGTACATCCAAGTCGGTTCATAAATGCGCCTGTTATTATGTGAGAAAAATCAGGACGTTTCAAAATGTCAGCCACGCTAGAAATTCAAAATGCTATAACTCAGCCATTTCTTAAGATATAGACGAAACAAAAACTGCTCCCGAATCTTTTTATCAAGGTCAAACACATAAGAAGAAAATATTTTTTCAATTTTCAATTTTTGGTACCACATTTCAAATTTAAATTTTTCTTAAAAGTTTAAATGGCCGCCATTTTTAAACAAGAAGGCGAGTGAAGCTGGCCAACGAACCCGGTCGAGACATTGGTATGTACTATGTATAAACGAAGTTACATCCAAATCGGTTCATAAATACGCCTTTTATCGCGTGACAAAATTCAGGACGTTTCAAAATGTCAGTCACGCTAGAAATTCAAAATGCTATAACTCAGCCATTTTTTAAGATATAGACGAAACAAAAACTGCTCCGGAATCTTTGTATAAAGGTCAAATACATAAGAAAAAAATATTTTTCCATTTTTAATTTTTTGGTACCACATTTCAAGTTTTAAATTTTTTTAAAAATTTTAAATGGCCGCCATTTTGAAACAAAACGGCGGATGAAGCTGGCCAACGAACTCGGTCGAGACATTGGTATGTACTATGTACACACCGAATTACATTGAAATCGGTTCATAATTACGGGAGTTACAGTGTGACATAGGTCAGATATATATATATATATATATATATATATATATATATATATATCAATTTTGAACGGAGGGTGGTTTCGGGGTCTGGGGGTCATGATCGATGAAAATATACCAAAATTTTTTGAAATCGCTTTCCTCCGAACGGCTGCAATAGGTAGCTTTTTTGTAAAGAAAGCTACCTAATATTGTTGAAATTTCCATATTTGAATGTATAAGAAGGACAACTATTTTCTCATAGGATAACATGGGATTCCACTTTTCTTCTTCTCCACCAGATAAGTCCCCTTAAACACTGGCTGTTGTTAAATATATTTCTTAAAGATTTTATTAGTTTTAAGAAGGATTCGTGCATATAGAGTGGAACCTGACGCTTCTCCAGCACAAAAGGAGTAATAGATAAAAGTCGCATATTAAGCGGGATCGCGTATTGAACGTGATCAGTTTATAAGATTCATTTGTAACACAATTATGCAATTGATAAATAAATCATAGCAGTTGTAAAAAGTTTAGTTAGGGGGATTAGTACTCCAGATTCGTCCGGGATGGCTCATTGCTGGCATCAGCCAAGATTTCCTTAAGTCGAATCCTGGCCCTGACTTTTTTCATGCAGTTGAAAATTTACAACTATTGTGATTTGTATAATTTAGGAATTCGATTTATTTAGATATCTAACAGTCTAAATGAATTTTAGAGCTTTCTTTTATATGTTTGCAGTTAGAACTTGTGTCTTTAACGTATATTTAAATTAAAATATAACTGTATTCAACTTAAATTCACTGGTTTTCTAGGACCTGCTGGAATAATAACTTAAAATAAATATGTATTCGAACATGGCTTTGATGTCGATTAGTACGTTAGAACCAAGAATAAAACAACAAAATAATTTCCCTGCTAGACGAATTTTTTTTTAACACAAAGACAAAAATATTAAATCTTAGAAGCATAATCCAGTTATTAAAGTATATTCAGCAATGGTGATAATTTGTACAATTATAATCTGTCCGTCATTTTTAATACAATAAGAAAAAATCCCTGCCGTCTCAGTCTACAGGTAGATTTCGATATTAAGTACTAATTTCAACAACAAAAACTAAATTATGATTACAAATAAACCCACTTTAATAATTTTATCTGACCGATTTTCACGAGTTTTTAATTTCATTTTTATATAAGAGCTGGTTTATCAGAATCATGTTAAGGCAGTTTTCAAAAAATATTTTTACATGCTCAAAAGCTCGAAATTTTCTGAAACATTTTCAGATTCATTTTTAAAAAGAAAAGCATGAAACTAGCTGACGCGATTTTCTACGAGATTTATAAGCGACCTATGTTTTTATTTTTCGTTCAATTAGTTAGAACTTTGTTTAAAAACAATTATGTTCTCAATAGGACTATATTTTTCATTTCCAACACAATCGCTTCGGGAAATTCGGATCAAAATGTTCATTTTGACATCATTTTTTAAAATATATTCTGCCTCTATCAAAAAATCGAGCACCACTGCACACTATATAGTTTCTGAATAAGAGAACCTACCAAATGGTTGCGTTTGAAAGCAAAAATGAATTTAAAAATGAGTCAGAAAATAAGCAGGATTTGAGTATATGTTTAATGCGATTTTTTTTCAACCTCTATGTATTTTTAATTTTATTTTTCTTGTAAGAATTGGTCCTATCAAAAACTTCTCCATATAAAAGTTGTAGATGATATTAAGAAGATATATAATAAATTCATGCGGATTTGATATCTTGTGAATTGAGGAAGCTATTAATTTTTCTTCTTCAACTCCTAATTATTGTTTTCGTTTTTAATTTTAATTTTAATTTATTTATTTATTTATTTTTATTTATTTATTTATTTATTTATTTATTTTTTTTTTTTTTTTTGCTGTAAGAATTGCTCCTATCAAAAACTTGTCAATATAAAAGTTGTAGACAATATTAAGACAATTTATAATAAATTTAATTGGATTTGATATCTTGAGAACTGACGGGGTTATGATTTCTTTTCTCCCCAGAACCCATTTTTTTCGCCCCTTGAACCCATTTTTAGTTTTATCAAAAATCTCTCATACATAAGTTTTTGGTCCATTTTTTAAAAGTAGTAATAACTTTACACTGGGTCGATATATATTATAACTAAGAAGTTATGGGTTTTTTCGTTTTTCACAACCCCTCTTCCTATTTCCACCCCCTTGGTCCAATTTTGCCCATTAACGAACTTGACCGAGATTTTCAGACACTTGATTTTATGTATAAGTTTGAAAAAGATTTGTGCAGAATTATGGAAGTTATCGTGTCGATAAAAAAAGATATATATAAAGATATATATGTATATATATGTATATAACTTTATCTATCTATCTATCTATATATATATATATATATATATATATATATATATATATATATATATATAGTTTTTTACAGAGGGTGGTTTGGGTTTCTAAGTGTCATGTTCTGGGTAGATCTGCAAAAAAATTTCCGAATTTCCAACATAGGAGAGTTCCCACTAGGTAGTATTTCGTTCGAAATCTACCTAAAATTATCTGTATTAATCTTCGGGTAAAAAAAAATATTTATAGCATAAAAAAGTAAACAAAAGTAAGAAGAAATAAAAGAATTTTAGAACCGGAGTCATATTTGTTTAATTTTCACGTGTTTCATTTTTTTGCCAAAAAGGAACACTATAAAAAATAGAAGTGATGTAACGTACATTTAAAATCTCACTAACATGTTTAATTGCAATATTTTTTATGAAGTATCGGGCAATCCTGAATTCATCTATGTCTCTCTGTTACAGAAAAAACTTGCACAAAGCGAAAGACAAAGAATGTTATTAACGCGAGATGAAAGATGAATTGCAGTGTTGATGGTGTAGCGCATTTATATATATATATATATATATATATATATACAGGGTGATTCAGCTCGTCGGTGACAAACTTTAAGGATCGATAGAGCACACCTAGACGAACATTTTTGAATAGGGAATGTAGGGTCCCTGACGCGATGGTAAGGCGCTAGGCGCTTTCGAAAATTTAGGTGCCGAAATTCGAAACGTCATAAAAACTAGGGAAATGGTTAGATTTTCTTGCTTGTTGCGTCGAAATGATTCTGTTTGTTTAGACTTTCTTCAGTACCAATTTGATAAGCGTATCCCTTAAAACATGGATAGGGGGCGCTGCAGACTTTGGAGAGCTAGACAACAACTTTAAGCCCGTTATTTTGATAATTTAACACATGCTCGCCAAAGTTTATACTCTAACTTAAAGTTTGAACCCAAAAGTAGAGCCCTGCAAAAAGCGTAAGAGCCGGAATAAAATGTCAAAGTACAGGGTGGTCGAAACTCGAAGGCTCCTAAGAGATAAACAAACAGATTTCTTGACTTATGGCATGCATTTTCATGATTCTGTTTGCTGGGGCTCTCTGAAACTCAGTTGAACGGTACAAAAAGAAACATCGATAGGGGGCGCTTTGGGCAAAAAACATAATTCGTTGACATTTCGGACGCTAACTGGAAACGGGGCGCTACGATCAGTTAGTAATAATGAAAACACATTTTCTACCTCTGCTCAACACTTCTGAATAAATTTAGACCAAAAACATCAATGATACTGGAAATTTATTTACAAAAAATAACACTACAGAAGATGCTCGAAATTTCGACCTTGGGCCATGATGCAGGCTTCGCACCTCCGTCGCATTGAGGAGTGTGTGTTTCCAACAATGCCAGGAGTATCTCTGATCTGCCCTGCAGCTGCCACAATGCGCGCCACAAGTTCTTCAGCACTGCTGACAGGTGTATGGTATACCTCGGCCTTCAGGTAACCCCAAAGGAAGAAATCCAAGCAGGTGAGGTCTGGTGATCGGGCAGGCCAGTGAACTGGACCCCCACGCCCGATCCACCGCTGGCCATACCTTGCGTTTAGATGGAGACGCACGTCGTTCGTGTAATGGGCCGGAGCTCCATCGTGCTGGAACCACATCTGGCGACGCGAACCTTCGGGTACGTGCGCCTCATCCAGAAGCTGCGGCAGCACTTGATCCAGGAAAATCAGGTAATTTCCACCTGTCAGTCGTTCAGGTAACAAATAAGGGCCAATGAGGCAATCCCCCAGAATGCCGGCCCACACATTTACTGAGAAACGCTCCTGGGCTGCTCGGCTTCTGGTTTCATGTGGATTTTCATCACACCACACATGACTGTTGTGGGCGTTCCACATTCCCTCCCGGCTGAAGGTGGACTCGTCCGTAAACAAAATGCTGTTTACAAAACGGGGATCCCTGGATCTCATCGCCAAGTACCATCTTGAGAATTCCACTCGAGGGCCAAAATCCTGCTCTCTGAGCAACTGCACCCGCTGGATGTGGTAGGGGTGCAGATTCCGGGAACGTAAGATGCGCCACGCAGTTGCTTGCGAAATGCCAACATGTCTGGCGATATCTCTCGTGCTAAGACCTGGGTTGTCCTCAACCAGGTTAAGCACAGCCTCTTCGTTGTCGGGGGTGCTCACTGATCGCTCCCGTTCAGGCCTGCCTCCGTCGAAAGATCCCGTTGTGGACAACCTCTGGTGTACTCGAGCGAAGAAGGCATGGCAGGGGATTTGCCTGTTGGGGTAACGCTCGGCGTACAACCGCTGAGCGGCTCGTCCATTACAACCAGCAGCGCCATACGCCAAATGCATGTCAGCCAATTCAGAGTTTGTGTACCGTTCTATCCTACTACCGATCTGCAGACAAGTAACCCGAAGCTTAAGTAGGTACCGCACGTTCAAAAGACGTGTCTGCGCATACAACTACGTCATCTCGCGTTGTCGTCTACGCATTACGTATCTTTTGCATATCGATATGGTACGATATATTTTGCATAAATCAGCAAAAAGCACCTTGTGTAAATTTTATTGCGCGCATTGTGCATGATTGAAACCAGCTATGTTTGTTAAAAAAAACAAACAAACTGCAGTTTTAATAGCTTCTTATGATAAGTAAATTACTCTCTTGTTTTGTTTCTAACTGATCGTAGCGCCCCGTTTCCAGTTAGCGTCCGAAATGTCAACGAATTATGTTTTTTGCCCAAAGCGCCCCCTATCGATGTTTCTTTTTGTACCGTTCAACTGAGTTTCAGAGAGCCCCAGCAAACAGAATCATGAAAATGCATGCCATAAGTCAAGAAATCTGTTTGTTTATCTCCTAGGAGCCTTCGAGTTTCGACCACCCAGTACTTTGACATTTTATTCCGGCTCTTACTCTTTTTGCAGGGCTCTACTTTTGGGTTCAAACTTTAAGTTAGAGTATAAACTTTGGCGAGCATGTGTTAAATTATCAAAATAACGGGCTTAAAGTTGTTGTCTAGCTCTCCAAAGTCTGCAGCGCCCCCTATCCATGTTTTAAGAGATACGCTTATCAAATTGGTACTGAAGAAAGTCTAAACAAACAGAATCATTTCGACGAAACAAGCAAGAAAATCTAACCATTTCCCTAGTTTTTATGACGTTTCGAATTTCGGCACCCAAATTTTCGAAAGCGCCTAGCGCCTTACCATCGCGTCAGGGACCCTACATTCCCTATTCAAAAATGTTCGTCTAGGTGTGCTCTATCGATCCTTAAAGTTTGTCACCGACGAGCTGAATCACCCTGTATATATATATATATATATATATATGTTTATGTAAGTATCGTCTGCTGCATATTCCTTGGTTTCATGTGCTCCGAATCCATGTAAGTTTCTAGTTCTTTTTTTCCGCATGTGGCAACATTCTGTGTTTATTCTGTTTTGATTCATGTTGTTGTTAGAATGGGAAAAATGATGGAATGTAATAAGCCGCTGTTGGCTCGCATATATTTAGTGTTATAATAAATTCGTGTTTACAGTCCACTTTGGTGTGTTTATGTGAACGAACCAGGTGTGTAAGTGATTAGTTAAAAACGCAAAACCATTTGTTGGTACAAGTCTAGCCGGAGCGCTAGTGAAAAATAAAAGAGTACAATCGAACAATTTATGAACTGCCGTGTGATATCGTCTGTGATGAAAAAATTACCTCAGGATGTGAGGTAAGTTAACTTTGAACATTCTATTTCATGTCTAAAAATAATTTGTATTTTAAAAGTGTAGAATTATTTTGAAAATATACAGTTTAGATATTGTAGAACTAGTTTTGGGCTTGATTTAAGCAAAAATGAGTGAACTGGTATTTTTAAAAACAAAAAGGACTGCTCTACGGAGAAGTTTCACAAATTACATAAAAGGAAATTGAAAGTATAATCGCAAGTGATGACATTAATGTAATAGAATTAGAAGAAAATATTGAATTGTTAAAACAGAAAGAAACCGATCTAAAAAAACTTGATAGGAAATTGAAGTTTTAATTACAGAACCTAAAATATTAGAAAGTGAGATAGATGGCGCACAGGAAATCTCAGATAAAATTGATTTGTGGAAATTTAAGTGTGAAAAAATATTGAAAATACAAAATGCTGAGTTAATAAGAGTGAAATTAAATCTGATAGTGTAATTTCAGGAAACGTGTTTGAGAATATTAAATTACCTAGGTTATCATTACCTACTTTTGGAGGTAATATAACAGAATGGATAGCGTTTAAGGATCATTTTAATGCATGCGTAAACAGCAATACAAGTATATCTAATGCTCAAAAAGTACAGTATTTGAAGACTTCGTTGAAAGGTCAAACGCATTGCGTCATTCAGTCTATTCAAATTTCGAATTCTAATTTTGAGATTGCGTGCAATCTATTAGACGAAAGATATTCAAATAATCGAGAACAAATATTTGCATATATTAAACGATTTTTAAGTTTACCAACTATTCAAACAGAATCATCTATTGCTATTTTAAATCTAGTTGACAACATTAATGAAGTCATTTGTTCATTAGAAGTACTGAACCAAACCATTGACAAATTTGGTGATACATTAATGACTTATTTAATTTTGCAAAAATTGGATCCTTCTACAAAATTGTGGTGGGAACGTCAGCTTAAAAGCGGGGAAATTCCGAAACTTAAAAACTTAATCGAGTTTCTTATGAATTACGCAAGAACTCTTCAAAATAGCAAGCTAGGGGTAAATAAGGTACCTAAATCTGTAGTTTCGATTAAGAGTAATGCTTTTGTAGCTACGTTAGGTTGTGGTTATTGTAAGGAAGACCATAGTTTAGCTAAGTGCTCGAAGTTTCTTAATTTACCTGTTCAACAACGAATAGATTTCGTAAAACGTAATCATTATTGTTTCAATTGCTTATCTAATATGCATTTCCTCAATAAATGTAAGAGTCTAAATACGTGCCATCATTGCTTTAAGAAACATCATAGTGTTTTGGAATGGTAAATTATTCAAGGAATAAAAATCAGTCAAATAGTATGTCTTCACACGCACAAAAATTTATCCCTAAAAAAGTTGAGTCAGCAAGTGAAAATATTTCGTCTACAGTCTGTGCCTCTCATTATGAGTCAAACGAAAATTGTAATCAAAAGAGCCATATTTTGTTGTGTACCGCATTAGAAAAGTTCAAAATTCTAAACAAGAGTTTGTAAAATGCAGATGTTTATGTGATACTGGCTCTCAGGGGTAATTTATTTCACAAGAATGTGCAAATAAATTAGAATTTTAAAGGTCAAAGATAGTCTGCATAGAGATAGTGTCTATCTCTGCGTCATGTTTGGGAAAATTTAATACTGTGAGTAATGGAGAAGTTGATTTATTATTCACTTCTCACTTCAAAAGGGATCTTAGAGTATTTAAAATCTGCATTCGTGATGGATAAGGTGACAGATAATATTTCCCATGTGTCTTTGCCTTCAATCATTTGCAATAATTTCAATGATTTAATGTTAGCTGATCCATTATTTTTCAAATCACAAAAAATTGACATTCTATTTGGCGTAAATGTATTTATGTATTTAATTAGAGAAATTGTCTAACGTGAACCTAACCTTCCATTTGAATTAAATTCGAGACTTGGGTGGATAATTTCGGGTACTACAAATTTTGATACGCTGGCAACTGATCCAGTATGTGTAAATCACTTAAGTACAAAAACTGACGAGTTAGTAAATTCATTCTGGGAATTAGAAAAAATTCCAAATGTGCAACCTTTAACAGTTGAAGAAAAACTTTGTGAAAGGCATTTTGAGAGTACTCATTTCAGAGAAAAATCAGGCCTCTACTCAGTCGCATTACCTTTTAAACAGGATCGAGATAATTTAGGTGATTCTCGCCAAATAGCACACAGAAGATTTCTTGAGAAGGATCAGACAGAAGGAGACAGAAGGATCTTGAGAAAAGATTAATATCCATGCCAGAAATTTACAACAATATGTTCAATTTATGAAAGAATATTTATCTCTGGGCTACATGGACCTTGTTTCAAATACAGATCGTGGATTAGAGAATAAACATTATTACATCCCAAATCACTTCGTCTTGAATAGTTCTAGTTTAACCACCAAATTAAGAGTAGTTTGGGAGTGCTAAAACAACATCAGGTGTATCGTTAAACGACACTCTAATGGTAGGTCCCAAAACACAAACTAATTTAATTTACATTTTATTAAGGTTTAGATTTCATAATATTGCAATCACAGCTGATATAAAAATGATGTATAGGCAGGTAAAAATCCATGACAAAGATAGGGATTTTCAGAGAATATTATGGAGAGATAGTCAAGATAAACAAATACAAGTTTTTCGCTTAAACACTGTTGCGTATGGAACTGCTGCTTCTCCATATCTTGCAACTAAAGATTTGAGTCAGTTAGCAATTGATGAGGATTATTTCCAAAAAGCAAAGTTTTAAGAGATTTTTATGTTGATGATGTTTTAACTAGTGTTGAAAATAGTCAAGAATGTACTGAATTGATATATGAATTGCAGAAAATGCTAAGAAAAGGTAGGTTTGAATTACATAAATGGTCCACAAATGAACCATCACTATTAAAATATGCTGGGTTAGCAAACACAATTAATGATAATATACATAGTATAGTAGGCAATAAAGCCATAAAAGTTCTAGGAGTGGAATGGCCTCCTGATAATGATATGTTCAAATGTAATTTCAGTGATATAGATTATCAAAGTGTCCCTACTAAAAGAATTATTCTGTCATTTGTATCAATGCTTTTTGATCCATTGCGATGGATTGCACCTTTTGTAATTCTAACTAAAATGATCCATCAAGAACTGTGGAAATTACAATTATCATGGGATGACCCAGAACCAGAAAATATTGATCAAAAGTGGAAAAGTTTGTGCCAAGACGTCAAACTCTTAAATTCCATATATATATACCTAGAAAAGTCATTTTTCCCAATTATTCTCGATGTGAATTTCACGTATTTTGTAATGCTTCAGAAAAGGGTTATTCAGCAGATATTTACGTTAAAACTTGTGATAAATCTAACACTGATGTGAAACTTTTAACAGCTAAAACTCGCGTAGCACCACTAAAACCTGTCACGATTCCAAGACTGGAATTATGTGCTACAGTATTGCTGGCACACTTAATATAGGCGGTTAGAGATGCATTACATATAAAACCTGATTCTGTGCACGCATGGAGTGATTCACAAATTGTATTGTCATGGCTAAGATCAAATCCTAAAAGATGGCAAGTCTTTGTAGCCAACAGAGTATCTGAAATCCAATCCATTATACCAGCTGAGAATTGGAATCATGTGAACGGAAAAGAAAATCCTGCTGATTGTGCATCACGTGGGTTACATCCTGCAGAACTACTGTCCCATGACTTGTGGTGGAACGGTCCAAAGTGGTTAAGAAGCAATGAGGTCCCCGTGCATGAACCTACTACCATAAATGAAGAAGAATTACCAGAAGCACGTAATACATTATCATTTGTAATTTCTGAAAATGTAAAAGAACTTGATATTATATCAGAAATATCTTCGTTTTCCAAGTTGCAACGCATATTTGCTTGGCTATTGAGATTCATCTCCAATTCAAAGGTGACACGTGTAGAAAGAAATACATCCTTTTCATCAAGCAATGAAATTCAAGCCGCAACACGCTGCATTATTCGAATAGTTCAACAAGTGAACTTCAATAAAGAAATTCTGTGTTTAGAAGCTGGAAAAGAGCCACCTACAAATAGAAGTCTCGTTTGTTTGTGTCCAATTTTAGATGATAACAAAATATTAAGAGTAGGAGGAAAATTGAAAAACGCACAGCTGTCAGAGAATGAAAAGCACCCTATCTTATTACCATCGAAGCACCATGTGACTAAGATCATAATAAAGCATTTTCATGAAAAATATTTCCATGCAGCTCCAGAGCTTCTTCTTTCTTTAATTAGACAGAAATTTTGGATCATTACTGCTAGATCTGTTATTCGGAAAATAGTAAGAACTTGTGTTACATGTTGCAGATATAGAGCTCAAACTGCAAAACAAATAATGGCTAATCTTGCAGTATCTAGAGTAACACAATCACGACCATTTCATCGAGTTGGAACATATTTTTCAGGACCATTCATGATTAAATATCGTGCAGGACGCGGACTAAAATCATTTAAATCATATGTGTGTGTATTTGTCTGCTTCGTCATCAAAGCAGTGCATCTTGAAGTTGTAGAAGATCTTTCAACAAAGGCATTATTAAGTTCATTAAAACTATTTATCGCAAGAAGAGGGAAACCTTTTGAGATTTTTAGTGATTGTGGAACCAACTTCAAAGGTGCAGAAAAGAAATCAACAATTATCTTTTTCAGTGCAAGCAGAATGAAGATATAAACAAATTTTTGTCGTCAGAGGAAATACGCTGGATTTTAATCCGCCTTCTGCTCCACACTTTGGTGGACTTTTGGAATCTGCAGTAAAATCAATGAAATCGCATCTGAGGAAAACCGTTGGTGACACTGTCATAACTTATCCTGAGTTCCAAACCTTGATTCCGCAAGTTGAAGCTTGTCTCAACTCTAGGCCACTGTGTCCCATATAATCTGACCCAACAAACTTAACTGTTCTAACGCCAGATCACTTCCTAGTTGAAACTTCTCTAACAGACATACCTGAACAAGATCTAAGTCACAGTCCTTTGAGTCATCTTGATAGATGGCATGTGAGACAGTTTATTCTTCAGCAATTTTGGAAAAGATGGAGCCGAGAATACCTGTCTTAACTTCAGCAAAGACCTAAATGGCAAAAAAGTCAACGAGATTTAGAAGTCAATGACTTAGTCCTCATCAAAGATGACAACCTTCCACCACTTAAATGGAAATAAAGACGAATAATAACTGTTCATCCAGGTTCAGACAATAAGGTCAGAGTTGTTACGATCAAGACTAGTAGTTGTGTCATCGATCGTCCAATAGTGAAATTGTGTCCTCTTCCTATAGAAACTAAAAACTGTTAACTCAGAACTGTCTTATATTTTTCTATTTTTTGTATTAATTTGTTTGTGTTATTAATTGTTCTTTCATTATAGTTATAAATTGCAAGCAGCTAACTATTTGTTGAAATCCCAGGGGATTTCAACGGGGGCCAGAATCTTCGGCTCGACGGACCAATTCCGAAACTTAAAGACTTAATCGAATTTCTTAAGAATTCCGCAAGAACTCTTTAAAATAGCAAGCTAGGTGTAAATAAGGTACCTAAATCTGTAGTTCCGAATAAGAGTAATGCTTTTGTAGCTACGTTAGGTTGTAGTTATTGTAAGGTAGACCATAGTTTAGCTAAGTGCTCGAAGTTTCTTAATTTACCTGTTCAACAACGAATAGATTACGTTTTACGAAAGATATTATTTATTAAATTTTAATCCTGATCAATAATTTTATAACACATTTTCTGTGACAAAGGAAAAAATATTTTTTCTATATGATAAAATAATTATCGCATAAATATAGTTAAAAGATTAAAAATAAATTTAAATTTATACTTTTGTGCGTCATGTATTTTTTAAGATCAATCATCTTCTAAACATATATTTAGACTATTTCACATTTCTAAAAATTTTTAATCTCAAATATTCATTGTAACTTTAACAAATATCTTTATTATAAAACAGGGCAAACGTATCTGTGCGTAACTCTGACGTCATTTTGCGAATGGCAACAGTAGACGATAAACTTTAACTTTTATTTATTTTATTGCGATATTTTCAATTTTTAAATATCCCACATTTTACACCTTTGAATAGAGAAAAAATAGTACATTCAAGTGCAGTTTGTTTGAAAACTATATCGCAATTTCTTTGAAAACTATATGGCACTTTTCTCATTTTTTTTTAAAAATAATTTCCAAGCATGATTTTTTAAATTTATTTCTGTCACTTGCAGACATAAGATGAATATGTTTACACTTATATTAATATAAATAAAATAGTTCAGCACTTGTTTTTGGCTTATATTCTATAACAAAATTTAATATTTATCAACCCATATATATATATATAACACAAATTTAATACATGTAAACGAACGAAGCTTAAACCAATGAAATTATCTGACTGAAAAGAGAATAACGATCTTTGACGATTTCTTCGACTGGTAATTCCTGCCACGAAGCCAATACGAAGGTATCGCTTTTTAAAAAATTTCAAAATCTTAATTAAATACACAATTTTAACATATAAAAACGATTGTTGGTATTGTTAATTAAAAATCTAAAAAATATATATTAAATGTAAAAAATTCTATTACAGTTTTCAATTACAAAAACATAGATATGGTTTCCCCCTGTATTTTCCAATGCGGGAAGCCCGGGTTAACTTATTATTTTCTTAAGAGTGTAATTAAGTAAATATTTCATTATCACATAATTTTTTCGTCAGTTATTTTGTTAATATTTTTCATTCGCATGATCTTATAATACAAATTAAATTCAATGGGATTGTTTATATTTCAAGTCTTTTGTCGGCATATAATTAAAAATCAATTACTGATGTAATAAAAAAATAATAATTTCTTTATGTAATTTATTATAATGTTCGACGAATTTGCTACTTTACTAATTTTCGTACGTACGTTTAATTACGTGTCATCCCTACTTCCGTTCCCGTTATCCAATATCAGTAGATTGTCAAATAATTTGTAGCTGCATTTCAATTCTGTTACTCACAAGCATCACATGTTCGATGAGTATTTGACAGTTGCATTTACTTTAGTCTAATAACTTTCCTGAAACTTCGTAACTGCATGCTACAGTTATTGTTAGACTATGGATTAAATGTCTTATAAAATTTGCAAAATATGTATTCAAATATGAATTAAATTCATGCATTATATTGCTATATATCCATTACATAGTTATAAAGATAAAATATGAACTTCATTTTGTTTTTCCTTTATCTCTCATTTTGTTAAATAGCGATTTTGTAAAATAAATAATGAACATTAAAAAGGTCCACAATCTCACTTAAAAGGCGAGACTAATGTAATAAAAAAGATGTTACAAGTTTAAAATATACTATTTATTTAAAACTTCTTAGTACTTTCAAACCTTCCAGGCTCATCATCAGAGAATATCTTAATAACGAAATGTTATCTATTTATACAAATACATCACTTTGTTTTGAAAATGAGAGAGACAATAATTGCTAGAGTTGAAAGTAGAAGTAGCAGTAGCAATTTCTTGAATTTAATTTAATTAGAGGAAATACATATATTTTTTATTAACTGCAGTTCCATTTATTTTATGACATCACTTTGTTTCTCATACATCACTTTCCAAGGGTAGAAGAAAATATTTAACTTCTGTACTTTAAATTTTAATACGTCACTTTGCTCAGGTTTTCAGGATTTATTTTCAGGATACTGAATCACAGACTGGGGATATTCTACGGTAAGGTGTCGTTACATACTTGATTGCTTTTAGACTAAGAAGTTTTAAATAAAATGTATATTTTAAACTTGTAACATCTTTTTCATTACATTAGTCGCCTTTTAAGTTAGATTGTGGACCTTTTTAATGTTCACATTATTTATTTTATGTTGAATCAAGGTGAAAAATTGAGTTTCGTCTTATGATATTATTTGTCATCTAGTTTTACAGACCAGAGTGGAGTAACATAATGTAAGAACATTTTAAAACATTAATAAATTTTAGGTCCTACACACACAGGATGTTTGCTTAATTATGTTTGGCGTAGATTAACATATCAATCGCGTTATTTATAGCTATAAACGTAGTGTCTATATACAGTAAAACTGGCATACCTTTCACTATTACATACCTGTCAGCGGGCTTTAGCGGAAAACTACAAAACTACTCATGCAACATTACAATCCATTGAGTATGATGGCCTACAGTGCATAGAACTGTTTTTCTGGACCATTCTTCTCTAGTTGGTACATAGCATATGTCCCGGTCATGTAATCGACTAACGCGGAACCCTTAGCGTTTAGTTCCCAAGAAATCTTGGGAAACATTTAATGTAGCACAAAGGAATTGAAAGGTTTAGTGAAGCGTGCCCGTTCCGCAGTTCAGAAACGAGCTTTGTATCTGTAGTTTAGCAGCACACAGCTGAGTTATTATTCCTATATCATAAACTCCCTCCCGAACGTACAATAATGTGTCATCATTTTTGTGGTACATTTTTAAATGTAGTAATGTGTCATAATTTTATATCATTAACTCAAATACCTGTCATCCAAATAGTCGATTTGAGCATTTTCAGTTTGAATCCTCAAAGAGACATAAATTTAAATACTGAAAATTGTATTGGTTTATATGCGTTTCTTAAATAACTGCTTACTATCATATAAACTTATACGCATCTGAAAAAAAAATATGTTTTATTTATTTTAGTTTTTCAATCTCAATATTAGTGTTTATTAAAAGTAATATTTAATCTAGTCGGATGGGCCAATACTGAAACTTTCTTTTTTCTAATATATGTTAATATCTCCAAATCTTGTTACATTTGTTATTGTTTCAATATTATAACTTCGAACACCAACTAATAGTCTCATCTTCTATTTCTTCTTAATTTTACTAATTGGAGTAAAAACGAGTTAATATCAATTATAACGTTAAACAAAATCAATATTATCGTTATTCTGTTTAAGTCAGATGCTTGGAGATTCCCGGGTCAGCCGCATGCGAAGTTCCCGTCTCTGCACCAGCACCCGAAGTACAACAGAACTACGGAAATTTGAAATAATGCACACAGTTTGCTAGAACAGCCCCTCCTTAAGGGAGAATATCCTCATTTTTAATTGGTACATGACGGCCATTGTGAAAAATATTTATTTTAAATTTGGTTTAATTTTGGAAATAACTCCGAACTTTCCAATTATACAATAATTAAACGGCACAAAAACCGCAATTATAGAGCTATCTTCCTTCGAAATATACCGAAATTCAACTGAGACTGGGCCATAGCCAAAAATTTATATGTAAATTTTGTGGAATTCTATGCATAAATTCATAAACTTTTTGATGATACAATAGTCAAGAAAATGGCACAAAATCGCTATTACAACGCATCCTTCTTGCGGAATATTTCCAAATTTAAGTGGACCTGCTCGCTATAGCCAATATATATATATATATATATATGAAATTGATTTAATACTATGCATAACTTTATGCACTTTTCTTCGATACGAAGAAGTCACACGGACAGACGGACACACACACGAACAGACAGACATTTTGTATAAACATGCTTTTTCGGGATCTGTGATTTATAAAACGTGTAATGCCGACAAAAACCGGAAGTCGAAAAAAATTTCGATTACAATACTTTCTTCTTCTCTTAAAAAAAAAGAAAGTAAAAAATGTTCTAGGATATTTATTTACGCTAATCAGTTTCTTTGAACGTGAATTTAATTATATTCTTTAGGAATAATTTTATTATTTCATATAAAATTAAAAGTTGTAAACTTTAACTAAACTTTAACTTTAAAACTAAAGTATTGTAATTTTGAGTACGAAAGTTTAATTATACTTCAATAAACATTTCCACACCTTTTCGACATCGCCTAAAATTAGACTATTGCCACATAAGTGGGAGTTTCAATTCTGATATTCCCAAACATCGCGTGTCACGATCAAAATTCGACAGCTACATTCACTTGAGTCTAATAACTTTCCACAAACTTCACGTCTATCGGTCGCGAGAAATGTATTAGAAGATTGACAACAGAGCGATGTGTGTCTAGTTTTATATATTGCATACATATTCATGAAAGACCAAAATTCAGAAATTGATATTTTATTAAATGATGAAAACGATATCTAAGCTTTAAGAAAGAGGATATTAATATATATTGTTTTGTAGGTAAAAAATGGATTTAAAAAAACGTTTGTTGAATACATGGATGGAATACATGGCCAGAAGATTAGGCAATTTTTTCTTATTTGGTTTCTTATTTGGTTATCGAAAGCAGCTGAATCGGCTTTCATGAAAACAACGGATTTGGAGTTATTTGGTTTCTGAAATAGATTTCTCATGCACTGTAAAAAAAAAAAAAAAAAAATCTGTAAAGTTACTAAAGTTTTTCTTGGAAACTGGGATTCCTAGAACTTTTTATGTAACGACAACAACAGAAAATCCTGTAACAGACGCTGTTACAGGATTTTCTGTTGTTGTCATTACATAAAAAGTTCTAGGAATCCCAGTTTCTAAGAAAAACTTTAGTAACTTTACAGATTTTTTTTAACAGTGTGGTGTTCTTTCTCTGTTGGAAAAATTGTTTCATGCAATATCCGAACTCTTGCACAAAAGGAAAATATTGCTTAAAAATAAAGCATACATAAAAGTAAATAAAAAATATAATTGCTTTGTAAATTAATACAAATCTTAAAATGTGTACAAGAGCTGCTCAAAATTCAAATGAAATATAAAAATATTACAAACATTGGCATCTATATAGCGATAATTTAAAAAATATAATATAATATAGCAATAATATAATAATATAATATAGCAATAACATTAAAATATAAAAAATAGTGGCATTATGTGGCATGCGAAATGTAACAATTTCTGATGTTATACGGGGTCTTTAGCAGTGTAAACTAGCTAATTTTCCGCAATTCGCATTCATAGCCGATTGGGGGCAAACAAGACAACACTATACAAAGTTAAATGTATGATTGTTACAACAAATGTTACAAAAATGAAAGTAATTTTTTGCTTAACCTGTGCCATTTTGCTATGAACAAGATCAGATATCAAAATTTCTCGAAGCAAAGTATTGAAAAATTTTATACAAGAATTCACATATTTGAAATAATGCTATTGAATGAGCAATTCGTCTGTATATATATATAAATTTACTTATTTACTTTGTTTTTTGAAAATGGTTTTAATAATGTGGATACAAACTGTGGATTAAACGTATTTTGATCTAGAAATAAATCTCTCACTGTGTCATGGGCGAGAAAAATAGTTTTCATTTAATATTATTTCTTCGCACAAGTGGAAATCATTCAGGAAGAATAAGAAGTGTACAAGAAAGAAGAAAATTTGAAATTAAACTTTAAAATATTGCAAAAAGTATGGTGTATGGTAAAATAAACAATTTATTATGTTATACTCGCTCAGAGAAAATAGCTAATATTTCTTCAACGGATCCACAGTGATGGTTGGTATGAAGCAAAAATGAGCCTAGGAAAAATATTTTTTAACTTTATAAGTGTTCTAATACTGACATAAGATATGTGATAATTGACTTTGAACTCGATTACAGAAATTTTCCACATAAAAATATATTGCAGAGAATGTGTTCTCCCATTTGTCCCGAGTCAAGATTTGACAACCAGGTAATCTCTATTACAAAGCACAAACGTGAACGTCAGTAACGATGATGGCAACAGAGAAGTTACAACTGCATGAGAGTTGTAAGAGAAGATTCAATTATATGCTAAGTCACGTTCGCTAAAATATGACAATATGTTGTAGATCCGATTATGGAACTATCCTCATGCTTGCATGTATGAAGAAATATACTTGCACGCCGCCGTGTCAACTTTCGTGACAAATATAAGTCGCCGAAAAGTAAACTTTATGGTAACACATGAAATCCGTTAAATTCGAACTTTAGAGTATTTAAAGTAACATTTGCACAATCCTTTTAATTTCCTTGACGAATCACCTTCCTCTGGAATTAATAAAATGTCCATTTCAGCTTTTTTTTTTCTTTTTTTGAGGATTTGTATTTTCCAAACAGTTGCTGAAATATTTATTGATACAAAGGAAGTATTTATCAAAATAAATGAACTCTCAATTCTGCAAACATTTCCATTATTGTCATAAGACAACAGGAGAAGAGGCAGTCAAAAATCTCAAAAAGTTATATGTGACCTAAATTAGTAGAAACATACTTTCCGAAATTTAGGGCAGCAATGAGCTTTTGTAATTCAAACACAAATATATATAAATGATATGTTTCTGTAAAGATCGCAACCATTTTATTTGTAGAGAGTGTGTCATGGTTCTTTTCCAAATGGCTTATAAAAATAAGAGTATCCCGGGACAATAAGTAATTACGAAGTTACATTGAGTTTTAACAAACGTTTAGTTTGCATCAAAAAATTCTTGTGCATCTGGACTATTGTGCTTCGCAAAATAACACATGTAAACAGGCAGAATTGAATTTAAATTGTTATTTAAAAATTATATTAACATTAGCTTTCTATGTCTGCGTCTGGCCAAAATATATTTTGTTATTCACTAATCTTTATATCTGAGAATGCATATTCTTTGAGTTGCTTCACTTAAAAGAATATAAGTGCTAGTATGTTTTACTTAAACATAAATTTTATTTCAGGTTAAAAGGACATTTGTTATTCTTTAAAACAGCAGTTTTTATATAAAATATTTGTTAAGAAAAATATGCGAGAAGCTTTTCTTGCGATATTTTATAATTAGACATATTATTTTTAAGTAACTTTTATTTACAGTTTAACCCAAACAAAACATTCAACACTTCAAGCAAAATACATGTGCTAAATGGTTCTGAATTACTTTATCAAGACGAGTATCTGAGAAATTAAAAGACATAAAAAACAATGTATCTTTTTTTATAACAATATCCATATGCTAGATTTATTTATTTATTTATTATTTACTATTTTCCTTTAGTACAGTAACTTTTCTGTAAAAGTTTTTCTATTGTGACTAAATAATTTTTAAGGGTTGAATTTGATCTAGAAGGCCAAAACGTTTTTTGCATGTTATTTATTATAATTTACAGAACATTTCACTATGTTTTAAAAAATGATGATGTGGACCCAATTACGGGGGTGGATGTCCTAGTGTGCGCGTCGTGTACTTCCAATCGGACGGTATCCGATAGGTCGCCTGAGTCGTTTGCAGTCAATTTTCCTTAAGGATTATACAAGTAGATAACATTGACTGGAGCTTCAACCACTTTGAAGTCAAAAATTTATAAATCAATAATGTGGAAGCCATTTGAATAAAAAAGAGGTCTACTTCTGATCTCATTTTCAAACTTTGGTGTGATTCTAAAAATATATATATATATTTTTTTATAAGCCTACGGACGCGTTGCGCTAAAGCACTTAATAACTACAAAAGAAGTTAGTTTAAATCGTTTTAAAGGGATAATCTACAGAATACAGGGAATAGAAAAATGTGAAAAAAAATCGATTTCTTCAGCCGAAAAAAGCAAATAATCCCGCAAGGCTACTAGTTACTCAGCTTCTAACTTCCCCACACTAATATTAAGTCTATGGGCGTCTATTTAAAATATCACCTTGCGAAATTAATATATGTAACTCTTTTTTTTTTTCGTTTACTCTTCATAAAGTATGTCTCCTAATTTCTTAGTTCTCAAAATATTTCTAAAATGTATGCACTGTAAATTAAAATGTCTGAAATTCAAACACTTAAGTGTCTGAAACGGAGTGTTCAGTTTTCAGACATTTTAAAATGTCTGAATTTTTTCAGACACTTTTCGTGTCTGAATTTCAGACACTTCAAACGTCTTAATAGCATCCATTTTTTTGTAAGCATCATACGTAGCCATGTTTGACCACGTTGAATCCTGGAAAAATATTTGGCTGGGGTCCTGCCCCCCCCCCCCTACAACCTGATTTTTCTGGTGCTCCCAATTTTGGTACGCAATTTTTGTTAAGCTGATAATTTAAATCTTTTACGACATTTTACTGATTATAATCAATATTTTGAACTTCAGGAGTAGAACAAGATTAAAACAAAAAATATTTATCTAAATATTAGATTTTTTTTAATTTGTTTTATTTTTAATCTTATTTTACTTTAAAAGTTCAAAATATTGATTATAAGCAGTGGAATTTCGAAACAGATTTAAAATATAAACTTTACAAATATTGCACATCAAATTTGTAGGCACTAAAATCGTAGGGGGGCGGGGCACGGCTCAGTATGCCCATTCTTTAATCAAGAAGTTCTTTTGCAAAAAATGCAACCCTGCATTATTGTTATCTTAATTGAGATGTCCGGTATTCGGGAGTATCCGTTGTGGAGGTTGATGGACATTCCCGAATAGCTATTCTGAAACATCTATTTAGCGAATACTTTTTTAATCCGCATGGCATACATATTTGTATATTTTTACCTCACAAAAGCAGACATCTCCGATTATCGGACAAATTCAGCGGCAAGGGCTATTGAGGGATTTTAAAGTACATGGATAAATATATATATTTCTTATAATCTTGTCGTACTCTACTTCATATAATTTAAAAATAGATTCTTTTAAAATTTATATTGCCACATAGGCAATTTTACATATATATCAGATGATAATCACAACAGCTATTTAACTATGGATAAATAAATAAATATTCTACTTTACCCTTTGCACTCGAGGGCTCCGGAGCGGAGCCATTTAAAATTTCTCTTCAAACTCGAGGGCTCCGCTACGGAGACAATGCAAATAATTTTGTGATACCTGTCTAGAAAAGCCAAGATTACATGGTATCACAAAATTATTTGCATTGTCTCCGTAGCGGAGACCTCGAGTTTGAAGACAAATTTTAAATGGCTCCGGAGTCCTCGAGTGCAAAGGGTTAATATTGAGAAAAAAATTACTTCGGTATTTTGTTTATTTATATTTTGTGTTTTTTAATCTTGTCCTACTCTAAAAGTTCAAAACTTTCATTATAATCAGTGCAAGATTAAAGGTATCAACTTTACGATAATTTCATACAAAATCCCCCCCCCCCTCCCCGAAAAAAAATAAAAATCCTTATTTAAAAATTAGATTTTTTTAAAATTTATATTGCCACATGGGCTTATTGTTATCATTCCTATGAGGTACTAAACAAGACATCTTTAAAGCAAAATAAAGCCAAAAAAAAAAAAAAGTTAGCACATGATATCACTATGATACAAACTTGCGATGCTTATCAGTAAAGTCTAATTGGAAAATGACCTTCATATCCACGCATGCAGCGAAATCTAAATAAACAAATGATTTCCTTTTTCCTGACTGGCTTACTTCTATGTTTCCAAATCAAAAGTTTTCACACATTAAAAGATTTAATAGTTTTAGAAATATATCTAAGAAATACTTGAGATAAACCTTCATTTTCAATTATATATAAATTTCATGAAAATCAATTGATTTTTTTTCCAAAAGCGAAAGTTTATAAATATATTTTTTTAATTTCAGCTGAATATTGTTCAATGGAGAAAAAAAAGGCAATCCCGAAAATCCCGGAATTTTCCAGTAAAAATTCCGGGATTTTCGGGGTTAAAATTAAAGCGGGATCCCGGGATTGTAATCCCTAGCTAGGAAGTAAGAAAACTTTAGGAGATCTTTCAAAGTTTTTTTTTTTTTCTATTTCCTTGTGGTCGAGTATGAGATAAGCATTAGCCATTGAAATTGAAACTAAGAACTGCCATATTGAAAACAAAACAAAACAAGAGAATGAACTTAACTTTTAAATATGTCTGTTTTTTAGTGATGTTATTACTTTAAATTTGAGAAAAAAGATGAGAATAAATAATACATAATTTGTAATAAAAGACAACGTCATAAATTTAAAAATATATACTTCTAGAATTAGTGTTTTTTGCAAAAAGATTCAAAACTAATTAAATTTCATGTAAGATTTTGTTTAGTACAATAAATAAAATCATAAAAGACAATAATTTTAGTACTATAAAGAAATTATAAGACTTACTTCAATCGCTGTTTGCAAGAGGTAAGAAATATTCCTCGATTTGAAATTTTAAAAACTACCACAACCACACTGAGGGAGAAAGACTTTCATCAGTTTAAAAGGTAATCCCATAATACATCCGACTAGCCATATTTAAAGAATGAGATGTTTCATCCTAAAAACGGGACCCGCCAGACAAAAGTTTCTCTCTTTTTTGCCAGCTTCGACAGGACGAAGATAAATAACACAATATTATTGATATAAATTGATACGAGTTAACATTAAGCCCATTGCACACGCTTTGTAGAATTTCCGGGTGTAATCTTCAACCGTCGTCTACTTCTGTTCTGTGTCTATCCCGCCCTTGTATCGACAACAGCTTCTAAGAGACATTTGATGTCGAGCACACACGTCAGATGTATGTATTCAATAAATAAATAATCCAAGTTAATACGAATTAAAATCACAGTACTTCACATTTCGCAAAAAACGAATTAAAATACACGCGTACATAAAAACAAACTTTGTTTGAATTACAACGTATACCACTTCGAACGAAGACATCTAAAACGCATGCGCAACTGGGAGTGCTAGTGCCCCCTGGTGGTTATTGCGTCGGAAGAATCAAAACGTCTTAAATTAAGACACGTTTAAAGCAATGAAGTGTCTTAAAATAAGACGTTTGCGGATATTTTAGACATTATTCTCAGTTCGTTTACACCATGGTCATAGTAAGACACTTATGTATCTTAAATTAAGACATCTATAATGTCTGAATTTTCAGATTAAGACACTTAAGTGTCTAAAATTCTTTTTCAGTCACATATGTGTCTAAATTTAAGACGCTTCTATTTGCAGTGTGCCTACTTTAATATGAAGCATTAAAGACTTACTCGGAGTTCGTCAGCTTTTAATACATAAAATATTAAATTAAGCCTATATTTTAGAAATACTTTGAATACTAAGAAAAAAGTAAGCATCCCTTAAGAAGAGCGCACCGAAAAAAAGAGTTTAAAATATTAATTTCCCGAGGAGATATTTTAAATAGACGAATGCATCACACGCCCACAGACTTAACACGAGTGAAGAGAATGCGGAAGCTGAGTACCTAGCACCGTTAATAGTATGATGTTGTATACTTTTTCTAAAAAATTAACACTGTAAATCCCGCACTTCTAAAAAAATGCACAAAGATTTTTATACACTTACTGATGGATGCAGTTGAAATGCTTTTGTGACTTAAATTTAAGCTCTATACATAAAAATTTGGAAATTGACCATTTTCTTTGAATCTCAGTTTTGTACAAATTGTAGGGTAGACCGGGGCACGTTTACGTAGTGCACCTTTTCTGAAACGAGTTATAACTGGCGCGACACCAGTCATAAAGGATGTCGAGGTAGATGAAAGATAGGCCGGGGCAAGTTTATGCAAAAGACTTGGACCTAAAAAAAAGTTTTACGGTTAAAAACACAAATAGGGCAACGACTGAATACACAAATTTTGACTTTATTAACTGCTTTATAAAACCACAATAGCTAAAAGTTCCTAGGTTAACACATTAAAATTAGAAAATTTATTGAAAAAAAACAGCGTAAACGTGCCCCGGTCTACCCTACTCATATTTATAGTTTCTTATATATTCATAAGAAGAAGAAATTATTCGGTATCAAAAAAGTTTTGGGTTTCGGTGTTTGATGTATTTTCAAGTCTTCGGATGTCCTAAATACGATTTGACTGCATTTTGAGCGATATCTGTCTGCCTAAGAAGTAATGGATGAAATATTTTGAAAATTAATACTTTCTGGGACCTTTATATAAATTGGTATTAATTATTTTTGCTGAACGCCCACCAAAGTCTTGGATGTGTGTTCTGTATAACGCGTTTTTTTAACAATGAGAGAATAGCTATATCTCGGCAACTTTGCGATGAAATTGCATCACACCTAACAGGTATAATGCTTATTAGTTACAACTATATTGATCGAATTTTGGATTTTACCATTTAACAATGTATGTGGGTGGGTGGGTGTGGTATTACTATACAATCATATTGCGGGTGACCATTAGAGCTGTACCTCAGTTTTAGTTTGTTTGAAAATCACCCTTTTATTTGAGGTTCTTAATTCAAGTGTATATATATATATTTGTAATTTTGGCCGTTTGTACGTACTAGAGATAATGTTGTGCTCAGGGTTGTACATTGGGCGAGGATTTTCTAACAACCATACTTGGCGATCTATCTTCAGGGCACGGTAAGTACCTATATGTCTCAAACAAAACCATGTTTTCTGAAAGTAACTAGTCATAAAAAAATCGAAAATTACCGAAAAGATAAGAAAATAAAAGAAAGAGAAAATTTAGAGAGTGAGATAGGAAGTGAGAGTCGTTGAGATTCTGTGTTAGAGAAGAAATACTTTGCTTCGATTCAAAGAGTTACAGAAGCTTAATTAAAGAAACATCCTATAGAAATTCTATTTTTATAGGCCTATTAAAATGTGGAATTAAAAGTTTTATAATTTAAAAATTAGTCTTTAGATTACATTGATTAAATGTGCGAACGAATTACGCTTTGCATAAAATTGCGATAAGAAATGTGGGTAAATGAAAAACTACTGATAATTTTACAAAATACTTTATCTTAAAATTATAAAGATATCAAAATTTAAACTAAAGAGTAGCTAAGATATTTTCTTTTTTACTGAATAAAAATTGTACAAGTGAATAATCCAATTTTCTCAGAAATTACAGATGAACGAACAATTTTAAGGAAATGTCTATGCGTATGTGTCTCTGAGATTAAAGAAAAACATGAATACATCAAATTTGCGATAAAAAAAATACAGCCTACAGAAAAAAATGAAAATAATTAATTTGCTAAACGAAGCTAGCCTAAAACCTTTATGCTATATTGATTGAACTGTTTTGCTGACAAGTAACATGCTAGTATTTTAATGCATGTCCTGTGTGTTGCGTGTTTAGGAGCACGTAACAACATCGAATTATCGACTCCATTTTATGTGCGAATAAAATGTCACGTTAATTTCCCATCGTCCACAAGGAAAAACCAAAAAGTTAATATTTTAAAAGCTTTAATTCTTTTATTTTCATTTTCTGCTATCGAACTAAAAGAAAGATTTTCATAAGATATAAACTATTTTTTTTCAACCTTAATGTAAATATGTTAGAATCGTGAATTGGGTAATATCTATAAGAATTATGTAATTCATTATTAAGAGCTAAATTTTAAATCCAGTTTTTGAATCAAAATATTTCTGTAGCTCATGAAAATATCTAGGTATTTTTTTCAGCTTCTGTCTACTTGTAGCCAATTTATGTATGGAATTTTTTATTTTTTTTTTTTAAATCTTGAAGTGAAAAGAAAATCAAACAGACATTCAAGTCATAGGCGATATTTTGATATAAATTTTACCAAGCTCTAAGACTAGAATCATGAGCATTCTAATTAATTTTTGAACTAAAAATATAAATATTGCAATTTTATCTTGTTGTTACATATTTCATACAGTGAGACATTTGAGAGATATTTTTTAAAAATATTAATTATTTAATTCTAGAATGGATTAAACTTCGTATCCTTTGAAGTAAAAACAAAAAATCTAAATCGTTTAAATCTTCATTTAGCATTTAGTGAAATCACTCAGTGGAAAGAATTTCGGAAAATGATTGCCGATTTATGGAACTACATAAATTTCAGGGTTCTTAAGTAAGTGTTTTTTATTTTGATTACCGCTGTTTATGCCAAAATACAATTTAGGTTTATAACTGTATTTATGCGTGTCTGTTGTGATTTTATTTCTTATAATAGAATGTGCTTATTTAAACTTTTGGGATGTCCTTTAGGGTGCATGGGAAATACCTAAAAAATAAAAACAAATATACATATATATCACCATTTTCAACACCAACAACCGTTTTTAATCCACTGAGGTATGTATTTTCTCCCCAACAACTGATGCAGTTGATACACACTACTGTGGTATCCCAGAGATGTAAAGCAACCAGGAAGACGTTGTCACTTCTTCCAAATATAATAGATCGTGTTGAAACACACTAGGTTTCTGCACGGCCCGACTCATAGAAAAAAAATCGGCCCGGCACAGAAAAAAGTTAAAATCTGGGCCCAAGCCCGGCTCGGCCCGAATGAATTTCTACAAGACATAGATTTTTATGTCGATTTGGTCAAAAATTTGTCTCTTACGAGGTGTTCTGACCAAAAACTTTTACCTTTTTTTCATCTTTATGATCTTCACTGTTATAGAATTGAAGCAGGCTGCGATATATTTTTTAATGAATCTCTATTTCTTGTGTGTAAATGTTTCTGTTATCATTAATATTGTTAATCCATATTCCATGTATTGAAGTGTTAAAAATCTGTAAAATGCTATACAGTAAAATCTTAGACGGAATTGCATAGAAAAAAATACCTTATAGACTATTTAACCTTCTTAGCAAGAGTAAATGTAATATATGTTCTTTTCTTACGTATTACTATATTAATTTAGCATGGAGCAACACGTTTTTCAGTTTAAAACAGGATTACGTCATAGGCTGGTTCCTTTTCACACTTTTTACTATATTTTAATTTAGCTATATTTTAATAAGCGTAGAAATCTACTATTCCTTAAAAAGAATACATTTTAATGTTTAAGTGTAGAATAATGGCGATTTAAAAATGTATGCCTTTTTGGTAAAAAATTTTGGACCAGGCCTAATTTAACTGACCTTTGAATGAACCAGGCCACCCTGAGAGAATGGTTTTCATATGGGCTGAGTCAACACTAGGCCGTGAAGACTAGGAATGAAACCAGTCCCGGCTCTGTAAAGAAAAAAAAAATAAGTTAGGCCCGGCCCGAGCCTTCAGAAAAAAATATGGCCCGGTCCGAGAGCCATAAAATGAAAATCGGCCATGAATGAAAATCAGCCCGCAGGCAGGGCCGGGATCTGTCTTCCGGCCATGGGCTGGCCCCATGTAAATCTCTAAAACACTACAGTAGTATTCCATTGATGTAAGACAACCAAGAAGACGACCTCAGTTAGGATGAAGTGAAGAAGTAAGAAAAGTAGCTGGCCTTCATTGCATACGGTTGTGTTGTTATTTAAAGCGAATAATTTGCAAATAATTATTTATGACAACCTATGAGATAACCTTCCGCATATAAGACAATTTTAAATTACATCTCTATAACAATGGCCTTAGAAATGCAACTTCTGTTGAAACATTCAGTAAATGCCACTTAAATACAATAATTGTTTTTCAGATTTTATATCTATAAATGAAAAACTGCAGACAGCAATAGCGACTGGAAGAGCAAAAAATGTTCAAGTAGTGATAGAAGACTTTAAAGATGCAATGGGTTACAACTTTATTTTTATTTTATTTATTGTTTTTTATGTAATTATTTTAACATCACAACATTCTGAAATTATTTGCGTCCTGAGATATTATTCAGAAACGTTTTGTATTATAAAAAAAAAATGTGATACATTAGTTATTATTATATGCATCAATATGTGTTATCATTTAGCTATATGCTTTCATTTCACGAAATTTAGCTATGTTATTTATATCTATTCAACGCACACATAAAAAATTAGAATGCAGTACACGGGGTAAACCTGTCTTTCTTTTCAAACCTTTTTTTTCCTAACGAAAAATGTAATGAATAAATTTCAGAATATTTTGCAACGTGAATGTAATTTGAATTGTTATAAAGTTTCGTTATTTTGTAAAAATCGCCAGCCCTTGATTTTTTTTTTTTTTTTTTTTTTTTCCAGAATTTTAACGTTGTAAATTCGTGACGTATGCGCAAAAAGTTATTGCATTTATATAAAAAAAAGAGGATATACAGAGGCTTTCCGGGTTACAGGATATAGGTAAAAAAAAATTTATTGATAAATCTAATAGATTTTTTTAATTTAATATAATTTTTAGAATGGAACCTAACAATACCAAAAATTATATTTAATTAAAAAATAGCAATTACGCGTTTAAATAAAATTTTGAAATTTATTAAAAGAGATACTTTTATATTGGCTTCGCGCCAGGAGTTAACAGCCGAAGAAATCGCCAAAGATCACCATTTACAGTCAGTCATTTTGAGTCTGATTTTTTTAGTAGTTTAAGTGCATACTTTAATTACATGAGTTAAATTTGTATTTTTACGTATGATATTTTATTTATTTATTTATCTATTGGTGAAGGTTTTAATTTCGTTATGGAATAAAAGATAGAAACAAATGCTGAGCTATTTATTTTAATTTAAATGCAAACGGATTTATTTTTCGCAATCGTCTGCACGCGATTGAGATAGATTTAAAAGAACCATGCTTGAAAATTATTTAAAAAACAATAAAAAGTGACTAAATGGCGATACATTTTTCAAAATAATTCATATATAGTTTTCAAAGAAATTTCATTTGAAAGTACATTTTTTCCCTATTCGACGATATAAAAATTTAAAATCACGATGTTTAGAAGTTAAAAATAATTGCAGTAAAAGTTAAATTTAATCGCCAGGTATTGCCATCATCAAACGGACGTCAGCGTTAAATACGCACAAGTTTGTCCTTTATGATATATATATCAAAAACCTTTAATATGTTGAGCAAAAATGAATGAACCAAATGCGTCTGTTTTGGAAGCGAAAAAAAAAAACGAATTCTCGTTATTTGCAAAAACAGTATTTTAATAATTTCTTTAAGCACTAAAGAACATTAATCTTATTCTTATTTCCACTACTTTATATTTTCATAAGAATTTGTGTAGAGAATAAAAGATTGTCAAATAACAATAGGCTTTTTATTTTAAAATTAAAAGAAATAATAAACACTATTCTTTGATAAATTACATAACATTTACACAGAATTGCAACGTCGCTTTCAACAGTTCTGTTCAAATTATTTATGTGAACTTTTGTGAATGAGATTGGGAAAACAAACAAGCCAATTTTATTCTCGCAGAATTGAAATAAAGAATCCCATTTTAGATTTTTTTTAACCACGTGGCTTACAATTGAGTCACTGTTTATTCACTGTGATTGTATACTTTCCGGTGGAATGTTTCGTAAATGAGCTGATACAAACAATGAAGTAATATTGAAGAAAATGTATGTTTTAGAGTAGAAGTTAAAAATAATTATCACTGTTTATTCTTCCTTTCAATATTTCATACGTTTCTGAAAAAGTATATCATACGAACTGTGAATAACTTTTTATAATGCATGTTAAATGATATTTATTAGAGAAAACAAAATGTTCTTTAGATATTTTACAAAAGGAATTTTTGATGAAGACATATATGCGTTTATGCAATAGAATACTTTACATTATCAAAAAAAAGTCACTAATTAAAATGTATAAATATATATATATATATTGTTTTTTTTTCCTGTAACCTTATTTATTTTATGCTGTACAATTGATTTCGCTAAGTACAATGTTTCCAACATTTTATTTTAGTATATTCTTAAAAAAAAAAATCAGTAATTGTTAATAAAACGTGGCAAATGAGCTGCGTTAGTACTATAGCTAGTTTTATAAATACATGGTGTGTTCACAAAATTTCCAGACTGGTCTGAGAATACAAAATTTATTAAACATTTTTGTACAGCGAACTAAAATTCTTCAATATATAAACCTTGGGCATCAACACACCGCTGCCAGCGTTTTTCCCCATTGTTCATAGGCTCATAGGAAGTCTTCGTGCGCAAGACTGTTAAGGGACCTCGTCGAAGCTGGAATCGTGGATATCTGGAAACGTGTCGAATCGCTTCCCTTTCAGGTCTTTCTTGATCCGGAGGAACAAAAAAGAAGTTGCTGCGACCGAGATCGGGGCTGTAGGGAGGCATGTGTCAGTACTGCCACGTTAAACTTAGACAAAACTTTGGCGGCTGCGAGTGACGTGGGAGAGGGCGCATTGTCGTGGTGAACAATCCATTCGTCTCTGATGTCTGGGCGGACGCGCCGGGTCAGGTCAATTTTATCCTGGAATGCACCACAATTTGAGGGATCGAGTCCGGCGGGTCCACCCAAACAACAGAAGCGATTGGATTGTTCACCACGACAATGCGCCACTCACACGCAGCTCGCCGTTGCCGAAGTTTTGGCTAAGTTTAAAGCGACAGTACTGCCGCAAGTCGCCTACAGCCCCGAACTTTCTTCCAGCGGCTTTTTCGGTTACCCCGGATCAAGAAAAGCTTTTTAGGCTTTTCTTGATCAGGGTTGACAATTCGGACCGTGTCAATCGGAAGCGATTCAATATTATTCCAGCGCTCCAGACAGCTTCGACGAGGGCCCTTAAAAGCCTTGCGCGCGACGACTTTCAGGGAGCCTATGAACAATGGAAAAAAACGCTAGCAGCGGTGTGTTGATTCCCAAGGGTCATATTTCAAAGAATTTTAGTTCGCTGTACAAAAATGTTTAATAAATTTGGTATTTTGATACCAATCTTGAAACTTTGTGAACGCATCCTTTATTCAGATCTTGGTGCAATAGCTTTTGCACACTTATGAAAATTTCATGAATACAAAATTTCTAACGAATACATATATTAAATTCAATAATACGAAAATAATATGGCACCGTCTTAAATATGACGTAATCACCATGTCTACCTAGAATCATTACCTATCATGGGATATCATTGAATTAATAACGCATGATAGGATTTAGTAGAATGAAGAAAACTTCAATTAATATGTTTTTACGTTTTGATTCGATTTTCATAAAAACTGGAATTACCCGCCAAAATTATTTAACGATTATGCATATTAAGTTTCAAACCATTTGGTTGTGTAGTTTTTGCGTTGTTATATGCGAGCAGACGAGCAGACAGACGGACGGGTCAGACGACGAGTATAGGTGCTACGTATTTATATGATTCCACACGCACCTAAAAAACTTATTCATGCCTCCCCTCATTTTAAACCCTTTCCAACATAGTTGAAAAGTGTTTATGAATTCGGTTTGTCCGTCCGTCCGTCTGTCTGCCTGTCCGTGCTCTAACTCCCGTAAATATAAGCCGATTGCTATGAAATTGATAGATGTTATTGAGAATCACTATGGCATGCTCGGTATTGAAGATGAAGTGCATTATCGGTTCGTTTACACTTTTACACACACGTTTATCGGTTCGTAACCGATAGCATTATCGGTTCGTTTACAGGGTCACTCAAAAGAATTCCGTTACATTACGGTCTATGGGAAAAAAACCGTTTGCTGAATATTTTAATGATATTACAGTATTTTAAACATATTGAAATTGATATACATCACGGAGGTGTACTAAAGGGAACTTACTACAGGATATGGTGTGCATAGACCTTATCGTTCATTTACAGGGATACACAAAAGCATTTGGCTATAGAAGAAAATGAGCAATAATTGAACTGTTGAAGAATACGAGCAATAATTGCTGGAAGTGCGTTTTCAGTTGTGGTATGAGTTTTTTAATTTAATTATTTTTTTTAAATATTATTTGGTGAGTGTAAATTGTTTAGGTCCTATACAAGGTCGTACAAAAATCATAACAACATCCGTTTATTGGCGGAAATTGCTGAATAGAGGTTTTCACCCATGCTATCCGTTTAACTGAACTGCCTTTTAGCATACTATGTAGTATGCATACATACCGGTAGATTGCATACAGGGCTGCACAAAAAATCGTATATTTTAAAGACTATTCATGTTAATAGCAGAAATCGTATTTTCAAAAGCGTTATGCATTTTCCAAGTTTTTCATTTAGATATCATTTTTCACCTTAGTAAACTGGGAATTTTGGTTATAGAATTCTGAATGTGTTGGAAAGTGTTTCATAATCTATGTCGCACGCATAATTTTCTGTTATTGCATATTGTATTAAGGTGACGATGGACGTTTAAAAAAATAATAATAATTTCCATAGTAGATATTTAAAATTTTGTGCAAATATACATTTCACCATAAATAAATAGAACTACTTAAAGGAAATTTCCAATCTTATTAAAATTTTAAGATCTTTAGAAAAATTTAAAACTTTAAAACGAAATTTTAAAATGCTCCTTGCGTCTTAATTTTTCATTTATTTCCTTGATTCTGAATGTTAATCACGTAAAACTCTGTTACAAAGAAATCTGCGTATCGATTTTTTAATCCCTTAAATAGTTAATTTTTTAGAGATATTTTTTTGAATTCCATATCAATTTTCATCAAAATTCTGCCTTACAATATGTTAAACATAAAATTTAATTGTCTAAATAAAGTCGAATTTTAAAATGCTCAGTTTCTTTTTAAGCGATATTAGTAATCTTCCTTATCAGTTTCACGAATTTTGATCAAAAATTAGGTAGCATGGAGAATTTCAAAAATTAAAAAAAAAAAAAAAAAAAAAAAAAAAAAAAGGCTGAAACATCAGTATTGAGTAAAACAGATTTAAAGTATTTAAAAGTCCAAAAAATCGTTTGTGAACAAAATTAACACACTTGTAACTTTGCGTAAAATAATCGCATCTGCATGCGGTTTTTCATGAATGACGTAGTGGAAATTGGAGAATATTAATACACACAAAAATAAATGACAATTTTGGGGTAGTTTTAGCTGCAATAAAGATCCACGGTCTCCTTAAACTGTTTTTAATTCAGAATAATTGTCATGAGATCATCCACTTTGATTTTTATGATTTTTCTTATCAAAATTTAATTTTTCCCGCTTTAATATTTCAACGTTTTAAGTAGGTTATTTTTTATTTATTTATTTATTTATTTATTTTACTGAATTAAGTTGCAATTCTACTGCAGTAGAGAATAACTATAAAAAATGTTTAATTAAAACTAAGAATTTTAAGCATTCAATTTTTATATTAATATCATATACAATTAACCTTTCGTTTCTGTTATAAAATAGAGCGTTTTAATCAGCTTAACATATTATGATCTCTTAAAACTCTTTTTTTTATGGGGTACTCCCCCCCCCCCCCCCCGGTAGCTTTTTCGCCTGTCCTTTCTTTTTTGAAACTAATGGAATTTTCTTTTTAAATTTAAATTTTCTTTTTTTTTATAGTTTTCTTCTTTCTCTCACTTATTATGTTATACTTAAGTATTTATGTACTTTTTATTATTGTTACTCTTCTCTTAATTTTTTAAGTAATTTTAATTTTGTGGCTACCAGCCACATCTAAACATTATTTTGTTCGGCTCCCTAATGCCCTTGCAAAACGATCACCTCTCTCCACTGGATTTAAAGTTGCCACGCAACTAGGTAGTCCAAAAAGCAGATTGCATTGTTCCATTGTTCCTTTCGTTTCATTCTGAGCGTAACACTTTCTTTTATTTTTTCGTTAGCATCAATTCTTCATCGTTATATTCTAAGATTGCTTTCCTTTCACTTCACTTATTTTTGTAAGTTAATTTAAAAACAAATCTTACTTTAAAAAGAATTTTAAAGAAAACCGTTAAAATCAAGTTATGCACATACGAAAAATAATAGGGAAAATGTAAAATAAGAAAGTAAACAAATAACAGCATGTACGTTCTTTCAAATATAAGTTTATTAGAAACTTACGTATTAACATCATGTCATTGGATGACTTCCGTGTATTTCACTACCACAAATATGTTTTGATTCCAAAAATGTTTAACATTATTGTATGTTGTTATTTTTCGGATTATTGGAAGTTAATCTTCCACAATTGTGTTGGATGCCAAATATTGTTGTCAAACATGAATGGTGCTACCAATTATCTCTAACTATTAAAACAAGGGATAAGACATTAAAGCTAACAAATTGCATTCTAGAAAATACGCTAAATGGCAACAAATCGAAATACGGAAATTTCCGCTGTCCTATAAATACGTTTTATCTTTACTGATAACATTTCGTTATTTGGGAGCTAATCACATGATTTAAAACTTTCTTTTTTTAAACTAATAGCTGATTTTAATTATAATTTTTACAAAATAACAGACATTACATTACCCTAAATTAAAAAGATAAAAGTCCTTTTATTTATATATATATATAAATAATAATAGTATATATATATAGTATATATAAATATTTTTTTATTACGCCTAACTTCATGACAGCAATTTATGGTGTATCAAAAATAAATTAATTACAATACGTTCATTCTGTGTAGACCCATCCCCCTCCGATTACGGAAAATTCATTGCTTTCATTTACATTTGAAAGTAAGCGCAAACTAGTGAATTTATTTAAAAATATATAATTTGTGCTTTGTTTCTTTTTCAAAATATGGCAATAGTAATGTAAAAAAGAAACATTATTTAAATTATATATAAAATATCTATATATGTGTTTAAGGAATGTATAATCACAATTTATTTAATACAAAACTATTAGATGTTTAATTCGCTGTTTAAAATGTTTAACATGTTTAAAATTAATTATTACACTCTTTGTGTTTTATTTAGATTTCCCCTTTTTTATTGCTAAAAATTTTCCGCTTCAAGGTTTATTGACCTGTTATGGCGAAAGTGGTTTCGAGAGTAATAAACTCATACACAGTTGTAACAATAAAGATTGTTTGGCGTTTTAACAAATGCGGTCGGTTAACTGAATAATGTTTTAAAACTTATTTATTACTTTAATATAAAGTTCTAAAAATATTAAAATAAGAAATTATCATTTGAAATACACCTGTGTATATTTTTTATTGTTATTCAGGATGTTAGATGAAAAATTCGTTACACAATTCCATCTTTTCATAAAAAAATAAGTTTAGTAAAATAAAAGAGTATAAAATAATGTTGAAATTTTAAGTTATATGAATACTTAAAATTAAGAAAAGATAATTCTACAGTGGGATTTCCAAAAAAGTAGAAAATAAATATGAACAGTTTATTTACACAGTTTTATAAGGAAAAATTGATGAAAATCTTTTAAACAATCCTTATAAAAGTTACTTTAAGTTTACTAATAATGTTTTATATTCATTGAAAATGCAGATATTTCTTGTCAGATCTTATAAAAGTAGATCTCTGAGCTAATTTCCTTCCAAATATATATATGTTTGTGTTATTTTTCATTTTCATCAATCACAATTTACTTTTAAAAATAAATTTCTTTTTATTTCTAATATTTTAAAATTGGATGCATGTTATTATTTCTCAAAAAAAAGTCTTTATTTACTATTTAAAACAGGTGATTTTTAACAAAAGACAAAATAATTTCAACCAAAAATACAACAATTTAAAAAAAAAAGATAAAATAATTTTAACGAAAGTTAAAAAAGTTTTTAATTAAAGATTTTGCAGCAACATTTTACTGTTATTTTATATAATGTAACATATTTTTCCTAGTCGAAGCTGAAATACTGTTTTGTTATATACCATTCAGAATAATTATTGTGTATAGCACTGTGCCACAATAAACAGGTTAAAAATTCCCCAGTACATTCATTTTTTAATAGTAAAATATGCATAAAATGTTTTAAAAAGCTCTTTTTAGCAACCCAAATGTTTTCCTATAATACAAGAATTCTTATGTATATTTCCAGAATGTAGATACAAGGCAAGCATTTTATTTTTCATAAATTTCGTACAACAGTTTTTATGGAATTATTTATTATTTTAATTAATTTTCCTGCGATATATACATAGTTGTTAGAATGACATAAAATATTTTTGAGATAGAAAAAGTCATGCACAGTGTAGGATCAAGGTACAACGAAGTTTCAGAGACAAAAAAACTCATTCTTTAATCTTTGCATCATACATTCAATATTCTACTAAATAAATTTAAGATATTTCAAAATGAAGATTCAGATAAGATTCAGAAAATCAGATTACATTAGGAAATGTGAGTGCTTCAAAAAAAGTTTAAGGACCGAAATCTAATCAAAATTCGATAACAGGGTAACCCAAATGCAACTCCCATAATCCACTCTGAATCCACATGACATAGCAAATGAGTCACGTTAAATCCGACATGTCCCATTTTGTGCTGAACCGAAAATATTTCAAAAACTGGTCACAATGACTTCAAAATCAAGTGATAATCATCTGAAAATCATAATATAAAGATTTAAGGGGACAAGGGACCTTAAAAACCTAAAAAACATTAAAAATCAATTTTTTTATTTTTTGTAAATTTCACTTTAAATATTATTCAAGGGTACATTATATGCATAATGGCATTGAAAATTTTTGAAAATTTTTCAAACAATTTTGAATTTTTTTTAACCTTTATATTAAAATATATAAAATTCCATGCACAGTTTTATTTATATATACAAACCAAACTTTTATAAAAAATATTGGGGATTTTCATTGATATGGAACGCGCAGGTGGCATTTCTAAGACGACGCGTAAAATTGCATTTTTTTTTTTTTTTTTTTTTTTTTTTTTGAAAAGTATTTTTCTTTTTTTTTATGCTTAAAAACTTTAAAGGAATATTTATGCAACCGAATTCTTTTGAACTAATCAAAATAATGACATATATAATACATTACCGAATATACAGTGTAGGGAAAATGTAGTAATTATGATTTATGCCTTAGTGCATATAATGTATCCTTGAATAATATTTAAAGTGAAATTTACAAAAAATAAAAAAATGATTTTTCAGGTTTTTATGGTCCTTTGTCCCCTTAAATCTATTTTATTTTGGTCACTGTCTGTCACATTTGTGACCATTTGTGACGTCAGACTAATGTTATAGATGGAATAGTTGTTGTGCTATTAGCGTGATATCTTTCATTTATTTATAAGGACGAGTTAAATAAAATATTTCGTTTAAAATTTGCCATTATCGAAGTAATAATAATAAATAAATAAGAAACAAAAATCCAATTTTCCTAAATTCAGTCATTCACATTATCTCAAAATAGACTCACTATCCGCATTCGCTGAGATACAATACCCAGAGGTTAATTCAGCGGAAGAATTGTTTGCGCCTCTGAATTACGTAAAAGAAATGCCGGAGGAAAAAGCAATTTTATGCAAAAAGAATTTCTTTGTGCTTAGGCCATTTTATCAACATTTCATGCCTAGTTTAATCAAAAGTTCATTCTGTGAGTTTAAAAGTTGACAGTTGTTTTTACAAACATTTGTCAACAGTTTGTTGCACTAACGGTGATTTTTAAATGAAATTCCTTTGGTTTTTCCTTCTCTTTTATCTTTTTTATCTGAGTTTCTGTTGAAATTCCAAGTCTTCGTTAAGTGTCGAAAAAGTTTGAAAAATATAAAATTGACAAAAATTTTAAAGTTTTTATTTTAAAACTATGCTTAAAAACTTTAAAGGAATATTTATGCAACCGAATTCTTTTGAATTAATCAAAATAATGACATATATAATACATTACCGAATATACAGTGTAGGGAAAATGTAGTAATTATGATTTGAGTAATGATTGTATGTAAGAGTGAACACAACAGCTTTCAAGCGATAACATCAATTGGGCTCTCATTTGGTGACTATGTTGCACGACTGTCCAAAAACTGTGTAAATTTTTCTAAACATCTGGAGAAGAATTCGGCATTTAATCTATTTTTAAGGCTGTTCCCAACTGCTCTTCTCAACAAGCGCAAAACGTTTTGACACACTTATAAATTAATTTGTATACGGAAAGATATAAAATTGGAAGGTCTGTCTATGAAAGCCATTTAGAAACGAACTGTGTTTTTCAATTTTTGATAAATAAATTACCTATTGAGGTGTAAGGGATTTTACTGACGTAAAAAGGACGTTTTTCGCCCTTGCTTGAGTGGTTATTCTTCTTTCGCGCGAAAATACCGTTCAAAACAATCACATTGACAACATGCTCTGAATAATGTATTGCGCCAGCAAAGAAAAAAAAAAAAAAAAAAAAGGGAAAAATGGTTCTATTACATAGTTTCTGAACAACAGTACCTGCAGCAAGTCTCATGCATTTCCGGTCAAAATAAAATTAAAACTTACGTCATAAAGGTCCCTTTTTGGATTTGAGAACAGCCTTGCCATTTTCGAGCAGTTTAACGAGTGATTCTACGAGGAAAATCACCAAGAAAATGTGATTCAGTATAAGTGATAAATATTTTGGAGATTTAATCAAATACTACTAGACGTCTCGTATTTTCATGTTTCAGAACAGAAAGTCCAATTTTCGAATATATTAACCGTAAAACCCCTGAATAGCGGACACCTCGAGAGCAATGTATCTGTTCATTATTCGGAAGTGTCCGCTATTCAGAGGTAAAAATTCATATTTAGATATTGGGAATAAAAAAAGGGTCCGTAAAATAGAGGTGTATGCTATTCAAAAGTGTCCATTATGGAGGTTTTACTGTTATATATATATATATGCATGCACACCAGTTGTTTCGAATGACGAGTGAAGTAGCTCCAACGAAAGTGATCCTAAATAATAATACTTCTTATGCAGTATATGCCGAGGTTGAAGTTCTCTTTTCCATAAGGTACTTTCTAATGAAAAATTTGATCAGCGTGCCATAAGGCAGGGATATCCAAAGCGGCGTCCGAGGGCGCCATGGAGCCCTCTTAAAGGTTTCCTGTTATTAGAATTTTTAGAAGAAAAAATTCCATTATAAAGAATGCTTTCTTTAAAATCATTAATATTTGCATCACAGATACGTTCAAATTGCATGAAAACCCATTGAAAAACCAGAAACATACTTTGAAAATTTAACTATGCGTATTTTCACGATTTCTAGTTATTGTTTTTAAAGTGTAATTATGATGGTTAAATTTGGTAATGCATGGAAAAAGCTCTTATACTAGTAACAGAAAAAAAACGTTTTTCACCTTCCCCAACCCCTTTGAAGACATATGTGCATCAGGGCTGCCGCAGGTGACTATTTTTATATTCGATTTGCGCCACTATTTTATAAAAATACATTTTGTAGTATATTTCTGTTGAAAATGTTGTCAAAGAGTATATAGATTTTTTTTTTTTTTTTGAAAAAGTGGTGCGAAATAGAATAAAAAAAATAGTCGCCTGTGGCTGTCTTATGTGCATGAAAGTTAGGCTTTTTTCTTTTTGCTGTTTGATACGAGGGATAAAGGGGCTTAATTTTTCCCTCTCGAATTTTGAAATTGTGGGGTATTTAATTTTCAATTTACTTAGAATAATTAATAAAACAGTGCGGAATGATTTCCATCTTTGAGAGCACTTCCAGACTGTTTCTCTGGAAGAACTCCTATGGATTGGTCACTATCATGCTTGTCTTTGTTTTTGTACTTTTATAAAACTAAATTCACGCCTTCAAAATAAGTCAAAGCGTATTTTCACATCCTAAAAGAAGTCTAGCAATATCTCTGATTTGCATGTTCATTTTATTTCCTTATGTTATTGTTGTTATTGTAGGCGCGATTAAAGCTTCTGGCATCTCCTACAGACATTTTTGAGATAGACTTCTCATAGAAAGACGTATAATTTGGAATGTAATGCATGTAACTCCAAAACCGGAGGAATTTTGTCTACCGCTGTAAGATTAATTTGCATTTCGTTAAGACGTGCGTGTAAACTAATACTGTACGATAATATTGCTGCATGTGTTCAGCTATGTGAATAATGGCGCCTTTCAGTGAAAGCCAAGAGCTAAGGTGCGCCCCTACTTACTGAAAGGCTGGACAGGCCTGCCATAAGAAATCATCAATGCAACAAGCTGACATACAATATTATGAAGTAGATTTCATTTTTTACAAAAAAAAAAAAAAAAAAAAAAAAAAAAAACATTATCGAATCAAAATTTCAGGAATCTCTAAAGTCTTTATTTCTTTGATTTAATATTTAAAATATTTTTGACAATTACATAGTGTTAATAAGAACATAGTAACAGTAAGCTCATATCTGACCTATTCGAAATATTTTTTTGGTCGACAATCGCTTGTACTACTAGAAAGTTTTTAAGTTTCATTTAAATTGTAAAAATCGTTAGAAGTTACTTATTATTAATTAATTTACTCTACGACATTTCTATAGCTCATATTTTTTATGTCTGTTTATTAAACTATTTAATTTATTTTGAAAAGACATAAAATAATTTTTTATTAGAAGTACAAATAACATTCAAGACTGTTTATGCACGCTTTTTTAAAGCAAGGTATCCACATTCAACGGTGTCCGATGGAAAATTCCTAAACCGTTAAGCATAGCCATATAGTTCGAATTAAAAAATGTTTTAATAGAGGCAAAAAACTATTTTAAAAGCAATTTGTGCCAATAAAAACATTTCGCAAAAAATTACGAAATTTAAATTTTTATACGATCCCCTGGTCCTATTATACTACTAAGTAAGACAAAAGAAAATCTCATTCTTGTACGATTAAAACTGACTGATTAATAACTATTTACAGTGAAGCATTTGTTTTATTTATTTTTTACTTCAAAATAGGGGTCATTCAAAAATGTACTAGAAATATAAATAATCATCAGATATATATAAAAAAAATAACAGCTGACAGTACAATTAACATTACAATATAATTTTGAAATATATTTTAAATCTGGCACATTAAATCAAAACATACAACTTGCACTAAATATACAATTTAAAAAATAACATCTTTTCTGTTCAGTTAAATAATCAAGTACAACAGTCGTAAATCTTTACAAAATTATACATATTTTAAAGTGCTATTCGATTACACAATCTAAAACAAAATTAGTAAACTTTAAAGTTATCATAAAACTTGCTCGATGTGACTCCCTAATGATGAAATGAAGAAATGTACACGCAAAATAAATCCTTCTAATACTTTAAACAATTTGCGTACGATCGCTCGAAGCATGGCCCTACTCATCTATGTTCAGAAGCAGAAAATAGTATAAGTCATAGATTTTAAAGTTTCATAACTCGACCAATTTTACTGTTAGATGAATGGGGCCTTTTTCTTCTTACTTGTTAGAGTAATATGATATTTTTACTAAACATCACTTATACGACCGGGGGTCCGTAAAAATTTTAAATTTCGTAATTTTTTTATGAAACAATTTTATTATCAAAACTACTTTTAAAATATTTTTTTTACCTTATGTAAAACATTTTTGTAATTGGAACAATATGTCTATGACTAACGGTTTAGAAATTAGCCATTGAACATCATTGAGAGTGGACACCCTGTATAAATCATGCAGAGGGATTATTTGACTATACTGTAAAAATATATTTTAAAAAAATTATAACAGCATTTTTTCCCTCTGCCAATTAATTCTGGTACAAATGTTCCGTAAGGTATGTAAACACGTTTAAAATGTGTGCTATATGCGCTGAAATAAATTATTTGTACTCCTATATATACCATTTTCTTTGTAAGATCTTGGTAAATGTGCAAATTCGATTTATGCACGGCAATATAATAAAATAAGCGAGAAATTTCAACTGTGAATTATTTAAAAAATATTGACTAATTGTAAGAAAACTTATGTAAATAGGTGAATCATTTTTATTAAAATACATGCAAACAATCATGGTTGTTTTGCTGACTTATGAGAGATGATTAATGTTTTATTATTGGAATTACTTCGAAATCAATACTATTGTTTTTCGATTAGAGCTTCTACTGATATCATATCATTACATTTTGTAAACTTTCGCTTTCAAAATAAAGGATACTTCGATTGAACTCCTTATACATTAAAATCAGCTGAAATTGCACAGGGTAAACTATTTTTTAAATGTACTTCAAGAGACATTTTATGACATACGCTTAATTAGAAGAAAATATATTTATGGTTATGATTAATTTTATCAACTTTGAAATAATTTTTACTGCGAAAGTTTTAATCTAACATAACAAGTGGTCTTCTTAATTTCTTAAATACTTTAAATCTCCATTACCAGCGTATGTGCCGAGAAAACTCATAAGTTTTATTTTACCCATTTTATCGTAAATAACAGGTGCTGCATCTTCATGCCGTTAGCTATTCCAAAAAAGTATTAGACAGCCATGGGCGAAGTTTGTAGTTGCTAATATTGCAACTTTAACAGCTTATTATTAGTGACTTAATATATTAGCACTCTGTGTTTCTATTGGAAAGTTACACATCTCGCCAGTTTAAAGAAATCATTGTAACCTCTCAAAAATATTAATTAAAAAAAAATGACTTTTGTTGAAAATAGAACGGCCGGAAATTCGCACTATTATGAAATATGAGTTCTTACATAGAACTACGGCACCGCAGACCGCGTGAAACATTAATAGTGTATTTGTCTCTATTCTTAATACGTAGTTGACAGTATGAAATTGATACGCAAAATTTAGTATAGATAAATTCGATCTCACAAATGAGCCACGCAGTCGCCCAGACTCAAGGTTCAATAATGTCGAACTAAAGGTTACCGTTGCGTCTTACCTCTCTCAGAGTGCCTGTGAATTATTATTGAAGTTTGGATGCATAATTCCATAAGTTTCAATAAAATAATTGCTTATGTTTGTAAGTTATCAACTAACTTTCCCTTTTGTTCAACAAATGTGGTTATGATTATTTTTTATCTACTTTGAAATACATTTTACAGCGAAACTTTTAATCTAACATAACAAATAATCTTCTTAATTACTTAAATATGTTAACTCTCCGTTACCCGCATATATGTAAAGCAAACTCACACGTTTTATTTTAATCATTTTAGCGTAAATAGCATGTGTAGCATCTTCCTGCGTTAGCTATTCCAAAAATGTATTAGGTCGCCAAGGATGAAATTTGTAGTTAATAACATTACCAACATTAACAGCTTATTACTAGATAGTGCCTTAAAATCTTACCACTCTGTGTTTTTATTGGAAAGTTACACACCTCTCCAAGAAATCATTGTAACTTCTAAAATATATTAAAAAATATTAAAAAAATTAAGTTTGTTGAAAATAGAACGGTCGAAAATTCACGCTATTATGAAGTATGGGTTCTTACGTAGAACTACGGCCTCAAAGACAGCGCGAAATATTAATAGAGTATTTGGCTCTAGTGTTAGTAAGCTGTTCATAGTATCAAATTGATACGACAAGTTTCGTACAGGTAACATTGACTTCACAAATGAGCCAGGCAGTCGCCCAGATTCAAGGATCCATAAAGATGAACTAAAGGTTACCGTTGACTCTTATCCCTCCCAGCATGCCTATAAATTACGTTGAATTTTGGATACAATAATTCCGTAAGTTTCAATAAAATAATTCATTATATTTGTGTACCCCCACCAGTGGCCGAGAGGTTCTGCTCTCGAAGCTGGTAGACGGGAGGTGCTGCGTTCGATCCCAATCGTGCCCGTCGGTTTAATCGTTCGGAGTTTTCGTGGTTTTCTTCGAACCTTGGATTTTTCAAGCGTTAATACGGGTTAGGTTCCCTTAAAAAGACCCCCCCCGCGAAAGGGCACTCCCCCCTTAGGGCCTATACCCCTCGTGTTGATAATTGGCCGTCATAAGCACAACCAACCAACCACAACCAACCTTATATTTCTAAGTTATCAACTAACTTTCCCTTTTATTGAATAAATTTTACCTTTGACGACATAATAGAACCAGGAATTTACTACATAAGTAAAGTTCATTTCGCGAGAAAACTCTGCTCTGTCGAGATATTTACTCAGATTGATTATAAAATTTTGAATTCCTAGAACAATCGCCGATAAGATATCTAACTCTTTTCTGCGCGGAAGTGCTTTGTAATTGTCCTCTAAAGTTATTTTTGTGCTGGATTTTGATGTATAGTTTTAGTTTAAAATCTCAAGTTTTAAATTTAATTATTTTTGAGATATGAGTAAACGAAAGACATTTTATCTTAGTCGACAAGAATATTTAATCAAAGTAATGCACCCTCTCATTATAAATTGATTATTAAAATTCCCTTTTTTAGACAAGTGCAATAAGATATTTTGTTCGGTCACAAATTATAGTTCACTGTTTTAAATGGTTCTTTAATATGTTCCAAAAAACAATACTAAAATTTTTCATTAAAAAAAATTGCGTTTGATTGAAATTTCAACTGTTTATTACAAAAATACAAACAAATTCTGAAATTTCATATTCTATTTCATGAAATTCTTACAAATCTCAGGAGCTCATTTTTTGAAAGCCGACATCTATAGTAATAAAACAAATATATATCTACTAAAGAGGATATGAGTTCTTACGATAAAATTGCTTATAGCAATAGTATTAGATTAAGGAGTTAGCCTTTCGCCTTTAAAATTATGAGATAATAGTTAATTACAAAGTTGAAGAGCTTAATCGATTTTTTAAAAGTATTTTCCTTTCTCTATACATCCAGTCTTAAGTTTGTGAAAATAGACCCAATCCAAGTATACATGTTTTAAAAAGAGGGCAGGTAATGGAAATTTAACCATAATTTTCAATAAACTTTATTTTATCGTCTGTATTTTTTTAATTAAATTAAGTCTTTCAAAGAGCACAAACATTACATTTTTATATAAAAAATATAATCTAAATGTATTTATTTTATTTGTATAGCCTTACTTCATGTGAACTTTCGATAAAAGAAACTTATGAATATAAATTAGATGAAACTATGTTATATTAGAAGCATATTTTATTAGCTTGCTCTTAATAACACCTTGAAAAGCAAATTATTTTTAGAATAAGATACATTTATTATCTTTTTCTAATTTCAAACTATTTTTTACACGGAAATATTAATGCAGCATTAAAAAGTGATATAAATAATCTGCTTCATTGGTTAAGCATAAGGTTTAGTAAGTAAATTTTTATTTATATAACTCTTTATTAAAAATTCATTTCTTTCGACAACCAGTTCCTTTTAAAGCTTTGAATAATAAATTAAATTTCTGTATTACCATAACATTTCTAAGGTGCAGAAAAAGAAAAAGAACTATTCTCATCATATAATTAGTTGTACCCTATATCACCTAACAATAAGCATTACAAACATTCTTAAAATATTTTCGAAGCGAAATATAATTCCTAATTTTTCAAATTTGTAAATAGAATTTTCTTACGAAAGTATCAATTCAATGTTAAACACTTATGTGAATATATTTGCTGTAATGATAACAACTATTTATGATTTAGAGAAATACACAGAACAACTCTATTGCAGCGAAAGTACTTTTCTGAACATTTTATATAATATACATGGCTGCCACTAGCGATTATTTTTTAATTCTATTTTGCACAACTTTCTTAACCCTAGAACTACCGGAAATTTTACTCAAGTTTTATAAAAACATTCTACACCAGAATTTTTACTTAAAACTATTTAATTTGTTTATTTAACTTATTATTGTCTGATTTATACATTTAGTTTGTTTTGAAGAAATTTCTGGTTTGAATAAATATTTTGAATGTACATGTCGGATCCAATGGACCCGTCTGGTAGACGGAAGGTTAAAAGAAAAATTTTTCACATATACTTTGACAACTAGTGCAAAAGAGATATATTTCAAAATTTGGCTTTTAAACAGTGTTGCGAGTATAATACATAAATAGTGGGCTATGGCATCGCTGAATATAATTTTGATTATTAATACTTATTCAACTTCAATTAACAAACAAAAGTTTAAACACAAAAAATCTTAATAATTGTTTTCTTCTCAAAGTAGAATAAAGTTGAATATAAAATGAAGTTCCAATATTAATATAAAATTTTATAGCATTTTCCTGCTATTTATGCTTCGAAACGGTAATTAAAAAATTCCTTTTTTGTAGAAGAACTTTGAATAAGAAAGATTTTGTGCTATGACACGAGCATTACAAATTTGATTAAAGAAGTTAAAATACTTACACCAAGTTTATAAATGTCTCCGAAGAATTATATTAACTACATAAATGTTCTGAAATTTAATTCTATAACATTTTAATTTCAAATGCAAATATTGTTAATGTAACAAAATTTAAAAATATTCTGCAAATACTATTTTTTTTTTCTAAACAAGGGAAATACATGGAATGTAATTCATGAAATAAAGTATGTATTTCACACCATCTTACTGGTATAGCATTTGGAAATTATAATTAAAGCCTCGCAGTAACTGTGTGAAAAAATTCTATTTAAAAATTTTTGTGATATTATATGAATTTGTCAGCAATTTTTAAGAAATGTTTAAGGTTGCATGTTAAATTACTAAATGTTTTTAACACTAGCAGCGCCTGAAATTTTACCCAAGTTTTATAAAAGGTATTTCACATCAGATTTTTTATTTAAAACTAGTTAAAATATTTAATTAGCTTACTTTTTGCTGCAAACATTTAACATATCTTATGAAGAACTTTCCAGTTCGAATCGACTATTATGAATTTGGCAAAGGCCAAAATGATTCCTCATGGCGGTTCTAGTGTCAAGGAGTTATATTGAATATATTGATGTTATAAAAATTATTACTAAAGTTTTAAGATTCGAAACTAAACAATAATTATATAAACAAATTTTCTAAATTCTTATAAACAATTCTTGCAAACACACTATTTTCCAAGCAGTGAATTAGCTTTTTGTATATCGTTTAATTTCTTGTTCAAATGCGGAATATATTAGATAGGACGGCTTTTTCATTTGATATAAATTAAAAACAAAATAGCATAAAAAAAATATTTTTTTTCTTTCAAAAATCCGATTTGCCGAAAATCTATATAAATGTTATATTGTAAATAATGAAACAGGCGTGTAAATGTACGCTTATTTTCAGACACATTATATATAATTTCCCTATGAATGTATACATTAAATTCAATTAGATTTTTTCTTAAAACCGCAAATACAAAAATATTTGAAAGTGAACTGCTTACCTGTGGTTGAAGAGGTAAGTTTTGTCCCAACTTCACATGCAGCTCGTCGCAGTTAACACAAGGTTTCAAGATTGAATACGTTTCCATTGTTTTTGACATTGGAAGTAGATACACAAAGAATAAAATAACAAAATTCTGTACATTCACTGTTGAAGAGCCCATTATTATCACAATGTTGTATCAGTTAGTTTCTTTGATGAATATGTATGTTTAGAACTAAAAGATACGCACGTTTAAAATGCTGTTATTTTTTTAGAAAATCACATTCAGAGTCTTCACAATGCAGAAAAAAGTTTATTATGTATTTGACCAGACATTTTGTTAAATCTTGTTTTCTTTAGATATGAATAACACGGTAAAAAACACCACTTGAAGAAATATTAAATTTTAGCATTGAATTACGAGCAGTATATCAGAATTATATTTCTCTGAAATCTAAAATTCCTCATACATTTTATGCATAAATTTTTAAAAATATTCGATAAAACAATAAAATCTGTTTTAGAATTGCTTACATACTTTGAAAAATAATTTCAGTTTCATTCACACACTTCATAAAAAAAAAACAAAGTTTCAATTGTCACGTTAAAATACTACTGTGCTTTTCCACTCAAATATTTGACAGTTTTTAATAAAACAGAAAAGATATATAAATCACAGTCAGAGATGAATATTTTTTTTATTTCTTTGTTAACGTGCATGCTTTTTGTTTCTTTCGAACTAATATCTATAGGATAGAGTCATTTGAGTATCTAGATTTCTATTATAACTGAGTTCGCTTGATAACAGTCAGTTTGTATTAGTTTAAAAAAGTAATATTTCACTCATTTAACACATATGAAAAGGCATTAACTGCACTTATCTAAATTAAAATCTTCAGTCTCAAATTAATCTAAAAATACACAATTTCTCAACAAAATTGCGCAGTACCTTTAATTTTATTTAGTGTAGAAGCAAACTTAATAAATAATCTTACATAATTATCAAGAACACACAATCTAAAACGTATTTCCCCCTAATCAGAAATAGAAATATCCAGTACGATAGACAGCAACTAGTTCAAAACGTGCATAAAGGAGAGTTCGCAAAACGTACTGGAGACAATGCTCTCTATCTCAATACTAAATCATCTCCCTAGGACTCTGAAGTTCGGGCGCAGAAGTGCAGGTGTTCGACGCAGGGTGGCGCAGCACTCAATAATTTTAAGAGCTTTCCCCCAGTGTAAAAAGATAGCCGGCAGATGCCAGGGAGGCGTGAAGACCACCTGAGTCAGGGAAAGCTAAGAGGTATCCTGCATTTATTCATGAATAAAAATAAATTATCTTTGATATTTGGAAAGAAAAGAGCATGAATTTCAGATGAAATGTGTTGGAAGAGCATTTGTTGCGAGGAATTACGGAAGAAATGCTAGAGTTTCATGGTTAGGAGTGTAAGGCTTAAATATATTTATATTTCAAAGGAAATGTATATTATGCATTATTTCCTTTTTATATTTTATCTGATTCAGAGAGGAAATTATAAATATATTAAGGGATTTTATTTATCAGTTTTTCTATGAGCATTTAAACTATACAGTATATCGCAAATTTTGAACATGATTTTAAGAAATATACATTGAATTACATTATTATTACTCCATCCCGATAGAGTCATAATAGATTTTCAATTTTCTAAAATTATTTTTATTACTTTAATTAATTTAGGATCTATATATTATGCCTCTCTGGTTTTCGTTTGTAACTGTGTTACACAATATCAGAAACGTAGCTTTGTTCAGTAAATGTTAATGTATTTCAATTAAAATATATCAAATTGATATGAATCCTCGCAGTTTTTACTCATGTCAACATGTGACAAACAAAATAAAACATACATAAAAAACATGATTGTTTTATGAGCACTTTCTATGAAAATTTAAATTGATATAATTGAAATAAATTAGAATTTTCTACGTTTCTCTTCTTATTTAAAATATTTAAACAACTCTAAAATATTTAATAAAGCAAACAGAAAATATAGATTATAAATAATATTAAAAGTATTATAAAATGGAAGAACATATTACCATAACAGAGTTTGGGGAAGTAAGAAATATTTTTAAAAGCTATGTCCATCGCTCATTTTTCTAGTTCAGAACAGGTTCCGAAAGTGAAAGAAAACCTAAAAAAAATCTGTAACGGAAATTTCTAAAGTTAGAAAAGTTCCGGTTAGAGATGGGTGTGAGATATCTTAGGTTTGAGAATTATTACCTAGATATAAAGTTTTGAACTCCTAATGTTTAATTCCTTTTCATCAGTTTCAAAACAAACTGCAATCAGTGTATTAAACAGTGTTATTAAAATAATTCCAAAACTATCAGAAAAAAATCTGCTGCAATTTTGATTCACATATTTGAAGCTCTGAAAATCGATTTCAGTGAAACTTTTTGTAGGTTACAGTACATATATATATTTTTTTCAAATAGATTATTTTTAATTTATATATTTTTAATTAATAGTTGACAAATATCTATTGTAACCAATAAAATTTTTTAAATAGTTTAAAAATCATGCAGATTCAAAGTTTTGAATTCCTAACGTAAAATTCATTTTTAATAACTATAAAATAAACTACAATGTGTATATCTTTTTATGGATAACTATTAAACTACGTTGTGAAATGAGCTGGAATTTTCATATTCGGATATTTCAAGGTCTTACAATTTGATTTCTGTTAAAAGTTTTATACGTTACAATACATATTTTCTTCAAATATTAAATAAAAATACATAAAATATAATTTAAATATCAGATTTAAAAAACAGTGTATTGTAACCTATAAACATTTTAAAGCACATCAATTTTTAGAAACTTCAAGTATGGTAATTTGAAAATTACAGCTCCTTCCGTTAAGTAGTTTTATAGCTATGTATAAAAAGCTATGCATTTACAGTTTGTACACAAACTATTAAAAAAGAATTTAAATATAAGCAGACGAAAACTTTAAGTCCAACAAATTCCTGTTTCATTTCATTGAATTTCTGCCCGTTTGGTATCCTGTGTTAAAAGTTTCAAAAATGCAAAATATGATGTCAAAATCGGTTGTTCTTATTAAAAATATCTCTATGAAGACGACTGCCTAAGCCCATTGCCAAGCATGAATTGAGAAAAAGGGGATGTAATTTTCAAATAAAAAGCTATCTCTGTTTTTTTTTTTTTTTTTTTTTTTTTCTTTTTTTTTTTTTTTTTCTTTTTTCTGAGATAATTTGGTGATTAATTTATATGGTGTGATCTTTTTTTATTTATTTATTTATTTTGGCCGGCTGCACCTGAGAGAGAATATTCAATGCACGTTATTTTCTATTGGGAAACGTATTGTAGTGCATATTAACAACATATCTTCATTTCTTAAAGTTTTAATAATGTAACATCATTAAAATATACTTCAGACAATTATCGCCCACAGACTGAATTGTACTCTTTTCTGTACTGCTGTAAACGGTGAACAAATGCTACACTTACCATTTTTAATAGGAAACATCTTGTTGTAAATAGCAATATCATATATCAACCTCAATGCACTACATGTACGAATGACGCATTGTACTACATGTACGAAAATTACAACGCGGACAGGCATACATACAAATTGGAATGATAAACAATTTTCAACTTGTTTAAGTAATGTTAAAGAAAATGGGCTTACAATTTCTTTTTATCAAACATTTCTGTCAGCTGTCTGATTTTTTAAATTTTAAAAGAAAGCTCTTTTTCCTTCGTTCAATATTTCGTTTTCTTTATCAGTATTTTGCAATGCGACAAATTTCATTACACAGTTTCACATTCGATCACATTTTCGTTTGTATTAGAACAAAAAACTCCTTTTCCTTCGTTTAATATTTCGTTGTCTTTTTAGTATTTTGCAATGGGACGAATTACAGGACGCAGTTTCACATTCGATCACATTTTAATTTGTATTAGAACAAAAAGCTATTTTTCTGTCGTTTAATTTTTCGTTGTCTTTTTAGTATTTTGCAATGCGACGAATTACAGGACACAGTTTCACGTTTGATCACATTTTAGTTTGTATTAGAACGAAAAGCTATTTTTCCTTCGTTTAATATTTCGTTGACTTTTTGGAATTTTGCAATGCGACGAATTACAGTACACGTTTGATCACATTTTAATTTGTATTAGAACAACTAAAATGAGAAAGTGCATTTCGGTGTGTGAAAGCGCAGAAACGTATTCAAATTTATGTTTATTTTTGCAAGGCGCATCTGGTCTCAACTAATATATTTGTAAAATATGACTAAACTTTTTTATTTAATACTAGCTACCTCGGTAGACATTGTCTTGATTTAAGATAAAAAAAATGAAGTAAGTAATTAAAAAAATAAGTAATCAATTAATTAATAACACAGGACAAAATTTACTTTTTTGCAGGGTTTAAAAAAAAATTTAATGCCACGCAGATAGCTTTTTTTTCATTTTAACCCGGCTTTTCATAATCTATATTGACATTTTTGACGAAAATAGGCTGTTATACAGCAAAGCATTTGAATTATAAACTGCACATTTCTAAGCGTTTTTAAATTAGTGTGAAATACAGTTAATTTCGCTAGGAATTAATAAGGAAACAATTTTTCTTTGATGAAGATATTAAAATTGGATAACTGATTTGTAGTAAATGTGAATAAATTTATAAAATATTAACTAAAATTCTAAAGAAACAGTAATTTAGAACGTTTTCGGTTCATTTCAACCTTTTAAATTTCAATTTTTAAAGAAAACATTCTTACCAACAATTTGTATCTAAAATATAATCGCTATGCCAAACTTCAAGTTTTTATTCATTTCAGTACCACAGAAATCGTAAGTTTGGAATTTGTTTTAATCTGTACCTGTTTAAATTTTTAATTTAAAAAACTGTGTTTTGCGCGCATTTGCATCTTAAAAGTAGCAGGCAAGTCAAACTTCAAGTTTCAATCCTTAACAATTCTATAGAAATCGCAATTTTGAAAGTTTTTAAAACACTTTTCTCTCATTTATACTTTTAAAATTGGAATTTTTGTGAAAACCGTTTATAGCGAGCATTTGTATCTTGGAGGAAACCGCCATACAAAATTGTAAGTTTCCAGTTCTTTCAGTGTAAAAAACAAATTAATTTAGATCGTTTTTTTTTTTCTTGCATCCTTTTAAATTTAGAATAATAACTTTAAAAAAAAAGTCTGTGTTTAAAAGAAAACCCTTTGCGTCTTAAAATTAGTAGCCTTGTCAAATTTGAAGTTTCTATCCATAATAAATCCACAGAAATTGTAATTTAGAACGTTTTTAGAATGCTTTCTCCAAGTTTCACACTTTTAAATTTCGAGTTTTTCAGAAATTACTAGCTGACCCGACCGGCGTTGCCCGGGCCAGTAATAATATTCTTAAATGAATCTGAAATTTATATCACAGGGCCGTACAGAGGGTGAGGGGTGCAAATTACCAGGGCCCGACTCCTCTTCAGTTCCAAAGTTGTGTAAATTCACAGGTTACGTTTTTTTTTAATTTTTATATGTCTCATACATTAAACTTTTTTATTCCAAATTAATTGATGAATTCAATTAAAATTTAATTATATTTTCAATAATTTAAGTTTTTATTTGAAATCTTTAGATGAAAATGCAATTACAAATACAACATAAACTGTAATACTTAAAAGAAATAATAAAATTGCAAGCAAATATTACTATATAGATTTTTTTAAAAGTACCATCCAGCAAATTTAATTTCTAATAGAGTAAAGCCTGTTTATAACGGAATCCTGCAATAAACGAAAAAAAAGTTCCAGCTCTCCCCTCCCCAAAAAATGCTATTATGCTTTGTTCAATTTAAATAACCTGCATAAAACGGACTTTTTCACTGGTCGTTTTCGTTTTTCTCTAAGCAGATTTTATTGTGTCTTACCTCTGGTGGGCCCATAATAATAATCTTTAAATGAACCTGAAACTTGTATCGCAGGTTCGTACAGAGGGGGGGGGGGGGGGGGGTAAACAAAATCACTTTAACGTCATGATAACATTTTGAAAACTTCTTGCTGCTGTTTAATTCGCAATTCCAATATAGTACTTTGCAGAAATTGCACGTTTCACTCAAAGTCCATCAGCTATGCCCCGGAACGTTTAAATCAGTAATTTGGATTTCAGAAGCAACGCGTTCATGCTATGGTTATTAAGCCTATTTTAGAGATCGCTAATGCTGTGTGTTTAACGGCGTTCTCGATCCATTCTATTTCGATTTTCTCTTCCAAATTCGACTTCTTCTTCATTTCCAAGCATTCGCCGAGATCTTTTACGGGAATTTCAAATGATAATCCATAATTGCAGCGAAAGAGCGAAATGTCATGGAGCTAATTCCTCCATGGCGATAAGTAAATAAACCCGATCGCCTTAAATCCTGCCTAAGGACTTTTACACAATAACCAATGAGTTTCTCTGGCGTTTCCATTAAACAATAACAAATAATCGCGATTTCTGTGCCACGTAAGATAGTGTAATATATATATAGATTCTTACTTTAATCTGTCAAAATATCAAACTAAAGAAGTGTAAGACAATGTTTTGTTTAATATCTGTTATCTCTAATATATGTACTTCAAAATGAAAAGCAAAATACATAAATATCAACCAAATGTGTCGCCTGTGCAGAAATAATGTATTTTATTTTGTACAAACAAACGTACGGTTGTAATGCACAAAACAAACGGACAAGTATTAACAGATATAAAAATGCTGAAAAAGTTTTTTAAAATTTATATACATATATATAATTTTATTATTTTTCTTTTTTAACTGTTAGACAATGATTATTCACATTGATCTAACCATTATATTCTGCACATGAATGTAAAATCTTAGAGTATTTTTAATTGTATGTGTTTCCTATACACTATATGGCCAAAGGTGACCTGCCACTTGCAATTTCAGACGTTTTGTTAAATATCTAGAATAATACATGAGAAATTAACCTGAAACTCCAGGTGTGTTAATAGTATAGCATAGGTCATATATTTCTGCGAAGATTTTTTTCTCGAGATCCCATAGCGGACAATCAACAAATTGAAAAAGAACGAATATCTTTTGGATAACCCTGTCAAAACTAATGTAATAAAAGCGTTCAAACTGTAGATTATGATTAAGTGGCTTATTGTAATAATTTGTGTTCATTTTTATAAGGATAGCATTTATACTCGAAGAGAAATTCAGGTTTTCATAAAAACCATCTCAGATTTTGCCAAGTTTTTTGCTTATAATTCGCAGAGTTCTCAATAAAAAAAAAAAAAAAAAAAAAAAAAAAAAAAGTTATTTTCAAAAAGTATGGTAAGCAACATTGTATACAATACCCTGCAATCAGAATTAAAATATAGTAAAAATTGTAGGAAAAAAATGAGCAGGTTTACTAAATAATGTTGAACTGCGCATGCCTGAAAGCAATCAAAATATAATGTGCATAATGTGTTACCTAAATGCATAGAGAATGTAAAAGTCTCAAAAACATAACTTAGAGATTCTGAAAATTATCGTTGATAGAATAAGCTCAAAATCCGTTGTTCCCAAAATGAAGTCAAAAGATGAGGGACTGTATCCATATATTCATTGATTAGTGCCAATATAGCATACACAATATTTCACGCACTACTGTATTTGGATACAACCCCTCATTTTTTTTGCTTCCTTTTAGGAATAAAGGATTTTAAGCTTATTCTGTCAACGCTAATTTTCAGACTTTTTAAACTATGTTTTTGAGACGCGCAAAAGTTGCTCTATACATTTAGCTAACACATTAAGCAAATTATATTTTGATTACATTCGGGCAAGCGCAGTGAATCATTATTTAGTAAACGCGCTCATTTTTCATACAATTTTTATTATTTTTTAAGAACTCTACAAATTATAAGCAAAAAACTTGGCAAAATTTGGCACTCTTTTTATAAAAACTTTAATTTCTCTACGAGTATACATGCTATCATCATAAAAATGAATACAGTTTATTACAATATGGAACTTAATCATAACCCACAGTTTGAAGGTTTTTTCTACATTAGTTTTTACAGGATTATCCAAAAGTTATTCGTTCTTTTTCAATTTGTTGACGGTCCCCTATGGGGTTTCGAGAAAACCTCCTCAGGGAAATGTATAACTTGTACTATTCTGTTTACACACCTGGAATTTCAGGATAATTCCTCATGTAGTTTCTAGAAATTTTACAAAACGTCTAAAATCACAAGTGGCCAGTCACCTTTGGCCATATAGTGTACATCAAACCAGGGCAAAACCAAAGAACTGGTTCAATTTTCTCTAAAAATTTAACTCTGAGACGTATCTATTATGCGCTGCAATCTCTGGAGTACCTTATAGGCAAGTCACGGTCCTTTAAAGATTTTTTTCAAACTTTCGAAAATGCACTTTCTTTGTATTGATTTTTGAATAAGATAAACTCAACCCGAGATCCTGACGTGTAAGGGAAAAGATCCATTTCAGTTCAAGAACATTTCAGTCACAGACGGAAGTTTATTGTAATAATCTTATATGGATTTTGCTTTCAGCAATTTGTAAAAAGAAGTAACGTTCATGCGTTTCTTTGTATGAGTGATCTCTGGAATTACTAAGGGGATTTCATAAATAATGGTGGCAACGTGCTCTTGACCATATCTGCCCCACCATAACATATATTTTATGTCGATACAACAACCAACGAGCTGCTACAGGATCAAAATACCCTCTAAAATTGCTATTTATGTGATTTTTCGGGGCTATAAATTTAACACTTTGTGTGGTGGTTACTTTTAAGACATAAATACAAATCACTATGAAAGGTTTTTAAAAAGCTCGTTTTAAAGGCGAAATGAGTGGGAAACGTTCCAAAAGCCTTCTAAATTACGATTTATTTGGGACTGTCAGTTTCTAAAATATTCGAAATATAAAAGTGTACATATTAGTCACTTTTAAGATGTAAATGTTCTCAAAGATAGGCTTCCAAAAAGTCGAAATTTAAAAGAGTGAAATGAACAAAAGGTGTTCTAAAAAATTCTATATTAAGATTAATTTGAAATTACTAAGAATAGAAAGTTGAAATGTTTACTAAAATTAGAATTCTCTGCCCCTCGCCACACACACACACACAAGAAAAAAAAAAGAAAGAAAATCCAATGATGCATTTTAAATGCAACACGCAGAGGTGGATCCACAGATAATAAAATATAATGATTTTCTTTTTCAAAGTGCTGTTACACAGTTTTAAACAAGAATGCTGAGAAACTGCCTTTTTTGCAGGTGTTACTTGAGCACTACACTAGTTAAGATTAATTTTAAATTACTGTTTTGCTATATATTCCAACCTTAAGGCATTATCTCCGCAAGTATGCACAACTTTTTTTTTTTTTTTTTTTTTTGTTATTTTTACATTCTAAACTAAATGATTAAGATTTATTTTTTAATTACCTTCTTGCTGAATATTCCACTCTTAATACACTATCTCTAAAACTATTTAAATATATATATATATATATATATATATATATATATTACTTACTTAATGTAATGTTTAAGATTTATTTTTAGCTCATAGGCTATCAAAATCAAAGATCTAATGTGGCCGCAGGTTCTGTATGTAAGACAACGCGATAACTATTGAAAGAAATATCCGATTTGCTTCAAATTTTGTATATATTCATTCTGATACGACCTTCCCTGATTAGTTTTTGGGTGTTCATTGGTTACGTAAAAGGAGGTGCGGGGACGGTGCCTAATTCCCTCTTTAATTCAGGTAATTGGTTTTGATTAGTTTTTGAGGGTTCATTAGTTAAGTAAAAAGGGGGGAACGGGGGCCTAATACCTCCTTAATTTGGATAATTGGTTTTATTATGCATAATTATCCGATTTGCTTCAAATCTGGTATAACGGTTTATTCTGATAAAACGCTTCCCTGATTACATTTGAATGTTCATTAGTTTAGTATAATTGGGGAAGCGGAGGCTATTGACCCCTTAATATAGATAAAAGTATTTTTCATGCAGAATATCCCATTTCCTTCAAATTTGGCATATCGGCTTATTCTGATAAGGTGCTTCCCTGATTAGATTTGGAAGTTCATTCGTTAAGTATAAAAGGGGGGGGGGGATTATCTCCCTTAACTTAATTTAGCTAAATGGCTTTTTCATGCAGAATTATCCGATTTGCTTCAAATATGGGATACAGGTTTATTCTGATAAGAGGCTTCACTGATTAGATTTGGATATTAAGTATAAAGGGGGGGGACCGGGGGGGATAATCCTCCTATTTTAATTTTCGAAGGGCATTATTCCTTGAGATAGGAGTATAATATACAATTAGTTTGAATTGCTTGTAAGCTTGATGCCATCAGTTTAACTGGGCACTTTTCTTTTTATTATTAAATTACTTTCTTACTCAAAATTCCCTCTTAATATATTATCTCCACAAATGTGCACATACTTTCCTTTTATTTACACAAATGAATGATTAAGATTCATGCTTAAATTACCTGTTTTCTAAATATTCCACTCTTAATACCATATCTTCAAATGTATTTACATCGTTTTTTACTTAAATTCTTACATACTTAAATCCATTTTACGTACTTACATTCACCTTATATAGATATATACAACGTACTTACAGAACGTCTTTCAATAACTACATTTAGCATTTGAATATTTGTTTGCTCAAATGAAGGTAATAGTGATAGACCGGAAGGCGACTGCGCAGACCTCATCGACTTAAAAGTAATGGTTTAGACAAAACTCGATTAGCATATTAAAATACAACAGGTTTGCAAAATCATTACTTTGATGGATATCACCTGCAGAGACAATTTTATATGTGTATCGGTATAGACCGGGAAGTGGCAGAACAGACAATCACCTCTCGAGTTCACGACTGAAATTCCAGTATTAGTTAATACTCGATTCGCTTATTAAAACGCAATCGGTCTTCCAAGTCATATCTTGGTGGAAAATTCCTGAAAATCCGATTTTAGCAGTTGACACGTAGATTTAGCATTGTGTTTTGCAGCACCTAAAAGTATGAAAACATGGAGGTCTGGCAGCAGGAAAATACAATAGTAAACCTACGAGTCAACGTCAAAAATCGGGTTTTCATGTGTTTTCCACCAAGATATGACTTGGCAGACCGATTTCGTTTTAATATGCTAATCGAATTTAAACTAATTCTGGAATTTCAGTCGTGAACTGGATGAGGTGATTGTCTGTGCAGTCGGATCTGTGTCTACGACACAACAGTGTATTTAATCTTGGCGGAACTAAAACATTGCAAAAGTTAATAGCGTTTAATTTTTATTTGAAATGAATAGCATGCAGAAATAAATGAGTAACTGAAATAATTCTACAGTGCAACATTCTTTTTTATTATTATTAGAATCCTGTTATCTGACATGACATGATGTATTTCCGGCTTTTGCGACCAATAAGAAAGTCTGCCGCTAAAAATAAAAATAAAAATGGAAAAAGATTAGTATTTAAGTTTTCCATTTTCGTTTCTTGAAAAATATATACACATTCATTTGAAACATAAACAACATTTTGCCCTGTTAATCTGCCATGAATTTAAAAAAAAATATATTTCCAAAGTACTTGTATCCTAATTTTCAGTTAAAGAATATGATACACGTTCATTTTGAATTCCGATACTGAATCGGACAAATTTACACTCAGCAGGCAATATGTAATTTTTCTAACTATTCAACAGAATTTTATTCTAATTTATATTTTTTTACGTGGATTTTCTAACTGCATTCTACTATTTTTGGACATTTTAATTTTTTAAATATGCATTCTAAGAGAATAATTTACTAGTTATTATGCATGCAAATTTTAATTTATCGATGGAAAAATAAATGCATTATATTAAATAACATAACGCAGGTTTTTACTTACATTTAATTGAAAGTATTTCTTCGTTATTTTTATTTCCCCATATATATTGCTTGACTAAACAATAAGCATTTTAAATAGTTATGCAAATATTTACGTTATCAAAAGAACTAATGTTATCGTTGTTCGAAATTCTGATTGCATTCTTTATAAGGAAATATGCGAGATTTTAATCTTTATTTAATTAAATTATTTCAATTATTCGACAAACAAACAAAGTAACTGTAATAACGTCTATTTAATTATATTAGGAACTAGTATAATTAGACTTTACAATATATTACCTTACAATTTTTTTTTTTTTTTTTTTTTTTTTTTTTTTTTTTTTTTTTTACTGAGACAAAAACATTTTTTTAGTTTTAAAAAGAACCTTCTATCTTAGACCCTTGGGAAGTGCATCAATTAAAATATATTCTTGTGTTTTCAATATTTATAATATGTCAGTCAATAAAAGCGAGTTTGAGTCGAAAATGGTATTATATCATCCTGTTGTTGGATAAAATGAAGTTTTATTTAAATATTGCGAAAAATCATTCCAGTTTTTTTCGTTACAAACATTCTATATATTTTATTGGAAACGTACAATATGATCTCACAAAACGTGCATTTATAAAAAAGTTAATGCAATTGAAAGTAGAATTCTCTGGCTATCATATTATTTTCTTCTAAATTTATCAAATATATTAGTTTAAATAGCGCTATTACACAAGAATTACGAATTGTGAATTTCTTTGAATTTCACTTTCGTTTGATTTTCTATTATCAGCGAATAGAAAAAAAACAAACAAACAAACAAAAAACAGTCAAACAGCTCCTCTTGTTAAGTATCCAAAAAGTAAACTAAACTAAGATAAAAAAATCAAAAATCAAAAATTTAACCTTCTAGTAAATTTCTGATGCTTTTCGGCTTATCTAACAAAGTAAGTTTTAAGTATATATAACAAATTATTTACAATATAATACAGTATATCAACAACAATTCAATTTAAAACAAAAAATAATATTAAAAAACCCTTGTTTCAAATAAAAACAATCTCTTAATCTAATCTCTAAGAATTAGCCAAAAAAGCTGTTTTTGATGACACTCTAGAAAACAATTGTACCAACAAAAAGTATATATATATATATATATATATATATATATATATACACATATATATATATATAGTTAAAAAATTCCAATAGTAATTTCAAGCATTACCACAAACTGTAAACTTTAATTGAAGTACAAAATTAACTGAACCAAACCAAATAAGAACTATAATTTAACAGTTAATAAACAATCTTAAAGAAACACAACATAACCAACTTTAACTTAAACAAAACAGCCATAAGAAATAAGGCAAATAACTATTTAAACATGGAGACAGGTTTTCGTGGCTTATGACACGCCAATGCAGGGTTAAAACAGTTTTTAAGCATGCAACATTCCCCATATTTACCTGTCGAGACCATACTGAAAAAACGAATGAAACAAGATTAAAGCTAAATGAAACCGACCGACCGAAATCAAACCATATCAAAAGCGATCTGTTTCCACTACATTCCGTAAACCACACGCGTCGAGTAAAGGCATCAATTCACTTCTATTCTTGCAAGTTCTTACATAATTATACGTCATTTTTTTAACCATATTTTTAGCCAAGTATATATATATATATATATATATATATATATATATATATATGCATTTTGGGCATATCTTAATCTAATCTCTAAGAATTAGCCAAAAAATCTGTTATTGATGACACTCTAGAAAACAAATGTACCAACAAAAAGTATATATATATATATATATATATATATATATGTGACATTTTGACTGACGGCAAATAGTTGGTATTGTCGAAAAAAAATGAGGGTTTCCATTCCTACACATCACAGGTAGCAGCCGAATGGTTTTAAAATAATAAAGAAAAATGAAGAATTAACATAAGGCAGTCGCTTGGAACATTATTCACTTTATTTCCACACTCTCGATTAAATCTAGGGAAGATGCTCTCTCCTTCCATGGTAAAAAGAATAAAGTATATTCTTCCTGTCACAATTAGTTTAAAATCACTCCATCTCTTGACAGCCGTCTAGTCTTTAATCCGTTAATATCTAACATCTATCACCCATTACGATACCGTTGCTTCCTCATTCTACTCACATAATAAACAGTATTCATCCAACGTTTTACTACCTCCATCGAGCAATCACATTAAATATCCAGTTTGCTACGACTGCAATCCACCACGTTCACCTCTACATGCTAAAAACTAAAAAGCTTCTAAACTCACAGCTCCTCTACTATATGCTTTATGCTTTATGCCATCTCTCTGGTTCCCGCCATTCGTATTTATACTCTGCTGAAACGATTGTTCTAGAAAATTCTTATATCCTCGCAACAGCTATCTAAAGCATAAACAAAGGTTAAAATCTGTAGTCGAGATTATGCAAAAATAACCCCTTTTTCCCTCTTCAGACGATAAAAGAAATGAATTTATGTCTGCGAAGTTTTAATCTTTGAAATATTTTAATTACACCTGGATATTTTAAATAAAAGAATAAATTGAAATAAGTAAGTTTTTTCTTTAAGACAGAATAATATTTTAGCAGTTAAATAAAGATTTAAGGGGAATATGATACCGGGATTTAATAGCAGAATTTAATAGGAATTTAAATAATAAAAGTTTTATTAAAGAAATATAAATAATCGAGCCATTTTTAGATTTACGCAATTTGGAATAAATATGAATTAAGATCTTAGAGATTAATAGACTAGGGTTTTAATTTAATAAGCCGGTATAATATACGGAATATTACTGAAAAAGGAAAATTTACACAAAATACTTTAAACTTGGCGCAAAAATTTAAATTTTGTAATATTATCCCCCCTCCCCAAAGACTTTGTATGAAATTTGTGGTTAATTAACTACAATTTCAGACAACAGACTTGTAATAAATTTGGAAGTTGATTTTTGAGTATTGAAAATTTTAGAGACGTCAGCGAAGAGATGGAAAAGTAAAATTTAGCAATGCAAGAGAAAGAAAAAATACTAAGAGCATTTAAATTTAGCTGAGAGCATTTCCCCTGTAAAAGAATACAAATAATGGTTACAACATCACTTACCATTTGTAAGTGCATAGGAAAATATAAACACAATAATAAATAAAGAATAAGTATAAATACAATAAGAAATAATAAAACTATAGTAATAAATAACGACAAATTCATTTATCTTATGGAAATTTAGTGTATTTCCATTTCTCTTATCACAAACATATTTTCAATCAAGTAATGTTTAACACTTTATTTACTTCAAGTAGAATTTTAAGTCCCATTGGCTTAATCAGTTCGTAGGTCATAAAAGTCCTTTAGCGAAAATAGTGATACAGTCCTTAAGTAAAAAGTTCAGCTGCAATAAATATTTTTTACTAAATTTGTTTTGACTACTCTACCTACTAAACTCTTTACATTATGTTTAAATACTATTTGTCATCACAATAGTAGTTTTATTTTAATAAACAAATTCCTAGTAGTTATTCAACTACCTTTTAACGTTTGTTTATAGACTACTTTTTTGAGCTCCTTTTCCCAATCTAATTGGGACTTATCATCTTTTACAACTTCTCTCTTGTTTTAGTAAATATCATAACTTTTCACTTATAAGTTATGTTCTCTTTTTCTTTAATAAATAATGAATCTTTCAATAAATAATATAATACTTTCAATTCATAATAATAAAATTCTCAACAGTATACTTGAATAATAGCAATAATAATACTTAATAACAATATTATATTCTAAGAAAATATCACAGATTGTTTACTTATTGACATGGAAAATAATGGTTGAGGATAAAAATAATACATAGCAATTAATAATTTTCTTATTTTTTACTTATATAAGAAAGTATTTTTGCCAGCCGAAACATTAAAAAAAATAACAATAATAATTCCAAAGTCCAAATAAATTTAACTCTAAATATTTAGAAAATGGACTCTCAACCAGTATTTCTTTACAATAATTTATCTCTCTGATACTCTTGATGAATAGACGTGCATTTGATAAACTTAGAATGGTAAAATAAAGAAAATAAATAGGGATTAAAGGATAATTTGTTTATATACTTAATTTTCCCTTGCTACACAATCACTACAAAATCTCATCACAATTATCAATTTTCTATGTTTATATAATTATAATAATATTATCAATTCTTACTATTTTTGTAAACAATTGGTAAAAAATGGAATAAAATAAATATAGTTTATTTTGATATAAACTGGATATAGAATTAAAAATATTTATTTTTATTTTTCAACATCAATCTGAAAATTCCCAAAATCAAATACACATCCTATGCCTGCATAGATTGTCTACTTAATCTCAAAAACAAGTAATATCCTCGTGGCGCCCCAAGGTCATACCTGGTAATGTTGAAAACTATTGAGGAAGAGAAAAAGAAATCTACAGAATTAAATTTTAATCTATGGTTTTTACTTTAGTTTGAGTTTGTGATGGCAATTGTGGTGGTGATGTTTGTTGTGGTTTTGTTTGTTTTATGGGTTGCTCATGAAACATTTTGAAATCATCTGGTGAAAAATAGGGTCTTAATTTAGAAACGTGTACAATAACTGAATTTAGTCCTGTCTCATAATTAAATTTATCTATTTCATAAGTTACTTCGGATAGTTTATTTATAATTTTATATGGTCCTGAGAAAGTAGGTTCTAATTTTCTAGTGTTAGGATATTTAAATTCTTCATAAATTACAGAATCTTGTATTTTTAAGGGGGATTCAACAAAATTTCTATCATATAGTCTTTTACTTTTAAGATGAAATTCACGAGTTCGCGCTTTTGCAATTTTGAGTGCTTTACTGACAGTAGGATAGTAGTTTTGTTTTAAAGGAGATTGATAGGGTAATTGACCATAAAATAAGTAGGCAGGTGGGAATTTAGTTATGGAATGCGGGGTATTATTGTATTCTTGAATGACTTGGTCTAATAATCTTGTCCAAGGTATTTTAGAAGAAGTGGAATTGACTTTACATTTAAGCCTGGTAACTATTGTCTGATTAACACGCTCTACCTTCCCATTGGTCTGTGGATGGTGTGATGATGTAAAACGTTGTTGAACATGATGTTTTCTGAGGAATTTTTTGAATCTTGGAGACCTAAAAGCTTTGTGTCTATCACTCAGTATTTTTTGAGGTGTTTGAACATTAAAAATTTGCTTTAAACAGTTTGTATATGCTTCTGTAGTAACATTTTTAGAAGGAAAAGCCCAAACAAATCTAGTTGCGTGATCTATTATTATGTGTAAGAATTTTTTTGTTGAGTTGTAATAGTTAAATCCACCCACAGTATCAATAGAAAGGCATTCAAAAGGTTGATCTGTGGCTGGCATAGCTTGTAACAAGCCAAATCTTTTTTGTTTTGGTTTTTTATTTTTTTGACAGGTGTCGCAATGTTTAACAAATTGTGTTATGTCTATAGTCATATTAGGCCAATAATAGTTAGGGGATATTAAGTTAAGCATTTTTTGGATTCCTAAATGTCCAAAATTATCATGAGCAATATGAAGTAATTTTTTCCTTAATGACATTGGTACAACTATTTTTTTGAATCCCTTTCTCTGAATTATAATAATCCCATTTTCTTTTCTATACTTCTTATCACAGACATTATCCTTGTTTTGCATCTCTATGATTTCTTTTCTGTCCAACAATAAACTTACATGTTGATTGAAGTAAGCAACAGGATTTCGAGACAACATGTCTGCTTCGACATTTGTTGAACCCCTCTCATACTTAATCTCGTAATCAAACATGCTAAGTTTAAGTGACCACCTAAAAAGTCTACCTCTTAAGTTCTTAACGCTCTTCAACCATACTAGAGATGCGTGATCGGTATGGATTGTAAATTTGACTCCATGGAAATAATGATAGAATTTATCAAGAGTATCTATAATTGCTAAACACTCTAGCTCGGTTATAAAATAGTTTTGCTCATAACTCTTCAAAATTCTAGAATGGTAAGCAATAGGATGCAAGAAATTATCTTTATCAGGTTGTTTTAGAACTGCACCCACCGCTACCTGAGAGGCGTCTACAAACATGTGGAGGGGTAATTTTGGGTCATAAATTTTGAGGATTGGTTTTGCAATTAAGGCATTTTTTAGTTTTTCAAAAGAGTCCTGACATTCTGAGTTCCATTCCCATATTGTGTTTTTTCTAAGTAATTTATTAAGGGGGTATCTAATTTCAGCATATTTGTCTATGAATTTATGGTATACATTAATAGAACCTAAAAATCGTTGTAATTCTTTAACATTAGAGGGGGGTATTAATTTTTGAATGGTCTCAATATTTGCATTAGCTGGAGTTAAAGTCCCATTGGTGACTTCGTAGCCCAAGAAATTAATTTTATTTTGGTTTAATTTACATTTAGAAAGTTTAAGTTTAATATTTTCTAATTTACAGATTTCAAAGATTTGAGTTAAGTGTTTTAAGTGTTCTTCTAGAGAGGAGGAGAATATTATAATATCATCAAAATAGTGACACGCGAAATCTATTTTATATTTGTTAAGGATCCTTCTAATAGTTCTATTGAATATTGGGGGGCCTGTTTTTATACCGAACGGAAGAACTAGCCATTCAAAGAGGCCAAAGTTGCTAGCAAAAGCTAATTTTTCGGTGTCAGCTGGATGTATTGGTATGTGCCAGTAGCCAGAGGCTAAGTCTAAAGTTGAAAAGTACTGAGCACTACTCAATTTGTCTAAAATTTCATCGATACGGGGCAAGGGTTCTGCATCATTTTTAATTATTGAATTTAATTTCCTATAGTCTATACATAATCGGGTCTTTTTACCTTCTTCTTTTTTCATAGCTAAAGTGATAGGGGCAGAATATGGGCTATTACTTTCTTTTATGAGTCCAGCCGCTAATAAAGATTGGATTTGACCTTTTATTTCTTTTTCTTCTAAGGGGGAAGTTCTGTAGGGCCTCAAAGATACAGGTAGGTCAGATTTTAGAAGAACGCGTTGTGGCTCAATATTAATCCTACCCACATCATATTTATGTTTTGCAAAAATATCCCTATAATTTTGAACTATCTCCCTTAACTCATCATTTTGAATTAAATTTAAATCCCCAATTAAATCTGAATCAGAATTATTAACATCGCGAAAATTTTGAGAAGTTATGAACTGTCCATAATCAGGTTGCACATTATAATCATTTCTATCATTCTCAAAACAGTCCTGAGTAGTCATATAACTTTCACAATTAGATGGTAATTCGATATCATTCTTACATAAATTCAAAGTTTCAATACTATCATTAGTTGTTATTACACTATCATCATTATATAAATTCAAATTCTTATCACAATCAATTGTTACCAAATCATTCTCTTGTTGCACTTTATTCATATCTACAGTATGAAAATGAAGAGATTTCTCATTATGTATGGATATACTCTTATTTATAATTTTCCTTCCTTGTTTTACAGTACAATTTCTACAATCTATAGTTAAGTTAAATTTAGAACATTCCCTTAAACCCAAAATAGCATACTCCAAATTAGTATTACACACTAAAAAGTTAACACATTTGGTAATTTTACCCACTTTTAGAGAAATTTTACATTTTTGATTTATTTTTAACACCCCTTTTGCCTGACCAATAATAACTGTAGGTATTGTTTCAATTTTAGCATTTAGTTCTTTAACAAATCTGAGGGGTAATATTGCCGTAGTGGATCCAGTGTCCACTATACATGGTAAATTATAACTATTGGTACATCCATACACAATTAGTTGTCAAATATTAGGAATAGTAGGTGGTGAATTACTAGGAAGAGTATCAGAGGATGTTGCATCATTCCTAAATAAACACTCTTGTTCCCAATGATATGCATTATTTACACCTTTATTTGTACATATTCTACATGGTCTAGAAGGATATGGTTTCTGAAAGTAATTATTTTGAAAATTTCTAGACCCCTGATTTTGAAACTGTCTTTGTGGAATCCAATTCCTAGGTGCATTATTGGGCCTATTTGGCTGAAAATTAGGTCTACTTGGTTGAGTCCAAGGCCTAGGTGGTTGAAATTGTTGAAAATTTTGTCTAACTGGTTGTTGATTTACTGTTTGGCTTGAAATTTGAGGAGTGGAAACTTCAACAAATTGCTTAACAAGCCGGTACCATTCAGTGGTACTATTTGGAGGGTTTACATTAATATTATTTCTATACTCTGGTTTTAATCCATCTGTCAACCCTTGTATTAGAAGAGTCTCACCAAGATGGAGTTTCCTCCCAATTCCTACTTTTTTGTGAAAATAATTTTCTAAATTATCTAATTTATCTAAATTTAGAGTTGAGAAATCAGAAAAATTTGGAACATTTAGCTCAATGAATTTTTCTATCAAGATTTTTGAAATCTGTTCATAACTAGTACAATTAACACAATCATTGATATAGACTTTTAGTGCTTCACCCTTTAAATACTGTGGAATAGATTTAAATTTCCACTCTAAATCTTTATTTTCCCTAGTACTCATATCATCATAATAATTTAACCAAGCCTGGATTTCCATTCCAGTACTAGGATCAAAATTGACTAATTTTGGTTCAGCCATTATATCAGTATTCATTAAAATAAAAGAAGCACTTCTATTCTCTTTAATACAACCTGACCTTAACAACATTTAAACTAATAGAGTTCTATTTTTCATAATAGATTAAGTACTCTTTCAGACTTTAATAATAAATAAATAAATAATTCTCATGACTTCATAATAAACTTCACAATAAATAAATAAATAAATAAATACTCTTCACGAAATAATAAATAAACCTCATAAATGAATAATAAATAAATCTCATAAATAAATAATTCTCATACTTAATAATAAATAAATCTCAATAAATAACAAACAATAACAAAAATAATAATATAAGAGGTGTAAAAATATTTTGAAAAGAACTCACTACAGTCATCTTGTCTCACAATCACCAGCACTAAACATTGCTATTCACATTAGCGATGTAAATTTTTAACTTTCCGGCACTGATCTTTAGTAACTATCATAAGCTATCGTGTACCAGTACCACTACACATTTGTAATTTTGGAGACACACTCGTTTTTATTGCCATCACTTCTAAATCCTGTCGGACTTTTCTTTTCTCTGTGACATTTTGACTGACGGCAAATAGTTGGTATTGTCGAAAAAAAATGAGGGTTTCCATTCCTACACATCACAGGTAGCAGCCGAATGGTTTTAAAATAATAAAGAAAAATGAAGAATTAACATAAGGCAGTCGCTTGGAACATTATTCACTTTATTTCCACACTCTCGATTAAATCTAGGGAAGATGCTCTCTCCTTCCATGGTAAAAAGAATAAAGTATATTCTTCCTGTCACAATTAGTTTAAAATCACTCCATCTCTTGACAGCCGTCTAGTCTTTAATCCGTTAATATCTAACATCTATCACCCATTACGATACCGTTGCTTCCTCATTCTACTCACATAATAAACAGTATTCATCCAACGTTTTACTACCTCCATCGAGCAATCACATTAAATATCCAGTTTGCTACGACTGCAATCCACCACGTTCACCTCTACATGCTAAAAACTAAAAAGCTTCTAAACTCACAGCTCCTCTACTATATGCTTTATGCTTTATGCCATCTCTCTGGTTCCCGCCATTCGTATTTATACTCTGCTGAAACGATTGTTCTAGAAAATTCTTATATCCTCGCAACAGCTATCTAAAGCATAAACAAAGGTTAAAATCTGTAGTCGAGATTATGCAAAAATAACCCCTTTTTCCCTCTTCAGACGATAAAAGAAATGAATTTATGTCTGCGAAGTTTTAATCTTTGAAATATTTTAATTACACCTGGATATTTTAAATAAAAGAATAAATTGAAATAAGTAAGTTTTTTCTTTAAGACAGAATAATATTTTAGCAGTTAAATAAAGATTTAAGGGGAATATGATACCGGGATTTAATAGCAGAATTTAATAGGAATTTAAATAATAAAAGTTTTATTAAAGAAATATAAATAATCGAGCCATTTTTAGATTTACGCAATTTGGAATAAATATGAATTAAGATCTTAGAGATTAATAGACTAGGGTTTTAATTTAATAAGCCGGTATAATATACGGAATATTACTGAAAAAGGAAAATTTACACAAAATACTTTAAACTTGGCGCAAAAATTTAAATTTTGTAATATATATATATATATTCCAAACAGTTTATGTAAAGTTATCATTTAAAGATATTTGTGAATCAGATTTCTTTCAGTGGCTTTTTCTGAAATGCATTTTGGGCATATCTTACACTTTAAAAATTAGTGACCCACTGCTTTTACAAGGCCGATTATTGGTGCACTTACCTTACTTAACCGAAACTATTCCCGTTTGGTATCTGAAGATACATTGCACAGAGAAACCCAAATTTGTTATCACAATCAGGTGTTTCTATTAATTTTCTGAAATTCCGTTTTGTATATTATGTGTAAACAAATCCCTAAAAAAAAAAACTTTTGTATAGCAGTTAGTTAGTGGAAGTATTAACAATTGATGGTACGAGGAAAATTCTTATTCGATAAAAACCATTAGAGATATCAAATAGGGTTTTTTTATGACCCTGACTGTACAAATGCAATTGAATCATCGGTTATTGTACTGTTTCCAGAGGTTAAAAATTTGACCCATTTTTATTATTCTCTTTTATTTAATTCAACCTTATTTGTGTATGTAAGTGGAATTTTTCAATCGTTATTAAATAAATTACCTGATATGCTAAAATTATAAAAGTTACACTCACAGAAGTGAGTTGAGATGAAAATACAGCATTCTAATATCTTTAGAGTTTTATTTTAATTTAATTCATTGATTCTAAAAGTGTTTTTCCGTTATCCTGCCACAAATGATAAATCGCAGGTGGATTTCAGTAGGCGCCAATAAATGCTTGCAAAAATATGCCAAATGGATATGAAACTTCTAAAATGAAACGTTTTAAAAGCTAAAAAGTAGAAAATTCTTCTATATATATAAAAAAAAAAAACTAACGATTTAGATATGGATCGATGAAAATCTGCGTAGATACTGCGAAACGCATCTGATTGCAGTGTTGCCAGATTGGGGATTTTTTTGTCCCCTGATTGTTGATTGTCACCCCTTTTTTGAAATAGAAATATTCGCCCTATTTAAAAATGGATTACGAATTCTGAAAAGTAAGCGAATTATACTATTTAAAAAAAGTGGTGACAGTCAAATAATCTGAATTAAAAAAAGTCCCCAATCCGGCAACACTGTCTGATTGGTCAGAGCTTTCTGACGCTATAAGGGGGGACGGGTCTGTCGCCAATTTTGTCGCCAACGTGGCGATATATCGCCAAATTTGGCGACCAAAATTAGACGCCAACTTGGCGCTATTTCCAGTATTTCGCCAAATTTCCCTAGACTCCCATTGAAATCCAATTGGGTTTACTTGCTCGCAGAAAGTTAACAAATAAGAGATATTTCAATGCAACAAAAACTAATATTAGCTGATGAATAGAGCTTAATTGAACTATTTACATTATTTTTAAGCACAAACACTAACTATTTAAAATATTCGTAACACTGTATACATAATTTTACACATATATGTTGGCGGAGAATAGGCGGCGAAGTGAAAATTTCACAGGAGAGGGGATTTATATGATTATTTATTTAGATCCAGAATGGAAATAATTACGAAATAATTATCGAAATAATTACGTCTGGGATTGGCTAGAAAATATGGATTGCTCTGCGATACCGAATGGAATCGCAAAGCGATTACGCGAGGGTTTGCTCAGCGTAGCGAGCAGGGGGCCGAGTCCCCCTTAGTAAATTATAAATAAAAAATGATAAGTGTAATAGAGAAAGAATACGCTTTTATCAATTGATAATTTAATGTTAATTAATCTACGAATACATTTTGAAAAATACATTTAGATATTCTAAAAAGTTGGAAAAATTACATGTATATTAATAAATTCAGTTGCCTGCGCTTTCTGCCAACCCTAAAAAAGCAGAGAATTTTTCATTATCGAGTTCTGTGCCACGCAAAATTAATGTATATTAACGGGAATGTTTTCTTAAAAGCATGAATTTCAGTCAAAAAATTAGGCGTGATTTACAATATGTAATAACTATTTTGTACTTTTATACATAATGCATAATGCGTTCATCTCTTAGCATATAGATTTAAACATAAAGCCGAAAGCCGTTATTTTAGATTGCATCTATAATAATAAAAACAAAATTTTGTTTGTTTATTTGTCTATATGTATGTTTTTGTGTGTAAGAATTATATGTACTGAAGAGGCCGCTTCGGGAAGAGCTGCAATATCTGAAAGACAGGTCGCTGTTTGTCTGCAGTTAGGCACATAAAAGTCAACATTTTTATTTTTTATTCTTAGCCGAGATATTATTCAAACCCGTATCGAACACTGCAAAATGATGAGCTTCCATCCTTTTTAGATGATTGTGCATGAGCATCTGTGTCTGTTTTGCGGCCTGCCACGCATACAAAAGTTAATTGTTGTTCTGTTTTTGTTTTTGTTTTTGTTTTTTATGAGCGATTCCAAATCTTGATTGCCGGGTCCCACGCACAATTACGCGAAAAAAAAAAAAAAAAAAAAAAAAAAAAAACATTGCAAATTTTCATTTTACTTTTTCAGTTCAAAATATATGAAAGCTTAGGGGTCAATCCATTTCAAGTGGTCCAGAAAATCAGATATTCGTTGCTCGACCATTTTTAAAAAATCTGAAATTTTTTGTGCAACAAAACTAACATGATGGAAGTTCAAAATAACTATTATTTTAATTTTATTTATTTTTGTTTGTGCATGGCGGCCATCTTTGTTTCATCGTCTGCAGCAATTTTCTCACAAGAAGGGTTTACGGAATTGTAAATAATTCATCGTCTATTTCTCCAATTCAAGTGCGGATTAAAGCAATTTGTACAGAATACATTGGGCTAAAAATTTAGTAATAAAGCAGTTTCCGAAACTAACTGCTTATTGGTGAAATTAAGCATAAAATTTCAGTTTTTTTCCAAAATTTGTTCGTTTACAAGAGGAAATTTTTCTAACAAGCAAAACTGTCAACACGACATATTTTATTTTACAAATAGGCCAAAAGTACGTGTACTCACACGCAAAGGTCCAGACATGGGACTTGCTTTTTCTTCGCTAAAAAAAAATCCCAAATTTTTCAAAAATGTCAAAAATCGCACTTTTGAGGCTTTGATATCTCTGGTGGGGTACGAGATAAAAATCTGAAGTTCTGGTTTCTGAGAGTATTGTATGGTAGTGTTATACACAAAAAAATTCATAATGGAGATTTGACTACAAGCTGAGATATGGCAAGTTCAACATGCCAAAACAATACTGTCAAACTATTGTTTTCTTGTAGTCACAGCTAAGTATTTATCTCAGAGTGTCACTTAAATTTTTATTTTTGATTATCTTTAAATAACAGTAACAGAAAATAAAGCGCTTTCCAAAGCTTGTTAATTAATTAAAAAATAATTATGCCTAAGGCCATTCATTTTGCCTGGTTTCAGTATTTTTTTGTAAGTAATTTTAGTAACTAAAAGAAGCCTCTGCAGTTTTACATGAAGAAAAAAATATTTTTTTATACAAGACCTGAGACAAAAACAGAATAGGGAAAGAGAAAAGCTGTTAATGTTGTCATACTTGTTGAGACATGATCAAACGTTTGAAAGCACATTCTTGCTTGTTGGTTTAAAAATTTTGGTCTTTCTAAAATTTAATTTGTTGGAACCAAGTATCTTGAAAACTTGATTGAAGATATTGGCCCTGCTGGCTCATAGAAATAAACTTTGAAATCACTTTGTGCAAGTCTCAGTTCAATAATAATTCTTATGCAAAATCTTCTTATGCAAAAATGTCATTTTTCTGCAGTATAAATTTTGAAAGAGATTTTGATTTCTTTACTTTCTGAAAGTTACTTGAGGTTGATGCATGGTAACATCGTATAATGTTTCATTTATAGGAACATACTTATGGTAGGAACAAGTTTCAGGGACTGGCAAGCAACATTAAAATTGTGGTTTTGAAACCAACAAACAGGAATGTGTTTTGACACGTTTGATCATGTCGCAACAAGTATGAGAACATTAACAGCTCTTCTCTTTCCCTATTCTGTTTTTGTCTCAGGTCTTGTATAAAAATATTTTTTTCTTTATGTAAAAGTGCTGAGGTTTCTTCTACTTACTAAAATTACAACAAAATTTACTGAAACCTTACAAAATGTAGGTCTTAGGCATAATTATTTTTTAAATTAAATTTCTAAGCTTTGCAAAAGGCTTTATTTTCTGTTACTATTATTTAAACATAATCAAAAACATAAATTTAAATGACACTCTGAGATAAATTCTTAGCTGTGACTACAAGAAAACAATAGTTTGACAGTATTGTTTTGACATGTTGCCCTTGCCATATCTCAGCTTGTAGTCAAATCTCTTGTGAAATGTCTTGTGCATAACACTACCATACAATACTCTCAGAAACCAGAACTTCAGATTTTTATCTCGTGCCCCACCAGAGATATCAAAGCCTCAAAAGTGCGATTTTTGACATTTTTGAAAAAATTGGGATTTTTTTTTAGCGAAGAGAAAGCAAGTATCAGGTCTGGAACTTTGCGTGTGAGTACAAGTACTTTCGGCCTATTTGTAAAAAAAAATATGTCATGTTGACAGTTTTCCTTGCTAGAAAAATTTCCTCATGTAAACGGACAAATTTTGGAAAAGAACTGAAATTTTATGCTTAAATTTCACCAATAAGCAGTTAGTTTCGAAAACTACTCTATTACCAAATTTTTAGCCCAATGTATTCTGTACAAATCGCTTTAATCCGCACTTGAATTGGAGAAATAGACAAGGAATTATTTACAATTCTGTAAACCCTTCTTGTGAGAAAATTGCTGCAGACGATGAAACAAAGATGGCTGCCATGCATAAAGAAAAACTAATAAAATTAAAATAATAGTTATTTTGAGCTTCCATCATGTTAGTTTTGTTGCACAAAAAATTTCAGATTTTTTTTTTAAATGATCGAGCAACCAGTTTTGGACCACTTGAAATGAATTGACCCTTACTATTTTAAAAATCCTTTTTAATGGAGATTGATTAGTCTCAGGGTTCAAGTTTTCGGCTTTTGTGTATTTTTCAAACTGCCTTATCTTCCAAGCCGAAAAAGCCCCACCAGTGGCCGAGAGGTTCTGCTCTCGAAGCTGGTAGACGGGAAGTGCTGGGTTCGAACCCAATCGCGCCCGCCGCCTAATCGTTCGGAGTTTTAGTGGTTTTTTTCGAACCTTGGATTTCCAAGCGTTAATACGGGTTAGGTTCCCTTAGAAAGACCCCCACGAAGGGCACTCCCCCCTTTGGGCCTATATCTCTCTTGTTGATAATTGGCTGTCATAAACACAACCAACCATTCCAAGCCGAAAAAAAAGAAGAAAGAAAGAAAATACAGAAAGAAGAAATTAGCCACTAATTGCTGTGACTTTTACTTTTGTAAATTTTAAATAAATATTTAATAAATAAAACGGACTATTAGTATTCACGATTTCAAATATAATATCTTCCGAATTTCGTTTGTCGATTGCTTTCCAGATTTTATTTTTATTCAGTTTAAGGGTGAACATCACAAAGTGTGAGATTTTGAAAACAAAAATTTTGAAAATTTAAATCGTTTCAAAGCTTCTGATTTTTTAAATGTTCGTTAAACAGCTGAATAAAGGAATTTATATGTGAAATTGTTAAAGTTTGAAGAGCTTAAGTTCATTTTTACATAATTATAATTATGTGTCATTTTCATGGCATATGTATGCCAGGATAATGACAATTTCAATCTAAAACGTTTTTCACATTCTTGTTTTCTTTTATTTTTGATCTAAAATTTTTATTTTGTTTAAAGAAACATGTTTCCTCTATAGAACCTAAAACTCAGTGCAATGTTCAGTTTTATTTGTAAGTTTCAGTGGATTTGATATCTTGTGAATTGACGAAGTTTTGATTTTTTTTTCTTCTTATAACTCTGTTTTTGGCCATTCAAAACCATTTTTAAACATATAAAAAATCTGTCATACATAAATTTTTGATCGGTCCTTGCCTTATAAGTAATTATGACTTTAAACTGATTAGATTATATCATAATTAAGACGTTATGGGGGTTTTCCTGTTTCCATTCCCCCGTTAAAAAAATCACATGTTAAAAAATCACAGGTTAAAAAATCACATGCAGAGAGCGCTGACGATAACACAATGAACAGGTACTATGACACAACCTGGTTGTGTCGTAGAATGTTCTGGAGGTCATGTTGAACATTTGTTATTGGAAGAACAAGTGAATGGAGCGTATAGTTGTCCTGTTCATTGTGTTTCAGGTCGTCAGCGCCGTCTACATGTGATTTTTTAAATATTTTTCTTCTGCTAAAAAAAAATCCAACTACCTTGTAAGCCCTTTTTTGCAAACTGCACTCCTTTATCATAATTTCTTCTTTTTTTATGAGTTTCTAAAGTTTTAATGAACTTTTAGCTCACCCGGTATATTGATAGATAGATATATCACGTTTTGAACTGGGTGTGGTTTGGGTTTCTAGGGGTCATGATCGGCCTAGATCTATAAAATTCTTTCATAAATTCCAACATAGGGGAGAATGTAACGGGTAGTATTTCTTACGAAATCTACCTAAAAATATGTCTTTGTTTAAGAATGTTTGCACCTGAATTTGATACACATACTTTACACGGCAGTATACATCAATAGGTTTACTGTTTTGTGTCTATCCAACTTTCTGTTGTTGCGAGAATTTAAAATAACTGAAATGAATAGTTTCGGGCTCATTGGTTTTTAAATCCGAAAGATCGCCCATTTTCTCAAAAAGTTTTCTCTTTCCTTCAAAAACCTGCGAATTCTTTCAGCATAAAATTAAACAACTAATTTTTGCAGTTTTATATTTTTGTATTAAATCAATCCTGTATTTTTAACGGAATAGCACGCTTATTTTGTCTGATACTTCAATAGTTCAATATTTCTGAAGGTTCAATAATTGATAGTTATTAGAAAAACATATTCTTTTTAATTTCTTGATTTAGTTATTGTTTTAGAGTACAGACATAACTCTAGAGGTTTAGCATCTGATTTTTTGCACATACAAGTGTGTTTCATCAATTATTACAACAAAAAAAATTAAAATAGTAGTAATAAACGCAAATTTTATTATTTTATAGTTTATCTTTTTATATAATTTTCTCTGTTCATACTTTGGGTACATTCAAACAAAAGTCTAAAAGTCCTTATAATAAGATACCATAAACAAATAATGTGAAAGCTTTTGAAGTTGGAAAACGTTACCCAAATGAAAAGGAAGCAATAAAAGGATAGAAAAGAGTAGAAAGCGGACTTTCCCTTTTCTCTTTTGTACTTTGTTTTCTTTCGTTTTTAAGTTCCTTTCCCGTGAACGAACGATCCATCTTGAGGCACAAAGGCAGTTTTCAAAGATCAGACGATTATTTGATAAGGTTGCTTCTAGTTGAGAAGAATTTGCAAGTTCTGGAGTAAATATCCAGTTTGGTACTGTGGTGTTTATTTTGCAGCGCTATGCAAGTGAGTTTCTTTTTTTTTATCACATCGATACATATTTTTATTTCGTTACTTATGAGCATGAAATAACTCAAATAAATAGTTTGAGACTTGTTTGCATATTAGTGAAGAAACGTATTACATTTCTTTAACCTGCATAAAGTGTTCTATTTTATTTACCTGCCTGTTGACATTTTTTTGAAAAGCTGTATTACAAATATTTAGAATTATGCATACGCATTAATTTAGTCAATCTCACGGTAAAGTACGGAAAGAAAGCTATTCAATACATTTTTTACAAAATAATTTTAATATTTTCATTTTATATTTTAATGAATATATGTCGAAAGTACCATCAGCATACGCCCCTACATCTGAAATATAACGTTGATTTCACTGACGTTTAAACATTTTTCTTTACATTTTTTTTTCAATAAAAAGTAATTAAAAGTCTTTAGTTATGTTCTAACTTAACATTTTTTTTTTTTAATGGTTTTATTTTTACTGAGGAAACGAATTATAAACCGTGTTTCTAGAAAAAAAATAGTCTGTAACTGTAAAAACTGAAAAAAAGGTGCCGTAGAATAATAGTAGAAGCTAATTCATCATTAGGTAGGTTTGGGAGAAGAAAGCCTTGTTGTCCCTATATATAACTCTTTGTTCTGCTGTGAAATTACTGAATCTTTTCAGTTTATTAGTTCCATTCGGGGTTTGGCACAGTTCTCAGTGTGCAGTCCGCGGTCATTATAAATAAGGTATGAAAAGCTAATTTATAATTATAATACTAATAGCTGCCATCTTTAACATTGATTTTAATTAGAGATTGACCGGAAATTTGATTTTGTTTTCGTTTTCGGCCAAAATCTGAGTTTCGTCGAAAATTAGTTTTCAGCGAAAATTCTGCTGAAAATGCGGTCGAACGAAACTCTGTATTCCAAAAATCTTGTTTCTTCCTTCGGAAATTTTCACTATTGATTTGAACTGTATCGGCTCAAATGAGAGACTCATTTATTTATTGCTATGAACTTCACTGTTTATAATTACCAGTCTTGACTGACTCAAGTCATGAGTGGAAATTGTAAAGTAAACAATGCATATATGACTAACTTTGAAGACGCTTTTCACGTGCTCATTAGATGCTTCATACTCAATAGTTATAGAAAATTTTTACTTTGAAACCGCAAAATTGTTTCGAATAACATGTGAGAATCTCCTCCTTGGACTCCGTGGACATATCCATTTTCACTGATATTGTTTAGTTTATAGTTAATTTATTAAACATTGTGTAGGATATAAATAGATATAAAATAAATGAGAGGTTTAAAAAGTAATAAAATCCTGATGGCCATTTCTCTCCCTAAAATAGCATTCTGTACATTCAAAACTTTAAAAAAATTATTTAGTCAATTTTACCTTGTCTGTGTGAATAACTCTTAACCGTTTAATAATAATAATAATAATAATAATAATAATAATAATAATAATAATAATAATAAAATATGTACTACACACAATAATTACTCAATTATTTCTTCTTTTAATTTTTGTAAATGTAAATGTCCTTTCCCATGGCTGGCATGGCCATGTCAGAATTTTTAAAAAATCAAAAGCTTGTGAAAATTAAAATAGAAAAAAATCACCACTATTATAAGGTTATTTATTTATTGCACATAAGTGAAAACAATCATGTAATTTTTAAGAATCTTTTCATCTTTCATAAAAGAAAACATTTTTTTATCTGTTTTGTATCATTTTTGTGAGTACCAAAAGTGTTTGTGTTTTGTATCTTTTTTCACCGAATTAGGGTCTTGTTTAATTAACAAATCAAGTACTATTTTAATTTCATAACTTTTTAAAAAATTTGAGACTGGTATCACATAGTTAACTATATTTTAGTTTATTTTCTAGCTTTTATTTATGTGCATATTTTCTGCGCTAAACTATTCACGCAAAAGCAGCAAAATAATTTCTTTAAAATTTTCTGCATTTTTCGGTTTCTTAAAAATAACAGACGTGTCAAATTTTAAGTTTCTATCCCGAACAATTCTAAATAAACCGTTATTTAGAAATTTTTCCCTTCATTTCACAACTTTAAATTTTGATTTTTTTATCAGCTCTTTATACTGCTCATCTGCATCTGAAAAGTAACCACTATATTAAATTTCAAGTTTCTAACCCGACCGAATCTGACTAAATCGTAATTTGGAAAGTTTTTAGAATGTCTTTAGCTCATTTCACTTTTTTAAATTCTGAACTTTTAGAAACCGTTCTTAGCCAGAAATTTTATCTTGAAAGTAGCCATCATACGAAATTTCAAGCCATATACTATACTAACTGTTTCATAGGTATCACAATCATTTCAACCTTTTAATTTTCAAATTTTTGTAGAAATCAGCCATAGCACATATTTACATCTTATAAGTTCCCACCAGACCAAATTTAAAATTTCTAGCCCCGACAATAACACAAAAATTGAAATTTTAGAAGTTTTTAGAAACCGTTCTTACAAAGAATTTACTGCAAAGAAGCCACTGTACGAAATTCCAACAGCCTATACAACCAGTATCATATAAATCATAATTTTAGAACATTTTCGCTTCTGCATTCTTTTAAATTTCAAATTTTTAGAAAACTGTTCTAATCGAACTTTTACGTCTTTAGAGTAACATTCAGGCCAAATTTAAATCTTTAGCCCATATTTTTCTAAATAAATCGTATTTTAGAACGTTTTCAGCTCATTTTACATTTTTAAATTTCAATTTTTTTAGAAACCCTTCATAGTAAGTATTTACATCTTAAAAGTTATCACCACATTAAAATTGAAAATTCTAGACCCAACAATATCACAGAAACCGCTATTTTAGAACGTGTTTTCCTCCTGCACCCTATTGGAGGTTATTACACTGCTCAAAACAATTAAAGGATATTGCAGTTTTAGGTGGATTTTGTATCTGGTAAACTGTTTAGCTGATTGATACATGGTCGACAGACACAGTAGGTTATATGAGAATAAATTACACATGTTTGGCAGAAAAAAAAATGCATTTTATTGCGTATTTGTGTACTAAAGGAAAAAAACACAACTTGTGCATATGAGAAAAAAAGAATAAGAAAGGTGTTTTCTTCAAAGAAAATCATTTTCAGTAGGGGGTATGGTTTCCACGGGCGGCCAGCAACGTTGAACACCTTTGAGGCATGGACTCAATGAGGCTATTAATGACGAGTTGGGGTATTCTGCCCCACTCTTCCAGAAGAGCTCTTTCCAGTTCTTGGAGAGTTTGTGGGGGTTGTTGGCGGCCAGAAACTCGTCTTCCTAGAGCGTCCCAAACGTGCTCGATTGGATTCATGTCTGGAGAACACGCTGGCCATTCCATTCGAACGATTCCTTCCTCGAAAAGGAAATCCTCCACCAGGTTTGCACGATGTGGCCTGCAGTTATCGTCCATTAAAATGAAGTTATCTCCGATTGCTGCAGCGTAAGGGACTACAATAGGTCTGAGGATCTCATCCCTATATCGGCGACCAGTCAGAGCTCCATCTCGAATAATGTAGAGGTCAGTGCGCCCGTCAATGGAGATGCCACCATACACCAACACTCCTCCAACGCCAAATCTGACACTTTCGTGCACGAACGCAGGATTATTCCTACTGCCACGGTCCCTCCAGATGAAAATACGCCTATTATCCGGATGCACAGAAAAACGGGACTCGTCAGAAAACAGAATATTGCTCCATTCATTTCTCCTCCAGTTGACATGCTCGGTTGCCCACTCCCTGCGGTCGCGACGATGCCTTGATGTTAATCTAACACATACCATCGGTCGGCGAGCATACAGACCTACAGCATGGAGCCGGTTTCGGACAGTCTGAGTTGAAATCGTGGTGCCTGTAGCCGAGCGAAGGTGTTGTTGGAGAAGAGTAGCGTTCATGGTTCGGTGTCTCCGAGCTGTTAACGCTAAATACCGATCTTCATTGGGCGTTGTTACCAGTCTACGACCTTGCCCTGGTCTTCGGCCTGCACATCTACTCTCCAAAAAACGGTTCCAGATCCTGGAGATGACACTTTGTGACACTCCAATGGCTTGCGCTACTTCGGCTTGAGTTTGGCCCCCTTCTAACCTACCAACAATTCTCAAAGCTTCTGAATCTGTCAAATGACTTCGCTGAGACATCGTACTCATCGAAACAACGCAATCACTGAATGCCGATCATCCTTGTCTTCATTCTCTTTTATCCAGTTGAAAGTCAAATTTCATTCGCTGCCGCTGAAGCGACGTTTTTGACGTCGAACTCAAAATTTGCATACTCCACAGTTTGAAAACCAGAAAAATTTGCATTTGTGATTATCTTCTTCTATTTTCGGCAAAAAAAATTTCGTTTATATCTTTATTTTATATAAAACTTCAAATATCCGTTAATTGTTTTGAGCAGTGTATATAGACATAAAATATATCCTACGTTGTAGTAAAGATGGTCAGCAGCATTTTGCCATCATTTTTATTTAAATCGATTTGGTATTTCCAGAGATTTCCCCTTACAAACCTCAAATGTTACTTCCTTATAATATTAGTAGGATAGATGACCAGCAAGAAAAAAAAAATATTGAGAATATTGAATGTATCACAATGACAAAAATTATAAAAAATTAAAAATTAAATGCTAAATAGGGTATTTAAAAGAGCTTGCTTCAGTAAAAAAACTCATTGAGAGATATAGATAGATAGATAGATAGTTGGATAGATTGATTGACTGATAGATATTTAGATACCGATATGAATTTCACATTTAAAAAGATTTCTACAATTTAAGTTTTACCCATACAAGTTTGTATCATCAACTGTTATTTTTATTTTCAAATTTAAATTTAACCCCTTCACAATTTACTTTTTTGTATTATGGTTCCCTGTTCATACTTTAAGTACATTCAAACAAAATTCCGAAAGTCATTATCTCAAGATTTCGCAAACAAATAATGTGAGATCTTTTGAAGTTCGAAAATGTGACTGAAATGAAAAGTAAGTGGTAAAGGGATTGAAAGACATGAGATACGAACTTTTTTCTTTTTCTTTTGCACTTTGCTTTCTTTCGTTTTTATGTTTGTTTCTACAATAATATCCATCTAGAGACATGTAAGTAGTTTTAGAAAACCAGGCGATTATTTGAAAAGGCTGCTCATTATTTACAAGGGTTTCTTACTTCTGGCATTGTGATATATATGCAAATGAATTATTTCTTCCCTTTTCTAATTTTGAAGACTTCATTTCTCGGTCGTATTATAAGTATATTATGACATCTGTTACTTATATTAGGTGCATTCGATTCATAAAATCTAACCTGTTTACGTAACATGTTATCCAGTTTCCTAACCTGTGCAAACGCTTTCTAAATTATTTAAAAACCTGTTCACCTTTTTTTTCTGAAATGAAATACTTTTCAGAATTTTTCTTGATCATGTACTACTTTTGTTTTTATTTTCTTATTTCACGTAGAGATTAAATTTTCATTCTAAAACTTCCTAAACAAATAAATGTGTATGAAGCTAAAAGCCTGGTATAAGTTTTTCTAGAAGTGAATTCTGTCGCAAATATTTATCGATGTAAATATTGACTAAGGCAATATTATAACAAGCGATTGTCTAAGCTATTAATAAAACATGGCAAAGCAACAACACAATAGCAAGTGTTTTAAAAGTAAAAGTTTGAGTATTTTAAACTTTATTCTGAAATCTTTACTCACTTAGGTAAATACGAAACTATATTGTATAAACTAAAAAATCATAGAATTCAAACTTTAACTTTAAGCTAAAATTGTTATGCAAAACATTTGGAATGTAGGACTAAATAGGGAAAATTAATTAAATGAAGATATGTACAGAAAATAACTAATTAATTGAAACAACTCTTTTCCATTGAAAGTATAAATATCCTTTCATTTTTTGGGGCGGGGGAGATCATAAAAAAATTCATTTTATGATTTACAATTGCATTTTTTCAATAATGCAATTGCTAATTTTTTTTTTTTGGGGGGGGGGGAGGGGGAGAAGATCATAAAAAAATTCATTTTACGATTTACAATTGCATTTTTTCAATAATGCAATTGCTAAATATTATGGAACTATTATTTGTATAAGATATCGAGCCAAAAAACATATATTTGAAATTTTTATCATTTATAAAGTAAAAGTAGCATATGTAAGGAAGTTTTATATAACGAGTTAAATAACATGTTTTCAAAGAAACGAAAATTAATATGTATTTCTGGACAGATTCAATGATACTCCTGGTTTGGATAAAGGACAATGCTTAACCCTTAAGTGCATATGGTAATTCATGTGTTACATGATCTTTTTAGCCATTTGGTTCTTTCTATCGGTCTTTTGGGGAACTATTATGTATTACTAACGTGTCATAACATACATTTCAGGTCGTGAAGTTTGTTTTTGTTCTTATTTGTTATCACGGCAGGTTATAATGTCTTTTATTGGCACTGCTTGCAATTTGATCGACTAGCGTTTTTCCTTTATCTTTATAAGGTAGTAATTATTCAATCTGAAAACTGTTAAAAGCATTATGAAAATTATTAGAAAGTTTAATAGTTGTTATTGTGCAGTGTAAACACTTTAAAGTAAGTATATAATTTAAAATGATCTTTTTCTGAGTAATTTTTGTTTATGTAACTCAGGAGTGACATTATATCATGTCCAACATACACATAAATAATTTATTTCTGTATTTTCCTAGTGGATAATTAACAAAAATAGACTCAAATATGATGTTTTTCAAACAACAAAAAAATGCATTAAAGGGTTAAGGATTGAAATCATTTGTTCAAAATATGATTCGAGAAATATGGCAGAAAATGATCAGAACTTGTAGTCACATTTTCTTGGTTTAGAAAATCCATACGATCTGTTAAGAAGGGATAAAATGCTTTATTACTCCTGAAAAATAAAATATGATTTAAATGTCCCAACAGGCTGTAAGAAAATAATCTGGCGTCAAATGACGGAAAAAGTAATTATCAAAGCTGCTGAAGTAGAGAAAACATCCCGAAAAAATACCGAAATTCTCTAAGCTAGTTGTGTAATTCAGAGAGAAAATACATTTATTTAAAAAATAAATAAAACACGCACTAAATTGACTAGTGTACTTCTCATTAGCTCTTGGATAATTAGGTCTGAGAATAATACGAAGAAATGTATAAGAAAGCTTTCAGGAAATTGGATTGCAGAAGAAACATTGAAAGTCAAGGTGCAAGAGGAGGACACAAGAAAAATACTTATTACGTAAGAAAAAGGGCTTAGGAAAAATACTTTCCAGAAGCAAGAAAACCACTGCTTAAAAGTAGTTTGTCCCAAGAAAATAAAAAAAAATCAAATTGCATTTATTAAAAACGTTTTTGATGGACCCTGTTTTACTTTTGCTTTAGTAACTTGGAATACCCCGTTCTAAAGAAATATTAAATATGTTTCAGCAATTAACACAACGCGACCAGTACAGTTGTTAATATCCCAGTTTGTTCAGTTCACAAAACATAAAAAAACAGTTCAAAATTAATCTTTTAAAATAGTTTGGCGTCAATTGGAGGAAAATCCTTCCATTCCATTGTTGTTTCCTTAGCTTGGCGAGAAACGCTTTGGTGTTTCTATGATATCAGTTACATTCCTTTTTCAACATATTAACATCATTAAAATGAAAATAACACTGTGTATTAAATTAAATCAAAGGCTTCTTTTCTTTTAGTGAGTTGTTTCCAACGTAAAACATATGCGCACAGGGAGTCAGTTTGATGTGGCAATTTGATAATATCATTAAAACACATTTTGCCGATATGTTTCTCTATTTTTGGAACAAATTTTAATGTTGTTGTTTGAAAATTAAAGCAGTCCATGTAAAAATAAGGTTTATTCAATTTACAAAAAGTCTTCATTCAAATGCCCAGTTAAATCTAAAATTAAATCTTACAAAATATTTAATCTTATAAAATATTCGAAATTTTTACTACCAACCTTACAAAAGATAATCCGAAATGTGGAACTCGAAAAGAGTTTTATTAATAGAAAATTTCTTATGGTTCTGGCTTCGAACCTCCTGTATATAAATATGCATTACGATATTTTAAATTATAAAATCGGAACATACATAGCGATCAACTAGCAATACTGCGTAAGGGAAGCTGTCTAATAAAGAAGAAGGTCTTGATGGGAAAGAAAAATTAATAGTTTAATATTGGTAAAAAGAAGAATTAAGGATTGATTATTGTGCATTGAATGCAAGAGAGCTTCATACTGATTTTTTTTTTAATTCCCAATTATTTTTAATGAGGTATTAAATTAAATAGTGAAATGCATCAGAGATAAAATCTAATGCTTGAGTCTGTTTAAAAATGTTTCTGAAAATAAAAATGTTATCACGTAAAAAAAAAAAAATTAAATAAAATAAAAAATCACACCTAACTAAATAAACACCGAAATGGGAATCGAAAATTCTATTTAATAGTAAATGTTTTATTTTTATACTGCAAACCTTACGTTTAAAATTTAAAATCGGTACATACACAGCGATCAACTTGCAATAATATGGAAGGGAAACTGTCTATCAAAGAAGAAAGCTCTGATGGGAAAGAAACCTGACTTGTACTTTAATATCTATGAAAAAAGATAATCGGAAAATGATTCTTAAGCATTGAGTGATTTTATTGTTCAAAATTATCCCCTTATATTTAAGGAGGTACTAAAAAAACATAAAATACATCTGAGCCATTACTTAATGCGGAATTGTGTTTAAAAATGTTTGTAAAGATAAAAATGCAGACCGCGATATTTTTTTTTACACTCAGGTAACTTGCTAACCTTACAAAATAAATACTGATATGGCAATAGAAAATTTTACTTAATAGTGAATTTCTTATAGTTTTACTAAGAGCCTCGTGGATATAAATAATCATTACAGCATTTAAATAATTAAAATCGGAATATACGCAGTTATTAACTTGCAATAACATGGAAGAGAAGCTGTCAAACAAAGAAAAATTTTGCGATGGGAAAGAAAAATTACTACTTTAATATTGATAAAGAGAATAAAAAAATACTTCTTGTCAATTGTGTGTTATTCATAGAGGGAGTTTATTGTTAAAAAATATTCACTTATTTTTAATGTCATATTAAAATCAATCATAAAAAGAGTTACAGCTAAAGATGAATGCAGAGTCTCTTTTAAAAAAGTATGTGAAAATAAAAATACATACAGAAAAAAAACCCACTAAAGTAAATTGCTAACTTTACAAAATTTATTCTTTAAAAATGCTCCACTTATTTTTAATGAGGTATTAAAATTAACCATACAGTTTATCAGAGTTAATGCCTAATGCATGAGTCTCTTCAAAATGTATGTGAAGATCAAAATACAGACGGTATAAAATTTGTGCTCCACATGGAGGAAAATTTACAACTTTACAAATAAATCCACTAATGGAAATCACAGAGATATAGTATTATTTAACAGTAAATTTATTTAAATATCATTATTTAACACTGCATTTATATAAAAATGATTATTTAATAGTAAATTTCTTATTGTTTCGCTGCAAGCCGAATGTATACAAAAATGCTTTACAACATTTTAAAATTTAAAATCGGAATACACACAACGAATTACTTGAAAAAAGGCGGAGGAGAAACTGTCTTACAAAAAACGAAGGTTATGGTGGGACAAAATTACTAATTTAATATTTATAGAAATGAGAATAAAGAAATGCTTCATGTGCGTTGGGTGCTATTGAGGGATAGATTTTATTTTTCAAAAAATTTTCCCTTATGTTTATATAGGTACTAAATTCAATCAAAAAATGTATCAGAGGAATATCCCAACACAAAATCTCGTTAAAAAAATCTGTGAGAATAAAAAAAAAATGTAATTTTTTTTTTCACATTGAGATAAATTGACAACCTTACAAAATAAATTCCGAAAAGGAAACCCAATATTTTATTTAATAGTAAATTGCTTATGGTTATACCAACTTCAAATGCTAAAAGATGTAAATTAAAACTTTAAAACCAATAAAAACACGTTTATTTTGGCTATTGACATGTTTCGACTCACCCCGGGTAATTTTGAAAAGAAATAAATTAAACTATTCTAAATTTTCACAGTCTACGAAACGCCATCATTCATGTTGGCGTTTCATAGACATAATGGCGTTTCGTAGACCGTGCAAATTTAGAATAATTTCCTTTATTTGTTTTGAAAACGACTCAGGGCGAGTCGAAACATAACAACAGTCAAAATAAGCGTATTTTTACTGGTTTACAGTTTTAATTTACACCTTTTAGCATTTGAAATTAGTATATTATTTCAAGGTGTTAATTCGCTACATATTTTCTTATGGTTATGCATCACGTTTCCATTACAATATTTAAAAATTTAAATTTGAATATACACAACAATCAAATTTTCATAATGTTGAAGGGAAACTGTCCCACAAAGAATGATGTTTTGATGGGAAAGAAAAATGACTACTTTAATATTTATAAAAAAGAAAATCCAAAAATATTTCTTGTGCATTGAGTGTTATTCATAGAGGAATTCTCTTGTTAAAATTTCCCCACCTATTTAATGAGATATTAAAATCAATTATAACGTGCTACGGAGCTAATTCCAAATGCGAGACTCTATTTTAAAAAGTTTCGGAATAAAAAAATGCAGACAGAAAGAAAAAAAAAAAAAAGAATTTTCAATCTTACAAAATAAATACTGAAAAGTGTATAGGAAATTTTATTTCAGAATGAATTTCTTATGGTTCTACTGCTAACCTCAAATATTTTAATGTGGCAGTAAAATTAATCATAAGAAGAGCTATTAAGAATTAATTAGCTAAAGTCTAATGCGAGAATCTCTTTTAAAAACCGTATGTGAAAATACAAACACAAGCAAAAAAAAAAAAAAAAAAAAAATCACATTAAAGTAAATTCCCACCTTTACAAAATAAATTCTGAACTGGTTATCGACAATGTTATTTCATAGCAAATTTCTTATGGCCCTGTTTAAAGCCTGAAGTATATACGTACATACAGTGTGCAATATGTTATCTATTGCCGACCTATAATTTCTCAACCGTTGGTCGTTCACATATAGTTCCAATTACAAAAATGTTTCAAATGAAGTAAATATTCATGCTGTAGCATTATTTTAAGTAAAAAGTCAATTCTATAAAAATTACGAAATCTAACTTTTTATACGGTCCCTCAGTCCCTATAGTTATATTTAGTAAAAGATTACACATATAATAACACATATAACACAAAAAGTTTGAGATCTGTACTGCAAAAATTGACACAGTTATTAAATTTCAAATTTTGAGAGTTTTGCACATGATTTTGTATTTCATTGAGGGATCAGTTAAAAGATTAATTAAAATAATTCGAGATCAAAATCAGGGCGTTTTCCTTTTTACGGCGAAACAAACTTTAGCCGGTTTCGCCAAATCGGGGTATCACCAAAGAGGGTTATTTCATCTAAAAATTTGAGCTGACTTTTAGGGGTCATATACAAAGCGGAAAATGAAATATTGAAATTAAACAGAAAAATAAATATCAATTTATTATAATATCTTAAAACGGTCTACTATAAAAAATAAATACATAAAACTCCGAAACTACTACAGATACTGCTCCAAGTGTTCTCCATTGGTGGCAATGCATAACTGAATGCGTGACAGTACTGATTCCTGGACACGTTAGAGCATAGCAGATGTGCAAAATGTGCGACTATCATGGATGATGCGCTGTTTCAGAAAAACCGAAGAAGTAGTCTCAAGCACATAGACATTGATCCGTAGATATAGACATTGATAGCCTTATGCAATCACAGAGGTAGAAGTCCATCTGAGTCAAGTCCGGTGAACGCCGTGGCCACTCTATCGGACCACCATATCCAAGGATCTGTTGACCGAATTCGGTGGCCAGATACGCCCGGACGTTTCATGTTTTATGCGGAGAGAGTTCCATCATGTTGAAACAACACCCCGCATGCATGTCGGAGAGCCAGCTCTTCATACCAGTCACGTACCGTGTTTTGTAGCAGATGCAGGTAACGATCGCCCGTTAAGGTCCCATCATAGAAGATGGGTCCAACAATCTAGGTTCCCCATATACCGCACCACACGTGTCGTACTGTCCAGGCGATGTGGAGATTTTCAGGTCGCATCATCCTTTTGATTGTCGCACAATTTGCACACCTGCTATGCTCTAACGTGTCCAGGACTCCGTAGTGTCTCGCATTCAATATTGCGCATTGCTACCAATGGAGAACACTTTGAGCAGTATCTCTAGAAGTTTCCGGCGTTTTATGTATTCATTTTTTTATACTAGACCGTTTTATGATGTTATAATAAATTGATATTTATTTTTTTGTTTAATTTCAATATTTCATTCTTAGCTTTCTATACGACCCCTAAAAGTCAGCTAAAATTTTTAGATGCAATAACCATCTTTGGTTATACACCGATTTGTCGATGACGGCTAAAGGTGGTTTTGCCGTAAAAAGGACATTGCACGCCGATTTTGATCTTGAATTACTTTTAATCCATCTTTCAACTGGTTCCTCAATGAAAGACATAATCACTTGCAAAAATCTCAAACTTTGAAATTTAACAACAGTGTCAATTTTTGTAGTACAGATGTCAAACCTTTTGTGTTATATCTGTTATGATATGTGAAAACTTTTACTAAATATAAACTATATTGACTGGGGGGCCGTATAACAAGTTAGATTTCGTAATTTTTATAAAATTGATTTTTTACTTTAAATAATGCCACAACATGAATATTTACCTCATTTGAAACGTTTTTGCAATTGGAACTATATGCCTACGACCAACGGCTTAGAAATTAAATGTCGGTGATACACTGTTAAAAATTTGCAACATTCTGTCAAGTGATTCGACAGTTTTTCGAAAAAACGGTTTCATAACCGTAATTTAACTGTATTCTGACCATAAAATGGCCAATAATATGGCCAGAATAGTGTTAAATTACGGTTGTGTAACCGTTTTCGACAAAAAAGGTCAAATGACTGGACAGAATGCTGCAAATTTTTAACAGTGTGGATAACATTTTGCACCCTGTATATACTACGCATTTTAAAATTTAAAATCACCATATACACACGACCAATTTGTAATAATATGGAAAGGAAGTTGTAAAACAAAGCAGAAGTTTATGATGGCGAATACAAATAATTATTTTAATTTTGATAAAGAAATCAGAAACCAGAAGTACTTCTTATGCATTACGTGTTATTTGTAGAAATATTTGATTTTACAAAAATGCACCACATTTTAAAAATAAAACAGTAAAATCTATCAGAAAATCTATCAGAGCAAATATCTAATGCGAACGTCTTTCTAAAAAATGACGTGAAGATAAAAATGAAGACCACATTTTTTTTTTTTTTTTTTTTTTTTTTAAACTTACATTGAGGTAAATTGACAGTATTATAAAATAAATTCCGAAATGTGGATCGAAGTTTTTTAATTTTAACTTTTTTATGGTTCTATTGCGAACCTCGTCTGCATAAATGTCATTATATAAGTTTAGAAACAACGTTAAAAACGCCAGAATATGTAAACTTTAAGTTTCTGTCCTATATGAATGAGCAAGTTTCCTTTATTCTTTGCACTGAGGACGGTACGCTAAATGCTACCGAAACTAGTCTACTCAAATTTTACATATTCTGGCGATTTTGACGTTGTTTTTAAATTTATATTATACTGCGCCCAGAAGCATCTTAATATTTATAAATGTCATTACATTTTTAAATTTAAAGTCAGAATATACGCAGCAATTAACTTGTGATAATGCGGTAAGGACGCTGTCTAACAGAGTTTGTGATGGGAAGGCCAAATTACTACTTTAATATCGATATAAAAATGGATTCGGGAATGCTTCTCATGTTTTGTCTGTTATTCCTAAGGAAGACTGTTCACATTTTCGTCTTATAGAGTCATTTTGGTTAAAAAAAATGCTGTACATTTTGGTAATACTAAAATCAATTATACTAGCTGACCCGCCCGGCGTTGCCCGGTACCATAATAATATTCTTAAATGAATCTGAAATTTTTTATCGCAGATCCGTACAGAGGGGGCGGGTGGAGACGGTGCAAATTACCAGGGGCCGACTCTCGTTCAGTTCAAAAGTTGTGTAAAGTCAAATGTTAAGATTTTTAATTTTTATATGTCTCAGTCTCATACTTTAAACTTTTTTATTCTAAATTAACTGATGAATTTAATTAAAATGTAATTATATTTTCAAAAATTTAATTTTTTATTTAAAATCTTTATATGAAAAAGCAATTACAAATACAGCATAAAGTGTAATGCTGAAAAAGAAATAATAAAATTGTAAGCAAATATTACTATATAGATTTTTAAGAAAAATACCATCCAGCAAATTTATTTTCTAATAGAATAAAGCCTGTTTATAACGAAATCCTGCAATAAACGAAAAAAAAAGTTCCAGCTCTCCCCCCCCCCCCCTCCAAAAAAATGCTATTATGCGTTGTTCAATTTAATAACCTGCATAAAACGGAATTTATCACTGGTCGTTTTCGTTTACGTCTAAGCAGGTTTTATTGTATCTTACTTTTTTTTTTGGGGGGGGGGGGGGGGGCGTAATAATATTCTTAAATGAACGCGAAATTCGTATCGCAGGTCCGTACAAAATTACTTTTTACGTCATGACAACATTTTGTAAACTTCTTGCTGCTGTTTAATTCGCATTTCCAATACAGTGCTTTGCATAAATTGCACGTTTCACCCACAGCACAGTTATGCATGCCCCGGAACGTTTAAATTAGTAATTTGGATTTCAGTAGCAACTCGTGCATGCTACAGTTATTAAGCCTATTTTGCCGATCGCTTAACGGCGTTCTCGACAATTCTATTTGGATTTCGAATCTATTTCGATTTGACTCGAATTCGGCTTCTTCTTCACTTTCAAGCATTCACCGAGATTTTTTAAGGGCATTTCAAATGATATTTTGAAGCTACATAATTGCAGAGAAAGATATTGCACCGAAAACGCAAAACGTAAACAACAACAAACTCGATCGCCCTAAATTCTGCCAAGGACTCTTACACAATAACCAATCAGATGCGTTTCTCGGGCGTTGCCATTAAACAATAACAAATAATCGCGATTTCTGTGCCACGTACGTTAGCGTAATATATATATAAAAGGTACTAAAATCAATTATAAAATATATCAGAGCTAATGCCTAATGCAATAGTTTCTTTAAAAAAATGTGAAAATAAAAATGAAGACCGTATAAAATGTTTATTTCCATCTGAAATAAATTGAGCAAGATAAAGCAAAATTCTTCTTTGGGAAAAGGAGAACATATATGACTTCGATGAGTTTATAAATTTATTTTGCAAATATATTTGTAGCTAAAATTTTATTCGTTTCACATATGAAAAAATATGAAGTGACTGGTTCTTGTAAATTTATTATTTTTAATGTTATTTCAGATTTCTTCCATACGATAAGAGATTCACTTTTGAAACAATACGAATTATACGTTACATTGAGGTGCAGATTACGCTCTTAAAGTTGCTTTGATGTGAATGGCAAAAAATGGTTGGGAACCGCTGCTTAAATTGGTTTACTGTTTTAAAATAAAGAATGGCAATATTTACGAAACACGAGGATATTTTCTTTTACTGCTTAAAATACTGAAATATTCATATTTTGAACGCTATAAATTGGAGCTAAATAAACTTTAGCGAAACATTTTTTTTTTACATGTAGAAAGGCATAATTCCTTCCCCATCGGAAGAAAAAAAAAGAGTTGATGATTACAAGGACTAAAATAAATCAAAAATAAATCAACCTTTTTCTGTGTGTAAAACGTCTAAAAATAAGAACATTTTTAAGATATTCTAGTTAATCACGCTCTTAACGAGTATTTTCACCTAATTGTTTTGTATAAGCATAATAAGATTTTCTTTTAAATCCTAGTATCAAGAGCTTTTAAGCTTTTATTTTCATGTAAGTTCATGTCATAAACAGTAGTTTTTATTCCAAATTAACCACTTTTCCAATTCTCACTTCACAAAAGCACTCCTAGCTATCTCCTTAAATTAATTAATCTAACTATATTCTTCAAAAAAAATTTTGATTGAAATCTCATTAATAAAATAATTACTCTTGTTGGCAGAAATAAATAAATAAAAATTATTTTACAAATTAAAAATATATGAACTAATTTGTATTTGTAATTGTAAATCTTGCATTGTACCATTACGTACAGTCGAGGAAAAAAAAAAGTAAACACTCCCTACTAAGTCCTCCAAATTATCGTAGATGAAAGTTACTGGTACCGAACGATTGGAAATAAAGTCTACTTTTAAATGACGTATAAAAAATTGCTTAGGGGGCCATCTACATATTAAAATGAATCCAAACTTCATGTTTTAATGGCAATAACCAGTTTTAACCGGATGTTTCAAATCTTTGGTTCAAACTATGCCTAGACACCAAATTTCAAGTCATTTGAAGGAAAAGTTTTTGAATTATAAACATTCAAAATTTAGTCCTTCTAATGTTAAATTACATTTTCATATTTTTATTTATAACTCCTGAAATGATGCTCCTAATGCGCTAATTTTTTGTGCAGCAATAATACTAATACAAACATAAATTCACCGAATTTGTAATTTTTATAATTTTATGATATGAATTATTAATTATTAAATTAATATTCGAAAAAATTATGAATTGCAACCTACAATTTTACAATACCATAAGTCCTGCCTTATGGATATCCAAATTTTCACATTTTTCTTCCAAGTAGTTTTCAAGTTATGCTTAAAAAACGGCAAAATGACGGTTTAAGGGGCCGTCTATGATAGAAGTGACTGGATATTTTGAAATTTCTTATGCTATCCTATAATCTAGCAGGCTTCATTGACTGCTTGACTGGTGCTTAAAGTGCCTTGATCAAGAAGGGGGCTCTCTCGGTTAACAATGGAGTACAAAACTTCAATTTGGATACAGCCCTTAAAATACTCTCGTTTTAAAATAATTAATTTTTCGGAAACTTGTGGTACGAATTGCATAAAAATTTGTTTTTAGGTTAATTGAAGGATGTGGAATTCATTTATGCTGTGAGAATTGTGTACTGCTATTGAAAAAAACAAAGTTATGGTTCGTTTTAATATGTAGATTTTCCCCTAAGCAAATTTTATATACATCATTTAAAAGTAGACTTTATTTCCAATCGTTCGGTACCAGTAACTTTCTTCTACGATAATTTGTTGAAGAGTTAGTATGGGATGTTTACTTTTATTTTCCCACGACTGTACCATTTTTGTATTGGAGTCTTTATGCTGATAAATATTTTACTAATTGCAAAATTCATTTAAATACCGTCGAACCTCGTTAACGCAAACACTCACGGGGTTTTTTTTTTCGTTCGTGTAAAAAGTAGTTCGCTTTATCCGTACTTTAAAATTTATATTCCATGTAACAAGACTAAATATACATACACATTTTCAAAATCTACCGTGTTGCTGGTCTTTATTTTGTTTCCTAAAATCGATCCGTCAAGAATATAGACGTGGAATATCGCTCGGCGGAAGTCTTATCTTGTACTGTTAAAAATTTTGCAGCATTCTGACAGATCATTCGACCTTTTTTTAAAAAAAAAACGGTTTCTTAACCATAATTTAACTATATTCTAACCATAAAATGGCCAATAATATGGTCAGAATAGTGTTAAATTACGGTTGCTTTAACCGCTTTTGGAAAAAACGGTCAAATGACCTGCAAGAATGCTGCAAATTTTTAACAGTGTAGAGAACTGGCCAGTATTTACGTTACATCCGAAGTAATCCACCAAAACTCCAGACAGCCGACTTTATTTATTTTTTCGGGTTGGAATCAATGTCATCACCACCACAGCGATCTCATAGATTAATTAGCATACGTAAATAGCTTTATGCAAAAAACTTTAATTAGTTTTACGTACTTTATTTTCACCCTCAATGCAATTTTTACAAAAGAATTTTATCTTTTGAGTGGGTAGAAAGAGACAATTTTACAATCGCTAGTCTAGTCTGTGGCTATCAAAACTGAAACATTCCTTTCCGAGACTAACATTTTATCAAAAATTTGGAGTTCGAAAGATTAGAACTCAGTAGAATTGCATAGAACATTTTGAAAAACTTCCTTCGTTCGTGCTATAAGTAGGAAATATTTCTACGGCCGATCGTTTTCAGTTCTTGATGAACAATATTTCGCCTTAAAAGTGTTCATGTTAAAAGATCTAAAATCACAGTAAATGCCTAGACACCTTGATGGGACAACTGAAAACAGTTCGTGTTAAAACTAATTCGCGTTAAGAGTGTTGGTGTTAACAAGGTTCGACTGTACTTCAAAAAATTTAAATCTTAAAAAGGTACTTTTTCAATGGTAATTACAAGCCAGTAAATCTCTTATGAAAATCTATCTTAGCTTTTGTCTCGTGCATGGCTCTTTTGCCCTGCATCTCAATATATGCTCAGCAGTAATCTTCTAAATTAAATTTATTATATTTTCCTCTGTATCTATGTTACATCTATGTTTTATACGAATATTATAATTTAGGTCTTTGCCTCCAATGTATGCATAGTAAGACATATTTTTTTCTTATTTTAAAATCAACCCCTTCTGCAATAATAATCGTACGACGTGTAAGCGTAATTCCTTTTTACCACATATACATTTACTAACGTGAAATTAATTAAGCCATTATTATTAAAGGAAAATTTTGGTCACGACCACTATTGTCAAATAAATCGCATAAAAACCAGGATGCAATTTATGAGTAAAACTTTCACAATATATTTCTGTGACATTTGAAACGATATTTATAATGTAATTTACTATAGCAAAACTACTACAAAAACTATATTTTAGAATAAATTATGAAGATAAAAATTTGTTCGCTACATAACGCGTTTTAAAAGGGAAAATTTTAAATTCTTAACAGAGATTTTTTCTATATATAAACTTTGAATATAACAATGTTGATGTTTCCAAAATAATAACGCATTTTTTTTCGCCTAAAGAGGTTTAAAATGTTTAATCCTTCATTGCAAGTTTTTTTTATAAGTACAATCATATTTTATATAAGACGTTCTCTTTTGAATTGGTTTTTCCTCTTTACTAGTTTGTAAAATGCAAATTTTCACTTCATCGGGCGTGTGGCGTTGTTTATGAAGATTAATGAATGCGTAAATAAAGGAACTCTTCATTCGAAATTCAGAGTTACAATTAAGTCTTTATGAAAACAAGAATAATTAAAATAAACATGTTTATTCTAAAAAGTGTATATGTTTAGCATGTTTGTCTAGCAAATTTTCACGTCTTCTTAAATTAGAACAATAAGTAAACAAATTAGATAGAGATATAAGCTAAAAAATATATTGCCAGAAGATGTATACGAAATAAAAATGAATTGTAAACAACAAATCATAATAATTCCTCTTTCCTTTGTGTAAAAGATCTATATTATAAAAAGGAATTATTTTTTTTATTCAAAATAAAATATAAATAGTTCATTCTTATGTTTGTCATTTAATATTTAATATTGAAATATCGCCAAAAATCTAAATACATTTTTCTAGTAATTTTTAGTTGCCACAGAAATAACTGCACATTATGTATGTGATTATGTTTAATAATATATTGAGGATATTGTATTATGTTTAATAAAAAATTCTCTAAATTAACAACACTAATTTTAACTAAGCATTTTATTTTTTTAAGAGCAGGGAAAATATTTCCCCTGCATAATAGTCACAGCCATTTTTCGTGAGTAATTACGTTACTATTTGTCTTCTGATGAAATGGTTCTCAAAAATGGAAAAATTTTATACGAATGCGATGAACAGGTTCAAAATAACATTTATTGTCTGAAGCATGAGTAAAAACTATAGCTTTATTTAAAAATAATCTAAAACATCGCAAAAAATATTTTCATGGAAAAAAAAAATCTTCCATCATCTAAGAAAGGAAAAGATCCTTAAAAAGTTTCACCCAATATCAGGAACAAAATTTTTACCCCAACTAGCTAATTGAAAGTCAAGAAAAGAGATTGTAAATATGCTAAGTCTAACAGTGAAACATTCGCTCCTTTTGTATTGTTGTAAAAATCTATCCCACACACGTGCTTTTTATTTTATGTACATTTATATTGTAAGAAAATGAGTTTTTATCGTGATAGAAATCCGATTGTGGAAATATTGGAATAATTTTACAGTTTGAGGTACCGTGAATCAATTTTCGCTACTTTTACAATGATTCCATATGTATGTATGCGTGTATATTGGTGTTTACGTTTCATTGTCCCTACGTCCGTTTTTGTTGGTTTTTCAATTATATCCTTGTGTGAGTCTGTTATGAGTGAACACGATTGCACTATATGTATTCGATTGACCTGATATATAGTGTGTCATGCAACCAATCTCTTTTTAACCTTTTTCTAAAGTGAAGTGAAGTGAAGAGACTGTCTCCCCAACGGTAAGTGAATGCAAGTGAAGAGAGGAGCCCGGGTAGTAGTGGTGGTTTTCGTGGATCAGCAGGATGCGGGAATGCATCCGAGTTAATATTGGTTTCGTTTTAGAAGTGATATGCATAGTTTAGTGAAAGCATTGTTGTTGATAAATTGTAGTAAAAGTGTATGTAATTCTCGGAAATTGTAAATACTGTATATGTAGGATTTTGTGTTTAATAAACTTTGCATATAAAAATTCTGGTTCCATTATCGGTTGTCGTGACATTACATAGTGAATATCTTACAGGCCACTGTCGCAAGAGCAGTATTAATTTTTTCTAAAAATCGTTTAAGGGTTTTGTTATCTAAACCATTTTTCAATCATTTTGTGACCAAAAAAATATCAATAGTTTCTTTTTTAACTCAATTATTCAACTAAATACAGTTTTTATTGTTCAAGCTCATCTCAGTTTGATACAGCAGTTATACTTCGCAAGAATGTGATTGAATTTAGGAAAACATTTTTTTATTTCTTTTTTAGAAAAAAAAAAAAAAAAAAAAAAAAAAAAAAAAAAAAAAAAAAAAAAAAAACATTATTCTGATAAAAACGAGCTGAAATTTAAGTAGACAGAACCATAGAAAGAAACTTTCTAAAGTAATGATTTGTTTGAAACTATTATAGCTAAATACTTGAAACTTTACCTCACTACAAAGCTCACTAACAACGGTTTAATAAAATAAAAAATTTAGAAGAGTGAAATGAGTAGAACGCGTTCTAAAATCACAATTCCACTGAAATTACCGGAACAATAAAAAAGGAAAAAAAAAAATAAATCTAAACTGTTGATTAACGTCTTAAATGTAAATGCGTTCTAAGAACAGTTTTAGAAAATATAAAATTTAAAAGTAAGAAAGGAGCGAAAAGCGTTTGGAATTCATGATTACTGAAAAATTATCACAGAAATTTAAAATATATTGTCACTGCTGTATAATGGCGGACGTTCTGATGAAGCTCACAAATTGACAACGTTTTATCCTTTTTTGCAGGGTAGATCCTGAAAATGGGTTGGAATGCAGATGTTATATTTTAATTTGTATACTTTTGAATAAATTGAAGGAATGTTGTTTTAATTTCACACTAATAAACACACAATTTTAAAGGATTTTCAACAGGTTTGTTCTATGTCTCCGCGATCTGCGAGCAAAGCTGTATGCTTTGCTCTCCAAAATATATGATTATTATTGTGGGATGAGATTCTATTTATAAATCATAACTCATTTCTAAGACAAACACTGACATTTATTAAGACGAAGACAAAACAAAAATACAGTTAAAAGCTCTCTTCTCAATCTATATTTAACTTAAAAGCAACAACTTTGGCTTCATTTACTTAGCATCGTCGAATATATCTAAGATTTTTATACGTCATTTAAATCGTCATCTCAAATCGTCTCTTATATCGTCAAAAATATTCTGTTTCTTTTAACAAAACCGCCGTAGTCGAATTCTTTCTCGGTCTATTTCTTTTTTCTGAATTTCCTCTTCACGCAGCTTCGTTACCTTTTTAATCTCGGAGCGAAATACAGCGTCGGGGACATTCAGTCTGATGCAAGTGTTACTTGCGAAATTCACCACATTATTATAAAAAATATAATAAAAGTATGTATCAATCATCTATTTTTTTACAAATAGGTAGTGTTTGTTTATTCATAATTAAAGAAAAAAAAAATATAACTTTTAGCGAATAGTCATTATCAGTCATTTAGTCATTTCGTAACAGTCATAGTCATTATAAATACTAGGGGATCGTACCCGGGTTTCCCGGGTAAAAGAATATAGGTGAAAAAAAATTTTTAATTGAAAAATAATAATTTTTTATATGCAATAATTTTTTTAGATTGCCCTCTTACATTAAAAAAGCATTTTTCATATGGAAAATACGAATTATACAATCAAATAAATTTTTGAAATTTATCAAAAGCGATATATCCTTATTAGCCGCACACTAAGAATTATTTGACTAAGATTTTGCTACTTACGGCATCCTTTTATATTCTGATAATTTAAGAGCTTATACATGTGTGTTAAATTTGTGTTTTATTTATATTATTTTATTTATTTATTCATAGGGAAGTTTTTTTTAATGGATATTAGCCGTAAGAACTCTTTATTTTGTTTTAAGGGCAAATGGGTTTATCTTTCGTAATAGAGCTCCGAGCGATATAGATAAATTAAAAAATATTTCACGCTTTAAAATTGTTTTTAAAACCATAGACAATCAGTAAACTGAGATGAACTTTGCAAACAAATTCCATTTGAAAAAAAAAATCCTATTTGGTGATCTAAAAATTTAAATTGTACGATTACAAATATGTTAGATTTGTGTTTTTCAATATTATTCTATTATTTGTTTATAAAAGAAGTATTAATTTCGTCCTGCAAACATAGTCTGAAACAAATTCTGAAAAATGTTTAATGTTAATTATTATTATGTATTGAAACCGGCACGTGATAAGATAAACTTTAAAAAAATCATGCTTAAAATTTATTTTAGAAAATATAATACATCAGTCAATTAAGATACAATTTTTAAACAAATTGCATTTGAAAGTAAATTTTTTCCCTATGCGACGAAAATTGAAAATGTACGATGGTCAGAAGATTGAAAAGAAGCAGTAGCGAAAATTTCAAGACCGAAATTTTATCGTGAAGTGTTGCCATTCGCAAAATGACGTCAGCGTTACGCACATAAACGCTTCTTCTTTATAATATAGATACTCAATCAGTAAAATATAATAAAGATCAGTTATTAGGATGTGGTTATCAATTGAGGCTCTTATGCTTGCTATTCCGGAATTAAAAACAGCAATTTTCACCTTCTCAAATTTGCATAAGCTCTTCTCATATCCATATTCATCATTTTTTTTTAAATTGTATTTTGTTTGATCATTTAAAAATCATTTTAACTCAAAACTTGAATTCACGATTGTCAGCAACATCTTTTATGTGAACAGACGCAATCTTTACTTGAGATTCTAATCTCAATTCCGGGGAGCGAAAATTTCCATAATTTATGTTTTTTAGATGCAATTGTGTTAAAATGTTTAGTTTTATCTAATAAAATGATGGTTTTCTTTTAAATATGACTTCATTTTCACTTAAATAAGCATTTCGCCTAGTGTCTGAAACTTATTATGAGTACACATGCAGAACGAAAAACAAAATACAAAATTTATGAGGAAAAATGCGTGTTTTCAAAAGCCGTATGTCTTTTCCGTTATTAAGCCCCTAATATAATATTCTGCTCCTAATGGGATTCTGAGCCACTAAACCCTATACAAGAATTTTTATCCACAATTTTGCATTTTTATCAGAAAATAGTATGAATAAAGGTAAAAATACCTCATTGTTTCTCACTTAACTGCAATAATGGAAGCTATCTAATTTTCACCATTTTGAAAAAATTTCATAAAATGCTTTTAAAATTAAAATATAAATGTGGGGATATTAAAATAACAGATAGTGCGATCACATCTACAAATGAAGAGCTTTTAGTTTTTAAAAAATATATATTAGTAAAATTGGTTCATTAGAAAGATTAGGGCAGATGACTGAAAAACACACTTGTGTTTTAAATATATAGATTATATAAAATTAGGAAAAATTAAATTAAGCAAATTATGTTATTTTGATAAAACTATAGTAGAATGTCCTAAAGAATAGCATTTTATTATTCGAGAGAATTTTGGACAAAAACTTCTCGAACATGATATTATTTTAAACCACGAATTATTTGTTTGCTTGTCTAACTCGGCAAAGTAAATCCATCCATGCGAGAATCATAAATTTTTGTAATATAAACCTCTATTATTTGCATGTCACCTCTCTTTTATAAAGACACTCAAAATTTTTGTAAAACATTGCGTTTTATCAGTGTGTGATTTCGATTACATTATTCTCAAAAGAAGTATTTTCACCTGTGAAGAATTTCAAAGCAGCTGGGCTGTGAAAATGACGCATTTCTACAAAACATAATTCAGGTTTAAGAATTAAAATACACGCCTTTTTATAAAATGACGTCATTTGCATCCGCTAAAGCAATCCACTTTTACAATACAATTTTAAACTTCGTCTATAGAAAATTATGCATATGACGTCTTTATCACGGAATAACAGACAGTATTCTTGACATAGCCCATATTTTAATTTCAATTTTTTTACAGGTTTTATGAGAAAATGGCAACAAAAAGATACAGTATCTCATATTTTCGACTATTTTCCGTTTACTTTCAATAGAAATGGGGTACTTTTGACGCCACGATAAGAAAAATTGTATTAAAAACTACAAAAAAATTAATATCTCAAAAATAAATTGAGATACAGCTTTCAAACAAAATGCATTTAAAAGAGCATTTTTTCCTTATACGACGGTGAAAAAATTTAAAATGTACAATATTTAGAAGTTTAAAAATTTGCAGTAGAGAAAATTGCAAAACCAAAATTTTATTTCAAATTTCAAAGTGTTGCCATTCGCAAAATGACGTATGCGTTACGCACAGATATGTTTGTTCTTTATAATATAGATAATTTTATGCAAAACTAATTTGTTTAGAACTTGAAATATTTTTCATTCTACAGGGTACAGTAATTCCTGTGAGACGCCGCATATTTGTTTGAATTTGTGTAGTTTGAATTGAAATCCAATGGTGGGCATAAAAAAAATCATGCTGTGATATTTAATGTTAAATACACAACATGCGTACAGCGACAAAGAAATAAAAAAAATTACTATTCTTTTTTTTTAATTCAAAAACATTACTCTGCGGCGAGTCACCCGTACATTCAGGGTGAGACAACGCACTTATGCGGTAGTTATGACGCGTTTGTTATAAATACAGAATGAAATTATAAATAAAAACATCAAACAAATATTTATATCTGGATTATACTTAACTATGTATAAACAAAGAAAAACTAAATGAGAAGAAGGAAACGTACTAGTAGACCCAAAATTATGTTAGTCTGCTTACTTTTTTCACTATTAAAATTATCTACTTATTTCTTTAACATCGTATTTTAATTGTTATTTCAGCAACAGCGTTACATCGATGTATTATAGAGGGAAAACGAAAAAGTAAAAGAGTGTTCAAATTGTTTTATTTGTCAATAGACCTCTTTTTTCGACCGCAATCTTCTCAAAAATGTCGAAAATAGTGCAATGTTCGTGCAATCACATTCGACGCATGATGCAAAAAAGCCAATCACTCTTCTACTTTTTTGGAGTAATTTTCTAACCATTCCTTGCAACGAACGTCTGTGTCACGTATGATAGGACTTTTCATTGTTATCATCTTGACATTCATCTTTCTTCGCCTTCTTACGTTCTATTTTTCCCTTTTTCTCCTTTGGTGTAGTAAATTTGATACTGTTTGAACATTGATCAATGTCTCACGGACTGTCACGGGATCTTCCTCCTTAATCTAAATTAATTTTTCTATTCGTAGTTTTGAAAACGTTTTTGTTAATTTTCTTACATTTTTGGAATTTTGTTTCTAAATTTGTTTAAGCACATTTCCTATTGTCAATAGAGGTTAAGTTTACTGCCGTTTCTTAATTCAGTGCTTTGCTGTCACCTGGCTAAGTCTCGGAATAGAAGAGATTTTATGTAGGTGTTTGGTAGGTGATGATGGTTTGACACTGTTAGTTTCATGTTCTGCAGGCTGTAAATTGATTTGAAATGTGTTCATTAGCACTTTACTTGATGGATTTGCTTTTTCTTATGTCGTGATTTCTGGTACGGGCATTTCACTATCCGTTAATGTAAAAAAGAAATGATCTAGGAGAGCGTTGTTGTTGAAAGGACAGATCCAAGTGACCTTAAAGCCACTAGTAGCGTTGTCAAAAATTGCCGATTTGTTCCAGGCATCGCAGATTGAAGACGCTCCCTGATGCCGAGTCAATCTACACCCAACATGCTGCATTAACGTTTCTAGATTCCATTGCCTTCATAGGCTTACACTTTGTTTTATTTTATAAAATGTGGGCATTTCTAATAAAAACTGTAAAATGTTTAAAATTTATGTGGTTTTGAAAAACAATATTTCATTCAGACACAGGACGTTAAAATGCAAAATCATTAAAATTACAAATAACGACTAATAACATATCTAACTTGGTTAGTCTGTTTAAAAAGAAAATGAAAAATTTAATAGCACTTAATCATTCCGTATAAAAGAAACTGCGGCATTTATCCCATTTTGTACGGCACAAACATCGCAGATCACAGTTACTAACCCTCGCAAATGAAAATGGCGTAACCATAGATACATTACTCTATACAGATACTACATTTAGCTTTGACTTCGAAATCATGCACGCATTTAGTAATTAACGAATGAAAAATATTTAAGTGTTTGTAAGTGTTATAAAGTGTTTAAAAATTTCGATAGTGAAATCATGAGCTCACGTCAAAATAAGGATTGTATTTTTACAAGTAAACATCGAAATAGGATTAACGCTATACACTCGTTAAAGTAATCTCATTACGCACATATACTGCTGCCTGTCGATAAACTGCCATCTGTCGATAATTACAAGAGATACAAGGTGTCTATACCGAATGCGGCAACACTCCCGGAGGTACTCTATCCAAAAAGTCTGGCCAAATAGGTGAAAAACACAACATTATCATAAAGTGAAATAATAATTGAATATTTTCGTAAATGAAGTTGTTTTTTTTTTTTTTTTTTTTTTTTTTTTTTTTTTTTTTTTGCATTTAAACGATAATGAACTTTTTAGTCATAAATTACTACTGATGAACTTTTTATTAAACAACATATGTATACTCTATGTATATTCTCAAGCTGAAATACATATAGTTTGAGTACTTTGAGTTATTTTTTGTGCTAATGCTAGCATGTAACTATAGAAACGAAAAAAAACATCAACAGGGACGTAAAAAAGACCATAAAAGTCCTTAATATCCACGGAACCATAAAATAAAACCACAGGTAATAAAACATTATGATAGCTCTCGTATATGGGATCAGTATTACTTAATGACTGTAGTATGCTTTACGTCAAAAACCTGTAACTATAAAAATATTTTTTTAATATTTTAGTGTATGATATATTTAAGGCAAATCAAAGTTACATTTTGATTGATTTTGACGAAAACTGTCTTAATATTATTTTGTTTTTTAAAAGCATAGTTTTAGGTAAATTGAATTTTTTTAACAAACATATACTAGTCTCAAATAATATATTTGTTTTAATTTTAAAACATTGCAAAATAATTATATATATATATAATTAAGCTACCATGTTTTTTTTAAATAATTTAAATTTTATTTCTGAAAAAGTAATGAATGCATTGAATTTTTTAGCAACAGTTTTTTTTTTCAATTTTCTGATTTGCTTAGTAAAATTTGCGGGTTTTCGTTCTGATTCCGAATCTAGTTTTAGATTTACTCCAGCAGGTTATGTTTCTAAAACATTTACATATTTCCATTTTTGCAAATTTTGTAAATTTTGTTCAATTATATGCAAATTTAAGGCATAAAACATTATCATACTGGCTCTTTTGGTTTATGTTGTGAGTACAGTCTAGTTTACTTTACAAAAACTTTGTTTCTGACATACGACAGTTACATTTTGTGCCTAATTTGCATATGTTTCATATTTTCTGTAATAATACTTCTTTACGCCCAAAAGTTTCAGCCTCACGAGTACACTAATATGTTTCTAAAATAATTTTTGCGCTGATTTAAAATCTGGTATTTGTTTTCTTCTACCTTGTCTTGTTTTTGAAAAGGTGAAATTTCTCTTGTGTCAGAAAAGCCAAAAATCGCTTTTATGCTACATTGTGATGTACTTACTACAGCTAGTTAGAATAGATTCTACTACGTTTTTGATTTTTTTTTCCATTATATAAATTGTCGTTTATATCTCTGATAGGAATCGAACACTTTTCACTCTTTTGGCAATAAGGTATACACCCCTGAAAAACATCTCATATCAAACTTGTGTCAGCACCGTACAAAAGTAAAAATTCATTTTACTCAAAAACTAGACGTGTGATATATAGCAACAGATTGCATATTTGAAATCAGCATACAAATCAGCATAGAAAAACAATACGCGAAGTCTGTAGTGACTACATTAAATTTGATAATAATGTAAATGTTTCACCAAAGAAAAATATGCAAATTAGGCTTAATAACTGACAGATAAATTTTAAGCATGTATGCAATAATAAGCATGTAAGTATTGTATACGTACCGTGACATTTATTTTAAGCAATTAGTCCAGTATTCATAATCTAAAAAAGGTAATTCAATCTAACATTTATTGCATATAAATTTGCAAAAAAAATAGCCCAAAAATCTTACATTTCCATAGACATAAATATGCTCATTTCTCAAAAACTGGACCACTTAGAGAAAAACAGAAAGCATAGTCGGAATTAGCGACAAAAAAATCTATAATCAACAAAGTTTAGTTGTGCGATGTACAGTGTTTTTATTAATTAAAAAAAATAAAATAAATATTTTCTTTTTGAAACAAAACAAAATCTAATTACTTTCGAAACAACTAATAACAATAAATGACAAATTATCTGTTTACATTTTTGTCCGAACTACATTTCAAAGCAATATAATACAAAAAACTGCAGAACAAGTAAACGTAACTATTGTTGTCTATTCTAATCTTCTGAGAATTTGGGCAGCATAATTTTATACATGTGTAAAGAATGGAATTATGATGTGCACCGTTCATAACTCTTATTATTATGAAGATAATATCTTGTAATTTTTTTTTTATTTGTAACGCACATTGTTAGAGTGAGTTTTACCAGAAAGCAGATTGGCATTTTGCAACTGCATTTATACAAAGTGATTGAAAATTCAATAAGGCATGATACATTAGCGCGGGGGAGAAATGATACACTTGTATATTTGAAATTTAATAGTTTTTTTTAATTGTAAACTAATATAGGACTGTAATATTCATTATTGTTTTACAGCAAGAGCTACTGAAATTGGTAAGGAAGAACAAAAAGACTATTCATAGACATTATGTAGGTTACATAGAAAAGCAGTGCGATGATAGATGTTTAGTTCGTTTTGCTCGTCATGTAGAAGGGAAAAAGTTTAAATGGCCTGAAAAAGAAGATGTTTCTATAATTGACGAAGGGCAAATTAAAAAAAACATTAAATCCACCCGATTTTACGTACCAAAATGATAGAGTTATTAGTTTTTCTTTTAACCATTTCAGGGGTGGTGGTATGTTTATGAAACCACTTAATTTTAATTCCCAAACATATTCCCATACAATGCCACATTGGCACCAGCATTTTGTAAAATATTTTCTATTTAATATGAAAGTGAAATATAGCCCTTTTCTTATTTCCAATTAAATTTGTTGGTAAATTCCGGTGCCATTCATTTATTCAACACTTTAGCATTGAAAATGCTTTGACCTGAAAGGGTTAAAGAAATCTTAAATGTGCTAAATTTATGATAAATTATTTGCAAATCAGCAATATTCACTTCATTTTTTCTTGCAGCAAGATCTCTAGGGGGTTTTTTTCCATTATTTATTTTCTGAAAGTGTGTTAATAGAATTGTTTAAATATTTCTGTGAAAAAACATTTCTGAAATAAAAATGTCAATGTCATTTTTTTTTATTTTACTTAAATATTTCAAGATTTATCATAAGAAATTGTATGACACATAAATTGAATTGTCTACATTTTTTTTTCAATTTACATAAAAATGTATCAAGCCTTCCTTGCTAGTGTATCAATCCTCCCCAGCAACGGGGAGATTTGATACAGTAGTAACCATTCACAATAATTGGAATATATTTTTTGAATAATTATTTTTTTAATTCACAATATTTTTAATAAATGAATAAAAGGCCTCTTTATAAGAAAACACGGAAAATTTGTTTAAAAATAGGTTTCTAAGTGTTGTAAAAAATTAGTAAAAAAAAAAGTGTATCATATCTCCCCTACCTCCCCTACGTCTGTCTATTTGTCCGTGCACTAGCTCGTGAAAATATATTCAGATTGACATGTAATTTTTATATGTTAATGGGGTCACTAAGGAATTTTCGCTATTGAAAATGAGGGTGTAGCATTTATAGTTCATTTATAGGGCCGCTGAAGGAATTTTGTTTCATAATGGGCTATTGAGTAATATCGTATGTTGTATATTTTACTTAAATTGTTCATTTAGATAACGCATTTCCTTGCATATAAAAATGAAAATTCTTAATATTCTATTAATATTGGAAAGTCATTCATAATCTATGCCTAACGGATAATTTTGCACTCTTGTTTACTTTAAACCGTGTTTTCACAAAGTGATTAAAACAGATAAAAAACATCTGTCTTTTATGGCGTGTTTAAATCCAGTAACACTGTCAAAAAGGGGCAAAAAAGATTTATTTACCACATTATGTATAAGAAAAACAAAAAGTCTTGCAGTATGCATGCATTACGAAAAACTTTCCAACACCAGCAGAATATTTATTAAGAAATATTATTTTTCATATGAAAAAAGAGATATTTGAGTAAGCAATTTAAAATACACATGACTCTGAAAAAATCAATTTTCAGCAACAGCTGTTGGTACTCGGTAATGAATGCGAATTCTTTCGTGCAGTCCTGTATATGATGTATCTAGTTTATACACACCACGTAATACACTAAAAATTTGTTATTTTTTTAAATGCATGCCTCGATGAAAACCCAATTCCTACAACTATCGATCATAGACTGTAGTGTAACAGGATTTATTTGTGTTTCCATCCACTGTGTAAATAAACGATAAATGCTACGCACTGCATAATCTAGAAAAAATAACTTGTACCACACTTTAATGATTCTTTTTAATTTCATTATGTTTTAAGCATCATTATATCATTAAAATGCACCGCAAACGATTTTTCCCTATAGATTTAATGCTATGCGAGAAAGAATGCTGCCTAATGTTAAGCCGCTGTAGAGTAACAATTTGTGATGCTTCAGTGTGTGATTTTTTAGCTTGAAATTAGGTTCTATTTTCAGATATTGTGGTCGACGTAAGTTGCGTACCTGGCATTTTGTGTAGAATACTTGCATGTGATGATAAGCTGTCCATTCTCCGACAACCTACAGTACTTCGTTTCAGTATTTCCCAAGTAAGTTCCATGTGGGTCCCCTAGCTATTTAATCAGCAGATCACTAACGTAAGCAAATACCACAAAGACCCCGCTTCTGCTAGACATAGAAGGCTACTGATAATAACCCTTCATGGGAATGACCGAGACAGGAATCTTGAGGAGAGTTCTTGTTTAAACAACGTACTTCTTTCGAAGGCCTTTTTGAGTACGCTCCGCAATTTGAGTAAAAAGAACTTACTTTATTTGTATAAGGGACTCTAGATTTTCCAATACTTGAACTATGGTCATTCATTGCACGCTGTGGAAGGCATTTTAAAAGTACAAATATAGTAGGAGGTGTTGCAGTTATCTTGTAAATTTAGTTATATTTGGGAAAACAAATTTGGAGAAACAAAGTGCTGATTTAGTTTATTTCCCTTCAACAAAACATTTTTGCGATGGATGATGGTCCTTTGAATTTCTCATATAGGATACTTTTTAAAATTAATTTCTTTTATATTATAACCACTATTGGAAGAAGCGAGATGTTTGTATATGAACCCGGTTCATCTGGTGACTTGTACGGTTTCAGAAAATACACCACTACCCCAATCTTCCAGCATCATGGGAAATAATTTCAGCGTAGGAAACAGTTGTATATGTATGGGTCTAAAACAATAGTGTTGAAGTTTTTTAATAGATTTTTAATGATGATATGATCCACATTAACCAGCCTGTAAGCCTTGTTTATGTTAAACGAGTAAGTAACCGTTTTTAACTCCTGCAGTAGTAAGGGAGATGCTGATGTTGTGGAGGGGGCTGCTTTCGTATATTCTTATGGAATATAGCGGAAAATTAAGTCGTGAGTTCATGATAAAAGGTTTGCCTTGTGTGGGAATGTCGCCTAGTTGAATAATGCATATAGTCTTGTTTATGGAATTTCTGGAATGCTAATTTTTGGACTTTGCCATGCGACTCATTGATGTTTCTCCATCCCATGACAAACATTTGGCTTCCAATATGTCTTTTTTATAGATGGCTCTTTTCCTTTTGTAAATCAGTTGTTGCTCTTGGATCGGCATTCTTCAAATTTATATGTATTTTAAAAGGTTTCTTTTTTGTCTTAATTCATTTGTTCACCAAGTGATTTGTGAATGGAACAAGCTTTTACATTTCTTTAGGTATTTTTCACATATTTCTTGTAGTATGGTCTAGAAATTTCTTTAACAAGACTCTAATTCAATTACATTTTGAATTTAAGTAAAATCGATTGATTGAGATAAACATTATTTATTTAATATGATAATTTCAAAAGTGTTTATACTACTATTTCGAATAGTAATTTCAGCAAATTCTTACTTATGTCCGCCAAACCCTTGATTACTATATCTGCAGGTAGGTCATTTAACGGCGTTTCGTTCAGAAACAGTTACGTTAAGAATAGAGTTCGCCCACTAGTGGTGGAATGTGGAACTAAAAGATTCGCCATAGTTTTTTCTGTTATTTTGCAAGGTTTTATAGAGCGTGCGCATCACGCCTGCTAAACGGTGCCATAAGTAGCGATGAACCGGTTCGAGCCGGACAAGGCATGTAAACTGCCAGACAAACCGAATTCGTAAACGCTTTTGGACTATGTTGGGAAGTGTTAAAAATGGCTCTTCCTAGAACATTAATGACTATTTATTGTATGTAGGTTATCAGAAGTGTATTATGTATTATGAGAATTACTTTGAATATTATGCAGATACAACTTTCGAAAATTTTATATTAACAGATTTCTGTGATCATGAATCTCTTCGGTCATCTCTTCTGTCACACAATCTTCAAATTTCTTCATTCTGTAAATTCTTAGAAATAAAATGCAATGTAAAATATCGACTTCATAGCATTTCTTTAATAGTACTAATTGATACATTTTATATTTCTGATTCTATATCTCGAAAACATTTCATTTCTTTTTATAGGCAAATTTTTGATTTTATAAAACTCCATAATTGTGTTGTATTATTTTTTATGGCATGTTTCTTGTGAAAACTATTTTTCTTTTAAAGTTTTCTATTCAGATATTCGTTTCCAATTCTTTTAATGTAGAAACTTACTTTACTAAAATTAAGGAGATCTCTAAGTAACAATAGGTCTAACTTCGTAATTGACGAGACAAGGACATTGAATGAAAATACATACAAATTTAATTGCCGGTCCAGTAACTACAATAATTTAACTTTTTGCTTTACAGAACGGAATGCAACTAATAGAAGAAAATATAAGAAGAAACAAGAAACTATTGATTAAATGAAACGTCATTATTTTTTCTAATAATAATGTTGACATTTTAACATGTTTTATGCAATGATTTCCTGATTTTAACCAAGTATTTCAGGTCTTTGATTGCATTTATCTTATTGTGGAATCTTACATTACAAAAAATAAAGAAACTGTAGAGAAAATAGTACCTAACTTCGTATTTTACGACACCAATTAAGCGTTCATTAAAGATAAAATAATGATTGTAAAGATATTTCCTGCTTCAAGCTGCGTGTCTGTAATACATTTTAATACAATAATTAAACTTTCTGCTTTCCAAAAAGAAGTATTAATGTAATAAAAGTGAAAGAAAAAACAATCAGAATTTCAACAGAATACGAAACAAATTAATGTTGTAAATAAAAATATAATTTTTACTTTTGTTAATACTTGATAATCCATGTATGTTTTCTATTTGGTTAGAATTTACTTATCCAAAAATATAGTAAAGTATCATCATCAGTTAAAATCAGTTATAGTTAACATGTTTTACAATTTTACACTTGAAGAAAACAACAACAATTATCTTCCTAACATTTAAGTTCGAGTTAATTATTAATTTGAGTAGAGTAATAACTGAAATCAATAATTTTTAAAAACAGTCATTTGAAAGTTGTTTTACTTTTCATCCATGTAGTGTCACAACATATTAGGGACTATATTTTGTCTGCTTAATGGAAACTGCTTAGATGTGGGAACCACGTCTGTAGAGCATAGATGTTCCCCACGGACACCTTTATTAAGGTCTTTAAAAAAAGTTACATCAATGAGTCCACAGATTCAAGTCGCCGAAATAGAAAACGCGAGCAATAGACGACTTTATGAAAAATTAAAAAAATACATAAAGATGTTATAGATTATGGTCGTAGACCAGATCGCAATAAACGTGACAAGTAACTATAGTAAGTCCAAAGCGACAACTGTTAAATGTAAGAGAACACAATCTAAGATGATAGGGGGTAAAAGAGAATAATCCTTTATGTACCAAGTATAGAAGTCATTCTTAGATAGGTCCATTTGAAAGCTAAAGATTTGCATTAATTTTGAATGAAGTGCTGGAAGGGATAAAATGTTACTAAGCCAGTTTAGAAGGATTCATAAGAGACGCCGGATATGTCAGCGTAAGGTAAGTGGGCAAGGTAGGAAGTAACTAACTGGTTTCGCCCCTCCTTTTATCTGGGCCTCTAATTTATACGTAAATCTGGAACCGAACGGAACTCGAATGGGATCCCCGCTGCCTACGGCACCGTATAGCAGAATGCCATTATGCCGAATAATTACATCGGGGTCAGTGAATACATATTAAATCTAGAATAGAACAAACCTCGAATAGGGTACCTACCGTCTACGCCACCGTATTTCAGTTGTGTTGCGCACGCTTAGCAAGAAACTTCGATTCCAATGCCCTGATCATTCAAACGATATATTACATGAGGGGTGTCAGCAAAATTTCGAAAAGCAGCCCCTGAATGGGCAATTTGAGAGACCGGGGTATCGGAGGTGCATAACATGATTAAGCTGTCACAGGCCTTTCCAACGACATATTACATGAGAGGTGGCGGCAAAATTTAGAAAAGTGCCCCCCGGTAGGAGCAAAGAGGGGAGTGGCACCGGAGGTGCATAACATGATTAAGCGGTAAAGGCCTTTCCTACGATGTATCACTTGAGGGGTGTCGGCAAAATTTAGAAAAGTTGCTCACTGGAGGACAAAAGGGATGCACCGGAGGTGCATAACATGAATAAGAGGTCATAGGCCTTTCCAACGATATATTATATGGGGGGTGTCGGAAAATTTATAAAAGTGCCCCATCTGGCTGGGGCAAAGCGTAGAAGGGCACCGAAGGAGCATAACATGATTAAGCTGTCACAGGCCTGTCCAACGATATATCACATAAGGGGTGTCGGCAAAATTTAGAAAAGTTACTCCCCGGAGGCCAAAGGGGGGGGGGGGGGGCGCCGCCGGTGCTTAACGTGAATAAGGCCTTTTCTCTGGTCTGTGCTAATACCAGTTTTGTCTGCAGAAGGAACGGCGAAGTTAATTTTTTTTTATTTTACAACATGTCAAAATTTACAATTCTGAACCTGTTTAATACGTTTTTGGGTCAGTTCTATCGCCATCCAATGCTGCATTAGATGCCTCAGTATTAGCTCGTTACCATGAAGCAGTCACACGAATTCTTTGATACGAATAAGGATTTCTTTAAAAACTAGGGAGCTCTGCCCCCTATGAGCTACACTTGCCAACCCCCCTTCAGAAACCGCAAACTCTAAAAACACGCTGATTTGATCGGCTTTAAAAAAATTTCGGAAGAATGAATAATAATTAAAAAAACAATAGCTATCTCCCTGTTAACTGGTTGTTTTCGTCTTTGATTAAATCAGATCAAGGAAACATGTGGAAATAAGATAATATAAAATTATTTAAGTAAACAGAGTCCGTTTCCCGGTATTTTTTAACAACGCTATAAGAAAGTTTTTATAAATAAGACATTTTAAATGTATCGTTTTAAATTTGACGTCATTTTCACCAAAGTTTTCTTTCTCTCTTTAATATTCACGTGAAAATACTTTTGTTGTTAGAAAGGAAATGTTATTTGTGCTGTCTTAGAATTCTCAACACAAGAGCAATGCGGCTCTTGTAGGCACTTCATTAACACCTGCATTGGTTCATTGGTTTAAAATATCTGAATTCAATGTAAGTAAGTTAATCCTATTGGTTTACAATGGAAGTCTATGGGAATTTGGCGAAATATTAGTGATATCGACAAGTTGGCGACAAACTTGGCTGAATTTGGTGACAGAATATGGTCTCCCCTATGGTAACCCCCCCCCTCCTTGTGGTTATGGAGATGCATTAAAATATATTTATTCTATCTGTCTTTAAAAGTTTATCTTTTTTAAAAGATTATCCCTTTATTTCATCAATCTTTAAAAGATTATCTCAAAATATGAAAAAAAATGTCTCGCCCAAGTATATTTTTAAATTTAAACTGTTTGGCAATTTTAAATATGACGTAATTTCTTCCATTTACATATTTTAACGCATATTAATGAATTTATTATTTTACAATTTTCTTTCTCTTTTAAAATTCACGTGTAAATATAGTTTTTATGGTGTAATTATCAACATTTTCCTACTTTTAATACGCAATCTTATAATTCTCATTTGAAAGGTTTTTTTTGTTTATAATAGTCACGTGTAAATAAATTTTTAATTTGAAGGAAATATTATTATTTGCGCTGTTTTTAAATTTGGCAACATGATAAAATGATACCCTTTTCTAAAAGTTGTAAACAATATCTCTCGAAATGCTGAAACTTTGAATTTAAAATAGAAATAAAACCTCAAAAATGAGTCAAATAAAAAAAAAATAAATGCAATCTATACCTGTAGTCTCTACCTGCTCAAAAATAAGCTGTATTTTATTTCGGTGCCACAACCCCTAGAGGGTTGTAGAAGCAAAAAGGTTTCTAAATTGCGATTTTTGCGGTACTGACGAGGCTAGAAACTTTAAATATAGCACGGTAGTTACTTATAAAATATAAATGTCCTCTAAGAACAGTCGAAAATAAATTCGAAATTTAAAAGGAGTGAAGCGAAGGGAAGGAGCGAAAAGCAATCTAAAAGAGTCCTAAATTACGATTTCTGTGGAATCTCAGGAAATAATATACCGATTACAGAATTTATTGGTTGCGAATCAAGGGTGATAGTCCCTGATCCTATAAAGGCTATATTTTATGCCGGTGACACTACCACCTGGTTGGCAGGAACAAAAAGAAAGCCTTTAAAAACATCTAAATTGCTTTTTCTATAGAATATTAGGAAATACTAACCGATTTCAAGGTTAATGTTGGCAAATTAATGGTGAGAGTCTCTGTTTCAACATTTGTCTATTCCAACTCTGTTTCGGCATTTTATGTTGGTTCCACTAAAACCAGAGAGGTTGTAGACTGTTTGACAAGAAGCTTGGAATTTGACATGATGGTTAATTTTATGATGCAAATGAGTTAAGATAGTTTCTAAAAAATTCAAAATATCTTCTAACGTATAAAATGATCTAAAGATGTTTAAATACCTATGCATAGTTTTTGCTCCTATAAAACTTTGTTAATAAATGATTTTGACCAACTTTAACATTAAAATCTCTTAAAATAATTCGTAGATTTGAAAACTGTCTGCATCAGCATGTTTATCAAACATTTCTCTATAATACCACAGATTTTCATATTTTTGTATGCAATATTTTCTTTTCGAAGAAATGCCTCCGTTAACAAAAAAATCCATGTGGTGGCGGCAGTGACAGCGTTAGTTCCTTTTTTTTAATAGAGAGGTAGTTCTATACGGCGGAAAACACATCCTTATTTCCCGTATTTACTGCAGTTCCATCACCTCTTAATGCGAACAGTATTATATACATTAGTTAAAACAATATGACGTCCTGTGCAAAATTTCTTTATACTTTCAATAATGTCTTTAGCAGAAGAGGTTATTGGTGACACATGCCCTATTCAATTGCAGCCATGTCCTTCTATTATTGCCAAATGTTCTTCAAGTTCTCTCTGTTGAAGGCAGCGTTTCCTCAATGTTCATCTGAGTTAAAGTTTGATCTGTTCGACAATCAAAATACAGTCCTTTCGAGTTACTGGTGGCAATGAAAGTGAAATCTTGGAAATGTGGTTCCACGCGATATTTGTTTCTTTCTTTTCTTATCTTATGCCTGTTTATAACATTGGATATGTCGTCATGTGTCACAACTCCCAAGTCTTTAAAAAGTGCACTTACTACTGATGCCGCATGCCACATCTCTGTCGGGCACTCCCATTTTATCGCACGCTCTATCTAGGGATAGACAATATAGAATATATTTATTGATTACTTTAAAATATTCATAAACTATTTATTGATTACTTTAAACTTATGTTTCTGCTATGTTCCTCCGACTTTTCCGCGCCAGCGGGGAGAGAAAATCAGAAATAAAGTAAGACTGGAAAGTAAAAATTTACATAATTTTAGGCTATTTTGACATTTTTAGACATCAAAGTGGAACCGGAAGATATTTATTGATTACTCTAAAATTTTGCACTTTTTTTCCTGATATATTCTCTCAACTTTTCTGCGCTAACGACTTGTAAAAAATCGGAAATTAAAAATATTTCTGAAATGCGAAAATTTCCAACATTTTCGGCTAAAATTTCCTATTTAGACCCTAAAGTGGAACCGGAAGGTATTATTTGATAATTTTGAAATTTTGTGGATTTATTACTGAAACTAGTCCACAACTTTTCCGCGCTAGCGAGAAAAAAAGTTCGAAACAAAAATTATGCTCCGCCCTAGCTGTATCGTCTGTTTTCCGAATAGCGTCAGTGATCCTGCCATTGCTCCAACATTTTTGAGTGCAAAATTCTCTTACATATGCGTGCGGCGCTGACAGAGAGTAGTCAACTACGGGAAAGTTGGTTGAGTATTTAGCAAGTGTATCTGCATATTCATTACCAAAGATCCCATTGTGTGCTGAGGCAGGACCAAGCGAGGACTTATGTAAAAGATATTTTAGCTGAATTTTAATTTCCAAAACTTGTGGGTTTGTTGATTTGCACGCACTAATTACCTGTAAGCTGAGGAGACTATCGCTATATATTTTAATCAATTTTTTGGAAGAAACATTCGAAGTTCAATCCAAAGCTCTGTGAATGGCAAATAGTTCTGCTTGAAAAGAGGAGTTGTTGTCATCCAGTCTACAGGATCAGTAGTAGGTACCGACACCACCTTCGCTTGCACAGAAAGCTGCACTAATACCAGTTTAACACCCTCTCTGCGTAATTATTTTATCAAAATAGTTTCAAAAATTGCGTATTATAATTCCTTCGCGACGAGCGTCTTTTAAGAATTTTTATTCTTTTGCCACCGGTTTTTCAAGATAAAAATTTTCTCCTGATTTAATCGGGAAAATGCTCCGATTACATAAGGCAAAATTTACAAAAAAAAAGTTACTTCTGGGAATGATCAGGGAGGGTTAATTAGACGGAGAAAATGCACCCCGATGAAATCTCGGGTTGCGGAAATTTTGCTATTTTTACGTTGCCCGAGAAACTCTCGGGTTGCGCAGCGAGAGGGTTAAGTACTTGAACCATTAGCGAACACCGTAAGTAAATTTGAAGGTTTGAAAGAAATGCGGGAAGGATTTACTGTAGATGGTAGTGACTTCACATGGATGGAGTTACCAGCTTGACTTCATTTGTTGAATGACTACATGTGTAAAATGTACAGCAGTTATTTCCTTGTTATTAAGATGTAAAACTTCACTAATGTTAAATTCATTTTCTAAAATTAGAGTGATTGGAGGAATACCAGTAGTGACGTGCAGGGCTTCACAGGAAATAGTCCTCTAGCCCCTAGACAATTGCAATAAAAACATTCTTTGGATCGATATTATTTTTTCTTTTGCGGCTTTTGTTAAATTACCTCCCCAAATATCCACCCCAATGGAATATATTCTAAAAATAAGGAATAAAAATAATTCAATGACATAAGTTTTGAATATTAAAATCACGTAATCACAAGTCACGTCACATAACCTGAAAATCTTTGAATTTTCTTCTTTTTACTGCACTTTGTACTGTTCATGTTTTCCTGTTGTTTTTTATGCTTGTTTTTACATGATAAAAAAATTAACATTACATTCACACAAATAAAAAAACTGATAAAAAATAATCTACATGCATATTTGAGACTTTGAAAGCCATAGTTGACCAACCTCGCCAGCTGAGATTTCGAGAGAAAATGATTTCTGAAATTTGTATAGATTTTTTCTCAAACACTTTTATGCGAGCTTTGCAGTTTACGAGGAGAGCAAGATTCTTCAACAAGCATATGGCGATAAGCCTCCTTATGGTAAAACCAAGCCACTTGATTCACTCTTGCTGTAGCAACTTGATATTCAACATATGTTCGACAATCTGTTAAATACTTCTATCATGTAAATTGTTTGGAAATTAATACAATTAATTCTACAGCCAATAGATTACTGTACATAAAATGCTTTGGTACTTTAAACTTATTTTTAACAAAAATGCATGATATTTCAGTCTGTTTCTCAACACCTCATATATAAAGAAAATCTATTTTCTAAAAATGTATAAAATACCTTTTTAACAACCTTTTTTTAAAACATATTACTATATTTACACTTTATTAAAGTTTAGTAAATAACAGTATTCTACTTTAGATATTCGTTTTTGATAGCAAAATTATTTAGTGCATGAATTATTTATTATAGTTGGATATTTGGAATATTCGATTGGCATTCAGTGATCCGCAACGAAATTTTTATCTATTTAATTAATAATGTATTAAAATAATTTCTCCTATCAGAATGATTCATATCAGAGTAAGAGATATGGAACTTTCATCATAGTTCTATTATCCTACCATATCCGACGCAGTACAATCAAATTAATTATACAACGTTATCATTAATCTCTTTTCTAACGACATCAGATCCAGTTTTGCGGTATAATTTGTCATGCTTACAGTAGATCCTGCTGCAATAAATACGGAAATTATAGTAGACGAAAATGATATATTTATCTATAATTTAGTATAGTTTTAAATAAATAAATCTATGCTTCAGACATTTTAACATTATTTTTCTTGAGATGTAAATGTATACTTAGTTATCTGAAAGGGATAAGAAAATATTCCAAGCTTCGAAGCGTATGTTTTGACTCTGTTTGCCCCATTCTTAAAAAGTATATAATAAAACAACCATTTTCATTAATAAATAATTATTTCATTGAATATGTTTCTATCCTAATCTGTTTATTCTTTTTCTCATTTATAACTAAAGTATTTTGCACTTCCGAATTTTATTCTAGCATATGTTATAATTATCTAAAATTACATAAAATCAAATGTTTTAAAAATTAGCTTCACAAAATAAAATCCTCAAATTTAAAATCTTTCTACAATCAGAAACTTATAATTTTATTTTGAATTTTATTTTTATGAAAGGATAGTACTTTTAAATTTATTTTGTGGTGAATGCACTAGTAATTGGCAATTTATTGAAATTTCCTGAAAATATTTTTTTTTCCTTAATTATTGAAATATGTTTTTACAGTCTTCTCTACGTCGTAAAAAGGGCATGTTTCTTAATTTAGGAAAATATAATATAAATACGATTAAAAATGAATGAAAATATACAATAACTTTTTGCGATTTGTTTGCGATTCAGAAAAGCGCTCTTCATTTATAGTAACATCAGTATCCAATATATTTCAGAGATTTAAAAAAAAAACCTTTCTTTTGCTACTATTGATCTTCGGAAACGTTTCCGAGTAGTTTTTATAGGGTATTTATCATTTTTCAAAATGATAAATAGATCTGATAGACTGATCCTCAGTTTAGATTTTTTTATGCTATAAAGTCTCAACTTCAACTTCAATTCACTTTAATGTTCAACGAAAACGCTTTACAGACAAACATAAGTTAACAGCATTAACATTAACATTATTAGTAAATAGGTAGATTAGAAGCCTCAGCGTTATTTTTGCAAAACATTATAATTTGCATTCCACATCTCACAATATCTGATATCCTGAAGTCTATAGAATTATATTTATGTGTATATTTCTAAATACTTAAGTACTTTCTCAAAGACTTAGAAAAGGAGTGTTATATCAAGTATGATTCCATACAAATATGTTTTTCAACTGCTTATTGTTTGAATATTTTACAATAAAAATGTACATGTACAGAGTAAAAAAATATATATATCAAATGTTTCAAGGAGGCAAACCCTGCTGAACAATCCATTGCCTAATTAAATTTCTGTTTGTAATTGACAATACTTTGCTATTTGAATATTTGGATATTTCAAGATTTTATTTCAAAATGTATTTTATTACGATAAGTGTCTCAAAGTGCTGCAATTTTATCCTCTCGTAATAATATCCCGAAACACTTGTTAACCACGAAATATCGACAATTATTACAAAAGTTGTATAAAATCTCATAAAACAAAATACATATGAAAAAGTAAACTCCTCAACAGGACTTATATCTAATTTAGAAATCCGTTGTTTTTCCATTTTTCATTTGGAAGAACATGCTTACGGAAAAACCTGATAATTAAAAAAAATAAATAAGGTTATTATCTGAATAAATCGAAATCAATTTCGGTACAAGAAGAATAACAAAAAACATCCCTTGGAAATATTTTTGGGGGAGTAAAATTTTGTAATTTTAGTTTAAATATATTCATGTTTTAACCATATTGGTCATCATTTAATGTACACGATGCATTTCCACAGGATATTTACTGAAATCAGTATAGTCACTGTATCCGCCACTTATCAGGACAAACCAATAGCAACAGGACGGATTACTTATATTCATGTCCACCATCATTGTTATGTACTTCATATTTGAAGTACAGAGCTTGACAAAACTATTTTACTTATCGTCAGGCATTCACCAAAATCTTCGCAGTTTAGATGCAGCACACTTTCAGTTCGGTTACTGTACATCTACATACCAAGTAACTGTTTGCCATCACGAAACATCTTCCTGTCTGGCCTTTCCTGATGATCTGATTAATATATTTTTTGAAATTATTTGTTTAGAGATTGTTTCAATCTAATGGTGAGTTTAGTTTCAATATAAATTTTTAAATTTTCCCACCAGAAACATACAAATCTTATATAAATTTAACGAGCGTTGTACCAGTATGACCCCTATAATTTAGCTATCTACCTTATTCAAGTATTTATCAGTATGCAAAAAATGATTTTCAACAAAAAGCGACTAATATTTTGTTACCATGATCTACATGGAATTCTTTTAAAATTTGTATTTTCCATGTAATGCATAAATTTCTGACAACTGTAATGACGCTGTCTCTCGAAAAAACAAATCATCAAAAAACTGTATATGATTATTCGCTGGCACGAAACAAACAAGCAAGATGTTTTTTCTTTGCTATGCCACTGAGATAATGTACAAAATGTCCTTACAACGCTTTTGCATGACTTCTACAGCAACCATTGTATAGACCTGCTATAATAATGGCTCCCTTCGTTCCAAGGGAAAAAAAGTTAATTATAAAAACATTGTCTGCTGAGATATATGCCCGGAAGTGTATAGAAAAGAAATTATTACCCTTACATCCATTTACATCCCTTTACCCTTACATCCATACGGTAAAAAAAGAAAAAGTTTTTCTTTTGTGTTAATCTAATTTATGACCTTTAAGAATTACCGAATTAAAAATTGGTCTAGGGATACAATTCAAGAGTATTTCAATTACAGAATTATTTTAGTTAACGGGTAGCTTGATACTAACACATAATTGATACTGCTGGCATTGATATTGCTACACTACATTCCAGCTATTAGGAAGGGAGTTTATGGTTTTAATATGGAAACCACTCAGTTGCATATAGATCGATTTTTCCACGGCGTTTTACACTTCTTTTTCACAGGTGCATTATTGAAATATCAATGATTTTTTAAGGAGTAAAAAATACAAATGTCCCACAAAAAGAAAACCATAGGAGGCTCTAGTATTAGCCAAGCTGTGCGGAAGACGTTTGAAAATTTCCTGTCAATAAAAGTTCATTATTTCCTGCCTTAATGCTTTTGCTCCTTACCACATAACACATATACGGATGCAACGTGTGAGACACTATTTTCAGAATACTTTCTTTATCTTGGATTAATTGCCTGAGGCATGTTTGCATTCTGCGCCAAAAATATTTGGTAACAACACTTTTCGCTGATCACAACACACCTACCGTACAAAATAACTTTCCACAGCTGCCGCATTAAAAATGGTAAAACCCCACGCACGCAATTCCACAATCATAATTGCCCACTTCAATTGGATACAAGGATTTTACAGTAAAAATCTCCATTTTGATTCGTCGCACCATATATATATTAATTATCAAATCAAATTACTCTTGTTTGAAGATTTTTTAACGCTGCAGAGCTGAATCTCATGTGTCCCTTTTTATTGCTGATTAATGTGTCAGTGTAATACATAAATAATCAAACTCATATTATGAACACTACAGCATCTTGATTTTATTAAAAAAAGGGGAAAAAAGCTTAATAATAATCAGACATGAGCATAATTCAGTAAAATGTACAGTTCTTACTGAACATGCATCGAAATGATGCACAATAATTCAAATAAACCAAAATAACGCACCTCTAGCTCTCAGGAAGCCTGTGGCGGCTCGATAGGTGGGGGCCCCTTAGAAGCTCGCTGAAGATGTCATAGATGCGGAAACACACAGTCACCCATATTATAAACACACGTATTCCTGACCAATGCACTACTCTAGTGAATGGCAGTCTTGAAGAGTAAAATGTGTTACACAGGATCATAAACGTAGATTTATTTAGGAAATTTTAACATCCTCGTAGTTTTGATAAATGTTTATATATGAGTAATAAAGAAGATATATGTTAAAACTCCGATGGTATTATAAGAGCTTTATATAGAAAAATAATAAATAGATGTAATTCAAATGCATTATTATTTTTTTAAAACGCCTATGTTTCAGACCTTTTATAATACATTTAAAGAATCTTAAAACGAAATTCAATGGTACAGGAAGCAAAATATAACTCCTAAATTTTACTAAAATAATCAAATCATCTGAGAAAAAAAAATTAATTCTATCGGCTGAGGCGAGGGGCCAAAATCATTGCTTATCTACCGACCTTCTTCATTTCCGGATATTAACGTAACTTATTCTCATCCATCCCGGAAAATGTCTGTTTGCGTCGGTATATCCCAGAAGTCTTTCGTAAATCATTTTAACCTCTAAAGAACGTGACAGAAATGCTAAAGAAATGTCTTCTTTTCCATACGTGTTTCGGCATTTCTTTCTGTACTTTCCACTAAAAAGATTGAGAAATGCGCACAGTGACTGAAAATAAATAAGATTTTTATACACATACACAGGCTTATGTTCTGTTGATAAGGTTTTATTATAAATATATATATATATTATATGCGGAAATTATTTTAATCTCAATTCAATATCTGTTCTTTTTTTATGAGAATTCCCGAGGTAATTAATGATATCCATTAAATATACGTTAATACGAGGATTTTTTAGTTCAAATTTAAAATATATAATTAAAATTACTGATATTACAGAGAATTAAAGCTTGCAAATACACGTAAACCAAGAAATGTGAAATTAAAGTAAATAAATGCACTAACTGTATGAAACATTACTTAAAAGGTAAACATGAGCGATATATTAACTGCGAACGCTCATAAACAAAAATATTAATTAATAAGCTCAGATATAACGCTTTTATTATAATCATTTAAAAGCGTTTGTCCGCAGATGTATTCAAATGTTTACATTAAAATTTCATTAAAATTAAATTAAGGAACGTACATTAGTGGTAATCCCCTCAGCGGCACTACAACCATTATATCTTGGGTTATTTTCCCATCAAGGACTGTCTCCTATTAGCACAAAATCCTCTACAAACCATTATGTTGAGTGTGGGATAGTAAGGAACTTTACAACATAAGCTGCTAAGAGACGTCGTCCTCGAATTCGTTTCGCGCGTCCACAACCGTCATTTCTCCATAAATTGGGATTCGTCCTGCGAAAAATACCAGATGCCAGTCATTGGTTCAGTTGCGATATCAATTACATTAATACAGGTGGGCAGCCTATGTTTAGCGCTTAACTCAACTCCAGGATCTGGACACCATGCCAGCAGCCGTACCATATGTAACCTGCTGCAGATAGTTTGGATGTATATGTATACACCCTTGGATGGTGACAGGAAGCTTCTGACGCAATATAAATTTGTGAAAAGGACTCGATGAATCATTTGGAGAGATTGTCTATAAGTTCTCTTTCTTGTGCATTCTCCGCTATCCACTCCCTCGCCGTAGAGATTGCAGATAGCCCTTTCTTCGTGTGCCACACATGGTTGCATTTTAACACCTTGCGTCTAACACCGATGGCAATTCTGTACATTCTGTCATTTTAGGTAACTTTCATTACAAAAAGCTATCTATTGCAGCCGTTCGGAGGAAAGCGATTTCAAAAAATTTTGGTATATTTTCATCGATCATCACCCCCAGACCCCGAAACCACCCACCGTTCAAAATTGACATACATACATACATATACATATATATATATATATATATATATATATATATATATATATATATATGACATTTATCACACTGTAACTCTCGTATTTTTGAACCGATTTGGATGTAATTCGGTGTGTAGATAGTACATACAAATGTCTCGTCGAGATCGTTGGCCAGCTTCATCCGCCATTTTGTTTCAAATTGGCGGACATTTAAAATTTTTTAAAAAATTTAAAATTTGAAATGTGGTACCAAAAAATTGAAAATGGATAAATATTTTTTTCCTATGTATTTGACCTTTATACAAAGATTCCGGATCAGTTTTTGTTTCGTCTATATCTTTAAAAATGGCTGAGTTATAGCATTTTGAATTTCTAGCGTGGCTGACATTTTGAAATATCCTGAATTTTGTCACGCGATAAAAGGCGTATTTTTGAACCGATTTGGATGTAACTTCGTTTATACATAGTACATACCAATGTCTCGACCGAGTTCGTTGGTCAGCTTCATCCGCCATCTTGTTTAAAAATGGCGTCTATTTAAATTTTTAAGAAAGATTTTAATTTGAAATGTGGTACCAAAAAATTGAAAATTGAAAAAATATATTTTTTTTTTATGTGTTTGACCTTGATAAAAAGATTCGGGGGCAGTTTTTGTTTCGTCTATATCTTAAAAAATGGCTGAGTTATAGCATTTTGAATTTCTAGCGTGGCTGACATTTTGAAACGTCCTGATTTTTGTCACGTAATAACGGGCGTATTTATGAACCGATTTGGATGTACCTTGGTGTGTACATAGTACATACAAATATCTCGACCGAGTTCGTTGTCCAGCTTCATCCGCCATCTTGTTTCAAAATGGAGGCCATTTAAAAAATTTTTAAAAATTTTAAATTTAAAATGAGATACCAAAAATTTGGAAAATGAAAAATATTTTTTTCGTATGTGTTTGACCCTAATACAAAGATTCCGGAACAGTTTTTGTTTCGTCTATATCTAAAAAAATGACTGAGTTATAGCATTTTGAATTTCTATTCTGGCTGACATTTTAAAACGACCTGAATTTTGTAACGCGATAGCAGGCGTATTTATGAACCGATTTGGATGTAACTTGGTCTGTACATAGTACATACCAATGTCTCGACCGAGTCCGTTGGTCAGCTTCATTCGCCATCTTGTTTGAAAAGGGTTGCCATTTAAAAAAATAAATTTTAAATTTAAAATGAGATATTAAAAAATTGGAAACTGAAAAATATTTTTTGCTGATTGGATAGCAGCTTGGATAAAGCTGACTAATTTCGCGAAATTCTCATTCATAATGAATTAGTATTGATAAAATTTGTATTGAATCTTCTATATTCGTTTTCCACTAAATTGAGCTTCGTGTGTTTGAATAATATATGTTGGCTTTTTTAAAATAAGGAATATGAAAGCTAACTCTTCCGCCCGGCACTGGCCGGAAGGACTTTTTAGTATTTGGTCTCATTCTTTCCATTTAACGGATAGTATTAAGCAACTTTTTGACTCTTTAAGGTACTTTGTAAGCAATCGCACATACGAGGAAAACCAGCTGCTGTATTTAAAAAAAAATGTTTAGTTAAAAATTAATTTGACCTTGAGTACTATCTACAGTGGAACTCCAGTTATACGTTTTGCTCGAGACCAGACAACAAAACGCAGAACTCAGTAAAACGTACAACTCAAATAATGGTCTAACGGAACCATTTTTATAAATATACATGTAAATTTACTTTTTATATCGAAAACAGAAGTTTTGTAAGTTTTACTGCATTCATTCATAAATTCGCGTAAATGTAACAGAATAAAAAAACAAAGGTACACAAGAGAAGTACACATGAAGTTATTTTATTATAAAAATCTTATTAAAAATATTTTTTACATATTCAAAAGTAATCACTGAAATTGCTTTGGTATGTAAATATTTTATCAAAAACATTTCAGCAGTTTCCTAAATTTTTTTGAAATAATCACTAATCTTGGATTATTTCTTTTCTCCAGAATCGACACTGAACATTAAACTTTGCATTTTTTAATGCAGCAGCTTTTTTGTTATTACTTGTACCCCTGACGAACCACATCATTATGTCAAAAGTCCTAAAGAGAAGTTCCGAAGATTAACACCGATTGTCCGTTCTGAATGGGATCATCATAATCAGACACGTCGTCGGGAGTCAAGACAGCAAAAATTCTGAAATTATTTTCAGCAAAAGTAAAAATGTGACAGAATTTCATCCCGAAACGCAAAAACATAACGTATAACTGAGGGAAACACATAACTCAAATACGTAAAACTCAAATAATTTTTAATGGCAAATGACCGGGATCGCTGAGTTGAAACGTATAACTGAGGGAAACGTGCAACTCAGGTAGCGTATAAGTGGAGTTCCTCTGTATTTGCATTTTTATTGTAAGCAATATTGCGCTGGCGTTTACACAAATTTATTCACTGCATTCATTGGTTGTATGATACTGCAGAAATTTAGAGATAACGTTAGATAAATCTAATTTTTTAAAAAAAATGTTAAACATGTAACCAAACTGCTTCAGCTCTCGTAAAATGTCGCTAAGTCAAGCTGGCATCGTTTGCAATATAAAATATATTTTGTCCAACTTTGTCATTCACGAAACTTTGGCAGGAAGGGCTATATTTTTCTTTACTCTATTAATTAACTGTATTAATAAAATTTGTATATTTAAAATTTTCCATTAATATAATTTTGTAAATTTAAAGGCATTATTTCTGAGAAAAAAGATTGATGTTTTTGAGAAAAATATTTTCTCTGTAATTAATTATCTCTGAGGTAAGAAATTTAAGTACAGTATTTGCAATTTTCCAAAAATGTTTTTTTTTTATATATTATTTCTAATTTATTATTATTCTTTCTTTATTACTTTACATTTTAAGACGCAGTTTTTCATTAATATTATTAAGAAGATTATATTTAAAATAAAAAAACAAACAATATTAACAGCATGCAAAATAACGCAAAATGACAGCATTATTTCTGAGGAAAATGCTTTCTAAATATATATTTAAAAATGTAGCAAAAATGTCAATTAAAATTATTTGCTCCCTGAGAAGTTTTTTAATAATAATTTAAAATATATTTTCTTAAATGATAATATGAATTACTGTATTTTATTAAACCTGCACCGTCATCATAAATTAGGCAAAAATGCTTTTATTTTCAAATGTTGTAAAATTTAATCAAACATTAATTAAAATTTTACCATGTGATTATTTGTAAAATAATAGTTTTTCCAATATAATTTTTTTATCTAAAAGTTGGTTGCATAGTTTTTTTCCCTTCTTTTTAGACATCGAATAGATCAATTTATATAAATCACAATGATTAATAATGCTGTGAAAAATTTGAAAATACCCCTACAATAAAATATTGAAAAATTGATGTTTGCTATAATAAATCAAACAATATTTCTTTCCACTAAAGAAGCAGCATTTTTGAATAATATTAATCAATATAATCTGTCAAAGTAGAAAAATTACTTGGGTGTGCCATGCCTTTAAATAACGTATGCAGAAACATAAATATTCTTGTGTGTAATTTATTAAAATTATGACACAAAAATTCGAAAAACGATGAATATTGTTTGAAAACTATGGTTTTTTAATCAAACCTCCAGAAATTCAACAGTAAAATACTTATTTATATGAAGTCTTCGAACATTCCAAAAACGTACTTATCTTCAAAACGTATTTGTAATAATTAAAATACATTTAAAGCAAAAGTTTTATGTTTAAAAAACCATTATTATTCTTTTAATTATTCATGGTAAAAAAAAAAAAATGTTCAGTGTTAGATTTTATCATTTTCTATATTTAAAGATAAGAGTATTTTTTATTTTTTTTAAAGACACATTTAAAGAATTTTTCAAAGAAATTTAGATTTTTTTTTTTCTAATACTGTCCATCATGGGTTTTTTGCGCTGTTTAGACTTGAAAATGCTTGATTTTTTGTGAAATTTTAGAAATAGCAATTGATAAAGTATTATTACTTGATTATGTATATAACATACACACGGATACAGCGTATCCCCACCCACGCTCAAGAAAAAAATGCTCATGAAATTTCAAAGAAAATATGTAAGAAAGCAATATCGAAAACGTATTTATTTGTTCTAAATTACAATCGTAGCTCAAATTACCTTCCTCACACTTTTTAGACGCACAAGTTTATCGCTTAATCATATTTAAGAAAAGCTGTTCTGAGGTTATTATCTGATCATTAACAAATCGATGCGTTATCGAGTAAATTGATGAGTCATATATAGTGTTCATCAGGCTACTCATATAGCGGTCTTCTCACTTCTTTGGCTGATTTTTAATTGTTGGTTGGTTGGTTGAGTTTTACAATCGCAGTTCAAATTACCTTCCTCGCACTTTTTAAACACACAAGTTTATCGCTTATCATGTCCAAATAAAGCTGGTTCAACATCTGAGGTTATTATATGATCATTAAGAAATCGATGCGTTATCGAATAAATTGATGAGTAATATATAGTGTTCATCAGGCTACTCATATAAAGGTCTTCTCACTTCTTTTTGATTTTTAATTGTTGGTTGGTTGTTTGGGTTTTACAATCGCAGTTCAAATTACCTTCCTCGCACTTTTTAAAAACACAAGTTTATCACTTAATCATGTTCAAATAAAGCTGTTTCAACATCTGAGGTTATTGCTTGATCATTAAGAAATCGATGCGTTATGGGGTAAATTGATGAGGCATATATACTGTTCATCGGACTACTCATGTAACAGTCTTCTCACTTCTTTGGCTGATTGTTAATGGTTGGTTGGTTGAGTGGGGTCTTATGGCGCAAAGTCCTTTTAGGGACATACTGCGCCAAGAAAGAATTAAACTTTAAACATATAATTATATTTTAAATAGTCAAAAAAGAGTAAAAAGTATTAATAATAATAAAATGAGGAAGTCAATGTACTTATGAGTATAATTAAAACCATTTAATAAAGTCAAAAGACCACTCTTAAAAGACACAAAGAATATTATTACAATTTTAATCTGTAAAAGTTATAAAGTAATGATAGTTCAAAAATACAAATTATAAAATATTGTACAAGTACTGCATAGAAACAAGTTTAAAAAAATTAAAAATATAATCATTTAGGCACAAACTCTTCAAAAACAGTATTTTCTTCATCTGTGATTGAGCCATAAGATTGCGATTCAATAGTCTCTTACACATGTTTTTGAAGCTGTTTGGAATCCTTCATATTAGTAAATGATGTGTTAAGGTACGATTTCTTGTTTTTTACCCTCACAGTTTTCCATTATGAAGAGACTTGAGTTGAGTTTTTCATTCTTTTTTTCTGTTCAAAAAGTTTTGCTTTGCTTTTTCATTTCGAAAAAGATGATGTTTATGCAATGTGCTTATAGATGAAAACAGAGATTATTTAAGTTTGATGTTATGTTGACTTTTTGGATTGAGTTGAAGATTTTGTGATCAACTAGGTAAGTATTCCATTTGAACAGGTTCTGATGACGGTGGCCAAAGTTCCAATTTTGCTGAAACATATCCACTAGTACTACAATACACATAGTGGGTTGCTCTCTTTGAAATGCTGGATAATAGTGTTATTGGGGAATTATTTGGTAGAAAAGAGAAATCAGCCTGGGTGCTTATGTAACTTACAGGTTTTGATTGTTGCATGAGTAAACTAGAGTAAGAGACTCCGAGAGGTGGAGTTCTGCATTCAATAAGTTCGCGAGATTCATGATGAGAAACATTTGAGTTATTTTAACAAAAACTATTTCTTTTTCACGGCTTATAAGAGCAAGAGTAGGCTTCATGGTCAACCTTACAGTTTGCACAGCGTTCATCTTTTTCATAGAGTTTACTGCCATGGCCGGATTCTGCACATCGTGTCTCATTTTTAATGAAAAAATAAGCTTCGATAATCTAGCAACACTTTTTCAGGAAATACTCTATGTTGATACTGCGCTTATGTGTACTATTAATGAACTCCGTTAGCTACATCTAGTTAATTACTCAGATTGCACATACTAGCGTTGCACTTTGCGGTATTTAAATATATTTTTCAGTGTTGTAACTAGTATCCAGATTGTCTAAATTACCACTAGTATTTTTTCTGGTTTGGGGGATACACTCTATTCTTAAGTCGGTTTATCTTCAAGTATATGCTGAAGCCAGATTAGCTATATACGTAAATATGATACAGCGATATGTAAAGCGACTTCACTGACGACCACATCCTGAAGCAAATAAAAGTGAGTAGTAATTTGCTTCTTTATGCGTGTATTAGATAACTCGATTCATTTTATACATATAAAATAGTGAAAATATTACACAAATTATTTAAAACGTTTAAACGGTTAATGTGTCAGAAAGTGCTGGTTACTTTTTTCACTTTCTCGGCAAACACGTTGTCTATTCGCCAGGGCTTATATATCGAAATAATACCGACATTTCTTCATATTTAATATATTTCTGATGAATTTTATTTATATTCTATACTATTCATTATTAAAAGAAAACAACTGATATTAAAAACAGCTCATTTTCATAAAAGTAATTTCTTTTTTCTCTCAACTATGTGGATTTAAAATTAAAACATCTAAATCAAGATGTTATTTATTTGTTGTAATAGTTGTTATTATTGTAAGTGTTATATTGTTTATGAAAACTCTGTATTTATGGAAATCAATTGTTTTAATCATTGCAATCCATTAACATTTATCAACGGTGTACTATATTTTGAAAATTAATAAAAGGTAGCAGGAATCATTATTACATTTCAAATGAACGAAAAAGTTTCTGTTTCTTGATTTTTTTTAGAAGAAGTCATTTTTGTAGTGTGTTTCTTATCCATATTTTTGATTTATTTTGGCTTTACTCCTATATTAGGTTGAAATGTTTCATCTTTGCTTTTATAGTCTCGCTGCCTTAAAAGTAGCAGACAGTGATGAAATAAAAAAAATATTGAAAAACATTTAATGTAATTTTTTTATGTAATTTTTTTTTTTGTAGTTTGAAATCTTTAAGTTGTCACTACTTTCAAACAACATGGGGATCAAGCTGGACAAGGAACTCGGACAATGAAAAGCCCTGCACATGTACTCGGTCACATCCAAATCAAATTATATACAGGATGATTGATAAAGATCGAAACAATAGGCTACTTCCTTAACCCATTTGTGCCTGAATTTTTATTTTCTCAAATTTGTTGGTAAAATCACTTTAAAATTTTGCAAAATGAACTGGAAAAATACTAAGAGAAATTACGCAAAAAAATGTTTGTATTTATTTGATAAAATGTAAACGTACTAAAAATGGAAATATGCATAATATTTGTAATAATATAATATGCATAATTATATGTTTTGTCTATATTTATATAAAATAAACTTTTAAATTGTATGTTATGTACTATAATTTGTATTTTTATGAATTACTAACAAAACATAGATATTTCTTTACAGAGACTCATCTCTATATAATAAAACATAGTGTAACGAATCCGGGACGAACACGTCCTCGGAATAAGCTTATCGCAGCCATATTAGGCATAAGTTTTCAAGAGGCCGTATGATTGCGGATTGTTCAATTTATTGAAATATGCACATAATCTGCTTTGTATTACATCTATTCATCTTTATTTTCTCCAGAACCTTCAGAAACTATCCAATTATAGTGTTTTAAATTATAAATTAAAACTAACGGTTAACCAGATAATAAATAAACGAAGACTGTTGCCATTTTAGAACGACAAATTCCAAATCTAGATGCAAATGAACGACTCTTACATCATTTCATTAAACAAAGAAAAATAAATACAGGTTAACTTCTGATTCTGCTATAAAATATTTGTAAAAGTATATTATTAAAGCCTTTAAATATTTTGAAATGCGTTTTTCACTTTTTCATACCAACTCATGCTTTTGTGAAAAATGGAGTTGGTTGTCCAGAAGTACAAACTGTATTCGCTACACTAGCGCCCTCGGCCTGAACTATACAAAAAAATCCGTCTTTTTTTAAGCATTATTTCGCGCCTATCGACAATCAATATAAATGAAAGAATATTTGATTGAAATTAGAGATTCTCATTTTAAAAAAATGCAGGACGTAATGATGTAATGATGAATTCAACAATGTAAATAATGTAACGAGGTAATTTTTTAAAAGCTTCTTCATTCAATATAAATAAATGAACATTATTATTATGATTTTTCGGATAGAATTTTATTTTATTTTTATTAATTTTCAAGTGCGTAACATTCATCCGCTTATTTTTTTAAATTTTTGTTTGTATTATAAATGAGCTTTTTCTTTTTTCCTAGAGGTTTTTGAAATATAAGATGTTATCATGATTGCATTACTATGGCTAAAAATATTTTTTCAATATCAAATTACAATTTTTTTTTTCACTCCAAAGTTATGTTCAAATGTTATTATGTTAAAAATCGAAATTTTATCCCATTGATATAATTAATATATCTAGTACATAACATGATATTGTATATTCCTTACATTTTAACTACATTTCATATGAAATATAAATTTTATTTGCGATACAAGACAATTTCATGTGGATATAAGGTAAGTTTTTAAAAAATGATAAAATTAAATTAAAATTTTACAAAAGAAATAATGATAATTGGTAATTTTTGTTTTATTTATACCGAATGAAATTTTAAATTTATATAACTGAAGCTTTTAAAAATTTATCTTGAATGAAATCCTGTATATTTTCTTTTAAAAAAATTAACAAAAAGATCCGCTGTTTATACTATTTGGCGATAAACGGCGCCAAATACATATTTAGAAACGAAACGCAAGGCTCCATTAACGAGTAAAACCGCTGTGGTGATCCCACAGGGTTCTAATACAATATCTCTATCTGTTAGTTCTGTACCTTGATCCACCGTTAATGCAAAGCGACTGATTGAGCCATACATTATTAAGGTTCATTCTTTTTATAAAAATAATATATTAAAAAAAACTTTTACGCATTGAATATTTAATTTTAATGTTTTGTAAAATCTTCAGAAATTGTGTTTCACTTTGCTAATTATTATTATTGTTGCAATAAATACTGCTGTTTGTTTCGTCCAATTGTTGAACTATTCCAGAAATTTAAAATTGAGTAAAAAAAATATCCTCCTCATTCGTATATGTAGAAATCATTTGTCATTTTTAAAATGTACTTTCTACAATACAAGCAATAAAAATAATTAAAATTCAATAATAAAATCTTCATTATGTTTATGTGAAATCTTATGAAAATGAAACGCAAATCAACATTCCGTCATTTTTGACGGGGTTATGTACTAGTAATGTTATAAATATTAGTAATAATAAACTAAGAATAATTGTATTTGAGTTTTAAAAACAATTTGTTTCATATTCATCTTAAAAAAGGACTTTACATAAATAACTTTCCCCTAAATGACTATTAAAAATATATACCCATTCGTGCCTAGCGCCCTATATTTTGTGAGTTACAAAAGTGCATAAAAAATAGGCTTGGACACATAATTTCACAATTTAAAAAAATACGTATTTCAAAGAAGTCTACAAGCTACGACTATGGCTTATTTATTTGGATAATCGGTAGAAAAAAATAAAAATTAACTTACTTTTTATATATCGCCATCTAGAAAATGAAAAATCTATAAACTCCGAAAAAAGCTTTCATTTCAATCTAATAAATACCAATCTTATGCTACCATCTTTCGGTAACAGATAAAGACATTTATAGATAATCATTTCATACAATTTTCATGTTATAAAGAAGAAGAAAATTATACAAATTTATTAAATTTCGAAACGTCCCAAAAAATGGGACGCTAGACGTAAATGGATTAAATTTTGCCCCTAGACACATACTTCCAATTGCAATGTGTTGGGCAGATCTGGGTCCATATACCGACACCGACTTAACTACCCAAACATACATCGGACTGGGGACAGGGTAAACCCCAATCTTGAAGGTGGGGGAAAAGATAATGGGTAATGTGCATTAATTATCCTAGTAATTGTAGGTTAACTGCTCCTAAATTACTGTACCTGAATATTATAGTGGGTATTTAAAAAAACATTATAATTTATAAACAAACATTTGTGATCGTATTAATTGAATAATTGTCCTGGCTACTTCTGATAATTAGTCTAACCATAATTATCTTAAATTGAGGAGGGAGGAAACACATCTCCAAAACTGCCCCAAACTGCGTTGTGTAATTTTAGTGAAGAAATAGCGTGTAGACCGTGCAGTTTTCCAGCACAATGTTTCATAAAAAATGCAATATTTACTGACGTAAGTTGCAACTCCATGGAAAGGGGGGTCTATTTGTGAAAATACAAAAAGATAAATTTTTATAAAACCCCCGTAGAGTAGAATTTCCAATTAGGAAAATTTTCCCTATCAATTCCTGAATTAAACACACAAAAAATCATCTCGATATCTGCAAAACTCGCAGAGATATTGAAATTCAAAATTTGTAACAACTTGCACCATTTACCCATGCCTTTGAGCGACGAGTTATTGACTCATTCTGAATGCATGTTAGGGATCATCCACAAATAGTGCGTTATTAAAAGTCAATTTAAGATCAGTGCCTCTCCTTTGCACATAAAATAGCAGCATTAGATTTTACGTTCAAAATGCATTCAAAATATGCTGAAGGTCTGCACGGGTCGAAATATCCAGGCTCCGTGCCCAACCCTGTCTTAATGAATTTCTACAAAACATAGTTTTTTACGTCGATATGGTTAAAAATTATTTTGTATGGAGGAACTCTGACCAAAAATACTTATTATAACTTTTCTTTTTTTTCATCTTCTTTTTAATCTTCATTTTTAAAGAAGCACCAAAGACTGTGATATTTATTTATTTTTAATGAATCTCTATTTGTATGTAAATGTTTCGCATATAATTTAATATCGTTAATCCAGTTTCTATGTATTGAAGATTTTGAAAAATGCTATACAGTAAAATTCTCTAAGATGGAATCACATAGGAAAGAAAAAAAATGCGTTATAGACAAGTTCCCTTCTTGGGAGACGTAAATGTAGTCTGTCCTTTTCTCATGTATTATTATATTAATTTTGCATGGATCAGCACATTTTTCCGTTTAAGACCGAATTCTATCATAGGCAGGTTCTTTTGCACTGTTTTACTGCATTTTACTTTATTTTTGCCTTTAAATCTACTATCCTTTAAAAAGTGAATTTTAAAGTTTAATTGTAAAATAATGGCAATTTTAAAATATATGCATAATTTTGTAAAAAATCTTTGGGCTGAGCCAAATTTTACTGATTTTTGCACGGATAAAGTCAGCCGGAGATAATGATTTTAATACGGGTTGGGTCGAGACTGGGACTGAAAATTTTGGCTAGTGTAGAACTAGGAAGAAGGAAGCAAGTCCCGGTAATGTCTGGAAAAAATACGTTAGTCCCGCACCAGCCAAGCCTTCAGAAAATCGTAAAGTCCTGTCCTGGCCCAGGCCCAGAATACAGACTTTCTTTAATGGCCTCGCCAGGACCATTTAAAAACTGAAGTTGTGAGGGCTAAAACTATGAAAAAACTTTTTGTTGGCATGTTAGAAAAAGCCTTGTTTTAAATCAACTGACGAACATTTAAACAGTATAGAAAGAAGGTGGAAAGGGCAAAAGTTAAGCTGAATCGAAAGTTTAAGCTACAGGAATTATTTACTCATCACTTTGTAAAAAAAAAAAAATTAAACATTTTATTAGGAGTCATGTGTTTTTCTGCATTATGGGTTTTTTTAACCATTTCTCATCCTAAAATTATTATAAGTCAAAAATTGTTAAAGAAAAAAGGTGCAAACTTGAAACATGTCTTTTTTTATTATTTTACATTAATTTCGTTTCGACAAATTTGAAAAAAAAAATTACTTTTCAAAACAGGATTTTTTAATAAGTTAGATTAATTTTTAAATTTATATTTTTAACATTTTTAAAATTAATATTTTAATATTTTAAAAAAATCTTGAAACAAAATTTAAATTGTATTTTCCTATTTAATTCAGTGAAATAAGTTTGAAATTCGGCAAAAAATGTTTCGAGCTATAACGATTTTAAACTACCTCATTTAATAAAAATAATAATCATTTAAATTTTATTTAACTTAATGAGAAATTTTAGGATGTGTTTTGTTTGAAAATTATATGTTTAGCTATCACATAAAGAAAAAAATATCAAATTTCGAACTCAATAACATATTTTTAACGTGTTTCCTGGAACTTTTAAAGTGACATTGTTTTTTTAATTACACGCATTTCAATTTTTGTCTAATACCTTAAAACCTGACGAACTATTTAAACGGGCATATCTCTTTAAGTTTTGCAGATATGAATATGGAATTTTTTCTTTTTAATTCAGGAATGAAGAAGGAAAAATTTCCTAATTGGAAATTTAGCCTACGGGGCCCGTGTAAAAGTTTAGTTTTAGAATTTTCTCAATAGATCCCCCATGGAGTTGCAACTTATCTCATCAAATTTTGCACCTCTTTGCAATTGGAAGTACGCGTATAGAGCCAATATTTAAAGAAATAGCCTATTGTTTCGATCTTTTTTAATCATCCTGTATACGAGTGCTATCGCCTGTGACAAATTAGATTTATATACTTATGCATATATATACACAATTAGAACTATATTTATAAAATTATAATCGATCTATATATGCTTGAACAGAGGGTTGTTTTTGAATCTGTGGGTCTTGATCGGAGAAAAATGTACCGAAATTTTCTAGAATTGCTTTTCCTCGGGCTGCTGATATAATAGGTAGTTTTTACATTATGTAATGCGAGAAACCTAAGACTAACTATTAAAACTTTAGAAAAGATCAGCATAAAAATTGTAATGTTTATGCCGGGTGTTCCAAAAACGTTGAAATTCGCTTTAATGTTTTACCTGTTAGAGTATTCAATGTAAATTTGAAAATGTTCCCTAATTGGCAAAGAAATAAGATTGAATGAAACAATTACTCATGTTGTTATTTTTTATTTCTTTCACAACACAAACATCAATAGAAAATTATATACTTGTAAAATAATGATTAACGGAAATATGCTGACGAAAAAGGCTGAATTACTTCAAATTTCTGGACTATTGAAAATGCTACTTCGTTTTAGAAGATAAAACCATACATGAATGGTTTTTTATACATCAAAATTAAGCTAACACATGTGAAGAATTCCATTACAAATGTGTTTAAATAAAGTATAATGCAATCATAGTATATGCACAGTGACAAACGCAATTTTAAGGGGATGTTTGCTCATAGGCCAAAAAAAAGGGCGTCCTTCATCATTTGTTTCTAGAATAGAGATGAAGATTTTAGCTCCGGTTTTTTTTTTGCATGTTATTTATTATCACTTCAAGAAAATTAAAAAAAATAATAATTAAACATTTGTCACGTGACTCGAGTTCCGTGGGTGAATATCCCAACTTCAGCTTCGTGCTCTTCCAATCGGGCGGGATCCGACAAATCACCAGAGTCACCCGCAATTAATGTTCTTTAAGGAGTATGAAAGTAGGTAAGATTGTCTGGAGCTTCAATCACTTTGATGTCAAAAAGAAGGTATATTTTTTACACCTGTTTTCGCACTTTGGCATGCTTCTAATTTTTTATTTTTATTAAAATAGCAGAAAATATAATAATCTCTGGTTAATTATGTTTTCTTTAATTTAAAAAACATAGCAAGATAAGTTTAATAGATTTTGCGTTCTAATCCCGCTCAGTCTGTTAAAAGTTATTTTTCGTAAAATGCGTTTATTGATTTATCCCACTTGTATAATTGATTTGAAACAAACTCATACCCGTAGCGCCTTCCATATAACATATGGATAAAATCTCATGCATAGGTAGAAGGTTAGAATGTTAAAATCTCCCGAGTGCACAGAGGCTCCAAAACGAAGGCTATAAGACGACGGACGCATAGCCCTCAAGCATTAAATATTTACGAAAACACTCAGAGTTTGGCCAAATCGTTTGACCTCTATAATCTACAGACTATAGGGAATAAAAAAATGCGAAAAGAAAAAAAAATCGATTTTTTCAACCAAACAAAAGCAAAACCCCCTTAACATGAATCAAAACAACAATTAAGAAAGCATGCTTGATGATTTCCCCCTGAAATCTAATACCTAAGAGATATCCTCCAATAATGCTTCTGCAAATATTTTGCAGAAAGTTTCACCAACAGTGATAGAATAATTGCTTGTCTTTGTTTCAATTTCTGAGTCATGTATATTGTCGTCCTTGTTTCCTTTTCGGTGCAATGTGTCCAAATATATATTTCTAATTTCATATATGAACAGCTTTCACGATGGTGTATTTTCTATTAAGCATGCCTCTTTTTATTTAAAAGATGCAGGCATGCTTGTTTCTGCATTTTTTTGCATTTGTTGCGAGCAAATGATCTTAAATTCACCAATAATTTTAAAGAGGATCGTATAAAAATTTAAAAAGCGTAAGTTTTTGATGATTATCAAGAGAATTTCCTTAATGTAATCTTTTTTAACCACCTTATTAAGTTCAAATTCACCTTATTCATTTCAATCTGTTTGCGACATTATCTGCATAATGCTACATATACTGCGGTCTCATTTTACATTTGCTATTTTTTATATTCGTACTAGTTACTAAACATTTAGTAACTAATTCTTTATTTTATTTCATCCTACTTATCACGTGAAAGTTTCTTTGATAAGAAGGGGTTACATGTAATAAGACAATTATAACTAAAAAGATAGAAATATGCTGGAAATAATAAGTGCCAATAATACGCTAGAGCACTTTATACCCTGGAATATACGGCATATGAAATACTTACATTTAGTTTTCAAATTTAATTATAAATATTAAGATAAATACATTAATGCAAGACATACAGCGTCTCCGAATCAAATGTCACTGATTTTCGGATGTTACTACAGTTAACAAAAGGTAGAAAGTATGAGAAAAATGTAAAAATACATAACAGTACGCGCAAATCTTTTATAAAATACCAGTGCACTTCCACGTGTGCTCCTTTAGTGCGCACCGCACATTGACTTTGGGGCTGTTTCTTTCCAATTTCTGTACTGCATGAAGATTTTCCAAACCCCAAATCATGCGATTGTGCAAATTAAATTTGTTAGAGATATAAAATATTTAAATCAATCAGAAAAAAAAGTCCTTCCGGCCAGTGCCGGGAGGAAGAGGTAGCTTTCATAATCCTTATTTAAAAAAAGCCAAATTATATCATTCAAACACACGAAGCTCAATTTAGTGGAAACCGAATATAGGAGATTCAATACTAATTTTTATCAATATAATGAATGAGAATTTCGCGAAATTAGTCAGCTTTATCCAAGCTGCGTTTCTTTGAAGTAACATATATTTGGCTGCCAAATTCGGCAATTTCTTAAAGTGCCTGTCATTTTAAGACAACATGGTGGATGAGGCTAAGCAGTGAACTCGGTCGAGACCTTAGTAATTGATGTGCACATGCTCACTCACATCGGAATCGGTTAATATATAGGAGTGCTGTCGCATGCAAAAAATCAGATTTTTCAAAATGTCACCCACAATAGAAATTGAAACTGCTATATCTGAGCCATTTTTTAAGGTAAAGACAAACAAAAAATGCTCCTGAATCCTTATATCAAGGTCAAATACTTAAGAAAGAAACCCTTTTCAATTTCTAATTTTTTTTGCACCTCACTTTAAATATATATATATATATATTTTAATTTAATGGTCGCCATTTTGAAACAAGATGGCTGATGAATCTGGCCAGCGAACTTGGTCGAGGTGTTGATGTATACTATCCACATGCCTTCTTACATCGAAATAGGCGAATACGTGTGTTATCGCGTGACAAATACAAGATCGTTTCAAAATGTTAGCCATGCTAGAAATTCAAAGTGCTATAAATCAACCATTTTTTAAGATATAAACAAAAGAACAAATTTTCAGAAACAAAAACTGCTCCGGAATCTTTGTATCAAGGTCAAACACATAAAAAAATCTTTTTCACTTTCCAATTGTTTAATACCTCATTTTGAATTTTAAATTTAATTTTTTTTAAATGGCAACCCTTTTGAAACAAGATGGCGAATGAAGCTGGCCAACGAACTCGGTCGAGACATTGGTATGTACTATGTACAGACCAAGTTACATCCAAATAGGTTCATAATTACGCCTGTTGTCGCGTGACAAAAATCAGGTCGTTTTAAAATGTCAGCCACAAGATAAATTCAAAATGCTATTACTCAGCCATTTTTATTAGATATAGACGAAAGAAAAACTGTTCCGGAATCTTTGTATTAAGGTAAAACACATACAAAAAAAATCTTTTTCACTTTCCAATTTTTTTGGTATCTCATTTAAATTTTTTAATTTTTTAATTTTTTTAATGGCCGCCATTTTGAAACAAGATGGCGGATGAAGCCGGCCGACGAACTCGGTCGAGATATTTGTATGTACTATGTACACACCAAGGTACATCCAAGTCGGTTCATAAATACGCCTGTTATTACGTGAGAAAAATCAGGACGTTTCAAAATGTCAGCCACGCTAGAAATTCAAAATGCTATAACTCAGCCATTTCTTAAGATATAGACGAAACAAAAACTGCTCCCGAATCTTTTTATCAAGGTAAAACACATAAAAAGAAAATATTTTTTCAATTTTTAATTTTTCGGTACCACATTTCAAATTTAAATTTTTCTTAAAAATTTAAATGGCCACCATTTTTAAACAAGATGGCAGATGAAGCTGACCAACGAACCCGGTCGAGACATTGGTATGTACTATGTATAAACGAAGTTACATCCAAATCGGTTCATAAATACGCCTTTTATCGCGTGACAAAATTCAGGACGTTTCAAAATGTCAGCCACGCTAGAAATTCAAAATGCTATAACTCAGCCATTTTTTAAGATATAGACGAAACAAAAACTGCTCCGAAATCTTTGTATAAAGGTCAAATACATAAGAAAAAATATTTTTCCATTTTCAATTTTTTGGTACCACATTTCAATTTTTAAATTTTTTAAAAAATTTTAAATGGCCGCCATTTTGAAACAAAATGGCGGATGAAGCTGGCCAACGAACTCGGTCGAGAGATTGGTATGTACTATGTACACACTGAGTTACATCCAAATCGGTTCATAAGTACGCCTTTTATCGCGTGACAAAATTCAGGACGTTTCAAAATGTCAGCCACGCTAGAAATTCAAAATGCTATAACTCAGCCATTTTTTAAGATATAGACGAAACAAAAACTGCTTCGGAATCTTTGTATAAAGGTCAAATACATAAGAAAAAAATATTTTTCCATTTTTAATTTTTTGGTACCACATTTCAAGTTTTAAAATTTCTTAAACATTTTAAATGGCCGCCATTTTGAAACAAAATGGCGGATGAAGCTGGCCAACGAACTCGGTCGAGACATTGGTATGTACTATGTACACACCAAATTTCATCGAAATCGGTTCATAATTACGGGAGTTACAGTGTGACATAGGTCAGATATATATATATATATATATATATATCAATTTTGAACGGAGGGTGGTTTCGGGGTCTGGGGGTCATGATCGATGAAAATATACCAAAATTTTTTGAAATCGCTTTCCTCCGAACGGCTGCAATAGGTAGCTTTTTTGTAAAGAAAGCTACCTAACACTCCCTTGAGGAAATCATGTTCATTTTCGATGCGAGATAGTATCTCCGCAGAAAACGCCACACGCAAAGGGCCATCAGCAGTATCGCCATGTTTCCCTTTGTCTGCTAGCAACAACAGCCTTTGCGTCATAGCGTCAACAGAAAAAATTGTCGCCAAACTTTAAGCTTTCAGTTACCATATTTTTTAAATACCGCCATCCTACGTCAGAAATATTTTTAATGGAAGTTTTAAATTACGGAATCATGATTCGCACACCATGTATATTTAGTATAAAATGTTGATAAAATGTTTTTAAGTATCTGGGTAATTACCACTTTAGTTTCATAAAGGATTTGGTCGCATTTACTGAATTATCGATCAATACAGCTTACCCAATGATAAAATCGTAAAAAAAAAAATATATATATATTACTTCATACAAAAACATTATATCAGACAACACACGTAAAAGATGTATAACTTCACGTCTGAATTAAAGTGTTTAAGTTTAGAAATGCAGAATTGTAACTGTATAATCTTTGAGATACAAAAGAATGGGTATAAAAACTATGGATATAACATATAAATGTATGATGAAACAATTTAACATACATTTTGGCAGCAACAAGTATAATTATTCTTGCCTTATTATTTATACTAAAATATAAAACAGCTATTTATGCTTAACACATACGAACATCTATGGTTTCAACTTTAGAAAATAATTTACATATTAAACAGTTTTATAAGCACAACATCTTACTGCAAAACGGACTGATATCTCAGTACAGTTATTTAATCTTGGCTCCTACCAAAGTGTCACATACTTAAATATACAGCAACTATAAGAGACAAAAATTCTAAAAACGAAAACATTAAAATGCAGTCATAAATCTCTGCTCTGTGTCTCTTCTGATAACAAACACATATTCATCTTTGTGCCTCCTGAGGTATTAAAGCGCGTCGCAAATTTCGGCGTAAAATGCGTTTCTTGATTGTTTAGCACTTATCTGACATTGTATCTCTAGAATTATTTATTTAGTGAGATTTCCAATCTGCAAGATGAAGTTAAGTTTTTAAATCTGATAATGTCGAAAATTAATTGTGTACCGAAATATAAAATATTAAGTGGTGTTTATCGATTTTTTGAGAGTGCAATACTAAAGATAAAATTACTGGAAAATAAACTATATTTATTTACTGCGGGAAAAGATTAAGCTAATGAATATATTATAGATATACGGGGACGTGAGTATCAAAGCTCGCCTTATCCAAGACATACAAAACATACAATAAATATACAGCCATAGTACCATTTGTTCAGTATTCACGAGTTTCAGTCTTTTTGTTGGCCCGGTGTTTGTTAAGAATTTATCTTACGCAAAATGTAAAATATACTATAATAAACGACGCTCATTACAATTTCAATAACATTCATTACATCCAATTAAGTGAAAATTTGTTGATTAAAAGAAAAAATATTGAGTGAAATCAAAATTTTACGCTTATCAGAGGTGATCTTCCCCTCCCTCTTTACGATATAGTTTTTCAACCAATCTGAATCAGCTGACCCTTTCCAACGGAAATGATCTCCTAATGCTGCCTTTTATTATCAAATTATCTGGGAAAATCAGTATCCAAAGTTTACTTGATCAGCGAAAACGTCACAATTCAAAGTAAACAACAACCGAAAAACTATTTATCAAAAATATGCATTCTAAAAATAAAACCCCCGATTTCTTTGAGTATATTTACACGAAGAAAAGTAAAAGAGTCCAAAATGTTAGATTCGCTAATTCACGCATTTTCTAACCTGAATTAAATGATTTATTCCAGCAGAGATGATCTGCAATGGCTGCCTTTAATAAACGAAATGTTTGGTAAAATAAGTGTTCAAAACCTACTCGATCGGCCAAAACTTCACAATCTAAAGTAAACAACAACGGTTAAAAAAATAATTATCATGAATATGCATATTAAAAAGAAACTCTCGGCTTTCTTCGAGTCCACTCACGCGAAGGAAAGTAAAAGAGTCCAAAATTTTAAATTCTCTAATTCATGCACATTCTAATCTGAATTAGCTGACTCATTCCAACAGAGATGATCGGCAAGCCTGCCTTTGATAACCGAAATTTTTGGTAAATTCAGTGTTCAAAACCTACTCGATCAGCAAAAACTTCACAATCTATAGTAAATAACAACGGGCAAAAATATTTATCATAAATATACATACAAAAAAGAAACTCTCCGACTTATTCGAGTCCACTCACACAAAAGAAAAAAAAAATAGAATCGCTCAGTGAAGCACATTTCAACCTGAATTAGCTGTCTCAGTCCAACGGAGATGTTTTGCAATGACTGCCTTTAATTACCGAAAATATCCGGAAAAATATGGCCCCACCAGTGGCTGAGGGGTTCTGCTCTCGAAGCTGGTAGACGGGAGGTGCTCGGTTCGAACCCAATCGCGCCCGTCGGCCTAACCGTTTCCGAGTTTTCGTGGTTTTCTTCGAAACCTTGGATTTTCCATGCGTAAATACGGGTTAGGTTCCCTTAGAAAGACCCCCACGGAGGTCACTCCCCTTCGGGCCTATATCCCTGGAGTAGATAATCGGCCGTCAAAAATCAACCAACCAACCAACCGGGAAAATCTGTGTTCGAAACAAACTCGATCAGCGAAAACTTCACAATTTAAAGTAAATAACCACGGGAAAAAATATTTATCTTAAACATACATACTAAAAAGAAACACTCCGATTTCTTTTAGTCCATTCAGACGCAGAAAAGTAAAATAGTCCAACAAGTAGAAATTAAATTTAAAAAATCAAAAAACTCGACTTCGTAAAAAGCGAACTAATTAATTATTTCTTATCAATGTGAAACTATTTTTTATACTACTTACCTATTTTTTTATTTACTTGTATTGATGACTTTTAACCACAGGGACGCTGGGATGTATTTTATCCCACCTACGATTAATGAAGATTTGCACCAGAAACATTTTATTAAATTTTACTTTTCTGACTTTGGTGGAAAAAAGACATAAAACTGCTTTTTCTTATTTTCAAATAGATTTCTTCAAAGATTCCGGTGCGAGTTCAACATTACAGGAATACAATGACTTTCCACTCAAGGGGTTAAGTTTTGTGTAATTGTTAGTTCCTATCTATAAACACTGTTTTGATGAGGCCTATAGATGTCTATGAAGATTAGAGTTGCAGTAAAGCTAGAGATCCTACCTACACAACTTCCAGTTGGTATAATATTTAAACGGAGCTTCTGACTGTAAAATAGACAATGAAACATCGTCTTCATTTCGAAAGACCTATCCAATGATATGCCACTCAATTTTTTTTTCGTCTCTACCACCATACTGTATTTTACGGCCGGTATTTTATTTGAATTTATAAGAACAAAACCTTGTCTATAACCATCGGGCGGTTAAGACGAATCGATAGAAACCTCATTCACTAAAATCCATCCAGCCATTGGAGTGTTTCCAGGGTATAAAGAAATCAAAATACCCAGATACGCGTGAAATACATAACCCTTCTTGGCAGTCAGGTAAATAAGTTTCGCTGAGTGAAGCACATTGCAACATGAATTAGATGACTCATTATAGTGGAGACGATCTGCAATATTTGCCTTTAATTGTCTGAGCGAAGCGAAGGCTAATATTCAGCGAAATATTACTGTCCGGACACTTTACTACTACGATGGATATTAACGCCATGTCCTACTAAAAAAAAAGCCTAATAAAAACCTTTCGTCAAGCATAACTCAAAAAATATTTGTCGGATTTCGTTTCTGATTGCACCAGAAGGTACCTATGAGGGTCGCCTACTGAATGCACCTACTATGAAAAATAAGTTCCAAACCGTTTAAAAATTATATAGAAAAAACTCTTAAAAAAGTACAGTTTATCTGCATACGTCACAGAAATTTGGTGTGCGTCACTTTCACCGGTTGATGTTCTCGTAGACAACTGGTTTGAACACATGGAGCAAATAAAAAAAAATACGCACGCAGTAATATTGAATAGATCAGTTTCAACCACGTGATCACAAACCTTGCAACAACCCGTGGCAACCAGTTTTGGCGGGCAAACAAATAATAATACAGTATTCCGTACCACGGTGACCGTTTTTAGCCTGCTGTATAAAATCTGGCATGTTGTATGGCATACAATTGTGGATGATTAAAACAAAAGACATGAGTGTTTATTGATCCGGGAGGTTATCTTTCTCTAGATGTCTGTCTGTCTATCATACAGCATGCAATTTTCTTGTAAAGGATGATATTATTATGCAGTAAAACCTCCATAACGGGCACACCCGATTAGTGGAAACCTCTATTTAGCGGGCATTTTTTCGATTACCAACCCTTAAATAACTGTACATTTTTTACTCTCAGTAGCGGACACCTCCAAATAGAGGACAAATTCTGCCCTCCCGAGGTGTTCGCTATTCAGAAGTTTTACTGGTAAAAGCTCCATAGCGGACACACCCGATTAGCGGATACCTCTATTTAGCGGACATTTTTTCGATTACCAACTCTTAAATAACTGTACATGTTTTACTCTCAGTAGCGGTCACCTCTAAATAGAGGACAAATTCTGCATTCTCGGGGTGTCCACTATTGAGAGGTTTTACTGTATATAATATTGATAATTATTTTACAGGGCCGCACAAAAGAATAACAATATATGAAACGAATATAAACTAAATTCGGGATCGGTAGATCGTTGATGGTAATGTAATTTTAGGATGTTGTTACAGTCATCCGCAGCATGTTTTTAGAGTTTCGTTCATTCGAAACCCTACCTGTCTCACTCCTTTGTCTGCCTGTTTGTCCGTCTGTCACAGAGCCCGTTCTCAGAAACTATGTATGTCGGAGACTTGAAAATTTGCATACTTATAGCTGAACACCACACATCAAACGGCAAATAATAAAATTTTGAAAAAGTCTAATATTTAACCCTCTGGATTCTAACTTGTGTATTTTAAACAATTTTTCTAACTCAGCCCCTAATTTAATTAAGTTGGAGACATGAAATTTTGCATACTTATAACTGAACATCTCACATCAAACGACAAATAATAAAATTTTGAAAAAGGCTTAATATTTAACCCTTTGGGCTCTAACTTGTGTATTTAAAGCAATTTTTCTAACTCAGCCCCTAATTAAGTTGGAGACATGAAAGTTTGCATACTTATAGCTGAACACTTGCGATAATACGATAAATCATAAAATTTTGAAAAAGTCATATTTAACCCTCCGGTCTCTAACTTCTGTATTTTAAGCAATTTTTCTAACTCAGCCCCTAATTAAGTTGGAGACATGAAATTTCGCATACTTATAGCTGAAATCCTCACATCAAACGACAAATAATAAAATTTTGAAAAATGTCTGATATTTAACCCTCTGGGCTCTAACTTATGTATTTTAAGCACTTTTTCTGACTCATCCCCTAACTAAGTTGGAGACTTGAAAGTTTGCATACTTATAGCTGAACACTTGCGATAACACGATAAATCTTAAAATTTTGAAAAAGTCATATTTAACCGCCCAGTCTCTAACTTCTGTATTTTAAGCAATTTTTCTAACTCAGCCCCTAATTAAGTTGGAGTCATGAAATTTTGCATACTTATAGCTGAACACCTCACATCAAACGACAAAAAATAAAATTTTGAAAAAGGTCTAATATTTAACCCTCTAGGCTCTAACTTGTCTATTTTAAGCAATTTTTCTAACTCAGCCCCTAATTAAGTTGGAGACATGACATTTTGCCATTTTGCATACTTATAGCTGAACACCTCACATCAAACGACAAATAATAAAATTTTGAAAAAGTCTATTATTTAACCCTCTGGGCTCTAACTTGTGTATTTTAAGCAATTTTTCTAACTCAGCCCCTAATTAAGTTGGAGACGTGAAATTTTGCATACTTATAGCTGAACACCTCACATCAAACAGCAAATAATAAAATTTTGAAAAAGTCTAATATTTAACCCTCTAATCTCTAACTTGTGTATTTAAAGCAATTTTTCTAACTCAGCCCCTAATTATGTTGGAAACAAAAATTTGCATACTTATAGCTGAACACGTCACATCAAACGACAAATAATAAAATTTTGAAAAAATCTAATATTTAACCTCTAATATTTTGTCTCGCGCAATTTTTAAATTTAAACTGTTTTGCAATACTATTTTTTGTTCCTTTTGCATAATATGTGTAATGTGACGTAATTTGTTCTATTTCAGATTTCTAACGCATGTTAATGAATTTATTTTACAATATCCTTTCTCTTTTAAAATTCACATGTAAATATAGTTTTTATGGCGTAATTTCCAATAAGTGCCTGCTTTTTATACCTAATTATTTAATTCCAATTTGAAGGTTTTTTCTGTTTATAATAGTAACGTGTAAATAATTTTTTTTTTATTTGAAGCAAACATTATTGTTTGCGCTGTTTATACAGATGGCAACAGTTTAAATTAATACCATTTTCTAAAATATGTAAAAAATATCTGTCAAAATGCTGAATATTTGAATTTAAAATAGAAATAAAACCTCAAAAAATGAGTCAAATTAAAAAAATTAATGAAATCTGCAGACCGGGATCTTCTATTGAATAAAATGATCTAAAAATGATTAAATTCCCATGTATAGCTTTTGCTCCTATAATTTTTTTTTAATGGAACGATTTTGTTCCACTTTAGCATTAAATATCTCTTAAAATAATTCTTCGATTTGAAAACTGTATGAATTAGTGTGTTGATCAAACATTTCGCTATAATACCACCGATTTTCATATATTTGTATGCAATAGTTTTCTTAATATTAACGAAGAAAGACCTCTGGTCACAAAAAATTCAAAACCGGCGCGGCGGTGGCGGTGACAGCGTTAGTTACTTTTTATAGAATAGAGAGATATATAAAAATGAAAACTTGTCTATCTGTCTGTTTGTAATTCTATAAAAAATCCACAATTTGGAAGCCAAAATTGTGAAGAGATACGTACATGTGTATTAAAACATGGCCGAGACAACTAAAGTAATTCGGAATCGAAATAACTTATAGCTAATTTTTAATTAATAAAAAACCACCAATTTAACAGTAATTTCTTATCAAAGTTAAACATTTTTCGTTATAGCAGTTGCCAACAATTAAAAAACACAATAAAATTATTACTACAACAATTAATTTTCTACTGCAAGATTTCCACGTGAAAAATGAAAATGAAATAAATAGTTTGCCGAATTTAAAAAAAAAATGTGAATATTACGTCATAACTTTTCTATTGCAAGATATTCACGTGAAATATGAAAATGAAATAAATGGTTTGACGAATTTAAATGAAAGTGAATATAACTTCATAACTTTTCTATTTCAAGGTTTCCACGTGAAAGAGGAAAATATTACGTCATATTGGAAATATAAAGGGCATGGTGGATATAGTATAGCGTCATATGAGTGTGAAAAATGTATTGAAGCATGATAAAAACCCGATTAGGGAAATATTGGCGTATTTTAACATTATTGCTCCAATTATAAATTGAAATAAGTTCATTTATAGCTGTATTCTTTTGCGTCTGTTATATACATTTATACATTTTTATATAGCGTTTTCATATGATTCATTCAACAACATTTCGACTGCTTTTTTAATGTTTGTTTTGTGTTGTATGTTAAATTTTGAAATTGATTTTTCAGAACAAACATCCTTCAAATTCTGGGCAACGCCGGCACTTTAGTTTGTAACAGATAAATGGCTTTTGTATCTGTACATCTAATGCTAATATTATAAAGCGCTATAATATTATAAACTATATAATATTATTAATGCTTGTACGTTTGTGAGGTGTTACCTCTGAAACTACATAGCCAACTTAAAAAAATGTTGGTGGCCTCTCTGCTCCGAAAAAAAGACTATTTTATGTCAGTGCAAAAACCTACATCGCTGCAGGAGCAAAAAAGTTCTAAAATTTGATTTCTGAGATATTGATTGGGTTAGAAACTTTAAATTTGGTGCGGTAGTTACTTTTAAGATGTGAATACTCGTAATGAACGCTCTCTAAAAGGTTCAATTTGACGGATAAACGTAAAAATTTCTAGAAAGTTTCTAAACTATGATTTATTTGGAATACTGAAATTTTTGGGATACTGTTGGGGTTAGAAACTAGAACTTTGGCATGGTAGTAATTAATAAGATGTAAATGCTCGTTGTAGAACGAATTCTAAAAAATAGAAAGACTAAACAAAGCGGAAAAAGATCTAACGATGATCTAAGTAACGAAGAACATGGAACTGTTAGGAATATAAACATGAAAATTGACATGGCTGTATTTATCATGACGTAAATTCTCGCAATAGAACAATTTCTAAAAATGTCGCTATATAAAACAGTGCAGAAACAAAAAACTTTCAAAAATTTTCTATTTCTCTGTTACTGCTGAGCCCAAAATCTTGAAATTTTGCTTCGGGTTAGTTTTAAAATATACAATTGTCTCTATGGATGGTTTCTAAAAAATTTAAAATTTAGAAAGATGAAATTAACGGAAAGCGATCTCAATTACCATTAATTTTGAATTATTAGGTACAGCAACTTTAAATATTTCATAATGCTGCATTTCCTCCGCAAAACATGCGATTTAAATGCAACAAAACTGATAGATACCCACCTAGCATTAAATAAATTGTGTAAATATTGAATAAAGACCTGTATGAAAGAAACAGTGAGTAGGTTGCCCGAAAGTACTTGTTAAAGTGTTCTTTCTCTAGGCTTTTCTCTCTCTCGCCAAGGCCACTAACAGAGGGAAGTGCCGTTTTAAATGTGATATGAATTTTTCATCCGATTCATTTTTCTAGACATTTTATCATAAGGTCATATTCTCAATTATCATTAGTAGATTTTTTATATATTAACTTATTCTGGTGAAATTTTGTAATCGGGTTCATATTAGCGTATGTTAGCTTGCATGATTTGCTGAATAAATATGTATGGATTTGTAAATTACTTCAAATGACACTTTGACAGCTCAAAAGTTATGCAGACGATATATTCAGATCTTGTGTCATACTTTATGTTGTAATCATTGCCGATTTCTTTTATTTAATACATGCTAAATACAGCTCAACTTGTGCAGAATATGTTTGAAAACAAAACAATACAGCGTATGTAGTGGCCAGCATACACTCATCATTTAAATCCGATCGAGCATATCTAAAACACACTCTAACGAAGCATTGCATGCCACTTTTGATGTATTCGGTACTTTGATACTATATTAGATTTTGAGAAGAGAATTCCTTAAATGTTATCGACAACCTCATTGCATCCGTGGAAAACAGATATTGTACAATATTAACTATTCCGGGGGAGCACACACCATATAAAGTATAGTCCATTCGTTTTAAACATCATATATTTGTCATTTAAAGTTACTCAAATTGGTGCGGAGCGTCTGATTATGCTCTTGACATCATTTTATACAGTTAAAATACCGATATAAGTAAATTAGTGTTTCATTTTCTATTTTACTTTTAATATATTGCGTACTTTTAATTTTATATCCATGCATGGTTGTCTTGAATGGTTTGATTTTCCATTTTTTTAAACAGTGTATACGAATTTATATATAAGATTTTGTAATTCTACAATTCGTTTATTTTCATCATTTCAATTTTTCGAAGTATATGGACAATTAAAGATAACATCTCATTTTCTTTGCTTCCACATATTATTATTAAATCTATGTTCTCAGTAATATCGCTCAGACTAATCCCTCTGAGGGAAGTCCTAGTTATAGAAATATCCGGGAAAATCTGTGTTCTAAACAAACTCGATCAGCGAAAACTTCACAATTTAAAGTAAAGAATCACGGGCAAAAATATTTATCATATTCCTACTAAAAAGAAACAAATTGATTTCTTCGAGTACATTCACACGAAAAAAAGTGTAAGAGTCCAAAAAAGATAGATTCGCTCAGACACGCACATTCTGTTAAATTATGTAACCTGCACGTCCGTATACGTGAGATACATTTGCAAGTGATTGCCTTAGCACTCAGAGACAGCGAATACTTTTGTTAAAATATTACAAAATTAATGGGAATGTATTGTTATATTTAAATTAATTACGCAGCAGTTAAATTACACTTTTATTTAAATTAAAAATAAGTAGTGCTAATTTATTACCTAAGAATTATTTTTGTAATAGATTTTGTTCACGTTTGACGACAAACCTAATAAAATTTACCTCTGCTCAACAAATAAACTTTTAAAAATTAAATGTGAAATTTCAGCTTTATATGTTAAACCTGATAATTGAGGATGATAAAGTTAGACATGGGTGGGCCATTTATTATGCTCTTTTATTTAACTAAACTTTTATATATATATATAAAGAAGGGTTATCCAATTCCTTAGATTGTAGAATCATAAAAAATATATATAAAGGTGTGTTTTCGGTGGCAGTGCATCATATTTTTTCGAACTTCATTATAAATTATTATAAGGCATTTTTCTTTAACGATATTATCTTTATAGTTACTACTTTTGACGAATTACGGAGCTGCATATATCAGGATAAGAACTCTGGTCAAAATATGACAAATGACTGACACTGCAACAACGAAATATTTTAAACACTAAAATTAGAAAATATAAGTAAAAACTAAAAAGGTAATAATAGTTTTTATCATTTTACAGTTTAATATCAATTAAGTTGTGATTTTAAGTCGAGAAAACCATTTAGAAATCCGAAAAAAATAATTTAAACAATGATAAATAATTTAAATGATTTACATGATTTTAATAAAAAGTTTAAATTTAATCAAATTTAAATGATTTAAATAATTTAAATAAAACATTGAATGATTATATATACATATTTTTTAAACCAAATATATATATATATTTTTTTATTTTGCACATTCACTACTATAAAATGATCAATACAATAAATAGTATGTCAAATCCAGCATAATAAATTTGTACTTTTCGTAGAGTAAAATCAAAAAAACCCTTTGGCGTATCGTAAAGATTTTTTATCGAAAGATTTTTCGTTATCTAGTATTTTCTTATTGCCTTTACTGTTATTTGATAAATAGAATTCTTTGAAGTTTTAACGATAAAATACCTATTACGCTTAGGGCTAAAAAAATACTATTCAACGAATTTCTGAGTAGAAATATTTATTTTTTATCAAGAGACATATGTAGTGTTTCTTATCTTATAAAATTTTAATTAAAAAGAAAGTTACTAAACATGTGCATATTTTTAAAAAATCATTAAAATATAAATACACATATATATTTCGAAACTCATAACTTTAAAACACTTTATTAAACTTCCTGCTCAAAAGATAATTTTTTAAGATACATTTCATTTTAAGAATACAAACATTTGCTGTCTATTATTAATGTCTGATGATATATTCTTTATTAGAAGTACTGGTTGTTTTTTTTTAATTATACGAAAATTTTCCAGTGGGAAACAGCACAATGAAAATAAGTAAAAGTTCGTAGGACAACACAAAATATTGAAATTAAAATTTACGCAGAAAACAAAAAACTAAGTGTAACAGTAAACTGTTACAAATAAGTGCAAAAAATTAGTTTATGTTGATTTGCGTTCTATACAGGGTAATTCATAAATATCGGAACAATAGGCTATCTCCTTAATTAATGCCATTAGGCACATACTTCCAATTGCAAAGTTTCATAAAAAAGGTGGAAATTTTGATGAGATAAGTTACAACTCGATGGGAGTTCTATTTGAGAAAATACGAAAATTAAGCTTTTATACGGCCCCCGTAGGGTAAAATTTCCAGTTAGTAATTTTTTTCCTTATCCATCCCTGGATTAAACACAAAAAGTTCCGGCTTCAAATCTGCAAAACTCATGGAGTTATGCCTGTTTAAATAATTCGTCAGGTTTTAAAGGATTAGACACAAATTGAAATGTGTGTTATTCAAGAAACAATGTTACTTTAAAAGTTCCGGGATAAATGTAAAAAATAAATTTATTGAGTTAGTATTACATTTTTCTGTTTTATGTGATTAGTAACCATATAATTTGTAAATAAAATCACATCCTAAAGATTCTCAGAAAGTTTAAAATTTTTTAAGTTATTATTGTTATTTTAATTCGGGTAATTTAAAATCGTTATAACTCGAAATATTATCATCGAATTCCAAACTTTTTTTCATTTAATTAAAGAGGAAAATATAATTTTAATTTTGTTTCAGGATTTTTTAAAAATTAATATTAAAAATATTAAAAACATAAATTAAAAAAATTATGCAATTTATTTTTAAAAAAATCATATTTTCAAAAAAATATATAATTTCAAATTTGTCGAAAAAAAATTAATGTAAAATAATAAAAAGGTCATGTTCCGAATTAGCACCTTTTTTTAACAATTCTTAACTTAAAAATGTAAATTAATAAATTAAATTAAATTAATTTTAATTTTAATTACGCATTTAAATTAATAAATTTAAATTAATTATTTTTAACAATTTAAATTAATAATTTAAAACGCATTTAAAGTTTTAAACAAAGATTGGCTCCTAATAAAATGTTTAAATGCTTTTTAAAAAATTGCAGGTGAGTATGTAACTCTTTCCTGTAGCTTAAAAGTCCAATTCAGTTTAACATTTCCCTTTTCCACCTTCTATCTGCAATGTAAAAAAAAAAATACGACCAGTTTTCTTGTAGGAATCAGAAAAAAAGTTGCCTTATCATACCGGGAAAATTTCCGACCCAGCTCGGAATAAAGTCCTTAAAATCGGAATAAAATTAGCAAGATACCGTTTTATTGACTATTTTCTTTTTTTACGAATTTTATTCCGAGCTGGGTTAGAAAATTTTCTGGTATGATAAGGGCAACTATTTTTCCGATTCCTACAGGAAAACTGGTCGGATTTTTTTTTTACAGTGTGTACTATTTAAAACAAGGTTTTTTTCTAACATACCTATTACGAGTGTTTTCATAATTTTAACCCTCACAACTTCAGGTATTATCTCGTCCCCGCGAGCGGTTAAAAAAGTCTGTATTCTGGGGCTGGACCAGTCTCGACCGGACCTAATGTATTTTTCATACCGAACCGGGATTGGCTTCCTTTATTCCTACGTCTGCATGGGGCGAAATTTTCAGTCCCGGGCTCGACTCACCCCGTATTAAAATCATTCTATCTCACTCTCCTAATCCGCGCAAAAAATCAGTAAAGTTTGGCTCAACCCAAAAAATTTACAAAAAATGCATATATTTTTAAATCGCCATTCCAATTAAAATATATTACCATTTACAATTAAACTTTAAAAATCATACTTAAAGAATAGTAGAGTTAAACGAAGAAAAAAAGAAAAAAAAAGAGTAAAACAAGTGAAAAAGAACCTGCCTATTACGGAATCCTGTATAAAACGGAATAATTTTTTGATCATGCAAAATGAATATAATAATACTTGAGAAAAGAATAGAATACATTTGCACCTCCTAAGATGGGAAATTGTCTATAAGGCATTTTTAATTGTCTGTGTAATTCCGTCTTAGAAGGTTTTACTGTATATCATTTTTGAAAGTCTCCAATACATGGATTAAGGATTAACGATATTAAATGGTAAATGAAACATTTACATACAAATAGAAATCCTTTTATATATATAAAAAAAAAGGAACGATTTGAAAATGGACAAATAAAAATCTGCATAGTTCTTCCCGGTAGATCGGCAACCATATTTATTCTGACCGGGGTCTTTCTTCATTAATATTAAGAAAGCGGTTTCATGTAAAAATATGAAAATTGTTGCTGTTATACAGAAATGTTTGATAAACACGCTGATGCAGACAGTTTTTAAATCGAATAATTATTTTAAGAGATATTTAATGTTAAAGTGGTTCAAAATCGTTTCATTTAAAAAAATTATATGAACAAAAACTATGCATAGGAATTTAAACATTTTTACATCATTTAATACATTAGAAATTCCCAGTGTGCTGACTGCATTTATTTTTTTTATTATTTGACTCATTTTTTGAGGATTTATCTCCATTTTAAATTTAAACTGTCAGCATTTCGAGAGATATTTTTTACACATTTTAGAAAAGGGTGTTATTTTAAACTGTTGCCAGTTTTAAAAACAGCGCAATAAATAATATTTCCCTCAAATAAAAAATTTATTTACACGTGGCTATTATTATCAGAAAAAAAACTTTCAAATAAGAATTAAGTGATTACTTGCTAAAAATCAGAGATATATTGAAAATTACATCATAAAAACTATATAGTTAGACATGAATTTTAAGAGAGAAAGAAAATTGTTAAATAATAAATTCATTATTATGCGTTAAAAGTCGGAAATGGCAGAAATTTATGTCATATTTAAGTTTAAATTAAAAAATATATTTGCGCAATACATTTATTTCATATTTTGAGATACTATTTTCAACTATTCGTGAATTCTAAGACAGCGCAAATAATATTTCCTTTCTAACAGCAAAAGTATTTTTCATGGGAATGTTAAAAAGAGAAAGAAAACTTTGGTGAAAATTACGTCAGACATAAAACGATACATTTCAAATGTGTTATTTAAAAGAACTTTCTTATAGAGCTGTTAAAAAAACTGAGAGACTGAGACTCTCTTTACTTAATTCATTTTACATTAGCTTATTTTCATATTTTTAACTATTTTTTTTTAAATCAAAGACGAAAACAGCGATTGTATCCCTTAACAAATGCGCAGATTTATCACATATAAAATAAAGAACACGTACAAAAATGTTTAAATCTCTATCTCAAATACAAAAAAAGATGGAAAAATCGTGTGTCAAGCATAGATTATGAAACACTTTCCAAAACTTCTTGAAATCTTTAACAAAACCTCGTTATTTAGAGAAATAAGTTAAATAAGATAAATAAATAAACATTTTAGAAAACACATAAAACATTTAAAAACCTAATTTCAGCAGTTACCGTCCGTAGACAAATAGGTATTCCAATTCTTTTGATCAGCCCTGTATTTGATCTGTAGATTAACATACATACTACGTAATGCGAAACTTTAATTTAGCAAGAAAAGTCATAACAGGTTGAAATTTCTCTTTCAGCAATTTATATTAATAGGTAGAAACATATTTGAATACTTTTTTTAGCCCTGTAATTTACCTAGTACCTTTATTACACGTTACTTTTTAGCTAAAATTTAATTGAAACTAAAACACGTTTAAAACGAGTAAAATCACTTTTCCAAAAATTTTCATCCATAGACGGCTATGAATCCAATTCTTTGCGTGTCCCTGTATATCGTTTTATCTAGATTGTAATACCATTTCTTAATAAACTAAATGCAGCTCAGCGTAAAAATGCATAACTCATTTAAAAACCGCCTTTAGACAATTTGCGCTCATACCCATTAACCCTTATAAGTTATTTTGTGTAGCCCTGTATATGAATTAAAGCATTTATACACACCATATAATAAGCATAAATATAGGGAAACATAAAAGCGCATATCATAATTAAAAATGCATTTCCAACGACCATCGTTAATGTACAATACTTCGGATACAATATATCATCTGAAATCTTTTGTGTGACCTTGTAAATGCTATGTACTTCGTATTATAAATGAAATAAGTTATAGTAAACCTTAGAGACGCATATAAATTTCATTACATATGAAATAGTTTAACATAATTAAAATACGCTGCAAACAATTCCCTCCACCCCTATATTATTCTGAAACGGAATTCTATGTAAATGGTATTCTATGTAGTGGCTATGTAAATGAATAATATCTATTCTTTGCACCGCATATTCTACAGAATGCATAGTTTGATGCACTTCATAAATGCATATTTTGATGTACTTCATAAATGCATATTTTGATGCACTTCACAAATGCATATGAGTTTTATTGTGCTTGAAAGCGGGTAACGTCATTAAAAATCATTTGAAACAATTTTTTCCTATTGGCCTTAATGTAACGGAATATTTTGTCTGTCCCTGTAAATGAACTAAACGTGCTTTATTTGAAATAGGTAACGTGCTATGGTAAACGTCAATAACATCCCAAAATTTCAGGGCAATCCGAGTATATTTACGAGAGTTAAAGCGCGGACAGACGGACAGACAAACCAAAGTCAAAAACATTTTTCAACTTTGTTGGAAACTGTTAAAAAGCCTTAGCATTTCTTAAACAAGAAAGTCAAGCAAATCTGAGCATGGATAAAAGCCAATTAAAGTTTTAATGTATGTGGGTGACACTAGGGCACCTGGGCTGTATTGCACTGGATGTATTAGCAAAATTTACATTATCAAACGATATAATTTCCGTATGGGTAAATTTGAGGTGTCAAAATAGTCACAAGTAAACAGGGTTTCATTTATTATTTAAAAAATCGACTTTGTGACCAACTGTGAGGCAAATGTCCCCCTTAATGTTTCAATTTTCTATCAAGTTCTTCTTTTACTTACAATTATAGTTAACCTGTGCTTAGGGTTGCATAATTAAAAATAACTATGAGGAAATGGAGTGCTTTCTATATTTCACGAAAGATTTGTGTGTTTTGAAAAGAAATAACTGTCCTTCGATACTCGTCTGCAGAAGGATAAAAGTTATGATTTCACATTAACGTTTTTTGTAATATGATTATGGTTTCCAAAATAAGGTTAATGTCAATCGAATTTCAACCATGTCCATTATATTACATTCATAAAAAACGAAATTGTTCGCAAGTTGTTAGTTTAAAATTTGTCTGATTATAAGATTTGGATTCCAAAAAAATAAATTATTGAATTGTTATAAAATAATGTCTGATAACTAGTGCTGCAGTTATAAGTCGTATAAAATCAGAATTTTAAATTAATGAAATGTCTCTAAAATGGATAAGCAATGTTAAAGCATTTTAAAACAGTTGTTTAAGGGATCAATTTCGAAGATATAAATTGTAAATTTTAATTCGGGCAATATGTCTTTGTAATTCAAATAAAAATCTTTATAATTCATTATGAAATAAATGTGAAAATGGAGAACAGTTAAACATATGGGATGAAAAAAAATTCTATTCCTGTTTAGCATATTTTTATTTATGAATATTAAATAAAATACAAACCTCAATAAATATACTAACCATTGCTAATCAGCTATACTCTGCCCAAATGCCTAGACACATAATAAATTGCATTGCAAGAAAGGACTAGGTTTTTTGACGTTACGAATGCAGGTATTCGCATATATTCTTTAGTTTGCAACCGTCGCTTTGTTAAACTATTTTATTAAGAGGAAAAGGTTGATAATCGCATGTTGCAAAGTCTGGTAAGTAAAACAAATGAATTGACAGTTATTGTTGGTTCGGAAATACAAGGAACTTCTATGTGTTTTAACGATGTCATTCTGTAAAATCACTGGTGTATGGCCACATTCAACATAAGGTGTTACTTCTTGTTTTTTGTCTGACAAACAATTTCATTGAAAATCGTAACGGTTTCGCCAATAACATTTTTTTTTGGTTTGGTGATCTTATAACATAAAGTATTAATTTATTTTAATACACTCAATTTTAATATCTTGAACCCATAATATGTCTGTAGAGTGAGACTAACTGCGCTTATTTTTTCAAGCACTAGTAACATACACGTAACTCTCATTTGATAACATAATCTATTGCAAACGGGAATTTTTTTAAATAATTAATACTATATTTTTTAGTTTTCAGGAATTCTAGTATATGCATTCCAATGATTCAGTATTCAGTCCAGGCGGGGTGGCCTACCTTACGGATTAAGCTCCACTAGCTACGCCTAATTCCAGCAATTCAGAAAAAAAACATATATATAAATATCTTCTTTTGGTTGGGATTATAGCAAATGGTGTACACCGCAGTTTTCCCTACTTAATCGCTAAAAATCCACCTTTTCATTTTTAGCGATGAAAAGCTCTGAAATTTTATAAAATTCAAAGTATCAAAACTGTATATATTTTTGTCATAATAATATTGGATGTTCTTTTTAATAAATTTTAAAGGAAGTGTGGGGAGAATAATATTTGAAATTTTATATTTTAATGCATGTACGGTCCCTTCTAAAAAAAAGCAATACATAAAAGTTGTATTTGATTTATATAATTTTTGTAATTAGAAATAGGTTTCTATAAAAAGCGATTTAAGAGATAATAACCATTGCAATCTATTTTGTATCATCCTATATATGACTAATAGTTTTTACAGAATTAATATTTTTGTGGAATTTTCTAACTTTATTTTATTCTGATCAATATAACTAGAAAAATATGTTTCCTAAGATTTCACGAGACTTCTTATGTGTTCAATTAACACGAACAAGAAAGGCTGCGTTTAAATTTCAAATTTAAAATATTTTGTCCTTAATCATTTTCTTATTAAGTCATTTATAAAAAAGATTAAAATAACGATATTTTGAGAAATTCAGTACATATAGTCGAATGGACGAACTACTTTCTGTACTTAGTATGACAAATAACAAAGAAATCTGCTTCTTCAAAATGTGTTTTGCAATCTTTATATTTAAATAAATTTCCTGTATGTTGAACTTTTTTCTTTTAAAGATAGGGCGGTAATCATCTTGATTATTTGAGTAGAAGCATTTTACTTTTATTAAAGAATTATCTGAAACTATTCCTTACAACAGTATTAATAAATGATAAATTTAGTAAAGTAATTTATAATGAAGTGGTCACACGGAATGGAAATGGCTATAGCATATTATGACCTTATCTTACACCAAATAAAGTCATCCTGAGTTTATTATACAAGGAGGAGGAAAATAGATAAAAATAGTTGATGAATTAATGAGACGTTTTTTCTTTGCTTCCCCCTTTCCCATCCGCTATCACACAGTCCTTATGTTCAATCATACAAACAAAAGATTCCTCTAGAAAACTAATCTAAGCTAATATTATAAAGAAGTAAAGTTTGTTTATTTATTTGTAAGAGGTAATCTCTCTAACTACTGAACCGATTTCAAGAGTAATGGTATCAAAATGATGGTGTTAGTCCATCTTAGAACATAGGCTATACAAGTCTATGCCACTACCCCATAGGGGGGTGTAAGAGCAAAAAACGTTCTAAAACTGCGACTTTTGCGTTACTGAAGGGCTTAAAAATATGAAATTTGGAATATTAGTTACTTATAAGATATAAATGAAGACTAAGAACATTTTCTAAACAATTCGAAATTTAAAAGGGTGAAAGTGCACAAAAGCATTCTAAAAACGTTCTAAATGGTGGTTTCTACACAATATCAGGAAATACCAAACCGACTTTTAAAAAAAAAAATGTTGTCAAAATGATGGTGACAACAATTGCTCCAAGATAGGCTATATTTTATGCCGGTGCCACTACCCCAAACGGGGTGCAGGAGCAAAAAACTTTCTAAAAATACGATTTTTGCGTTCCTGAAAGGCCTAGAAATATAAAATTTTAAATATTAATTACTTATTAGATATAAAGGATTTCTAAGAAGAGTTCTTAAAATATTCGAAATTTAAAAGGGGTGACAATGCGCGAAGAGAGTTCTAATGGCTATTTCTACTCAATTTTGGGAAATATCAAATTGATTTCAAAAGTAATGGTTGTGAATTGATGGTGACAGGCCATGCTCTAACATAGGCTCTATTTTATGTTTGTATCACTACCACCTGGGGGTTGCAGGAGTAAAACAAAAAGGGTTCTAAATTGCGGTTTTTGTGTTATTGAGCCTAGAATCATGAAATTTCGAATGGTAGTTACTTATAAAATATCAATAATCTAAGAACATTTCCTAAAAAATCGAAATTTAAAAGGGGTGAAACGCGTTGTTAAAAACGATTTCTATTGAACTTCAGTAAGTACTGAAACGATTTCACATATTATAATGGTGTAAAAGTGATGGTGACATCTCTTGCTCTAAGATAGGCTATATTTTATGTCTGTTTCCACTACCTCAAAGGAGGTGCAGGAGTAAAAAGCGTTCTAAAAAGGCAATTTTTGTGTTATGGAAGAAGTTAGATTCATGAAATTTTGTATGGTATATATTTATTTTTTATTAATGATCTCCAAGAACATTTCTTTAATAATTTGAAATTTAACCCTCTGATCGGTTTGGGCGTATTTTTCAGTTTCCCCAAAACAACTTTAATTTATTTTAGACAAAAATATTTCAACAGAATTGTATTTCGAGATGTCTATCAAATAAAGAGGCATGAAGTGTATTTTAGAAAGAAATAGGAAAAGAAAATTTTAATTAATATTATTTTTATAAGCATTTTTATGAAAATACAGGAAAGCCCTCAAGACGCTCGGAGGGTTAAAAGGGGGGGAAATGCGTGAAAAGCGTTCTAAACACGTTCTAAATGCCGATTTGTGAGCAATCTCAGGAAGAATCAAACTGATTTCAACAGTAACTGTTGGAAATCGATGATGAACTTGGAAATTGACAGCTTTTGCTCCAACAAAGGCTCTATTTCATGTCGGTGTCACTACCACCTAGGGGTTGCAGAATCAAAAACGTTCCAAATTGCGATTTTTGTACTACTGAAGGGCCTAGAATTATGAAATTAGGCAGGGTATTTATTTATAAGTTACAAATGATCTCTAAGAACATTTCCTAAAAAATCGAAATTTAAAAGGCCTGAAAATGAGTGAAAATCGTTGTAAAAAACTTTCTAAATTGCGATTTCTACGCATTCTCAAAAAAGTACGGAACCAATTTAAAAAATAATGGTGTGAAAACAATGGTTATATAGCCATAGCTCCAACATAGGCTGTAATTCATGTTGGTGCCATTACGCCAAAGGGGGTGAAGGAGCAAAAAACGATCTAAATTGTTTTTTTTTTTTTTGTAATACTGCAGGGACTAGCAACTTGAAATTAGGCATGGTAGTTACTTATAAGATATAAATGATCTCTAAGAACATTTCATAAAAGAATCGAAATTTAAAAGGGGTGAAAATGCGCATTGTAAAAAACGTTCTAAATTACGATTTCAATGCAATTTCAGGAAGTACTGAATCGATTTATATATATGGTGTAAAAATGATGGTGACAGCTCTTGCTCCAAGATAGGCTATATTTTATGCATGTTTCTAGTACCCCAGAGGAGATGCAGCGCAAAAAACGTTTTAAAAATGCAATATTTGCGTTATGGAAGGACCTAGATTCATGAAATGAAATTTTGCATGGTATATATTTATTATATATAAATGATGTAAGTTGGAATACGATGTCACAGGAAACTATTGAAAATTGCTTCGGACATACTGGATTTCACAGTTCTCCAGAGTCTCAAGAATTATCGGAAGACGCGGATGAAGATAAACTTAACTGAACTCCTTAACTGAACTAGCAGAAAATCTGCACAATCGAAATCATGCAATTCGAGACGAAAATACATATTTAAGGATTGATGAAAATCGCGCTACTAACTTTGAAGCTTCAATATAAAATATTGTTTCTAATATGTTAACCCTTTATATCCTGACTGAATTCAAAAATTGCTTCACCTGAAAAATTATTTACATTAACGTCTTAGATATCCAGTATGATATATACAATAATGATTTGATATTTAGAATTTTTTTATTAAAACTTATTTAATAAATCGGTAGTTAGAGTTCTTTTTCCAAAATATTTGCAAGAATAATCAGATTAATTAACAAAAGCAAATATCAATATTCTTAAGCAAATATCAATATTCTTATAAGAACAGTGTAAATAAATGTATTGTGATTCCATGTAACATTAATGTGTTTTGTAGTGGCAAATATTTCGTATAACATTTTTTAGTAGGATAAAATCTACACCTGGGTAAATGGTTGTAAATTAACCATATTAAAAAATATTTAGCTTCGACTGTTTCAATGTGATTTCTAAATATGATAGAGCAAATTATTTTGTATGACAAGTGCAATCTACTTTTACTAAGAGTCGAATTAAATAAATGTTACATTGAAATTTCTTTAATGGTACTTAAAACTACCGTCAGGATATAAAGGATTACATTTTAATGCCGAAGGAATTGATGATGAGGATGACAGTGAATGTGAAAAGAAATCAGTATCAACATGAGATGAGGTTAAAGTCATAGATGACTTCAGGTGTTATTTCACTATCTCCGAAGCAGTAGACGAATATTTAAAAGCTATTAGGGACTTAGAAAAAGTTGTTTTAACAACCAAGAAAAGGAGACAATCTTGCATATCTGAATACTTTAAATAAGTGCATTGAATATGTGTGCATGGACGTATTCGTACTGTACTTAGATTGATAGGGTAAGCTAATAAAGTTTACTAAAAATATATCATATTTCTTATTGTAGTTTTTACTTTGCGAATAAATTTTTAAAATATTCTTAAAAGTTGAATTACACAGGCCTGCGAAATTGAAGATTTAAAAAATACAAGAGCAATTTTCACTGATCTTTATGTTATTTTGTGAGCAGATATTTAAAATGACCTCCATATTTTCCCATCACGTCAGGATTTTTTGTAAAATTCATTTTTATATTTTTGCTACAATCCTATTTGAAAAGGAATTCTCTCGAACAATTTTGCATGTGCTATCTGGAAACAGTGGTTTTTATCCATTTAAATCTATGCAAAATAATCGATTCTCGATGAGGCAAATTAATATTTCAGTAATCTATTATTTCTTATGGGTTTAAATGGATGAAAACCACTGTTGCCAGATCGCACGAGCCGCCTCTGGTCGAGAGAAAAACAAAAAGTTCCCTTGAGTTTAAACTATTTTAATTTGTTTTATTAAGAAAACGTACATAAAATAGATGATTGACTAAGAGGAGCGAATATTATGTATGTGTACATGAAAGTTTCAAACAAATTTTAAACTGAGCAAAAAATAAAAGAAAATATAAAAAAGTTTATTTTTAAGTACGCACTCATTTTTTCTTTGAAACTTCTTTTTGCTGTTCTTCTTTTATGTTCAATCTCAGGCCTATCTCGTGTAAACATCCAACAGTAGTCGTCGAGCAGGTTCTTATCCCATCTTTCTTGATGTTTATGCTCCATATCTTTGATGTATTGATGAAACCTTTCACCCTGTTCTTAGTTGACTGATTCTAAATTTCCGGGGGGAAAGTCCACATATTAGTGAAATAAATGTATTTTGACACTCATGGAGCAACCCAATGCTTGAAATTTGTTCAGCATATTCATTACAATTGGTTTAATAAAAGGGATCCTTGTAATTACACAGAAATTTACTGATGATATCTTTGAAGGCAACCCAAGCTTCTTTTTCCTTTGTTGTCATGCTAGTCTCAAATTCTTTATCCTTCATAAGCTTGCAGATATCTGGACCAACAAAGATACCCTCATGCATCTTTGCTTCGGATAAATCTGGAAACCTTCTGCACAGGTTTTCAAGTAATCGCAATCCTTTGGAACAATACAATTTTTTGACCATCTAAGCTGTTCCGAATCCCACACTTAGTGCCTGTTTTAAGATTTTGCCTTATCGGTCATTCTTTTTTGACCCAGTGTGGAGTCTTATAACAGCTGCCCCACTCACAAATGAAACATGGGTGCTTTGTGTATCTGCATTGTCGATCAAGAAGATCGGAATACTTCCAGATCACCGCAAACGGTCCAACCAAGGTCGTCATATTTTATTTTGTTAAGGACGAGGGCCAAGTTTTCATAGCGTTTAAATGCACCAAGAATCCAACTGGCACAGGTGCATACTGGCTTCCGTGATAAAGAAGGACACCTTTAAGGCTGCTTTTCGATGAATTCTTAAACAGCCTCCATTCATCTTTATCGCAGATGATGTTAAAATTGCTCATAAATCCGGGAACATCAAAACAATAGACCAGGTTCTCCTCTTCCTCAAAGTACTTAAATTCTTTTTCTCGATGCATGTACCAATATAAAGAGATTCCTTTGGCCAATAAGTTTTTTTCTTTCAATCTGGAGCCCAACAATTCCCCTGCCTCTTTCGAAAGTCCCAGACCTTTTGTCAAATCATTAAGTTCAACCTGAAAGAAGAAGTGAAATGAATCGCTTCCAAAGAACTCATATTCGATATCGGAGTCTCAACTTCTAGCTGTTCCGAGTCTGAAGACTCTGAAGAGATGACAGGCATTTCAATTGAAGGAAAACACACTGGCAAATGAAGTGTACGAGGAATTGAACGTATGGCCGATGGAATGTTCATAAAAATTCAAGTAAAATTGAATCTTTTAAGAAAACATCATGTAAAAGAATTTTTTCATTATTATTTTTTTTTAATTTAGCACCGAAAAATACATAAAGTTCAACTGTCAATGCCCTTGTATTTTTATCATCGCGTTTTATTTTATCATGTTATTTGTTTATGAGCACTGTATTCTGATAGATAAATGTAATCCAACCATAATTAAATAGTGTAGCAATTGTAATATCGTTCCGCATGTATGTTCACCACGCTTATATGGTCTGATATTTTTGCCCCACTGTGCTGACCATTTAACCGATACTGACTGTATTGATAAAACAGGATCATTTTACCGAACTTTCTTGATACATAAAGGCTACAAAGGTATTCATGTATCAAGCAAGTTCTCTTTAAAAACATGGTATACTAATTTTTTGTCTGTTCTTTGAGTAAGTTATTTTATTTCTATGTAAATGGACGAGTAATGAAATGTCATACTTTTAATTTCCCTTATTCGACGGATATACTTTTACTCATCACATTTCTGTAATACTTTTGAATACCTGACGGTAATGTTTCGTTTATGAGAAATAATTATTTAAACAACATGATATTAGACAATTTCACAAATCATTGCTACTTTTTACACATCTTTAAACATATAATTAAACACATTTATTTCGAGTACTTTTTCAAATATCTTTTTTATTTCTTCCCAAACTATTGCTATGATAATTTTTGCAATTGATTTTTTTCATAGTATAGTCCTAGGTAAGGAAAAATAACTTCAATATGGGTTGCTGTTTTATAACTCTTTATATTATTTAAAACTCATCAAATCGTTTCTCTTACAATAATAAATATCCAACAATAATGCATAAACTAAATTTTAAAACAAAATCGCTGGAGCCTCGGCCTATAGGCGTAGAGGTAGATTTCGATGTTGAGTCCTAATTTCCCCTAACAAAACCTAAATAACGATTAGAGAGAAACCCAGTTTAACACTTTTATCTGTCCGCTTTTGATGAGTTTTTATTTTTTTTTTTTATTTGTGAAACCTGGTTTTATCGGAATCATGTTAATACGATAATTTTTTCTTCAACCCCTTTGTTTTAATATTTGTTTTTGCTGTAAGAGTTGATACTATCAAACACTTGTCAATATACAAGTTGTAGATAATATTAAGAAGATTTATGATAAAATTAAGAAGATTTGGTATCTTGTGAATTGACGAAGTTATGTTTTTTTTTTTTCTTTTTCAACCTCACACATATATATATATTCCGTGAAAAGTTAGCCTATCAAAAATTTCTCATTATAATAGTTATCGATAATATTAAGGAGATTTATAATATGTTTAAATGAATTTGATAGATTGGGAATGGACGAGGTTATGAATTTTTTTTCTCTCTAAAATCCTTTTTTTTTCTTTTTTTTTTGCAGTTTGAGTCAATTTTTAATTTTATCAAAATTCTGTCATAGATAAAATTTTGGCCCTTTTCATAGAAGTAATATTAACTATAAACTGATTTGATGTGTTATAACTAGAAAATCATGGGATTTTTTTTTTTTAAAGTTTTCATAAAACCTCTTCCTATTTCCACTCCTTTGTTCCGATTTTGCTCATTCATGAACTTGACCGAGAGTTTCTACCCGTTGATTTTATGTCTCATTTGGAAGATATTTGCACAGAATTATGGAAGTTATCGTAAAGATCATAAAGTCCATAAAAAAGCGATATATATAGATAGATAGATAAATAGATATAGAGTTTTTAACTGGGGGGTGAATTTGGTGTTTAGGGATCATGATCGGCGTAGATCTGGAAAATTGTTTTAGAAACTCCAACATAGGGGAGGATGTATTAGGTAATATTTCTTACGAAATCAACCTAATAACGGATTCAATTTTGCACACAGTCAGAATTTTTTAATGTACTTTATACGACCAATGTCTAACTTTAGTAAAACTGGTAAAACTGCGACGATATTTGATAATTTTATAACAGTTAAGCATGAAACTTCTCAAAGAGTTGCTACTGTATCCTGTATTTTTTCAAATAATTTATCATTTATCATTTTATTGTTTAAACTATTTTGTAGCATGTATAGAGAACCATTCTTACAATATATATATATATATATATATATATATATATATATATATATATATGTGTATGTATATATATATAATTTTTATATATTTTTTTAATATTTTTTTTATATATTTTTTATTATCTTTATTTTTTTTTATACAGGGTGATTCATAAATATCGAAAAATAGGCTATCTCCTTAATTAATGCCCTTAGGCACATACTTCCAATTCCAAAGTTTCTTAAAAAAAGGTGGAAAATTTGATGAGATAAGTTACAACTCCATGGGAGGTCTATTTGAGAAAATACGAAAATTAAGTTTTTATACGACCCCTGTTGGGTAACATTTCCAGTTAGGATTTTTTTTTCCTTATCCGTCCCTGAATTAAACGCAAAATGTTGCATCTTCATATCTGCAAAACTCATGGAGTTATATGCCTGTTTAAATAATTCGTCAGGTTTTAAGGGATTAGACACAAATTGAAATGTGTGTTAGTCAAGAAACAATGTTACTTTAAAAGTTCCAGGATACATGTAAAAAATATATTTATTGAGTTAGAATTAGATTTTTCTGTTTTATGTGATGATTAACCATATAATTTGCAAATAAAATCACAATAAAATTTCTCGGAAAGTTTAAAATTTTTAAAATTAATGTTATTATTTTAATTGGGGTAATTTAAAATCATTATAACTCGAAATATTATCATCGAATTTCAAACTTTTTTTTCATTTAATTAAAGAGGAAAATATAATTTTAATTTTGTTTCAGGATTTTTTTAAATATTAATATTGAAAATATTAAAAACATGAATTTAAAAGAATGATGTACTACTTTATTTTTAAAAAAATCATATTTTCAAAAATAAATATATTTTCAAATTTGCCGAAAAACAATTAATGTAAAATAATAAAAAAGGTCATGTTCAGAGTTTGCACCTTTTTTTTTTAACAATTCTTGACCCAAAAATCTAAATTAATAATTTAAATTAAATTTGTTTTAATTTTAATTACGCATTTAAATTAATTATTTTTAACCTTTTAAATTAATAATTTAAAACGCATTTAAAGTTTTAAACAAAAATTGGCTCCTAATAAAATGTTTAAAGGCTTTTTAAAAAATTACAGGTGAGTATGTAACACTTCTCTGTAACTTAATCTTCTGATTTAGTTTAACATTTGCTCTTTCCACATTTTCCTGCACTATTTAAAACAAGGTTTATTCTAACATACCAATTAAGAGTGTTTTCATAATTTTAACCCTCAGAGCTTCAGGTTTTATATCGTCCCGGCAAGCGGTTAAAAAAAATGTATTCTGGGGCCGGACCAGTCTCGACTGGGCCAAATGTATTTTTCATACCGAACTGGGACTGGCTTCCTTTTTTCCTTGGTCTACATGGGGCGAAATTTTCAGTCCCGCTCTCGACTCAACCCTTATTAAAATCATTCTATCTGACTCACCTAATCCGTACAAAAATCAGTAAAGTTTGGCTCAACCAAAAAAATTTACAAAAATGCATATATTTTTAAATCGCCATTCCAATTAAAACATATTACCATTTACAATTAAACTTTAAAAATCGTATTTAAAACATAGTAGATTTAAACGAAGAAAAAAATGCCAGTCAAACAAGTGAAAAAGAACCTGCTTATTACGGAATCCTGTCTAAAAGAGAATTTTTTGATCCATGCAAAACGAATATAATAATACTTGAGAAAAGATTAGAATACATTTGCACCTCTTAAGATGGGAAATTGTCTATAAGGCATTTTTTCTTGTCTGTGTGATTCCGTCTTAGAAGGCTTTACTGTATATAACTTTTGAAAGTCGCCAATACATGGACTAAGGATTAACGATATTAAATGGTAACTGAAACATTTACATACAAATAGAAATTCATTAAAAAAAATAAATATCACAGCCTTTGACAATTCTTAAATGAAGGTTATAAGCATATAAAAAAAAACTCTATAAGATATTATAAACCTATAAAGCTATTTTTGATCAGAACTCTTTCATACGAAACAATTTTTAACCATATCATCACGCAATAAACTATGTTTTCTAGAAGTTTAATCAGGCCCGACCAAACTCGGGCTAAGATTTAAAAAAATTTCCAGGCCGGGACGAACTTTTTATTCTATGGGTCGGGTCAACACCGGGTCTGGCTATTTCGACCCGTGAAGACCTCTAATAAAGGCCTCCAGCATAATTTGAAAGAAGATTTAACTTAAAATCTATACGCTGATATTTTATGTCAGAAGGAGAGGCACTGTCTTAAATCGACTTTTGATAACGTACAATTTATGGATAATCCCTAACTTGCATTCAAAATGAGTCAATAACTCGTCGCTCAGAGGCATGGGAAAATGATGTAGGACACGAATTTTGAATTTTAATAAATCTGCGAGTTTTGCAGATACCGAGATGGATTTTTTTCTTTTGTTTAATTCACAAAGGGATAAGAGAAAATTTCCTAATTGGAAATTTTACCCAACGGGGGTCGTATAAAAAATTAGTTTTTCTATTTTCTCAAATAGACCTCCCATGGAGTTACATCTTATGTCATTAAATTTAGCACATTTTTTTATGAAACTTTGCAATTGGAATTCTGTGCCTAGGGGCAATATTTAAGGAGATAGCCTATTGTTTCGATATTTATGAATCACCCTGCATAAATAAAGTATTTGCATTATAGTAAAGCTATTGTAGTTTGTTTCTTGTTTGTTTTTTGTTTTTGTTAAATTGTATTTACATTACTTTTATATAACTACGATATCAGTATCGGAACTATTTGAATTAAAAATGAACTATGTATAAAATTACTATAGAATTTTTTTGCTCTTTTTGGGGGAATAAATTGAGATACAAAGCGCATTTTATTAAAAAGTCAGTGTCCCCGATATTGCGCGATAAATTAAAAAGTTTTTACTGTATCCCATAAGATTTCTAAACACAATATTTTTCACATTTTTATTATTTACAGCAAAACTCGAGACTTTTTCATTTTTCATTTTTGGTTTTATAATTGTTTAAATCAGATAATACAGTTCACATATTTACAACAAAATAAATTTTAGTTTTCTAATTTTCCATCACTTTTAACTTGATATTCTGACTATTTTCGGTTATCATTCATTCATTATAAATAGATATAACGTGGAATATATTGATCACACGATCAAAGTTATTAAAGGGGTCTCAGGATTCTTAAAATTGGAAAAAATGAAAAAAAGCACCAATTTCAACATTTACTATCTTAAAAATCATATGATTTAGAAACACAATTTTAATTAAGATGAAAGACATAAGTATGTTCTTTCATTCCATGTATTTAAGAAATTTAAAGATGCAGAATTAGTATTTACGTAGGCCTCTAAACTGTCAGACATTTGTCAAGCAGAAAATTGGTATGACAGCTTACGCGCAGAATTACAAAATACATTTTGCAATTAGAATGAAATTTTTTGAGCCTAATTATACTTCAGATTGTAATAATTACCTTGAACCTAAATAAATTTGTATTTAAAACATTTTCATAATGTTAATATAAAGTTGTATTTAGTTTATACAAAATTTTAAAAAAATTGACTGTATAATCACCTAAAAAAATACTTTTTTTATAACAACAGAAATTAAATTTTTGATTCAGTTTATACATACTATCATGAAACATGTGTTTTGAAAATTTCATAAAAAAATATTCAGATTTTTTTTTTTTTAAATATCCTGCGAGTTATGCCTAAAAACGTCATTTAGAGAAAAATGATTTCAAAGTTTCGGAAATGCCGCTTCAGCTATTGCGCGGGTATAATTCTGAAAGCCATAGCTTCTGTACTAATAGGAATTTCAAGAAAAGAATTATATTAAAATGTTCGGAAAAGATAGGAGTTTAACATCTAAGAAAATAAAAATTTTGAAAATTTGGAAGCTTTAGGAGTCCTGATACCCCTTAAATAATTTTAATATTTACTGAAAAATACATTTAATGAGGTCCTCGAAAGTCAAAAGAAAAATTAATATACCCACTATAAAAACAAAATTGTGAAAAGCGAAATATCGCCCTGCAAAGCAATTTCGTCTTTTGAGATAAAACTGAATCATGTTTTATCAATAAAATTGGAAATAACTTCCTTCATAAAGCAATAACATATTTTCTTTTCCTTCTGATACACCAAGATGTATCGTGTTTCAAAAGAACCATTTTATGAATTTTCATTTTTTGCATCAAAACTAGTTTTCTTTCAATATATTTTACCATTTCATTCTTCAGATATTCCTAGATAAATTTCGTTTGAGCTCCTTTATTTAGTAAAATTTATCAAGAATTTATATAAAATATTTGGAGGCTTTCAAATATTTTGCAACATATCTGTCACATTTAAAACAGTATGAAATAATAATTTCATTCTTTACATTTAATTTGTTTTTTATGTGTCATGTTTGCATCTCACGGATTTATTTTTCAAATGCTTCTTCACAAGTTAACTGTATTTTCTGTTGTTAGTTTGTCAGTAAAATAAACATTCTACGTTTCGAAAACAAATAAAACTTATATTTTTTTTTTTTATAAAATAATATCAAACATTATCGAAATTAAGTTTTTCAAGCTGACACGCTGTATTTGATGATGGAACGAACAGGAAAGTTAAACAATAGACACTTCAGATTATCTGCTCGTGAGGTACTAAAAAATATTGGAACAAGGCTCTTCTGGATAAAGTTTTCTATAAGCGAAATTCAAAATCTCAGTAGCGACGTTCTTCTCTTTCTGAGAAGGAGGTTTGCTTAATGCTTATATTGGGAAATCCCGTCTGTTAAATTTGGTATTACGCATCAACGAACTAATGTTTGCGCAGTAACTTTGGGTATACACTTTGTTTTCTTCTTAAGGAATTAATTATTTCCAGAGGAGAGGCAGATTCTTCGTTCTAAAAACTTACGTTTATGAAGATATAACCAACATTTTCTATTAGTGACATTATGTACATTTTGACAAATATATCTTGAATGCCATATCTGAAATCTTTGTTGCACACATGGTATTCCATTATAACCCATACAGTGACCGGTAAAGTCTTCAGAGTTAGTGAAATTTAATTCAATTAGTTTTAAATTTATCATATTGCTTTAAGCGTCTTCAAGTTTTAATATATTTTAAAATATTTCAGTTCATTTACACAGGCCTCTTTATTAACTGGTAAAAAGAATATCTGAATTAAATATGTACTAATAGTAATGTCAAACACTGTTGTTTTATTTGGATTTTCGATAAATTAATAATAATTAAAAAAAAAACTTGTAACTTCTATGCTTATGGTATATTTTAAAGCACAGTATGCATGGGCATAGAACACAATTATTGCCATAAAGCCTCGTTTTTGTTCAAAATGCTATATTCAATCAATGTTATACTAATTACTTGCGTGAGGAAAGTCGCACTTTATTTTTGTCTAACAGAACAATTTTTGCATCAATACCTCGTTTCTTTTCAAAGTGCTTTTTTGGATTAAAAAAAAAATATATAATAATTACTTGTTTGAGGAAATTCACACTTTATTTTAGTCTACATAAAAAAAATTGCAACAATACCTCGTTTCTTTTCAAAGTGCTTTTTGAATTTCAGTAAACGTTATAATAATTACTTGCGTGAGGAAAGTCGCACTTTATTTCAGTGTACATAATTTTTTTTGCAACAATACCTCGTTTCTTTTCAAAATGCTTTACTATTTTCAATAAACGTTACTATAATAATTACTTGCGTGAGGAAAGTCACGCTTTATTTTAGTCTACATAACAGTTTTTGCAACAATACCTCATTTCTTTTCAAAGTGCTGTTTGATTTTCAGCAAACGTTCTAATAATCAGAGGAAAGTCACACTTTATTTTAGACTACATAACAATTTTTTCAACAATACCTCGTTTCTTTTCAAAGTGCTTTTTGATTTTCAATAAACGTTATAATAATTATTTGCGTGAGGAAAGTCACACTTTATTTTAGCCTACATAACAATTTTTGCAACAATATCTTCTTTCTTTTCAAAGTGCTTTTTGATTATTTTATATAATTACTTCTATGAAGAAAGTCGCACTTTATTTTAGTCAACATAACAATTTTTGAAACAATATCACGTTAATTTTCAAAATGCTTTTTGATTTTCAATAAACGTTATAATAATTACTTGCATGAGGAAAGTCACACTTTACGGTTTTAATAATAAAAAAAATGTATGCTTTCGTATATTAATATTTAATATGATTTTTTTGTTTTTTGTTTGTTTTAGTTTTTCTAACAGTGTTTAATCAATGAGAAATAATTCATGCTTTATTAATTTTTTTTTTAATTACAAATTGCTTCGAATGTAAATAAACAATAAATATAAATAATCAATACAAAAACGTACAGAAACATGAAGTTTTGCAGGAAAAAAAGTCCTTCCGGCCGGTGCCGGGAGGAAGAGGTAGCTTTCATATTCCTTATTTTAAAAAAGCCAACTTATATTATTCAAACACACGAAGCTCAATTTAGTGTAAACCGAATATAGGAGATTCAATACTAATTTTTATCAATACTAAATCATTATGAATGAGAATTTGGTGAAATTAGTCAGCTTTATCCAAGCTGCTTTTATTTAAAGTAACTTATATTTGGCTGTCAAATTCGACGATTTCTTAAAGTGCCTGCCATTTTAAGACAACATGGTGGATGAGGCTAACCATAGAACTTGGTCGAGACCTTAGTAATTGCTGTGCACATGCTCACTCACATCGGAATAGGTTGATATATACGAGTGCTGTCGCAGGCAGAAAATCAGATTTTTCGAAATGTCACCCACATTAGAAATTGAAACTGCTATATCTGAGCCATTTTTTAAGATAAAGACAAACAAAAGATGCTCCTGAATCCTTATATCAAGGTCAAATACTTAAGAAAGAAACCTTTTCAATTTCCAATTTTTTTGCACCTCACTTTAAATATATATATATTTTAATTTAATGGCTGCCATTTTGAAACAAGATTGCTGATGAAGCTGGCCAGCGAACTTGGTCGAGATATTGATGTATACTATCCACATGCCTTCTTCCATTGAAATAGGCGAATACGTGTGTTATCGCGTGACAAATACAAGATCGTTTCAAAGTGTTAGCCATGCTAGAAAGTCAAAGTGCTATAATTCAACCATTTTTTAAGATATAAACAAAAGAACAAATTTTCAGAAACAAAAACTGCTCCAGAATCTTTGTATCAAGGCCAAACACATAAAAAAAAATCTTTTTCATTTTCCAATTTTTCAATACGTCATTTTAAATTTTAAATTACATTTTCTTTAAATGGTAACCCTTTTGAAACAAGACAGCGAATGAAGCTGGCCAACGAACTCGGTCGAGACATTGGTATGTACTATGTACAGACCAAGTTACATCCAAATCGGTTCATAAATACACCTGTTATCGCGTGACAAAAGTCAGGTCGTTTTAAAATGTCAGCCACGATGGAAATTCAAAATGCTATAACTCAGCCATTTTTTTAGATATAGACAAAACAAAACCTGTTCCGGAATCTTTGTATTAAGGTCAAACACATATGAAAAAAATCTTTATCATTTTCCAATTTTTTGTTATCTCATTTTAAATTTTAAATTTTTTAATTTTTTTTAAATGCCCGCTATTTTGAAACAAGATGGCGGATGAAGCTGGCCAACGATCTCGGTCGAGATATTTGTATGTACTATGTACACACCAAGGTACATCCAAATCGGTTCATAAATACTTCAGTTATCAAGTGACTAAAATCAGGACGTTTCAAAATGTCAACTACGCTAGAAATTCAAAACGCTATAACTCAGCCATTTTTTAAGATATAGACGAAACAAAAACTGCTCCCGAATCTTTTATCAAGGTCAAACACATAAAAAAAAATATTTTTTCAATTTTCAATTTTTTCGTACCACATTTCAAATTTAAATTTTTCTTAAAAATTTAAAACGCCGCCATTTTTAAACAAGATGGCGGATGAAGCTGGCCAACGAACTCGGTCGAGACATTTGTATGTACTATGTATGAACGAAGTTACATCCAAATCGGTTCATAAATACGCCTTCTATCGCGTGACAAATTTCAGGAAGTTTCAAAATGTCAGCCACGCTAGAAATTCAAAATGCTATAACTCAGCCATTTTTTAAGATATATACAAAACAAAAACTGCTCCGGAGTCTTTGTATAAAGGTCAAATACATAAGAAAAAAATATTTTTCCATTTTCAATTTTTTGGTACCACATTTCAAATTTTAAATTTTTTAAAAATTTTAAATGGCCGCCATTTTGAAACAAAATGGTGGATGAAGCTGGCCAACGAACTCGGTCGAGACATTGGTATGTACTATGTACACACCAAATTACATCCAAATCGGTTCATAAATACGAGCGTTACAGTGTGACATAGGTCAGATATATATATATATATATATATATATATATATATATATATATATATATATATATATATATATATATATATATATATATATATATATATATATATATATATATATATATGTATATATATCAATTTTGAACGGAGGGTGGTTTAGGGGTCTGGGGGTCATGATCGATGAAAATATACCAAAATTTTTTGAAATCGCTTTCCTCCGAACGGCTGCAATAGGTAGCTTTTTGTAATGAAAGCTACCTAATAAGAAATATTAAAATACTGTTTATTATACTTTTAAAAGATAAAGACGATGAGATCTAAATAAGAATGTTAATCTTATTATTTGCCTTGCATGTACAGTACAGTCGTGGGAAAAAAATAAACACCCCCTACTAACTCCTCAAAAAAATATCGTAGAAGAAAGTTACTTGTCCCGACCGATTGGAAATAAAGTCTACTTTTAAATGATGGATGTGAAATTTGCTTAGGGGGACCTCTACATATTAAAACGCACCATAATTTTGTTTTTTTCAATAGCAGTACACAATTCTGACAGCATAAATGAACTCTACGCCCTTCAATTAGCCTAAAAATAAATTTTTATGCAATCCGTAGGATAAGTTTCAAAAAAATTAATTTAAAACGAGCGTATTTTAGGGGCTCTATTCAAATTAAAGTTTGGTACTCGATTGTTGATTGAGAGAGCCTTCTTCTTGATCAAGGCATTTTAAGCGCTATTCTAACAGTCATTGAAGACTTCTAGATTATAGAATAGCAGAAGAAATTTCAGAATATCATGTCACTTCTATCATAGATGAACCCTTAATTCATCATTTTGCCGTTTTTTAAGCATCATTTAAAAACTACTTGGAAGAAAAATGTGAAAATTTGGATTTCCATAAAGCAGGACTTAATAAATCTAAATCCATCAAAAAAAATTGTAGGTTGCAATTAATAATTTTTTCGAATATTATTTTCATAATTCATATCATAAAATTATAAAAATTGCAAATTAAACGTATTTATGTATGGGTATATTAGTATTATTGCTACACAGAAAATTAGCATTTTAGGAGCATGATTTCAGGAGACATAAATAAAAATATGAAAATGTAATTTAACATTAGAAGCACTAAATTTTGAATGCTTATAATTCAAAAACTTATCATTCAAATGACTTGAAATTTGGTGTCTAGGCATAGTTTGAACCGAAGATTTAAAATATTTTGTTAAAATTGGGTATTTCTGTTGAAAAAATGAAGTTTGGATTTGGTTTAATATGTAGATGGCATCCTAAGCAAATTTTATATACATCATTTAAAACTAGACTTTATTTCCATTCGTTCGGTACCAGTAACTTTCTTCTACGATAATTTGCTGAGGAGTTAGTTGGGGGTGTTTATTCTTTTTTTTTCCTACGTCTGTACACTATACGGCCCTCAATAATCGGACAAATTCAATTTTAGATATTTAGTCGAATATTTAGGTATATCCTTGTCAGATTCTTCTGGAATTTCAGAATTAAAAAGAGCATATTTGACCTCATATCGTCGATTTGATAAGGAATACTATTAAGAAGCCAGCAAAAAAACAAAGAATAAATAAGGATCACCCTGTAAAATAAAATGCACGACATGATATATCGCTACAGAATACAAATAGGCAGACAATGTACAATGTGTATTAATTTGTGTAAGAATAGTACCTATATTGATAGCGGTATAGCGATTTTTTTATAAAAATTAAAAATGATTGCATGTTTTTTGCTTATAACATGCAGGGTTTTCAGCCAAATTTAATGCCGGTTTCAGAAAAATTGCAAAATATAGTAGAAATAATATAGTGATATTGGAATGCAAATATATCATATATTTTAAGAAATATGAGCAGCTGTATTTAATAATTTTCATCTGCGCATGCGCGAACGATAACAAGGACCTTTTTACATAATTTAATCGTCAACTGTATGGAGCAACTTAGTAAAATATCCAATTAAATATCGTAAAAATCAGAAAGATATCGGTGTTAGAGTGAGCTAATTTTTTATTTGTTCTCTAAAAGCAGCTGAATGATAAGGAATTTTCCACAAATTGTCATTTTTTATTCCGACTTTTAGAAAAAAGTTAGTATTTAGTGACTATCAACGGGTAGATTAGGAAAAAATGCTTTGAATTTGATACTTTTTTAATCATGATATAAGCTCGTTCAGGTGGTTATCCAAGAAGAACTAAAACATCAATAAAAAATGAAAAAAAAATTAAATTAAAATTTACAATTTGTGGACAATCCCTTATCATCCAGCTAGTTCTAGCGTGCAGTTAAAAAATCAGCTCGCTCTAACGCCGATATCTTTCTGAATTTTTACGATATTTTTTTAATAAGTTTCTCCATAGAGTTGACTATTAAATTATGTAAAAAGATCCTTGTTATCTCTCGCGCATGCGCAGATAAATATTTCATACAACTGCTCATATTTCCTAATATATTTAAGATATTTATATTCCAATTGCCTTATATTGTTTTTACTATATTCTGTCAATTTTTCTGAAAATTGCGTTAAATTTGGTTGTAAACCCAGTATGTTATAAGCAAAAGACAAGCAAGAATTTTCTGAATTAAAAAAAAAAAATTACTATATCTCTATTAATATACATGCTATTTGTATAAGATAAGTTAATCATGATAGATAGATATTAACCAGATCAAGTATAGTAGAAAATATTTTATAAGAAAAAAAGATCATTGCGTTATGAATTTGGAATAGATAAAGAATTAGAATTATTAACCCATCATTTAATATTAAAAGAGATTACACATGAATAATAAAACATATATATACATTTTGCTGGATTATTTATTATGGCAAACATGAATTAAATAAATAAATAAACTGCAATTAAACATATCATATGCATATGATAACTTAAATTACTCAAAAAAAAAAAAAAAAAAAAAAAAAAAAAAAAAAAAACATGATCCTGGACAATTTTTTGAAGAGAACAACATTTCTTGACTATTATTGATTATCATAAATAACGATTCATGGCAGATATTGAGTACGATAATTGAAATTTAATATTGGATGACACAACCTATCCATTGAGAACATATGTTTTGATGTGCGCCATTACTGAATCACACATTGTGCAAATCTGATTTAATCTCGTGGTGATGTTTGGCGATATCTCTGCTAAAAGCACTTTAGATTGCAGCGATCATGTATACTCCTTCTACATATTTCATTCACCATGTGATTTTTATCACCATGTCAACTATTTTAATTACCATGTGATTTTTTATCAATTTCACAAAACATCTTGACTTTAATTACGCTTTTTTGAGACACCGCTTGCACACAAATTATTTGGATGATCTAAAACTGCAGCACAATATAACGAAATTATTAACCCTTTTGGTAGAAAATCATCTCGATATTTGCGAAGAGTCACACAGGAACAAATTTTCAACAGCACGTCGGAACACGGGTGCAGAGCTTGGGATTTCTTCGTACACTAGTTTTACACTTCACTTTATGCTGAGACTTCCTCTACTGGTTCCTATATGTCAATCTGTTCATTAAATTAAAACTCACTTCAGAAGAAATAACTTGAATGTTTTTAAAGACACTCAAAAATTTGCTTGCCAACGCCACACCAAAGAGATATAACTATCTCCTCGCTGCGCGCGGCCGACGAACAACTAGTTTTTTCCCGCTCAAGAAAGTCGTTGCCAAACCGCCGTTGAAAGACTAGGGTTGGTTGTATTTATGTCGACCAATTATCAGCATGTGGGATATAGGCCCGAAGGGGGAGGGGGGAGTGCCTTCCGTGGAGGTCTTTCTAAAGGGACCTAACTCGTATTAACGCTTGGAGAACCCAGACAGGCCGACAGGCGCGATTGGGATCGAACCCAGCACCTCTCGTCTACCAACTTCGAGAGCAGAACCTCTCGGCCACTGGTGGGGCTGAAAGACTAGGGAGAAAAAACCATTCCTCTTCTACTGCTTCCCTGGTCTGACTTCGGAAGAGGGAAAGGGAGATTCACCTGTCACGTCTCCCTCTGCGAAGACTTGCTATTCCTGTGAAAACGCAGATGATTGGTTCCAGTCTTGTGTGCGTTCGGAATGTGAATTATTGCTGTGTTTTTTAGAATATATGCCTTCAGTTCACTGTTTATTTTTTAATATGAAGATGCAATCTATGTAGATAAGCTTTTTCTCTACACTATTCTTACGCAAATGAATAAACATATTATGCAATGTTGCTTATTTGTATTCTTTAGCAATTCATTAGATCATTTCGTGCATTTTATTTTACAGTGTGAACAGGGTATTATTTTTTTCTTTGATTTTTTTCTTTGGCCCCCTAATTGACCTCCTTATCAAATCGACGTTGATAAATATTAGGTCAAACCGGTTCTTTTTAATCCTGAAATTCTAGAAGAATCTGACAAGTATATTTCTAAATATTCGACAAAATGTCTAACATTGAAAGTTTCCGATCATTAATGGCCATACAGTGCATATCTTAGCTTGTGTGAACTACTAATAAAGACACATTTACTAATGTCAAAAAATTTAGTAGACATGTTTATTTATATACTTATATTTGAGATTTTTTGTAGAAAATTTCGCACGCTTATTTTTATTCATTTGAAAATTTTAATTACTGAATTTTTTATTCAATTTGGTTAAGAGGCGTCAAATGAACAGACGGAAAATTCTTGGCTTAAATACTTTTTTCACTCTGTGCATTTTATGCCTGTTAATGAAGTTCAATAATGAAAAATCACCAATTAAAAATTTCAAACAAGTTCTTTTTATATGACAATTTATCTCATGTGTAGGGGAGACCGGGGCTATAGTTGGCTGCAAAGTATGTAGGAGAAGTCCTAACAATTCACCCGTTTGTGGATAGATGGAGCAACAATCCACAGGGTACCTTTCTTCTTCTTTTCTGCAATCGCTACTGTAGTTTTGCCGCGTTATCCATGCGCTGCGGGCATTTATTACGATTTTTCTTTTTTTTTTCTTTTTTTTTTTGCATTGAAAAGTAATATTTTGTTGCTTCATTATTTTTCTAATTTCTAATGCTTAACATAATAGTTGCGATTTAACTTGACTAGTTTTTCACAGTGCATGATTACCTCTACCTACTCCATATGTGATTTACTTGGATTGTTTATGTTTAGAAAGTTGTGTCTCCCATTTTGTGAAGAAAATTATTAACCTCTTCAGTCTCGATACATTTTAAGCCAGCATAAAAAAGTTTTGACAGTTTGTTCCATCTATTTGCACGTAGAGAAACATAATTTTGTAAAAAAAAAAAAAAAAAAAAATATTATTATTAGTTTCTATTAAGTAGCAGATACACATATGTGCACCTCGGGTTCGTACTACAAAAAAGAAAAAACACTTCATTTTTTAAAATTTATTTAAACAAGGAATTTGGTGAACAATTGATATATATGTGATTATTTTACATGGTATTTTTTCCTAAACAATTATCTTTTTCGATACAGAAATGATTCTGAAGGATTTACGGTGTGGAATCTGCTTCTAGATCATCCTCATCAATCAGTGGTCCTCGGAATACGATTCTAAAATTAAAAAAAAATCCTCTATATTTTCATTGACAGAAGGTTTATCAATTAACTGTTGTTCGAAGCCTTCATCGTCACTTAAATCATCATCACTTTCATTTATAAATTTTTCAATCTCATCCCAAGATAAATATTCTAAAAATAAAGAAAATTGCATTTATTATTTTCCTGAAATATATGGTAGATAGGGTGAGTATTGTAATCGTGCAAAAAATTAGACTTCCGTTTTTGATGGATTTATACGTTTTAGACATTCCTGAGTACGATTCCATCGATTTTACTTTGATCTCTGTATGTGTGTGTATGTCTGTTTACGCGATATCTCCTAAAGATATAAGCCGATTTCGACTAAATTCAGTGACATTGTTTTTATTTCTAATTACAAAAGCCCTATTGATTTTTGTGACGTTCAATGTAAATGTATGGCAGTTATTCAATTTCCATTTTTTTCTACCATTAGACCCTATGGGGGCTTAAAATACATTTCCTCACATCTCTAAAATTTATTAATATTTTCTTACAGACTTTAGTACTATACCTTCACATAATTTTGGAAAAATTTCCAAAGAAAACAAAATGAATATAATAATTAACCGGTTAAGAATCTGTTCAGTAGGGAAAGTCATGGGTTGGCCATGGCCATATCAGATTATTTACTCTTACAAAGGTATATTAATTATGATTTTTAAAAATTAATGTTTAATTTAAAACATCAACAAAATGAATTTATAATTACGTATAATTTTTGAATCATTCAACATCTCTAGCACTGCACCAACTAGATATCATTTAATACAAAATTTTTAGTGAGATGTCTTCTTTCCAAAAACATGGAATTGAAGCAAGAGGTGCACATACGTGCACCTTACAAATTACATCTAATTTAAATAGATATTATGATCTAATTAAAATAATTAATGATTTATGCATTACTGAAGTGTTTATAAGCAATCTTAAAAAAATACTGAGAATAAATATTAATTTTCTAATTATAAAATGTACTTACATTTTCGAAGTCTTGTATTTGTCGCCATTGCTCGTTTATTTCCTGCAAAATCATATGAATTAAGACTGCTGGCGCTATTTCTTGTTGAAACTAGAAAACGCTAACATACACAAATGACAACCTCTGGTCTCAATAAAATGATTTCAAATAATAAGTGAGATACGTAGTTGAAACCACAGGTACACAAATGTGCACCTTGGTCCTGAAAAGGTTATGGGGTTAGTAGGCGCATTGAACACGGAGTAAGTTGGCTCGATGCGCCAACCAACCCCGTTACATTGTTTCCAAATATTTTCTGTTATTTTATCTCATTTGATGAATTAATTATTATTTCTTTTTACAGAAAACATGCGCAATTACAAAAGAAAAACTGAACTTGCTGAAACACCGAAGTATGTTATAAGAAAATGCTGTGGATGCCGTATTAATTAACAGACGATATATTATGCAAATTGGTAATATTCCTTCGTCTGACCAGATATTGCCAACATATGAAGAAAGATGTTCAACCGAATGAAGCTGTTCATTACTCAAATATGACAGGCGAGAAACTTGATTTCCATATCAACGTTTTCGGTTTTATTTCCAGCAGTCAGTGGACACCTCTGATTTCTGTTGAATCATTAACTCCTGGTGATATTAGACCATTTAAATAGAAAGTATCAAGAAAGAAATTAGGGGGGGAGAGACGTAGGAAAACTGGAACCACAAGAATATTGACAGATTCATAAAATCTAAAGGCATTGAAAGAGGAAAAGGAAGTTTTAGAGAGGAAAAATGATGAAGTGCAAAATAGAAGAAAAGAAAGGTAACAGTAAAAATTGGCGAAAGGTACAGACATAATAAAGAAAACTTTGATTCCACCTACGAAAAAAGAAAGTTTGTCATTGAGAAAAGCACCTATCTTAACAATAGCTCAGATGATGAAGAATGTTATTGTCTGGTGTGTATTGGTAGCTTGAAAAATAGCAAACACAGAGAAAAGTGAGTGCAGTGCAAGTTTTAGTCACACGAGGCTTGCAGAAACGGAGATACACTGATTTTATATTATAACTGTAACTCTTATAACTGTATATGTGATAACTGTAACTCTGATGATACTATCTGGAAGGATAAAAGTTACTCAATGTTATTGTTTTATTCTATTTTGTATGTCTACAATTTAAAATTTACTTTGTACGGAGATAATTCCTTCGTTTAAAGTTGCTGGTAATAATAAAATTGATTTTGTTTAACTGCGTGTATTATTTAGTTTCATTTAACACTTTATAAAGTATGTGCCAATTTATCCCATAGGTATATGCATCTTGCCTAGTGACAAGGTAGGTTGACACACATTTTTTATATTTTTTTAGGCTTCCGCTAAACATAGACTACAAAAGCTACAAACTCTAAACACCGCGTATTTATAGACAAATGTTTGAACTTTCAAAGTGCAGTTAAATTTGTTTAAAAACCTAAACGAAAAATTAATAAAAATCAATAACTAAAAACTGCGACAACTAGGCCCTGTTTAAAAAACTTTTGATACATATGCCCATGCATAATTTCATTCCCATTTCAAAATAAACTCAACATATTCCCTAATATTTTTAATGTGTAATATTCTAATATATTTCGAGAGAATTTTCAATTATGCAACATTTAAAAGCTTTATTAAAAAATAAGATCATGTAATTTTTCATTTTAATCATTAAAATTATTTAACATTTTAAAAATTTTTGCTTGCTTTTCTGCTTAAATTTTCATAATTTTAACGTATTGAGAGAAAGTACAGTTGTAAATAAAAATCTTAACTTGTTTTGAGCATAATGCAATTATATAGATCATTCTTAAAAAAATTTAAATTATAACCATTTCGCAAAATATACATAAAATGTTAATTACACTTTTAACAATGGATATAATGTTATATATTTAAATATGAATCCATAAGTACATATAATGTTTGGATTGAGTAATTATTTTACTGTTTTTTTTATGTTAAATAATAAAACCGATTAAGAAAATGTAGTTTAAAAGCTAATTAAAACAATAAAGCAAAAGAAAAAAGAACACGATTATTATAATATTTTTGCATATACATTTTTGAATAAATTGCAGATAGGCTCGAAGAAATTATATACCACATTAAGAACAACCAGAAAGTAGGGAAAACAATCAAGCATTAAAAAAAACAAACACATATGGCTTTTGTATTTAGAAAATACCCTCATCTTATAATTTTGTTTCTTTTAGTTTATTTTCTGAATAATATGAATTTCTACAGCTCGTGATATAATACCTAGTCTCTAACGAACTTATTCATTCATGGAACATTAAATGCGATTTATCTGAAATGACAGCAAATTACAGTAAATAGTTACTGAATGCAAGTAAGTGCTTAATATAGACATGAATGAGATTTCATTTGTTTAAAAGCGAGCATGTTGAAAAATAATGAATGTTATAAAGCCATTAAGATGTCATTATAATTTCTTACGTCTTGAATTGAACAAAGAAGTTAAGTTAATGTTATGCTACTATTATAATTCTTAAAATATTTTAATTGTTTTGTAGACAGACAAAACTATTTACTAAATTATCAGCTTCTCCATATTGATAAAGATGTTAAATAAAGACATTCGATAAAAGGTATTGCCTAAGTTAATTACAAGTTTATTAAAAAGATTTAAGCTACCTTTAGAGTGAATAACAGCTATCGTTTTATTTTCATGTCATAAAAATCTGAAATTCATCAAATGTGGCATATTTCAGTGAAGAAAATTCTAATAGTTTTAATGAAAAGAAAATTGCATTTTGTAACACCAGGATTATTCTACAACAAATCAAAAATTAAAAAAAAATTGTATAAAAGAACATTACATACATAATATTTCAGTAAATCATATGTATTAACGAGCAAGCAATTTTCCCGATTACGAATGATATCGTAAACGACTGATCCGATTTTCACGACACTTGCGTCCTATACTAAATCGAGCAGGAGAAAAATATTTAGCTAGGTAATTAATAAAAAAAATCGTTTTTACAGGATAAAACAAAATCAGAGCTGAATCTTCTGCATGCTATAAACCGAAAAATACTCGTGCAATTTACACAAAACGTGTTTTCTATACTAATTCGAGCACGAGAATCACGTCTAGCTAGGTTTCGAATTCGAGAAAAAAATTTCTATCGATTAAAACAAACTCAGTAATGAAAATGTTGCTATATATCGAAAACGGTTCTAGCGATTTTCACAAAACCTGGCTCCTATATTAATTCGAGACTAGAAATCGATCTAGCTAGGTCGCTAATTCGAAAAAAAAATAGTTTTCTAGTGTTAAAACAAACTCATTACTTAAAATGATACTATCAATTGATAACAGTTCCTGCGATTTTTAAGAAATATGCTTTATTCGATTGTGAGAAAACCAACCAAGTCTCGAGATCGGAAAAAAAGAAATTGGTAGGTTTAAAGCCATTTTTCTATATTTAATCTTCGATAATCGAAATTCTTGCAACAGTAATGTTCATTTATCATCGACTGTATAAAGATCTCGAAGGTGGCACTAAAAGCTTGCCTTCTATACTAAACCGAGCACTAGATAACGGCTTATGTATGTTATAAATACGGTAAAACTCGTTTTAACTGGCTAAAACAAATAAAATTAATTGATTTTACCAAATGTGGATTTCGTGAACGTAAATATTTTCTTAAATATTCTGTAAATATGCTAATATTTCTTTATAGATAACTGCGCTTATACTTTTGCTATGTTTAAAACCACTAACATATTGTTAGAAAAATCGCTATAGTTCGATGCCATGGCGATACACCCCGGCGCAAAGTTAGCAGCAGTTTTAAAAGTTTTTAATTTTTCTGCCAAATTCACCATATGGATCCCGAAATGGCTCATTTTTGCCGCCAACTATTGACTTGGAAAACGATTTTGGAAGAATAATCAATTAAACTTTTGTAAAACATGGAGAATCGCAGTATAAATTTGTCTGAGGCACTCGTATAAAATTCATTTATTCTTATAAATGGCAATAAAAATTTCGGTCTATGTACATTTATTTTACAAAATTGTTTATAATATAAAATCTAAATTTTACTCCCCCCACCACCCCCCCCCCCCACACACACACAAAAAAGACACTATATTTAAAATAAAACAAGCATTTTTATATTGTATCTGAAACCTGTAATTACTTTTTGACCACTGAGACATAATTTTCCCGGCTTTTCACTTTCGACTGTGCTAAGACTACGAGCCGTAGAATTAAATATATCCCCCATAACTTATTGATGTTTTGCTTATAGTAACTTTTACTTTTTGATGTTTATTTAAAAACTAGTGTAAACGCCCGTCTTAGATGGGTGGATAGAAATTGTGGTTATTCCTTAACAGTTTAAATAATTCATAAAACTATTTGGCACTGATGTCATATACGTGTAATACACTATATGGCAAAAGGTGACCGGTCACTTGCGATTTTAGACGTTTTGTTAAATATTTAGAAAAATACATAAGGAATTAACCTGAAACTGCAGGTGTGTAAACAGTATATTACACGTCATATATTTCAACGAAGATCTTTTCCCGAAATCCCATAGGGGACCGTCAACAAATTGAAAAAGAACGAATATCTTTTGGATAACCCTGCAAAAACTAATGTACCAAAAGCGTTCAAACTCGAGATTATTAATAAGCGACTTATTGGAATGTACTGTGTTCATTTTTATGAGGATAGCATTTATACTCGTAGAGAAATTAAGGTTTTTATAAAAACAGTCCCAAATTTCGCCAAGTTTTTTTCTTATAATTTGCAAAGTTCTTTATATATATATAAAAAAATTCTTTTCAGAAAATATGACGAACAACACTGTACACAATACTGTGCAATCAGAATTAAAAAATAATAAAAATTGGATGAAAAATAAGCAGGTTTACAAAAAATGTTTCACTGCGCATGCGCGAATGCAATCAAAATATAATGTTCATAATGTGTTAGCTAAAGGTATAGAGCAACTTTTGTAAAAGTCTCAAAAACATAGTTTGAAAAGTATGATATTAATCGTTTATCGAATAATCTCAAAATCCGTTGTTCAAAAAATGAAGCAAAATGATGACGTGTTGTATCCATATATCCATTTATTAGCGCCAATATAGCATACACAATATTGCACGTACTACTGTATTTCGATACAGCCCCTCATCTTTTTGCTTCCTTTTGGGAATAACGGATTTTGAGCTTATTTTTTAAACGATTATTATCAGACTTTTCAAACTATGTTTTTGAGACTTTCTCAAAAATTGCTCTATACATTTAGCTAACACATCATGCAAATTGTATTTTCATTACGTTCGAGCATACACAGTGAATCATTAGTAAGTAAACCTGCTCATTTTTCATATATTTTTTATTATTTTTTTCATTCTGATTGCAGGGCATTGTGCGCAATGTTGTTTGTCAGATTTTTTGAAAAGATCTTTTTTTTATATATTAAGAACTCTGCAAATTATAAGCAAAAACTTGACAAAATTTGGAACTGTTTTTGTAAAAACCTTAATTTCTCTACGAGTGTGCATGCTATCCTCATAAAAATAAACACAGTATATTCCAATAAGTCACTTATTAATAATCTCGAGTTTGAACGCTTTTGCTACATTAGTTTTTACAGGGTTATCCAAAAGATATTTGTTCTTTTTCAATTTGTTGACGGCCCTCAATGGGGTTTTGGCAAAAAATCTTCGCGCAATATATGACTTATACTATACTGTTTACACACCTGCAGTTTCAGGTTAATTCCTTATGTATTTTTCTAGATATTTAACAAAACGTCTAAAATTGCAAGTGACCAGTCACCTTTGGCCATATAGTGTAGATATCGTTTGGGCGATTTTTTTCCGACGCCAAATTGGCGAAAACATCAACAACATAAATAACAACATCCGGGTTACCATATAAAGCAAAATAACGATACTTTGGCGCCAGTTGAGTACCCGTTGAGTATATGATATCGGCGTCAGAAAAAAAAAATCACGCCAATATTACAGCTGTGCCAAATATTTATATATTATTCCGTAATCGAGCTATTTGGTTTAAAAATCATAAAAACTCAGTAAATTGAAATACAGTTTTTAAAAACTTTACCTTTGAAAGTACATCCACTTATTCAACTGCGTAAAATTTAAAATTATGTAATGTTAAAAAGTAATTAATTTAAAAAAAAAGGAAAAATTATTCATAAAACCAATTTGTCCAAAATAAATAAAACATACAAACCTGAAAAAAACAAACTAAAGACTATTAGACCGAGAGCTTTTAAACATTTTAGGGTAGGTATTTAAGGCACCATGAAAATTTGTGTAATACTTCTTTTGCAATGTCTGAATACAAAATCGAATGTCTGGCTGAAGAAACGTCGTGGCACATAGCCGACCCGTGAATTTTTAAATTTCCAAAATTTTCGTTGCAAAAAAATATCCTTGAGGCGTTTAAAATTTTAACACCTTGAAATTTAGCATTTAAAGAAATAAAATGTATAAAAGCCAGGCACTTTAGTCGGCCCAAAAACTGTGCCAGACACGTGTCAAGTGGTATTTTATAACTACCGAAAAAAGGTATTTGAGGCACGCTGAGATTGAGACAGAATAATATTTATGTTTGGAAGAAAATATTTTGAAAATGACAGACACTTTTGTTGGAACTTTCTACTTGCCAAACAACATGGAATTTTAAACGCTAGTGCCAGTAAAGCTGATCTTGCGGTGCCGCGCTGAATTTCCAGTTATATTTGTTTTGATTGCGCATGCATTCACTTGAAATTCATGTTAAGATAGCTTGCGCAAGTCCCTGCAACGCGGTTTACGCTTTGTTTGTATCGTAAGTCAGTAAATGGAATTTTTTTATAAAAACTATTTTTACTTTTTTACTTATTAGTATTATACTCTTTATTAACGATTTGGAAAAATGGCTATTGTCCTCGGTCAGGGTAGGAAATCAAAAACGTATCTGAAGCGTTTTATTGGTTGAATCCGCATTTTATTCGTTTTCTGATTGGTCTATACAGTAAATTCTATTTTCCCTTTACTTTTAACAGAGATGGATATTTCTGTTGCCACTGTGACAAAAAAGTGATAAAAACTACAAAAAACTGCAAAAAAAAAAAAAAAATTAATAACTCAGAAACAAATTGAGATACAGCTTTCAAACAAATTGCAATTAAAAATGCATTTTTTAGTGTGGAGGCTTACTGTGGAGACACGAAATTTTTAGGTAGTTTTCATTACAAAAAGTAAAAAGCTACCTATTGCAGCCGTCCGGTCGAAAGCACTTCAGGAAAATTTTGATATATTTTCATCGATCATGACCCCAAGACCCCAAAACCACACTCCGTTCAAATATGAGAGATATATATATGTTACCGGCCAATCCCGATTTCAGGCGAAACTAGAATGGCCTAGGCCAAACTAGTTTATCCTAACGCTGATAGGATAAACTAGTTTTTTCTAGGCCAAACTAGTTTATCCTAACGCCTATAGGATAAACCAGTTTTTCCTAGGCCAAACTAGTTTATCCTAACGTCCATAGGATAAACTGGTTTTTCCTAAGCCAAACTAGTTTGTCCTAACGCTTATAGGATAAACTAGTTTAGCCTGCTATTCATTGGTCCGAACTAGTTTATCCTAGGCCAATCCAATTTGGCGTGATTTTATTTATCCGAAAGACCGTCCCAGCGCCAACTTAGTTTATCCTAGGCCAATGCAATTTGACGGTACTTTTATTGATTCCAACTACCGCACTGGCGCCAACATTGTGCAAAGCAGTATTGCCGTCACCCCTGGATAATATTTTATTTGATGGGGTGTGGGATACAGTCCCCTATCCTTCCCATTTCACCGCCGCCGGTAGTTACAAAATATGTTCCATATGACAAATTGTTTGCTGGAGGAGCAAAAAATGGGATGACAGGTTATAACAAAACTTAGGAGAGGAAGAATTTAGAGGATTGATTAATTATGTACAGTACTACCCCGAAAATCCGGCATCGTCGGGACCGGGACTTCGGAGGATTTCTGAAAATTCCAGATTTCTGAAAGAATATCAAATGTACATCTGATATTCTCAATGGTGCATTTATCATAATTAATTCAAAGCCAAGTGATATTTATGTGAGAATTTTTTTTTTAAACATTGATTTATATATATATATATATATATATATATATATATATATATATATATATATATATATATATATATATATATATATATATATATATATATATATATATTTCCTCACATAAATATCACTTGGCTTTGAATTAATTATAAATAAATGCACTATTAAGAATACAGAAGTACATTTGATATTCTTTCAGAAATCTGGTATTTTCAAAAATCCGGCGAAATCACGGTCTCAGTTTGATATACATATAAATAAATACATATATTTATATGTAAACGTTTATTTATTACGTTTTAAAATACATATATTTTTAAGCTACCATTATTACACAATTAAATTCTCTTTAAAGAATTATACATATACATTTATACGGATGGGGATACAGTACTGTAAAACATGTTAGAAGAATCTGTGTTTGACGAAATCCTGTTTTAAACGAAATGTTTTAATCGGTGCAACTTGGATATAATAATCCATTTGAAAAAAAAAAAAACGTAATACATTTGCTAGAGACGACGAACCTGCTAAAAAAGGAACTTAACTATAACTAAGTTTTGTTCTCTCCTATGTTATTCCGTCTTAGAAGGTTTTTCGATATAAAATTTATTCTGATTTTCAAGTTTCCAAGCCGTATAAAAAAATTAATGGTATTAGTAATTATCCAGATATTAACATACAGATACTTACAGATTACATAGAGATTCATTAAAAAATCAACATAGTTTACAATCAATCCTTAATCACATTCTATGGCTTGAAGATTTAATTTTTTTTAAATTCTATACAATAAAATCTGCTAAGTTGCATGCGAATGTTGCATGCGAAAAAATAAAAATCCGTTATAGGCAGATTCCCTTATTAGAAGGTTCATAGCCTTTTGAAAATGCATTATATTATTTTTACAAGTACTAACATACTGATTTTACATAGATCAATGTTTTCTTCTTGTTGAACACGGGATTCCGTCATAGGCAGGTTATTTTCTCAGGTTTTACCATACTTTAATTTTATTACCTAAAAATCCATCTACTCATCTTAAAAAAATAAAAATAAATAAATAATAAATATATAAATTTTATTTGTAGATTAATAGCGATTTGAAAATGCGTGCATTAAAAAAGAAAGTTGAGGCGGGTCAAATGTTACTGATATTTTTACTGAACAGACCAGAGGTCCAGCCGGTCCAAAATATTTTCATATGAGCTGGGTTGGAAATTGGACTGAAAATTTCTGCCTGTGCAGACCTCAAGAAGAATGCAGTCCAGTACCGACTTAAGCCGGAAAAAAATTGAGTCCCTGTCTATCTCGGTCCGAACCTCTCGAAAAGGGTAATCCCCAAACCAAGCCCGGCCCGATTGTCGGGAAGGAAAATTGGGCGGGTCCATAAAAAACTTTATACATCGAATAACCAAAAGACTAGCTCAGAAAATTTTGTAAATTTGGACGCTTCTATTTCTATTATATATATATATATATAAAGAAAGAAAGAAAAAACGAGCTTTTAGTGAAATCCGCTCACTAAAAACGAGTTTTTAGTGAACTTCACTCACTTCCATAGATGTGTTTGAATTGTGCGGATTCGTTTAAAAAAAATTTAATTTGAGCGTGAACTGGACTCATTTTTGAAAAATTAAATTTGAGTTTGAATTAGTTCGTCTTTTTATTTATTTATTTATTTATTTATTTATTTATTTATTTATTTTGTTAGCATGCTCAACACTGGTTTGCATCAATTAAAGCACGTTAAATTGAATTGGCCTAGGATAAACTATATTTGCCTAAGTCAAACTAGAAGGTTGGCGCCGAAGCGGTCTTTGGGATCAATAAATGTATGCCAAATTGATTTGGCCTAGGATAAACTAGTTCAGACCAATGAATAGCAGGCTAATCTAGTTTATTCTATGAGAGTTAGGCCAAACTAGTTTGGCCAAAGAAAAATTAGTTTATTCTATAGGAGTCAGGATAAACTAGTTTGACCTAGGAAATCTAGTTTATCCTATGAGCGTTAGGATAAACTAATTTGCCTAGGAAAAACTAGTTTATCCGATGCGCGTTAGGATAACTAGTTTGGCCTAAAATCGGGTTTGGCCGGTAACATAATATATATATATATATGTCTCGGCTGAGTTCTTTGGCCAGCTTCATCCGCCATCTTATTTCAAAATGCCTGTTTAAAGTTTAAATTAAAAAAAAATTTAACTTTAAAAATAGGTACAAGTAAATTAAAAACTGAGCAATATTATTTTCTGAAGTGTTTGACCCTAATACAAGGATTGCGGAGCATATTTTGTTTTGTCTTTATCTTAAAAAATGGCTGAAATATAGCAGTTTGAATTTCTAGGGTGGTTGTCATTTTGGCTTCATACGGAATCTTGTTTGAAAATGGCGGCCATTGGTTACTGAACAGCATTTAATGCATATCCATACCTATAAGGGGTTACCATAGGGGGGACCCTGTTCTGTCGCCAAATACCGCCAAGTTTGTCGCCAACTTGGCGATATATCGCCATACATGGCGACCAAAATTAGTCTCCAAATGTGACGTCAACTTGGCGGTATCTCTAAAGTTTTGCCAAATTCCCATAGACTTCCATTGTAAACCAATGGGGTGTAGGGCTTAAAGAAAATCAACAAATTGAGATATGTCAATGCATCAAAAAATAATATTAGCTTAAGGGATCATATTAATTATATTTAAGGGAGTACAAGTAAATTAAATGATGAATAAAAGTAACATGATACTATGCTTAGCATGCTGTCCCAAACATAAATTTTATGGGAGACCAAACTGGTCGGCCAAGGGCGCCTATTAGCTTACTAATTTGGCGCAATTCTCATTCAAATTCAGTATTGGCGAATATACTCTTATCGAGTTCGTCGCATTTTAGATTCTTAAAATTTAAGTAAAATTACCTTCGAATAAAACATGCAAAATTTTAAAAACAAGAAATATGAAAGCTACCTCTTCCTCCCGGCACTGGCTGAAAGTACTTTTTGGTTTCCGTCTGTCTGTTCCGCGATAACTGCCGTAAAAAACATCTAATTAGCTTGAAATTAAGTAGGCATGTTGGTGTGGTAACCGGAATTAGCTGCAATGCTTTCCTATGGACCTTCAGACGAATTTAAAATTTTATCATTCAGCTGAAAAGAAAATAATCTCTAACACAATTAGATAATTCTAATTTTTAATTTCTCTTTACTGGTTTTTTAGTTAATTTGATCAGTGTGTAATTTTGTCAATTTTGTCAGCCATCCGAAATTAGCAATAAATGTTTTGGTGGAATTTTATGCAGCGGTTCAGAAAATATAATATAATTCCTTTTCTATCTTTTTATGTTTTTAGGACCAATTCTTTTCTTTTTTCCCATTTTTCCTTCTATAACAGTTGCATAACGGCAGTATAAAAAAAAAGAAAATTCAAATCGTGTTATTTCACCAAATTAAACACACACTAAGGTATTAAAAAATATTTAAAGAAAAGGCATTAAAATGCAAAATGTAAAATGTTTTAATTTTATTTGATTATGTTTAGAAATAAATAAATAGTTTCACCTGCTACCGTAGGAGAAAGGGTAAAATCAATAAATTATTCCAACAGGTCTCGCAGACGATTTTTTGGGGAAAAAAACAGCACATAGTAATGCAATCAAACAAAATAAAACATATCTTATTAAAGAAGAGATCATGGAAGACGATAGTATTCCAGAGTGACGCAACCTTAAGCCTAAAATCGTAAGAATGGCGGAACTCATATATACATACACCTAACTCGAGATCAAAGGAAACGCGAAAAGCCGCCACTTTATAACTCAGCAAATATAGCTCATATAGCTCATATTGTTCCGATTTTTTAAAAACAGTCTTATATCTATACACTAATCCTATTCTGAAAATTTTACATTTCTACGTTCAGTTTATTTTGAGATTTTGATACCCATTTTTAAAGTAATTCCGATGGTGCAAGAGTGTCTTTTCTAGTTCTAGAAAATGGCCTGGGCGATTTTCTTTAAATTGATATATAATATGAATCTGTTATAGATGAAGGGAATTAGATAATATTTGTGTCCGGAAAAACTCTTGTTTTTATATAATTCGCAATATTTTTCTCAAAAATGACCTGCCCGATTTTATTAAAATTTATATATAATATAAATCTGTTTGAAATGAAGCGAATAACATAACACTTACATTACACTTGCATGAAAACTATTGTTTGTTATGTAATCGGTATGAAAAATGGGACTATATTTTTCGCTATTTTATGAGACTTTACCTCAAATGCGCAAGAAGTTACTATGTATTCCTGCGCATGCTTTCTTTTTATTCACTTTTGGGAACAGTTAGCTATCGAAACACTAGCTGAACGGTTAAGAGCGCTGCTCTCATAGACACGTTATCCCGGGTTCAATCCGCAGTGATGCCTTTTGATCCTTTTTTATGAGTTCCTTTGTAATTTTTATTGCCAATTAGATCATTAAATAAAATGTAAGACTTTTTAAATTGTTATTAAGTTAAACGAAATTAAATTACAATTATAACAAAGATAAATGAAATAAAACTTCATTTTAAATAAATTTCAATAATAAAATTTGCCATTTCCTGCGGCTGGCAAATGTGGCGCCATCTATATTTTGGATAGAAACCTAAACTCTAACATTTTATATAGAATACAGATATATACATTTAACATTTTTAAAATGACGATAATTGGAAAATGTTATTCAATATTATTTCATAATCCTTTAGATATTTTGAGAGTGTTACTATCGCACAGCAACTATATCTAGTGCATTGACTTTATTAACTGGTAAATGTAATTGAGTTAAAATTCTTTATCTAAATTTAAATAATGAATTTTGTAACTATCATCTTATCACCACATAAAAATTAAAAATCTCAGATTAACTGTTTCAGAAAGTATTTTCACATTTAATTATGTATATATAAATAAATACAGTTTTTTCTTGTTTGATGTATGTTTTTTATAACTGCTTAAAAAAAACTAAAATACTTTCCAAATAGTATTAAATTCAGACATTTAAACTACTACAGAAATTACTTTTCCTATATTAAGGTGTATACAATCTTTAATGTAATTTAAAATAAGAATCTCTTGAAATTGTTCCAATTATTTATTAAGGTTATTAACTAAGTCATATTTATTTTTTATATATGTTGAAAATATCATACTTCAGACTAGATACATCTTTTTCGTTTTGGGAAATGATGCAGATTAAAAGAATTAAATATTTGCTGTTTAATGTGTTGTATAATAATTCAAAATTATTTTTTGACTAGCAAACTAATTTGTAAGTCTTCTTGTCAAAGTGTCTTCTATTCAGTAATATGAGTACTATGTAAAAATATTTGTTAACAATTTTTATAGAGTTAACCTATAATATATATATATATATATATATGTATATATATATGTGTATGTGTTACAAATGCAATGCAACTTTCATCTTTTTCTGCTCCATGCTAAAACATTTAAAATTTGGGATGCAATTCTAATATTTTTCAAAAATGCATTTTTCAGTTCAAATTTCTGTATTTTAAATATTATTTTAAATTGTAATTTACATAATCTCTTTGTTGTAGCCATGAAATAACAAATGATAATGCCTATTTTAATAAAAAATAAAATAAAAAAATCATAAAATGATGCTTTTTTTTAAATTTTAGTGACAAAAACTTTTTTTTTAATGCACAAATTTTATGATTAAATCTTACTTAAAAATGTGGCTATTTTCATAGAAATTTATGTTTGTGGCTATGAACTTAAATTTAAAAAAAATAAAAAAAAACCTATATCTTTATCAACCAGCTCTTTTTCTTATTTTCATTCATATTTATTGTAATTATGGTACACTTTTTCGAGACTCAAAAAGAAAATAATAAAATACTCAATGGCACTTGATACTGCCATCTATAATGGAAAATCGAAACTGCAGCCAATCGATCACGTGATAGGCAGGCTGGGTACACTAGCGCAAAGAACCGAGTATTACTTTCGGGGTCAAATTCTGTGATGAAAAGCCTTCGTTGTTCTCCTGTGTTTACAGCTTTTTTTGTATTTTAAATAAAAAAGTTTAAAGAGTAACATTTCTTGATATTTTTCTTAAGAAAGTAAACTTTTTACATAGTAAAATTTGACAAAGTTTTCTATATATGTGAAACAAACCATAAAAAACACTCATTTTGTATATTACTTCCATATCTTACTAAAAAGTTCTTTAAAAAATCAAATAGTACAGCACTCTTTCAAATTAAAGTAAGAGATATGCTTTTTTGAGAGGGGGGGGGGGGGATTAAAGGTAAATGGAAATCACTATTATGTGTTCTTATCATTGATCTTTATTTTTTTTTAATCTTTTTATTATTAACCTAAAAAAAGTAATGATATCAATTCAAAAGATTCTTAACGGGTTAAAAGTTTGTGACGAAGCACTTTATCTTATTTCTATAAAAATTTTAAATATGGAACTTAAAAATAATGATATTAAATTTTAAGTGACGCTATATTATTTATTTCATCTTTTTATTTTCGTTTTATTTATAATTACATGAGTAAGAATTATGTAAAATTTAAAAGGATGTATAAAAATGTATTCCCTGATGCTTTATCATTCACATTTTTCACAAATTCAAAATATGAGTTTTAAAAGATACTAACTAAAACTAAACTAAACTCTGTGGCTATACAATCCAAGAAGGATCAGTGCCGACAGTGCCCATCTCTGTTTTCTTGACCCTGGGACCCGAGGTGCTATGCAGCATGTGTCCCGGCCAGGTGGTCAAACCAATGCCAGACCCTCGGTGTTTAGTTCCCAAGCAAGCTTGGTACTCATTTTATCGATTCCAAAGGGATGAAAGGCTGAGTGAACCTTGCCCAGTCCGGAGTCAAACTCTCGACCTGCGATGCGGCAGTCAAATACTCTGACCACTACACCACTGGGCTGAATTTTAAAAGATATGATATCAAAATTTAAGTGACGCCTTGATGTAACTTTAAACAATTTGTTTTAAAAATCAATTTTAATTGTTTTCGGTTTGGCTAAATATATTTATACATCTAACCAAAACTTTTAATTTTCCAATAGTTAGATGTGTACATATATTTAGCCAAACCGAAAACAATTAAAATTGAATTTGAAAACAAATTATTTAAAGCTACATTAAGGCGTCACTTAAATTTTGATGTCATATCTTTTAAAATTCATATTTTGAATTTATGAAAGATGTGAATGATAAAATATCAAGGAATAAATATTTATACATCCTTTTAAATTTCACATAATTCTAACACATGCAATTATAAATAAAACAAAAATAAAAAGATGAAATAAATAATATAGCGTCAATTGAAATTTGATATCATTATTTTTAAGTTCCATATTTAAAATTCTTATAACAATAAGATAAAGTGCTGCGTCACAAACTTTTAACACATTAAGAGTTTTTTGAATTGATATATTTTCAGACTGTTACGTTTTATTTTTACTTTACTGTCATACGAACGTCTTTTTGCACGCATTTTTCCCTATGTATCATCTCTATACACAATGCTAGCGGCATTGAGTATGGATGCAGACAGAAAAGCGTGCAAAAAGACGTTCGCCTGACATTAGCCTTAAAAACTTTACATACACTGATTGAATTTCCCCATTTTTCTTTCAAATGTAATTTTTTTAAAATCTACGTTCCAGACATCACTCTTTTTTAATGAGTAACTGATTTTTTTTTTTTTTTTTGAAATTGATTAGTGAGCTTAAAAATTAATTAATGTCGTTATACCGTAAAGTAAGATGACTGTTTTAAAGTTTACATGTGCATTTAGACTCGAACTATTTACATGAATAGTTAGAGTTACATGTATATTTAGATTAGTGAATACACATTGCCGAAAATTTTACCTTATATTATATACTATAGAATCTACGGAAGACATCTTACATTTTAATAAATACACAAAAGAGTGTAAAGAACAGTAATAAAAACAAAAGATAACATAATATTGCATGATGAAGCAAGCAATCAAAACAATTTATTAAGAGAAAAGATTTGTTCGTCTTTGTTTATCATCCTTTCCAAATGAGGTAATTCTTACTTATTAGGATTTAAAGTCTTATTTAAATATCAAAAGATGTAGACATATTTAAATTTAAGCCGAAAAAAAAACCGTGTGCTGTTAAAACAAACGTCATAACAGTGTGACGGTGGCAACGACCTACGATGGAGTTTTTGCTGTATATACCTTTGCTTTTCGGTATCACAGGTATCACGTAATTACATTTTTTACACTGTCGAGTAGAAAGGGTACTTTCAAATCAATCATTTATCAGTTAGAAAATTGAAATTCATTTTTTTGGGGGGGGTGGGGGTGGGGAGGTGGTATAATTTTCGAAAAAAAGCATGGGTTTTGAGCTTCCGAAAAAATAAGGAGCAAGTGATAGCATTTTTACAATTGATAATACATGGCAAGTGTTTGGCGATTTTCGATCTTTCTCACATAACAAAAAGGGGGGAAATATTTTCTTTGGAAAAATCAGAAAATATCAAACTCAATCGAATGGTTGAACTACTATGAAAGTTTGTAGTATATAGGTAGGTTGTAAATGAGATTGGGAAACTTATTGCCTATTTTATTTAAAATGCACTTTTAAATTAATTTTATAACTTTATTATCTGAATACTTAGTTGATATATTTCGTATAAAACTTTCGTATTAGCCCCAAGATTTTGACAAACTTATTATTTTATTTATTATCAATTAATACTCTTTGTTTATAGGGAGGTGGGGGGGGGGGGTTGTTTAGTACTACTGCATGTTGATCTTCCATATTGAATGATTATTTAACATTATTATACATTAATCTTTTGTAATCGGGTTTCATGCGAAATACCAGTGTCAAACATAATATGACAACTGGCTACATTCTTTAAAACAAACATGTATGACTTTAAAGGTGCAAAGTCACATTAGCTAAAATACACCTTGGCGTGCAGCTCGATTACGGAGAATTGGGTTGATTGTTTTTTTTTAAATGTAAGCACATAAGCTTGTGTTGTTATTGTTGTTTCCATGTAATATTCAATAACGAAATGATCGAACAAAATTAAATCTTTATCAATAATTGATTCTAACAAATACATTAATAAAACAGAATTTAACAGGTATGTAATCGAACTATGCGCTTAAACTCTGAAATGTTCAGAACTAAAAGGTTTTTTGTAAATAGTGAAATCTTCAGTGATTAGCCACTCGCGTGTGTATAATACGAAAGTAGAAGAATAGTATGTTGGTTATAGTTGGCGGGAATCTATGAAAATAAATAAACGGTCAAGTGCGAGTATTACTCGCGCACAGAGAGTACCGTTCAATAATATATGAATTAGTAAGTGTATTATTAAAAAAATAGCGTTGTAAGACTTTGTAAAAACTATGCAACGTAGGGTTGGATATAGCTGTATAGTATACGGAGTTCAAAGGAAAGTCCCTTTAAACTGAAAATACTTGCGAATGGAGAGAGCTACAGCTATACAAGTGAGGTAACGGTACTGTAAAGCGACTACGTCCGGCCTAATGCAAACGACAGCAGCACCCCTAGTGGCGAAATTTGGAAGATAGCCATTGCAAATCGAAAACGAAAAGAGGTAAAGCAAATATTCCAATTAGAAAGATTTAAAGCATCAGTTAATTAGTACGAAACGGCATTTGGTTCACACGGATAAAATAAATCGTCGCCTGCATACCCAAACATGTCCGAAATCGATGAGTGACGATTCTACTTTGCCTATTCATTTTCCGGAAATATAGCAGTGCACAATTGCAGATTGTGACGTTGTACTGTGCTGTAATGCCTGTAAAGATTCAATTTCCATTTCATTTAAAATTTTAGAATAACCCTTTGAGGGCCAGAAGAATTCTGTTCGTAAACTGATGAAATAATTGACTGACACCAGCATATTCAAGCGAATTTCTCTGAACACAATAACCCGCAAATTTGCACTTTCATTACAAAAGCAAAATTTTATTAAAATATTCTTGGTGCCATTTGTCAGTTTTGGAGTTAAAATTAGGTAGCTAGACCGTCTAACCACAGCCCTTGAAAGGGTTAAATCAATGTCATCGTATTGAAGAGGATTGTAATAGACGTTCCATGCTGAGAAATGTGCATGCAGAATTACTCTCACGAATACAAACGTGTATCGTGAGCAACGGCGAACTTTTCGAACATACTGAATATTAACTTTTTATCACAATGAGGCAGTTTGTCTTTTTTTGTGTGAGTGATATTATCAAAATGTACTGAGATAAGTACGTATTTATAGCATAAATTGTGCGTATTTTTTCATACTTCTGACTATTCTATTCAAACGTTTACACAAAATGGAGTGCATCGATTTCGGACATTTTTGGATAAACAGGCGAAGATTTATCTTATCCATGTAAACCAAATGTCGTATTCTATTAATTAATTCATGCTCTTAAACTTTCTAACTGGAAATTTTGTTCTATCTCTTTTCGTTTTCGATTTTCAGTGGTTGTCTTCCAAATTTCGCCGTTAGGGGGCGCTGCTGTTGTCTTCAATAAATCGGGTTTAGTCGCTTTACTATACCGTTACCTCACTTGCATAGCTGTAGATGTCTCCGTTCACAAGTATTTTCATGTTAAACGGACTTTCCTTTGCACCCTGTATACTAGAAAAGTATAAATGGATATACCATGAAAGTTCAAAGACATATGGAACCTAAATAATAGCAAATATAGCTATTCTGTATATTTGTTATTCCATATAGGTTTTTAGTTAACTTTAAAGACACAGTAGGTGTATTGAGAGAGCCACTGAATGGAAACTAGTCGCGAATCCCATAGCATTTATGTGATTAATTCTCATTAAAATTTTCTGTTTTCAAACATTTGACGTTTATTGCTTTTATACTGCTACTGGACATTACATTACATAAATATATCCTTAAAATTTGTTATCTAGGCTTTAAAAGCCGATGGCGCATAGAGTACGCCGTCCCTGTCATTATGTATGTCCAAACCGTCCGTGTCTTTAAGGGTTAATATCTCGGCTAATTACCGACGATTTTTTCCGAAATTCATGATCAACAATGCTTTTATATTTCTGCTACGATAGGTGCCTTCAGCTCTGCTCAACACTTTTGCTGACACCAGTAATTCGAAACTTTAGTGTAACGGAATAATATGATTTTCTCAAAAACTATGTGACCTAGGGTAATCGCTATAATTTTCCTGCAAGGTTTAAATTAATTTCTACTAACTCCAATTTTTTCATAATTTTAGTTTCAATAGATTCGGAGTTAGATGGGGTGGGGAGGAACATATTTTTGCACTACATTTTCCACCATAACTTTGAAAATATAATACCTAAAATTAAATGAAATATATTTTTGATTTCAGCTTTACGAAAGCTTTCACACGATACCCCGCACGATATACAAAGAAAATATTTTTTTTTTCAAGTAACTTAATTAGACCCTCTACATTTTTTCCTAAACATATTTATGAATATTTATTAATCTGTAAATATGTGGGTCAATAATCTTTATTACTTCCCCCAATTTGAAATTTCCACTTGCATAGTTTACGAGTAAAAGGGCTGTGACAGACAGACACAGGCGTGATCTTATAATGGTTCCGTTTTTACTTTTTAAATACGGATCCCTAAAATAAATAAAATACAGATTTAACTAAAAACCTTTTTCACCTATGTTCCATACATCGGGCAGTATATCGAGCAACTATTATCCGGGTAGTCCAGGTTGGATCACATGGTTTACAGAAATTTATATAAGTAATAAAACTTTATTTTCAAAATTTACCATTTTACACTGAGAAAGTTATTTTTGTCATTTTGTTACCATATAGCAATATGTTTTAATGCAACACGTAGAGTAAAGAAATGTTATCAAAATAGCTTTTGCCAGCAATTATAGTACTCTCCTTACATTGTATTACGTATATAATTCAATTAGACACGTACGGCAGATAAAAAGGGGAAAAAAAGCTCGCGAACAAGAAAAACAAATAGACACATTTTTAAATGAAGCAAGATTCACATTTAGAAATTATGTACTGATTTTTAGTTATTTTATCCCAGTTTTTAGTAATAAGTGCGTAGAGCTACAGGTCCACAGTTTCATTCCCGACTGCGGACTGGACACTATTTAGTAAAATTTTTAATCCTATGGAATCGATAAAATGAGTACAGAGATTGCTTGTGAACTAAATACTGAGGGTGTGAGTTTAGGGTGCCCACCAGACTGTAACATATACTACATGACACTTCATGGCTTATGGTCAAAAATACAGAACTTAGGCTATAGTAGGCAGTTTTCCTTAATGGATTGTAGGCAAGCTTAGTTTTTTAAGCTATTTAATTTTACAACAATAGTAACTCTATCCATTTCTACTCGAATACGAAAAATTTGCAAATATATCTCCATTCTAAAAAAAGTAAATAACACTGTCGCCGCGCCGGTTTTCAATTTTTTGTGACCGGAAGTCTTTCTTCGTTAATATAAAGAAAAATATTGCATACAAAAATATGAAAATCGGTGGTGATATAGAGAAATGTTTGATAAACACGCTGATGTAGACAGTTTTCAAATCGAAAAATTATTTTAAGAGATATTTAATGCTAAAGTTGGACAAAATCGTTCCATTAAAAAAAGTTTTATAGGAGCAAAAACTATACATGGGAATTTAATCATTTTTAGATCATATTATGCATTAGAACCTCCCAGTGTGCAGACTGCATTTATTTCTTTAATTTGACTCCTTTTTTGACGTTTTATTTCTATTTTAAATTCAAATTTTCAGCATTTCGAGAGCTATTTTTTACATATTTTAGAAATAGTATTAATTTAAACTGTTGCCAACTGCATAAACAGCGCAAACAATAATGTTTGCTTCAAATTAAAAATTTATTTGCACGTGACAATTACAGACAGCAAATATAAAAAGCAGGAACTCATTGAAATTTACGTCATAAAAACTATATTTACACGTGAATTTTAAAAGAGAAAAAATATTGTAAAATAATAAATTCATTAACATGCGTTAGAAGTCTTAAATAGGATTTTAATTCATTCTTGTGTGTGTGTTTTTTTTTTCTTTTTTTTTTCATATACTGGGGAACATCCCGTTGCATGATTGAATAACAATATTAACGAGATAAATAAGTTTTGGACGATGTTTGTGGTCCAAATAACAGGAAAACTCCTATACCGTCCCGTGGCCCTGATGCTGATTTTTAAGTTTGGAGCTGTCTGTATAAAATTGTTTCAATAAAAGTAATTCGATGTAATTTTTTTCCGAAACTGGGAAAATTGTTTTATATAAATATGTAGCAAAAAATTAACCTGCACACATTTTTACGGTTGATATTATTTTTGAACTCTGTCCCTGGGTTTTCATCATTACCGTCTCTCTTGCTAAACTTATACAGAAAATTTCTTTAGATGCAGCCACAGAATTTTTTACAACTTTTTTATCATGCAGAAGCATGTTAGAAAAGAATGTCTAACGTTCTTTGACAGGAAATTTATTGCAGAATTTAAATCAGCATTTAAATATCAATTTCAAGATCGTGGCTTTATTGGTACTCTTACCGTCTCCAAGGTTTATTCCTGAACTTTTCGAGGTAAATTGAAAAAAAAAAAAAAATTTAATCCAATGTTAACAACTGTTTCTGAAACTCAATGAACATTGTGGCTATCACTTAGTCTTAACATGATTTGCCTAAAATTAGGTAGTAATTTTCCTTACCGTTCCATCCTTACCGCCCTTTTTCCCCATTTCGTCCCTTTTTTCCTATACCGTCCCCTTTTTTTACCTTACCGTCCCTTCTTTAACACCCCTTTAAGACAATGTTATACAAAAATTCTTTATTAAAAGTACTACATTTTTATTATTTCTTACTTGAAAGTCCTGTGGGTACTATGCAAATTGATTATAAGTAAAAATTTAGATAAAAATAAAAAGTTATAGTGGTAAAATGGTAAGGAAAAATTAAACTCGCAAGTTTAACTTAAACCTCAGTTAAATAAAAAAAATTTTGCTGCTGATCATTTTTTAGGGTTTCGTTCATCTGACGAAACCCTATTCGTCTCGCTCCTCTGTCTGTCTGTCTGTCTGTCCGTCTGTCCGTCACAGAGCCCGTTCTCAGAAACTATACATGTTGGAGACATGAAATGTTGGGTACTTATAGCTGAACACATCACATCAAATGACAAATCATAAAATTTTGAAAATGTCGTACGTTTAACCCTTTGGGGTCCCACATGTGTATTTTAAACAATTCTTTCTAAGTGAGCCCCTAATTAGGTTGGAGGCGTGAAATTTTGCATACTTATAGCTGAACACATCACATCAAACGACAAATCATAAAAATTTAAAAATGTCATAAGTTTAACCCTTTGTGGTCCCACATGTGCATTTTAAACAATTCTTTCTAAGTGAGACCCTAATTATGTTCGAGACATGACATTTTGGGAACTTATAGCTGAACACCTCACATCATACGACAAATGATAAAATTTTGAAAAAGTCGTACATTTAACCCTTTAGGCTCCCGCATGTGTATTTTAAACAATTATTTCTAAGTGAGCTCCTAATTAGTTTGGAGACGTGAAATTTTTCATACTTATAGCTGAACACCTCACATCAAACGACAAATCATAAAATTTTGAAAAAGTCGTACATTTAACCCTTTGGGCTTCCGCATGTGTATTTTAAACAATTCTTTCTAAGTGAGCTCCTAATTAGTTTGGAAGCGTGAAATTTTGCATACTTATAGCTGAACACCTCACATCCAACGACAAATCATAAAATTTTGAAAATGTCGTACGTTTAACCCTTTGGGGTCCCACGTGTATTTTAAACAATTCTTTCTAAGTGAGCCCCTAATTAGGTTGGAGGCGTGATATTTTGCATACTTATAGCTGAACACCTCACATCAAACGACAAATCATAAAATTTTGAAAATGTCGTACATTTAACCCTTTGTGCTCCCACATGTGCATTTTAAACAATTCTTTCTAAGTGAGCCCCTATTTAGGTTGGAGGCATGAAATTTTGCATACTTATAGCTCAACACCTCTGATCTCACGTCAAATAATAAATTTTGAAAAAAGTTTTATGTTTAACCCTTTCAACTCCAGCTTGGGTATTTTAAGCCATTCTTTCTAACTGAGCCCCTAATTAAATTGGAGATTTGGAATTTTGCATACTTATTGCAGAACACCTGAGGCCAGGCGACAAATCATAAAATCTTGAAGAAGTCTTACGTTTAACCCTTTGAGCTACCACATATGTATTTGAAGCAATTCTTTCTAAGAGATTATTCTTTCCTAATTAAGTTGGTGACATGAAATTTTGCATATGTATAGCTGAATGCCTCAGACCACACGACAAATCATAAAATTTTCAAAAAGTCTTTTATTATTTACCCCTCTGGGCTCTAACTTGTGTATTTTAAGCAATTTTTCTAACCTCCGCCCTTTTAACCCGGGGAGAAATTTTCCAACTTTTGCCGACACCCCTTTGACCATTCTTTCATATTATGCACCATAGCCTTATATATTTTAGTTTCGTTTTTTCCGCCAGGTGAGCCTACTTATCTCGGGTGCTATGGGCCCAATCCCCTCGATTAATATATCTACGGATAGTATATAAAACGGATTTTCGTTCGGATACAGGTTTGTTTAGAATCAAGTGCCCCCACTGGTTGTGAAATGTGGAGCTAACCGATATTTCAAAAGGATAAAGTGTTTTGAAAGGAATATTAAACGAAACCCTCTGTGCGATCTGTGATCACACTTACCCACTTGTTCTTTATTTTGAATAATTAAGGCATTCTTCTATCATATTAAAATGCTATTTTAGCAAGTTTAATTTCCCCAGATTTTTATTCCCGAAAGTCAAAAGATTGCGAGAATGCCCCACATATATAGTATATCATTCTTCATAGTATTTTTATATAATTCTGTAGCTTTCAGCATTGAAAAGGGAATCAATATAGAATCTGCGTAAATTCAAAGTATTATAATCTCGATTCTGGTCTAGAAAATTTTTGAAATATTTATTTAAAAATATGAAAATGTATGAAGATAAACCGCAACAAATGTTACCGCATTATGCGCAAATATAATATGAAATGCGATAATGTGCATATATAGTAAATTAAATCAGCATTTATATTATATTCTACATTTAGAAGTTAAGGTAATTTTGTGTATAGGTATCACATTAATTTTTAATTCTGATTACATTCTTTTTAAATTCCTACTTTTATTTTAACATATTCTTTCAGATAAAATCATTTTTAATAATTAAATTTTTTGGAAGTCTAGGCAGACGATTTTCTGTTGCCATGAACAACAGCCAAAGCGCGGGAAACTTTTAAGTTTTTTTAAAACATAATCACTCATTTTTAGGTACGTTTGTAATTATGTAAATACCTAGCACCTATAGTCGTCGTTCGGTCCGTTTGTCCGTCTGCCTGTCCGTCTGCCCGCATGTAACAGAGCAAAAACTACCAAACCGAATGGTCTGACATTTTAAATATATAATTGTTGCAAAATTTTGTCGAGTCATTTCAAATTTTATGAAAATCGGATTTATAGTTTAATTACAGGGACCGTCAAAAGTTTTCCGTTACATTACGGTTAATGGGAAAAATTATTGCAAGTGCAATTTAATGATGTTACAGCCTTCCGAATGGTCTTAAATTTTAAATATTTAATTATATTATATTAGATATGCAAAATTTTAAATATTTAATTGTTGCAAAATTTATTCGAGTCATTTCAAATTTTATGAAAATCGGATGTATAGTGTAATTACAGGGATAGTAAAATTTTTTCCGTTACATTGCGCGGCAAATGGGAAAAAAATATTGCAAGTGCATTTTAATGATGTTACAGTCTTTCGAACAGAATGAAATTGATATGCACTTATGAAGTGCACTAAAATATACATTCAGTACAATATGTGGTGCAAAAAATATTTATAAAACTAGTTTAGTACGAATGCTCTTCATTTGCCACGTTTGACGAGCAATTTCCAACTTATTTATTATTCCACAATGAATAAATCGTATTTACACTTTTTAATTAGTTAAAATCGTGTCTCTGTAACAATCTGCCGCGTTCTTTTTAATCTCCTTCTCCTTTTCTCTAGATGGATTTGTTCTATGCGTCAGTCGTTTGACAATATAAAGTGTGCAATGTGATGCATTTGTGGAATGGATTTTTTTTCGGAATGGATTTTTATTCTAATATTTACAGTTAAGAAAACATATGTAATTCATCTTCATTTCCGAATTGTTTAATTACGCTGTTGAACGTACGATGAGTGGCTTCTATTTAAACGATTACCCGTTTTGTTCGAAATTGTGAAAGTGAACACAAAGTGATTTCCTAGTTATCCGGTCTGAATACTAGTGGGAAACGTCTCAAGTTTCTAATATTTAAGAAAAAATTTTGTGTTTAAAAAAATTACTAGGATTTAAGCCTGGTAAAGAAAACAATTTTATAACTACGTGGGTAATATTTTTCAAACATCTGTTAGTCTCTGGCATATGTAAACATTTTGGTGCCTGGTTTTCCAATAGGAGATAATCATATTTATAATGTTTTGACGTCTGCATGAATTGAGCAACTCTCCCCCATCTTCCATTCTCCTTTCTGAACTAAATCGGTGACTGAAGTTGTTTCCAGACAAAAAATTATTTTGATAGAAAGAGTGTTTTAGATAGAATTTTAGCGTATTAATATGTACAACGTCTTTAACATGTATACAGAATCAAGACTGCATCTTCGCGGAAAGGTAAAAAAAAAACATTTATATTATGATAAGATAAAATTATTTATTTAAAAAAAAAACAAAGTGTGAAATAACATTGTAAAGAGTCAAAAATATTTTCTTTAGAACATACTGTTTTGTTTATTATTTATTATTTAAAAGTTAATTTTTAATTTTTTTGTCGGCCCGGCACGTTTCAATGTTTGCCCTCATTTTGAGAACTCGGACAGGACCCGTGCTAGATAAGACGGTCATGTCGCTGTATATGAAGCCTGTGTACAACAGAACTACGAAAAATTGAGAAAATCACACAAAAAATCGTTATCACAGCGTCCTCTTCAAGGGATACATCTCCATTTTCAACTGGAACCTAGCGTGAATAGTAAAAAACATATGTATGAAGTTTGGTTCAAAACTATGCCTAATTTCGTATGCTTTTAGATGAAACAATAATGAAAATCGCACAAAAATCGGTGTTACAGCTCCCCTTCTCGGCGAAATATCCCAAAATTAAACCTGGACCTGCTGGCTATAGTAAAAAACATACACATGAAAGTTTGTTCAATTCTATGTATAACTACATACATATGATAGAATATTGAAAATGACACAAAAATCGCTTTTACACCACCATCACAGCAAAACACCTATATGATTATACTTCCCGATGATATAATGAAACAAACATTTTGTAAAACATGTTTTTTGGGATCTCTGACACTTAAATCGAGTAAAGCCGTACAAAAACGGAAGTGAATACGATTGCGACAACAAAACATTATTCTATCTATCTATACTCATACTCATCTATACTCATATTATAAAGAGGAAAAAATTGTTTATTTGTCGGAGATAAGCTCAGGAACTACCGAACCGATTCCAAAAGTAATGGTATCAAAATGATGGTGTTCGCCCAACTTAGAACATAGGATATATCTTACGTCGGTGCCACTACCCCAAAGGGGGTGCAGGAGCAAAAAACGTTCTAAAAATGCGATTTTTGCGTTACTGAAGGGCCTAGAAATATGAAATTTGGAATATTAGTTACTTATAAGATATAAATGGTGTCTAAGAACAGTTCTTAAACAATTCGAAATTTAAAAGAGGTGAAAATACACAAAAAGCGTTCTAAAAAACGTTCTAAATGGTAGTTTCTACATAATCTCAGGAAATACCAAACCGATTTCAAAAGTAATGGTATCAAAATGATGGTGTTCGCCCAACTTAGAACATAGGATATATCTTATGTCAGTGCCACTACCCCAAAGGGGGTGCAGGAGCAAAAAACGTTCTAAAAATGCGATTTTTGCGTTACTGAAGGGCCTAGAAATATGAAATTTGGAATATTAGTTACTTATAAGATATAAATGGTGTCTAAGAACAGTTCTTAAACAATTCGAAATTTAAAAGGGGTGAAAATGCACAAAAAGCGTTCTAAAAAACGTTCTAAATGGTAGTTTCTACATAATCTCAGGAAATACCAAACCGATTTCAAAAGTAATGGTATCAAAATGATGGTGTTAGTCCAACTTAGAACATAGGCTATATTTTATGTCAGTGCCACTACCCCAAAGGGGGTGCAGGAGCAAAAAACGTTCTAAAAATGCGATTTTTGCGTTACTGAAGGACCTAGAAATATGAAATTTGGAATATTAGTTACTTATAAGATATAAATGGTGTCTAAGAACAGTTCTTAAACAATTCGAAATCTAAAACGGGTGAAAATGCACAAAAAGCGTCCTAAAAAACGTTCTAAATGGTAGTTTCTACATAATCTCAGGAAATACCAAACCGATTTAAAAAATATTGGTGTCAAAATGATAGTGACAACTTTTGCTCCAAGATAGGCTATGTTTTATGTCGGTGCCACTACCCCAAAGGGGCTGCAGGAGAAAAAGGTTCTAAATTGCTGTTTTTGCGTGACGGAAGGGCCTTGAATCGTGAAATTTAGAATGGTAGTTAGTTATAAGATATAAATGATCTCTAAGGACATTTACTACAAAAATCGAAATTTAACAGGGGGGGGGGGTCAAAATGCGCAAAAAACGTTGTAAAAAACGTTCTAAAACAATTTCTATGCAATCTCAGGAAATACTGAACCGATTTCAAATATAATGGTATTAAAATGATGGTGACAGATCTTGCTCCAAGATAGGCTATATTTTATATATGTTTCCACTAACCCAGAGGAGATGCAGGAGCAAAATGAGCGAAAAGCGTTCTAAAAACGTTCTAAATGCCGATTTGTCACCAATATCTCAGGAAGTATCAAACTGATTTCAAAAGTAATGTTAAGAAATTGATGCTGACAGCCTCTGCTCTAACATAGACGCTATTTTAAGTCGGTATCACTATCACCTAGACGTTGCAGGAGCAAAAAAGCGTTCCAAATTTCGATTTTTGTGATCGGTAGGGGCTAGCAACTTAAAATTAGGCAAGATACATATGTATTACATATAAATGATCTTTAAGAACAGTTTCGAAAAAATTGGAAATTTAAAAAGGGGTGAAAATGCGCGAAAAGCGTTCTAAAAACGTTCTAAATTGCGATTTTTACTCAATCTCAAGAAATTCCAAAGCTATTTCAAAAGTAATGGTTGCAAATCAATGGTGACAGTCCCTGCTATAACATAAGTTATGTTTTATGTTGCTGTCACTACCATCTGAGTGTTGAAAAAGCAAAACATGTTCTAATTTGCGTTTTTTGCATAACTGAAGGTTCTAACACTTTGAAGTATGGCATGTTAATTACTTACAAGATGCAACTGCTTTCTATGAACTGTCGAAAGAAAATTTCAAATTTAAAAAGATGAAGTGAGCGAAAAGCGTTATAAATTACAATTTTTATGTAATCTTTTCAAATACCAAACCGATTAAAAAAATAATGATAACAAATTGTTGGTGATAGAACCTGCTCAAACATAAGCTATATTTTAAGTCTGTGCCACTACCACCAGAGGATTGCAGTAGCTAAAAACTTTCTAAATTGCGATTTCTGTGATACTGAAAAGGCTAGAAACTTTAAATATGGCATGGTAGTTACTTATAAAATATAAATGCCCTCGAAGGACTGTCGAAAATAAATTCGAATTAAAAAGGTGTGAAGTGAAGGGCAGGTGCGAAAAGCATTCTAAAAAAGTCCTAAATTTATACGCTATTTCAGGAAATATAAACCAAATATAAAAGTAATAGTTGCGAATCAATGGTAACAGTCTCTGATCCTACACAGGCTAATTTTATGCCGATGATTCTACCACCTGGGATTCACAGGAACAACAAACGCTCTAAAAAAGGCCTTTAAAAGCTTTCTAAATTACGTTTCTGTGGAATATTAGGAAATAACAAACCAATTTCAAAATTAATGTTGGCAAATTAATGGTGACAGTTCTTATTTCAACATAGCCCTTTATGTTGAGAGAGGTGGTAGGACTTGGAATTTGACATGATGGTTAATTTTAAGATGTAAGAAGATGGTTTCTAAAAAATTCAAAACTTCAAATGAATACTGAAATAAGCGTATTAATTGAGCATAAAAGTTTCAAAATATTTTCTAAATTATCATTTATTTAGTTTTATTTCGTTTTATTAATTTAAGTCTCATTTCTGCCTTATGCAGTGTAACAATGATATTTAATCAAACTGCGTTTTAAATAGTAATTTTTTTTAATTATTCCTAAAAGTAATAAGTACCTTTTAATAAAATAAAATATTACCATTTAATAAAATAAAAATTTAGTTAGTACCTTTTGATAAAAATTAGACATATAAATATCACTTGGCATATTTCAAATACTACGCGAGCAAAGCCGCGGGGTTTGCTAGTCATCTATACTCCTATTATAAAGAGGAAAAAATTGTTTATTTGTAGGAGGTAAGCTCTGGAACTACCGAACCGATTCCAAAAGTAATGGTATCAAAATGAGGGTGTTAGTCCAACTTAGAACATAGGCTATATCTTATGTCGGTGCCACTACCCCAAAGGGGGTGTAGGAGCAAGAAACGTTCTAAAAATGCGATTTTAGCGTTACTGAAGGGCCTAGAAATATGAAATTTTGAATATTAGTTAATTATAAGATATAAATTATGTCTAAGAAAAATTCTTAAATAATTCGAAATTTAAAAGGGGTAAAAATGCACAAAAAGCGTTCTAAAAAACGTTCTAAATGGTAGTTTTTACATAATCTCAGGAAATACGAAACCGATTTAAAAAATATTGGTGTCAAAATGATGGTGACAACACTCGCTCCAAGATAGGCTATGTTTTATGTCGGTGTCACTACCCCAAAAGGGGTGTAGGAGCAGAAAACGTTCTAAAAATGCAATTTTAGCGTTGCTGAAGGGCCTAGAAATATGAAATTTTGAATATTAGTTACTTATAAGATATAAATGATGTCTAAGAACAGTTCTTAAACAATTCGAAATTTAAAAGGGTGAAAATGCACAAAAAGCGTTCTAAAAAAACGTTCTAAATGGTAGTTTCTATACAATCTCAGGAAATACCAAACCGATTTAAAAAATATTGGTGCCAAAATGATGGTGACAACGCTTGCTCCAAGATAGGCTATGTTTTATGTCGGTGTCACTACCCCAAAGGGGGTGCAGGAACAAAAAACGTTCTAAAAATGCGATTTATGTGTTACTGAAGGGCCTAGAAATATGAAATTTGAAATATTAGCTACCTATTAGATATAAAGGATTTTTAAGAACAGTTCTTAAACAATTTGAAATTTGAAAGGGGTGAAAATGCGCGAAAATCGTTCTAAAAATCGTTCTAAATGGTGGTTTCTACACAATCTCAGGATATACCAAACCGATTTAAAAAACAATGGTGTCAAAACAAGGAAGTCAAAATGACGGTGACAACCCTTGCTCCAACATAGGCTATGTTTTATGTCGGTGCCACTACCCGAAATAGGGTGCAGGAGAAAAAAACTTTCTAAAAATGCGATTTTTTCGTTACCGAAGGGCCTAGAAATATGAAATTTGAAGTATTAGCTAATTATTAGATATAAATGATGTCTAAGAACAGTTCTTAAACAATTCGAAATTTAAAAGGGGTGAAAATGCACAAAAAGCGTTCTAAAAAACGTTCTAAATGGTAGTTTCTACACAATCTCAGAAAATACCAACCGATTTAAAAAATATTGGTATCAAAATGATGGTGACAACGCTTGCTCCAAGATAGGCCATGTTTTATGTCGGTGTCACTACCCCAAAGGGGGTGCAGGAGCAAAAAGCGTTCTAAAAATGCGTTTTTTCGTTACCGAAGGGCCTAGAAATATGAAATTTTAAATATTAGCTACTTATTAGATATAAAGGATGTCTAAGAACAGTTCTCAAACAATTCGAAATTTAAAAGGGGTGAAAATGCGCGAAAAGCGTTCTAAAAAACGTTCTAATGGTGGTTTCTACACAATCTCAGGAAATACCAAACCGATATAAAAAATAATGGCGTCAAAATGATGCTGACAACCCTTGCTCCAACATAGGCGATGTTTTATGACGGTGCCACTACCCCACAGGGGGTGCAGGAGAAATACGTTCTAAATTGCGGCTTTTGCGTTACGGAAGGGCGTAGAATCATGAAATTTGGAATGGTAGTTAGTTATAAGATGTCAATGATCTCTAAGGACATTTCCTAAAAAAAATTGAAATTTAAAAGGGGGTACAAATGCGCAAAAAGCGTTGTAAAATACTTTCTAAATCGCGATTTCTATCCAATCTCAGGAAGTACTAACCGATTTCAAATATAATGGTGTAAAAATGATGGTGACGGATCTTGCTCCAAGATAGGCTATATTTTATATCTGTTTCCACTACCCCAGAGAAGATGCAGGAGCAAAATGTGCGAAAAGCGTTCTAAAAACGTTCTAAATGCCGACTTGTCGGCAATATCTCAGGAAGAATAAATCTGATTTCAAACGTAATGGTAGGAAATTGATGGTGACAGCCCCTGCTCTAACATAGACACTATTTTATCTCGGTATCGCTATCACCAAGACGTTGCAGGAGCAAAAAAGCGTTCTAAATTTCGATTTTTGTGATCGGTAGTGGCTAGCAACTTAAAATTAGGCAAGGTACATATTTATTAGATATAAATGATCTTTAAGAACAGTTTCGAAAAAAATAGAAATTTAAAAAGGGGTGAAAATGCGCGAAAAGCGTCCTAGAAACATTCTAAATTGCGATTTCTACTCAATCTAAGGAAATACCAAAGCTATTTCAGAAGTAATGGTTGCAAATCAATGGTGACAGTCCCTGCTATAACATAGGTTATATTTTATGTTGCTGTCACTGTCATCTGAGGGTTGCAAAAGCAAAACATGTTCTAATTTGCGTTTTTTGCACAACTGAGGGGTCTAACACATTGAAGTATGGCATGGTATTTACTTATAAGATGCAACTGCTTTCTAAGAACAGTCGAAAGAAAATTCCAAATTAAAAAAAATGAAGTGAGCGAAAAGCGTTATAAATTACAATTTTTAAGCAAACTTATAAATTACCAAACCGATTAAAAAAATAATGATGACAAATTTTGGTAATAGAACCTGCTCAAACATAAGCTATATTTTATCTCGAGGGTTGCAGGAGGTTAAAACTTTCTAAATTGCGATTTCTGTGATACTGAAAAGGCTAGAAAATTTAAATATGACATGGTAGTTACTTATAAAATATAAATGCCCTCGAAAGAACGTCGAAAATAAATTCGAATTAAAAAGGGGTGAAGCGAAGGGGAGTCTAAAAAAGTTCTAAATTACGATTCTATGCAATTTCAGATAATATAAACCGATTATAAAAGTAATAGTTGCGAATAAATGGTAACAGTCTCTGATCCTACACAGGCTATATTTTATGCCGGTGATTCTACCACCTGGGGTTCACAGGAACAACAAACGTTTTAAAAAAGTGCTTTAAAAGCTTTTTTAATTACGTTTCTGTGGAATATTAGGAAATAATAAACCGATTTCAAAATTAATGTTGGCAAATTAATGGTGACAGTTCCTGTTTCAACATAGCCCTTTATGTTGAGAGAAGTGGTAGGACTTGGAATTTGACATGATGGTTAATTTTAAGATGTAAGAATATGGTTTCTAAAAAATTCAAAACTTCAAATGAATACTGAAATGAGCGTATTAATTGAGCATAAAAGTTTCAAAATATTTTCTAAATTATTATTTATTCAGTTTTATTTCGTTTTATTTATTTAAGTCTCATTTCTGCCTTATGCAGTGTAACAATGATGTTTAATCAAACTGTGTTTTAAATAGTATTTTTTTTAATTATTCCTAAAAGTAATAAGTACCTTTTAATAAAATAAAATATTACCTTTTAATAAAATAAAAATTTAGTTAGTACCTTTTAATAAAAATTAGATATATAAATATCACATATTTCAAATATTACGCGAGCAGAGCCGCGGGGTTTGCTAGTCATATTATAAAGAGGTAAAAATTGTTTATTTGTAGGAGGTAAGCTCTGGAACTACAGAACCGATTCCAAAAGTAATGGTATCAAAATTATGGTGTTAGTCCAACTTAGAACATAGGCTATATCTTTTGTTCGTGCCACTGTCCAAAAGGGGGTTTAGGAGCAAAAAACGTTCTAAAAGTGCGATTTTTGTGTTACTGAAGGGCCTAGAAATATGAAATTTAGGATATTAGTTACTTATTAGATATAAATGATGTCTAAGAGCAGTTCTTAAACAATTCAAAATTTAAAAGGGGGGAAAATGCACAAAAAGCGTTCTAAAAAACGTTCTAAATGGTAGTTTTGATATAATCTCAGGAAATACCAAACCGATTTAAAAAGTATTGGTGTCATAATGATGGTGGCAACGCTTGCTCCAAGATAGGCTATATTTTATGTCGGTGCCACCACCCCAAAGGGGTTGCAGGAGCAAAAAACGCTCTAAAAATGCGATTTATGTGTTACTGAAGGGCGTAGAAATATGAAATTTGAAATATTAGATACTTATTAGTTATAAAGGATTTCTAAAAACAGTTTTTAAACAATTCGAAATTTAAAAGGGGTGAAAATGCGCGAAAAGCGTACTAAAAAACGTTCTAAATGGTGATTTCTACACAATCTCAGGAAATACCAAACCGATTTAAAAAATAATGGTGTCAAAATGACGGTGACAACCCTTGCTCTAACACAGGCTATGTTTTATGTCGGTGCCACTACCCCAAAGGGGGTGCAGGAGCAAAAAGCGTTCTAAAAATGCGATTTTTGTGTTACTGAAGGGCCTAGAAATATGAAATATGAAATATTAGCTACTTATTAGATATAAAGGATTTCTAAGAACAGTTCTTAAATAATTCGAAATTTAAAAGGGGTGAAAATGTGCGAAAAGCGTTCTAAAAAACGTTCTACATGGCGGTTTCCACACGATCTCATGAAATACCAAACCGATTTAAGGGGTCAGGTACCTTTGAAAGTGTCCAAAAATATTTTTTTTTACTTAATAGCTTATATTAAATTTTTATTCTTAAGGAACATTTAAAAAGAAACCCCATGCAAAAATATTTGCTTTAGAAGGGAAGTTATGACGAAAACAGTTTGAGCTCTCTTTTTGTTATCAAGGGGCAATTGGATCTTTAAAGTCAATTTTCTCAAAACGTTGAATTTGGTCACTGCGCGCATGATTTCTAAGAAATGGCTGGATAGAATTTAATGAAATTTTAAATGAAAGTAACAACCTTATAGATGCACAAAATGACCTACTATTATGATCATCAAGTAAAAAATTTAGATATTATGACTATTTTTATACAAAAGTAATTTGAAAATTTGTCGATTCTTGATTTTACATTTAATTTCTCAAAAAGTAATCATTATATTTTTTTCAATGTAGGTCATTTTAAACACATAATATATCTCTACTCAATAAAAATAATTTGGGCTCACTCTGACGATTCATTTATGAGAAATCATGCGCGCAAGACATATAAGTTCAATTCGTTTATTAAAAAACATTAAATTTCAAATGAAGTTTAAAAAACTTTATATGCATCTAGACTTTTTTTCAGAACATTAACGATTAGCCTATGACTTTTTTAATGTGTATTTAAAATTTCATGTCCGAAAGTTAATCAGATGCGGAGTTATAGCAATCCATATCAATGTCTCATTTACATGCATTTTCTCAGCTTCGAAGGTACCTGACCCCTTAAAAAATAATGGCGTCAAAATGATGGTGACAACCATTACTCCAACATAGGCTATGTTTTATGTCGGTGCCACTACCCCAAAGGGGGTGCAGGAGAAAAACGTTCTAAATTGCGGTTTTTGCGTTACGGAAGGGCCTAGAATCGTGAAATTTGGAATGGTAGTTAGTTATAAGATATCAATGATCTCTAAGGATATTTCCTAAAAAAAAATCAAAATTTAAAAGGGGGTCAAAATGCACAAAAAGCGTTGTAAAAAACGTTCTAAATTGCGATTTCTATGCAATCTTGGGAAATACTGAACCGATTTGAAATATAATGGTGTAAAAATGATGGTGACAGATCTTGCTTCAAGTTAGGCTATATTTTATATCTGTTTCCACTACCCCAGAGGAGATGCAGGAGCAAAATGCGCGAAAAACGTTCTAAAAACGTTCTAAATGCCGATTTGTCAGCAATACCTCAGGAAGAATCAAACTGATTTCAAAAGTAATGATAGGAAATTGATGCTGACAGCCTCTGCTCTATCATAGACGCTATTTTATGTCGGTATCACTATCAGTTAGACGTTGCAAGAGCAAAAAAGTGTTCTAAATTTCGATTTTTGTGATCGGTAGGGGCTAGCAACTTAAAAGTAGGCAAGGTATATATTTATTAGACATAAATGATCTTTAAGAACAGTTTCGAAAAAATTGGAAATTTAAAAAGGGGTGAAAATGCGCGAAAAGCGTTCTAAAAACGTTCTAAATTGCGATTTCTACTCAATCTCAGTAAATACCAAAGCTACTTCAAGTAATGGTTGTAAATCAATGGCGACAATCCCTGCTATAACATAGCTTATATTTTATGTTGCCGTTACTACCATCTGAGGGTTGCAAAAGCAAAACATGTTCTCATTTGCGTTTTTTCACTACTGAGGGGTCGAACACTTTGAAGTATGGCATGGTATTTACATCCAAGATGCAACTGCTTTCTAAGAACAGTCGAAAGAAAATTCCAAATTTAAAAAGATGAAGTCAGCGAAAAGCGTTATAAATTACAATTTTTATGCAATCTTAACAAATACCAAACTGATTAAAAAAATGATGATGACAAATTGTTGGTGATAGAACCTGCTCAAACATAAGCTATATTTTATGTCTGTGCCACTATCACCAGAGGATTCCAGGAGCTAAAAACTTTCTAAATTGCGGTTTCTGTGATACTGAAAAGGCTAGAAACTTTAAATATGGCATGATAGTTACTTATAAAATATAAATGCCCTCGAAGGACTGTCGAAAATAAATTCGAATTAAAAAGGGGTGAAGTGAAGGGGAGGTGCGAAAAGCATTCTAAAAAAGTCCTAAATTACGATTTCTATGCAATTTCAGGGAATATAAACCGATTATAAATTTAATAGTTGCGAATCAATGGTAACAATCTCTGATCCTAGACAGGCTATGTTTTATGCCGATGATTCTACTACCTGGGATTCTGTTAGAAAATGCTCTTTGGTTTTCAAGAACATTCACCAGATGGCAGCATCAATCATTTTTTTATTTGATCTACTGTGACAGACACGCAGTTCAGTGAGTGTTGCTCCTTCCCTTATAGCAGTTGGCAGCAAAATGCTGCTTGATTAAAAAAAAATCTAATAATATTCCAAAGGAATATAATATGATAAAAAAACTGCAACAAGCCATAGTTCAAAGTATTTCTTTGTGTTTGTAAATAGTCTTATACATCTGTTTTGTTTTATTGTGAAATGTGATCCGTATTTTGACAAGCATATATATTATTCTAGTGTATTCAATCTTCTAATAAATGTTTTTTGTTCATCCAAAGAAGAGTATATTTCCATTGAAACACATCAAAACATAAAGGTAAAACTTTTAACTTTTTTTTATTGTTTACCTATTGAGGAATTTCGTATTCATGCCTTCCATATGGAATAACATTCTAACAGATTCACAGGAACAACAAACGTTCTAAAAAAGGCCTTTAAAAGCTTTCTAAATTACGTTTCTGTGGAATATTAGGAAATAACAAACCGATTTCAAAATTAATGTTGGCAAATTAATGGTGACAGTTCCTATTTCAACATAGCTCTTTATGTTGAGAGAGGTGGTAGGACTTGGAAATTGACATGATAGTTAATTTTAAGATGTAAGAAGATGGTTTCTAAAAAATTCAAAACCTCAAATGAATACTGAAAGGCGCGTATTAATTGAGCATAAAAGTTTCAAAATATTTTCTAAATTATCATTTATTTAGTTTTATTGTGTTTTATTAATTTAAGTCTCATTTCTGCCTAATGTAGTGTAATAATGATGTTTAATCAAACCGTGTTTTAAATTGTAATTTTTGAAGTATTCCTAAAAGTAATAAGTACCTTTTAATAAAAAAACCCTTTTAATAAAATAAAATATTACCTTTTAATAAAATAAAAATTTATTTAGTGCCTTTTAATAAAAATTAGTTATATAAATATCACTTGGCATATTTCAAATATTACGCGAGCAAAGCCGCGGGGTTTGCTAGTTATAGATAAAAGAAAGTAAAAAAAAAAAGCAATTTAACAAATTACAACGACCATTTGGAAAAAGATTTTTTCCAAGACTAAAATTTAAGACACAAAAAATCGCACGGAGTTGATGATACATTACGCACGCCATGAATTAAACATTAACATTCCTGGACCCATCATGAACAAATTTTAAAAGAAATTTCAGTTTTACAATTTTCAGTACTGTAAATTTTTAAACTTCTACAGAACTGGTCATACATTACGTACGCCATGAATTAAACATTAATAGTGTTATTACACGTAAAAATTGAAAGCGACAAAAATCAGATTTCCTGAAACTTACGTATTATCCACCTGAAACTTACGTACACTGTTAAAAGTTTTTCAGCATTCTGGCAGGTCATTCGACGATTTTTTTAAAAAACGGTTTCATAACCATAATTTAACTATATTCTGATCATAAAATGGCCAATAATATGGTCAGAATAGTGTTAAATTGCGGTTGTTTTAACCATTTCGGAAAAAACGGTCAAATGACCTGACAGAACGCTGCAAATTTTTAACAGTGTGTTATTCAAGCATTTCATTGGCTGTTCGGAAAAAGGCTTTTCCATCGTAGAAATCTAACGACCAATTTTAAATAAAATTTCATTCTTAAACTTCTAAACATTCCACAATATTACTTTTTACACCATCGTATAGAGAAAAAATATGTACTTTTAAATTCAATTTATTTGAAAGCTGTATCTCAATTTGTTTCTGAGTTATTAATTTTTTTTTTTTTTGTAGTTCTTATTACTTTTTTGTCATAGTGGCAACAGAAGTATCCATCTCTGTTGAAAGTAAAGGCAAATTACGGATTACTGTATAGACCAATCAGAAAACGAATAAAATGCGGATTCAACCAATAAAAAACTTGGGATATGCTTTTGATTTCCTACCCTGACGAGGAAAATAACCATTTTTCCAAATGGTTAAAAAGATAATGATTAAGCAAATATTTTAATAGAGGATTTTTTTTATGTCAAAAAAATCACAATTACAAAAATGCAATTTTTTATGCAATTTTTCACTTTTTTTTTTTTTTTAACTTTCTTCTATCTTTACAAGAAGAAAGTACTGGATACGTAAACTTTTTCGATTTCCGGTTTTCGACGGATTTACACGTTTTAGAGGTCAGATAATCCGAAAAACATGTTTTTAAAAAATATCTGTCTGTCCGTCTGTCTGTCTGTATGGGACACAAATTTTGTGGGTGCTCTATCTCAAGAACTAATGCACGGAATTTAATAAAAGTTTATACCCAAGTATCCCTAATATAAATTGGTGCTGATTAGTTTTTGGTGTAAATCGCCCAACAGGTGGCGCTGCTATACTGCATTTTGCAGGATTTCCGCAATAGCTCTATCTCAAGAACAAATACACGGATTTTTATGAAACTTCATATTCAGTTACTCCTTGATATGAGTTGGTGCTGTTAAAGTTTTTGTGTAAATCGACCAAAAGGTGGCGCTGCTATGCTGCAATTTACAACATTTACACGTTTTCGTAATAGCTCTATCTCAAGAAATTATGCACGAATTTTCATCAAACTTCAGATTCAGTTAGTCCTTGAAATAAATTGACGTTTTGTATCTTTTGGTGTAAATCGCTCAACAGGTGGCGCTGCTATGCTGCATTTTTGTGATTTCTGCAAAAGCTCTATCTCAAGAACTAATACTTGGATTTTCAACAAACTTCAGATTCAGATATACATGGATATGAATTAGTGCTGCTTATGTTTTGGTATAAATCGCTCAACAGGTGGCGCTGCTATGCAGCATTTTTCACGAATTTCAGAATAGCTCAATCTCCAGAGCTAATGCATGGATTTTCATCAAACTTCAGATTCAATTAGTCCTTGACATGAATTGACGTTTCATACAATTTGGTGTAAATCGCTCAACAGGTGGCGCTACTATGCTGCATTTTTGTGATTTCCGCAATGTCACTATCTCAAGAACTAATGTTTGGCTTTTCAACAAACTTCAGATTCCGGTATACCTTAATATGAATTAGTGCTGTTTATGTTTTGGGTGCAAATCGCTCAACAGGTGGCGCTGCTATGCTGCATTTTTCAGAATTTCCCCAATAGCTCTACCTCAATAACTAATACACCAATTTTCATCAAACTTCAAATTCAGATATACTTTGATATGAATTGGTGCTAAATTTATGTAATTTCTTGCACGATTTAAATGATTTAATTGGCGTGATATATGTAGAAGAAAGTTTAGTGATTGCCACAAAATACTAGCTTTTAATTTTGCGGCGATTTCCCGTATGAGTAAAAGGAATCCGGCTTGTTTTTTAGCCGAATGTAGTAAAACTTGTCAATAAAATTTATTCGGATTACGTGTAGAGATTTTTGCATTTTTCGCAATTTTTTTATGCAATTTTTAGATTTTTATAAAGTTCCGCCGAATTTTTTTGAGATTTTAAAAGGAATACGGTTACGAACTTTTAGCCAAATATACACCATTTTCTCCTCTGGGAGTTTTAAACTTTTTTTTTTCTATTTCATGGCGATTTGTCTGCATTTGTGAAAGATATCCGGTTTTAATCTTTTAGTTCAATATGTAGTAAATGCTGCCCTCTTTTTATCCCTTTCATTGAAGTTTAATTGGAATTTCTCGCGAGTCTTTTATGTAATTTTTAGAGATTTTCTCGTTCTGCAGAATTTTTTTTGCATTTGTAAACGGAATTCGGTTTTAAAATTGAAGCATAATATAATAAATTTTGTCTTCTGCGATTTTACTGTTTTTCGTTGCGATGTTCCAGAATAATAATCACCAGTTAACAAAATGTCCGAATTTTGCAGAATTCCGGATTTTATCGTCTGCGATACAGTGATCTCCTGCCAAAGATGGGTGTCAGCAATTTTTTGTGCAAGTTTATTTTTATAAAAATGGCAACGTTTTGTTTGTAGTTCTTACTGTTCTATTCTAATAAAAATAGCTCTCAACCAAAAGAGTTTAATTAAACTATGATATATAATATCGCTATATAAGTTTAGTGAAAATTATTTCAAGTCTTCTTTTTACATCACAGTGAGTAAGTTAATTTACTTTAGTTAATTTTTTATGCTGTTCAATTTTAACAAATAATCAACATTTCTTTTGATCTTATTTTGTTTCATTAAGAGAACATTTAGTTTCATTAATTATGTCTATGTATACATATATATATTTTGTTTAGCTGAAAGATGTTAGACTTACTTTGCTGTCCCAAAATCGATACATGGACAGCATTAATAAATTTACTTTAAATGAAGTACGGGGATGTACTTTCTTTCTATTGTTAGCTTGAAAATTTTATCATTCTTTGAAAAGAACTCAAACGTTCTCACTTTAATTTTATTAAAAATTTAAAAGAAAGTATTTTAAAGTTAAAATATATATTATACTTATTGATGTTAAGAAAAGTCTACGTTATTGCTACATAATTTTATACTGATAAACTAAAGTTAAATGTCCAGTGACCTATATTACACCGCGTTTTTTTTTTTTTGTTTTTTTTTTTTTTCTGAAATGAATGAATTTATGCATCTATATTTCAAACGTTTATTTTAAAAAATACAAATGAGTCGTTTAAATAAATTTTATTAAAACCTATATATTTATTTTTATTTAAAAAATACTGACAAATATATTTTATCATCTATGTTTAATTCTTTAATGCGAGATTTTTTACTTTAGTCTATCTTTACAAGAAGAAAGTATAAGATTCGTGAAAATTTTCGACTTCCGATTTTCGACGGATTTACATGTTTTAGGGGTCAGAAATTCTGAAAAATATGTTTTTACAAAATGTCTATCTGTGAGCCTGTCTGTCTGTATGTGACACACATTTTGTGGGAGCTCTATCTCAAGAACTAATGCATAGAATTTAATAAAAAATTAAATTCAGTTAGTCCCTGATATAAATTGATGCTGATTAGTTTTTGGTGTAAATCTCTCAACAGGTGGCGCTGCTATGCTGCATTATTCGTGATTTCCACAATAGCCATATCTCAAGAAGTAACGCACTTATTTTCGGAAAACTTCAGATTGACTTATTCCTTGATATAATTTGGTGCCGATAACTTTTTGATATAAATCGCCCAATAGGTGGTGCTGCTATACTGAATTTTGCAGGATTTACACGATTTCCGCAATAGTTCTATCTCATGAACTAAAGTACGGATTTTCATCAAACTTGAGATTCAGTTAGTCCTTGATATGAATTGGTGTTGATTGCGTTTTGGTGTAAATCGTCCAACAGGTGACGCTGCTGTGCTGCTTTTTTCACGATTCCCGCTATAGCTGTATCTCAAGAACTAATGCACTAATTTTCACCAAACTTTAGATTTAGTTAGACGTTGATACAAGATGTTGCTGCTTAGGTTTCAGTATTAATCGTCCATCAGGTGACGCTGCTATGCTGCAATTTTCACGATTTTCGCAATAGCTCTGTCTCAAAAACTAATGCACGGATTTTCTCTAAACATGAGATTCCGTCAGACGTTGACAGAAGATGTTTCTGATTAGGTTTTAATATAAATCTCCCAATAGGTGGCGCTGTTAGGCTGCATTTTGCTGGATTTACATGATTTCAGCTATAGTCATATCTCAAGAACTGATGCACGGAATTCCATATCTTTAGCATCCTCATGAGGGATATAGATTGCCATTAAATGTCGGCAGTGAGCTAGCGAATTTTGAAGTATTAACACGTATCAGATAGAAGAAAGTTTTGGGATTGGTACATGCGACTAGTTTATTTTAGTTGGAACATATATTTGAGTTTATTTTTGTTAATTATCCACTATAAAAATAATAAAAAAAAATTATTTATGTTTTTGTTGGATAATGCCAAATGTCACTCCTGATTTACATAGCAAAAATTGTTAAAAAAATGATAATTTTAAATTATATTCTTACTTTAAAGTCTTTACATTGCACTGCTCAAAGATGTAATACTTTTATAATGCTTTTAATTGTTATCGGAATTCATAATTATTACCTTTTAAAGATAGAGAAAAACACTAGTCGAGCACATTGCAACCAGTATTGAAAAAGATGTTATACCATCCCCATGATAACAAATCGGAACAAAAACGGACTTCTCGACCTTAAATGCATGTTACCACACGTAATTAAAGCTCTGTTCAAATGCTTGTTTTGGCAACATTCAACAGTTTTCCGGGAACGGTATTCTTTTTTCCCCTTCTGTGGTTTATTCACAAAAGGACTGGGGCATTCAACAATGAGTCAGGAGATAAGGAGATGAGATCAACCTCAAAGAAAGACTCCCCTTTTGCAGGACGTCCGGCTATTTCAATGTAAAGCCATTACCCCTTTATCTACTGACGGTACTTATAAGCACCATTAAAATAACTTGTGATAAAATTCATTTAATGCATCGATTAGTAGTAATACAGTTTAGAATGAGTTATAGATAGATTACTTTATCTTGTTCCAAAAGCGTTATCGGTTACACAGTACAAAAATATTTTTAAAAGGATGATTTCTTTTGCATTTGCATTTTTCAGCTTTCTTGGCGTTGGGGGGGGGGGGGGGAGATTTTTCAATTCGGAAATATTTCTATATTTCTATTGTAAGAACATCATATTTGTGCATTTCCTAATTCTACAAAATATTAAGAAAATTATTTAAAATAAAAGATTTGAGTGGGGTTATAAATATTGCACAAAATCCCTATAAATTCAAATTTAATTAATCCTTCTAAAATTTATTAAATGATTATGTAAATATTCTAATGTAGTTTCAAAAATTCACGAAAAATGCTTTAGAAGATAAAATTTTCATGATTTCATAATTCAGTACATAAAGCGTTAAAATGAAAAACGCCGCCTGACCAGAATAAAGAGAATGCGAGTAGAATGGTGCGTCTATCTGGAGCTTAATAGGTAATAATTGATAAAACAAACAATAGAAAATGCCAAATGGGAAAAAATATCATGTAACATCTGAGTTACACTTAGGCAGATATCAGACGAGCGATTTTTAAAAGCAGCCAGATCGACGCTCTCTCTTGAGAGCATACGAATCTACAGGTCTGTTCAGACGAGCGCCAATAAATCGTTGCGGTAAAAATTCCGAAAAGCTTCACGTCGAGGATCGGCGTTTCCCCCAACTCGCCAGCAGCTGGTCGCGTGCTCAAGTCTTTTGTTTCTTCTATGTTGTCCAGACGAACCGCAGTTTTGACGCTAACTTTAATTTTCTTTATCAGTGATTCGTAAGTTGTTGGTTCTGGTTGCGTATCGAATTTTTTCGCTAGAATTTAAAATGGATTTAATACACGTGGATTAACTAATTTTTGAAATACAAAAGCGTCCAATATTGTTGGACACCTCATGCTTACATTATATAAAGATAAAAATTAAAATATAATAACTTGGTTAAAGGCATCCTTCATTAAAAAAAAAAAAAAAACAGAAAAATATAAAGAAGATTAGGAAGTTATCGATAAATTATATGAATTAATTTTGTTTCATATAAACAAACAAGTTGCAAAATTGCTCGTCAGACGTGGCAAATGATGTGCATTCGTAATATAAATAGTTTTATAAATATTTTTTGCACCGAATTGTACTGATTGTATATTTGAGTGCACTTCAGAAGTGCATATAAATTTCATTCTGTTCGAAAGGCTGTAACATCATTAAAATACACTTGCAATAATTTTTTTTCCCATTGTCCGTAATGTAACTGAAGATGTTGACTGTCTCTGTCATTAATCTATACATCCGATTTACATAAAATTTGAAACGACTCGTCAAGATTTTGCAAAAATTATATATTCAAAATTTCATACCCTTCGGAAGGCTGTAACATCATTAAAATGCACTTGCAATAATTTTTTTTCCATTGGCTGTAATCTAACCAAAAACTTTTGACTATCCCTGTAATTAAACTATACATCCGATTTTCATAAAATTTGAAATGACTCAACAAACTTTTGCAACAATTATATATTCAAAATTTCAGGCTATTCGGTCGGATAGTTTTTGCTCTGTTATATGCGGACAGGCGGACTGAACGACGATTATAGGTGCTACGTATTTATATAATTACGAACGCATCTAAAAAATAATTTAAAATTATGTTAATGTTACAAGTTAACGTTTTATAAGAACAGTATTTAAATAGTAAAGTATTATTATAAGGAAAAATTGAATGTAATCTTTATCAAATACTAATAATAATAATACTATTTTGTCCTAGTATGTACTAAATTAAATTCAGGGGTAATTGCAGGGATTTTTCTTTGCGGGGTGGGGAGTGAAGGAGGCATTTTGCGAAAAGTAAATGCTAAAGTTTTCGTTTCGGGGGAACTTGTTTTCTTTACAAATTACAAATTTTTAAACCTAACAGTATTGAAATAATTAATTAATAGCAGGGCTTGAATTTCAGGGCGGGATAGCGGGATTCGCGCCCAAAATAATATCGTGGGCGGGAAACTCCCGTCCAAAAAATCTCACCATTTTGTTCCTGAAAATTTTGCATTTTGAAATTACGATCAACTCCCGCGAACGCCTTGCAAATTTTCCGATATTTTCGCGCGACTGATTGACACATTTTGCTTTTTTTTTTTTTTTTACCGCAAAAGGTCGCTGAAATTAACGAATTTTCCATGCGACCGATAGACAAATTTCATTATTTTTTTTCGAGATCGGTTGACAAGTGTCCGTGACCGATTGGCGAATTCAGGAGTGAATCTGTTACGAATTTTCCGAAAATTTAAGGCATTAGGTTCCGAAAATTATGAAAAATCGGTCATCGGTTCAACAGAAAAATATCGCGAATTTCGACAAATGATCGCCGAAAAAATCAATTTCGTCAATCGTTCGAGGAAAAAATCGCCAATTTCGTCGCAAAGGATTGCAAATAAAACACAAATTTTGTCAAAAGATCGCGGAAAAACGTGAATTTCGTCAGATCGCGGGAAAAAATCTCGAAATTCATCGAAGGATCGCGAAAAGACGCGAATTAAATCAAAAGATAGCAAAAAAGTCATAAATTTCGGCAAAGAAACGCGGAAAAAAAGCTAATTTCGTCAAAGGATCGCGGAAAAAAGCTAATTTCGTCAAAGGATCGCGTAATAAACGCGAATTTAGTGTTTAGTCAAACGGCCGCTGAAAATAAAAACCGCAAATTTCATCAAAGAATCGCGAATCTCATCAAAAAATCGCGAATTTTTTCAAAGGATCGCGAAAAAAAAAACGCGCGTTTCGTCAAAAGATTGCGGGAAAAGGCAAATTTCGAGAAAGGATCGCGAAAAAAACACGTATTTCGTCAAAGGACCGCGAAAAAAACGTGCATTTCGTCAAAGAATCGCGAAAAAACGAATTTTACTTTCGAAAATTATACTTTAACAGATTAAGTGAAAAGATATTGCACTAAGAAAAAAAAGTGCTTTTTACTATGAAATTTTCCTGATTAAAGGATGAATGTCGGGAAAAATGTGTTGAAGATAGAATTAAACAAAAAATGGCAGTAAAACATGTTTTTTATTCTTTACAACTTGAATAGAATTTAAAAAATACTCAATGTAAATGTTCAACGTATGTACAGGAATATAAAATGAAAACGTGCATTGTAGGCCTACTCCTAGAAGCCATCTTAACAAAAATCTCGAAAATCAGTTTGCTTGCCAGTCGCTATAAAATTCTTTTCTAAAAGGCAAAAAGTATTTAAATCAGACGATAAAAATTCCTTTCAACAGTTTGATTTCGCAAATTATCTACAGAAATGTTTCCTCCCCCCCCCCCATTTCTTCGTCGATGTGGTGACTGAGCTATTTATAGATTCGCGATTTTGAATCGTTTGTAATGGGTTGTTACGTAATTCCTCATTCTGAAGTTCATAAGATTATTATAAACATCAGGAGTGATTAAACAAGGAATACTATTTTTTTCTGAAAGTCGTGCCAGATTAAGCATGCCAGACCTTAGGACACCGATTAGAGAAGTTTACTGTGCTACTGAGTGCTTATTTATTTTAGCAAGCATCTTTTCCTTTTCTGTTTTATGCGGAATTTTAGATAATCCGAACAGGCACCGGTAGCAATTATTTCGGATTAGCGGGGATCTACTGTATTTATTTTTCATCAAGCATAAATATTTTTGTATGAGGGCATTAAAAAGACGTCATTTTTATTCACCAACTCAGAAATTAAAACACGTATTTTTAAGAATTAAAAATCATTCTGGCATTATAATGTAACAGAAACGTGCATTTGCAAATTTCATTGAGAAATTTTAATTTACATTTTAAATATGATTTCTTAATCTAAATTCAGTATTTAATAAAATTAATCTAGTATATCGTTTAAATGTATAACAAAAATAACGTTATAAATTATTTTTTCTGAATACTATGTATAGTAACGTAATATTATAAATACTTTTCAAAATCTACAATAAAATTAAATTTCTCTCTTCTCTAAAGAAAGTGAAAAATATCATAAAATTTAAGTCCAACACTTCGGGTGCCATGCAGCAATTATACAGTATGCAGCAATTATACAGTATGAAGCAATTAGTTTTGTTATAAATAGAAGTATTACATTATATGATTTTTGTATTTCAAACTTCCTGCCATAAATATACTAAGTAGCAGAATATTTATTCATTTAATGTACAGTATTTAAAATGTGCTATTGTAAATGAATTGCAATCTTTAAACTTGATATTGCATAGCAGCAAAACTTCAGTAAATTTTATCTAAGTCAAATAATTATAATTTACGGCCACAAAAATTATTTAATGAAATGTTCCAGTCTCTATGTGGTTATGTATTAACTTCTTTTATTAAGAAAGTTTCTTGTGTTTTATTTGATAAAAAAAACTGTAATGTTTTAAGATATGATATTGAATTCATTTAATTATCAACGAAATACGAGCATGCTTATTTATTTGGTTAATCAGCTTTATTTTCTCAAATTGATAAAGAAATTAAAAGAAAAACTGTAAAACTCATTTTTCCGGATTCCATTTACAACTTACTCATAAACAGAAATTTAATGTCACGCCTTTCGCAAAAAAAGGCAATTTGTTCAAATATTTGACATTTATTAAATTTTAAAATGGTATAGAAAAGCTAAATCTTATAAACAAATATTTTTTCCATATGAAATTTATCGATGAAAGATTTCCAGGTTTTTGTATTTTTTTGTTTTATTGGCTTTCCCCCCCCCCTTTAAATCGTCGAGAAAAATGTGTAAGTGCGTGTCTCAAAAGACATTAGTTATTTTCACTTTATCGTTTGATTTCATTGCTCGAAGAAATGCGTTATCAGAAAATGCTTTTGATGTTTCAATGGTACTTCTGAAGAAATGTTTATATGTTTATTGAAATATTTCATAAGATCATTCAAACAGTTTCTTTAAATAATGTATCGTAAATTTCATACAGTACACCTAATAGAATTTTTGTGATAAATTTAATCTTATAAATAATTTTCCTTTACAATGTTTTTATATCCATATACATTTGTTATAGTGTTTTTAAGTATTTAATTATTTCCAAACTAGATGAAAGTGTCCGTAACTTTGATTTCTGCATCTTCTCGTTATTCGTTTATACAGGGTGATTCAAAAAAGATGGGAAAAATTTTAAAAGGTGATAGTACGCACCCAAACAAACATTTTGTATCAAAGAATGCATGGTCGAAAACTAAACGTAAAAAAGTTAGAGGGCGCCAAAAGTTATGTTCTTATACGAGACAAAAACACACAATGAACGATTAAGTTAAGTTACGAAAACAAATGTAATGGCATTTGATTACAATAAGTGCTCAAAACATTGACCGGCAGCTGTTATGCACGCAGTACAACGGCGAAGAAGAGATCGGCGAATTTTCTGAAACACACCAGGCATATCGCGAACTTCCCCTACAGCAGCCGAAAGCTTGGCGACAATTTCTTCTGCGGATTCAATGGGAGTCTCATACACAAGAGCCTTTAGCTGTCCCCACAAAAAAAAATCGAGACATGAAAAATCTGGCGAGCGCGGTGGTGCCTGGTGTGTTTCAGAAAATTCGCCAATCTGTTCTTCGCCGTTGTTCTGCGTGCATAACAGCTGCCGGTCAATGTTTGGAGCACTTATTGTAATCAAATGCCATTAAATTTGTTTACGTAACTTAACTTAATTGTTCATTGTGTGTTTTTTCCTCGTATAAGAACATAACTTTTGGCGCCCTCTAACTTTTTTACGTTTAGTTTTCGACCATGCATTCTTTGATACAAAATGTTTGTTTGGGTGTGTACTATCACCTCTTAAAATTTTTCCTATCTTTTTTGAATCACCCTGTATATGTGTCCGTCCGCAGCTAAATCTTTCTAGTACAAATTAAACAAGAAAAAAAAAACATGCATCAAGCATAGATTATGAAACACTTCAGAATACCTTAACAAAACTAGTCCGTTTAAAAAGTTGAAGAAAATACTCAAATATACATTTTATAAGACGCATAGCACATTTTACAAACAGATTTCAACAATATCCGGTAAGGTACTCCAACTTTTTTGCGTAGTTCTGTGTATGAGCTATACATTTGTATATATTCAGCTTAGAATGCTAGAATTTAGTTTAGTTAGAAAACACATAACGGAATTAAAATTTCGGATTTAGAGTTTCCTACCATTAGATCGAAACGAATTTAAATTGTTTTGTACAACCCTGTAATATTTCCTGCAGATTTTATACACGTCACATATTAAGCTGATTTTTAAATCAGCAAAACAGTATTAAATCTACCGAAATCACACTTCCGGAAATTACTATCCATAGGCGCCCATATATCCAGTTTTTTGCGTAGAGCTATACAGGATTTTATTTATTTGCTACAAACATTGTTTAGTATTCTAAATGCAGTTGTGCTTTAAAATCCATAACTCGAATTAAAAAACACCTTTAACCAATTAATGCTCATTCATCGTTACAAATTACTTCTTTGTAGCCCTGTATATGGTCTGTATAATTTATGCAATCCACTTAATAGGCAAAATATTAGTTAAACTTAAAACATATACCATAAAAGAAAACGCATTTTCAACAATCTTTCTCCTGTACAATTCTTCAGATACATTATTGTATTAGAAATCTTCTATGTACCCTGTAAATACACTATAAATGTGATGCACATCATATTCTGCTGCAAGCATTTTGTAGTAAGCCTCAGTAATGTATATAAATTTTATCATGGTTGAATTAGTGCAGCATAATTAAAAACGCTGCGAACAGTTTTTCCATTGTAGACCATTACATAAGATATAACCAAACATTTTTACAATCATTTACAGGGTTGCCTTTGTGCGACCCTGTAAATGAATAATAAATGCTTTACATCCCATATTCTACAGAATTCATGTTTTTGTGCACTTCAGAAATTCACTTCAATTTCATTATATGAGTAACAGAGTAACACCATTAAAATACGCCGCAAAATAGTTTTCTTCATAGACCGTAATATAACGGAATACTTTTGAATTCCCCTGTACGCCTGCAGTAAGTGCTAAATATAACACATTCTACAGTAATCATCTTCTACTGCACCTAAATAATGTATATGCATTTAATTTTGTTTAAAATTCTGTAACATTGTTAAAATTCAAAGGAAATGAATTTTCCACGTAGACCATAATGTTACGGAATTTGAGTGCCCCCGTAAATGATTTATGACTGCTACGCACTTCATTTTGAATACCAAACATGATTTAGCAAACCTCAATAACATATATTAAATACATGCCAATCCTAATATATTTACACGAATTAGAGCTCTGACAGACTAACAGGAGAAAGACAAACCGGAGTCAAAACTATTGTGAGCTGTGCTGTGAAAATGTTAAAAATGACTATTTATAAATATGTTTTTGAAGAAGTATGCAGAGCGTTTTCATGAAAAAAGGGAAGACGTGACTATTGATTTGGGAAAGGAGTGACATAAAAATTTCTGTATATGTGTAAGTTGTAAATGGAATTTATAATAAAGAGTTTTACTGTTTTTATATTAAGTCACTTTTTTCTATTTGAGAAAATAAAGCTAATTAACTAGATAAATAAGCATGCCCACATTTCGTTTGATAATTAGATGAATGCAATATCACATCTTCCAGCATTAGAGTTTCATTTTCTTTTATGAAATAAAACACCAGAAAGGTTTTTAAAAAAAGAAGTTAATACCTAACCACATAGAGAGTGGAAACATTTCATTAAATAATTTTTGTGGCGCAAATTAATAATTTTACTTGAAAAAAATATACAGAACTTTTTGCTGCTATGCTGTATTACGTTTAAAGATTGCAACTGATATACAATAGTATATTTCAAATACTATATATTAAATTAATAAATATTTTGCAGCTTAGAATATTTATATTGTTTAATATATAGTTGTTTACAGAACAGCAATGAAATGCAATGCTTCTTCTTTATTGAAATTTTATCAAAATTTTATTTCACTTATGCGTTTTTAAATTCTAGAAAATTTCCATGCCTTTTTTGGATCCAGGAAAATATTAAAAAATGTATTAGTTACTACTCAAAAAAATTAAATTTAACAGGGTATTTTTTTCAAATTTGGACTGACAGTTTAAGCTAAATAAATCACAATTTTCAAAATATATGTATTTTGATTCTACATATTTATTAAAAAAATATATATATATTGAACAAAATTTGAAATTTTATTACATTAAGCTTAAAATTAATCTTCCCCTTAAAACAGTTATAATAATAATTAAGGTGAAATAATTGATGTGATACTTTTAAAACAGTTGAGATTCTTTATTTATGGCTCGGCTCGCTACGTCTGTCTGTTCGCAAACAAAAAGTTGTAAAGATATTCGGATTACTGTGAAATAGATATGCGTTAAATACACTAGGATTACTACGAAATAGATATACATTGAATATTTTCGGATTACTACGAAATTAATATGCGTTATTTAAGTTTAATATGGCATATTAAGCAATAAAAATTATTTGTGAAATGTTCATGGATCGTTTACAGCGTCTCACATAAAAGCAGTTTATACATAATACGGTCGACTTGCAATAATTGTTTAAAAAGCGTTTCAATGACATTTTACTACTGAAAACATAACAAAAACGATACTAATTACTATAATGTATAATAACATGTTTCGTATAGAAAATCTCACACCTTAAAAACAGTGACAAAAAAATTACAGTGCCACATAAAAGAATGAAGCTCAGCTGTTGTCTATGGTTGTAATTGTTGAAAAAGCGTTTTTAGCGTTTTTATGAATTATGGATTTTCAAATCGAACTAAATATTATACACTGTAAAAAAAAATCTGTGAAGTTACTAAGGTTTTTCTAGGAAACTGGGATTCCTAGAACATTTCATGTAACGGCAACAACAAAATTTCATGTAACAGACACACTTTTGCGCCAAAAATAAAAAAAACTGGGATTCCGAGAACTTTTCATGTAACTGCAGCCAGGGTTACAAATAAAAGTTTAGTAAGATTACTGAAATTTTAGCAGATTCATTTGTAAAGTTACAGATTTTTGTAGCTTTGCAAAAATTAGTTTTGTAGATTTGCAGCTTTTTTCGTACAGTTACAGGTGAAAGTTTAGTAAGCATGTAACTTTACATCTGTAGAACTACAGATTTTTTTTTACAGTGTAATAGCATGTAAAATGATGAGACAGAACAGAAAATACTGGCGTTAAATCACAAATAAATAATAAATATAAATAAAGAACAAAATGATTTATTTTTTATTCGTACAAAATGCTATCACAGAAATTTTATTGAAAAATTCTTGCGATTAAAGAAAAATATTATAATATAAATGTGATGGAGCACAACTTATGAAGATATGTAAATAATTATATAATAAAAAATATTACGTTCAAACAAAAAATGTAACCACAGAGCCTGAGAAACCATTTCCATGTCCTGCCACACCCCTAGTTTGTTTCACTCACTTGGTTGGCAACGCTGATTTAGCATTTTATTTAATGATAGATTAATTATCAATTAATTAATTTATTTTTTTAAGATATCCAGGTCATTTTTAAAGGGTAATGCTGTTTATTTAAAGTTTTATTTGGAAAGAATTCTGTCATAAGATGTTAAATCATTTCCATGAACAGAAAATTAACACCAGGTTGTAACGAAAGTTTCCCATCACAGCTAATATAGTCTGTGCAAATAGTTCGCATTGACGTGTTTGCTCATATTTTGTCAAACGATTTTTGGAATTTGAAAGAAAGATACTTGTATTATAACACTGTGTTGTGAAATTTGTTAAAAATAATGTTATAATTAAGTACAAGGTGTCTGAAATGCAAGAATCACTCTACCAGAATTGAATCCCCATTTACTTCCAGTTCTGTTGCAAAATGTCAGCTACAGAATGTCACCGAATAAAGTGTACAGCCTTGTACTACTGTTGCATCATAGGATACTGTGAAGGTTTGGTAGAATGATGGTTATATATAATATTACAGTACAATATATATATTATAATTAGTATTACGCAATGGTGATTTGGTGGAAAACTTTCGTTACAACCTAATAGCTTCTAAATAAATAAACAGATGCACCAGAAAAAAACTGTAGTGAGAAAGAAAAGATCCTAAGTCATTTTAAACATAACAGTAAGTTTCAAATGTTGTCTGTTTAAAATATTTTTTTAGGGTTTCGTTCATCTGACGAAACCATATTCAACTCACTCCTCTGTCTGTATGTCTTTCTGTCTGTCACAGAGCCCGTTCTCAGAAACTATATATGTTGGAGACTTGAAATTTTGCATAGTTATAGCTTGAAATACTTATAGCTTGAACACCTCACACAAAACGATAATCATAAAATTTTGAAAAAGTCTTATATTTACCCCTCTGGACCCCAACTTGCGTATGTTGAGCATTTTTTCTAACTGAGTCCCCAATTAAGTTAGAGACTTGAAATTTTGCATACCGTACACTCCCGATCTGTAAACATGTAAAAATTCTGCTCTAAAAAAATGCTAAAGTGGATGCAACCAAAATATATGAGAGAGAGAGAGAGAGAGAGACTCACAACAAGAGTTCCGATTTTGCCGATCAAGTATTTTCTCAACTGCCAACATTTTACGCTCTACAAATTTCATATTTAATCAGCTCTAGAAAACAGAATCTCGCCGAGATAACGCAAAAGACAGACTTGACAATTTTTTTTATTACATCGTTTCCCAGCACGAGAAGATCATTGGAATAGGTGACATATTCGATAAATTTAGATTAGTGGGTCCGTTTTGGGTTACTGTGGGTCAAATTAATTTTATCTATAAAACGACTTTAACGATTTTGACCAAATTTTGTATTCTATAATTTTCGGGTTCGAGAAGAGCATTGGTTAGGTCGCATGTTCGAAAAAATTCGGTTAGTGGGTCATTTTGGGTCACTATGTCTCAGCATCATATCTCTTGTATCTAAACAGAAAGATTAATACGCTGAGAATAAAATATCGAATTGAGCGCAAGGCTAATTTTGACCGAGCTTAGTTCGGTAATCCGTGCTAGTTAAACCATAAAGAGCAACAGCAAAATAATAACAATAATCATTCTTAAAAACTTTAAAAGCTAAAAAAATAACTAATGCAGAAACAATAAGTACCTGTATTTCAGTATTTTCTGAAAAGCGCTAAAAAGTGCTATTTTTGTAAATAAATTGTGACCTTGAATAAAATCGAAATAAATTGCAGATCCTGACGCACATGAGACTCAGGTCTCTAATTCTTTTATAATCACCCGAGAATATTAATTAAAAACTAATCAAAAGCGGATTTTTTTCACAAAATGGCAAAATCGAGCGCACATCTGAACCTGATTTCACAGCCGAAACGAGAGAAATTAAGAATTTTCACTAATCAACGAAAATTAAGAAAATTAATTAAGATATGGATTTGAAATTTTCAGGGCACATGCAAAAAAAGTATTTTACACCTGTGTATAAATTTTTTGGGTCGGTAATTTTTCTTAATTTTTTCAAAAAAATGACGGCGACAGTACAAAAGTTCGGAGAAATAACCATATAAGGGACGAATATACATTAAAAACAAACTAAAAGAGATCTTTTTTCCGGCCGCCCCCTCCATTTGATTTCCGAAATTCGATGGATGAGAGATTATATGGCATGTAGACAATTGTCTTGATTATTAAACGTGCCAAATGATAAAAACATAATTTAAAAGCATTTTATCAATTTAATTGAAGATTAGTAATGTGTTCTGTGGCAAGAGTCCTGTAATATGAGTCAAGAGTTTATCTACATCGGTTTCTCTCCTTTATTAACAATTAAAAGCATATTTTCCAAAATATAAGACTTCTTTTACCAGATTTTGTGAACACAAACGGCACATTCTTTTCTCGGATTCTATAGGCCTGATTCCAATGGGAATTGATTCATTCAATTTAGCTTACGATTATCTTGCAGTTTTTAGCTCCACCTTATAGGGCAGGGGACGCATTCTCACCTCGGTGTGGAGAATTGCTTCTCGATCAAAGAATTGGTCAGTAGCGCAGAGAAACAAATTCCTCTAACATAGAAAATAAATCAAAAGTTTTAATCGAATTCTTGACTATGAAAGATACAACAAAAAATATACATTAATCACGTGAGTCGTTGGCTATTATGAAACGCAGAAAATCAGAGTCCTTGTAGATTCTAATTTGTGATATAGTTCAGTATAGAACGTCACATTCAGCAAAGAGTTCGTTGGTCGGGTGGCTTTTACGGGGAGGTCCCTCGCCGTCCCACACAAGTTCCGAGCACCTGGCTCAATTTTCTCGGTACCTCTCGTGCCCGGGAAAAAATCCCTTTTCCACTCGTCCGTGCGAGCAAAACACACCCTGCAATTCCCGACTCTAAACTGCTCCCCCAAAGTTATTTTCCTCCGAAAAATGTTCATTCTTCTGCACCCCGTGAGAAAACTTTAACCATCCATCTCTGTCACCTTAAAGGCATAAACGAATTCCTTTGCGAGACCGAACAGGGTGGTCTGTAGCAACGTCCTAAAGCGTGAGAAAAATGCCCACTAGTCTTTCTATGCACCTGGGTGAGATGTATTCAGTTATTCTTTAGGAAGACTTCTTCCCACATTCTCTGAAAACAGCGAAGTTCACTTCTTTACAACACCCCCCTCTAAAAGACGATTCTTCAGGCTTGAATGAAGAATCTTATAATCAGTGGATGATCACAACAAATTCCAATATCTCAGACTGGCAGATGAAATATATAAAATTATCAATACGCTCTCTGATACATTACACTTTAAAAAAATACATATATATACATAAAAAGATCAAAAATTACCAAATTAAAAATTAAAAAACAACAACACTTCCTTGACTTACTAAGAATAAACAAATAAAATTATTATTTTTTTTTTAGAAAAGTACTTTTGCCTTTAGTATTGAATGAGTCTATTCCGCACGACTTAAATAATCTACATGTGCAATATCTGGTCCTGGTCTATGCTTTATTGCATAATGATAGGGTTGCAGTGTGAGAGCCCATCGTAAAAGCCTCTGATTGTTCCCAGAATTTCGATTACGAAAAACTAAAGGATTGTGATCGGTTTCTATAGAAAAGCAAAGATAATAGCTGCACATTCCTTCTCCGTCGCACAAAAACTTTTTTCTGTTTCCGAAAATTTCCGACTTAAGAAGTAAATTATGGGATGTTCCTCTGAACCCTCACGTTCTGCTGAAATAACCCCAATACCCTTTTCAGAAGCATCCGTTTGTATGACAAATTCCTTGGAATAGTTGGGAGCGTACAAAAGGGCTTCTTCCGTAAGTTTCGTTTTCAAAAAAGCCTTTTCCATTTCGCTACTCCAAGTTACTTTTTCCCTTTTATTTTTAACTTTAAGTGCGCGCTTTAATGATTCCACAATAACTTCGTAATCTTTTATGTACCTTGAGTAGTAACCCGCCATAACCAAGCATCGACGCATCTCAGTTTTGTTTTTAGGGGTTGGTAATTCTAATATAGCACGAATTTTAGTTTCTGCCGGGGTGCGTCTCCCGTCGCCTACCACATGCCCCAGATATTTGCCCGTTTTTTGTGCAAACTTGCACTTAGCTAATTTAATCTTTACCTTAGCTTCTTCGACTCTCATAAGCACTTTTTCTAGGTGCTGCAAATGATCCTCCCACGTTTCCGAAAATACAGCCATGTCATCAAGGTAGGGTAAACAAAATTCCTCTAAACCTCTTAACGTTTTATCCATAAATTTCGAAAATCTATAGGACGCGTTTAACATTCCAAAAGGCATGACCAGGAGGGTATATTGGAACCGAAACTGGTTACAAATGTGGCCAACCTTTGCGCCCTACCTGTCAATGGAATTTGCCAATATACTTTCGTGAGATCCAAAAGTGTTATATACTTCGCACTGCCAACTCTCTCTACCCTATCCTCTATGTTTAGTAAGGGAAAAAACTCGGTCCAGGTGATTTCATTTAACTTTCGGTAATCTATACAAGGACGAGCGTCTTTCCCAGGGGCCTCTACCAGAATCATAGGGGAGGAGAAATGTGACGCCCCTTCAACGATTATATTTAGCTCTAACATTCTTTAAATTTCTTTCCTCAAAATTTCCGTTTGTCTAGGCGAAGATCTGTAAGGTTTTATCTTCACAGTTTTATATTCTAATAGTTCCACGTCGTGCTCTATTAAGTCAGTGCGCCCCGGATCATTAGAAAATAAAGATCTAAATTTATCTAATAAATTTCTCAATTGCTCTATCTGCGCCGACGTACATCTAGAACTGATGCTGTCTTTAATAACATTTTCAAAATCATAAATCTCAGCCCCCGCTTCTGGAAATGCTATGTCCAAATCTTGATTTTCCTCGGCCTCATCTATCTCTTGCGCCACAAAATTCACTAACTCAATTCTTCTTAAATATGGTTTTACGAGATTGACGTGATATATTTGAGCCTTTTCGCGCCTACCTGGCACATTCACAATATAATTTGTCTCTGAGATTTTGGACTGAATTTTCTCTGAAACTATCCACGATACCGATACCTTGTTCTTTTTGTTGGTAGCTAGAACCAACACTTCGTCACCCACCTTAAATTTCCGTTCTACCTCCGTTTAGTCATACCACAACTTTCTTTTTTCACGAAATTCGGTCATATTTTCCACTGCTAGTTCCTGACAGTGTTTTAGCTTATTAACCAAATTAAATACATATTCAGTAACTAACTCATTCTCTTTCTCTCCTCCCGTCCACTTTTCAAAAATCAACGATTCGGGAGTTCGTAAATTTTTTTCATGTTCTAACTCTGCAGGAGAAAAACCCGTAGAATCATGAGTTACCGTCCGCAAGGCTAATACCGCATACGGCAAATTTCCCTCCCAACTCGCGCCATTTTCAATACACAAAACTTTCCACAATCTTTTCAGTGAACGATGCCATTGCTCAGATAAATTACTTTGCGGCCGACAAACCGACGAGTGAGTTAACTTAACCCCAAATTTCTTTAAGAATGCGGTTGTTAACTCGCTTACAAAATATCTTTCGAGATCTGTTTGTAACTCTCTGGGATATCCTAATGTGCTAAATAACCACATTAATGCTTCAATTATAGTTTCCGATCGGACTTTAGATATTGCAACAGCCTCCGGATACCTGGACGCCACACAAATAACTGTTAAAATAAACCAATTCCCTTTTTTAGACTTCGGTAAGGGACCCACAATGTCAGCGGATAACTTCGAAAAAACTTCTCCAATAATCGGCACACGTCTGAGAGGAGCTTTCCCTATTTCCCTAGGTTTCCCAATCCTCTGAAATTAATCACATGTTTTGACAAAATCCCCTATCTGTTTTATTACATTCGGCCAAAATTAATGACTCAAAACCTTATCCTTTGTTTTCATTTCACCAAAGTGCGATGAAATCCCCTCATGACAGGCTCCTAAAACGTCTAATCTGAATTTCGAAGGCACCACTAACTGCAATCTCTCTCCACCACGATTGTCAAAAGTTTTCCTAAACACCAAGTCATTCATAATTTCATAGTGAGATTTCTTGGCTCTCGCTTTTTCCCTAACTTCTTTTAACGAAGGATGAACATCCTGTTCCTTTTTAAATTTCTCATGACTAATCCGTGCTAAATTTCCGAACTTGTCATTTAAATCCGCAGGTAACAATACACTTTTCGAGGTTTCATTTTACGTTAACTGCTCTAACTCCTTTTCGAATTGTTCTGTAAACTTGTCCGATTCACATTCTAACTCCACGACCTGCTTTCCCTCTCCCCTTTCGCAATTCGTATTTACACTAGCCCCGTCCATCAAACTAACAGTATCTTTCTTTCCTGCGATCTTGTTAATACCGCATTTACTGCATTAATCTTTTTTTCTGGCTGATTCAATTATCTTTTGTGATTTATTTCCTAAGAGATAATAATGCAAGTCTGCTTCTTTGTCTACAACCCCAACTTACGTTTTTAGCGAACCCAATCCATCAAAATCTATCTCTGTGTGAGCGACAGGTAAACAGCGAATTTTAGAATCCAAGGGCTGTTTCACGAAGATATAATCTCCTGTCAATTGTTCCTTTTTTACGTGTTCCTCACCACACAAATCATAATTGGTACCTGTATCTCTGAGAGTGACAATGTCACGCCCATTTATTTTCGCTCTACTAAGATAAGGTTTGAGCCCTTCTTCATAATCCGACGTCTTACTCACATGATTTACTTTAGTGGCATCTTTCTCCTTCTTTTTTAACTGCGGACAATTGGCTCTAAGGTGAGCTGTTGAATCACAAAGGAAACACCTGTTTACCCTTCTTTTTTCAAAAACACGATCTTTTTCTGTCAATATTTTCTTGTCCCTCCAATTGAAACTTTTATCTGCGCTTTTATTCTCCATCCCCGAGCTATTTTTCTGGAATTTCTTATCAAAAAAAATTTTCGAATTTCCTGTTTTCTTTGGGATTTTTTTACTACTATTTCATCTAAGCGTTTCACTAAAAGTTCTGGGTCAGTGAAATTTGACCAGACATCAATCAGATGATCCTTTAATTCTTGAGGGGCTCTTTTTTTAAATTGATCAGTGATCAAAAGATTCTTTAATTCCCCAAAATTAGTGATTTTTAAAGAATTTAACCACCCCTCCAGATAGCTATTCAATTCGAAAATTAAATCACGCCACGGATTATTTGGATTTCTCTCGTGTTGATTAAATTTTAGTCTGTACGATTCTGCATTTAATTTGTACCTTTTTAACAAATTGCCTTTCACATAATTATAATTATCAATCAAATGTGATGGCTTTCTAAGAATTAATTCTGCCACATTTACCGGTAGGAGCGGTAATAAATTTGTCACTAATTCATCATCTTCTAAATTACATTTTTTTGCCTACCTCTCAAACAAATTTAAAAATAAAGATATTTCTGATCGACTCTCATCGAAACGATGTATTAAGGATTAAGGATTTTAAGGGCAATTTATTGCTTCTCTCTGCACCATGATTTGATGTTAAGCTACGCGTTTCTGCTTCTTGCGATAATTTTAACTTTCGAGTTCATAAGCCCTGTCTTTGTCTCGATCCTCCCTTTCTAATCTCTTTCTTTCTTTTTCCTCCGCTACAAGCGCTACCCGATCTTGTAGTATATTTTTGGCTTGTGCCAATGCAAAATCTCTATCGAAATCTTCAGCCGCTTCTATTTTTTTAACTATTTTTGCAATCGTGTCGCTCCCATCTATTTGAACCTCTAATTCACCCGCCAGGATTTGCAAATCTACTTTGTTGAAATTTTTCCACTCTGACATTTTTGAAAAATTAACCCCAAAAACTAATTTATTTGGATATCAGATCAAAATTTAAAACAGAAAAAATACATACATACACAAAAAATATAATTCAGTTATACATTTACAAAACAGTTAGAAATATAATTTCCCCTTTTTATAACTTGTATTTAAAAAAAACGGCAATATGTTTCACTTCTGCAACCCATCATCTCGCAAAATTTTCACTTATTAAACGTCTTTGCCAGATCAGGACAAATACATTTTCTCGAAAGAAAACCCAAAACATTATAATATCAAATTTTAAATACAGCTCAAGCAAAATTTTCCTAAACAAAACTTGTTATTAACAGAATAAACACACTGAAATTTTTCCTGACAGTAAAAATTCTTAACATTTCTCTATCTCTCTCTTTTTTTTTACATGCAATAAGAGAAAGCCTATCCTTTATTATTACTTTTCCTTTGAGAGGAAAAAAAATAACTGCCCTTTATCATTGAAATCTACTGAGACATTTCTCGTGTCACAAAACAAAAACCCAATGACACACAATAGCCAGCTTAAGGCAAAAGGAAATTAAACTCAACAGAATGCCACTGAGATAAAAGAATTTGTATGCTCACACCTTTTGAAGACAGGATCCGTTGTCGTCCACCCAGCTGTTCCGAATAGATGGCACTGTCAATCAACGTCGTCACTACGATAAGCCTTTAGCTCCAGAGATTTATAATCCACACCGAAATGTTTTTCCAGCTTGACCCAAGATACACAGTCTAAACACCAGGTAGTCAGTTCTAAGGAATGTTTCTTTCCAATAATCCTTTACTTTGTCACCACTAATAGCACTTGATGAAAAGTTCTGTAAATCACAACAATGCTTGTCACTATCACCACTGCACTTCACAAAAGTTCCTTGAGGACCCTTATTGTTCTATTGATCATCTTGTCAACATAAATCGTCCGCTTGCTATCAGTTGTGGAGAATTGCTTCTCGATCAAAGAATTGATCGGTAGCGCAGAGAAACGAATCCCTCAAACATAGAAATTAAATCAAAAGTTTTAATTGAATTCTTGACTATGAAAGATACAAAAAAAATATACATTAATCACGTGGGTCGTTGACTATTATGAAACGCAGAAAATCAGAGTCCTTGTAGATTCTAATTTGTGATATAGTTCAGTATAGAAGGTCACATTCAGCAAAGAGTTCGTTGGTCGGGTGGCTCTTACGGGGAGGTCCCTCGCTGTCCCACACAAATTCTGAGCGCCTGGCTCAATTTTCTCGACACCTCTCTTGCCTTCAGCCCGGGAAAAAAATCTCTTTTCCACTCGTCCGTGCGAGCAAAACACACCCTACAATTCCCGACTCCAAACTGCTCGCCCAAAAGTTATTTTCCTCCGAAAAATGTTCATTCTTCCGGACCCCGTGAGAAAACTTTAACCATCCATCTCTGTCACCTTATAGGCATAAGCGAATTCCTTTGCGAGACCGAACAGGGTGGTCTGTAGCAATGTCCTACAGCGTGAGAAAAATGTCCACTAGTCTTTGTATGCACCTGGATGAGATGTATTCAGTTATTCTTTAGGAAGACTTCTTCTCACATTCTCTGAAAACAGTGAAGTTCATTTCTTTACATCGGGTTCTATGGACCCAACTGGGTTTTACTCATTTAATTTGGTTTTCGATTATCTTATTGTTTTTAGTTCTACATTTTAAAACCAGGGGGCATTTTTATCTGAGATTTCATGGGCCTGAATTTTTTCTTTCATCATATTGCGATTATCTTCTGATTTTCCGGAGCGTGCGCATCACGCCTGCTGCAGAAAGAGGGGACCTGTGGCGAAGATTCCTTTAAAGAAAGAAAAATTTCAATATTAGGTTTTTAGTGATTAGAGATACGTGCGTAGCAGGTCAGGTATACGCTGCCGAAGACAATGGAGACACATGCCAGAGGTTCATTTTGAGAGATTCGTTATTATTATTTTTTTAATATGAATAGAGGTTTTAATCATTCGCGGTTCATTTCGAAAAATCTACGGGAGGGTCTGCTACGTAGGAATGAACAATGTTCTTTTGATACCAGAAATGTAATTCCAGGTTGCCAACAGGCCTTTTGATTTATAAACTGGAGGCTGGACCGTTAGATACCTCCGTCAGCGATTGACAATTGTAGATGTGTCCTTTCCTACCTACTTCATTGAATTTCTTCAAAACATTCACACACTCGCATAGAAGGAAATTGTCAACAACTTTTATTTATTTCCAAAGTATGTGAAATAATTTCGGTTCTCAATTTGGCGCCCCCTATTTGATTACAATTCGCCCAAGTTTAGGTACATAATTATCTTAGGTATCAAATGTGTTGATTCAGCCCTAGAAACATTTACATAAGCTTTAACTTTCTTCATTATTTGGATATAACAAAATATCTTTCTAAAGAAAACATTCACATGCAAAACAAAATTTAAACTAGTATGTTGTGGCCATCACAAAACTTTCTTCTATATAAATCACGTCAATTAAATCATTTAAATAGTATAAGAAATTACATCAATTTAGAACCAATTCGTATCAAAGTATACCTGAATTCGAAGTTTGATGAAAATTCGTGCATTAGTTATTGAGATTGAGCTGTAGGGGAAATTCTGAGAAATTCAGCATAGCAGCGCCACCTGTTGAGCGATTTGCACCAAAACACAAACAGCACTAATTCATATTAAGGTATACCGGAATCTGAAGTTTGATGAAAATTGGTGCATCAGTTCTGGAGCTAGAGCTATTGTGGAAATCACAAAAAAGAAGCACAGCAGCGCCACCTTTTGAGCGATTTACACGAAAAGGTACAAAAAATCATTTCATGTCAAGAACTAACTGAATCTGAAGTTTGATGAAAATCCGTGCATTAGTTCTGGACATTGAGCTATTGTGGAAATCGTGAAAAATGCTGCATAGCAGCGCCACCTGTTGAGCGATTTACACCAAAACATAAACAGCACTAATTCATATCCAGGTATACCTGATTCTGAAGTTTGTTGAAAACCCAAGTATTAGTTCTTGAGATAGAGCTATTGCGGAAATCTCAAAAATGTAGCATAGCAGCGCCACCTGTTGAGCGATTTACATCACAAGAGGCAAAACGTCAACTCATGTCAAGCACTAACTGAATCTGAAGTTTGCTGAAAATCCGTGCATTATTTCTTCAGATTGAGCTATTACGAAAATCGTGTAAATTCTACAAAATGCAGCATAGCAGCTTCATCTTTCGGGCGATTTGCAGCAAAACGTTACCAGTACCAATTCATATCAAGGATTAACGGAATCTGAAGTTTTATAAAAATCCGTGCATTAGTTCTTGAGATAGAGCTTTTGCAGAAATCCTGAAAAATGCTACATAGCAGCGCCACCTGCAGGGCGATTTACACCAAAAACTAATCAGCACTAATCTATATCAGGAACTACCTGAATATAAATTTTTATTAAATTCCGTGCATTAGTTCTTGAGATAGAGCGCCCACAAAATTTGTGTCACATACAGACAGACGGACGGACAGACAGACAGACAGACAGACAGACTCACAGACAGACATTTTGTAAAAACATGTTTTTTGGAATCTCTGACCCATAACACGTATAGATCCGTCGAAAACTGGAATTCGAAAATTTTCATGAAACCAATACTTTGTTCTTGTCAAGATAGAAGAAAGTAAAAATCAACAATTCTATTTTTTATCAAAATATGTTACATAATTTCGGTTTAAACTTCTGTTAATTTGACGCCCCTAGGCCTCGGCGCCAGGGGCTGCCGCCACCCTCCACCTTAGTTGCGCCACTGATTGAAAGGAATCTAGAAAGCGTGTGTTTTACGTTTTTCTCTGGAATTTAATGATCCATTATCTTTTCGAACATGGAACAAAGACAGAAATGTAATTAAAAAACTGTCCAATGTAAAATACTCAAACTCAGAACGTCTGTGTGGCAAGAAATGACTACTCTATTAGGCTAAGATGTCTCGAAAATGTGACTGCTGTTCTTTTTTAAAAGAAATTACTAGTTTTCACTTAACTAATGCATGCAATGCCGTTTTCACAGTTTTAATACAATATTCGCCGTTTAATTGAATCACTTAGTAGAATTTTATTCATTAAAGCCGCGGATTCCAAATAAGCCAAAAATACTTAATATTAACTTTGCTTTTGATTCATAAAATCGGCTAATTTGCTTATCTAGTGATTCATAAAAGCAGCAATTATACTAGTTACTTTAGCTCTGGGAAGTGTTTTAACTCCGACCCCCTCCCCCCTCCTTCGCTGCGCCAATGCATCAGAAGAAAAAAATAACTAGTTGGATGTGCCAATCCCAAAACTTTCTTCTATCTTATACATCTTAAAATTTCAAAAAGTAGTTACACATGTTAATACTTCAATATTATTAGTTCAATACTATACCAACTTTGATTTTCATCTTAAATTTCTGCTTCAGTCAATTAAACGGACTAAAAATGAGTTAATCTATATCATGACATTTGTTAAAATTAATAGTTTTTCCTTATTCTGTTGTTAACAGGTGTTTGCGAATAGCCGGGCTTACCAGTAAGCGAGTTCCCGCCGCTGCACGAGCCGCCACACAACATACGAGCCGATGCACAATAGAACTACGAAAAATCAAGAAAAGTATACAAAAATCGCTATCACAGAGCCCCTTTACCGCGCAATATTTCCAAATTCAAGCAGGACCTGTTGGCCAAAGCCAAAAACATGCACAAAAATTTTGGTTCAATTGTATGCATAATTTTATACACTGTTCGATGGTACAATAATGAAAATGGCACAGAGATCACAATTATAGCGCCCCCTTCTGGCGAAATTTTTTCAAGTTCAGGGAGGACTTGCTTGCCATAGCCAGAAATATACACAAATAATTTAGTTCAATTATATGCATAACGTTATACACTTTTCGATTGTACAAGAATGAAAAAGGTACAAACATCGCAATTATAGCGCCCCTACCGGCAGAATTTTTCCAAATTCAAGGAGGACCTTCGTGCCATGACCAAAAACAAACACAAAAAATTTGGTTCAATTCTATGCATAACTTCATACACTTTTCGATGGTACAATATTCAAAATGGCACAAAAATCGGAAAAAAATCGCTATTACAGCACCCCCTACCGGCGATTTTTTTTACATATTAAGGGAGGACCTCCTTGCTATAGCCAAGAACTTAAAAAAATTTGGTTCAATTCTATGCATAACTTCCTACACTTTTCGATTGTACAATATTAAAAATCACACAAAAATCGCTATTACAGCACCCCCTACCGGCGATTTTTTTCAATATTCAGGGAGTACCTGCTTGAAATAGCCAAAAACTCAAAATAACTAGTTGGATGTGCCAATCCCAAAACTTTCTTCTATCTTATACATCTTAATATTTCAAAACCTAGTTACACATGTTAATACTTCAATATTATTAGTTCAATACTATACCAACTTTGATTTTCATCTTAAATTTCTGCTCAAATCAATTAAACGGACTAAAAACGAGTTAATCTATATCATGATATTTCTTAAAATTATTAATTTTTCCTTATTCTGTCGTTATCAGCTGTTTGCGAATAGCCGTCATAGCAGGAAGCGAGTTCCCGCCGATGCACAATAGTACTACGAAAAATCAAGAAAAGTATACAAAAATCGCTAGCACGGAGCCCCTTTACCGCGCAATATTTCCAAATTCAAGGAGAACCTGTTGGCCAAAGCCAAAAACAAGCACAAACATTTTGGTTCAATTGTATGCATAATTTTATACGCTGTTCGATGTACAATAATGAAAATGGCACAGAGATCGGAATTATAGCGCCCCCTTCTTTCGGATTTTTTTCAAGTTCAGGGAGGACTTGTTTGCCATAGCCAGAAACATGCACAAAAAATTTGGTTCAATTATATGGATAACTTCATACACTTTTCGATGGTACAATAATGAAAATGGTACAGACATCGCAATTATAGTGCCCCCTTCCGGCAGAATTTTTCCAAATTCAGGGAGGACCTTCGTGACATGACCAAAAATAAACACATAAAATTTGGTTCAATTCTATGCATAACTTCATACACTTTTCGGCGGTACAATATTCAAAATGGCACAAAAATTGTACAAAAATCGCTATTACAGCGCCCTCTACGAGCGATTTTTTTACAAATTAAGGGAGGACCTCCTTGCCAAGAACTTAAAATTTTTTTTGGTTCAATTCTATGCATAACTTCATACACTTTTCGATGGTGCAATATTCAAAATCGCACAGAAATCGCTATCACAGCGCCCCCTAACGGCGAATTTTTTGCAAATTCATGGAGGACCTGCTTGCCATATCCAAAAACTTAAAATAAAAATTTGGTTTAATTCTATGCATAACTTCATACACTTTTGGACGGTACAATATTCAAAATCGCACAAAAATCGCTATTACAGCGCACCCTACCGGCAATTTTTTTCCAAATTCAGGTAGGACATGCTTGCCATAGCCAAAAACTTAAAATAAAAGTTTGGTTTAATTCTATGCATAACTTCATACACTTTTGGACGGTACAATATTCAAAATCGCACAAAAATCGCTATTACAGCGCCCCCTACCGGCGATTTTTTTCCAAATTCAGGGAGGACCTGCTTGCCATAGCCAGAAACTTAAACTAAAAATTTGGTTCAATACTATGCATAACTCCATACACTTTTCGATGGTACAATATTCAAAATCGCACAAAAAACGCATTTACAGCGCCCCCTACCGGCGATTTTTTTCCAAATTCAAGGAGGACCTGCTTGTCATATCCAAAAACTTAAACTAAAAATTTGGTTCAATTCTATGCATATCTCCATACACTTTTGGATGGTACAATATTCAAAATCGCACAAAAATTGTTATATCAGCGCCCCCTACCGGCGAATTTTTTCCAAATTCCGGGAGGACCTGCTTGCCATAGCCAAAAACTTATAATAAAATTTTGGTTTAATTCTATACATAACTTCATACACTTTTTGATGGTACAATGGCGACAGACAGACGGACAGACGGACGGACGGACAGACGGACACACAGACAGACAGACATTTTCTATAAACATGTTTTTTGGAATCTCTGACCCCTAAAACATGCAAATCCGTCGAAAACCGGAAGTCGAAAAAAATTTCGATTACAATACTTTCTTCTATTGAAGATAGAAGAAAGTAAAAATTTGGTTCAATTCTATGCATAACTTCATACACTTTTGGATGGTACAATATTAAAAATCGCTATTACAGCGCCCCCTACAGGCGAATTTTTTCCAAATTGTGAGAGGACCTGCTTGCCATAGCCAAAAACTTAAAATAAAAATTTGGTTCTATTCTAGTCATAACTTCATGCACTTTTGGATGGTACAATATTCAAAATCACACAAAAATTGTTATTACAGCGCCCCATACCGACGATTTTTTCCAAATTCAGGGAGGACCTGCTTGCTATAGCCAAAAACTTCAAATAAAAATTTGGTTCAATTCTATGCATAACTTCATACACTTTTGGATGGTACAATATTCAAAATCGCACAAAAATTGTTATTACAGCGCCCCATACCGACGAATTTTTTCCAAATTCAGGGAGGACCTGCTTGCTATAGCCAAAAACTTAAAAGAAAAATTTGGTTCAATTCTATGCCTAACTTCATACACTTTGGTACAATGGCGACAGACAGGCCGACAGACGGACAGACACACGGACAGACAGACATTTTCTATAAACATGTTTTTGGGATCTCTGACCCCTAAAACGTGTAAATCCGTCAAAAACCGGAAGTAAAAAAAAATTTCGATTACAATACTTTCTTCTATTGAAGATAGAAGAAAGTAAAAATAACAGAAAAAAGCACTGCCTTTTAGAACTCAATATAATTATCTTAGTATGAAAATTATACGCAGGCTTTGGACAACAAGAAATGTATTTTTTAGCACTTAATCCCCCCCCCCTCTCTTCTTTTTGACTCCTTTTAGGGCTAAATAAATGGATAATTTTTAAGCGTTTTTTTTTTTTTTTTTAAACCAATTTTTCACACAGTCACCGGACAAGAATTTTATGCAACATATCTAAATCTTTATGCATCTGGACAATTATAGGTTGTGAAATTTATTATTTTAGAAAGGAAAAAAAAGTAACAAAAGCTGAAATTCTGTTATTCAAATTTGACCAAACATATTGCTTCCAATACCAATTAAAAAAACAAAAACAAAAAAACAAAATCACATTTTTTCAATCACATCATTGCATTTCATATTGCAAAATTTGGAAAACTGCCAATCAAATATTGTATACATTAAATTTGTAGAAAACTCACACCATAACACAAATTATTCAAAGTCGCTGGTTACTTGATATAATAATTTATTTAACACACAGAAGCAGCGCACCGCCGCTTTCTCCGACACTCACATCTCAACACAATACTCAAAGCTTAGTTCAGTTCACTTCAAATTATAGTCACTGTAATTTTAATTATAGGTGGCGCGGCATGTCTCGCTACATGGAACATACCGGCCCCCATTGACATGTTTATAACATTCAATAACAATTTTTACCAAGTACTCTAAATTACACAATTAATACAAAAATTCACTATATACGTTAATTTAAATATAATCCTTTGAAAAAAAATATCAATAAAACAAACATACATACAAAATTACTTTTTTTTTTTTTTAGTTTTAATTGTCATTGGCATCAGGCATGGGTAGAATACACAATTTACTTATCGACCTTTTAAAGGTTCCATTTTGAGTGTTTACTTTAACTACTCGATTTTTGTTATCGTTACCGTGATACACCTCAATAATTCTGCCTAATGGCCACTTATTTGTTGGTAAATTCTCTTCTACTAACACCACTAAATCTCCGATTTTTACATTATCTTTTTCAAATCTCCATTTACCTCTTTGTTGTAATTCACTTAAATAATTATGATGCCATTTACGCCAAAAAAGTTGTAGAATTTTAGTTATCCGTTGCCATTTTTTGAGGCGATTTTCTCTTACATTGGTTAAATCAGGCTCAATAATGGAATTTAACGGCCTGTTTATCAGAAAATGAGCCGGAGTTAGGACTCCAAAATCATTCTCATCATCTGATAATGGACTCAAAGGCCTGGAATTTAGAATTCCCTCAATTTGTATGACTACAGTAAGAAGTTCCTCGTAAGTGAGATTAGCACCTCCCACAACTCTCTTAAAGTGATACTTAAATGATTTTATAGCGGCCTCCCAAAGACCCCCGAAATTGGGTGCCCTGGGAGGGATAAATTTCCACTCAATGCCTTCCGTGGATAAATATGCTGCTAATTTCTCATCAGGTTTTTTTACTAGCTCATAAAAAGCCTTAAGAATCTTATTTGCACCAATAAAATTTTTCGCATTATCCGAATACAATTTGGCACATTTACCTCTGCGTGCAATGAATCTTTTCAATGCAGCAATAAATGATTCGGAGGTTAAGTCTGAAACAATTTCTATATGTACAGCTTTAAATACAAAACAAACAAAAATACAGATATAAATTTTTTGCAAGATAGTTCTACGTGCATACCCCACTTTGACCATAAATGGGCCACACAGATCTACTCCCGACATATTAAAGCAGTAGTCCAATTGGACTCTATCCCTGGGCAAATCGCCCATTAATTGATTTGCAATAACTGGTTTAGCTTTAAAACATGGGATGCACTGATGAACTACCTTTCGACATGTTGCACGACCATTTATTGGCCAAAATTTTTCTCTTACCAAAGAAAGTAATGTTGAAGCACCGACATGAAGGTATTTTTTATGATAATAATTTATAACAATTACAGTAAAACTATTAGATTTAGGTAAAATCGCTGGGTGCTTTCTCGCAAAATTTAAATCACTATTATCTAACCGGCCTCCAACCCTTAAAATTCCAAATTCATCTAAGTACGGGTTGAGGCTTTTTAGCTTACTACTTGGACTTACCGAACCTTTGGTCTGCAGACTACGTATGTCTGCATTGAATTCTGCCCTTTGGACAGATTTAATTAAATAAATTTCCGCTTGCTCCAAGTCTGAAGTTGATAAAGGCCCACCACACTTATAAAGTGGGTTTCTTGCATTCATGACAAACCTGAAAATATAACTAAGAATGCGTAAAATAGTTATATAATTATTACTAAGATTAATTAAGTCATTAACAAAACAGTTATCTGTAACATTACAGTTCATTACACTAACTTCATTAAAAGGATTTGAATTTGTTTTGAGCTCTTTTTTGAACTCTTCATTAGCTTCTGGTATTATTACTGAATTTTGGTGATAGTCAGTGTTATTAAGAAAAATGGGTCCACGCCACCACAAGTCACAATCAATAAGTTTATCTGGATCCATACCTCGTGAAAGTTTATCAGCCGGATTTTGTTCAGAGCAGATATGACACCACTGTTCAGGACTAGAGTTTTCTTGAATTTTGGCCACCCTATTTTGCACAAATTGTTTGAGATCAATAGGTTCCTTTTGAATCCACGCTAACACTATAGTTGAATCAGACCACAGGAAAACATTAGTAATTATTACTTTCATGGATGATAAGACTCTTTTTACCAGCTTGGTTAGCAAAACTGCGGCGCATAGTTCAAGTCTGGGAATAGTTAGACTCTTTACTGGTGTAACACGTGATTTACTAGCTATTAAGTTCACCATCACATTTCCTAGAGAATCGCAAGATTTACAATAAACTGCTGCTCCATAACAACGTTCTGAGGCATCTGCAAAGCCATGTATTTCAACAATTTCTGGGTTTTCAATTATAATACGTCGACTTATTTGTATATTATTAAGACTTTTAAGCGATATAAGAAATTGATGCCACTCGTCATATTCTGACTCAGGGAGCTCGTCATTCCAGTCAATATTAAGTCTCCACAATCTCTGCATAAATATTTTGGCTTTCGCTATAACTGGGCCAAGAAGTCCTAGCGGATCAAAAATTCTAGCAATTGTCGACAATACTTGTCGCTTGGTATAGGAATCGCTCAATTCTACTTTAACTCTAAATAGGAAACAGTCATCCCTTGGGTTCCACGAAACCCCTAATGTTTTAGTCTCACTGTTGTTCTCAAATTTATACCCTTCTCCAGGTGTCAGCGACAGATTTTTATCACTCGTGCACCATTTATGAAGTTGCATACCTGCCTTCTGCATAATCGCTATGAGTTGCCACTGCAACTCTTTGGCTTCCTCACGCGTAGGTGTCCCACACAAAATGTCATCCATATACATGTTTTCACGAAGAACTGGGGCTGCCAATGGAAAATTATTTCCTTCATCAATTGACAATTGATTGAGCGTTTTCATAGCTAAATAGGGCGCGCTGACCGTTACATAAGTTACCGTTTGTAATTCGAAAATTTTTGGTTCTTCTTCAAAATTATCGTTCCATAAAATTCTCTGCAACGAATGCTGACTAGGGTCAATGTTAATCATTCTATACATCATTTTGACATCTGCAGTTAAAGCATAAACATATTCTCGGAAGCTAATCATAATTGTAAATAAGTCGTTTTGGATGACTCCGCCATTATATTGTAATGAATTTAGGGATGTCCCATTTGTTGTCGCGGCAGAACAATTAAAAACAACTCTGAGTTTGGTAGTTGATTTTTCTGGACGAAATATACCATGATGCGGAGCATAGTACGCAATATCAGGTTCTTTTGCTTCTTTCACCTGTTTCATATGCCCTAAATTTTCGTATTCCTTTAAGAATTCTTTATACAGATTAAAATATTGCTCATCCCTTGATAAGCGACTCCACAGCGATCTGAGTTTTTTGAGAGCAAGATCCCTAGATTGGCCTAAACACGAAGGATTTTCCTTTAAAGGCATTTTCACTACGTATCTACCTTCTGCATTTCTCGAATGCGTACGCGCAAAATGTTTCTCGCATATCTCAAATTCTTTACTTTTTGGTAACTCTACCTCAATGTTTTCGACTTCCCAAAACTTTTTTAATGTTTTGTTTAAATCCTCTTCCTGAATTAGCCCACAATGAACTTTAACCTCATCTCCCTGTTCTATGCTTCCACTAGCCACGTATCCAAATACAGTATTTTGAAAAAGTAATTTCGAACTCTGAGAATATATTTGTCCTGGTCTTAATAATTCATAATATATTTCCGCACCTATCAACAGATCAATTTTATCAGGAAAATTAAATCGATAATCTGCTAACATAGTCAAATCAGGGACCTCAACATTTACATTAATCACTCTTTGCGGAATTAAATCTGTAATTTTCTTTACAACTAACATATCCAATTCCCTTTCAAAACTTTTATCTCTATTCGCGATTGCTGTCTTTAAGCAACCCTTTACTGTGATAGATGAATCATCTAAACACGAAATTAAAGTGTTTGTTTTATTAATTTTAAGTTGCAGCCGATTAGCACACTGCGAAGTTATCAAACACGATTGCGAGCCGACATCCAATAAACATCTAATTTCCTGCCATTCCGAAAATTTATCCTTAATGAACAGGCGAGCTGTACTCAATAACACAGTTTTTGTTTTATTTCTTTCGAAGCTAGAGGCGACAGTCTGGCTCGGAGGGACAGAAAATTGTTCTTCGCTTGTTGAACTTTTTATTTCTGCACCTGCTTTAAACACATGACCTCGAAATTTATTTTGATTACTCAAATCATTTTCTTCTCTCGGAAAATGAATAAGTTTGTTATGGGGTAGTGAACAATCGCAGTTTTTATAATTGCATTTCTGTACGCAACAATTATAATTTAAACATTTGAAACATGCTTTATTTAATTTCACAACTTCAACTCTTTCTTTTATCGAAAGTTTTTTGAATTGCGGACAAGAATGTAATGCATGATACGCAATCGGTTTACACAAAACACATTTATTATTTTTTGTTTCCGAAAGGAAAACATTTGAGACCCCCCTTTCAGGGCGTGCATTTCGCAATTTATTTCCCGCTATTTGTTTATTTTCACTTGCAAAATTTCTGGAATACGCATTTGATTCATTTCTGTTTTTATTTTTAACCGATAAGAAAATATCGCATTCTCTGCCAAGTTGCTGTGGTTTAAAATATGATTCAGCTTGCTTAATTGCGATATGACTCATTAATTCGCGATCTAACGAATTGAAAATTCTGTCTGAAACAATCAGATCGCATAATGATTTAAAATCATTTACTTCACGCAGACTACAGTAATATAGAAAAATTGATTTCAACCTAGATGCAAATTGAACGTAATTTTCTGACGGTAATTTTTGCGTTTTCCGGAAATTATTTAAACACTCTTGCGCTGTAGGTTGAAATTCCTTTAAGACTATAGTTTTCAATTTATCATAACTAATCAGCTCCTCCTCTGACAAATAAATCATTAAATTACTCGCTTTTTCCCCGAGAATGTTTAGAAGAATTTCTGCCTTAAACTCTTCGGGTACATTTTTAGTTTTGAACGCTTTTTCAAGTGATTGAAAGAAAAGATTAAATGACTCAGCTCTCGTCGGTACACGAATAGTTAATGTTTTAACACTTTTAATAAAACTTTCTAGGTTATTGCTCAGTATTTCAGCTTCCGATTTTTCTGTTAAGGACGTCAAATTTTCGCGGGAACCTCTACGCACTTTGGCCAATTCTAATTCTTTTTCTAACTGAGCTAATTTAATTTTTTCATATTCAGAATTTTGGGAAGGTTCTTTGCGAATATTTGCTATTTCTAACTCTTTTTCTAATTGCGCTAATTTAATTTTCTCTAATTCTAGTTTAGATTTCTCAATTTCTTTTCGCGACTTATACTCCTCAACAACCGAATTGACTACGTCCTTCATTAATTGCTCATTTGAGTAATGCTCACTTTTCTCTATAATATCTCTCAACTCTATAATTTTACTGCTTTCAGGAGCAGTTAAACCTAATTCCTCAACGACAAGCTTAAGCTCGTCTTTATTTAAATTATCAATAACAGACATAATTTAACTAAATCAAAACTAGGAAAATTGCTCTTACCTCAACTCAAACCGCTGCGACAATCACGAAGGCACGAAGTAGCTATTTATGTATTAAATCCAGGGGCACATTTGAAACATTAATATCTCAACACTGAATTCTTCTTAGTCACCAATTTCTCTTATTAGGCACAAATTATCACGACACTCTCACAAAAAAGGTGAACTAAACATCTTCACACACAAATCAAAACTACCTCACATTTAGTTCGAATTTGTTCTTATTATCGAAAGCACACTAATTCTTTTTAATTATACTCCTCCATTGGGTCGACGGACCATGTAGAAAACTCACACCATAACACAAATTATTCAAAGTCGCTGGTTACTTGATATAATAATTTATTTAACACACAGAAGCAGCGCACCGCCGCTTTCTCCGACACTCACATCTCAACACAATACTCAAAGCTTAGTTCAGTTCACTTCAAATTATAGTCACTGTAATTTTAATTATAGGTGGCGCGGCATGTCTCGCTACATGGAACAAAATTATTATATTATATAAAAATATTTTATTTCTTTTTAAGCTTCAGGTTGACTGAAAATGTAAAACGTGATAAAAAAAATTGTCATCTTCATATTTTTTTTTTTTTTTTTTTTTTTATCTTCGATGGAAACAATTGAAAAAACATTATATATCTTTCTATAAAAGCACTGTTTAAGTTCAATCAACGATTTTTAAACAGAACAGAAGAAAAACACAAGCTCAATTATTATAGTTACGCATGCGCAAAATTTCTGAGAATCAGTAACTGTTGCTCATATGCCAATTTTGTGCTTCCCATGGATTGCCGCGACCGTGCTCCGTGACAAACGGACAGACAGACAGAGGAGCGACACGAATAGGGTTTCGTCAGATGAACGAAACACTAAAAAGAAAGAAAAATAAAAGATTATTTAATATTTTATTCCTAAATGTAAGAATTACTAAAAAAAAAAAAAGCGTTGTAGAGATTTCGTAAGAAAGTGGAACGGTGAAAATGTCACGTGGGTCTTCCGCCAAATGCAATGTTCGTTGCATAGGTTCGATGGTAGACAAAGTCCTCTTTGCTGGAAGATGCCGTGTAAATCGCTAAGGCCTTTTGAATTTATTACTTTTATTCTTTTGGAGTTATTTACCTTGAGTAGGGTAAGTCCAGGATAATTACATAATTGAAATTTTCGTTTGCTTAAAGCATGTAGTCGTAAAGCAATTGAAACTAGAACGTATTTTCTCATTTTCTACTTTTAATTTCGAATTTTATTATATTAAAGTTAAACTTTATGACTACAATCAAAATAAAATTCCAGAATCATTCTAGAATCTTTACTATTTGGGAAATCTAAGACACAAAATTCTCAGAAAGAAAATATTACTTTTAAATGATTAATAATTGTAAAGCACTATATAATTATAATTAAAATACAATAATTTAAAGGATGTTATTTTAGCAGTATAATGTAATGCGCTGCTAGCATTTTTAAAAACCTTATACCTATTCTTCGTAAATATTATTTCTTTATTCATCACGAATATTTCAATCAGATTTACCCTTTTTTATATATTCGACAACTAATTTAAATTTTAATATTCCGGAATAACAAAAATATTTAGTAATTGTATGAAGAATAGAAATTATGAAACGAAAACTGGAGTGTTCAATTATAATATAAACATTTCAAATTAATTGTTAATTGTTTTTCAATGTATTTTATTTGTACTAAAAAATTACTACTCTATTTTTAAGCTAAATAAAAAAAAAATGTACAAATTTTTAGTATATTTTATTAAGAAAAAAATTGTTCCTAAATCGCAGTATTCTGACGCAATCGCTTCAACAAGGGTCAACACAATTTATTTTTAATACTATCCAGTAACAAACTTTGACACTAATAAAGAAATGTAATTCCAGTTTTTTTACTTAATTTTCTATAAATCGAAGAGTTTTTAATTTTTCTATAACTGAAGTATTTTTGAGAAAATTAAATTTATCCTACTAGTTTTTAACTCGGTACTGGTCGTAATCGGTATTTTCAGATTAGATTGGCAATAAAAAGTTATGTTTATCTAATTTATGTATAGTACTTTCGTATAAAAAGTTATGTTTATCTAAATTATGTATGGTACTTTCGTATTGTCTGTGCCCTGAAGATAGACCGCCAAAAATGGTTGTCAATTGCTAATCTTGTTTATCGTTGCCAGTCACGTTCAAAACAATAATTTAACGTTATTAAATACATAGCATTGTAAAAAATGATAAATAATATAAAAATAAAATAAATAATTCATAATAAGAAACTTTAAAATTTATTTTTTAAAGATCAAACATTTGAAAAGAAGTATGATTTAAGGATATTCTCATTTTATTTTTTCCCGTTTGTCTGTGAGAATTTTTGTGATACACATTTATGAAACATTATTTTTGAAAAATAAACAGTCAAACAAGTGATAATTGCAATTTTACAACGCCATATTCCTCTATTTGTGAAAATCTGAGGTACTGTAATTAGAGTACTTAAAATAAATATTTTATCTTATATTATAAATATGATATATGTTTATAACTATAGTGTACTTTATGGCCACTTTTTATTGTCTCGTCCCGAAAATAGGCCTTTAGAGTTAATGGCATATTCTGAAAATTATTTAATGGGAAAAAGTTTAGTTTTTGTTAAACTGTGTAATAAAAATTTGTAAGTTTTATAGATTCACGGATGAAAACAGGATTTGCTAATATTTCCAATCTGCTGTATTATTTTCTTTTAGTTCAATTTCTGGAAGTTCTACGGTCTTATTATTTTTTTAAAAACCCACTGTATTCCTTACTGTTCTGTGTAAACAACTGTAGAGATTGACCGAAAATTCTGTTTCGTTTTCGGCGCAAAATCTGAGTTTCGTCGAAAATTCGGCCTGTCCGAAACTATCTGTATTCTATAAATCTCGCTTTTTCCTTCGGAAATATTTAACATTACTCATTGACTTGAACTGTATCGGTTCAAATGAGACATTTATTGCTCAGAACTTAACTGTTGTTATCACTCATGATTGGCTTAAGACGTGGGTGCAAATTATAAAGCAAACAATGTATATATGACTAAACTTTGAAGACGCTTTTCACGTGCTCATTAGAAGCTGCAGACTTAATAGTAATAAAAAATTTAATTTGAAACTGTAAGAAACTTCGAATACTTTTTGAGAAAGTCCTAGTGTAACAGATGATTATTTACAAATATAATTATAAAAGATAATTCGAGGTATGTATCCCTAAAACATTTTTTAATTAGATGAAATTCGTATAATTAGAAAGTTATTTTGTATTGTTGATGAATTAATTACATTTTACTTTAGGGGAGACTAGGGACGGTTGACCATATGGGAGGATTGACCCACCCATCAATTTTCATATTTAAAAGAATTTCAGAGTTTTATCAATAGATGTCAACCAAAGCAACTGAAATGCTCAAACAACAGTCTTTGTTTCATACAGCTAATTGAAATAGGTGTGGAAAAATCAGTCGTGAAGCTTTTTCAACCTAAATGTTGTGTTTTTTAGAAATATATTGTAAGCTTTCTTCAGATAAAATGTATCATAGAAATTTAAGTAAGTAGGTTTTAAGCAGGGTTGGCAGGTTTTTGACACATGTGAGTTTTTGACAGTTTAAACTGCGGTTTAAACCGTCATGTCAAAAACCTCGTCAAAAACCTCAAATACTTACAGTGATCTGTGAAATTTCACATTAAATGTCACACATTAGATGTAATATTTAAAATTCACTATTACTGTAATTGTATAATTAGTATATAGTATTAGTAATAATTACAGGGTTGGCAGGTTTTTGACATGTGTCAGTTTATGTCGGTTTAAACCATAGTTTAAACCATCATGTCAAAAACCTCAAATACTAAATTGATCTGTAAAAATTCAAATTAAATGTCACACATGACAACATTACATGTAATATTTTAAATTCACTCTTACTGTATATCAGTAATTAGTACATAGTAAAGTATTATTGTTAAGTACAACTTTTTAATAGGGTAAAATTTTTATTATTTATTTTTTTTTAAGTAGATATTAAGCTCACCTGAGCTGTACATTTTTTCTCTTACTTAAAATCGTTTTAATTTCGCTTACTTTTTTTTTTTTTTTTTTTTTTTTTTTTTTTTTTTTTTTTTTTGTAAAATTGTGTTTTTCTAAAAAGTAGACATTAAGCTCACCTGAGCTGTACATTTTTTCTCTTACTTAAAATTGTTTTAATTTCGCTTACTTTTGAGAGCTTAAAGCATTAGCTAGCTTTTTTTATGGGGAAAAAAAACTTAGAAAAGTGTAAATTTTCTTGTACTATATATAACAAGATAAATGTGCATCAATGTTATTCTAGTCTAGGCAATAACCATTCCATTCAAAATTGAAATTGGATTATTAATTTTAAATATTTACAAAATAAGAGAAGTAATAAAAAAAGCAAGCTTAAAGTCAAAATCTTTTTAAAACATGCTTTCTTTCAATATATAAAAATGTTTTCGATTTTAAAACTGAACAAAATTGGCTCGGTCATCTGAAAGAAAATTCCTGTAAGTCCATATTGAAAAAGTGCATAATAGAAGGGATCAAATCATGAAACCATACCATTGTTTGGCTTATACTTTGCATCCCAACCATCAGGGACAAGGGTTGACTGCTGTATCAGTTGATTCAGCTCGCGCTTGAGCTACGGAGAGAGTTTATGGATGCTTACCATACTGATTGTGTATGAAGCTAAAGAATCCCCTTTCCAGTCCTCTTATTTCAGTGCTAAAGGGAGGACTCCATTGTTTGGTGGAATGGTATCACTAAATGCAACAGCTTTTTGAGCCTGCTTCAAAACTTGCTCATCTAGCAATGCTTTTGCTATCAAGTCTTACTAGCTCAGCATCAATTAAGAGACAGACTGTTTTCTTACGCTTCATACACTCTAAACTCAAAAATCTTTTGGGTGTAAATAAATGTGCTAAACGCGCGGTGTGCTGCAGCATGCTGCGGGGTAAAATTGATCCGGATTATTTAATTGTACAAAATTATTTTCTTATGGTTGAAAAATCAAAAAAAAAAAAAGTATTTTATTGCAATTAATATATTTTTTAAATTATTAAATTTCAATAAAAGATCACATAAATCATTGACTTATCTAATGTTTATGTATTGTTAAAATGTTTTAGCGTGTTACATGTATTTGGCAGTTTTCGACGGTTTAAACCAGTTTTCGACAGTTTAAACCAGTTTTTGACGCTTGTCGTGTCAAAAACCAGTTTTTGACGTCAAAAACCCAACCCTGGTTTTAAGTAATGCAGACATATCGAGCTTTCATTCTCGGCATAAAAATTGTACAGCAAATTAGGCTTAATATAACAATCTGGTATTGTTAGAAAAGGCCTATGTAGGGAGGCTTGACCAAATGTTCAAGGTTTCCTTACTTAAGTGGTTTTGGTAATATTTTTATTATACACTGTGCATAATGAAAAGTTAATGGTATATATATAAAGTAATATAAATTTATTCTGTTTCAGTAAAATGTTGTGATGGAAAAGAAAATGTTTAAAACTGACTATAGAAAAATGTGAAAAATTGCTAGAAATGGGAAAATTGATAGGAACGCTTTTCCATTTAAATATTGCTTACAATAGGTAAATAGAAGCAGTGGGAAACACTAGAAAATATGAAGGCAGCAGTCTTAACCCTTTGAGGCGCAGATGTATATTTATAAAACCACTTAATTTTAATTCCAAAACATCACAATGGCACCAGAATTTTGCTAAAATCTTTTCAATTTAATATGTATGTGAAATATAGCCTTTTTCTTATTTCCAAATAAATTTGTTCGTAAATTCCGGTGTCAGTCATTTATTTCCGCATTTTAGTACTGAAAGTACTTCGCCCCTGAAAGGTTTAAATCATGTTAATAATACGTTAAGTGCTTATGCGGTTGCAAAAGAACATAGCATAGATCGAAAAACTTTAGGAAGGTATATAGAAAAATTTCACCACGGTGAATACAGTGAGATGAAGCCAAACTATGTGACAACTAGAGTTGTCAGATCAAGTGTCATAAAAATGGAACAAGGAGATAAAAAAAACGGGGCAGTGTCTCCTAAATCCGGACATAATAACATGAAACACTATGAAAACGGAATACTGCCTTAAATGTTAAAATTTCATTTTCCTTGCTGCACAATTATACCAGCTCAGACAAAATCCCGTTTAAAACAAAAAATTTCTCCTCTGACTTGCGATTGCGTCTTAACAGGTTTGTTTAAGCCTCATATTTAAAAAAAATATTTTTTTTATAATAATTAAAACACGTAGAGTAAAATTATTTTGCTTTTTTAAAACTGATTTTATTTCTCTTCACAAATATTGCAATATAAAACAAAGTGGGTCAACCTTCCCATATATGGGGAGCCTTGACCCATTATTTTTCCATAATTAAAATCAATCATTTTTCAAATTTCTTATATGTCACACTTATGTAGCAATTTTATTTTGATAACTGATTGTATAACGAATAAAATCATATATAAAACTTTATTATACGTTCAATATTTACAAAATAAAAAATCATTTTCTAAAAAGTGGGTCAACCCTCCCTAGTAGGGTGGAGCGAAAAAAATTATTTTTTGAAAATCAAAAACGGGTAGGTGCCAAAAGTTGCCTTTATAGTAGTACATCATCTTCGTGCAATATTACCGCTGAAAAAAAAATGGCCTGAGTCTGCGCTTTTGGTCCAAAAGTCGAAATTTTGGTAAAATTTGGCATTTTTTCAAAATATTAAAAAAAATTCTATAGAGATGGTTATTATTTAAAAGTATTATTTAAACCTTTATTATTAATGACTTAACATATTTAAACGATAAAACTATATTTTTGTTCTGTATAACTGGAACAAAACTGACAACTTTTGGTGAAAAAAAGGCGTTTCCACTCTGTTGTGTCATACAACTAATTGTTATTTGGAATACAGATCTTACGTAGTTGCTTTGAAATCTACCAAGCGGGTATCAAGTGGGAGTGGCTGAATTTCACGACACAACAGTGCATAGCTTGACCACCCATCCATCTGAGCACAATGTTTTATTTATATATTGAATTGTGATTTTTTATCAAAGACTGACATAAGATTCCTATGTATCAACCTAATCCATCTCTTCTTTGTATCCACAGACGTTGGGTGCTGCTGTGACACTTCTTCACGTATATTTCTACTGCGACACTTCTTCACGTATATTTCTACTGCGACACTTCTTCACGTATATTTCCACTGCTTGTGTATGATAAGGCAAGCAGAGTAATGCAGTGGAATTAATGGAATCTATTCAGCCCTCTAGTATCTTCACCAAAATTACATCCAGTTACTGCATAGTGATTGGGAGTTCCGTTCCTACAACATTTAGGTATTTCATCTTTGAGAATGCCATCATTTACTCTACATCTTGCAATTTTTATATGCTGAGAAGCCCGGTGGCAGAAAGTTCGAGACGCGCGACGTGCGTCGCAGATTTATTTTGGACCTTGCAGATAAATTTGCCAACTTGAAAAAGAAGAAAAAAAAAAAAAAAGTAGTATTTCCTTTAAAAAAAAAAAAAAAAAAAAAAAAAAAGGTACGAAAATTCTGAAAAAAATATCGCGAAAAATATCAATTTCGGCAATCGTTCGCATAAAAAATCGGTAATTTATAGCCAAAGGGTCGCTATAAAAACGCGAATTTCGTCAAAAGAGACAGGAAAAAAACATGAATCTCGTCCTAGGGTTGTAGAAAAATTGCAAATTTTGTCACAGGATCACGGAAAAAACACGAATTTCGTCAAAGGATCGCGGAAAGAATGCGAATTTAGTAAAAGGATCACGGAAAGAATGCGAATTTAGTAAAAGGATCACGGAAAGAACGCGAATTTAGACAAACGATTGTGGAAAAAACTCAAATTTAGTCAAACGATCGCGAAAAAACGCAAATTTATGTCAAAGGATTGCGGAAAGAAGGAGGAATTTCGTCAGAAGATCTCGAAAGGCGTAAATTTCTGCCAAAAGATCGCTGTACAAACTTGAATTTTATCCAAAAATCCCGAAAAAACGTGGATTTCGTTCCAGGGGAGCAAGAAAAACGCAAATTTCTGTTACAAAATCGCAGAAGAAACTTGAATTTCATCAAAGGATGGAGGAAGAAAGACGAATTTAGTTAGACAATCGCGGAAAAAATGCAAATTTCTGTAAAACGGTCGCGAAAAAACGCAAATTTTTGTAAAACGATCTCGAAAAAACGCAATTTTTTGTAAAACGATCGCGAAAAAACGCAATTTTTTGTAAAACGATCGCGAAAAAACGCAATTTTTTGTAAAACGATCGCGAAAAAACGCAAGTTTTTGTAAAACGATCGCGAAAAAACGCAATTTTTTGTAAAACAATCGCGAAAAAACACAAATTTCTAAAAAACGATCACGAAAAAATGCAAATTTCTGTCAAAGGATCACGAAAAACGCAGATTACTGTCAAAGGATCGCGAAAAAAGGAAAATTTATATCAAAAGATCGGAATTAAATTTGCGGAATTTCGTCAAAAAATCGCAAAAAGTGCAAATTTCTGCCAAAGGATCGCTGTAAAAACGCGAATTTCGTCAAAAGATCCCGGGAAAAACGTGAATTTTGTCCCGGAGGTGCCGAAAAAACGCTAATTTCTGTCACTGAATCGCAGAAAAAACACGAAGTTCGTCAAAGAATCGAGGAAAAAACACGAAGTTCGTAAAGGATCGTGAAAAAAAAAAACCTCATTTTTGTCAAAGGATCGTGAAAAAACGGCAAATTTCGTCAAAAGATCGCGAAAAAAAAAGAGGAATTTCCTCATAAGATCGCAAAAAACAGCAGATTTCGTCAAAAGATCGCGAACAAAAACGGCAAATTTCGTCAAAAGATCGAGATAAACGGCATATTTCGTCAATAGATCGCGAAAAAACCCAAATTTCATCAAAAGTGCGCAAAAAAAACACATAATTAGTGCCGGTAGTTGATTATCGCTCCCCCCACCCCCCCTCTGTTGTAACCTTTCGGAAATTTTGCTGTGAATTTCAGATTTTTTTTTTTTTTTACTCAGAATCACCCCTGGTATTAAAGAACACTGTTTATTTTAACACTCATAATGTTTGTACATAAGAAAATGTAACATGCTACTCCCGCAGACAATTTTCATCCCACTAAATTGCTGTCGCAGACACAACCATAACTTTCTGCTACTGGGGCTGAGAAGCTTGCTGTTTAATGTGATGGCGATCGTCATCAAAATTGCAATAAGAATTTGTTCTCTATGTGAAAAGCTACCATTGTCCTAAATAAATTTTTTTAGTATTTGTTTTTTGCCGATTTCTGTGATGTTTTGTAGCCGAGTAATTTCCCATAAGTTTTTAGATCAATTTTTTAGATGTGAATTTTATTTGGTGTAAGCCATCATGTGGCATAAACTTGGATTATATACTTTGTGAGTGAACTAGACTCTAATGGTCAATCAGTTCAGTGCTTATATAAAGGCGAATAATTTTATGCGCCGTTGTGGGCCATCTTGCGTAGGACAAGTTTCTTGGGTTCCTATTCTCTAGTTCTTCTGAGCAATATCTTGATGAAATAACTTTGCAGATATCTATCAGGTATTTCTGGTATGTGCTGAGTACCCTTTTCTTGATTTCAGGAAATAATGTTTAAAAATTACTCTCTATGGCTTCAAAAATTGAAATAAGAAGGGAATAAGCACGTGGACAAAGATTTTCCTATTGGTCCGGCGCATCCCTGTGGGTTAGAATCTAATTTTTGCCAACGATTTTATCTAATAAATGATGCAGAGGAAATTAACTGGACTTGGAGGAGACATATGATCAGTTGTAATGGTTCATTCTAAACGTGCCCCTCGCAGAATGGATGACAACGACTAACAGAATTATCCGCCTTCAAATGAGCACTCACTGCCCATCAGAGTCTCTACGTTCACTCAAAAAGTACTATGTTATCCAAGTTTGGCTCCAGAATAGTTTACAATCAAATGTAATCCACAGCTAAAGAAGGGATCTAAAAACTCATGGGAAATTGGCTACACAAAAACAACTTGGACACTAAACAACACACAAAACGGAATAAAAAAAATACTGAAAAAAAGGTTATTTAGGGCAACGGTTGCTTTGCATACACAGAGGAAATTCTTATTTCAATGCTCTCTGACGATTGCCATCACATTAAACAGCTAGCTGCTCTGCACATAATAGTCGAAAGATGAGAGTAAATGATGGCATACGCAAATCGGAAATATCGACAATCAACTTTGAAGCGGATAATTATATAAATTTAACTCATTGGAAAAGTGTTGTGATAACAGAACCTCTAATCAATATGCATTTATCGTGTGCAATCTTGGTGAAGATAATAGAAGGCTGAATAGATTACATTAATATCATCCGCACCGTATTACACTGTTTGTCTTCTCTTACAGAAACAGTAGAAAAATACGTAAATGAGATCACAGCAGCAGCATTCAAAGTCTGTGGATCCAAAGAAGAGATGTACCAGGTTGATACATAGAAAACTTATGCCAGACTTTGATAAAAAATCACAATTCAATGTATAAATAAAAAATTGAGTTCAGATGGTAGGGTGGGCGAGCTATGCACTGTTGTGACATGAAATGCAGCCATCTCCACGTGGTATCTCCTGGGTAGTTTTGAAAGCAGCTAGGTAAGAGCTGTATTCCAAACAACAATTAGTTGTATGACACAACAGAGTGGAAACGCCTTTTTTTCACCAAAAGTTGTCAGTTTTGTTCCAGTTATACAGAACAAAGATACAGTTCTTTCGTTTAAATATGTTAAGTCATTAATAATAAAGGTTTAAATAACACTTTTAAATAATAACCATCTCTATAGAATTTTGTTTTAATTTTTGAAAAAATATCAAATTTTACCCAAAAAATTTCTTATACCTATATTTCAGGCATTATAGTAGCCACCAGTATAGACACTTTTACCACATTTGTTTCACATTAATATATAAAGATTCATGACACTTAATTTTCATTTTAAAAAATCCTTTATCTTTCGTTTTGTACATATTAAAATCGAAAATTATAATTTGCATTTCTTTACTTTTCTTAAAAAAACACATTTTTTTACTTTAAAAGGACATAAATTCCGGTATATCGTTAAAACTATGCTATTTATAAATATATACTGCATTGTCCATACTCTTTGGCACTTCTCTGAAAAAACGTTTTCGTCCATTTCTTGGACTTCATCAGTTTCAATTGGCGGCTCGCAGTTTTCTTTTTCGACCTTTTATCATCTCTCTCTTTGGATTTTCCCCCCTTCTCCCTTTTCACTTTCCCCTTCTATCCAGCATTTTTAGCCAACGGGAGTCAACATTTGCATGCGCCATATCGTTGCATACACTTTTTCTTTCGAGGTTAATCTCGATAGCCTCTCTCATTAGGGTGTTGTGGGGATTATCATATGCAGCTATTTTTTCTATTTTAATTGATTGAGGTATTATGGGGTTTTTTAAATTTGTTCTTGAGAAGGCTGTTGCTTGATTATTATATTTTATGTCGCGGATATGCTCCTTATACCTTCCGCTTATTTTTCGCTTGGTCATCCCGATGTATGGAATTTTCTTATTTTCTGTATCTGAGGCTTTAATTTTATATACTCCCGCCGTCTGTAATTCGTCGTATCTTTCTGCTTCATTTCGTATCGTTTTAAATAGGGAAGGGTTGGGCGTGATTGGGACTATCTTTCCGAGTTTACTAATTTCGCGTTTTATTTTTAGTGCTATTCCGTTCATGTATGGTAGGGGGGGGGGGGTGTATAATCTTTTTTATTTTGTCCTGTTGGATCCAGTTAATTTTTTCTTTCACTTTTATGATTAGCTTGTCTATTGTTTTTCTTGGATGGCCAGCGTTAAGTCCTATGTTCTCTATAATCCTTAATTCTTCTTTTAATAGCTTTTCTGTTGAACATATATACAGTGGTCTATAGATGTAGGTATTTAGGGCTGCAAGTTTATAGTAAAACAAGTGTTTAAAGCAAGTTTATAGTATAGTATAAGTTTATATATTAATGTAAAACAAATGTGGTAAAAGTGTCTATACTGGTGGCTACTATAATGCCTGAAATATAGGTATAAGAAAATTTAAGTGTAATATGGGCATTAAATGAGACAGAAATTACTGTCGAAAAACACTGGCTAAATTTTACCCAAAATTTCGACTTTTGGACCAAAAGCGCAGACTCAAGCCATTTTTTTTCAGCGGTAATATTGCACACAGATGATGTACTAGTATAAAGGCAACTTTTGGCACCTACCCGTTTTTGATTTTAAAAAATTAATTTTTTTCGCTCCACCCTACTCCCTAGTCTCTTCTATACGAAAATAAAAAGTTTGGTCAGAGGCACAGATTTATGTATGCAGTATTAGCATTATTTATTATGCATGTCTTTATTTATGTATTTAGGCATTATTATGCATGTATTAAGTTATATTTCATCCAATGTATAAATTACTTTAAAAAATGGTCGTTTTTGTTTTTGACCAAACTCGGTTTTGGTCTTAATAACCTGTTTCTGTCAATCCTTCAAAATAAGCAATTACAGTTTTTTTTTCCTCAAAATAATATTTCACTAAAATTTAATTTAGTATTTAATATGCTTCAGAAATAAATATCAAGAAATATTATTTATTCTTTCGGAGATGATAATGTTATAAATAAAAAAGGGTGTTTTTCTTTAATAATTCTATTTGTTTTCTATTTTTATTTTGTACCCTTTAAGTGTTTAAAATATTTCCTTTATGCAGTTTGATCAGGCCTGACAAATGCTACAAAAATAATTCGTAATTTTTACGATTTGGAGCTAAAAACTACTATGTTACGAAAATCGGTCTAAAACTACAAATTTCTGCAAAAAACAAAGATATCGAAAAAAATTTATTTGGCCGATCGTTCACAGAAAAAAAACGTCAATTTCGTAAAAGGATCACGCAAAAATAACGCCAATTTCGTTAAAGGACAGCGGAAAACGCAAATTTTGTGAAAGAATCGCGAAAAATACGAAGTTTGGTCAAGGGCTCACGAAATAAAAAAAGGCAAAATTTGTCACTGGATCGTGAAATAAAACGCAAATTTCGTCAAAGGATTGTGAAAAAACGCAAATTTCTTGAAAGAATCGCAAATGCGAATCTCTTCAAAGAACGCGAATTTCGTCAAAGGATCGCGTAAAAAAATACACATTGATCCAAGGACGCAAAAAAACGAAATTTCTTCAAGGGATCACAAACAAAGCCAATATATTTCCAAAGGATCGCGGAAAAAAGCAAATTTCGTCAAAGGATCCCATAAAAAACGAAAATTTCGTCAAATCGTCAAGGGAAAATTTAAAATTTCTTTAAAGGATCATGAAAAAAACGCGAATTTCGTAAAAGGATCGCAAAAAGTCAATTTATCAAAGGACAGCGTAGAAATGCGAATTTTGTCAAAGGTTTGCGGGAAATTTCCTCAAAGTATCACGAAAAAACCTCAAATTTCGTCAAAGTATCGCGAAAAAAATCCCAAAACTCTTCAAAGGATTGCGAAATCCCTCCCTCTCTCCAAATTTCGTCAAACGATCGTATAAAAACCCTCAAATTTCGTCACAGGATAACGGGAAAACCAAAAATTTCGCCAAAGAATCACAGAAAAAAGCGAATTTCGTCAAAGCATCGCAGAAAACGTGTAATTAGCGTCTCGAAGCAATCTACCTCAATGTTTTCACCTTTTAGAAAAATTTCTGTAAATTTCAGAATATATATATATATATTTATTCAGAATCACCTCTGCTCTGTGCTCTCTTCAGGAAACATTACACACGGACAAATATCTATTTTTATTATTTTAATCCCGTGTATCCCAAAAATGACCGATGATTTTAAATTTCAATAACTTGCAAAATGTAACAGATATTAAAAAAATTCTTGCAGGAGGGTTATGTATGATGTCAGGAGAGTTTTCACTGTGATTCTTTATTTTAGTTCGAATTTCATACAATAAATGGCGCTGAGAGCAGTATGTGCTCAGTCCTGACCCAATTTTTGATACTTCAGGATCCATACAATACATTTTAATCTCCTTTTTTTCGCATGGAAAAAGAGAGCAGCCAAAAAATCGAGCCTGGATTTAGCGGTTATTGCTTGCAGCGCCATCTATCGATGTTATTTGAAACTAAAACTGAGAATCGCAGCATACAAACTCCTGACATCTTACATAACACTCCTGCAAGAATTTTTTTTTTTAATATCTGTCACCGTCTGCAAGTTATTGAATTTTAAAATCATCGGTCATTTTTGGGACACCCGGTATATATAGATTTTAATCGGAAAGAAAAGATAGAACTAAATTAAAATTGGGTTAACCCGAATCCAGCCTGCAGGAATCTAAATTCAGTCCAAACCGAAAGCAACCAGAATTAACCCGATTTGCAGCATAAAAAAGCAACCAATCAACCAACCAACATCTAGAATCATTAGTATTTTCGGTGCTACTATTTCTCATTTTCAAAGGTTGGCACGTCTGAGTTTGACAGACATTTGGCCCATTTTGACTACAGTGTGGCGCATCATAACTCAACTCTGAAAAATTGCATAAATAACAGTGTCCCATCAAAATCTATTCAACAGAACTCTCGTTATAAGTAACCAGAAAAAAAAATTCTCATTTTCATTTTATAGACAAAGTAGATAATTACCAATTTTTTCTACTACTAATATTTTCTTTATTCTATCACGGAATGTTTGAGAATAAATAAAGCGAAGATTACTGTTCTAAAATAGCGGGAGATATTTTGAATAAAAAAATTCTCCGACTTGGCAACATTGAAGTTACGGTGAATGTAAGTACGTTCATAAGAAGTATATTTTTTGCATCAAAGAAAAAATCAAATACTGGGGGAATACCAAAGTCTTGGCGGCAACTGATAAATTGTCGGAAGGCCAAGTGTGACCCGTGGGCCCTGTGTTTGACATGCCTGATATAAAATATAGGGGAGACTAGGGAGGGTTGACCATACGGGAAGCTTGACCCACCCATCAGTTTTCATATTTAAAAGAATTTCAGAGTTTTATCATTAGGTGTCAACCAAAGCAAGTGGAATGCTCAAATAACAGTCTTTGTTTCATACAGGTTGAAAAATTCTTCATTTCAAAACTATCTTGAAACATCATTCGAAGCAATTAAATGATTTCGAGAAAAAAACATATTTCGCTTAATCTAATTCTTGAAAGTAAATAAACTTGAGTCTTTTTATTTTTTATTGACAGCACAGCACGACGACATTTAGAACAATTAACGTTCAACATTTAAATAAGATAATTAATTCCGAGAATGCCACATAATATGCATCTCAGCCAAGTTAAATATATTCTGATCATTTCGAGGAAATATATTCAAGTTGCATTAAATAACACTTGTAATATAAATATTTATAATTCGGAGAAACATTTTTTTTTCCCCGACAAACATTTCAAATATTCTTTACTTAAAAATTTACGAGGAAACATTTTTCCCCGTTCGAACACAATTCAAGTTTTAATGCTTATCTAAAAGAATTCTAGTATCAATCTGCGAGCGCTCTTTCTACATGTACAGAGCCACGTGACAACTGGGCTATATTTAGATTTCTCCCCAACAGGTGGATGGGCTTTCGTAACACTGCCCACCCATGAACATATGGGTGTTCATCAAAAATAATTAAAATATATCAAATTAATACAAATACAAAATAATGAAATTAATACAAATACAAAATAATGAAATTAATACAAATACAAAATAATGAAATTAATACAAATACAAAATAATGAAATTAATTCAAATATAAAATAATGTTATACATACTTCAGGTATTTAAATATGTTACAATGAAATTCAAACTAAAATAAGAAAAAAAAGGTTATTATATGAATTAATTTTTAGAGTCACAATCAGATCCAAGTTCAAGAGGATAAATCAATTCGATGGGTCTTTTGAGAATACATTTCTCAGTATTGACTTTACAGGCCCTCACCTTGTCGTCTCTTCCAGGAAATAATTCAATAATTTTTCCTAGACTCCAGAAATTTCTAGGTAATTTATCATCTTTGATTAGTACAATGTCGTTTATTATAAATTGAGGAAAATTAGTTTTGTTCGAACTTAAATGAGCTGACCTCAAATTTAATAAATATTCCCCTTTCCATCTAGACCAAAACAAGCGCATTAATTTTTCACGATAGTTATAAGATCTAATTAACTCTTTCCTGGAAGAGATATTCGAGTCAAGGTGAAGCCGAACAGGTGGCAGAGAAGATATTCTTCTCCCAATTAAGAAGTGAGCAGGCGTTAATGGTAGGGGGTCTGGACCTTCTGGCGAGATATAGGTAAGAGGTCGTGAATTGACCATCCCTTCGATTTCGATTAATACCGTATTCAGTTCAATCACAGTCAGGGATGATTTGTCAAGAGTTTTTCGCAATGCAGTTTTTATAGTCCTAACCATACGTTCATAAAATCCCCCCCACCATGCTGCTCATTCCACTTTGAACTTCCACTTAATGCAATGGGAAGAAAAAAATTCTTGTACATCTGGATGATTTATAATGGACCAAAGTTTCTTTAAGTCTTTTTCGGCCCGTTTGAACGTCTGAGCATTATCTGTATATATAACAGCTCGCATTCCTCGTCGTGAGAGGAATCTACGGAATCCTAGTAAAAATGTTGAAGTTGACAAATTGTCTACAAGCTCCAGGTGGACATTTCTGGTTACTGCACACGTAATCAGCAAGATGTATTGTTTATTATCACTGTCTTTTACGTACAAAGGTCCTGCAAAATCACATCCTATCACACTGAATGGATTTGCCTGTTCTACACGATCAGCTGGCAATGGAGCTACCGTTTGGTCTCCTGGAGTTGAAGAAAACCTCTTGCATACAATGCAGTTTTTTAGCACACTTCTCACGGTTTGTCTAGCCTTTAGTAGCCAGAATCTTTCACGAATTTGTAGTAGTGTATAGGCAACAGCAGAGTGAAAAACTTTATGATGATCATCCCAAATTATTAGCCCCCACCAGTGGCTGAGAGGTTATGCTCTCGAAAGCTGGTAGACGGGAGGTGCTGGGTTCGATCCCAATCGCCCCCGTCGGCCTAATCGTTCGGAGTTTTCGTGGTTTTCTTCGAGCCATGGATTTCCATGCGTAAATACGGATTAGGTTCCCTTAGAAAGACCCCCACGTAGGGCACTCCCCCCTCGGGCCTATATCCCTAGTGTTGATAATCGGCCGTCAAAAATCAACCAACCAACCATCAACCCAAATTATTAGCTCTGCCAATTTAGTTTTTGGCGGAAGAATTACTGGATGTTTTTCATCCACCGATGAATTAGTCTTACAGAGTCTTCCAGAGACTCGCAAAACTCCTTCTGGATCGAGGTAAGGGTTCAAGGAAAGTAATTTATAATCTCTAGGAAGCGGTTTAGAATTTTTCAGGCATACAATTTCTGTCGCGAAAATTTCATTTTGACAATTTTTTATCCAATAAATTTCTGCTTCTCGGATTTCCTCAGACGTAAGATTACAATTTCTCGCGCTTTTTTTCTTTAATATTTTGATAAAGAGTATAACATAGCTAGTTATTCGTAATAGTTTTTTCAGGTTACTGTGTTTGTTTATTTCAATTAAATTATCCTTAACAATTGTTGCATTAACAATAATTTTACTTCTGGCATCAATTTCAATTTCAGTGTTGACTGATTTTGTTTTATACTTATCATCCTTATACCAAAAATTTTCAGATTTACTAAGCCATTCAGGGCCACACCACCACTGATTTGAGTTCAATAAATCTTTAGCTGATAGCCCCCTAGTCAGTATATCCGTGCTAATTACATGCCTCCAAGAACTAGGGTCGCTCATTCCCTGTATTTCCGTTACCCTGTTGGCAACGAATGGCTTCCATTTGGATGCCGCTCCTTGGATCCAATGTAATATTATGGTCGAGTCTGTCCACAGTATTATTTTTTCGAGATTAGAGAAAATACATTTAAGGTGATTAGCTATCCTAGCAGCTATTAGAGCACCTAAAAGTTCGACTCTTGGCAGCGTTATTTTCTTCAACGGAGCCACTCTAGCCTTAGCCATAACAAAACAAGTCTTAAAGAGAACTTCGGCTGTTTTAAATCGGAAGTAGGCTACCGCTCCATAGGATTTTAAGGAAGCGTCCGAAAATATGTGAAGTTGTACATTGTCCTGCACTTCACCCGAGTGATAATAATACCTGGGTATTTTTAATTGTTCTAGCAATTCTATTTCCTGATACCATGTTCTGTATTTAATTTTAAATTCTTCGTTAAATTCATCGTCCCAGTCTAACCCACTCTGCCATAATTCTTGTAAAAAATCTTAATTCTAATCAAAACGGTGACATAAATCCAATAGGATCAAATATTTTGGCGGCAGTTTGGAGAACATGCCTTTTGGTAAATTCCAAACTGTCACCAACTGACACTAAAGATGCCAAATCTATGGCCAGAAAATCCTCTTCAATATTCCAGTTTAGCCCCAATACTTTGGACTCAATACTTTGGTTTCTGAAGAATTTCAAGTTATTCCACAATTAAATCACAGTTCACGAAATTGTTATAGGGAGAGCATTATTATAAGAAGTCAAGATTCCATTTAAATCATATTAAAGTCATCATATTTCACAAATAAAAGTTTTTACTTTTGTGTTTATCATTTGTAAATAATCATCATCACTAGAACTTTTTGTAGATTATTATTTACAGTTCGAATATATACATAATGTATATTATTTACATATTTACAGATGAAACATATTTAGTTGCTTTGCTCCTTCTAGAAGTCATGATTCTAAATACAATTAAATTTCCAGCAACTATTTTCTTCTATTAAGAAGCCATAAAGAACAATAGCATGATTTTATGCTTGAGATAAATTTTCCTTTTTAAAATTAAAACAACATTTCTTCTAATTTTAGAAGACCAAGAGAAAAAATGCAGTCTACTTACTGCGTTCATATTTTACATTCACAAAACCAACTAAAAAGGAACAAGAAAGAAAAATGTTTTTAAATATCAATTCTCTCGAAGGCCACGTGATCTGGTGTCACTGGCGCCTAAGCAGGTCTAGCTGATTGCTCGAGAGATGAAGGGGTTTGCGAAATTCCACAAACTCCCCCCCGATGAACAAGGGTTCATCAAAATGGGGATTCAAAATAATTAAAGTAGAAATAAAATTATTCTAAAAAATTATCAGTTACACTATACATAAATACAATACAAAATCAAAATATATACTTACATACTGGACTTCAAATAAAATAATAAACAATTTAAAAGTTTGCCAACAGGTTTCTGCTACTAAAAATAGAAAGAACAATTTAAATCTATACAACCTTTTCTGGAATATTCAATACAAAAAAAAATTAAACTAAAAATTAGAAATATTATCAAACAAGAAACATTTTTTTTTTTTTTTTTTAAGTGAAAAAAATAAAAATCTTTTTTTTAAAGTCAATAACAAAAAGAGTTCAAGATTTGTTTAGTCAAATGTCCATGAGAGTTTTTGAGTCTAATAATATCAAAGTTTTTTTTTTTTTTCAGTTCTATTAATAAAAAAGTTTAAAGTTTTTTCAGTTCTAAATGATACACAAAATCAATAGGTCTTTTAATGATGGAATTATTTGCATTCAGTTTATAAGACCTCATTTTTTTTTTATCTCTGCCCACAAATACTCAACTTCCAGAAAGTACTTGATACATGTTCATATGCATAAGAATCACATCATATATTTCAAAGTCAGAAGTTTTATTCTGGTCCGTGTAGTGAGCAGATTGTAAGTTGAGAAGATACTCATTTTTCAAGCGCTTCCAAAAATGATTCAGAAGAGTCTCGCGCAAACGGAAGCGTTTCACTAAGGATTCCTTGGTTGCAGGTAAACACAAGATATGCTTTAGAGTTGCTATAACTAGTTGACCAGGGCGAACGCCAAAGTTCTTGGAGATTGCACATTTGTTTAGGACTGATTTTATGCACTGTCTAGATCTTAAAATCTCTTCACGAGTTTTTACCAATGTACTGGACACTCCTGAATGAAAAACTTTTCCATGTGCATCTTTCACGATTAATTCAGTCAAATTATGTTTTGCAGGAATCACAAAGGGATGTTTTTCATAAAATGAGGAATCAGACTTTTGTAACAGTCCTCGTACGAATAGCAAACCTTCATCTGACAACATAGGAATTAACTGTAGAAGATTCAATTCTTTAGGGATACTCTTGCTACATTTCATGGATTTTACAACTTCAGGGAATCTTTCTTCCTGCATTAGCTTTAACCAAAAATTTTCAGCATGTAACATTTCGTCAGCTGATAATTGTGAAAATTTTCTTTTCTCTACTTTTAATTTTATATTAGAAATAAATCTAAATACCCATCCAGTTACTCGATACAATTTCTTTAGGGAGCTATATTTTTCAAGATTAAAAATAGGAATTTCATCAGATTTATTTGTTTGAACAACACAAGGGATGGTGGCTGCTTTTTTATACTTCTCTTCAGAAACATCAGGTAACCGAGATGCAGCAATTTTAACTCTAGGCCACTGATTTTCAGGCAAGGAAAGAAATTCAGGAACATACACATTAGGGTTAGCATCAGGGAAAACATGCAATTGGAGATGCTCCTTTTCCATGATCAGGTTGCTAAAATACTGCCAGGGAATTTTCAAGTGAGCGAGATCAGGGATTTCTGTAAGCCAATTTTGCCAATCATTTTCTAGTTCACCAGAAACAAAAGGGGCAATAAATCCGGCTGAATCAAAGAACATAGTTGCACTTTTCAAAACATTGTGTTTAGTAGAAGAATCATTATTTAATTTTTCTAACAAGGGTCGTAATTCTAGTCCTAATTTATCTTCTGTATTGTTCCAGATCAATCCTAAAATTTTCAAGGAAGTATTTGGGGGTTCGAAACTCGAAACAGGAATGTTTTCATCATCTAAAACATTAGAATTCAAGTTAGGGACATGATACAAACATTCGTTTAATGATAGAGAAACATCATATTTGGAAAAAGCATCATAGACTATGTGCATTTTTGTTGTAGTTTTGTCGTCACGGATAACAGGTCTGTGTGGCATGTAATAGGAATTATTAGAATGTTTCTCGGTGCACAATTCTATTACACCCTCATTAAACTGCTCTAGCAAAATGGAGTTATATTCTTTAAATAGAGAATCGTTTTTCAAGAATTTATTTTCTAAACTAGAAAACCGCTTCTTTGCTACTTCAAGATTATTTCTAAGTAATTCGCGAGAATCTTTCCACAATAATTTTGCTTCATAACGCCCATTTACGAATTTTAGTTTTTCTTTAAATTCTTTTATTACCTCATGATCGGTAATGTTCTTTTCATTGCTTTCAGCAATGCCAATTGATTCAAGATCCCAAAATGCTTTCAGTTGGGTATTTATATTTTCAACTGAAACACGCAAACAAGCTACTTCTTTTTTATTAGACTCTATTTGCCCTTGCACCGTATGACCGAAAATAGTTTCTGCAACGTATAATTCTTTTGTCAATTTTCCCTCGATTCCCTTTAATATTTTCCACAAAAAGTCAGACCCTAGCAAAATATTTATTTCCTGTTCAAGACCTGTATCAGCAGGCTTAAAGCCTCTTGTTCTCATTATGTCTAGAAGTTCTGGTTCTAGTGTTTTCACAGAAGCCCCAGTTATATTATCAACCACAAGAGCTTCGATATTTATCGAGTTAATAGATTGCACAACACTGGATAATTCTAGAGCAACTACTTCATAACAAGATTCATAAGGGCGTCTCCGCCCAAAAGGATAAACTAATAAATTTTCTCTTCTCAATGGCTTCAATTTTAATTTTTGTACTAGAGATCTCTTCACAAAACATTTTTCTGAACCACTATCACATAAAATGCGAGCCAACAAGCATTCCTTACCAGCAGACACAGAAACTGTACAAGTCTGCAATAATGTTGCTTTATTTTGTTTATATTTTTGTTCCGACATCATAGATACAATTGCACCTTTCATTTCTTTTTCAGGATTTTCTTTTGCTGTTTCTTTAAAACAAAACAAAGTACTATGGGTAGTGTTACCACATTTGGAACAAGGGTTAATTTTTGTTCTACAATTAATTGATAAATGGGACTTGTAAAAGCATTTGTAACAGCGACCTTCTTTCTTTAATTTATATCGTTTCTGTTCATCAGTGAATTCTGAACAATTTAGTCCTACATGATCAGAAGACTTACAAAATATGCAAAACTGTTTTGTAGATGTATTTAAAGCAGCAGCTGAAGGTATATTTTTCTTTTGCGGAAAATTTTGATATTTACTTGAAGGATTTTCATATTTAGTTTTAGAATTTTCATAAGTCTTGGTTTGGGAATTGTTTACTAAATTAGTAGCTTCACGACATCTTAATTCCGTTTTAATAAAATTTATTAAATCGGTGACTTCACAGTCCTTATCGGGGTCACGTTTTCGATGGAAATCTAGTATCAAATTTTCTGGTAATAACCTTAATAAAATTGGTAGTAATAAATGGCCGTAAGAGCCTGATGTTACTCCTAACGCATCAAGATTTCTCATACTAGTTTCAATATTATCGTACAGCTTCCTTAAAAAAATAACATTGTTAGAGGATTTCACTGGTTCAAGATTTAGAATTTTATTCATGTAACAGTTTATGATATTTTCCCGCTTACCATACCTCTCTTCTAACAATTTTAAACAAGTAGAATAATTTTGATCTGTCAGTTCAAAACCAGATACAATATTATATGCAGGACCAGACAACAAGGATTTGAGATATTGGAATTTTTCAATTTTTGATAACGATTCGTTTGAATCTATCGCACTAGTAAATAAATTAAAAAATTCTAAGAACTGGCTTGCATCACCAGAAAATTTTTCTATATTAAGTTTAGGAAGCTTCACTGCCGAAACTGGTTTACTTCCGATTTTTGAACCATTACTTGATTCTAGTACAACTTTTGGTTCAGTTTCGATTTTACATTTTTTAAGCCTCATCTTAATTTTAAATTTCAAACTGGATATTTTTTCAGAATATTCTTCTACCGATTTTAGTTCTTTTTCATATTCAGTTTTTTCCTGAATTAGCTCATCCATTTCGGAATCTAATTCCTTTAGTTGAGCTTCCTTTTCATTTACGAGCTCTAATGATTCCATTAATGAGTCGCAATCAGTTTTATCAATATCAACAGATAATAATGTATCACATTTTGTGATTAATTTCGTAATGGCTGCACGAACAGTAGCTCTTTTACTTTTTAACTTATCAGGCTTATCCATGTTTAAATTTAAATTCAATGTTCAAAATAAATGATCATGAAAAATGTATATTTTCAAAAAATCAACAGTCATGCAGAATAATAAAGGTATTTCTTACCTTTTCTCCCGGGTTTCGGCACCAAAAACTTGAAGAATTTCAAGTTATTCCACAATTAAATCACAGTTCACGAAATTGTTATAGGGAGAGCATTATTATAAGAAGTCAAGATTCCATTTAAATCATATTAAAGTCATCATATTTCACAAATAAAAGTTTTTACTTTTGTGTTTATCATTTGTAAATAATCATCATCACTAGAACTTTTTGTAGATTATTATTTACAGTTCGAATATATACATAATGTATATTATTTACATATTTACAGATGAAACATATTTAGTTGCTTTGCTCCTTCTAGAAGTCATGATTCTAAATACAATTAAATTTCCAGCAACTATTTTCTTCTATTAAGAAGCCATAAAGAACAATAGCATGATTTTATGCTCGAGATAAATTTTCCTTTTTAAAATTAAAACAACATTTCTTCTAATTTTAGAAGACCAAGAGAAAAAATGCAGTCTACTTACTGCGTTCATATTTTACATTCACAAAACCAACTAAAAAGGAACAAGAAAGAAAAATGTTTTTAAATATCAATTCTCTCGAAGGCCACGTGATCTGGTGTCACTGGCGCCTAAGCAGGTCTAGCTGATTGCTCGAGAGATGAAGGGGTTTGCGAAATTCCACAGTTTCAAAACTATCTTGAAACATCATTCGAAGCAATTAAATGATTTCGAGAAAAAAACATATTTCGCTTAATCTAATTCTTGAAAGTAAATAAACTTGAGTCTTTTTATTTTTTATTGACAGCACAGCACGACGACATTTAGAACAATTAACGTTCAACATTTAAATAAGATAATTAATTCCGAGAATGCCACATAATATGCATCTCAGCCAAGTTAAATATATTCTGATCATTTCGAGGAAATATATTCAAGTTAAATTAAATTACACTTGTAATATAAATATTTATAATTCGGGGAAACATTTTTTCCCCCCGACCAAACATTTCATGTTTTCTTTACTTAAAAATTTACGAGGAAACATTTTTCCCTGTTCGAACACAATTCAAGTTTTAATACTTATCTAAAAGAATTCGAGTATCAATCTGCGCGCGCTCTTTCTACATGTACAGAGCCACGTGACAACTGGGCTATATTTAGATTTCTCCCCAACAGGTGGATGGGCTTTCGTAACACAGATAATCGAAATAGGTTTCGAAAAAAATCAATTGTGAGGCGTTTTCAACCTAAAAGTTGTGTTTTTTAGAAATATTTTGTAAGCTTTCTTCAGATAAAATATATCATAGAAATTTAAGTAAGTAGCTTTTAAGTAATGCAGAAATATCGAGCTTTCACTCCAGGCATAAAGATTGTAAAGTAAGTTATGCTTAACATAACAATGTGCTATTCTTTAGAAAAGGGCTATGTGGGGAGGGTTGACCAGATGAAATCTTTTTATTATAAACTATGCATAATAAACGGTTAATGGTTATATATAAAAAGGAATGCAAATTTATTCTCTAAAGCCACGGTAAAATAGAGTGATGGAAAAGAAAATGTTTAGATTAAAGAAAAATGTGAAAAATTGCTATAGTAGCCACTGCAAGAAAAAATTTAATAAAATATAAATGGGAAAGTTGATAGGAGCTTTTTCCATTTAAATATTACTGCAATAGGCAAATAGAAACAGTGTAAAAGACTGGAAAGGACTAGAAAGTATGAACGCAGCAGTCTTAACACTATCAGGGGCAGCGGTATGCTTATGAAACAATTTAATTTTAATTCCCAAACGCCACAATGGCACCAGAATTTTGCTAACATCTTTTCCATTTAATATGTATGTGAAATATACCTGTTTTCCTATTTCCAAATAAATTTGTTCGTAAATTCCTGTGCCAGTCATTTATTTCAACATTTTAGTACTGAAAGTACTTTGCCACTTAGAAGAATAAAGAAGATAATGATCAATTAAGTGCACATACGGCTGCAAAAGAACATCGCATTGATCGAAAAACTTTTGGAAGGTATATAGACAAATTTCACCATCATGAATACAGAGAGATGAAGACAAACTATGTGACCAGGGCTTAATTTGCGCTGGAGCCCACCGGAGCCCAGCTCCGGTACTTCTCTGCTTTTAGTAAATATTTAAATATTAGTCGGAATTCGCCGGAGCTCATAAATACAGGGCTCCGGAGCCCAGTGCAATTCGTACCTATGCACTTTTATGAAAAAAAAATGCATAGCTACGAACTATTCTTTTTTTGTGTTAACACTATTTTCGAATCATAATCCTTACCCTATTTAATCGCAGAATTCTGCAATTAATTAACACTAAAACTAAACAAAGATTACTATTCGGAAGGAGTGATAACTGAAAAGTGGAATAGTTGACAGCCAAGTATAAGCTGACAGATATTTTAAATTTTTTTATTTTGCTAAAGAAAAAAAAATGTTTTAAATTTTCGACATAATGTACGAAATATAAATATGCAGATTGGAGTATCGCGCGCGAGGGGAGAGGGAACGGTACAATTGTAGTACCGGTACCACATAATATTAGGGCTCCTGTACTTTTTTCTTAGAAATTAAGCCCTGTATGTGACAATTAGAGTAATCAGGTCGAGTATCACTAAAAGTAGAAAAAGGAAACAAAAAAAAAGCGGGACAGTGGCTATAAATACCGGGCATAATAATACAAGAAACCCTATGAAAATGGAACCTGTCTCTAACGGAATACTGTCTTAAATGTTAAAATTTCATTTTCCCTGCTGTACAATTACACCTACTCAGACGAAATTCTGTTTAAGACAAAATGTTTGTCCTTCGATTTGCGATTGATTCCAAACAGGTTTGTTTAGGCATCATATTTTCAAAAATATTTTTTATAATAATTAAAGTATGCAGCATAAAATGATATTGCCTTTTTTATACATATTTTATTTATCTTCACAAATTTTTCAATATAAAACAAAGTGGGCCAAGCCTCCCATATAGTGGGTCAACCATCCCATATGTGGGGAGCTTTGACCCATTATTTTATCATGGTTAAAATCGATCATTTTTTCAAATTTCTTATATATTACACTTATGTAGAAATTTTATTTTGATAACTGATTGTATAGCGAATAAAATGATGCATAAATCTTTATTCTACGTGCAATATTAAAAAAAATTAAAAATCACTTTGTAAAAAGTGGGTCAACCTCCCTAGTCTCCCCTATGTAAATTGTAGATTACATATAGGGCTGCACAAAAAAAGGTCTACTTTTCCGGTTATGGACTTCAACTGCAGTAATCTATCTAGTTTTATGTGCTATGCGCTTTCTAAAATGTTTATTTAGATTTTTTAACCCTATTTAATAGTTAAGTTTTGTTAAAGAATTCAGGAAATGTTTCATAATCCATGCTTAATGCACGACTTTTCTTTCTTGTTTCGCATAGGCCGCGTAATTTTCTCACAAAATTCACTTTAAAATTCTTGGTGCCAGTGTTCAGTGTTCACTGATATGTATCAATGTATATATATCATGATATACGTATATGGGGCATTCTCACAATGTTTGGGGGAAAAAATCTGGCGAAATTAAACTTGGTAAAGTAACATTTTAATCTGATAGACGAATGCCTTAATGATTCAAAATAAAGAAAACAGGATCAGCAGCGAAATTTTTTTTATTTAACTGAGGTTTAAGTTAAACTGGCGAGTTTAATTTTCCTTACCGTTTTACCCATATCACTTTTTATTTTCTTCTAAATTTTTACTTATAATGAATTTACGTAGTACCCATAGGACATTCAAATAAGAAATAATATAAATGTAGTGCTTTTAATACCGAATTTTTGTATAACATTGTCTTAAAGGGGTGTTAAAGAAGGGATGGTAAGGTAAAAAAAAAGGGGGATGGTATAGGAAAAAAGGGACGAAATGGTAAAAAAGGGAACGGTAAGGAAAATTACCACCTATTTTTTAGGAAAATAATGTTAAGACTCAGACCAATGTCAGACGGGCGTCTTTTTTGCTGCTTTTTTGCTTATGTATTATCCATTCACAATGCTATAGCATTGTGAATGGATAATAGAAAAGAAAGTGAAAATGCTTGAATTTCAAAAGATTATTGTAACGATTGTTTAATACGTTAAACTTCATAAATTAATAAAACATCGGCTATAAAAATTTTCCTACCGAATGGGAATATTTATGAATATTTTTGGGATTGGTAGAGTGCAATACTTCGCATATTTTTATATTACACCATTACTTTATGTAGCTTTAAATCCAATTATATCATATTTACTTGATATATAGCATTCACGGCGAAATTTTTACCCGTTTTTCGTTGCACTTAAATCGTTCGCTCATCATGTAAAAGAAAAGGAAAAAAAAAACTAGAAAACAAAAATTCTGCTTTTTCAGAATTTAGTGTCGACCCCGATGAAAAAAAATATATGTATATATAAATCAAACCCTTAACGGGTTAAAAGTTTGTGACGCAGCATTTTATCTTATTGCAATAAGAATTTTAAATATGGAACTTAAAAATAATGATATCAAATTTTAAGTGACGCTATTTTATTCATTTTATCATTTTATTTTTGTTTTATGTATAATTGCATGCGTAAGAATTATGTTAAATTTAAAAGGATGTATACAAATTTATTCATTGATGCGTTATCATTCACATTTTTAATAACTTCAAACTATGAGTTTTAAAAGATATGAAATCAAAATTTAAGTGACGCCTTAATGTAGCCGTAAACAATTTGTTTTAAAATTCAATTTGAATTGTTTTCGATTTGGCTAAATATATTTACACATCTAACCAAAACTTTTAATTTTCCAATACACTGTTAAAACTACCACTTTCACTGAACCTGTACAATGCACTGTGATGTATTTATATGAATAAATTGATTTATCTTTTGTGCCACACTATACAAAATCAAAAGTAAAATTTATGTAAATGATTTATTTACGTCATAATATCCATTTGCATATATTTCGCTTAGTATGGATACAATGACGCAAAGAAATCACTTTGCACGTTTTAGGAGCCAGAGATCCCAAAACACATCTTTTTACAATATGTTTGTCTGTGATACAGATTTTGTGAGCGCTCTATCTCAAGACCTAATGCAACAAATTTAATAAAATATTATATTCAATTAATCCCTGAAATAAATCGGTGGCGGTTAGTTTTTCGGTGTAAATCGCCCAACAGTTGGAGTTGCTTTGCTGCATTTTCCATGATTTCCGCAATACTTCTATCTCAAGAACTAATGCACGGATTTTCATAAAACTTCAGATTGAAGTAGCACGAGAATGGGGGTTCCACGCTACCTGTATTCCGATATGTGGACTGTGCGTGGAGGCAAAGGAAATCTGCGGGGTTGCGTACCGAGCGCGTGCGCTGATAAGACTCGGTGGTGCAGATAAGAAGCGGGAACTGCTAAGTTTTTGTCTTGTAGTACGATGATATTTATTTCCGGAAATGAATGAATTATCGAGACTTAGAAATTTCGTGGGAAAGAATTTTTTTTCTTTTTTGAATTTTTATTTTGCGAACTTTTTCGTACATAATGAGCGGGTGTTAGAAAATTGGGAGATATCGTCTTATAGTAGAATGCTATTTTATTCTGTGAATGTATTTAGCGGAGAAAGAAAATTTTCGATGGAAATATTTTTATTTTTGAACTTAATTAATTTTTAGGGAAAATGTTTTATATTTTGAGAAATTTTATTTTATTTTATTTTATTTTTCGCGTGATACATGAATTTCGCGAGTAATTTTTTTTACCCGCGTGATACATGAATTTTGTATTTTTTTGTATTTTTTTTCGCATGATAAAATATATATATTTTTTTTTTCATGAGACAGAAAATTTTCGCGGCGAAATGTTTTTGTGAACTTAATTTTTCTTTTATTTTTTATTATATTTTGGTAACTTAATTTTTTACGTGACAGAAAATTATTCGGTATTTTTTTCTTTTCGTACAAAATTTACGAGACGCAGAAAATTTGGGGAGAAATTTTTATTTTAGGAACATTATTTTTAATTTAGAGGAGATAGAAAATTTTATTTTGAGAAGAATTTTTCTTTTAATTTATTATGAATTATAAATTTTTAAAAAGGATTTTTCTTTTTCATTGATAATTTATATCCGAAGAGTAAAAATTTGTGTTTATATGTTTTTTTTTCGTTTTTTTTTTTTTCTTTTTTTTTTTTTTTTTTTTTTTATTTGTTGTATTAATCAATGAATATATTCGATGTCGTCAATTTGTTACTTATGGGTGACGGTGAATAACAGTACTATTGCTTGATTCGCAGTTTTTCACGGCTTTTGGGTGACTTCACGCATCATGATGGCGCATCGTACTACATTGGGTACATTGCATCGTATTACATTGGTAAGCATTATTGGGGCTTACACCAATTTTCTTCTAAAACATTTTAGAAAAGTTTTCATTGTATTGTAATAAATTTAAAGCTCAACAGATTCAAATGCAGATTCAAAACGTTAACATACTAAAATTTCTGGAAGTCCTATGCAACACCCCGTTGCATATACCTATTTTGCGGACTTTGAGATGTCCTAATAACTACTGAGTCAGCCACATCCCCTTCTAATCCTTGTCATGTTTTTACTGCGCCTTCAATTGCGTGGCAAACTTGTTCTATAATGTTATAAATTGCTTTAGAATTACTCGCAGGTTTCGAACTCACAAATAAATGATCAGACTTCTCATTTTTAACTCATCACGCTAAGTACTGGGTCACATGAGTCCCGTTGTTTTCTCAGAGGCTATTCATCTTTAAGTTTATAGCTACATATTTTGATATATATATATATATATAAAACCATTATAGAATATTACAAATCATCTTCATTTTTAAATACAATTTATAAATTGATCATTATATATATATCGGAAATGTATTCAGCAGGATGTAGAAATATGTTGCGCGAATGATTTTTACTTTGCAAATATGGAAAGTGACAAACGAATTTTTTTTTTTTTTTTTTTTTTTTTTTTTTTAATGGGCGAGAGATAGAAATTTTATTAATGAGTGAGAAACGTTAAAATAATTTTAACGCATATGGAATTGAATAGGTGTTAGAATATTTTAGAGGGAAAGATCTACTTTCCTAGAGAAGAGATTGCACATAGAGTGTTGCCACCGAAAGAAGATTAATATATTTCTCCTACTGAATAAAATGAAATGTAAATAACGAAATAAAATTAAAGATGTTGCCAGTAAATAAAGTGAAACGTAAATAATGAAATAAAATTAAAAAATATTGAGGCTGATTAAAGTGAAATATAAATAACGAAAATAAGGGTAGTATCATTGAATTAAGAAAAATAAAGTGTTGTCGTTGAAAAATACAATGATACATTATAAAATAAAGTAAACTTTATAGTAATAAAATAAAGTAAATATTACTTATGGGACCAGTATACTCTGTAAAAAGTTAATTTTCATAGCTCAGAAATTCATTCATTTTCTCAAAGTTAATCACTAAACTAATACTTATCTCATTTCAAACATTTTAAAAATTAGAATTATATATCGAAAACTATAACATTTCAGAAATTAGCTGTAGATCAATAATTGGAAGATATGCTGTATTTTTATGGTTGCTGTGCGCCCAATATAAGTGTTAGATTTTAAAAATAAACAAAAATGTTGATTGATTTTGTAATATGTATTTTCTTTCACTTAAAAAGAATGGGGATAAGCATAAAGTTTTTTTCCCATGTGGCTTTTAATTAAGTCCTTAAAAGTTTTGGAAAAAATAGTAATTATTATTCAGTGTGTTTCATCACAAATGCAATTATCAAAAAATTAAAACATTGTTAACCACTATTGAAACTTCAGAAAATATCACACAATCATACTACATTATGTCTTGCAAAAGAATCTTACAGTAACTGCAGTTACACTGGAGTTACTATTATCATAATCATACTTACAAAAATTAAGACCTGTAATGTTCTTCAGAAACTGCAATATTCTTCTGAATTAATGACTGTAAAATCACTTCATATTCACTACCGTTTTACTGTAGACATAAAGTCTTACTATTTTTTTTTTTTTTTTTTAATTTTGGGTTTAAAAAATACTTGATAATAACTGGAAAATAACTGAAGTATTTTTACTGTTGAGATTGATGACCAAAAGAAAAAACTACAGTTGACCGTAGAAAAACTTCAAAAATACTCCATTTCTGTAAAAAAAAAAGAAAAAAAACTACTGTTTATTTTTAGCTGGGCTAGTATATAGATAATTTTATGTTATTGTGTTCTAAAATATTTATTTATGAAATTCATTATTATTAACAAATTTTATGCGCAAATTTTATGTTTTATGCAATAATTCTTATTTATTTTCTTTTTCTACAGAATAATTTTAAACCTAAGGGAAATTTGTAACTATATATTTCTAACTTTAATTTTACACATCAGATTCAGAAAGCCTGAATATTTCTTACATATTGTCATTTGAACGTTTTTCCCGGCAGAATTGGTTTTGGATGGGAAAAAGCCAGCCCTGGGCAGAAAATCTCGGTCAAGTTCGTGAATGGGCAAAAAGCAGACAAAGAGGTTGGAAATGGGGAGCGGTTTTGTGAAAACAGGAAATTAAAAATGGGCTCAAGGGGAGAAAAAAACAGGGTTTAAGGGAGAAATAAAAATCATAACTTCGTGAATTCTCAATATATCAAATTCACTTAAACTTATTATAAATCTTCATAATACTATCTACAACTTTTATATTGACAAGCTATTGATAGAACCAACTCTTACCTCAAAAAAAAAATCATAACTTCGTCAATTTACAAGGTATCCAATCCGCTTAAATTAATCAAACATCTTCTGAATATTATATACAGCTTTCATATAGACAAGTATTTAATAGGACCAACTATTACAGTAAAAACAAATTAAACAAAAATAGGGGTTGACGAAAGACTTATCGTATTACGGGGTGTACTCAAATCCAAACGGCTTATTTTCTGACTCATTTTTAAATTTATTTTTGCTCTCAAACGCATCCAGTTGGCAAGTTCCCTAATTTAGAAACTATATAATGTGCCGTATTGGTCGATGTTTTGATAAAGCCGGTATACATTTTTAAAAATGCTGTCAAAGTGGGCATTTTGAACCAAAAGCGATAGTACTGGAAACAAAACAAAAAAGAATGGTCGTACTAAGAAAATAATTGTTTGTAAATCAAGTTCTAATTAATTGAACGAAAAATAAAAACACGGGTCGCATATAAATCTCTTCCAAAAATCCCGTCAGCAAGTTTCATATTTTTAATTTTAAAAATGAGTCTGAAAATCTGTCAGAAAATTTCGAATTGTTGAGAGTGGAATAATATTTTTTTGAATACCGCTTTAACGTCATCAAAAGCGGTCAGATGAAATTGTTAAACTGGGTTTATCTCTAATACTGATTTAGTTTTTGTTGGTGAAAATAGTACTTAACTTCAAAATCTACCTCCGCCTATAGGCCCGGCCGGCAGGGATTTTTTGTGATACTATAGGACTAGAAATTTTAAGTTAGACATGCCGGTTATTTCTAAGATACAAATGCTTGCTAAGAAAGTTTGGTTTCTAAAAAAAAGGCGAAATTTAAAAGGATGAAATGAGCAGAAAAGTTCTAAAAACGTCTAAGTTACGATTTCTATTATATTGTTAGGGGCAGAAATTCGAAATTTGACACGGCTATTATTTTTTAGACGTAAATACTCGCACAGAACAAACAGTTTATAAAGGAAATACAAAATTTATAAAGCTAAAATGCGCGAAAAGCTGACTAAAAACGTTCTAAAGTAAGGTTTCTACATAATTATTAAGGATAAAAACTGGAAATTTGACATGGATGCTACTTTTATGAAGAAATACATGCACAGATAAGTTTTTTTTTTTAATTTGAAATGTAAAAGGGTGCAGGGGGAAACAACGTTCTAAGGTTACGATTTTTATGGTACTGGGGGGATTAGAAACTTGAAATTTGTCATGGCGGTGCTTTTAGGATATAATGCTCGCAAATGATTGGTCTTATTAAAAAAAAAAAAAACTAAATTTAAAAGGGTTAAATGAGTGAAAAACGTTCTAAATTACGATTGCTATGGAATTTTACATAATATTTTTTAATTATTCAACTGCACATTTCACATTTAACTGACATATTTGCTATTCTGACTGCAAATCACTAGCAGCTCCATCTATTTGATATTCTAATATTAATACCTTCATAATTGAAAAATTAGATTATTTATGAAATTCTAAAATTTTTATGTGTGCAGTTTTTAATTAAAATGCTTTATTGTATAAAAGACATTTTTGGCCAAAAAAAAAAAAAAAAATTAAACCGATAAAAGCTAACCTTCGTCGTGGCATTTTTAAATGTTAGCACATTTTCTGAAAGCCTGCAATATAATAAATTTTCTCCGCTGCTTTATTATTATTTTTTTTTTGTGATTACTAATTTGATTTTTTTTTTCAGGCCCAAACATAATCGTATTCCACGTCGTCTAAATAATATGATTAGCAGAGCACAGATGATACTCGCAGAGGTCGAGAATGGGTGTGATATCGATGAGGGATTATATTTAATGATTCCATTACCACCATCTTCTATAATGATTAATGATGAGGGATACGTTATAGATTCTGAATGTGTCAAATCTGTGCTTGATAATCATACAGAAAATAAAAATACCTTCATCGATGATGGTGAAGATATTCAAAACACAAGTCCAGCCCCTATGTTAGCTGCTTCACAAACCGATGACGAAGCTACAAGTAGTCAGCATGACACATCAGCAGGTTCGGATATCGAAAGTTGCAGTACTGAAGAGGAAAATATTTCATCGAGTGATAACTCAGTAGATTTTCAATGCGTAACGTGCAGAACCTTCATCAACATCCTTAGAGCATGGAATACTGTTAAGGAAGTAACTTTTTGGTGAAATACGAGATTATCTGGAAAGAAATGATATAAATATATCGAAGAGATCTACAAAAAGATTAATGTACAGTGCTCTCGTGAAAAGAACAATTATTGGAATTGGCGGAAGAAGAAATAGAAAATATAAAGTCGTACAGAAATAGGGATAAAAGCAGTGTTGACAAGGTTTTTCCATCAGTAATAATTAAAGTTTTTAAACAAGCTATTCGTGAGGTCCACCTTGCTTCACCGAATTGACATGCTCTTTCAATAAACTCCCCAATTGTTTTTGTATAGAGCTTGATGCTTTTTTTAAAGACTGATTCTTCAAGCATTCTATTATAGACTAGACAAGAATCTGTAGACAAATATGGTGGACTTCTGGTACTGATGATGTAAAAGAACGTTTTGCGTAAATATTACACCAAATGAAAATTGTAAAGAAAAAAAAATTGTGTTTAATTGTGTCTACTTAAAAAAGTAATAAAATTTTTATTTAAATATAACACAAATTATTTATTGCTTCTCTTGATGACACTGATATTTTTAAGTTTAAAAATTTTATTTTTTTGTGTTCTAAAATATTTGTTTAGGAAATCCATTATTATTAATAAAAAAAATTATGAGAAAATTTTGTTTTATTCAGTAATTCTTATTCATTTATATTTCTTTCCTACAGAATAATTTTAAACCTGAGGGAAATCTGTAATAACTATGTACTTTTAACCTTTAATTTTACACATCGAATTCAGAAAGCCAGAATATTTTTTACCTATTGTCATTTGGAAGTTTTTCCCAGTATTTACCACTTTTTCCTGGTATTTACCAGTTTTTCCGGGTGGTATGGAAAAAACAAGTTTTGTACGGGAAAAAGACAACCCTGGATAAAAGTGACTGAATTTCAAACTTTTAGAAGGATTACGGCGGGCTTCACCATTTCCCTTACAATAACAGATAATATTTTATGAGTTGTTTTATGAGACAATAAGTAGGTACACTGCACAAGATCGCACGAATTTAAAAATAGCTCAACTGTTTCTGCCGAAAGTTTATAAGTAAAAAGTTAACTTCATTAAATTTTTGCTGATAAATTAATGTCAAAGTAAATTTTCACTTTACTTTCATTCTGTTATATTTAAATATGCCACTTGATTATCCCGTTGACTAAAAAACTATTGCAAAACTAAAGATTAAAAGCCAATAATGCAATATCGTAAATATCACATTCACTTGACGTTAAACACGATACACATGTTTGTTACGTCATCAAGTGATTTTTAATTCGACTTTTTATTTCTATTTTTATTAATATTTTGCAATTTATTTGTTCTTTCGTTATTTAAAATAAAACTATGTCAATTTGTAAAATTTGGCGAAATTGGTCGACAGGATAATCAAGTATTACCGTCTTTAGTTTGTTTGTATGTTTAATTTATTTTGAAAAATTTGATTTGATGAATCATTAATCCCTTTTTTGGAAACGTAAATACTTCTGAACATTACATAATTTTAACTTTTACACCGTTGAGTAGGAAGGGTGTACTTTCAAATGTAAAGTGTTTCAAAACTGTACTTCAATTTACTGAGTTTTTATGATTTTTAAACACAATAAATCAACTCTATTACGGAATTACAGTATATGACTATTTTTATAAATTATTTCATATTTTAGAGAAAACCACGATTTCTACTTACCGTCCTAAGACAGTTAATTAAACAACTATTTAAGGTACTAAAAAAATAAGTTGAAACTAGTGTTAATCAATAAGAACTAAAAGATCTTCTTAAAACACCATCAAAAACTTTTAAATACGCTAGGCCTTTCGAAAGATCTAACTCTTTCTTCGTCAGCCGCAAAGAAGACGCTCTTCTACTATGAAGCCCTAGCTGCTGCTTTGATAGCAGAAGCATGTCTTCTTTGCGCATGACGAAGAAAGACTCAGATCTTTATAAAGGCCTAGCGTATTTAAAAGTTTTGATGGTATTTTAAGAAGATCTTTTAATTCTTATTTAAGGTATTACTTGATTTAGTACTTGATTGAAAGTACATCCTCCTTATTCAAAGGTGTAAAATTTAAAATTATGTAATGTTGAGAAGTAATCATTTTTCCATGAATGTTAGCACAAACATATCTATTGTTTCAGTTTTATAAATGTAAAAAAAAAAAAACATTTCAAGCTACGCTAACGTCATTTTAACCGGCGCAAGATTATCACTATTTTATGTACGCACTTTTATGCTTAACTAGCATGAATTAAAAAGAAAGCATACTTTCTGTTTAATTTTAGTTTAAAAGAGTGGAATGAATAAAGATAAAATTAAACCAACAGTCGCTGTTCTCGTGACGTCACAATAAAAACGAATTTTTATTAACATGAAAAAAAGTATATCTGCAGAAATGCTTTTTCCAAAATTTAACCTGCAAAAAAGAAGAAAAATGCGTCCAAAAATTAACAATGAATGTAATCCACTGTTTCTCATCCATTGTTTGATGAATTAAATTTCAGTAAAAATAATAACGAGTATTTACAAGTTCATGGAGGCTACAGATTTTTAAATTAAATAATGTATATACTCGAGAAACGTAAGATAAAAAAAACTTAAAAATAAATAAATTATTCTATGACTGATGCATTTAATAGTGGAAATTACGTCATATTTTAAAATTATGCATTTCAAACAGTTTTCATTCCGTATAATTTTAATGTGACGCCACATGATATAAAAGAAATGCGGCTAGCAAATTTATTTATATATTACATTACTTCCTGCAGCATAAATACAGGTAAATGTATCTGCAAAATACTTTAAATTAAAATTTGATAAATACATATTAGAAAATTCGGATATTCTTATTAATTAATATAAGCAATATACAATGTGAAAAAATAATCTGCATGATGGTGTATCAAAATAGAGAAAAGTATTCATGAATAAACTATACCTGTTTTTGAAAATATCCAAAACTCGATCAAAACATAACATATAATATAAGCGCAAACATAATGGTTTTTAATACCGTGGTTCTTGAAAGCTATTCCCAAGCAGACGGAGTTTTTTAAACTCTAACCTAAAAGAAGAATATTGTCCAAAGCGTCTTTATAAAAGTCAGAAAGATAGGGACATTTTTAATGTACCATTTTATAGAAGCTGATTTTCAAATGTGTTATTGATCTTACTTATCAATCCCACAGTCATCAGTTATTATAAAAATGATGGATGAGGCCATAGTAACAGAAAAATGCCCCATTCAAACGGAGAAGCATGGAAACCCGATTACAGAAGAAATACCCCGCCATGGGAATAATATAATTCTATATTTGGTAACCTGGTAATATTTTATAAACATAGTACATTATCATATTTTCAGAGGCTAAGAAGTCTGAGCGGGGGTTGGCGGGCGTAACTCGCAGGGAATTAGCCCCTTAGTAGATTGTATACATATTTAACATGAATGCCTTTTAGTCATTTAGATTTTTTAAAAAAAATAGAAAATAAAATATAAAAATAATACCATAAAGCAAAACAGTTTATTTTACAATCAAAATATTGTAACTAATTTGCACGCGCGGAAAACAAAAGCTTTTATTGGCAAGAAAAGTAAAGCTATTGGCAGGAAAAAAGAATGCTCGCGAGATTTGCACCAAGGCTCCATCTTATCGCCGACTGGTAAGATGAATGAGTTCACACCGGAATTTTTACCCTGCATTTTTTACATAGAAAAGATAAGTCACTTAATTCATTTTATAATACATAACTCTCAATTAAATTACATATATTATGTACAATTGGTACTTTTCGGTTAGCCGGGCGCCAGTGTTTTATATACATACATATATGTAAATATACATATATTTACATATACAAATATTGTATATATGCACACATATATATATGTATATTTACATATATGTATGTATATAAATATGTATATAAATCACTGGCGCACGGCTAACCGAAAAGTACCCAATTAAAATGCACTCTTCTCACACATCTCTATTACAATACAGAAAAAAAATTGAAAATTAAAAATAAAATAATATCATAAAGTAAAACATTTTATTTATAATCAAAGTATTGTTTCTAATTTGCACATGCGAAACTCAAAAGAATGTTATTGGCAAGACAAAAATTGGCTAGATTTGCACCGGTGCTCACATGAAAAAAAAAAAAAAAAAAAAACCTTTGGCGAGTTTTGCGACTGGCTATCGTAAAAGTATCCTTATTTTGATAAAAATAATTGGGTTAATGAATCTGAATATTGTTTTCTAAACTTTCCACATACATTTAAAAAATATTTTGTATATGGGGCATTCACACAATCTTTTGACATTCGGGGGAAAAAAATGTAGTGAAATTAAACTTTCTAAAATAACATCTGACAGACGAACCCCTTAATGATTCAAAATAAGGAAAAAATTGCCAGCAGCGAATTTTTTTTTATTTAACTCAGGTTTATGTTAAACTTGCGAGTTTAATTTTCCTTACCATTTTCCCACTAAAACTTTTTATTTTCTTCAAAATTTTTACTTATAATGAATTTGCATAGTGCCCACAGGACATTCAAATAAGACATAATAACAATGTAGTATTTTTAGTACAAAATTTTAGTATAACATTGTCTTAAAGGGGTGTTAAAGAAGGGACGGTAAGGTAAAAAAAAAAAGGGGACGATATTGGAAAAAAGGGACGAAATGGGAAAAAAAGAGACGGCAAGGATGGAATGGTAAGGAAAATTACCACCAATTTTAGGCAAATCATGTTAAGACTAAGTGGTAGCCACAATGTTCATTGATTTTTAGAAACAGTTTTTTACATTTGATTAAAAAAAAAAAAAAAAAAAAAAAAAAAAAAAAACTTATTTACCTCGAAAAGTGCAGGAATAAACCTTCGAGACGGTAAAACTACCAATAAAGCCACGATGATTGAAATTGATATTTAAATGCTGATTTAAATTCTGAAGTAAATTTCCTGCCAAAGTCAGTAAATTTCCTGTCAAAGAATCTTTTTCTCTAGCGTACTTCTGCATGAGCAAAAACTTGAAAAAAATTCTGTGGCTGCATCTGAAGTGATTTTCTGTATAATTTTAGAAGAGGGACGGTAAGGAATCAAAACCCAGGGACAGAGTTTAAAAAATAATAACAACCCTAAAAATGTGTGCAGGTTAATTTTTTGCTACATATTTATATAAAACAATGGTTCCTGTTTTGAAAAAAATTACATCGAATTATATTTATTGAAACAATTTTATACAGACAGCTCCAAACTTAAAAATCAGCATCAGGGACACGGCATGGAATAGGAGTTTTCCTGGTATTTGGAGCCCCAACATCATCCAAAACTTATTTATCTCGTTAATATTGTTATGCAATGATGCAATGGTATGTTCCCCAATATATGAATAAAAAACACAAAAACATGTTCTAAAATAAAAATTATTATTCAGGGACATAAAAGTCAAAAGATTGTGAGAATGCACCACATAAACAAAAATTTCTTGATAGGTAAATGTTCTCATAATCTTGCAACATTTGAATACCTTACGACACTGTTGTCAAGATCTCTATTGTTTCTTGTCAAGCTTGGCGACGAACTCAATTATGGGAGTTTAGCTCAGATATCTGTTATGGACAATATTCCTGTGACGTCACAAATGGTAAAATGGCGATATTTGTGGCCTCGAATATCGTGTATCCTCGAATATAGAGGAAGAATATGGCTCATTTCTTTTTGCATTATTAGCTGGAAACAAATACTAAACTATTGATCTTATTTTAAGTGTAAACTTAATTTTCTGTAATCGTCTGCATTTGGTATGTACAATGAACAGTATTCGTGTGACGTATTTTATAACCTCAAACCGAAATGAAGAATACGGTCCATTCAGCAAATCTAAAAAATATTCTGTAGTAACAGTAATTGTTAATGCAACAATAAAGTGTTACAATCTATCGAAAAGTATTCTTATAAAACGTATAAAATGGAAGGGTATTAGTAATTGCTAATTTGAAAATAATTTCTCAAACTTTGACGAAGATGAGGAAAAAGCAAATGCGATCCACCTTCTGAGCAGGGCATTTATGTTCAAGATTTGTAGAGAACACGATTAAGCTTTTTCAGATCTTATACGTACGCCATAGTTACAATATTCAAACCAGAAAAGTTTGTCTCTTTTAATTTTTTTTTTCAATGAATCTCAAAAAGTAAACACTTGCTATCAAAGCTACTTGTTTACGCTACTTTTCTTTTAAACTATTTCTCAAATGGTTTTTCGACTGCGAAACTCATCGAAATTTTCTTAGTTTTCAATCTGTAGTGGATAATTATGTTGAACAGAGGTTAATTGAGATAGGAAAGATCTGTATTTAGGCAGATAAGTTTCCTCATATACATCTCAAATCGAAATCAAGCCTAACATGGCTTCATTTTATCGGAGATTGGTAAGTTGGATGGGTTAGCCCCGGAATCGTTACACTGTCTTTTATTATAATTTATATGTAGACAGGGAGGCGGCAGCGCAGAGTTATAGGCCCTTATCGAGTTTAAGGCTGAAATTCCAGAATTAGTTAAAACACGATTCGCATATTAAAACGCAGTTGGTATGCCAAGTCACATCTTTGTGGAAAACCCGATTTTAGCGATTAACCCATAGGTTTACTATTGTGTTTACCTGCTTCCAATTCTCCATGTTTTCATACCTTTGGGTGCAGGAAAACTATGGAAAATCTACGAGTTAACCGATAAAATCTGCTTTTCAGGTGTTTTCCCCTTGTGCTGCCACTTCCCGATCTAATGGTAATACTAAACTTTCTTTAAGGCGGTTCTCAATTTCCCTGTTCATCAACGCAAAAAATTCTGACAAAGTTTTGGACTGATTTTTAAACATTGAGCCATAAAATAGGCAGGCCAAGTATCAAAGAGATTTGAAATCGATATTAGTTTTCCGTTTTTTTTTTTTTTTTTTTTTTTTTTTTTTTTTTTTTTTTTTTTTTTTTTAAACAAATTACTACGAATTATAAGTAAATTTGGTCACATGAGAACCCATTTTTCTCCTGTCATGGGTATCGCGTCCTGAAATTTGGTTCAAAACACTTACTTTGACAGTATTTTCTGAAACATCTTCTGCCTTCACCAAGAAACGAAAAACGTCTTTCGATTACATAGTTTTTGAATAACAACGCCTGCTAATTTCAGGTGTTTCAGAACAAAAAATAATTTAGGAATGTGTCAGAAATAGCCACTTTCGTTTGAGAAAAGTCTGAATGCCGTTAACGGCACCTAGTGAAAAATATATTGAGAAATTTTAAAGAATCTCAGGACTCTTAAAATTGGAAAAAAATAAAAAAAAAGACCATTTTCAAAATTTAATATTTTAAAATGTATTTGCTTTTAAGACACAATTTTAATCGGGATAAAATATATAATTATGTTCTGTCATATCATGCATTTAGAAAAAATTCAAGATGCAGAATCAGCATTTACAGGGGGCTCCAAACTATCAGACATTTGACGAGTAGAAAATCGGCATAACATATTACGCCCAAGATTGCAAAATAAATTTTGCAACTAGAATGAAAATTTTGGTGCCTTCTTATACTTCAGATTATAATTATTACACTGAGCGTAAATAAATTTCTATTTAAAGCATTTTTGTATTTTTAGTACAAAGTTGTATTAGCTAATGTGAAATTTGGGAAATTTCAACAGTATAATCACCTAAAAAAATATTTTTTTGAACAATAAAATGGAAATTTTAGGTTCAGTTTATACAGACTAACATGAAACATATGTCCTGAAAATTTCATAAAAAAACATTCGGAAGTTTTTGAGATACCGTGCGCGTTATGCCCCAAAACGTCATTTAGAGAAAAATGACTTCAAAATTTCGGAAAAGCCGCTTCAGCTATTGAACGGGTATAATTCTAAAAGACATAACTTCTGTTCTAATAGGAATTTCAAGGAAACACTTATATCAAAATGTTCAGAAAAGATAGGAGTTTAACATCTAAAAAAATTAAAATTTCGAAAATTTTACAGATTTAAGAGACCCGTGACCCCAAATTTAAGTAAAGGTATGTTTTATTTATGTCTCACGGTATGATGGCCGTATTTAAGATAAAATGTGTCGTGCTGATTCTATGCAATATTTATGCCTTTTTAACGTCACACAGTGGAACGATTTGATGATCTAGGGGTGGACAAAATCCATTTTTCCGATTATCGCGGAATTTGACAAAACGGAGTAGCTGAATGTCTGTATTTTCGAGATCCGTACAAATTTTGGCGTAAAAAATCAGAGGTGTCGATTAATTGTGACCGTTAAGTACCCATTTGCGCAGTTGGTTTGAGGGAGTTTCAAAAGTTGCACTAGCTTCCTCTAAGTTTTAAAGCACGTGGTAACTATTCTGCTGTATTTGAAAGAACGATTTACTGATCTAATGTCACAGTTTTCTCAAGGACCGATTTAACTCATTTTTGTTTGAAAATAAGCGATATTAAATCCGCTTTACCGAATTTTTCAAAAGCTGAAATTCTGGATGATCCTTGATATTGTTTACAAATTTCATCTTGACTTTTAACAAATTATTCAGATTTATTCATTATTGAGCAATTTTTAAAATCAAAGTCCTTCCAACGCTCTTAACTGCCGAACGTTTGCATCTATACTTATAAATTTGGTGTCTAAGTATAGTAAAGTGGCTATGCTCTACCAGATGATATCGCTTCCAGCGTCACCTGGTGCAAAACACCTGAGTTAGTACTCCTAACTCCGAAACGAGATTCATTTAGCATTCATGTTCAGAAGGTGTCCTTTCAAACTAAATCGATGATGATCTACAAATTTGTCATTCACGTTATCGCATATTTCGAATCGTTGTCGCGATAGGAACGCTAATGCCGCCATTTTGCACCTGGTGGCGCTTTAAGCGGTCTCATCCAGTAGCTAGCGCATAGCCTCATTACTATACCTAGACACCACGTTTATGAATAAAGTGCAGTCGTTCAGCAGTTAAGAGGGTTGGAACGGACTTTAGTGGGCACAGTGGCGTAGCTAAGGGAGGGGGAAAAGGGGGGCGGCCGTTAGGTCTTGATGATTCAAGAATTTTTTTGGTTTCACCTCTATTTTAAAAATGGGTGAGTAGAGGAATTTGAAATTCTAGGGCGGCTACAATTTTGAAGTAACAGATTTTTTTTTTTTTTTTTTTTTTTTTTTTTTTTTACATAATCGGGCGTAATTTACGAGTCTTAGCAAATGTGGTTTTATGATAATTTATTTTCTTTGTTGTTACCCTCATACGCTTAAAACAACAGTCATATCCGTGAACGCTCCGCTAAGTTTTTGAAATTCCCATTCAAATTTAGTATTGACGAAAACTAGAAATCTTCTACAATCGGGTTCCACGCATTTTAGTTTCGTGTGTTTGAGTAAAATTTAGCTGAATACTGAAAAACAAGGAAAATTAAAGCTACCTTTTCCCTCAGTACAAGCCAGAAAGACTTTTTTTTTTTTTTTTTTTTTTTTTTTGAGCAAAAATAATGTGGTTATTTTTTTATATCGGGAGAGAGGGGGGGGGGGGTGCAAAATTTCTTCCTGCGCCGGGCGCCAAAAAACGTAGCTACGCCACTGAGTGGACACCCTGTATTTTCATTTTAAGACGTTGTTAAACAGCCAAATATTTATCTCTGTTTGAGTATTTATTTTATTAGTCATGCATTAAAAAAAAAACAGCAAAAACTAATTAAACTTCAACGAAATAATTGTGTCCACCTAGATCAGGTTCGGCGAACCTTTTCACGTGCGCGTGCCGAAAATTCACAAACAATATCTATCAACAATGTAACGCGCCAAACTTATACAAAAATAATTTTGAGGAGTACGCTTTTTATACGAAACACCGGTTATAAAATCAGTTGCTATCACGTAATATTAATTAAAAAATATTAAAATTCAAAATGCGAATTTTCTATATATTGGAATCAGCCATTAAATGAAGGAATTTTTAATTCGTAAATAGGATTCATTGATGCGGTTTGTATTGTAATAAGGGAAAGAAAATACGAGTTTTTATTTGATTAAGATTTAACTTATTATTAATGCAACATCTCGGTTATAATTTCCAAAGTTGCACTAAAAAATGTACTAATAACGTATTGATGAGATTTTTGCTGTTGTACGTTCGATGAAAAATGATTTATACATCATTATCGTGTTCATATTTTGTTATTTTCACAAATATATACATAGCTAAATTGGATCCATTTGCAACTTTATTCCAGTGACTTTCAAACAAAATTCAGTTAAAAATTACAGCTTTGTTATATTCTTACAGAAAGGCAAAATATATGTCGAAAACGATGCATAGCATGACAGGAAAAAAATTATTCTGATGTGTTAATTGATGCAAAAAATAATTACATTATTTGTGATCTGCCCGTATGGAACAAAATTTTATTGGTTATAGCCAGAAATAAAAAAAATGAATTTTATCTGTATAACGAATACCAAATAAAACTTTTCGTGTGCCAGAAACATTAGCTTGCGTGCCAACTCTGGCGCGCGTGCCATTGGTTCGCCAACCCTGACCTAGATCGTCAAAACGTCTCACTGTGCGTCGCTTGGGCAATAATATGCTAACCAAATTTAACAAAAACCGTTTTTTTGTGTTTCACGGTAACTATATTTTGAAATTACTTTTATGGATGTTTTTAATAAATCATTAGTATAAAAGCTTCTGAAATGATCAAATTCATGTTTAAGAAAAACGTTCACATGATAGTTTCTTACTCTGGTAGCGCCTCTACACTGTAAAAAAAAATTTTGTAAAGTTACTAAAGTTTTTCTAGGAAACTGGGATTCCAGGAACGTTTTATGTAACGGCAACAACAAAAATTCCTGTAACAGACGCTGTTACAGGAATTTTTCTTGTTGCCGTTACATAAAAAGTTCTTGGAATCCCAGTTTCCTAGAAAAACTTTAGTAACTTCACAGATTTTTTTTTACAGTGTAGGCACAAAATTGCATAACTAAATCTTTAAAATGATTTCCCCCCTTAAGTTTACAGCGTCTTGTCTACAGAGAGTTAATAGTGTAACCAAATTATTTTTTTTACTAGCTAAAGTACCCGACGTTGCCAGGAATTTTAAGAATTTTTGTTTTGAAAAACCAACGTCAAAATTTAACATACAGCAAAGAAAAAAAAAAGAGAAAAAAAACAAAAACAGTTAAAGTGTTGTAAACATGAATCAAATGAAAACTCAATACAAAAATGTATAAATTTGTATAATAGACGCAAAATAATACATATATAAATGAACTTAGCTCTATTCATCATTGGAGCAATAATGTTAAAATACGCTAATATTTCCATAATCGAGTTTTTACCGTGCTTCAATACATTTTTTCACTCTTACATGACGACATATCGCTCACTCGCGAGAAAAGTGACACATCTCTCAAAACTTCATTTTGCGTTTTATTACACTAATAGTCTGCCCTGGATGCGTCTTGCTATACGAAATGTTTCATAACCGTAGTTATACGGAAAGTCATTTTATTACGCTATATGTCCATTCATGACCACAGAAGAGGGGTGGATTGTGTGAGGAGGTAAAATTATCTAACCCTCCAAACATCATCCTACGTCTTCATTCTTAATGGTTTTACGCTTTTATGCACTTTTTTACTCCTGCATATGCAGAGCTAAGTGCTATAATTTCATGTTAGATTAAAATCATGCAAATTTTCTTTTGCCTCTCCTGTAAAATTTACTTTAGTCGAGATGTGTCACTTTTCTTGCGGGTGAGCGATATATTCAACACTTCCTTTCTATTTCCATATGGCGTAATATTCCATGTTTTTATTCGTCAAATTAATGAAATAGTTATAATTTTTCACATCGAAATCATAAAACAGAAAAATTATGACGTAACATTCACTTTTGTTTTTAATTCGCCAAACAATTTATTTTATTTTCATTTTTCATGTGGAAATCTTGCAGTATAAAAGTTATGATGCAATATTCCCTTTTTTAAATTGTTCAAACTATTTATTTCATTTTTTCACGTGGAAATCTTGCAATAGAAAAGTAATTGTTGTGGTAAGAATTTTATTTGGATTTTTAATTGTTGGCAACAGCTATAACGAAAAACGTTTAAATTTGATTGGAAATTAATGTTAAATTTATGATTTTTTATTTTTTAAAAATTAGCTATTTGTTATTTCTATTCCGGATTATTTTAGTTGCCTTGGCCGTGTTTAAATACACATGTACGAAACCTTTCACAATTCTGGCTTCCAAACTGTGGATTTTTGTATAGCATTATAGACAGTCTCACAGACAAATTTTCATTTTTATATATTAGATTTGTAAAGTTATTTTTTTTTATGTTTCACTGTAAAAAAAAACAAAAAATGGTAGAACGGATACGGCATAAATTTCTTTTTGCGTTTAAAACGTTTCCTTCAGGAAAAGAAGATTAACTAAATTAAAGAAAAATAAATATTTAAAAAAATAAATAATCATAATAAACTTCTGACAGGATAAAATTGGCATTTTGATTGGAAAAATTTCATTATTTCACTCTTTTTGTCGCTGGGAATAACTATTGTTGAAAAATTACGCAGGTAAAACTTTAAAATACCTGTTTTGTGTTTTATCATATCAAGAGCTTCAAATACCTGTTTTGTGTTTTATCATATCAGGAGCTTCGAAGAGAAAAGGTGAACTCGAAAAATCGATTTTTTTTTCCACGTCAAATAGATATTTTGAACACGTAGGTAAGTAGTTTTACCCAGTTTTTTCTGACGCCAATGTCGTATACGCAAAGGTACTTAACCCTTAAGCGGAATCGTGGGTCCATTTTGACCGGACAACGAGAAAAAATACCGTTTAATTTCGAAACGCGCGCAACAACGCTTAAAGAACTAAATAAAAAAAAAAATGTATAATTTCAAGATATATATGTCGTAGGCTAATTGAGAAATCAGGCTCTTTGCAAAGAGCCTAGGCTGTTTGCAATGAGCCGGTCTAATTGGAGAATCATCTTCTTTTTTCCAATAAGCCTGATATTTTTCAGGCTTATTGCAAAGAGCCTAAGCAGTGTTAGGCTAATTGAAAACTGACCACTTGTTTCTCAATCAGCCTGCTATTTTTTAGGCTTATTGCAAAGAGCCTAAGCAGTGTCAGGCTAATTGAAAAATGACCGTTTATTCAAAAATGACCACTTATATCCCAATCAGTGTCATTTTTTAGACTTATTAACACATAACCCGAACCCGAAAAAATAATTACAACAGACCGTGCCCAGATCTGAGCAAGACAAAATAATTTCAGTCTACACGCAACCGGACCGGAACCTGAAATTTCCTTTTGAAAAAAAAACCTGAAATCTGACCCGAACCAAATCTGATAACCGATTAAAAAATATTGCAAAAAACTATCGGATCCGAGCAAGACAAAATAATTTCTGAGGACATGCAACCCGACCCGAACCTAAAAATTCAATTTGAAAAAAGAATGAAATCTGACCCGAACCAAATCTTAACCAGACAAAAATATTCCATAGAACTATAACCCGATCAGAGCAAGAAAAAATAATTTCCGTGGACAAGTTACCCGGTCCGAACCTAAAAATGTCATTTGCAGAAAAAACCCGAAATCTAACCAGAACCAAATCTGAAACCGAAAAAAATATTCCAAAGAACCATAACCCGTTCCAAGCAAGAGAAATAATTTCCCTGGACATGTTACCCGACACAAACCTAAAAATTCCATTTGAAAAAAGCCGAAATCTGACCCGAACCAAATCTGAACCCGACAAAAATATTCCATTGAATCATAAACCGATCAGAGCATGACAAAATAATTTCCCTGGACACGTAACCCGTCCCGAACCTAAAAAGTCCATTTGTAAAAATGCCGAATTATGAGTCGAACCAAATCTGAACCCGACAAAAATATTCCATTTAATAATAACCCGATCCGAGCAAGCCAAAATAATTTCCCTCGACATGTTACCCGACCGGAACCTAAAAATTCCATTTGAAATAAAACCCGAAATCTGACGCGAACCAAATGTGAACCAGAAAACCTGATCAGAGCAAGAAAAAATAATTTCCGTGGAGAAGTTACCTGGTTTGAACCTAAAAATGTCATTTGAAAATAAAACCCGAAATCTGACACGAACCAAATCTGAACCCGAAAAAAATATTCCAAAGAACAGTAACCCGTTCCAAGCAAGTTAAAATAATTTCCCTGGACATGTTACCCAACACGAATCTAAAAATTCCATTTGAAAAAAGCCGAAATCTGACCCGAACCAAATCTGAACCCGACAAAAATATTCCATTGAATCATAACCCGATCAGAGGAAGACAAAATAATTTTTCCTGGACACGCAATCCGACCCGAACCTAAAAAGTCCATTTGTAAAAAAGCCGATTTCAGAGCCGAACCAAATCTGAACCCGACAAAAATATTCCATTGAATCATAACCCGATCAGAGCAAGACAAAATAATTTTTCCTGGACACGCAATCCGACCCGAACCTAAAAAGTCCATTTATAAAAAAAGCCGATTTCTGAGCCGAACCAAATCTGAACCCGACAAAAATATTCCATTTAATAATAACCCGATCCGAGCAAGACAAAATAATTTCCCTCGACATGTTACCCGACCGGAACCTAAAAATTCCATTTGAAAAAACCCCGAAATCTGACCCGAACCAAATTTGAACCAGACAAAATATTCCATAGAACTACAACCTGATCAGAGCAAGAAAAAAAAATTCCGTGGACAAGTTACCCGGTCAGAACCTAAAAATTTCATTCGAAAAAAAACCCCCCAAATCTAACCCGAACCAAATCTGAACCCGAAAAAAATATTCCCAAGAACCGTTCCAAGCAGGTGAAAATAATTTTCCTGGACATGTTACCCAACACGAATCTAAAAATTCCATTTAAAAAAAGCCCAAATCTGACCCGAACCAAATATAAACCCGACAAAAATATTCCATTGAATCATAACCCGATCAGAGCAAGACAAAATAATTTCCCTTGACACGCAGTCCGACTCGAAACTAAAAAGTCCATTTGAAAAAAAGCCGAAATCTGAGCCGAACCAAATCTGAACCCAACAAAAATATTCCATTGAACCATAACCAGATCTGAGCAAGACAAAATATTTTCCCTGGACACTGAACCCGACCCGAACTAAAAATTCCATTTGAAAAAAAGCCGATTCCTGAGTTGAACAAATCTGAACCCGACAAATATTTTCCAAAGAACCATAACCTGATCCAAGGAAGACAAAATAATTTCAACCTACACGAAACCGGACCGGAACCTGTAATTTCCATTAAAAAAAAAACTTGAATTCTGACCCGAACCAAATCTGATAACCGATTAAAAAATATTGCAAAAAACTATCGGATCCGAGCAAGACAATATAATTTCTGAAGATATGCAACCCGAACAGAACCTAAAAATTCAATTTGAAAAAAGAACGAAATCTGAACCAGACAACAATATTCCATAGAACTATAGCACGATCAGAGCAAGAAAAAATAATTTCCGTGGACAAGTTAACCGGTCAGAACCTAAAAATATCTTTTGAAGAAAAACCCCGAAATCTGACACGAACCAAATCTGAACCCGAAAAAAATATTCCAAAGAACCATAACCCGTTCCAAGCAAGAGAATATAATTTCCCTGGACATGTTACACGACACGAACTTAAAAATTCAATTTGAAAAAGCCGAAATCTGACACGAACCAAATCTGAACCCGACAAAAATATTCCATTTAATAATAACCCGATCCGAGCAAGACAAAATAATTTCCCCCGACATGTTACCCGACCGGAACCTAAAAATTCCATTTGAAAAAACCCCGAAATCTGACCCGAACCAAATTTGAACCAGACAAAAATATTTCATAGAACTATAACCTGATCAGAGCAAGAAAAAAAAAATTCCGTGGACAAGTTACCCGGTCAGAACCTAAAAATTTCATTCGAAAAAAACCCCCCAAATCTAACCCGAACCAAATCTGAACCCGAAAAAAATATTCCCAAGAACCGTTCCAAGCAGGTGAAAATAATTTTCCTGGACATGTTATTCGACACGAACCTAAAAATTCCATTTGAAAAAAGCCCAAATCTGACCCGAACCAAATATGAACCCGACAAAAATATTCCATTGAATCATAACCCGATCAGAGCAAGACAAAATAATTTCCCTGGACACGCAGTCCGACCCGAAACTAAAAATTCCATTTGTAAAAAAGCCGAATTCTGAGCCGAACCAAATCTGAACCCGACAAAAATATTCCATTTAATAATAACCCGATACGAGCAAGACAAAATAATCTCCCTCGACATGTTACCCGACCGGAACCTAAAAATTCCATTTGAAAAAAAACCCGAAATCTGACCCGAACCAAATCTGAACCCGACAAAAATATTCCATAGAACAATAACCCGATCAGAGCAAGAAAAAATATTTTCCGTGGACAAGTTACCCGTCCGAACCTAGAAATGTCATTTGAAAAAGAACCCCGAAATCTAACCCGAACCAAATCTGAACCTGAAAAAAATATTCCAAAGAACCATAACCCGTTCCAAGCAAGAGAAAATTATTTCCCGGGACATGTTACCCGATATGAACCTAAAAATTCCATTTGAAAAAAGCCGAAATCTGAGCCGAACCAAATCTGAACCCAACAAAAATATTCCATTGAACCATAACCAGATCTGAGCAAGACAAAATATTTTCCCTGGACACTGAACCCGACCCGAACTAAAAATTCCATTTGAAAAAAAGCCGATTCCTGAGATGAACAAATCTGAACCCGACAAATATTTTCCAAAGAACCATAACCTGATCCAAGGAAGACAAAATAATTTCAACCTACACGAAACCGGACCGGAACCTGTAATTTCCATTTAAAAAAAACCTGAAATCTGACCCGAACCAAATCTGATAACCGATTAAAAAATATTGCAAAAAACTATCGGATCCGAGCAAGACAAAATAATTTCTGAAGATATGCAACCCGACCAGAACCTAAAAATTCAATTTGAAAAAAGAACGAAATCTGAACCAGACAAAAATATTCCATAGAACTATAACCCGATCAGAGCAAGAAAAAATAATTTCCGTGGACAAGTTAACCGGTCAGAACCTAAAAATGTCTTTTGAAGAAAAAACCCGAAATCTGACACGAACCAAATCTGAACCCGAAAAAAATATTCCAAAGAACCATAACCCGTTCCAAGCAAGAGAATATAATTTCCCTGGACATGTTACCCGACACGAACCTAAAAATTCAATTTGAAAAAGCCGAAATCTGACACGAACCAAATTTGAACCCGACAAAAATATTCCATTTAATAATAACCCGATCCGAGCAAGACAAAATAATTTCCCTCGACATGTTACCCGACCGGAACCTAAAAATTCCATTTGAAAAAACCCCGAAATCTGACCCGAACCAAATTTGAACCAGACAAAAATATTCCAAAGAACTATAACCTGAACCAAGGAAGACAAAATAATTTCAACCTACACGAAACCGGACCGGAACCTGTAATTTCCATTAAAAAAAACCTGAAATCTGACCCGAACCAAATCTGATAACCGATTAAAAAATATTGCAAAAAACTATCGGATCCAAGCAAGACAAAATAATTACTGAAAATATGCAACCCGACCCGAACCTAAAAATTCAATTTGAAAAAAGAACGAAATCTGAACCAGACAAAAATATTCCATAGAACTATAACCCGATCAGAGCAAGAAAAATAATTTCCGTGGACAAGTTAACCGGTCAGAACATAAAAATGTCATTTGAAGAAAAAACCCGAAATATGACACGAACCAAATATGAACCCAAAAAAATATTCCAAAGAACCATAACCCGTTCCAAGCAAGAGAAATAATTTCCCTGGACATGTTACCCGACACGAACCTAAAAATTCAATTTGAAAAACCCGAAATCTGACACGAACCAAATCTGAACCCGACAAAAATATTCCATTGAATCATAAACTGATCAGAGATAGACAAAATAATTTCCCTGGACACGCAACCCGACCCGAACCTAAAAACTCCATTTGTAAAAAGCCGAATTCTGAGCCGAACCAAATCTGAAACCGACAAAAATATTCCATTTAATAATAACCCGATCCGAGCAAGCAAAAATAATTTCCCTCGACATGTTACCTGACCGGAACCTAAAAATTCCATTTGAAAAAACCACGAAATCTGACCCGAACCAAATCTGAACCAGACAACCCGATCAGAGCAAGAAAAAATAATTTCCGTGGACAAGTTACCTGGTCTGAACCTAAAAATGTTATTTGAAAAAAAACCCGAAATCTGACACGAACCAAATCTGAACCCGAAAAAAATATTCCATTGAATCATAACCCGATCAGTGCAAGACAAAATAATTTCCCTGGACACGCAATCCGACCCGAACCTAAAAAGTCCATTTGTAAAAAAGCCGAATTCTGAGCCGAACCAAATCTGAACCCGACAAAAATATTCCATTTAGTAATAACCCGATCCGAGCAAGACAACATAATTTCCCTCGACATGTTACCCGACCGGAACCTAAAAATTCAATTTGAAAAAACCCCGAAATCTGACCCGAACCAAATCTGAACCAGACAAAAATATTCCATAGAACTATAACCCGATCAGAGCAAGAAAAAATAATTTCCGTGGACAAGTTACCCGGTCCGAACGTAAAAATGTCATTCGTAAAAAAACCCCGAAATCTGACCCGAAAAAAATATTCCAAAGAACCACAACCCGTCCCAAGCAAGAGAAAATAATTTCCTTGGGCATGTTACCCGACACGAACCTAAAAATTCCATTTGAAAAACGCCGAAGTCTGACCCGAACCAAATCTGAACCCAATCTTTTCCAAAAAACCATAACCTGATCCAAGGAAGACAATATAATTTCCGTAGAATCGTTACCCGACCCGAACCTAAAAATTCCATTAAAAAAAGCTTAAATCTGAGTTAGTAGCGCACAGAAAATTTAAGAAGTTTTGCAATGTGTCCCAGTGTTTGAATTAACTGAACCGTTTACTTTTATTTTAAGTGCATATTTTATCCCCCAATGCGGGCATATCTATCCTATATATATAGAATCCTAATGAAACGAAGTTATGAAACGAATTTATGAATCGACTTTATGATACGATTTTATGAAACGATTGATGACTGAGTATGTTTCGCAGCTATTTCTCCTATAATATAAATTTTTCAAAAAAAAAAAAAAATGTTAAACGACTTCAAAAAAAAGCACTAAAAAGAATTAAATAATTCTTTAATATTCTCTAATGACGAAATGTTATCCAATAACCGCACATATCATGCATCGGCATAAAAGCATTAAATTTAATATGTAGTATTTTAGTATTTTAGTATTTATTTATTTAATATTTTAGTATCCACCAAACATGTATTTTCTAGGGAATATTTTTTACAAGAGATTAATTTACATATTTGTGATTTAATTAACGAATACATACATATGAAAAGTAATCAACTACCTTTTGAAGTTGGTGCCAATCTATCTTAAGTATAGTAAAATTGTGAATATATTGTACCTATTACAATGAATAAAGTGTCGATGGAAAATATGATACAAAAAAAAATGCTCTATTTCTTCTGCAAATTATTTGTTTAATCATTGTCGATTGTGAATGTTTGGCACTAACTTCAAAAAGTAATTTATTACTTGTTTTTATGTAAATGTTCGTAAATTAAATCATAAATATGTGAAATAATCTCATGTACAAAATATTCTCTAGAAAATCCATGCTTGGTGGATATTAAATTATACATATTAAATTTAATGGTTTTTTATGCCGATACATGATATCCGATGTGCGGCTATTGGATAACGTTTCGTCATTAGAGAATTTTAAAGAATTATTTAATTCTCTTTATTGCTTTTTTGAAGTCGGTTAATATTTTTTTTTGAAAATTTATTTTATTTCCTACTTTTTATTTATTCATACCGTAATACATAATTATTTTGATTTCAATATCTACTTAATAAATAAATAATTTGTCATAGAAATTATAATTCACAACAAGTGGGTAAGTGTGATCACAGATCGCACAGAGGGTTTCGTTTAATATTCCTTTCAAAACACTTTATCTTTTTTCAAAATCTGTTAGTTGCACATTTCGCAACCAGGGGCACACTCTATTCTAAACAAACCTCTATCCGAACGAAACACCGTTTTACAACTTATCCGTAGATATATTAGTCAACGGATCGGGCCCATAGCGCCCGAGATAGGTAGGCTAACCCTTGGCGCTAAATGTGGAACTAAAATATGTAAGGCTATGGTGACATATGTGAAAGAGTGGTCAAAGTGGGGTGTTGGCAAAAGTTAGAAAAGTGTGCCCCGTGTGAAAAGGTTGGACGTTAGAAAAATTGCTGAAAATATACAAGTTAGAACCGGAGGAGTAAATAATATAAGACTTTTTGAAAATTTTATGATTTTGCGTGTAATCGCAAGTTTTTTGCTATAAGTATGCAAAATTTCAATTTTCCAACTTAATTAGTAGCTGAGTAAGAAACACTTCTTAAAATACACAAGTTAGAGACCGGGTAAATAAGATAAGACTTTTTTAATTTTTATGATTTTACGTGTGATTGCAAGTTTTCTGCTATAAGTATGCAAAATTTCAAGTCTTCAACTTAATTAGGTGCTGAATTAGAAAAATTGCCCAATATACATAAGTTAGAGCCCGGGGGTAAATAATATAACACTTTTTGAAATTTTATGATTTTTCGTATGATCGCAAGTGTTATGCTATAAGTATAGAAAATTTCATGTCTCCAACTTAATTAAGGGCTGAGTTATAAAATTTGATTAAAATACACAAGTTAGATCCTAGATGGGTAAATATAAGAATTTTTAAAAATTTTATGATTTGTCGTTTTATCTGAGGTTATGATCTGATGATTCAGCTATAAGTTTACAAAATTTCAAATCTTCAACTTAATTAGGGCTCAGTTGAAAAAAAAAGCTTAAGATACACAAGTTAGAGACCGGAGAGGTGAATAATATAAGACTAGCTGGCTTAGTCCACTAAAGGGCCCCTCCTTTTTATGAACCTCTAATAACATGAAATCTCGAATAGAATGAACCTCGAACCGGGTCCCAGCTAATTACAGCAACGTATAGAAGGCGTGCTGCGCACGCACTGCAAAATTTTGTGAAAAAAGCAATCTCGCTCGAATGAACCTTAAACGGGGTCCCCGCTGCCTGCGGCACCGTATAGCTACGTCCGTATAGCAGACGTGCTGCGAAATCTTTTGAAAAAGTGAATCGCGCTTGGGGGCAAAGTGGGGCGATGAACACTTCGGATGCATAATATGATTAAGTTGCAACAGACCTCTCCAACGATATATCACATGAGGGGTGTCGGCAAAATTTAGAAAAGTGCCCCCTTTAGGGGGGGAGTGGGGGATAGACACCGGAGATGCATAACATGATTAAGCGGTCACAGAGCTTTCCTACGGTATGTCACATGACGGGTATGGGCAAAATTTAGAAAAGTGTCCCTCTTGAGGGGGCAAAGTGGGGGATGGACACAGGAGATGCATATCATGATTAAGCGGTCACAGTTTTTTCCTACCGCTATATCACATCACGGGTATCTACCAAATTTTGAAAAGTGCCCCCCTTGGAGGGGGGCAAAGTGCGGGGATGGACTTTGGAGATGCATAACATGAATAAGCGGTCACAGACGTTTCAAACGATCTGTCACATGACGGGTATCGGCAAAATTTAGAAAAGTGCCCCTCTTGGCGGGGTAAAGTGGGGGATGGTCACCGGAGATGCATAACATGATTAAGCGGCCATACTTACTTGCTATACGAAAAAAAAAATTGATGAATAATAAGGTATTTTTTTTAAAAATGCGGCCTAAATTAATACTTAATGATCCGCAATGACAAAATATGCTGATAAAGCATTTCCTTAGGTAAATTAAAATATAAAACATATATACTGCCGTACAAACGCTGTGATCAAAAATCTTCAGTTAAACTGACAGTTTGCAGGTCTATGTATCTTAAAGCCTTTGCCTAAGGACATCGGAATGGAGGATATTCCATCTACGTCATGATCACGTGGTCAAGGCAAAAACGTCTAGCGTAAAGAACAGAAGTCTCCGTAGGCGTAATGTAAATCGCCGCTAGCTAATGAAACAATTCATGGGGGAAAGCAGTAGTAGTTTCCCGTTTCCCTTCTTATCAGTTAGAAGTTCTTTGGGTAAATGGAGGATATTCCATCTACATTTTGATCACGTGGTCAAGGTAAAAACTTCTACCGTAAAGAAGGGAAGGCTCCGTAGACATAATGAATAATCCTCGCCAGCCAGTGAAACAGTTCATGCGGAAAGCAGTAGTAGCCTCCCTTCTTATCAGTTAGAAGTTCTTTGGGTAAATTACCGGGCTTTTTCAGCCTCGAACCCAGATTTGGAATAAAGTCCATTACCGGTATTACGTGACTTTTTTCAGTCTCGAACCCATATTTGGAATATCATCCATTGGTTGTTGAAAAGCTTACAATACACCACGAAAGCCCCTTACATCAGAGCGCGGCTATGTTCTTCCATGTGTCAGTGCACAGCAAAGTGACTCTATATGTCAGTGCACAGTGTTTTCTTATGTGTAGTCAAAGCCTTCCGTCAAAAAAAAAACTGACAAGAAAAATGTTAGCAAAAACATCGGCATGCTTCAGTAAATAAACTGCTGCTATCTAATATCCATAAAAGCAGTAATGGCATCTGAAATGAGTGGTGATGTTTGGATGTCCGAATATGATAACCTGAACCTGACTGCCTCTATGTGAGAGTGGTAACATTCTATGCTCAGATTGTGCTTTGACAGATGCTTTTGTCCAAACTATAGCAATCCTGGACATTTTCTATTCCAGAACACATACGGGTGAGAGAATTTAACAAGCTTGACGGTAATGGCAGGCTCACCAAGATGCTTCGTGAAGACAAAAAAAAAAAAAAGGATTTTGATGACAAAAAAAGAAATGAAAACTGCTTCATGATGACGAAAAAAACAAAAATTAAAAATCGCTTTTGTCTAGTTTCGTCTCAACCAATCAAATATCTCCGTATGACTCCACTTTCCTATTGAAGAATCCTACACGAAAAAAAAAACTGAAATCATTCTGACATCTAATTCGATAACCGAATCTGAATCTAAAGACAGTGTCGCTACACATAGCAATGCACTGTACTGTGTATTGACATATGGAGGCATTTTGTGATTTAAACACAACAGGCACCCTCATACTATAGCGCATAAAATATATAGCGTAGAAATGGACTTTATTCCAAATCTGGGTTCGAGGCTGAAAAAAGACATGTGATACCGGTAATTTACACAAAGAACTTCTAACTGATAAAAAGGGAAGCTACTACTGCTTTCGGCATGAACTGTTTCACTGGCTGGTGAGGGTTTTCATAACGTCTGCGGAGCCTTCCCTTCTTTACGCTAGAAGTTTTTATCTTGACCACGTGATCAAAACGTAGATGGAATATCCTCCATTGGCTATCTCAGTAATACTTAAAGAAAAAGCTAAAATATTGTATCCCTTAAATGTGCAACGATGCTGATGAAATATACAGATCGCAGCGACATCTGCAGGATATTTTCTACAACTGCAAGATATTGCTAGTCTATACAATGTAATATGAATATCCCGCAGATGTCGCTGCGATCGACACTTGGGATTTTAGCAGCATTGTCGCACATTTAAGGGATACAAATTTTTAGCGTTGTTTGGATAGCATATTTCCACACTAGGTATTCTAGACGCTGTACTCTACTATAGCTCCTAGAATATATAGTATGGAAATTGGCTATTCCTACAATCTCTCTATTCTAAAAAAAAGTAACTTACGTTGTCACCGTTGCCGCCGCCGGTTTTTAATTTTTTGTGACCGGAGGTCTTTCTCCGTTAATATTAAGAAAAATACTGCATACAAAAATAGGAAAAAAGGCGGTATTATAAAGAAATGTTTGATAAACACGCTGATGCAGACAGTTATCAAATCGAATAATTATTTTAAGAGATATTTAATGCTAAAGTTGGACAAAATCGTTCCATTAAAAAAGTTTTATAGGAGCAAAAACTATACATGCGAATTAATTCATTTTTAGATCATTTTATGCGTTAGAATTTCCAGGTGTTCAGACTGCATTCACTTTTTTAATTTGACTCATTTTTTGAGGTTGTATTTCTATTTTAAAATCAAATTTTCAGCATTTCGAGAGATATTTTTTACTTATTTTAGAAAATGGTATTAATGTAAACTGTTGCCAACTGTATAAACAGCGCAAATAATAATGTTTGCTTCAAATTGAAAAATTATTTACACGTGACTATTATTAGCAGAAAAAAAACTTTCAAATTAGAATTAAATAATTACGTATGAAAAGCAGGAACTTATTGAAAATTACTTCATAAAAACTATATTTACACGTGAATTTTAAAAGAGAAAGGATAGTGTAAAATAACAAATTCATTAACATCCGTTAGAAGTCTTAAATAGGAGAAATTACATCACATTTACGTCACGTTACATTTATTATGTAAAATGAACGAAAAGTAATATTGCAAAACAGTTTAAATTTAAAAATTGCGCGAGACATTAATTTAATATTTTGAGATTATATTAATAAGATTAATATTACTTTTATTGAACGGGTTTAGACTGCTTTCGAGCGACTATTTAGTAATTTAATAAAAATAAAAAAGATTACAAGATGAAAATTAAGTGTCATCAACAAAAAATATGATTTGAAAGAGAAAAATCTGTGAAGCAGAAAATAAAGAAATTGCTTAAATGGTTTAGTTAAGATTCGTTAACTTTCTGTATCGTTTCCGTCAAAAGAAGGCATTGGTATTTGTAAAATATATGTGCATTTTGTTGCAGATTTGCTTATTATATTAGCTTATTTTGAAATGTTTAATTGATTTTATTTAATCAAAGACGAAAACAGCCATTGTATCTTTTAACAGCAGCTGATTTTTCCTTAAAATTCCCCAATCGAAGAGAAATGAATAGAAAACCGTTTATAGGGAGATCGACACTGTTTTTTAAATTATAATTCAATATTTCAAAATCTTTTTAAAGCCTATCAAATTAGAGTGCTTTTGGAGACTGCGGTGTCTGAACGGGGGTTGGCGAGCGTAGCTCGTAGGGGCCGATCCCCCTAGTACTTAAAAAAGTGCTAAAATATTGTAGTCTTAAATGCGCAACGATGCTGTTGAAATATACATATAGCAACGACATCTGCAGGATATTTTCTACAACTGCCTGATATTGCTAGTCTATACAACGTAATGATATTTCCTTTCTAAAAACAAAAGTATTGTGAATGGTAAAAAGAAAAAGAAATTTTTAGTGAAACTTAGGTCAGATATAAAACATTTCAAATGTTTAAATTGCCTGTATTGTATTATGTCAATCGTTCTATAACGCTTTAAAAAAATACCGGGAGGCAAAGACGCTGTATACTTAATTCATTTTATTTTAGCTTCTTTTCAAATGTTTAACTGATCTTTAATCAAACACGAAAACAATCATTGGATGCCTTAACAGCAACTGATTCGGCCTTAAATTTTTGCAGTCAAAGGGAATTGAATGGAAACCCGTTTACAGGGAAATCTGCACAAGTTTTTTCATTATAATTCAATCTTCTCTAATATTTTTAAGACCGATCAGGTTAGCGTGTTTTTAGATTCTGCGGTGTCTGAACGGGGGTTGGCGAGCGTAGCTTGCAGGGGGCAGAGTCCCCTAGTATATGTATAAATTAATCCCCTTAAAATGGTATGCGTGTAAAACTTGATTTTGTTTTTGCCTTTACGTGTTTCTTAAAGGAATATATGAAATTAACAATGCTAGGAAAATAACATTATCGCAAATTTCCAACATAATGCCAAAAAAAAAAAAAAAAAAAAAAGTTGGAAATTGCACGTTAAACATGGCAATTGAGGTGCGTTAGTACTATAACTAGTTTTATAAATATTTTTTGCACCGCATATTGTACTGAATGTTTATTTTAGTGCACTTCATAAGTGTATATGAATTTCATTCTGCTCGAAAGGCTGTAACATCATTAAAATGCACTTGAAATAATTTTTCCCCATTGCCCGTAATGTAATGGAAAGCTTTTGACTGCCCCTGCAATTAAACTATACATCCGTTTTTCATAAAATTTGAAATGACTCGACAAAATTTTGCAACAATTATATATTTAAAATTTCAACCTGTTAGGTAGTTTATGCTCTGTTATATGCGGACGGACAACCGGACAGACAGACAGAAGGACCGAACGACGACTATAGGTGCTACGTATTTATATAATTACGAACGCACCAAATAATTCAAATAAAAGTGCAAAAAAAAATATTAAGGGTCTTCTCAAAAAATGTTTTTTTCTGCGAAAGTTTTTCAGCACTTTTACGGACTCATTTTTAAACAAAATGCTAAAGCATAATATTAGAAGACGGTTGCGTATTAAATGATTTGGAATCGAATGGTGTTTTTTCGTCTTTTGATACATGAATTACATCTTGATTTATAAGCGATTGTTCTCTCATGACGATCTTTATTGGACTATCACGTCCGGAAATTTGTTTCATAAGGCCAAGTTTGACAGCATTATTTTAAAGTTTGTCTGCTTTTATCGAAAAATAAAAAACTATTCAATTTTCGAATAAGAGCTGTTGTTAATCTTACAAATTTACCAATAAAAATTAACTCATGAATGTGCCAAAAAGTAGCCAGCTGTATTTGGAAAATAACGTAACTGCTACAATATTGCAAACAGTAATGTACCTACTTTCGTGTCTATTTCAAATATTAGTTATAAAAACAGCTTTTTCGTTTTTTAAATATAAAATAATAATTTATATTAAAAATATGACGCAAATTTATACAAAAAAGCAAATTAAAATAATTAACTCAAATAGAGGAAATTAGTTATAGATGGGCGATGTACTTTTTATGTATAAAAAATATTCTTTTTATGATACAAATCTTTTTAATCGGAAATTTCTGTTGATTATTAAAAAGTATAAGTACAAATATGGCAAATTAAATCTGTTTTAAAACCAAATGGAAATAAAACTTAAAAAATATTTATTCCCGGAGCACGTGTGACGCCAAACAGTCGGTAGCTCTTTATTGGATACGGGATAAACGATGATGTGTATCATAAACCACGTGCTATATTTGTGACAGCTGGCGACGAAGAGTCTCTCTGTCTTCCCTTTGTTCTTTGATTCTGCTTTTGTTCAGTTACTTTTTTTCAGCTAAAACGTAATTTCAATCTACTTCTCATTCTGATTAGTATCACTATTTCATTTCAAAGGTTTTATTCAGTTATGCATTAGTACATACTGAGTTGCATTTATAATTTATCTTGTGTATTTTAAACGAGATCGTGCAAGTTTTAGAATATATTTATAAAATAAAACACACAAGGCATTATGGAGGACGGTATACACGGTAGTAACAGTTGTGTAACCGATCCACAAGACGAACTTATTAACATGAAAACAATCTTTAACGAAAAAATGAAAGAATATAGTAACAAGAATGATGATGTTGTTAAAAAACCTTGGACAAGTGCATCCATAGAAGACGCAATCCGTGAAATTTTAGACTCAAATAATCCTGAAAAAAAGAAAACTTCTAGACAATATAGATTAACTAGAAAGTACGACACTATGGAAGTTGGCGATAAAAGAGTTTCTCTCTATTCTAAAAAAAAGTAACTACCGCCGCCGCCGCCGCCGGTTTTGAATTTTCTGTGACTGGAGGTCTTCCTTCGTTAATATTAAGAAAAATAATGCATACAAAAATATAAAAATCGGTGGTTTTATACAGAAATGTTTGATAAACACGCTGAAGCAGACAGTTTTCAAATCGAAGAATTATTTTAAGAGATATTTAATGCTAAAGTTGGACAAAATCGTTCCACTAAAAAAGTTTTATAGCAGCAAAAACTATACATGGCAGTGTAATCATTTTTAGATCATTTTATGCGTTAGAATTTGCCGGAGTGCAGATTGCATTAATTTTTTTTATTTTGACTCATTTTTTGAGGTTTTATTTCTATTTTAAATTCAAATTTTCAGCATTTCTAGAGATATTTTTTACAGATTTTAGAAAGTGATATTAATTTAAACTGTTGCCAACTGTATAAACAGAGGAAGCAATAATGTTTGCTTCAAAAAAATAACCAACTTGTAAATAAATTAAAAATTTATTTACACGTGACTATTATAAACAGAAAAAAAACATTTGGAATTAGAATTAAATAATTATGTGCAAAAAGCAGGAACTTATTAAAAATTGCGTCATAAAAACTATAATTACACCTGAATTTTAAGAGAGAAAGGAATTTGTAAAATAATAAATTTATTAACATGCGTTAGAGATATTAAATAGGAGAAATTACGTCATATTTACGTCACATTACAGTTATTACATAAAATGAACGCAAAATAATATTGCAAAACGGTTTAAATTTAAAAATTGCTCTAGACATTTATTTGATATTTTGAGAGGATACTTTTCAACTCGTATTTTCACGTGAATATTTAACAGAGAAAGAATAGCTTGGTAAAAATTACGTCAGATTAAAAACGATTAATTTAAAATGTCTCATTTAAAAGAACTTTCTTTTCGCTTTGTTAAAAAATACCAGGATACAAAGACTCTGTTTACTTAATTCCTTTTATATTAGCTTATTTTGAAATGTTGTTACACGTGTCTACGTCATCAAGTTATTTTTATTTCGACGTTTTATTTGTATTTTTATTAATGTTGTACTAATTTAATTGTTCTTTCGTTATTTAAAACAAAAATTATGTCAATTTGTATAATTTGGCGAGTGGTTAGGCGATTTAAATAATTTGGCGAAATGGGTCGACGGGATAATCAAGTAGTAACGCAGCGGATTTTGCGTTAAAATTCCCCAATCAAAGAGAAATGAATAGAAATTCGTTTATAGGGAGATCGCCACTGTTTTTTAAATTATAATTCAATCTTTCGAAATATTTTTAAAGCCGATCAAATTAGCATGCATTTAGAGTCTGCGGTGTCTGGACGGGGGTTGGCGAGCGTAGCTCGTAGGGGGCCGAGCCCCCTAGTTAATTAAAAAAATGAGAAGTAATGATGATCCTATTGTAGTAATAATCCCTGTTGAAGAATTCTTTGATATTCTTTTGCAGTACCACCGTGCTACTGGACATGGCGGAAGAGATAAAATGTTGTTTGCGTTGAAAAATAAATTTTATGTGCCTAAACCTGCAATTGAAATTTTCCTTTCACTTTGTAAAATGTGCAATATGGAAAAATGCCAATAACATCGTAATATTGTTGTACGACCAATCACAACAAAAGATTTTAATCTTCGAAGTCAAGTTGACTTGATTGATTTTCAATCAACTCCTTGTGATGAATACAAGTGGTTAATGAACTATCAAGATCATTCAACAAAATTTTGTCTTCTTCGTCCTTTGAAAACAAAGTGTGCTACTGATGTTGCACTGGAATTGCTAAAAATATTTTTAGACTTTGGTGCACCTCACATATTGCAGAGTGACAATGGACGTGAATTTACTGCTGACGTCATTAAAGAACTTGTACATATGTGGCCAGATTGCAAAATTGTGCATGGAAGACCACGACATCCACAATCCCAGGGCAGCATAGAGCGGTGTAATCAGGATATTGAAAATATGTTACGTGCGTGGATGAATGACAACGAAAGTACAGATTGGGCAATGGGATGTCGTTATGTTCAATGGCAAAAAAATACCTCAAAACACAGAGTTATAGGACGAAGTCCGTATACAGCACTTTTTGGAACAGAAGCAAAGCTAGGATTAAACTCAACAAACATTCCATTTGAAATATTAGATAAAATTGAAAGTGAAGAAGATTTAGAGCGCTTTAAAGAGGATAAAAAGGAAAGTGAAATCTCAAACGAAGAAGAAGAAAATGAAATCGCTAGTAATGAAATAGATTTATGTTTTATTTGTTCAGAGATTTTAGAAGAAACAACAACTGTACCATGCTCCTCTTGTTCTTTGAAGGTACACGCAACTTGTTGTAAAAGTGTTGCCTCCTCTTCTAAGGACAATAACTGCAGTTATCTCTGTGACATTTGCAACAGGCAAGAAAACATAACAACAGAGAGACAAAATGCCCATGCAGGTCAAAAGCGACAAGCCGAAAAAATGATTGAAACTACACGAAAAAAATTGAAACCCGTTACAGTTGGGGAATTTATTTTGCTAAATGTCCCAAAAGTAGATCGTGGCCCTTTAGACTGCCCAAATTTAATTGGGAAAATTCTCAAGATTCAAAATAATGCTTATCAGATAGGAACGAAAGGCGGCATAATTAAAACATGGTTCTCAAGAAGTGACTTCCAAATTTCTGGAGCACAAATCCTGGAAGATATACCAGAGAAATCAATATCTGTTCGTCAAGCTGTAGCGTATGAATCGAAATTTGGAGGTCAGGGATACAACACCTGCAAATGCTCTGTATCAAAAATTCGGTGCCAAACAAAAAAGTGCCTCTGTAAGAAAGCAAATCAATTATGTTCTTCGAAGTGCCATAAGAGTGCACCATGTGGTAATAAATGAAGAAAAGACACAAATGATAATTTCTGGTAACTTTACTTTTTATATGTAAAATGAAAATTTGTTTAAATTTATTTACTGGTGTTAACCTACTCTCGTGTTATTACCTTCTTCTTATATTAAGTTCTTTTTGTATTATTGATATAGTAGACTCCCTCAAATCCGCAACTCTAAAATCCGCAATCGCCTAAAATTCGCACATCATCACAGATGTAAACAATAAAACTTTCAGTTCAGATGCAGGGGCAAAATTACTGATTTTTTTAGTTTTATATCATTCCGTATGTATATTAATATGTAATTCTCTATAATATGACTGAATTCGTTTTTTTTTCATGAAGGAAGTATAATTTTTTTTTCTGAAAAAATGAAGATATTGGTGATATCACTGATTATCACAATCTTTTTACGAAATATATTTATGTATTAATAAAGCTTTTTGGTTATTAAGACTGGCTAAATCTGAAATAAAACTTCCTTACTTTATGATTTTTATGTGAATGTACCTTTATGAAGAAATTTTGATTGAATAATTCATGGAAAATGTATCTCATCTTTATCATCCATATTTAATTATACGTTATTAATTATTTACTTTTAATAATTTAATCCTTTTAAAAATTATCTTACATTTAACATTTTAGTTTTTTACTTTACTAATCTGTTTTAATATTTTACTATAATGCAAGCATTTATTATAATTTTGATTGCATTATTACATCCAGATTACTGTTTAAAAAATGTAAAAATAGTATTGACCAGAAATCCACAAAATTCTAAAATCCGCACAACCTCTGGTCCCAAGGTTTGCGGATTTGAGAGAGTCTACTGTAATCTATTCTTGAATTAATAAATTTTCAATTATTTATTAACCACTTTGTTAAAAAAGAAAAATTAAAAATAATCAATAACTTTCTTTGTTAAAATAAAATTTGTTATTCAACTTTAATTATAGCTGTATTTTTCATATAAGCAATTTGTTAATATGCAATGTTTTTCCAGTTTTACGTAAAAATAATATATCGCGAAAAAAAAAAAAAATATATAAGGATGATATACTTAGATTCTCAGTCGATGTCTTCATTGCAGATTTTTTGGTTTATCTTTACGAGGGGGATGAAATTTTAGCGAAAATAATAAAAAAGGTGTTTATTAACCTTAATTATCACTCAGCTGCTTAAATTAAATCTGTCAATAAAGAAGTTTTTTTTTTTTATATATAATTTTCATACAGTCACCCATACACTTTTGAGAAAATATTAACTTTCTTCCTTATCTGCAGATTTTATAATTACAGCCCTTTTTTTATTTATTTTTAGCATATTATTTTCATTAAGCAACCCATCTTTTCTACATAAAGGTGAAAAATAACATAAAGCCTACTTCATCTGGAAATGTCATTATTGCAAACATTTTCTAAAATATATTTTATAATAAATGCCATTAGGTACGGATCTTTTCTGCGTAATACTGGGATAATTTTAAAATCTGCCTCATCTGTAGATTTCATTATTGTAGACAATTTCTTATATAATTATTTTTATGAGCAACGCATCTTCGCTGCGTAAATGTGGGATCTGCAGATGAGCCATATTATTAATGCTTTTCCAGGATTACGTAGAGAAGATAGGTTTTATCTGCGTAATGTTAAAAAAACATTAAAAATCTGCCTCATCTGCAGGTTTTATTTTTGTAGAAATTTTCTTATATGTATATTTTCTTTTCTTGAGCAGCCGATCCTCTCTTCAGAATGATGAAAAAAAATTTAATTCTGCCTCATCTGTAAATTTAATGTTTGCAGAAAGTTTCAGATGCGGGTGGTTCATAACTATATGTCAAAAATATAAAGACAGGTAGAGAGGACCCAAATAAGCGCATTTTGTATAGGAATGAGGGTACAGAAATGCTGCGATGAGGCAGAGGAAGGCTAGTTAAGTTCCGTGGATGAAAGTGCTTCGCTGGCTTGACGTGAAAAGTGAATAATCCGTTCCCTCACGGATTTTGAGTAACATGCATCGTTACACTAATGCGGAACTTGCCGACATTAAATGTATGGGGCTGCACAAGGAATGGTTCACACCCAACGCATGTCCAACATCTTTTGAGCTTGTCGAAGGACTATTCTCTGTGCGTAATACTGCTTCTTCCACAGCAGGAATTCTGCGACATCTTAAAGTGCCCTTATCACGCCTGGAAGCATACGACGATCCACTCGCGCACAACTCCTAATGAAGACACTCAAATGTTCAGGAATATGGCAGAATCCTACCCGGGAATCGTTAATCTAAATCCCTTGAGCAGCCAATCCATTTCCTTGCGCAATCCCATACATGAAATGCATGTCGGCAAGCTCCGCATTGGTGTAATAGTGCATATTGCTCGAAATCCGTGTGGGAAATGACGGTTCAAGCCAACGAAGCACATCCGCCGCATTCATCAGCGTCCTCTACTGCCTCAACACGGCATTTCCGCACCCACATTCCTATAAGAAACTGCTTATTTATGACTTCTCTACCTGCATTTACATATTTGACATATAGTTCTGAACCACCCTGTATATGTTTTCTAATTATTTTCGTTAGCAACCAATCTTCTTTCTCGTAATACAGAAAAAACATTAAAAATCTGCCTCATAGGCAGATTTCTTTCATACTTCTTGCATGGGTTGTTAACAAAGCATATACCCTTGTAATAAAAATGAAGTATTCACAAAAATTACGGTGATGAACTCTGTCAGCAGCCAACTCTCAAAACAGATTTATAACATATTTTTTATGTTCCTATTTTTGTGTTACTTAAATAATGCATAATTAATCACTAATTTAACAAGTTCTTAATTAGCCTAAAACTGGATAGGCTCATTGCAATAAACCTGAAAAAAATCTGTGGTCATTTTCAGGGTTTCGTTCATCTGACGAAATCCTATTCGTCTAACTCCTCTGTCTGTCCGTCCGTCTGTCACAGAGCCCGTTCCCAGAAACTATATATGTTGGAGACTTGAAATTTTGCATACCTATAGCTGAACACCCCACATCAAACGACAAATCATAAAATTTTGAAAAAGCCGTAATTAACGGACGTTATTAATTAACCTTTAACTGATGTTACCGGTCTCATAGACCGGTGCTTTTTTTAATTTTCATAGTTTAACTTGCAAATTTCAGTTTATCTACAAACAATACTGAAATTTTGTCTCGTTTGGAACTTTAGTACTATCACCACAGTCTTTTGAATCGGTGAATTTTAATTATAACACTCCTGTACAAAAAGTTTAGTACAAAAACAACATCCTATGAATTTATCGCGGCTTTTATTCATCTTTCGACGGAGCTTCATACTAGTTATATGACATTTTCTGTGACATCAGTTAAAGGTTAAAAAAACCCAATTACAAGATTGGAAAGGCATTCATAATTCAACAAAAGCATGGATTTTTTATCAAATTACAAAAACGATCTCTTAATTCTCCTTAGGGTTACAATAGAATTAAGGCATGCATGGTTATAAGAGAGGAATGCAAAAGAATGAACTGGACATTTTAAAGCGAAATTGCATCTCAGAAAGTTTCGATCCTAGAAATTTTTAAGCTGTACAGACAAACGCAGAAAAAATCTGCTTTCAGTAGGTATAGAGAAAATTTTTATGCGATGTGAATAACAGAAAAAATCCACTAAAAATCGATCGATAAAAAATCCATTTTCTTTAATTCGAAAGACAAGGAAAATAAATTTTATTTCCGCGGGAAGACAGGTGTTGTCATCCCAGACACGTCGGCGCGGGAGAAATTTAAGCAGATCATGTAGTTTTTCATTCTGGAATATTTTAAAACGAATTTTAAACTTTTAAATTATTAGATTTTTTGATTAAATTTTTTTACATCCGGACGTAAAAATCTTCGCTGATTTCATCAATGTCCATTTAAATCTTCTATCTTAATTACAAGCTGATATATTAATTATTATTTAAATAGTAATTAGCTTTATTTCTATCAAATGCTTATTTTAAAATGAAGTAATGAACTTTTTTAACCACGATTTCATTTAACAAGGTTATCTGTTGGAAACTTGAAGATAGTTTATATTTCGGATATAGTTTTATTTTTCGGGTAAGGGGGGAGGGGCGCTAATTTCACTAGTTGGTTAATTTCTATTATATACTTATTTTAAAAGGCAGTCACGTGATGTTTCATTGGAGTATTCTTCTGAACGGTGTCCGACTTTTAAAAATACAGCATAAATGTTACTTTTGCCAGATAAAAAATTCAGAAGTATTGATACCACTATTTTCGAATAGTAATTTCAGCAAATATATTAAATTCTTCGTTAAGATCGCCCCCCTCCCCCCCGACCCGTGTATCTACCGATAGGTTGTGTAAAGGAGTTTCGTTCAGAAACACTTTTGTTAAGAATAGATTGCGCTCCCTGGTGATGGAATGTGGAACTAACAGACCGCGATTCCATTTAAAGTAGGAATTCCAACAAAGCGATCTGTTTGGGACTTTAAGACAATTTATAACAAATAATAAAAGATTGTAAAAAAGAATGCCACGTAACATACCGGTTGGGGGGGGGGGGGGGTGAGGGGAAGAAGCTAAAAAAAAATTAGGCAGTATAACAGGGCGTTTTGTACTGTTTTTTGTGCGGTTTTTTGATGGCGTGATGAGATAACTTTTACTTATTCAATATAAGAATTTTTATAAGTGTTCATACCACTATTTTCGAATAGTAATTTAAGAAAATATCTTAAATTCTTGGTTAAGACCGATAACCCTTCGACTAGCATATCTCCTGATAGGTTGTTTAATAGAATTACGTTCAGATACGGTTTTGTTCATTTAAAGTAGGAAATCTTACAAGGCGATCTGTTTGAAACTTTAAGATACTTTATAACACATAAGAAAAAATTTATAAAATGTGGCGCTCGAAATTTTGGGCAGATGGGGGGAGGGACGAAATATTTCTTTTTTTTTACCTTTTAGTTTCATACCGTTTCATATGCGGGTTTTTGACGGAGCCCTCAGATACATGCTACTTATTAAATATAAATATATCAAAAGTTAAGTTACTACTATTTCCGAATAGTAATTTCAGCAAATATCTTAAATTCTTGCTGAAGACCGCCACCCTCTCGAGTAACATATCTACTGATAGGTTGTGTAAAGGAGTTTCGTTCATATACACTTTTGTTAAGAGTAGAGTGCGCTCCCTGGTGGTGGAATGTGGAACTAACAGACCGCGAATTCATTTAAAGTAGGAAATCTAACAATGCAACCTGTTTGACACTTTAAGATACTGTATAACATATGATAAAAAAGTATAAAGAAGAATGGCGCGTCGCATTTCGAGGGTGGGAGGGGGGGGTGAGAGAGGGACGCGAACAAAATTGGGAAATATAACTGGACGATCTGTTTGAAACTTTAATATAGCTTATAAAGCATAACAAAAATTTTAAAAATCAGGCCGCTTCAAAAATCAAGGTGACAATCCCCCACTTTGACCCCCCCAAAGCGGGGCACTTTTCTAAATTTGGCAGATACCCGTCATATGAGATATCGTAGCATTTCGGGGGGGGGGGGACGAACAAAATTAGGAAATATAACATTGCGAATCTGTTTGAAACTTTAAGATAGTTTAAGAAGTGTTTGCCAAAATTTAGAAAGTCTTCCATGGCGATAAATGTACTGGAGGTTTTAAAAGAAAGTGTTTTGAAAGGAATATTAAACGAAACCGTCTGTGCGATCTATAATCACACTTACCCACTTGTTCAATAAGCCTAACGCTATATACGGCTTTTTGCAATAAGACTTATCGGGCGATAGAAATATTTTGTCGGGTTCGGGACGGATTTCCAAATTACTTCAAATGGAATTTTAGATTGACTGTCGGCGGAAATTATTCTGTGTTGCGCGGATCGGGTACCGTCGCACGTAACGTTTTTATCCGGTTCTAGTCGGTTTTCGGGTTGGCTTCGAATGGAAATTTTAGGATCGGTACAGTTTGCATGTCGAAGAAATTTATTTTGTCATTCTCCGATCGAGTTACGGTTCGTTGAAATATTTTTGTCGTTTACAGATCGAGTTCAGGTCGGATTTAAGGTTGTCTTCAAATGGAATTTTCGGGTTTTGTACGTATTGCGAGTACAATTATTCGCCTATATATTATTCGTACAATATATCAAATTAATTCGCCTTGCTCGGATCGGGTTAAACACTGATGTATTTTTATTTCGGGTTCTGGTCAGGTTTGGTTAACTTCAAGTAGAACTTTCAGGTTCGGATCTGGTTGCATGCCAACTGAAAATATTTTGACTTGCTCGGATCCGGTTACGGTTCTTTAGAATATTTATGTCGGATTCGGATTTTGTTTGCGTCATATTTCGATTTTTCATATGGAATTTTCAGGTTCGGTTAGGGTTGCGTGTCAACGGTAATTAATTTGTCTTGCTCAGATCCGCTTATGGTTCTTTGGAATATTTTTGTCGGATTCAGATAAGGTTCGGATCAGATTTCAGGTTTTTTTATATGGAATGTTTAGGTTCGGTACGGGTTGCGTGTGAACGGAAATTATTTTCCGTTGCTCCGAAAGTGTTATGGTTCTTTAGAATATTTTTATAGGTATCGGATTTCGTTCGACTCATCGTTCGGGTTTTCTCCAAACAAAATTTTTAGGTTCGTGTCGGGTTGCGTGTCCACGGAAATAATTTTGTACGGTTTTATTCCTTTGGAATATCTTGTCGGGTTCAGATTTGGTTCCGGCCAGATTCGGGTTTTTTTATTGAATTTTTCAGTTCGGGTTTGGGTAACATGTCCACGGAAATTATTTTGTCTTGCTCGGATCAGGTTATGGTTCTTTTGAATATTTTTGTCGGGTTCAGATTTGGTTCGGGTTTTTTACAAATGAAATTTGTAGGTTCGTGTTGCGTTGCGTGTCCACGGAAATTATTTCGTCTTGCTCGGATCGGGTTATAGTTCAATGGAATATTTTGTCGGGTTCAGATTTGGTTCGGGTCAGATTTCGGCTTTTTTCAAATGAATTTTTAGGTTCGTGTCGGATAACATGTCCAGGGAAATTATTTTCTCTTGCATGGAACGGGTTATGGTTCTTTGGAATATTTTTTTCGGGTTCAAATTTGGTTCGGGTCCGATTTCGGGTTTTTTTTCAAATGACATTTTTAGGTTCGGACCGGGTAACTTGTCCACGGAAATTTTTTTTTCTTGCTCTGACCGGGTTATAGTTCTATGGAATATTTTTGTCTGGTTTAGATTTGGTTCGTGTCAGATTTTGTTTTTTTTTCAAATGGAATTTTTAGGTTCCGGTTAGGTAACATGTCGAGGGAAATTAATCTGTCTTGCCTTGATCGGGTTATCATTCAATGGAATATTTTTGTCATGTTCAGATTTGGTTCGGGTCAGATTTCGGCTTTTTTCAAATAGAATTTTTACGTTCGTGTGGGTAACATGTCCAGGGAAATTATTTTCTCTTGCTTGGAACGGGTTACTGTTCTTTGGAATATTTTTTTCGGGTTCAGATTTGGCTCGGGCCAGTTTTCGGGTTTTTTAATGACATTTTTAGGTTTCGGTCGGGTAACATGTCGAGGGAAATTACTTTGTCTTGCTCTAATCGGGTTATATTTCTATGGAATATTTTTGTCTGGTTCAGATTCGGTTCGGGTCAGATTTCGGTTTTTTTTTCAAAAGGAATTTTTAGGTTCCGGTCGTGTTACATGTCGAAGGAAATTATTTTGTCTTGCTCGGATCGGGTTATTATTAAATGGAATATTTTTGTCGGGTTCAGATTTGGTTCGGTTCAGAATTCGGCTTTTTAAAAAATGGTCTTTTTAGGTTCGGGTCTGGTTGCGTGTCGAGGGAAATTATTTTGTCTTGCTCTGATCGGGTTATGATTCAATGGAATATTTTTGTCGTGTTCAGATTTGGTTCGGGTCAGATTTCGACTTTTTCAAATAGAGTTTTTAGGATCGTGTCGGGTAACAGGTACAGGGAAATTATTCTCTCTTGCTTGGAACGGGTTATGGTTCTTTGGAATATTTTTTCCGGGTTCAGATTTGGTTAAAGTCAGATTTCGGGTTTTTTTTTTCAAATGACATTTTTAGGTTCGTACCGGGTAACTTGTCCACGGAAATTATTTTTTCTTGCTCTGATGGGGTTATAGTTCTATGGAATATTTTTGTCTGGTTCAGATTTGGTTCGGGTCAGATTTCGGGGTTTTTTCAAATGGAATTTTTAGGTTCCGGTCGGGTAACATGCCGAGGGAAATTATTTTGTCTTGCTCGGATCGGGTTATTACTAAATGGAATTTTTTTGTCGGGTTCAGATTTGGTTCGGCTCTGAAATCGGCTTTTTTACAAATGGACTTTTTAGGTACGGGTCGGATTGCGTGTCCAGGGAAATTATTTTGTCTTGCTCTGATCGGGTTATGATTCAATGGAATATTTTTTTCGGGTTCAGATTTGGTTCGTGTCAGATTTCGGGTTTTTTTTTCAAATGACATTTTTAGGTTCGGACCAGGTAACTTGTTCACGGAAATTATTTTTTCTTGCACTGATGGGGTTATCTGGTTCAGATTTGGTTCGGGTCAGATTTCGGGTTTTTTTTCAAATAAAATTTTTAGGTTCCGGTCGGGTGACATGTCGAGGGAAATTATTTTGGCTTGCTCGGATCGGGTTATTATTAAATGGAATATTTTTGTCGGTTTCAGATTTGGTTCGGCTCAGAATTCGGCTTTTTTTACAAATGGAGTTTTTAGGTTCGGGTCGGGTTGCGTGTCCAGGGAAATTGTTTTGTCTTGCTCTGATCGGGTTATGATTCAATGGAATATTTTTGTCGGGTTCAGATTTGGTTCGGGTCATATTTCGGCTTTTTTCAAATGGAATTTTTAGGTTCGTGTTGGGTAACATGTCCAGGGAAATTATTTTAACTTGCTTGGAACGGGTTATGGTTCTTTGGAATATTTTTTTCGGGTTCAGATTTGATTCGTGTCAGTTTTCGGGTTTTATTTTCAAATGACATTTTTAGGTTCAAACCAGGTAACTTCTCCACGGAAATTATTTTTTCTTGCTCTGATCAGGTTGTCTGGTTCAGATTTGGTTCGCGTCAGATTTCGGGTTTTTTTTCAAATGGAATTTTTAGGTTCCGGTCGGGTAACATGTCGAGGGAAATTATTTTGGCTTGCTCGGATCGGGTTATTATTAACTGGAATATTTTTGTCGGGTTCAGATTTGGTTCGGCTCAGAATTCGGCATTTTTACAAATGGACTTTTTAGGTTTGGGACGGGTTGCGTGTCCAGGGAAATTATTTTGTCTTCCTCTGATCGGTTTATGATTCAATGGAATATTTTTGTCGGGTTCAGATTTGGTTCGGGTCAGATTTCGGCTTTTTTCAAATAGAATTTTTAGGTTCGTGTCGGGTAACATGTCCAGGGAAATTATTTCTCTTGCTTGGAACGGGTTATGGTTCTTTGGAATATTTTTTTCGGTTTCAAATTTGGTTCGGGTTAGATTTCGGGTTTTTTCTTCAAATGACATTTTTAGGTTCTGACCGGTTAACTTGTCCACGGAAATTATTTTTTCTTGCTCTGATCGGGTTATAGTTCTATGGAATATTTTTGTCTGGTTCAGATTTCGTTCTTTTTTCAAATTGAATTTTTAGGTTCGGGTCGGGTTGCATATCTTCAGTAATTATTTTGTCTTGCTCGGATCCGATAGTTTTTTGCAATATTTTTTAATCGGTTATCAGATTTGGTTCGGGTCAGATTTCAGGTTTTTTTTAATGGAAATTACAGGTTCCGGCCCGGTTTCGTGTAGGTTGAAATTATTTTGTCTTCCTTGGATCAGGTTATGGTTCTTTGGAAAATATTTGTCGGGTTCAGATTTGTTCATCTCAGGAATCGGCTTTTTTTCAAATGGAATTTTTAGTTCGGGTCGGGTTCAGTGTCCAGGGAAAATATTTTGTCTTGCTCAGTTCTGGTTATGGTTCAATGGAATATTTTTGTTGGGTTCAGATTTGGTTCGGCTCAGATTTCGGCTTTTTTCAAATGGAATTTTTAGGTTCATATCGGGTAACATGTCCCGGGAAATAATTTTCTCTTGCTTGGAACGGGTTATGGTTCTTTGGAATATTTTTTTCGGGTTCAGATTTGGTTCGGGTTAGATTTCGGGGTTTTTTTTCAAATGACATTTCTAGGTTCGGACGGGTAACTTGTCCACGGAAAATATTTTTTCTTGCTCTGATCCGGTTATGGAATATTTTTGTCGGGTTCAGATTTGGTTCGGGTCAGATTTCGGGTTTTTTTTCAAATGGAATTTTTAGGTTCCGGTCGGGTAACATGTCGAGGGAGATTATTTTGTCTTGCTCGGATCGGGTTACGATTCAATGGAATATTTTTGTCGGGTTCAGATTTGGTTCGGGTCAGATTTCGGCGTTTTTCAAATGTAATTTTTAGGTTCGTGTCGCATAACATGCCCAGGAAAATTATTTTCATTTGCTTGGAACGGGTTATGGTTCTTTGGAATATTCTTTTCGGGTTCAGATTTGGTTCGGTTCAGATTTCGGGTTTTTATTTCGAATGACATTTTTAGGTTCGGACCGGGTAACTTGTCCACGGAATTTTTTTTCTTGCTCTGATCGGGTTATAGTTCTATGGAATAATTTTGTCTGGTTCAGATTTGGTTCGGGTCATATTTCGGGGTTTTTTCAAATGGAATTTTTAGGTTTCGGTCGTGTAACATGTCGAGGGAAATTATTTTGTCTTGCTCGTATCGGGTTATTATTAAATGGAATATTTTTGTCGGGTTCAGATTTGGTTCGGCTCAGAATTCGGCTTTTTTACAAATGGACTTTTTAGTTTCGGGTCGGACTGCGTGTCCAGGGAAATTATTTTGTCTTGCTCTGATCGGGTTATGATTCAATGGAATATTTTTGTCGGGTTCATATTTGGTTCGGGTCAGATTTGGGCTTTTTTCAAATGGAATTTTTGGTTCGTGTCGAATAACATGTCCAGGAAAATTATTTTCACCTGCTTGGAACGGTTCTTGGGAATATTTTTTTCGGGTTCAGATTTGGTTCGGGTTAGATTTGGGGTTTTTTTTCGAATGAAATTTTTAGGTTCTGACCGGGTAACTTGTCCACGGAATTTTTTTTTTCTTGCTCTGATCAGGTTATAGTTCTATGGAATATTTTTGTCTGGTTCAAATTTGGTTCGGGTCAGATTTCGGGGTTTTTTCAAATGGAATTTTTAGGTTCCGGTCGGGTAACATGTCGAGGGAAATTATTTTGTCTTGCTCGGATCGGGTTATTATTAAATGGAATATTTTTGTCGGGTTCAGATTTGGTTCGTGTCAGATTTCGGCTTTTTCAAATTGAATTTTTAGGTTCGTGTCGGGTAACATGTCCAGGGAAATTATATTCTCTTGCTTGGAACGGGTTATGGTTCTTTGGAATATTTTTTTCGGGTTCAGATTTGGTTCGTGTCAGATTTCGTTTTTTTTCTTCAAAAGACATTTTTAGGTTCTGACCGGTTAACTTGTCCACGGAAATTATTTTTTCTTGCTCTGATCGGGTTATAGTTCTATGGAATATTTTTGTCTGGTTCACATTTCGTTCTTTTTTCAAATTGAATTTTAGGTTCGGGTCGGGTTGCATATTTTCAGTAATTATTTTGTCTTGCTCGGATCCGATAGTTTTTTGCAATACTTTTTAATCGGTTATCAGATTTGGTTCGGGTCAGATTTCAGGTTTTTTTTTAATGGAAATTACAGGTTCCGGTCCGGTTTCGTGTAGGTTGAAATTATTTTGTCTTCCTTGGATCAGGTTATGGTTCTTTGGAAAATATTTGTCGGGTTCAGATTTGTTCATCTCAGGAATCCGCTTTTTTTCAAATGGAATTTTTAGTTCGGGTCGGGTTCAGTGTCCAGGGAAAATATTTTTTTTCTTGCTCTGATCAGGTTAAAGTTCTATGGAATATTTTTGTCTGATTCAAATTTGGTTCGGCTCAGAAATCGGCTTTTTTACAAATGGACTTTTTAGGTTCGGGTCGGAATGCTTGTCCAGGAAAAATTATTTTATCTTGCTCTGATCGGGTTATGATTCAATGGAATTTTTTTGTCGGGTTCAGATTTGGTTCGGCTCTGAAATCGGCTTTTTTACAAATGGAATTTTTAGGTTCGGGTCGGATTGCGTGTCCAGGAAAAATTATTTTGTCTTCCTCTGATCGGGTTATGATTCAATGGAATATTTTTGTCGGGTTCAGATTTTGTTCGGGTCAGATTTCGGCTTTTTTCAAATGGAATTTTTAGGTTCGTGTTGGGTAACATGTCCAGGGAAATTATTTTAACTTGCTTGGAACGGGTTACTGTTCTTTGGAATATTTTTTTCGGGTTCAGATTTGGTTCGTTTCAGATTTCGGGTTTTATTTCAAATGACATTTTTAGGTTCAAACCAGGTAACTTCTCCACGGAAATTATTTTTTCTTGCTCTGATCAGGTTTTCTGGTTCAGATTTGATTCGCGTCAGATTTCGGGGTTTTTTTTCAAATGGAATTTTTAGGTTCCGGTCGGGTAACATGTCGAGGAAAATTATTTTGGCTTGCTCGGATCGGGTTATTATTAAATGGAATATTTTTGTCGGGTTCAGATTTGGTTCGACTCAGAATTCGGCATTTTTACAAATGGACTTTTTAGGTTCGGGACGGGTTGCGTGTCCAGGGAAATTATTTTGTCTTGCTCTGATCGGTTTATGATTCAATGGAATATTTTTGTCGGGTTCAGATTTGGTTCGGGCCAGATTTCGGCTTTTTTCAAATGCAATTTTTAGGTTCGTGTCGGGTAACATGTCCAGGGAAATTATTTCTCTTGCTTGGAACGGGTTATGGTTCTTTGGAATATTTTTTTCGGTTTCAGATTTGGTTCGGGTTAGATTTCGGATTTTTTCTGCAAATGACATTTTTAGGTTCGGACCGGGTAACTTGTCCACGGAAATTATTTTTTCTTGCTCTGATCGGGTTATAGTTCTATGGAATATTTTTGTCTGGTTAAGATTTGGTTCGGGTCAGATTTCGTTCTTTTTTCAAATTGAATTTTTAGGTTCGGGTCGGGTTGCATGTCCTCAGAAATTATTTTGTCTTGCTCGGATCCAATAGTTTTTTGCAATATTTTTTAATCGGTTATCAGATTTGGTTCGGGTCAGATTTCAGGTTTTTTTTCAAAAGGAAATTTCAGGTTCTGGTCCGGTTGCGTGTAGACTGAAATTATTTTGTCTTGCTCAGATCTGGGCACGGTCTGTTGTAATTATTTTTTCGGGTTCGGGTTATGGGTTAATAAGTCTAAAAAATCACACTGATTTGGATATAAGTGGTCATTTTTGAATAAACGGTCATTTTTCAATTAGCCTAACACTGCTTAGGCTCTTTGCAATAAGCCTAAAAAATAGCAGGCTGATTGAGAAACAAGTGGTCAGTTTTCAATTAGCCTAACACTGCTTAGGCTCTTTGCAATAAGCCTGAAAAATATCAGGCTTATTGGAAAAAGGAAGATGATTCTCCAATTAGACCGGCTCATTGCAAACAGCCTAGGCTCTTTGCAAAGAGCCTGATTTCTCAATTAGCCTACAACATATATATCAATAAAAGTTGATTTATATAGTACATGAAACTTTTTTCAATGCACTTATAACCCATCTAAGTTGTAATTTCATATATATTAGAAAATAACTTGGATTTTAATTAAAGGGTACTTTTGGACATAAGATTCCACTAATGTGGAACAATTTAGCGATTCCGGTTAAAGGTTAACTGACGCCAAAGTATAGTTATTTTGCTTGATATGGTAATCCGGATGTTGTTGATTATGGTGGTGATGTTTTCGCTAAAATGGCGTCGGAAAAAAACCGCGCCAATATGGGGCGTATATGACATCTGTGCCGAAATAAATTAGTATAGCATTGGGCACAGATGTCATATACGCCCCATATTGGCGCGATTTTTTTCTGACGCCAATGTCATATATGCAACGGGTACTTAACTGGCGCCAAAGTGTCGTTATTTTGCTTGATATAGTAACCCGGACGTTCGCCAAATTGCCGTCGGAAAAAAGTCGCGCCAATATGGGGCGTATATGACATCTGTGCCTAGCATTGATAAAAATAAAAATAAAATGTCGAAATAAAAATCCCTTGGTGGCGTAAACACATGTAACAGCCAAGTGAATGTGATATTTACGATCAACCATTATCGGCATCTAATCTTATATTCTGGCGATAGATTTTTGGTCGATGGGATAACCAAGTAGTACCGTTTTAATTTACCACTCGAAAAATAAAAAAATGCTAACTGGCGAGTTAAAAAAAAGCTATTGGCGAGATTTTCATCCGGCTAACATAAAAGTATCAAGAACTCTTTGTGATCATGGCATCTTTTATGTAGTTTTATTTGAAAAAATAACTTTGATTCTTTAATCAAAATGGAAACCTTTCTTAGGAAAAGCGAAGTGTTGTAATTGTTTATGGCAGTTACATGACTTGGACTATTGTAATATAAGTGGAATCATGGCGATAGAATAATATTTGGCGACTTATCGCCTGTGTCTCGCTAACATTAAAGTACCAAAATGAACGCCTGGAATATAAAAAGCGAAGGAATCCGCCCAGAATTGTTGATAATGGTCACATGACTTAGGATATTAGTATAGAGATTTTTTTCAATTCTAAAAACAACGCAAAGAATAATATTTCCTAACGATTAAAAATTTATTTACACGTGACTACTGAAAACAGAAAAAAACCCTTTAAAATTACTATTAAATGAGTACGTGTTACAAGCAGGAAAATATTGAAAATTGTATTTACACGTGAATATTAAATGAGAAAGGAAACTTTAAAATAATAAATACATTAATATGCGTTTAACTCTTTCAGGTGCAAGGTACTTCTATTCGTAAAATGTTGATATCAGTAAATGGTACCAGAATTTACAAACAAATTTCGAAATACGAAAATGCTTTTGTTCACTTAATAATAAAAGGAAAATTTTCATTCCAATATTCTGGTGCATTTAAGAATTAAAATTAAGTGGTCCAAAAATGAACTACCGCCCTTGAAGGAGTTAAAGCGGTAAATTGTAGTAATTGTAGTAAATTCTATTATGTCAATCGTTTTATAACGCTGTTAAAAAATACCGGGAGGCAAAGACTCTGTTTACTTAATTCATTTTATTTTAGCTTCCTTTCAAATGTTTAACTGGTCTTCTTTAATCAAACACGAAAACAACCGTTGGATGTCATAATAGCAAATGATTCGGCCTTAAATTTTTGCAATCAAACGGAATTGAATGGAAACCCGTTTACAGGGAGATCGCTATAGGTTTTTTCAATTATAATTCAATCTTCTCTAATCTTTTTAAAACCGATCAAATTAGCGTGCTTTTAGATTCTGCGGTGTCTGAATGGGGGTTGGCGAGCGTAGCTTGCAGGGGGCAGAGCTCCCTAGTATCAGATGTAAATTTCCAACTGAGCGAAAAATGTCCGGACCAGGATTCGAATCCGGGACCTCCTGGCTGAAGCCGCCAGTGCTCTGCCATCTGAGTTATCCCGGACGATTCTGGTCGAACTTTTTCACCCAGCTAACCTTGATGATTACAGCATCTGGTCTGAAACCTGGTTCAGTTCAACATAATAAATCTCAGGTTATGGAACTCCAGAAATCGCTGGATACGAAATTACACTAGATTAATATTAACACAATTATTCTAATTGGTAAACAAATCATATTAGATGTAAATTTCCAACTGGGCGAAAAATGTCCCGACCAGGATTCGAACCCGGGACCTCCTGGCTGAAGCCGCCAGTGCTCTGCCATCTGAGTTATCCCGGACGATTCTGGTCGAACTTTTTCACCCAGCTAACCTTGATGATTACAGCATCTGGTCTGAAACCTGGTTCAGTTCAACATAATAAATCTCAGGTTATGGAACTCCAGAAATCGCTGGATACGAAATTACACTAGATTAATATTAACACAATTATTCTAATTGGTAAACAAATCATATTAGATGTAAATTTCCAACTGGGCGAAAAATGTCCCGACCAGGATTCGAACCCGGGACCTCCTGGCTGAAGCCGCCAGTGCTCTGCCATATGAGCTATCCCGGACGATTCTGGTCGAACTTTTTCACCCAGCTAACCTTGATGATAACTGCATCTGGTCTGAAACCTGGTTCAGCTCAACAGAATAAATCTCAGGTTATGGAACTCCAGAAACCGCTGGATACGAAATTACACTAGATTAATATTAACACAATTATTCTAATTGGTAAACAAATCATATTAGATGTAAATTTCCAACTGGGCGAAAAATGTCCGGACCAGGATTCGAACCCGGGACATCCTGGCTGAAGCCGCCAGTGCTCAGCTTTTTCTCTCAGAAAAAAAAAAAAAATATTTTCAATTGTTACAAACTCAAGTAGGGGAAACCGGGGCAAGATGACTATATTAACAATTTTTGTTGTTTATTAATTTATTTTTAAGTTCAGTAATTTTTTTTTATATGAACTGTTAGTCCAGGCAACAGAAACCGTATAGGGGCTGTACCTAGCAAAATTCATGGTAGTTCTGGAAAAAGTCTTACTATATGTTTTTTGGGTCGCTGAATCCGAATTTTTAACTTCCCACCAAAATTTCCCCCGACAACCTCCCTAAATTTCGGTATAGTGCCTCCAAAAAAGGTTTTTATTAAAAAAATCAATTTTTTTATTGTTTTAGGGAAAAAGTATCTAGAAATTCAGAAAATAGACAAAATTTGTAACAAAAGATATGACATTATGACTTAGGATGAAGGGGAACGGGGGATTTGCCTGGGAACATGCGCGCGCTGCTGCATGAACTAAGTTGCGCAATTCCACTTAACCACTCACACGTTTACATTCGCCCTCCCATCTCCCCTCCGAATTTTCTCTATGCAGTTTACTTTAAGTTTTTTGGGTTGCTGAATCCGAATTCTTAACTTCCTCCCAACATTTCCCCCCTCCGACCCCCCCCCCCCCTAAATAGTTGCTTTTAACATAAATATCTTATTGTTTTAGGTGAAAAGTATTACGAATTTCAGAAACTAGACAAAATTTGCTATAAATAGGATACATGACATTATGACGTAGGATGAACGGGGAGGGGGAGGGCTGCCTCTGAATATGCACTGCGGCGCTATGTGCATTAAGTTATGAAGTCCAGGCAGTAGGGGATTTTACCTGGCAAAATTAATACTAGTTCTGGATTTCGACTCACTTTATGTTTTTTGGGTCGCTGAATCCAAATTTATAACTTCCCTCCAAAATTTCACCCGGCAACCCACCAAAAATTGATTTTTTGAATGTCTAGTTTCTGAATTTCGTAATGCTTTTTCCCTAAAACTATAAGAAATTTAAGTTAATAACAACTATTTTGGGGGGTTTCAGGGGGGAAATTTTGGGGGTAAGTTAAAAATTCGTATTCAGCGACCAAAAAAACTTAAAGTAAACCTTATAAGGAAATTTCGGAGGGAAGGTGTGAGGGCGAATGTAAACGTGTGAGTGGTTAAGTGGAATTGCGCAACTTAGTCCACGCAGCACCGCGCGCATGTTCCGAGGCAGATCCCCTCTTCCCCTTCATCCTAAGTCATAATGTCATATATCTAATTTGGTGGAAATTTTGTCTACTTTCTGAATTTCTAGATACTTTTCCCCTAAAACAATAAAAAAAAATGATTTTGTTAATAAAAACCTTTTTTTTGCGGGGGGGGGGGCATTTTACCAAAATTTAGGGAGGTTGCCGGTGAAAATTTTGGTGGTAAGTTACAAATTCGGATTCAGCGACCCAAAAAATATAAAGTAAGCCGATTTCCAGAACTACCATTAATTTTTCTATGTAAAATTCCCTATTGCCTGGACTATAGAGTATTCCTTTGTAGAATTAAATTTATTACCATTTAATTTTTCAAATAAAAAAATATCGGATAATTTTATTCTTTCATAACATTAACAAATCGTCATCTTGCCCCAGTGCAAGATAACTTTGGCCTTGGGGCAAGATGACAACACTGAAAAAAGTTGAACATTTACATCTTACAAAGTATCAAACTAAGCATAATTCATTGTAACGAAATGCTGAAGTGTTTAATTGTGCAGCTAACAATAGTCACAAATAAAAATGCCATTTTCATAATCGGGACATTCCTCATGCCACCACTCTTGGCGTTTACAGCACTGGATTCATTCTTCTGTTGGTGGGTCACAAAATTCCTCATCACAAGCAGGACATCTGAAAACACCATCCTTTGAAGTTGATGCAAATGGACTTTTTGGCCTGGATTTAATGGACTTAGGCCCACGGGAACTTAGTTTGAGTTTTTTTAAACCCTTTTTAGCTTCACGAGCTTCTTTTCTCTGTTATTTTAAAACGTTCCTGTTCTTCCTGCTGCTTTTCCCTTTGATCTAACATTTCTTTGATGGGTGTGCTTGTAAGAATGTTTCAGTTCAGTGTTTTGCTTTTAATTTTTTTCTCACATTGTGTTGCTTTAGGCAATGGTTTGAAAGCAAAAACACTAACAGGCTTCTTTGGTGCATCGGAATCAGCATTTTACATAAGTTCTGGTTCTTCTGGAGGGTTTATATGTTGGTTTTCTACTACCAGGGTCTGAGGATGACGAGTTCATCATCTTGCCCCGGACTGCCTGTTTAAAAATATCCGTTTTCTTTGCCATGGAGAAAGGCGGTTAATTGACATTTATTCATAGTAATAGGTAGTATTTAAACTAAGTTACTCATAAATAATAAAGAGAAACGATATGTCTTACCTGTATGTGTAGCAGAGCTTATTTACACATGCATAAAAGTTATAACGTGGCAGCGGTAAACAATCAAAGCTTCACAACTAACACAAAAATGGCGATTTCAGCGTCTCTATGCTATTGTTTAACGAACGGCCGATAGGAGAGCCAATAGTGTCCAGTTGATGCTGCCACCTAGTGAAAAATGGTAAAACTAAGACATTCGTCCTCTTGCCCTGCTCTTCATCTTGCTCCGGTCTCCCCTACATAAGTAAACTGGGTTTAATCAAAGTGTTAAAATCTTAAGCTATGACAAATTTAACTAAGGCAGTTCTAAATTAAAAATTTTTCTAATGTCCAACCAGAAGCTTGCTGCATAAATGTCAAAAGTTCACTCCTCACATTTACAGACAATTTACAACACACATAATTTACAACAATGGCATAAATTACAACAATTGCTTAAACCATGACTTTTGGTGGATACAGAGAGGAAGGTAAGGCTACATGCGAATTTTCCGTTCCCTAAATGCGCCAGTTCTGCTTATTAACGAAGCCACCGAGAAAAAAATATGCTTCGTCGGATAACCAAATGTTTTCTACAATGATATCGCAGGCATCCAACTTCAGCAGCATGGAGTTTGCGAACGTCTCGCATGCATTCATGTCATCAGCACTCAGAAGTTGTAGAGTCTGGACCTGGTAAGGAAATATGGAAGACTGTGACGCATGATTCGATGTGTAGGCATTCGTCGTAGTCCAGTCTGACAAGCAATATGTCGAACGTTAACTTGGGGTCGCTTTTCGATGATCTGCTGAATGACTGCAGCATTCGGCTCTGAAACGGCTGTGATTGGGCGGCCGACATTTCCAGCATGGTCGTCTTTGAAGCCTCCAGTACGCTGAAATTTTTCGAACATTGCCTGTATTGTACTGTTTGCCGGACCGTTTATGACATTGAATTTTCTTTGAAAACCGCGCCTCGTTTCAATAAAAGTGTGATCTAGGCGATGAAATTCCAAGAAAATGAAAATACGCTGTTCCAGCGGATAAACAATTTTCGATGCGGTATTATTTCTGCATCAGCTAGGATGTTGAAATAATACCGATATGAAAGGACGGAATGCGTGCAGAATAGCAGCGCCATCTATTAACGGATTTTTTAACTAACTTTGAAAATTTATCAGAAGAAATTCACTGGTTACCCAAGAAGAATGCAGCAAACCGCACATTTCTATCGCCTTCCCTATTTCTTTAATTGATTTTTCAAATTGTCGGTCATTTTTGGGACATCCGGTAACAAAAGTTAGGAAATTTTTAACAAAACAACAAAATATTAAATCTCTTCACGTAGATTTAAAATACGCCGCATAAAATATTCTTAAAATCAGACCCTAAAAAGTAATTTAATCCGGGAAAATAAAACTTCATAAATGTAAAATCGCTTGCAAATTCGATTCTGCTTGTCAAAATAATGTCCAGTTCTGAACGTTGTATTCATTAGATTGAAATCATATCGAATGGGTTCAGAATCGGCGCCTAAGAGCAAGATTGCCCTGGCGAATGAGACCCACTCCATAGTCTTAATCTCCTTCCTTCACATCAATGCTGAGTGACGTCAGTTTCGGTCTCTACTGAGCGCCAATCGCTGTCAGCGCAGGCTACTGTTTGAAATTCGAACTAACATCAAGAATCAGAGTAGAAAATATATCTTAGCATCATACATAACCCTCTTGCAATTTTTTTTAAAATATCTGTCACCGTTAGCAAGTTATTGAATTTTAAAATTGTCAGTCATTTTGGGACACCCGGTATTTCTATTTGATATTAGGATAATATAAAATCTTTGTTCAAACTGTTACTTCTCCTAATAAAATCTCAGTGCAAAACGAAATCCTAGCTATACTATAACCATTTGCACAATCATTAGGAAATTACTGATTTAAATTTATTAAGAAAATGAGAGGAAATGTACTTCTTCATCTAAAAAATTATCAAAGTCGTTAATCAGAATTTCATTGTCACACCATGTATAATTTAGAACTTCTAACTTCCGAAATCTTCCCAGAGTTTTATACGCTTATAAATATTTATGAAATTTTAAAAATAATGAAATGCGGATTGAAGGATGTTGAATTTTATGCAAAGTGACATAAAAAGACAATGACTTGCAGAGCTGACGTTGAGAAACCTGATCTGCAGATTCACCAATTTATTGCCGAAACGTCAGTGAAGGCTTACTGTGGAGACCCGAAAAGTTTTTGGTGTCCGTCTGTTAGTCTATTTGTTAGTCAGTCTGTTCCGTGATAACTGCCGCAAAAAGCATCCGATAAGATTGAAATTAAGTGAGCATGTTGGTGGTGAGGTACCCGGAATTAGCTCTATAGTTTTTGGTTACATTTGGCTCATTTGTTTTGGAAATATGGAACATTATATTTTACACAATAATGCTTTTCTATTACATTTCAGACGATTTCAAAATTATTATCTCTTTAAAGAAAATGGCTCATTAGATTAATGGATTTAAAAGGTAAATTATAGAAACTGAAATTTCCTATTACGGGCCTTAAATTATTCCTATTAGTTTGAAATGTTGTCAATGCATTTGTCAGATTTTTTAAATTATCTGTGTATATTTTCGTTAATTTTTATATATGCTTTCCAATAATATCAAACAGTTTCCTTCTATCCTTCTATATAAAAAAAAAAAGTTTTGATTTGGAAATGGACCAATGAAAATTTGCGTAGATCATCCGGGTATACGCCTACTAGATCGGCATCCATATTTTTTATGACCGGGGGTCTTTCTTCGTTAATATTAAGAAAACTGCTTCTTACAAAAATATGAAAATCGGTGATATTATAGAAACATGTTTGATAAACATGCTGATGCAGACAGTTTTTAAATCGAATAATTATTTTAAGAGATATTTAATGTTAAAGATGTTCAAAATCGTTCCATTAAAAAAGTTTTATAGGAGAAAAACTATACATAGGAATTTAAACATTTTTATATCATTTTATACATTGGAAGTTCCCGATGTGCAGACCACAATTATCTTTTTAATTTGACTCATTTTTTGAGGATTTATTTCCATTTTAAATTCAAATTTTCAGCATTTCGAGAGATATTTTTTACACATTTTAGAAAAGGGCAATTATTTTAAACTGTTGCCAATTTTAAAAACAGAGAAAAAAAAATATTTCCTTCAAATAAAAAAATTATTTACACGTGGCTATTATCAACAGAAAAAAAAACTTTTAAATTAGAATTAAGTGATTACGTGTTAAAAATCGGGAAAATATTGAAAATTACTTCATAAAAACTATAGTTACACGTGAATTTTAATAGGGAAAAAAATTTTAAAATACTAAATTAATTATTATACGTTAAAAGTCACAAATGAAGGAAATTATGTCATATTTAAAAATGCCAAATAAATAAAAGTTGGCAAAACACTTTAAATTAAAAAATATATTTGCACGAGACATTTATTTCATATTTTGAGATAATCTTTTCAACTATTATCGTGAATTTTAAGGCAGCGCAAATAATATTTCCTTTCTAACAACAAAAGTATTTTCATGTGTATATTAAAAAGAGAAAGGAAAGTTTGGTGAATATTACGTCAGATTTAAAACGATACATTTAAAAGAATTTTCCCATAGCGTTGTTAAAAAGTACCGAAAGATAAAGACTATGTGTATTTAATTCATTTTACATTAGCTTACTTTCAAAATTTTAACTAATTTTTAACACTTTCCAACAAAGTTGAAAAGTGTTATTGATTTCGATTTGTCTGTTCGTGCTCTAACTCTCGTAAATATACTCGGATCGCATTGAAATTTTTGGTTATTGACGTTTAGCCTAGCACGAACACTATTTCAAATGAAGTTCATAGCAAGTTTAGTTCATTTACAGGGACAGTCAAAAGTATTCCGTTGCATTACGACCAATGGGAAAAAATCATTTCAAATGAATTTTAAAGATGTTACACCCTTTCAAACATAATAAAAAATATATGCATTTACGAAGTGCACTAAAATATGCAGAATATTTTGTAGTATATGCGGTGCAACGAATAGTTACTATACATTTACAGGGCTACACAAAAGAATTCCATTACAAATGGTATTGGGGGGAAATTGTTTGCGTGGTATTTTAATTATACAAATTCATATATAATAAAATTGATATACTTCAGTGAGGCTTACTTATGTTATTTCATGTACAATACGAAGTGCATTGCATTTACAGGAACATACAAAACATTTCAGACAAGTATTTTCTATCCGAAGTACTGTGTATTAGCGGCGATGGCAGGGAATGCATTTTTAATTATGATACGCGCTTTTAAGTTTCATTATATTTATGCATACTATATGGTGTGAGTAATTGTTATAGTTGATATACAGGGCTACGCAAAAGAAATAGTAAAGGTTACTGAGTATGACCGTAAATTGCTGAAAGGTAAGTTTAAAATGTGTTATGTTCAACTGCATGTAGTTTTCTATTAAATGTTTGTAGAATATAGATAAAATGATATACAGGGCCACGCAAATAATTGTATACATGGCCAATTCTGGAAATGCGATTTCAGTAGTTTTAAGAGTGATTTAGTTTGAATTAAAGTTTAGATAAATAGTGGAATGTAATAAAGGTACTAGGTAAACAACAGGGATGAATAAAAGTATTCAAGTGTGTTTCCTTATATTAGTATAAATTGCTGAAAGAGAAATTTCAATCTATTATGCGTTTTCTTTGTTACTACTGATCTTATTCTCTGTTTCTAATTTTCTTATTAATCTTATTATCTAATAAAAAGCTTTCAACTTATACAATCATAAAATAAAAGTTAAATGTCCTACCTGTTCTTTCCTTCGCTTAAGGAGAAATAGCCGGGGATTCTATGTATTAAATAAGACGACATCCAAATAATAAGTCTTGAATCTTCGAAGTAAATCAAACTGTATTACATTAAACATTATTGAAAACGTACACAACTTACTTAGACACTCACAAAACAAAAATTATTTACATTATATTACAATTCGAGTATTAAAGTTTTCTTTTTAGCTCACAGGCTATCAAAGCCTGAGAGCTAATGTGCCCGCCTGTTCTGTATGTATGTACGTAACGCGATAACTCTTGATAGAAACATCCGATTTGCTTCAAAATTTTTTCCTAGGTTCACCGTGATAAGGCGCTTCCCTGATTAGTTTTTGGAGTTCATTGGTTAAGGATAAAGGGGAAAAAACGGGGTTAGTCCACACCCCACTCCCTTAATTCAGATAAATGGGTTTTTCATGCAGAATCATTCGATTTGCTCCGAATTTGATATACCGGTTTATTATGTTAAGGAACATCCCTGATTAGTTTTGGGAGTTCATTGGTTAAGGATAAAGGGGGGGGAAAACGGGGTTAGTCCACACCCCTTAATTCAGATAAATGTGTTTTTCATGCAGAATGATTTGATTTGCTCCGAATTTGGTATAGCGGTTTATTATGTTAAGGAACTTCCCTGATTAGTTTTGGGGGTTCATTGGTTAAGGGTAAAGGGGGAAAACGGGGTTAGTCTACCCCCCTTAATTCAGATAAATGTGTTTTTCATGCAGAATAATTCAATTTGCTCCGAATTTGGTATACCGGTTTATTATGTTAAGGAACTTCCCTGATTAGTTTTGGGGGTTCATTGGTTAAGGGTAAAGGGGTAAAAACGGGGTTAGTCCACCCCCCTTAATTCAGATAAATGGGTTTTTCATGCAGAATCATTCAATTTGCTCCCAATTTGGTATACCGGTTTATTATGTTAAGGAACTTCCCTGATTAGTTTTGGGAGTTCATTGGTTAAGAATAAAGGGGGAAAGCCGGGTTAGTCCACCCCCCTTAATTCAGATAAATGTGTTTTTCATGCAGAATGATTCGATTTGCTCCGAATTTGGTATAGCGGTTTATTATGTTAAGGATCTTCCCTGATTAGTTTTGGGGGTTCATTAATTAAGGATAAAGGGGGAAAAACGGGGTTAGTCCATCTCCCTTAATTCAGATAAATGGGTTTTTCATGCAGAATCATTCAATTTGCTCCGAATTTATTATACCGGTTTATTATGTTAAGGAACTTCCCTGATTAGTTTTGGGGGTTCATTGGTTAAGGATAAAAGGGGAAAAGGGGGGTTAGTCCACCCCCTTAATTCAGATAAATGGGTTTTTCATGCAGAATCTTTCGATTTACTCCGAATTTGGTATACCGGTTTATTATGTTAAGGAACTTCCCTGATTAGTTTTGGGGTTCATTGGTTAAGGGTAAAGGGGGAAAAGGGAGGTTAGCCCGCCCCTCTTAATTTAGATAAATGGGTTTTTCATGCAGAATGATTCGATTTGCTCCGAAGTTGGTATACCTGCTTATTATGTTAAGGAGCTTCCCTGATTCGTTTTGGCGATTAATTGGTTAAGGATAAAGGGGGGTTAGTCCACCCCCTTAATTTAGATAAATGTTTTTTTTTTTTGCAAGATTATTCGATTTGCTTCAAGTTTGGTATACCGGTTTATTATGATAAGGAGCTTCCCTGATTAGATTTGGATGTTCACTGGTTAAGTATAAAGGGGGAAACGGGGGCTAATTCCCCTTCACTTATTTTTTGAGGGGCATTGTCCTTTAAAATAAGAGTATAATATACAATTAGTGTGAATAGTCTGTGAGCTCAATGCCATCAGTTTAGCTGGGCACTTTTCTTTTTTATTTAAAAGTTATTTTCTTTTCTCTACGTTCATATCTAGTTTCTGTTCTAATCTAAATCTGAGTCAATTCTCACAGAAAAAAAGGAAAACAAGTTCTGTCCGCTCTTGCGCAGTAGGTCTTACTTAACACACTGCAGGTGCGTTTTTTGTTCTTGTTTCAAAGGGTAAGTGGTAAGAGGAGTTGCTTGATTTCGCAACATTCTTGTTAAATTAAATTTTCTATTATATAGTATATACATATCAGCCAACAGATCAAATACAGGGCTGTTCGGAAGAATTGGAATAAATATTTGGCTATGGATGGTAACTGCTGAAATCAGTTTTTTAAATGTTTAGTTAGTTATCTTATTTACCTTATTTCCCTAAATAATGAAGTTTTGTTAAAGCTTTCAGGAAGTGTTGGAGAGTGTTTCATAATCTATGCTGTACGCATGATTTTTCTTTCTTGTTTTTAATCAAAGACGAAAACAGCCATTGTATCTCTTATCAGCGGCTGATTTCTTCTTAAAAATCTCCAATCAAAGGAAAATGAATGAAAACTCGTTTACAGGGAGACCGTCACTTTTTTTTAAAATTATATTTCAATCTTTTTAAGGCCGATGAAATTGGCATGTTTTTAGAATCTGCGGAGTCTGAACGGGGGTTGGTGAGTGTAGCTCGTAGGGGGCAGAGCCCCCTAGTATATAAAAAAAGTTTTGATTTAGAAATGGACCAATAAAAAATCTGCGTAGATACCGTGAAATGCATCTGATTGGTCATATCTTTATGACGCTGTAAGGGGGGTTATCAATGGGGGACCCGTCTCTCTTTCGCCAAAAGTGACGCCAACTTGGCTCTATTTCCAGTATTTCGCCAAAATTAAGGATACTTTTCCGTTATACGGACAGAATGCCAAAATGTATGCTAATGCGCCAATTATTTCAGCCCTCATCGTGAAAAGGATTTTTCTTGTAAACCATGCGAAACATTGTGATTTGTTATTTATGAAACGTGAATTACGTGAATGATTATTATTTAACCTTAACCTTTGAAAGCTTTTTAATTTGCTATTATTCGAAATAAAAATGCTTTTTTTATATAAAATTATAATTTACTTTTACTGCTGACGCTGAGATGGATTTTACCATTTGTCAATTACCAGATGATGAGAAAATTGCGATAACACTGTTTCAGGAATTTGGAATTCTGCATAATAAAAGGTTGCGTTCAAACAACCATGAAATGAAATTATGGATGAGTTCTGGAAATCCGAAAGGGAGATGTAGCTTACGATCATGCGAAGAAAGCGTAGGAATACGACAAAAAACATGGTTTGAAGGATCGCGGTTGTCTTTTCTTAATGCTTTGAGGTTTATATATTTATGGTGCCAAGAGTTGACATCGATTGAGCTTTGTGAGCTGCAACTTGATATGAACCACAACACAACAGTGGACTGGAATAGTTATTTTAGAGAGGTTTGTGCAAATGCTTTATGTTCACGACCAAATAGAAAAATCGGTGGACCTAATAAAATTATGGAAGTAGATGAAAGTCTTTTTACCAGAAGAAAAAACAACGTAGGGCGTGTTCTTCCTCCTCAATGGGTGTTAGATGGTTTATGCCATGAAACACGAGGATGTTTCCTTACTCCTATTTCCGATCGCACAGCTGAAACTTTAATGGCGGCAATGGAAAACAATGTAGCTGATGGAAGTATTATTTATACAGATTACTGGAAAGGATATAAAAGAGATGAACTGCGAAGTGCTGGTTATGATCATTTCACAGTAAATCACAAATACAATTTTGTCTACTCTAATACTTGATGTCATACTCAAAATGTTGAGAGATTATGGGGCATCGCAAAATGGTGCAACAAAAGACATCGGAGAACAGTTCTTCATCATTTAGAGTCGTATCTCATAGAGTTTATGTGGCGACGTCTTCATTCAAAAATGATATGTTTACTGCAATGCTGAAAGATATGGCACACATGTCATATTCGCCCCATATTGGCGCGATTTTTTTCCTGACGCCAATGTCATATACACAACGGGTACTTAACTGGCGCCAAAGTGTCGTTATTTTGCTTGATGTGGTAACCGAGATTATGTTGTGGCACAGATGTCATATACGCCCCATATTGGCGCGATTTTTTTCCGATGCCAATTTGGCGAAAATATCAACAGCATAAACAGCAACATCCGGGTTACCATATCAAGCAAAATAACGACACTTTGGCGGCAGTCAAATACCCGTTGCGTACATGACATTGGCGTCAGAAAAAAATAGCGCCAATATGACATCTGTACCTATGTTCTTTATGCTGTTGATGTTTTCGCCAAATTGGCAACCGAAAAAAAATCGCGCCAATATGGGGCGAATATGACATCTGTGCCAAAGAGATTTGTAACTTTATGACAGCAGTTCAATATGATTTTTTTATTTTATTACTTTATTGTATAACAGTTACTTGTTCACTTATTTTCATTATATATTTGTGATTTAATAAAATAGTTCGTAAAATTCTGTAATTTTCAAATGTTATATTTTTTAAATGATTACTTTACTATCGACAATGTTTTTCTTTTCTTTTTCAAATGTTTCAATTCACGTGATTTTATTTTGCGCCAAGTATTGCGCTTGGCGACAATGCTGTCCGTATAACGGAAAGTACCAAAAAGCATAGCCTACTATAGTGTATACGGCCCACGCATTTCGCCGAAAACCGTCGAAAAAGTGAAGTCGGATTCAGCTTCAAACCCTGAACCGAAACATCACAACGTGCTCTTTTTTGTTTACATTTATACCCTGCCCAGATAGCGGTTTGTTTCTCATCGTCGAAGTTTCAGAATCATTGATCGTATTTTCAGAATAAGAAATTAAATACTTATATTCTTCAATTTCCTTCGATTTAAAAGGATATTTTACACAGCTTGTAGTATTTTTAGTGTTCACATACTTTTAAGATTAGCTAAATTACTTATTGTTTACTTGATCGTTTGGTTCATTCTGTTATTCTTTTTTGAATGTCCCGTATTTACATAAAAATAGCTTGTGTTTCATATACACGTTTTAAAATTAAAATTTGGTTTTTATCAAACTACAGTTATCATAACTGGCTTGAAGCAGTTATTTTTGACGAAGTTATTGCTACCCGTAAAATGTTTCTGTTTGATATCGTCCGAACTAAATAATAATAATAATAGTAAAAAAAAAAAAAAAAAAAAAAAAAAAAAAAAAGACGATCTTCCTTAAACATTAAATATTCTTATTTTTACTCATAGAAAGAAATGGTGATCGCAGATTTAAATATCGCTGCAATATTTTATGTTATCCAAGCAAATTTGATTAAATCATGTAAGTGTATTTGTTACTTAATACATTATATTTATTAATTATTACAAGGAATTTTATGAGAACTTTAATATATTTAAAAGAAATTCCACTAGTTTTATTGTTTCAGCAGTGAAGATAGCAAATAAATTTGTGACATTGATGTTTTTAGACTATGCATATTTTTATTTTGAATAGTAGAATACTCTACTTCTCCCCAACCTGGCGATAAATGCGCCAAAGGGGCAACCTTGGTATTTAGTATTATTTTGGTATTAAGTAGCAACCTTGGAAGTATTCGCCGGTCGCACCATTTATTATTCCGATATTTGTTAAAATAATGTTTTTTTTTTCTTTTTTTTTTGATGATGATTAGAGTTAATATTTTTATTAAACTCTTTTGAATCATATCTACACGGTATTAAAAAAAAAAAAAAAAAAAAAAAAAAAAGTAAACACATTGGAATTTTTTGATCACAGCCCAGAGCGGTTTGATTGGTTCTCGTCGTTGAAGTTACGGTCAGAGTCAAATTTCTGTTTTGGGCAGCGTATCAGAGTCCTCTGGCGAACAACTTCATACATTAAACGCAAATCGGTCTGCCGGTAGTAGTATCTAAGTATGCCTTGCAAAAAGTTATGCTTTGGAAATGGAACAATGAAAATCTGCGTAGATACCGTAAAATGCAACTGATTGGTCAGAGCTTTATGACGCTATAAGGGAGGTTACCAAGGGGAGACCCGTCTCTCTGTCACCAAAAGTGACGCCAACTTAGCGCTATTTCCAGTATTTCGCCAAATTTCCATAGACTCCCACTGAAATACAATAGGTTTTACTTGCATGCAGGAAATCAAGAAATTGAGATATTTCAATGCAACAAAAACTAATATCAGCTTATGAATGGAGCTTAATTGAACTATTTACATTATTTTTAAGCACAAACAATAATCTGGGGTTGGCTAGAAAATAGGAATTGCTTCGCTATACCGAATGGAATAGCTAAGCGATTATGCGGGGGGTTGGTGAGCGTAGCGAGCAGGGGGGCGGTGCCCCCCTAGTGTTTTATAAATTTACTTATTTGAAATGTACATATTTCTTTTTTCTTTTTCTTTTATCAGTTACCACAGCAACAGTAATTCGTACTAATAATATTATAAACTTGCATAATGTGTGTGTGTAATGTTTTAGTCACACCAACGTCAAAACTGAAAGATTTATGTCTTTGTATGTTTGCATATAGATAGGTTTAAACCCATAAATGGATTTAGACTATGTTTTAGTTATTTTGTTCAAATATTTTGCTTATAAATTTAAAAGCACATTATTTTCATAAAGAATCAATTAATATTTTTCTATAAAATTTATCACTATTTCTTTCGTTGCCAAGAAAATCAAAACCCGGAATAATAATTTCTCCTAAACAATAAATTTTTATTGGAAAGATTTTCGTATGAAAAAAGAGAGAATGAAATGAAAAAATTAAAAGTAAAAAAATAAGAACATGACTTCATATTGAAAATAAATGAGAAATTTTTAAGTATATCTTAATAATATATCTTAATAATGAGGTAGATTGACATCATATATCAAAAATAAAACGAATACGCTTTGATGTTGAAAGAAAATGGTCTTATGTTATGATATTAATTCTTATTATTTAAAGAAAAATTTTATCAATATTTTGTTGTTTATCGTCTGCTTAAAGTTAACATAAATATTTAATTTTTTATATTTAAAAGAAAAGAAAAACTTTTCTAAAGCAAGTGGATAGCAAATGTCAATAATATGCATCACATAGATATCAGTGTCGAAAATGACGTCTTTATTTGCAGGAAATAACTGTTTTCATTATTAAAAACTAAAACAATAACAAGATCGTCTGAATAATTATGTTCACACGTTTGCTATTTAATCAATTAGCAATGGACAGAATGATAAATGCTTAACCATTAAGTTTAAAAGCCTCCAAATATGCTTATTTTGGGGGGAATTTTATAAACTATTGCTATCAAATTGATTAGGATTTATATTTAGATAAGATCTTAGATCTAAATATTATAGAATGGCAATAAAAGGTATTTTTGGAAAACAAAAATTGTAAAACATTAGATTTTTAAATTAGACAATTCCTTTCACATTTCCACAAGTTCGTTATACGTCAAATACAGGACTTTGTGGTTGGTAGGTAAATAAATACTCAATACAGCTATTTGGATATCAGTATAATATAAAATGATTCCCCTCCTAACTGTTGCTTATCCTTATAAATATCAGTGTAAAATGAAATCTAAGATAAAATTTAACAATTCGTACAATCAATAGAAAATTACGAATGTAAATTTAACTAGAGTACCGGGCAGAGCGAGGGTGTTCATGCCAAGAAATCTACTTTATTAACCTAAAAATTTACCATAATATGCAGTTCATAAGAATTTTAGAATATCATTGCATAACAACGTGATTAATTTAACTCTTCAAATTTTTGAAGCAATCTAACAAGGAAGGTCTCCATACGGGCATATTCAGAAAAATCTGAAAAAATTACAGAGTGTTCTTCTCATGTGGATATATATGTTTATAAAAATTTTTTTGGCGGAATCTCGATAGAACGTTCGTCAAAAAATAATGAACATTTCGTTTATTTGGCGATTTATCATAGGTTGGCGATGAAATGAAATTTCGAAAAATGCTTTTTTATGTAGAATACTCTTTAAGATAAAAATGTTTAATGCTGAACTTGTTTAAATAAATTTAATGTATATAACTTTAGTTTTGTTAGCTTTAGTTTGATTGAACTATAGTTTTGTCATGTATATATATATATATATTTATAATGAAAGTTAAATATCAAATTTTTTGAATTAAAACAAAATTAAAATAAATTAAAATTGTTTCAATATCTCAAAATTAACTCCAATTGAGCACTGTCAAGTCGATTCAATTTTGCTGCTATGGAAATGACGAATTCTTTGATATTGAAATGAATAACTGGAAAATGAATCTTGCCTTTATTTTGGAATACGCTTAAATATATGAAAGTTTTTTTATATATGAAAGATTTTTTTATATATGAAATTGTTTTTAAATCAATAAAATTAAATAACAAGCAACATAAATATGTAATACGAAAAGATGTATTTATTAAACTCTCTCATTGTTTATGTTTAAATTCATTAAATGCTTTTTACACGCATTCTAAAAATCAATTAACAAACAATTTTCAGGTGTATTAAAATCGTTTGCTTTTTGGCGAAGAAAAGTACTGCTTTTCAAATCGCGGTACTCTTTCGTCTTTTCGCGCCAAATACTCGAAAGTATTTTATTTTTTTACAGACTTTCTACTGTAATCCCGCTACTCAATTTGACTGATCCTTTATTACATACATAAGTAGTTTAATTGGTATTTTTTTTTTTTCAAAATATTCTGAGTATGCCCAGACCTTCCTTGCAAATATTTTTTATTCTTATATTTATGTAATTTGAAAACTTTCAATTGCTGTTTGTAAAAAGTTGAATATGGCGCAAAGTTTGTTAAAAAGCAATGGTTTGTAAAGCTTACGCTGAGGCACCGGATTTGCAGATTTACTAAAACTTTAAATTCGTTAAGCTTTATGATGTAGTATAAAACAGTTTAATCTTAAAAAAATTTTGTGAAGTTTTTTTTTCAACAAGAATTTAATTATTTAATTCGGTGTTAAATAAATAAATAAATAAAGATATCTTGCAAAAATATTTTCTTCTGTTCATTAACTTCTGTATTCTACACTTAATAGGAATAAAATTTAAGGTTTCAGGCAAACAGTTCTGATAGATATACATGGTATATTCAATTTTACTTAAAGTTTTACATGAGTAACATTTAATTTTTAGAAAAATGTGAAATGTGAAATTTTAGTATTTAATTCTAAACTGAAACAGAAATTGAAATTATATTGAAACATATTGAAATTATATTGAAACAGAAAAAAACAACAACAAATTTTTAAGGAAAGGAGAAATGGCTGAACAGATTCAAAATTAAAAATAACGTAATAAAGAGTGATCTATCTGCCTTAGAAAACTAACGAGCCTCAAGCTATTCATTTCAGGCATTTTGCACTCTCAGCACAAATGAAAGTTGGACAGAGACAAAAAAAAATCTATTGTATAAAGTCGTATGAAAGAAATACTATTGTACCAAACTCAATTTCAACTCCAGCACTTGCAAACATTCTCAAACACATACAATACATCCTTTTCAAATAATTGTTTGATCTTTCTAAACTACTTATATGACAGAAGATCGACCATTCAAAACAAAGAAAACTAAAAATGAAAGTAAACAAAGTGCAAAAGAGAAATAAAAGTCAATTTTCCTCTCTTTTCTTTACATTTATTGCTTGCTTTTTATTTGAGTCACGTTCAACAATTTCAAAAGCTCTCACATTATTTGTTTATTGAATCTCAAATAATGACCTCGGGACTTTTGTTCAAATATATTTTATGTGTTAAGAGAAGAACATTACGAAATGAGTGCAACAAAAATTAATTTAAATGCGTGATATATGGAAAAATAGAAAAAAAATAATGATTGCATTCTAAAAGAAAAAAAAAAAAACTTTTTCAGAAACATGGAATATATTATATTACCTTTCATTGTGTGGTCAGTTTTCTACGGAAAATATTTCCAATTTGTTTGTTTTGGTAATTATTTATGTATTCCAAAAAACATTTTCTGAAATAATTTTACATTTCAAGAGATTTCTCAAAAAGTGTGCTTTGTGTTTTATTGTCTAGTTTAATTGGTTATGCACGCTATGTATAAACGTAAATTCACTACATTAATTTTTTCCTTGCCCAGTGGTTAGGGGGTTGAATTCGGAATTAATTAGTGGAAAGCTGGAAATTGTTTTAATCCCTTCAGTTTAGGTCCAGAATGAGTATGCTATGTTTCCCCCCTTGTATTAGGTGAGCGTTAGGATGTACGTATAGATTTATAGCCCAAAACACGTTTTTGTTTAAATACATAACAATATCGCGAAACAACTAACTCTATCAAAAACATTGTCAGTACAAATGTTGTACAGCTTAAAATTCTGAGTAAAATGAGTACCTACACTTAATATTTTTGTTGAATATTAAGGCGCAATTTTACTTCAAAGTTTTAGCCCCGTGGTCAGGGGTTTGAACTCAGAATTAATTAGGGGAAAACTGGAAATTGTTTTAATCTCTTCAGTTTAGGTCTAAAATGAACGTAATATGTTTTCTTCTTCGAAGTTGGTAAACGTTAGAAAATATGTACATATTTATTTTCGAAAAATACATTTTTCTTTAATTACCTTAACAATATCCCAAAAACAGCAAACTCTGTCAAAAACACTGTTAATACAAATGTTGTAGACCTTAATATTCTGAATAAAATGATTACCCTCATTAATATTTCTGTTTAACATTAAAGTCGCAATTCTATTTCAAAATTTTGGCTTAATCGCTAATCAACAGTATGAAACCAGGAGAGATCAAGTTATCAGTCCATACTGCTTCCAATTTTTATATACATGTATTTTTGTTAATTTCCGGCCTATGTCGGAGGGATAAAACAATTTTTAGTTTTCCCCAAATTAATTTCGCATTTGGCCTTATTTTCATCACCTACCACTAGATTCGTAATCAAGAGGTTAAACTGTAATTCTTAAAATATCAAAAATAACGAGCTAAAATAATTACAAAAATATCGTAAACGCCTCAATAAATTAAAAAAAAAATACATGTATATAAAATTTAGCAGCAGGGTGGACTGATAACCGAGTCTGATCTGGTTCCAAGCTCTTGATTAGCGATTTAGGCTAAAGTTTGAAGTAGAATTGTGAGCTTAATGTACAGCAAAAATATTAAGTGTAGGTATTCATATTATTAAGAATTTTAAGCTCTACAACAATAGTATTGACAATGTTTTTGATAGATTTTTTTTAACATTGTTACGGTATTTAAAAAAACGTGTTTTTTGACTTTAAATCTATACATATTTCCTAACGCTCACCTAGTATGAGGGAGAAAACATGGTATATTCATTCTGGACCTAAACTAAATGGATTAAATCCATTTCCAAATTTCCCCTAATTAATTTCGAATTAGGCCTTTTTTTGCTCCAATACCACTAAGCTATTTTGGAATTGTGAACTTTTGTATTTTCAAAATATTCAATTAAGTTTTACTGTATAAATCAATCTACAAAGCAACGTAACATGCAAAGTAAATAAAATTCCAATGTTAATATATATATATGGTTTATATTTACAAAACATTTGATTATATATATATATGTGTGTATATATGTAGTTTAATGACAATGAGTAGTTAGCGACAATCGTTGTTTATATGTGTTTCCTTATTAATTCGCACAGGCGTGTTTGCCTGCTGGATATTAAACACGAAAATATACGAAAATAAATAATGGAGAAACAGTCAACTGAGATAATTTCCAAATTTATTTAACCTGGTCAACAGTTTTTTTTTTTTTTTTGGGGGGGGGGGGGAGAAATGCTCATTTCAGTCGATGATAAAAATATGATTCACTTCCAGGTGTTAATTGAAAATTGTGAAGAAAAAAGGAACTTCGCGTCAACTTTCGAAGTCTTACAAAACATTCAATCTCTACACCGACCTCTCACACTTATTATCTCTGTTTTCTACATGACATATTTTTATACAGTTCTACATCGTATCTCTGCTTCTGCACACCATAGCTGTCTCTGCGTCTGTATTTAAACCACAGCGGCTCAACGTTACGATACAATCAGCTGATTTCTCTTTTCCAATCATATCACTTTTAAGCGGGATTTATTACTATTTTGGGTGGTATATCGAAGTAAATCAACTTCCCCGGGCGAAAACATTATTCTAGAATTTTCTCTAACCTCAAACCAGGTGCACTAGTTGGAAAGACAATTTAATCCCTGCTATTTAGATTGCAGCTAAAATTGGATTTTCCCCGTCAGACGATAATTTTAACAGATAATAAAAAATAATTTATTGCCGCGGAATAAGTTTTAAACCGTATTATAGTAGACACCTTGATTTATTAGTAAAAGAATGATTTTAAATAAATAGGTTTTTCGACGGGAAAAATTGTGAATTATGATATTTTAACAATTATAAAAATAATTTAGAGGTGATACACCGGGACATAACTGCGAATTTTAATAGGAATTAAATAATAAAAGGGTTTGTTGAAGGAATATGAGTAATTAGCGCCATTTTTAGATTTGCGCAATTTGGAATAATATTATTAGATGGATTAAGGTCTTGGAGATTAGTAGATTAGTTTAAGAATAGGATTTTAATTTAATAAGCCAGAATAATATATGGAATATTATTAAAACAGAAATTTATATAGAATAATGTTAACCTTGAAGAAAATTTTTTAAATTTTGTAGTTTATATATATACTAGGGGGCTCTGCCCCCTGCAAGCTGTGCTCGCCAACCCACCCATTCAGACACCGCAGAATCTAAAAGCACGCTAATTTTATCGGTTTTAAAAAGATTAGAGAAGACTGAATTATAATTGAAAAAACATATAGCGATCTCCCTGTAAACGGGTTTCCATTCAATTCCCTTTGATTGCAAAAATTTAAGGCCGAATCATTTGCTATTAAGACATCCAACGGTTGTTTTCGTGCTTGATTAAAGAAGACCAGTTAAACATTTGAAAGGAAGCTAAAATAAAATGAATTAAGTAAACAGAGTCTTTGCTTCTCGGTATTTTTTAACAGCGTTATAAAACGATTGACATAATACAATTTACTACAATTACTACAATTTACCGCTTTAACCCCTTCAAGGCCGGTAGTTCATTTTTGGACCACTTAATTTTAATTCTTAAATGCACCAGAATATTGGAATGAAAATTTTCCTTTTATTATTAAGTGAACAAAACCATTTTCGTAATTCGAAATTTGTTTGTAAATTCTGGTGCCCTTTATTGATTTCAACATTTTACGAATAGAAGTACCTTGCCCCTGAAAGAGTTAAACGCATATTGATGAATTTATTATTTTTAAGTTTCCTTTCTCTTTTAATATTCACGTGTAAATACAATTTTCAAGACATAATTTTCAATATTTTCCTGCTTGTAACACGTACTCATTTAATAGTATTTTTAAAGGGTTTTTTTTCTGTTTTTAATAGTCACGTGTAAATAAATTTTTAATCGTTAGGAAATATTATTCTTTGCGATGTTTTTAGAATTGAAAATAATCTCTATAATAATATCCTAAGTCATGTGACTATTATCAACAATTCTGGGCGGATTCCTTCGCTTTTTATATTCCAGGCAGTCATTTTGGTACTTTAATGTTAGCCAGACACAGGCGATAAGTCGCCAAATATTATTCTATCGCCATGATTTCACTTATATTACAATAGTCCAAGTCATGTAACTGCCATAAACAATTACAACACTTCGCTTTTCCTAAGAAAGGTTTCCATTTTTATTAAAGAATCAAAGTTATTTTTTCGAATAAAACTACATAAAAGATGCCATGATCACAAAGAATTCTTGATACTTTTATGTTAGCCGGGTGAAAATCTCGCCAATAGCTTTTTTTAACTCGCCAGTTAGCATTTTTTTATTTTTCGAGTGGTAAATTAAAACGGTACTACTTGGTTATCCCATCGATCAAAAATCTATCGCCAGAATATAAATGGCGATAATAGTTGATTGTAAATGTCACATTCACTTGACTGTAAGGAAGTTACACGTGTTTACGCCACCAAGGGATTTTTATTTCGACATTTTATTTTTATTTTTATCAATGTTAGGCACAGATGTCATATACGCCCCATATTGGCGCGAATTTTTTCCGATGGCAATTTGGCGAAAACATCAACAGCATAAACAACAACGTCCGGGTTACCATATCAAGCAAAATAACGACACTTTCGCGCCAGTTAAGTACCCGTTGCATATATATGACATTGGCGTCAGAAAAAAATCGCGCCAATATGGGGCCATTGAGGCCAATATGGGGTATATGACATCTGTGCCCATTGCTATACTAATTTATTTCGGCACAGATGTCATATACCCCATATATTGGCGCAGTTTTTTCCGACGCTATTTTAGCGAAAACATCACCACCATAAACAACAACATCCGGATTACCATATCAAGCAAAATAACTATACTTTGGCGTCAGTTAACCTTTAACCGGAATCGCTAAATTGTTCCACATTAGTATGGAATCTTATGTCCAAAAGGACCCTTTAATTAAAATCCAAGTTATTTTCCAATATATATGAAATTACCACTTAGATGGGTTATAAGCGCATTGAAAAAAGTTTCATGTACTATATAAATCAACTTTTATTGATATATATCTTGAAATTATACATTTTTTTTTTTATTTAGTTCTTTAAGCGTTGTTGCGCGCGTTTCGAAATTAAACGTTTTTTTTTTTTTTTTTTTCCTCGTTGTCCGGTCAAAATGGACCCACGATTCCGGTTAAGGGTTAAGTACCTTTGCGTATACGACACTGGCGTCAGAAAAAAACGCGCCAATATGGGGCGTACATGACATCTGTGCCTTTATTTGTTCTTACGTAATTTAAAATAAAAATTACGTCAATTTGTATAATATAGTGAGTGCTTTGGCGATTTATATAATTTGGCGAAATTGGTCGACTGGATAACTAAGAGTACATTTAAACCATTGCTTTGAATTTGAAATTAAATGTCAGGATTTCTTGCAATATTTAATCGGGTATGGCGTGGGTTTTTTTTACGACAATTTGGCGAAAACCTCGTTTTCGAATACCAGTTACATATGTATATGTATATTTAAATTATTTTCTATTGTTTTTAAAATGTACTGATAATAAATAAAAATAATTAATTGATAACTATAGAACAAAGCAATTTATAACTTTTTTTTTGTTTTAAATAAAAAGAAAATAAAGGTAAATAAACCTTTATTAGTAAATAAGCAACAGTAGCTGGGTTACCATGTCAGGCAAAACAACGCCCTTTGGCGCTATTTAGGTAACCCGGTGCGTATATGACATATTTTTCTTTTCGTTTCGTTTTAAAAAGAGAAAGAAGTTAAAGCCATTGATTTAAAATTTTTCAGTTTGAAATGAAAGCTTTATATTAAATAAAACGATATTAATAATAATAATAAAAAAAAAACAAAAAAAAACATTGTTCTTAGAATAGATTCAAGTGAGGCCAAACTGGTCACAAATTAATTAAAAATAATAACCCTTTCTGAAATACGAACAGAAATATCAGTATATCAGTTATGATTAAAATTTGAGTTGCCATCATTAGAAAAATGTATATAAAATTAGAAAAAAATTAATATTTCGAAAACTATTTCGAATTTAAAAATTCTAATACCAGTTTTGAAATCTGCGGACCAATATTGATTTTTGGTGTTAATTACATCGCAAAGTATTCCATATTTTAGGAGAAATCGCCGTGAAACATAATCAGTTGTTTAATCAGTCGATTCATTCTTGCGTTTCATATTCCGTTACATACTTCCGTTTCATAAAATGTGTTTCATTAGGATATTATATATACTAGGGGATCGTACCCGAGCTTCCCGGGTTAAAGAATATAGGTGAAAACATTTTTTTTTTCGCGTATATTCTTGCATATACGCGAAAAAATTCTATATAATTCTATATATTCTATATAATTTATGCAATAATTTTTAGCTCACAGGCTATCAAAGCCTGAGAGCTAATGTGCTCGCCCGTTCTGTATGTATGTATGTATGTATGTACGTAACGCGATAACTCTTGATAGAAACATCCGATTTGCTTCAAAATTTTTTCCTAGGCTCATTGTGATAAGGCGCTTCCCTGATTAGTTTTGGGAGTTCATTGGTTAAGGATAAAGGCGGAAAAACGAGGTTAGTCCAACCCCTTAATTCAGATAAATGGGTTTTTCATGCAGAATGATTCGATTTGCTCCGAATTTGGTATACCGGTTTATTATGTTAAGGAACTTCCCTGATTAGTTTTGGGGGTTCATTGGTTAAGGATAAAGGGGGAAAAGGGGGGTTAGTCCACCCCCTTAATTCAGATAAATGGGTTTTTCATGCAGAATCATTCGATTTGCTCCGAATTTGGTATACCGGTTTATTATGTTAAGGAACTTCCCTGATTAGTTTTAGGGGTTCACTGGTAAGTATAAAGGGGGAAAAGGGAGGTTAGCCCGCTACTCTTAATTTAGATAAATGCGTTTTTCATGCAGAATGATTCGATTTGCTCCGAAGTTGGTATACCGGTTTATTATGTTAAGGAACTTCCCTGATTAGTTTTGAGGGTTCATTGGTTAAGGATAAAGGGGGAAGGGGGGCTAGTCCATCCCTTTTAATTCAGATAAATGGGTTTTTCATGCAGAATCATTCGATTTGCTCCGAATTTGGTATACCGGTTTTTTATGTTAAGGAACTTCCCTGATTAGTTTTGGGGGTTCACTGGTAAGTATAAAGGGGGAAAAGGGAGGTTAGCCCGCTACTCTTAATTTAGATAAATGCGTTTTTCATGCAGAATGATTCGATTTGCTCCGAAGTTGGTATACCGGTTTATTATGTTAAGGAACTTCCCTGATTAGTTTTGAGGGTTCATTGGTTAAGGATAAAGGGGGAAGGGGGGCTAGTCCAGCCCCCTTAATTTATATAAACTGGTTTTTCATGCAGAATTATTCGCTTTGCTCCAAATTTGGTATACCAGTTTATTATGTTAAGGAGCTTCCCTGATTCGTTTTGGGGATTAATTGGTTAAGGATAAAGGGGGGCTAATCCACCCCTTAATTTAGATAATTGTTTTTTTTGCAGGATTATTCGATGTGCTCCAAATTTGGTATACCGGTTTATTATGTTAAGGAATTTCCCTGATTAGTTTTGGTGGTTCATTGGTTACGGATAAATGGGGAAAAGGGGGGTTAGTCCACTGTACGTATGTATGTATGTATGTGTGTATGTACGTAACGCGATAACTCTTGATAGAAACATCCGATTTGCTTCAAAATTTTTTTCTAGGTTCATTGTGATAAGGCGCTTTCCTGATTAGTTTTGGGAGTTCATTGGTTAAAGATAAAGGGGGAAAAACGGGGTTAGTCCAACCCCTTAATTCAGATAAATGGGTTTTTCATGCAGAATGATTCGATTTGCTCCGAGTTTGGTATACCGGTTTATTATGTTAAGGAACTTCCCTCATTAGCTTTGGGAGTTGATTGGTTAAGGATAAAGGAGGAAAAGGAAGGTTAGTCCACCCCTTTTAATTCAGATAAATGGGTTTTTTATGCAGAATGATTCGATTTGCTCCGAATTTGTTATACCGGTTTATTATGTTAAGGAACTTTCCTGAATAGTTTTGGGGGGGGGGGTCATTGGTTAAGGATAAAGGGGGAAAATGAGGGTTTGTCCACCCCCTTAATTCAGATAAATGGTTTTTTCATGAAGAATCATTCGATTTGCTGCGAATTTGGTATACCGGTTTATTATGTTAAGGAACTTCCCTGATTAGTTTTGGGAGTTCATTGGTTAAGGATAAAGGGGGGGGGGGACGGGGTTAGTCCACCCCCCTTAATTCAGATAAATAGAATTTTCATGCGGAATCATTCGATTTGCTCCGAATTTGGTATACCGGTTTATTATGTTAAGGAACTTCCCTGATTAGTTTTGGGGGTTCATTGGTTAAGGATAAAGGGGGAAGGGGGGCTAGTCCAGCCCCCTTAATTTATATAAACGGGTTTTTCATGCAGAATTATTCGCTTTGCTCCAAATTTGGTATACCAGTTTATTACGTTAAGGAGCTTCCCTGATTCATTTTGGGGATTAATTGGTTAAGGATAAAGGGGGGCTAGTCCACCCCCTTAATTTAGATAATTGGTTTTTTTGCAGGATTATTCGATTTGCTCCAAATTTGGTATACCGGTTTATTATGATAAGGAGCTTCCCTGATTAGATTTGGAGGTTCACTGGTTAAGCATAAAGGGGGAAACGGGCTAATTCCCCTTCACTTATTTTTTTGAGAGGCATTATTCTTTAAAATAAGAGTATAATATACAATTAGTGTGAATAGCCTGTGAGCTCAATGCCATCAGTTTAGCTGGGCACTTTTCTTTTTTATTTTAGATTCACCACTTACATTAAAAAAGCATTTTTCAAGTGGAAAATACGAATTATGCAATCAAATAACTTTTTGAAATTTATCAAAAGCGATATTTTCTTATTAGCCGCATGCTAAGAGTTTGCTACTTATGGCATCCTTTTATATTTTGTTAATTTCAGAGCTTATACATGTCTAGTAAATTTGTGTTTTACTTACAATATTTTATTTATTTATCCATAGGGAAGTTTTTTTTTAATGGATATTAGCCGTAAGAAAATGATTAACTCTTTATTTTGTTTTAAGGGCAAACGTTTTAATCTTTCGTAATCGAGCTCCGCGCGATATAGATAAATAAAAAAAATATTTCATGCTTTAAAATTGTATTTTAAAGCCTAGACAATGAGTAAACTGAGATGAACTTTGCAATCAAATTCCATTTTTAAAAAAAAATCCTATTTGTTGATCTAAAAATTTAAATTGTACGTTTACAAATATGTTAGATTTGTATTTTTTCAATATTATTCTTTTATTTGTTTATAAAAGAAGTATTAATTTCGTTAATTTGTCTTTCACAAATATGTTAGATTGGTGTTTTTTTTTTTTTTTTTTTTTTTTTTTTTTTTAATATTGTTCTTTTATTTATTTATAAAGGAAGTATAAATTTCGTTATGCAAAAATAGTCATAAACAAATGCTGAAAAATGTTTGTTGCTTTATGTGCAAAATGATTATTATTATTATCTATTGAAACCGGCACATGATAAGCTTAAAAAAATCAAGCTTAAAAATTATTTTAGAAAATATAATACATCAGACAATGAATACAGTTTAAAAAAAAAATGCATTTGAAAGGAATTTTTTTTCCCTATGCGACGAAAATTGAAAATGTACGATGATCAGAAGATTAAAAAATTGCAGTAGCGAAAATTTCAAGACCGAAATTTGATCGTGAAGTGTTGCCATTCGCAAAATGACGTCAGTGCTACGCACAGATACGTTTGTTCTTTATAATATAGATACTTAATCAGTAAAATATAATAAAGATCAGTTATTAGAATGTGGTTATCAATTGAGGCTCTTATGCTTGGATTTCGGGAATGAAAATATCAATTTTCACCTTCTCAAAATTAGCATACGCACGTCTCATATCCATATTGATCATTTTTTTTTAAATTGTATTTTGTTTGATCATTTAAAAATCCTTTTAACTCAAAACTTGAAGTCACGAATGTCCGCAACAACTTTTATCTGTGCAGACGCACTCTTTACTTGAGATTTTAATCTCAATTCCGGAGAGTAAAAATGTCCGTAATTTATGTTTTTTAGACGCAATTGTATTAAAATGTTTAGTTTTATCTAAGAAAATGATCGTTTTCTTTTAAATATGACTTCATTTTCACTTAAATAAGCATTTCGCCTAGTGTCTGAAATTTAGTATCCGTACACATGCAGAAAAAAAAAAACAATATAGAAAATTTATGAGGAAAAATGCGTGTTTTCAAAAGCAGTATGTCATTTTCCATTATTATACCCCTAATATAATATTCTGCTCCTAATGGGATTTTGCGCCACTAAACCCCATACAACAATTTTTATCAACAATTTTGAATTTTTATCTGAAAATAGCATGAATAAAGTTAAAATACCGTATTATTTTTCTCTTGTCTGCAATAATGAGAGCTATCTAATTTTCATCATTTACGAAATTTCATAAAATGCTTTTAAAATTAAAATATAAATGTGGGGATTAAGAAAAAAAAAGTGTGTTCACATCTACGAAGGAAGCGTTTCCAGTTTAAAAAAATATATATATTAGTAAAATTGGTTCAGCAGAAAGATCAGGGCAGATGACTATAAAACACACTTGTGTTTTAAATATATAGATTATATGAAATTAGGAAAAATTAAATTAAGCAAATTATGTTATTTTGATAAAATTATAGTAGAATGTCCTAAAGAATAGCATTAATATTTTATTATTCGAGAGAATTTTCGACAAAAACTTCGGGCACACGATATTATTTTAAACCACGAATTATTTGTTTGCTTGTCTAACTCGGTGAAGCAAATCCATCCAGGCAATTTCTGTAATATAAATCGCTATTATTTGCACTCTAAAGACACTCTAAATTTTTGTAAAACATTGCGTTTTATCAGTGTGTGATTTCGATTACACTATTTTTAAAAGTGAAGCATTTTCAATTGTGAAGAATTTCAAAGCAGCTGGGCTGTAAAAATGACGCGCTTCTGCAAAACATAATTCAGGTTTAAGAATTAAAATACACGCTTTGTTATAAAATGGCGTCATGTTCATCCGCTAAAGCCACCCACTTTTACAATCCAGTCTTATACTTCGTCTATAGAAAAGTGGGCATATGACGTCATTATCACGGAATAACAGACAATATTCTCGACATAGCCCATTTTTTAATTTAAACTTTTTTTCAGGTTTTATGAGCAAATGACAGCAAAATGATACAGTATCTCCTATTTTCGACTATTTTCCATTTACTTTCAATGACTTTCAATAGAAATGGGGTACTTTTGTTGCCACGATAAGAAAAATGGTATTAAAAACTACAAAAAAATTAATATCTCAAAAATAAATTGAGATACAGCTTTCAAACAAATTACATTTAAAAGAGCACTTTTTTTCCTTATACGATGGTGTAAAAATTTAAAATGTGCGATGTTTAGAAGTTTAAAAATTTGCAGTAGAGAAAATTACAAAACCAAAATTTAATTTAAATTTCAAAGTGTTGCCATTCGCAAAATGACGTATGCGTTACGCACAGATATGTTTGTCCTTTATAATATAGATAGATAGGGTAGATTATCTTTATCATATCATTTTCAATCAGTTACAAATTTTGAAATAATTGATTGTTTCAAGAGCAGAAGTTTACCGGCGATTACGTACAAAAATGGTTTAAATGATTTACGTACGCAGTTGGATAAATTTTTGTGTGTGCCTACAGTGAACGATGAATGCCGTGAAAAAAAATATTTTTTTTTTTTCTACGAAAAACGGGTAGCTGCCAAAAGTTGCTTTTATACTAGTATATCAACTACGTGCAATTTTACAGCTGAAAACAAAATGGGTTGTGTCTGCGCTTTTGGTCCGAAGATCGAAATTTTGTGAAAACTTTGACCTTATATTAAAAAAATTATAAAATTCCTATAGAGCTGGTTATTATTTAAAGATGTTTTCTAAACCTTTATTATTAAATACTTACATATTTAAGCGATAAAACGATATCTTTTTTCTGTTATAATTGGAGCAAAGCTGACCACTTTAAGAAAAAACGGCGTTGCCACTCGAGTGGGGCATACAACCAATTGTTATTTTGAATACAGCTCTTACCTAGTTTCTTTCAAAACTACCCCGGACATACCACGTGGAGGTGACTGCGTTTCATGTCCCACGCGTACCAACTACTCGACCATCTGGACATAGTGTTTTATGTATACACCGAATTGTGATTTTTTATCAAAGATTGACGTATTTTCTGTGGATCAACCTAGTTCCTCTCTTTTTTGTATCCACAGACTTTGGACGATGCTGCTTTGACCTCCTTCACATATATTTCTATTGCTTGTGTAGGAGAAGGCAGGCGAAGTAATGAAGTAGGGATATTATTATTGGAATCTATTCAGCCGTCTTCTTCACCAAATACATATTCACCAAAATTACATCCAGTTATTGCATAGTGATTGGAAGTTCGGTTACAACAACATTTTTCAAATCAATTAGATTTTTTATCTAATGATCTGCCACAAAGTTGATTGTAGGTATTTCAACTTTGAGTATGCAATCATTTACTTCTTACATTTATTATATGCTGAGAAGCTAGCTGTTTAATGTGATGGTGATCGTTAGAGGGCATTGCAATCAGAATTTGCTCCGCGTTTGAAAAGCAACAATTGTCTTACATAACATTTTTTAATATTTGTTTTATGCCGTTTTTTGTGTTGATTAGTAGCCGAGTAATTTCCCATTAGTTTTTACATCCCTTCTTTAGATATGGATTACATTTAAAGGTAAACCATCTTGGGGCACAAACTTGAAATACATAGTACTTTGTGAGTGAATGTAGATGACAATGAGTGCTCATATAAAGGCGGAGAATTCTATCGTTGTGAGCCATTTTCTGAGAAATAAGTTTAAAATAGACCGTTATAATGGCCCATTCGCTACTTCTACTCCAGCGAATTTCATCTGCATCATTTATTAGACAAAATCGATGTGAAAAATTCTAAACCACATTGATTCGGCAGAACAATAGGGAAATCTTTGACCACGCGCCACTGACTTCCTATTGCAATTTTTTAACCCATAGAGAGTAATTTTGAAAACTAATTTACTGAGATTGAGAAAAAGCTACTCAGCACAGACCAGAAATACCTTCTGGACATTTGTAAAGCTATTTCATCGGGAAAGCTATTTCTCAGAAGAACTAGTGAATAGGAACACCAGAAACTTCTCCCACAAAAGGTCGCTCACAAAGGCGAATAAAACTTTTCGCCTTTATATAATAACACTGATATAATAACACTTATATAAGAACGCCTTTATATATAATCACTGATTGACCATCAGGGACTGTAGGTTCACTCACAAAGTATGTAATTGAAGTTTACGCCCCAAGATGGTTTACACCAAATATAATACACATCTAATAAATGGATCTAAAAACTTATGGGAAATTATTCGACTACTAAACAACACAGAAAACGATATACAACAAATACTAAAAAAAAGTTTATCACCTATATCATCTATTTTACCGCGCGAAGTGAAATATTTTATTTATTTATTAAAATCACATTTACTTCAATTATATTATTATTAGGGGGCTCTACCTCTGCGAGCTAAGCTCACCAACCACCGTTCAGATTCAGCAGATTTGAAAAAAAATCGCTTATTTGATCGGTTTTAAAAAGATTACAAAATATTGAATTATAATTTGGCGATCTATTTTTAAACCGGTTCCTATGCATTTCTCTTTGATTGGGAAATTTTAAGGCCGAATCAGCTGCTGTTAAAACGTCCAATGATTGTTTTCGTGTTTGATTCAATAAAATCAGTTAAACTATTGAAAATAAGCTAATATAAAATGAATTATGTAAACAGAGTCTTTTCTTCTGGTATTTTTTTAACAATTCTATATAAGCGTTATATTAAATAAGGCATTTTAAATGTATCTTTTAAAATCTGAATTAATTTTGAACAAAGTTTACTTTTTTATTGAAAATACATTTGTTTTTAGAAAGGTAATATTATTATTTTTGCTGTTTTAAAATTGGCAACATTAGTTAAAAATTTCATCTCGAAATATAAAATAAATGCATCGCATAAATATATTTTTAATTTTTAACTGTTTATCTACATAATCATTTGGCTATTTTAAACATGACGTACTTTCTTCCATTTACTGCTTTTAACGCATATTACTTAATTTATCATTTTAAAATTTTCTTTTTCTTTTTCATATTCATGTGAAAATAGTTTTCTTGTTAGAAAGGAAATGTTATTATTATCTTTGCCTTAGAAATGGCAACAAAAGTTTAAAAAAACCGTCTTGAAATACGACATAGATGTCTCGTAAATATATTAATTTTAAATATAACGTAATTTTTCCCATTTACTTTTTTAAACCCATAATAATGAACTTATTATTAGCCCCCGGTATGATATTTCCTTCTCCCAGCTTATTTTGTGTCGTCTCCAAAAAATAACGTTACGTTGTGTAAGCCAGACGCAAAACAAAGCAGTTGTATCATTGTACGATTAAATACTATACAACATTTTTTTAATCTTCTAAGCATCGCACATTTTCAATTTTTATACCGTCGTATTGGAAAAAAAAGAACTTTTGAATGTAATTTGTTGGAAAACTACATCTCCATTTATTTTTCAGGTATTAGTTTTTTGTAGTTTTTAGCTTCATTTGTTTAATTTTGGAAACTCAAGTACTCCATTTCTGCAGAAAGTAAAGTTAAAATGGTTGGAAAATAGCAATTATATCTTTTTGTTGCCATCTTCCCATAAAAACTGAAAAAAAAAATGTAATTAAAATACGTGCTATTTTGAAAAGAATATAAATGAATGATTTCTGATAAAACGTGGAGCTATTATAAACTAAATTTCATTTTAAGTATCTATATTAATATTAAAAACAAATGAAGGCATATGAATCATGAGATTTATTTGGTCGAGTTTCTTGCTGATTTCTTTTTGCCGGATTTGTGCATTATTTTCAGACAGTGACGTCGTATGCATACTTTACTGTAGAGGTTGTTTAAGACTGGATCGTAAATAATGAATTCTTCAACGGATGCAGACGACGTCATTTTATATAAAATAAAAGTGTGTTTTAAGTCTTAAAACTGAACTATCTGCATTTATATACATATATTTTTTTTTTCATCGGGGTGACACTAAATTCTGAAAAAAGAAGAATCCCTGTTTTCTAGTTTTAAAGCTTTTTTTTTTTTTTTAATCTCGTAATAGTCGCGTCTAAATACAGTTTTTATGATGTAAATTTTAATATTTTCCTGCTTTTAACACACAATTATTTAATTATAATTTCAAAGTTTTTTCTGTTTACAACAGTCACATGGGTGGTACTTGATTATCCCGTCGGCCAATGTGGCCAAATTATACAAATCGCCAAACTATTCCAAATATAAAATTTGATTTTTTTAGATGATTCCGGAAAAAAGAATACTAATAGTTTACTTATTTAATTGCAGAATTAATAAATTAAACCATAAACAGACTGATATTTTTAAGATATTGTATTTTCGAAATGTATGTATTTTAAATGTATTATTCGAATTTATTAAGGCATACAATCAATATCAATGATAGCGGAAAATTGTAAGGAACCCAGCTCTTTATTTACTCAAAAAACGTAGACAGATATAACTATAAAATGTATGTAAACATTAGATATAGGTTTGAATGGGTAAAAAAAAAAAAAATCAGTAATTTTCGATAACAAAAGCACAAATAAATTGGTAAATCATTAAATAAAGACACAAATAAAACGTTGAATTAAACAGACTTGATGCCGTAACATACACGTTTAACATGTTTAATGTCAAGTGAATGTGACATTCACTAGCTCAAACTCCCGTTGAACATTGTCATCCCACAGCCACTGTGCATCAAAAGCTGTTTCGATGAATGGGTTAGATTTGAGAGATGAGGCATAAACTTATAGCTAAGTATGTTATCATGCCAATAAACCTTTGCAAGCTCTGTCGAATCTTTGAAGCAAGAAATTGAGTTATAGCCTTTATCTTTTTAGGATCTGGTTCTATTCATTTGTCAGATAATATGTGGCCCAAGTAATTCACGGAAGATTTGAACATCTGGGTCTTGGCAAGAATAAATTTAAGATTTGCTTCTCTAGCACGAGTTAAAACTGTATGCAATAACTGGCAGTGATTTTCAATAGAGAATTTACCAAGGGCTAGATCATCAAAGTAAGAGTTTACTTCAGGTATATCTTCAAACGTGTCCTCCATCCACTTTTGCAAAATTATTGAGCCCGAAAGGCAGAATCAAATATGTGAACCGTGCGTCCCTAAGGTGTTGTAAATGTAGTTAAATATGAAGATTTTGTATCTAATGGCACTTGCCAAAAACCATTTTTCCATCCTGAATCTATATCTATACTATAATCTATACTAATATTATAAAGCGGTGAAAATTGTTTATTTCTAGGAGGTAAGCTCTGGAACTACCGAAACGATTACAAAAGTAATGGTATCGAAACGATGGTGTTAGTCCAACTCAGAGCATAGGCTATATCTTATGTCCGTGCCACTGGCCAAAAGGAGGTGTAGGAGCAAAAAACGTTCTAAAAATGCGGTTTTTGTGTTACTGAGGGGCCTAGAAACATAAAATTTGGAAGGGTAGTTACTTATAAGATATTAGAGATCTCTAAGGACATTTCTTAAAAAAATCGAAATAAAAAGGGGTGAAAATGTGCGAAAAGCGTTCTACAAATGTTCTAAATGGTGCTTTTTACCCAATTTCAGGAAGTACCTAACCGGTGTCAAAATGATGTTGACAACCTTTGCTCTAACATAGGCTACATTTTATGTTGATGCCACTCCTTCTAAAAAGGATGCAGGAGCAAAAAACGTTCGAAATTGCGATTTTTGTGTTACTGAAGGGTCCAGATACATGAAATTTGGCATGGTACTTGGTTATTAGACATAAATGATCTCTAAGAACATGTCTTAAAAAATTGGAAATTTAAAAGGGGTTAAAATGCGCGGAAAAAGTTCTAAAAAACGTTCTAAATGGCGATTTCTACGCAATCTCAGAAAGTACCCAACCTATTTCAAAAGTAATGGTTAGAAATTGATGATGATAGCCTTTGCTCCAACATAGGCTCTATTTCATGTCGGTGTCACTACCACCTAGGGGTTGCAGAAGCAAAAAAAAAGATCTAATTTGCGATTTTTGTGTTACTGAAGGGCCTACAATCCTGAAATAAGGCAGGGTAGTTATTTATAAGACACAAATGATCTCTAAGAACATTTCCTAAAAATCGAAATTTAACAGGGGTGAAAATAAGCGAAAAGCGTTCTAAAAAACTTTCTAAATTGCGGTTTCAACGTAAGCTCAGGAAGTACCGATCCGATTTAAAAATAATGGTGTGAAAAAGATGGTGACAGCCCTAGCTTCAAAATAGGCTGTATTCCATGTAGGTGCCATTACCCCAAAGAGGGTGAAGGAGCAAAAAACGATCTAAATCGTGTTTTTTGTAATACTGCAAAAGATAGCAACTTGAAAATAGGCATAATCGTTTTTTATAAGATATACATGATCTGTAAGAACATTTCCTAAATAATTCGAAATTTAAAAGAGGTGAAAATGGACGAAGAAGTTCTAAAAACGTTCTAAATTGCGATTTTTACGCAATCTCAGAAAGTACCCAACCGACTTTAAAGTAATGGTTGGAAATTGATGGTTACAGCCCTTGCTTCAACATTGGCTCTATTTCATGTCATTGTCACTACCACCTAAGGGATGCAGAAGCAAAAAACGTTCTAAACTGCGATTTTTGTGTTACTGAAGGACCTAGAGTCCTGAATTAGGCAGAGTAGTTATTTATAAGATAAAAAAGATCTCTAAGAACATTTCCTAAAAAAATCGAAATTTAAAAGGGGTGAAAATGAGCGAAAAGCGTTCTAAAAAACTCTCTAAATTGCGATTTCTACGCAATCTCAGAAAGTACCAAACCGATTTAAAAAAAAATGGTGTGAACACGCTGCTGACAGCCCTCGTTTCATCATAGGCTGTATTTCATGTCGGTGCCACTACTCCAAAGGGGATGAAGAAGCAAAAAACGATCTAAATTGCGTTTTCTGTAATACTGCAGGGGCTAGCAACTTGAAACTGGGCATGGTAGTTACTTATAAGCTATAAATGATCTCTAAGAATATTTCCTCAATAATTCGAAACTTGAAAGAGGTGAAAATGGACGAAAAACGTTCTAAAAAACGTTTTAAATTGCGATTCCTACGCAATCTCAGAAAGTACCCAACCTATTTCAAAACTAATTGTTAGAAATTGATGATTACAGCCCTTGCTCCAATATAGGATCTATTTCATGTCGGCGGCACTACCACCTTGCGGTTGCATTTTAAAAAGCGTTCAAAATTGTGATTTGTGTGATACTGAAGGCGCTAGCAACTCGAAATTTGACATGGTAATTACGTATGAGATGTAAATACTCTCTGAGAAGAGTTCCTTAAAATTTTTAAATTTAAAAGGTTTGAGAATGAACGAAAAGCTTTTTAAATACGTTCTAAATAGCGATTTCTACGCAGTCACAGGAAATATAAACCAATTTCAGAAGTAATGGATTCAAATTGATGGTGACAGTTCCAGCTCCAACATAGCGTATATTTTACGTTGTTGTCATGACCACCTGAGGTTTACAGGAGCAAAAATTGTTCTAAATTGCGTTTTTTGTGTTACTGAGGGGGGTCTAACATTTTAAATTTGGAATCGCAATTACTTCAAAGATGCAAATTCTTTCTAAGAATTGTCGAAAGAAAATTCCAAATTTAAAAGAATGAAGTGAGCGAAAAGCGTTCTATAAGCCTTCTAAATTACGATTTATATGCAATCGAATGAAATACGAAACCGATTTCAAACATAATAGTTACAAATTGATGGTAATAGAACCTGCTCAAACGTAAGCTATATTTTATATCGAGGGTTGCAGTAGCAAAAAACTTTCTAAATTGTGGTTTCTGCGGTACTGAACAGGCTAGAAACTTTAAATTTAGCACAGTAGTTACTTATAAAATATAAATGTCATCTAAGAGCAGTCGAAATTAAATTCGAAATTAAAAAGGGTTGAAGCGAAGGGAAGGAGCGAACAGCATTCTAAAATTGTCCTAAATTACGATTTCTATGGAATCTCAGGAAATAATAAACCGGATTACAGAAGTTATTGGTTGAGAATCAAGAGTGATAGTCCCTGATCCTATATGGACTATATTTTATGCCGGTGTCACTACCACCTGGTTGGCAGGAACAGCAAGAAAGTCTTTAAAAACATCTAAATTCCGTTTTCTATAGAATATTAGGAAGTACCAACCGATTTCAAGGTTAATGTTGGCAAATTAATGGTGATAGTCTCTGTTTCAACATTTTTCGAGACATAATATTACAATTCTGTTTTGGCATTTTATGTTGGTAACACCAACTAGACTGTTAGACAAGAAGCTTGGTATTTAACGTGATGATTAATTTTAAGATGTAAATGTGTTATGATGGTTTCTAAAAAATTCAAAACTTCAAACGAATACTTAAATGAGCGTATAAAATGAGCATAAAAGTCTCAAATACTTTCTAAGTTATCATTTAATTGGAATTAGTTTTAGTTCTTCTTATTAATTAAAATCTCATTTCTGTCTATTGCACTTTTGTAATGAAGTTTAGTCAAACTTTGGCTTAATTTGTAATTTTTGAATTATTTCAAAAAGTGTTCTAATAAAAAATAGTCATGCAAATGCCACTTAGCATATTTAATATATTACACGAGCAAAGCGGCGGGGTTTCCTAGTCTATCTATACTCCTATTATAAAGAGGAAAAAATTGTTTATTTGTCGGAGGTAAGCTCTGGAACTACCGAACCGATTCCAAAAGTAATGGTATCAAAATGATGGTGTGTGTCCAACTTAGAACATAGGCTATATCTTATGTCGGTGCCACTACCCCAAAGGGGGTGCAGGAGCAAAAAACGTTCTAAAAATGCGATTTTTGCGTTACTGAAGGGCCTAGAAATATGAAATTTGGAATATTAGTTACTTATAAGATATAAATGGTGTCTAAGAACAGTTCTTAAACAATTCGAAATTTAAAAGGGGTGAAAATGCAGAAAAAGCGTTCTAAAAAACGTTCTAAATGGTAGTTTCTACATAATCTCAGGAAATACCAAACCGATTTCAAAAGTAATGGTATCAAAATGATGGTGTTAGTCCAACTTAGAACATAGGCTATATTTTATGTCGGTACCACTACATCAAAGGGGGTGCAGGAGCAAAAAACGTTCTAAAAATGCGATTTTTGCGTTACTGAAGGACCTAGAAATATGAAATTTGAAATATTAGTTACTTATAAGATATAAATGGTGTCTAAGAACAGTTCTTAAACAATTCGAAATTTAAAAGGGGTGAAAATGCACAAAAAGCGTTCTAAAAAACGTTCTAAATGGTAGTTTCCACACCATCTCAGGAAATACCAAACCAATTTAAAAAATATTGGTGTCTTAATGATGGTGACAACGCTTGCTCCAAGATAGGCTATGTTTTATGTCGGTGTCACTACCCCAAAGGGGGTGCAGGAGCAAAAAACGTTCTAAAAATGCGATTTATGTGTTACTGAAGGGCTTAGAAATATGAAATTTGAAATATTAGCTACTTTTTAGATATAAAGGATTTTTAAGAACAGTTCTTAAACAATTCGAAATTTGAAAGGGTCAAAATGCGCGAAAATCGTTCTAAAAAACCTTCTAAATGGTGGTTTCTACACAATCTCAGGAAATACCAAACCGATTTAAAAAAATAATGGTGTCAAAATATAGGTGTCAAAATGACGGTGAAAACCCTTGCTCCAACATAGGCTATGATTTATGTCGGTGCCACTACCCGAAGGGGGGGGGGTGCAGGAGCAAAAAACGTTCTAAAAATGCGATTTTTGCGTTACCGAAGGGCCTAGAAATATGAAATTTGAAATATTAGCTACTTATTAGATATAAAGGATTTCTAAGAACAGTTCTTAAACAATTCGAAATTTAAAAGGATTAAAATTCGCGAAAAGCGTTCTAAAAAGCTTTCTAATGGTGGTTTCTACACAATCTCAGGAAATACCAAACCGATCTAAAAAATAATGGCGCAAAATGATGGTGACAACCTTTGCTCCAACATAGGCGATGTTTTATGTCGGTGCCACTACCCCAAAGGGGGAGCAGGAGAAAAACGTTCTAAATTGCGGCTTTTGCGTTACGGAAAGGCCTAGAATCGTGAAATTTGGAATGGTAGTTAGTTATAAGATATCAATGATATCTAAGGACATTTCCTAAAAAAAATCGAAATTTAAAAGGGGGTCAAAATGCGCAAAAAGCGTTGTAAAAAAACTTTCTAAATTGCGATTTCTATGCAATCTCAGGAAGTACTGAACCGATTTCAAATATAATGGTGTAAAAATAATGGTGACAGATCTTGCTCCGAGATAGGCTATATTTTATTTCTGTTTCCACTACCCCAGAGGAGATGCAAAAGCAAAATGCGCGAAAAGCGTTCTAAAAACGTTCTAAATGCCGATTTGTCGGCAATATCTCAGGAAGAATGAATCTGATTTCAAACGTAATAGTAGGAAATTGATGCTGACAGCCTCTGCTCTAACATAGACACTATTTTATGTCGTTATCATTATCACCAAGACGTTGCAGGAGCAAAAAAGCGTTCTAAATTTCGATTTTTCTGATCGGTAGGGGCTAGCAACTTAAAATTAGGCAAGGTACATATTTATTAGATTTAAATGATCTTTAAGAACAGTTTCGAAAAAATTGGAAATTTAAAAACGGGTGAAAATGGGCGAAAAGCGTCCTAAAAACGTTCTAAATTGCGATTTCTACTCAATGTAAGGAAATACCAAAGCTATTTCAAAAGTAATGGTTGCAAATAAATGGTGACAGTCCCTGCTATAACATAGGTTATATTTTATGTTGCTGTCACTACCATCTGAGGCTGAGGGCTGCAAAAGCAAAGCATGTTCTAATTTGCGTTTTTTGCACAACTGAGGGGGTCTAACACTTTGAAGTATGGCATGGTATTTACTTACAAGATGCAACTGCTTTCTAAGAACAGTCGAAAGAAAATTGCAAATTAAAAAAAATGAAGTGAGTGAAAAGCGTTATAAATTACAATTTTTAAGCAAACTTATAAATTACCAAACCGGTTAAAAAAATAATGATGACAAATTTTGGTGATAGAATCTGCTCAAACATAAGCTATATTTTATGTCTGTTCCACTACCACCAGAGGGTTGCAGGAGCTAAAAACTTTCTAAATTGCGATTTCTGTGATACTGAAAAGGCTAGAAACTTTAAATATGACATGGTAGTTACTTATAAAATATAAATGCCCTCGAAGGAACGTCGAAAATAAGTTCGAATAAAAAGGGGTGAAGCGAAGGGGAGGTGCAAAAAGCATTCTAAAAAAGTTCTAAATTACGATTCTATGCAATTTCAGGGAATATAAACCGATTATAAAAGTAATCAATGGTAACAGTCTCTGATCCTATACAGGCTATATTTTATGCCGGTTATTCTACCACCTGGGGTTCACAGGAACAACAAACGATCTAAAAAAAGGCCTTTAAAAGCTTTTTAAATTACGTTTCTGTGGAATATTAGGAAATAACAAATCGATTTAAAATTATTGTTGGCAATTTAATGGTGACAGTTCCTGTTTCAACATAGCCCTTTATGTTGAGAGAGGTGGTAGGACTTGGAATTTGACATGATGGTTAATTTTAAGATGTAAGAAGATGGTTTCTAAAAAATTCAAAATTTCAAATGAATACTGAAATAAGCGTATTAATTGAGCATAAAAGTTTCAAAAATTTTTTTTAATTATCATTTATTTAGTTTTACTTCATTTTATTAATTTAAGTCTCATTTCTGCCTAATGTAGTGTAATAATGATGTTTAATCAAACTGTGTTTTAAATAGTAATTTTTGAATTATTCCTAAACGTAATAAGTACCTTTTAAAAAAAAAAAAACTTTTAATAAAATAAAATATTACCTTTTAATAAAATAAAAATTTAGTACATTTTAATAAAAATTAGACATATAAATATTACTTGGCATATTTCAAATATTACGCGAGCAAAGCCGCGGGGTTTGCTAGTCTATACTCATATTATAAAGAGGAAAAAATTGTTTATTTGTCGGAGATAAGCTCAGGAACTACCGAACCGATTCCAAAAGTAATGGTATCAAAAGGATGGTGTTCGCCCAACTTAGAACATAGGCTATATCTTATGTCGGTGCCTCTACCCAAAAGGGGGTGCAGGAGCAAAAAACGTTCAAAAATGCGATTTTTGCATTACTGAAGGGGCTAGAAATATGAAATTTGGAATATTAGTTACTTATAAGATATAAATGATGTCTAAGAAGAGTTCTTAAAAAATTCTAAATTAAAAAGGGGTGAGAATGCACAAAAAGCGTTCTAAAAAACGTTCTAAATGGTAGTTTCTACATAATCTCAGGAAATACCGAACCGATTCCAAAAGTAATGGTATCAAAATGATGATGTTAGTCCAACATAGAACATAGGCTATATTTTATGTCGGTGCCACTACACCAAAAGGGGTGCAGGAGCAAAAAACGTTCTAAAAATGCACTTTTTGCGTTACTGAAGGGCCTAGAAATATGAAATTTGGAATATTAGTTACTTTTAAGATATAAATGATGTCTAAGAACAGTTCTTAAACAATTCGAAATTTAAAAGGGGTGAAAATGCACAAAAAGCGTTCTAAAAACGTTCTAAATGGTAGTTTCTACATAATCTCAGGAAATATAAACCGATTTAAAAAATATTGGTGTCAAAATTATAGTGACAACGTTTGGTCCAAGATAGGCTATGCTTTATGTCGGTGCCATTACCCGCAAACGGGGTGTAGGAGCAAAAAACGTTCTAAAAATGCGATTTATGTGTTACTGAAGGGCCTAGAAATATGAAATTTGAAGTATCAGCTACTTATTAGATATAAAGGATTTCTAAGAACAGTTCTTAAACAATTCGAAATTTAAAAGGGGTGAAAATGCGCGAAAAGCGTTCTAAAAAACGTTCTAAATGGTAGTTTCTACACAATCTCAGGAAATACCAAACCGATTTAAAAAATAATGGCGTCAAAATGATGGTGAAAATCCTTGCTCCAACATAGGCTATGTTTTATGTCGGTGCCATTACTCCAAAGGGGGTGCAGGAGAAAAACGTTCTAAATTGCGGTTTTTGCGTGACGGAAGGGCCTTGAATCGTGAAATTTAGAATGGTAGTTAGTTATAAGATATCAATGATATCTAAGGACATTTCCTAAAAAAATCGAAAATTAAAAGTGGGGTCAAAATGCGCAAAAAGCGTTGTAAAAAACGTTCTAAATTTCAATTTCTATGCAATCTCAGGAAATACTGAACCGATTTCAAATATAATGGTGTTAAAATGATGGTGACAGATATTGCTCCAAGATAGGCCATATTTTATATGTGTTTCCACTAACCCAGAGGAGATGTAGGAGCAAAATGAGCGAAAAGCGTTCTAAAAACGTTCTAAATGCCGATTTGTCACCAATATCTCAGGAAGAATCAAACTGATTTCAAAAGCAATGTTGAGAAATTGAGGCTGACAACCTCTGCTCTAACATAGGCGCTATTTTAAGTCGGTATCACTATCACCTAGACGTGTCAGGAGCAAAAAAGCGTTCCAAATTTCGATTTTTGTGATCGGTAGGGGCTAGCACTTAAAATTAGGCAAGGTATATGTATTACATATAAATGCAGGGTTCGCACAGTTTTACCACTAAATTTTAACAGTATTCTGAAAGTATTTCACTGCAGAAAAATATTGCAAAATCTGTGAATAAAGGCCGGGATTGCGACTTCTGTGTTTTAAAAATTAAATGTAAATTTTCTTATCATTAATAGTGGTGTCAGAGTACTTGGAAATTCCAAGGAGTGTGCCAACCTTGTAAATGATCTTTAAGAACAGTTTCGAAAAAATTGGAAATTTAAAAAGGGGTGAAAATGCGCGAAAAGCGTTCTAAAAACGTTCTAAATTGCGATTTCCACTCAATCTCAGGAAATTCCAAAGCTATTTCAAAAGTAATGGTTGCAAATCAATGGTGACAGTCCCTACTATAACATAGGTTATATTTTATGTTGCTGTCACTACCACCTGAGGGTTGCAAAAGCAAAACATGTTCTAATTTGCGTTTTTTGCATAACTGAAAGGTCTAATACTTTGAAGTATGGCATGTTATTTACTTACAAGATGCAACTGCTTTCTATGAACTGTCGAAAGAAAATTTCAAATTTAAAAAGATGAAGTGAGCGAAAACCGTTATAAATTACAATTTTTAGGTAATCTTTTCAAATACCAAACCGATTAAAAAAATAATGATAACAAATTTTTGGTGATAGAACCTGCTCAAACATAAGCTATATTTTATGTCTGTGCCACTACCACCAGAGGGTTGCAGTAGCTAAAAACTTTCTAAATTGTGATTTCTGTGATACTGAAAAGGCTAGAAACTTTAAATATGGCATGGTAGTTACTTATAAAATATAAATGCCCTCGAAAGACTGTCGAAAATAAATTCGAATTAAAAAGGGGTGAAGTGAAGGGGAGGTGCGAAAAGCATTCTAAAAAAGTCCTAAATTACGATTCTATGCAATTTCAGGAAATATAAACCGATTATAAAAGTAATACTTGCGAATCAATGGTAACAGTCTCTGATCCTACACAGGCTATATTTTATGCCGATGATTTTACCACCTGGGATTCACAAGAACAACAAACGCTCTAAAAAAGGCCTTTAAAAGCTTTCTAAATTACGTTTCTGTGGAATATTAGGAAATAACAAACCAATTTCAAAATTAATGTTGACAAATTAACGGTGACGGTTCCTATTTCAACATAGCCCTTTATGTTGAGAGAGGTGGTAGGACTTGGAACTTGACATGATGGTTAATTTTGTAAGATGTAAGAAGATGGTTTCTAAAAAATTCAAAACATCAAATGAATACTGAAATGAGCGTATTAATTGAGCATAAAAGTTTCAAAATATTTTCTAAATTATTATTTATTTAGTTTTATTTCGTTTTATTAATTTAAGTCTCATTTCTGCCTTATGCAGTGTAACAATGATGTTTAATCAAACTGTGTTTTAAATAGTAATTTTTTTAATTAATCCTAAAAGTAATAAGTACCGTTTAATGAAATAAAATATTACCTTTTAATAAAATAAAAATTGAGTTAGTACATTTTACTAAAAAATAGACATATAAATATCACTTGGCATATTTTAAATATTACGCGAGCAAAGCCGCGGGGTTTGCTAGTAATACTATATAGAAGTAAAAATTATTTATTTGTAGGAGGTAAGCTTTGGAACTACTGAACCGATTCCAAAAGTAATGGTATCAAAATGATGGTGTTAGTACAACTTAGAGCATAGGCTAAATTTTATGTCCGTGCCATTGGCCAAAAGGGGGTGCAGGAGCAAATAACGTTCGAAAAATGCGATTTTTGCGTTACTGAAGGGTCTATAAACATGAAATTTGGAATGGGCGTTTCTTATAAGATATATATAAATCTCTAAGTACATTTCTTAAAGACTTCGCAATTTAAAAGGGGTAAAAATGCGCGAAAAGCGTTCTAAAAAACGTTCTAAATTACGATTTCTACCAACGTCCCTGGATAATGGAGAAAGCCTAGGCACGCAATTTTGACGTCACCCAAAGCAGGTAGACATCAGATTCAATCAATTAAAATAGTCATGCATTTTTTAATTCAGAATTTTTTCTGCTATGGCTAAACTTAATTGAATATTGTAAGTTTAAATTAAACTTGTCATTTTTAAATACATATACATTTATATAAATAAAAAACTATACAATAATTCTAAATTTCGTTCAAACATTTGTATTACTTAAAATTAATTTCTAAAACTAATTACTTATAAGAGAACTCATAGATGAAAATAAACACAAATATACTAAAAGTTGAAAATATATCTACCCTGTATATATAAAATCCTAATGAAACGAATTTATGAAACGGATATTATGAAACGACTGAATTGAAATGAATTTATGTAACGATTCTATGAAACGACTGATTAAACAACTGATTACGTTTCACTGCGATTTCTCCTACAATATGGAATACTTTGCGCTGAAATTAACGCCAAAAATCCGTATTGATCCACAGATCTCAAAACTGGTATTAGAATTTTAAAATTCGAATTAGTTTTCGAAATATTAATTTTTCTCTAATTTTAAATACTTTTTCTAATGATGACAACTCAAATTTTAATCATAACAGTTACTTTTTTTAGTATTTCAGAAAAGGTTATTATTTTAAATTAATTTGGTGACCAGTTTGGCCTCCCTTAAATCTATGCTAAGAACAATGCTTTTTTTTTTGTATTTCGTTATCATTTTATTTAATACAAAACTTTCATTTAAAACTGAAACATTTAAATTAATGACGTTCACTTCTTTCTTTTTTTTTAAACGAAACGAAAAGAAAACTATTAGGCACGGATGCATATGCGCACCGGGGCTCATAATTGGCGCCAAAATGGCATTATTTTGATTGACATGGTAACCCGGTTATTGTTTTTTATTTAATAATAAATGTTTGTTTACTTTTATTTCTTTTTTAAATTTATACTAGCAGCCTCCGCCCGCTACGCTGGTCGGTTTTTCTAAACAAACCTTGAATGAAACGAAATATATGTGTGAATTTGATCATGCTTTTGAAAGCAATATGGACATTTACCTGGAATTCCCATCCGAATTGCTACAAACTATATGGACGTCATTATGCTATTATATCTTCTATTGACACAGGCAAAATTTGAGCTGTTAAAGACCAACTTCTTTAGTTGATCCTTTACTGTAAGATTTGGTAAAGTACGGTAGAACAATATGTAATACACCAAAACCCTTCCTCTGAAAATTTATCAATGCAATTCTCATCAGAATCCGAAAACCTATTAAAAAGGCTAATTTATCATAATTGGGTTTACCTGATTCTAGAACTTTCAGCCAAAATTCTATAACCAAGCAACCTATAACGATATATGTTTTATACTAAAACATTTCCTGAAAAACTAACTAACCGAGCAAGTTCCACTGAAATCCACTTAGTAGAATTTTTTAAACTGTGAAAAGTACCAAAAGCGTCCCTAAAAATTGTCCAATTAACATTTTAAGTCCCATCAAAATCCATTCAGCAGAACATTTATAAAAGCTAATCTTTCATAATCGTTTTCATCTGATTTTGAATTTATCCCCATAATTATTTAACTAAGCAACGTAGAACGATATGATATACTAAATTCTTTTCTGAAAAATTATCTAACAATGTAAGTCCCATCAAAATCGATTCAGCAGAATTCAAGTTCTAAGCAGCCGGAACGAAATTTTTCTGTGCATTTCATATATAGTATAGGTAGTTAAATTTAAATATATGTTTCATAATTGCGTTAACCAGATTATTGAACTCTCAGAGATCTATGGGTAGGTCTACGTTACCCTCTGGATTTTTTAAGAAACTCTGCACACCTTCCATAGCTATAGCATATATATTCTGTAGTATATACTCTCTGTATATATTAGCGTACATCTTCTAGTTTTTTACTACACCACTGAGAACGTTCCCAAATGGCATTAAAACCCATTCAGTAGAACTTTAAATAAAAGATAATCTTTCATAATCGGTTCACCTAGTTTTAAAACTCCCGTAGCTATCACAAAGCAACGTAGAACTATTTTTTTTTCTACATTAAAACACTTCTAAAACAAATTACCTAACTAACAGTGTAAGTTCTACAAAATTCTGTTCAGGGGAACCTAAGTTATAGCCAATCGGAATGAAATAAGTATTTGCGTTTTATATATATACATATACATATATATATATATATATATATATATATATATATATATATATATAATAAATTTGAAATCACAAATATATGAAGAAATTGATAAAGCTCTAAAGATTATATAGTAGATGATTATGAGTAAAAATTTAAGTGCTGGATTTGCGATTTAAAAAATTCTATTGGCGAGATTTTTGCCCGACTAATATAAAAGTACCCATTTTTTTCTTTTCATTCCGGTGCAAATGACAAATTGCAAATTATTTTTTCAATTTAAACCTTTGATATTGAGAACTTTTTTTAAGCAATACAAACATTGCTTTCATATTTAAATTAAATATTTCCGTTTTACAATATTTATTTCTTATTAAACTTTTTTTCTTTGTATTTTAAATAAAATCAGCGACGGTTTTGGAATTTTTCCGTTATACCAACACCGTTGTCACCAAGCATAATAATTAGAGCAAAATGAAATGAAGCATTTGAAAAAGAAATTGATTCAAAAATGAGCACTTAAAGTATATAACACTTGAAAATTACAGAAATCTACCACTTTTTTTTTAATCAATACAAGTCAATACTTAAAATAAAATACTTAAAATAAATGTATTACTTTAGAAATAAAATAAAGTCAATTTAAATTGCAGTTCTGAAATTATAAATGTTTCTTAGGTTAGAAATGCAGCATAGCGTACGGAATATTCATAGTCTGTCGTTGCAGTAAAGAGTAAACGTTTAATTTTTTGAATAAAGATGTTCATGTTCATGTTTTTTTTTTTTTTTTTTTTTTTTTTTAACAAAACATTTTTATATGTAGAATTCCTAAGTTATGAAATGATTTTATTACAGCTTTCTCATCACCAAGTAACTGCCAAATGGTAAAAAATCCATGTCAGTGTCAGCAATAAATGTAAGTTATAATTTAATAATAAATATTTTCTATTCGAAAAATAACAAGTTAAAATGTTTTGCGATGCTACGATTTAATAATACTTATAAAAAATATTCACGTTCAATAAATAGCAAATCTTGATGTTTGGCACGGTTTGCAATAAAAATCCTTTCACAGTTAGGGTTGAAATAAATGGCGCAATAGTATACATTTTGGCATAGTATTGGTACAGTGAAAAAGTTCTAATTTTTAAAAATTTTAGTTTTCAAGGCGTTTGTATTTTTTTTCTTACTCATTTTAATTATTTAACCAAAAGAATTGATTTACAAAATTACTCAATTTAAATTTTCCGTTGCTATAGTAACGGATATATTTTTAGAATTTATCATTCGAAAATTTGAGGTTTTGGCGCCTAAGACACCGCCAAATTAGAAAAATAGGAAATATCTCACGAACTATTGGTCTTAAAAGAATTTGGTTAGTACCATTCGATTCAGCATACAAAAATACACTAAAATATGTTATCAGTTGAAAAATAACTATAAAATCAGATGTTTAAGAAATTTTTTTAAAGTTCGTTCTATTTTTTACTCCCCTTAAAGGTGGAATTTCAGAGAATCCTTTCTTAGCGGCACTCTATGTCATGAGAAGTATTTTTAACCCAAATTTCAAGATTTTAAGTTCAGTAGTTTGGGCTGCCCGTTTATTAATACGAATTTCAGACTTTCTTTTATATATATAGATAAATTATTTTGTTCTATAGTTATTATTTTTTTTTTTTGCTATTTCCTTTTGAAAATAACAGAAAATAATTAAAAAATTACGGTACAACGTAGTTATTCCGTCAACCAATTTCGCAAATTATATAAATCGCCAAATTATACAGATTGACAAAATTTTTATTTTAAATAACGAAATAACAAATAAATTAGTAGAACATTAATAAATATGCAAATACAACGTCGAAATAAAAATCACTTGATGATGTAAACACGTGTAACTTGTTAAAACTCAAGTGAATGTGACATTTACTATCAACCATTATTGGCATTTAATCTTACAGTTCGGCGATAGATTTTTGGTGACGGGATAACTAAGTAGTACCAAAAATACATACGTAGCTCGTATTCGAAAACAAGGTTTTCGCCAAATTTTCGTAAAAAAAAAGGTCATGCCAAACCTGCGGTGCGCATATGACAACAGGCGAAATATTAAATTATGTAACAAGCCATTACATTTAATTTCAGCTTCAAATCAATGTTTTAATTTACCACTCGAAAAATAAAAAAAAAATGCTAACTGGAGAGTTGAAAAAAAGATATTAGCGAGATTTGCACCCGACTAGCGTAACAGTACCAAGAATTATTTGCGACCATGGCAACTTTTATGTAGTTTTATTCGAAAAAAAAAATGATATTTTAATCAAAATGGAAAACTTTCGGCACAGATGTTATATACGCAACGGTTACTTAACTGGCGCAAAATTATCGTTATTTTGCTTGATATGATAAGCCGGATGTTGTTGTTTATGTTGTTGATGCTTTCCCTAAATTGGCGTAATATGACATTTAATATGACGTTTGTGCCAAACCTTTATATGAAAGTCGAAGGGTTCAGACCGTATTTGTTTATGGCATTTGATGACTTGAACTATTATAGTATAGATGAAATGATGGGGATAGAATAATATTTGGCGACTTATCACCTGTGCCTGGCTAACATTAAAGTATCAAAATGGCACCTAGAGTATAAAAAGCGAAGTGTTCCGCCCGGAACTGTTGATGATAGTCATATGATTTAGGCTATTGTTATAGAGATTGTTTTAAAATATCGGGAGAGAAAGACTCTGTATACATAATTCATTTTATTTTAGCTTCTTTTCAAATGTTTAACTGATACTCTTTAATAAAAAACGAAAACTACCATTGGATGTCTTAACAGCAACTGATTCGCCCTTAAAATGTTGCAATCAAAGGGAATTGAATGGAAACCCGTTTACAGGGATATCTGAACAGCTTTTTTCAGTATAATTCAATCTTCTCTAATATTTTTAAAACCCATCAGATTAGCTTGTTTTTAAAGTTTTAGATTCTGTTGTGCCTGTACGGGTGTTAGCGAGCGTAGTTTGCAGGGGGCAGAGCCCCCTAGTATAAACATAAATGCTAAAAAGAAGTATGAGATGTGAAACTAAAGTTTCAATTAATGCTACATCTCTTTTATATCTCTTCCAAAATATTTTATACTTTAAAATATTAACTTTTACTTACCCAAACTGCTTTGTGGAACTGTATACATGTATATATTTTAAAGCAATGAAAACATATAAGCATTTGTTTTACTGTCTTAAGTGATAGACATTCATAGTTTCAGACTAAGGAAATACAGTAAAATTGCAAAATTTGTGAAAATGAATCTGTCTATAACGGAATCCTTTCTAAAATGAAAAATTTTCATGGTCTCCGTGTAAAGTATTTCATTCGAATTACGCTTATTAAGAAAGAAAATTTTAAAAATTTATAAATAACGTTCAAATGTGTGTAAATATAATTCAGTTATATTTACACAAACTCGCTTTAGCGCTTTCTGTCTGATAAAAATATATTAAAAAATATATATGTGGGAATGAAAGATAAGACGCAATGGTTAAATAAACGTGATATCTCAAGCGAGACTCGGTAAAGGTGAACTAAAAATTGCAGAGCGAGATGTGAGGGTTCTATAGATATTCAGCAATGGAGTCGGTTGGTGGTTTTTAAAGCAAGGCTCAGTGAAGCTCTTGCGAGTTGTATGATGTTATTTTTAATATTAAGTTGTATGTTTGGTAATATATTAAACCTTTTTAAACCTATTCTTAGTTTGTAGAGCATTAGTTTCGATTAAGCAATACATTATTCACATTAAAACCCACATATATATATTTTAAAGAGCTTATTTTAAAAATATGGCATGCTTAAACAAAACAGTAAATACTCTTTTTTTTCAAATAAGAACAGGAAATTAGATTATAATACAATTGTTATTCTCAAATAATAAATATTATGAACAGCAAAATACACATGCAAAGCTATATTAGTAAAATTGTGCAAACGAAAGTTAAATTTTTATAGAAAATTCAAATAACATATTTGAATACAATTTTGGTGCTACTTATAACATCTGTTTATAACATATTTATGTTAATTTTCCTAATCTGATATTTAAAAACAATGAAAAATATAAAAATAATATACCAAATTCGGTATTTAAAAAAAATATTTTATAACTCAAAATCAACATTTTAGAAACATTGTTTAGACCACTAAATTCATTTTAAACTTAATGATAACAGTTACAACTATGCTTGATGATTTAGTATTCTTTTTTCTCTAAATTTATCTAAAACTTGAAATAATACAATATTGTATTGAAGCACAACATGATCAGCTTTATTTGCTAACAAATTAAAAATGCACAAAATGATGTTCAGAAAAAAATTATATTATATGACTTAAAAACTAAAGATTTGCATTTTCACTTTTAAATACATAATTTTAAAATACTAATGGTATTTTAGCTAGTTCAGTTTTATAAGTTTGCAATTAAAAATGTATTGAAATTGGTCAGTTTTAAATACATTTTCTAATAGGAATATTTGGCTAAGTTGAGTTTTTCTACTTCATAAAGTTTTTTTAAACATAAAAAAGATGCAGTTAAAAGGTTAGGATTTAGGCCTTGGAAAATAAAATGCCTGCTCATTATTTTTTTTGTTTAACCAATTGTTACGGATTAATTTAAATATGTGTACAGAATCAATTATATAAAAAAGTGGATTACCTTTTCTACATGGGTGCTCGTAAACTATACTTAATTGTGGAAGTGAAGCAAAATATTGCATAGCTTTTCTATTGATTAAATTGTTATCAGTCACTATAGCTATTACAGAAAAACGAAGTTTTTCCAAGTTTAATATGCAATTTAACACAAATCAGTGTAATTTTATAGCTGTAATTGCTTTTACTGGAATTATTTTTACAATTTCTATATATGAGGAAAGAACACTCTGCAACATTAACACATGAGCAGTTGTTCCAATGTCTTCTTTATTATGTGCCATACCAAAAATGTTAAAACCTTTAAAATCCAGAATGTATGAATATGAATTTCATCAAGCATAGGGGAGAGTAGCCGAATTTGGACCACTTCACTTATTTTCAGGTGTAACTCACTTAAATTTTATTTTAATTTGAAAAAATTGTCAAAAGAGGTCTAATTTCAGCAACTGGTCGCCTAAGTTGTACCCCCAGTCTCCCAAATTGGACCAAACAATATCAGGTTGTTTTAATGACTAGGGAATATAACTAATTTTAATAAAAGCAAAGTTTGCGATTAATGAAACAATCAAATAAAATAAATTCTTTTTCGTCTTTTTTTTTTTTTTCTCATTTCGCGGTTTACTTTATATGTCGAAGATGCTAACACAACTGTTTTTTGGCTCCCTCTGTACTTTGATTTAACTAAATTTAGCAAGGGAGATAGCATTTCTAATGATATTTTGCCCTTTTTTTTGGGGGGGGGGGGGATTTGTAGCTGCAGCCTTCTTGTAAGTCAATTTCTTCACAACTTACGCTCTCCTTTTCCCATTCCGTTTCCTATTCCTTTAACAGCTTTTGATGTCACGGGTGTTTTTCTTCCAGACAGTTCCGCTGTGTCGTTTTCAACATTTTTAACATGATATTAAAAAAAAAAAATGTTTAAAAAAATATGCTCTATTGAAAAAATTACTCTACGATTAATCAAACGCAAACATTATATATTCAAACAGTGTTGAATTCATGTGTCTCCCCCCCCCCCCCCTAAGATACTTGAAATAATCATTCCTCCGGAAACTTTGAGATTTTATGTCAAAAAAGTGTGATTCCACCTTCAAGAATTGTAAAAAGTCTCCACTCGCGGAAGCGCAAATATCCTCCAAGAGGAAAATGTTTGAATTCAACTCTGTAAACCAAATACGCCATAGGAATACAGAATTCAAAGAAAATAAATATAAATATGTTCAAGATAAAAGAAATTGCAAATAAAATTTATTGCATAAACATGTAAGGAAAAAAAAAACCTTGCATAGAGATAGTATTCCATTGAAACAAATAGTTTACAAAGCGTACCACACCGAAATTTATTATTTTCTTTTCGAATTTATGATCGTATATTTGGTCCAATTTAAGCAACTTAATCTGGCCTAATTAAGGGAAATGGGCCATTTTTTAAAACAGATAAATCTCAAGATTAATAACAAAAACGAAATCAAACAGATCCGCGTGAAAAATATGCGCAATAAACAGATGAATTTAGATATGTATATGAAAACATAACAACTTACCTTAGTTTTAATGTATTCACTTACGTTTAGCAGGAAAAAACTAGATCAAAACTCCTAATTTTAGGTTCTTTTTTAATTATCTGAAAACAGCACGTGGTAGGCGTGTGCTTCTTCTAGTCATAAATGACGTCATTCTGACGAGTAGGATTTCAGCGGTAGATGGCGTCTCTTCCTGTAATTAACGGCAGAATGGCAACGGTCCAATTAAATCGGCGGTCCAAGTTTGGCTACTCTCCCCTAATTGTAACTGTTTGATAAGTTGGATTCAGCATTTCACTTTTTTTTTTATATGACTGAAAGAAGAATCATCAAACTCATAGATAGATAGGCTTATAGATATGGATGAACAGATTCTCTGAACAGTTCTTGGGTGGGGAAGTATCAAATTTTCAGAACTTCTGATAAATTTATACGCATGAGGAGATATAGTAAGTAGAAGGGAGGAAAATACCATCATATCTGGAGAATATCTCCTGTTCTCTTTGGGCACAGATCCAAGCTTAAATTGCTCCTTTATGAAAAAAAAATTCTCACCATCATAATTTTCTGTAAGTTTTTCTATAAAGTCAGAGAGCGTTTTTAATAGTGATTGATCTTTTTTTTCGCTATTATTCTTGTTAGATTAATTTTAGTATTCAAAAAGTTCTATATCAGGATAATGTTCAGGAATCTCTCGCAAAACTTTTTCAGCTGCCATATATTTTGGGTAGTGTGGAAATAATGATGCCCTATGCTCTGATCTATCTTTTAATTTAAATCGGCAGAGTGAAGCAGTTATTCTAAGCCTTGTTTTAGGGTCGATACATTCGGCAACTTTATGTAAATCACTATCCAAAAAATGCTCATCACATACCTGCAAGGAATAAAATTTATTCAATATTAATGTTTAATACATAACAAGAAAAACAAATTTTGTATACTACATAGGTATTGAATAAGAAAGTTTACAGTAATGCACTGATTTTATGTCTTTCAGGGGACCGTTCTAAAACGACGTATAACTGAGAAATACGTGCAATCGAAATTGTAGTCACCTAAGGTGTAAAATCTTTGATTGTAGAAATGTAACGCTGAAATATTACAAATTTAATTTTGTTACAATTTTCGAGTGAAAAAACAGTTAAAACATTTTAACAAAATTATTAAATAATCACTTCTATAATTAAAAAATAAAAGTGAGAATCATTTAACCTTATATCGCTTGCACCCTTGATTACCCTTTTCTTTAATTCCCTTATCGAACGTACAAACAGATTTTAATTAAACTAATCTTTAGTCGTCGTTTAACTTTCCAATTTATTTTGAGTCTTAGGCAGAGCATTATGCATGCAGTTGAGTTTCTGGAAAGTTTTCTCATTAGTAGTTGGAGTGCTACACGACCAAAATAAGATGAAAACTGCAAATCGTGATATGAATGTACCGGTTGGTCGGTATCTACTTTATATTAATATAAAGCATTTCAAAGGGGGAGGCATCACGTAAAGTCGTGGTAATTCAAGATGGCGGCTGTTATTCAAAATGGCGTCATTTTCTGAATTTTCTTACTATCAACTATAAAAATGTGTGTTTCAGGCCGATTTCGATGTTTTTAACGTCAAAAATTTCGTGTTTAACACTTTCCGTCATAGTTGAATGAGTTTATGAATTCAGTTTGTCTATGCCTGTCTGATTATCATTCCATGCTCTAACTCGCTTAAATTCACTCAGATTGTCGTGTAATTTATATATGCTATTGAAGTTTATAATAACAAATTCCGAATAAAAATTGAAGTGCATAGCTATTATACTCCGTATAGATTTTATAGTCCGTAGTTAGTTAAAGAATTCCATAATGTTATTGTCTATTAGTCCGGGTGCTACGGTTGAGAAAACTGCAAATCGTGAGAAGAATATACCGATTGGGGAGTATCTACTTTATATTAATATAATGCATTTCAGAGAGGGGGGGGGGGGCATCGCGTAAAGTCGAAGGAATTCAATATGGCCGTTGATATTCAAAATGGCGTCATTTTCTGAATTTTCTTACTGTCTATCATGTAAATATGTGTTTCAGGTCGATTTCGATGTTTTTAACGTCAAAAATTTCGTTTTTTTAACACTTTCCGTCATAATTGAATGAGTTTATGAATTCAGTTTGTCTGTCTGTCTGCATGCCATCCAATCTCTAATTCGCTTAAATGTCGCTACTCGCTTAAATTCACTCAGATTGTCTTGTAATATATATATGTTATTGAAGTTAATAATAATATGTTCTTGCAATTTTCATACTATACCTCGTAAAAAAAGTGAGTTTGAGGTAAAATTCCATGCATTTAAGGTTAAAAATGTCCTTTGTAACACTTTCCAACATTGTTGAAAAGTATTTATGAATTCGGTTTATGTTGGCCGTCTGTCTGTAATTCGCTTAACCCGGATATCCATGTAATTTAAATATTTCGTTTATATATGTGTTATTTATGTACTATGTAATTTCAATATGTGGTATACAGCAAAATGGTGTATATTGAAAATGAAGTGTGTAACATTTATAGTTCTTTTACAGATGTTTTAATGATGTTAAACTCTTTGAAACATATTGAAATTAATATACATCAATGAGGTGCAGGTCAATATACTTGCTGTAAAATATGATGAGCATAGCATTTATCGTTCATTTACAGGGGCTCAAAAAAGAAAACGGCTACAGTTCTGTTTATAACCCATGTGCTTCTTACTTTCTTCTATCTTTACAAGATTAAAGTATTGGATTTGTAAAAATTTTTGACTTCCGGTTTTCGACGGATTTACTCTTTTTGTGGTCAGAGATCCCAAAAAACATGTTTATACAAAGTATCTGTCTGTCCGTGTGTCACCATTGTACCATCGAAAAGTGCATGAAGTTATGCATAGAATTGAACCAAAATTTTAGGAGTATATTTTTGGCTGTAGCAAACAGGTCCTCTTTCAATTTAGAAATATTCAGCCGGAATGGGGTGGTGTAATAGCGATTTTTGTGCTATTATCATTATTGTACCATCGAAAAGTGTATAAAGTTATGCATAGAAATGAACCAAATTTTTTGTGATTGTTTTTGGCTGTGTTCAGCAGGTCCTCCGTCAATTTGGAAATATTCCGCTGGAAGGGGATGCTGTGATAGTGATTTTTGTATAATTTTCTCGATTTTTTGTTGTTGTATTATTTATTGGCGGCTCGTGCAGCGACGGAACTCGAGTCCTGCTAAACCTGCTATTCGCAAACAACTGATGTATAACAGACTAACGAAAAACTTTTGATTTTAATAAATATCATGATCCATAACTCGTTTTTAGTCCGATTAATTTACTGAAGCAGAGATTTAAGATAAAATTAAAGTTGGTATACTATTGAACTTATAATATTGAAATACTAACATCTGTAATTTCTTTTTGAAATATTAAGATGTATGGCATAGAAGAAAGTTTTGGGTTTGGCAGATCCGACTAGTTTAATTATAGTATGCGTTTTCAAAATTTACTAAGTATGAAAGAATTGCAAAGTGTTATTATTACTAGAAAGATTATTTTTTTAGGTAGGAGTGCAGATTATAAATATACAATATAATTATGATGATTAGTCGCCACCATTCAATGTGATCTATAATATCATCTTATATTCCACTTTCTTAATGTTGCGGTTCCTGACTGTACTTGCAGACTCTTTGATGCGCAGAGGATAAATCTATCAATTAAGTTGTCGCAATTTTGAATAACTACGACTTTACGCGATGCCTCCCAATCTCATATGCGTTGTATTAATATAAAGTACATACTCACCAATCGGTATATTCTTCTCACGATTTGTAGTTTTCTCAACCGTAGCACTCCGACTAATAGACAATAACGTAATGGAATCCTTTTGAGGGTCCTGTAAAGGGACTATGAAACTATACCCTTCAATTTTTATTCGGAACATGTTATTATAAACTTCAATAACATGCATAAATTACAGGACAATCTGAGTGAATTTAAGCGGGTAGCGATATTTAAACGAATTAGAGCACTGAATGGCAAGCAGACAGACAGACAAATAAACAGACAAACTGAATTCATAAACTCATTCAACTATGACGAAAAGTATAAAAAACGAAAATTTTGACGTTGAAAACGTGGAAATCGACCTGAAACACACATTTATATAATGGATAGTAAGAGAATTCAGAAAAGGACGCCATTTTGAATAACAGCCGCCATCTTGAATTCCCACGACTTTACGCGGTGCCTCCCCCTTTGAAATGCATTGTATTAATATAAAGTGGATGCTGACCAATCCGTATATTCTTATCACGATTTGCAGTTTTCTCAACCGTAGCATCCGGACTATAGAATTGTGAGAAACAAAAGAGGTTCTAAGTGTGTCAATGTCAATGCAGTCCACCCACCGTCTCTTCTTTTCGTCCCATCCCCATCACAGGTTCCTCGAACATGAAATAACCCCTCTTAGCAGTTACACATGTTCCTTGTCTGTCATCTTTCCCCAAATATTATTAGAAGAAAATAAAAAAGAACGACGGTGGAAGAAAAAATTCTGAGAAAATCAGTTACGGCATGAAAGAAACGACGTATAAACGAAACGTTACAACATTAAAATATGTAGGAATGATTCGGGACCGCACTGAAACGACATATAAATGTAAAAGACATATAAATGAGAGACGTATAAACGGTGCTTTACTGTATAATAATACAAAGACTTATTTTCATGAAAAATCATAATTACTAAAACTTTTTTATGAATCTTTTCCCTAATATTGTTACAAAAATTACTTAAAATTAAAGTTCTTAAACGATGCTTAAGAAAAGAATCTTGTAAACTTTGAATAACATTATAATTTATGGCATATACATATTCTAACTTCAATATTTAACAGATAACGCGAAAAAGAAAACTATGTTTAATTCAGCTAGGATTTCGTGCTAATGAAATTTTCTTGTAAGATTAGCAAGTAATGATTGTCTTATAAAATGAGTAAAATTTTTAGAAAATATTATTTATTATTAAAATTGTGTGATTTTATGTATGACAAATCTATTAGATTTTTTTTCGCCAAATGTACACTTGTTCTCAGATTTATAGGTCTATCATTAACTTGTTAACAACAAACTATACTACAAAATTATAAATGAATTCCCCCCCCCCCCTTTCCCTCATGGAAGCGCAAATATCCTCCAGGAGGAAAATGTTGGAATTCAACTCTGTAAACCAAATACGCCGTAGGAATACAGAATTCAAAGAAAATAAATATAAATATGTACAAGATAAAAGAAATTGCAACTAAAATTGACTGCATAAACATGTAACGGGTGGTAAAAAACTTGCATAGAGATAGTAATCCATTAAAAAAACTAGGGGATCGTACCCGGGCTTCCCGGGTTAAAGAATATAGATGAAAATATTTTCTTAAAATTGAAAACTAATAATTTTTTCATATGCAATACATTTTAGATACCCACTTACATTTTAAAAAAAGCATTTTTCAAATGGAAACGACGAGTTATACAATCAAATAATTTTTTTTGAAATTTATCAAAAGCGATATTTTCTTATTAGCCGCATGCTAAGAGTTATTTGACCAAGATTTTGCTACTTATGGCATCCTTTTATATTCTGATAATTTCAGAACTTATACATGTCTGTTAAATTTGTGTTTTATTTATATTTTTTATTTATTTATTCACAGGGTTTCACACATTTTTTTTTAAATGGATATTAGCCGTAAGAAAAGGTTGAACTCTTTATTTTGTTTTAAGGGCAAACGGATTAATCTTTCGTAATCGAGCTCCGCGCGATATACATAAATTAAAAAATATTTCATGCTTTAAAATAGTTTTTAAAACCATACACAATCAGTAAACCGAGATAAACTTTGCAAACAAATTCCATTTGAAAAATAAATCGTATTTGGTGATCTAAAAATTTAAATTGTACCATTACAAATATTTTAGATTTGTGTTTTTTCAGTATTATTCTTTTATTTGTTCATAAAAGAAGTTAATTAATTAGTTCGTTAATATGTCTTTCACAAATATGTTAGGCTGGTGGGTTTTTTTTTTTTTTAGCATTATTCTTTTATTTGTTTATAAAGGAAGTATTAATTTCGTTATGCAAAAATATTCAGAAACAAAGGCTGAAAAATGTTTGTCGCTTTATGTGCAAAATGTGTATTATTATTATGTATTGAAATCGGCATGTGATAAGATAAACTTTTAAAAAAATCGTGCTTAAAAATTATTTTAGAAAATATAATACATCTATCAATTGAGATACAGTTTTTAAACAAATTGCATTTGAAAATAAATTTATTTCCCTATGCGACGAAAATTGAAAATGTACGATGGTCAGAAGATTAAAAAATTGCTGTAGGGATAATTTCAAGACCGAAATTTGATCATGAAGTGTTACCATTCGCAAAATGACGTCAGCGTTATGCACAGATACGTTTGTTCTTTATAATATAGATACTTAATCAGTAAAATATAATAAAGATCAGTTATTAGGATGTGGTTATCAATTGAGGATCTTATGCTGGTATTCCGGAATGAAAAACAGCAATTTTCACTTTCTCAAAATTTGCATGCGCACTTCTCATATGATTCATGACATTCATGATTTAAAAAAAAATTTGTATTTTGTTTGATCATTTAAAAATCATTTTAATTCAAAACTTGAAGTCACGATTGTCAGTAACATCTTTTATGTGAACAGACGCACTCTTTACTTGAGATTCTAATCTCAATTCCGGAGAGTAAAAATTTCCGTAATTTATGTTTTTTAGACGCAATTGTGATAAAATGTGTAGTTTTATCTAAGAAAAGGATCGTTTTCTTTTAAATATGACTTCATTTTCACTTAAATAAACATTTCGCCTAGTGTCTGAAACTTAGTATCTGTACACATGCAGAACAATATAGAAAATTTATGAGAAAAAATGAGTGTTTTCAAAAGCAGTATGTTATTTTCCGTTATTATGCCCTAATATAATATTCTGCTCCTAATGGGATTTTGTGACACTAAACTACAAATATTTTTATCAACAATTTTGAATATTTATTAGAAAATAGCATAAACAAAGATAAAAATACCTCATTATTTCTCTCTTGTCTGCAATAATAAAAGCTATCTAATTTTCACCATTTTGAAGAAATTTAATGAAATACTTTTAAAATTAAAATATAAAAGTGGAGATATTTAAAAAAAAAACAGATAGTGCGATCACATCTTCAAATGAAGAGCTTTCAGTTTTAAAAAATATTAATAAAATTGGTTTAGCAGAAAGATCAGGGCAGATGACTAAAAGACAGACTTGTGTTTTAAATATATAGATTATATAGAATTAAGAAAAATTAAATTAAGCAAATTATGTTATTTTGATAAAATTATAGTAAAATGTCCTAAAGAATAGCATTAAAATTTTATTATTCGAAAGAATTTTGGACAAAAACTTCAGGAACATGACATTATTTTAAACAACGAATTATTTGTTTGCTTTTCTAACTCGGCGAAGCAAATCCATCCAAGCTAGAATCACCATTTTCTGTAATATAAATCGCTATTATTTGCATGTCACCTCTTTTTTATAAAGACACTCTAAATTTTTGTAAAACATTGCGTTTTAACAGTGTGTGTTTTCGATTACATTATTCTGAAAAGTGAAGCATTTTCACCTGTGAAGAATTTCAAAGCAGTTCGGCTGTGAAAATGACGCACTTCTACAAAACATAATTCAGGTTTAAGAATTAAAATACACGCTTTTTTATAAAATTACGTCATTTGCTTCCGCTAAAGCAATCCACTTTTACAATCCAGTCTGAAACTTCGTCTACAGAAAAGTGTCCATATGACGTCATTATGACGGAATAACAGACAATATTCTTGACATAATCCATATTTTAATTTCAACATTTTTTTTCAAGTTTTATGAGAAAATGGCAACAAAAAGATACAGTATCTCACATTTTCGACTAATAGATAATGAGCATGTTGGTAAACAAATGAGCTTGTGTCTAGACAACTCAACTTGTGGTTGGCAGAAACGAGGCATTTAAACGCGTGTTTATATGTGAAACTCCATAGCAATCTATCATATGTATTGAAAAACAAATGAATTTTTATCTGTATATGCACAGAACTTACGTTCTGTTGCGAAACAAGATTATTTAGAGATACTGGGGTTTATTAAGGATAATAATAGACAATATACTAGATGATCCATATGTTATTTCCAACTGGAAAGCAGATATGGCTCTTTGGCCATAGGCTTCATTTTATTTAACGAATAACTATTTTTTTAAATTCCATGAGAAGAATACAAGAACTCAAGAAATGTTTCTGCTTGTTGTAGCGGGTAAGAAAAATGTTTTAGGTTTTATAATTATACCAGAAAGCCACCGTTTTATTTATATATCTTATTTTTTTCAACCTGTACGTCTAGTAAGATGCTTGAACTAATCTGAAAATGTTTACGAATTTCGTTATATTGAGATTAAAATGACATTTATGACTGCTTATTTCCTGATACACTTTTAAAATCATTCTAATGCATGAAATTGGCAAGTTTCCTTACAAATATATACTAATGAAACCTCAATTTTTAATAAAACAGGCGATTTTTCAGAAAGCATCTTCAAAGTTGGCGTTTTTTCTTTTTGCGAACTTGCACTTTGTTAAATAAACATTCGCCTAACTAAGTCCCTTTTCATTCTTTTAATAATTTATTTACTTCCTTATACAATTATGTTTCTTCATGTTTGTTGAATATAGATAAGATATTCAACTTTAATTTTTCAATAATTTTTAATCAATACATTACTTTACATTATTTATTTAATAACTCATATATTAGCATGTTTTTTTTTAACCCCCGGTACGGGGGTTAAAAAATTTGGGGGCTTGTCTATTTCTTTCTCCCAGCTTATTTTGTGTCCAAAAAATAACGTTATCTTACAGAACCCAGCAATAAACAAAGCAGATGTATCATTGTACAATTAACTACTCTATAGCATTTTTTAAAATTTCTAAGCATCGCACATTTTCAATTTTTATACCGTCGTATTGGAAAAAAAGTACTTTTAAATGCAATTTGTTTGAAAAATATATCTCCATTGATTTTTGAAATATTAATTTTTTTTTTTTTTTTTTTTTTTTTTTTTTAGTTTTTAGCACCATTTGTTTAATTTTGGCAATTCAAGTACTCCATTTACGTAGAAAGTAAAGGGAAAATAGTTGAAAAATAGCAATTATATCTTTTTGTTGCCATTTTCTCATAACAAGCGAAAGAAAATGTAATTAAAATACGTGCTATTTTGAAAAAATATAAACAAATAATTTCTACTAAAACATGGAGCTATTATAAACTATATTTAATTTTAAGTTATCTATATTAATTTTACAAACAAATGAAGGCCTGTGAATCATTAGATAGCCGTTTTTTGTCAAGTTTCTTTAATGACGGCATCTTTTTGCTGCATTTGTGTATTATTTTGCGATAGTGACATCCTATACATACTTTACTGTAGATGTTTAAGAGTGGATCGTAAATGTGGAATTCTTAAGCGGATGAGAATGACGTCATTTTACATAAAATAAAAGTGTTGTGCTTTAAGTCTTAAAATTGAAATATGTTTTGTAACTATTTATATATACATATATTTTCTTTTCATCAGGGGCGACACTAAATTCTGAAAAAGCAGAATTCCTGTTTTCTAGTTTTTTTTTTTTTTTTTTTTTTTTTTTTTTTGGCTTCTCTCATTGGTTAACTTAAAGAATGTAGTACAGAGATTAAAAGTAAATATATTCTCAGAATGAATGACATATTTTCTTTGTAATTTGTTATTAATCTCACCCATTTTTAAATACTAAATGGTACTTTTCGGTTAGCCGGGCACCAGTGTTATATATACATATATATGTCTATATACATGTGCCATAAATTATGGTATATACAGTTTTGTATCGAGCAACAATCTTCATTTGGCACTTTCTTCGCCTTTCATTCTGGCAGCCGGGTCCCTCTCCCAGTTATGGCACTGAAGATGTAGAATCTACCATGTATCCATTCGTGAAAAATTGTGCTCTATAAGAGCTGTAATATCTTACTTATGTTATTTGATTAACATTTTTTTTTCTTCGGTTCCTTTTTTTTTTTTTTGGTGGACTATGGCTTCTGGCGATACCACATTAAAAAAAACGCGCCTGTGTGCCCTACCTCAAACATTTAAGACCGAGCCTTAATAAACATTATTGAATAGTTTTCTGGTCTTAATGTAAGGTGGTGTGGAAAAGGGCACTTAGATTTTCTTTATTAACTTAAGTTGTAGGCACCTATATACTACATATTTCTTGTTTTGATTTGTTCTATAAATTTGCACTTTGATAATTTTTATTTCTTTCTCTTCTGTAATTGTATCTAACAAAAGAAAAACTTGGAATATTCAATTCAGAAAGTAGAGAATGTGTACGCCCCAGACAAGAAACTTTCATTACTACAGGAGAGTTGTCACTGGAGGAAGGCTTGACAGACAAATCTATTTCAGGACATAATAACTGAAGATGAAAGACAGTATCAAATGACACCTTATAAAAGTTTTCGATTTACAATTTTCCATTTGTAATTTTTAGATTGAAACAATTACAAATCATTTTTAATATTGAAGACTTTTTTATGCTTATTACAGTAAAAAACTGCAAGCAAAATAATCATGAATCCAAATTTTAAAAAGGTGTCACTTGACACTGGTAGAAATAGTGTTAAGCATCAATAAAGGCAATAACTCAGTGGGACAGTCTTGTGCACAGTGCCATTTCAGCCGTGCATTAGATTGTGCTTCTAAGAAAGTATTGCCTATGTAAGTAAAACTTTTTTAATAATCTGTCAAGTGTGAGTATTACTTGTGCACGGAAGGTTCTGTAAATATATTAATTGATCTTGTTCAAAGTTTAAACTTGGCACTGTGCTAAGTGCGCTTCAAAAGAAAGTTGCTATGCCGCCTTGGTCTTTTTTCCAGATAGGTGTTTAATTAACCTTTAAAGACCCAGGTGGCATATTGAGAGTGGCACTCAATGCAAACTGGTCATGAATCCCAAAGTAATTATGCGATTAATTCTAATTAAATTAGGATACTTTTCGGTTAGCCGGGTGCCAGTGTTATATACGCACACATACATATATCGGGTGTCCCAAAAAGGACTGACTGATTTTAAAATGCAATAACTTCCAAACGGTCACAGATATTAAAAAAATTCTTGCAGGAGGGTTATGCATAAAGTCAAAAGTTTTTTTACAGTGATTTCGATTTTAGTTCGAATTACAAACAATAGATGGCGCTGCGATCAATAGAGGCTAAATTCAGGCTCGATTTTTGGTACTTCGTGGCCCGGATAATACATTTCCATCTCCTTTTTCTGCATGGAACAACAGAAAGTACCAAAAATCGAGCCTGTATTTAGCGACTATTGCTTACAGCGCCATCTATTGTTTGTAATTCGAACTAAAATCGAAAATCACTGTAATAAAACTTTTGACTTTATGCATAACCCTCTTGCAAGAATTTTTTTAATATCTGTCACCGTTTGGAAGTTATTGGATTTTAAAATCAGTCAGTCTTTTTTGGGACATCCGGTATATATATTTGTATAGATAACACTGGTGCCCGGCTAACGAAAAAGTACCTACATTAGTTTATTTTTAACAAGTTGACGTTTATTACTCTTATATTGCTACTGGGCATTGCATTACACAAATATATCATTTTAAAATGTTATCTAGGTTTTAAAAGCTGATGTCCATCTGTGTTTTATAGCCCAGGGTTCGTAAATATCGTGATATTTTCGAAAATATCAAAAATATCCGATATTTCGATACATCCGATATTTTCAAAATTGTCAGCTTACTGCTGATTCTAAAGATTTTTAGACTTAATATAAATTTGAATCTAAAACATATTACATTTAGCATGAAAACATAATAAAACAATATTCTAAATATCTTTTTTTTATTTTTTCTTGCAAAATTTATGATCAAATAATTGAAAACATAAACAATCTTACTGTAAAAGTTGCTTTTTCACTCATCAAAACACAGAATGCAGGATTCAATTTAAAAAATAAATAAAAATACACAACAAATTCTGAAATACAAAATAAAGTTTCTTTTATTTTTTCTATTGAAGAATTTGAACATGAATGTAAGTTTGTCTGCTTTTTCATTCCCTAACCTACTGCACAATTTAGACTGAAGTAAATAAAAACTTTTCGATTAGGCGGGCGCCAGTGTTATATTTACATACACTATGACGCAAAAGTTTAGACAATGACGTCATTCAGCTTTAAAATGTAGAATTATGACGTCAGAATTACAAAAACCTGTAAATATATTCAAAAACTGATTTAAAATGCTATGTACAAAAGACAGTCGTTTTATTTGCTATAATGCTAATTTTTTTCATAAAAATTCAAATGTGCTTGTCGCAAAAGTTTAGACACTATTCTAAATTTCTTTGAATATTCGCTGGCATATGCAAATTTAGAATCGATGATGTCACAAATTTGGAGTACTTAAGTTCTGCAAACGATTGCGCTTCATAGTCGACATGCCGAGAGCTAAAGAAATTCAAGTGAATGAGGTTTCAAGGATTTGGCAGTTGAAAGGTGAAGGGAAGAGCGTTTCTGAAATTTCTGCTATTATTAATAGGTCAAAAAAATCTATTTATCGAGTTTTATCGAGTGGTTCCGAATATAAAGCAAAATGTCGGTCTGGGAGGCCACGTGTGACAAATGTACGAGAGGATCGCCTGATACAAAGACTAGCGAGTACTCAACAAATGAGCGTACGTGGAGTTCAAAGCTCATCGGGACTCTCTGTATCAAAGGATACGATTCGTAGACGAATTTTGGAAAAAGGAACAATCGTTTATAGCAAAATGCAGAAGAAACCAGCTTTGAAAGCACATCATAAGTTACAAAGACTTATGTGGGCTCGAAAGCATATGTCATATGGAGAGAAATGGCAGTCAGTCATATTTAGCGATGAAAAAAAGTGGAATCTGGATGGTCCAGATGGTTGTTTATCGTATTGGCATGACTTGCGGAAGGAACCTCGACGTTTTTTTAGTCGCAGACAAGGAGGGGGCTCGGTGATGGTTTGGGCAGCCTTTTGCTATAATGGACAAGTATCTCTGACCTTCACCAGTGGTCGTCAAACTTCACAGCATTATACACAGACATTAGAAGAAAACCTACTGCCATTTGCTGAGCTTCTAGGGGGTCCTCAGTGGGAATTTCAGCAAGACAATGCTTCAATTCACACTGCAAAACATTCAAAATCTTGGTTTAATTCCCATAATATAAGAGTTCTCGACTGGCCAGCATGTAGCCCAGATCTTAACCCTATAGAAAACCTTTGGAGCATCATGTGTCGCAAAGTTTATAGCAACGCTAGACAATACTCTTCTGAAAAGGAACTTAAGACATCTATTGAGAATGCATGGTACGATATCGATCCACAAACTATGCAAGATTTAGTTTCTTCCATGCAATCTCGTGAATATGACGTAATACATAAGCATGGATGCGCAACCAGGTTTTAAAAATTATTTCGATTTTATTTAATTTGTGTCTAAACTTTTGAGACAGCAGTTTATTTTTGTTACCATTTAATTTATTGCAATATGCACAATTCCACTTTTCTTTGTTATAAATATTGTTTATATGTACAGCACATTAATTTCAAGCAGTGATTTGAAAATTGAATAAATATTTTTCAAAGTATGTAAGAATTTCTTCATTGTCTAAACTTTTGCGTCATAGTGTATTTATAAAAATACATATATGTAAATATCCATATATTTTTCATATATATACACATATTTTATATATATACACATACATATATAACACTGGCACCCAGGTAACCGAAAAGTACCCAAAAAGAATTTAGACAGGGTAGGGAGGTATTTTTCAAAGACAGTTGTGGTAATGAGAAAGCTGCAGGTACAGTCCAAAACTAGTTTTTGGAGTGAAGAGAATATTTTGTAAGCTATTCTTTTAGTTATTATTTACGGATGGGCTAATTTTTAATAACAGTTGAATTCATTTGCACTTCTTTTGACTGAAAATAAATATTAGATGTATGAAAATATCAAGAAATACGACATTTAAAAAATAAAAATATCAAAAACCTTGATATTTTGAAAATAAATATCATGATACAGTAGACTCCCTCAAATCCGCACAGCTTGGGACCAGAGGTTGTGCAGATTTTAGAATTTTGCGGATTTCTGGTCATTGATTTGTTTACATTTTTGAAAAATTAATTTGATTGGTAGTTAAGCAAGGGAAATTATAATGAATGCTTTCAATAAAGTTAAACATTAAAATAAGTAAAATATTAAAATAATTTATTAGTTTAAAAGTAACTAATTATTAAAATAATTATGTAAAATAAAAATTTAGAAAAATACTAAATTATTACCGATGAAATCGATTCAATTCGATTCCAAAAGTCCTATGCTGCCATCTGGTGGTAAAGCGATCGTAAGATCGATACGTCATTATTTTTTCACATTTTAGTAACTTTTTTCATTGTTATTTAGAGTCTTGAATGCTTTTCTTATACTGCTTTGTATGTTTAGAAATAAATTTGTCTATAATTAAAAAAAAAAAATTCTGCGAACAATAATTTTAAAATGGTGTTCCGGTTCGTGGATTTTTCCATTTCGAACCCTGGAATTTTTGATATAGATATGCTTATTTATATCAAAATCAAAAGTAATGTAAATTTATTTAGTAATAAATCAGCTGTAATAGCCAAAAGAGAATGATTAGCAAAAAATTTAGTAAAAAAAACATTGCAGTAGTCGCTGATTTTGGCCCCATCTTGAATTTAGTTCCTGCAATTTAACTGTAGATTTTATTGTTTACATCTGAAAAAATATGCGGATTTTAGGGAGTCTACTGTATATATCCATTGCCTTTTTGTATGCTTTTTGTCTCAACATGTAACAGAAACGCCTTCACTACCAGGTGTTTCTGTTACATGTTGAGACAAAAAGCGTGCAAATAGACGTTCGTCTGACATTAGTCTTAAAGCTTAATATCTTGGCTAATTACTAACAATTTTTTTCGAAACTCATTATCAACAATCTTTTTATACTTCTATGATGATAGGTACCTCAAGTGCCCCTCAACTCCCTAGTTGAGCAAAGTGAAATTTGTGTGTAATGGAAAAATGAGATTTTCTCAAAAACTATGCGAGCTAAGGTAATTGCTACAGTTCTCCTGCTAGTTTAAATAAATTTCTACTACCACTAATTTTTTTATAATTGTAGTTTCAGTAGATTCGGAAATAGAGGAGAAGGGGACATATTTTTGCATTACATTTTCAATCTATAACTATGACTAAAGGGTCAATAGCCTTTATTACTTCAGCCAAATTTGAACTTTCCATGTTACATAGTTGACAAGACAAAGAGCTTTGAGAGACAGAAACACAAGTCAACATACTTAAAATATTCTTGTGTATTTCTTTTTTAGACTTTTGAAGAGTAAAATTCATATTTCCTGTCTAAAACCCCAATTCTAAAAAATTGCTAATGCATTTAATTAGCATGAAATAAAAATTTTACTTGGTGCAGGTTTATTTAAGTTCACTAAAATCTGTGTAATAAATTATATATTTTTTCTATTTGCAAATTAAGTTAAACACATTGTTACTATCTAAATTATAAAGCATGTCTGTGAGTAATGCTGATACATATCAACAGTGGTAACAATTTAAGCAATTCATTTCTCCTTTTCTTTTAACAAATGGTACTTTTCGATTAGCCAGGTGCCAGTGTTATACATACATATGTGTGTAAATATACAATATATGTATATATAACACTGGTGCCGGCTAACCAAAAGTACCAAGATAATCATGACATATTTTCACTTTCACACCATCAAATAAGGTAAAAAATAAAATAAGTTATTTGAAAATTGTATTTCAATTTACTGATTTTTAAAGCACAATTCTTTTAAAAATCAATCTCCATCATATGCAGCTACATTAACTCATTTGGACTTTTCCATACCAATAGAAGAAAATTTCAGTTATCAAGATTTTGTATATTACATCTAAAAAATCTTAAATTTGTGAATTAAACTTTCACAACTAATTCTAAAGCACAAACTACTGATGTTTTAAATAATTTTTTACAAATTATTAAACCAAAAATATTTATTTCATGGTTAGTAATTGCTTGATATCTCTATATTTAATAATGAGATATTTTTTATATGCTAAACATTTTGTAAATACAGTAGAACCTCTTTTAACCAAAATCCATTTTTAAAACTTTTTTTTTTTTTTTTTTTTTTTTTTTTTTTTTTTTTTTTTACTATCACATTTCTTGTGTGCAAAATCCATTTTGAAAACTTTTTTTTTTTTAACTATCATATTCTTTGTGTGCAAGCGGTCCTTTCTGAACTACGAGCAGACTTAGATAAAATGTAAAACTGTCTGTGAACTCTAATAATTTCTTAAAAGTTTTCTGCAAAAAACGCTGCGCCCCTCCCGAGTCCTATATCGCCGCTAACAGCAAAAATGAACAGTTATATGAGAGTGGAGTGACACCACTAAAAGAAAAATATTATCCTCCCCCCATTTACAAGCATTATTAAAACCCAGTCAAGAAATGTACTATTGAATGGTATACTTAATACAGACAACTAATGAATGAAAGAAAAGCAAATGAAAAAAAATATATATATTTATTAAAATGTGAAATATTTTAATCATTAACTGATATAAAGATATCAATTTATGATTGCTCAACAAAACTGTTATTTTATTAATCTATAAAATAACTGAAATACGAATAAATGAATGTTAAAATAAAAAAGTTATTAGTCCATGAATGGAAGAGATGAACTCTTACTCATCAGTTTAACTACTGTTTTTGAGACAAACCATTCCTTAATATTGTGACTCTTAAAAAAAATTTTTTTCTCCAGTTGAAAAATAGTCTGCGACGTGCATCTTAGCAATTCTCCGCCCGCGGTCTTAATAATTTTTTTAGAAAGAAATTTATAAAATAAACCCCCTCAAAACTGCCTGCAAACTTAAAAAATTTTCTGCGGACAGCGTTCGCATGTTCATCTATATTATCTGACTCTGACTAAGAGTACATATAAATATTTTTGATCCCTTTTCTTAGAGTTTCATTGAATTTAACTTGAGCTCCCGCAATCTGCGGAGTGGAACGAAGAAAACGAACAAATTAGCAATTCTGAAACTTTTGCAAAAGATTTGGCATTGCTGGAGCAGCAGAAAGACTATGATACTGGTGAACTAATACTATTAAAAAACTCTGACTTCAAAGCAAAGGAAATCGAAACTGCGACAAACAAAACATTTTTTAAAACTTTTGTAATGATATATTTGATGTATGTAAAAGGTATTTAATTTTAAAATTAAAATTCAGGTAATTTATTCTTGTTTCTATTTTGCTATGCTCTATTTTTATTAAGCACTTGTTACCATAAGAAATATTGCATATATTTCTCCTTAATCTTAAAAATAAGCATTCTCGATTATCCGAAAATTTCGATTTTCCGAAAGACGGTCGGGCCCAATTACTTCGGATAATCGAGGCTCTACTGTACACATCTTTGGCAGCATGTTTCATCCATTTTGTTTAATAAGGATGAAATTTTTAACCGCATCACTCACAGTAAAAATAATGATACCTTTGACATATTTTAATACAAAAATAAAACTTTTATATTTAATATATTTGTAACTAATCCTATTTTTAAGGATGATAAATATTTAATAAATTAAAATACTTACTCTCTTAGACTTATTTAAAAATAACAGGGCTGCCACCGTCAACTATTTTTTTCTAAATTTTGCTTATGTTCTTTTAATCATTATTTCTAAACAATAATAATATACAATTATTTTTAAATAATAGTTGAAGGAAAAAAAAACAGTTGCCAATGGCAGCCCAGTATTATCTGAAATAAAAATGGTCACATACACAATAAGAAAGCAACACAATTCAGTTGGTTTGCGGTTTGCCGCTCCATTTATTGAAAAGTACAAATTATGTATATTAAAAATATGCAAGACTATTATTTAATAACATAATCACATTTTGCATACAAAGTTTTCCTCAGACAGTTTTGGGAGGCTGTTGAACACTGTCTGCTCTTTGGTTTAAAACATAGTCACATTACTCATCAAATTAGAATCTTTAATGCATCAAAATTATACGCAGGATTTGCAAACTCGGTATAACTTCATCAAGAATCCAAGTCGACAAAATGGAATTGCTCCAAGCATCTTGCTTAATTTTTCCACCAGTTTTGATAATCAAAGGATGAAATTTTTAAGATACAAAAATTGATACTTATGCAAACATAGTAAAGAAATTAAATAAAATGTACCATTTTGCGTTACTTCTGGTTTCACAGTTTAAGGGGAAAAAATGTAATTTTTCTATTTTGGCATAAGTTTGGGGTTTCATGAGCATGAAAATTTACAATTTTCCAATTAGCATGTGTTCTGAAACTCCAAAAAGCTGAGAGAAATTTTAAGAAAAACAAAAGCCAAAATGTTGCTATTACAAGGTACTTTTTAGTGCCATATTATTAAATATATATAATTAATTAAATAGTACATGTTATTAAATATACAGAATTATTAGTGTGTGGCCCAAGTTCGTTATGTATTAGATAAAAACTTTCTCTTTTTATAATAAAAAACATAATTTATCCATGACACAGAAAGATTTTCTAATTATATAAATTTCATTCATTTAATTAGTTTTAGGTATACACACCTCGATTTATCTTTCATAACGATTTTTGTAAATGATCCTCTGTTATGCTAGAACTTTCTCAAAGAGTATTCAAAACACTTCTGCAGTTTCAAAGTAAAAATATTCTATCACTGTTAAGTCTGAAGCTGTTAATGACTACGTGAAAAAGTTTAATTACATATGCATTGCTTGCTTTATAATTTGCTTAATAACACTCGCGTCTTGAGTCAGTCATAACTGATTAATATAAACAATGAAGTTCATAGCAATAAAGTCTAATTTGAGTCGATACAGCTCAAATCGATGAGTAATGTTGAGAATTTCTGAAAGAAGAAACAAGATTTTTGGAATACAGATAGTTATGGTCCAGCCGAATTTTCGCCAAAACTCAGACTTTGGGCCAAAAACTAAAATGAATTTTCAGTCGATCACTAATAATTTTGTTATGTTAAATAGCTTAATTTATTTTTTTAAATATTATTTATTTATTAATATTATATTTTATTATAATTATTATTTATATTATTAATATTATTATTATATTTTTAATATATTTTTAACTTGTTCTCACAAATCAAGTTAAAACAGCAAAAACGAAAATACACCCGCTACACATATGTCTATTGCAAAATATACCCGCATGCAATGTGTTAATTTTAAATTTTGAACTACAATAAATAAAAGTTGTGTAAATTTATGGAACAAAATCAAAACAAGAAATAATATGCCTACTAAAATGAGTAAAGAAAATCTTCTAAGTGCCCTTTTCCACACCACCTTACATTAAGACCAGAAAACTATTCAATGATGTTTATTAAAGGTGTTAAATGTTTGAGGTAGGGCACACAGGTGCGTTTTTTTTACGTGGTATCGCCAGTAGCCATAATCCACAAAAGAAAAAACAAATATATTTCTGGAACCTTGAAAAAGAAAAAAAAATTACACAACAACATCAAAACTTGGTTTTAATATTAAAAGACATCTTTGAATTTAAAACTTTGTTTTCTGTCTTTCATTTTTGTTCATTGGCAATACCGAAAATTGCTTTGTCTGCTAAATTGCCACAGTATTTTTCTTTCACCTGCCTTAGGGTTTGATGATCTCTTCAAATATTTTTTAATAACTCTGATTCTTGGCCTCTGATTGAACTTTTTTTTTTTTTGACAAAGCATAATTGAAAGATATTCATCATTCTTCTTCATCAAATTTACTGTAGTTAGTTCGGTATTTCCAAGGTCATTGGATGTCTCCATTACTAATATATTGGAGCAGAGATGTTCACAAGCATTTTGCAACCATTCTATTCTTTATAGTTCCAATGATTACCAGTACAGATTTCATATATTACATTGGTTTGTTTCAAATAACGAATTTTTTCTGACGCCAATCTGGCAAAAACTTCGTTTCCAAATACCAGTTACATATATATTTTGTAATTCTTTTAAAAAGGAAATAACAATAAATAAAAAAAAAGTTTATTTAATAACTATAGAACAAAACAATTTATATAATTAAAATAAAAGTAAATAAACAACGGTACTTCTTAGTTATCCTGTCGACCAAATTACTGTCGTCAAACTGTAAGATTAAATGCCAATAATGGCCAATAAAACCATTAATTTGACGTTTTATTTGTATTTTTATTAATGTTTTACTAATTTATTTGTTCTTTCGTTATTTAAAATAAAAATTATGTCAATGGGTATAATTTGGCGAGTGGTTTGGCAATTTATATAATTTGGCGAAATTGGTCAACAGGATAACTAAGTACCTAAACAACAATAGCCGGGTTACCATATCAGGCAAAATACATCAGGCAATTATGACGAGATTTAAGTACCCTGGTGAGTATAGGACATCCATGCCAGATTACCACCCTATATAATTCATTATGGTTACATATATAATGTATTCATTAGATTTCATATTGTTCATTACTTCTTTACAATATGAGAGGCAGGAGTTTGATTGGAAATTTTCAAGAAAATCTTACTAGCCTGATTTTTTATTTTTAAATAAAAATCTGCAAAATGCAACATACAGTAGAAAATTGTTACAAAAAAAACATGCAATTGGAAAAATAGTTAATTATTATGTCTGAAATGCATATTCTTATTTTTTTTTCTTTAAAATTAAGAATAGTATATACAAAAGAGGAAAATTTTGTTATAGGATAGAACTTAGTAGTACCATGTTTACATTTCAATAATTTGGAAAGTTGCAAAAATAGCAAACTGGGAAAAAAAGAAAATAAAGTTTCTGTATACCTTCTATAGTTTTTCAGATTGTCTAAAAATTCAACTTGTCCCGTCAGAAAAAACATTCTCTAGAGGCGAGTAAAATAATGAATCGCCCAACTCTAGAGTAGAGATTAAAGGTTTAACATAAAAACGATTAAAAATTTATATACACAGTCTAACATATTGTATGACAAGGAAATTTGTGAAAATGTAGCTTGTGTTTTCCAGAATTCTGAATTGATAGCTTAAATTACTTTAAAACTAAATAAACACTCCTTGAGTATTTTAAATTCTTTTAATATTCTAATAATGTGCATAGAAACAAGACGATCTAGTTAAATAAAATATTTGTAGATGTCATGTTTAAAATAAAAATCTCACAAGGAGAAAAGCATTTAATATCCTAAGGGGAATATATATATACATACGATCTGTTATATTACAGGAAAATGAAGAATTCTTACCCTGTTTGAAAACATTTATTATAAATTCTTGAGGCATGAATTGATATCAAGTCTTTTCGTTTAAAAGCTTATCCACCACCTTCACGCAGTTCATGTTTTCGAAGCAATTTAAACTCTTTATTACCTCCTATTTCATGTCTATAAGTGCAACCATATGCACTACAACTCATCATCATTTTGTAAAATAGTAGGATAAGCCAAAAAAATAATTATATAAATAATAAAGCCGAAAAAAAATAATAAACAGATGCAAAATACATAGAAAACAATGGTGAAGCACGCAAATGTTTTGCCAACCGTAAGTTGAGTTGTACTTTTTTATGTCTTCGTGACGTCACATGCACATTATCTATTTCCGTTTACTTTCAATGACTTTCAATAGAAATGGGGTACTTTTGTTGCCACTATAAGAGAAATGGTATTAAAAACTACAAAAAAATTAATATCTCAAAAATAAATTGAGATACAGCTTTCAAACAAATTGCATTTCAGAGAGCATATTTTTCCTTATACGACGGTGTAAAAATTTAAAATGTGCGATGTTTAGAAGTTTAAAAATTTGCAGTAGAGAAAATTGCAAAACCAATATTTTATTTCAAATTTCAAAGTGTTGCCATTCGCAAAATGACGTATGCGTTACGCACATATATGTTTGTCCTTTATAATGTAGATAGTGTACAAAGCGTACCACCACCGAAATTTATTATTTTCTTTTCGAATTTATGATCGTATATTTGGTCCAATTTACGCAACTTAAATTGGCCCAATTAAGGCAACTGCGCCATTTTTTAAAACAGATAATCTCAAGACTAATAACAAAAACGAAATCAAACAAATCCGCGTGAAAAATATGCGCAATAAACAGATGAATTTAGATATGTATATGAAAACATAAGAACTTACCTTAGTTTTAAAGTATTCCTTTACGTTTAGCAGGAAAAAACTAGATCAAAACTCCTAACTTTAGGTTTTTTAAAATTATCTGAAAACAGCACGTGGTAGGAGGGTGCTTCTTCTAATCATAAATGACGTTATTCTGATGAGTAGGATTTCAGCGGTAGATGGCGTCTCTTCCTGTAATTAATGGCAGAATGGCAACAGTCCAATTAAAGCGGCGGTCCAAATTTGGCTACTCTCCCCTACGCATTTTAAATATAAAAGTAATATTACAAGATAACGAAAAAATAAAATTACGACTACGACTTTACCTGTAAGGAACAGTTTTGGTAATTTATTAAGTTAAATTTAATAGCACGTATTGAAATTTACATAAAATGTGTTCTTGATTTAATTATATAAAACAATTAAATACATATAAAAATCAATTGTTAGATTATTTAGATGAAAAGTTTTAAAGTTATAGTACCCAAATGTTCCAGTAAAAGCTAAATATTGGTTTAATGATCATAAAAACTACTAATAATATTCACTCTTTGTTTTCGTTTTTTTAGAAGGTTTTGTTAAAAAAGCTTAATTTGCAGAATACGATAAAATGCAACAGAAATAAAACAAGAAACATAATGCAACTAAATTTTATACTTATTCTGCTGACATTTGTTGGATCGAAATGCTTCCGGTTTATAGCTGATAACCATTTCTTCTTTTAATTCTTCATCTTCCGGAAACGAAAATAGTTGAACTTTAGTAGTTTTGGGATAATATTTTTATTTATTTATATACATGTAGTGAAATAACATTATAACAACTAATGATAATTAATAATTCACGAGTGATCCAAAACTAAGTGAAATCATAATATCCTGCCTTTAGAAATAACGCCTGATACAAGTGACGTCAGAGCCGAATGGGGGGGGGGGGGACGCATCTGGGCTTTCTCCATTATCCAGGGGTCGTTGTTTCTACGCTATCACAAAAAGCACCTATTCGATTTTTAAAAAAATGGTGTGATAACGATGACACCAGCCCTCGCTCTAACATAGGCCATATTTTATGTCGGTGCCACTACCCCAAAGGGGGTGCAGGAGCAAAAAACTTTCTAAATTGCGTTTTTTGTGATACTGCAGAGGGTAGCAACTTGAAATTAATCATGGTAGTTACCTATATGATATAAATGATCTCTAAGGACATTTCTGTAAAAAATTGCAATTTAAAAGGGGGTGAAAATGCGCGAATGGCGTTCTAAAAAACGTTCTAAATTGTGATTTATACGCAATCTCAGAAAATATCGATTCGATTTTTTTTAAATGGTATGAAAACGTTGACATCAGCCCTCACTCCAACATAGGCCATATTTTTTGTCGGTGCCACTACCCCAAAGGGGGTGCAGGAGCAAAAAACTTTCTAAATTGCGTTTTTTGTGATACTGCAGAGGCTAGCAACTTGAAATTAGGAATGGTAGTTACTTATATGATATACATGATCTCTAAGAACATTCCATTAAAAATTCGAAATTTAAAAGGGGTGAAAATGTGCGAAAAGCATTCTAAAAAACGTTCTAAATTGCGATTTCTACACAATTTCAGAAAGTACCCAACCGATTTCAAAAATAACGGTTGGAAATTGATGATGATAGCCCTTGCTCTAACATAGGCTCTATTTCATGTTGGTGTCACTACCATCTAAGGGTTGCAGAAACAAAAAAACGTTCTAAATTGCGATTTTTGAGTTATTGAAGGGCCTAGAATCCTGAAATTAGGCAGGGCAATTATTTATAAGATACAAATGATCTCTAAGAACAATTACTAAAAAATTGAAATTTAAAAGCGGTGTAAATGAGCAAAAAGCGTTCTAAAAAACTTTCTAAATTACGATTTCCACGTAATCTCGGGAAGTACCGAACCGATTTTAAAAAAAATGATGTGAAAACGATGATGACAGCCCTCGCTCCAACATGGGCTGAATTTCAAATCGGTGCCAGTAACCCAAAGGGGGTGCAGGAACAAAAAAACGATCTAAATTATGTTTTTTGTAATACTTCAGGGGCTAGCAACTTGAAATTAGGCATGGTAGTTACTTTTAAGATATAAATGATCAATAAGAACATTTCCTAAATAATTCGAAATTTAAAAAGGGGGAAAATGGACGAAAATCGTTCTAAAAACGTTTTAAATTTCGATCTCTACGCAATCTCAGAAAGTACCCAACCGATTTAAAAAGTAATGGTTGGAAATTGATGAGGAGAGTCCTTGCTCCAATATAGGATCTATTTCATGTCGCCGACACTACCACCTTGCGGTTGTATTTTAAAAAAAATTCTAAATTGTGATTTTTGTGATACTGAAGGAGCTAGTAACTTTAAATTAGGCATAGTTATGAGATGTAAATGTTTTCTTACTTCCTTAAAAAATCGAAATTTAAAAGGGATGAAAAATGAACTAAAAGCGTTTTAAAAACGTTCTGAATAGCGATTATTACGCAATCTCAGGAAATATAAACCGATTTCAGAAGTAATGTTTTCAAATTGATGGTGGCAATCCCCCCGCTCCAACATAGCCTATATTTTACGTTGTTGTCACTGCCACCTGGGTTTTACAGGAGCAAAAAATGTTCTAAATTGGGTTTTTTGTATTACTGAGGGGGTTCAACATTTTAAATTTCGAATAGTATTTACTTCAAAGATGCAAATGTTTTCTAAGAATTATCGATATAAGCGTTCTAAATTACGATTTTTATGCAGTCGTATGTAATACGAAACCGATTTCACACATAATGGTTGCAAATTGATGGTGATCGAACCTGCTCAAACATAAGCTATATTTTATGTAGGTGCCACATACCCTAGAGTCTTACAGGAGCAAAAAACTTTCTAAATTGCGATTTCTGCGGTACTGAAGAGGCTAGAAACTTTAAATATAGCACGGTAGTTACTTATAAAATATAAATGTCCTCTAAGAACTGTCGAAAATAAATTCGAAAATAAAAAGGGGTGAAGCGAAGGGAAATAGCGAAAAGCATCCTAAAAGAGTCCTAAATTGCGATTTCTATGGAATCTCAGGAAATAATAAACCGATTACAGAAGTTATTGGTTGCTATTCAAGGGTGATAGTCCCTGATCCTATACGAGCTATATTTTATGCCGGTGTCATTACCACCTGATTGGCAGGAACAACAAGAATGCATTTAAAAATATCCAAATTCCGTTTACTATAGAATATTAGGAAATACCAACCGATTGCAAGGTTAATGTTGGCAAATTAATGGTGTCAGACTCTGTTTCAACGATTTTCGAGACATTCTATTTCAACTCTGTTTCGGCATTTTATGTTGGTGACACTAACACCAGTGAGGTGGTAGACTGTTAGACAAGAAGCTTGGAATTTAACATGACTATTAATTTTAAGATGTAAATGTGTTAAGATGGTTTCTAAAAAATTCAAAACTTCAAATGAATACCGAAATAAGCGTATGGAATGAGCATAAAAGTCTCAAAATATTTTCTAAATTATCGTTTATTTGGAATTAGTTTTAGTTCTTCTTATTAATTAAAATCTTATTTCTGTCTTTTGCATTTTTAATGAAGTTTAGTCAAACTGTGGCTTAATTTGTACTATTTGAATTATTCCAAAAAGAGTTCTTCTAATAAAATATAGTCATACAAATATCACTTGTCATATTTCAACTATTACGCGAGCAAAACCGCGGGGTTTGCTAGTAGTACATAATTTATATCCTTGAAGCCGTGCAATAAGATTATCAGCTGTTTGTATAAGGTAGTGAGGTGGACGAGCTACTTCATTTAGTGGACTTGTATATAAACAGATGCGCAATTTTTTAGGCGAGCTAACAACAACCATATTAGTTACACATACTGTTTGTTCATCCACTTTTGCAATTATTCCAGATTCTACCATATTTTGCTACTCATTCTTTACTTTGTAATGTAGAGCTACTGGTATGTTACATGGGTCCGCTATGTGGAAATATAGTGGTTTTTTAATTTTACTTTTTGCAAAACGGTTCAAGCGACCAGTTCCTATAAATACATCAGAAAACTGCTGGACTTTATCATCGGGTGTTTGATGGAAAAAATTATACATGGGCATTATAACATTATTAGGTCTTTGGATAAGTTCTAATTTCTCAAAGGCTTCCAGCCCTAATATTGGACTAGCAGTTAAAGAGATTACTAAACATTTGCATGTCATATCTTTCTTTAAAGTTTTACAATGAAGAAAGCACTCACCTAGAATTGGCACAACGTTGTCACAGAAATCCAGTATAAGTTGTCCAGTCTAGTATAGTTTCTCCCCATTGGCACTTGTATCTAACTTAAATACAGTCGGACCTCTATTTAACGAACCTCTATTTTGCGAATTTCTCTATTTTGCGAACTTTTCCTTGGAACCAAGAACATTTTGCGAATTTCTTCGTAAAATAACCTCCAAATAGCGAAGTGCATTCTCTATTTAACGAACTTTTTCTTGTGATCTAATTTTTTTTTCTCCCCATTTCTCAAAATATTTCTAGACATTTCAAACTCATTTGATGATGTTCAATGGCTTTGAACTGGTTTTACAAGGCGCCTTCTTTGTCAGCAGTCAGAATTTGGTAAGTACGAAGGACGAAGATGATGATCCCTTAGAGTAACTTTAAAAAAAATGTGGATATACATGAGAAAAAAAGAAGAAATTATCCATGATGTGCTGATTGATGATTGTATTTCACTTAATTCTGAAATTGAGACCTCGGAAACACTATCCGAATTGGATATTTTCGACAGTGTGAAAAATAAAAACAATACAGCAGTGAATTGCGATGAAGACGAATATGATGATGATGGAAATGATTATGATGCAGGAATTAACAAAACTTCGTATAATGAAATGCTAAAATCATTTGAAACAATCCGACGCGAATTATAGTTAGAATAAAATACGCATAAAGGGGTTTTTGGTGCATTGCAGAGATGCGGTATTATGAGAGAAGGCACTTTTTAAAAGAAAAAAACTCAGGCAGAATTAACAGAGTTTTTCAGAAATTAAATTTGAGGGCGCATATGTTAATGTATGGTTAAATTTATTTGTTATAATAATAATAAATACAATAATGTCATTAAAATTCATTAATTTTAATGTAAAACTATTCACTTTAAACAGAAAGTACACTGCATTCTCGGACAATGTTTTGTTTTCCTTGCAGATTTCAAAGATTTAAACACATAGAAAAAATTAATTGATGATGGATATTGGTGGGTAAAATAAATAAAACAAATCGATATATATAAAAAATGTGATTAATTACTTTTAGTAAAAATATTTAGTGTTTATGAATTTAAAATCTGTTTTATGTAGTTTAGAGTATTTTAAAAGGTGAATCTCTATTTAACGAATTTTCCATATAACGAACTTTTTTCCGGGATTTAGCGACTTCGTTAAATAGAGGCTTTATAACATAATTTCCATTTACTTTTAATTTTTGTAGCCATAAAGAATTTGATTCTTTTACTATCAAGTTGATTTATGTATTTCAGTTCACCCAAATTAAACAAACTCTGTATCACTGTCATCATTCTTTTCCACTGCATTTAGTCAACGCACCTGTTGGCCGTTGTTTGCTTTAATACGACATACTGTTGGCCAGTGATTTTTCCCCTAACAATTTTTGCATTTTGTACCGAGTGCTGGAAATTTGTTTCGTGCGTGAGATCTGTCACAGTATTTACACAATATTACTTTTTTATGATATCGTGCACGGCTATCCTTCCACTTCATTGCATCGACATTCAATCTGCTGACTTTATCTCACATTTTCGCGGCTTGCACTTTACTATGCTTGGCCGTATTAGATTCTGCAGCAATTTCTTGTAGCGTCTTCTTCTTTCTGCTAGTTTCGCGAATTAATCGCTTTTGTAGCAGTTTTTTCAGCCAAACCTTGAATCATTTTATCACGAAGCATCCGATCCACAATATCGCCGTAATTGCATTTAACAACGGCTCTACGTAAACGTGAATAATAGTCCGCCAATTTATCATCCCTTTATTGCTTGATTTCTAAAAATTTAAATGAAGCATATAGTCACAAGAGTCTATATACATTCAAAAAAATTACAACAATCTAACACAATACTAATATTTTTGTAAGTAAAACTTTATTTTAGTAATCATTTCAGGCATGTGACTTGTTGTCAACTTGTGCGCATTAAAGAAAATTACAATAAGAAAAACTCATTAAAATTTAGCGAAATTTTGCAAAAGTCGATATTACATAGTTACAAAAGTCTAAATACAGATAATGTATAATACTACATTTATGCATAACTAAAGGTTAAAAATAAAAAAATAATACTTTCTAGGACCTCCCTTGGAATCTATTAACTGTTTGCATTCTTTTTGTTATCGATAAAACAAGATTTTTCGTCATATCGGGAGTAATGTCCAACCATGCATGTTGTATTGCGATCTTCAAAGTTTCTTTACTTGTGTTCTTACTATCTTTATTTTGTGTTGACGAATTCGACGATCAAGTTCATCCTAAATGTGCTGAATGGGGTTTACGGCTGGTGACTGTGGTGGCAAATAAAGTTGTTTGGGTACTTCGTAAAGTAGTGATTACTTTATGATCGTGGTGACAAATACAGATGTTTGGATATTTTATAAAGGAGCCATTACTTTATGATCTTAGCAGCATAATTCGGGCCATTATTTTGTTGTAAGACCCGGCTGTTTCCCAGTCCTGAATTTTGATCGGATGAGTGTAGATTGCTCTGCAATATTATAAAATATCCGAATGGGTCCATTTTATCATCAATAAATACTAGATTAGTTATCTCAGCCCCCGCTATTGAGCCCTAGACCATTCAACTCCCTTCACCGTGTTTAACAATTGGTGTCAAATTTTCTGGTTTTATTTCTGTGGGGTTTTTTCCGCCAAATTTTTCCATACCTATCACAGCCAAAAATATTAAACTTAGATCAATAAATAACATTGTTTTCCAAAAGTGAAAGTCCTTGTCAATATGTTTAGATATAAAATCTAGCCTTTTTGTTGGTTTGCAAATGAAACGAGAGGTTTCCTTCTGGTAACTCTACCATTGAAGCCTGCCGATCGAAGAATTCTACGAATAGTTTCTGGATGATCTTTCTTGCCACTTGCCATCTATGAGCAGTTTCTGGATGATCTTTCTTGCCACTTGCCATCTATGAGCAGTTTCTGGATGCACTTTCTTGCCACTTGTCATCGCAATGTGCCTGGTTAATTGCAGGGCAATAATTTTCGAATTTTTGTTTTACTTTTCTTACTATAATTATTGCATCACGACCCTTAAATTTCATAGGACGACCACATCGATATTTATTTAGCACATTTCCACAAAAATTACAATATCTAAGTATGGTTTGTACAATTGTACGACTTTTCCTCATAATTTTGGCAATCTTGCAATAAGATTTATTTTCGTTTCTTAATTTTATGACCAGATTACGCAGTTCTAAGGACGTTTCTTTTCTTTGACACATCTTTCACAATATATGCAACTGTTTACATACAATTTAATACTCCGACTATCTTGGAAGATGAAGATCAGCGTAACTAAACTTCACGTGCCTGGTGAAATACAAAAGTTAAAAAGAAAGAGGTTCATATGCAAATTTTGTTAACATCCAATCAAGTGTATGTAGGCTTTTGTGACATGAAGACTGCAGTAAATATACAAATGTTACTAGTTATTATCCTTTTCAAGCTTCTACAAAGCATTCAGAATCATTTTTCATGTTAAAATAACATACTAATCTCCCTTTTCGCTTGAAAACCGGAGTAGTTTTTGTAAAATCTCCATTTTGATGGATGTATGTGGTCTTTTGTGACTGACTGTATATCTCATTCACATAATCCTGAAAATATCAAATTCGTCATAAATTTGTTTCAATGTTATTTCATTGGCTTCAGATCAAATGCACTAAATTAATTTTGGTACTTTGCGGTTAGCCGGGCGCCAGTGTTGCATCTACCCTATATATATAAAATCCTAATGAAACGTCTTTATGAAACTATTTTATGAAACGACTATATGAAACGACTTTATGAAAAGATTTTATGTAACAAGTGATTAAGCAACTGATTACCTTTCACGGCGATTTCTCCTAAAATATAGAATATTATGCGATGAAATTAACACAAAATATCCGTATTGATAAACAGATCTAAATACTCGTATTGAAATTTTTAAATACGGAATAGTTTTCGAGATATTAATTTTTTCCTAATTTTAAATACTTTTCTCTAATGATGGTAACTCAAATTTTAATCATAACAGATATTTTTTTTCATATTTTAGAAAAGGTTGTTATTTTAAACTAATTTGGCGACCAGTTTGGCCTCCCTTAAATGTATGCTAAGAAGTGTATCATGTTAATTTTATTCATAATTCAATTTACTTGAACAATCTTTCGCCAAATCAGAAGATTCTGATAGAGAAATCTAGAACTCGGTATTTTTATGTTAGTGTGACGCAGGTGACAAATCGTCAAACATTTCTCCAGTCGCTTTTTTTTTTTTTTTTTTTTTTTTTTTTTGTATTTCATTATAATTTTATTTAAAACATAACATTCATTTAAAACTGAAAAATTTAAAATTAATGGCTTTCACTTCTTTCTTTTTCTCAAACGAAACGAAAAGAAAAATATTAGGCACAGATATAATATACGCACCGGGGTACCTAATTGGCGCCAAAATAGGGTTATTTTGCCTGACATAGTAACTCGAATATTGTTGTTTTTTATTAATAACTGTTTATTTACATTTATGTTTTTTTTTATTTAAAAGAAAATGTTATAAAATATTTTGTTCGGTAGTACTTAGTTATCCCGTCGACCAAATATCTATCGCCAAAGTATAAGGTTAAATGCCAATAATGATTGATCGTAAATGTCACATTTACTTCACTTTAAGCAAGTTACGCGTGTTTAAATCATCAAATGATTTTTATTTCGATGTTTTATTTGTATTTTTATTAATTTTCTACTAATTTGCTTGTTCTTTCGTTATTTAAAATAAAAATTATGTCAATTTGTATAGTTTGGCTAGAAGTTTGGCAATTTATATAATTTGGCAAAATTGGTCGACGGCATAACTAAGTAGTATTTTTTGTTCTATAGTTATTATTCAAACTTTTTATTTATTTACTGTTATTTCATTTTAAAAATAATAACTGGTATTCGAAAACGAGGTTTTCGCCCAATTGTCATAAAAAAAATCACGCCAAACCCGGTGCGTATATGACATCTGTGTCAAATATTAAATCATGGAACAAATTATGACACTTAATTTCAACTTCAAAGCAATGTTTTAATGGTACTACTTAGTTATCCCGTCGACCAATTTCACCAAATTATATAAATCGTCAAACCACTTGCCAAATTATACAAATAATCATAATTTTTATTTTAAATAACGAAAGAACAGATAAATTAGTATAAAATTAATACAAATACAAATAAAACGTGGAAATAAAAATCACTTGATGCCGTAAAACGTGTAACTTCCTTAAAGTCAAGTGAATGTGACACTTACGATCAACCATTATTGGCATTTAAACTTATAGTTTAGCGATGGATTTTTCGACGATGAGATAACCAAGTAGTACCGTTTTAATTTACCACTCCAAAATAAAACTAATCGGAAGTACCAATCCCAAGACTTTCTTCTATCTCATACATGTTAATACTTCAAAATTCGCTATCACACTGCCAAAATTAAATGGCAATCTATGCATCTCATGAGGATTCTAAAGATATGAAATTCCGTGCATTAGTTCTTGAGATATGACTATCGCTGAAATCGTCTAAATCCAGCAAAATGCTGCCTAGCAGCGCCATCTATTAGATGATTTATACCAAATCCTAATCAGCAACAATTTATGTGAGCGTCTGACTGAATCTGAAGTTTGGAGAAAATCCGTGCATTAGTTTTTGAGATAGAGCTATAGCGAAAATCCTGCATAGCTGCGCCACCTATTGGTTGATTAACACCAAAACCTAATTAACAACAACTTGTGTCAACATACAACTAAATCTGAAGTTAGATGAAAATTCGTCCATTAGTTCTATAGATAGAGCTATTGAGGCAATCGTGAAAAAGGCAGCACAGAAGCGCCACCTGCTGGGCGATTTACACCAACACATAATCAGTAGCAAGTCATATCAAGGACTAACTGAATCGGAAGTTTGATGAAAATATGTGCGTTACTTCTTAAGATAGAGCTATTGGGGAAATCGTGTAAATCCTACAAAATTCATCATAACAGCGCCACCTGTTGGGCGATTTACACCAAAACGTAATCAACATCAATTCATATCAAGGACTAACTAAATCTGAAGTTTGATCAAAATCCGTGCATTAGTTCTTGAGATAGACGTATTGCGAAAATCGTGAAAAATGCAGCATAGCAGCGCCACCTGTTGAGCGATTTACACCAAAAACTAATCAGCATCAACTTGTATTAGGGACTCACTGAATATGAATTTTTGTTAAATTCCGTGCATTAGTTCTTGAGATAGAGCGCCCACAAAATTTGTGTCACATACACGCAGACAGACAGACAGACAGAGAGACAGACTCACAGAGTCACAGACAGACATTTTGTAAAAACATGTTTTTTGGAATCTCTGACCCCTAAAACGTGTAAATCCGTCGAAAACCGGAATTCGAAAATTTTCATGAATCCAATACTTTCTTCTTGTAAAGATAGAAGAAAGTAAAAATGGTAGCTGGCCAGTTAAAAAAAGCTATTGGCGAGATTTTCACCCGGCTAACATAAAAGTAACAAGAATTCTTTGCGATCATGACAAAATTTATGTAATTTTATAAAAAAAAAAAAATAATTTTGATTCTTTAATCAAAATGGAAACCTTTCTTATAAAAAGCGAATGGATCAGCATGTAATTATTTATGGCAGCTACAGGACTTGGAGTATTATAATATAAGTGAAATGATGGCGATAGAATAATATTTCGCGACGTATCACCTGTAACTGGCTAACATTAAAGTACCAAAATGACCGCCTGGAATATAAAAAGCGAAGGGACTGTTGATGATAGTCACATGACTTAGACTATTATTGTAGAGATTGTTTTCAATTCTAAAAACATCGCGAAAAATAATGTTTTCTAACGACTAGGGGGCTCTGCCCACTACGAGCTACGCTTCCCAACCCCCGTTCAAGCACACCAAAATCCAAAAAGCACGCTAATTTGATCGGCTTTAAAAATAGTGAATTAAAATAAAATAAAAAAAAACAGTAGCGATCTCTCTGTAAACGGATTTCCTCTCGTTTTCCTTGGATTGGGGATTTTTAAAACCAAGTCTGCTGCTGTTAAGAGATACAATGGCTGTTTTCGTATTTAATTTAAAAAAAATAGTTAAACCTTTTAAAATAAGCTAATGTAAAATGAATTAAGTAAACAGTGTCATTGTCTCCCGGTATTTTTTAACAGCGCTATAAGATAGTTCTTTTAAATAATTCATTTTAAATGTATCGTTTCAAATCTGACGTAATTTACACCAAAGTTTCATTTCTCTTATTAATATTCACGTGAAAATACATTTGTTGTTAAAAGGAAATATTATTTGCGCTGTCTTCGTATTTCCCGATAATAGTTGAACAGATTATCTTAAAATATCTCGCGCAAATATATTTTTCAATTTAAATTGTTTTGCCATATTTTTTGCCCATTTTAAATATGAAGTAATTTCCTCCATTTACAAGTTTTAACGCATAATAATGATTTTTTTATTTTAAGATTTTGTTTCTCTTTTAAAATTCAAGTTTAAATATGGTTCTTATGACGTAATTTTCCTGCTTTTAACATGTGATCATTTAAATCTAATTTTAAAGTTTTTTTTTTCTGTTTGTAATAGTCAAGTGTAAATAAATTTTTAATTTGAAGTAAACATTATTGTTTGCACTGTTTATACAATTGGCAACAGTTTAAATTAATAACATTTTCTAAAATTAGTAAAAAATATCTCTCGAAATGCTGAAAATTAGAATTTAAAATAGAAATAAAACCTCAAAAAATGTGTCAAATAAGAAAAATTAATGCAATCTGCACACCGGGAACTTATAACGTATAAACTGATCTAAAAATGATTAAATTGTCATATATAGTTTTTGCTCCAATAAAACTTTTTTAATGGAACGATTTTGTCCAACTTTAGCATTAAATATCTCTTAAAATAATTCTCCGATTTAAAAACTGTCTGCATCAACGGGCTTATCAAACGTTTCTCAATAATACCACCGATTTTCATATTTTTGTATGCAACAGTTTTTTAAATATTAACTATGAAAGGCCGTGCTTAAGCATTCAAAATGGATGCCGATCGACCCGGAATATCTACGCAGATTTTCATTGGTCTATTTCCAAATCAAAACTTTTTTTATATATAGAATGATTAAAAATGTTTTTGCTCGTGACTATTTAAAACAGAAAAAAAAAATTAAAATTACTATTAAATGAGTACGTGTTAAAAGGGGGGAAATATCGAAAATTGTATTTCCACGTGAATATTAAAAGAGAAAGGAAACTTTAAAATAAGAAATACGTTAATAAACGTTTAACCCATTCAGGGGCAAGGTACTTCTATTCGTAAAATATTGAAATCAGTGAATGGTACCAGAATTTACAAACTAATTCCGAAGTACGAAAATGCTTTTGTTCACTTACTTGATAAAAGGAAAATATTCATTCAATCATACTGGTGCTAATGTGGAATTTACGAATTAAAATTAAGTGGTCCAAAAATGAAACACCGCCCTTGAAGGGGTTAAAGTAGTAAATTGTAGTAAATTGTATTTTGTCAATCGTTTTATAACGCTGTTAAAAATACGGGGAGGCAAAGAATCTGTTTACTTAAATCATTTTATTTTAGTTTCTTTTCAAATGTTTAACTGATTTTCTTTAACCGAACACGAAACCAGCCATTGGATGTCTTAACAGCAACTGATTCGGCCTTACATTTTCGCAATCAAAGGGAATTGAATGGAAAATCGTTTACAGGGAGATCGCTAAAGGTTTTTTCATTATAATTCAGTCCTCTCTAATCTTTTTAAAACCGATCAGATAAGCGTGCTTTTAGATTCTGCGGTTTCTGAACGAGGAGTAGGTAAGCGCAGCTGCAGGGGGCAGAGCCCCCTAGTATAATTGTATATGTAATAATAAGAACTTCCGCCCTTTTATCTTTATTAAACTACTCCAAATTATTAGAATAGCTACGTTTTTTACTTAGCTTTAATTATATCTTAAATATCTTTTATCTTTTTTCCACGCTTTATTGCGTATTCTTTTATTATTCTAAAAATATTAAACACATTCGTCTAATCTTATAAAACCCACTAAATTACTTTTTCCTTTTATTCTGAAAATAAATTCTTTTTGTTTCGAATGTTTTAGTAGCATTTTTTCTCTGGTGTTCGATTTCCCATAATTCCGTGCCAGCCTCCCGCCAACATTGTTTGCGTAATAGTTCTGACGCCTCGGTTAAATAGTTCACATCGACGTCACGCGTGCTTCCTCCCTTCCCCTGGAGCTAGGTCCTATGGTATTCTGCATCTCATTGCGTCCTTCCAGCTACTTTTACGGGATTTTCTCTATTACTTGTATTGTATTCATACGCGTGAAGTTTTTGCAAGTATTTAACCTGTTGCATGGTCTAGGAAAAATAGATTTTGATGATTATTGAATTGCTTAAATAACCCACGTCACCTGGAGAGTTGTTATCCTGAATCTTCGTCATGCTGTTCTAATACGTAACATCTAGTGGTTTACCTTTTACGATGTAGCAACTGCCCGAACATGGCTAACATATGGCTAGTGAAGTTTGGTGCGCTTTATTATTTTGCACTTTATTTGGTGCACGATTATTATTTTTTGGAAAACCTTCCAAGGGACGGAGGCCTGACCTTCCACTCTTAATCATGATTTTGCGACTGCAAAAACTTTGATTTCTTCATTGAGTTACATAACGAGTTTATTCTGTTGCTTAAGACCGACATTTTTATCTCTTACTAGTGAAAACGTATCATATATATACATACATATATGTATGTATACATATGGATATATATACATACATGCATATATATATATATATATATATATACGTCAAAGAACAGCAGGAATTGCGAAAAAGCTCTGAAAATCGCAATAAGATATCACAAAAATTTTTTGAATTGCTGCACAAATTTCGAAAAGAGAAAAACAATTATATATTGTGTTCGAAGATTGCATGCTGATTCTTTTCACTAATGTGGGAAAATAGTAGCAAATCGCTAAAATACACTAAAAATCACGTAAAAATTCCCGAAAATTCAAAAATTGCTGTACGAAATCCGAATAAACTCTATTGAAATTATGGCAGATGGTACTTTAGGCCAAAAATGGAATGTCAAAAAATTGTAGCAGATCGCGAAGATACGTAAAAATTGCATTAAAAATCACAAAAGTTTCAAAAATCGACGTTTGAATACTATAATTGGATAAAATTTTCAAATCAAATTCCTTTGACCTGTAGGCTCTCTTAAAATTTATGTTTGGGAAATCATGCTAAGCATTGTATCATGTTATTTTTTCTCATAATTAATTTATTTGGACTTCCTTAAATATAATTAATATAATCCCTTAAGTAAATATTAGTTTTTGTTTCATTAAACTATCTCAATTCGTTAATTTCCTGTAAGTAATTTCTATTGGTTTACAATGGAATTCTATGGGAACACCGTCGACACACTCACACTTCTTTCCTTATAATAACATATGTGTGTGTATATATAACACTGGCGCCTGGCTAACCGAAAAGAACCTTAATTTTTAACTTATCACCGCCAACATGCCGGAAAAGCACTGTTTTAGTTTTCTCCGATTCACATGCATATTTCCCATACATATGTAATCTTCAAAATCTTGCCTCCTATACCGCCATGACTCGGATGGGTTTGAGCCCCAATTAAATACTGCAATAATAGGTAAACTTCCTGCCATATTACTTCAATTTTTCGTTATATTTAACAGAAATACATGGGTCACTATACTTTTGATACCATGAATATTTTACTACTCAATGGTTATTGTAACACAGGAGACAACCAATTTAAAATAGAAGTACATAATATGTGCTGCCATTTAGTACAAACATTTTAAATACATTACAATTTTCATCATCTCATATCACAATATTAAAAAATTTATTTGCTTAAAAGACGTTATAAAAACACATTAAAAGTAAATTAAAAATCTATATTTACATGTTTCAACTAATTTTCTCGTGTCGACTCAGAAAATCAGTTGAAAGATGTAAATATAGATTTTTAATTTACTTTTAATGTGTTTTATAACGTCTTTTAAGCAAATAAATATTTTAATATTGTGATAGGATTAGTAGTGGACGAAATTTTGACTTACTACTCGCACTTATTTATATTTGTTTCATCATCTCGTAAAGACTCCGTGATAAAGAAGCACCAAAACAATAATTCTGATTTTACAGAATTTAGTGTCACCCCCGATGAAAAGAAATATACACATATACATAAATATAAATAGTGCAAATCGTAATTCTGTTTGAAGACGTAAAATACACGCTTTTACTTTATATTTTGGAGGATTATTTTACATTAGGAGGCGAGAACGTTAGCGTCGAGCAAAAGGCCTAGCCAGTTACTCCCTTTATACTGATCATGTGAGATGAGATCGCTACACACTCCATCCCCAGTTAGAGAGACGTATTGCTGACGCCTGACGAGCGATATGCACTCGTGAATGCTGCTGTCGAACGCATATGTGATGCGTGTGAGGACAGGCTTTGTGCTGTGAGCGTTTCACAGGCTTTTTGGTTGAAGGGGATGATTTTATCTGGTGCTGCCATCTGTTGGTTCTGAGAGGAGGCGATTGTTGCTGAAGGTTGTTGTTGCGTGTTTGTCCGGGTCACCACTTTGGAGAATGAATTGGCGCCGGTGGGATTTGAACCAGGGATCTCATGATCAGGAGGCGAGAACGTTAGCGTCGAGCAAAAGGCCAAGCCAGTTACTCTAAGCTAGTAACTCGCTTTATACTGATCATGTGAGATGAGATCGCTACAATATAAAATGACGTCATTCGCATCCGATGAAAAATTTATGATCCAGTCTTAAACATTATCTACAGAAAAGTATACATATGATGTCACTATCGCAGAAAGTATATAAATCCAGCAAAAAAACCGATGTCGTCATTCAAGAAACTCGTCAAAAAGATGATCTATTTATTCATATATTTACGACCCCCAATAAATTTAAATATATTGTTTAATAGCTGCATGGTTTATCAAAAATCATAAATTTATATTTTTTCAACATAGCACTATTTTAATTACATTTTTTCAGTTGTTATGGTAAAATAAAAACAAAAGATATAATAATTTACTATATATTCTAACTATTTTTCCTTAACTTTCTACAGAAATGGAGTACTTCAGTTGCCAACATAAAAAAAAATCGTTAAAAAGTACCAAAAAAAAATTACATCTCAAAAAAATATTGAGATGCTATTTTCAAACAAATTGCATTTAAAAGCACTGTTTTCCGTATACGACGGTATAAAAACTGAAAATGTGCGATGCTTAGAAATTTAAAAAAAAAGTAGTAAATATTATCCCGTACAATGATACATCTGCCTTTCTTACCGCTGTCTTATATAACGAAACGTTATTTTCTAGAGATGACGCTTTTATTATTAATCGAAAGCATTTAACATATCGGCGGCCAAAAAGGTTATACGTAGTTGGTTGTTTCTCGAATATTTTTATTGATAGTATGTAAATGATGCTTAGTTAATGCATTGTTTTTTTAATTACATGAATAACATCACGTATAACATCTAGTTAGTAAAAAATGAATTTTTCTACTGAATTGGACTTCACTTTTGCTGGTAGAAATATTACAGATTTTGAGATTATTGTCCATGGATTCAATGATTTTTTTTTTTTTTTACATTGTAAAAAATATTAAAATTCTCTTTACGCCCACGAGAATTTATCGATATTCAAATTCACGTTTATACATATTTTAAAAAGTAAATCGTCATTCCTATTAAAATAATCTTCTGCTGAATAAAAAAAATGGCGAGTAATAATACCGAATTAATTCTTGCCAATATTACAAATATTGAAGATATTGATGATGGTGTTTATGTCATGATACGTGTACCAGAAAATCGTTTAAGTCGAGATGGTGACGAATACATTGTAGATGGAAATTACATAACAACGGTAATAAACAGTAATTTGCAGACAAACACCCAAGGTAATCCAGTGATAATTGCTCCTGAAGAACAGTCAGCAAGTACTTCACATACATCTCGTTTAAATCAAGATGAGCATGTTGAAGAGGAAAACATTTCATCAAGCGACGACGAAGTCGATTTTGAAGGCATAACATACCGAAATTTCATCAACGTTATGAGAAGCTGGAAAAATTCCAATGAAGTTAGTTTCGATGAAATAAGGTCGTACTTAAGAAGAAAAGAAATTTCTATTTCTAAACGATCGACCGAACGACTAATGTACAGAGCTCTCATTAAAAAAAGTATCATTGGCCTTGGGGAAAGAAAATCTAGAAAATACAAAATAGTAGGTACTAATAAAAAATAATTTATATTCATGAAGTGTGCTTAAAAATATTTCGATTGCTTCAGTTTTTTATTTAAATACTAATCCCGTTTCCTGTGCATTATATGAAAACATTAAAAAAAAACTATAAAAATTTATGTATTTATTACAAGCTTTGAACCAGGTTCTTCGGTAGAGAAGTGACAATAATCATGAAGTTGCTGAATTTGGTGCTATGAATGTGTTTTTATTTTACCAAAAAATGTGCAAATGAATACGAGCTTGCAACACCATCTCTAGATGGGACCATCTTACCTGGAGTTGTAAGGCAAAGCTTTCTAGAATAACAAGACAGTATAATGAATTTGGAATCTCTGAAAGAACTATCACAATGGATGAATAGGTCACAACCTCTGGAAGCGAAAATTCTAAAAGACATGTTCATTTGTGGTACAGCTGCGGTTTTGTGTCCAGTTAGTAAGATAAGATATTTGAATAAAAACACCCATATACCTACTATGATGAACAAAGATCCTCTCTATAAACGCTTATACAAAGCACTGGTCGATATTCAATATGGATGAGTTTAATCGGAATGGTCTGTTAAAGTTGAATAGCTGAAATGTCGACTTTTAGATTCTTCGAAACTATCTGCATTAGTACTATCTGTGCTCAGAATGGGGTAACTGTTTTTAAAAATAGGATATATAAAAATATGATTTATTAAAAAAATTCCAGTGCACTGAAAATTGATGTTCAGTTGAATTTTCTTTGCTTAAAAATTCCCATATGCTTTTGGATTATTGATGACTGTTAGAATTTTCAAAGTTAAATTATCATGTGAATTAATACCAGTATTTAGTTGTGCGACTACGATGCCGCCTTTTAAAGTATGTAAATAAAGCATTAGAGAATGTTATGAATTGTAATTTAATGTTAACAGATGCATTTCCTTTTCAAAATAATTTCACTTGCAGTTGGATTATATTTTATTTTCTCTTGGATTATAATACAATTTTTATAGATAAAGCAATATTGATTTATAGCTATGCTTCAAAATTCAAAATATGCATATGAAAATAGAAATACTCATACCATTATAAATATTTTGGCACAGATGTCATATATTTTTTTCGCGATTTGCCAATGTCATATACGCAACGGCTACATAACTGGCGCCAAAGTGTTGTTATTTTGATTCATATGGTAATCCGGATGTTGTTGTTTATGCTGTTGATATTTTCGCCAAACTGGCTTCAGAAAAAAATAACGCCAATATGACATCAGCGCCAAATATTTTTCTAAGTAAAAAAAAATCATGCGCTCTCTTGCAATATAATAAATGATCAAAAGTATTTTGGTACTTCTTCGTTATCCCGTCAACCAAAAAACTATCGCCAGACTATAAGATTAAATGCCAATAATGGTTGATCGTAAATGTCACATTCATTTGACTTTAAGCAAGTTACACGTGTTTACGTCATCAAGTGATTTTTAGTTCGAAGATTTATTTGTATTTTTGGCTCTTCTTAGTTATCCCGTCGACCAGGGACTTTGTGGCTGAATGGTCAAAGCACCAGTTTGCTAATCGCTTGCGAGCGTAAGAGTTTGTGGGTTCGATTCCCGCTGGTTCCATTGCACACACACTTTGTGTGGAACTCCCAGTGTGTATTTCTCTTGTGTTGTGATATTTCTTTGTGCTATCTTGTCTCCGACTTATAAGAGGGCTTTATGTCAAGCACACAAGTCGTATGTTTGTTATTCAATAAATAAATAAATAAATAAATCCCATCGACCAAATTACTGCCGCCAAATTGTAATAATAAATGCCAATAATGGTTGCCATTAATTAATAATTTTTTAGATTAAATGCCATTAATGGTCAATAATACCATTAATTCGACGTTTTATTTTTATTTTTACTACGGGGCTCTGCTCCCTTCCAAATCAAAACTTTTTTTTGTATATAGAAGGATTAATGTTTTACTAATTTATTTGTTCTTTCGATAAATAAAAATTATGTCAATGTGTATAATTTGGCGAGTGATTTGGCAATTTATATAATTTGGCGAAATTGGTCGACGGGATAACTAAGAAGTACCATGTTTTTATTAATGGTATACTAATTTAGGTACTTGTTACTTATCCCGTCACATATGTCATATTCGTTCCATATTGGTGCGATTTTATTTTGGCGCCAATGTCATATACGCAACGGCTACTTAACTAGCACCGAAATGTCGTTATTTTGCTTGATGTGGTAACCAGGATAATGTTGTTTATGTTGTTGATGCTTTCGCCAAATTGGCAACCGAAAAAAAATCGTTCCAAAATGGGGCGAATATGATATCTGTGCCCTTATCCCGTCGACCAATTTCGCCAAATTATATAATTCGCCAAATCACTCATCAAATTACAGTACTTGACATAATTTTTATTTTAAATAACGAAACAGCATATAAATTAGTATAACATTAATAAAAATACAAATAAAACGTCGAAATAAAAATCACTTGATGACGTAAACACGTGTTATCTAGTGAATGAGACATTTACGATCAACCATTATTGGCATTTAATCTTACAATTTCGCGACAGCAATTTGGTCGACGGGATAACTAACAAGGACCCTAATTTATTTGCTCTTTCGTTATTTAAAATAAAAATTACGTCAATTTGTACAATTTGGCGAGTGGTTTGGCGATTTATATAATTTGGCGAAATTGGTCGACGGGATAACTAAGTAGTACCAGCATTTCTTATGCGCAACACAGCTGCATTTCTCAGGTCTTCTTTATACTGCTGCATTTCTCAGGTAATGTTTCAACAATTTTCTTTAGTTATAAATTCTTTTTCTTTCTGTAAAATTATTTATTTATATATGATTCTCTGATATATTATTTTATGCAACATTTTATTAAAATTAGTGTTCGCAAATTTTTTGTTAAATCTGAATGCATTTAACGGCCTTATAATCTTAAAATAAAGGGCAACCAATCCCACATGAAAACTTAATGCAAAGATTTACTCGGACCCCTCCCCCCTTACCCCACTCCCAACATTTTTCTAAATTCAGTTAGCACTACATATTTCAGGCGGTTCTTAAAAAATATTTCCTCTGCTCAAAAATGCGAGACTTTCTGTCCTATCCATGGAAGTTGGCAGATAGACTCTAAAAGTGATTTAGAATCTAATAGCGTTTACCATTTTTCTATAAATGAATTACCCCGCGCGTTCTAAGCGAATGCTGCCCCGTGACAACTATGTTCAGACTGTAGTGTCAGGAAATTCTTTTGTAAGAGCCAACTTTGTCAGCAATCAGGTGTTGTACCGTTAAAAATATATATCTTTAAAGCTTTGCACTCTGCTTACCCCTCGTCGTAATCAAGCTTTTAGGTAGATTTCGTAAGAAATGCTACTTATTACATTTTCCCCTATCTTTGCATTTCTGAAAAATTCTTGCAGATCTACACCAATCATGACCCATAGAACCCAGAACCACCCTCAGTTCAAAACCTTATTTATATACTAAGGGGCTCTGCCCCCTGCACGCTACGCTCTCCAACCCCGTTCAAACACGGCAGAATCTAAAAACACGCTAATCTGATGGGTTTTAAAAATATTCGAGAAGATTGAATAATACCAAAAAAAGCTGTGCAAATCTCCCTGTAAACGGGTTTCCATTCAGTTCCCTTTGAATGCAAAATTTTAAGGGCGAATCAGTTGCTGTTAAGACATCGAATGGTTGTTTTCGATTTTGATTAAAGAGGATCAGTTAAACATTTGAGAAAAAGCTAAAATAAAATGAATTAAGTATACCATTCTTTGTCTCCCGGAATTTTAAAACAATCTTTATAAATATAGCCTAAGTCATGTGACTATCATCAACAGTTCCGGGCCGAGCACATCGCTTTTTATACTCTAGGTGCCATTTTGGTACTTTAATGTTAGCCAGGCACAGGTGATAAATCGCCAAATATTATTATATCGTCACCATTTCCTCTATATTGTAATAGTACAAGTCATCAACTTCCATAAACGAATACGGACTGATCCCTTCGCCTTTCATATGAAAGTTTCTCACAGATGTCATATTGACGCGATTTTTTTCCGACGTAATTTGGGGGAAAGAATCAACAACACAAACAACATCCGGGTTACCATACGATGCAAAATAACGATACTTTCGCGCCAGTTAAGTACCCGTTGCGTATATGACCTTTCCGTCCGAAAAAAAAATCGATGGGACCGTATATGACATATGTGCCGAAAGTTTTCCATTTTGATATATATATAAAAAAAAACAAATTTCGAATAAAACTAGATAAAAGTTGCCATGGTCGTAAATAATTCTTGGTACTGTTATGCTAGCCGGGTGTAAATCTCGCCAACATCTATTTTTCAACTCGCCAGTTAGCATTTTTTTTATTTTTCGAGTGGTAAATCAAAACATTGATTTGAAGTTGAAATTAAATGTCATTGTTTGTTGCATAATTTAATATTTGGCCAGATGTCATATACGCACGGCAGGTTTGGCGTGATTTTTTGTAAAGAAAATTTGGCAAAATCCTCGTTTTTGAATACTAGTTATATATGTATTTTTGGTATTACTTAGTTATCCCGTCGACCAAAAATCTATCGCCGAACTCTAAGATTAAATGCAAATAATGGTTGATCGTAAATGTCACATTCACTTGGCTTTGAGCAAGTTACACGTGTTTACGTCATCAAGTGATTTTTATTTCGACATTTTATTTATATATTTTTTAATGTTATACTAATTTATTTGTTCTTCCGTTATTTAAAACTAGCGAACTTGCCCGGCGTTGCCCGGGTAGGTCAAAAAACAGCAGGAATTACGAGAAAGCTATGAAAATCACAATAAGATATCGCGAAAAAATTTTAAATTGCTTTTCAAATTCTGAAAAGAGAAAAAAAAATATATGTATTATGTTCGAAGATTTCAAGTTGATTCCTTTCACTAATGTGGAAAAATAGTAGCAAATCGCTAAAATGCACTAAAAATCACATACAAAATTCCGAAAAATTCGAAAATTGCTATATGAAATCCGAATAAACTTTATTGAAATGAGAGCAGAATGTACTTTAGATCAAAAATGGGCTGTCAAAAAATTACAGCAGATCGCGAAGAAACGTAAAAATCGCATTACAAATCACAAAAAGTTCAAAAATCACGAAATTCAAAATTTACTATAATATGATAAAAGTTTCAAATCTAATTCCTTTGACCTGTGGGCTCACTTAAAATTTATGTTTTGGAAATCATGTTAAGCTGCTAAGCATTAGATCATGTTACTTTTATTCGTAATTAATTTACATGGACTCCCTTAAATATAATTAATATAATCCCTTACGTTAATATTAGTTTTTGTTGCATTAAAATATCTCAATTTGTTGATTTTCTGTAAGCAAGTAAACCCTATTGTTTTACAGTGGAAGTCTATCGGAATTTGGCGAAATATTAGCGATATCGCCAAGTTGTCGTCACTTTTGACGACTCATTTTGGTCGCCAAATTTGGCGATATATCGTCAAGTAGGCGACAAACTTGGCGTTATTTGGTGACAGAACTGGATCCCCCTACGGTAACCCCCCCTTATAGGTATGGACATGCATTACATGCTGTTCAATAATCGCATAAAAAAATCGCTAAAAATTCAAAAATCGCTGCACGAATTCCGAATAAACTTTTTTGAAAAGAGAACAAAATTTACTATATTGGGTTAAAAGAAAGAAACCGCATTCTTTTTCCTAATGTGGAAAAATCGAATTAATATAATCCCTTAAGTTAATATATTTTTTTTTGTTGTTGCATTAAAATATCTCAATTTGTTGATTTCCTATAAAAAAGTAATCCATATTGGTTTACAGTGGAAGTCTACGGGAATTTGGCGAAATATTAGAGATATCGCCAAGTTGGCGTCACTTTTGGCGACTCATTTTGGTGGACAAATTTGGCGATATACTGCCAAGTTGACGACAAACTTGGCTGCATTTGGCGACAGAACTATGCCCCTCTACGGTAACCTCCTTATAGGTATGGTAATGCATTAAATGCTGTTCAATAATTTCATAAAAATTTCTCTAAAAATTCAAAAATCGCTGCACGAATTCCGAATAAACTTTTTTGAAAAGAGAACAAAATATACTATATTGGATTAAAAGAAAGAAACCTTATTCTTCTCACTTATATAGAAAAATCGCCTCGAAACATAAAAAAGCGCTAAAAATCGCATAAAAAATTAAATTAAAAAAATATAATCAAAAAATCGAAAATCGGGCTTCGAGGTGCAAAACTTCATACATAGAGGTACCTTTTCCCCAAATTTTGTAGCTCTACGTGCAGTGGTCTCTTCAGAACACCGTCGACACACTCACTCACACACAAACTTCTTTCTTTATTATTATAGATAAAAATTATGTCAATTTGTATAATTTGGCATGTGGTTTGGCGATTTATATAATTTGGCGAAATTGGTTGGCGGAATAACTAAGTAGTACCGTATCTTTTAATTATTTTGTATTATTTTCAAAAGGAAATAACAAAAAAATAATTAATAACTACAGAACAAAATAATTTATATAATTTAAAAAAAAAAGAAATAAAAGCAAATAAACATTTATTATTAAATAAATAACAATAGTCGCGTTACCATGTCAATTAAAATAATGCCCTTTTGGAGCTAATTAGGTACCCCGGTGCGTATATGACATCTGTGCCTAAGATTTTTATTTTCGTTTTGTTTAAAAAATAAAAAAAAAGAAAGAAGTGAAAGCCATCATTTTTAAATGTTTCAGTTTTAAATGAAAGTTTTGTATTTTAAATAAAGTGAATGAAAGGATCATATTTAAAATGAAATTAATGAAATATAAAGAAAATGCGACGGAAAAAATGTTTGGCGATGACCTGCGTCTCACTAACATAAAAATACCGAGTTCATGATTTCTCTATCAGAAACTTTCGATTTGGCGAAAGATTGTTCAATAGGGTGGGTCGAAAAAACCGAAATATTTATAATCGAAATGTAATAGAGCGGAAAAGTTGCCTTTTGTAATAAAGAATAAATTAGTAAAATATTACACCGATCGGTTAATATCTTTTACCGCCGCAAGGGGGCCAAAGTTCCCCAAAATCGACAAAAACATGTTTTTTTCAATATTTTTTTAAAATTATCCAAACGAACGAATACAATTTGTAATAGGACGCAATAGCTACATGAAGATATAAGAAATGTCCCAGTAAATGTTCATTATAATAAAGTCATATCTTTTACTGCCGCAAAGGGACCATATTTTAAAAAAATTGTAAAAATTTCAAATTTTCATTTCTTCTAAATTTTTATAATTTCTATAATATATCTAGAAGTAAATAAATTTACTTCATATCTATTAATATGCCATAAATTTTGTTAACTATTTGTTATATACTGGAAAATAAAAACGGTAATCATTCATTTTTCTTGACAATCGCTTCATTATCTACTGCTGTTTATATACCAATTTATATACCAAAAATCACAAAAATGATATAAAATGACCAAAATATTTTTGTATTTTATTAATTAAAATACAGCGATGTTTAACCGAAACGGATTCAATAAACTTAAAACAAAGAAGTATTTAAAGTAATTGAATTTTATTATATGACTTGCTTCCAAATAAAGCCATTGTTCCTCGAGAGGGCAAAATTGATAATAGGTGATCCCCCCTCTGTTCTGGTCCACAAACTGTATCAGCATTTCAGAGACTAATTTCACGCATCTTTCTTCTTACCAAGTGGGACAAGGACAATTATAATAGCTGGTATCTTTAATCGAACATTATCGTCAGTCGGTAGACAAACCGTAACAGGTGGTTTTGTTAGTTTACAGTTTTGCCACTCGATTAAATCCATACAATTTTAAGCTTCAACGTTCAAGTCTGGAATGACGAAGTGACGGATGGCACTATTCGCGTCCACAGAACTTCTTACTTTGGCACTTTTCTTTATGGCTGGGGTCCTGATGTCCTCTCCTCCATATGCTATCATTCCAATGAGGCTATTTTCATGATTTGCGTAACAGGCATTTCGTGAAATTACAGGAACTATAATCTTCCGTAGATGGTATGGCAAATAACGGGGGTTACTAATTATAGTCCACAGAATCTGGAAAAAATAATGGATTCATTTTAATTGTGAACCAACTGATGCAGTACACTTTCCGTATGTACTCAATGAGTACATTCTGAAAGTGTACTGCATCAGCCGATTGCCCAAATTGAAAATTGTCAAAGCACGAAGTTCTGTGGACGCGAATAGTGCCATCCGTCATTTCGTCATTCCATACTTGAACTTTGAAGCTTAAAATTGCAAGGCTTTAGTCGAAAAGCAAAACTGTAAATTAACAAAACCACCTGTTACGGTTTGTATATCGACTGGTGATCTAACAACGATGCTGAGTTCAGAATGTTCGATTAAAGATACCATCTATTATAACTTTCCTTGTCTCACTCAATCAGTAGAAATGAAATTAGTCACTGAAGTGCTGATAGAGTTTGTGGATCAGAACAGAGTAAGGATCACATATGATCAATTTCGGCCTCTCGAGGAACAATGACTTTATTTTAAAGCAAGTCAAATTATGAAATTCATTTACTTTAAATACTTCTTCATTTTAAATTTATTTAATTCGTTTAGGTCAGGGTCGGCGAACCTATGGCACGCGTGCCGTAGCTGGCACGCGAGAGGATATTTTTGGCACGCCGTTAATTGAAGTTTTATATCAAAATTCACTCAAACTCCCTAAAATTCTGAACCTCATTATTACTTTTTTATTTGTACACGATCTTGACTGAAAATAGCTTTTGTTTTTTTTAAATAAGTACTAGTGCACCTGTCATATCATTGAACTATAACAACCCGCTCAGATACAACCCCCCCCCCCTCTACACACACACTCCCTCGATTTCGTTCTGCTGGCGCCAGTAATTCGCATATGCAGAGAGAAAGAAATCTAAGAAATCAAATTATTTTTTGCTTTTCTATACTAATGAAAGAACAATATTTCATAAATCTCTTCATCATTTAACGCGTTTTGATTTGCACATGAGGCTTTACTTAACTGTTGCTGTAATTTGTTAAATAGTTAGTTAAAATGACGAAAATATTACGAAGACTAATAAACTATGATTTTTTTCTGACAAGAAAAAATAATAATTCGATTGATAAAACATTTGTAAAATGAAATTAAAACTATAATCACGTTTTCGAAGATTTTTATACCTTTTTATGTGTCGGCTTGAAGGAGGGGTAGGGGTAATTTATCTGGCAGACGACTGACTGCCGACACAATTCTGTTACGTATAAAACTCATAAAATTCCAGTAGCTAGTCTTTCATTATTATTATTCTGATTTGCTTTTATTGCATGATTTTTTGTTATTAAACAACCTTCACTATTAGGGCTGGTAATATAAGACTGATTAGATTGGAACGTTCAAATAGTATTTATTAAACATGGCCAAATTGGCTAAAAAACAGAAAGTACAAGGTAATAGAGAATTTCAAACGTGGTGGACTGAGAAATAACAGGGTTCCTTGACAGACTTTTAGGTAATGTTCTTTATATTTGCTAATTTCTTCTTATGCATTGTAATATATTTTTTAAATAATTTTCCATTTAACAGTATGTATAAAACAAATATTAAACAGATATAAGTCGTAAATAATATTTTTTTAAATATTTCTTTTATCTTTGTCTGTTTTAAAATAAAATTACATCCAATATAAAACTACCATCATTCTTAAAATGCCAAAATCAACAGATCCCAAGGGGCAACGCCATTTATTACCATAATTTTTACAATCATTTGGCAAGTTGTTTCGATTATAGTTTAATATTTTTTACGATTACTATATTTATTTCTTATATGTTATCTTATTTCTGTAATTATTACTATAATTAATTAATCATATCATGTGGCAAGATGTTTTGGTTTGACTTTTCAATATGATACATTATTCAATTTAATGTGTATATTGGTACTGCAGGTATGTTATCCACATTTACCGTAATCTAATAATAGTAAAAGTAAATAATTTTGATTCATTATTCTTTTTTCCCTTTTTTGGGGATGGGTGGGGGGGGGTGGAGGAGCAGAAATGGGGCGAGGGAGGTTGTTGGCACGCCATGGTCACTTGAAATTTTTATGGAAAAAAATTGGCACGTGGATGTGAAAAGGTTCGCCAACCCTGGTTTAGGTTAAACATCTCTGTATTTTAATTAATAAAATGCTAAACTATTTTCTTCATTTTATAACATTTTTGTGATTTGTGGTATATGAACTGCTGATATGCAGTAAAACAGCAGTAGATGAAGCGATCGTCAAGAACAATGAATGATTACCGTTTTTATTTTCCAGTCTATGACAAATAGTTAACAAAATTTATGACATATTAATTAAAATAAAGTAAATTTATTTACTTCTAGACATACTATAAAAATTATAAAAATTTAGAAAAAATGAAAATTTGAAATTTTTACAATTTTTTTTTTTTTAAATATGGTCTCTTTGCGGCAGTAAAAGATATGATTTTATTATAATGAACATTTACCGGGACATTCCTTATATCTTCATGTAGTTAGTGCGTTCTATTAGAAATTGTATTCGTACCTTTAGAAAATTTTTAAAAAATGCTGAAAAAACCCTGTTTTTTGCGATTTTTCGAAACTTTGGCCCCCTTGCGGCGGTAAAAGATATTAACCGATCGGTGTAATATTTTACGAATTTATTCTTTATTACAAAAGGCAACTTTTCCGCTCTATTACATTTAGATTATAAATATTTCGGTTTTTTCGACCCACCCTATTGTTCAAGTAAACTGAATTATGAATAACATGATACATTTCTTAGCATACATTTAACCCGTTGAGGGGCGGTGGGATAAAATATATCCCACCTAATTTAAACATGATTCTCACCAGGAAATTTTAACTAAATTTTATATTTTTAACTTTAGAGGAAAACCGACCGTTGAAAAATTGCTTTTCCTTATTTAAAAATAAAACTTTTCGATTATTCCGGTGAGAATTCAATATTTAGAGATATTTTTGCTTGTCCCTCAAGGGGTTAAGGGGGCCAAACTGCTCGCCAAATTAGTTTAAAATAATAACCTTTTCTGTAAACAGAAAAAAATATCTGTTATGATTTAATTTTAGTTCCCATCATTAGAAATAAGTATTTAAAATTAGAAAAAAATAAAATATTTCGAAAACTAATTCGAATTTATAAATTCTAATACCAGTTTTGAGATCTGTGGATTAATACGGATTTTTGGTGTTAATTTCATCGCAAAGTATTCCATATTTTAGGATAAATCGCCGTGAAACATAATCAGTTGTTTAATCAGTCGTTTAAAAGAATCGTTTCATAAATTCGTTTCATTTCAGTCGTTTCATATATGCGTTTCATAAATTCGTTCCATTAGGATATTATATATATAGGTCGATATAGAACTCTTCTATGGACACGATACTTCCATAATTTTGCACAAATCTCTTCCGAACTGATACATAATATCAAGGGGTAGAAAATCTCGGTCAAGTTTGTTAATGGGCAAACTATGACCAAGCGGGTGGAAATAGGGAGGGGTTTTGTGAAAACCGAAAAAAAAAAACACATAACTTCTTATTTATAATGCATATCAAATCAGTTTAAAATTATTATTACGTCTAGGAAAATGGCCAAATACTTATGTATCACAGATTTTTCATAAAATTAAAAAAGGGATCAAAGGGAAAAAAATGGCTTTTGAGGGAGAAAAAACTCGTAATTTCGTAAATTATCAAGATATCAAACTCACTTAATCTTATTATAAATCTTTTTAATATTATCTACAAATTTTATATTGATAAGTTTTTGATAGGACCACCTCTTACAGTAAAATCAAATTAAACACTAGAAAACAGGAATTCTGCTTTTTCAGAATTTAGTGTCGCCTCCGATGACAAAAGAATATATGTATATAAATATAGATACTGTAGAGTCCCGATTATCAAAGTTAATCGAACTTATGTCTTTGAAATGGATCATTTTCTTCTGATGGACTGATGGCTTCCATTATTATGAAACAGTCATTATAAATGAAGTGTTAGGTGAAGATGAAAGAGCAGTCGTAAAAAGTTAGAACTCTGATTTTCTGATCAGAATGAGAAAAAAATTGCCATAATTTTTTTGAAAAAAATTTCATTTCATGTTTTTCAATCACTTTTCGTCCGCAGCCCTTTATTCTTCTACTTATTACGACTCTTTTGCGGAAGCCAGATTAAAAAAAAAAAAAAAATCCAAAATTGAAACAGGAAAAATTTAAAAGGGAAATTGCACAAATTAAAGACACCGAAAAGCGGGAAGGGAGAACTCAGGGTCCTGAAGCTACCGAACGACTGTTGCTGCGTCGAGCTTATTATTAGTACTATTTATTTTATCTAGTTTCGCGTTTTTGGGCAGGGGATTTGAAAACCGCCTTAAAGCCTTTATTCAGGGCATCAACAAACGATAAAAGTTTATTAAAAAAACTTCTTAGCTAACGTTTAAATTAAAGTAAAACATGAACGAAAACTCGCGCATCGGTTATACATTATGAAACTGTTTTCAACATTATTTGAAAGAAGTTTCATGTTTTTATACCATGAAATGAGATATCAAAATAAACAATTGAAAAACACAGAACGTAGTTATCTATTTTCAAGAGTTGTTGTCCATAGAAGGTTACGTATGCGAAGTCTTTTGTGCAATACAATGTCGGAATAAGAGTAGTGTAATCAATGGGGGATTTTTTTTTTTTAATTATGGCCATTTTTTCCCCCATTCTGACCAGAAAATCAGAATTCTAACTGTTTACAGCTGCTCTTTCATCTTCACCTAACACTTCATTTATAATGACTGTTTCATAATAATGGAAGCCATCAGTCCATCAGAAGAAAATAACTCTGTGAAAGTGGAAACTCCGATAATCGGGACTCTACTGTAGTTCAACTTTAAGACTTATAACATGCGATTTTATTTTACATAAAGTGACGTCATCCACATCCTCTGAAGAATTCATCATTTGCGATCCAGTGTTAAACAACATCTACAGTAAAGTACGCTTAGGACGTCACTAACGCTGAATAATACACACACACACAAAAAAAAGAGATATCGTCATTCTAAACACTCCACAAAAAAATCGGCTATCTAAAGATTCGCAGGCCTTCATTTGTTTGTATTATTAATATAGATATTTAAAATTACATTTAGTTTCTAATAGCTCCATGTTTTATCAGAAATCGTTCTTTTATATTTTTTCCAAATCGTACTTATTTTAATTAATTTTTTTTTAAAGCTTTTTATGGGAAAATGGCTACAAAAAGATATAATTGCTATTTTTCTTTCCATTTCTACAGAAATGGACTACTTCCGTTGTCAATATTAAGCAAATGGCTCTAAAAACTACAAAAAAATTAATATTTCAAAAATAAATAGAGATACAGTTTTCAAACAAATTGCATTTAAAAGTACTTTTTTTTTTCCAATACGACGGTATAAAAATTGAAAATGTGCGATGCTTAGAAGTTTAAAAAATTGCTACAGAAAATTTAATCGTACTGCTTTGTTTTACGGCTGGCTTCTGTAAGGTAACGTTATTTTTTGGAATACACAAAATAAGCTGGAGGAAAGAAATAGCATACCGTACCGGGGGCTAAAAATAGAGGTTGAATAAAAAATTATCGTATTAATATGATTCTGATAAAATCTTACAGAAAAATGAAATTAAAATCTCGTCAAAAGCGTCTAGATAACATTGTTAAACTAGGTTATCTCTAATCTTGGTGGAGACTCCCTTTAAGGAGATTTTGATCTTAATTTAGCTTTTGTTGCTGAAATTAGTACTTAATTTCGAAATCTACTCCCGTTTGTAGGCCGTGCCGAAAAGAATTTTTCTATTAGAAAATTGCTTACATAGTAAAAATCTGACTCATTGCCGTGCCCTCATAAGACTTGAGTTATTAAAAATACCGGTACTACTTGATTATCCCGTCGACTAATTTCGCCAAATTATATAAGTCGCCAAATTATACAAATTGGCATAATTTTTATTTTAAATAACGAAATAACAAAAAAAAAAAAAAAAAAAATGTAATTTAATTGATTACAACGACCATTTAGATTTTTTTTTAAATATTTACTTAGTTTTTATTTTGGGGCATTTCGACAAGAGAAGCCGAGAATGATGAGAGGTTAGAAATCGAAAGCAGTTCCACCGAATCATCCAAAGATCGCGACAAATCACCTTCGTAACAAAATTTAACCGAAAAATCTAAATTTCGCCCACCAAAATCCGTCGCATCCTCTTCAACAACAGATTGCAAAGATGAAACTTCAGACGACCAAATCCTTCATCGATAAACTCTCCAAGTCCCGTTTCGAGAAGAAAAACAGTTTACAAATCGAAAGCAGTTCCACCGAATCATCCACAGATTGCGACAATTTACCTACGTTAAGCTCAATTTTTCCTGGTTAGAATCGACCGGTTGTAAAACGCCGTGGCTAGTGGATTGGAGACCCCTCAAGACATGGCCTTTTGCTATCAATCGGTTAAATATTAGATTGTTTCCTTTTTCGCGTTCGTCTTTTTTTCTGTAATCTATTTTCATGGACTACATAATCAGTTGAAGATCTCGATTTTCATGGGCTACATAATCAGTTCAAGACCTCAATTTTCATGGCCTACATAATCTGTTGAAGACTTCGATTTTTGCTATGCAAGACGATTTTTATTTCGGCGTCGCTCTTTGGCTTTGGATTTTTTCCATATCTGATAATTTGCGCCTATCCATTTTGTAACTCTTTCAATTTTTAATGATTCTATGCTTTTCGATTACCTATTCAGACATTGTTTAACGATTTTATGCCTTTCGATTAACTATTTCACTTCAAGGCATAATTAGATACTACTACAGGCAGACTGATTTGCATTTAATGTATGAAGTCGCTCGCCAGAGGACTCTGATACCCTGCCCAAAATTGAAATTTGATTCTGACCGTAACTTCAACGACGAGAACCAATCAAACCGCTTTGGGCAGGGTTTAGAGAATTCCAAGTTGTTTACATTTTTTTCTTGGTCGTATAGTATGATTCAAAAAGAGTTTAATAAAAATATTAACTCTAATAATCAAATTTTTAAAAAAAATTATCATTTTAATAATTATCGGAATAATAAATTTAAATGAAGTTAATTCAAAATTATTTTTATCCGATGATTAATTATTTGTAATATCACTAGATGAAAATCATTCATAACATCTTATTGGAATATAATGTCATTATTAGGAAGAGTTAAATTAAAAACTTTTCTGTCGCGAACGGTTTGTTACACATGATAAATAAAAAAAAAAGTATTTCTACCTTTAAAAAAAATAAGTTTGATAACATATCTGTTGATCTTTTATCATTATGTATATATTATTGCTAATAAAATTAATTTAATGTATATTAATGTCTATGAGTTTGTGTGCCTGTATGTTTATTTTTAATGTTTTACTTCAAGTTTAATTTAAGTGTATTGTAATGCAGAAAGTAAATCAAGAAAGTGAACAATTTTTTAACACTTCGTTTAAAAATTTGTATTTTGTTTAAAAAGGTGAGGGGGATCTGATTATCTTCTGCCATCAGATTTTGTGATGTTTATTGCAGGGATGGGGGGGGGGGGATAATAGATACATGCTGTTATAATTTAATTAAATATGCTATTAAAACTTGGATTTCAGTTTTTTTTATCTTTTTAAACAAAATTATTAAATGAATACGTAAAAGAAAAACAGTAGCTATTTTAACATCAAAATAGTGAAACTCGTTTAAGATACGAATCAAGGGGCCGAGGGCATTTCGTATCTTAAGCGGGATCGTATCTTATCCGGATTTCACAGATTCTCGAATAGTAAGCATACGCAGCCAGTACACATTATTATCAACAATTTTTAACTGTTTGTAACTCTTATTTTAATTCTTTCTAACAATTTTTAGATAGTCTAGAAAATATGAGTTTAAGATTTTGAAATAAAAAACAACCTTTTTTTTTTTTTTTTTCACTTTTGAAATAAAAAATGGCATTTTTTTCACTTTCTAAATTTTATTGTGTTACTGTTTGTACAGTAACAAAACAAAAGTGTCTTTATTCAATACTCTCTACCAAATTAAATAAAAGATAATAAAACAAAATTCATGTTAATCTTTGGAAAACAGAAATTTAAATATTACACACTCAGAGGAAAAATAATAAATTTCGGTAATTATTTTTAAAACGACAAACTAGATGTATGTAAGAATAATTATTTGGTGAGAAAATCCTTTGCTCTTCTTCCCTTTTGTCCTAAAGACACGTAGTAAACGGACTGAACAAACACCTTTTCGTATATAAAGCGGGTTTTTGACATGAACATACAAATTTTCTTCGTATCTTAAGCGGGATCGTATCTTATCCGTACGTATATTAAGCGGGTAATTTTACACAGGTTTAATAGGCATTTTTCAAGGGACCGGAAGAAATTCGTATCTTAAGCGGGCGTATCTTAAACGAGTTTCACTGTACCTTTAAGTAAAACTGATGTGGAATTGATCGATAACTAAAAAGGAATATCTAATTTTCATCAACTCAGGTTATTGGAGCAATTTCAATTTTTTTTTTGTTTAAATGCTATTACAAAAAAAAAAAAAAGAAAATATTCTGAAAGTACCGCTTTTAGCTAAAGTTAAAAGATTATTTATTGCTTAACCAAATTTTTTTTATGTTTAAGGTGGATTGAAATGTCTTATATTTCGTTACTTTGAGGTATACTTGTACAACATTTGACATTAAGCAAACAAATACAATAAAACTCAATTTTTATATCCAATTATAAATCAATGATTAAGGTGTTTGTCAAGTTCCCTGTTCAACAACGTAAAACTTGGACTCATTTTAAATGTAAAGGTATAAAGCTGGCAGACATCGCTATTGACACACTTTGTAATCAACACTTTTTCCATTTTTTTTTTTTTTAATGATTTACTTAACAAGATATAAGTAATTCTGGTCATATGACAACATGTTTTATACTACTTAGTTATCCCGTCAATCAATTTAGCCAAACCATACAAATTTACATAATTTTTATTTTAAATAACGAAAGAACAAATAAATTAGTATAAATTAATACAAATACAAATAAAATGTCGAAATAAAAATCACTTGATGACGTAAATATGTGTAACTTGCATAGTCGGCATTTACGATCAACTATTATTGGCATTTGACCTTATAGTTTGGCGATAGATTTTTTGTCGATGGGATAGCTAAGTAGTACCAATGTTTTTCGCAGAATGACAGGTGGGGAATTTGGTATACGTGCATTATAATGCACGTTTACAAAATTCCCCACCTGTCATTGCGCGAAAACCATGTCATGTGACCAGAAAAGAATGGTTTTCTTTTAAAAACTAAGTTTAAATAGTTTTTAAAAGAAAATCATGTCTAATTCCATAGCTGCATGATTTTTCAAAAATATTTCCATTGCAATTTAGCTTAGGCACCAAATTTGATTTTATAATTCATACCTTTTGTACTTTTATAATTACCATATCAAGAAGTGGGATAAAAATCAATTTCCAAGATTTCATCTTTACATATAAAAACTAAATTGAGTTAAAAAAAGGAGTGAAAAATAAATAAATCAAAATTTTAAAGGTCTTATTTAATTAAAAAATATATATTTATTTCACTTTTGTATTTATTTGATTGAGATATATTTTTTAAGCATTCACTTTGCACTACATAACTTTAACCTAAAAATAACCATCTTATTATGTTAAATAAAATGGTGAAGGGAGATGTGTGTATGAAATTTATCGTAAATAGAAAAAAAAATAGTATTCTTCTTTTCATAAAAAATAAACTAAACAGGTTGCACAGATGTCATACATGCCCCACATTGGCCGCATTTTTCCGATGCCAATTTGGCGAAAACCTCATTACTATATCAAGCAAAGTAACGACACTTTGGCGGCAGTTAAGTACCCAGTGAGTATATGACATTGGCGTCAGAAAAAAATCACGCCAATATGGGGCATATATGGCATCTGTGCCTACAGCTTTATCTATTTCAAAAGAATTAATCAGATGCATGACCTTTTTGGTACTTCTTAGTTATCCCATCGATCAATTTCGCCAAATTATACAAATTGACATAATTTTTATTTTAAATAACGAAAGAACAAATAAATTAGTAAAACATTTAAAAAAAATACAAATAAAAAGTCGAGTTAATGGTTTTATTGGCCATTATTGGCATTTAATCTTACAATTAATTAATGAATGGCAAACATTATTGGCATTTAATCTTACAATTTGGCGACAGTAATTTGGTCGACGGGATATCTAAGAAGAACCAAAAATACAAATAAAACGTCGAAATAAAAATCACTTAATGACTTAAACAGGTGTTGTCAAGTGAATGTGACATTTACGATCAACCATTATTGGCATTTAATTTTACTGTTTTGGCGACAGTATAACTAACAAGTACCCATTTTTTATTAACTGAAATCTGATATAAAAATTCTTAAAAGTATCAAAGGAGATGGGTAGATAAACTTTTATTTTAAACTGTCTGGTAGATAAACGTTTATTTTAAACTGTCTGATAGATAAAAAGAAAAATTAGTGCCTGACAGAGAACCACTGGAGGAAAAGAGTCGCTATCTGAAAATATCTACTTGCAACCATCTTTCCTACAAGAAGATAACAAAATTTTCAGTACTACTTGATTATCCCGTCGACCAAATTCAGCAAATTATACAAATTGCCAAACTATTTGTCAAATTATACAAACTGACATAATTTTCATTTTAAATAACAAAAGAACAGATAAATAAGTAAAGCATTAATAAAAATCCTTATAAAAAGTCGAATTAAAAATCACCCGATGACGTAACAAACATGTGTATCATGTTTAATGTCAGGTGAATGTAACATTTACGATCAACTATTACTGGCATTTAATCATATAGTTTAGAGATAATTTTTTGGTCGACGGGATAATCAAGTAATGCCATATTTTCTTACATTTCATCTATACTTCCACTTTTGCTCGTTGCAATGTGTTAATATTTAACATTTATGTGGTATATTAAATTTTTAATTAGTAGAGTTGTCTGTGGTAATTCCTGGTCAAAAATCAACAACATCCAATTATTATAAAAACCATTAAAGATGTTGTTCCCAGTTTTGGCATGGAATAAGAACCCTTTGATGCCTGTACTGTAGTATGATAAAATGTTTGCTTAAATACATATGCACTTATAATTGAAATAATTATAATTTTTAAGTGATCAGGAATTGCACCAGAATTATTCCTGATCACTTTTGGGGTAATAATCAACCAGCATCATTTTTTATGTAAATAAAGTAGTAAAATTTTTTTTATGACTCAGTATTAAAATAATTAGAATCAATCTTGTAACGTTCGTCTCATAATTGTGGAAAAATAACACAGACCGTGTTTTGGGATTAATTTGACCGCGTTTGATGTGGAAAAGACTTTTACATTTTACATTACATTAACTTGGCAAAGAATTTTTTTATAACATTTATAAACAGTATTTATTGCTTCTTCATCCACTGTGAATGAATTAATACCTTGCAAATTTATTTGTTCATAAAACATATACTAAATGTTTATGTAATTATAGGGAAATATTTTTCAAAATATACATTTTTTTTAGCCTTAAAATTATGGTTTTCCTTAACCATCTTTTAAAAAACTTTAACTGTAGGGTAATGTTGATTGAGAAATATTGGCATGTTCTCCAGAAAGTGAGTGAGGTTGGGGCTGGGTTGATTTTTTAAGTTTTATAATGAGTACAGTAGAGCCAGGTTGGATCTAGGGATGGGATGAATAGTGATTTGGCTGACTATTCGGCCAAATTTTAGGTCGAACACCGAATTTTTCCAATAAAGAAAATAACTTTTGATTACATAAATACAGGGGTGGGGCATTTCTATAAAATCTTTCTAGTCAAGGATTTATTTCACCAGCCAGTAAAATGCAACGTATGGTTACTATTACTATAATGCATTTTCATTTTTTTTCCCTGTAAAATTAAGAAATATAAACAAGAGATGAATGTTTAATATAAAACAGAACTTAGTACCATGTTTATATCCCAGTAGTTAGGAAAGCTGAAAAATGTAGCTAACTACTAAAAAAAAAAGTTTTTGCATATCTCTATAGTTTGCAGTTTTCAAAGACTACCTAAAAATTCACTCGCCCTGTCAGAAAATTCAGTCGTCAGTGTTGAGTAAAATGATGCATTTCCCTACCCATATATATGTATAGAATTTTAAATTTTAAAGTGGAAAAATAATTAAAAACAAATTTATGTTCTATTATCTGTTTACATTTTTGAATAACTTGTTTTTGTAATATTTCAACTTCTAATAAAATAACTTTTACAATATATAAATTATAATATCCTAACTTTATCTACAGGAAAGTAATGCATAAACATTTTATCTAAAAAAGGAACTCATTAATCATTACTACTCTTAAATGCACTTTTTAAATTTATTTTTAAATTTAAAAAACTTATTTTAGCCCAAAAAATTACAAAATTGCATTTTATCCTTTTATTGTAAAATATATCAAATAGATTTACAATAAGTCAGAATAATAAGATATTTCCATTAAAATATAAAGAATTTATTTAACTTTTACTATCAAATGATACTTTTACCCTTTCTTGCATTCAAAATCAATAATATTCTTACACTCTCTCTCTCATAATTCATGCGGCGATATTTTCTGAAATAACCTTTAATCAAGTAAATTTTATTGTGGAGGGTTTGTGCCCCTAATGATAAATAAATATGAAAGAATGAGTCTGTTATGCACAAATTACATTAAAGTAAAATGTATGGTAAACGTAGAATATGTATGTTAACAAAGTCTTTGACATTGGAATCAGCACATGCAATATTCCACTTATTCAATAAGCATTGAACTTTGAAGGGGGGGGGGGGTGCATTGAGACCTATAGCGGCAATGCAATAAGCATTAAAAACATACACAGAAACTGATAACAACATGAATGAAAGAATATGTAAATAAAAATATATATACATAATAATGTTACATATTAAAGCCAATAATCATGCAAATAATTATTTTAAAGTGAAAACTATAGAATTAAAATATTATTTTGCTCAATATTTTTAAAATTTATATTTAAATATTTATAAAACAATCTTCATAAATCAGGTTGCGCCATCTAGTGACTATCTAGTTTGACACTAGTTCTGTTTTCAGATGTACAGTTGTACTTGGAATAGTGATATTTGATATTCCATCTTGAAAATGAATCTTAGCTAATGCACCTAGTGAATGAATTTTTATATTTCTTACTTTATAGAAAACAGAAAGTAAGTTATTATGAATTTCATAAAGGCCTTTTTATATGTGCATGGAATTTGCAGATGGTGATGAATATTCAAGAGTTTTTCTTTTTTCTATTAGAGTTTTTACATCTTGAGTTGTAACATATCATTCTTTATTTAAGACATTTCCCTGACAATTAAAAACCTTTATAGGAAATACAGAAAGGCTGTATATTTTTTAGTACCTGAATAACTGTGCATTTTTTGAAGAACGAAAATGACTTCATGAATGTCCCAGAAAGCAGCAAATTTGGATTTTTAAAAAAATTGCAAAAAACGAAAAAGAAACTTTTTTCCTGAATTTAGTTGTCAAGATATCTTTCAATATTCAGTGAGATTTTAGCAATATTCAGCTGAGGCATTCGACCAACAAGCCTTCAATAATCAGCAAAAGGGCCGAATATCGAATATTGGTCCCATTAAAAACAAAAATTTGGCGTAGTCGAAAAAACTTGAAGAACTGCACAAAAATAACATTGGACAGTACAAATCAATAAAGTTAGAGGTTTCAGACTCAAATAAAAAAAATGGCAGAAAAAAAAAACCCGCAAAAAAAGAAGAAACAAATTTTCCTTTCCTGTTTTGTACTTAATATACTTTCCTTATTGTTTTTACTTTTAATCCGTGACCACAAGCAGGCAGTGAATACAAAATCCTTGAATATGGATAAACGTATTTCTGAACAGAAAATTTGGAATTTCATAATCACAGACTTTCAGAGATTATATAACATATGTATTATTTTTCGGAAAAAGTGGTATAAAGAAATTAAAAGTAGTTTACATAATCCTTGGTTTGAAGGAGTTAAAAGATAATTGCATATTCAGTCATGTAAGTAGTTTTAAATAATTCGGCGAGTATTTTAATCGTCAGAACGCGCGCTGAGTCTCATAAGCCCGGGCGTTTTAAAACTGTAGTCTAAAAAAACTTCCAAACGGTGAAAATGAGTCAGTCTACCAATAACTGTTCCCAAGGTTATTCTCTTTTTGTACTTTAGAATGTTAAATTGCCGGAAGATATTTTTAGTCGAAAAATTGGATATCCGGGCCTCAAAGATTCAGTGCGCGCTCTCGCATTTATATTTTTACTGAAACGCGTTGTTGTGAATAATTAAAAATGTATCGTTATTTGAGTTATAAAGAGGAAATGAAACGTTTGGAAAACTTACTTGCTGAAGTTTCAATAGATGAAGAATCGATAAATGAAAATAATGATGAAGATGTTACTGACGAGGAGCAGTTTAGTACTAATGAATTACCTTTAGAAGGAGAACTTAATTTTGATGGGTGAATTAAATAACAGTTTGAAATTAAGAGGTCCACCAGAAACATATGTCACATATGTGCTGTTTCGAAGGATAGAAAACACAAAATAACATGTAAAATATTTGAAAAAGAATGTATGAAGCGAACACTGCTCCATTATATGCAACTTGTGTCAATAACCTTTATTTTTGTAATAGTGCTTTTAAACTTTTTATGTAAGTATTTCATAAATATCAATAATATAGCATTATCGTAATTTATGTGACAAATTAATAATATTATTTAAGTAATACAGCATTTTTCATGTTAAAATATATTTTAATTAAGTACATTACGTTATTAAAATAATAAAACTTTGTTGAAAATCACCATAAAATAAAAACGATACATAGGACTCGTTTCGAACTAAAAATATAACAGCTTGTCATCAGCTACAGTAAACACGTGTCCGTAAGGGGATTTCAATTGCTTCATATCGCCAGTTTTTGGTGCTGTTTCGCTACATTAAGTTATTTTTTAAAAATACATATTTTTCCAATTTTTAGATATTTTTTTATTGGGAGAATATCGAGAAAAAAAGTGGAGAGGATATCGGATTTCATGCAACGGATTTTATTTCACAAATCTGTAAATAAATCTTAATATTACTTTTTAATTCGATGAAATTTTGTGTTACTTTGTGCCGTGCGAAAGAATGCATGTATAAAGTTTGATGTTTGTTGATTTTCTATGTGACAGGATTAGTACTTATATCTTTTCCTTCCTGAAAACTTTAAATTTATTCAAAGATTTCTTGTTATTTAAGAAACTTAAACGAAAAAAGCTCCTGTTTTTGTCCATTATGTATGTCTGTAATAGATTTTCTCAATTTATTTTGTATGTATCTGAAGTGAACTTTGTATACTATTATATTTTAGTACCCCAGCGAAGATTGTAAGCTTTAAAAGGGCATCGTAAAGTGTATAATTATTTTCACAGGAAAATAGAAAACATTCTAATGTATGTTTTTCTAATGCATATGAAACATCATCAGAGCGGTAAATTAGAGTTACTTTATAAATAAAACAGCGCGACATAAGATCAATAAAATTTGATTCGTCGACAGGATTTCGTAGGAAAACTACTCAAATCTTTCTGAGTATGCGCATTTTTTTATTTATAGAGACACTCTGCTGGCAACAACAAAGATTAAATTAAATATGGATATAAATAAAATGTTACCAAAATAAAATCTGTTTTACTAAATACGTCAACTTAAAAACAGAACAAAAACAAACCAATATTGAAATCATGAATGTTTTTGCACACTTGCCAACTAGTTGTAGATTAAGAAAAAGTCACTTAAAAACGCTTTTATTTTTGTTTTAAAAAAATTAGTCATCTCTATAATAATGCTATTTATTCTTATTAAATTTACTTGTTTCACTTTGTTTTTGATAGGTAATGTGGTTACGACTTCGAAAGTTATTTTAAAATGTCATATTTAACTTGTGTTTAAAAATTTCGGCTTTGCGTTACACATAAATTTTAAGTTAGTACCTTCATCCTGAAATATTTGTATACCTGACTGAAGAAAGCGACCTCATCAAACTCAGGAAATAAATCGCAAGTTCTGATATTTTTGTAAAGTTCTGATTAGATTTTCTTTATTTTATTATACTGAAATGTGCCCTTGCTTTATTGTTGCAAACAGTTTATATTGTTACGTTATGTATGGATGATTTAAATAATTTCATATCTTAAAATTATTTAAAAAAATAATATAGTTTTTATTGTTATTAATGCTTTTTTCCGATTGTAGAGGGATAACAAGCCGTGCAGGCGCTGGATGAAGGAGGATGGCTTCCGTTTGATGAATCACGACAATTTTGAAATTTTACTTTACCTCAATATTTTCCAGAACAAATCTTCTCTTTACCGGATAAGAAGAACCAATCTTCTCGATACGTCTTTCATATGTACTCTCAGTGAAAAGATATGAAATACACGATGGATTTAATGTGCATCACATGCCCTTATTCACGGCAATATTCGGCTGTCGATATGTCCTGCATTACTTTTTATGACGAGCTGGATACTTTATCAATTATCATTTGGGTTATCGAGAAAGAAAAGGTTGCAACGGAAATTTGAATCTTCCAGCTTGGATAAGTGTATAGTTTTCATATATTTCATATATTTCATATCAATCAGAAGTAAGTTTTCATACATTAACTTTTTATCATCAAGAACATATGATTTTTATTTTAAGTTGGATAAAGCCACTTTCCAAACCATATTCGAAAGTTTATCTATGCAGTTGAAGGTTTTAGATTTTCCCAAAGTAAGAATATCACGTTTCGCCATCGTAAGAAAATTCATAATTTATATGTGAACTCGAACAATTCTCAAAGACCAATTGTCAAGCCTGTTCCTTTTATTAACATCTCCAGTAAACTATTTTCAATGGAAGAAGAACGTATGATTTTTCTAGGTGGTAAATATTCAATCCCACAGGATAAAATAAGAGAGACTTTTGTTCAGATTTAGGAAGTATAATTCAAGTTATACCAGATTCTGAAAGAAAAATGGCCAAATATCAAGTTTGTAATATTAGCATGACGTTTATAAACAGTAAAATTCTTAATTGTAGAATTACACATGTAATTTCAAAATTAAATAAAGATACTGATATTTTCTTTATGAAAACGGATAAATCCGGAAAAATTGCTGTCATAGATCAAGACGAATGTTTTTTAAAGATGGATGAATGCATTCAACAATTGCCATGCTCAACACTTGTTAAAGATCAAAATCCTAAGCTATATCGTAAAACGCAGGAATTGATCAGAAATGGTGAATGGCCTTCTATGATTAAAGATTAAATTAAATTAAACCATACTGGGGTGACCCCACGCATTATTGCACATCTTAAAGACCACAAAACTGGTTTTCCGTTTCGTCCTATTGTTACTAGATATCAAGGCCCGTTATATTTTGTTGAAAAAGCATTTGCATATTTTCTTAAAAGTACTCTCTCCTCTTTAACTTTTTTTTGTTTCTCCTAAGTTGGAATTCATTAATCGTATTAATGATTTTAATCTTCCTAATAATGAAATTTTGGCAAGCTTTGACATTGTATCATTATTTCACTCCATTGATGTGGAAGAAGTTATTATTTCCATAGGGTAATCCATTGATGAGTTACCTCATTTAAGTGATAATATGAAATTTTCAATTAAGTCGGGCTTAAACTTAATTAAGAAAAGTAATGTATTTATTTTTAAAGATAAATATCTTAAACAGCACAAAGGTGCTCCTATGGGTTCACCTATATCTAATATTCTGGCAGAATTCAAATTGCGTCCATTGGAAGAACACATTTTTAAGAAGCATTTCCCTATACCCGATTTATGGTTATCGATGTCATTTGTGTCGATATGATATGTCGATGACATTTTTGTTATTTGGGAAGATGGGTAACAATCCATAGAGAATTTGTTTGATGAAATTAAGAAACTTGATAACAATATTAAGTTCACGATAGAGTTAGATAACAATCTCTCTTCCTTTTCTTGATGTTCTCCTTATTAAAGAAAACAGTAGTTTAAAACGGAAAGTTTTCCGGACAAAATAAACAGTGTTATACCTGTCACTGCAGTTGCCCCATGGAATTATAAGATAGCAGCATTTATGTCATTTATCCAACGCCCGGTAGCAGAAAGTTCGAGACGCGCGACGTGCGTCGCAGATTTATTTTGGACCTTGCAGATAAATTTGCCAACTTGAAAAAAAAAAAAAAAAAGTATTTCCTTAAAAAAAAAAAAAGTACGAAAATTCTAACAAAAAATATCGCGAATTCGACAAATGGTCGCCGAAAAATATCAATTTCGGCAATCGTTCGCATAAAAAATCGGTAAATTATAGCCAAAGTGTCGCTATAAGAACGCGAATTTCGTCAAAAGAGACCGGAAAAAAAACATGAATCTCGTCCCAGGGTTGTAGAAAAAATGCACATTTCTGTCACAGGATCGCGGAAAAAACACAAATTTCGTCAAAGGATCGAGGAAAGAATGCGAATTTAGTAAAAGGATCGCGGAAAGAACGCGAATTTAGACAAACGATTCTGGGAAAAACGCAAATTTAGTCAAACGATCGCGAAAAAACGCAAATTTACGTCAAAGGATCGTGAGCAAACGCAAATTTATGTCAAAGGATTGCGGAAAGAAGGAGGAATTTCGTCAGAAGATCTGGAAAAGCGTAAATTTCTGCCAAAAGATCGCTGTACAAACTTGAATTTTATCCAAAAATCCCGAAAAAAAACGTGGATTTCGTTCCAGGGGCGCAAGAAAAACGCAAATTTCTGTAACAAAATCGCGGAAGAAACTTGAATTTCATCAAAGGATCGAGGAAAAAACACTAATTTAGTCAGACAATCGCAGAAAAATGCAAATTTCTGTAAAACGATCGCGAAAACACGCAAATTTTTGTAAAACGATCGCGAAAAAACGCAAAATTTTGTAAAACAATCGCGAAAAAACGCAAAATTTTGTAAAACGATCGCGAAAAAACGCAAATTTCTGTAAAGCGAACGCGAAAAAACGCAAATTTCTGTCAAAGGATCACGAAAAACACAGATTACTGTCAAAGGATAGCGAAAAAAGGAAAATTTATGTCAAAAGATCGGAATTAAAGTTGCGGAATTTTGTCAAAAAATCGCAAAAAGTGCAAATTTCTGCCAAAGGATCGCTGTAAAAACGCGAATTTCGTCAAAAGATCCCGGGAAAAACGTGAATTTCGTCCCAGAGGTGCCGAAAAAACGCAAATTTCTGTCACAGAATCGCAGAAAAAACACGAAAGTTCGTCAAAAAATCGAGGAAAAAACACGAAGTTCGTAAAGGATTGCGAAAAAAAGCTCATTTTTGTCAAAGGATCGCGAAAAAACGTCAAATTTTGTCAAAAGATCGCGAAAAAATAGCAGATTTCGTTAAAAGATCGCGAAAAAACGGCACATTTCGTCAAAAGATTGAGATAAACTGCATATTTCGTCAAAAGATTGCGAAAAAACCCAAATTTCATCAAAAGTTCGCAAAAAATACATAATTAGTGCTGGTAGTGGATTTTCGCTCCCTGCCCCCCCCCCCCCCCTTCCTCTGTTGTAACCTTTCGGAAAGTTTGCTGTGAATTTCAGAATTTATTTCTTTTTTTTTTTTTACTCAGAATCACCCTTTCAGTAAGAACGCTGTTTATTTTAACACTCATAATGTTTGTACATAAGAAAATGTAACACGCTACTCCCGCAGACAATTTTCATCCCACTAAATTGCTGTCGCAGACACAACCATAACTTTCTGCTACTGGGATCCAACGTGCTTTTCTTGTTTGTTCCGAAGAATTTTTGGATGATGAACTCAATTTTATCGTTAATATTGGTTTATGTCATGGTTATAATTCATGTCTTATCTATAAATTGATTGATAAATATAAAGTTTCCGTTAATGCCTCACCCTCTCCCAAACTAAATCAAGTTTACCGAAAGATTCCATATGTTACCATCTTATTTGAAAAGTTAAAAAAGTTATTCATGAAATACAACATACAACTTTTAGCCTATAATTCTACGACATTATTTAATTTTATGAGTACAAAAATATATCCAATTCTTTTTTCATCTTCCTCTGGGATGTATGAAATTCCCTTTAAATTTCCAGATGGGGTTGGGTTGGGTTGATTGTTGACGGCCAATTATCTACACGAGGGATATAGGCCCTAGGGGGAGTGCCTTCCGTGGAGGTCTTTCTAAGGGAACCTAATCCGTATTAACGCATGGAAAACCACGAAAACTCCGAACGATTAGGCCGACGGGCGCGATTGGGTTCGAACCCAGCACCTGCCGTCTACCAGCTTCGAGAGCAGAGCCTCTCAGCCACTGGTGGGGCCATTTCCAGATGGGGCAATCTCTTCCTATATTGGTATGACCAAACGTCAATTTTTTGACAGATTGAAAGAACATAAAAATGATTTGAAGTTTCGTAAATTTTCTACAGCACTTTGAAGAAGCTTCCATAAAGGACTGATTTCATTTATAGACTTTGAACATAGTAAAGTTATTTTTAATCAAGTTGTTCTGTTCAATGCTATTATTCGTGAATCTTTAGAAATTCATTTAAGGAACCAGGAAACATGTAATGATAATGTTTCATTTTACATTCCTGAAATCTGGCTTTCTATTTTGAAAAGCCGTTGAAAATTTCCATTTTTTTACAGTACTTCCTTCATCATTGTTTTCTTTGGTTAAAAGATGGCGCCACTGAACTGTTTATTTGGGATTTAGAAGTTTCCGTTAGACTGATTTGTATTTTGAATTGATTGTAAAATGTAGCATGTAAATAGTTTTTGTCGATTTATATTTTAGAAAATTTTTCTCCTGACGAAGGTTTTAAAGATTAAACCGAAACGTGGAGATTTATGTTATTCATATTTTTTTTACATCTTTTAATTTGTGAATATACAGTACGTTGGATAGCAACAGCTTATTTGTTTTATATAGATATTACAACGTAAAGTCATTAATTATTAAGAAAAAGGGTTGTTTTTGTAAAAGAAAAAAGTTAAAGTTAGTAATACTCAACAGTAACCTCCTCTATTAATAAACATTATTAAAATAACAAAGCCAGTCAAAGGAAAAAATCGATTATCCAGCACATATTAATTGCCAAATTGTTGCATATAAAAAGGAAAATAGTGATTAAAATTGTTGCATTTTTTCTTTTTAAAAGAGATAGTCGTTTTCAATTGCGCCAAACATTGAAAATTTTAGTACCAACGCCTAATTTTTTTGACATCATATTAAGAATTTTTGAAAACTTTTACTGCTATTGAATAGCTCGCAACTCAGGATCGCGGATTATACTAAGAAGAGCGCTCGCCATTCAGAGTTAAAGAATGAAATATACAGGTATATACAGTTCTTGAGAGATGTTTGAAAGTGGTGCGCACTATTCGGAAGTGTCTATTATGGGTTTCCTTTCTTTCCATCGCTGTCTATCTTTTTTCTTCTCATTTTGTGCCACAATATGTTTGGCGCTCTAGCTTTTTACGACTTGCGTTCCGACTATGTATTGTATGGTGATTTGTGCTTGTCTAGTTGTGTTCTATCAAACTTTAACGTATGTACCATGAGTTTAAGGACAGATTATAGATATTACTTCTCAGAATCTAGAATTTGTATAATTTGGCTAGAAGTTTGGCAATTTATATAATTTGGCAAAATTGGTCGACGGCATAACTAAGTAGTATTTTTTGTTCTATAGTTATTATTCAAACTTTTTATTTATTTACTGTTATTTCATTTTAAAAATAATAACTGGTATTCGAAAACGAGGTTTTCGCCCAATTGTCATTAAAAAAATCACGCCAAACCCGGTGCGTATATGACATCTGTGTCAAATATTAAATCATGGAACAAATTATGACACTTAATTTCAACTTCAAAGCAATGTTTTAATGGTACTACTTAGTTATCCCGTCGACCAATTTCACCAAATTATATAAATCGTCAAACCACTTGCCAAATTATACAAATAATCATAATTTTTATTTTAAATAACGAAAGAACAGATAAATTAGTATAAAATTAATACAAATACAAATAAAACGTGGAAATAAAAATCACTTGATGGCGTAAAACGTGTAACTTCCTTAAAGTCAAGTGAATGTGACACTTACGATCAACCATTATTGGCATTTAAACTTATAGTTTAGCGATGGATTTTTCGACGATGAGATAACCAAGTAGTACCGTTTTAATTTACCACTCCAAAATAAAACTAATCGGAAGTACCAATCCCAAGACTTTCTTCTATCTCATACATGTTAATACTTCAAAATTCGCTATCACACTGCCAAAATTAAATGGCAATCTATGCATCTCATGAGGATTCTAAAGATATGAAATTCCGTGCATTAGTTCTTGAGATATGACTATCGCTGAAATCGTCTAAATCCAGCAAAATGCTGCCTAGCAGCGCCATCTATTAGATGATTTATACCAAATCCTAATCAGCAACAATTTATGTGAGCGTCTGACTGAATCTGAAGTTTGGAGAAAATCCGTGCATTAGTTTTTGAGATAGAGCTATAGCGAAAAAGCTGCATAGCTGCGCCACCTATTGGTTGATTAACACCAAAACCTAATTAACACCAACTTGTGTCAACATACAACAAAATCTGAAGTTAGATGAAAATTCGTCCATTAGTTCTATAGATAGAGCTATTGAGGCAATCGTGAAAAAGGCAGCACAGAAGCGCCACCTGCTGGGCGATTTACACCAACACATAATCAGTAGCAAGTCATATCAAGGACTAACTGAATCGGAAGTTTGATGAAAATATGTGCGTTACTTCTTAAGATAGAGCTATTGGGGAAATCGTGTAAATCCTACAAAATTCATCATAACAGCGCCACCTGTTGGACGATTTACACCAAAACGTAATCAACATCAATTCATATCAAGGACTAACTAAATCTGAAGTTTGATCAAAATCCGTGCATTAGTTCTTGAGATAGACGTATTGCGAAAATCGTGAAAAATGCAGCATAGCAGCGCCACCTGTTGAGCGATTTACACCAAAAACTAATCAGCATCAACTTGTATTAGGGACTCACTGAATATGAATTTTTGTTAAATTCCGTGCATTAGTTCTTGAGATAGAGCGCCCACAAAATTTGTGTCACATACACGCAGACAGACAGACAGACAGAGAGACAGACTCACAGAGTCACAGACAGACATTTTGTAAAAACATGTTTTTTGGAATCTCTGACCCCTAAAACGTGTAAATCCGTCGAAAACCGGAATTCGAAAATTTTCATGAATCCAATACTTTCTTCTTGTAAAGATAGAAGAAAGTAAAAATGGTAGCTGGCCAGTTAAAAAAAGCTATTGGCGAGATTTTCACCCGGCTAACATAAAAGTAACAAGAATTCTTTGCGATCATGACAAAATTTATGTAGTTTTATTAAAAAAAAAATAATTTTGATTCTTTAATCAAAATGGAAACCTTTCTTATAAAAAGCGAAGGGATCAACATGTAATTATTTATGGCAGCTACAGGACTTGGAGTATTATAATATAAGTGAAATGATGGCGATAGAATAATATTTCGCGACGTATCACCTGTAACTGGCTAACATTAAAGTACCAAAATGACCGCCTGGAATATAAAAAGCGAAGGGACTGTTGATGATAGTCACATGACTTAGACTATTATTGTAGAGATTGTTTTCAATTCTAAAAACAGCGCGAAAAATAATGTTTTCTAACGACTAGGGGGCTCTGCCCACTACGAGCTACGCTTCCCAACCCCCGTTCAAGCACACCAAAATCCAAAAAGCACGCTAATTTGATCGGCTTTAAAAATAGTGAATTAAAATAAAATAAAAAAAAACAGTAGCGATCTCTCTGTAAACGGATTTCCTCTCGTTTTCCTTGGATTGGGGATTTTTAAAACCAAGTCTGCTGCTGTTAAGAGATACAATGGCTGTTTTCGTATTTAATTTAAAAAAAATAGTTAAACCTTTTAAAATAAGCTAATGTAAAATGAATTAAGTAAACAGTGTCATTGTCTCCCGGTATTTTTTAACAGCGCTATAAGATAGTTCTTTTAAATAATTCATTTTAAATGTATCGTTTCAAATCTGACGTAATTTACACCAAAGTTTCATTTCTCTTATTAATATTCACGTGAAAATACATTTGTTGTTAAAAGGAAATATTATTTGCGCTGTCTTCGTATTTCCCGATAATAGTTGAACAGATTATCTTAAAATATCTCGCGCAAATATATTTTTCAATTTAAATTGTTTTGCCATATTTTTTGCCCATTTTAAATATGAAGTAATTTCCTCCATTTACAAGTTTTAACGCATAATAATGATTTTTTTTTTTAAGATTTTGTTTCTCTTTTAAAATTCAAGTTTAAATATGGTTCTTATGACGTAATTTTCCTGCTTTTAACATATCATCATTTAAATCTAATTTTAAAGTTTTTTTTTCTGTTTGTAATAGTCAAGTGTAAATAAATTTTTAATTTGAAGTAAACATTATTGTTTGCACTGTTTATACAATTGGCAACAGTTTAAATTAATAACATTTTCTAAAATTAGTAAAAAATATCTCTCGAAATGCTGAAAATTAGAATTTAAAATAGAAATAAAACCTCAAAAAATGTGTCAAATAAGAAAAATTAATGCAATCTGCACACCGGGAACTTATAACGTATAAACTGATCTAAAAATGATTAAATTGTCATATATAGTTTTTGCTCCAATAAAACTTTTTTAATGGAACGATTTTGTCCAACTTTAGCATTAAATATCTCTTAAAATAATTCTCCGATTTAAAAACTGTCTGCATCAACGGGCTTATCAAACGTTTCTCAATAATACCACCGATTTTCATATTTTTGTATGCAACAGTTTTTTAAATATTAACTATGAAAGGCCGTGCTTAAGCATTCAAAATGGATGCCGATCGACCCGGAATATCTACGCAGATTTTCATTGGTCTATTTCCAAATCAAAACTTTTTTTATATATAGAATGATTAAAAATGTTTTTGCTCGTGACTATTTAAAACAGAAAAAAAAAATTAAAATTACTATTAAATGAGTACGTGTTAAAAGGGGGGAAATATCGAAAATTGTATTTCCACGTGAATATTAAAAGAGAAAGGAAACTTTAAAATAAGAAATACGTTAATAAACGTTTAACCCATTCAGGGGCAAGGTACTTCTATTCGTAAAATATTGAAATCAGTGAATGGTACCAGAATTTACAAACTAATTCCGAAGTACGAAAATGCTTTTGTTCACTTACTTGATAAAAGGAAAATATTCATTCAATCATACTGGTGCTAATGTGGAATTTACGAATTAAAATTAAGTGGTCCAAAAATGAAACACCGCCCTTGAAGGGGTTAAAGTAGTAAATTGTAGTAAATTGTATTTTGTCAATCGTTTTATAACGCTGTTAAAAATACGGGGAGGCAAAGAATCTGTTTACTTAAATCATTTTATTTTAGTTTCTTTTCAAATGTTTAACTGATTTTCTTTAACCGAACACGAAACCAGCCATTGGATGTCTTAACAGCAACTGATTCGGCCTTACATTTTCGCAATCAAAGGGAATTGAATGGAAAATCGTTTACAGGGAGATCGCTAAAGGTTTTTTCATTATAATTCAGTCCTCTCTAATCTTTTTAAAACCGATCAGATAAGCGTGCTTTTAGATTCTGCGGTTTCTGAACGAGGAGTAGGTAAGCGCAGCTGCAGGGGGCAGAGCCCCCTAGTATAATTGTATATGTAATAATAAGAACTTCCGCCCTTTTATCTTTATTAAACTACTCCAAATTATTAGAATAGCTACGTTTTTTACTTAGCTTTAATTATATCTTAAATATCTTTTATCTTTTTTCCACGCTTTATTGCGTATTCTTTTATTATTCTAAAAATATTAAACACATTCGTCTAATCTTATAAAACCCACTAAATTACTTTTTCCTTTTATTCTGAAAATAAATTCTTTTTGTTTCGAATGTTTTAGTAGCATTTTTTCTCTGGTGTTCGATTTCCCATAATTCCGTGCCAGCCTCCCGCCAACATTGTTTGCGTAATAGTTCTGACGCCTCGGTTAAATAGTTCACATCGACGTCACGCGTGCTTCCTCCCTTCCCCTGGAGCTAGGTCCTATGGTATTCTGCATCTCATTGCGTCCTTCCAGCTACTTTTACGGGATTTTCTCTATTACTTGTATTGTATTCATACGCGTGAAGTTTTTGCAAGTATTTAACCTGTTGCATGGTCTAGGAAAAATAGATTTTGATGATTATTGAATTGCTTAAATAACCCACGTCACCTGGAGAGTTGTTCTCCTGAATCTTCGTCATGCTGTTCTAATACGTAATATCTAGTGGTTTACCTTTTACGATGTAGCAACTGCCCGAACATGGCTAACATATGGCTAGTGAAGTTTGGTGCACTTTATTATTTTGCACTTTATTTGGTGCACGATTATTATTTTTTGGAAAACCTTCCAAGGGACGGAGGCCTGACCTTCCACTCTTAACCCTAGATCTACCGGGAATTTTATTCAAGTTTTAATAAAACGTACTACACCAGAATTTTTATTTAAAACTATTTAACTTATTTATTTACCTTATTTTTGTCTGGTTTATATACTTAGTTTATTTTAAAGAAATTTCTGGTTTGAATGAATATTTTGTATGTACCTGTCGGGTCCAATGGACCCGTCTGGTAGACGGAGGGTTAATGATGATTTTGCGACTGCAAAAACTTTGATTTCTTCATTGAGTTACATAACGAGTTTATTCTGTTGCTTAAGACCGACATTTTTATCTCTTACTAGTGAAAACGTATCATATATATACATACATATATGTATGTATACATATGGATATATATACATACATGCATATATATATATATATACGTCAAAGAACAGCAGGAATTGCGAAAAAGCTCTGAAAATCGCAATAAGATATCACAAAATTTTTTTAAATTGCTGCACAAATTTCGAAAAGAGAAAAACAATTATATATTGTGTTCGAAGATTGCATGCTGATTCTTTTCACTAATGTGGGAAAATAGTAGCAAATCGCTAAAATACACTAAAAATCACGTAAAAATTCCCGAAAATTCAAAAATTGCTGTACGAAATCCGAATAAACTCTATTGAAATTATGGCAGATGGTACTTTAGGCCAAAAATGGAATGTCAAAAAATTGTAGCAGATCGCGAAGACACGTAAAAATTGCATTAAAAATCACAAAAGTTTCAAAAATCGACGTTTGAATACTATAATTGGATAAAATTTTCAAATCAAATTCCTTTGACCTGTAGGCTCTCTTAAAATTTATGTTTGGGAAATCATGCTAAGCATTGTATCATGTTATTTTTTCTCATAATTAATTTATTTGGACTTCCTTAAATATAATTAATATAATCCCTTAAGTAAATATTAGTTTTTGTTTCATTAAACTATCTCAATTCGTTAATTTCCTGTAAGTAATTTCTATTGGTTTACAATGGAATTCTATGGGAACACCGTCGACACACTCACACTTCTTTCCTTATAATAACATATGTGTGTGTATATATAACACTGGCGCCTGGCTAACCGAAAAGAACCTTAATTTTTAACTTATCACCGCCAACATGCCGGAAAAGCACTGTTTTAGTTTTCTCCGATTCACATGCATATTTCCCATACATATGTAATCTTCAAAATCTTGCCTCCGATACCGCCATGACTCGGATGGGTTTGAGCCCCAATTAAATACTGCAATAATAGGTAAACTTCCTGCCATATTACTTCAATTTTTCGTTATATTTAACAGAAATACATGGGTCACTATACTTTTGATACCATGAATATTTTACTACTCAATGGTTATTGTAACACAGGAGACAACCAATTTAAAATAGAAGTACATAATATGTGCTGCCATTTAGTACAAACATTTTAAATACATTACAATTTTCATCATCTCATATCACAATATTAAAAAATTTATTTGCTTAAAAGACGTTATAAAAACACATTAAAAGTAAATTAAAAATCTATATTTACATGTTTCAACTAATTTTCTCGTGTCGACTCAGAAAATCAGTTGAAAGATGTAAATATAGATTTTTAATTTACTTTTAATGTGTTTTATAACGTCTTTTAAGCAAATAAATATTTTAATATTGTGATAGGATTAGTAGTGGACGAAATTTTGACTTACTACTCGCACTTATTTATATTTGTTTCATCATCTCGTAAAGACTCCGTGATAAAGGAGCACCAAAACAATAATTCTGATTTTACAGAATTTAGTGTCACCCCCGATGAAAAGAAATATACACATATACATAAATATAAATAGTGCAAAGCGTAATTCTGTTTGAAGACGTAAAATACACGCTTTTACTTTATATTTTGGAGGATTATTTTACATTAGGAGGCGAGAACGTTAGCGTCGAGCAAAAGGCCTAGCCAGTTACTCCCTTTATACTGATCATGTGAGATGAGATCGCTACACACTCCATCCCCAGTGAGAGAGACGTATTGCTGACGCCTGACGAGCGATATGCACTCGTGAATGCTGCTGTCGAACGCATATGTGATGCGTGTGAGGACAGGCTTTGTGCTGTGAGCGTTTCACAGGCTTTTTGGTTGAAGGGGATGATTTTATCTGGTGCTGCCATCTGTTGGTTCTGAGAGGAGGCCATTGTTGCTGAAGGTTGTTGTTGCGTGTTTGTCCGGGTCACCACTTTGGAGAATGAATTGGCGCCGGTGGGATTTGAACCAGGGATCTCATGATCAGGAGGCGAGAACGTTAGCGTCGAGCAAAAGGCCAAGCCAGTTACTCTAAGCTAGTAACTCGCTTTATACTGATCATGTGAGATGAGATCGCTACAATATAAAATGACGTCATTCGCATCCGATGAAAAATTTATGATCCAGTCTTAAACATTATCTACAGAAAAGTATACATATGATGTCACTATCGCAGAAAGTATATAAATCCAGCAAAAAAACCGATGTCGTCATTCAAGAAACTCGTCAAAAAGATGATCTATTTATTCATATATTTACGACCCCCAATAAATTTAAATATATTGTTTAATAGCTGCATGGTTTATCAAAAATCATAAATTTATATTTTTTCAACATAGCACTATTTTAATTACATTTTTTCAGTTGTTATGGTAAAATAAAAACAAAAGATATAATAATTTACTATATATTCTAACTATTTTTCCTTAACTTTCTACAGAAATGGAGTACTTCAGTTGCCAACATAAAAAAAAAATCGTTAAAAAGTACCAAAAAAAAATTACATCTCAAAAAAATATTGAGATGCTATTTTCAAACAAATTGCATTTAAAAGCACTGTTTTCCGTATACGACGGTATAAAAATTGAAAATGTGCGATGCTTAGAAATTTAAAAAAAAAAGTAGTAAATATTATCCCGTACAATGATACATCTGCCTTTCTTACCGCTGTCTTATATAACGAAACGTTATTTTTTAGAGATGACGCTTTTATTATTAATCGAAAGCATTTAACATATCGGCGGCCAAAAAGGTTATACGTAGTTGGTTGTTTCTCGAATATTTTTATTGATAGTATGTAAATGATGCTTTGTTAATGCATTGTTTTTTTAATTACATGAATAACATCACGTATAACATCTAGTTAGTAAAAAATGAATTTTTCTACTGAATTGGACTTCACTTTTGCTGGTAGAAATATTACAGATTTTGAGATTATTGTCCATGGATTCAATGATTTTTTTTTTTTTTTTTTTACATTGTAAAAAATATTAAAATTCTCTTTACGCCCACGAGAATTTATCGATATTCAAATTCACGTTTATACATATTTTAAAAAGTAAATCGTCATTCCTATTAAAATAACCTTCTGCTGAATAAAAAAAATGGCGAGTAATAATACCGAATTAATTCTTGCCAATATTACAAATATTGAAGATATTGATGATGGTGTTTATGTCATGATACGTGTACCAGAAAATCGTTTAAGTCGAGATGGTGACGAATACATTGTAGATGGAAATTACATAACAACGGTAATAAACAGTAACTTGCAGACAAACACCCAAGGTAATCCAGTGATAATTGCTCCTGAAGAACAGTCAGCAAGTACTTCACATACATCTCGTTTAAATCAAGATGAGCATGTTGAAGAGGAAAACATTTCATCAAGCGACGACGAAGTCGATTTTGAAGGCATAACATACCGAAATTTCATCAACGTTATGAGAAGCTGGAAAAATTCCAATGAAGTTAGTTTCGATGAAATAAGGTCGTACTTAAGAAGAAAAGAAATTTCTATTTCTAAACGATCGACCGAACGACTAATGTACAGAGCTCTCATTAAAAAAAGTATCATTGGCCTTGGGGAAAGAAAATCTAGAAAATACAAAATAGTAGGTACTAATAAAAAATAATTTATATTCATGAAGTGTGCTTAAAAATATTTCGATTGCTTCAGTTTTTTATTTAAATACTAATCCCGTTTCCTGTGCATTATATGAAAACATTAAAAAAAAACTATAAAAATTTATGTATTTATTACAAGCTTTGAACCAGGTTCTTCGGTAGAGAAGTGACAATAATCATGAAGTTGCTGAATTTGGTGCTATGAATGTGTTTTTATTTTACCAAAAAATGTGCAAATGAATACGAGCTTGCAACACCATCTCTAGATGGGACCATCTTACCTGGAGTTGTAAGGCAAAGCTTTCTAGAATAACAAGACAGTATAATGAATTTGAAATCTCTGAAAGAACTATCACAATGGATGAATAGGTCACAACCTCTGGAAGCGAAAATTCTAAAAGACATGTTCATTTGTGGTACAGCTGCGGTTTTGTGTCCAGTTAGTAAGATAAGATATTTGAATAAAAACACCAATATACCTACTATGATGAACAAAGATCCTCTCTATAAACGCTTATACAAAGCACTGGTCGATATTCAATATGGATGAGTTTAATCGGAATGGTCTGTTAAAGTTGAATAGCTGAAATGTCAACTTTTAGAATCTTCGAAACTATCTGCATTAGTACTATCTGTGCTCAGAATGGGGTAACTGTTTTTAAAAATAGGATATATAAAAATATGATTTATTAAAAAAATTCCAGTGCACTGAAAATTGATGTTCAGTTGAATTTTCTTTGCTTAAAAATTCCCATATGCTTTTGGATTATTGATGACTGTTAGAATTTTCAAAGTTAAATTATCATGTGAATTAATACCAGTATTTAGTTGTGCGACTACAATGCCGCCTTTTAAAGTATGTAAATAAAGCATTAGAGAATGTTATGAATTGTAATTTAATGTTAACAGACGCATTTCCTTTTCAAAATAATTTCACTTGCAGTTGGATTATATTTTATTTTCTCTTGGATTATAATACAATTTTTATAGATAAAGCAATATTGATTTATAGCTATGCTTCAAAATTCAAAATATGCATATGAAAATAGAAATACTCATACCATTATAAATATTTTGGCACAGATGTCATATATTTTTTTCGCGATTTGCCAATGTCATATACGCAACGGCTACATAACTGGCGCCAAAGTGTTGTTATTTTGATTCATATGGTAATCCGGATGTTGTTGTTTATGCTGTTGATATTTTCGCCAAACTGGCTTCAGAAAAAAATAACGCCAATATGACATCAGCGCCAAACATTTTTCTAAGTAAAAAAAAATCATGCGCTCTCTTGCAATATAATAAATGATCAAAAGTATTTTGGTACTTCTTCGTTATCCCGTCAACCAAAAAACTATCGCCAGACTATAAGATTAAATGCCAATAATGGTTGATCGTAAATGTCACATTCATTTGACTTTAAGCAAGTTACACGTGTTTACGTCATCAAGTGATTTTTAGTTCGACGATTTATTTGTATTTTTGGTACTTCTTAGTTATCCCGTCGACCAGGGACTTTGTGGCTGAATGGTCAAAGCACCAGTCTGCTAATCGCTTGCGAGCGTAAGAGTTTGTGGGTTCGATTCCCGCTGGTTCCATTGCACACACACTTTGTGTGGAACTCCCAGTGTGTATTTCTCTTGTGTTGTGATATTTCTTTGTGCTATCTTGTCTCCGACTTATAAGAGGGCTTTATGTCAAGCACACAAGTCGTATGTTTGTTATTCAATAAATAAATAAATAAATAAATCCCATCGACCAAATTACTGTCGCCAAATTGTAATAATAAATGCCAATAATGGTTGCCATTAATTAATAATTTTTTAGATTAAATGCCATTAATGGTCAATAATACCATTAATTCGACGTTTTATTTTTATTTTTACTACGGGGCTCTGCTCCCTTCCAAATCAAAACTTTTTTTTGTATATAGAAGGATTAATGTTTTACTAATTTATTTGTTCTTTCGATAAATAAAAATTATGTCAATGTGTATAATTTGGCGAGTGATTTGGCAATTTATATAATTTGGCGAAATTGGTCGACGGGATAACTAAGAAGTACCATGTTTTTATTAATGGTATACTAATTTAGGTACTTGTTACTTATCCCGTCACATATGTCATATTCGTTCCATATTGGTGCGATTTTATTTTGGCGCCAATGTCATATACGCAACGGCTACTTAACTAGCACCGAAATGTCGTTATTTTGCTTGATGTGGTAACCAGGATAATGTTGTTTATGTTGTTGATGCTTTCGCCAAATTGGCAACCGAAAAAAAATCGTTCCAAAATGGGGCGAATATGATATCTGTGCCTTTATCCCGTCGACCAATTTCGCCAAATTATATAATTCGCCAAATCACTCATCAAATTACAGAACTTGACATAATTTTTATTTTAAATAACGAAACAGCATATAAATTAGTATAACATTAATAAAAATACAAATAAAACGTCGAAATAAAAATCACTTGATGACGTAAACACGTGTTATCTAGTGAATGAGACATTTACGATCAACCATTATTGGCATTTAATCTTACAATTTCGCGACAGCAATTTGGTCGACGGGATAACTAACAAGGACCCTAATTTATTTGCTCTTTCGTTATTTAAAATAAAAATTACGTCAATTTGTACAATTTGGCGAGTGGTTTGGCGATTTATATAATTTGGCGAAATTGGTCGACGGGATAACTAAGTAGTACCAGCATTTCTTATGCGCAACACAGCTGCATTTCTCAGGTCTTCTTTATACTGCTGCATTTCTCAGGTAATGTTTCAACAATTTTCTTTAGTTATAAATTCTTTTTCTTTCTGTAAAATTATTTATTTATATATGATTCTCTGATATATTATTTTATGCAACATTTTATTAAAATTAGTGTTCGCAAATTTTTTGTTAAATCTGAATGCATTTAATGGCCTTATAATCTTAAAATAAAGGGCAACCAATCCCACATGAAAACTTAATGCAAAGATTTACTCGGACCCCTCCCCCCTTACCCCACTCCCAACATTTTTCTAAATTCAGTTAGCACTACATATTTCAGGCGGTTCTTAAAAAATATTTCCTCTGCTCAAAAATGCGAGACTTTCTGTCCTATCCATGGAAGTTGGCAGATAGATTCTAAAAGTGATTTAGAATCTAATAGCGTTTACCATTTTTCTATAAATGAATTACCCCGCGCGTTCTAAGCGAATGCTGCCCCGTGACAACTATGTTCAGACTGTAGTGTCAGGAAATTCTTTTGTAAGAGCCAACTTTGTCAGCAATCAGGTGTTGTACCGTTAAAAATATATATCTTTAAAGCTTTGCACTCTGCTTACCCCTCGTCGTAATCAAGCTTTTAGGTAGATTTCGTAAGAAATGCTACTTATTACATTTTCCTCTATCTTTGCATTTCTGAAAAATTCTTGCAGATCTACACCAATCATGACCCATAGAACCCAGAACCACCCTCAGTTCAAAACCTTATTTATATACTAAGGGGCTCTGCCCCCTGCACGCTACGCTCTCCAACCCCGTTCAAACACGGCAGAATCTAAAAACACGCTAATCTGATGGGTTTTAAAAATATTCGAGAAGATTGAATAATACCAAAAAAAGCTGTGCAAATCTCCCTGTAAACGGGTTTCCATTCAGTTCCCTTTGAATGCAAAATTTTAAGGGCGAATCAGTTGTTGTTAAGACATCGAATGGTTGTTTTCGATTTTGATTAAAGAGGATCAGTTAAACATTTGAGAAAAAGCTAAAATAAAATGAATTAAGTATACCATTCTTTGTCTCCCGGAATTTTAAAACAATCTTTATAAATATAGCCTAAGTCATGTGACTATCATCAACAGTTCCGGGCCGAGCACATCGCTTTTTATACTCTAGGTGCCATTTTGGTACTTTAATGTTAGCCAGGCACAGGTGATAAATCGCCAAATATTATTATATCGTCACCATTTCCTCTATATTGTAATAGTACAAGTCATCAACTTCCATAAACGAATACGGACTGATCCCTTCGCCTTTCATATGAAAGTTTCTCACAGATGTCATATTGACGTGATTTTTTTCCGACGTAATTTGGGGGAAAGAATCAACAACACAAACAACATCCGGGTTACCATACGATGCAAAATAACGATACTTTCGCGCCAGTTAAGTACCCGTTGCGTATATGACCTTTCCGTCCGAAAAAAAAATCGATGGGACCGTATATGACATATGTGCCGAAAGTTTTCCATTTTGATATATATATAAAAAAAAAACAAATTTCGAATAAAACTAGATAAAAGTTGCCATGGTCGTAAATAATTCTTGGTACTGTTATGCTAGCCGGGTGTAAATCTCGCCAACATCTATTTTTCAACTCGCCAGTTAGCATTTTGTTTATTTTTCGAGTGGTAAATCAAAACATTGATTTGAAGTTGAAATTAAATGTCATTGTTTGTTGCATAATTTAATATTTGGCCAGATGTCATATACGCACGGCAGGTTTGGCGTGATTTTTTTTAAAGAAAATTTGGCAAAATCCTCGTTTTCGAATACTAGTTATATATGTATTTTTGGTATTACTTAGTTATCCCGTCGACCAAAAATCTATCGCCGAACTCTAAGATTAAATGCAAATAATGGTTGGTCGTAAATGTCACATTCACTTGGCTTTAAGCAAGTTACACGTGTTTACGTCATCAAGTGATTTTTATTTCGACATTTTATTTATATATTTTTTAATGTTATACTAATTTATTTGTTCTTCCGTTATTTAAAACTAGCGAACTTGCCCGGCGTTGCCCGGGTAGGTCAAAAAACAGCAGGAATTACGAGAAAGCTATGAAAATCACAATAAGATATCGCGAAAAAATTTTAAATTGCTTTTCAAATTCTGAAAAGAGAAAAAATATATATATGTATTATGTTCGAAGATTTCAAGTTGATTCCTTTCACTAATGTGGAAAAATAGTAGCAAATCGCTAAAATGCACTAAAAATCACATACAAAATTCCGAAAAATTCGAAAATTGCTATATGAAATCCGAATAAACTTTATTGAAATGAGAGCAGAATGTACTTTAGATCAAAAATGGGCTGTCAAAAAATTGCAGCAGATCGCGAAGAAACGTAAAAATCGCATTACAAATCACAAAAAGTTCAAAAATCACGAAATTCAAAATTTACTATAATATGATAAAAGTTTCAAATCTAATTCCTTTGACCTGTGGGCTCACTTAAAATTTATGTTTTGGAAATCATGTTAAGCTGCTAAGCATTAGATCATGTTACTTTTATTCGTAATTAATTTACATGGACTCCCTTAAATATAATTAATATAATCCCTTACGTTAATATTAGTTTTTGTTGCATTAAAATATCTCAATTTGTTGATTTTCTGTAAGCAAGTAAACCCTATTGTTTTACAGTGGAAGTCTATCGGAATTTGGCGAAATATTAGCGATATCGCCAAGTTGTCGTCACTTTTGACGACTCATTTTGGTCGCCAAATTTGGCGATATATCGTCAAGTAGGCGACAAAATTGGCGTTATTTGGTGACAGAACTGGATCCCCCTACGGTAACCCCCCCTTATAGGTATGGACATGCATTACATGCTGTTCAATAATCGCATAAAAAAATCGCTAAAAATTCAAAAATCGCTGCACGAATTCCGAATAAACTTTTTTGAAAAGAGAACAAAATTTACTATATTGGGTTAAAAGAAAGAAACCGCATTCTTTTTCCTAATGTGGAAAAATCGAATTAATATAATCCCTTAAGTTAATATATTTTTTTTTTGTTGTTGCATTAAAATATCTCAATTTGTTGATTTCCTATAAAAAAGTAATCCATATTGATTTACAGTGGAAGTCTACGGGAATTTGGCGAAATATTAGAGATATCGCCAAGTTGGCGTCACTTTTGGCGACTCATTTTGGTGGACAAATTTGGCGATATACTGCCAAGTTGACGACAAACTTGGCTGCATTTGGCGACAGAACTATGCCCCTCTACGGTAACCTCCTTATAGGTATGGTAATGCATTAAATGCTGTTCAATAATTTCATAAAAATTTCTCTAAAAATTCAAAAATCGCTGCACGAATTCCGAATAAACTTTTTTGAAAAGAGAACAAAATATACTATATTGGATTAAAAGAAAAAAACCTTATTCTTCTTACTTATATAGAAAAATCGCCTCGAAACATAAAAAAGCGCTAAAAATCGCATAAAAAATTAAATTAAAGAAATATAATCAAAAAATCGAAAATCGGGCTTCGAGGTGCAAAACTTCATACATAGAGGTACCTTTTCCCCAAATTTTGTAGCTCTACGTGCAGTGGTCTCTTCAGAACACCGTCGACACACTCACTCACACACAAACTTCTTTCTTTATTATTATAGATAAAAATTATGTCAATTTGTATAATTTGGCATGTGGTTTGGCGATTTATATAATTTGGCGAAATTGGTTGGCGGAATAACTAAGTAGTACCGTATCTTTTAATTATTTTGTATTATTTTCAAAAGGAAATAACAAAAAAATAATTAATATGTAGTGTAGAAATCTACACAACAAGGCTTGTTATTAATTTAACTAATTAAATAATTTTCGCACGATCCAATAACATTTAAAAATAATTGAATTCTCGGAAAATAATTCTTTAGTAATTAATTTACACAATAAATTAAAATAACATAAAAAATACTCCAAAATTAAAGTATATTAAAATGAATAAGTATATAATGCGTAAAAAAAAATAAAAATATATATGTTGTTTGGTATTGGTATGTTTAGAAAAAAATAAGGAATATGAATTGTGAATTTATTTTGTATTAATATTGAAAATAAAACATTTCGAATTGTAAATATTTATATGTGCAAAAACAGTGTAATAAAATAAAACTCCCCAAATAAGACCAGACAGAAAATAGGAAATTATAGATAAAGAGAACATTGCTGACGCCAGACATGGACAGTAAATGTATAGCGAAAGAATAGAAAATTTACGATGTTGAAACCATAAATTTTCCATCAATTAAGATGGTTTTACAACACTCAACGTGGGTGGTGATTCCCATGAGAAACCTGGCGCAAGGGGCAAAAAAAAAAAAAAAATTAAGTTAATGCTATGCAGTGAAAAATAAATTGGCACGCCCATAGATAGGCATGTCTAGAGTACCAATAAGGGACCAGGAGTAGCCTCCAATCAGAACGAAAGTTCTGGGTTAATTTAGCCCTCCCCAAAAAAAAATTGGAGCTGGGAAGAAGGAAGGAAGAAAGAGGATTAAGTCTTGTGTCTCGTCCTCAAGAGGTTCTATAATTTTTGTTAAGATGTGACTTGATACTTCAAAATTTTACACCAAGTTCTTTCGCAGCAAATTTTAAGGACAATACAAAATTTAGCGATTGAAATGAATGCTGAAAGCAGACAAATCTTTGTCACAAAAAAATGATTGATGCAGAAAAAAAGGAAATGATGATGAAAATTAATGCTGAGAGTTGACCTGTCCTTGTCATGATCTATTGACAAAGATCGCTGAGAGCAGACAAGTCTTTGTCCAGGAAATTAACTGATGCAGAATCTTACAGAAGTATTCACCTGATTTGGAGATGTACAGTGGTTAGTGATGAGATGCGAATGCAACGAAGATATGACATATCAGCAGATTTCGCCTATGAAAGTGTACATTGTGGAGATGGAGCTCTAATTTTCACGCGTCACAGAGCGCCGAAAGAAAGTGAAATTGGTTTGTGAAAGATCCCCATGAACTATATATATATATATATGTAAGGAACTTTATGCCCCGATGAACTTACTTGTGTTTAGGATTCCATGAACTATGAGTGAACTGTATGATTTGGATGATTACAGAAAAGATCGAAGTCTGTTTGGGTGAGAAACTCCTTATATTTATTTCAATATATTCGTGGCTATTGTTTTCATGTTTTCTTATGATGTGTACATTTAATATTAAGCAACTAATTTTCTAAATTTCCACTAAAGTACACAATCTTATGTCATTGAATATTATAATTGTTTATGATAAATATTTTAATGATAACGGGAATGCTATTTTTCATAAATAAAATTTTGATTAAAATTTTGGCAAAAGCCTCATCATCGGATCGTGCTGTGAACAAAGAAGGGGCAAGTATAAGATAACATAAATTGATAAAAAAAAAAAATAAGTAACAAAGTACAATTTTGATGAAAGCTTTGCTGTTCTAATGAGAATGGAACTATGTTATATTCTGATAAAATAGTAGATAATTTGAAAAGGTTATTATCATATAAAAGGTCATATTTGAGTTATGAATTTTATATAAATGAAAATAAAGTTTGTTTATGTGTGCAAAAAAAAAAAAAAAAAAAAAAAAAAAAAAAAAAAAAAAAAAAAATTAGTCGACATTGTTGACTAAAATTAATATAGCATTTTTGCAGTATTTTGATATTGAAATAGCCATCTTATATTGGAATAAATATTTCTCACCTATGCAATAGAGAAAATGTATATACTATTTTATATTTTGTATTATATTATTCAAGTGTACTTACAGGGTATGATGAACAATCTGAGGAACTTACTATATATATCAGGTTTGATTGATATTTTGTAATATATATATGTATTATAAGTGTATTTTTGTGGTGTACATATTATTATTTTTTAAAAAAACAAGAGGGAAGAAGCAATGTAGTGTAGAAATCTACACAACAAGGCTTGTTATTAATTTAACTAATTAAATAATTTTCGCACGATCCAATAACATTTAAAAATAATTGAATTCTCGGAAAATAATTCTTTAGTAATTAATTTACACAATAAATTAAAATAACATAAAAAATACTCCAAAATTAAAGTATATTAAAATGAATAAGTATATAATGCGTAAAAAAAAATAAAAATATATATGTTGTTTGGTATTGGTATGTTTAGAAAAAAATAAGGAATATGAATTGTGAATTTATTTTGTATTAATATTGAAAATAAAACATTTCGAATTGTAAATATTTATATGTGCAAAAACAGTGTAATAAAATAAAACTCCCCAAATAAGACCAGACAGAAAATAGGAAATTATAGATAAAGAGAACATTGCTGACGCCAGACATGGACAGTAAATGTATAGCGAAAGAATAGAAAATTTACGATGTTGAAACCATAAATTTTCCATCAATTAAGATGGTTTTACAACACTCAACGTGGGTGGTGATTCCCATGAGAAACCTGGCGCAAGGGGCAAAAAAAAAAAAAAAATTAAGTTAATGCTATGCAGTGAAAAATAAATTGGCACGCCCATAGATAGGCATGTCTAGAGTACCAATAAGGGACCAGGAGTAGCCTCCAATCAGAACGAAAGTTCTGGGTTAATTTAGCCCTCCCCAAAAAAAAATTGGAGCTGGGAAGAAGGAAGGAAGAAAGAGGATTAAGTCTTGTGTCTCGTCCTCAAGAGGTTCTATAATTTTTGTTAAGATGTGACTTGATACTTCAAAATTTTACACCAAGTTCTTTCGCAGCAAATTTTAAGGACAATACAAAATTTAGCGATTGAAATGAATGCTGAAAGCAGACAAATCTTTGTCACAAAAAAATGATTGATGCAGAAAAAAAGGAAATGATGATGAAAATTAATGCTGAGAGTTGACCTGTCCTTGTCATGATCTATTGACAAAGATCGCTGAGAGCAGACAAGTCTTTGTCCAGGAAATTAACTGATGCAGAATCTTACAGAAGTATTCACCTGATTTGGAGATGTACAGTGGTTAGTGATGAGATGCGAATGCAACGAAGATATGACATATCAGCAGATTTCGCCTATGAAAGTGTACATTGTGGAGATGGAGCTCTAATTTTCACGCGTCACAGAGCGCCGAAAGAAAGTGAAATTGGTTTGTGAAAGATCCCCATGAACTATATATATATATATATGTAAGGAACTTTATGCCCCGATGAACTTACTTGTGTTTAGGATTCCATGAACTATGAGTGAACTGTATGATTTGGATGATTACAGAAAAGATCGAAGTCTGTTTGGGTGAGAAACTCCTTATATTTATTTCAATATATTCGTGGCTATTGTTTTCATGTTTTCTTATGATGTGTACATTTAATATTAAGCAACTAATTTTCTAAATTTCCACTAAAGTACACAATCTTATGTCATTGAATATTATAATTGTTTATGATAAATATTTTAATGATAACGGGAATGCTATTTTTCATAAATAAAATTTTGATTAAAATTTTGGCAAAAGCCTCATCATCGGATCGTGCTGTGAACAAAGAAGGGGCAAGTATAAGATAACATAAATTGATAAAAAAAAAAAAATAAGTAACAAAGTACAATTTTGATGAAAGCTTTGCTGTTCTAATGAGAATGGAACTATGTTATATTCTGATAAAATAGTAGATAATTTGAAAAGGTTATTATCATATAAAAGGTCATATTTGAGTTATGAATTTTATATAAATGAAAATAAAGTTTGTTTATGTGTGCATACTTGTAAGTCTTTCCTTGAATTCTTTCCTTGTTCCCTTTTAGATAATACTCGTAATTTGTGGTATCTAATATTTTGGAATTATTAGAATTGGAGGTTTCTCTATGCAACCTACAAGTTCGATATCTCCATTTCAACGTTAAATAAGTCGTCCTTGTGTTATTGCCAAAATTAATTTTATTCCAAAGTTTTCTTCCCTCCTAATTTATTAAATGACATTATCCCATTAGATCTTTTCACAACGCAGATCGGGATAACTGTTTCTATTGTACTAATCATTTTATTGTCGCGTGACCAAGTGTGTTGGTGATGGATCGTCACCACATAATAACTACAGAACAAAATAATTTATATAATTAAAAAAAAGAAATAAAAGCAAATAAACATTTATTATTAAATAAATAACAATAGTCGCGTTACCATGTCAATTAAAATAATGCCCTTTTGGAGCTAATTAGGTACCCCGGTGCGTATATGACATCTGTGCCTAAGATTTTTATTTTCGTTTTGTTTAAAAAATAAAAAAAAAGAAAGAAGTGAAAGCCATCATTTTTAAATGTTTCAGTTTTAAATGAAAGTTTTGTATTTTAAATAAAGTGAATGAAAGGATCATATTTAAAATGAAATTAATGAAATATAAAGAAAATGCGACGGAAAAAATGTTTGGCGATGACCTGCGTCTCGCTAACATAAAAATACCGAGTTCATGATTTCTCTATCAGAAACTTTCGATTTGGCGAAAGATTGTTCAATAGGGTGGGTCGAAAAAACCGAAATATTTATAATCGAAATGTAATAGAGCGGAAAAGTTGCCTTTTGTAATAAAGAATAAATTCGTAAAATATTACACCGATCGGTTAATATCTTTTACCGCCGCAAGGGGGCCAAAGTTCCCCAAAATCGACAAAAACATGTTTTTTTCAATATTTTTTTTAAATTATCCAAACGAACGAATACAATTTGTAATAGGACGCAATAGCTACATGAAGATATAAGAAATGTCCCAGTAAATGTTCATTATAATAAAGTCATATCTTTTACTGCCGCAAAGGGACCATATTTTAAAAAAATTGTAAAAATTTCAAATTTTCATTTCTTCTAAATTTTTATAATTTCTATAATATATCTAGAAGTAAATAAATTTACTTCATATCTATTAATATGCCATAAATTTTGTTAACTATTTGTTATATACTGGAAAATAAAAACGGTAATCATTCATTTTTCTTGACAATCGCTTCATTATCTACTGCTGTTTATATACCAATTTATATACCAAAAATCACAAAAATGATATAAAATGACCAAAATATTTTTGTATTTTATTAATTAAAATACAGCGATGTTTAACCGAAACGGATTCAATAAACTTAAAACAAAGAAGTATTTAAAGTAATTGAATTTTATTATATGACTTGCTTCCAAATAAAGCCATTGTTCCTCGAGAGGGCAAAATTGATAATAGGTGATCCCCCCTCTGTTCTGGTCCACAAACTGTATCAGCATTTCAGAGACTAATTTCACGCATCTTTCTTCTTACCAAGTGGGACAAGGACAATTATAATAGCTGGTATCTTTAATCGAACATTATCGTCAGTCGGTAGACAAACCGTAACAGGTGGTTTTGTTAGTTTACAGTTTTGCCACTCGATTAAATCCATACAATTTTAAGCTTCAACGTTCAAGTCTGGAATGACGAAGTGACGGATGGCACTATTCGCGTCCACAGAACTTCTTACTTTGGCACTTTTCTTTATGGCTGGGGTCCTGATGTCCTCTCCTCCATATGCTATCATTCCAATGAGGCTATTTTCATGATTTGCGTAACAGGCATTTCGTGAAATTACAGGAACTATAATCTTCCGTAGATGGTATGGCAAATAACGGGGGTTACTAATTATAGTCCACAGAATCTGGAAAAAATAATGGATTCATTTTAATTGTGAACCAACTGATGCAGTACACTTTCCGTATGTACTCAATGAGTACATTCTGAAAGTGTACTGCATCAGCCGATTGCCCAAATTGAAAATTGTCAAAGCACGAAGTTCTGTGGACGCGAATAGTGCTATCCGTCATTTCGTCATTCCATACTTGAACTTTGAAGCTTAAAATTGCAAGGCTTTAGTCGAAAAGCAAAACTGTAAATTAACAAAACCACCTGTTACGGTTTGTATATCGACTGGTGATCCAACAACGATGCTGAGTTCAGAATGTTCGATTAAAGATACCATCTATTATAACTTTCCTTGTCTCACTCAATCAGTAGAAATGAAATTAGTCACTGAAGTGCTGATAGAGTTTGTGGATCAGAACAGAGTAAGGATCACATATGATCAATTTCGGCCTCTCGAGGAACAATGACTTTATTTTAAAGCAAGTCAAATTATGAAATTCATTTACTTTAAATACTTCTTCATTTTAAATTTATTTAATTCGTTTAGGTCAGGGTCGGCGAACCTATGGCACGCGTGCCGTAGCTGGCACGCGAGAGGATATTTTTGGCACGCCGATAATTGAAGTTTTATATCAAAATTCATTCAAACTCCCTAAAATTCTGAACCTCATTATTACTTTTTTATTTGTACACGATCTTGACTGAAAATAGCTTTTGTTTTTTTTAAATAAGTACTAGTGCACCTGTCATATCATTGAACTATAACAACCCGCTCAGATACAACCCCCCCCCCCCCCCTCTACACACACACTCCCTCGATTTCGTTCTGCTGGCGCCAGTAATTCGCATATGCAGAGAGAAAGAAATCTAAGAAATCAAATTATTTTTTGCTTTTCTATACTAATGAAAGAACAATATTTCATAAATCTCTTCATCATTTAACGCGTTTTGATTTGCACATGAGGCTTTACTTAACTGTTGCTGTAATTTGTTAAATAATTAGTTAAAATGACGAAAATATTACGAAGACTAATAAACTATGATTTTTTTCTGACAAGAAAAAATAATAATTCGATTGATAAAACATTTGTAAAATGAAATTAAAACTATAATCACGTTTTCGAAGATTTTTATACCTTTTTATGTGTCGGCTTGAAGGAGGGGTAGGGGTAATTTATCTGGCAGACGACTGACTGCCGACACAATTCTGTTACGTATAAAACTCATAAAATTCCAGTAGCTAGTCTTTCATTATTATTATTCTGATTTGCTTTTATTGCATGATTTTTTGTTATTAAACAACCTTCACTATTAGAGCTGATAATATAAGACTGATTAGATTGGAACGTTCAAATAGTATTTATTAAACATGGCCAAAATGGCTAAAAAACAGAAAGTACAAGGTAATAGAGAATTTCAAACGTGGTGGACTGAGAAATAACAGGGTTCCTTGACAGACTTTTAGGTAATGTTCTTTATATTTGCTAATTTCTCCTTATGCATTGTAATATATTTTTTAAATAATTTTCCATTTAACAGTATGTATAAAACAAATATTAAACAGATATAAGTCGTAAATAATATTTTTTTAAATATTTCTTTTATCTTTGTCTGTTTTAAAATAAAATTACATCCAATATAAAACTACCATCATTCTTAAAATGCCAAAATCAACAGATCCCAAGGGGCAACGCCATTTATTACCATAATTTTTACAATCATTTGGCAAGTTGTTTCGATTATAGTTTAATATTTTTTACGATTACTATATTTATTTCTTATATGTTATCTTATTTCTGTAATTATTACTATAATTAATTAATCATATCATGTGGCAAGATGTTTTGGTTTGACTTTTCAATATGATACATTATTCAATTTAATGTGTATATTGGTACTGCAGGTATGTTATCCACATTTACCGTAATCTAATAATAGTAAAAGTAAATAATTTTGATTCATTATTCTTTTTTCCCTTTTTGGGGGGTGGGTGGGGGGGGTGGAGGAGCAGAAATGGGGCGAGGGAGGTTGTTGGCACGCCATGGTCACTTGAAATTTTTATGGAAAAAAATTGGCACGTGGATGTGAAAAGGTTCGCCAACCCTGGTTTAGGTTAAACATCTCTGTATTTTAATTAATAAAATGCTAAACTATTTTCTTCATTTTATAACATTTTTGTGATTTGTGGTATATGAACTGCTGATATGCAGTAAAACAGCAGTAGATGAAGCGATCGTCAAGAACAATGAATGATTACCGTTTTTATTTTCCAGTCTATGACAAATAGTTAACAAAATTTATGACATATTAATAGAAATAAAGTAAATTTATTTACTTCTAGACATACTATAAAAATTTAGAAAAAATGAAAATTTGAAATTTTTACAATTTTTTTTTTTAATATGGTCTCTTTGCGGCAGTAAAAGATATGATTTTATTATAATGAACATTTACCGGGACATTCCTTATATCTTCATGTAGTTAGTGCGTTCTATTAGAAATTGTATTCGTACCTTTAGAAAATTTTTAAAAAATGCTGAAAAAACCCTGTTTTTTGCGATTTTTCGAAACTTTGGCCCCCTTGCGGCGGTAAAAGATATTAACCGATCGGTGTAATATTTTACGAATTTATTCTTTATTACAAAAGGCAACTTTTCCGCTCTATTACATTTAGATTATAAATATTTCGGTTTTTTCGACCCACCCTATTGTTCAAGTAAACTGAATTATGAATAACATGATACATTTCTTAGCATACATTTAACCCGTTGAGGGGCGGTGGGATAAAATATATCCCACCTAATTTAAACATGATTCTCACCAGGAAATTTTAACTAATTTTTATATTTTTAACTTTAGAGGAAAACCGACCGTTGAAAAATTGCTTTTCCTTATTTAAAAATAAAACTTTTCGATTATTCCGGTGAGAATTCAATATTTAGAGATATTTTTGCTTGTCCCTCAAGGGGTTAAGGGGGCCAAACTGCTCGCCAAATTAGTTTAAAATAATAACCTTTTCTGTAAACAGAAAAAAAATATCTGTTATGATTTAATTTTAGTTCCCATCATTAGAAATAAGTATTTAAAATTAGAAAAAAATAAAATATTTCGAAAACTAATTCGAATTTATAAATTCTAATACCAGTTTTGAGATCTGTGGATTAATACGGATTTTTGGTGTTAATTTCATCGCAAAGTATTCCATATTTTAGGATAAATCGCCGTGAAACATAATCAGTTGTTTAATCAGTCGTTTAAAAGAATCGTTTCATAAATTCGTTTCATTTCAGTCGTTTCATATATGCGTTTCATAAATTCGTTCCATTAGGATATTATATATATAGGTCGATATAGAACTCTTCTATGGACACGATACTTCCATAATTTTGCACAAATCTCTTCCGAACTGATACATAATATCAAGGGGTAGAAAATCTCGGTCAAGTTTGTTAATGGGCAAACTATGACCAAGCGGGTGGAAATAGGGAGGGGTTTTGTGAAAACCGAAAAAAAAACACATAACTTCTTATTTATAATGCATATCAAATCAGTTTAAAATTATTATTACGTCTAGGAAAATGGCCAAATACTTATGTATCACAGATTTTTCATAAAATTAAAAAAGGGATCAAAGGGAAAAAAATGGCTTTTGAGGGAGAAAAAACTCGTAATTTCGTAAATTATCAAGATATCAAACTCACTTAATCTTATTATAAATCTTTTTAATATTATCTACAAATTTTATATTGATAAGTTTTTGATAGGACCACCTCTTACAGTAAAATCAAATTAAACACTAGAAAACAGGAATTCTGCTTTTTCAGAATTTAGTGTCGCCTCCGATGACAAAAGAATATATGTATATAAATATAGATACTGTAGAGTCCCGATTATCAAAGTTAATCGAACTTATGTCTTTGAAATGGATCATTTTCTTCTGATGGACTGATGGCTTCCATTATTATGAAACAGTCATTATAAATGAAGTGTTAGGTGAAGATGAAAGAGCAGTCGTAAAAAGTTAGAACTCTGATTTTCTGATCAGAATGAGAAAAAAATTGCCATAATTTTTTTGAAAAAAATTTCATTTCATGTTTTTCAATCTCTTTTCGTCCGCAGCCCTTTATTCTTCTACTTATTACGACTCTTTTGCGGAAGCCAGATTAAAAAAAAAAAAAAAAAAATCCAAAATTGAAACAGGAAAAATTTAAAAGGGAAATTGCACAAATTAAAGACACCGAAAAGCGGGAAGGGAGAACTCAGGGTCCTGAAGCTACCGAACGACTGTTGCTGCGTCGAGCTTATTATTAGTACTATTTATTTTATCTAGTTTCGCGTTTTTGGGCAGGGGATTTGAAAACCGCCTTAAAGCCTTTATTCAGGGCATCAACAAACGATAAAAGTTTATTAAAAAAACTTCTTAGCTAACGTTTAAATTAAAGTAAAACATGAACGAAAACTCGCGCATCGGTTATACATTATGAAACTGTTTTCAACATTATTTGAAAGAAGTTTCATGTTTTTATACCATGAAATGAGATATCAAAATAAACAATTGAAAAACACAGAACGTAGTTATCTATTTTCAAGAGTTGTTGTCCATAGCAGGTTACGTATGCGAAGTCTTTTGTGCAATACAATGTCGGAATAAGAGTAGTGTAATCAATGGGGGATTTTTTTTTTTTTAATTATGGCCATTTTTTCCCCCATTCTGACCAGAAAATCAGAATTCTAACTTTTTACAGCTGCTCTTTCATCTTCACCTAACACCTCATTTATAATGACTGTTTCATAATAATGGAAGCCATCAGTCCATCAGAAGAAAATAACTCTGTGAAAGTGGAAACTCCGATAATCGGGACTCTACTGTAGTTCAACTTTAAGACTTATAACATGCGATTTTATTTTACATAAAGTGACGTCATCCACATCCTCTGAAGAATTCATCATTTGCGATCCAGTGTTAAACAACATCTACAGTAAAGTACGCTTAGGACGTCACTAACGCTGAATAATACACACACACAAAAAAAAAAGAGATATCGTCATTCTAAACACTCCACAAAAAAATCGGCTATCTAAAGATTCGCAGGCCTTCATTTGTTTGTATTATTAATATAGATATTTAAAATTACATTTAGTTTCTAATAGCTCCATGTTTTATCAGAAATCGTTCTTTTATATTTTTTCCAAATCGTACTTATTTTAATTAATTTTTTTTAAAGCTTTTTATGGGAAAATGGCTACAAAAAGATATAATTGCTATTTTTCTTTCCATTTCTACAGAAATGGACTACTTCCGTTGTCAATATTAAGCAAATGGCTCTAAAAACTACAAAAAAATTAATATTTCAAAAATAAATAGAGATACAGTTTTCAAACAAATTGCATTTAAAAGTACTTTTTTTTCCCAATACGACGGTATAAAAATTGAAAATGTGCGATGCTTAGAAGTTTAAAAAATTGCTACAGAAAATTTAATCGTACTGCTTTGTTTTACGGCTGGCTTCTGTAAGGTAACGTTATTTTTTGGAATACACAAAATAAGCTGGAGGAAAGAAATAGCATACCGTACCGGGGGCTAAAAATAGAGGTTGAATAAAAAATTATCGTATTAATATGATTCTGATAAAATCTTACAGAAAAATGAAATTAAAATCTCGTCAAAAGCGTCTAGATAACATTGTTAAACTAGGTTATCTCTAATCTTGGTGGAGACTCCCTTTAAGGAGATTTTGATCTTAATTTAGCTTTTGTTGCTGAAATTAGTACTTAATTTCGAAATCTACTCCCGTTTGTAGGCCGTGCCGAAAAGAATTCTTCTATTAGAAAATTGCTTACATAGTAAAAATCTGACTCATTGCCGTGCCCTCATAAGACTTGAGTTATTAAAAATACCGGTACTACTTGATTATCCCGTCGACTAATTTCGCCAAATTATATAAGTCGCCAAATTATACAAATTGGCATAATTTTTATTTTAAATAACGAAATAACAAAAAAAAAAAAAATGTAATTTAATTGATTACAACGACCATTTAGATTTTTTTTTAAATATTTACTTAGTTTTTATTTTGGGGCATTTCGACAAGAGAAGCCGAGAATGATAAGAGGTTAGAAATCGAAAGCAGTTCCACCGAATCATCCAAAGATCGCGACAAATCACCTTCGTAACAAAATTTAACCGAAAAATCTAAATTTCGCCCACCAAAATCCGTCGCATCCTCTTCAACAACAGATTGCAAAGATGAAACTTCAGACGACCAAATCCTTCATCGATAAACTCTCCAAGTCCCGTTTCGAGAAGAAAAACAGTTTACAAATCGAAAGCAGTTCCACCGAATCATCCACAGATTGCGACAATTTACCTACGTTAAGCTCAATTTTTCCTGGTTAGAATCGACCGATTGTAAAACGCCGTGGCTAGTGGATTGGAGACCCCTCAAGACATGGCCTTTTGCTATCAATCGGTTAAATATTAGATTGTTTCCTTTTTCGCGTTCGTCATTTTTTCTGTAATCTATTTTCATGGACTACATAATCAGTTGAAGATCTCGATTTTCATGGGCTACATAATCAGTTCAAGACCTCAATTTTCATGGCCTACATTATCTGTTGAAGACTTCGATTTTTGCTATGCAAGACGATTTTTATTTCGGCGTCGCTCTTTGGCTTTGGATTTTTTCCATATCTGATAATTTGCGCCTATCCATTTTGTAACTCTTTCAATTTTTAATGATTCTATGCTTTTCGATTACCTATTCAGACATTGTTTAACGATTTTATGCCTTTCGATTAACTATTTCACTTCAAGGCATAATTAGATACTACTACAGGCAGACTGATTTGCATTTAATGTATGAAGTCGCTCGCCAGAGGACTCTGATACCCTGCCCAAAATTGAAATTTGATTCTGACTGTAACTTCAACGACGAGAACCAATCAAACCGCTTTGGGCAGGGTTTAGAGAATTCCAAGTTGTTTACATTTTTTTCTTGGTCGTATAGTATGATTCAAAAAGAGTTTAATAAAAATATTAACTCTAATAATCAAATTTTTAAAAAAAATTATCATTTTAATAATTATCGGAATAATAAATTTAAATGAAGTTAATTCAAAATTATTTTTATCCGATGATTAATTATTTGTAATATCACTAGATGAAAATCATTCATAACATCTTATTGGAATATAATGTCATTATTAGGAAGAGTTAAATTAAAAACTTTTCTGTCGCGAACGGTTTGTTACGCATGATAAATAAAAAAAAAGTATTTCTACCTTTAAAAAAAATAAGTTTGATAACATATCTGTTGATCTTTCATCATTATGTATATATTATTGCTAATAAAATTAATTTAATGTATATTAATGTCTATGAGTTTGTGTGCCTGTATGTTTATTTTTAATGTTTTACTTCAAGTTTAATTTAAGTGTATTGTAATGCAGAAAGTAAATCAAGAAAGTGAACAATTTTTTAACACTTCGTTTAAAAATTTGTATTTTGTTTAAAAAGGTGAGGGGGATCTGATTATCTTCTGCCATCAGATTTTGTGATGTTTATTGCAGGGATGGGGGGGGGGATAATAGATACATGCTGTTATAATTTAATTAAATATGCTATTAAAACTTGGATTTCAGTTTTTTTTATCTTTTTAAACAAAATTATTAAATGAATACGTAAAAGAAAAACAGTAGCTATTTTAACATCAAAATAGTGAAACTCGTTTAAGATACGAATCAAGGGGCCGAGGGCATTTCGTATCTTAAGCGGGATTGTATCTTATCCGGATTTCACAGATTCTCGAATAGTAATGCATACGCAGCCAGTATACATTATTATCAACAATTTTTAACTGTTTGTAACTCTTATTTTAATTCTTTCTAACAATTTTTAGATAGTCTAGAAAATATGAGTTTAAGATTTTGAAATAAAAAACAACCTTTTTTTTTTTTTTTCACTTTTGAAATAAAGAATGGCATTTTTTTCACTTTCTAAATTTTATTGTGTTACTGTTTGTACAGTAACAAAACAAAAGTGTCTTTATTCAATACTCTCTACCAAATTAAATAAAAGATAATAAAACAAAATTCATGTTAATCTTTGGAAAACAGAAATTTAAATATTACACACTCAGAGGAAAAATAATAAATTTCCGTAATTATTTTTAAAACGACAAACTAGATGTATGTAAGAATAATTATTTGGTGAGAAAATCCTTTGCTCTTCTTCCCTTTTGTCCTAAAGACACGTAGTAAACGGACTGAACAAACACCTTTTCGTATATAAAGCGGGTTTTTGACATGAACATACAAATTTTCTTCGTATCTTATCCGTACGTATATTAAGCGGGTAATTTTACACAGGTTTAATAGGCATTTTTCAAGGGACCGGAAGAAATTCGTATCTTAAGCGGGATCGTATCTTAAGCGGGCGTATCTTAAACGAGTTTCACTGTACCTTTAAGTAAAACTGATGTGGAATTGATCGATAACTAAAAAGGAATATCTAATTTTCATCAACTCAGGTTATTGGAGCAATTTCAATTTTTTTTTTGTTTAAATGCTATTACAAAAAAAAAAAAAGAAAATATTCTGAAAGTACCGCTTTTAGCTAAAGTTAAAAGATTATTTATTGCTTAACCAAATTTTTTTTATGTTTAAGGTGGATTGAAATGTCTTATATTTCGTTACTTTGAGGTATACTTGTACAACATTTGACATTAAGCAAACAAATACAATAAAACTCAATTTTTATATCCAATTATAAATGAATGATTAAGATGGTTGTCAAGTTCCCTGTTCAACAACGTAAAACTTGGACTCATTTTAAATGTAAAGGTATAAAACTGGCAGACATCGCTATTGACACACTTTGTAATCAACAGTTTTTCCATTTTTTTTTTTTTAATGATTTACTTAACAAGATATAAGTAATTCTGGTCATATGACAACATGTTTTATACTACTTAGTTATCCCGTCAATCAATTTAGCCAAACCATACAAATTTACATAATTTTTATTTTAAATAACGAAAGAACAAATAAATTAGTATAAATTAATACAAATACAAATAAAATGTCGAAATAAAAATCACTTGATGACGTAAATATGTGTAACTTGCTTAAAGTCGGCATTTACGATCAACCATTATTGGCTTTTGACCTTATAGTTTGGCGATAGATTTTTTGTCGATGGGATAGCTAAGTAGTACCAATGTTTTTCCCAGAATGACAGGTGGGGAATTTGGTATACGTGCATTATAATGCACGTTTACAAAATTCCCCACCTGTCATTGCGCGAAAACCATGTCATGTGACCAGAAAAGAATGGTTTTCTTTTAAAAACTAAGTATAAATAGTTTTTAAAAGAAAATCATGTCTAATTCCATAGCTGCATGATTTTTCAAAAATATTTCCATTGCAATTTAGCTTAGGCACCAAATTTGATTTTATAATTCATACCTTTTGTACTTTTATAATTACCATATCAAGAAGTGGGATAAAAATCAATTTCCAAGATTTCATCTTTACATATAAAAACTAAATTGAGTTAAAAAAAGGAGTGAAAAATAAATAAATCAAAATTTTAAAGGTCTTATTTAATTAAAAAATATATATTTATTTCACTTTTGTATTTATTTGATTGAGATATATTTTTTAAGCATTCACTTTGCACTACATAACTTTAACCTAAAAATAACCATCTTATTATGTTAAATAAAATGGTGAAGGGAGATGTGTGTATGAAATTTATCGTAAATAGAAAAAAAAAATAGTATTCTTCTTTTCATAAAAAATAAACTAAACAGGTTGCACAGATGTCATACATGCCCCACATTGGCCGCATTTTTCCGATGCCAATTTGGCGAAACCCTCATTACTATATCAAGCAAAGTAACGACACTTTGGCGGCAGTTAAGTACCCAGTGAGTATATGACATTGGCGTCAGAAAAAAATCACGCCAATATGGGGCATATATGGCATCTGTGCCTACAGCTTTATCTATTTCAAAAGAATTAATCAGATGCATGACCTTTTTGGTACTTGTTAGTTATCCCATCGATCAATTACGCCAAATTATACAAATTGACATAATTTTTATTTTAAATAACGAAAGAACAAATAAATTAGTAAAACATTTAAAAAAAATACAAATAAAAAGTCGAGTTAATGGTTTTATTGGCCATTATTGGCATTTAATCTTACAATTAATTAATGAATGGCAACCATTATTGGCATTTAATCTTACAATTTGGCGACAGTAATTTGGTCGACGGGATATCTAAGAAGAACCAAAAATACAAATAAAACGTCGAAATAAAAATCACTTAATGACGTAAACAGGTGTTGTCAAGTGAATGTGACATTTACGATCAACCATTATTGGCATTTAATTTTACTGTTTTGGCGACAGTATAACTAACAAGTACCCATTTTTTATTAACTGAAATCTGATATAAAAATTCTTAAAAGTATCAAAGGAGATGGGTAGATAAACTTTTATTTTAAACTGTCTGGTAGATAAACGTTTATTTTAAACTGTCTGATAGATAAAAAGAAAAATTAGTGCCTGACAGAGAACCACTGGAGGAAAAGAGTCGCTATCTGAAAATATCTACTTGCAACCATCTTTCCTACAAGAAGATAACAAAATTTTCAGTACTACTTGATTATCCCGTCGACCAAATTCAGCAAATTATACAAATTGCCAAACTATTTGTCAAATTATACAAACTGACATAATTTTCATTTTAAATAACAAAAGAACAGATAAATAAGTAAAGCATTAATAAAAATCCTTATAAAAAGTCGAATTAAAAATCACCCGATGACGTAACAAACATGTGTATCATGTTTAATGTCAGGTGAATGTAACATTTACGATCAACTATTACTGGCATTTAATCATATAGTTTAGAGATAATTTTTTGGTCGACGGGATAATCAAGTAATGCCATATTTTCTTACATTTCATCTATACTTCCACTTTTGCTCGTTGCAATGTGTTAATATTTAACATTTATGTGGTATATTAAATTTTAAATTAGTAGAGTTGTCTGTGGTAATTCCTGGTCAAAAATCAACAACATCCAATTATTATAAAAACCATTAAAGATGTTGTTCCCAGTTTTGGCATGGAATAAGAACCCTTTGATGCCTGTACTGTAGTATGATAAAATGTTTGCTTAAATACATATGCACTTATAATTGAAATAATTATAATTTTTAAGTGATCAGGAATTGCACCAGAATTATTCCTGATCACTTTTGGGGTAATAATCAACCAGCATCATTTTTTATGTAAATAAAGTAGTAAAATTTTTTTTATGACTCAGTATTAAAATAATTAGAATCAATCTTGTAACGTTCGTCTCATAATTGTGGAAAAATAACACAGACCGTGTTTTGGGATTAATTTGACCACGTTTGATGTGGAAAAGACTTTTACATTTTACATTACATTAACTTGGCAAAGAATTTTTTTATAACATTTATAAACAGTATTTATTGCTTCTTCATCCACTGTGAATGAATTAATACCTTGCAAATTTATTTGTTCATAAAACATATACTAAATGTTTATGTAATTATAGGGAAATATTTTTCAAAATATACATTTTTTTTAGCCTTAAAATTATGGTTTTCCTTAACCATCTTTTAAAAAACTTTAACTATAGGGTAATGTTGATTGAGAAATATTGGCATGTTCTCCAGAAAGTGAGTGAGGTTGGGACTGGGTTGATTTTTTAAGTTTTATAATGAGTACAGTAGAGCCAGGTTGGATCTAGGGATGGGATGAATAGTGATTTGGCTGACTATTCGGCCAAATTTTAGGTCGAACACCGAATTTTTTCCAATAAAGAAAATAACTTTTGATTACATAAATACAGGGGTGGGGCATTTCTATAAAATCTTTCTAGTCAAGGATTTATTTCACCAGCCAGTAAAATGCAACGTATGGTTACTATTACTATAATGCATTTTCATTTTTTTTCCCTGTAAAATTAAGAAATATAAACAAGAGATGAATGTTTAATATAAAACATAACTTAGTACCATGTTTATATCCCAGTAGTTAGGAAAGCTGAAAAATGTAGCTAACTACTAAAAAAAAAAGTTTTTGCATATCTCTATAGTTTGCAGTTTTCAAAGACTACCTAAAAATTCACTCGCCCTGTCAGAAAATTCAGTCGTCAGCGTTGAGTAAAATGATGCATTTCCCTACCCCTGTATATGTATAGAATTTTAAATTTTAAAGTGGAAAAATAATTAAAAACAAATTTATGTTCTATTATCTGTTTACATTTTTGAATAACTTTATTTTGTAATATTTCAACTTCTAATAAAATAACTTTTACAATATATAAATTATAATATCCTAACTTTATCTACAGGAAAGTAATGCATAAACATTTTATCTAAAAAAGGAACTCATTAATCATTACTACTCTTAAATGCACTTTTTAAATTTATTTTTAAATTTAAAAAACTTATTTTAGCCCAAAAAATTACAAAATTGCATTTTATCCTTTTATTGTAAAATATATCAAATAGATTTACAATAAGTCAGAATAATAAGATATTTCCATTAAAATATAAAGAATTTATTTAACTTTTACTATCAAATGATACTTTTACCCTTTCTTGCATTCAAAATCAATAATATTCTTACACTCTCTCTCTCATAATTCATGCGGCGATATTTTCTGAAATAACCTTTAATCAGGTAAATTTTATTGTGGAGGGTTTGTGCCCCTAATGATAAATAAATATGAAAGAATGAGTCTGTTATGCACAAATTACATTAAAGTAAAATGTATGGTAAACGTAGAATATGTATGTTAACAAAGTCTTTGACATTGGAATCAGCACATGCAATATTCCACTTATTCAATAAGCATTGAACTTTGAAGGGGGGGGGGGGGTGCATTGAGACCTATAGCGGCAATTCAATAAGCATTAAAAACATACACAGAAACTGATAACAACATGAATGAAAGAATATGTAAATAAAAATATATATACATAATAATGTTACATATTAAAGCCAATAATCATGCAAATAATTATTTTAAAGTGAAAACTATAGAATTAAAATATTATTTTGCTCAATATTTTTAAAATTTATATTTAAATATTTATAAAACAATCTTCATAAATCAGGTTGCGCCATCTAGTGACTATCTAGTTTGACACTAGTTCTGTTTTCAGATGTACAGTTGTACTTGGAATAGTGATATTTGATATTCCATCTTGAAAATGAATCTTAGCTAATGCACCTAGTGAATGAATTTTTATATTTCTTACTTTATAGAAAACAGAAAGTAAGTTATTATGAATTTCATAAGGGCCTTTTTATATGTGCATGGAATTTGCAGATGGTGATGAATATTCAAGAGTTTTTCTTTTTTCTATTAGAGTTTTTACATCTTGAGTTGTAACATATCATTCTTTATTTAAGACATTTCCCTGACAATTAAAAACCTTTATAGGAAATACAGAAAGGCTGTATATTTTTTAGTACCTGAATAACTGTGCATTTTTTGAAGAACGAAAATGACTTCATGAATGTCCCAGAAAGCAGCAAATTTGGATTTTTAAAAAAATTGCAAAAAACGAAAAAGAAACTTTTTTCCTGAATTTAGTTGTCAAGATATCTTTCAATATTCAGTGAGATTTTAGCAATATTCAGCTGAGGCATTCGACCAACAAGCCTTCAATAATCAGCAAACGGGCCGAATATCGAATATTGGTCCCATTAAAAACAAAAATTTGGCGTAGTCGAAAAAATTAGAAGAACTGCACAAAAATAACATTGGACAGTACAAATCAATAAAGTTAGAGGTTTCAGACTCAAATAAAAAAAAAATGGCAGAAAAAAAAACCCGCAAAAAAAGAAGAAACAAATTTTCCTTTCCTGTTTTGTACTTAATATACTTTCCTTATTGTTTTTACTTTTAATCCGTGACCACAAGCAGGCAGTGAAAACAAAATCCTTGAATATGGATAAATGTATTTCTGAACAGAAAATTTGGAATTTCATAATCACAGACTTTCAGAGATTATATAACATATGTATTATTTTTCGGAAAAAGTGGTATAAAGAAATTAAAAGTAGTTTACATAATCCTTGGTTTGAAGGAGTTAAAAGATAATTGCATATTCAGTCATGTAAGTAGTTTTAAATAATTCGGCGAGTATTTTAATCGTCAGAACGCGCGCTGAGTCTCATAAGCCCGGGCGTTTTAAAACTGTAGTCTAAAAAAACTTCCAAACGGTGAAAATGAGTCAGTCTACCAATAACTGTTCCCAAGGTTATTCTCTTTTTGTACTTTAGAATGTTAAATTGCCGGAAGATATTTTTAGTCGAAAAATTGGATATCCGGGCCTCAAAGATTCAGTGCGCGCTCTCGCATTTATATTTTTACTGAAACGCGTTGTTGTGAATAATTAAAAATGTATCGTTATTTGAGTTATAAAGAGGAAATGAAACGTTTGGAAAACTTACTTGCTGAAGTTTCAATAGATGAAGAATCGATAAATGAAAATAATGATGAAGATGTAACTGACGAGGAGCAGTTTAGTACTAATGAATTACCTTTAGAAGGAGAACTTAATTTTGATGGGTGAATTAAATAACAGTTTGAAATTAAGAGGTCCACCAGAAACATATGTCACATATGTGCTGTTTCGAAGGATAGAAAACACAAAATAACATGTAAAATATTTGAAAAAGAATGTATGAAGCGAACACTGCTCCATTATATGCAACTTGTGTCAATAACCTTTATTTTTGTAATAGTGCTTTTAAACTTTTTATGTAAGTATTTCATAAATATCAATAATATAGCATTATCGTAATTTATGTGACAAATTAATAATATTATTTAAGTAATACAGCATTTTTCATGTTAAAATATATTTTAATTAAGTACATTACGTTATTAAAATAATAAAACTTTGTTGAAAATCACCATAAAATAAAAACGATACATAGGACTCGTTTCGAGCTAAAAATATAACAGCTTGTCATCAGCTACAGTAAACACGTGTCCGTAAGGGGATTTCAATTGCTTCATATCGCCAGTTTTTGGTGCTGTTTCGCTACATTAAGTTATTTTTTAATAATACATATTTTTTCCAATTTTTAGATACTTTTTTATTGGGAGAATATCGAGAAAAAAAGTGGAGAGGATATCGGATTTCATGCAACGGATTTTATTTCACAAATCTGTAAATAAATCTTAATATTACTTTTTAATTCGATGAAATTTTGTGTTACTTTGTGCCGTGCGAAAGAATGCATGTATAAAGCTTGATGTTTGTTGATTTTCTATGTGACAGGATTAGTACTTATATCTTTTCCTTCCTGAAAACTTTAAATTTATTCAAAGATTTCTTGTTATTTAAGAAACTTAAACGAAAAAAGCTACTGTTTTTGTCCATTATGTATGTCTGTAATAGATTTTCTCAATTTTTTTTGTATGTATCTGAAGTGAACTTTGTATACTATTATATTTTAGTACCCCAGCGAAGATTGTAAGCTTTAAAAGGGCATCGTAAAGTGTATAATTATTTTCACAGGAAAATAGAAAACATTCTAATGTATGTTTTTCTAATGCATATGAAACATCATCAATGCGGTAAATTAGAGTTATTTTATAAATAAAACAGCGCGACATAAGATCAATAAAATTTGATTCGTCGACAGGATTTCGTAGGAAAACTACTCAAATCTTTCTGAGTATGCGCATTTTTTTATTTATAGAGACACTCTGCTGGCAACAACAAAGATTAAATTAAATATGGATATAAATAAAATGTTACCAAAATAAAATCTGTTTTACTAAATACGTCAACTTAAAAACAGAACAAAAACAAACCAATATTGAAATCATGAATGTTTTTGCACACTTGCCAACTAGTTGTAGATTAAGAAAAAGTCACTTAAAAACGCTTTTATTTTTGTTTTAAAAAAATTAGTCATCTCTATAATAATGCTATTTATTCTTATTAAATTTACTTGTTTCACTTTGTTTTTGATAGGTAATGTGGTTACGACTTCGAAAGTTATTTTAAAATGTCATATTTAACTTGTGTTTAAAAATTTCGGCTTTGCGTTACACATAAATTTTAAGTTAGTACCTTCATCCTGAAATATTTGTATACCTGACTGAAGAAAGCGACCTCATCAAACTCAGGAAATAAATCGCAAGTTCTGATATTTTTGTAAAGTTCTGATTAGATTTTCTTTATTTTATTATACTGAAATGTGCCCTTGCTTTATTGTTGCAAACAGTGTATATTGTTACGTTATGTATGGATGATTTAAATAATTTCATATCTTAAAATTATTTAAAAAATTAATATAGTTTTTATTGTTATTAATGCTTTTTCCGATTGTAGCGGGATAACAAGCCGTGCAGGCGCTGGATGAAGGAGGATGGCTTCCATTTGATGAATCACGACAATTTTGAAATTTTACTTTACCTCAATATTTTCCCGAACAAATCTTCTCTTTACCGGATAAGAAGAACCAATCTTCTCGATACGTCTTTCATATGTACTCTCAGTGAAAAGATATGAAATACACGATGGATTTAATGTGCATCACATGCCCTTATTCACGGCAATATTCGGCTGTCGATATGTCCTGCATTACTTTTTATGACGAGCTGGATACTTTATCAATTATCATTTGGGTTATCGAGAAAGAAAAGGTTGCAACGGAAATTTGAATCTTCCAGCTTGGATAAATGTATAGTTTTCATATATTTCATATCAATCAGAAGTAAGTTTTCATACATTAACTTTTTATCATCAAGAACATATGATTTTTATTTTAAGTTGGATAAAGCCACTTTCCAAACCATATTCGAAAGTTTATCTATGCAGTTGAAGGTTTTAGATTTTCCCAAAGTAAGAATATCACGTTTCGCCATCGTAAGAAAATTCATAATTTATATGTGAACTCGAACAATTCTCAAAGACCAATTGTCAAGCCTGTTCCTTTTATTAACATCTCCAGTAAACTATTTTCAATGGAAGAAGAACGTATGATTTTTCTAGGTGGTAAATATTCAATCCCACAGGATAAAATAAGAGAGACTTTTGTTCAGATTTAGGAAGTATAATTCAAGTTATACCAGATTCTGAAAGAAAAATGGCCAAATATCAAGTTTGTAATATTAGCATGACGTTTATAAACAGTAAAATTCTTAATTGTTGAATTACACATGTAATTTCAAAATTAAATAAAGATACTGATATTTTCTTTATGAAAACGGATAAATCCGGAAAAATTGCTGTTATAGATCAAGACGAATGTTTTTTAAAGATGGATGAATGCATTCAACAATTGCCATGCTCAACGCTTGTTAAAGATCAAAATCCTAAGCTATATCGTAAAACGCAGGAATTGATCAGAAATGGTGAATGGCCTTCTATGATTAAAGATTAAATTAAACTAAACCATACTGGGGTGACCCCACGCATTATTGCACATCTTAAAGACCACAAAACTGGTTTTCCGTTTCATCCTATTCTTACTAGATATCAAGGCCCGTTATATTTTGTTGAAAAAGCATTTGCATATTTTCTTAAAAGTACTCTCTCCTCTTTAACTTTTTTTTGTTTCTCCTAAGTTGGAATTCATTAATCGTATTAATGATTTTAATCTTCCTAATAATGAAATTTTGGCAAGATTTGACATTGTATCATTGTTTCAATCCATTGATGTGGAAGAAGATATCATTTCCATAGGCTAATCCATTGATGAGTTACCTCATTTAAGTGATAATATGAAATTTTCAATTAAGTCGGGCTTAAACTTAATTAAGAAAAATAATGTATTTATTTTTAAGGATAAATATTTTAAACAGCACAAAGGTGCTCCTATGGGTTCACCTATATCTAATATTCTGGCAGAATTCAAATTGCGTCCATTGGAAGAACACATTTTTAAGAAGCATTTCCCTATACCCGATTTATGGTTATCGATGTCATTTGTGTCGATATGATATGTCGATGACATTTTTGTTATTTGGGAAGATGGGAAACAATCCATAGAGAATTTGTTTGATGAAATTAACAAACTTGATAACAATATTAAGTTCACGATAGAGTTAGAAAACAATCTCTCTTCCTTTTCTTGATGTTCTCCTTATTAAAGAAAACAGTAGTTTAAAACGGAAAGTTTTCCGGACAAAATAAACAGTGTTATACCTGTCACTGCAGTTGCCCCATGGAATTATAAGATAGCAGCATTTATGTCATTTATCCAACGTGCTTTTCTTGTTTGTTCCGAAGAATTTTTGGATGATGAACTCAATTTTATCGTTAATATTGGTTTATGTCATGGTTATAATTCATGTCTTATCTATAAATTGATTGATAAATATAAAGTTTCCGTTAATGCCTCACCCTCTCCCAAACTAAATCAAGTTTACCGAAAGATTCCATATGTTACCATCTTATTTGAAAAGTTAAAAAAGTTATTCATGAAATACAACATACAACTTTTAGCCTATAATTCTACGACATTATTTAATTTTATGAGTACAAAAATATATCCAATTCTTTTTTCATCTTCCTCTGGGGTGTATGAAATTCCCTTTAAATTTCCAGATGGGGTTGGGTTGGGTTGATTGTTGACGGCCAATTATCTACACGAGGGATATAGGCCCTAGGGGGAGTGCCTTCCGTGGAGGTCTTTCTAAGGGAACCTAATCCGTATTAACGCATGGAAAACCACGGTTCGAAGAAAACCACGAAAACTCCGAACGATTAGGCCGACGGGCGCGATTGGGTTCGAACCCAGCACCTCCCGTCTACCAGCTTCGAGAGCAGAACCTCTCAGCCACTGGTGGGGCCATTTCCAGATGGGGCAATCTCTTCCAATATTGGTATGACCAAACGTCAATTTTTTGACAGATTGAAAGAACATAAAAATGATTTGAAGTTTCGTAAATTTTCTACAGCACTTTGAAGAAGCTTCCATAAAGGACTGATTTCATTTATAGACTTTGAACATAGTAAAGTTATTTTTAATCAAGTTGTTCTGTTCAATGCTATTATTCGTGAATCTTTAGAAATTCATTTAAGGAACCAGGAAACATGTAATGATAATGTTTCATTTTACATTCCTGAAATCTGGCTTTCTATTTTGAAAAGCCGTTGAAAATTTCCTTTTTTTTACAGTACTTCTTTCATCATTGTTTTCTTTGGTTAAAAGATGTCGCCACTGAACTGTTTATTTGGGATTTAGAAGTTTCCGTTAGACTGATTTGTATTTTGAATTGATTGTAAAATGTAGCATGTAAATAGTTTTTGTCGATTTATATTTTAGAAAATTTTTCTCCTGACGAAGGTTTTAAAGATTAAACCGAAACGTGGAGATTTATGTTATTCATATGTTTTTTACATCTTTTAATTTGTGAATATATAGTACGTTGGATAGCAACACCTTATTTGTTTTATATAGATATTACAACGTAAAGTCATTAATTATTAAGAAAAAGGGTTGTTTTTGTAAAAGAAAAAAGTTAAAGTTAGTAATACTCAACAGTAACCTCCTCTATTAATAAACATTATTAAAATAACAAAGCCAGTCAAAGGAAAAAATCGATTATCCAGCACATATTAATTGCCAAATTGTTGCATATAAAAAGGAAAATAGTGATTAAAATTCTTGCATTTTTTTCTTTTTAAAAGATATAGTCGTTTTCAATTGCGCCAAACATTGAAAATTTTAGTACCAACGCCTAATTGTTTTGACATCATATTAAGAATTTTTGAAAACTTTTACAGCTATTGAATAGCTCGCAACTCAGGATCGCGGATTATACTAAGAAGAGCGCTCGCCATTCAGAGTTAAAGAATGAAATATACAAATATATACAGTTCTTGAGAGATGTTTGAAAGTGGTGCGCACTATTCGGAAGTGTCTATTATGGGGTTTAACTGTATTTAAAAAACACAAACACATATTAAAATATGAACCAAAGTTATTTTTTATTTTATGCATTCACCACTGATTAAAGATGAAATTTTCCGCGGTATTATCCATGTAAAAATATAATCTCGGCACTACGCATCCCGAAAAAGTAAAAACTTGCCTAGTCTCTGCCAGAATCCTCAGAAAAAAATTAAGGTGGTACCAGTCCAGTACGAAAAGAGTGAAGTATAGCTCAATCCGATGCGAATCTTCAGAAATACATTAATTCGGGTTCAACCAGAGTCGAATGAAAGAAAATTGTCTCGGGCACAGAGACCTCTACCTCCCTCTTCTTTAAGAATTTGGAATGATCTGGGAGTGAAGAGGTGGTTATTTTATATTAAAATTTTTATAAATTCAATTCGATTGAAAAATATGTTTGAAGTTATAATTAAAATAGTTGCGTACATTTCCTTCTATGGTGCATGGCTACTATTGAATGTCATACATAGATACTTTACCGTATTGAAGTGCGAAGGCTCTATTAAACAAAGTCTCGGGGGATCTACAGATATTTACAGACAAGAGAAAATATGTATTAAAACATACACATAAACAAAAAAGTACTTGAATTAATTGATTTTGTAAGCCAGAGGCCATTCACTTCTTTGCAATACACTTATTTGTAATAGATGCCAGCGGCACGCAAGAAACAAACATTTTTTCCTGGATGAAACATACAGTCCCTAAAAATATAAATAATAATAATAATTAAAAAGAAAATTGGCACCCACCGAGATATCATTCGATTTCGCAGGATTTTTCTATCTCGTACTTTTCGCATATAAGGAATCATAACGACAAGAGCAAAGGCGTGATTTACATTCAATGTGTTCCTAAACTCATCGTTCAAATGTTAGTGGTGATAGAACACAACTAGACAAGCACAAATCACCATAAAATCAATGGTCGGAACTCAAGCCATAAAGCGCTAGAGGGTGCCTCTCAGCGACCGCAATAAAAAGGCTGTTCATCGCATTCGCAGCTGTCTTCATTCGTTCTGTGGATCATCGATGAGATGGATGCGTACTCAAATCAGGAGAAAGCCGTGATGCATTACATGTACGGAGTGGCAGACGGTAATGCAGAGGAAGCCCAAAGGTTGTACCAATCAACTGGCCGACCCGCTCACTCGATTTGTCAAGTCTGGTCTTTTTCTTCTGGGGTCACATGAAGCGACTCATCTACGATGATGGTCTCATAGATTCCGTAGAAGATCTTGTTGCCCCGATATCCATAGCTGCTGACACCATACGAGAGATGCCTGGTGTTTTCGCCAATGCACGGTGGTCACTCCATCGACGGTGTGAAGACTGCGTTACTGTTGCTGGCCGCAATTCTGAGCAGTTTCTTTGATGGGGGACGTACGTGTTGTTTACCTTCATTTTGTTGAATAAAATGTTTTTTTTTTCATATTATAGGTTTCCTTTCTTTCCATCGCTATCTATCTTTTTTCTTCTCATTTTGTGCCACAATATGTTTGGCGCTCTAGCTTTTTACGACTTGCGTTCCGACTATGTATTGTATGGTGATTTGTGCTTGTCTAGTTGTGTTCTATCAAACTTTAACGTATGTACCATGAGTTTAAGGACAGATTATAGATATTACTTCTCAGAATCTAGAACGTGATCGCAGAAGTTCGAATCGCTAAGATAGGCTAATACAAAGGAGTAGTAGCTAGCTGCCATATCTCTGAATCTACTATAGAGTATTCATGTTTCCAACTTCAAGCATAAAAATACCATGTCCCTACTAGACCACTAGGAATCAATCTCATTTTTGACTTGTCTGTCTGTTTTTACACTTTTTGAGGCTTTGCCTGTGCCCCTCCCCTGAACAGTGTAATAATAAATAACCAAGTTGCGTTTTATAGGTCTTGATAATATTTATCCTTTGGATCATTATTGTTCTTTTAAAAAGGCTTTTTGCTGGAAACTATCGAGCAAGCGTTTCTGGGGGAGACTAGAACTTCTTTTACCCTCCCTTTGTTATGTCTATGTTTTCTTTGCTGTTTTCAGTGGGGTAACACATGGCTTTTTCAGATTCGTTCGTTTTATTAAGCAGTATAAGCATATATAAGGAAATTAATTTCGTTACATAGATTTAAACTTTTTTATTCAATAACTTTCCGATTTTGTCAAGTTTAATGTAATTATTTAGGAAAAAATACTAAATTTCAATTGCTATATATATATTTTTAATTCCTATATGTTAGCATTCCATTTCAAATAATTTGCATATTTAATTAAATCTTTTATTATTTCAAAGAGTTATCTTTTTAAAACACTCTTTTAATATATTTAAAATAACAAAGTATTTCTGAAAATGTTGTTTGAAATGTATTAAATAACTTTTAAATTAAAAAAAATCCCTGCCGGCCCGGCCTACAGGCAGAGGTAGATTTCGAAGTTAAGTATACTAATTTCACCAACAAAAACTAAATCATTATTACATATAAATCCACTTTAACAGTTTTATCTGTCTGCTTTTGACGAGTTTTTATTTCCTTTTTATAAAATAGCTGGTTTTATCAGAATCATGTTAAGGCGATATTAAAAAAAATATTTTTCCATACTCAACAACTCGAAATTTTCTGGCACATTTTCAGATTCATTTTTAATAAAAAAAAAAAAAAAAAAAAAAAAAAAAATATGAAACATGCTGACGTGATTTTTGAAAAGATTTATAAGCGACCTGTGTTTTTACTTTTCTTTCAATTAATTAAAACTTGATTAATAAACAATTATTTTCTCAGCAGAGCAATATTTTTCGTTTCTAACACAATCGCTTCGGGAAATTCTGTTCAAAATGCCCACTTTGACATCATTTTTTGAAATATATTCTGCCTCTATCAAAAAATCGATCATTACTGTACATTATATAGTTTCTGAATAAGAGAATCTAGCAACTGGATGCGTTTGAGAGCAAAAATGAATTTAAAAATGAGTAAGAAAATAGACAGTTTGGATTTGAATGCACTCTTAATAATATGATTTTTTTCTTCAACCGCTATGTATTTTTAATTTGTTTTTGCTGTAAGAATTGGCCCTATCAAAAACTTGTCTATATAAATGTTGAAGACAATATTAAGAAGATATATGATAAATTCATGGAGATTTTATATCTTGTGAATTGACGGAGTTAGAAAATTTTTCTTCTTCAACCCCACTCTTTTGATTTCGTTTTTAATTTTTTTTTGCGGTACGAATTGGTCCTATCAAAAACTTGTGAAAGTAAAAGATGTAGATAATATTAAGGAGATGCATAATAAAATTATTGGATTTGATATCGTGAGCATTGACGAAGTAAGGAATTTTTTTTTCTCCCAAAAACCCTATTTTTTGCGCCCCTTGAGCCCATTTTTAACTTTATCAAAAATCTGTGATACATAAATTTTTGGCCATATTTTTAAAAGTAATAAAAACTTAAAACTGATTTGATATGTACAAAAATTAAGAAGTTATGGAGGGTTTCCTGTTTTCACAAAATCCCTCTCTATTTCCATCCCCTTTGTCCGCTTTTGCCCATTAACGAACTTGACCGAGATTTTATGTTCCTTCATTTTATGTATCAGTTTGGAAGAGATTTGTACAGAATTGCGGAAGTTATCGTGTCCAGAAGAAAGTGATAACACAATTGCTTCGGGAAATTCCGTTCAAAATGCCCAATTTGACATCATTTTTTGAAATATATTCTGCCTCTATCAAAAAATCGATCATTGCGGTACATTATATAGTTTCTGAATAAGCGAATCTACCAATTAAATGCGTTTGAGAGCAAAAATGAATTTAAAAATGAGTCAGAAAATAAGCAGTTTGGATTTGACTGCATCCTTAATGCAATGATTTTTCCAACACAATCCGCTTCGGGAAATTCGGTTCAAAATGTCCACTTTAACAGCATTTTTAAAAATATATTCTGCCTCTATAAACAAAATCGACTATTACGGTACATTATATAGTTTCTGAGTAAGAAAACGTACCAATTGGAAGGCCTTGAGAGCAAAAATGAATTGTAAACTGAGTCAGAAAATACGCAGTTTGGATTTGAATACACGCTTACTTAGATGATTTTTTTCTTCAACCGCTATGTATTTTTAATTTGTTTTTGCTGTAAGAATTGGTCCTATCCAAAACTTGTCTATATAGATGTTGTAGACAATATTAAGAGGATATATGATAAATTCATGGGGATTTTATATCTTTTGAATTGACGGAGTTATGGATATTTTACTTTTTCAAACCCCCTTTTTGTTTTCGTTTTTAATTTTTTTTTGCGGTACGAATTGGTCCTATCAAAAACTTGTGAATATAAAAGTTGTAGATAATATTAAGGAGATTTATAATAAAATTAATTGGAATTGATATCTTGAGAATTGACGAAGTTATGAATTTTTTTCTCCCAAAAACCCTATTTTTTGCGCCCCTTGAGCCCATTTTTAACTTTATCAAAAATCTGTGATACATAAATTTTTGGCCCTATTTTTAGAAGTAATAAAAACTTTAAACTGATTTGATATGTACAAAAATTAAGAAGTTATGGGGGGTTTTCTGTTTTCACAAAACCCCTCCCTATTTCCGTCCCCTTGGTCCGATTTTGCCCATTAACGAACTTGACCGAGATTTTATGCCCATTGATTTTATGTATCAGTTTGGAAGAGATTGGTGCAGAATTACGAAAGTTATCGTGTCCAGAAGAAAGTGATATATATATATAGATAGATAGATAGATAGATATATAAAGTTTTTTACTGAGGGTGGTTTTGGGTTCTAGGGGTCATGATCGATGTAGATCTGCAAAAATTTTTCAGAAATTCCAACATAGGAACGATCCCAATAGGTAGTATTTCATACGAAATCTACCTAACAGCAATGTAATTCATTTACCAGTATTTCAGTACCAGAGTACAGTTTAGACTAACATTTTTCTATCGATCGAAAGTCTTATTTAATCTCTTTAAAATTTGTATTAACAAACATTTTTCATAGAGCGCTAGAATTTCAAACTTGCAAAATATACTAAACACTGAGGATAAGAAGTTACAGCCACTTCTTGCGAAACTTAGTACCATGTTTCAACGTGTGCAATGAAATAAAATGTACAGTTTTGATGGAATTAGAGATACAAACCGAGCACGCTCTGATATTTTGCAATAGATAGTAAAAAATGAAATGGTTTAAACTTGCTTTTTTTTTTCTTTTTTCTTTAAACTTTTTTAAAACTTTGAAAGCAATGTAATGCTATGGACCAGTTTTTCAAAAACTTTTTGCCTAGCTAAAATTTCGATCACAAGAAAACTTATGTTTAATTTTTTATTGTATTTCGAAATGTATCAAGGACTTTTGACAATCCCTGTACTTCTTTAGAGGTTTAAATTGTTACATGTTCCCAGAAGTTGCGCATCTAACGATTTTTATTTATTTTCAGTCTTCCATCTATGTTCTTTTTCAATATCCTATACATTCAAAAGAAGTTCGGTAGTCATTACCGCGAGATGCTATATACAAATACTCTCAGAACTTTTGAAGTTGGTGAACGTGACTAAAATCAAAATAAATCAAAAACAGAAGAGAAAGTAGAGAAAACCCGACTTTCTCCATTCTCTTTGTTATTATTTGGATTAGTTTACCGTAACTGAGAATGAATAGTTTATCTAAGAGAGGTAAGGATGTTTTATTCAATGGTATTAGTCCCCTGTATGCTATTTCTTTCTCCCCCCTATTAATGCGTCGCCTCCAAAAAATAACGTTTCGTTATATAAGCCAGCCGTAAAACAAAGCAGATGTATCATTGTTCTGTTAAATATGCTATTGTAATTTTTTAAACAGAAGTTTAACAGAAGCATCGCACATTTTCAATTTTTATACCGTCATATTGGAACAAAAAGCACTTTTAAATGCAATTTGTTTGAAAACTTCATCTCCATTTATTTTTGAGATATTAATTTTTTGTAGTTTTTAGTGAAATTTATTTAATTTTGGCAACTCAACTACTCCATTTCTGTTGAAAGTAAAGGAAAAATACTTGGAAAATAGCAATTATAAGTTTTTGTTGCCATTTCCTCATAAAAACTGAAAAAAAAGTAATTAAAATACGTGCTGTTTTGAAAAAATATGAATGAATGATTTATGATAAAACATGGAGCCATTTTAAAAACTATATTTAATTTTTTCTTGGTCATTTCTTTTTGCTGGATTTGTATATTATTCTGAGATAGTGACGTCCTATGCATACTTTATTGTAGATGTTGTTTATGACTGGATCGTAAAAGAGGAATTCTTCAGCGGATTCGGATGACGTCGTTTTATATAAAATAAAATTGAGTGTTTTAAAGTCTTAAAACTGAACTACAGTAGAGTCCCAATTATCCGAGTTTCCGTTTTAACCCAGTTATTTTCTTCTGATGGACTAATAAAAAAAATTATGACCATCCCCCCCCCATTCTGACCAGAAAATCAAAGTTCTAACTTTTACGGCTGCTCTTGATGTCCTTATTAAAAATGCTACCAACATTTTTTTGAACAGAGAACTGATTAAAAACGACCATTATTATAAATTTAAAATTTTGTTTTAATTCCAATATTTTTAAGAAAATTAAAGTTTGGACAGAGAGGCAGACGACCCGAAGTCTGAATATCTGTTTCTTCCCATCTGTGTTCGAAAATATTATAAAAGGTTCATTTTTAAATATAGTGATTTTCAGATTAAAAAAAAAAACTTTTATATTGATTTAAACGAAAGAATAAACAATAATTAATGATTCTATAAATATTGGTTAATAATGTAAAAATTGAATTCCGAGATCAATTATTGAAAATACATTCAGATGAAACATAAAATGATTTTATTAAACCTTTTTTATACTGAAATCCAAACATAATTATTTGTCATTCTGTTCGAATGCTGTAGCATCACATTAACATATAAGATAAAGGATAATTAAAATTACATTATTTAACTTAGCATAAATATCGATTGAAGCCCTGACTTTGGTACCGAGAAAAGACTTTTTAAAATAACATTACAATCGGTGCTGTAACCATAGAAACGCAGCAATTGTAAACACTGGATTTTCCTATGCGACATGGAAATTTTATTCATATTTCCTTCTTAATTACTTAATGAACAACTGCAATAATAGTTTCAGTTTCAGGCTAAAATTGTCCTTTGAATCATTATTTATTTTTTCAGCAATTATGGAATTAATGTATTGTTATATAAGCGATCTTAATAATCCGAAATTTTATTAAACGAAAAAGTTGCTAATTGCATCGAATAAAGCAAAAAATGTCCTCTTCATTTATGATTAAAGAACACAGATTATGAAAAATAAAAGTTACGGAGATTGCTGTATTTTTGATTAGAATTACGGAAAAACCCTCTTTAGTCACTCTTATTTTCATTTGGTGATTTCGTTTTATTTTATAGAATATATAAATTGAAATTTGTATACATTTATGTAACTTATGAGACAAATGCAGATATATGTAATATGGATGCAAGTACGTGAGATGAGTGTATGTAAACATATATGTAATTACAGTCTGTATATAACTATAGAGACAATGCATAAGTAAGAGTTTATTCGGTGTATGAGTAATTTAAAAATTAAAGAAATAATCACACTGAAGAGTAAATAAAATCTGCCAATAAGGCGGTTGATTTGTTTAATTTTACTAATGACAATTTATTTTCCCACTTGTAACAAGAATAAATAGTAATTTCTTTAAAAAGTATTGAAACAATTATTTAACTACATGAATTTAACTACTGGCGAATAAATTGAAAGTGTTTCTAGTTCAACGTATTCAATAATTGTTATAAGTGATAAACGTAAATTCTAAAAAGGCAAAATACGTTTATTTATTTACATTTTGATATGATTCATTGCGTCAGACGGCAACATTTTCAAGAAAATAAAATGATAAAAATATTTCCGCAAAAATTCAAATTGAAAAACTAGTAAACAAAAACAAAAATCATGCGAATACAAGCCTAATGAAAATAACTGCAATACTAAAAATGGAAATTTATGAATGTGAATTATTTTATATGATTGTTTCATTATTCGGTGTAGCATTTCTTTCCAAATTTTAGGGAGCTCCACGGATGCGGAATCATTGCAAATATTCTCATAGCGTAAGAAGATCTCACGTTCAGTTTCAGGAATTCACTTGTGCATTTTTAAATTTTAGTTGAATGAAGAGTTTTTTTTTTTTTTTTTTTTTTTTTTTTTTTTTTATTACGAAATGATCCACCGACAATGAATTCATATTTTATACAAAATGTGTTTCTTTTTTTCAAAATTAAAATGAGCCATACTTTATAAAAATATATGTCATAATATTTCTTTTAAATTCAAATTATACAAAGAGACACGATTTTAAATATTAACCCTCCATAAACTGTTACCATTTTATAAAAATGTTTACGCAGTTTCTTTTTAAGGTACATCAAAACAAAATGTAAAAAAGGCATTTGTAACTCGAAGAAAGTATATTTGTACAAAGATACATAATGCCAGGTGTTTCAAAAAAAGGTAAGGAATGATCTCGAAAATTTCTAAAATAGTCAGTATTGTATACTAGATCATAAAACGTATACGTACCGGGTTTAGTACAAATCGGAAAAAGATGTAAATAACTATAACTATAAATTAAGACAGGTGTTTGAAAAAAAAATGAGTAAGTGGCGAGATTCGAAAAGTTGCAGTGAGTATTTATTGCATGGTACTGATACGCATCTGTGTGGTGTTTCGTGCAAGAATAGAAATATATTTATGCAAACTTTGGCTTATATATACATAAATATGTAGATATTTAATTTTTTTTAAGTTTCACAGGTAAAAAGAAACTTCACTGGTAAAATTATTTTTTTTTTAATTTCACTGATAAAATTAAATCGAGCTAATTCGAATAAGGGCAAATTTTAGTTGTAGTCTTGGATTTCATAAATTATGGTACTCGAGACTGCTGAGACTGGTGAGCAAAACGTATACAAACAATTATCGTAAAACTGAAAACAGTATTGTTTTAAAGTTTGTTCTACTACAGTATTTGGTAGTTAATGTTCTTCTCTTCAGCCATTGTTGACAGATATATAATCTGACATGTTCCTACATGGCCAATGATGATTGGTCACTTGCGATTTTAGACGTTTTGTAAAAAATCCAGAAAATGCATGATGAATTATCTTGAAACTCCAGGTGTGTAAACAGAATAGTGTAGGTCATACATTTCCGCGAAGATTCTTTCCCGAAACCCCATAGGGGACCGTCAACAAATGGAAAAAGAACGAATATCTTTTGGATAATCCTGTACAACTAATGTATTAAAAGGGTTTAAACTGTAGAACATGGTTAAGGGGCTTATTGTAAAAAACTGTATTCATTTTTATGAGGATAGCATGTATACTCGTAGAGAAATTAAGGTTTTTATAAAAACAGTTCCAAATTTTGTCACGTTTTTTGCTTATAATTTGCAGAGTTCTTAATATAGAAAAAAATTCTTTTTAGAAAATATGACAAACAACATTGTACACAATACCCTGCAATCAGAATTAAAAAATACAAAACATTGGATAAAAAATGAGAAGGTTTACTAAATTATATTTCACTGCGCATGCACGAATGCAATCGAAATATAAAGTGCATAATGTATTAGCTAAGTATATAGAGCAACTTCTGTAAAAGTCTCAATATCATAGATTGAAAATTCTGAAAATTATTGCCGATAGAATAAGCTCGAAATCCGTTGTTCCCAAAAGGAAGAAAAAGATGAGGAGCTGTATCTTGATATCCATTGATTAATGCCGAAATAGCGTACACAATATGGCACGTACTAGTATATTTGGATACAAACCCTCATCTTTTTGCTTCCTTTTGTGAACAACGGATTTAGAGCTTATTCTATCGACGATAATTTTCATAATTTACAAGCTATGATTTTGAAACTTGCACAAATGTTGCTCTATATACTTAGCTAATACATTATGCACATTATGTTTTGATTGCATTCCTGCATGGGCAGTGAAGCATTGTTTAGTAAACCTGCTCATTGTTCTTCCAATTTTTATTATTTTTTAATTCTGATTGCAGGATATTCTGTACAAAGTTGTTTGTCATAGTTTCTGAAAAGAACATATTTTTTACATTAAGAACTGTGCAAATTATAAGCAAACAAATTGGCAAAATTTAGGACTGTTTTTAGAAAAACCTTAATTTCTCTACTAGTATACATGCTATCCCCATAAAAATGAAAACAGTTTATTACAATAATCCTCTGAATCATTTTCTACAATTTGAACGCTATTGCTACATTAGTTTTTACAGGGTTATCCAAAAGATATTCATTATTTTTTTATTTACTGGCGGTCCCCTACGGGGCTTCGGGAAAAATCTTCACGGAAATACAGGACATATACTATTCTGTTTACACACCTGGAGTTTTAGGTTAATTCCTCATGCATTTTTCTAAATGTTTAACAAAACGTCTAAAATCGCAAGAGACCAATCATCATTGGCCTTATAGCGCAGTTCTTACCGCATGGAGTAAAAAATCCCGTAACAGGCCACAAGATGGCAGCATCAATAAAATTACATAGTGCATTTTAGAAATTATCAAGCTTCAAATAACAAGTGTCACATTATCTTGATATTTAAGACATTTTTTTTTTTTTTTTTTTTTTTTTTTTTTTTTTTTTTTTTATGATTTCCAATCATGAAAGTGACACTACTTTTGCTTCTATGAAAATACCATACAGGGTGTCCATAAAAGAATGTAGAAGTTAAAACATTTAACAGTGTCAACTGTATACGTTGTATAGAGTGTTGGTTCAAGGTCACAAATAAAGACTAGCCCTTCAATGACAAAACTCCCTCCCTATGAGGCAGGATCATTCCATTTTTTTTAGCAGATGGGGAAAGGTAGGGAGTGATCGCGGCGTGCGGTACGAAGGGAATGAATGTATAAAAAAAAATTCAAAATATGTCAGTCTTTAATTTTTCATATACGGCATCCACAAAATTTGTCACAAGTACACACACATAGACAGATTCACAGATAAACATTTTCTAAAAATAGTCATATCATATGTAAGACCTTCAAAAACTTAAAAATCCGTCGAAAATTTTCACAGATCCAATACTTCCATCTTGTAAAGATAGAAAAAAGTGAAAAATGCTGAGGGTTGTGGAGAGCATAGGTTTTTTTCTTTTGAATTTTTCCATAAAGGAGTACTTCAACATGATTATTACTTAGGATGTATCTGCTTACGAAATAAAATCAAAGCAATTCGAAAGCTCGTAAATAAAGTTGTCCGATTATTAATTTATCTACTTTTTTGAGGGGGAAGGGGAGGCACAAATGACACAATTTTAAGATAGTTTAAAGTTAAAGAATTATGAAATCTAATACAAAAAAAAAAAAAAAAAAAAATGTGGCTTTAGATACGTTACTTACTTTTATTTTTCACCAATTTTAAGATAGTTTAAAGTTAAAGAATTATGAAATCGAATACGAAAAAATTTTAGTAATCTGCTTTAGATACTTTACTTACTTTTATTTTTCTCCAAAAAAGCAAAATTTAGCTAAATCTTGTTCCAATTGCATTTCTGTAGTTACATAATTTTAGCAAGGAGACGCTATCACTGCAGCTAAACTAGATAACGTTAGTAGTCCAGGCAATAGAGAAAGTATAGGGACTCTACCTAGCAAAATTAATGGTAGTACTGGAAATCGGCTTTCTAGATGTTTCTTGGGTCGATGAATCCGAATTTGTAACTTCCCACCAAAATTTCCCCCGGCAACCACCCCAAATTTTGGTAAAAAGCCCCCCAAAAAAGGTTTTTATTAAAAAAAATCAATTTTTTTATTGTTTAGAGAAAAAGTATCTAGAAATTCAGAAAGTAGACAAAATTTCCAACAAATTAGATATATGACATTCTGACTTAGGATGAAGAGGAAGGGGGGATGTGCCTCAGAACATGCGCCTCAGTGCTCCATGTACTAAGTTGCGCAATTCCACTTAACCACTCACGCGTTTACATTAGCCCTCCCATCTTCCCTTCGAACTTTCTCTATAAGGTTTACTTTAAGTTTTTTGGGTCGCTGAATCCGAATTTTTTACTTACCCCCAAAATTTCCCCCCCCGAAAACACCCCCAAATAGTTGTTTTTAACTTAAATTTCTTATTGTTTTAAGGGAAAAGCATTACGAAATTCAGAAACTAGACAAAATTTGCAACAAATAGGATATTCCCCGCATTCCCCGCGCGCTATTCTCAAAAACCAAATTTTTTCAAAAAATCAATTTTTTTTTATTTTTTTTTTTTTTTTGGGGGGGGGGGGGGGTTGCCGGGTGAAATTTTGGTGGGAAGTTACAAATTCGGATTCAGCGACCCAAAAAACATAAAGTGAGTAGAAATGCAGAACTAGTATTAATTTTGCCAGGTAAAATCCCCTATTGCCTGGACTTCATAATTTAGTGCACGTAGCGCCGCAGTGCATGTTCAGAGGCAGCCCTCACCCTCCCCGTTCATCCTAATTCATAATGTCATCTATCCTATTTGTTGCAAATTTTGTCTAGTTTCTGAATTTCGTAATGCTTTTCCCCTAAAACAATAAGAAATTTAGGTTAAAAACAACTATTTTGGGGGGTTTCGGGGGGGAATTTTTGGGGAAAAGTTAAAAATTCGGATTCAGCGACCCAAAAATCTTAAAGTAAACGTTATAGAGAAAGTTCGGAAGGGAGATGGGAGGGCGAATGTAAACGTGTCAGTGGTTAAGTGGAATTGCGCAACTTAGTTTACGCAGCACCGTGCGCATGTTCCGAGGCAGATCCCCCCTTCCCCTTCATCCTAAGCCATAATGTCATGTATCTAATTTGTTGGAAATTGTGTCTACTTTCTGAATTTCTAGATACTTTTTCTCTAAAATAATAAAAAAAATTGATTTGTTTAATAAAAACCTTTTTTGGGGGGCTTTTTACCAAAATTTGGGGAGGTTGTCGGGTGAAATTTTGGTGGGAAGTTACAAATTCGGATTCAACGACCCAAAAAACATCTAGAAAGCCGATTTCCAGTACTACCATTAATTTTGCTAGGTAAAATTCCCTATTGCCTGGACTATAGTGAGATTTGAATTTTAAAAATCCGATTTCAATAATAAAAGAAAAAAATGATTTTCTCTTATTTTATTTAATAACCAAATAATAAATAAAACAAAACAAAAATGATATCTTCAATGTTCCGCTATTGTATTTTAATTTGAAATTGATAGATGAAACCACCATTTCAATTGACTGCTCTACCTTTCCCCACCTGCCAAAGAAATGGAATGATCCTGTCTCATAGGGAGGGAGTTTGTCATTAAAGGGGTAGTCAAATAAAGAATAACTCAAACAGTTTTAGATAAGCGCATGAGCGAGTACTGCTTTGTTATTTATTCACTTGCAGTGCCATATACGCAAAATGGGGACTACTAAGCGTAAAGCGATATTGCTCGGCTGAAGATTTAAAAACCGCTAGAACCATGTGATTTTTTCTTTGGTGTTTTCTAAAAGATCGTGTTTACGTTCCGCCGCTATCTAATGATTTTCCAGAGTTTATTTTAGTTTTGCATGTGTACCGTTTAACTAAAAATGCACATATTGAACATTTGCAAGAAAACTAGGTTAGTTTACCTTTAATTTGATCCATCATTTCTTGTAAATAGTCTAAATTAAACTGTTATAATATACCATTGAAACTCAGACATTCTTTAATTTTGCTTTACAAAATACAAATACCCTTTACGTATTACCTTACCCTTTACAAAGCAAGTATTCCGTATTTTGATTAAGCATTGCTTTTTGGTGAAAGAAACACCGACCAAATCAAAGAAAAACTTCCAAGAATTATAGCACATCTACCACGACGATAACAAGCATCTGTCGATAGTTTCGTGGATTTAAGTAGGGCTGTCCAAGCACGGATAATGATGCACATTTTATATATCAAATTGAAGCACCAACACCAGAAGACCCCCCACAAATTTCACTGTATTATTTTAAATGCACGCAAAGCGAAAATGAGTGAGATCACAGACATCATTAATATACCAACAAAACATATAGAGAAAATTTTCTTAAGCATTTGCATATAAAAAGATTTACGAAAAGATGACATATAAAAAAATAGTTGCGGCGTTTTGCAACAGTTGATCAAAAACAGCTACTTGCCGATGATTCAGAGTGCGGTTAGGAGATATTTAAATGTTATTAAAATAACTTTTTGCTCAGATACGTTCTAATCTATAAAATAGATCCATCATTATACACCTGCGTCAAATAAGCAATTTTAAAAATGATTGGACTGGATGAAAATCTTTCAAAGCGGTTCGAAAATCTGTTGGAAAAATCTTGTCCAGAAATTGTTGGAATGTATGTTGCGCAATATTTATCTACTGTCTTGAGAAACGAATAAATTTCACAAAAGAATTTTATGCAGCATTACTAGAAAGTTAGAATGACGAAATCAACAAAACAGTGCAGCATATGGCGAACAACATCTCATTTTTATTAATACCAAATACTCACACACATAAAAGTGATGGCAAACGTAAATGAATTTATATACAAATTCTTCTACAGCCCCCTATATTCTATAGATTTCCTCTTCAGAGACTATTACTTGTTTTCTAACTCAAAGAGATGGGCTCCAGGAAAAGAGATTTATGTCAAATTAGGATGTCGAATACGAAATTCGTGCATATTTTGGAGTCATTGAAAAATCGTAATATATGAAATGCATTCAAATGCCAGAGCACAGTTTAAATAAGAGTATCACTTTTAAAAGAAACTCCGTTGAAGGATAAGTCCCACCAGTGGCAGAGAGGTTCTGCTCTTGAAGCTGGCAGACGGGAAGTGCTGGGTTCGATCCCAATCGCGCCCGTCGGCCTAATCGTTCGGTGTTTTCGTGGTTTTCTTCGAACCTTAGACTTCCAAGCATTAATACGAGTTAGGTTCCCTTAGAAAGACCCCCACGAAGGGCACCCCCCATATGACCTATATCCCTCGTGTTGATAATTGGCCGAAATAAACACAACCAACCGTTGAAGAATAAAACATTTTTTTTTCAATTTCAAGGCCTGGCAATTTTCACCCCATGTAATACATACTCCAGTGTTTTCTTTAATAAAGGGTTTTATTAAAATACATATTCATAATTATAAATCATATATTTCTTTGAACAATTTTTACGGTATATTGTATATTAGATTTTATTATACATTTTTTCGATATTTAAATTAAGAGTAATTAGTGAAGTAAAATCGTGATGCTACTCTTTATTTAAATGCCAATTATATAAGATAATTGAAGTATTATGTATATGTAATCGAACAATTTTTAATGGTACAATTACTTATGATAACAGTGTTTCGAGGAATATATGAATTTTGATTTCGTGATACACTAATTTAAAATATTTTGAAATCTAGTTATAAATATATTTACATAAAACAGATTTATCGTTATATATTGATTTGTACTGGTTGTTGTAAGAAATCTCCCACAACCATGGAAGCTATTGTTGTACCCAATATTGTTATTGATAGGTTTCACTGTAATAGACTCTTAATGGTAAACGCATTATTAGTAGCTGATAGGGTTGGATTATTTATAAATATATCATCAAATATTGATATTTTTTAATTATCGCAATAACAATATCGGAGTTCTGACCCTAAGAGTATATCCCAATACCGATACCTCGGCTTTTACTCTAACTCATACATCCCAAGCACTTTTTTTTTCTTTTTTTTTTACCGACCGCGATTTTCAACACCGAAAATAAGCGCCAAGTATTCAGAACCATTAAAACAATATCCCCTACTTTCAACCGTTTCTATAGCGCCACCCAATCCCCGCTTCTTTCAAAGTACACTATCCCCCTACAGTGATTATCTGCCTTTCATTAATAATAAGTATTCCAATATATTCCAATCCATTCTGTATGTTCTTGTGTTTCAACCTCAATTTCATTCTCCGTTCATTACTGAATAATGAATGTTGATATCACCCACGTTTTAATTCTGCTGCAGCTATTGGCCTAGAACAATGGTTCGCAACGTGGGGCCTACGCCCCACAGGGAGGCAGTTCCAAATTTGTTACAAAACCATTCACTGTTAGTTGCAAAATTCAAAATTAAACTTGAAAAATAAGTTTTCTCGTTGAATTTAATAAAATGTTCCCAATCGAAAGTTCAAAATTAAACTGAAATCGGAATAATTATATGACCAATTTTGAAAAAAAAAATTAACACACGCAACTTCTTCTTCGTTTTAAAATTTTCTATAATATTTCTGGTATAAATAACGTATTTAAATATATATATATATATTTCAGTTATTAATTGAATGAGCTTTGTATTTCCGTTCTCTGTGTATATATTTCCTGAAGGATCTTTTATATGTCAAATTATTTAAGAGTACAGTAGAAATTCGATCACTGTAAAAAAAAAAAAAAAAAAAAAAAAAAAAAAAAAAAAAATGGTAACGTTCCATGTAAAATCCAGGAACGTTTCGCCTTTTCTCGGGTTTTCAGAATAATTTAGCTCTTTCCTGTGAAATTCTGGTTTTCTTATCTGAAACGTTCCTGAACAAAAGTTGGAAACAGAAAACGCTGCGGCCGCCATTTATTATTTTTTTCCTATAATCCGTTGCTCGCGCGCGAGTGTCGAAAAAGAATTCCTTAAATGAATGTAAAAAAAATCAATATGGAAGGCAAATAAATCAATAGACGACATAATTCTTTACGTCTCTATTGTCAAGACAATTCAGATGAAAATACAATACCTCCGTGACATCGCTAAGAGATTATCTCTCGTACTTGTCTGTGGAATGTTTAAGGAGCAGACCGTGTAAAAAAAAAACACCTATTATTTGGATCTCCATTAACCAGGGGACCATCAAACATGATTCTCAAGGAATATGAAAGCTACCTCTTCCTCCCGGCATTGGCCGGAAGGACTTTTTTAAAGTCATACGAAAGAAATTTTCGGTAAATGCTAGTTCATATGGTTGTATTTATTACATTTTCCTGCGTATTGTCAAGGAAATTATGTACTCCTATTGCACGCGCCAAAGAAAACATGCATTTTAATGTTAAAAGCTGAAACACTTTACTATAATTACGTCATTATAACGCCAAATGAAATTCAATTTCGCGAGATTAAAAAAAATTAATATTGTTAGAACGAAAGTAATAGCCTAAGACAGAAACGGCGAACATATGGCACGCGTGCCATAAGTAGCAGATTATTTTCTATTATTAATTGTGCAGATTATTTTTGGCACGGCATAGATTTAAGTTTTACATAAAAATATAGTAGAATTTCACAAAATGCATTAATTAATATAGATGTTGTCTGTATTACTTGAATCCGATTACTTTTGGTTGGTTGTGATTGTCACACAGATTGAACAAATTGAAATATAACTTAATTTATCCGAATCTAGCTCAATATTGGCTCAGGAAATTTTGAGAATTAGAAGATTATCGCTAAACAAAAATTAAAAGTGTAATAAGCAAAAATGCACTAGAAGCTGTAGTTTCTGGCGCTTGGTATTTTGACAATTTTTTCTGCAAGACATTCTTTTCGTAAAAAAAAAATCATCTAATAACGTTTTGTCAAGTGAGTGCAATTAAACTTGCATTCTATCGAAAATAACTAGGTATGAAGCGGATATAAATTATTTGGCATTTAAGATGAAACAACAGAAATAATATTTTTTAAATAAATTTCTACAGTATAACATCAAATGTTACCTGTATTTTTTTTAATGCTAAAAACAAAATTTTAAGTAGTTTTGATTAATTATTATTTGATCCATTATTTTTTTTTTATTGTTGGCACGTCATGATCACGTAAAGCATACTTTTGGAAAAATTTGGCACGTGGACGTGAAAAGGTTCGCCATCCCTGATCTAAGAGCTAGCAACGTTTTCGTCACTTGATTTTAGCAAGGCTCATTTTTCTATATGCCCCTCCATTTTATGGTGTAGTACGTAGGCGGACAGTGTGGTTGGCGGGAGACGTTGCGGTTACCTGCGGGAGAAGGTGTTATGCAGGTGAAAAAAATTCAAATTTACGTCATTATAGCAAGGCTCATGTTTTTATTCCATTTTATGGTGTAGTACGTAAACGGACTGTCTGGTTTTCGGGAGACGATGCGGTTACCTGCTGGGGAAGAGGTTATGCAGGTGACAAAACTTCAAAAATTCGTCATTTTAGCAAAGCTCATTTTTCTATATGCCCTTCCATTTTATGGTGTAGTATGTATACGGATGGTCTGGCTGGTGGGAGACGTTGCGTTCACCAGCGGGAGAAGGGGTTATGCAATGCAGGAGAAAAAACTTCAAAATTACGCCATGAAACACTTCTGACCTTCCTTGTAACTTTCAAGACCAAGGTTGAGAAAGGTTGTATGAAGGAATGTCTTTACTTTGTTGGCTAGAAAAGTAAAAAAAAAAAAAAAAAAAAAAAAAAAAAAAATGGCTTTTGGGATTAAATAATCCCGCGCGTGTACAAACGATACATTTCTATATCTTCATTCGTTACGGGATAACACACACTTAAATAATTTTACTGAAAGAGGGAAATAAAAGCTAACCTGCATATATTGATGAAAGTGCATTATATGTAATTACTGAAAATTTTATAAAATAATTCATGTTTTAAGAGGTAAAACAAATCGTTGCATATTTTCTAAGGAAAACAATTGCCATTTTTGCAGAAATTGTTATAAAATCAGAAAATAAATATGAAATGCTTGATTTTTCGCTAAAAAGAAGTAGTACTGATGCATTTTACAATATAGAGTAGACTTGTTTTTAAAACGCATTTAGCCAAAAATATAATGGGAAACAAAATGAGGTGAGATTTACCTCACGCGTGTGTTAACATTACAAAAATAGGTGCGTGCGCTTACGGTTCAATTAATTATGCCCTAAACGATGCCCGATAACATATTCCGTACCAAATACGCCAATTGTCTATAGACTCGTTTACGTAATTTATCTCCTTAATTAATGCATATTTTACAAAGGACACCTACTTTCCAATTTTCCTGATTTTTTAATTAATGGTTACAGTTAGATGTAAATATGTTAGTCATTATCGCGACATTTTAGTTTGACCTCCGAAATATTATTGTAAATATCCAATATTAGTAATATTTCTGATATTATTTACAGGTGTATTGTATAATATTTTCAATCACTTTTGATAATTTTTGTGCATTCAGTCGTTTTCAGACTTTTTTTTAATTTTAAATTCCCATTAAGTCCCAAAAACAGACATTTTCCCTTTTTATAGTTTATTTCGCAGTTTTAATTAATTTCTTATGACTGTTTCTTACCCTAGCTTTTTGTGTGTTTGAGGGGTTGGCCTAGGATACTGCATAGTCCCATAAACCAGAGGATCGTAGGTATGTAGCAGAAAAATTCAAGAGATCACACTATGTATAAAACTTATTCTAAGGACTAGTCTGGCGGTCAGTCCTGAGTAAAGTATAGGTCAACATCTCAATATGGGGTTTAAAAATAAGTATGGGGTCATCAGAGCTCTTGAAATATACTGGTGAACCAATGTTTCTGTTAGTTTTTGATTGGGACAATTGGTTGGGCCGGTTAATTGGGATCATTGGTTGGTTAGTTGGGGCAGTTGTTTGGTTAGTTGAAGTTGATTGATTAAGTTCCTGAAAGGATCTGAAAAAGATGTGAAATGATATAAAAAACTAGTGGAACCAGAGAGAAAAGTAAAGCTCGATCTGAAAAAGTTACAGTAAAAAAATGTCAAATAGTTTCAGTTTAAAAAAAGTAAGTAGTGCGTAGAAAAGTAATGGAATCAGATTATCTGTAAAGCTCATGAAATTACCCAAATTTTTGTTGATAGCTGAAAATGTGGACTGAGCTTTACTGGTGCCTTATATTCAAAATCATATTATCCACTCAAAATGCGTACTGGGTATAGTAAAGATAATGTGTAGTTATGTGCAAAAAAATTCTGTCAGGCTCAGAATTGTGGACATTATCGCATCAAGTCAAGCTAAACTCCACAAAGCTAAAAAAATATAAACCATGAAGTAATATTTTAAGTATAATATTAATATAGTCAAGTTGTTGAGGAATTGTTGTTATTAACATTTTTGACATAACACATGTAGCACGTAGCGTAATAATTTTTATTTTATGTAATTACTGTGAAAAGGGAGCCTTATGTCAATGTACTTAAGCCAGACAAGTAGTTAGCATATGGTTGAATCGTACATGCTTAGGGTTTTGGCCTTACTTTGGACTTTGACCTTCCAGGCTTATCAGTGACCCCTGGAATGGAATTTGTTCCATACTTCGTACTGAACGATCTTTCATGCTCTCGATACCTCTCATGTTCTCGCTCATTTCCAAATCAATCTCTAACCTATTCTTATGAACCCAAATTTTTAAACTGCTTGTGAATGATTGGAATTCAGAATGGGTTAAAACTGCCTTTACTTCCCTGATTGATTTTAAGGCACCAGTAAAGCTCAGTCCACATTTTCAGCTATCAACTAAAATTTGGTTAATTTCATGAGCTTTACGGATAATCTGATTCCATTACTTTTCTACGCACTACTTACTTTTTTAAACTGAAACTATTTGACTTTTTTAGATCGAGCTTTATTTTTTCTCTGGTTCCACCAGTTTTTTATATCGTTATTAAATATGTTTTCAAAGCATGTGTTTCACCTTCATGCTAAAATTTAATGTTTAGTTGAAAAAACAGTCACTCTTGAAACATTAAGTATCCAAATTGTTTTATTTAATTGTATCCCGGTTTACTTAATTATTTCTGCGAAAGCTTTATACAACCAACCAACAGAAAGCAAACGGAAACAAAGAAAAGTATTTTTGATGAGCGATGTTTTATGAACCAACGAACCGAAAGTAATCTGAGGAAAAGATGGCGTACTTTTGATGAGAGTGATGTCCGAATATTAATTAATTACTCAGCTAAAAACTAGAATATTAAAATTCTGAGGATAGTGTGCATTAGAAGAGGCCTTGGACTTTTTTTAAAAAAATTGAACCTCGTACGTGACGTAGATTTTGCCAGCCATCGCACACAGACAGACAGAGTGATTTGTTCTTTTATTAGTATAGATTGCTCCATGTTTTATCAGAAATTATTCATTTCTATTTTTTTCAAAATAGCACGTATTTTAATTACAGTTTCTTTCGGTTGTTGTGAAAAAATGGCAACAAAAATATATAATTAATATTTTATAACTATTTTTCCTTCACTTTCTATAGAAATGGAGTACTTCCGTTGCCAATATTAAGCAAATGGCTCCAAAAACTAGAAAAAAATTAATGTTTCAAAAATAAATGGAGATGCAGTTTTCAAACAAATTGCATTTAAAAGTAATTTTTTCCCAATACGATGGCATAAAAATTCAAAATGTGCGATGCTTAGAAGTTTAAAAAATTGCTATAGAGTATTTAATCGTACTGCTTTGTTTTACGGCTGGCTTCTGTAAGGTAACGTTATTTTTTGTAGACGACACTAAATAAGCTGGGAGAAAGAAATAGCATACCGCACCGGAAGCTTTAAAAAAAATAACCCACAAAGGCCTCTTTACTGAAAAAGTACCAATAAATCTTGCATTTAAATCTTCATTTTCAAAAGTTTTCACATTCTTGAAAGCCAGAAAATAATTGTGCGAAATAATTTATTTTTTACATATTTATTTTAGTGGAATTCAAAAAATATTTTTTTACAATTAATGTCAATATCACGATATTTTTCATTTTTCACTATACATTTATTTGCGGAGTATTATCAGTAGTATGAGCCAGGTGGCGTAACTTTCGGGACAAAGTTAATAAGTTGGCAATTATAGAGGACATTTTCACCCATAGACTTTCTCCGGATTGTCAAGTCTGATATATGATAAGGGAATCTTGAATTATATTATGGTTTTTTTTTTTGGTTTTTTTTTCTTTTCTTTATTTATTTATTTATTTATTTATTTATTTATTTTTTGTAAAGTGGCAAAAAAAATTGTAAACAAAGAAAGTTAATTGCTAAATTCGTAATATATCATAAATAAAATATTCCGAGGGAATTCTTAAATTCTTAGTTATTTGGCAGAATTTACATTTCTAAAATTTAAATGCGCCAAACCATAAAATAACGTTTCTGCTTAATAAAGATGCAAAAATAATATTAAAAAAATATTGTTACCTTCAAATATTTATCTTATTAAATAATGCTTCGCGAATCCAAACAAAACATGGCTTTTGCTAGTTAATTAATTATGCGTATTTATTAAATATACATAATTATTAATTAATTATACGTGCGGCTGAAATTGTCTCTCTGTGCCTTTGATCCAAATTTTTTTTTCATATCTCTCTATTCTAAAGAAAAGTAACTACCGCTGTCACCGCCGCCGACGCCGCCGGTTTTGAGTTTTTTGTGACCGGAGGTCTTTCTCCGTTAATAATAAGAAAAATATTGCATACAAAAATATGAAAATCGGCGGTGTTATAGAGAAATATTTGATAAACACGCTGATGCAGACAGTTTTCAAATCGAAGAATTATTTTAAGAGATATTTAAGGCTAAATTTGGACAAAGTCGTTCCATTAAAAAAGTTTTATAGGAGCAAAAACTATACATCGGAATTTAATCATTTTTAGATCATTTTATTCAATAGAAGATCCCGGTGTGCAGATTGCATTTAGTGTTTAAATTTTACTCATCTTTTGAGCTTTTATTTCTATTTTAAATTCAAATTTTCGGCATTTCGAGAGATATTTTTTACTTATTTTAAATTTTACAGTTTTCTAATAATTAGAATTTTCCAATAATTAGAAAGTCTTTGTGTGTCGCTGATGAATTAATTACGTTTTATTTTATATGAAAAAATAAAGTTTTGGATCTAAGGCACAGAGACACAATTTGGGCCACGCGTAAATTTAATTAATAATTATGTATATTTCATAAATACGCATAATTAATTAATTATTATGCATATTTAATAAATACGTACAATTAATTAATAATATATTTATGTATGTATTAATTACTTTAATACATACAATTTTATTACTTTAAAATTTTTTGGATATATTCGTTTTCGTTTTCGGCCGAAAATAGGAAGATCTCCGAAATTCGGTTTCGATTTCGATTTCGGCATTAAAACCTTTTTTGGTCGATTCTTAATAATAAATATATATAACACTAGCCGTCTCTGGCAACCAGTTTGGTCTCCCTTAAATGTACGCTAAGCATTGCATCATGTTACTTTTATTTTTAAACTAATTGACTTGCTCTTTCCTTCCTCCGAGTCCAAAGATTCTGATAGAGAAACCAAGAATTCTTTGCGAACTTGATAACATTTCATACATTTTTGTTGTTATGCGTACTTCGTCTTTTTTGACAAATACTATTTAATTTCCGTAGCTGTAAAAATGAGGGAAATTTCAAGTGTTTAAACTGAGATTTCTTCATAAATTATCTAAATTAAACTTATTTTACTTAAACATTCTGTTACTTCAATGCCATTTTTTAGTATTAATAAATTTATTTAAATTTTGCAAATCATGCATTTATAATTTTTTTTCACTACTTAATAACTAAATAATGAATATATATACTTTTTCTTTTATAGATTTGATTTTTTTGAGTTCATAAATATGACAATATAGTAATGTAACTAAGAGAAATAGCAAAATAAAACCCTCGTGAATGCAAGCCGAGGCATGAACAAGCGTTAGCGCCACCAATTTACCTACTATGACGTCATAAGAATATTGTCCATTCATTGTTGCAGTATCTGCTTTGCGAATGATTACCACCATGGTCTAATATTTTCTATTGTTTATTATGAATGAATCTCTTGTGTTTGTTTACTTTATGAAGTGAAATAGAAAGATGTCAGCTTAATTTCAATTGAAATTATCTTGGAATATATATTTATTTGAATGTAAATTAGAAACAATACTTTAATGTTGAAATGAAATATTTTAGTTTGTGTTATTATTATTACGATTAATTGTTTATTTAGGTACTTTTCCATTACAGGGGCTTTGGCATTATTTTTTTAAGGGGGCAGTGGAGCTGAAAATCCTTAAAAATAATTTTTTTAATTTTTGTAAATTTCAAATTAAATACTAGAACTTCCCTCAGAGGGATTAGTCTGAGCGATATTTCTGAGAACATAGATTTAATAATAACATGTGGAAGCAAAGAAAATGATATGTTATCTTTAATTGTCCATATACTGCGATAAATTGAAATTATGAAAATAAACGAATCTTAGAGTTACAAAATCTAATATAGAAATTCGCATACACTGTTTAAAAAAATGGGAAATCAAACCATGCAAGACAGCCATGCATGGATATAAAATTGAAAGTACGCAATATATTAAAAGCAAAATAGAAAATGAAACTCTAAATTATTTTATATCAGGATTTTAACTATATAAAATGATGTCAAGAGCATAATCAGACGCTCCGCACCAATTTGAGTAACTTTAAATGACAAATATATGATGTTTAAAAAGAATGGACTATACTTTATATGGTGTGTGCTCCGCCGGAATAGTTAATATTGTACAATATCTGTTTTCCACGGATGCAATGAGTTTGTCGGTAACATTTAAGGAATTCTCTCCTCAAAATATGATATAGTATCAAAGTACCGAATACAACAACAGTGGCAATGCTTCGTTAGAGTGTGTTGTAGATAGGCTCGATCGGATTTAATTGATGAGTGTATGCTGGCCACTACATACTCTGTATTGTTTTGATTTCAAACATATTCTGCACAAGTTGAGCTGTATTTAGCATGTATTAAATAAAAGAAATCGGCAATGATTGCAACATAAAGTATGACACAAGATCTGAATATATCGTTTGCATAACTTTTGAGCTGTCAAAGTGTCATTTGAAGTAATTTACAAATCCATACATATTTATTCAGCAAATCATGCAAGCTAACATACGCCAATATGATCCCGATTATGAAATTTCACCAGAATAAGTTAATATATAAAAAATCTACTAATGATAATTGAGAATATGACCTTATGATAAAATGTCTAGAAAAATGAATCATATAAAAAATTCATATCACATTTAAAACGGCACTTCCCTCTGTTAGTGGCCTTGGCGAGAGAGAGAAAAGCCTAGAGAAGGAACACTTTAACAAGTAATTTCGGGCAACCTACTCACTTTTTCATACAGGTCTTTATTCGATATTTACACAATTTATTTAATGATAGGTGGTTATCTATAAGTTTTGTTGCATTTAAATTGCATGTTTTGCCGAAGAAATGCAGCATTATGAAATATTTAAAGTTGCTATATTTAATAATTCCAAATTAATGGTAATTGAGATCACTTTCCGTTAACTTCATCTTTTTAAATTTTAAATTTTTTAGAAACCATTCATAGAGACAATTGTATATTTTAAAACTAACCCGAAGCAAAATTTCTTGATTTTGGGTTCAGCAGTAACACAGAAATAGAAAATTTTCGAAAGGTTTTTGTTTCTGCACTGTTTTATATAGCGGCATTTTTAGAAATTGTTTTATTGAGAGAATTTACGTCACAATAAATACAACCATGTCAATTTTCAGGTTTATATTCCTAACAATTCCATGTACTTCGTTACTTAGATCACCTTTAGATCTTTTTCCGCTTTGTTTAGTCTTTCGATTTTTTAGAATTCGTTCTACAACGAGCATTTACATCTTATAAATTACTACCATGCCAAAGTTATAGTTTCTAACCCCAACAGTATCCCAAAAATTTCAGTATTCCAAATAAATCCTAGTTTAGAACCTTTCTAGAAATTTTTACGTTTATCCGTCAAATTGAACCTTTTAGAGAGAGTTCATTACGAGTATTTACATCTTAAATGTAACTACCGCACCAAATTTAAAGTTTCTAACCCAATCAATATCGCAGAAATCGCAGTTTTAGAGCTTTTTTGCTCTTGCAGCGATGTAGGTTCTTGCACTGACATAAAATACAGTCTTTTGTCGGAGCAGAGATGGCCACCAACATTTTTTTAAATTGGCTATGTAATTTCAGAGATAACACCTCACAAACGTACAAGCATTTATAATATTATACAGGTTATAATATTATAACGCTTTATAATATTAGCATTAGATGTACAGATACAAAAGCCATTTATCTGTTACAAACTAAAGTGCCTGGCGTTGCCCAGAAGTTGAAGGAAGTTTGTTCTGAAAATCAATTTCAAAATTTAACATACAACACAAAACAAACATTAAAAAAAGCAGTCGAAATTTTGTATGAATGAATCATATGAAAACGCTATATAAAAATGTATAAATGTATATAACAGACGCAAAAGAATACAGCTATAAATGAACTTATTTCAATTTATAATTGGAGCAATAATGTTAAAATACGCCAATATTTCCCTAATCAGGTTTTTATCAAGCTTCAATACATTTTTCACACTCATATGACGTTATACTATATCCACCACGTCCTTTATATTTCCAATATGACGTAATATTTTCCTCTTTCACGTGGAAACCTTGAAATAGATAAGTTATGAAGTTATATTTACTTTCATTTAAATTCGTCCAACTATTTATTTAATTTTCATTTTTCACGTGAATATCTTGCAATAGAAAAGTTATGATGTAATATTCACCTTTTTTAAATTCGGCAAACTATTTATTTCATTTTCATTTTTCAAGTGGAAATCTTGCAGTAGAAAATTAATTGTTGTAGTAATAAATTTATTGTGCATTTTAATTGTTGGCAACTGCTATAACGAAAAATGTTTAAATTTGATAAGAAATTGCTCTTAAATTGGTGGTTTTTTATTAATTAAAAATTAACTATAAATTATTTCGATTCCGGATTACTTTGGTTGCCTCGGCCATGTTTTAATACACATGTACGTATCTTTTCACAATTTTGGCTTCCAAATTGTGGATTTTTATAGAATTACAAACAGACAGATAGAAAAGTTTTCATTTATATATATATATCTATTCTAAAAGAAGTAACTAACGCTGTCACCGCCGCCGCCGCTGGTTTTGAATTTTTTGTGACCAGGGGTTTTTCTTCGTTAATATTAAGAAAACTATTGCATACAAAAAGATGAAAATCGGTGGTATTGTAGAGAAATGTTTGATCAACATGCTGATGCATACAGTTTTCAACTCGAAGAATAATTTTAAGAGATATTTAATGCTAAAGTTGGGCAAAATCGTTCCATTAAAGAAGTTTTATAGGAGTAAAATCTATACATGGGAATTTAATCATTTTTAGATCATTTTATTCAATAGAAGATCCCGGTGTGCAAATTCCATTAATTTTTTTAATTTGACTCATTTTTTGAGGTTTTATTTCTATTTTAAATTCAAATATTCAGCATTTCGACAGATATTTTTTACATATTTTAGAAAATGGTATTAATTTAAACTGTTGCCAACCGTATAAAGAGCGCAAACAATAATGTTTGCTTCAAATAAAAAAAAATATTTACTCGTTACTATTATAAACAGAAAAAAATCTTCAAATTAGAATTAAATAATTAGGTATAAAAAGCAGGCACTTATTGGAAATTACGCCATAAAAACTATATTTACATGTGAATTTTAAAAGAGAAAGGATATTGTAAAGTAAATTCATTAACATGCGTTAGAAGTCTTAAATAGAAGAAATTACGTCACATTACACTTATTATTCAAAATAAATAAAAAAATAGTATTGCAAAACAGTTTTAATTTAAAAATTGCGCGAGACAATATATTAGAGGTTAAATATTAGACTTTTTCAAAATTTTATTATTTGTCGTTTGATGTGAAGTGTTCAGCTATAAGTATGCAAAATTTCATGTCTCCAACTTAATTAGGGACTGAGTTAGAATAATTTTTTAAGATACACAAGTTAGAGCCCAGAGGGTTAAATATAAGACCTTTTTCAAAATTTTATTATTTGTCGTTTGATGTGAGGTGTTCAGCTATAAGTATGCAAAATTTCATGTCTCCAACTTAATTAGGGACTGAGTTAGAAAAATTGCTTAAAATACACAAGTTAGAGCTCAGAGGGTTAAATATTAGACTTTTTTCAAAATTTTATTATTTGTCGTTTGATGTGAGGTGTTCAGCTATAAGTATGCAAAATTTCATGTCTCCAACTTAATTAGGGCTGAGTTAGAAAAATTGTTTAAAATACAAAAGTTAGAACCCAGAGGGTTAAATATTAGACCTTTTTCAAAATTTTATTATTTGTCGTTTGATGTGAGGTGTTCAGCTATAAGTATGCAAAATTTCATGTCTCCAACTTAATTAGGTGGTGAGTTAGAAAAATTACTTAAAATACACAAGTGAGAGCTCAGAGGGTTAAATATTAGACTTTTTCAAAATTTTATTATTTGTCGTTTGATGTGAGGTGTTCAGCTATAAGTATGCAAAATTTCATGTTTCCAACTTAATTAGGGACTGAGTTAGAATAATTTTTAAGATACACAAGTTAGAGCCCAGAGGGTTAAATATAAGACCTTTTTCAAAATTTTATTATTTGTCGTTTGATGTGAGGTGTTCAGCTATAAGTATGCAAAATTTCATGTCTCCAACTTAATTAGGGACTGAGTTAGAAAAATTGCTTAAAATACACAAGTTAGAGCTCAGAGGGTTAAATATTAGACTTTTTTCAAAATTTTATTATTTGTCGTTTGATGTGAGGTGTTCAGCTATAAGTATGCAAAATTTCATGTCTCCAACTTAATTAGGGCTGAGTTAGAAAAATTGTTTAAAATACAAAAGTTAGAACCCAGAGGGTTAAATATTAGACCTTTTTCAAAATTTTATTATTTGTCGTTTGATGTGAGGTGTTCAGCTATAAGTATGCAAAATTTCATGTCTCCAACTTAATTAGGTGGTGAGTTAGAAAAATTACTTAAAATACACAAGTGAGAGCTCAGAGGGTTAAATATTAGACTTTTTCAAAATTTTATTATTTGCCGTTTGGTGCGTGGTGTTCAGCTATAAGTATGCAAAATTTCATGTTTCCAACTTAATTAGAGACTGAGTTAGAATAATTTTTTAAGATACACAAGTTAGAGCCCAGAGGGTTAAATATAAGACCTTTTTCAAAATTTTATTATTTGTCGTTTGATGTGAGGTGTTCAGCTATAAGTATGCAAAATTTCATGTCTCCAACTTAATTAGGGGCTGAGTTAGAAAAATTGTTTAAAATACATAAGTTAGAGACCGGAGGGTTATATGTGACTTTTTCAAAATTTTATGATTTATCGTGTTATCGCAAGTGTTCAGCTATAAGTATGCAAACTTTCATGTCTCCAACTTAATTAGGGACTGAGTTAGAAAAATTGCTTAAAATACACAAGTTAGAGCTCAGAGGGTTAAATATTAGACTTTTTTCAAAATTTTATTATTTGTCGTTTGATGTGAGGTGTTCAGCTATAAGTATGCAAAATTTCATGTCTCCAACTTAATTAGGTGGTGAGTTAGAAAAATTACTTAAAATACACAAGTGAGAGCTCAGAGGGTTAAATATTAGACTTTTTCAAAATTTTATTATTTGCCGTTTGATGCGTGGTGTTCAGCTATAAGTATGCAAAATTTCAAGTCTCCGACATATATAGTTTCTGAGAACGAGCTCTGTGACAGACAGACAGACAGACAGACAAAGGATTGAGACAGGTAGGGTTTCGTTAGATGAACGAAACTCTAAAAACATGCTGCGGATAACTGTAACAACATCCTAAAATTACATTACCATCAGCGATCTAGCAATCCCGAATTTAGTTTATATTCGTTTCATATATTCTTCTTCTTTTGTGTGGCCCTGTAAAATGACTGTCAATAATATATACAGTAAAACCTCTGAATAGCGGACACCTCGAGAATGCAGAATTTGTCCTTTATTTGGAGGTGTCCGCTACTGAGAGTAAAACATGTACAGTTATTTAAGTGTTGGTAATCGAAAAAATGTCCGCTAAATAGAGGTATCCGCTAATCGGGTGTGTCCGTTATGGAGGTTTTACCAGTAAAACCTCTGAATAGCGAGCACCTCGGGAGGGCAGAATTTGTCCCCTATTTGGAGGTGTCCGCTACTGAGAGTAAAAAATGTACAGTTATTTAAGGGTTGGTAATCGAAATAATGCCCGCTAAATAGAGGTGTCCACTAATCGGGTGTGTCCGTTATGGAGGTTTTACTGCATAATAATATAATCCTTTACTAGAAAATTGCATGCTGTATGATAGACAGACAGACATCCAGAGAAAGATAACTTCCCGGAGAAATAAACACTCTTGTCTTTTGTTTTAATCATCCACAATCGTTTCTAAATTTCGTTATACGAGTATTAAAAAATTCTGTTAATTTCCAGTCGATAGACTGTCAACTATCTTTTAGCCTGAGTTTTTAGCCGGATTTAGCCTGTTTTATGTCATACAACGGGCCAGATTTTATACAACAGGCTAAAAACGGTCACCGTGGTACGGAGTACTGTATTATTATTTGTTTGCTGACCAAAACTGGTTGCCACGGGTTGTTGCAAGGTTTGTGATCACGTGGTTGAAACTGATCTATTCAATATTACTTCGTGAGTATTTTTTTTTTTTTTATTTGCTTCATGTGTTCAAACCAGTTGTCTACGAAAACATCCACCGGTGAAAGTGACGCACACCAAATTTCTGTGACGTATGCAGATAAATTGTGCTTTTTTATCAGTTTTTTCAATATAATTTTTAAATGGTTTGGAACTTATTTTTCATAGTAGGTGCATTCAGTAGGTGGCCCTCATAGGTACCTTCTGGTGCATTCAGAAACGAAATCCGACAAATAGTTTTTGAGTTTTGCTTGACGAAAGGTTTTTATTAGGCTTTTTTTTAGTAGGACATGGCGTTAATATCCATCGTAGCTGTAATGTGTCCGGACAGTAATATTTCGCTGAGTATTAGCCTTCGCTTCGCTCAGACAATTATTCAAGGGTACATTATATACATTATGGCATGCATTTATCACAAAAAAATTTTAAAAAAAAATTATTTTTGAGAAAAAAATGGAATTTTATATGTCGTCTTAGAAATCTTCGAAATGCACCATGCGTCTTCCATATCAATGAAAATCCCCAATATTTTTATAAAAGTTTGGTTTATATATATAAATAAAATAGAGCATTGAATTTTATGTATTTGAATTTAAAGGTAAAAAAAAAAAAAAAGAAAAAGAAAAAAATCAAAAATTTTCAAAAAAAAAAATTTCTAACCTTTAAATTCAAATATATAAAATTCGATGCTCTATTTTATTTCTATATATAAATCAAGCTTTTATAAAAAAATATTGGGGATTTTCATTGACATGAAAGACGCATGGGACATTTCGAAGATTTCTAACACGACGCTTAAAATTCCACTTTTTTCTCAAAAATAATTTTTTTTTAAATTTTTTTGGGATAAATGCATGTTATAGTGTATATAATGTACCCTTGACTAATATTTATGTTGAAATTTACAAAAATAAAAAAAATATTTTTAAAGATTTTAAACTCCACCGTCCCCTTAAACCTTGGCGCAATTCGGGCTTCAGAATGTGAAATACGTTGATAAAATATATAAATAGCTATGAAAACAAACCTGGTGAACTTTTATTTTTATTTAATTTGTATTTATTTGCATATAAACATTTTATTTATACATATTATACGATGTTTGTTTACATAGAAATTACTTCTCTTTCTATATAAAAATAGATTATTGACTTCTTTAGATTAAATAAATTATATATATATATGGAAAAATTGCTTATGTATATGAAATAGGATATAGATTGCCGGAAAATACGATGCCGGTTTTTTTTCTCGCCAAGAACCTATGCTGGAAAAATATCTATCTATTTATTTATTTATTGTATTTTAAATGAGGTAAATGAAATATGTGTTTTTTAAATGAAAGATTTATTTTAAATGAAATGAGTGATAGGTTTATATTTTTAATGAAATGAGGCGATGGCAGAATATTTGGCGTTTTTTATCACCTGCGCCCGACTAATATAAAAGTACTGAAATGTCCGTTTGGCATAAAAAGTTAAGCGGTCAGCCCGGAACTATTGATGACAGTCACATGACTTCGGCTTTTATTATATAGATTTTTATTTTTATAAAAAAAATACTGGTGTCCGTAAAGTTTTTACACAGTCAAAAATGGTGTTTTTTTGAACGGTTATCATTTTTTCGCAATAAAAAGGACACAGATACATTCTGTTGACTTTTATATTAGTATTTCCACTTTATGATCAACATTAAATTACCATTTCACTTATCGCATTTCCAATTTATCAAATTTTTTTGCTGTCCTTAAAATTTTTACACGCACTGTATCACAGAGATTAAATATTCCATAAAGTACAGTGCAGGATCATTTGAAGAAGATTAGGTATGTAAGACGCTATGGTGTGTGGGTACTCCATACTTTAACACCGCAGAATAAGCTTGGTTGAATTTCGGCATGTGATTCTTTGCTGAAACGAAATGAAGAAGTTCCTTTTTTAAAACGGTTCATTACTGGGGATGGGAAATGGATACTATACAATAACGTTATTAGAAAAATATCATGTGGTAAGTCAAATGAGCCTCCGCAAGTGTCATCAAGAGGAGAGCTGCATCCTAAAACAGTAATGCTTAGTCTACTGGTAGGACTACAGAAGAGTTATTTATTAAGAAATGTTGCCACCAAATCAGACAATAAATTCGCAAATGTTCCTAAATGCCGTTTTGAAAACAAAAACCGAAGAAAAGCGACCAACTTTGACCAGTCGTCGAGGTATTGCGTTCCGACATGACAACGCTCGACCCCACTTTGCTATGAATGTCAGGCAATGCCTTATTGAGTATGCCTGGGAATTTTTCTTACACCCTTTATATTGACCAGACCTAGCCCCCTAAGATTTTCACCTTTTCTAGTAAATTCAATATTCTCTGAACGGTCAGGAGTTCACTTCTTTGAAGACTGTCAAACAGCACCTTGATAACCTCTTTACGAATAAACCTATTGGCTTTTTTTTTTTTTAAATGGAATTTTTCAGCCGCCAGAACGATCGCAAAAAGTCATAGAATAAAATGGCACTTATGTGATTGAATAAAATTTTCTTGTGTTTCTGTACTTATTAAAATTTAATATAAAAAAACCCGCAGAACGTTCCGGATAACCCAATATTTTTATTTACACCAGTCTTATATCATAAATAAAAAATTCCGAGGAAATTCTTAGTTATTTGGCTGAATTTACAATTCAAAAATTAAAATGAGCCAAAGCATAAAATAACATTTTTGCTTTATAAAGATGCAAAAATATTGTAAAAAATGTTGTTACTTTCAAAGATTTATCTTATTAAATAATGCTTCGCGAATCCAAACAAAGCATGGCTTTTGCTAGTTTAGTTATATTGGTGACTTTTAAGTTGTATTTAATTTTTAGTTCCTATCTATAAACACTGTTTTGATGAGTCCTATCTGTCTCCGTCTATGATGGTTAGCCAAGGCGCACATTGAGACGCAGCTATCACGCGCAGATGTAGTGACACGGGTCGGGAAAAAACTGCCCGAGGCAGGGTGAGCGCATATTACAACTCAGTTTTCCATCACGTTTGTTGACACTGTTGAGGAAATTTGGCATGTATATTTACAAATATTTAAACTTGATTCAGTAGATAGATTTAAATTCAAAATCCGATTCTGGTACAAAATTAATACAAGCTAAAATGCTCATTAGGGTTTTAATTTGCATTTAAACAAATGTTATTAGTTACATATAATATTAATAGTGTTATTCCTTCCTCCATTGAACAAAATTTTAAATAATAAAAAGATATTTAAATTCCAATGATTTTCAAGGACACATTTCCAACAATCAATTTCCAGAAAATCGTCTGCCTTGAAAAGAATATAATTAGTCCAGGCAATGGGGGATTTTACCTGGCAAAATTAATGGAAGTTCTGGAAATAGGCTTACTTTATGTTTTCTGGGTCGCTAAATCCGAATTTGTGATTTCCCGCCAAAATTTCCCCCGGCAACCCCCCCCCCCCCATATTTTAGTAAAATACCCCTAAAAAGGTTTTTATTAAAAAAATCAATTTTTTTATTGTTTTAGGGAAAAAGTATCTAGAAATTCAGAAAGTAGTCAAAATTTGCAACAAATTATATGTATCACATTATGACTTAGGATGAAGGGGATGGGGGAATTTGCCTCGGAACATGCGCCGCGGTGCTGCGTGGACTAAGTTGCGCAATTCCGCTTAACCACTCACACGTTTACATTCGACTTCCCATCTCCCCTCCGAACTTTCTATAAAAGGTTTACTTTAAGTTTTTTGGGTCGCTGAATCCGAATTTTTAACTTACCCCAAAAATTTAGCCCCCGTAACCCCCCTCCCCCAAAATAGCTGTTTTTAACTTAAATTTATTATTTTTTTAGGGGAAAAGCATTACGGAGTTCAAAAACTAGACAAAATTTGCAATAAATAGTATACATGACATTATGACGTAGGATGAACGGGGACGGAGAGGGCTGCCTCTGAACATGCACTGCGGCGCTACGTGCAATAAGTTATGAAGTCCAGGCAATAAGGGATTATACCTGGAAAAATTAATACTAGTTCTGGATTTCGACTCACTTTGTGTTTTTGGGGTCGCTGAATCAGAATTTGTAACTTCCCACCAAAATTTCACACGGCAACCCCCCAAAATTGATTTTTTGAAAAAATTTGGTTTTTGAGAAAAGCGCGCGGGGAATGTTCCGAGACAGCCCCCTCTCTCCCCGTTTATCCTACGTCATAATGTCATATATCCTATTTGTTGCAAATTTTGTCTAGTTTCTAAATTTCGTAATGCTTTTCCCCTAAAATAATAAGAAATTTAAGTTAAAAACAACAATTTTTCTTTTTTTTTGGGGGGGGGAATTTTGGGGGTAAGTTAAAAATTGGGATTCAGCGACCCAAAAAACTTAAAGTAAACCTTATAGAGAAAGTTCGGAGCGGGGATGGGAGGGAGAATGTAAACGTGTGACTGGTTAAGTGGAATTGCGCAACTTAGTCCACACAGCAATGTGGCGCATGTTCCGAGGCAGATCCCCCCTTCCCCTTCATCCTAAGTCATAATGTTATATATCTAATTTGTTGCAAATTTTGTCTACACCTAAAACAATAAAAAATGGAATTTTTTAATAAAAACCTTTTTTGGGAGGCATTTTACCAAAATTTCGGAGGCTTGTCGGGGGAAATTTTAGTGGGAAGTTACAAATTCGGATTCAGCGACCCAAAAAACATAAAGTAAGCCTATTTCCAAAACTTCCATTAATTTTGCCAGGTAGAGTCTTTATATGGTCTCTATTGCCTGGACTAAATGGAATCAAAGAAAAGATGTTAAATGTATCGAATAGTGCATAAAATTCTATTATTTACTTAATAATAGTAGCATTCCTATATTAAGTTTGAACCGTTTACTGCGTTTTTAAAGTTACCTTTAGCTTAAAATATTATTTATGCACTTAAAAAGAGTAATTTTGAACAGCATTTATTTATTTTTGTTAAAAAAAAAAATCAATGATATTTAGAAAGAATTTGATTTTCAATGCCATTTTTAAATTTGAGCAATGTTTTGTAAATTAAAGAAATAAACATAACAAGTGAGTAAGTATGATCACAGATCACACAGAGGGTTTCGTTTAATATTCCTTTCAAAATACTTTATCCTTTTGAAAAATCTGTTAGTTCCACATTTCGCAACAAGGGGCGCCCTCTATTCTAAACAAACATCTACCCGAACGAAACTCCGTTTTACATACTATCCATAGATATATTAGTCGAGGGGATTGGACCCATAGCACCCGAGATAAGTAGCCGCCCCTGGCGGTAAAAAGTGGAACTAAAATATGTAAGGCTAAGTTGCATAATATAACAGAATGGTCAAAGGGTTGTCGGCAAAAGTTGTAAAAGTGTTCCCCGGGTGAAAAGGGTGGAGGTTAGAAAAATTGCTTAAAATATACAAGTTAGAGCACGGAGGAGTAAATAATATGAAACTTTTTGAAAATTGTATGATTTGTCGTGTGGTCTGAGGTATTCAGCTATACGTATGCAAAAATTCATGTCTCCAACTTAATTAGGGGCTCTCTTAGAAAGAATTGCTTAAAAGACATATGTGGTAGCTCAAAGGGTTAAACGTAAGCCTTTTTCAAGATTTTATGATTTGTCGCCTGGCCTCAGGTGTTCTGCTATAAGTATGCAAAATTTCAAATGTCCAATTTAATAAGGAGCTCAGTTAGAAAGAATTGCTCAAAATACGTATGTGGGAGCCCAAAGTGTTAAATTTATGACTTTTTCAATTTTTTATGATTTGTCGCATGATGGTGTTCAGCTATAAGTATGAAAAATTTCACGCCTCCAACCTAAATAGGGTGTCACTTAGAAAGAATTGTTTAAAATACACATGTGGGAGCTCAAAAGGTTAAATGTACGACTTTTTCAAAATTTTATGGTTTGTCATTTGATGTGAGGTGTTCATCTATAAGTATGCACAATTTACGCCTCCAACCTAATTAGGGGCTCACTTAGAAAAATTTGTTTAAAATACATATGAGGGAGCCCAAAGGGTTATATGTAAGACTTTTTCAAAAATTTGTGATTTGTCGTTTGATAAGATGTATTCAGCTATAAGTATGCAAAATTTCACTCCTCCAACCTAATTAGGGGATCACTTAGAAATAATTGTTTAAAATGCACATGTGGGAGCCCAAAGGGTAAAATGTACGACTTTTTCAAAATTTTATGATTTGTTGTTTGATAAGATGTATTCAGCTATAAGTATGCAAAATTTCCCTCCTCCAACCTAGTTAGGGGCTCACTTAGAAAGAATTGTTTAAAATACACATGTGGGAGCCCAAAGTGTTAAATGTACAACTTTTTCAAAATTTTATAGTTTGTTGTTTGATATAAAGTATTCAGCTATAAGCATGCAAAATTTCACGCCTCCAACCTAATTAGAGGCTCACATAGAAAGAATTGATTAAAATACACATGTAGGAGCTCAAAGAGTTAAATGTACGACTTTATCAAAATTTTATGATATTTCGTTTGATCTGATGTGTCCATCTATAAGTTTGCAAAATTTCATACCTCCAACCTAAATAGGGTGTCACTTAGAAATAATTGTTTAAAATACACATGTGGGAGCCCAAAATGTAGGACTTTTTCACAATTTTATGGTTTGTCATTTGATGTGAGGTGTTCAGCTATAAGTATGCAAAATTTCACGCCTCCAACCTAATTAGGGTTCACTTAGAAAGAATTGTTTAAAATACACATGTGGGAGCCCAAAGGGTTAAATGTACTTTTTCAAATTTTTATGATTTGTCGTTTGATGTGATGTATTCATCTATAAGTATGCAAAATTTCACTCCTCCAACCTAATTAGGGGCTCACATAGAAAGAATTGTTTAAAATACACATGTGGGAGCTCAGAGGGTTAAATGTACGACTTTTTTCAAAATTTTATGATTTGTCATTTGATCTGAGGTGTCCATCTATAAGTACGCAAAATTCCACGCCTGCAACCTAATTATTGACTCACGTAGAAAGAATTGTTTAAAATATACATGTGGGAGCCCAAAGAGTTAAATGTACGACTTTTTCAAAATTTTATGATTTGTCGTTTGATCTGAGGTGTTCAGCTATGAGTATGCAAAATTTCATACCTCCAACCTAAATAGGGTGTCACTTAGAAAGAATTGTTTAAAATACACATGTGGAAGCCCAAAGGGTTAAATGTACGACTTTTTCAAAATTTTATGATTTGTCGTATGATGTGTGGTGTTCATATATAAGTATGCAAAATTTCAAATCTTCAACATGTATAGTTTCTGAAAACGGGCTCTGTGACAGACAGACGGACAGACAGAGGAGCGAGACGAATAGGGATCAGATGAACTAAACCCTAAACAAGTAATATAAAAATTTTGTTTTTAAAGTCAATTCCTACTTAGGCCATCAAAGAAAAATTTAATATAATCAAGCTAATATTAGTTTTTGTTGCATTAAAATATCTCAATTTGTTGATTTTCTATAAGCAAGTAGGTTTACAATGTAACTCTATGGGAATTTGGCGAAATATTACAGATATCGCCAAGTGGGCGTCACTTTTGGCGACTCATTTTGGCCGCCAAATTTGGCGATATATTGCCAAGTTGGCGACAAAATTGCCGGTATTTGGCGACAGAACAGGGTCCCCCCTATGGTAACCCCTTATTGAAAATACTTTCATTGAACTTCAATAACCAATGGCCGCCATTTTGTTTCCCATGCAAAACTAAAATTAATTAATTAAAATTTAATTAATTAATTAATATTTGAAAAAACTGTATTGACATCAATTGTCATCCAGTACAAGATTAAAAAAATTTATTTCAACTTGATAGGATGAATAATGAGTATTTTATTAACGATTGAAAATTTGAACAAGATAAATATATAAATATATAAATAAATATAAGGAGAGTGTGAGCTAATAGTAGGAATTGAAAAAGGAGTGAATTCTCGTTTATTATTGAAAAATATACATCTACCCTATATATATAAAATCCTAATGAAACGAATTTATTAAACGAATATATGAAACGGCTGAAATATGTATCGATTCTTTGATTCGACTGATTAAACAACTGATTATGTTTCTCCTAAATTTCTTCTAATTTCTCGATTTCTCCTAAAATATGGAATACTTTGCGATGAAATTAACACCAAAAATTCGTATTGATCCACAGATCTCAAAACTGGTATTAGAATTTTTTAATTCGAATTAGTTTTCGAAATATTAATTTTTTTCTAATTTTGAATACCTTTTTCTAATGATGACAACTCAAATTCTAATCATAACAGATTGTTTTCTTTTTTCATAATTCAGAAAAGTTTCGCAAATTTTTTATGCGATTTTTAGAGATGCATAATGTTCGGCGGAATATTTTTTGAGATTTGTAAAAGGAAGGCGGTTACCAACTTTTAGCCAAATATACTAAATTTTCTCCTCTGACAGTTTTGAACTTTTTTTTTTTTTCTATTTCATGGCGATTTGTCTGCATTTGTGAACAATATCAGGTTTTAATCTTTTAGTCCCATATAGTAAATGCTGTCCTCTTTTTTTCCCTTTCATTAAAGTTTAATCTGAATTTCTCGCGATTGTTTTATGTAATTTTTAGAGATTTTCGCGTTGTGCAGAATTTTTTTGACGTTCGTAAACGGAATTCGGTTTTAAAATTGCAGCCTAATACATAATAAATTTTGTCCTCTGCGATTTTACTGTTTTTCGTTGTGATGTCTCAGAATAATAATCACCTGTTAACAAAATGCCCGAATTTTGAAGCATTCCTGATTTCGACGTTTAGATTTTATCGTCTGCGCTACAATGATCTTCTGCGAAAGCTGGTGACAGCAATTTTTTGTGCAAGTTAATTTTTATGAAAATGGCAACTTTTTTTTTTGTAGTACTTACTCCTGTTCGAATCTAATAAGTATTTTTCTCAACCAAAAGAACTTAATTAAAAAGTGATATACGTTAATGTTTTTCTTTTATTTGATAATATCCAGTGCTTTATTGACATCAGTGCGTAAGTTAATTTAATTTATTTACTTTTTTATACTGGTCAATTTAAATAAGAAATAAACACGATTTCTTTTGATCATATTTTTTAGCCATAAGAAAAAATTTAGTTTCATTAATTATGTTTCTCTCTCTCTCTCTAGATATATATATATATATATATATATATATTGTTTAGCTAAAAGATTTTAGACTTACTTTGCCTTCATAAAATCGATACATCGACGGCATTAATATTTTTCTTTAATTGAAATGAAAATTAATTCAATTTTTCTTTCTATTTTTAGCATGAAAGATTTTGCATACTTTGAAATGAACTCAAGGTTTTTACTTTTATTTTATTAGAGATTTGAAAGAAAGTATTTTTAATGTTAAAATATATATTACACTTATCGCATGTTAAGAAAGGTCTACGTTATTGCTACATAATTTATAACTGATAAACTAAAGTTAAATATCCAGTGAGCTATATTATATCACGTTTTTTTTTTTCGTTTTTTTTCTGAAATCAAAGAGTTTATCAATCTACATTTCGAACATTTCTATTAAAAATACAAATGAGTTGATTAAATAAATTTATTTAAAACCAATATATTCTTTTTATTTAAAAAAAATGTATTTACATATACAAAATATATTTTATCATCTGTGTTTAACTCTTTAACGCGTGATTTTATTATTTTGGTTGGAAAACATATTTCAGTTTATTTTTGCTAATTATCCACTATAAAAATAACGAAAAAAATTATTTATGTATTTGTTGCATAATGCCAAATGTCACTCCTGATTTACATAGCAAAAATTGTTCAAAAAATGATAATTTTAAATTATATTCTTACTTTAAAGTGTTTACATTGCACTGTTCAATGATTTAATAATTTTATAATGCTTTTAATTGTTATCGGAATTCATAATTATTACCTTATAAAGATAGAGAAAAGCACCAGTCCAGCATACTGCAAGCAGTATTGAAAAAATATGTTATACCCACCCCATGATAACAAATCAGAACAAAAACAGACTTCTCGACATTAAATGCATGTTATCACACGTAATTACAGCTCCGTTCAAATGCTTGTTTTGCCATCATTCAACAGTTTACCTGGAACGGTATTATTTCTTCCCCTACTGTGGTTTATTCATGAAAGGACGGGGGCATTCAAGAATGGGTCAGGAGATAAGGAGATGAGATCAACCTCAATGAAACATGCCCCTTTTGAATGTAAAGCCATTAACCTTTATCTACTGAAGGTACTTATAAGTACTGTTCTCTAAAAAAAACCCCACAGGAAAATGTATCCTAAAAAAAAAAAAAAAAAAAAAAAAAAAAAAAAAACATCCTAGAACTTTATAAAAATAATCATTGAAGTAAAATTTTCTTTTTGTCCCTTTTCTATATGACATTTAAAATAATAAAATTATTTAAAATTACTTAAGATGTATTTATTTAGTTTTTCTTTTTCTTTTTCTTTCTTTTTTCTTTTTTTTTTTTTTTTTTTTTTTAATAAGCTAATTATACAAAATTTTAGCAAAAAAAGAGCGTCATTTTCACAGTTTTTCTTGTTATAATACGACATGTTACAATGATGTACATCAGTTTTTAGATGTTTTTATGTTAAACCATTAATATGTGAATAAAATGCATCATTTTCAGCTGATTGTATTATGTTTGACTCAGTTTGTGATCAACAGTGGCCACTGACTGTGATCAACTCAGTTTGCTGAAAACAGAGGTAAAAAAACAACAACAAAAAAAAAATAGCATGCGGGAATTCTAAAAAAATCACTTTTTATCTATCTATTTATATAAAATCCAAGTCTCTGTGTGTCCCTCACTATTCCGGTAGGACCGCCTCATTGAAATGAGTAATTGTTGAAAATCTATTTATATAAAATCCAAGTCTCTGTGTGTCCCTCACTATTCCGGTAGGACCGCCTCATTGAAATGAGTAATTGTCTATTTATATAAAATCCAAGTCTCTGTGTGTCCCTCACTATTCCGGTAGGACCGCCTCATTGAAATGAGTAATTGTTGAAAAATATTACTGCAGGGTTACCACAGTAGCGCCAAATGTTAGCCAACTTGACGATAGCTGGCTAATGTGGCAAAATTCCCATTTAAAACCATTAATCTTTGATAATGGAGGTCAGCGAAATTTAATTTAAACTCCACTCTTTTAAGATATTTTTTCGAAATCTATGGGTGAGAATTTAAAGTACATCTTTACATCTTCCTCCCGATGCTACTAATAAAATAATCGCCAATAGACAACAGTGTACTGTGTGAGCTCCTAACTGCGTTATTTTAATGTGCTTTAGGTACTTTTCCAGTATAGGTGACTTGGCGAAAAAGGAAATTTGGTAACATATTTTCCGGGAACCTATTCACTGTTTCACTGTTATATACACACGCATTTTTTTCGATATTTATACGATTTATTTAACATAAAAAAGCCGTTTCTCTAATTTTATACAGCTACAGATGTAATTTGTACATAAAAACATCAATAATATTCATATAAAACAAACAAAAACGCTCAACAAATTTGTTTTCATAGCTGTTTATATGATTTGACAACAAATCTTGAAATTTTCTGTTATACGGACACCATGCCAAAATGTATGCTAATTCGCCAATTATTTCAAAATGCTAAAAGATATTTGTAATTTTATGACAGCAATTTAATATGAGTTTTATTTTATTGCTTTATTTTATAGCAGTTATTTGTTCACTTATTTTAAGTATATATTTGTGATTTGATGAAATAGTTCGTAAAAGTCTGGAATTTTCAAATGTTATATTTTTTAAATGCTCAGTTTAGTATCGACAATGGTTTTTCTTTTATTTTTCAAATGCTTCAATTCACGATTTTGCGCCAACTTTTACGCTTGGCTTCAATGGTGTCCGCATAACGGAAACGTACCCAAATCTCACTTTCTAATGCCCAAATTACACCAAGATTTAAAAAAAAAAAATGCCAAAGCCCCTACAATGGAAAAGTACCAAACTGTCTATTATTCTGCCCTATCCGTGTTATAGTCTGAACTATATGCAAGGGGAGTGGAGCGAAGAGTTTAAACATTAGATATTAATGTTTCGGCACAGATGTCATATAAAAATGGCGCTATATTGGCTAAATAACTATATTGGCGCAATTTTTTTCTGACGCCAATGTCATATAGACAACGGGTACTTAACTGGCGCCAAAGTGTCGCAATTTTGCTTGATATGGTAATCCGGATGTTGTTGTTTATGCTGTTGATGTTTTCGCCAAATTGGCGTCTGAAAAAAATCGCGCCAATATATGATAACGTCTGTGTAAAGGACGAACGAAAAGGACTGTGCCAAAGTTTCTATAAGGTTTCTATAAGTTTCTATAAAGCAGTACAAGCAATATAATTAAGAATAAAATAAATGCAAAATAAGACTAAAGAAGAAAGAAAAATCATGCGTTAAGCATAGAATATGAAACACTTTCCAACACATCCTGAATGCTAACAAAACTTCGTTATTTAGGGAAATAAGGTAAATAAAATAACGTTACTTCTTAAATATCCCGTCGACCAATTCGCCAAATTATATAAATCGGCAAATCAATAGTAAAACCTCAGAGTAATCATATATTAGAGGGGGAATTCTTCGATGCTTCCTTCAGCCAGGATAAAATCACGTGACTCGGGGCAAGAAGCTTCCCGGTCCGCGCGCTAATAGCATTGATTTCTACGGAGGATATTAGACAATTTGATGTTTACGATTCAAAAATATCACGGTAGCAAGTTGTTGTGTCTATGGATGTACAGAAAGAGCAAACAAAACAACTTCTGTTACCTTCCATTGCTATGTATTTATTATTTATTTATTTTTATTAATATTTAAAGGGTCTTAAAAAGATATCATTGGAACTATGATATCATTTATTCACGTTGTTACGATGAAAATACAAAATATTTTACTTTTAATAACACAAATGTATGTAATAATAGGATTTACTATTATCTAGTGTTATCAGTTTAAATATTAAAAGTGTAGGTTTGATTAATTTGAATTTTAAGAACATTTCATATTACGGTGTTTGGCGATACATTTTTTTCGCCAAAAGAAACTTTTTTTCGTCGCTTTAAAACCTAAATACTTATGGTTTTTTTTTTTTTTTTTTTTTTTTTTTTTTCAGTAATAAATATCACATCAAAATGCGTGATTCTTAAATAAGCTTCAATTATTTTGTAATATTGAAATTAACGTTAAGGCTCAACTGCTCTGCTCAACAAGCGCAAAACGTTTTTACGCATTTACAAATTCATTTTTTATCAGAAAGATATAAAATTGGAAAGCCTGACCATGGAAGCTATTTGGAATCGAACTGTATCTTCCATTTTTTAATACATAAATTACCTATTGAGCTAGAAGCGATTTTGATCACGTGACAAACACGTTTTTCATACTTTCTTGAGTGGATATTTTTCTTTCGCGCGGAAAAGCGGTTCAAAACGCTCACTTTGACACTATTTTTTGAAAGATCTGTTGCGTTTGCAAAAAAACGGAAAAAAACAGCTCGATTACATAGTTTCTAAACAACAACACCTGCTATTTTCATGCATTTCCGAACAAAAATGAATTAAAACTTATGTCATAAAGTTGTCCTTTTGGATTTGAGAACAGCCTTAATAATTTTATACAATTAAACAAACTTTTGAAGCTTTTTGTTATGATTAAATAAGACGGTGATTATTGTTAAAAAATAGTGGTATCAATCACGTAGGCAAGAAAGTGACACTCCTCATTTATAATTTTATTTTATTGAACAGGTATGTTTTATTTTAATAGAATAAACATTCTGTGATAATTACTGTACAAATACATTTTTATTGTTAAAAAATTCTTATTAGTACTCCGTGTGATTTCAAATTTTGAATACAGTGTTCCGTGAGGTTCAGAAGTTGGCAACCGCTACTATAAATGTATGCTGTGACTTAATGCATGTGACTTAAGCATAGCCAAATAACTTTTTTACTTTCTTCTATCTTTACAAGAAGAAAGTATTGGATTCATGAAAATTTTCGAATTCCGGTTTTCGACGGATTTACACGTTTTAGGGGTCAGAGATTCCAAAAAACATGTTTTTACAAAATGTCTGTCTGTGACTCTGTGAGTCTGTCTGTCTGTCTGTGTGTGTGTATGTGACACAAATTTTGTGGGCGCTCTATCTCAAGAACTAATGCACGGAATTTAATAAAAATTGATATTCAGTTAGTGCCTAATACAAATTGATGCTGATTAGTTTTTGGTGTAAATCGCTCAACAAGTGGCGCTGTAATGCTGCATTTTTCACGATTTTCGCAATAGCTCTATCTCAAGAACTAATGCACAGATTTTGAGAAAACTTCAGATTTAGTTAGTCCTTGATATGAATTGATGATGATTATGTTTTGGTGTAAATCGCCCAACAGGTGGCGCTGTTATGATGAATTTTGCAGGATTTACACGATTTCCCCAATAGCTCTATCTTAAGAACTAACGCACGGATTTTCATCAAATTTCAGATTAAGTTAGTCCTTGATATGACTTGCTACTGATTAGGTGTTGATGTAAATCGCCCAACAGGTGGCGCTTCTCTGCTGCCTTTTCCACGATTGCCTCAATAGCTCTATCAATAGAACTAATGGGCCAATTTTCATCTAACTTCAGATTTAGTTGTATGTTGACACAAGTTGTTGTTAATTAGGTTTTGGTGTTAATCACCCAATAGGTGGCGCTGCTATGCAGAAATTTTCACGAGTTTCGCTATTGCTCTATCTCAAAAACTAATGTACGGATTTTCTCCAAACTTCAGATTAAGTCAGACGTTGACATAAATTGTTGCTGATTAGGATTTGGTATAAATCACCCAATAGGTGGCGCTGCTAGGCAGCATTTTGCTGAATTTAGACGATTTCAGCGATAGTCATATCTCAAGAACTAATGCACGGAATTTCATATCGTTAGAATCCTCATGAGATGCATAGATTGCCATTTAATTTTGGCAGTGTGATAGCGAATTTTGAAGTATTAACATGTATGAGATAGAAGAAAGTTTTGGGATTGGTACATCCGACTAGTTATTTTTATTATCATTCTATTATTTCTGAAACTGAAACTTTGCATTTTGGACTTTTTCTATTTCTAACTACTTTGTGTGTATTCATGCAATTTGTGTTGTAAAATAATTCCTGTATGTGTGTTATAGTTGTGTACTTAGTTATTATTTATAAACTTGCATCCATGAAGCAAAATTTGTAAATAAAATTATGTGTGTAAGTTTGAGTTATGATCGTTACTGTATTATTCGATTAAACATTTCAATTGATTGAATGGGTTGTTATACATGTATTTTTTTGGAAAGAAAAACAATAAACATTTCATGAATTCAGAAAGTTTAAAGCTGACATTTCTTTTTCCATTAAAATGTCCTTTATGTAATATCAGCGTTTTCCAATTAAAATAACTATTAAATTCTTTAATTTACAAAAAGAAAAAAAAAGGACCTGTTTGTTAAATTTGTAATTTTGTAGTAATAATAGGTAAATAATTCATCACCTAAATTCACTTCCCCCGAAATTTCACTTTTATCTCCCCCCCCCTACCCCTTCCCTATGGCCTTCTAACACACAAAGTTAAACTTCTTAACAAATTTCTTTATTTTTTTATGTCCTATTTTTTACTTTGTATTCACAATAATAATAAAAAAAATAAGTATCTAATGAAATTAAATATAAACAAAACCATGTCAAAGTTTGAAAATAGCTAAATTATTAATTAAACATATACATATTTATCTAAATAAAAGTTTCATAATTTCTGTTATTTATTTATTACTCATGAGCCATTCTTTGAATGATAAAGAAAACATTAGGATAAATATCCGGTGTACATTCAGATTTCTTTTACCTGATTTGTATTTCTGTCAACTCTCAAATTTCTGAAACACAGCATAAAAATACTGCACTCCTGCCAAGAGCTGCGATAAAGTGACAAAAATAGCATTACTTCTAGTAACCTTTTATCGCCAAATGCCAACTGTCACGTGGGTCATCCTGGCCCCACTTTTTACGAGCGAAAGTAACGGGGTTGAGCTCTCTATATGATATTTACTCTGAGAGTAAAACATTAATAAAAATACAAATAAAAAGTCGAATTCATGGTTTTATTGGCCATTATTGGTATTTAATTAATTAATTAATGGCAACCATTATTGGCAATTAATCTTACAATTTGGCGACAGTAATCTGGTCGACGGGATAACTAAGAAGTACCAAGATAACTAAGTAAACATTTTAGAAAACGCACAAAAAAATTTAAAAATTGATTTCAGCAGTTACCGTCCATAGCCAATAGTACCGTTATTACATGCCACTATTTAGCTAAAATTTAATTTAAACTACTCTTAAAACTACTGAAATCACATTTCCAGATATTATCATCCATAGACGGTTATGTATCCAATTCTTTGCGTGACCATGTATATCATTTTATCTATATTGCACAAACATTTCTTAGGAAACTAAATGCAGTTCAGCGTAAAAATGCATAACTCCTTTAAAAGCCACCTTTAAGCAATTTACTCTCATACTCAGTAACCCTTACGAATTCTTTTGTGTAGCCCTGCATATGAACTGTAGCATTTATACACACAGTATAGTATGCATAAATGTAGTGAAACATAAAAGCGCATATCATAATTAAAAATGCATTTCTAGGAATCATTCATTGCTTATGTACAATATTTCGGAGAAAAGTTTCTCGGCGAGAAAGAAGTTTGCCAACGTATTTTCTGGCAACCTATTTACTGCTTCATAGTCACAAGCGATTTTTTTCCATATGTATACAATTTGGCACAGATGTCATATACGCCTATATACGCCTATGTCATATACGCCTATGTCATATACGCATATATTGGCGCGATTTTTTTCGACACCAATTTGGCGAAAACATCAACAGCATAAAGAACATTCGGGTTACCATTACAAGCAAAATAACTACACTTTGGCGCCAGTTAAGTACCCGGTGCGTATATGACATCGGCGTCAAAAAAAAAAAAATCGCGCCAATATGGGCGTATATGACATCTGTGCCGACAATTTAATATAAAAAAACCTATTTACCCATTTTTATAAAGAAACAGAAGTAATTTTTGCACAGATGTCATATACGCATGGGGGTTGGCGTGATTTTTTATGTCGCCAATTTGGCAGAAATCTCGCTTTCGAATACCAGTTACTTTTATATTTTTCAATTATTTGCTATCATTTTGAAAAGGAAATAACTATAAATAAATAAAAGTTTGAATAATAACTATAGAACAAAGCAGTTTATATAATTAAAAAACAGAAAATAAAAGTAAATAAACAATTTATTAATAAATAAAAAACAATAGCCGGGTTACCATAGCAAGCAAAATAACACCATTTTGGCGCCAGTTAGGTATCCCGGTTCACATCTGAATTCCGTGCCGTAATTTGTATATAATATATATATATATTTAGAAACGATTTTTTTATGCATATAAGTGCATATATAAACAAAGATAAAAGTTCATTAGATTTGTTTTCATAGCTGTTTATATATTTTCGCACCATATCTCACTTTCTGATGCCCGAATCGCGCCAAGCGTTTTTTAAAAATGCGCTATAATGGAAAAGTACTTAAATAGGGTGAACTTCCAGTAATTGACCACATGCCAGTAATTGACCAAAAACACATTTATGTGTTAAAAACAAGAATCAATGTGTTGATAAAGTATTTTTGAATGCTGAATAAAAATATCTAACATCCAATGAATTGCATAGGAAAAAATTACTTTTGCTATCTATATTCTGATTGAATGTAAAAAATTAAAGAAAATGCACCTTCTAACAATATCAAAAATGAATACATTCTGTAATAGTAGTGTTGTTTTGTGGGTTGTTTTATTAATCTTGCAGCATCAAGTTTAATTTAGTTCCATTGGTTCATCAAATGAGGTGTGTAGTTCATTTTTGTTTGTTTTAAGTTAATCATTATGCATTTAATATTAAATTCATAAATTAAATGACTTTAAGGGGGGTGGTCAACTACTAGATGTGTGAATGTTGAAAGCATTCAGTAATTGACCAAAGTGGTCAACTACTGACTTTTTGCTTGTTTGCATCCATTCCTTTTGATACTTAAAAAAATACATAGATTTCTATTATGAAAGCAATATTCACCAATTTTTTAGTTAAAAAATGAGTTCTTTCAGTAGTTGACCAGGGTGGTTAATAACTAAATATGCTTGGTCAATTACTGATCAAACAAGCACACATTTGTTATGTTAAGAGGGTCATAACACATTTACATAATAATAATGTAAGAAAAGTGTAATTAAAATGTAAAGATAACAAAATTAGTATAGTGAGGCTCTAAATATCGTTAGGGTTTGTCACACAAATCTTATAAAAAAAGTTTTACCACCATCAGCTCCAAACATAGTTTGTGATAGATTTCTATTACAATTGTTGTGAAAGTATGCTGTTAAAATTGCTATATAAAATGTTCTTTATGCTAATTTTATCCATGACAAAGTTCAACCCTAATTAACTGCAGTTGTATAATAATAAAACATAATAACAATACAGAATTTACATTAATATTACAGTAAGTTTTGAGGGACAAAAGTAGAGTGTTGATTGCCAAGTGCTTCAGAAATGTATGCATAACTGTAGCACAAATAGGACTACAACTAAAAAAAAAACTTTTCACTAAACGAAAAGGGCATTTAGAATATTTAAACATAATTTAAAATTAATTATAAATAAAATGACAGATTTTGTCATCCCACAAAAATATAAAGCAATAGGGAAAATCTTAAATATATTTTATGCATATATCAATTTTATAAATAGAGATTAACGATTATGTATCTCGGGCCACAAGTAATAAGATTACTGGGCCATATGTGGCCTGCAGGTTGAGCATGGCTGCTTTAAAGCATGACTAAATTATTGGGAAAGTAAAGAAGAGAAACAGAAGAAAGAAGACAGGAAGTAAGGCAAGTTAAAAAATTAAAGAAAACAAAAAAAAATGTGAAAAAGCAGCAATAAAGACTTCAACATATAAGCAAAGTCTGATAAATGATTGGGTGTGAAAGGCATGTGAAAAAATCTAGATGGAAGAAGATATGATAGGAATAAAAGAAATCTGGTATGAGCCCTATCATACTAAAATGTGCGTCTACGAGACACAGGCAACAATTTGCATTGGATGACAGAGTGACAAATAAGTTGACTTCATGTGTTTCAGTTGTTTTGGTGAAACAGATGAGGATTAAGTTTCATTTTTGTGTTAAATTAATGGATTTTTTTTATAAATAAATTTCGAAGTAATAACTATTCTTTTCTTGTCTATATTTACATATAAATATCACGTTTTACCACTAATTTCAATCCTACAAAACATTGTGGAAATTCACTAATATGTTTTCTGTTCAGAAACAGTTTTAATTTTTTTACAAAAAGTCTCGACTAGTTTTTTAAAATCAGATCATAATGTGCTATATATAAAATGTACATCTATGTTTTCCATACAGAGTGACTGACTAGCCAAGTTCAGTGATGAATTTCCTTTACTTTGGTTTTCCATGCCAATAAAAACAACTGGTACTTTTCGATTAGCCAGGTGGCAACAATTTTTCAGGTGTCGAGATTGTGTGATGTTACATACCAAAAACCTTAATAATTGCCAAGGAGAGTAAAAGAGGATAAGCAAAAAAAAAAAAAAAAAAACTATAAGAGGTTCAAACAGTCCTTATAAAGAGCACAGCTACATATTTTGCTACTACTGCAATTTAAAAATCCTTGGCTTTATGATTGAAATTCATTTTCTAAAAAATTTCTCAGAAATTTCAAATTAGTCAGTTTTTTTAGGAATTTGAAATTTCCCCGATTTTTTTCTGGCTGTCCAGGAGGCTAGACATCCAGTTTCTGTAGAATAAAACTTGACAAACTTCCCCATTTTTTCATATGATTAATTTTAAGAAGGTTTATCAGTTCAACTTCAGAGTGGTCAATTACTGACACAGTGATGGTCATTTTCTAGCATTAAGTGGTCAATTACTGGCAAAATCTCACTTGACAACTATTATATTTAATAAAATAAAATTGCAAAAAAGTAGACAAAAAATGTTTATTTATTATTGATCCTTATAAGTGATTGTTGCTTTAAAAAAAAAGTTTCAAGAAATATCTCCTTAAATTTAGCACAGAAAAAAAAATTGTGAAGAAACTTTCACTAAATGGTCAATTACTGGGTAGTTCACCCTAAATAATTAACAGAAGTAACAAATTATACAAACTAAAACCTTTTATTTAGAGATCAAAACATTGTTTTTAATTTCGATTAAAAATACATATATCCTTGGATAACTTCAATTGAAATTAGTTTCACAGCTTAATATCTCATTCCATAAACCTAAACAAACACAAGTGATTCATTCATCGTGAAACGTCAAAAATATTAAATCATTGAGGTAATCATTCACAAAGTAAGTTCTCCAACAATCAATGGGCAATATTCTAATGACGTCATAGTAGGTAAAATGGTGGCGGTATCGTTTGTTTATGGTTTGTAATCACAAACATTTAATTTTGCAATGTCTCTTAGTTACATTATTTTATAGTCATATTTATGAGCTCAGAACAAAACCTATTTTTTCATTATTTAGTTATTAAAGACGGAAAAAAATCTAAAATGCATGATTTGAAAATTTTAAATAATTTACTTTCTTAATACTAAAAAATAACATCGGGAAGTAACAGCGGGTTTAAGTTAAATAAGTTAACTGTTTAATACTGTTGTAATATTCAAAATAACTGTATTTATTAGATTTCAGTACTCAACATCAGGGCCCGATTAAACTTTGAAGTTAGAGGAATTACAATGTCATTTCAGGACCTTTCTTTTGGAGAAGCTTTTCTAAATTCCACATATACATGGAAAATCTTCAGTGTTAGAAATATTATTCCTAGGACTGACATAACACGAGAACGGCCTGCAATTTTACACAAGTTTTTGAAAGCTACTTTATATCAGAAATTTTGCTAAAAACTGGTTACTTTTTTGTTATAGCGGCCCACACTATTAGGATTATGACAAAGTGCAGCCAATTTCGCCAACTTCGTAACCAAGATCGTGAAGCACACACATATAATACCATATAATACCATTTCATGAAATCGTATACGATAATTTAATAGTTTTTAACCTTACTTCAAGTGTGTTATTTATTTATTTTAAGGCTCAACAATCTAAATTGTCCAATATATGAATTTAGAAAAATGTAAACAAAGATTGAATAGACATGACCGCAAAAAGCCTCAAATCTGCATAACACTTGGAACCAAACTGTGCAGATTACTGTACACAGTTTTTCATAAATGTGTTTCGTTCTTAAAATGTGTTATTTTCATCTATCACTGCGGAACAAGCGAGAAAACTCATTTTCTTGCACATGAGTTGTATATATCTTTATATCTAAATTTCCGTCATTTTTGACGGGCTACCTTTCTAGTATATAAATAAAGGGTGGAACATACATTTTTTTCTTTAAAATATTAATTTTAAAGGGGAAAAAATAATAAATTATGCAAATTTCATGCACATTTTAGTATTTCTAAGAATTTGTACAAGTATGTCATAACCTCCCACCCTACCCCACCCCCCTTTATTTTTGCAAAAATAAACCCATCCACTTTTTCTTAATACACAAAGATATCCTTTTACTTTTATTTCATACATTGTTTAATGTTTACAAGCTTATTTTATTTTAAACTTTTAATATTTAAAAATTCGGTTCAAAACGCCAACTTAGACAGTATTTTCTGAAACATCTATTGTGTTTACAAACAATTACTTAAAACGCCTTTCAATTACATAGTTTCTGCATAAAAACATCTTCCAGTTTCATACGTTTCCCAACAAAAATGAATTAAAACTTATGTCATAAAGTTGCACCATTGAATTTGAGAACAGCTTTAATAAGATCATTTTTTCGTCAGCCCCTATTTCTTTCTTTTTTTTTTTTCTGTAAGAGTTCAAAATCTTGTAAATTTAAAACTTGTAGATAATATTAAGAAGATTTATAATAAAATTAAGCGGATTTGATATCTTATGAATTGGCAGAGATTTATTTTTTTCTTTTTACCCCCCCCCTATTTTTTTAAATTAATTATTATTATTTTTTTTTCTGTACGAGTTGGTCCTATCAAAAACTTGTCTAAAGAAAAGCTGTAGGTAAGATTAAGAATATTTATTCCAACAAAAAGTTTTCGGTAAAAAAAAAAAAAAAAAAAAAAAAGCGCCAAGTTTTTCTTAATGTTTCGGCCAGAAAAAGTAGTGATATCTGAAGTTCGCGCAAGTTAAAAGCCAAACATCCAAATCTTTCATTGAAAATGGCTTCCTGCGACTTGGCCGTTAATGCCTTCTACAGCATTTCAAAATTAATGATTGGAAATTACGCATTTATGAATTATTTAAATATTAAAAGTAATATTAGAATGCAAAGAGGCAAATTCACATAAAGACATAAGTAAAAGATTTCTGATAACTACCATTCAGTTTCAACAAACATTAGTTTTGATTACAGATCATTTAGTCCACTTGCGGTTTAATTGCCATTTTGTACAGTCTAAAGCTAAAGTCATTAACGTAAAACCCAAGAAATAAAACAAAATTTACTTACTTCAAATCTCACAATATGTTGCATTATATTTTATTGTATAATATTGAAATCTTGTGTATTGGCGAAAGAGATTTTTTTCGTTTGAATATTTACTATAGTTTATTTGCAAACATTAAGAGGTATTCGATTTATAAACTGTTAAAAGCTGATAATAATTATGTTTTAGCAATTAGGGATATTATCTCCTGAATACAAGTATTTTGTTATTTTTAACTTCTAAAGCATTTAAATGGACTGAAGTTGTTTAAATGCTTTTTTCAAATGTGTTTTTTATTTCTGTATTCTGTGTCACAAAATGCCTAAAATAATCAAAAAATGTAGTTGGCATGTAGCTCATTTGTACATATTTTAAAATTTGAAAAACTCTCACGAAGGCATTAACGGCCAAGTCGCAGGAAGCCATTTTCAATGAAAGATTTGGATGTTTGGCTTTTAACTTGCGCGAACTTCAGATATCACTACTTTTTCTGGCCGAAACATTAAGGAAAACTTGGCGCTTTTTTTTTTTTTTTTTTTTTTTTTTTTTTTTAACCGAAAACTTTTTGTTGGGATATCACTACTTTTTGTACGTTTTTTCAAGTTTGTTATTCTAAACTATATTAATATGAAAAAACTTAAATTTCGGTACTTTTATGTTAGCCAGAAGAAAATCTCCTCGTTAGCCTTTTGTTTTTTCGCCAATAGCAGTTTTCATTTTTCACATGTGTAAATTTGAAACAATGCTTTGATTTTCAAATAAAATATTTTGGTTTATGTTATTATTTCTTATTTATTTATTTCTATGTTAAATATTCTATTAAATAAAATGAGGGAAATGCATCTATTTTAAATGAGATGACTGAAAAGGTGTATATTTTTAAATGAAATTAATGCAATATGAACAATGGAGTTGGGAACAGTATTTGGCGATTTGCCACTTGCGCCCGGCTAACATAAAAATACCTAAATTTATTTTATTGAGCTTTACAAATTTATACTTTATTTCTTTTTATATTAAAGTACTAGCCACCTCTAGCAAGCAGTATTTACCGTATTACTTCCATGTTAAACGTTGCATCATGTTACTGTTATTCATAATTTAATTTACTTGCCCATTCTTTCGCCAATTCGGAAGCTTTTGATAGAGAAATCATGAACTCTTTACGATCATGGAAGCACATCATATATTTTGTGTTGTTATGTATTTCATCTTTCGTGACAAATAAATCTTAACTCACTTATGCATGTTTCCATAGCAGTTACGATTCGTTCTCTAATGCGGAAATTTTTAATCCTATTAAGTAACCTTTTCTAACTGGGCTCACTACCAATTGTTGTATTTTAACTGGTACGACTGGGTACATGTGAAATGGTTCTTATGAAATCCTTTGACAATATCTGCATTTGAATTAAACCATATTGATGCTAATATCTTTTTGTTTTACGTTAACCTTTTCAATAGACTCGATTACGGAAGAATAGAAGGTCTACCGGCTCACTGCCATGATCCATTTGAAAATCTATCATTCTTCTCATCTGATCGTGTTGAAGAATTAGTCAATGTGCCATGGTTTTAAGATTTTAGCTAATTTTACTCGAAACCTGAAAACTAAAATGCGAGGAACCGGATTATAGAAGATTCATTCTAACGTACATATTGATTAACAGGTTACATATTATAGAATTATAATAATCATAAGGAGAACTATCAGTTTCAATGCTTTAATAGTTTCCGTAAATTCTCTTTATATAATACAGAAGTTTTAGCGGTGTAAAGGTTAACAACATAGTCACAGTAAGTATAATAACAGTACAATATAATAACAATAGCAGACGTTTTGGCAGTGACGAAACTATTAGCACTTTGGAAATATTAGTACGTTATATCATTTAACTATTCTGATGATATGCGGAAAATAAAAATAGATGGCTTGCATTAATAATTAACTCATTCAAAAATAGCTACTAGCGTCAAATATTCACCAAGCTTGGCGACATTTAGCAAAGTTTCGCCAAATTTGGTAATATATCATGTCAGTTCTCAAATTTGGAGACAAAAAATGTTTTGTTTATTCTGACGTCATAATGATGCATATGTATTATGTATTATACACATACCTATAATATGTATGATGCAAATGTATTACGTATTATATGCATATGTATAATATGTATGATGCATATGCATAATTTCATTAAAATCACTAAAACGCACTTAAAGGAATAGGGTTTCATAAATAGTAGTGATAATTGCCAGATTGACCAAAATGCTATTGAGATTAGAATTCCGACATTTATAATAGACCGGGAGGCGTCTGCACACACCATCACCTCATCGAGTTTACAGCTGAAATTTTAGAATTAGTTAAAACTAGATTAGCATATTTAAATGCAACTGGTCTGTTAAGTCATATCTTGGTAGAAACCACCTGAAGACCTAATTTTAGTGGTTAACTGATAGGTTTACTATTGTATTTTCCTGCATCCAAAAGTTTGGAAACATGGAGGAATGGGTGCAGGAAAACACAATGGAAAATCCACCAATTAACCCGTAAAATCGAGTCTCTAGGTGGTTTCCACAAAGATATGACTTGGCAGACCAGTTACATTTCAATACGCTAATCGATATTTAACTAATCCTAAAATTTCAGCCGTCAACTCGATGAGGTGATGATCTGTGCAGACGCCTCCCGGTCTTTAATAAAATTTATTTTAAGTAAGTAAAAGATAGAAAGATGGACAGATAAACTGAAAGATTTGCCTTAAAAGCATATAAAAATTCGGTACTTGTTAGTTATCCGTCGACCAAATTTCTGTCGCCAAATTGTAAGATTAAATGCCAATAATAGTTGATCGTAAATGTCACATTCACTTGACAACACGTGTTTGCGCCATCAAATGATTTTTATTTCGACGTTTTATTTGTATTTTTATTAATATTATACTAAATTATTTGTTTTTTCGTTGTTTAAAATAAAAATTATGTCAATTTGTATAATTTGGCGAGTGGTTTGGCGATTTATATAATTTGGCGAAATTGGTCGACGGGATAACTAACAAGTACCAAAAATTCATTCAGCTTGAAATCATGTAACACCTTTATAACTCAGGCTAATTTTCTGTAATCGGGTTTTGGCGACCAACATATCTTATCTATAACTATAATCTTTCTTTTATGGATTTAAAATTAACAATAAATTAACAGTGTGTAGGCTAATAATACAATATAATAACATTAGTAGCGGACTTCGGACGCCGCATCTGTCGCACATCGTTAAAGACAGTTTATTAGTTACACATTTCATTTAATTAAAAAGAGATTTTTAAACTTTGATATGGAATTAGGATATTTTTCCACTATAGGGACCTTGGCATTTTTTTTTAAATCTTGGGGCAATTCGGGCTTCAAAAACTGAGATATGTTGCCAAATGATATAAACAACTACGAAAACAAACCTGATGAACTTTTATGTTATTTATACGTATTTATATACATATAAACATTTTATTTATACATGTATAAAATATTATTTTTTATATACAGATTATTTATGTTGGTATATAAAATAAATATACGGGTTCCTTACATTAAATAAATTGTATACATATGGAAAAAATTGCTTGTGTATATGACACAGTAAATAGGTTGCCAGAAAATATATTATCAAATTTCTTTTCTCGTCAAGGCTATTTTCTGTATTTCGGCAAAGCTACTATATCGGAAACGTATCGAATTGCGGTTATATTTTGTTAAATGTTTTATTGTTTTAATATCGTAAATATATCATAACCTATACTGATTAAAATTTTTAGGTACATTCATTTTTTCTATTTAACAAACATCTTTGGAAAAGCATATATATAAAATGTTATTCTGCTTGAAATCACGTGACCGCCTTCAAAGCTCTGTAATCGAGTTTTGGCGACCAACATTGGCACAATTGAATGTGTAGGAACTGTTTACGGCCAAATGAACACCCCCTGTTTGAAGGGTTTAGAGACGGAAATTCTGTGTTTTCAGATTTTTCTGGTTAATTGTGCTACAAACCCGACTTACTTGTGAAATTTCATAATTCTACGACTTTTAGAAGTACCTTAGTTATTTGATGATGCGAAGTGAGTCAGTGACAAAAAAGCGCTTTTTCGGAATTCAATATTTCGAAAACTACTAAATACAGAAACATGAAATCGTGGAACCTTAGTTCAGTTTGACCATACGAATATGTGTATAAAAGATAAATTTCTATATCTCTCCCTAAAACGACGTTATGAGGGGGTGAAAAGTATGCCGAAATGGTTCAGGAAAAGGTAGCTTATGGCTTGTGCGAACTTGGCGGATGCACTGCCGTGCTCCCAGATAACAAATTTCAGTGGATTTGATTTTTGTGAATTGAAGAAGTTATGAATTTTTTTCTTCTTAAAACTCTCTTTTATTCGCCAATTGAGCACATTTGTAATGATTTCAAAAACTGTTGTACAGTAATGGCCCTTTTCCTAGAAATAATAATAACTTTAAACTGATATGATATATATTATAATTAAGAAGATAAGGGTTTTTATCTCTTTTCACAAAACCCTCCGCTATTTCGGCCCCCTTCGTCCTATTTTGCACATTAATGAACTTGACCGAGATTTTCTGCCCCTTAATATTATGTATCAGTTTGGATGAGATTTGTGCAGAATTATGGAATTTATCGTGTTAATAAAAAAGTGATACCGATAGATATACAGGGTGATTCAGCTCGTCGGTGACAAACTTTAAGGATCGATAGAGCACACCTAGACGAACATTTTTGAATAGGGAATGTAGGGTCCCTGACGCGATGGTAAGGCGCTAGGCGCTTTCGAAAATTTGGGTGCCGAAATTCGAAACGTCATAAAAACTAGGGAAATGGTTAGATTTTCTTGCTTGTTGCGTCGAAATGATTCTGTTTGTTTAGACTTTCTTCAGTACCAATTTGATAAGCGTATCTCTTAAAACATGGATAGGGGGCGCTGCAGACTTTGGAGAGCTAGACAACAACTTTAAGCCCGTTATTTTGATAATTTAACACATGCTCGCCAAAGTTTATACTCTAACTTAAAGTTTGAACCCAAAAGTAGAGCCCTGCAAAAAGCGTAAGAGCCGGAATAAAATGTCAAAGTACAGGGTGGTCGAAACTCGAAGGCTCCTAAGAGATAAACAAACAGATTTCTTGACTTATGGCATGCATTTTCATGATTCTGTTTGCTGGGGCTCTCTGAAACTCAGTTGAACGGTACAAAAAGAAACATCGATAGGGGGCGCTTTGGGCAAAAAACATAATTCGTTGACATTTCGGACGCTAACTGGAAACGGGGCGCTACGATCAGTTAGTAATAATGAAAACACATTTTCTACCTCTGCTCAACACTTCTGAATAAATTTAGACCAAAAACATCAATGATACTGGAAATTTATTTACAAAAAATAACACTACAGAAGATGCTCGAAATTTCGACCTTGGGCCATGATGCAGGCTTCGCACCTCCGTCGCATTGAGGAGTGTGTGTTTCCAACAATGCCAGGAGTATCTCTGATCTGCCCTGCAGCTGCCACAATGCGCGCCACAAGTTCTTCAGCACTGCTGACAGGTGTATGGTATACCTCGGCCTTCAGGTAACCCCAAAGGAAGAAATCCAAGCAGGTGAGGTCTGGTGATCGGGCAGGCCAGTGAACTGGACCCCCACGCCCGATCCACCGCTGGCCATACCTTGCGTTTAGATGGAGACGCACGTCGTTCGTGTAATGGGCCGGAGCTCCATCGTGCTGGAACCACATCTGGCGACGCGAACCTTCGGGTACGTGCGCCTCATCCAGAAGCTGCGGCAGCACTTGATCCAGGAAAATCAGGTAATTTCCACCTGTCAGCCGTTCAGGTAACAAATAAGGGCCAATGAGGCAATCCCCCAGAATGCCGGCCCACACATTTACTGAGAAACGCTCCTGGGCTGCTCGGCTTCTGGTTTCATGTGGATTTTCATCACACCACACATGACTGTTGTGGGCGTTCCACATTCCCTCCCGGCTGAAGGTGGACTCGTCCGTAAACAAAATACTGTTTACAAAACGGGGATCCCTGGATCTCATCGCCAAGTACCATCTTGAGAATTCCACTCGAGGGCCAAAATCCTGCTCTCTGAGCAACTGCACCCGCTGGATGTGGTAGGGGTGCAGATTCCGGGAACGTAAGATGCGCCACGCAGTTGCTTGCGAAATGCCAACATGTCTGGCGATATCTCTCGTGCTAAGACCTGGGTTGTCCTCAACCAGGTTAAGCACAGCCTCTTCGTTGTCGGGGGTGCTCACTGATCGCTCCCGTTCAGGCCTGCCTCCGTCGAAAGATCCCGTTGTGGACAACCTCTGGTGTACTCGAGCGAAGAAGGCATGGCAGGGGATTTGCCTGTTGGGGTAACGCTCGGCGTACAACCGCTGAGCGGCTCGTCCATTACAACCAGCAGCGCCATACGCCAAATGCATGTCAGCCAATTCAGAGTTTGTGTACCGTTCCATCCTACTACCGATCTGCAGACAAGTAACCCGAAGCTTAAGTAGGTACCGCACGTTCAAAAGACGTGTCTGCGCATACAACTACGTCATCTCGCGTTGTCGTCTACGCATTACGTATCTTTTGCATATCGATATGGTACGATATCTTTTGCATAAATCAGCAAAAAGCACCTTATGTAAATTTTACTGCGCGCATTGTGCATGATTGAAACCAGCTATGTTTGTTAAAAAAAACAAACAAACTGCAGTTTTAATAGCTTCTTATGATAAGTAAATTACTCTCTTGTTTTGTTTCTAACTGATCGTAGCGCCCCGTTTCCAGTTAGCGTCCGAAATGTCAACGAATTATGTTTTTTGCCCAAAGCGCCCCCTTGTTTCTCCAAAGCGCCTGTTTCTTTTTGTACCGTTCAACTGAGTTTCAGAGAGCCCCAGCAAACAGAATCATGAAAATGCATGCCATAAGTCAAGAAATCTGTTTGTTTATCTCTTAGGAGCCTTCGAGTTTCGACCACCCTGTACTTTGACATTTTATTCCGGCTCTTACGCTTTTTGCAGGGCTCTACTTTTGGGTTCAAACTTTAAGTTAGAGTATAAACTTTGGCGAGCATGTGTTAAATTATCAAAATAACGGGCTTAAAGTTGTTGTCTAGCTCTCCAAAGTCTGCAGCGCCCCCTATCCATGTTTTAAGAGATACGCTTATCAAATTGGTACTGAAGAAAGTCTAAACAAACAGAATCATTTCGACGCAACAAGCAAGAAAATCTAACCATTTCCCTAGTTTTTATGACGTTTCGAATTTCGGCACCCAAATTTTCGAAAGCGCCTAGCGCCTTACCATCGCGTCAGGGACCCTACATTCCCTATTCAAAAATGTTCGTCTAGGTGTGCTCTATCGATCCTTAAAGTTTGTCACCGACGAGCTGAATCACCCTGTATAAAGTTTTGTACTGGGAGTGGGTTGGGGTTCTACAAGTTCTGATCGCCATACATCTGCAAAAAAATTTCAGAAATTTCATCATAGGGGAAAATGTAATAGGTAGTATTTCTTACTAAATCTACCTAAATAGTAAATATCACGGTCACCGGCCGCCATAAATGCATTATATTTGACTGGAGGTCGTTTTTCGCTATTATTATGTGAAGTACTCCATAGAAAAATATGAAAATTGGTAGTTTTATAGAGAATTGTTTGATAAATACGCTGAAGTAGACGGTTTTCAAATCGAAGAATTATTTTAAGTGCTGTTTATTGCGGAACCGGTCAAAATCGTTCCATTAAAAAAGTTTTATATGAACAAAACTATATACAGTAGAACCCCGCTAATCCGAAACTCCCGTTAATCCGAACCAATTTTACTTTCGAAAATTATACTTGAACATATTAACTGAAAAGATATTGTTATAAGAAAAAAAAGTACTTTTTACTATGAAGGATGAATGTCGGGAAAAACGTGTTGAAGATAGAATTAAACAAAAAATGGTAGTAAAACATGTTTTTTATTCCTTAAACTGCTTGATCAGAATTTAAAAATATACTGAACGTAAAAGTTCAACGTATGTACACGAATATAAAATGAAAACGTGCATTATAGGCTTACTCCTAGAAGCCATCTTAACAAAAATCTTGAAAATCAGTTTGCTTGCCAGTCGCTATAAAATTCTTTTCTAAAATGCAAAAGTATTTAAATCCAGATGATAAAATTTCATTTCAACAGTTTGATTTCGCAAATTATTTACAGAAATGTCCCCCCCCCCCACACCACCACCACCACTACCTTTTCTTGTCGATGCGGTGACTGAGCTATTTATAGATTCGCGATTTTGAATCGTTTATAATGGGTTGTTACGTAATTCCTTATTCTGAAGTTCAATTAGATTATTATAGACATCAGGAGTAATTAAACAAGGAATACTATTTTTTTCTGAAAGTCGTGCCAGATTAAGCATGCCAGACCTTAGGACACCAGATTAGAGAATGTTTACTGTGCTACTGAGTGCTTATAACTGACATTTTTTTTAGCACGCATCTTTTCCTTTTCTATTTTTATCGGAAATTTGGATAATCAGACCAGGCACCGGTCGCAATTATTTCGGATTAGCGGAGTTCTACTGTATTTATTTTTCAACAATCATAAATATTTTTGTATGAGGTCATTAAAATGACATCATTTTTATTCCACTAACTCAGAAATTAAAACGAGGATTTTTAAGAATTAAAAATTCAGTCATTATAGTGTAAAAGAAACGTGAATTTGCAAATTTCATTGAGAAAACTTAATTTAGATTCTAAATATTATTTCTTACTTTAAATTCAGTATTTAATAAAATTAATGTACTATATTGTATAAATGTATAACATAAATAACATTATAAATTATTTTTTCTGAATGTATATTAAACGTAATATTATAAATACTTTTCAAAATCTACAATAAAATTAAATTTCTTTCTTCTCAAAAAAATGTGAAAAATATCATAAAATTTAAGTCCAACACTTCCCGGTGCCATGCAGAAATTATACAGCATGCAGCAATTAGTTTTGTTATAAATAAAAGTACGACATTATATAATTTTTGTATTTGAAACTTCCTGCCATAAATATACTAACTAAGTAGCAAAATGTTTATTCATTTAATATGCAGTACTTGAAATGTGCTATTGTAAATGAGTTGCAATCTTTAAACTTGATATTGCATAGCCACGAAACTTCAGTCATTTTTATCCAAGTCAAATAATTATAATTTGCGCCACAAAAATTATTTAATGAAATGTTCCAGTCTCTATGTGATTATGTATTAACTTCTTTCATTAAAAACGTTTCTTGTGTTTTATTTAATAAAAAACTGTAACGTTTTAAGATATGATATTGCATTCATTTAATTATCAACGAAATACGAGCGTGCTTATTTATTTAGCTATTTAGCTTAATTTTCTCAAATTGATAAAGAAATTAAAAGAAAAACTGTAAAACTCATTGTTCCGGATTCCATTTACAACTTACTCATAAACAGAAATTTAATGTCACGCCTTTCGCAAAAAGAAAGGCAATTTGCTCAAATATTTGACATTTATTAAATTTCAAAATGGTATAGAAAAGCTAAATCTTATAAATAAGTAATTTTTCCATATGAAATTTATCGATGAAAGATTTCCAGTTTTGTATTTTTTGTTTTATTGGCTTTTCCCCCCATTAAATCGTCGAGAAAAATGTATAAGTGTGTGTCTCAAAAGACATTAGTTTTTTACCCGGCTCAAAAGAAGGTTTATGTGTTTCACGCGTATCTGTGTATGTGGATTTCTTTATACCCTCGAAACATCTGTACGGCTGAATGGATTTTAATGAATGAGGTCTCTATCAATTCATTTTAACGGCCCGATGGTTATAGGCTAGGTTTTGTTTTTATAAATTCAAAATGGCGTCCGTAAAATACGAAATGGCGGTAGAGACGAAAAAAAATTACGCACCCTATTGAGTGGCATATCATTGGATAGTTCTTTCAAAATGAAGACGACGTTTCATTGACTATTTTACAGTCAGAAGCTCCGTTTAAAAATTATACAACCTGGAAGTTGTGTATGTACTGTGGATCTCTAGCTTTACTGCAACTCTAACCATCATAGGAGATCTATAAGACCTCATCAAAACAGTGTTTATTGCTAGGAACTAACAATTAAACACAACTTAAAAGTCATCAATACAAGCAAATAAAAAAAAAAGCTAAATAATATAAACAAGTAATATAAAAAAATATATATTAAGTAAATTTCTACTTAAGTCAATAAGATAATTTTTTTTCTTTTATTCTTCTTTAAGTGGCGCTTAAAATGCTTGATCAAGAAGAGGTCACTCTCGGTCTTAAAATTCCTTGATCAAGAAGAGTGCTCTCTCGATTATTGAAAATTAATTAATTTAATTTAATTAATGAATTAATTTAAAAAAAAACTGGATTAACATCAAGTGTCATCCACTACAAGTTTAAAAAATTTATTTGAGTTTTATTGGATGAATAATAAGTATTTTATTAACGATTGAAAATTTGAACAAGATGTAATATATAGCGAGAGTGTGAGCTAATAGTAGGAATTGAAAAAAAAAATAGTTTCACATTGATGAGAAATAATTAATTAGTTCACTTTTTACGCAGTCGGGTTTTTTGATTTTTTAAATTTAATTGTTTATTCACTTTATCATTTGATTTTATTGCTCGAAAAAATTCGTTATCAGAAAATGCTTTTGATGTTTCAATGGTACTTCTGAAGAAATGTTTATATGTTTATTGGAATATTTCATAAGATCATTCAAACAGTTTCTTTAAATAATGTATCGCAAATTATATACAGTACACCTAGGAGAATTTTTGTGATAAATTTAATGTTATAAATAATTTTCCTTTACAATATTTTTATCTCCGTATACATTTTTTTGCAGTGTTTTCAAGTATTTAATTATTTCCAAACTAGATGAAAGTGTCCACAACTTTGATTCCTGCATCTTCTCGTTATTCGTTTATACATGTGTCCGTCCGCAGCTAAATCTTTCTAGTACTAATTAAACAAGAAAAAAAAATCATGCATCAAGCAAAGGTTATGAAACACTTCAGAATACCTTAGCAAAACTGCTCCGTTTAAAAAGTTGAAGAAAATACTTAAATATACATTTTATAAGACGCATAGCACATTTGACAAGCAGATTTCAACAGTATCCGGTACGGTACTCCTACCATTAGATTGAAACGAATTTAAATTGTTTTATACAGCCTGTATATTTCCTGCAGATTTTTATACACGCCACATATTAAGCTGATTTTTAAATCAGGCAAAACAATATTAAATCTACCGAAATCACACTTCCAGGAATTACTATCCATAGGTGGCATATATCCAATTTTTTGCGTAGACCTATATAACGGCTTTACCGTTATATATTCATTATTCCTCCTTTCCCCTCAAAAAAATCAACTTTTAACCTTACTGGTTTATTATAAATTGTCATTATTCTTCTCCCCCCCCCCTTCAAATAAAATATTTAGTTTAAATTTGACATTTTAGAGTTAATTTCATATGTCTTTATTCATTCTCTTCCCCCCCCCCCTCTCACTACTGTAAGTTTCACTTTTACTTTTTAAAGTTCTTTTTAAATGCAGACATCATTTATCTCGGTACCTTTTTCTGTCTTTCAAATTCACACGGACAGAAAAAGATCTTAACCGCAGCTATTTTCTCTAGACATGAAATAGAAAAATAAAATACAAATGAATGTCCTTTCGCTTTGCAGCCGACGATATCTAATGCATATTTTCCCAGCCTCTGGGCTTGCATTAGTATTCAATTCTGACCCTTCTGTTTATCGGATAAAAGCCATATGCCCCTTGCTGACTAATTCAGCTGTCGTTAAATTTATAACGAGCATGTAATATCACGTGTTATCTATTTCTTTAGCCACTTTCCCTTACCGCAGGAATGATAAGATACGTGCAACCATATAGCACGCCATGCCGTAAGTTTGAGTTCTATGTAATACTTCGGGATGCTTCTGATTCCTTTGTCCACGCCACCAATATTCATCGCCAATACAGTACATATGTTCCTATTCATCTCGCCAATGAGTGAGTGATTGTAATGAATATTTCGCCACTACTCCCTCTGATCTTGAACGTGACGGACTTCAGCTGTCTGCCCTTCGGGGCCGCCCCGTCGGGCAGTCTTGTGTTTGACTTCTCCCCGTCCCACTGTACTCTCATGGCCCTCCTTTTAAAAGTTTCATTATAAAGAAGTATGTCCTCGAAATTTTCGTGTTGGAGTTTTTTTTCATTCATTCATGAATCTGGGAATCCAATTCTCCTCCACAACCTATACAGGATTTTATTTATTTGCTACAAACATCGCTTAGTGTTCTAAATGCAGTTGTGCTTTGAAATTCATAACTCGAATTAAAAAATACCTTTAACCAATTAACGCTCATCCATCCTTACAAATTACTTTGTGTAGCCCTGTATATGGGCTGTATAATTTATGCACCCCACTTAGTAGGCAAAATATTAGTTAAACTTAAAACATATACCGTAAAACGCATTTTCAACAATCTTTCCTCATGTACAATTTTTCAGATACATTATTGTATTAGAAAATCTTCATGTACCCTGTAAATACACTATAAACACTTTCACACACTATAGATACTTTCACGGGTGAAAGTATCCTTTGAAAATGATCGCGTTTGCTGTCGAAAGTCGCAGGAATCATCTTTTTCTGTTTCATTATGATTTTAACATCAATGGTTTTTAAGTTTTTAAAGACCAGTTCATTTTGTAACGGAATATTTTAATAAATTTTTATGCACCTTTTTAGTAAACAGTTTTTAATTTTAGTTATTTTAACGCAAGGTGAACTTGTCATTCCACTCTGCGCTCATTCTGAGTTCTATGTATTTCACTTAAAAACAGTGACAAAAAAATTACAGTGCCACATAAAAGAATGAAACTCAGTTATTGTCTATGGTTGTAATTGTTGAAAGAACGTTTCTAGCGTTTTTAAGAATTATGCATTTTCGAATCGAACTAAATATTATAATAGCATGTAAAGTGGGAAGTATATTTTTTTAATATACGCGCCCAGAAAAAAGAATTGTAAAGATTATTCTTAGAATAATATTAATTTTGAAATGTATAAAGGAAATATTTTCTATTTAACGAAAATTTTACTGTATTCTGTAGTACACATGATTCATTCTCATCCAAACGTACAAAATGATCAGATAGATCCGAAAATACTGGCGTTAAATCACAAATGAATAATAAAAATAAATAAATAACAAAATGATGTATTTTTCATTCGTACAAAATACTATCACAGAAATTTTATTGAAAAATTCTTGCGATTAAAGAAAAATATTATAATATAAATGTGATAGTGCACAACTTATGAAGATATGTAAATAATTATGTAATAAAAAATATTACTTTCATACAAAAAATGTAACTACAAAGCCTGAGAAACCATTTCCATGTCTTGCCACACCTCTAGTTTGTTTCACTTACTTGGTTGGCAACGCTGATTTAGCATTTTATTTAATGATAGATTAATTATCTTTAATTCATTTATTTTTAAAACATATCCAGGTCATTTTTAAAGGGTACTGCTGCTTATTTATAGTTTTATTTGGAAACAATTCTGTCATAAGATGTTAAATCATTTCCATGAACAGAAAATTAATATCAGGTTGTAACGAAAGTTTCCCACCACAGCTAATATGGTCTGTGCAAATAGTTCGCGTTGACGTGTTTGCTCATATTTTGTCAAACTATTTTTGGCATTTGAAAGAAAGATACTTGCTTTATAACACTGTGTTGTGAAGTTTGTAAAAAATATTGTTATCATTAAGTACAAGGTGTCTGAATTGCAAGAATCAAGAATCACGATACCATAATTGAATCAGCTTTTACTTCCGGTTCTGTTTGAAAAAGTCAGCTACAGAATGTCACCGAATAAAGTGTACAGCTTTGTACTACTCTTGTATCATATGACAGTGGTTTGGCAGAATGGTGGTTATATATAATATTACAGTACAATATATATATTATAATTAGATTTAAGTAATGGTGATTTGGCGGAAAACTGTCGTTACAACCTAATAGCTTCTAAATAAGTAAACAGATGCACCAGAAAAAACTATAGTGAGAAAGAAAAGTGCGTAAGTCATTTTAAACAAAAGAGTACGTTTCAAATTTTATCTGTTTAAAATATTTTTTAGGGTTTCGTTCATCTGACGAAACCCTATTCGTCTCACTCCTCTGTCTGTCTGCCTTACTGTTTGTCAGAGAGCCTCTTCTCAGAAACTACATATGTTGAAGACTTGAAATTTTGCATACGTATAGCTGAACACCTTACACCAAACGACAATCATAAAAATTTGAAAAAGTCTTATATTTTACCCCTCTGGGCCCTAACCTGTGTATGTTAAGCATTCTTTTCTAACTGATCCCGTAATTAAGTTGGAGACTTGAAATTTTGCATACTGTAAACTCCGCATCTGTAATGATGTAAAAATTCCTCTCTAAAAATGCTAAAGTGGATGCAACTAAAATATATGATATTGACTTCGTGAAAGAAAGAGAGAGAGAGAGAGAGAGAGAGACTCGTAACAAGAGTTCCGATTTTGCCTATCAAGTATTTCCTCAACTGCTAACATTTTGCGATCTACAAATTTTATATTTAATCAGCTCTAGAAAGCAGAATCTCGCCAAGATAATGCAAAAGACAGACAGAAGGAGCCGAAGACTGATCAAATCAGCTGACTATGATTAACCCGTTCCTGAGTGCCGGAATTCAGATATTGGGCAACAATGTTCTGATGGAACAAAAAGAAAAAAGCTCATTCCCGAAGAATTGATGGATCACATGCAGTCCGCGAATGATAAATGAATCGCCAGGTGAAAAGAAAAAGAGTTAAAAGCCACGAAGAAGTAACCAACAAGACAGACTCAACACTGACAAAAATAGTTTTTCTCCACATCCATGAAATATTTTCACAGAAACAACTTTGTGCGGAGTAAACCTCAACAAACTCACGTCTAAGCCAGTTGCATCTGATATCATGAACTAATTAGTGAGAACTTAGTGCACGGAAAAACGTTTTAGTGCTAAAGGCTATATCTGTGAAATTTGATTCCAAAAGTGTTAATTAGACTTTCATTGTTTTGTAATAAAAATCTCGAAATGGATTCGCTAACCAAGGTCTGCATCATCCGGTCACAAGAATTTCTTTATTCTAATATATTATTTAATGGTCATTAGATAAACTTATTTTTATGGTTTATGTTATTCAAAATTCATTTTATATGCTAAATATTAACTTACTGAAATTTTTCGTAAATGAGTAAGACTGCAACTTGGCTTATTAGCCTCTAATTAAAATAATTGGGATGGCTATTTCCATGAGTTCTTGTAGTGTAAGATACATGCTACGATTTTTGGCTACCAGTACTTTAGAACGGGGAAATGTGACTTATTTTATCGGAGATATCTCATTTATTGAATAAGACCAAGCAAACTTTTCAAAAATAACGGTGGCCAACAAGCATAGCAGTTATCAGCTATGTGTTTTACACTACAAAAACCCATGGAATTAGCCTAATGTGAGTAAATTATTATCTAAATGAATTATAAGAGGACCTCCTATAAACAGAAATAAACAAAATGAAATCAATACCTAAGGATGCAGGATATGCCACTAAAATGATACAGAAATTAATTGATAAAGCGACAACAATGTACAATAGAATAGAACCAACTCAGAAAGTTATTAAATTGACAAATTCAATCCCTTTCATAAAAGGAGTTTCGGTAAAAATAAAAATAGAATTTAAAAAATTAGGAATGAATACCCCTACCACCCCTGACCTACATTCTTTAAATTAATCAGAACAGACATCGAGAAAATTTCATACCTACAGACATCTGGAATATATAAAATCAATTTCAAAAACAAGGAAGGAAAAGATATGTCATATATAAGAATGACAAAAGGGAAACTGGAAGACAGAATGAAAGAACATAAACGATTACGTCTTAATAAATCTTCTACTGCAATAGCAAGACTAAATAATAAATCCCCCATAACAATAGATTAAAAAAAAATTGAATAATTAGCAAAATGCATTAGTTTAAATCAAAAATTGTGTGTGTGTGTGTGTATGTAAATTTTATCTTGAAAAAGGCTCTAATGATTTTGATTAAATTTTGCAGCCTACTGTTTTCGGGCATGAAAAGACAACTGGGATGGGTCTCGTGTTCGAGAAAATTCGATTAGTGAGTCATTTTGTGTCATAATGGGTCAGGTTCAAGCTAATTATATCTAAAGAACGGCTCAATCGATGTTGACTAAATTTTGTATCTAACCATTTTCGGGCACGAAAAGACCATCGGGATGGGTCACGTTTTCCAGAAAATTAGATTAGTGGGTCATTTTTGGGTCACGGTGAGTCAAGCTATTTGAATCTAAAAAAAACGGCTTTACGATTTTCACTAAACTCTATATTCTACAGTTTTGGATTACGAGAAGACCACTGGGCTAAGTCACATGTTCGAGAAAATTTGATTAGTGGGTCATTTTTGGGACACCGTGGGTCAAGCTAAGTTTATCTAAATAACGGCTCTAACGATTTTGCCGAAATTTTGAACCCTACTGTTTTCGGGCACGAAAAGACCATTGGGATGGGTCTCGTGTTCGAGAAAATTCGATTAATGGCTCATTTTGGGTCATAATGGGTCAGGGTGAAACTAATTATATCTAGAGAACGGGTCAATCGATTTTGACTATATTTTGTATCTAACCATTTTCGAGCACTAAAAGACCATTGGGATGGGTCTCGTGTTCGAGGAAATTCGATTAATGGATCATTTTGCGTTATAATGGGTCAGGGTGAAACTAATTATATCTAAAGAACGGCTCAATCGATTTTAACTAAATTTTGTATCTAACCATTTTTGGGCACGAAAAGACCACTGGGATGGTTTACGTGTTCAAGAAAATTCGATTAGTGGGTCATTTTTGGGTCACTGTGGGTCAAGCTATTTTTATCTAAAAAAAGGCTTTAACGATTTTCACTAAACTCTATATTCTACAGTTTTGGATTACGAGAAGACCATTGAGCTAAGTCACATGTTCGAGGAAATTCGATTCGTGGGTCATTTTTGGGTCACAGTGGGTCAAGCTAAGTTTATCTAGATAACGGCTCGAACGATTTTGACGAAATTTTACACCCTACTGTTTTCGGACACGAAAAGACCATTGGGATGGGTCACGTGTTCGAGAAAATTCGATTAGTTGGTCATTTTGGGTCATAATAGGTCAGGGTCAAGCTAATTATATCTAAAGAACGGCACAAACGATTTTGACTAAATTTTGTATCTAACCATTTTCGGGCACGAAAAGACCATTGGGGTGGGTTACGGGTTCGAGAAAGTTCGATTAATGGGTCATTTTTGGGTCACTGTGGGTCAAGCTATTTTTATCCAAAAAACGTGTCTAACGATTTTCACTAAACTCTATATTCTACAGTTTTGTGTTACGAGAACACCATTGGGCTAAGTCCCATGCTCGAGAAAATTCGATTAGTGGGTCATTTTTGGGCCACCGTGGGTCAAGCTAAGTTTATCTAGATAACGATTCTAACAGTTTTGACGAAATTTTGCACCCTACTGTTTTCGGGCACTAAAAGACCATTGAGATGGGTCTCGTGTTGGAGAAAATTCGATTAGCGGTCATTTTGGGTCATAATGGGTCAGGGTCAAGTTAATTATATCTAGAGAACGGGTCAATCGATTTTCATTAAATTTTTGTATCTAACCATTTTCGGGCACGAAAAGACCATTGGGATGGGTCACGGGTTCGAGAAAATTCGATTAGTTGTTCATTTTGGATCATAATGGGTCAGAGTCAAGTTAATTATATCTGAACAACGGCTCAAACGATTTTGACTAAATTTTGTATCTAACCATTTTCGGGCACGAAAAGACTATTGGGGTGGGTCACGTGTTCGAGAAAATTCGATTAGTGGCCATATTTGTGTCACTGTGGGTCAAGCTATTTTTATCTAAAAAACGGCTTTAACGATTTTTACTAAACTCTATATTCTACAGTTTTGGATTACGAGAAGACGATTGGGCTAAGTCATATGTTCAAGAAAATTTGATTAGTGGGTCATTTTGGGTTACAATAGGCCAGGGTCAAGATAATTGTATCTGAAAACATACTCAAAACATTTTGACCAAATTTTATATTATACCGTTGCTGGGCATGAGAAGAGAATTGGGCTAGGTTACATGTTCGAGAAAAGTCGATCAGTGGGTCATTTTGGGTCACAATGGGTCAAGGTCCAGCTAATTGTATCTAAAAACCAGCTTAAACAATTTTGACTAAATTTTGTATTCTATCGTTTTCGGGCTCGAGAAGACCATTGGGATAGGTCGCATGTTCAAAAAAATTCGATTAGTGGATCATTTTGAGTCACTATGTCTCAGGGTCAAGCTAATTGCATCTAAAACAGCAAGAATGATTAAGTGGAAATGATATATCCAGATAAACACGAAGCTAATTTTGACCGAGCTTAGCTCGGTCATTCCCGCTAGTTACGCATTAATAATAGAAGGCATTGAAATAATCTCATCAAAATCTGAAACCTATAATGATGTACTGCCCACAGCTATTGACAATAGATGGCGACACATTTTAAAAATAGGGATAAATGACAGGGAAAATTTAGAAAGCAATGACTAACGAGAGAGAGAGATGAAAACATCAGTAACTGAAGATGCCGCGGTAAGAAAGAGGTGAAAATATTTTTTGACCATTTTAAATGTATGTTTTAGAGTATATATGTCTTTTAAACTTTTGACATGTACACTATTTTTTGGTATATGTTAAATTGCGAGATCTTTGTGTGTTTTAATGTCTGTAAATAAATTGGTAGAACAAATGAATATTATGATTAATATATGACATTATAAAAGAATAAGATTATAAATATACTAGGGTGCTCTGCCCCCTGCTAGCTACGCTCGCCAACCACCGTTCAGACACCGCAGAATCTAAACACACGCTAATCTGATCGGTTTAAAAAATATTATAGAAGATTGAATTATACTGAAAAAAGCTGTGCAGATCTCCCTGTAAACGGGTTTCTATTCAATTTCCTTTGATTTCACAAATTTAAGGCCGAATCAGTTGCTGTTAAGACATCCACTGGTTGTTTTCGTGTTTGATTAAAGAGGATCAATTAAACGTTTGAAAAGAAGCTAAAATAAAAGGAATTAAGTGTACAGAGTCTTTGTCTCCCGGTATTGTAAAACAGTTTCTATAACAATAGCCTAAGTCATGTGACTATCATCAACAGTTCCGGGCGAACCACTTCGCTTTTTATATCCCTGGTGCCATTTTGGCACTTTAATACAAACCAGGTACAGGTGATGAGTCGCCAAATATTATTCTATCGCTATCATTTCATCTATATTATAATAGTCCAAGTCATGTAACTACCATAAGTACATACGCTCTAATCCTTTCGATTTTCATATGAAAGTTTGGCCCAGATATCATATACGGCCCCATATTGCCGCGATTTTTTTCCGACGCTAATTTGGGGAAAACATCAACAGCATAAACAACAACATCCAGCTTATCAAATCACGCAAAATAACGATACTATGGCGCCAGTTAAGTACACGTTGCGTATATGACATTGGCGTCAGAAAAAAATAGCGCCAATATGGGACCGTATGTGGCATCTGTGTCGAAAGTTTTCCGTTTCGATTAAAAACAATCAACATTTTTTTTCGAATAATACTACATAATACCATTGTCGCAAAGAATTCTTGGTACTGCTACGTTAGCCAGGTGCAAATCTCGCCAATAACTATTTTTCAACTCGCCAGTTAGCATTTTTTTTTTTTTTTGAGTTGTAAATTAAAACATTGCTTTGAATTTGAAATTAAATGTCATCGTTTGTTACATCATTTAATATTTGGCCAGATGCCATATACGCATCCGGTTTGGCGTGATTTTTTTTACGAAAATTTGGCGAAATCCTCGTTTTCGAATACCAGTTACATATGTATTTTTGATACTACTTAGTTATCCCGTCGACCAAAAATCTATCACCAAACTATAAGATTAAATGCCAATAATGGTTGATCGTAAATGTCACATTCACTTGACTTTAAGCAAGTTACACGTCTTTACGTCATCAAGTGATTTTTATTTCGACGTTTTATTTGTATATTTATTAATGTTATACTATTTCCTTTGTTCTTCCGTTATTTAAAATAAAAATTATGTCAATTTGTATAATTTTGCGAGTGGTTTGGCGATTTATATAATTTGGCGAAATGGGTCGATGGAATAACTAAGTATTACCGTATTTTTTTAATTATTTTTTATTATTTTTTATTTTTAAAGGAAAATAACCAAAAAAAAAATAATTAACTATAGAACAAAACAATTTATGAAATTAAAAAAAAAATAAAGTAAATAAACATTCATTATTAAATAAACAACAATAGCCGGGTTACCATGTCAACCAAAATAATGCCATTTTGGCGCCAATTAGGTACCTCGGTGCGTGTATGACATCTGTGCCTAATATTTTTCTTTACATTTCGTAAAAAAAAAAAAATAAAGAAGTGAAAGCCATTTATTTTAAATGTTTCTGTTTGTATTAAATAAAATGATAATGGAATAGAAATTGAATTATGAATAAAAGTAACATGATGCGTTTTGTAGCATACATTTAAGGGAGGCCAAACTTCTCGCCAAAGTAGTTTAAAATGGTAACCTTTTCTAAAATCTGAAAAAAAAATATCTGTCTGATTAAAATTTGAATTGCCATCATTAGAAAAATGTATATAAAATTAGAAAAAAATAATAATATTTTGAAAACTAATTCGAATTTAAAAATTCTAATACCAGTTTTGAAATCCGCGGATCAATATTGATTTTTGGTGTTAATTTCATCGCAAAGTATTCCATATTTTAGGAGAAATCGCCGTGAAACATAATCAGTTGTTTAATCAGTCGATTCATACTTCCGTTTCATAAATTCGTTTCATTAGGATTTTATATATATAGTGTAGATATTGTAATTTCGTATTGCCTGTGTTCTGAAGATAGGCCGCCAGAAATGGTTTCAATTGCGAATCTTGTTTATCGTTGCTAATCGCGTTCAAAACAATAATTTAACGTTATTAAATACATAGCATTGTTAAAAATGATAAATAATATAAAAATAAAGTTAATTCATAATAAGAAACTTTAAAATGTATTTTTAAAAGATGAAACATTTGAAAAGAAATCTGATTTAAGTATATTCTCACTTCATTTTCTTCTTCTCGGCAATGCGAATTTGATTTAAGGATATTTTGTGATACACATTTATGAAATTTTTTTTTGAAAAATAAACAGTCAAAAAAGTGATAATTTTGATATTACAAAGCCATATTCCTGTATGTGTGAAAATCTGTGGTGCTGTAATTAGAAAGTACTTAAAATAGATATTTTATCTTATATTATAAATGTGATATATATTTATAACTATAGTGTACTTTATGGCCACTTTTTTTTGTCACTTCCCGAAAATAGGCCTCAAAAGTTGATGGTATTTTTCTGAAAATTATTTAATCGGAAAAAGTTCAGTTTTTGTTAAACTGTACAATAAAACTTTACAAGTCTCATGGATTGACGGATGAAAAAAAGGCTTTGCCAATATTTCCTATCTGCTCTATTATTTTCTTTTACTTCAGTTTCTGGAAATTCTATGGGCTTATTATTTTTTAAAACCACCGCTGTACTCCTTACTGTTCTGTGTAAAAAATAGTAGAGATCGACCGAAAATTCTGTTTCGTTGTCGGAGCAAATTCTGAGTTTCGTCGAAAATTCGGCCTGTCCGAAACTATCTATATTCTATAAATCTCGTTTCTTCCTTCGGAAATTTTTAACATTACTCAGTGATTTGAACTGTATCGGTTCAAATGAGACATTTATTGCTCAGAACATAACTTTTGTTATCAGTCATGACTGCCTTAAGACGTGGGTGCAAATTATAAAGTAAACAATATATATATGACTAAATTTTGAAGACGCTTTTCACGTGCTCATCAGAAGCTGCAGACTTAATAGTAATAAAAAAATTTAGTTGAAACCGTAAGAAACTTCGAATACTTTTTGAGAAAGTCCTAGTGTAACAGATGATCATTTACAAATATAATTATAAAAGATAATTCGAGATATGTATAGCTAAAACCTTTTTTAATTAGATGAAATTTGTATAATTAGAAAGTTATTTTGTATTGTTGATGAATTAATTACATTTTACTTTATACGAAAATAAAAAGTTTTGGTCAGCGGCACAGATTTGTGTATGTAGTATTAGCATTATTTATTATGCATGTCTTTATTTTAGTATGTATGTATTATTATGCATGTATTAAGTTATATTTCATCCGATGTATAAATTACTTTAAAAAATGGCCGTTTTCGTTTTTGACCAAACTCGGTTTTGGTCTTAATAACCTCTTTCGGTCGATCTTTCAAAATAAGCAATTAAAGTTTGTTTTCCTCAAAATAATATTTCACTAAAATTTATTTTAGTATTTAATATGCTTCAGAAATAAATATCAAGAAATATTATGTATTCTTTCGGAGATGATAATTTTATAAATAAAAAAGGGTGTTTTTCTTTAATTATTCTATTTATTTTTTATTTGTATTTTGTACTCTTTAAGTGTTTAAAATATTTCCTTTGTGCAGTTTGACTAGGCCTGCCAACTGCTACAAAAAGAAATCGTATTTTTTACGATTTGGAGCTAAAAACTACGATGCTACAAAAATCGATCTAAAACTACAAATTTCTGCAAAAAACACAGGTATCGAAAAAAAATCTATTTCGCCGATCGTTCACAGAAAAAAAGGTCAATTTCGTCACAGGATCGTAGCGGAAAACGCAAATTTTGTGAAAGAACCGCGAGAAATTTGAAGTTTGGGCAACGGATCATTAAATAAAAAACCAAAAATTTGTCACGGGATCGTGAAATAAAATGAAAATTTAGTCAAAGGATGGCGAAAAAACGCAAATTTCTCGAAAGAATCGCAAATGCCAATCTCTTCAAAGAACACGAATTTCGTCAAAGGATCGCGGAAAAAAATACGCATTGATCCAAGGACGCAAAAAAACAAAACAAATTTCTTCAAGGGATCACAAACAAAACTCGAATAATTCCAAAGGATTGCGGAAAAAAGCAAATTTCGTCAAAGGATCGCAGAAAAAACGCAAATTTCGTCAAATCATCATGCGAAAAAACGCAAATTTCGTAAAAGGATCGCAAAAAAGTCAATTTGTCAAAGAATAGCGTAGAAATGCGAATTTCGTCAAAGGTTTGTGGGAAATTTCTTCAAAGTATCACGAAAAACCCCCAAATTTCGTCAAAGGATAGCGAAAAAATCACAAAACTCGTCAAAGGACTGCGAAAACCCTCCCCCTCCAAATTTCGTCAAACGATCGAGTAAAAACCCTCAAATTTCGTCACAGGATCACGGAAAAAGCAAAAATTTCGCCAAAGAATAGCAGAAAAAAGCGAATTTCGCCGAAGCATCGCAGAAAACGTGTAATTAGCGCCGTGAAGCAGTCCACCTCACTGCTTTCACCTTTTACAAAAATTTCTGTGAATTTCAGAATATATCTACCCTATATATATAAAATCCTAATGAAACGAATTTATGAAACGAATATATGAAACGGCTGAAATGTAACGATTCTTTGAATCGACTGATTAAACAACTGATTATGTTTCACGGCGATTTCTCCTAAAATATGGAATACTTTGCGATGAAATTAACACCAAAAATCAATATTGATCCGCAGATTTCAAAACTGGTATTAGAATTTTTTAATTCGAATTAGTTTTCGAAATATTAATTTTTTTCTAATTTTATGTACATTTTTCTAATGATGGCAACTCAAATTTTAATCAAACAGATATTTTTTTTTCAGATTTTAGAAAAGGTTACTATTTTAAACTAATTTGGCGAGAAGTTTGGCCTCCCTTAAATGTATGCTAAGAAATGTATCATGTTACTTTTATTCATAATTCAATTTGTATTTCATTATCATTTTATTTAATACAAACAGAAATATTTAAAATAAATGGCTTTCACTTCTTTATTTTTTTTAAACGAAATGAAAAGAAAAATATTAGGCACAGATGTCATATACGCACCGGGGTACCTAATTGGCACCAAAATGACGTTATTTTGGTTGACATGGTAACCCGGCTATTGTTGTTTATTTAATAATAAGTGTTTATTTACTTTATTTTCTTTTTTTAATTACATAAATTGTTTTGTTCTATAGTTAATTATTTTTTTTGGTTATTTTCCTTTAAAAATAAAAAATAATAGAAAATAATTAAAAAATACGGTACTACTTAGTTATTCCATCGACCCATTTCGCCAAATTTTATAAATCGCCAAACTACTCGCCAAATTATATACATTCACATAATTTTTATTTTAAATAACGAAAGAACAAAGAAAATAGTATAACATTAATAAATATACAAATAAAACGTCGAAATAAAAATCACTTGATGACGTAAAGACGTGTAACTTGCTCAAAGTCAAGTGAATGTGACATTTATCAACCATTATTGGCATTTAAGCTTATAGTTTGGTGATAGATGAATAATGAAAATATATTTTATTTATTTATTTAATCATGATTCTATCTATAAGTACAAACTCCATGATTTATTTTTTTTTTCTGAAAATATACGTATTTCATTTTTTTTTCTATTTTCAAAAATGCGTCCGTATTGGAAAAACATGTGTATATTAATTAAATATTTTTTTAAAAGTTATTCTATAAATAAATAATATTGTGCAAATCTATAGATCATAATTTATTTTTATGTTTAATTTCAAGTCAAAATACTGAATAGTTTTTTTGTAAAGTGTACGACAAAATGTAATTTGTGTAGACTAGTAGAGGATGAGCGAAGAGAATCATGGTTGAATCATAGTAGAGGATGTGCGAAGCGCAGTCTACTAGCCTACACAAATTAAGAAGTTATGGGATTTTTTTTTTCACAAAAAGCCTCCCTATACTTACCTCCTTGGTCCGATTTTGCCCTCTGATGTTCTTGACCGAGATTCTATGCCCCTTTATTTTATGTATCAGTTTGGAAATGATTTGTGTAGAATTATGGAAGTTATCGCGTCCATAAAAAAAAGTGATAGATACAGATAGTACGCTATATGGGCAAAGGTAACCGACCACTTACAATTTTAGACGTTTTGTTAAATATCTAGTAACTTGCATGAGGAATTATCCTAAAACTCCAGGTGTATAAACAGAATGGTACAGGTCATACATTTCCTTGAGGATTTTTTTCCGAAACACCATAGGGGACCGTCAGTAAATTGAAAAAGAACGAATATCTTTTAGATAACCCTGCAAAAACTAATCTAGCAAAACCGTTTAAACTGTAGATTATGATTAAGTGCCTTATTGTAATAAATTTTGTTCATTTTTATGACGATAGCTAGTATACTCGTAGAGAAATTAAATTTTTTATAAAAATAGTCCCAAATTTTGCCAAGTTTTTTGCTTATAATTTGTAGAGTTACTAATATAAAAAAAGTTCTTTTCAGAAAATTTGTCAAACAACATTGTACACAATACCCTGCAATCAGAATTAAAAAATAATAAAAATTGTATGAAAAATGAGCACGTTTACTAAATAGGGATTCACTGCGCATGCCCGTATGTAATCAAAACACAATTTGTATAATGTGTTAGCTAAATGTATAGAGCAACTTTTCTGAAAGTCTCTAAAACATAGTGTAAACAGTCTGAAAATTATCGTGGATAGAATAAGCTCAAAATCCGTTATTCCGAAAAGGAAGCAAAAAAAGTCCTTCCGGCCAGTGCCGGGAGGAAGAGGTAGCTTTCATTTTCCTTATTTTAAAAAAGCCAACTTATATTATTCAAACACACGAAGCTCAATTTAGTGGAAACCGAATATAGGAGATTCAATATTAATTTTTATCAATACTAAATCATTATGAATGAGAATTTTGCGAAATTAGTCAGCTTTATACAAGCTGCTTTTATTTAAACTAACTTATATTTGGCTGCCAAATTCGGCGATTTCTTAAAGTTCCTGCCATTTTAAGACAACATGGTGAATGAGGCTAATCAGTGAACTTGGTCGAGACCTTAGTAATGGCTGTGCACATGCTCACTCACATCGGAATCGGTTGATATATACGAGTGCTGTCGCAGGCAAAAAATAAGTTTTTCAAAATGTCACCCACATTAGAAATTGAAACTGCTATATCTGAGCCATTTTTTAAGACAAAGACAAACAAAAAATGCTCGTGAATGCTTATATCAAGGTCAAATACTTATGAAAGAAACCTTTTTCAATTTCTATTTTTTTTTTTTTTTTTTTTTTTTTTTTTTTTTTTTGCACCTCACTTTAAATATAATTTTTTTTAATTTAATGGCCGCCATTTTGAAACAAGATGGCTGATGAAGCTGGCCAGCGAACTTGGTTGAGATATTGATGTATACTATCCACATGCCTTCTTCCATCGAAATAGGCGAATACGTGTGTTATCGCGTGACAGATACAAGATCGTTTCAAAGTGTTAGCCATGCTAGAAATTTAAAGTGCTATAATTCAATATTTTTTAAGATATAAACAAAAGAACAAATTTTCAGAAACAAAAACTGCTCCAGAATCTTTGTATCAAGGCCAAACACACAAAAAAATTATTTTTCATTTTCCAATTTTTTAATACATTATTTTAAATTTTAAATTACTTTTTTTTTTAAATGGCAACCCTTTTGAAACAAGATGGCGAATGAAGCTGGCCAACGAACTCGGTCGAGACATTGGTATGTACTATGTACAGATCAAGTTACATCCAAATCGGTTCATAAATACGCCTGTTATCGCGTGACAAAAATCAGGTCGTTTTAAAATGTCAGCCACAATAGAAATTCAAAATGCTATAACTCAGCCATTTTTTTAGATATAGACGAAACAAAACCTGTTCCGGAATCTCTGTATTAAGGTCAAACACATACGAAGAAAATCTTTTTCATTTTCCAATTTTTTCGTTTCTCATTTTAAATTTTAAATTTTTTAAATTTTTTTAAATGGCCGCCATTTTTAAACAAGATGGCGGATGAAGCTGGCCAACGAACTCGGTCGAGACATTGGTGTGTACTATGTACACAACGAATTACATCCAAATCGGTTCATAAATACATCTGTTATCACGTGACAAAAATCAGGACACTTCAAAATGTCAGCCATGCTAGAAATTCAAAATGCTATAACTCAGCCATTTTTTAAGATATAGACGAAAAAAAAAACTGCTCCCGAATCTTTTTATCAAGGTCAAACACATAAGAAAAAAATATTTTTTCAATTTTCAATTTTTTGGTACTACATTTCAAATTAAAATTTTTCTTGAAAATTTAAATGGCCGCCATTTTTAAACAAGATGGCGGATGATGCTGGCCAACGAACTCGGTCCAGACATTGGTATGTACTATGTATAAACGAAGTTACATCCAAATCGGTTCATAAATACGCCTTTTATCACGTGACAAAATTCAGGACGTTTCAAAATGTCAGCCACGCTAGAAATGCAAAATGCTATAACTCAGCCATTTTTTAAGATATAGACGAAACAAAAATTGCTCCGGAGTCTTTGTATAAAGGTCAAATACATAAGAAAAAAATATTTTTCCATTTTCAATTTTTTGGTACCACATTTCAAATTTTAAATTCTTAAAAAAATTTTAAATGGCCGCCATTTTGAAACAAAATGGCGGATGAAGCTGGCCAACGAACTCGGTCGAGACATTGGTGTGTACTATGTACACACCGAATTACATCCAAATCGGTTCATAAATACGAGAGTTACAGTGTGACATAGGTCAGATATATATATATATGGATATATATATATATATATATATATATATATATATCAATTTTGAACGGAGGGTGGTTTCGGGGCCTGGGGGTCATGATCGATGAAAATATACCAAAATTTTTTGAAATCGCTTTCCTCCGAACGGCTGCAATAGGTAGCTTTTTGTAATGAAAGCTACCTAATATAAGGGGTTGTATCCAAATACATTAGTGTGTACAGTATGTTGTGTACTATACTGGCACTAATCAATGGACATATGGATACAGCCCCTCATCTTTTTGCTTCTTTTTTTGCCTCTAAAATCGCAAGTGGCTGGTCACCTTTGGTCATATATTATAGATAGATATATAAAGATTTTTTTTCAGGTTCTAATGGTCGTGATCGGTGTAGATCAGCAAACATTTTTCCGAAATTCCAACATAGGGGAGATCCCAATCGGTAGTATTTCATACGAAATCTACCTAAGTGTTTGTACTAAGTAAATAATTGTTTGTAAATCAAGTTCCAATTAATTGAACAAAAAATAAAAACACAGGTTGCTTATAAATCTCTTTAAAAAATCACGTCGGCAAGTTTCATGTTTTTACTTTTAAAAATGAGTCTGAAAATGTGTCAGAAAGTTTCGAGTTATTGAGAGCGGAAAAGTATTCTTTTGAATTCCGCCTTTATATGATTCTGAGAAAACCAGCTCTTACAGAAAAATGAAATTAAAAATTCGTCAAAAGCGGCCAGATAAAATTTTAACCTGGGTTTACAATCTCTAATCTTGTTTTAGTTTTTATATCGGTGAAAATAGTACTTAACTTCGAAATCTACCTCCCCCTATAGGCCAAGCTGGCAGGCATTTTTTGTGATATTGAAGGACTAGAAACTTGAAATTTGACATGGATGTTATTTCTAAGATACAAGTGCTTGCTAAAAATGGTTTCTAAAACAAATGAGAGAAATTTAAGAGGGTAAAATGAGCAGAAAAGTTCTAAAAACGATTTCTATCATATTGTTATGGGCAGAAATTCGAAATTTGACACGGCTATTATTTTTAAGACGTAAATACTCGCACAGAACAAACAGTTTTTAAAGGAAATACAAAATTAAAAAAGCTACAATGCGCGAAAAGCGTTCTAAAAACTTTCCAAAGTACGATTTCTATATAATTGTTAAGGATAAAAACTGAAAATTTGGCATGGATGCTATTTTTATGAAGAAAATACACGCATAGATCAGTTTTTTTATTTGAAATATAAAAGGGTGTAGTGGGAAACAACGTTCTAAGGTTACGATTTTTATGATACTGAGGGGACTAGAAACTTGAAATTTGGCATGGCGGTTGTTTTTACGATATAATGCTCGCTAATGATGGTCTTTTTAAAAAATCGAAATTTAAAAGGATTAAATGAGTGAAAACTTTCTAAAGACGTTCTAAATTACTGTTGCTATGGAATTTTACGTAATATTTTTTAATTAATTAATTGCAAATTTCAAATTAACTGACATATTTGCTATTCTGAAAGCAAATCACTAGCAGCTCCACCTATTTAATATTCTAATGTTAATGCCTTCATTATTACAGAATTAGCTTATTTGTTAAATTCTGAATACTTTTATATGTTCAGTTTTTAATTAAAAAGCTTTACTGTATAAAATATCAATTTCGGACAGAAAAAAAAACTGGTTAAAATCGATTAAAGCTAACCTTCGCCGTGGCATTTTTTAATTTTAGCAGCTTTTCTGTAACCTTGCAATATAATAAAATTTCTCCGCTATGTTTTTTTTTGTGATTATTAATTTGATTTTTTTTTATTTCAGCCCCAGGCATCATCGGTCGAAGCAACTAGCTTCAATAATATTGCACATCTTCCAAATTCAATAATATGGCGACGAACAGGCGTGATATTATTCTCGCCGAAGTAGAAAATGGTGATGATATCGACAACGGAGTATACTTAATGATTCGTGTGCCTGATCATGCCATAAGAAGTGATCATAATGAACTTATAGTAGACGCGAATTACATTACAAGCATATTAAATAATAACATAGAAAGTGAAACAGATTCACAAGAAGACGACTCTAGTAGTAGTGTTCATACATCAACAAGTTCTGATGTGCAGCATTCTATAAATATGGAGCCTTCCTCCAGCGACGACGACATGGATTTTCAAGGGATCACATACAGATCCTTCATCAACACACTTAGAGAGTGGAATATTGTGGAAAAAGTAACCTTTCATGAGATGAAAGATTATCTTGCAAGTAAAGACATGCAACTTTCCAGAACTTCAATAAGACGACTTCTTTATCGTGCTCTCGTTAAAAAAACAATAATTCGTACTGGTGCAAGAAGAAACAAGAAGTACAAAATAGTAAATAAATGCGAGTATCATAAGGCAAAAAAGAGCACTAAAAAGTGATTAAAGTGCCAGGATTCGCCATAACTTAATGGTTTATGAATTTAAAAACAGACATGGTGCACAACCTCACACTGGTTTTCAAAGAAAAACAATCCAGGAGTAAAATAGGTATTATAAAAAACTAAATGATATTAGAAAATAACAAAAAATATTTTCTCAGGATCATTCTCAAAATTCGGAATGGAATCAAACTTGTTCAGTCACAGAACAATGGTGCTGTGATATGCTGAGGGATTCTGTAATCCCACAACATCAACAGCATGGATGCCTTCAGGACATTATTTTCATACAGGATGATGCACTTCCTCACATTGATCGTCTTGTAAAGCAGTTGCTAAGACAGCATTTCACAGATGCACGGGTGATCAGCTGCCATTTTCCAACAGCATGGCATCCTCGTTTGCCGTATACTACTTGCCGCGACTTTTGGTTATGATTGTTTCCTGAACGACAATATCTACTGTAAAAGGACATTGTGTTGCAGAACTGAAGGACATAATTTGATGTCTTTGTTCTTGATATTCCGGCAGACTCACTCTGATCAGCTGTGAAAAGTATGGTTCTGCGATTAGAGCATATTGTTGTTGAAAATAAAATGTGACATAGTGAGCAGTTTTAATGCCACTTTTCTTATATTATTTAAAATTTATAAAGCCTATTAAATTCTCTATGTGTATTACAGTGTTACCTATTGGCGGATATTTTTTTTAATAACTTTGTAAATGTCAAGTGCATTATTTGAGTTATCTGTAGTTCAAATTTTATCTCATTTGGACCAATAGAACGCATTCTAGACCCCTCTGAAGTCAGAAACATATTTCTTGCTGACCCTCTATTTTATAACTAAAGCTTCTACCAGTAATTTTTTTCTAAAATTGGTAATTCTTACTTAAAAGTGTTATTCTGTTGCAAAGAATTCAAGTTTACATAAGTATATGTTTTTATGAGAAAAGGTTTCCAACAACTCTCTGAACTCAACTATCTCTCTGAAGAGCAAATGGCAACATACTTGTAAAAATGCAAAAGATGCAACTAGTGTAAATATTAATTTTCATATTACAGATTCTTTTATCATATGTAATTTTAAAAGTTTGTTACGATTTGGTTAGCAGGGTATGTCAGAATTTTCATGAAAATGTCAAATGTCAAATCTCAGGAAAGTTTTTATATAAAAAGTTTTGTTCATTTTGTTTTTGCTGCCCATGGTCTGTTTTTGATAAATTAATGTCAAAGTAAATTTTCATACGTTTTTGCTGACTTTAATAAATTAATATTGAAGTAAATTTTCATTTGACTTTCATTCTGTTATATTTAAATACGATACTACTTGATTATCCCGTCGACCAAAGATCTATTCCCAAAGTATAAGATTAAAAGAATAGAGAGATGGAATATCCTTGACCACATTCACTTAACATTAAACACGATAAACGTGTTTATTACGTCATCAAGTGATTTTTAATTCGAATTTTTATTTCTATTTTTATTAATATTTTACTATTTATTCGTTCTTCCGTTATTTAAAATAAAAATTATCTCAATTTGTATAATTTGGCGAAATTGGTCGACGGGTTAATCAAGTAGTTAATCGTCTTTAGTTTGCTTGTTTCAGGTTTCTAAGTTTAATTTATTTTGAAAAAAATTATTCGATGAATCATTAATCGTTTTTCTTTTCTGTTTTTTTCTTTAAACATAATTACTTCTCAACATTACATAATTTAAAATTTTTCACGTTTGAATAGAGAGGGTGTACTTTCAAATGTAAAATGTTTGGAAACTCTACTTCAATTTACTGAGTATTTATAATTTTTAAACCAAATAACTCGATTACGGAATTATAGTATATGATTATTTTTATGAATTATAAATTTTATTCGTGACGTCACACGAATACTGTCCATTACAGATATCTGAGCGAAACTCCCATACTTGGATATGTCGCCAAGCTTGACAAGAAACATTAGTAATCTTGACGACAGTGTCATCAGGGATTCAAATGTTTCAAGATTATGAGAACATTTACCTATCAAGAAAGTTTTTCATATATACAGAATATTTTTTAAATGTATGTAGAAAGTTTAGAAAACAATATTAAGATTCATTAACTCAATTATTTTTACCAAAATAAGGGCGCTTTTACTTTTACGTTACCCAGTCGCAAATCTCGCCAAAAGATTTTTTTTTTTTATGTTAGCACGGGCGCAAATCTCGTCAACTTTTTGTCTTACTGATAACATTCTTTTATATTTCGAGTGTGCAAATTGGAAAGATTATAGAATAAAATGTTTTGTTTTATGGCATTATTTTAACTTTAATTTTCAATTTATTTTCTGTATTTTAATAGAAATGAGTGAAAAGCATGTATTTTAATTGTATATAATATATGTAACTTAATTGAGAGTTATGAATTGTAACGTGAATTAAGTCAAAAAGTATTATTATAAATCGTATAAAATCGAAGGGTATTTATAATTGCAAATTTTACTATAATTTCTCAAACGTTGACGAAGATTAGAAAAAAAAAATGTGCTATTCGCTGTCTGAGAAAAATATTTATGTTCAAGTTTTGTGGTGAACATGGTTATGTTGGGGCGCTGCTTTTTATATCAATGTTTAAACTATATTCTAATTTTCAGATATTATAAATATTGCGATTAAATATATCTAAAATCACTTACAACTTACACTTATTTATTAATCGAACTTTTTTTTTTTACAAAACAAAAACTGAAAATTTTGAGCAGTTGCCAACTCAACAAACTAAATAAATCTAAACCACATCAGAACGCTCCTCCCAGTAACGAAGTTACGTTACAATATATACAAAGAAATGTTAATTACAAAAATAACAATGAACTAAAATTTGAACATTACTTAAAAATAAATATATATGTGTTAATATCGAAATCGCACAGGAAGTTTAATCGTTCGTCCCGAACGTGACTTTTTTTCCGGAAGTTTTTGGTCTTAAATATGTGAGTCCTGTGGTGATTTTGCAGGTTTATGTTCTGTGTTGGTTGTTTTGTAGCAAAGTCTGGTGTTTGCAAGAAGTATGCAGGCTTTAACCTATCAATAGAGACAGTTACAATTTTGTCTTTGATTTTGAGCTTGAAATATTTTTCGTTTCTATTAACGACTGGAAATGGACCTTCATATGGGGGTTCCAGCTGCTGTTTAACTCTGTCTTTGCGAACAAACAGATGTGATGTGGTTTTTAAATCTTTAGGAGCAAACATTTTTTGTACATACTTTTTTGACAGTGCTTGGTCCGACTTCTTCCATCACTTTTTGAAGTTGATTGGAAAAATTATCAGGTGGTGTAGGAGTTGTACTTTCATGGAAAAATTATCCAGGCAAACGTATGTTTTGTCCTTAGACCATCTGGGCTATAGTATATGCAGAATCTTCCTGAATGGCAGTGCGTAGACCAAGATAACAGTTTGCAGTGTTTCACTCCGGGCCAGGTTATTGTGTGCCATTAGTATGGTTTTTAGAGTTCTGTGTAATCTTTTGACTTTTCCATTGGATTGGGGGGTGGTAGGCAGTTGGATGCTGCAATTTTATTCCACACATTTTTGTTAGGACGTTTAAAAGTTCTGATTCAAACTGTGAACCACGATCCGTGACAAGTCGACATGGAGTTCCGAATCTAGAAATCCAATTACCGTAAACTGCTTTGGCAACTGTGTCGGCTGAAAGGTTGTTCAGCGGAATTACTTCCATCCAGTTAGTATACCGATATATGCAGGTCAGGCAGTAGATATTAACCTTTGATGGTGGTAATGGTCCTGTCAGGTCAATATGAACATCCCTGAACCTTTCCGATGGAGGTTGGAATTCACCGAAGCTTGATTTGGTATGTCGATAAATTTTGCTCTTTTGGCAGGCTATACATGACCGGGTCCATAGATGTACATCTTTTCGGATACTTGGCCAGATAAATTTTGATGTCCGGAGTTTCACAGATGATTTAACCCCAGGAAGAGACATTCCATGCATTTGATGAAATATTTTCATGCGATAGGATTTAGGAATATATGGTCTTATATTACTTGTTGAAGTTTCACATCACAAAGACTTTCCAGAAGGTAGCGGATACTGCTTGAAATTCAGGGAAGTTTTGGATATCTTCAAGTTTCGGAATTCATCATCTTGATCTTGCTCATCTTCTATTTTATGATAATCTATCAAATTTCTTCAACTCTGGATAGGGTATTGGCAATGATATTGTCTTGACCTTTAATATGTTAGATGTCAGTTGAAAATTGTGAAATGTAGTGTGAGTGACGAAGTTGGCTCTCAGGCTTTTGTAGGAATGCAAAGGTTATGGGTTTGTGGTCTGTGTATATAGTGAATTTTCTTCCTTCTAATAAATGCTTGAAATATTTGATGGAGAGGTAAATGCCAAGTAATTATCTGTCGTAAGTACTGTAGTTCTTTTGTGCATCATTTAGCTTCTTACAATAAAATGCGATAGGTTTCCATCCTTTATCTACATATTGTTGAAGTACTGCTCCAATTGCTGAATTTGAAGCATCTGTACATAGTGGCAGAGGTAGTTCAGAATTCGGAAATGATAGCAGTGCAAAATTGTCTAAATAATATTTGCATTGTTGGAACTGTTTTTTCGCTTCATCTGTCCAAGGAATTTTTCTTCAATCTTTCTTTCCCGCTCCTTTCAGGTAATCATGTAAAAGAGATTGGTTTTAGATGCATCTTTTAGACATCGACGATAAAAATTAATCATGCCTAGGAATGTTCTAAGTTCATGAATAGTTGTTGGAAGTTGATAGTTAAGGATATCTTGAACTTTGTTAGGTAAAGGACGTGAGCCTTCAGGGGTAATTAAATATCCCAAACATTCTATTTTATGTGCTCCCATGACTGATTTCGAAACATTTATACGAAGACGGTAATCATTGAAACTTTCAAACACTAACTTGAAGTGATTTTTATGTGCTTCTTCACTAGTAGATGCAATAAGAATATCATCTAAATAGGTGAAAACAAAATTTAGACCTAAAAAATTTCATTTACAAATCTTTGGAATGTTGCTGGTGCGTTCTTCAAGCCGTAACTCATCGCATTGAACTCGTAGAAGCCGAATGGTGTAATAATTGCAGTTTTACACCCATCTCCTTCGGCAATGGGAACGTGATAGTAGTCTTTGAATAAATCAATTTTAGAATAGATAGTTGTCTCTCTCAAAATGTAATAAAATCTTCGATTCGTGGAATAGGATATCTGTCACGAACAGTTTTGGCATTTAGTTGTCTGTGATATCCACATGGGCGAAAAGTGCCATTTTTTTTTTCGGAACCATATGAAGAAGGCTCGACCATTGAGAACTAGGAGTCCTGATTATATTATTATTGACCATAAATTGGAATTCTTGTTTCGCTGTTGCAAGTCGTTGATGATCTAACTGTCTTGCGTTAGAATGGACATGTTGACCTTTTTTTATAATATTGTGTTGAACATTATGTTTTACACTGGATAAGAATAAATTGGGTTTGGTTATTTCGGGATATTGCTTTAATAGAGTATAAAATTTAGTGGAATTACCTACTGCGACGACATTACTATCTTCACGGTTGCGAAATTTTCTGTTCCAGAGAAGCAATTCGATTTACAAGTTCATTATTAACGTGCGATCCCGTATTATCATTAACACTATCAGATTTATTATTTGTAGAAAAAATTTCAGGTTTTGAATTCATATCACTGATTTTATCTGCCATTACAGCTAATTTTTCTAAGTTTTCTTCGCTAACAAGCAATATATTTTTTTTGGCCGTAGGGCAATTTTTCAAGCCAAAGTGTTTTAATGAGGTTTTCAGAAACGTCACAAGTAGCTACAGGTCTTAGCTGTTGAAGGAGCTGACTAGGTTTCATATTTCCTAGTTCAATTCCCGTTATCAATCGCTTAATTCGTACGTTTTCGCTTTCTCTAAATAAATTTAGCAACCTAGCTTTGGAATCGGAATACTTGGTTAAACTGTCACTATTTATAATATACCATATATTATCTACGTATTTAGGTTCAAGTTGAGCAACTAAATAATGAAATTTTGTTTCTTCCTTAATATTTTCATTAATTTTAAACAGTACTTCAACTAGAAAAAAACTGGTCTATCAGTCGAAAATGGAGGAATTTTTATGCTCACCTTGTTGAGTTCCGGCGTTTTTTTCACATAAGAATCATTACTGTTCGACGATTCACTTTTAGACATTTTTGAGCTTGACGGGTCACCATTTGTTGGGGCGCTGCTTTTTATATCAATGTTTAAACTATATTCTAATTTTCAAATATTATAAATATTACGATTAAATATATTTAAAAATCATTTACAACTTCCACTTATTTATTCATCGAACATCTTTTTTCTTATAAAACAAAAACTGAAAACTTTTGAGCTGTTGCCAACTGAACAAACTAAATAAATTTAAGCCACAACAGTTACGCCTTTTTAAGTCTATTACGTACTCCGCGGTTAAAATATTCAAATCACAAAAGCTTGTTTCTTTTTAAAGCATTTCAATGATTCTCAAAAAGGAATGACTTGCTATCACAGCCCCTTGTTTACGTTACGTTTCTTTAGAACTCTATTTCACAAATGTTTTTTCGACTGCGCAAATCATAGAAATGTTGTTAGTTTTGAATCTTTAATAGACAATTACGTTAAACAGAGGTTATTTGAAATAGAAATTATCTGTATTTTCTGGTAGACCTTACAGATCTACCACAAAAGTTTTCTCATATACATCTAAAATCGAAATCAAGCCTAACATGACTCCATTTTATCGTAGACTTGTAAGATGGAAGAATCTGCCCCGGAATCGTTAAACTATCTTTTATTATATTTAGCTGTAGACCGGGAAGCGGCAGCGCAGTCAATCACCACATGGAGTTCATGGCTTAAATTCCAGAATTAGTTAAAAGTCGATTCCCATATTAAAACGCAATTGGTCTTCCAAGTCATATCTTGTTGGAAAACACCTGAAAACCCGATTTTAGCGGTTGGCTCATAGGTTTACTATTGTGTTTTCCTGTTCCCAGTTCTCCATGGTTTCATACCTTTTGGTGCAGGAAAACGCAATGGTAAAACCTACGAGTTAACCGCTAAAATCGGGTTTTCAAGTATTTTCCAACCTGATATGACTTGGCAGACCAATTGCGTTTTAATATGCGAATAGAGTTTTAACTATTTCTGGAATTTTAGCCGTGAACTCGATGACATATTTGTCTGTGCAGCCACCTCTCGGTCTAAAGGTAATACTAAACTTTCTATAAGGCGGTTCTCAAATTCCCTGTTCAGAAACTCAAAAAATTCTGACAAAGTTTTGGACTGATTTTTAAACATAAATTCATAAAATCGGCAAGCCTGAGTATTGAAGAGATTTTGAATCTAAATGAGCTTTCCATTTTCTTTTTACAAACACATTAGTACGAATTATAAGAAAATTAGGTCACGTAACAACCAGTTTTTCTCCTCTCATGGCTATCGCGTCCGGAAATTTGGTTCAAAACACCAACTTTGACAGTATTTTCAGAAATATCTTCTGTCTTTACCTAGAAACGAAAAACCTCTTTCGATTACATAGTTTTTGAATAACAACGCCTGCTAATTTCAGGCGTTTCCGAATAAAAAATAATTTAAGAATGTGTCAGAAAATAGCCCCTTTCGTTTGAGGAAAGTCTTAATGCCTATAGCGGCACCTAGTGAGAAATATATTGAGAAAATTTAAGTAAAGGTATGTTTTATTTATGTCTCATAGTATGACTGCCGTATCTCTCTATTCTAAAAAAAAGTAACTTACGCTGTCACTGCCGCCGCCGGTTTTGAATTTTTTGTGACCGGAGGTATTTCTCCGTTAATATTAAGAAAAATACTGCATACAAAAATATGATAATCAGCGGTATTATAGAGAAATATTTGATAAACACACTGGTGCAGACAGTTTTCAAATCGAATAATTATTTTAAGAGATATTTAATGCTAAAGTTGGACAAAATTGTTCCATTAAAAAAAATTTTTAGGAGCAAAAACTATATATGGGAATTAATTCATTTTTAGATCATTTTATACGTTAGAATTTCTCGGTGTGCACACTGCATTCACTTTTTTAATTTGACTCATTTTTGGAGGTTTTAATTCTATTTTAAATTAACATTTTCAGCATTTCGAGAGATATTTTTTACTTATTTTAGAAAGTGATATTAATTTAAACTGTTGCCAACTGTATAAACAGCGCAAATAATAATGATTGCTTCAAATTAAAAATTTATTTACGCGTGGCTATTATTAACAGAAAAAAAACTTTCAAATTAGAATTAAATAATTACGTATGAAAAGCAGGAACTCATTGATCATTGCTTCATAAAAATTACATTTACGCGTGACTTTTAAAAGGAAAAGAATGTTGTAAAATAATAAATTTATTAACATGCGTTAGAAGTCTTAAATGGGAGAAATTGCGTCACATTTACGTCACATTACACTTATTACGTAAAATTTAAAAAAAGTAATATTACAAAACAGTTTAAGTTTAAAAAATGCGCGCGACATTAATTTCATATTTTGAGATTATATTAATAAGATTAATATTAACTTTATTAAACATGTCAAGACTGCTTTCGATCGATTATTTATTAATTTAATAAAAATAAAAAGTATTAGAAGCTGAAAATGAAGTGTCATCAACAATAAATATGATTTGAAAGAGAAAAACTGTGAAGCAGAAAATAAAGAATTTGCTTAAATGGTTTAGTTAAGATTCGTTAACCTTCTGTGTCGTTTCCGTCAAAAAAGGGCATTGGTATTTGTAAAATATATTTGCATTTTGATGCAAATTAGCTTATTATATTAGCTTATTTTGAAATGTTTAATTGATTTTATTTGAATCAAAGACGTAAACAGTCATTGTATCTTTTAACAGCAGCTGATTTTTCCTTAAAATTTCCCAATCGAAGAGAAATGAATACAAACCCGTTTTTAGGAACATAGCCACTGTTTTTAAAATTATAATTCAATCTTTAAAAATCTTTTCTAAACCGATGAAATTTACGTGCTTTTAGAGACTGCGGTGTCTGAACGGGGTTAGCGAGCGTAGCTCGGAGGGGGCCGAGCCCCCTAGTTTAAGATAAAATGTGTCGTGTTGATTCAATCAAATATGTATGCGTTTGTAGCGTCGCCTGGGGGATAATAAGCTAACGAAATTTAACGAAAAGCGATTTTTTGTGCCTCACTGTATGACAGGTAAACACAGTTTTCTTTTGTGTTTATAACGCTCTCTTGCGGTAAATAGTGTAACTATATTTTGGAAATTACTTTAATGTATGATTTTAATAAATAGTTAGAATGTAATCTTCCGCCATGATCAAATTTATGTTTAATAAAAGCTTTCACGATAGTTTCTTACACTCGTAGCGTCTCCATTTGCAAACTTGCATAACTAAATCTTTAAAATGATTTTTACCCTTAAGTTCACAGCATCTTGTGGACAGAGTGTAAACAGTGTAACCAAACTTATTTTTTATTAGCTAAAGTACCCGACGTTGCCCGGAATTTTCGAATTTGGTTTTGAAAACCAATTTCAAAATTTAACATACAGCATTAAAAAAAAAAAAAAAAGATAGCAGTCGAAGTGTTGTACACATAAATTAAATGAAAACTCAATATAAAAATGTATAAATTTATATAACCGACTCAAAATAATACAGCTATAAATGAACTTAGTTCCATTCTTTCATAGCGCCTATTAAAATACCCCAATATTTCCACTACCGAAATTATATCATGCTTCTATGAATTTTTTCACTCTTATATGACGTTATATATTCACCATGTCCTTTCTATTTCCAATACTACGTAATATTCCATTTTTGTATTCGTCAAATTAATTAAATAATTGTAATTTGTCACATAGAAATCATAAAACAGAAACACTATGGTGTAACATTCACTTTTGTTTTTAATTCGTCAAATTATTTATTTTACTTTCATTTTTCATGTGGAAATCTTGCAATAGAAAAGTTATGATCCAATATTCCCTTTTTTACTTTCTTCTATCTTCAATAGAAGAAAGTATTGTAATCGAAATTTTTTTCGACTCCCAGTTTTCGACGGATTTACCAGTTTTAGGGGTCAGGGACGCCAAAAAATATGTTTATACAAAATGTCTGTCTGTCCGTCTGACCGGGTGTCGCCATTGTACAATAGAAAAGAGCATGAAGTTATGCATAGAATTGAATCATTTTTTAGTATGTTTTTGGCTATGGCCAGCAGGTCCTCTTTCAATTTGGATATATTCCGCCGGAAGGGGGCGTTGTAATAGCGATGTCTGTGCCATTTTCATTATTGTACTTATGAAAACTGCATGAAGTTATGCAAAGAATTTAACCAAGTTTTTTCGGGTATGTTTTGGGCTATGGGCAGCAGATCCTCGCTGAATTTGAAAAAATTCTTCCGGAAGGGGGCACTTTAATAGTGATGTCTGTACCATTTTCATTATTATAAAATCAAAAACTGTATAAAGTCATGCATAGAATTGAACCAAATTTTTTGTGTATGTTTTTGGCTATAGCCAGCAGGTCCTCCATGAATTAAAAAAATTTTTGCCGGAAAGGGGCACTTTAATAGTGATTTTTGTGTCATTTTCTTTATTGTACCCTCGAAAAGCGTATAAAAGTTATGCATAGAATTTAACCAAATTTTTTGCGCATGTTTTTGACTATGGCCTGCAGGTACTCCTTGAAATTGGAGATATTCTGCGTTAACGAGCTGCTGTGATAGACACTTTTGTAAACATTTTTCGATTTTTCGTAGTTCTATTGTCCATCGTCGGCTCGTGCAGCGACGGGAACTTGCGTCCTGCTAACCGGCTATTCGCAAACAGCTGATGACAGAAGAATAAGGAAAAAACTATTGTTTTAATAAATATCATGATCTAGATTAACTCGTTTTTACTCCGATTAATTGGCTGAAGCAGAAATTTAAGGTGAAAATCAAAGTTGGTGTAGTTTTGAACTAATAATCATTGAAGTAGTAACATGTGTAACTACTTTTTGAAATATTAAGATGCATGAGATAGAAGAAAATTTTAGGATTGGCACATCCAACTAGTTTAAATTATTCACACCATTTATTTCATTTTTTCACGTGGAAATCTTGCAATAGGAAAACAATTTGTTGTGGTAAGAATGTTATCGTGGATTTTTAATTGTTGGCAACAGCTATAACGAAAAATGTTTAAATTTGATTCGAAATTGCTGTTAAATTGGTGGTTTTATATTAATTAACTATTGTATGTGCCAATCCGAAAACTTTCTTCTATCTCATCTATATATATATTACGCTAACGTACGTGGCACAGAAATCGCGATTATTTGTTATTGTTTAATGGCAACGCCCGAGAAACGCATCTGATTGGTTATTGTGTAAGAGTCCTTGGCAGGATTTAGGGCGATCGGGTTTGTTGTTGTTTACGTTTTGCGTTTTCGGTGCAATATCTTTCGCTACAATTATGTAGCTTCAAAATATCATTTGAAATGCCCGTAAAAAATCTCGGTGAATGCTTGAAAGTGAAGAAGAAGCCGAATTCGAGTCGAATCGAAATAGATTCGAAATCCAAATAGAATTGTCGAGAACGCCGTTAAGCGATCGGCAAAATAGGCTTAATAACTGTAGCATGCACAAGTTGCTACTGAAATCCAAATTAGTAATTTAAACGTTCCGGGGCACGCATAACTGTGGGTGAAACGTGCAATTTATGCAAAGCACTGTATTGGAAATGCGAATTAAACAGCAGCAAGAAGTTTACAAAATGTTGTCATGACGTAAAAAGTAATTTTGTACGGACCTGCGATACGAATTTCAGGTTCATTTAATGGGTCTCAGGACTCTTAAAATTGGAAAGAAAAAAAAAAAAGAGACTATTTTCAACATTTAATATCATAAAATGTATTTAATTTTAAGACACAATTTTAATTGGGAATGAAAGATGTAAGTATGTTGTTTCATTTCATGTATTTAAAAAAAATGCAAGATGCTGAATTAACATTTACAGGAGGCTCCAAACTGTCAGACATTTGACGAGCAGAAAATCAGCATAACAGATTACGCGCACGATTACAAAATAAATATTCCAAATAGAATGAAAATTTTGGTGCCTACTTATACTTCAGATTATAATAACTACCTTGAACCTAAATAAATTTGTATTTAAAGAATTTTTATATTTTTACTACAAAGTTGTATTTAGCTAATGCAAAATTCTGAAAATTTCAACAGTAAAATCACCTAAAAAAATATTTTTTTGAACAATAAAAAGGAAATTTTAGGTTCAGTGTATACAGACTAACATGAAACATGTGTTTTGAAAATTTTAGGAAAAAATATTTAGAAGTTTTTGAGATATCGTGCGCGTTATGCCCAAAAACGTCATTCGGAGAAAAATGACCTCAAAGTTTTGGAAACGCCGCTTCAGCTATTGAATGTGTATAAATCTAAAAGCCATAACTTCAGTTCTAATAGGAATTTCAAGGAAACAATTATAGAAAAATGTTTAAAAAAAAACAGGAGTTTAACATCTAAAAAAATTTAAATTTTGAAAATTTTAAAGCTTTAAGAGTCCTGAGACCCCTTAAGAATATTATTACGCTCCCCCCCCCCCCACCCCCCAAAAAAGTAAGATACAATAAAACCTGTTTAGACGTAAACGAAAACGACCAGTGATAAATTCCGTTTTATGCAGGTTATTAAATTGAACAACGCATTTTTTGAGGGGGGGGGGAGAGCTGGAACTTTTTTTTTTCGTTTATTGCAGGATTCCGTTATAAACAGGCTTTATTCTATTAGAAAATAAATTTGCTGAATGGTACTTTTCTTAAAAATCTATATAGTAATATTTGCTTACAATTTTATTATTTCTTTTTCAGCATTACACTTTATGCTGTATTTGTAATTGCTTTTTCATATAAAGATTTTAAATAAAAAATTAAATTTTTGAAAATATAATTACATTTTAATTAAATTCATCAGTTAATTTAGAATAAAAAAGTTTAAAGTATGAGACATATAAAAATTAAAAATCTCAACCTTTGACTTTACACAACTTTTGAACTGAACAAGAGTCGGGCCCTGGTAATTTGCACCGTCTCCACCCGCCCCCTCTGTACGGATCTGCGATAAAAAATTTCAGATTCATTTAAGAATATTATTATGGGCCCGGGCAACGCCGGGCGGGTCAGCTAGTATATTTTAATGTTTCAAAGTTTTGTTACGTATGTCAATATTTCATTTTTATTAGTTCAATACTATATCAACTTTGACTTTCATCTTAAATTTCTGCTTCAGTCAATTAATCGGAGTAAAAACGAGTTAATCTCGAACAAATTAAAATCAATAGTTTTCAAATTAAAATCAATAGTTCGCGAATATTCGGTTTATTAGCATTTGAAGTTCCCGTCATTTGATCAGCCGACGATGTACTACTAAAAATCAAGAAAATTACACAAAAATCGCTATTATAGTGCACCCTTTTGGCGGAATATTTCCAAATTCAGGGAGGACCTTCTTGCATGGCCAAAAACATACATAAAAAATTTGGTTCAATTCTATGCATAACTTCATACACTTTTTAATGGTACAATATCGAAAATTGCACAAAAATCGCTATTACAGAAGCCCCTTCCGGAGGAATTTTTCTGAATTCAGAGAAGACTTTCTTGCCATGACCAAAAAACTACACAAAAAATTCGGTTCAGTTCTGTGCATAACTTCATACACTTTTCAATGGTACAATATTGAAAATTTAACGCAAATCGCTATTACAGCGTCCCCTTCCGGCGTGATTTTTCCAAATTCAGGGAGGACCCTCTTGCCATGACCAAAAACCTACACAAAAAATTTGGTTCAATTCTATACATAACTTCATACACTTTTCGATGTTGCAATATTCAAAATGGCACAAAAATCGTTATTACAGTGCCCCGTTCAGGCGGAATTTTTCCAAATTCAGGGAGGACCTTCTTGCCATAGCCAAAAACTAAAAAAAAAGTGGTTCAATTCTATGCGTATCTTCATATACTTTTTGATTGTACAATGGCGACAGACAGACGGACGCACGGACAGACAGACATTTTCTATAAACACGCTTTTTGGGACCTCGGACACCTGAAACGTGTAAAACCGTCGAAAAAATTTTCGATTACAATACTTTCTTCTATTGATGATAGAAGAAAGTAAAAATTAACTATAATTTATTTCGATTCCGGATTATTTTAGTTTCCTTGGCCGTGTTTTAATACACATGTACGTAACATTTCACAACTCTGGCTTCGAAACTGTGGATTTGTATAGCATTACAGACAGACAGACAAATTTTAATTTTTATATATTAGATTTGTAAAGGTATTTTTTTTACGTTTCACAGTCAAAAAAGGGTAGAACAGATACGACATAATTTTTTTTTTTTTTTTTTTTTTTTTTTTTTTTTGCGTTTAAAACGTCTCCTTCCAGAAAAGAAGATTAACTAAATTAAAGAAAAAAAAAAGTTTTTTTTAAAACACTAGGGGGCTCGGCCCCCTACGAGTTACGCTCGCCAACCAACGTTCAGACACCGCAGCCTCTAAAAGAACGCTAATTTGATTGGGTTTAAAAAGATTTTGAAAGATTGAATTATAATTTAAAAAACAGTGGCGATCTCCCTATAAATGGGTTTCTATTCATTTTAAGGAAAAACCAGCTGCTGTTAAAAGATACAATGTCTGTTTTCGTCTTTGATTAAATAAAATCAGTTAAACATTTCAAAATAAGCTATAACAAGCAAATCTGCATCAAAATGCAAATATATTTTACAAATACCAATGCCTTCTTTTGACGGAAACGACACAGAATGTTAACGAATCTTAACTAAATCATTTAAGAAATTTCTTCATTTTCTCCTTCACAGATTTTTCTCTTTCAAATCATATTTTTTGTTTATGACACTTCATTTTCAGTTTGTAATATTTTTTATTTTTATTACATTACTAAATAATCGCTCGAAAGCAGTCTAAACGCGTTCAATAAAATTAATATTAATCTTATTAATATAATCTCAAAATATCAAATTCATGTCTCGCGCAATTTTTAAATTTAAACTGTTTTGCAATGCATTACATTTTGTTCATTTTACGTAATAAGTGCAACGTGGCGTAAATGTGACGTAATTTCTCCTATTTAAGACTTCTAACGCGTATTAATGAATTTATTATTTTACAATATCCTTATAAAATTCACGTGTAAATATAGTTTTTATGAAGTAATTTCCAATAAGTTCCTGCTTTTCATACGTAATTATTTAATTCTAATTCGAAAGTTTTTTTTTTTGTTAATAATAGTCACGTGTAAATAAATTTTTAATTTGAAGCAAATATTATTATTTGCGCTGTTTATACAGTTGGCAACAGTTTAAATAAATACCATCTCTCTATTCTAAAAAAAAAGTAACTACCGCTGTCACGGCCGCCGCCGCCGGTTTTGAATTTTTTGTGACCGGAGGTCTTTCTTCGTTAATATTAAGAAAAATAATGCATACAAAAATATGAAAATCGGCAGTGTTATACAGAAATGTTTGATAAACACGCTGATGCAAACAGTTTTCAAATCGAAGAATTATTTTAAGAGATATTTAATGCTAAAGTTGGACAAAATCGTTCCACTAAAAAAGTTTTATAGTAGCCAAAACTATACATCGGAATTTAATAATTTTTAGTTCATTTTATACGTTATAATTTCCCGGTGTGCAGAATTGATTTATTTTTTTAATTTGACTCATTTTTCGACGTTTTATATCTATTTTAAATTCAAATTTTCAGCATTTCGAGAGATATTTTTTAGAGATTTTAGAAAGTGATATTAATTTAAACTGTTGCCAACTGTATAAACAGCGGAAACAATAATGTTTGCTTTAAAAAAAACAAAAAAATTATACGTGTAATAAATTAAAAATTTATTTACACGTGACTATTATAAACAGAAAAAAACATTTGGAATTAGAATTAAGTAATTATGTACAAAAAGCAGGAACGTCATGAAAACTATAATTACACGTGAATTTTAAGAGAGAAAGGAATTTGTAAAATAATAAATTTATTAACATGCGTTAGAAGTCTTAAATAGGAGAAATTACGTCATATTTACGTCACATTACAGTTATTACATAAAATGAACACAAAATAATATTGCAAAACGGTTTAAATTTACAAATTGCGCTAGACATTTATTTGATATTTTGAGAGGATACTTTTCAACTCTTTCAATTCCTACTATTAGCTCACACTCTCGCTATATTTATTTATTTATATATTTATATATTTATATATTTATCTTGTTCAAATTTTCAATCGTTAATAAAATACTCATTATTCATCCTATCAAGTTGAAATAAATTTTTTTAAACTTGTACTGGATGACAATTGATGTTAATACAGTTTTTTCAAATGTTAATTAATTAATTAAATATTAATTAATTAAATTTAGTTTTGCATGGGAAACAAAATGGCGTTCATTGGTTATTGAAGTTCAATGAAAATATTTTCAATAAGGGGTTACCATAGGGGAGACCCTGTTCTGTCGCCAAATACCGCCAAGTTTCTCGCCAACGTGGCGATATATCGCCAAATTTGGCGGCCAAAATGAGTCGCCAAAAGTGATGCCAACTTGGCGATAGCTCTAATATTTCGCCAAATTCCCATAGAGTTCCATTGTAAACCTACTTGTTTATAGAAAATCAACAAATTGAGATATTTTAATGCAACAAAAACTAATATTAGCTTAAGGGATTATATTAAATTTTTCTTTGATGGCCTAAGTAGGAATTGACTTTAAAAACAAGATTTTTATATTACTTGTTTTCTTAGGAAAGCGCAAATAATATTTTATTTCTAACACAAGTATTTTCACGTGAATATTAAAAAGAGAAAGAATAGTTTGGTCAAAATTACGTCAGATTAAAAACGATTAATTTAAAATGTCTCATTTAAAAGAACTTTCTTTTCGCTTTGTTAAAAAATACCGGGAGACAAAGATTCTGTTTACTTAATTTCTTTTATATTATCTTATTTTGAAATGTTGTTACACATGTCTACGTCAACAAGTTATTTTTATTTCGACGTTTTATTTGTATTTTTATTAATGTTGTACTAATTTATTTGTTCTCTCGTTATTTAAAATAAAAATTATGTCAATTTGTGTAATTTGGCGAGTGGTTTGGCGATTTATATAATTTGGGGAAATTAGTCGACGGGATAATCAAGTAGTACCGCAGCGGATTTGGCGTTAAAATTTCCCCAATCAAAGAGAAATGAATAGAAATCCGTTTATAGGGAGATCGTCACTGTTTTTTAAATTATAATTCAATCTTTCGAATTCTTTTTAAAGCCGATCACATTAGCGTGCATTTAGAGTCTGCGGTGTCTGGACGGGGGTTGGCGAGCGTAGCTCGTAGGGGGCCGAGCCCCCTAGTTTCCTAAAATAAGTAAAAAATATCCCTCGAAATGCTGAAAATTTGAATTTAAAATAGAAATAAAACCTCAAAAAATGAGTCAAATTAAAAAAGTGAATGCAATCTGCACACCGGGAAATTCTAACGTATAAAATGATCTAAAAATGAATTAATTCCCATGTATAGTTTTTACTACTATAAAACTTTTTTAATGGAACAATTTTGTCCAACTTTAGCATTAAATATCTCTTAAAATAATTATTCGATTTGAAAACTGTCTGCATCAGCGTGTTTATCAAACATTTCTCTATAATACCGCCGATTTTCATATTTTTGTATGCAGTATTTTTCTTAATATTAACGGAGAAAGACCTCCGGTCACAAAAAATTCAAAACCGGCGGTGGCGGTGGCGGTGACAGCGTAAGTTACTTTTTTTTAGAATAGAGAGATAAATATCCATAATAAATTTCTGACAGGATAAAATTGATTTTGATTGAATTTTTTTTCTCTTTTTGTGCGCTGGGAATACTATTGTTGAAAAATTACAGAAGTAAAACTTTAAAATACTTGTTTTGTGTTTTATCATATCAGGAGCTTGGAGGAGAAAAAGCAAACTCGAAAAATCGATTTTTTTTCTGCGTGAAAAAGATATAGGGAACACGTTTGTAAGTTGTTTTGCCCAGTATTCTCACAGTGTCAAGCTAAAAAGAATCCTATTCTATAATACTACTTGCAACACTTTCAGTTTGATTTCCCAACACCCCAATTTCGAGATTCGCCCTTTCTCTTCCAAGGTCCTGATATGCCAATTACACTAGTCTGCATATCAGATGATTAAAAACCAATGATTGCCCTTAATGCATTTTTTCATGCTGATTATAGAACTGTTTTTAGTTTTCTTCTATCACGTATAGTTTGTTTGCAATCGAACCGAGTTGATTTCCCGAGAATATTTTCAAGAAATGATAAATGATATAAAAAAAGACGCATAGACCACCTTCAGATGTCTTACTGGAAACTTTTTAAGGAATAAGAAAGATCCAAATTACAGGAATATTGTTAAAACAATGCTGGAAAATTTCAAGAAGTTATGCTCTAATATAAGTGTAAAAATGCACTTTCTGCATTGCATATCGACTACTTTCCAGAAAATCTGGCACATTACAGTGAACAGCACAGTGAGCACTTTCACCAAGATATCAAAGAGATGGAAAATAGGTATCGGGGAAGATGAAATGTAAATATGACGGCAGACTACTGTTGGATGTTGAAGAGGGACAAATGATGGGGGGATCTACAAGAAAGACAAAAAGAAGAAAGTTTGTTTAATTAAACACGTTTTGCTTTTCGTTTTATTAAAGAAATATCATGAACTTATAAGGACATTTTTTACAGTATTTTTAACGTGTTTAATGAAATACTTTGTATGAAATTGTGATAAATTTTTGATTGCATTAATTAAAATATTGAAAACACAACTTATTACTTTTTGTAAAATTCTGACGTGATAGACAAAAATGGAAGTCATTTCCGGAATCAGCATCAGAAATTGATTCAGGAAAACTTGATCATAAGAAATCATCTGACAAAAATTTTAAAAATGCAGACTGGTGTTATATTCTAACTTAAATTGCTGGAATACAGATTCAATAACTTTTTCTTTTGCGTTTCTAGCGCTATTCTGGGAGGGAAATATCATAACCAAATACTAGTAAAACTGATTTTTTTTAAATTGAGTTTACAAAATAAGTTTCTGCTTGAATCCAGTTTATGCTTTGATGCAAATTTTCACATGACAGATATTTTTATACTAGTAATGCTACTGGTGAGGAATTCCATGATTAAAAATTTTAAAGTGAATTTTCATTTCAAAGGTAGGAACCATACCCCAATTTAAAGTTTTTGTCCAAACTATGAAATGCACATTACTGCACTAGTGAAACATTTTGAATTATTAACTGATAAATTATATCGCAAATTCTGATGCGATACCGCATAAATCAAACTTCGATAATGGCACATACCGTAAATTTTGAAATAAGTGAATCTACATGTAGTATTTGCTAAAAATCTTGACATAATAAACAAAAACATAATATGAGGAGCAAATAAAAAAATGTAGTATATATAATTTATTTCCTACATTGCTTATGCCCGCGAAGGGACAGATATTAAGATAATTTATTCAGTTAGTTCTACATTTAACGTTAAATTTTTGTAACAAATAATTTAAAGAATTTGAACACTTAATAATAAAAATGAAATTCAAACAATATGATACTCCAAACACACTAAAAACTTAGATTAAGTTCAAGTGAAATCGAAATGAATATTTAGAATTTTTCCATTTTTAAGTTGAAAATATTTGTATTGCATTGTTATGTTTATGGTGGGTGTGAACGAAAATGATAAGGTACATGCAAAATACAAACCTTTAAAAAAATCATTTGTGACCTGTGATTCATAGATCATAAATGTTGACGTCATAACCATGCGGACCTTTTTAAAAGGCATAATTTACAACAATGGAGCTAATTTTTTAATTAATAACGAGTTGACGCGTTCTGAAACCCGTTGTATTTTGACTATAAAAAATGTTCTAAAAAGAACTGTTACATTGGTTTAAAAAAAAAAAATAGAATTAATTACATTAAAAAATTCATTCTACATTGGTTAATGTATGTCTTAAAAGAGATATATTTTAAACTAAATTTAACACAAAATACTATTTTCATAAGCTTCAACTGTTCAAATAATTGAAAAAATAAATTTTAGTTGTATAAATACTAGGGTGTCAACGATTTTAATCAGTTGATTTAAATCAGCGATTAAATCGTGATTTTAATCAACTGATTGTTTTTAAAAAATTATTGATTAAAATCATAAATTTTCTAAATGTTTAAAATGACATAAAAGTTATAATCTAACATGAACATAATTTGGAAAGTTTCTACAGGTATTTTGACTTGTGAATACAGAAAAAAGCTTTAAATAGTTGTTTCTAAGCTTAATTCCTGACTGTTGTAAAAAATAAGCACATTAATTTTGTAAAAAGCCTAGTTTTTATCTAACGTAACATAAAAAAGAATTCATTTAAAAATGAAATTTAAATGTAATATAACTTGCAATGTCATAATTTCCTTTTAGTAATCAAATTATTCATTCTTTTATATCAATTAAGCATAACAAGTATTATAATATTTGCAAGTAAAAGAATAAAATACCAGAATCTTATTTTCTCATTCTATTTTTGCAATAATAAATTTAAAGCACATACTGGAGATAAAGAAGAATCAAAGAATATCGACTGAACTACTATTGTAAAAGAATGTATAGGAGAAAAAGAACCAATTGGTATAAAATGTTAAGCACACCATGATCTTCTTCAGTAAAGGCTGTATAAATGGGTTTTTTTTTTTAAACTGTTATACACCAAATAAAAATTGTTAGGGATTTAATAAAGCGGCAAAACTATTTGAAACACTGAATGCTGAGGATCCCCACTGAGTGCTCTGCTAATAATGCTGCTGTTTAATGTTTTGGGGATTTCAGATATAACTGGCTATTCCTTATATTTACTCTGTATATATGTATGAATAGGTTAAAGCATTTTCATATTTTTGGGGGGTTAGCATATGCATACATGTGAATAAGTTTAGATTTAGGCGATTAACAGTACAAATGAAAAATGAACTGCAAATAATATTTGTTAGTTTTGTTATCTGTGCTACTAACTAATGGAATTAATTATTTGCAGTTTTCATTAATTCTGTGATTGTTTACATTTTCCTCTAGGTAATTTTTGTTAGGGCGCCACAACACAACCTGACTCTTTTGAAATTGGCAAAATGCATCCTGCCTTTTAAAAAAATGATGAAATTCACCTGTAGTTATAGACAGATATTTCTTCTAAAAAACTTCCAAAAGGCACAGTGTTTCGAAATCTATGTGTCCAAGACCTTGCAAAGACCCAAAAATGATAGAACTTTATTTCTTTAGAAAAAAAAATTAAAATAAATTGTTATTTAAGTGTATTTTTCCATTTGTAATTCATAAAATTATTAAAATTAATGACACTTTATTTATCATACTAAGAAACTGTATTTTTTGTTATTATATAATTACTAAACACGTAACTAATATTTTCTCATGAAATAGTGCCCTTTTCTGGAACTAGCATCCTGCCCCTTTTTATTTCTAGAATGAGTACTAAATTATTAATTATCCTTTTAGTAATTAAAACATAAAAATGTATGTTATGTTCCTAATTACAGATTTAATTGTTTAATAATTTTAATAAGTGTAAATATCACTAGCATTTAATATAGTTTTACATAATTATTAGTATTACAAAGTATTAATGTAAGTACATATAACCTTATTGTACCGGGTGTCCTAAAAAGGACTGACTGATTTTAAAATTCAATAACTTGTAAACGGTGACAGATATTTAAAAAATTCTTGCAGAAGGGTTATGCATAAGGTCAAAAGTTTTTTTACAGTGATTTTCAATTTTAGTTCGAATTACAAACAATAGATGGCGCTGCGATCAATAGACGCTAAATTCAGGCTCGATTTTTGGTACTTCGTGGCCCGGATAATACATTTCCATCTCCTTTTTCTGCATGGAACAAGATAAAGGACCAAAAATCGAGCCTGTATTTAGCGACTATTGCTTACAGCGCCATCTATTGTTTGTAAATCGAACTAAAATTGAAAATCACTGTAATAAAACTTTTGGCCTTATGCATAACCCTCCTGCAAGATTTTTTTAAATATCTGTCACCGTTTGGAAGTTATTGAATTTTAAAATCAGTCAGTCCTTTTTGGGACACCCGGTATATGCTACTAACAAATGAAACTACTAATTTGCAGTTTTTATAATTTATATAATTACTAACTAATAATTATAATTAAAGTGTAAAACACAGATTATATTAGCAATTAGAGGTTTAACTGTTTTGGAGACCTAAAACTCTTGGTAGCTATTCAGTATTTGAATGCTGGGGGGGGGGGGGGGAAATCATAAAAATCCGATTTAAATAAAAAAAAATCCGATTTTTTTTATGATTTTTTACACCCTAATAAGTACTCAATGACATGTAAAGAAAATAAGTAATTAAGATGAAGTTATGAATTGTGGCTTTTATGCTTGGTATTACGGAATGAAAAATCAACAAAAAATATTTATCTTAGATATATCTTTATATATACTTACCTGGGCTTGGCTGAATATTTTTTAGTTTGTTATGTTGTGATGAACTTTACCATCACATAGAACTTTTGAACTTTGTTTAATGACCATAACAGTTTTGTTTTACTACATATCATATGAAATGTTCCGTTTTCATTACTAATTGGGCTACATACTGATTGTTAATTATGCATTTTTAGTTAGCCAATTCTTCATTGCGTAATGTCTGTTCTTTTATCCAAGTTTAGATTTATATAGTTTTGGTGCGAGTGTGCTGTTATACTTTGAGTGCTAATTTCTGTAAGTTTTATATTAGCTTCATCTTATTAGTCCAACAAGAGCTGGTACTTCAGTAAGCACTGTTGAATTTTACTGTCATTATGTTTTTCTATGATCAAAATTGACTATTTGTTATTTTTTTAATTCAAAAAATTAAATTGCCCTTTGATTCCGGGACTGTTTTTACCTGGTGCTTCACAATGTGGTAGTGGGGGATGTGTTTCGCCACGACATTGAGTTCCATAAACAATTTTTTTGGTTGGCGTCCCGGCCGGGGATCCCGTGATGCATAGTCAATTGGCAGTGGACACGGTGGTGACGGATTACCCATTAGGATTTAAAGTCTCAAAACAGTCCTTTTTGGGGGCAGTTTTAGTAAATTAATGCTATCGAATAGATTATGAATCATTTAGATAAATTCTTAGACATGAATATGATAGAACAGGAATGTAAACTATTTTTTGGAGAAAAAAAAATGTAAAAGCAATTGTTAAAGCACTTTCTAAAACAGACTCCCGAGTTTACATTTCCAAAAGTTCCTTATACATCAGATGCAAGTGTTTGTGGTTGGCAGGCAAGTAAATATAGCAGAAAAGCATGGATATTAGGATTATGTAAAATGCATGTCCAAAATGTTGCTTATCTTTATAAATCACAGTGTAAAAAGAAATTTAAGATATACTGAAACTATTAGCACAATCAACAGAAAAATACGACCGCAAATTTAATCAGACTACGATGTTTCACAGGCCCTCTGAAGCAATCTACTTTATTTTTGTAATATTTAGCAAAATAAACAACTCATTATAATTTCAGAATACCATTGCATAACAACATGTTTAATTTAACTCTTCTAATACCTGAAATATTCAAAGTATTTTTTATTTTTATAAATATTTGTGTGACAGAAAAACTTTAAATTGCGGTTTATAAGAAGTTGTATATTATGCAAAGAATGACTAGCATAAAAACAATGACTAGCATAGCTGACATTGAGGTTAGGTTTCTGATTTACTAGTTTACCATTTAAATGCATTAATCAAATGCGCTATGTTAATTTTACAAAAGGAAATTTGAAAATCGACTGAATCATCATGCTAAAGCATTATGACGCAAAAGAAAATGTTCTATATTTTCCGAACGAATGAACCAAATGTAACCAAAAGTATACACATAAACCCAGGTACACCACGAACATTCCTACTTAATAAGATGCCAATCGGATGCTTTTTATGGCAGTTTTTGTGAATCAGACAGAAAAAAAATCCGTGTCTCTACAGTAAGCCTTCATCTTTTCGGTAAATTCGGTAAATTCAATTAGAGATTCTTTCTGGGATCACAACTGGTCAATGCATTTCAATGGAAATGAAGGTTGAAACAGTTCTTATATTGCTGAACAGTTATGACTGAACAAAATAGCAAATTTGGCAATATGCATTAAATTTGGCAATTTTTGGCAAAATATTGCAAAATTGTCCTGAGTTTGCAGGAAAATTGACTTTCAATATTACCATTGCCAAAACACATGCTTGGCGCCAAATAAATAAATCTCGCTAAATTGTCGATATTTGGCAAAACAAAATGGTTCCTAGAATCTGAAGAGAGTTCCTAGAAATTCTCAATACGAAGCGAGGTACATGATTCAATCAGAATCTATAGAGTAGTTAGATTGAAATTTCCAAATCGGCGAAAATTGTCCGGACAAAGAATCGAACCAGGGATCTCCTGGCTGAAGCCGCCAGTCCTCTGCTATCTGAGCTATCCCGGACGAATCTGGTGGAACTTTTTCACACAACTAACCTTAATGATTATAGCATCTATTCTGAAACCTGGTTCAGCTCAACAGAATAAATCTAAGGTAATGGAACTCCAGAAATCGCTGAATACGAAATTACACCAGATTAATTTCAACACAATTATTCTAATTGGTAAATAAATCATATTAGATTGAAATTTCCAACTGGGCGAAAAATATCCGGACCAGGATTCGAACCAGGGATCTCCTGGCTGAAGCCGCCAGTGCTCTGCCATCTGAGCTATCCCGGACGAATCTGGTGGAACTTTTTCACCCAGCTAACCTTAATGATTATAGCACCTGGTCTGAAACCTGGTTCAGCTCAACAGAATAAATCTAAGGTAATGGAACTCCAGAAATCGCTGGATACGAAATTACACCAGACTAATTTTAACACAATTATTCTAATTGGTAAATAAATCATATTAGATTTGAAATTAGATTTGATTATTATATTTTTCGCCCAGTTGGAAATTTCAATCTAATATGATTTATTTACCAATTAGAATAATTTTGTTAAAATTAAACTGGTGTAATTTCGTATCCAGCGATTTCTGGAGTTCTATTACATTATATTTATTCTGTTGAGCTGAACCAGGTTTCAGACCAGATGCTGTAATCATTAAGGTTAGCTGGGTGAAAAAGTTCCACCAGATTCGTCCGGGATAGCTCAGATGGCAGAGCACTGGCGGCTTCAGCCAGGAGATCCCTGGTTCGAATCCTGGTCCGGCCATTATTCGTCCAGTTGGAAATTTCAATCTAATATGATTTATTTACCAATTAGAATAATTGTGTTAAAATTAATCTGGTGTAATTTCTTATCGAGCTATTTCTGGAGTTCCATTACCTTAGATTTATTCTGTTGAGCTGAACCAGGTTTCAGACCAGATGCTATATTCATTAAGGTTAGCTGGGTGAAAAAGTTCCACCAGATTCGTCCGGGATAGCTCAGATGGCAGAGCACTGCGGCTTCTGCCAGGAGATTCCTGGTTCGAATCCTGGTCCGGACATTTTTCGCCCAGTTGGAAATTTCAATCTAATATGATTTATTTACCAATTAGAATAATTGCGTTAAAATTAATCTGCCATAGAGTGGTATCAAAATCAGAATTCAACCAATCAGGATATACAGAACTTAGTCGCAATTAATCCCACATTTATATAAGGAAATGCTTCGATTGAAACGAAAAACTGAAAATTTGGAAAGGGAATCTTACGATTTCGAAAAGATTAACTTAATAAACGATTAAAGTTTGTGACCAAATTTCGCGTTAACAGGCTTCTCTGAACTACCAGAATCGTACTTCCCGTTGTATTATAAAAACTGCTCTAGACTACCCGAATTATGTCTGCTATTCATTCTCGTGGAAACGTTTTAACAGAAAGGAAGAAAAGGAGTCTCCACTGTGGAACGTCAATAGGATCGTGTTGAGCTTTCCGCATCTACCAAGCCAACCCGAGAATTATTGTTATATCCACTCAAACACGAAGCTAATTTTAACCGGGCATAGTTTGAATATCTCCGCTAGTTATATATCATATGACCTAGAGGAAGTTTAATAAAGCTCTTACATTTGCTTTACATGAAATTTTGTTGTTTTAATTGTTTAACACAAAATTGTCATGGCTAACATTCAATAGTTACTTCAAAAGTGCTTAAGACTACCCGAATTATGTCTGCTACTCATTCTCGTGGAAACGTTTTAACAGAAAGGAAGAAAAGGAGCCTCCACTGTGGAACGTCAATAGGATCGTGTTGAGCTTTCCGCATCTACCAAGCCAACCCGAGAATTATTGTTATATCCACTCAAACACGAAGCTAATTTTAACCGGGCATAGTTTGAATTTCTCCGCTAGTTATATATCATATGACCTAGAGGAAGTTTAATAAAGCTCTTACATTTGCTTTACATGAAATTTTGTTGTTTTAATTGCTTAACACAAAATTCTCATGGCTAACAGTCAATAGTTACTTCAAAAGTGCTTAAGATAGCCGTATATTGCATTTGTTTTATTAAATCTAGTGAATTTTTGTCGTTCTAAAATTTTGAATAATTTCATAAAGGAGTGCTTAGAAAAATGTAAACAGCCGACCGACATAAGCAATTTAGCAAAATAAGGTTTCACATATGACCTAGAGAATGTTAATCTATCTATTATACTTGCTTACAAGAATTTATATTGTTTTAATTTTTTTTATCTCAAAACTGCCATACCTAACATTCAATATTTACATTCTAAAATCAATAACATTTATGTAAATTTGTAATAATTATTTATACTAAAGCTATTCATACAGAAATGTTTCTTATTAAATAATTTTTTGAATACATGTTGAAATAATCACAACTTTGTAAATTTATTTAAAGTTTATTCAAATGTAATTAATTTTTAAATTGTATTTTGTGCTCAAAATATACGCACGGGCACATATTTTGGCATTATCGGTATTTTTTTTTGTCTGAGTGCTCTTTTTAGGTGCGTCCGTAATTATATAAATACGTAGCACCTATAGTCGTCGTTCAGTCCGTCCGTCTGTCCGTCCGTCTGTCTGTCCGCATGTAACAGAGCAAAAACTACCCAACCGAATGGTCTGAAATTTCAAATATATGATTGTTGCAAAATTTTGTCGAGCCATTTCAAATTTTATGAAAATCGGATGTATAGTTTAATTACAGGAACAGTCAAAAGTTTTTCTTTACATTACGGCCAATGGGGAAAATTATTGCAAGTGGATTTTAATGATATTAGAGCCTTCCGAATGATCTGAAATTTTAAAGATATAATTGTTGCAAAATTTTGTCGAGCCATTTCAAATTTTAGGAAAATCGGATGTATAGTTTAATTACAGGGACATTCAAAAGTTTTTCTTTACATTACGGCCAATGGGAAAAATTATTGCAAGTGCATTTTAATGATATTACAGCCTTCCGAATGGTCTGAAATTTTAAAGATATAATTGTTGCAAAATTTTGTTGCGCTATTTCAAATTTTAGGAAAATCGGATGTATAGTTTAATTACAGGGACAGTCATAAGTGTTCCGAAAAAATTATTGGAAGTGCATTTTAATGATGTATCAGACTATGCACTTTATGAAGTGCAAAAAATTATACATTCAGTACAATATGGGGTGCAAAAAATCATTATAAAACTAGTTATAGTACGAACGCACCTCATTTGCCACGTTTGACGAGCAATTTCCAACTTGTTTTCAATGTTGTGTCGTCCCGTTTGAGTAGTTACGCTATAGCTAATAACTTTCTGCGATATTAAATGATTAGTTAAAAATTTTGCTATGGTTTTCTGTCTGGAACGTATGTCGCAAGCGCTCCGAGATTGGTGAATTGTTTTGTTTTTGTCATTTAGCCAGACCTCCACGTTTTCTAATTACATGCATTAAGATAAAAAATACTGTACAAATTCAATAATTTATTGTATTTTGCAACTAAAAATGTAAATATATTATGCAGGTAGATTTTTTTTTCTTTTTTTGATGTACTTTTACTAGACTTGTATGCAGAGCCCGATCAAGCTGAATTTGGGCCAAGGGCCTGTTAAAAAGTTGACCCCCCCTACCTCCCCATTCCTGGCGACACTTTCAGAAAAAAGTAGTTTTATTTGATGATCTAACAAAGTTGTTTAGGTGAAAGTTTCAAGCTTACAAAAAAAATAACTTCAAGAATTATCAAGAAAATGAATTACCGTTCACTTTCTCAAATAAGCATTTGTATAATTCACAAACATCTATGATCCGCAGCTTATGTTGCAGAATAAATGAGGACGTCTTATTCAAAACTCGCCTTATCCTAAATCATAAAAATTGTGTTTTCCCTAACAGTCTAGTAACCATTTTAAACTATAATTCTGACATCGTAAAATCCTAGTTCATATTAAAACCAATAGACACAGTATGCAGTTTTTGGCATTTTCCCCAAATTTATTCTAGTATTGAAAAGTGTATGAAGTTATAAATAGAATCGAGCGAAATTTTCTGTGTACGTTTGTGGCTGTGGTCAGCAGGTCCTCTGTAAATTTAGAACTATTCCACAGGAAAGGGGCACTGTGATAGCGATATTTTGTATAATTTTCTCGGTTTTTCGTAGTTCTGTTGTCCATCGGCGGCTCGTGCAGCAACGGAAACTCGCGTCCTGCTAAGCCAACTATTCACAAAAAGCTGATATAAAACAGAATAACGAAAAACTATTCATTTTAATATGTATCATGATCAAGATGAACTCATTTTTACTACGCTACTACACTACGCAGAAATCTAAGATGAAATTCAAAGTTGGTATAGTATTGAACTAATAATATTGCAGTACTAACACCTGTAAATACTTTTTGAAGTATTAAGATGTATGAGATAGAAGAAAGTTTTGGGATTGACACATCCAAATAGTTCTTAATAATTTCAAATTTCGCTATTTTCATTGACAATAATTGACATTTTTCCTATAAAATTTAAAACTTTTTTTAGTGTTGCAAAAAATTCAAAAAGCATGATAATTATTTGTTTATTTCAATTAGTTTCAGTTGAAAGATATTCACTAGAAAAAATGAAATAGAAATAATTTTTTAAGAATTTAAAATAAGATGAAACAACATAGTTAAATAGTTAAAATCCCCATAAAAACCATTTTAAAAAACATCAAACGTTTCGAACTTTTTCAAAGTTCCCCTGCAGTAATGTAAATAAACACAAAATCAGGAGAGATAACATAATTCAACTTGCACTTAAGAGCATGTGTCACAAACAATTAAATGCGGAGATGGATAATTGAGTCAGTTTAAAATGGTATATTCCGGATGGGAGGGAACTAGCTGCAATGAGTTATTATAGTTGCATTTGTTCGTTCTCGTAAATAATGTATCCAGGAAAATACGGCTTTTGTATACGTTGCAATTCGATTTCATGACTTTGGCCACCTCTAAATCTGGAAAATGATGTGTTTGTACTGCGCGGACTACAATTTTAGAGTTTCTTGAGTAAAAGGCATTCCTGTTTTCTTTTAAACGTATCTCCAATGTATGGCTACAGTCTGTAATACACTGCTCAAAACAATTAAAGGATATTTGAAGTTTTATATAAAATAAAGATATAAGCGAAATTTTTTTTTGCCGAAAATAGAAGAAGAGAATCACAAATGCAAATTTTTCTGGTTTTCAAACTGTAAAAGTATGCAAATTTTGAGTTCGACATCAAAAACGTCGCTTCAGCGGCAGCGAATGAAATTTGACTTTCAACTGGATAAAAGAGATTGAAGACAAGGATGATCGGCATTCAGTGATTGCTTTGTTTCGATGAGTACGATGTCTCAGCGAAGTCATTTGACAGATTCAGAAGCTTTGAGAATTGTTGGTAGGTTAGAAGGGGGCCAAACTCAAGCCGAAGTAGCGCAAGCCATTGGAGTGTCACAAAGTGTCATTTCCAGGATCTGGAACCGTTTTTTGGAGAGTGGATGTGCAGGCCGAAGACCAGGGCAAGGTCGTAGACGGGCAACAACGCCCAATGAAGATCGGTATTTAGCGTTAACAGCTCGGAGACACCGAACCATGAACGCTACTCTTCTCCAACAACACCTTCGCTCGGCTACAGGCACCACGATTTCAACTCAGACTGTCCGAAACCGGCTCCATGCTGTAGGTCTGTATGCTCGCCGACCGATGGTATGTGTTAGATTAACATCAAGGCATCGTCGCGACCGCAGGGAGTGGGCAACCGAGCATGTCAACTGGAGGAGAAATGAATAGAGCAATATTCTGTTTTCTGACGAGTTCCGTTTTTCTGTGCATCCAGATAATAGGCGTATTTTCATCTGGAGGGACCGTGGCAGTAGGAATAATCCTGCGTTCGTGCACGAAAGTGTCAGATTTGGCGGTGGAGGAGTGTTGGTGTATGGTGGCATCTCCATTGACGGGCGGACTGACCTCTACATCATTCGAGATGGAGCTCTGACTGGTCGCCGATATAGGGATGAGATCCTCAGACCTATTGTAGTCCCTTACGCTGCAGCAATCGGAGATAACTTCATTTTAATGGACGATAACTGCAGGCCATATCGTGCAAACCTGGTGGAGGATTTCCTTTTCGAGGAAGGAATCGTTCGAATGGAATGGCCAGCGTGTTCTCCAGACATGAATCCAATCGAGCACGTTTGGGACGCTCTAGGAAGACGAGTTTCTGGCCGCCAACAACCCCCACAAACTCTCCAAGAACTGGAAAGAGCTCTTCTGGAAGAGTGGGGCAGAATACCCCAACTCGTCATTAATAGCCTCATTGAGTCCATGCCTCAAAGGTGTTCAACGTTGCTGGCCACCCGTGGAAACCATACCCCCTACTGAAAATGATTTTCTTTGAAGAAAACACCTTTTCTTATTCTTTTTTTCTCATATGCACAAATTGTGTTTCTTTCCTTTAGTACACAAATGCGCAATAAAATGCATTTTTTTCTGCCAAACATGTGTAATTTATTCTCATATAACCTAATATGTCTGTCGACCATGTATCAATCAGCTAAACAGTTTACCAGATACAAAATCCACCTAAAACTGCAATATCCTTTAATTGTTTTGAGCAGTGTATAATATATTGCGTCACACTGTTTACATGGGATACCGTTCTTTATTCCTTTCTTTTGAAAACTGGGGTACTTTTATTTAAAACTAGCTAACCTGCCCGGCGTTGCCCGGCTCCGTCAAAAAAATTCACGAATTACAAAAACGCTCTTAAAACCACAATAAACTAGTCGGATGTACCGATCCCAAAACTTTCTTCTATCTGGTACGCATTAATACTTCAAAATTCGCTAGCTCACTGTCAACATTAAATGGCAATCTATATCCCTCATGAGGATTCTAAAGATATGGAATTCTGTGCATTAGTTCTTGAGATATGACTATAGCTGAAATCATATAAATCCAGCAAAATGCAGCCTAACAGCACCACCTTTTGGGTGATTTATACTAAAACCTAATTAGCAACATTTTCTGTCAACGTCTGTCGGAATCTCATGTTTGAAGAAAATCTGTGCGTTAGTTTTTGAGACTATTGCAAAAATCGTGAAAATTGCAGCATAGCAGCGCCACCTGTTTGACGATTAATACCGAAACGTAATCAACAACAACTTGTGTTAACGTCTAACGAAATATAAAGTTTGGTGCAAATTCGTGCATTAGTTCTTGAGATACAGTTATTGCAGGAATCGTGAAATAGGCTGCACAGCAGCGTCACCTGTTGGACGATTTACACTAATACGAAATAAACACCAATTCATATCAAGGACTAAGTCATATCAATCTCAAGTTTGATGAAAATCCGTGCATTAGTTCTTGAGATAGAGCTATTGCATATATCGTGTAAATCCTGCAAAATGCAGTATAGAAGCGCCACCTATTGGGCGATTTATACCAAAAAGTTATCAGCACCAAATTATATCACGAACTAACTGAATCTGAAGTTTTCTGAAAATCCGTGCGTTACTTCTTGAGATATAACTATTGTGGAAATCATGAATAATGCTGCATAGCAGCGCCACCTGTTGGGCGATTCGCACCAAAAACTAATCAGCATCATTTTATATCAGGGACTATGTGAATCTAAATTTTTATTAAATTCTGTGCATTAGTTCTGGAGATAGAGCGCCTACAAAATTTGTCACATACAGACAGACAGACAGACTCACATACAGACATTTTGTAAAAATATGTTTTTCGGAATCTCTGACCCCTAAAACGTGTAAATCCGTCGAAAACTAGAAGTCGAAAATTTTCACGAATCCAATACTTTCTCCTTGTAGAGATAGAAGAAAGTAAAAATTGCGAAAAATTTAAAATTCGCTGCAGGAATTTCGAATAAACTTCATCGAAAAAGAAAAAAATGCCATATTAGTCTAGAAGATAGAAGCTGGATTCCTTTCACTAATGTCGAAAAATCATAGCAAATCGCGAAAGCGCACTATGAATCACATAAAAAATTCCTGAAAAATTCAAAAATTCCTCTACGAACTTTATTGAAAAGAGTACAAAATTTACTATATAGGTCAAAATGTGAAAGTCAAAATATCACAGCGGATCAGGAAGAAATGAAAAACGCATTAAAAATGAGGAAAAATTCAAAAATCACGGAAGTCAAAATTTACTGTATTTGGATAAAAGTTTTAAATATAATTCCTTTGATGAATATGAAGCCGTGAAACGCGGAAAAACGCAAAAAAATCGCGATAAAAGCGGTTAAAAAGCGAAAATCGCACAAGAAAAAATCTATATATATATTTCTCTTGCTTGGCGCTAAAATAGGGCTGAATTTGTATCTTGCCATTTGGCAATAACCGCAGCAACACAAGCAATTTGCCTTATTACATTTCATAGTCAGAAGAGTAATTTCACCACTTAAACTCGCGCCATATTAAAAGAAAAATTTCAATTGTTTTCATAAAATGTAAGCTTATTAAATAGATTCCGTATAATTATGCACTAATCGCGTAAGAACAGAACACAGATTATTTATTAAGAAATAATGGTCCCACCAGTGGCCGAGAGTTTCTGCTCTCGAAGCTGGTAGACGGGAAGTGCTGGGTTCGATCCCAATCGCGCCCGTCGGCCTAATCGTTTGGAGTTTTCGTGGTTTTCTTTGAGCCTTGGTTCTCCAAGCGTTAATACGGATTAGGTTCCCTTAGAAAGACCTCCACGGAAGGCACACCCTCCCTCGGGCCCATATCCCACGTGCAGATAATTGAACGACATAAATACATTAAGAAATAATATGAAGTAATATGTATAAATAAAATGACAGTGAATAATCTTCTATTGTGAGCAATACGGAAAACGAAATGTTTCCGATGAAGATAATGACGTCATTCGGTAAACAAAAGATGCATTTTCATCCATGAATTAAAATAATTTACTATAACTGTGTCAGTCATGAAGCCATATTCCTAATCCTTATTCCTGCAAATAAATAGACTGGACTCTTGCTATTTATTCAACGATTCTTGGTATACACAAAATAAAATATTTCTGAAAATTACATAATTTCCAATCAATTAAAATGAATATTTAATGAAACTCGGGAATTTTAAAAGAATTGCTTAAATGACGCTCTAATCTCGGGAGCGATAAATGGTTCTGATGGTAAAAATGATGTCATATTTGAAAGAAAGGATTCATTCTCATATTGACACAAAAAGTATCATGGCACATGTTAGAATTGTTTCAAGCAAACAACCGATTTCTGGGAAAAATTTTCTAAGTGTGAAGGAGTTACTTCCCTGAAAATAGCGTAGCAAGAGTCAGGAAATGCACAGGAACGGTTTGTTAGGAACGCCCAATGAAGTCATGAGCTTTAAAGTTTATATAAATCTGAAATATTTTAGTACGATTTTGTCAATATGACGTCATATTCACTGGTGTTAGTGAGCAGGGGGCAGAAACCAAATTCCTTTTCCGCACCTCTAAAAATAACCACGAAATATAAAAAAAAACCGCTATAGTTCAAAAATAGCACAGCAGAATATTTACCATAATAGACTAAATGTTTGAAACCAAATTCTTATTATGCTAAAGGTGTAAAACATAATTTCTTTTAAAACTATCCAAAAAGCATTGTGAAGCCCAAAAAATCTCATTGAAAACAGCGAAATATTAAAAAATCGCTAGGATAAAAATGTACTATTAAGGGATAAAGCCTAGCAATCGAAAAATTTAGTATATTAGGCAAAAAGTTTGAAATCGAAATCCGTTTCCGAATGTAAAAAAATCGCCATAGAATTCGAGGATTGGATGAAAATCACATTGAAAATTGCCTTAAAAATCGCTAAATATTTGAAAATCACAGCTGTACAAATTTAATATTAAGGGGGAAACCACTGTAATGGGAAATCCTTCATTCATAACTAAAACTCGACACGGAACACGAAAAATCTCTAAAAACCACTAAAAATCACATTGAATATCGCATTAAAAATGGGTTAAATTCAAATAGTGTAGAAGACGAAATATACCCTATTAGGCTAAAAGTTACAAACAGAAATCCTACCAATGTTAAAAAATTACCACGGAACTCGAAAAATCGCTAAAAATCACATTAAAAATCAATAAGTTCAAAAATCGCGGAATTAAAAATTTACTACCTTAGGATAAAAATTTGATATCAAATTCCTTCTCCGAATGTCACAAAATCGCCGTGGCACTCGAAAAAATGCCAAAAATCGTATTGAAAAATGAATTAAAAGTTGTTGAATATTCAAAAATAGCAGCAGACAAAATTTACTATTACGGGGTAAGATATTCTAATCTGAATTCTTTCGTTAATTACAAAAAATCGATTCAAAATACTCTAATCGAAAATCTTTCGAGAATGACAAAAAATCGACGTGAAACATAAAAAATCTAGAGATTTTTTATCTCTGAAATTCGCTAAAATGAAAAATCTTTGATAGCAAAATTTAATATACCAGGCTAGAAGTTTAAATATTATTTTCTGAATGTGAAAAAATTTCCGTGGGGTTCGTAAAAACTCTAAAAATCGCATTGAAAATGCGTTAAACATCGTTTAAAATTTAAAATTAGCAAGGGACAAAATTTAAAATTATTGGAGTAAAATACTGTAAACTTAATTCTTTTATAAATAACAAAAAATCGACCCAAGTGCTAAAAATCTCTAAAAATCGCTAACTATCGCATTAAAAATCGCTAAAATTAAAAATTTGTAGAGGACTACTACATTAAGCTAAAATATTGTCTTTTACCAATGTCAAAAAAAAATCGCCGCGTTATTCATATAATCGCTAAAAATTGCATTAAAAATACCTAAATATTCAAAAATCGCTGGAGTCAAAATTTACTATAACACGGTAAAACACTGTTATCGAAATTTTTTTTTATGAATGACAAAAAATCAACGCGGAACGTAAAACATCTCGAAAAATCGCTAAAAACCGCATTCAAAATCGCTAAAATTCAAAATTCGCAGATGGCAAAATTTAATATATTAGGCATTTGAAAAAATTTCCTTTTCTGAATGTCCAAAAATCTCCGTGGGACTTGAAATATCGCTAAAAACCTCATCGAAAAATACATTAAAAATCGCTAAATATAAAAGTATCCCAGGAGTCAATTGCTGGGATCAAAATTTACTCTAATGGGGTAAAATATTGTAATCGAAAATATTTCATGAATGAGGAAAAAATTAACGCTGAACGCAAAAAATCTCCAGAAATTGCTTAAAATCGTATTCAAAATAGCCATAGAAATCGCTGAAATTCAAAAATGTAGGATGCAAAATTTAGCCTAATGTTTTGGTTAAAAGTTTGAAACAAAAATCTTTTTACTAATATCAAAAACTAACCCCAAATTCGAAAAAAAACAATAAAAATCGCATTAAAAAATTTGCTAAAATCTCAAACATTACTGTGTGATTTTCGAATAAACTTTATTGAAAAGAGGACAACATTTACTATATTGGGTAAAAAGAATGAAACCGTATTCCTTTCACTAATGTAGAAATATCGCCTCAAAACATAAAAAATTCCTAAAGATCGCATAAAAAATTAAATTAAAAAAATCCAAATATCCAAAATCTGGCTCGATGTGCAAAACTACATAAAAAATGTACCGGGTGTTTTAAAAAGGACTGACTGATTTCAAAATTCAATAACTTGCAAACGGTGACAGATATTTAAAAAATTCTTGCAGGAGGGTTATGCATAAGGTCAAAAGTTTTTTTTTTTTTTTTTTTTTTTTTTTTTTTTTTTTTTTTACAGTGATTTTCGATTTTAGTTCGAATTACAAACAATAGATGGCACTGTAAACAATAGGCTCCAAATACAGGCTCGATTTTTTTGCCTTTCTGTTTTTCCATGCGGAAAAAGGAGATTAAAATGTATTGAGTTAGTCCCAAAGTGCCAAAAATCGACCCTGAATTTAGCGCCTATTGCTTACAGCGCCATCTATTGTTTGTAATTCGAACTAAAATCGAAAATCACTGTAAAAAAACTTTTGACCTTATGCTTAACCCTCCTGCGAAAATTCGTAAATATCTGTCACCGTTTGCAAGTTATTGAATTTTAAAATCAGTCAGTCCTTTTTAGGACACCCGGTACCTTCTCCTCACATTTTGTAGCTCTACGTGTAGCGGTCTCTCATACACTCACAAACAGCTTTCCTTATTATTAACGATTATACAGGGAGCTGTGTAATGATTTCTGTGGCATAAAAGATTTAAAAATCGATATACATATTTCACTTGCGTGGCGCTAAAATGGCGCTGAATTTGTAGCTGGATGTTTGGCAACATCCGCAGTAACACAATTAATTTGCTTTATTACATTCCACCAATTAGAAGCGCGATTTCACCACCTAAACGAAGATTAAAACGTTAAAAGAAAAATTTCAATGGTTTTCATAAGATGTAAACGTGTTAAAACAATTCCGTTTAATTATGCACTAATCGCGTAAGAACAGAACACAGATTATTTATTGAGAAATAACATTAAGTAATCTGTGTAAATAAAATGACAGTGAATAATCATTCGTAAGCAATGTGGGAAACGAAATGTTTCCGATGAAGATAATGACATCATTCGGAAAACAAAAGACGCATTTTCATCCATGAATTAAAATATTTTACTATAATTGTGTCAGTGATAAAGTCATATTCCTGAAAAAGATCCTTGGTATACAAAAAATAAAATATTTCTGAAAATCACATAATTTCCAATTAATTAAAATGAATATTTAGTGAAACTCAGGAATATTATAACAATTGCTTAAATGACGCTTTAATCTCTGAAGGAATGAATGATTCTGATGGTGAAAATGATGTTATATTTGAAAGAAAGGATCCATTCTCATATGGACTGCAAAAATATCGTGGCACACGGTAGAATTTTTTCAAACAAAGATCCGATTTCTGGGAAAGTTTTCCTAAGTGTGAAGCAGTTACTTTCCTGAAAATAGCGCAGCAAGGGTCAGGAAATGCACAGGAACTGTTTGTTAGGAACCCCCAATGACATCATGAGCTTTAGAGTCTCTATAAAACTGAAATATTTTAGTACGATTTTGCCAATATGGCGTCATATTCACTGGCCTTCACATCTAATTCAGCAAATTAAAATTAAGAGCAGGAGCTCTTTTTAAATATAGTACGATCTTTTAGAGGATATAAGAATAGCAATGGCCATTGGTTCGTTTTACGGTTACGTGATGCATCCAGAAAATCAGCTTTTCGATCAAAAGTTTCTTTTAGACACATCAGAAAATGTTTTCTTTACGTTTTGTTAACTTGACAAGTGTCTGAGAGGTATTGTATTTTTCACGTCAGGCGAACTTTAGATAGTGTTTGCTGTTTTATATTGAACTATCTTGGTAGCAGGTAGTATTTTTCCAAGAGCTTTCCGGAAGAAATTTAAGCAGTGCTGTATAGTACAATATTATGCGCAATGAGTTTTACATTATTTGTGTTCCAAAGCAATTTTTTTCAGTTAATTATTTTACATTTCAAAAATTGGTAAATTTCATAATGTTAAAATGATTTATGCATATTAGTAGCACCAACTAAATGCATTTTTAATTGTGATTTCAACAAAGTATTCAATTACTGTTTTTTTTAGTGATTCGTAAGTTATTGGTTCTGGTTGCGTATCGAATTTTTTCGCTAGAATTTAAAATGGATTTAATACACGTAGATTAACTAATTTTTGAAATACAAAAGTGTTCAATATAGTTGGACACCTCATGCTTACATTATATAAAGATAAAAATTAAAATATAATAACTTGGTTAAAAGCATCCTTGATTTACAAGGAAAAAAAAAAAGAAAAAGAAAAATCAGAAAAATCATAAATTTCATTCTGTTCGAAAGACTGTAACATCATTAAAATACACTTGCAATATTTTTTTTCCCATTGGCCGTAATGTAACGGAAGATTTTGACTGTCTCTGTCATTAATCTATACATCCGATTTACATAAAATTTGAAACGACTCGACAAGATTTTGCAAAAATTATATATTTAAAATTTCAGACCATTCGGAGGGCTGTAACATTAAAATGCGCTTACAATAATTTTTTCCCATTGAGCGTAATCTGACGAAAAACTTTTGACTATCCCTGTCATTAAACTATACATCCGATTTTCATAAAATTTGAAAAGACTCGACAAACTTTTGCAACAATTATATATTCAAAATTTCAGGCTATTGTTTTTGCTCTGTTATATGCGGACAGACGGACTGAACGACGACTATAGGTGCTACGTATTTATATAATTACGAACGCACCTAAAAAATCATTTAAAATTATGCTAATGTTGCAAGTTAACGTTTTATAAGAAAAGTATTTGAATAGTAAAGTATTATTATAAAGAAAAACTGAATGTAATCTTTATCAAATACTACTAATAATAATACTATTTTGTCCTAGTATGTATACTAAATTAAATTCATGGATAATTGCAGGGGTTTTTCTTTGCGGGGTAGGGGGCGAAGGAGGCATTTTGCGAAAAGTAAATGCTAAAGTTTTCGTTTCGGGGGAACTTTTTTTCTTTACAAATTACAGATTTTTAAACCTAACAATGTTAAAATAATTAATTAATAGCATGTTTTTATGGAATATAATTTTGTGAAAGGGCCTGTTTTATAATTATGATTTTTGAGAAGCCTGTTTTATTAAATGGATTTTTGTGACGGGGACCTAAATAGACAGCAAATGTTGCATTTCTTAATAATAATGAATTCTTAATAATAATTCTTTGAAATTAAAATCATTACAAGTTATATCTGGTTTTGAAAATCCAGTATGGGAAAGGAGACAGCAAAACAGAGCCTCTGTGGTCACATCCGGTACCGGTTCTATTTACTGCGAGCATGTAATTTTAAAAATACTGTAATTTATTTTTTTATTTTTTTAGTTCACAGGCTATCAAAGCTTGAGAACTAATGTGCCCGCCGGTTCTGTTACGTACATACATACGTACGTATGTACGTAACGCGATAACTCTTGATGGAAATATCCGATTTGCTTCAATTTTTTTTTCTAGTTTCATTCTGATAAGGCGCTTCCCTGATTAGTTTTGGCGATTCATTGGTTAAGTATAAAGGGAGACAACGGGGGGCTAATTCCAACTTTAATTTAGATAAATGTTTTTCTTTATGCAGATTTATCCGATTTGCTTGAAAAAATTTGTCTACGTTCATTCCGATAAAGCTCTCCTCTGATTAGTTTTGGGGGTTCATTGGTTAAGTATAAAGGGAGACAACGGGGGGCTAATTCCAACTTTAATTTAGATAAATGTTTTTTTTATGCAGATTTATCCGATTTGCTTGAAAAAATTTGTCTACGTTCATTCCGATAAAGCTCTCCTCTGATTAGTTTTGGGGGTTCATTGGTTAATTATAAAGTTGGAAAAGAGGGGGGGGGGGTCTAAACTCCCCTTTAATTTAGATAAATGGGGTTTTCATGCAGAATTATTCGATTTGCTCCAAATTTGGTATACCGGTTTATTATGTTAAGGAGATTCCCTGATTAGAGTTGGAGGTTCATTAGTTAAGTATAAATCGGGAAAAGAGGGCTAGTCCCCCGCCCCCTTTAAATTAGATAAATATGTTTTTCATGCAGAATTATTCGATTTGCTCCAAATTTAGTACACCAGTTTATTATGTGAAGGAACTACCTTGATTAGGTTGGGAGGTTTATTGGTTAAGTATAAAGGGGGTAACGGGGGATAGTTCCCCTTTAATGTAGATAAATGGGTTTTTCATGCAGAATTATTCGATTTGATTCAAATCTGATATACCGGTTCAAATCTGATAAACCTCGTTAAAAGGAAATCTATCTTCTTTGCTATTTTTGAAGCAAATATAGTTAAGTTTGGTAAAGTGGCCGTTCCGTTTTCTTTCCTTTCTTTTTTTCTTTTTTTTTTTTTTTTGTAAAATTTTGTGTACAGCAAAGTTAATTTTCTACCGATTACTTAAAATAGGATGAACCTAGTACCGTCTGTGTATATTTCTTTTTTCTAATTTCTTGAATAACTAATATAAAATTACAAAATCATTTATTTCCTGCAGAAGATCCATTTTGCTTATTGAAAACATGGAATGGAAATGATTCTGTTGCATCGATAAATAATGTCGTCTGCTCTGTGTGGCGGGAACGGTTCATACATAGATCGCTCGTGTGACCGGGAGAGCGCAGGTGTTTATTTTTCTTGTTGAAACCACAAGCGTTCAAAAAGTCGTTCGTCTGACATTTGTCTAAAGAAACTTAAAGCCAGCGTCAAAACTTCGGTTCGTCTGGACAACATAGAAGAAACAAAAGACTTGAGCACGCCACCAGCTCCCAGCGAGTTGGGGGAAACGCCGAGCCTCGACGTGAAGCTTTTCGGAATTTTTACCGCAACGATTTGTGGGCGCTCGTCTGAACAGACCAGAAGATTCGTCTGCTCTCAAGAGAGAGCGTCGAAAATGCTGATTTTCAAAATCGCTCGTCTGAATAATATGCCTTATGTTTTTTGAAAATTTCATAAGTTAAAAGGATTTATGGTGTACTCATTATAAATAGAGTTGCTGCAAAAAGTATCCAGCAAGCAAAGCGAGCTGGGAACGCGTAGCGGTTTCAATGTGAATTGTGTCGCAATTCATGGGGGTTGGCGAACGTTAGTGAGCAGGGGGCAGAGCCCCCTAGTAATGAATATTTAATGAATACTGAATAATAAATACCTAATGAATAATGAATAATAAATACCTAAAGAATAATACTTTCAAGTAATCTGACCAGATTAAAGTACTTTTATAATCAGAACAGTGACAATATATTACAAATAGGCTGAATTAAGAATGCGTGACTGAAGGAATAAATACTTTCAAGTAATAAATAATAATGATTACTGATAATAATTTATCAATAATTAATTATGATTTACCAATAATAAATATTTAATGAATACTGAATACTGAATAATTCCGTATGAATAATGAATACTTTCAAGTAATCTGATCAGATTAAAGTACCTTTATAATCAGAACAGTGACAATATATTACAAATAGGCTGAATTAAGAATGAGTAACTGAAGGAATAAATACTTTCAAGTAATAAATAATAATGATTACCGATAATAATTTATCAATAATAAATTATGATTTGCCAATAATAAATATTTAATGAATACTGAATAATAAATACCTAATGAATACTGAATAATAAATATCTAAAGAATACTGAATAATAAATATTTCAAGTAGTGTGATCAGATTAAAGTACCTTTATAATCAGAACAGTGACAATATATTACAAATAGGCTGCATTAAGAATACGTAACTGAAGCGTAGTATGTTAGCTTGTACTAACAGGTTTAAAAAGATGCGAGATTTTCTCCAATAGGTTTCTATAGTATGGTATGGATATGACTTGATTGATAGCATTCCTTTGAAGAGGTGGAGCCGTCACTGTATAGGCATGCATAACTTGAGAACAGTTTCTGTTGCACCATCTTGAAGGATATCCATTATTCTTCAAATCATTAAAAATATTTTTCTTTAACAAAGTTTTAATTATAACGATTATATGAGAAGTGCTGCATTCTGATCAGAAGTTCAGATATTGTTCAGAAAAAGTGCCTTTTCGATATGCAGAGGTGATGGATGGCGTCATCACTTTTTTTTTAATATGCATATCGAGAAAGTGTAAACAGTTATCAATTCCATGATCAATGGTAAATTGGATTGCCAGATAAACTGAGTTAGCATTTTTTTTTAAATTAAAGGAAGATTGTGATCTTCATAAATTACGAACACATCATCAACATGTCCTCCTAAAAGCTTAATGATCTGTCCTGATTTACAAAAACTTGTATTAAAATAATTTTGTTAATCATTTTCCTGATTTTAAGATGGCGGAGGTCAAAATACAATCAAATTACAACGTATACAAAATCCGTATTTTCCTAGAGGCATGGTTTACTAGGATACCCACTCAATGTAGATAGTTCCCTCCCACCGAAATATACCACTTTAACCTGACTAAATTACCCATCTCCGTGTTTAATTCTTTGCGGCACATGCCATCAACTGCAAGTTGAATTGTGTTGTAATTTTATGAAGCAAAAGTAAAAGAATTTTTTAAAGAGTAAAATCTATAAATGTTTTTCCGAAAACATGAAAACGTTTGTGGTAAATGTCAGTACTCCAAAACTTTTATAGGTATTTTCTTGAAAATTTTCTACAATGATTTGCATAAATGTATCTATGCGTGGTAATTTTCTATATATAAAGAGTTTTAAATATTTCAAACTGTGGATGCTAGCAGGCGAGCGACAAAGAGGGAAGCAGATTTTTTTTCGGGGGTGGGGGTGTGGGTGGTGGATTTTGGAGAAAATTTATATGATTGATAATTGAGTGTCAGTAAAATGCTTTAAATAGGGTAGAATATTTTTATATAAATAAATAATTTAAAATATTTAACTTTTTTATGTTTGTAGGTCGTAGGTTAAGTTTGGTTTAATAAAGGGAGGGGATTTCATTTAGATAAATATTGTATCTTTTTATATCACTAGGTGGCATAGCAACCCGATGTGATGCATTTAAATTGCATTAGATTTTACGATTTTTAAAACAATTGTAACTCTAGTTTCATTATACGTTTAAAACAACTAATATAATATCAATTTGATTAAATACTGAATTTCAAGTAATAAGCTATATCACATTATAGGTTAAAAGTTTATTCAATAAAAAAGCCCATTTTTAACGTTTCATTTAAAAAAATATACGGGGCATTGTCACAATCTTTTGACTTTCATGTGCCTGAATAATAATTTTTATTTTAATACAATTTTTTATGTTTTTTTATTTCATATACTGGGGAACATCCCATTCCATGATTGCACAACAATATTAACGAGATAAATAAGTTTTGGACGACCTTGGGGTCCAAACATCTGGAAAACGCCTATATAATCGTCCCGTGTCGCTGATGCTGATTTTTAAGTTTGGAGCTGTCTGGATAAAATTGTTTCAATAAAAATAATTCGATGTAATTTTTTTCTGAAACTGGAACTATTGTTGCATATAAATATGTAGCTAAAAATTAACCTGCACACATTTTTAGGGTTGTTATTATTTTTTAAACTCTGTCCCTGGGTTTTAGATTCCTTACCATCCCTCTTCTAAAGTTATACAGAAAATCATTTCAGAAGCAGCCACAGATTTTTCTTTTCAAGTTTTATCTCATGCACAAGTATACTAGAGAAATAATGTCTAAAATGCTTTGGCAGGAAATTTACTGTAGAATTTAAATCAGCAATTAAATATGAATTTCAAGCATCGTGGCTTTATTGGTAGTCTCACCGTCCCCAAGGTTTATTCCTTCACCTTTCGAGGTAAATTTAAAAAAAATAATTTAATCTAATGTTAACAACTGTTTCTAAAAATCAATGAACATTGTGGCTATCACTTAGTCTTAACAGGATTTTCCTAAAAATAGGTGGTAATTTTCCTTACCGTTCCATCCTTACCGTCCCTTTTTTCCAATACCATCCCCTTTTTATACCTTACCGTCCCTTCTTTAACACCCCTTTAAGACAATGTTATAAAAAAATTCTGTATTAAAAGTACTACATTGTTATTATTTCTTATTTGAATGTCCTGTGGGTACTATGCAAATTCATTATAAGCAAAAATTTAAAAGAAAATAAAAAGTTATAGGGTAAAATGGTAAGGAAAATTAAACTCGCAAGTTTAACTTAAACCTCAGTTAAATAAAAAAAAAATCACTGATGACCATTTTTTCTTTATTTTGAATCATTAAGGCATTCGTCTATCAGATTAAAATGTTATTTTAGCAAGTTTAATTTTATCAGATTTTGTTCTCCCAAAAGTTAAAAGATTGTGAGAATGCCCCATACATAGCTTTCTTTTAAAATTTAAGTTTTTATTTCGGTGCTAGTGACATGAAAATGAAATCAGTTTAAATAATTTGAACAAATATGACGTCATTTGGACGAACTCATCAAGAAAAATTTCCGCTTTATGAATAAAATAAATGATTCAAAATGATTTCTTTGTTCCTGCAAACCTCTGGTGGAAGTGGCACCGACATAAAATATAGCTTATGTTTGAGCAGATTCTATCACCAACAATTTACAACCATTGTTTTTGAAATTGGTATGGTATTTCATAATATTGCATAAAAATCGTAATTTAGAACGTTTTTAGATCGCTTTTCGCTCACATCATCCTTTTAAATATGGAATTTTCGTTCGACGGTTCTTATAAAGCATTTGCATCTTTTAAGTATCGTATATCTCGTCGTATAACGCACACTTTTGACTCTAAAAAATCCCTTTATTTTTCCGGGTGCGTGTTATACACCGGATAAAAATGTTTGATGTAAAATCATAAGAATAAAATTTCAACATTTTCAGAGGTATATTTAAAAGCATTCATATACGAATATAAACACTTAAAAAACTTAATATATATTTTTTTCTAAAAAACTTAATCTTCCTTATCAGGTAAGATGAAAAGTTCGTTGTATCCGTCCTCATTTATATTTTCGGGAATGTCATCCTCCTCCCTACTATCTCTTTCATATATTTTATCCCCACTGAGCCCTAAACAATCATCATAGGTACAGTCAAGTTCATTTGATAATTCCACATTTTTAAAATGATTTAACATTTATTTTCGATTAGATTTCATTCCATGATGTTATACATCATTCTTGCATTTTCGTTAATGAAACAATCCGCATATTTCCTTCTTTCCTATTCTTCTGGTAGCCATGTATTCCACTGGCGACTTAAACTTTCTTTGAAAGGTTTGTTTATGGAAACACCTAAAGGTTGAACAGATGAAGATATTCCAGCTGAAATTACTGCCAAATCTGTATTAGATTTGTTTATTATTTTTCTTAAATCCATCTGTTCTATAGGATCTAATCATATCCCAAAGTAAGAGACTTTCTGGTTTTCTTAAAGCTCCTGGACGCTATTCCAAAACAGTTTTTATCCACAAGTTTAACCCATTTTCGTCCATCCAGCCCTTCTTATGAACATGCATAAAAACACCATTTGGAAAATTACCAATTCTGTTTGTTTTTCGTTAGAAAATTACCATTGATTTTAATTTTGTATCGTCAGCAAAGCAAGAATGAGACACTGTGAAGTGGAATTTTTCGTGTCTGGTAGTTTTAAATGGAGCACTTTCTTTCTACTCCTTTTGTTTCTCCACTCTTGTTTTCTATTATATCGAACATTACAGTCGTTTTGTCCATATTTCCAATTTGAGACAAATCAGTTTTTCTCCTTTAGTTTATCGATGACAAACATCTGAAAACTTAACACTTTTTGTTCTGAATCTTTTGTAAGCTTTTCACTTCTTTTTTCAAAAAGACACATTATCTGAAGTGGAGGAAAGCTCCCATTTTTGGTTTGTTTTCGTGGGAAAAACTTGATGCGTGTTATACAGCAGTATATGCTCGAAATAAAAATATGTACCCTCAAATCAGTTATGCTTGTTATACGCCTGGGCGTTTTATACGCCAGGGTGTGTTATAAGCCGGGATATACAGTAATTACCCTGCGAAATTTCAAACTCTTAGACTACTTACTATAAAAAAAAACACGATTTAGAACATTTTTTGCTCCTGCAGCCCCCAGATGGAGGCGAGAACAACATAAAATATAGCCTATGTTGGATCAGGGGCTGTCACCATCAATATGCAACCATTACTTTTGAAATCGGTGTAGAAATAGCAATTTAGAACATATTTAGAACGCTTTTGCGCATTTTCATCCCTTTTAAATTTTGATTTTTTTAGGAAATGTTCTTAGAGTTCATTTATTCCTCATACGTAATATAACTACCATACCTAATTTCAAGATTCTAGCCACTACAGTATCAAAAAATCTCATGACACGAAATAGAGCCTATGTTGGAGCAAGGGCTATCACCATCAATTTCCAATCATTACTTTTGCAATTGGTTTGATACGTCCTGAGATTGCGTAGAAATTGTCATTTAGAATGTTTTTTAGAATGCTTTTCACTCATTTTCACCTCTTCGAAATTTCAGTTTTTTTAGGAAATGTTCTAAGAGATCATTTATATCTTATTAAGAACATACCATGCTATATTTCATGTTTCTAGGCCCTTCAGTAACACAATAATCTCATTTTTAGAACGTTTTTTCTCTGCACCCCTTTTGAGGTAGTGGCATGGACAGACGATATAGCCTATGTTGTAACAGGGACTAACACCATCATTTCGATATCATTACTTTTGAAATCGTTTGATACTTCCTGAGATTGCGTAGAAATCGCCATTTAGAAAGTTTTTAGAACACTTTTCGCGCATTATCACCCCTTTTTAATTTCGATTTTTTAAGAAATGTTTTTAGAGATCATTTATATCTATTAAGTAACTACCATGCCAAAGTTATTTCTATAAAATGTACTCTATGTTGTAGCAAGGGCTGTCACCATCATTTTGACACAATTATTTTTCAAGTAGACTATGTACGTTCTGAGATTGCGTGGAAATCGCCATTTAGGACGCATTTTAGAAAGATTTTTCGAGCATTTACATCCATTTTAAATTTCGAATTTTTAAAGAAAAGTTCTTAGAGATATTTTATATCTTATAAGTAACTGCCATTCCAAATTTCATATTTCTGGGCCCTTCAGTAGCACAAAAATCGAATTTTTCGAAAGTTTTTAGCTCCTGCACTACCTTTGGAGTAGTGGCATGGACATAACATGTAGCCTATGTTTGCACATGGACTAACACCTTCGTTTCGGTATCATTACTTTTGAAATCGGTTTAGTAGTTCCAGATATTACCTACTACAAATAATCAAACAAACAAACTTTACTTCGTTATAATATTAGTATAGATAAGTAACTACCATGTCATATTTCATGATTCTAGGCCCTTCAGTAACACAAAAAACGCATTTTTAGAGCGTTTTTACCTCCTCACCCTTTTTGGGATAGTGGCATGGGCGTAAGATATAGCCTATGTTTGAACAAGGACTAACACCATCATTTTGATATCATTACTTTTGAAATCGGTTTGATATTTCCTGAGATTGCGTAGAAATCGTCATTTCGAACGTTTTTTATAACTCTTTTCTTCACCCCTTTTAAATTTCAATTTTTTTTTAAAGTAAGGTTCTTAGAGATCATTTATATCTATTAAGTAACTCTTATGCCAAATTTCATGTTTTTAGGCCTTTCCGTAACAGAAAAATTACATTTTTAGAATGTATATTGCTCCTGCACCCCTTTTGGAATAGTGACACCAACATAAAATATAGCCTATGTTGGAGAAAGTCCTGACACCATTTTTTTGACACTATTATATATATTATTTTTCAAATAGGTTAGGTATGTCCTGAGATTGCGTAGAAATCGCCATTTAGAACGTTTTTTCCCGCATTTTTCCCCACTTTAAAATTTCGAATTTTTAAAGAAATTTTCTTAGAAATGTTTTACATCTTATAAGTAACTACCATTCAAAATTTCATCTTTCTAGTCCCTTCGGTAACACAAAAATCGCATTTTTAGAACATTTTTAGGGTTCCATACTTAAAAAGTAAAAACGGAACCATTATAAGATCACTCCTGTGTCTCTCTGTCACAGCCATTTTATTCGTAAACTATGGAACGTGGAAAGTTCAATTTGGGGAATGTAATAAAGACGCCGAACTCAAATATACATTTCTTTTAATTTTAGATGTTATATTTTAGGAGATATTGTCGAAAATGTAGTGCAAAAATATAACCCCCCCCCCCCACCACCACCACCTATTATCGAATCAACTGAAACTAAAATTATGAAAAAATTAGAGGTAGTAGACATTACTTTAAACCTTGCAGGGAAATTACAGCGATTGCTCTAGGTCGAATTTTTTTTTGAGCAATGCGCATTTTTCCGTTTCACACAAATTTCGATTTACGGGCGCTCAGCAAAAATGTTGAGGAACGCTTGAGATACCTATTGTAACAGACGTATAAAAGCATTGTTGATATTGATTATCGAAAAAAAATTAGGTAATTAGCGGAGATATTAACCCTTAAAGACACGGACGATTTGGACAACATAATGACAAGGGCAACGTTCTCTAACTACTATCGGCTTTTTAAAGCCTAGATAACAACTTTTAGTGATATATTTGTGTAATGCAGTGCCCAGTAGCAATATAAAAGCACTAAACGTCAAATTGTAAAAACAAACTAAATCTAATTAGAATTAATCATACAAATACTGCTGGATTCGCGACTAGTTTGCATTAAATGGATCTATCAATACGGTTCCCTTGTCTTTTAAAGTTAATTAGAAACGTACCTGGAAAAACGAATCGCGGACGAAGGGTGCGTTGCATCCTTGCAACCTCCTTTCGAAGCGCACTTAGCGCAATGTCAAGTTTAAACGTTATGCAAGGTTTTGTTTTAGCTAAACTGTAAAAAGAAAAGATTATTACTTCACGGAATTTAGTTTTATGAAATGTCAAATGAAGTTTATATATGCACTACTTTTATTATCAGTACCGAAATAAGTTAATAATAAACAGATTAGGATAAGATAAAAAAAAAGAGTTATACAGAATAGTAATATTTGATATTATTTAGTCTTCATATATCTTTGAACTTTTATGGTATACCCATTCATACTTTTCTAGTAAATACAACTATACTAAACCGTACATTGTGTAGTTTTTTAAAAAGTCTTATTATCCTTTTAGAAACGATTCTTTCAATAATATAGTTAATAATTCATATATTTATTGTACGGAATCCTCTGGGCGCGATTAATACTCGCACTTGACCTTTTATTGCTCCTGCATACCCTTTGGGGTATTTGCATGGACATATGATATAGCCTATATTTGATCATGGACTAACCAATCATTTTGATACCATTACTTTTGAAATCGGTTCAGTTGATCCAGAGATTACATTCTACAAAAAAACAAACAAGCATTACTTCTTTATAATATTAGTATAGATAGATTAGTATAGACTAGCAGCCTTTGCCGGCTACGCAGATCGGTTTCTCTAGTGGAATCTATAATTAAACGAAATATATCTATCTAGCATAGAGGATATTAAAAAAAATACTTTTTCTGAATATCTATTTTCAAAATATTTCGTCAAAAATTAGTAATAGATATCTTATTAAGATAGTCTTACGTTATCCAGTTCAAACTAGATGTTGGCGACAAAATAGCTCTGAAATATCGTAATTGCCTATGTTTAACTATTTTGTTAGCATGTTTGTTATCTTTAATTTCACGCTCCTACCTAAAACTGCTGCTGAGATATGGCGGAATTACCTAAATATTTCGACCACTTTTAATAACACTTTTAGCCGGAAAATTTTAAAAATATCTGAAATGCGGATTTAATTATTTTTGAATTTTACGCTCCTACCTAAGCCTGCTGCTGAGACACGGCGAAATGTCCTAACATTTTCGACCTCAACCATCCGTAGGGTGGAGGAAGTTTCAAAAATCGCTGAAATGTGTGTTTAATTACTTTTTTAGTAGATTTGGTATCTTGAATTCCATCCTCCCACCTAAAACTTCTTCTGAGATATGGCAAAATGTCTTAAAATTTTTGAACCACTTTTATCGCTTAGTAGGGAATTTCTAAAATCTCTGAAATATGTGTTTATTTATTTTTTTTGATTTGTTATCCTGAATTTCCCGCTCGTACCTGAAATTGTTGCTCAGATATGCCGAAATGACCTAAAACTTTAGACCACCACTTTAACCCCATTAGGTGGGGATTCTAAAATCTCTGAAATATGTGACTACTTATTTTTTGATAGGTTTGTTATATTTCATTTCACGCACATACCTAAAACAGCTGCGGAACTACGGTAAAATCTCCTAAAATTTTCCACCCCCTTTAACCCCTTTAGGGGATAATTTCTAAAATCGCTGAAACATGTTTCATTATTATTTAACAGTTGATGTATTTTTTGGAATTTTACCCTCCTACCTAAAACTGCTGTTGAGATATGGCGAAAGTCCTAATATTTCCAACCCCGATTTAGCAGCCGTAGGGGGTGAATTTTCAAACGTCCTTCCTTAGTGGGTGCTATACAATATAAGGAACATGTCTTCCAAATTTCGAGGTTCTAGGTACAATGGTTGATACTCTGCATTGAATATAGCCAGTCAAGACAAACACATTTATACATACCTATATAGATTTCAGAATTAAAATGGTTACGGAACAATGAATAGTTGTTACTTTGAAAAAGGGAATCTAACAATCAAATAAATTTAACAATGAGGAAAAAAAATAATTCTCGTTGAAACAAAAGAGTTGCATCTCATTCTTAAAATATACTCACTGTAGGTAACTTGGAACAGTTGGTAGCTCTCTGAGTTCTATGAACACGTAAGGATTTATTTTTGTTTACTTAGTGCAGAATACTTTCACACGCATCTGTACATTAATTATAACAAAGAATCTATTTTCAATGCATAAAAAAATCTATATACACATTTATCACATTTTAACATTATTAAAAATCCCCTACTGCTTTTTAAACTCTTGTTTAAAATCGCAATTATCTTTTTCTGTGAAATAGTCTTAGCGATTTTAAAATATGTTATTATTATTTTCTTTTTAATTACGGGAATCAGAAATATCCTATATATAATCGCTGAAATACACGATTCATTAGGTTTTTAGTAGATTTATTTTCTGGAATTTCACCTTACTACATAAAACTGTTGTTGAGATATGTCGAAATTCCTAAAATCCCCGACCCCAATTTAGCCCCGTAGGGGGTGAATTTTCAAGCGTCCTTTCTTAGTGGGTGCTATACAATGTAAGGAACATGTCTTCCAAATTTCGAGGTTCTAGGTACAATGGTTGATACTCTGCATTGAATATAGTCAGTCAAGACAAACACTTTTATACATACCTATATTTATTAAAATGATTACGGAACAATGAATATTTGTTACTTTGAAAAATGGTATCTAACAATCAAATAAATTTAACAATGAGAAAAAAAAATAATTCTCGTTGAAACAAAAGAGTTGCATCTCATTCTTAAAATATACTCACTGTAGGTAACTTGGAACAGTTGTTAGCTCTCTGAGTTCTACGAACACGTAAGGATTTATTTTTGTTTACTTAGTGCAGAATACTTTCACACGCATCTGTACATTAATTATAACAAAGAATCTATTTTCAATGCATAAAGAAATCAATATACGCATTTATCACAGTTTAGCATTATTAAAAATCTCCTAGTGCTTTTTAAACTCTTGTTTAAAATAGCAATTATCTTTTTCTGTGAAATAGTTTTAGCGATTTTAAAATATGTTATTATTATTTTTTTAAATACGGGAATCAGAAATATCCTATATATAATCGCTAAAATACACGATTCATTAGGTTTTTAGTAGATTTATTTTCTGGAATTTCACCTTACTACCTAAAACTGTTGTTGAGATATGGCGAAATTCCGAAAATCCCCGACCCCGATTTAGCCCCGTGGGGGGTTAATTTTCAAACGTCCTTTCTTAGTGAGTGCTATACAATGTATGGAACATGCCTTCCAAATTTTGAGGTTCTAGGTACAATGGTTGATACTCTGCCTTGAATATAGTCAGTCAAGACAAACACTTTTATACATATATAGATTTCGGAATTAAAATGATTACGGAACAATGAATATTTGTTACTTTGAAAAATGGAATCTAACAATCAAATAAATTTTATACATACCTATATAGATTTCGGAATTAAAATGATTACGGAACAATGAATATTTGTTACTTTGAAAAATGGAATCTAACAATCAAATAAATTTAACTTGAGGAAAAAAATAATTCTCGTTAAAACAAAAGAGTTATCTCATTTATAAAATATATTTACTCTAGGTAGCTTGGAGCAGCTGGAAGCTCTCTGAGTTCTACGAATACGTAAAGATACGTAAAGAAAATAATTATTTAACACCTGTTTTATAACACTTACGTCCATCAAAATTTTCTCAAAGGAATATATATTCCTTTCATTTCACATAAAGAATAACAAGATAAAAAAATTATATCGTTAATACTTTTTTCTTTCCAAGAAGCAAAAAAAACATGTATTTCCATGGAAGCAAAAGAAAAACCACCTTCCTATATTTCCTCTTCGCAGACACGTCTAAGAAAGGTACGACGGCCCGCTAGATTTCTTTTACTTAAAAAAAATGCAGAACAACAAAAAAAAATCACTCTGCATTAATAACTTTCCAAAAAAAACTCACTAAAAAAAAACTTCACTAAAGAAAGATATTCTTTTTCATCTGGCGTACACAAAATATCACCGTACACCTTTTATTAACACAATTCAAGCACTTACGGGGAACAATAAAAAAAAACACTTCCCCATTTTATCACAAGAAAAGAAGAACATCTTGAGATGAATAAGTAGGTCAACCAGTCACCGAGACTCGAAACACACTTTTATCAGTAGAAATAAACGAAATTTTACGAGAAGATGCAAAACACTCCGTTGACTCATCACCGGGCACCCTCACTTAGATAAAATACTCCGTTGAAATTACGAAACGCCGAAAACACATGACTCTTTATCCTTCCCGCATGAGAAAAATTTTCTTCTTTCCAGCTATAACGGGACATTCGACGAAAGAAACTTTTCTTTTCTTTTCTTTTTCAGAACATCATTCAAATTAAGGACATCAGAATTTATTTAGACATCAGAAATTTTTTCGTACAAGTTAAATCCACACTTTGCATGTAAATATCCCGGTCGATCCCCCCAATCTGTAGAAATTTAATACACATTGATTTTGACGAATAAATGTACCTTTACTGTGGTCGGTGTCTAGAAGTAATTAGTCCAGGCAGATTCTTGAGGGAATCTTAAACTTTAATGTTCTTGACTATATGGATGAGGTATTTACAGATGGGGTATTTACATTTAGATTAAACATGAAAAAATATAGCTGGCCGCCGCATTCCGCCTTACTCAGGTCCGTGACCGGGGATTCGGTCAAACAGCGACGTTTCACACGTCTGCTCACACGAGCAACCAACAGTCATCTCATCTCTCTCACAATAGTTTTTGTAAATTCAGCACTTTTTCGTAGACTCAGAGGTTGGGGTGGATCGTCCAGAGCCTCATTTAAAGAATGTGCTGGTCTTTGCAGTGCAGAGTTCAAACTCTGTCACCACATATATAGATTTCGGAATTAAAATGATTACGGAACAATGAATATTTGTTTCTTTGAAAAATAGAATGTAACAATCATATAAATTTAAGAATGAGGAGAAAATAATTCTCGTAAAAACAAAAGAGTTGCATCTCATTTATAAAATATACTTACTGTAGGTAGCTTGGAACAGTCTACCTATTGGTAGCTCTCTGAGTTCTACGAATACGTAAGGATTTAGTTTTGTTTAGACTCTTGTGCAGAATACTTTCACACGAATATTTACATTAATTATAACAAAGAATCTACTTTCAATGCATAAAATAATATACTCATTTATCACATTTTAGCGTTATTATAAATCTCAATGTGCTTTTTAACCTCTTGTTTAAAATCACAAATCTCTTTTCCTGTGAAGTAGTCTTAGCGTTTTTAAAATATGTTGTTATTTTTTTAATTTTAAGGTAGTCTGAAATATCCTATATATAACATGTTTTCCAGATAAGATTTGTTTAAAGAAACAGCCGAATTTACCAATGTGTTTAATCTGATATTGTATATATCTTCGTTATAATTTTGTTAACATTAATTTTTTAAACGAGTGATAATTATTCCTTTCGAGCGAAAATGTGTCCAGTCTGGGACTTTAAACCAGAACCATTGGCTGTAATTGTCTTGATAATTGTAACGATTTTCCAACTGAGCTATATGGAAAACACACAAATCAACACAATATTCGCTCGAAGGTCTATCATTCGTTGGGGTTAAATTACCAGCGTGAACGTATTTTAGCTCTCAAGAGAAATTTACTACTCGTTTGACATTTTTACTAGTTAGATGGTTGCGTTTAAAATACATAAATAATTTTTAATCATTTTTTCTGGATAAGAGCCTAAGAAGAAAAGCTTGCATTAAAAATATAGGTAGGAAGAGACCTGACGAATAAACGAAAACCCGAATAACCTTGATATTGAAAGCTAAACTACGAAAATTTGTTTTTATTACACCGAAACTATCATTGTTGTTTTTAATTTAACTTAACGTTATTTTTCCAAAATTATTGTGAAAATTAGAGATGCATTTCATTGTTAAAATATGCGTACTTATTGTTACGTCATCGCTTCGCATTTCGTATAATGTTTTATATCACGTTCAATAAAAGCGCATAAAATAGTAAGGTATCGTCATTATCGGTAAAATATATCCTTTTTAAATATATAGAGTTTAAATTTCGATAAAAATTAAGGTATTCAGTGAAATGCAAATTTATATATTTGTGATTTCTATTTAAACTATTCTATTAAAGACATTCCGAAATTAAAATGATGGTGGAACAATGAATATTTGTTTCTCTTGAATAAGTGAGAGAATAATTCTAGCAATTTAACAATAAGGCAAGTACCAATTCCCTTTAAAATAAAAGAATTACGTCTCATTTATAAAATATACTTACTGTAGGTAGCTTGGAATAGGTGGGTGCTCTCAAAGTTCTACGCTATACATGAGATTTTACTTTTGTGTACTCTCCAAGATCGAATACTTTGCATATTTAGGCGCTTTTATTATAACAAAAGAATCCATTTTCAAAGAATGCATGAAAATCAATAATCCCATTTATAACTTTTTAGTGTTAGCAGTAAATATCATACTGATTTTTCACATTGTGTGTAAAACTACCGATAAATTTTTTGTGAGACAGCCTCAAGTAATTTAAAATACAGTATAACTTCAAAAATCCGGCATCATCTTTGCCGAGTCTATGCCGAATTTTTGAAAGTTCCGGATTTTTGAAGGACTATTAAAAGTAGTAACTAGGAATATCAAAAGTAGTACTATGTTCTTAATGGTGCCTTTAGCCATAATTTAATTCATTATAAGTGATAATTATGTAAGAAAAAGAGAAAAAAAAAACTTACTTTAATTAATATTTTCTATGTTACAGAAAAAAAAATCTAATAAAGAGTGAAAATATTTCTTCTTTTGTAATTTCGCAAACATCGATGTCAACTTTGTTTGCTTCAGTTATTTTGGCCGTTCTTTAAAAAGTTCTTATTTTTAGTATTATTATTCTTTTATTGTATACAAATGAAAAATGTCTGTTTTGGAAATACAGTGTTATTTCTCTAACGCATATATTAATTCTCCAGTCAAATTTATGCATTTTTCTAGTGACGCCTTTTCTTTGGCCAGCTGTTCATTCTGGATTCTGGATTGCTACTAGCACTATCGACGGTTCTATTTAGCACAGCGTCAGCGATCTCGCTGCCCGTTAAATTGTTCGTTTTAGATGCATTTTCTTCAATGCTTAGCCAATTATCTATATCGCTTTTTTCGCCACTTAATGCATTTTAAGATTTTGCGTGTTCAGTCATCTTATAAATTGCGGTCTTTTCACCGGAAATGTGAAAGTCTGAATTCCTTCCTTATCACTGATGTTGCCGTTGCCTAAAATTTGTATAGCCATATACTATTGTGCTGCGCATTCACCAAAGATGCCACGAAAGTTGTTCCCTTTGCTAAGCAACGGTGCAGCTCGCAGAAAAAATTTTCCGAAAATAATCGCCTCTGACAAATGAAAAAAAAAAAAAAAAAAAAGAGTCAAATATTCTTTTTTTGCATTTTTACTTTCGATCTTGAAGTTTTTAATTCATAAAGAATTGCTATTTTTCTCGAAAGTGTAAAAGAAAAAGGAAGTGAGAGATGGTTCTGGTGCCGGATTTTTGAGGTTGCCGGATTTCTGAATGCCGGATTTTTGAAGTTATACTGTAATTTTTTTTTCAAAAAACTTACTATATCAGAAGTTTACAATTTTAGCGTTTGTTTTAGCGAAAGGGTTTCAACTAATATTGGACGTCGCTGGTAATATATTGGTAAATATGGATGTAATTTTATTTATGTATTGACTATAGATAAGACCTCATCAAAAGGCCTTAACTAAAAAAGATAGGAATGAAGAAACTAAAAGAATAAGCAAAAAAAAAAAAAAACCCAAAATAATCCTTATATTGAACGTGTTCGTGAAATAGGTTTGTTTTTAATACTTTGTGTATATCTTACGTGTTTCTGGATAAGAATGTTGAAATATCTGTTAACTGGTTCAAACTGATTTTTAATTTAAACTTTGTTTTTCACAGTTAATGTGAAATGTATTGATGCCTTTCATTGTTATAATATCCGGGCTCATTGTTTTGAAATCGCTTCTTATTAGGCTTATTCTTCTGTGTCACGTTCAATAAAAGCGTGTAAAAAAAGCAAAGTCTCGTCATTACTGGTAAAATATTGTTTTTTAATGGATGGGAGATTCTCAAAAGGTGGGATCCTTAAACGTTGACTATATGTAATTTTTCAAATTTTCAAATTTAAGGCCAATTTTTTTTAATAGTATATTATTTTGTCTATAAATATAATATATATAAATTTTTTTAATAGTATGTCTACAAAATTATACACAAACATTAAAAGAGAGCAACTATTCTGGAAAATTAATTATTAAAGCATTTAATTAGCAGTTGTGTACGTTACAAATTTTGGACATTTTTTCGCACGTGCGTTACAGATTTTGGACGTTGCTCTTAGTATTTAAAAAATTCTTAAGACTAAGAATGTAGTAAATGTGTCCTCTAATTGTATGTGCATACATATACAACCCTTGGCAAAAAGTTTCCGATCAGTGTTATCAAGTTTATGATTTTTGCATTCCGAAGCATATATTTTGCGATTCATGAGCATAGGGGCGTTTTGCAACATGCCAAATAAGAGAACGCATATTAAAATATAAATGAAACGTTAATTCAATATAACAATCATATAATTTTTAATTATACTGCAGGCGAAAAAGATTCCTCATGAGAAAAAAATATCCGATCAAGACGGAATTTGGAAAATAGTAATCGATCAATGAGGAAAGAAGTTTAAAATTTGCATATTGAAGACAGATAACAGTGTCTGTGCATGCGTACAATATCTACATCCTATTTAAAAGAAGAAATCTTCCAGCTGCGAGATCAAAAGCAGCACTGAAGGGCTGGACAATGACTCATGTGAAAAACCTGTCTCGTGATTTAAAAATCGGCATGATTAAATTGTTGCAAGAGGGAAATTCACAAAGGAAAGTGGCCGCTTTATTAAATTGTGCTCAAAGTACGGTATGCGATATTTGGAAAAAATATCAGTTGACTAACAGCGTGGAAACTTTACCTCGAAGTGGACGTCCACGAATGACAACGCCTAGGGAGGACAGAAAACTTTACCTCGAAGTGGACGTCCACGAATGACAACGCCTAGGGAGGACAGAAAACTTGTGGAAATAGCGAAAAGAAAGCGGCGAGCAACCTCAAAACAACTCAATGCCGAATGGTCTAAGTATAACGTAAAGGTATTTGGCCGCACTGTACGTAATCATCTAAATGCAGCAGGATTTAAATTATGTAAAGCTAAAACGAAACCTTACTTGACAAAGAAACATAGAAAAGAGCGCTTGCAATGGTGTAAAAAACATGTACACTGGCCACGTGATAAATGGAATAAAGTTATTTTTAGAGATGAATCTCATATATCTCTCGGAACAGCTGATGACTGTGGAACATTCGTTTGCAGGAGAGTTGGTGGAAAGTTCAATGATAAGTGTGTCAATACGAGGACTAAATTTTCAGCTGCATTTACAGTTTGGAATTGTATGACATCATAAGGCGTCGGCAAGTTGTGTATTGTGTTACGTATAGTAAACTCTGAAGTTTACATTGACATTTTAGAGGATTTTTTTATTTCCAGCATCGATCAATGTTTCGGGGATGAAAACGACTTCTTATTTCAATATGACAACGGAGCTCCCCATCGCACCAAATCAGTGAAGAAATTTCCAAAAAATGTTGGTAATAACCGAATTAAAACTATGAATTGGCCGCCCAATAGTCCGGACCTTAATCCCATCGAAAATCTGTGGAATATATTAAAAAGAAAAATTGATTTTCGAAGGATCACAAATGCCATAGAACTGTGTAAAGCTATAAGGGAATTCTGCTGTGGAATTGCTCCCAATGTGTGTAAAAAGCTTATTGAGTCCATTCCACGAAGAATTTCGTCTGTCATCCGAGCTAAAGGTGGATTTACTAAATATTGATTACAGTGATCGGTTATTTTTTTCCAAATCAAAGCGTGATTGGATAATTTTTTCTTTGGTGTTTAAATTTCAATCACCATTTTTCTGTTTATAAATTGATGTATAATGATTTTTCTTTATTGCATATTGTTGTTCATTATATATAATACAAATATATTATCGTTAATAATCGTTTAATTTTTATGCAGTGAGAATAAATAATCCTTCCTTACAAAAAATGGTATTGTTGGTGTAATGATCGAAAACTTTGTGCCAAGGGTTGTATATATGTATAATTAACTTTTTGTTACCCAGTAATAATAATAATAAAATCAAATACTTTGTTATGTACGTTACTTTCGGACATAACAAAATACAGAAAAATTCTTTATAGAAAAGTCCTATCTCCAAAAAAGCAATAAATCAGCCTGCCATCTCTTAACAAAATTATCAAAAAATCATTCGTTTCCTTTATGCATTCGTTGTTTACCATTAAAACCACCTGGAAAAAGGTTAAAACTTTTTTTCTTGGTGGTACATTGAAGCAGTTAACGTTATGAATGTCCGAAATTGGCCTCTTTAGCATAAAACAATGAAATTTTAAGATATTTATACAAAGAATTTACAATAAATTATGTCATTTTCTGTCTCTAAATAGAATTAAAACTCGGTGTAAAAAAAAAAAAATAATAAAGTCAATGGTAATTAAAGTTATGTTTGAAAGGCTTAAAGTTATGACGTGTGTCCAGTGCCCACCTTTTGAGAAGCGCCTTATACGGTTTAAATTAATATAAAAAGATGTTTAGTGAAATCCAGCTTAACGCAGTTATAGTATACTCATATAATTCGTCTTTATGAGATATTGCAGAATTAAACTGATTACGGAACAATGGATATTAGTTACTTTGAAAAATGGAACGTAGCAATCAATAAAATTCAACAATAAGGCTTAAAATAATTCTTGTTAAAGAAAAAGAGTTGCATCTCATTTATGGAACACGCTTACTGTAGGTAATTTTAAATAACTGGGAGCTTTCAAAGATATATGCGATACATGAGGTTTTAATTTGTTTACTTCTTTAGTATAGAATGCTTTTACATGCAGAATCTGCTTTCTTTATAACAAATATTCTACTTTCAATTTGTATAAGAAAGACACATATGTCAGTATACATTTTTATGACGTTAGAACTTTAACAATGAGTCTCATTGTAGTGTTTCATCATTTTTCTGTGTGATATTCTAAGAAATTAAAATGTGTTGTTTTTAAAAAAAGGTACTAAACCAGTAGTAAATTTTATAATTATGATATGGTTTTCAGATAATATTTGTGTGAATAAACGAATGGATTTAAGTTAATATTTATTCTCCGCGCGTAATAGATTTTTTAATATTAGTATAATTTTCTTTATCTTTTTAGATAAGAGTTCAACAAACCAGCTTATACTAAAATGATAGGTATGAAGAATCGAGACGAATAAACTTAATAAATTTGATATCAAACACATCCGCGGAAAAGGATTTTTTTTATTACTCTTATCCATCTACTCATAGTAAATAGAAGTACTTTACACTAAACTTCAGTTTCTGTTGTTAATGTGAATTTAACCCTTAAATGCCGGGTGTTGCTTTTCGGCAACATACACAATTTAGGCTCAAAAATACTATTAGAATAATATTGCAGCTATAATGCCTATTGTTGCCAATAAAATACATTCTGAAATATTATTAAATCGATTTTCAACATGTAGATGGCAACACTTGTGCTGTTTAAAAAAAGATTTCAATTGTTGCTACTTGTTCTTTTTGTTTTGTTTGGAAGCTTGCGAAATACCCTATTTTGTTCTGCTGTGAGCAAGTAAAATTTATTTCTTATTATAGTTCCTAAAATTCTTGTGTGTTTAATACTATAGAATTTTATAAAGGAAAATTATTTTTTCAATTAAAGACCAGTATTGCCGATTAGTAACAAACTGTTTTTTAGCCGTAAACCATACTTAAAACAAAATAGGATTTAACATTATTACAATGGTTTTTGAAAAATCAGGCATTTAAGGGTTAAAGGTGGCATTTCATTTTTAAAATATAAGTATTCATTGTTACGTCATCGCTTCTTCTTTGATTTATCCTTTTATGTCACGTTCAATTTAAGTGCGTAAACAAACGTAATGAATCGTCATGATCAGTAAAATATAAATTTTAAATATTATAGGTTTTACATTACAACAAAAATTCAGATTTTTTATCAAATCCTACTTTATGCAATTATGGACGAAAGTTTGTCTTTTTGATTTAGTAGCACACAGCACAGTTATAGCGCACATCCCTTTTTTCACTTTGGTAATAACTTTCAATTCGCGGTCAAATAACTCTTCAGTATTCTTCTGTCGCCATTAATTTGTCAAAATTAATTTTAAAATCGGTTTAGTGTTTCCTAATATTCCATAGACAACGTGATTTAGACAGTTTTTAAAGACTTTTTTAGAACGTTTGTTGTTCCTGCCAACCCATGATGATAGTGGCACCGGTATAAAATATAGCCTATGTAGGACAAGAGACTGTCACTATTGATTCGCAAACATTTCGTTTGGAATCTTAATAATTTCCTGAGATTGCATAGAAATCGTAATTTAGGACTTTATTCGAACGCTTTTCACTCCTTCCATTCCCTTCACCCCTGTAAAATTTCGAATTTGTTTTAGCCTGTTCTTAGAGGGCATTTAACTAACTACCATGCTACGCTGGTTATCAAAAATTAAGGAAAAGTCACAAAATGCCAATTTTTAAATACGGGAATACTCAAAAGGAAGTAATATAATTCGAATAATTACTATTCCTGCAGAACAGCTAGTCCATATAACATCTCATTCAGGTCATACATGGTCACAAGAGTCACAGTCACTACAGCGAAGCAAAAAATAGGAAATTCCATACGCCTCATGTTCCATACGTCTCATCCAATGACTCATTAAAGTCACATGGTGACTTTTCACCACTTTTCACAGTGGTGACTTCACAGTAGGGTCTCTGTCACCATTTGACTAAGTCATGTGACAGAAAGTCACCATGTGACTTTAATGTGCCAGTTGGTGATTTATCATAATGCAACGTGCACAATGACTTTGAAATTGAATCTCCAGATGAGAGTCACACGAGAGTCTCAATGAAACGACATTGCAATGTCACTTGGTGACTCGTCACAAAGCAGCAGTCACAGTGTCCTGTCAGTGGAGCCACATATAGTAGTCATTTGAGACTCATAAAAGAGACGTATGGAATTTCCTATTTTTTGTTTCACCGTAGTGACTGTGACTCTTGTGACCATGTGTGACCTGAAAGAGATGTTATATGGACTAGCTGTTCTGCTGAGATAGTAATAGGATACTTCCTTTTGAGTATTCGCTTATTTAAAAATTAGCATTTTATGACTTTTCCTTAATTTTTGATCACCAGTGTATATTTCAAGTGTCTAGCCTCCAAAAATCACAGAAATCGCAATTTAGAGCTTTTGCTCCTGCATATTTTTCCTGCTAATATTTTTTGCTCCTGCAACCCTCTAGTGTTAGTGGCATCGACATCAAATATAGCTTATGTTTGAGCAGGTTATATCACCACCAATTTGCAACTATTATTATTTAAAACGGTTTGGTATTTAGTCAGACTTCATAAAAATGAGAATTTAGAACGTGTTTAGGACGCTTTTCGCTCACTTCATCCTGTTAAATTTGGAATTTTCTTTCGACTGTTCTTAGAAAGCATTTGTATATTTTAAGTGACAATTTTCAAAATGTTAGACTCCTCAGGATCACAAAAATCTCAATATAGAACATTCCTTGCAACTGCAACCGCTAGGTGGTACTGCCAACAACAAAAAGTATATATCATATGTTGGAGCAGGGACGGTCACCATCAATTTGCAACAATTATTTTTGAAATCAGTTTGATATTTCATGAGATTGAGTAGAAATCGCAATTTAGAACGTTTTCAAAACGCTTTTGGTACATTTTCACCGCTTATAACTTTCTAATTTTTTTAGGAAATGTTTTTAGACATCATTTATAGCTCATAAGTAACTACCATGCACAATTTCAAGTTGCTATCCATCAGTAGGATTTAAATGTTGTTATTATTTTCTTCGCACTTATTCGAGAATTGTCCAGAAGAAAACACTGTTATTTAAATTTAAACGTTATACGTCAGATGAGAGGCCAGATAATAGATGAAAGCTCGTTTTGTTGAAAATTTGAATAACTTTATCTGGCATCTCATCTGACATAAACATTTAAATTTAAATTACAATGTTTTCTTCTGGACAATTCTAGAATAAGCGCAAAGAAAATCATAACAACATTTAAATCCTACTGATGACGGCCTTATAATAGTTAACAACGTTCTAGGTTTTTCTGATGCATTTTAAGATATTTTTAATTTCAATTTAAATATCTTTATATTATATTTATGCACCTGAAAGTAATTTTTGCACAATTATTTGTGCTTCATATATATTTTAATCATGTATTTTAAGTGTATTTTATTTGTTATTAAATGTTGTGTTTGCCAATTAAAATGACTGAGAAATTATTGATCCCGTAGACATGCCAACCCACAGCGAAATTGAGCTGTCGGTGCGTACTGTGCCGATGAAATAGATTTCCCGACCAACTTTTATTGTGAACCCTCCGGGTTCTAAAGAGTTCCCAAGTTTTATTGTGTCCTGGGATTATATTGTTTTATTATGTCCCGGGTTTTAAAATGTCTCCGGGTTTTATTGTGTCCCGGTTTTACAATGCGTTAGAGTTCCCGGTGTTTATTGTGAACCGTCCGGGTTCTAAAGAGTCACCTTGACTCCATGCGTTAAAGAAAAAAGTAAAACTTCTTGGTTTCATAATGAGAAAAAATTAATTTGAATCATTATTTCGGCGCGTCGTTGTTCTATTTGTGAAATTAAAAAAAAGAAAAGCCATCTGTTTTTGCCTGCAAGTCACATTCTGAAACAATCTGTGTATAAAAATATAAATCCTTCTATATATAAAAAAAAGTTTTGATTTGGAAATGGACCAATGAAAATCTGCGTAGATATTCCGGGTAGATCGGCATCCAATTTGAATGCTTAAGCATGACCTTTCATCGTTAATATTAAAAAAACTGTTGCATACAAAAACATGAAAATCGGTGGTATTATAGAGAAATGTTTGATAAACACGCTGATGCAGACAGTTTTTAAATCGAAGAATTATTTTAAGAGGTATTTAATGCTAAAGTTGGACAAAATCGTTCCATTAAAGATGTTTTATTGGAGCAAAAACTATACATGAGAATTTAATCATTTTAGATCATTTTATACGTTATAAGTTCCCGGTGTGCAGATTGTATTTATTTTTCTTATTTGACTCATTTTTTGAGGTATTATTTTAAATTCAAATTTTCAGCATTTCGAGAGATATTTTTTACAAATTTTAGAAAATGTTATTAATTTAAACTGTTGCCAGTTGTATAAAAAGCGCAAACAATAATGTTTACTTCAAATTAAAAATTTATTTACACATGACTATTACAAACAGAAATTTTTTTTAAAATTAGAATTAAATGATTACATGTTAAAAGAAGGAAAATTACGTCATAAGAACCATAGGCACAGATGTCATAAACGTCATATACATATTGGCGCAATTTTTTTCCAACGCCAATTTTGGGAAAACATCAATAGTATAAACAACAACATCCGGGTTACCATATCAATCAAAATAACGACACTTTAGCACCAGTTAAGTACCCGTTGCGTATATGAAATTGGCGTCAGAAACAAATTGGAAGCCAATGACATCTGTGCCGAACCATATTTACACAAAATCTTAAAATAAGAGAAACAAAATCTTAAAATCATTATTATGCGTTAAAACTCGTAATTTGAGGAAATTACGTCATATTTAAAATGTCAAAAAATATAGCAAAACAATTTAAATTGAAAAATATATTTGCGCGAGATATTTTGAGATAATCTTTTCAACTATTATCGTGAATTCGAAGACAGGGCAAATAATATTTCCTTCTAACAACAAAAGTATATTCACGTGAATATTAATAAGAGAAATAAAACTTTGTTGTAAATTACGTCAGATTTGAAACGATACATTTAAAATGAATTATTTAAAAGAACTATCTTATAGCGCTGTTAAAAAATACCGGGAAACAATGACACTGTTTATTTAATTCATTTTACATTAGCTGATTTTCAAATGTTTAACTAATTTTTTTAATTAAATACGAAAACAGCCATTGTATCTCTTAAAAGCAGCAGATTTGGCCTTAAAAATCCCCAATCCAAGGAAAACGAATAGAAACTCATTTACCGAGAGATCGCTACTGTTTTTTGTTTTTTTAAATTTTAATTCAATATTTTTAAAGCCGATCAAATTAGCGTGCTTTTTGGATTTTGGTGTGCCTGAACGGGGGTTGGCAAGCGTAGCTCGTAGGGGGCAGCGCCCCAAGTAACAAGAAAAGAAAAGAAACACATGCCGGTTTCTTTATTGAATTATAAATTGTGAAAGTATCACAAGATCCTTATTCAAGGTTTCGAAGTAATTGTCAGTTATAAATTTTGTGAAACAGTCCGGTATCTTTAAAATTTTGATAAATATGTTTTCATTTCACTTAAAAGCTCTTTGAGCCAGTTCTCAGTACAACACAAGAAAGCAGGTTTTTTTCATCAGAAAGAAAAAAAATTAGGGAAACAAGAGACAAAGTGACTTTTTTGTTGGTCCCAGACACTGATTCATCGAAAACATCATTTTTGTGAGATTCTGCATTTTAGGGTCTAAAGAATAAACAAAGTCGATTCTATTTTTAGCCCCCGGTACGGTATGCTATTTCTTTCTCACAGTTTATTTTGTATCGTCTCAAAAAATAACGTTACCTTACAGAAGCCATCCGTAAAACAAAGCAGTACGATTAATTACTCCACGGCAATTTTTTTAAACTTCTAAGGATAGCACATTTTCAATTTTTATATCCTCATGTTGGAAAATAAGTACTTTTAAATGCAATTTAATTGAAAACTGCATCTCTCTTTATTTTTGAAATATTAATTTTTTTGTAGTTTTGGAGCCATTTGCTTAATATTGGCAACGAAAGTACTCCATTTCTGTAGAAAGTAAAGAAAAAATAGTAGTTATTAATTATACATTTTTGTTGCCATTTTTTTCAGAACAAACGAAAGAAAATACGTGCTATTATGAAGAAATATAAACCAATGATTTCTGTTAAAACATGGAGCTATTATAAACTATATTTAATTGTCTGAGCGAAGTGAAGGCTAATACACAGTGCAATATTACTTTCCGGACACATACAGCTACGATGGATATTAAAGCCATGACCTACACTGGCGAAAACAATTAAAGGGACAAATGGTTTTTTTGCAATAAAAAAAAAAAAACTAACAAAGCAAATAAAACCAAACTTGGCCAAAATATCATTCGATATAAGACTAATGTATAGAAATCAAAAAGTCCTTCCGGCCAGTGCCGGGAGGAAGATGTAGCTTTCATATTCCTTATTTTTAAAAAGCCAACTTATATTATTCAAACACACGAAGCTCAATTAAGTGGAAACCGAATGTAGGAGATTCAATACTAATTTTTATCAATACTAAATCATTATGAATGAGAATTTCGCGAAATTAGTCAGCTTTATCCAAGCTGCTTTTATTTAAAGTCACTTATATTTGGCTGCCAAATTCGGCGATTTCTTAAAGTGCCTGCCATTTTAAGACAACATGGTAGATGAGGCTAACCAGTGAACTTGGTCCAGACCTTAGTAATTGCTGTGCACATGCTCACTCATATCGGAATCGGTTGATATATACGAGTGCTATCGCAGGCAAAAAATCAGATTTTTCAAAATGTCACCCACTTTAGAAATTGAAACTGCTATATCTGAGCCATTTTTTAAGATAAAGACAAACAAAAAATGCTCCTGAATCCTTATATCAAGGTCAAATACTTAAGAAAGAAACCTTTTTCAATTTCTAATTTTTTTGCACCTCACTTTAAATATAATTTTTTTTTAATTTAATGGCCGCCATTTTGAAACAAGATGGCTGATGAAGCTGGCCAGCGAACTTGGTCGAGATATTGATGTATACTATCCACATGCCTTCTTCCATCGAAATAGGCGAATAAGTGTGGTACTTCGTGACAAATACAAGATCTTTTCAAAGTGTTAGCCATGATAGAAATTCAAAGTGCTATAATTCAACCACTTTTTAAGATATAAACAAAAGAACAAATTTTCAGAAACAAAAACTGCTCCAGAATCTTTGTATCAAGGCCAAACACATAAAAAAAAATCTTTTTCATTTTCCAATTTTTTAATACCTCATTTTAAATTTTAAATTACATTTTTTTTTTAAATGGCAACCCTTTTGAAACAAGATGGCGAATGAAGCTGGCCAACGAACTCGGTCGAGATATTGGTATGTACTATGTACACACCAAGTTACATTCAATTCGGTTCATAAATACGCCTGTTATCGCGTGACAAAATTCAGGTCGTTTTAAAATGTCAGCCACAATAGAAATTCAAAATGTTATAACTCAGCCATTTTTTTAGATGTAGACGAAACAAAACCTGTTCCGGAATCTTTGTATTAAGGTCAAACACATACAAAAAAAATCTTTTTCATTTTCCCATTTTTTGGTATCTTATTTTAAATTTTTTTTTTATTTTTTTAAATGGCCACCATTTTGAAACAAGATGGCGAATGAAGCTGGTCAACGAACTCGGTTGAGTTATTTGTATGTACTATGTACACACCAAGGTACATCCAAATCGGTTCATAAATACGTCTGTTATCACGTGGCAAAAATCAGGACGTTTGAAAATGTCAGCCACGCTAGAAATTCAAAATGCTATAACTCAGCCATTTTTTAAGATATAGACGAAACAAAAACTGCTCCCGAATCTTTTTATCAAGGTCAAATACTTAAGAAAGAAACCTTTTTCAATTTCTAATTTTTTTGCAGCTCACTTTAAATATATATATTTTTTTTATTTAATGGCCGCCATTTTGAAACAAGATGGCTGATGAAGCTGGCCAGCGAACTTGGTCGAGATATTGATGTATACTATCCACATGCCTTCTTCCATCGAAATAGGCTAATAAGTGTGGTACTTCGTGACAAATACAAGATCTTTTCAAAGTGTTAGCCATGATAGAAATTCAAAGTGCTATAATTCAACCACTTTTTAAGATATAAACAAAAGAACAAATTTTCAGAAACAAAAACTGCTCCAGAATCTTTGTATCAAGGCCAAACACATAAAAAAAAATCTTTTTCATTTTCCAATTTTTTAATACCTCATTTTAAATTTTAAATTACATTTTTTTTAAATGGCAACCCTTTTGAAACAAGATGGCGAATGAAGCTGGCCAACGAACTCGGTCGAGACATTGGTATGTACTATGTACAGACCCAGTTACATTCAAATCGGTTCATAAATACGCCTGTTATCGCGTGACAAAAATCAGGTCGTTTTAAAATGTCAGTCACAATAGAAATTCAAAATGTTATAACTCAGCCATTTTTTCAGATGTAGACGAAACCAAACATGTTCCGGAATCTTTGTATTAAGGTCAAACACATACAAAAAAAATCTTTTTCATTTTCCAATTTTTTGGTATCTCATTTTTAATTTTTTTAAATGGCCACCATTTTGAAACAAGATGGCGAATGAAGCTGGTCAACGAACTCGGTTGAGTTATTTGTATGTACTATGTACACACCAAGGTACATCCAAATCGGTTCATAAATACGTCTGTTATCACGTGGCAAAAATCAGGACGTTTGAAAATGTCAGCCACGCTAGAAATTCAAAATGCTATAACTCAGCCATTTTTTAAGATATAGACGAAACAAAAACTGCTCCCGAATCTTTTTATCAAGGTCAAACACATAAGAAAAAAATATTTTTTCAATTTTCATTTTTTTTGCTACCACATTTCAAATTTAAATTTTTCTTAAAATTTTAAATGGCCGCAATTTTTAAACAAGATGGCGGATGAAGCTGGCCAACGAACTCGTTCGAGACATTGGTCTGTACTATGTATAAGGCAAACTATGTACGTGTACTTAATCACTACTGATTATCACACGGTGCCCTCCAAAAGGACCGCCACGGCACCCACTGCAAGGGAATGACCTACGAGGACGGGCCAGCCATTCAGACCGGCACCAGATTCCCCGATAGGGTCCCAAGCAGGATTGTCCCGCTTTGGTCTCCTCTGGAGCATTGCACAACTCAGGGAACCACGGACCAACACTCGTGTTGGTCAATGACGGCCCCCCGAAAATCCCTTTACACCAACGTCCGAACGCTGACCAAGCAACCCGGCTCAATATAACTCGAAAGAGGGGTCGGAACAGGTTCGACCTGATGCAAAGCCACCATCGCATCATCGATTCCTAATCGCAGGACACTTCATAAGAAGAGCCCGTGCTCGGAAACTAGCGAGGGGGACTCCACACCAGCTTGCTTTACCGCGTGCCGAAACTGAGAAACTCCTATAAAGGTTATCTCTGCGATTTCAGCCCGCGGATAAAAGGTTAGTAGAAAGACAAAACAAAAGGAAAGTTAGTTCCCCGCAGCCCCGGCAGCCACCTGCGCCGACCCGGTCAGGACCCCACCCGAATCCCGACCAAATCAGAACAGCCGGCAGGCCGAAGCCATGAGGCAGAAGAAAAGAAACACAAACTTAACCTAACATAAACACATTACCCGCCATTTAGACCCACCACGCTACGGACGGATTATTCTGAGGAGGGAGTGCAATCCTACAGAACGCCCTATGGAACGCAGCGAGCCAACAGCGAGCAATCAAGACAACTAACCTAAACATAGACACGTCATCGCACCATCGGACCAAGAACGGAAGTAGGGGCAATACCTCACGACCCCGGACGAGGTCAATTTCGGTGCGATGATAGGCCTTAGAGCCCAGGAAGTCCCAAGCAGAGTCGAGACAGAATACCGAGACAGCGTGCGTAGGGGACGAACCACACACGACGCACATGCCCAGTCCACCCCTCGACTCCACCGAGGAAGACCCAGACCCACAGGAAGACAACATAATAATACACTACAAAAATATTTACAAAGTAGATCCGTACCTATGAGGACCCGCGAGCTGCGTGTCCCGTGGGGGACTCCGCCACCCACTAGTCAAAGGCTAGGTCCGGACCCAGTTCGAGACCCCCTACGGACCCGGAGGCTTCGCGTCCCCTATGGGACTCTCTCCACCTCCTAGTCAACGCCAGGCTGCTCGAGAGTTAGTGAAAAAAGATAGAATAAAAAATAGGAAAGTTAAATCCACAACCCATCGGACCGCCTTGAAAAAGGCAGGAACCATCCACCACACGGAGGAGTGTATATGATAATCCTCGACGCGTATTTACATGGTGGCTTCATAGCTCAACATCGGGCTGTAGATTAGAAATAAAAAGCAAAAAGGATTTCGGACTCGATCGGAACCAAGAGCGCTGCGGAGGCCGTCTAACAAAACCTCCCAGATGTTTAAGGGACTCTCGGCTCAACATCCGAGCCCGAGGACAACACCCACACTTACAATGTTAGTAGATAGATATAAAAAAAGGAAAATTAAAAGTTCAACACCCGATCGGATCGTCCACAAGGGGTCGCTAAATCCCCTAGGAACGCCATTCCCTGGACGCCCAGGGATGACGCCCCACCCAGTGGCCAATCAACTTCCAGGTGTCGAACTAGAAGAAGAAAGCAAAAAGTTTTGGTCCGACCGGACCCTGTGGTGACCGCCTGTGTTCTGTTCGCTCGCTCGCCTCCGGCAAGCCCACCTGCTTCCGCAACCCGAGACCTCACGGTACTTTGGTTCCCGACTCGCAAGCCCTTTGTCTTCCAAGGTAGAGGGTGACGACGCTAAGTCGAGCTCCTTCGAGACACCGCAGCGCTCGGCAGCCTTGAAAATTCACATAAAGGCAGCTCCGAGCCCCACCCACTTGCTCGCTCAAAGAAGCTGGACCGCTTTCGCCCCATTCGCCTTGGTCGAGCCGGTAACTGCTCGTCAGTCCCCAATGCGGCTGCATCCACACGATGACATGCCGGCGACAAGTTAACCAGGGTTCACGTTGCGCCCTCGGACGTAGTCCGGTCGCTGGACGTAGAACTCCATCGGCCACCTGGACCCATCTGGGCCCCCGCTTTAGTCTTCTCTCCGAAAATGGAAAGGGACCGCCACGGCGACCTCGGCCAAGCTCTCGGTCATCCTTCCGCGCCAAGGCCGGATTGATTCGAGATCACTTGGAGGTCCGAGAACCCGTACTATGTATAAACGAAGTTACATCCAAATCGGTTCATAAATACGCCTTTTATCGCGTGACAAAATTCAGGACGTTTCAAAATGTCAGCTTCGCTAGAAATTCAAAATGCTATAACTCAGCCATTTTTTAAGATATAGACAAAACAAAAACTGCTACGGAGTCTTTGTATAAAGATCAAATACATAAGAAAAAAATATTTTTCCATTTTCAATTTTTTGGTACCACATTTCAAATTTTAAATTTTTAAAAAAAATTTAAATGGCCGCCATTTTGAAACAAAATGGCGGATGGAGCTGGCCAACGAACTCGGTCGAGACGTTGGTATGTACTATGTACACACCGAATTACATTCAAATCGGTTCATAAATACGAGAGTTACGTTACAGTGTGACATAGGTCAGATATATATATATATATATATATATATATGTATATATATCAATTTTGAACGGAGGGTGGTTTCGGGGTCTGGGGGTCATGATCGATGAAAATATACTAAAATTTTTTGAAATCGCTTTCCTCCGAACGGCTGCAATAGGTAGCTTTTTGTAAAGAAAGCTACCTAAAATGGGCACAACCTACACCCTAAATAAGGTAACTGGCCACGTGTCCAGCACAGCAGCTGACCGACACCCTGTCAGTCAGAGAAAAACATGTCTAATAGAGTGTATAATCGTCTGTAACAAATACACAACTCTCGCATCGGCGTTTCATACTGCTTACCAGAGTCCTTATGAATCTCTATGGCAACTGCACCCACTTTTGCACCAAGGCACCCTTGAGCTCATCGATGGACCTTGGAGCTGGTCTTCGAGCTGCAATTGATCATCCAAGGGCCTCCCATATGTGTTCGATGAGTTAAGGTCAGGGGACATCGCAGGTTACTCCATTCGTTGAACATCCTACGATTCAAGGTATTCGTCCACCAACTGATCCCTATGTGGACGGGCGTTAAAGTCCATAAAAACGAAATTTGGTCCATATGCTCCGCGGAAAAGTCTCAAAGAGCGTGCAAGAATTTCGTCTCTGTACCGCTGACCTGTCAGAGTACCTCTATCAAACACATTATGGTCGGTACGCCCGTCTGCCTTGATGCCTGCCAGACCATCAGACCACCTCTAGCATAGGAATAATTTTCGACAATGTCAGAGGGCCGATATCGACTCTCGGGTTCTCTCCAGATGAGAACACGTCTCGAGTCGCTGTCCAGACTGAATCGCGACTCATCACTGTACAGAACCGACCCAAACTATCCTCTGTCGAAGACAGGTGTTCTCGGTACCATGCTAGACGGGCCTTTTTGTGGTTCACAGGCAAAGGGATGCAGACTACAGGGCACCTGGTATACAGGCCATCTGCATTAAGACTACAGGGCACCTGGTATACAGGCCATCTGCATTAAGTCTCTGGGTGGCTGTTTTCCGTGAAATGGATGTTCCTGTAGCATTATACAGGTGACGAGACAGTTGTTTCACTTCCGTGGACCTATCCCTTTTGGTTAAAAGTCTCAAATAATGGTCTTCAGCGGACGTTGTTGCCCTTTTTAGGCCTTGACCAGGTCCGAGGATCACTGTTTTGGTCCCTGTGAACTGTTTCCACAGAGTAGACAACACATTTCACGGAACACCGAGGTCCTTAGAACAGGTAGCCTGTGACTGGCCGGCCTCGAGTCTTCTAACAATCTGCCATCTTGTGGCATCATCTAGACGATGTCGACTAGCCATACTAACGATGGGTAAACTAAGAAATAAAAAAAAACCAAGGATTGGGTTATGCTACGATACTTCAAAACGCCCTTCCCATACAAGCTTCAGCGGTCAAATGAGGCACCTCAGCACAAACGCGATCACAGCGCCACTATCTTATGACCACACATACCACTGCATGGCAGGTGTGTCCGCGACGAGCTTAACTATCATCTGATACCTTATTTGCGTATAGGGATAACTTATTTTGTTTTGTTTTTTCAAAAAACCGTTTGTCCCTTTAATTGTTTTCACCAGTGTACTAAAAGAACGCCTAATAAAAATGTTTCTTCAAGCATAACTAAAAATATTTATCGGATTTAGTTTCTGATTGCACCAAAAGGTACTTATGATGGTAACCTACTGAATATCAAAAATAAGCTCCAAACACTTTAAAAATTATATTAAAAAAACTGATAAAAAAGCACAATTTATCTACATACGTCACGGAAATCTAGTGTACGTCATTTTCATTGGCTGGATGTTTTCGTGGAAAATCGAATTACAACATATGGAGCAGAAAAAATACGCACGAACATATAATAAAACCTATTTAAACGGCAAAATAAATATTTATTTTTTTTTCTATTTAAAAGAAAAAAGCCAAAACATTTTAGTGTATCTATACTATGCTATCTCTACTAATATTATAAATAAGTAAAAATTGTTTGTTTGTGTGTTTGTTCGAGGTAAACTCTGGACCTACCTAACCGATTTCAAAAGTACTGGTTTCAAAATGATTGTGTTAGTCCCACTTAGAACATAGGCTATATCTTATGTCCATGCCACTAACCCGAAGGGGGTGCAGGAGTAAAAAATGTTCTAAAAATGCGATTTTTGTGTTATTGAAGGGCCTAGAAACATGAAATTTAGAATGGTAGTTATAAGATATACATGATCCCTAAGAACATTTCTTAAAACATTCGAAATTTAAACGGATGAAAATGCGTAAAAATAGTTCTAAAAAACGTTCTAAATGGTGATTTCTACGCAGTCTCAGGAAGTAATGAATCGATTTAAAACATAATGGTGTCAAAAGGATGGTGAAAGCACTTGCTCCAAGATAGGCTATACTTTTATGTCGGTGCTACTACCCCAAAGGCGGTGCAGGAGCAAAAAACGTTCTAGAAATGCGATTTTTGTGTTTCTGAAAGGCCTAGAAACAGAAATTTGGAATGTTAGTTACTTATAAGATATAAATTATCTCTAAGAACATTTTTTACAACATTCGAAATTTAAAGGTGGTGAAAATGTGCAAAAAACGTTCTAAATGGCGATTTCTACGAATTCTCAGGAAGTAACGAACCGATTTAAAAAATAATGGTGTCAAAATGACGGGGACAGACCTTTCTCCAACATAGGCTATATTTGTTTTTATTTTTTTTTTAATGTGTGAATGATTAATTTACTCTGTTTAAATGGACAAGACTTTGCTTATGAAATATTAATTTTATTTGATGGATTAAAATACAAATATCTTTTTATTTATTGTTGCTTTCTTATACAAATATGTGATATGTAATTGCTAAATGTTAATTGGTTTCATTTTTGCTAATTTATTTATGTTTCAGCAACGATTTGACTTTGGTAAGTGGTGTTCTTTTTTACTGATTTAAGAACTAAACTGCAACTTGTAATACAGTGTAAGCTAATGGTTTTTATGATTTGTTTATTTCTAACTTAACTGTTGAATTAGGGCTGAGCGCACTCAAAAAGGGTTATTTTAGTTCAGATTTCTATCAAGGGATTTTATTATGTGTGATGGATTTTGATTATACAATTTAACGTTTATTTTAAATATCTTTATATAATAAAGCCAGCTCACTTTCATTTATTTACCTAATTTAATCTCAGAATTTATTTGTTTTACTTCGCTTCTGGTATTTATCTGAAGATACTTATATTTATTTTTTTATTTTCATATTTTTGAAAATTTGATGTAAGATATTAAGATCTGATCGTTTACATACATTTTCTAAATCCCGAACATTGTTTCTTAGTTATTATTTTATAAGAAATAATTTTTTTAGTGGCTATTTTATAAGAACTAAATTTTTTTAGTAATAATTTTATAAGAATTAATTTTGGTTTCAATTAAGCAAATTTTAATTTTGGAGGTATGAAAAAACAGGAACAAAAATGCCTAAAACCTAAATAATTAAACTCATATTCGATCCGTGCCCTTTAAAACACGTAAATAATTTAATTAAACTTTAAACTGATCGTTCTACAAAGAACTTATACAAAAAAATATCGATATACCAGGAATAATGAAAAACAACTACCAAGGCAGGAGGGTGGGAATTAAAATAAAACCTTATTTTACGAAAACGGATTATTCGTTACCACATATTACTCACATATTCTTTACGTGCATTCTAATATGCATTGTTAAACCATGAGCTCAGACTGATATTTTGGCATGAAGAAACAGGAATAATAATTCCCATAATCCGGATGGACTATTCTCATATTTGATGTGTGCTACTTATAGGTTGGATGTGGAATCGCATAAAAATTTTCAAAAAGGATTAAATGATCGTGCAACGAAGTGCGCACAATAAAAATGTCGATAAATTGTGACTCAAAAAGCTAATGTCCATTGCGGGAGGGTGGTAATTAAAATAAAATCTTATTTTTCGAAAAATAATTATTAATTTTTACATATTACTCGCAAATTCTATACGTGTATTCTATTATGCATTGTTAAACCATGAGATCCTACTGATATTTTGGTATGAAAAAACAGGAACAATAATGGGCATAATCCAGATGGTTTATTATCATATACGATCCGTGCTATTTATAGGTTGGATGTGGAATCAAGTAAATAATTTAGAATAATATTAAATGATCGTGCAACGAAGTGCGCTATAAAAAAATATCGATAAATTTGGACTATAAAAGCTAACGTCCATGGCGGGAAGGGGAGAATTAAAATAAGATGTGTTAATTTTCGAAAACGAATAATTAGTTACATTTTACACGAATATTATTTAGGTGTTTCTGATATAGATTGTTAAACCACGAGCTCATACTTTGGTATGAAGTTACAGGGACAACATAAAGGGGTATACCATAATTTGATTGTACTCATACTGTACCGTGCTCGTTACAGGTTGGATCTTGAAGCACTTAAATAAATAAATAGAATTTTGAAATTATCGTTTAAGAAAGAGCTTATACAAAAAATGTCGATATATTGGGAATGGCAAAAAAAAGTAACTTCCTCGTCGGGAGGGTGGGGTTTAAAATAGAACCTTATTTTAGGAAAGCGAAGTATTAATTTGTACCTATTACTCGAAATTCTTTAAGTGTATTCTAATATGCATTGTTAAACCATGAGCTCATACTGATATTTTGGTATGAAGAAACAGGAACAATAATAAGCATAATCCAGATGGATTATTCTCATGTCTGATCTTCGCTATTTATAGGTTGGATGTGGAATCACGTAAAAAATACAAAAATGTTAAAATGATCGTGCAACGAAATGCACACATAAAAATGTCGATAAATTGGGAGGCAAAAAGCTAATGTCCATGGCGCGGGGGGGGGGATTAAAATAAATTCTTATTTTACGAAAGCGAATTATTAATTTGTACCTATTACTCGAAATTCTTTAAGTGTATTATAATATGCATTGTTAAACCATGAGCTCGTACTAATATTTTGGTATGAAGAAACAGGAACAATAATAATTATAATCCAGATGGTTTATTCTCATAATTGATCTGTGCTATTTATAGGTTGGATGTGGAATCACGTAAAAATTTACAAAAAAGTTGAAATGATCGTGCAACGATGTGCGCATATAAAAAAAATGTCGATAAATTGGCATTCAAATAGCTAACGTCCATGGCGGGAGTGTGGGAATTAAAATAAAATCTTATTTTACGAAAAAGAATTACTAATTTTTACATATTACTCACAAATTCTTTACGTTTATTCTATTATGCATTGTCAAACCATGAGCTCATACTGACATTTTAGTATGAAGAAACAGAAACAATAATGCGCTTAATCCAGATGGATTATTCTCATACTTGATATGTGGTATCACGTAAAAAAATACAAAAATGTTGAAATGATCGTGCAACGAAGAGCGCACATAAAAAAAAGTCGATAAATTGGTATTCAAATAGCTAACGTCCATGGCTGGAAGGGTGGGAATTTAAATAAAATCATATTTTACGAAAAAGAATTATTAATTTTTACCTATTACTCAAATTCTTTACGTGTATTCTATTATGCATTGTTAAACCATGAGCTCATACTGACATTTTAGTATGAAGAAACAGGAAAAATAATGCGCATAATCCAGATGGATTATTCTCATAACTGATCTGTGCTATTTATAGGTTGGATGTGGAATCACGTAAAAAATTACAAAAATGTTGAAATGTTCGTGCAACGAGGTGCGCATATAAAAAAAAATGTAGATAAATTGGTATTCAAATAGCTAACGTCCATGGCGGGAGGGTGGGAATTAAAATAAAATCTCTTTTTACGAAAAAGAATTATTAATGCTTACATATTACTCACAAATTCTTTACGTGTATTCTATTATGCATTGTTAAACCATGAGCTCATTCTGACATTTTACTATGAAGAAACAGAAACAATAATGCGCATAATCCAGATGGATTATTCTCGTAATTGATCTGCGCTATTTATAGGTTGGATGTGGAATCACGTAAAAAATTACAAAAATGTTGAAATGATTGTGCAACGAAGTACGCATATAAAAAAAAATGTCGATAAATTGGTATTCAAATAGCTAACGTCCACGGCGGGAGGGTGGGACTTAAAATAAAATCTTATTTTACGAAAAAGTATTATTAATTTTTACATATTACTCACAAATTCTTTACGTGTATTCTATTATGCATTGTTAAACCATGAGCTCATACTTACATTTTAGTAAGAAGAAACAGAAACAATAATGCGCATAATCCAGATGGATTATTCTCGTAATTGATCTGTGCTATTTATAGGTTGGATGTGGAATCACGTAAATAATTTACAATAATGTTAAATGATCGTGCAACGAAGTGCGCTATAAAAAAATATCGATAAATTTGGACTATAAAAGCTAACGTCCATGGCGGGAAGGGGGTAATTAAAATAATATCTGTTAATTTTCGAAAATGAATAATTAGTTACTCTTTACACGAATATTATTTAGGTGTTTCTGATATAGATTGTTAAACCACTAGCTCATACATTGGTATTAAGTTACAGGGGCAACTTAATTGGGTTTACCATCATTGGATTGTACTCATATTGTACCGTGCTCGTTACAGGTTGGATCTTGAAGGACTTAAATAATTAAATAGAATTTTGAAATAATCCTTTAAGAAAGAGCTTATACAAAAAAATGTCGATATATTGGGAATGGCAAAAAAAGTAACTTCCTCGTCGGGAGGGTTGGATTTAAAATAGAACCTTATTTTACGAAAGCGAATTATTAATTTGTACCTATTACTCGAAATACTTTAAGTATATTCTAATATGCATTGTTAAACCATGAGCTCATACTGATATTTTGGTATGAAGAAACTTGAACAATAATAAGAATAATCCAGATGGATTATTTTCATATTCGATCTGTGTTATTTATAGGTTGGATGCGGAATCACGTAAAAAATACAAAAATGTTAAAATGATCGTGCAATGAAATGCACGCATAAAATTGTCGTTAAATTGGGACTCAAAAGGCTAATGTCCATTGCGGGAAAGTGGGAATTAAAATAAAATGTTATTTTTCGAAAAACAATTATTAATTTTTACATATTACTCGCAAATTCTTTACGTGTATTCTATTATGCATTGTTAAACCATGAGCTCATACTGACATTTTAGTATGAAGAAACAGGAACAATAATGCGCATTATCCAGATGGATTATTCTCATAATTGATCTGTGCTATTTATAGGTTGGATGTGGAATCACGTAAAAAATTACAAAAATGTTGAAATGATCGTGCAACGAAGTGCGCATATAAAAAAAAAATGTCGATAAATTGGTATTCAAATAGCTAACGTCCATGGCGGGAGGGCGGGACTTAAAATAAAATCTTATTTTACGAAAAAGTATTATTAATTTTTATATATTACTCACAAATTCTTTACGTGTATTCTATTATGCATTGTATTTGATCTGCGCTATTTATAGGTTGGATGTGGAATCACGTAAAAAATACAAAAATGTTAAAATGATCGTGCAACGAAATGCACGCATAAAGTTGTAGATAAATTCGGACACAAAAGGCTAATTTCCATTGCGGGAAAGTGGGAATTAAAATAAAATGTTATTATTCGAAAAACAATTATTAATTTTTACATATTACTCGCAAATTCTTTACGTGTATTCTATTATGCATTGTTAAACCAGGAGCTCATACTGATATTTAGGTATGAAGAAACAGGAACAATAATGCGCATAATCCATATGGATTATTCTCGTAATTGATCTGTGCTATTTATAGGTTGGATGTGGAATCACGTAAAAAATTACAAAAATGTTGAAATGATCGTGCAACGAAGTGCGCATATAAAAAAAATGTCGATAAATTGGTATTCAAATAGCTAACGTCAATGCCGGGAGGGTGGGACTTAAAATAAAATCTTATTTTACGAAAAAGAATTATTAATTTTTACATATTACTCACAAATTCTTTACGTGTATTCTATTATGCATTGTTAGACCATGAGCTCATACTTACATTTTAGTATGAAGAAACAGAAACAATAATGCGCATAATCCAGATGGATTATTCTCGTAATTGATCTGTGCTATTTATAGGTTGGATGTGGAATCACGTAAAAATAACAAAAATGTTGAAATGATCGTGCAACGAAGTGCGCATATAAAAAAATGCCGATAAATTGGTATTCAAATAGCTAACGTCCATGGCGGGAGGGTGGGACTTAAAATAAAATGTTATTTTACGAAAAATAATTATTAATTATTACATATTACTCGCAAATTCTTTACGTGTATTCTATTATGCATTGTTAAACCATGAGCTCATACTGATATTTTGGTATGAAGAAACAGGAACAATAATAAGCATAATCCAGATGGATTATTTTCATATTCGATCTGTGATATTTATAGGTTGGATGTGGAATCACATAAAAAATACAAAATTGTTAAAATGATACTGCAACGAAATGCACACATAAAATATTGTTAAATTGGGACGCAAAAAGCTAATGTCCATGCCGGGGGGGATTAAAATAAAATCTCTTTTTACGAAAAAAATTATTTTTGTTGACATATTACTCGCAAATTCTTTACGTGTATTCTATTATGCATTGTTAAACCATGAGCTCATACTGATATTTTGGTATGAAGAAATAGGAACAATAATAAGCATAATCCAGATGGATTATTTTCATATTCGATCTGTGTTATTTATAGGTTGGATGTGGAATCGCGTAAAAAATACAAAAATGTTAAAATGATCGTGCAATGAAATGCACGCATAAAATTGTCGTTAAATTGGGACTCAAAAGGCTAATGTCCATTGCGGGAAAGTGGGAATTAAAATAAAATATTATTTTTCGAAAAACAATTATTAATTTTTACATATTACTCGCAAATTCTTTACGTGTATTCTATTATGCATTGTTAAACCATGAGCTCATACTGACATTTTAGTATGAAGAAACAGGAACAATAATGCGCATAATCCAGATGGATTATTCTCATAATTGATCTGTGCTATTTATAGGTTGGATGTGGAATCACGTAAAAAATTACAAAAATGTTGAAATGATCGTGCAACGAAGTGCGCATATAAAAAAAAATGTCGATAAATTGGTATTCAAATAGCTAACGCCCACGGCGGGAGGGCGGGACTTAAAATAAAATCTTATTTTACGAAAAAGTATTATTAATTTTTATATATTACTCATAAATTCTTTACGTGTATTCTATTATGCATTGTTAAACCATGAGCTCATACTGACATTTTAGTATGAAGAAACAGGAACAATAATGCGCATAATCCTGATGGATTATTCTCATAACTGATCAGTGCTATTTATAGGTTGGATGTGGAATCACGTAAAAAATTACAAAAATGTTGAAATGATCGTGCAACGAAGTGCGCATATAAAAAAAATGTCGATAAATTGGTATTCAAATAGCTAACGTTCATGGCGGGAGGGTGGGACTTAAAATAAAATCTTATTTTACAAAAAAGAATTATTAATTTTTACGTATTACTCACAAATTCTTTACGTGTATTCTATTATGCATTGTTAAACCAGGAGCTCATACTGATATTTAGGTATGAAGAAACAGGAACAATAATGCGCATAATCCATATGGATTATTCTCGTAATTGATCTGTGCTATTTATAGGTTGGATGTGGAATCACGTAAAAAATTACAAAAATGTTGAAATGATCGTGCAACGAAGTGCGCATATAAAAAATATGTCGATAAATTGGTATTCAAATAGCTAACGTCAATGCCGGGAGGGTGGGACTTAAAATAAAATCTTATTTTACGAAAAAGAATTATTAATTTTTACATATTACTCACAAATTGTTTACGTGTATTCTATTATGCATTGTTAGACCATGAGCTCATACTTACATTTTAGTATGAAGAAACAGAAACAATAATGCGCATAATCCAGATGGATTATTCTCGTAATTGATCTGTGCTATTTATAGGTTGGATGTGGAATCACGAAAAAAATAATAAAAATGTTGAAATGATCGTGCAACGAAGTGCGCATATAAAAAAATGCCGATAAATTGGTATTCAAATAGCTAACGTCCATGGCGGGAGGGTGGGACTTAAAATAAAATGCTATTTTACGAAAAATAATTATTAATTATTACATATTAGTCGCAAATTCTTTACGTGTATTCTATTTTGCATTGTTAAACCATGAGCTCATACTGATATTTTGGTATGAAGAAACAGGAACAATAATAAGAATAATCCAGATGGATTATTTTCATATTCGATCTATGTTATTTATAGGTTGGATGTGGAATCACGTAAAAAATACAAAAATGTTAAAATGATCGCGCAATGAAATGCACGCATAAAATTGTCGTTAAATTGGGACTCAAAAGGCTAATGTCCATTGCGGGAAAGTGGGAATTAAAATAAAATGTTATTTTTCGAAAACCAATTATTAATTTTTACATATTACTCGCAAATTCTTTACGTGTATTCTATTATGCATTGTTAAACCATGAGCTCATACTGACATTTTAGTATGAAGAAACAGGAACAATAATGCGCATTATCCAGATGGATTATTCTCATAATTGATCTGTGCTATTTATAGGTTGGATGTGGAATCACGTAAAAAATTACAAAAATGTTGAAATGATCGTGCAACGAAGTGCGCATATAAAAAAAAATGTCGATAAATTGGTATTCAAATTGCTAACGTCCATGGCGGGAGGGCGGGACTTAAAATAAAATCTTATTTTACGAAAAAGTATTATTAATTTTTATATATTACTCACAAATTCTTTACGTGTATTCTATTATGCATTGTATTTGATCTGCGCTATTTATAGGTTGGATGTGGAATCACGTAAAAAATACAAAAATGTTAAAATAATCGTGCAACGAAATGCACGCATAAAGTTGTAGATAAATTGGGACACAAAAGGCTAATTTCCATTGCGGGAAAGTGGGAATTAAAATAAAATGTTATTATTCGAAAAACAATTATTAATTTTTACATATTACTCGCAAATTCTTTACGTGTATTCTATTATGCATTGTTAAACCAGGAGCTCATACTGATATTTAGGTATGAAGAAACAGGAACAATAATGCGCATAATCCATATGGATTATTCTCGTAATTGATCTGTGCTATTTATAGGTTGGATGTGGAATCACGTAAAAATTTACAAAAATGTTGAAATGATCGTGCAACGAAGTGCGCATATAAAAAAAATGTCGATATATTGGTATTCAAATAGCTAAAGTCAATGCCGGGAGGGTGGGACTTAAAATAAAATCTTATTTTACGAAAAAGAATTTTTAATTTTTACATATTACTCACAAATTCTTTACGTGTATTCTATTATGCATTGTTAGACCATGAGCTCATACTTACATTTTAGTATGAAGAAACAGAAACAGTAATGCGCATAATCCAGATGGATTATTCTCGTAATTGATCTGTGCTATTTATAGGTTGGATGTGGAATCACGTAAAAAATAACAAAAATGTTGAAATGATCGTGCAACGAAGTGCGCATATAAAAAAATGCCGATAAATTGGTATTCAAATAGCTAACGTCCATGGCGGGAGTGTGGGACTTAAAATAAAATGTTATTTTACGAAAAATAATTATTAATTATTACATATTACTCGCAAATTCTTTACGTGTATTCTATTATGCATTGTTAAACCATGAGCTCATACTGATATTTTGGTATGAAGAAACAGGAACAATAATAAGCATAATCCAGATGGATTATTTTCATATTCGATCTGTGATATTTATAGGTTGGATGTGGAATCACATAAAAAATACAAAATTGTTAAAATGATAGTGCAACGAAATGCACACATAAAAATATCGTTAAATTGGGACGCAAAAAGCTAATGTCCATGCCGGGGGGGATTAAAATAAAATCTCTTTTTACGAAAAAAATTATTTTTGTTGACATATTACTCGCAAATTCTTTACGTGTATTCTATTATGCATTGTTAAACCATGAGCTCATACTGATATTTTGGTATGAAGAAACAGGAACAATAATGTACATAATACAGATGGTTTATTCTCATAATTGATCTGTGCTATTTATAGGTTGGATGTGGAATCACGTAAAAAATACAAAAATGTTAAAATGATCGTACAACAAAATGCAGACATAAAAATATCGATAAATTGGGAGGTAAAAAGCTAATGTCCATGGCGGGGGGGGGGGGAATTAAAATAAATTCTTATTTTACGTTAAAGAATTATTAATTTTTACATATTACTCGCAAATTCTTTACGTGTATTCTATTATGCATTGTTAAACCATGAGCTCATACTGATATTTTGGTATGAAGAAATAGGAACAATAATAAGCATAATCCAGATGGATTATTTTCATATTCGATCTGTGTTATTTATAGGTTGGATGTGGAATCACGTAAAAAATACAAAAATGTTAAAATGATCGAGCAATGAAATGCACGCATAAAATTGTCGTTAAATTGGGACTCAAAAGGCTAATGTCCATTGCGGGAAAGTGGGAATTAAAATAAAATGTTATTTTTCGAAAAACAATTATTAATTTTTACATATTACTCGCAAATTCTTTACGTGTATTCTATTATGCATTGTTAAACCATGAGCTCATACTGACATTTTAGTATCAAGAAACAGGAACAATAATGCGCATAATCCAGATGGATTATTCTCATAATTGATCTGTGCTATTTATAGGTTGGATGTGGAATCACGTAAAAAATTACAAAAATGTTGAAATGATCGTGCAACGAAGTGCGCATATAAAAAAAAATGTCGATAAATTGGTATTCAAATAGCTAACGCCCACGGCGGGAGGGCGGGACTTAAAATAAAATCTTATTTTACGAAAAAGTATTATTAATTTTTATATATTACTCATAAATTCTTTACGTGTATTCTATTATGCATTGTTAAACCATGAGCTCATACTGACATTTTAGTATGAAGAAACAGGAACAATAATGCGCATAATCCTGATGGATTATTCTCATAACTGATCAGTGCTATTTATAGGTTGGATGTGGAATCACGTAAAAAATTACAAAAATGTTGAAATGATCGTGCAACGAAGTGCGCATATAAAAAAAAATGTCGATAAATTGGTATTCAAATAGCTAACGTCCATGGCGGTAGGGTGGGACTTAAAATAAAATGTTATTTTACGAAAAATAATTATTAATTATTACATATTACTCACAAATTCTTTACGTGTATTCTATTATGCATTGTTAAACCATGAGCTCATACTTACATTTTAGTATGAGGAAACAGAAACAATAATGCGCATAATCCAGATGGATTATTCTCGTAATTGATCTGTGCTATTTATAGGTTGGATGTGGAATCACGTAAAAAATTACAAAAATGTTGAAATGATCGTGCAACGAAGTGCGCATATAAAAAAATGTCGATAAATTGGGAGGTAAAAAGCTAATGTCCATGGCGGGCGTGGGGGGGAATTAAAATAAATTCTTATTTTACGATAAAGAATTATTAATTTTTACATATTACTCGCAAATTCTTTACGTGTATTCTATTATGCATTGTTAAACCATGAGCTCATACTAACATTTTTGTATGAAGAAACAGGAACAATAATGCGCATAATCCAGATGGATTATTCTCATAATTGATCTGTGCTATTTATAGGTTGGATGTGGAATCACGTAAAAAATTACAAAAATGTTGAAATGATCGTGCAACGAAGTGCGCATATAAAAAAAATGTCCATAAATTGGAATTCAAATAGCTAACGTCCACGGCGGGAGGGCGGGACTTAAAATAAAATCTAATTTTACGAAAAGTTATATTAATTTTTATATATTACTCATAAATACTTTACGTGTATTCTATTGTGCATTGTTAAACCATGAGCTCATACTGACATTTTAGTATGAAGAAACAGGAACAATAATGCGCATTATCCAGATGGATTATTCTCATAACTGATCTGTGCTATTTATAGGTTGGATGTGGAATCACGTAAAAAATTACAAAAATGTTGAAATGATCGTGCAACGAAGTGCGCATATAAAAAAATGTCGATAAATTCGTATTCAAATAGCTAACGTCCATGGCGGTAGGGTGGGACTTAAAATAAAATGTTATTTTACGAAAAATAATTATTAATTATTACATATTACTCACAAATTCTTTACGTGTATTCTATTATGCATTGTTAAACCATGAGCTCATACTTACATTTTAGTATGAGGAAACAGAAACAATAATGCGCATAATCCAGATGGATTATTCTCGTAATTGATCTGTGCTATTTATAGGTTGGATGTGGAATCACGTAAAAAATTACAAAAATGTTGAAATGATCGTGCAATGAAGTGCGCATATAAAAAAATGTCGATAAATTGGTATTCAAATAGCTAACGTCCATGGCGGGAGGGTGGGACTTAAAATAAAATGTTATTTTACGAAAATTAATTATTAATTATTACATATTACTCGCAAATTCTTTACGTGTATTCTATTATGCATTGTTAAACCAGGAGCTCATACTGATATTTAGGTATGAAGAAACAGGAACAATAATGCGCATAATCCAGATGGATTATTCTCGTAATTGATCTGTGCTATTTATAGGTTGGATGTGGAATCACGTAAAAAATTACAAAAATGTTGAAATGATCGTGCAACGAAGTGCGCATATAAAAAATGTCGATAAATTGGTATTCAAATAGCTAACGTCCATGGCGGGAGGGTGGGACTTAAAATAAAATGTTATTTTACGAAAAATAATTATTAATTATTACATATTACTCGCAAATTCTTTATGTGTATTCTATTATGCATTGTTAAACCAGGAGCTCATACTGATATTTAGGTATGAAGAAACAGGAACAATAATGCGCATAATCCAGATGGATTATTCTCGTAATTGATCTGTGCTATTTATAGGTTGGATGTGGAATCACGTAAAAAATTACAAAAATGTTGAAATGATCGTGCAACGAAGTGCGCATATAAAAAAATGTCGATAAATTGGTATTCAAATAGCTAACGTCCATGGCGGGAGGGAGGGACTTGAAATAAAATGTTATTTTACGAAAAATAATTATTAATTATTACATATTACTCGCAAATTCTTTACGTGTATTCTATTATGCATTGTTAAACCAGGAGCTCATACTGATATTTAGGTATGAAGAAACAGGAACAATAATGCGCATAATCCAGATGGATTATTCTCGTAATTGATCTGTGCTATTTATAGGTTGGATGTGGAATAACGTAAAAAATTACAAAAATGTTGAAATGATCGTGCAACGATGTGCGCATATAAAAAAATGTCGATAAATTGGTATTCAAATAGCTAACGTCAATGCCGGGAGGGTGGGACTTAAAATAAAATGTTATTTTACGAAAAATAATTATTAATTATTACATATTACTCGCAAATTCTTTACGTGTATTCTATTATGCATTGTTAAACCATGAGCTCATACTGATATTTTGGTATGAAGAAACAGGAACAATAATAAGCATAATCCAGATGGATTATTTTCATATTCGATCTGTGATATTTATAGGTTGGATGTGGATTCACATAAAAAATACAAAATTGTTAAAATGATAGTGCAACGAAATGCACACATAAAAATATCGATAAATTGGTATTCAAATATCTAACGTCCACGGCGGGAGGGTGGGACTTAAAATAAAATCTTACTTTACGATAAAGAATTATTTATTTTTACATATTACTCGCAAATTCTTTACGTGTCTTCTATTATGCATTGTTAAACCATGAGCTCATACTGACATTTTAGTATGAAGAAACAGGAACAATAATGCGCATAATCCGGATGGATTATTCTCATAATTGATCTGTGCTATTTATAGGTTGGATGTGGAATCACGTAAAAAATTACAAAAATGTTGAAATGATCGTGCAACGAAGTGCGCATATAAAAAAAATGTCGATAAATTGGTATTCAAATAACTAACGTCCATGGCGGGAGGTCGGGACTTAAAATAAAATCTTATTTTACGAAAAAGAATTATTAATTTTTACGTATTACTCACAAATTCTTTACGTGTATTCTATTATGCATTGTTAAACCAGGAGCTCATACTGATATTTAGGTATGAAGAAACAGAAAAAATAATGCGCATAATCCATATGGATTATTCTCGTAATTGATCTGTGCTATTTATAGGTTGGATGTGGAATCACGTAAAAAATTAAAAAAATGTTGAAATGATCGTGCAACGATGTGCGCATATAAAAAAATGTCGATAAATTGGTATTCAAATAGCTAACGTCAATGCCGGGAGGGTGGGACTTAAAATAAAATCTTATTTTACGAAAAAGAATTATTAATTTTTACATATTACTCACAAATTCTTTACGTGTATTCTATTATGCATTGTTAAACCATGAGCTCATACTTACATTTTAGTATGAAGAAACAGAAACAATAATGCGCATAATCCAGATGGATTATTCTCGTAATTGATCTGTGCTATTTATAGGTTGGATGTGGAATCACGTAAAAAATTACAAAAATGTTGAAATGATCGTGCAACGAAGTGCGCATATAAAAAAAATTTCGATAAATTGGTATTCAAATAGCTAACGTCCATGGCGGGAGGGTGGGACTTAAAATAAAATGTTATTTTACGAAAAATAATTATTTTTTATTACATATTACTCGCAAATTCTTTACGTGTATTCTATTATGCATTGTTAAACCAGGAGCTCATACTGATATTTAGGTATGAAGAAACAGGAACAATAATTCGCATAATCCAGATGGATTATTCTCGTAATTGATCTGTGCTATTTATAGGTTGGATGTGGAATAACGTAAAAAATTACAAAAATGTTGAAATGATCGTGCAACGATGTGCGCATATAAAAAAATGTCGATAAATTGGTATTCAAATAGCTAACGTCAATGCCGGGAGGGTGGGACTTAAAATAAAATGTTATTTTACGAAAAATAATTATTAATTATTACATATTACTCGCAAATTCTTTACGTGTATTCTATTATGCATTGTTAAACCATGAGCTCATACTGATATTTTGGTATGAAGAAACAGGAACAATAATAAGCATAATCCAGATGGATTATTTTCATATTCGATCTGTGATATTTATAGGTTGGATGTGGATTCACATAAAAAATACAAAATTGTTAAAATGATAGTGCAACGAAATGCACACATAAAAATATCGATAAATTGGTATTCAAATATCTAACGTCCACGGCGGGAGGGTGGGACTTAAAATAAAATCTTACTTTACGATAAAGAATTATTTATTTTTACATATTACTCGCAAATTCTTTACGTGTATTCTATTATGCATTGTTAAACCATGAGCTCATACTGACATTTTAGTATGAAGAAACAGGAACAATAATGCGCATAATCCAGATGGATTATTCTCATAATTGATCTGTGCTATTTATAGGTTGGATGTGGAATCACGTAAAAAATTACAAAAATGTTGAAATGATCGTGCAACGAAGTGCGCATATAAAACAAATGTCGATAAATTGGTATTCAAATAACTAACGTCCATGGCGGGAGGTCGGGACTTAAAATAAAATCTTATTTTACGAAAAAGAATTATTAATTTTTACGTATTACTCACAAATTCTTTACGTGTATTCTATTATGCATTGTTAAACCAGGAGCTCATACTGATATTTAGGTATGAAGAAACAGAAAAAATAATGCGCATAATCCATATGGATTATTCTCGTAATTGATCTGTGCTATTTATAGGTTGGATGTGGAATCACGTAAAAAATTTAAAAAATGTTGAAATGATCGTGCAACGATGTGCGCATATAAAAAAATGTCGATAAATTGGTATTCAAATAGCTAACGTCAATGCCGGGAGGATGGGACTTAAAATAAAATCTTATTTTACGAAAAAGAATTATTAATTTTTACATATTACTCACAAATTCTTTACGTGTATTCTATTATGCATTGTTAAACCATGAGCTCATACTTACATTTTAGTATGAAGAAACAGAAACAATAATGCGCATAATCCAGATGGATTATTCTCGTAATTGATCTGTGCTATTTATAGGTTGGATGTGGAATCACGTAAAAAATTACAAAAATGTTGAAATGATCGTGCAACGAAGTGCGCATATAAAAAAAATTTCGATAAATTGGTATTCAAATAGCTAACGTCCATGGCGGGAGGGTGGGACTTAAAATAAAATGTTATTTTACGAAAAATAATTATTAATTATTACATATTACTCACAAATTCTTCACGTGTATTCTATTATGCATTGTTAAACCATGAGCTCATACTTACATTTTAGTATGAAGAAACAGAAACAATAATGCGCATAATCCAGATGGATTATTCTCGTAATATATCTGTTCTATTTATAGGATGGATGTGGAATCACGTAAAAAATTACAAAAATGTTGAAATGATCGTGCAACGAAGTGCGCATATAAAAAAATGTCGATAAATTGGTATTCAAATAGCTAACGTCCATGGCGGGAGGGTGGGACTTAAAATAAAATGTTATTTTACGAAAAATAATTATTAATTATTATTACTCGCAAATTCTTTATGTGTATTCTATTATGCATTGTTAAACCATGAGCTTATACTGATATTTTTGTATGAAGAAAGAGGAACAATAATAAGCATAATCCAGATGGATTATTTTCATATTCGATCTGTGATATTTATAGGTTGGATGTGTAATCACATAAAAAATACAAAATTGTTAAAATGATAGTGCAACGAAATGCACACATAAAAATATCGTTAAATTGGGACGCAAAAAGCTAATGTCCATGCCGGGGGGGGATTAAAATAAAATCTCTTTTTACGAAAAAGAATTATTTATCTTCACATATTACTCGCAAATTCTTTACGTGTATTCTATTATGCATTGTTAAACCATGAGCTCATACTGACATTTTAGTATGAAGAAACAAAGACAATAATGCGCATAATCCAGATGGATTATTCTCATAATTGATCTGTGCTATTTATAGGTTGGATGTGGAATCACATAAAAAAATTACAAAAATGTTGAAATGATCGTGCAACGAAGTGCGCATATAAAAAAATGTCGATAAATTGGTATTCAAATAGCTAACGTCCATGGCGGGAGGGTGGGACTTAAAATAAAATGTTATTTTACGAAAAATAATTATTAATTATTACATATTACTTGCAAATTCTTTATGTGTATTCTATTATGCATTGTTAAACCATGAGCTCATACTGATATTTTGGTATGAAGAAAGAGGAACAATAATAAGCATAATCCAGATGGATTATTTTCATATTCGATCTGTGATATTTATAGGTTGGATGTGGAATCACATAAAAAATACAAAATTGTTAAAATGATAGTGCAACGAAATGCACACATAAAAATATAGTTAAATTGGGACGCAAAAAGCTAATGTCCATGCCGGGGGGGGGGGAATTAAAATAAAATCTCTTTTTACGAAAAAGAATTATTTATGTTGACATATTACTCGCAAATTCTTTACGTGTATTCTATTATGCATTGTTAAACCATGAGCTCATACTGACATTTTAGTATGAAGAAACGGGAACAATAATGCGCATAATCCAGATGGATTATTCTCATAATTGATCTGTGCTATTTATAGGTTGGATGTGGAATCACATAAAAAATTACAAAAATGTTGAAATTATCGTGCAACGAAGTGCGCATAAAAAAAAATGTCGATAAATTGGTATTCAAATAGCTAACGTCCACGGCGGGAGGGTGGGACTTTAAATAAAATCTTATTTTACGAAAAAGTATTATTAATTTTTATATATTACTCACAAATTGTTTACGTGTATTCTATTATGCATTGTTAAACCATGAGCTCATACTGACATTTTAGTATGAAGAAACAGGAACAATAATGCACATAATCCAGATGGATTATTCTCATAACTGATCTGTGCTATTTATAGGTTGGATGTGGAATCACGTAAAAAATTACAAAAATGTTGAAATGATCGTGCAACGCAGTGCGCATATAAAAAAAATGTCGATAAATTGGTATTCAAATAACTAACGTCCATGGCGGGAGGGTGGGACTTAAAATAAAATCTTATTTTACGAAAAAGAATTATTAATTTTTACGTATTACTCACAAATTCTTTACGTGTATTCTATTATGCATTGTTAAACCAGGAGCTCATACTGATATTTAGGTATGAAGAAACAGGAACAATAATGCGCATAATCCATATGGATTATTCTCGTAATTGATCTGTGCTATTTATAGGTTGGATGTGGAATCACGTAAAAAATTACAAAAATGTTGAAATGATCGTGCAACGATGTGCGCATATAAAAAAATGTCGATAAATTGGTATTCAAATAGCTAACGTCAATGCCGGGAGGGTGGGACTTAAAATAAAATCTTATTTTACGAAAAATAATTATTAATTATTACATATTACTCGCAAATTCTTTACGTGTATTCTATTATGCATTGTTAAACCAGGAGCTCATACTGATACTTAGGTATGAAGAAACAGGAACAATAATGCGCATAATCCAGATGGATTATTCTCGTAATTGATCTGTGCTATTTATAGGTTGGATGTGGAATCACGTGAAAAATTACAAAAATGTTGAAATGATCGTGCAACGATGTGCGCATATAAAAAAATGTCGATAAATTGGTATTCAAATAGCTAACGTCCACGGCGGGAGGGCGGGACTTAAAATAAAATCTTATTTTACGAAAAAGAATTATTAATTTTTACGTATTACTCACAAATTCTTTACGTGTATTCTATTATGCATTGTTAAACCAGGAGCTCATACTGATATTTTGGTATGAAGAAACAGGAACAATAATAAGCATAATCCAGATGGATTATTTTCATATTCGATCTGTGATATTTATAGGTTGGATGTGGAATCACATAAAAAATACAAAATTGTTAAAATGATAGTGCAACGAAATGCACACATAAAAATATCGTTAAATTGGGACGCAAAAAGCTAATGTCCATGCCGGGGGGGATTAAAATAAAATCTCTTTTTACGAAAAAAATTATTTTTGTTGACATATTACTCGCAAATTCTTTACGTGTATTCTATTATGCATTGTTAAACCATGAGCTCATACTGATATTTTGGTATGAAGAAACAGGAACAATAATGTACATAATACAGATGGTTTATTCTCATAATTGATCTGTGCTATTTATAGGTTGGATGTGGAATCACGTAAAAAATACAAAAATGTTAAAATGATCGTACAACAAAATGCAGACATAAAAATATCGATAAATTGGGAGGTAAAAAGCTAATGTCCATGGCGGGGGGGGGGGGGGGGAATTAAAATAAATTCTTATTTTACGTTAAAGAATTATTAATTTTTACATATTACTCGCAAATTCTTTACGTGTATTCTATTATGCATTGTTAAACCATGAGCTCATACTGATATTTTGGTATGAAGAAATAGGAACAATAATAAGCATAATCCAGATGGATTATTTTCATATTCGATCTGTGTTATTTATAGGTTGGATGTGGAATCACGTAAAAAATACAAAAATGTTAAAATGATCGAGCAATGAAATGCACGCATAAAATTGTCGTTAAATTGGGACTCAAAAGGCTAATGTCCATTGCGGGAAAGTGGGAATTAAAATAAAATGTTATTTTTCGAAAAACAATTATTAATTTTTACATATTACTCGCAAATTCTTTACGTGTATTCTATTATGCATTGTTAAACCATGAGCTCATACTGACATTTTAGTATCAAGAAACAGGAACAATAATGCGCATAATCCAGATGGATTATTCTCATAATTGATCTGTGCTATTTATAGGTTGGATGTGGAATCACGTAAAAAATTACAAAAATGTTGAAATGATCGTGCAACGAAGTGCGCATATAAAAAAAAATGTCGATAAATTGGTATTCAAATAGCTAACGCCCACGGCGGGAGGGCGGGACTTAAAATAAAATCTTATTTTACGAAAAAGTATTATTAATTTTTATATATTACTCATAAATTCTTTACGTGTATTCTATTATGCATTGTTAAACCATGAGCTCATACTGACATTTTAGTATGAAGAAACAGGAACAATAATGCGCATAATCCTGATGGATTATTCTCATAACTGATCAGTGCTATTTATAGGTTGGATGTGGAATCACGTAAAAAATTACAAAAATGTTGAAATGATCGTGCAACGAAGTGCGCATATAAAAAAAAATGTCGATAAATTGGTATTCAAATAGCTAACGTCCATGGCGGGGGGGTGGGAGTTAAAATAAAATCTTATTTTACAAAAAAGTATTATTAATTTTTACGTATTACTCACAAATTCTTTACGTGTATTCTATTATGCATTGTTAAACCAGGAGCTCATACTGATATTTAGGTATGAAGAAACAGGAACAATAATGCGCATAATCCATATGGATTATTCTCGTAATTGATCTGTGCTATTTATAGGTTGGATGTGGAATCACGTAAAAAATTACAAAAATGTTGAAATGATCGTGCAACGAAGTGCGCATATAAAAAAATGTCGATAAATTGGGAGGTAAAAAGCTAATGTCCATGGCGGGCGTGGGGGGGAATTAAAATAAATTCTTATTTTACGATAAAGAATTATTAATTTTTACATATTACTCGCAAATTCTTTACGTGTATTCTATTATGCATTGTTAAACCATGAGCTCATACTAACATTTTTGTATGAAAAAACAGGAACAATAATGCGCATAATCCAGATGGATTATTCTCATAATTGATCTGTGCTATTTATAGGTTGGATGTGGAATCACGTAAAAAATTACAAAAATGTTGAAATGATCGTGCAACGAAGTGCGCATATAAAAAAAATGTCCATAAATTGGAATTCAAATAGCTAACGTCCACGGCGGGAGGGCGGGACTTAAAATAAAATCTAATTTTACGAAAAGTTATATTAATTTTTATATATTACTCATAAATACTTTACGTGTATTCTATTGTGCATTGTTAAACCATGAGCTCATACTGACATTTTAGTATGAAGAAACAGGAACAATAATGCGCATTATCCAGATGGATTATTCTCATAACTGATCTGTGCTATTTATAGGTTGGATGTGGAATCACGTAAAAAATTACAAAAATGTTGAAATGATCGTGCAACGAAGTGCGCATATAAAAAAATGTCGATAAATTCGTATTCAAATAGCTAACGTCCATGGCGGTAGGGTGGGACTTAAAATAAAATGTTATTTTACGAAAAATAATTATTAATTATTACATATTACTCACAAATTCTTTACGTGTATTCTATTATGCATTGTTAAACCATGAGCTCATACTTACATTTTAGTATGAGGAAACAGAAACAATAATGCGCATAATCCAGATGGATTATTCTCGTAATTGATCTGTGCTATTTATAGGTTGGATGTGGAATCACGTAAAAAATTACAAAAATGTTGAAATGATCGTGCAATGAAGTGCGCATATAAAAAAATGTCGATAAATTGGTATTCAAATAGCTAACGTCCATGGCGGGAGGGTGGGACTTAAAATAAAATGTTATTTTACGAAAAATAATTATTAATTATTACATATTACTCGCAAATTCTTTACGTGTATTCTATTATGCATTGTTAAACCAGGAGCTCATACTGATATTTAGGTATGAAGAAACAGGAACAATAATGCGCATAATCCAGATGGATTATTCTCGTAATTGATCTGTGCTATTTATAGGTTGGATGTGGAATCACGTAAAAAATTACAAAAATGTTGAAATGATCGTGCAACGAAGTGCGCATATAAAAAATGTCGATAAATTGGTATTCAAATAGCTAACGTCCATGGCGGGAGGGTGGGACTTAAAATAAAATGTTATTTTACGAAAAATAATTATTAATTATTACATATTACTCGCAAATTCTTTATGTGTATTCTATTATGCATTGTTAAACCAGGAGCTCATACTGATATTTAGGTATGAAGAAACAGGAACAATAATGCGCATAATCCAGATGGATTATTCTCGTAATTGATCTGTGCTATTTATAGGTTGGATGTGGAATCACGTAAAAAATTACAAAAATGTTGAAATGATCGTGCAACGAAGTGCGCATATAAAAAAATGTCGATAAATTGGTATTCAAATAGCTAACGTCCATGGCGGGAGGGAGGAACTTGAAATAAAATGTTATTTTACGAAAAATAATTATTAATTATTACATATTACTCGCAAATTCTTTACGTGTATTCTATTATGCATTGTTAAACCAGGAGCTCATACTGATATTTAGGTATGAAGAAACAGGAACAATAATGCGCATAATCCAGATGGATTATTCTCGTAATTGATCTGTGCTATTTATAGGTTGGATGTGGAATAACGTAAAAAATTACAAAAATGTTGAAATGATCGTGCAACGATGTGCGCATATAAAAAAATGTCGATAAATTGGTATTCAAATAGCTAACGTCAATGCCGGGAGGGTGGGACTTAAAATAAAATGTTATTTTACGAAAAATAATTATTAATTATTACATATTACTCGCAAATTCTTTACGTGTATTCTATTATGCATTGTTAAACCATGAGCTCATACTGATATTTTGGTATGAAGAAACAGGAACAATAATAAGCATAATCCAGATGGATTATTTTCATATTCGATCTGTGATATTTATAGGTTGGATGTGGATTCACATAAAAAATACAAAATTGTTAAAATGATAGTGCAACGAAATGCACACATAAAAATATCGATAAATTGGTATTCAAATATCTAACGTCCACGGCGGGAGGGTGGGACTTAAAATAAAATCTTACTTTACGATAAAGAATTATTTATTTTTACATATTACTCGCAAATTCTTTACGTGTCTTCTATTATGCATTGTTAAACCATGAGCTCATACTGACATTTTAGTATGAAGAAACAGGAACAATAATGCGCATAATCCAGATGGATTATTCTCATAATTGATCTGTGCTATTTATAGGTTGGATGTGGAATCACGTAAAAAATTACAAAAATGTTGAAATGATCGTGCAACGAAGTGCGCATATAAAAAAAATGTCGATAAATTGGTATTCAAATAACTAACGTCCATGGCGGGAGGTCGGGACTTAAAATAAAATCTTATTTTACGAAAAAGAATTATTAATTTTTACGTATTACTCACAAATTCTTTACGTGTATTCTATTATGCATTGTTAAACCAGGAGCTCATACTGATATTTAGGTATGAAGAAACAGAAAAAATAATGCGCATAATCCATATGGATTATTCTCGTAATTGATCTGTGCTATTTATAGGTTGGATGTGGAATCACGTAAAAAATTAAAAAAATGTTGAAATGATCGTGCAACGATGTGCGCATATAAAAAAATGTCGATAAATTGGTATTCAAATAGCTAACGTCAATGCCGGGAGGGTGGGACTTAAAATAAAATCTTATTTTACGAAAAAGAATTATTAATTTTTACATATTACTCACAAATTCTTTACGTGTATTCTATTATGCATTGTTAAACCATGAGCTCATACTTACATTTTAGTATGAAGAAACAGAAACAATAATGCGCATAATCCAGATGGATTATTCTCGTAATTGATCTGTGCTATTTATAGGTTGGATGTGGAATCACGTAAAAAATTACAAAAATGTTGAAATGATCGTGCAACGAAGTGCGCATATAAAAAAAATTTCGATAAATTGGTATTCAAATAGCTAACGTCCATGGCGGGAGGGTGGGACTTAAAATAAAATGTTATTTTACGAAAAATAATTAATTATTACATATTACTCGCAAATTCTTTACGTGTATTCTATTATGCATTGTTAAACCAGGAGCTCATACTGATATTTAGGTATGAAGAAACAGGAACAATAATGCGCATAATCCAGATGGATTATTCTCGTAATTGATCTGTGCTATTTATAGGTTGGATATGGAATCACGTAAAAAATTACAAAAATGTTGAAATGATCGTGCAACGATGTGCGCATATAAAAAAATGTCGATAAATTGGTATTCAAATAGCTAACGTCAATGCCGGGAGGGTGGGACTTAAAATAAAATCTTATTTTACGAAAAAGAATTATTAATTTTTACATATTACTCACAAATTCTTTACGTGTATTCTATTATGCATTGTTAAACCATGAGCTCATACTTACATTTTAGTATGAAGAAACAGAAACAATAATGCGCATAATCCAGAAGGATTATTCTCGTAATATATCTGTTCTATTTATAGGATGGATGTGGAATCACGTAAAAAATTACAAAAATGTTGAAATGATCGTGCAACGAAGTGCGCATATAAAAAAATGTCGATAAATTGGTATTCAAATAGCTAACGTCCATGGCGGGAGGGTGGGACTTAAAATAAAATGTTATTTTACGAAAAATAATTATTAATTATTATTACTCGCAAATTCTTTATGTGTATTCTATTATGCATTGTTAAACCATGAGCTTATACTGATATTTTTGTATGAAGAAAGAGGAACAATAATAAGCATAATCCAGATGGATTATTTTCATATTCGATCTGTGATATTTATAGGTTGGATGTGTAATCACATAAAAAATACAAAATTGTTAAAATGATAGTGCAACGAAATGCACACATAAAAATATCGTTAAATTGGGACGCAAAAAGCTAATGTCCATGCCAGGGGGGGATTAAAATAAAATCTCTTTTTACGAAAAAGTATTATTTATCTTCACATATTACTCGCAAATTCTTTACGTGTATTCTATTATGCATTGTTAAACCATGAGCTCATACTGACATTTTAGTATGAAGAAACAAAAACAATAATGCGCATAATCCAGATGGATTATTCTCATAATTGATCTGTGCTATTTATAGGTTGGATGTGGAATCACGTAAAAAAATTACAAAAATGTTGAAATGATCGTGCAACGAAGTGCGCATATAAAAAAATGTCGATAAATTGGTATTCAAATAGCTAACGTCCATGGCGGGAGGGTGGGACTTAAAATAAAATGTTATTTTACGAAAAATAATTATTAATTATTACATATTACTCGCAAATTCTTTATGTGTATTCTATTATGCATTGTTAAACCATGAGCTCATACTGATATTTTGGTATGAAGAAAGAGGAACAATAATAAGCATAATCCAGATGGATTATTTTCATATTCGATCTGTGATATTTATAGGTTGGATGTGGAATCACATAAAAAATACAAAATTGTTAAAATGATAGTGCAACGAAATGCACACATAAAAATATAGTTAAATTGGGACGCAAAAAGCTAATGTCCATGCCGGGGGGGGGGGAATTAAAATAAAATCTCTTTTTACGAAAAAGAATTATTTATGTTGACATATTACTCGCAAATTCTTTACGTGTATTCTATTATGCATTGTTAAACCATGAGCTCATACTGACATTTTAGTATGAAGAAACGGGAACAATAATGCGCATAATCCAGATGGATTATTCTCATAATTGATCTGTGCTATTTATAGGTTGGATGTGGAATCACATAAAAAATTACAAAAATGTTGAAATTATCGTGCAACGAAGTGCGCATAAAAAAAAATGTCGATAAATTGGTATTCAAATAGCTAACGTCCACGGCGGGAGGGTGGGACTTTAAATAAAATCTTATTTTACGAAAAAGTATTATTAATTTTTATATATTACTCACAAATTGTTTACGTGTATTCTATTATGCATTGTTAAACCATGAGCTCATACTGACATTTTAGTATGAAGAAACAGGAACAATAATGCACATAATCCAGATGGATTATTCTCATAACTGATCTGTGCTATTTATAGGTTGGGTGTGGAATCACGTAAAAAATTACAAAAATGTTGAAATGATCGTGCAACGCAGTGCGCATATAAAAAAAATGTCGATAAATTGGTATTCAAATAACTAACGTCCATGGCGGGAGGGTGGGACTTAAAATAAAATCTTATTTTACGAAAAAGAATTATTAATTTTTACGTATTACTCACAAATTCTTTACGTGTATTCTATTATGCATTGTTAAACCAGGAGCTCATACTGATATTTAGGTATGAAGAAACAGGAACAATAATGCGCATAATCCATATGGATTATTCTCGTAATTGATCTGTGCTATTTATAGGTTGGATGTGGAATCACGTAAAAAATTACAAAAATGTTGAAATGATCGTGCAACGATGTGCGCATATAAAAAAATGTCGATAAATTGGTATTCAAATAGCTAACGTCAATGCCGGGAGGGCGGGACTTAAAATAAAATCTTATTTTACGAAAAAGAATTATTAATTTTTACGTATTACTCACAAATTCTTTACGTGTATTCTATTATGCATTGTTAAACCAGGAGCTCATACTGATATTTAGGTATGAAGAAACAGGAACAATAATGCGCATAATCCATATGGATTATTCTCGTAATTGATCTGTGCTATTTATAGGTTGGATGTGGAATCACGTAAAAAATTACAAAAATGTTGAAATGATCGTGCAACGATGTGCGCATATAAAAAAATGTCGATAAATTGGTATCCAAATAGCTAACGTCCACGGCGGGAGGGCGGGACTTAAAATAAAATCTTATTTTACGAAAAAGTATTATTAATTTTTATATATTACTCATAAATACTTTACGTGTATTCTATTGTGCATTGTTAGACCATGAGCTCATACTGACATTTTAGTATGAAGAAACAGAAACAATAATGCGCATAATCCAGATGGATTATTCTCGTAATATATCTGTTCTATTTATAGGATGGATGTGGAATCACGTAAAAAATTACAAAAATGTTGAAATGATCGTGCAACGAAGTGCGCATATAAAAAAATGTCCATAAATTGGTATTCAAATAGCTAACGTCCATGGCGGGAGGGTGGGACTTAAAATAAAATGTTATTTTACGAAAAATAATTATTAATTATTACATATTACTCGCAAATTCTTTATGTGTATTCTATTATGCATTGTTAAACCATGAGCTTATACTGATATTTTGGTATGAAGAAAGAGGAACAATAATAAGCATAATCCAGATGGATTATTTTCATATTCGATCTGTGATATTTATGGGTTGGATGTGGAATCACATAAAAAATACAAAATTGTTAAAATGATAAAGCAACGAAATGCACACATAAAAATATCGTTAAATTGGGACGCAAAAAGCTAATGTCCATGCCGGGGGGGGGGGAATTAAAATAAAATCTCTTTTTACGAAAAAGAATTATTTATGTTGACATATTACTCGCAAATTCTTTACGTGTATTCTATTATGCATTGTTAAACCATGAGCTCATACTGACATTTTAGTATGAAGAAACGGGAACAATAATGCGCATAATCCAGATGGATTATTCTCATAATTGATCTGTGCTATTTATAGGTTGGATGTGGAATCACATAAAAAATTACAAAAATGTTGAAATTATCGTGCAACGAAGTGCGCATAAAAAAAAATGTCGATAAATTGGTATTCAAATAGCTAACGTCCACGGCGGGAGGGTGGGACTTTAAATAAAATCTTATTTTACGAAAAAGTATTATTAATTTTTATATATTACTCACAAATTGTTTACGTGTATTCTATTATGCATTGTTAAACCATGAGCTCATACTGACATTTTAGTATGAAGAAACAGGAACAATAATGCACATAATCCAGATGGATTATTCTCATAACTGATCTGTGCTATTTATAGGTTGGATGTGGAATCACGTAAAAAATTACAAAAATGTTGAAATGATCGTGCAACGCAGTGCGCATATAAAAAAAATGTCGATAAATTGGTATTCAAATAACTAACGTCCATGGCGGGAGGGTGGGACTTAAAATAAAATCTTATTTTACGAAAAAGAATTATTAATTTTTACGTATTACTCACAAATTCTTTACGTGTATTCTATTATGCATTGTTAAACCAGGAGCTCATACTGATATTTAGGTATGAAGAAACAGGAACAATAATGCGCATAATCCATATGGATTATTCTCGTAATTGATCTGTGCTATTTATAGGTTGGATGTGGAATCACGTAAAAAATTACAAAAATGTTGAAATGATCGTGCAACGATGTGCGCATATAAAAAAATGTCGATAAATTGGTATTCAAATAGCTAACGTCAATGCCGGGAGGGTGGGACTTAAAATAAAATCTTATTTTACGAAAAATAATTATTAATTATTACATATTACTCGCAAATTCTTTACGTGTATTCTATTATGCATTGTTAAACCAGGAGCTCATACTGATACTTAGGTATGAAGAAACAGGAACAATAATGCGCATAATCCAGATGGATTATTCTCGTAATTGATCTGTGCTATTTATAGGTTGGATGTGGAATCACGTGAAAAATTACAAAAATGTTGAAATGATCGTGCAACGATGTGCGCATATAAAAAAATGTCGATAAATTGGTATTCAAATAGCTAACGTCCACGGCGGGAGGGCGGGACTTAAAATAAAATCTTATTTTACGAAAAAGAATTATTAATTTTTACGTATTACTCACAAATTCTTTACGTGTATTCTATTATGCATTGTTAAACCAGGAGCTCATACTGATATTTAGGTATGAAGAAACAGGAACAATAATGCGCATAATCCATATGGATTATTCTCGTAATTGATCTGTGCTATTTATAGGTTGGATGTGGAATCACGTAAAAAATTACAAAAATGTTGAAATGATCGTGCAACGATGTGCGCATATAAAAAAATGTCGATAAATTGGTATTCAAATAGCTAACGTCCACGGCGGGAGGGCGGGACTTAAAATAAAATCTTATTTTACGAAAAAGTATTATTAATTTTTATATATTACTCATAAATACTTTACATGTATTCTATTGTGCATTGTTAGACCATGAGCTCATACTGACATTTTAGTATGAAGAAACAGAAACAATAATGCGCATAATCCAGATGGATTATTCTCGTAATATATCTGTTCTATTTATAGGATGGATGTGGAATCACGTAAAAAATTACAAAAATGTTGAAATGATCGTGCAACGAAGTGCGCATATAAAAAAATGTCCATAAATTGGTATTCAAATAGCTAACGTCCATGGCGGGAGGGTGGGACTTAAAATAAAATGTTATTTTACGAAAAATAATTATTAATTATTACATATTACTCGCAAATTCTTTATGTGTATTCTATTATGCATTGTTAAACCATGAGCTTATACTGATATTTTGGTATGAAGAAAGAGGAACAATAATAAGCATAATCCAGATGGATTATTTTCATATTCGATCTGTGATATTTATGGGTTGGATGTGGAATCACATAAAAAATACAAAATTGTTAAAATGATAAAGCAACGAAATGCACACATAAAAATATCGTTAAATTGGGACGCAAAAAGCTAATGTCCATGCCGGGGGGGGGGGGGGGGGAATTAAAATAAAATCTCTTTTTACGAAAAAGAATTATTTATCTTGACATATTACTCGCAAATTCTTTACTTGTATTCTATTATGCATTGTTAAACCATGAGCTCATACTGACATTTTAGTATGAAGAAACAGGAACAATAATGCGCATAATCCAGATGGATTATTCTCATAATTGATCTGTGCTATTTATAGGTTGGATGTGGAATCACATAAAAAAATTACAAAAATGTTGAAATGATCGTGCAACGAAGTGCGCATATAAAAAAATGTCGATAAATTGGTATTCAAATAGCTAACGTCCATGGCGGGAGGGTGGGACTTAAAATAAAATGTTATTTTACGAAAAATAATTATTAATTATTACATATTACTCGCAAATTCTTTATGTGTATTCTCTTATGCATTGTTAAACCATGAGCTCATACTGATATTTTGGTATGAAGAAAGAGGAACAATAATAAGCATAATCCAGATGGATTATTTTCATATTCGATCTGTGATATTTATAGGTTGGATGTGGAATCACATAAAAAATACAAAATTGTTAAAATGATAGTGCAACGAAATGCACACATAAAAATATCGTTAAATTGGGACGCAAAAAGCTAATGTCCATGCCGGGGGGGGGGGGGGAATTAAAATAAAATCTCTTTTTACGAAAAAGAATTATTTATGTTGACATATTACTCGCAAATTCTTTACTTGTATTCTATTATGCATTGTTAAACGATGAGCTCATACTGACATTTTAGTATGAAGAAACAGGAACAATAATGCGCATAATCCAGATGGATTATTCTCATAATTGATCTGTGCTATTTATAGGTTGGATGTGGAATCACATAAAAAATTACAAAAATGTTGAAATGATCGTGCAACGAAGTGCGCATAAAAAAAATGTCGATAAATTGGTATTCAAATAGCTAACGTCCACGGCGGGAGGGTGGGACTTTAAATAAAATCTTATTTTACGAAAAAGTATTATTAATTTTTATATATTACTCACAAATTGTTTACGTGTATTCTATTATGCATTGTTAAACCATGAGCTCATACTGACATTTTAGTATGAAGAAACAGGAACAATAATGCACATAATCCAGATGGATTATTCTCATAACTGATCTGTGCTATTTATAGGTTGGATGTGGAATCACGTAAAAAATTACAAAAATGTTGAAATGATCGTGCAACGAAGTGCGCATATAAAAAAAATGTCGATAAATTTGTATTCAAATAACTAACGTCCATGGCGGGAGGGTGGGACTTAAAATAAAATCTTATTTTACGAAAAAGAATTATTAATTTTTACGTATTACTCACAACTTCTTTACGTGTATTCTATTATGCATTGTTAAACCAGGAGCTCATACTGATATTTAGGTATGAAGAAACAGGAACAATAATGCGCATAATCCAGATGGATTATTCTCGTAATTGATCTGTGCTATTTATAGGTTGGATGTAGAATCACGTAAAAAATTACAAAAATGTTGAAATGATCGTGCAACGATGTGCGCATATAAAAAAAATGTCGATAAATTGGTATTCAAATAGCTAACGTCAATTCCGGGAGGGTGGGACTTAAAATAAAATCTTATTTTACGAAAAAGAATTATTAATTTTTACATATTACTCACAAATTCTTTACGTGTATTCTATTGTGCATTGTTAAACCATGAGCTCATACTTACATTTTAGTATGAAGAAACAGAAACAATAATGCGCATAATCCAGATGGATTATTCTCGTAATTGATCTGTGCTATTTATAGGTTGGATGTGGAATCACGTAAAAAATTACAAAAATGTTGAAATGATCGTGCAACGAAGTGCGCATATAAAAAATGTCGATAAATTGGTATTCAAATAGCTAACGTCCATGGCGGGAGGGTGGGACTTAAAATAAAATGTTATTTTACGAAAAATAATTATTAATTATTACATATTACTCGCAAATTCTTTACGTGTATTCTATTATGCATTGTTAAACCATGAGCTCATACTGATATTTTAGTATGAAGAAACAGGAACAATAATGCACATAATCCAGATGGATTATTCTCATAACTGATCTGTGCTATTTATAGGTTGGATGTGGAATCGCGTAAAAAATTACAAAAATGTTGAAATGATCGTGCAACGAAGTGCGCATATAAAAAAAATGTCGATAAATTGGTATTCAAATAACTAACGTCCATGGCGGGAGGTCGGGACTTAAAATAAAATCTTATTTTACGAAAAAGAATTATTAATTTTTACGTATTACTCACAAATTCTTTATGTGTATTCTATTATGCATTGTTAAACCAGGAGCTCATACTGATATTTAGGTATGAAGAAACAGGAACAATAATGCGCATAATCCATATGGATTATTCTCGTAATTGATCTGTGCTATTTATAGGTTGGATGTGGAATCACGTAAAAAATTACAAAAATGTTGAAATGATCGTGCAACGATGTGCGCATATAAAAAAATGTCGATAAATTGGTATACAAATAGCTAACGTCAATGCCGGGAGGGTGGGACTTAAAATAAAATCTTATTTTACGAAAAAGTATTATTAATTTTTACATATTACTCACAAATTCTTTACGTGATTCTATTATGCATTGTTAAACCATGAGCTCATACTGATATTTTAGTATGAAGAAACAGGAACAATAATGCACATAATCCAGATGGATTATTCTCATAACTGATCTGTGCTATTTATAGGTTGGATGTGGAATCACGTAAAAAATTACAAAAATGTTGAAATGATCGTGCAACGAAGTGCGCATATAAAAAAAATGTCGATAAATTCGTATTCAAATAACTAACGTCCATGGCGGGAGGTCGGGACTTAAAATAAAATCTTATTTTACGAAAAAGTATTATTAATTTTTACGTATTACTCACAAATTCTTTACGTGTATTCTATTATGCATTGTTAAACCATGAGCTCATACTTACATTTTAGTATGAAGAAACAGAAACAATAATGCGCATAATCCAGATGGATTATTCACGTAATTGATCTGTGCTATTTATAGGTTGGATGTGGAATCACGTAAAAAATTACAAAAATGTTGAAATGATCGTGCAACGAAGTGCGCATATAAAAAAATGTCGATAAATTGGTATTCAAATAGCTAACGTCCATGGCGGGAGGGTGGAACTTAAAATAAAATGTTATTTTACGAAAAATAATTATTAATTATTACATATTACTCGCAAATTCTTTACGTGTATTCTATTATGCATTGTTAAACCAGGAGCTCATACTGATACTTAGGTATGAAGAAACAGGAACAATAATGCGCATAATCCAGATGGATTATTCTCGTAATTGTTCTGTGCTATTTATAGGTTGGATGTGGAATCACGTAAAAAATTACAAAAATGTTGAAATGATCGTGCAACGATGTGCGCATATAAAAAAATGTCGATAAATTGGTATTCAAATATCTAACGTCCACGGCGGGAGGGCGGGACTTAAAATAAAATCTTATTTTACGAAAAAGTATTATTAATTTTTATATATTACTCATAAATACTTTACGTGTATTCTATTGTGCATTGTTAGACCATGAGCTCATACTGACATTTTAGTATGAAGAAACAGAAACAATAATGCGCATAATCCAGATGGATTATTCTCGTAATTGATCTGTGCTATTTATAGGTTGGATGTGGAATCACGTAAAAAATTACAAAAATGTTGAAATGATCGTGCAACGAAGTGCGCATATAAAAAAATGTCGATAAATTGGTATTCAAATAGCTAACGTCCATGGCGGGAGGGTGGGACTTAAAATAAAATGTTATTTTACGAAAAATAATTATTAATTATTACATATTACTCGCAAATTCTTTACGTGTATTCTATTATGCATTGTTAAACCAGGAGCTCATACTGATATTTAGGTATGAAGAAACAGGAACAATAATGCGCATAATCCAGATGGATTATTCTCGTAATTGATCTGTGCTATTTATAGGTTGGATGTGGAATCACGTAAAAAATTACAAAAATGTTGAAATGATCGTGCAACGATGTGCGCATATAAAAAAAATGTCGATAAATTGGTATTCAAATAGCTAACGTCAATGCCGGGAGGGTGGGACTTAAAATAAAATCTTATTTTACGAAAAAGAATTATTAATTTTTACATATTACTCACAAATTCTTTACGTGTATTCTATTATGCATTGTTAAACCATGAGCTCATACTTACATTTTAGTATGAAGAAACAGAAACAATAATGAGCATAATCCAGATGGATTATTCTCGTAATTGATCTGTGCTATTTATAGGTTGGATGTGGAATCACGTAAAAAATTACAAAAATGTTGAAATGATCGTGCAACGAAGTGCGCATATAAAAAAATGTCGATAAATTGGTATTCAAATAGCTAACGTCCATGGCGGGAGGGTGGGACTTAAAATAAAATGTTATTTTACGAAAAATAATTATTAATTATTACATATTACTCGCAAATTTTTTACGTGTATTCTATTATGCATTGTTAAACCATGAGCTCATACTGATATTTTGGTATGAAGAAAGAGGAACAATAATAAGCATAATCCAGATGGATTATTTTCATATTCGATCTGTGATATTTATAGGTTGGATGTGGAATCACATAAAAAATACAAAATTGTTAAAATGATAGTGCAACGAAATGCACACATAAAAATATCGTTAAATTGGGACGCAAAAAGCTAATGTCCATGCCGGGGGGGGGAATTAAAATAAAATCTCTTTTTACGAAAAAGAATTATTTATGTTGACATATTACTCGCAAATTCTTTACGTGTATTCTATTATGCATTGTTAAACCATGAGCTCATACTGACATTTTAGTATGAAGAAACAGAAACAATAATGCGCATAATCCAGATGGATTATTCTCATAATTGATCTGTGCTATTTATAGGTTGGATGTGGAATCACGTAAAAAATTACAAAAATGTTGAAATGATCGTGCAACGAAGTGCGCATATAAAAAAATGTCGATAAATTGGTATTCAAATAGCTAACGTATATGCCGGGAGGGTGGGACTTAAAATAAAATCTTATTTTACGAAAAAGTATTATTAATTTTTACATATTACTCACAAATTCTTTACGTGTATTCTATTATGCATTGTTAAACCATGAGCTCATACTTACATTTGAGTATGAAGAAACAGAAACAATAATGCGCATAATCCAGATGGATTATTCTCGTAATTGATCTGTGCTATTTATAGGTTGGATGTGGAATCACGTAAAAAATTACAAAAATGTTGAAATGATCGTGCAGCGAAGTGCGCATATAAAAAAATGTCGATAAATTGGTATTCAAATAGCTAACGTCCATGGCGGGAGGGTGGGATTTAAAATAAAATGTTATTTTACGAAAAATAATTATTAATTATTACATATTACTCGCAAATTCTTTACGTGTATTCTAGTATGCATTGTTAAACCAGGAGCTCATACTGATACTTAGGTATGAAGAAACAGGAACAATAATGCGCATAATCCAGATGGATTATTCTCGTAATTGATCTGTGCTATTTATAGGTTGTATGTGGAATCACGTAAAAAATTACAAAAATGTTGAAATGATCGTGCAACGATGTGCGCATATAAAAAAATGTCGATAAATTGGTATTCAAATAGCTAACGTCCACGGCGGGAGGGCGGGACTTAAAATAAAATCTTATTTTACGAAAAAGTATTATTAATTTTTATATATTACTCATAAATACTTTACGTGTATTCTATTGTGCATTGTTAAACCATGAGCTCATACTGACATTTTAGTATGAAGAAACAGGAACAATAATGCGCATAATCCAGATGGATTATTCTCATAACTGATCTGTGCTATTTATAGGTTGGATGTGGAATCACGTAAAAAATTATAAAAATGTTGAAATGATCGTGCATCGAAGTGCGCATATAAAAAAATGTCGATAAATTGGTATTCAAATAACTAACGTCCATGGCGGGAGGTCGGGACTTAAAATAAAATCTTATTTTACGAAAAAGAATTATTAACTTTTACGTATTACTCACAAATTCTTTACGTGTATTCTATTATGCATTGTTAAACCAGGAGCTCATACTGATATTTAGGTATGAAGAAACAGGAACAATAATGCGCATAATCCATATGGATTATTCTCGTAATTGATCTGTGCTATTTATAGGTTGGATGTGGAATCACGTAAAAAATTACAAAAATGTTGAAATGATCGTGCAACGATGTGCGCATATAAAAAAATGTCGATAAATTGGTATTCAAATAGCTAACGTCAATGCCGGGAGGGTGGGACTTAAAATAAAATCTTATTTTACGAAAAAGTATTATTAATTTTTACATATTACTCACAAATTCTTTACGTGATTCTATTATGCATTGTTAAACCATGAGCTCATACTTACATTTTAGTATGAAGAAACAGAAACAATAATGCGCATAATCCAGATGGATTATTCTCGTAATTGATCTGTGCTATTTATAGGTTGGATGTGGAATCACGTAAAAAATTACAAAAATGTTAAAATGATCGTGCAACGAAGTGCGCATATAAAAAAATGTCGATAAATTGGTATTCAAATAGCTAACGTCCATGGCGGGAGGGTGGGACTTAAAATAAAATGTTATTTTACGAAAAATAATTATTAATTATTACATATTACTCGCAAATTCTTTACGTGTATTCTATTATGCATTGTTAAACCAGGAGCTCATACTGATACTTAGGTATGAAGAAACAGGAACAATAATGCGCATAATCCAGATGGATTATTCTCGTAATTGTTCTGTGCTATTTATAGGTTGGATGTGGAATCACGTAAAAAATTACAAAAATGTTGAAATGATCGTGCAACGATGTGCGCATATAAAAAAATGTCGATAAATTGGTATTCAAATAGCTAACGTCCACGGCGGGAGGGCGGGACTTAAAATAAAACCTTATTTTACGAAAAAGTATTATTAATTTTTATATATTACTCATAAATACTTTACGTGTATTCTATTGTGCATTGTTAGACCATGAGCTCATACTGACATTTTAGTATGAAGAAACAGAAACAATAATGCGCATAATCCAGATGGATTATTCTCGTAATTGATCTGTGCTATTCATAGGTTGGATGTGGAATCACGTAAAAAATTACAAAAATGTTGAAATGATCGTGCAACGAAGTGCGCATATAAAAAAATGTCGATAAATTGGTATTCAAATAGCTAACGTCCATGGCGGGAGGGTGGGACTTAAAATAAAATGTTATTTTACGAAAAATAATTATTAATTATTACATATTACTCGCAAATTCTTTACGTGTATTCTATTATGCATTGTTAAACCAGGAGCTCATACTGATATTTAGGTATTTAGGTATGAAGAAACAGGAACAATAATGCGCATAATCCAGATGGATTATTCTCGTAATTGATCTGTGCTATTTATAGGTTGGATGTGGAATCACGTAAAAAATTACAAAAATGTTGAAATGATCGTGCAACGATGTGCGCATATAAAAAAAATGTCGATAAATTGGTATTCAAATAGCTAACGTCAATGCCGGGAGGGTGGGACTTAAAATAAAATCTTATTTTACGAAAAAGAATTATTAATTTTTACATATTACTCACAAATTCTTTACGTGTATTCTATTATGCATTGTTAAACCATGAGCTCATACTTACATTTTAGTATGAAGAAACAGAAACAATAATGAGCATAATCCAGATGGATTATTCTCGTAATTGATCTGTGCTATTTATAGGTTGGATGTGGAATCACGTAAAAAATTACAAAAATGTTGAAATGATCGTGCAACGAAGTGCGCATATAAAAAAATGTCGATAAATTGGTATTCAAATAGCTAACGTCCATGGCGGGAGGGTGGGACTTAAAATAAAATGTTATTTTACGAAAAATAATTATTAATTATTACATATTACTCGCAAATTTTTTACGTGTATTCTATTATGCATTGTTAAACCATGAGCTCATACTGATATTTTGGTATGAAGAAAGAGGAACAATAATAAGCATAATCCAGATGGATTATTTTCATATTCGATCTGTGATATTTATAGGTTATATGTGGAATCACATAAAAAATACAAAATTGTTAAAATGATAGTGCAACGAAATGCACACATAAAAATATCGTTAAATTGAGACGCAAAAAGCTAATGTCCATGCCGGGGGGGGGGGAATTAAAATAAAATCTCTTTTCACGAAAAAGAATTATTTATGTTGACATATTACTCGCAAATTCTTTACGTGTATTCTATTATGCATTGTTAAACCATGAGCTCATACTGACATTTTAGTATGAAGAAACAGAAACAATAATGCGCATAATCCAGATGGATTATTCTCATAATTGATCTGTGCTATTTATAGGTTGGATGTGGAATCACATAAAAAAATTACAAAAATGTTGAAATGATCGTGCAACGAAGTGCGCATATAAAAAAATGTCGATAAATTGGTATTCAAATAGCTAACGTCAATGCCGGGAGGGTGGGACTTAAAATAAAATCTTATTTTACGAAAAAGTATTATTAATTTTTACATATTACTCACAAATTCTTTACGTGTATTCTATTATGCATTGTTAAACCATGAGCTCATACTTACATTTGAGTATGAAGAAACAGAAACAATAATGCGCATAATCCAGATGGATTATTCTCGTAATTGATCTGTGCTATTTATAGGTTGGATGTGGAATCACGTAAAAAATTACAAAAATGTTGAAATGATCGTGCAACGAAGTGCGCATATAAAAAAATGTCGATAAATTGGTATTCAAATAGCTAACGTCCATGGCGGGAGGGTGGGACTTAAAATAAAATGTTATTTTACGAAAAATAATTATTAATTATTACATATTACTCGCAAATTCTTTACGTGTATTCTATTATGCATTGTTAAACCAGGAGCTCATACTGATACTTAGGTATGAAGAAACAGGAACAATAATGCGCATAATCCAGATGGATTATTCTCGTAATTGATCTGTGCTATTTATAGGTTGGATGTGGAATCACGTAAAAAATTACAAAAATGTTGAAATGATCGTGCAACGATGTGCGCATATAAAAAAATGTCGATAAATTGGTATTCAAATAGCTAACGTCCACGGCGGGAGGGCGGGACTTAAAATAAAATCTTATTTTACGAAAAAGTATTATTAATTTTTATATATTACTCATAAATACTTTACGTGTATTCTATTGTGCATTGTTAAACCATGAGCTCATACTGACTTTTTAGTATGAAGAAACAGGAACAATAATGCGCATAATCCAGATGGATTATTCTCATAACTGATCTGTGCTATTTATAGGTTGGATGTGGAATCACGTAAAAAATTACAAAAATGTTGAAATGATCGTGCAACGAAGTGCGCATATAAAAAAAATGTCGATAAATTGGTATTCAAATAACTAACGTCCATGGCGGGAGGTCGGGACTTAAAATAAAATCTTATTTTACGAAAAAGAATTATTAATTTTTACGTATTACTCACAAATTCTTTACGTGTATTCTATTATGCATTGTTAAACCAGGAGCTCATACTGATATTTAGGTATGAAGAAACAGGAACAATAATGCGCATAATCCATATGGATTATTCTCGTAATTGATCTGTGCTATTTATAGGTTGGATGTGGAATCACGTAAAAAATTACAAAAATGTTGAAATGATCGTGCAACGATGTGCGCATATAAAAAAATGTCGATAAATTGGTATTCAAATAGCTAACGTCCACGGCGGGAGGGCGGGACTTAAAATAAAATCTTATTTTACGAAAAAGTATTATTAATTTTTATATATTACTCATAAATACTTTACGTGTATTCTATTGTGCATTGTTAAACCATGAGCTCATACTGACATTTTAGTATGAAGAAACAGAAACAATAATGCGCATAATCCAGATGGATTATTCTCGTAATTGATCTGTGCTATTTATAGGTTGGATGTGGAATCACGTAAAAAATTACAAAAATGTTGAAATGATCGTGCAACGAAGTGCGCATATAAAAAAATGTCGATAAATTGGTATTCAAATAGCTAACGTCCATGGCGGGAGGGTGGGACTTAAAATAAAATGTTATTTTACGAAAAATAATTATTAATTATTACATATTACTCGCAAATTCTTTACGTGTATTCTATTATGCATTGTTAAAGCAGGAGCTCATACTGATATTTAGGTATGAAGAAACAGGAACAATAATGCGCATAATCCAGATGGATTATTCTCGTAATTGATCTGTGCTATTTATAGGTTGGATGTGGAATCACGTAAAAAATTACAAAAATGTTGAAATGATCGTGCAACGATGTGCGCATATAAAAAAATGTCGATAAATTGGTATTCAAATAGCTAACGTCAATGCCGGGAGGGTGGGACTTAAAATAAAATCTTATTTTACGAAAAAGAATTATTAATTTTTACATATTACTCACAAATTCTTTACGTGTATTCTATTATGCATTGTAAAACCATGAGCTCATACTTACATTTTAGTATGAAGAAACAGAAACAACAATGCGCATAATCCAGATGGATTATTCTCGTAATTGATCTGTGCTATTTATAGGTTGGATGTGGAATCACGTAAAAAATTACAAAAATGTTGAAATGATCGTGCAACGATGTGCGCATATAAAAAAATGTCGATAAATTGGTATTCAAATAGCTAACGTCCACGGCGGGAGGGCGGGACTTAAAATAAAATCTTATTTTACGAAAAAGAATTATTAATTTTTACGTATTACTCACAAATTCTTTACGTGTATTCTATTATGCATTGTTAAACCAGGAGCTCATACTGATATTTAGGTATGAAGAAACAGGAACAATAATGCGCATAATCCATATGGATTATTCTCGTAATTGATCTGTGCTATTTATAGGTTGGATGTGGAATCACGTAAAAAATTACAAAAATGTTGAAATGATCGTGCAACGATGTGCGCATATAAAAAAATGTCGATAAATTGGTATTCAAATAGCTAACGTCCACGGCGGGAGGGCGGGACTTAAAATAAAATCTTATTTTACGAAAAAGTATTATTAATTTTTATATATTACTCATAAATACTTTACGTGTATTCTATTGTGCATTGTTAAACCATGAGCTCATACTGACATTTTAGTATGAAGAAACAGAAACAATAATGCGCATAATCCAGATGGATTATTCTCGTAATTGATCTGTGCTATTTATAGGTTGGATGTGGAATCACGTAAAAAATTACAAAAATGTTGAAATGATCGTGCAACGAAATGCACACATAAAAATATCGTTAAATTGGGACGCAAAAAGCTAATGTCCATGCCGGGGGGGGGAATTAAAATAAAATCTCTTTTTACGAAAAAGAATTATTTATCTTGACATATTACTCGCAAATTCTTTACGTGTATTCTATTATGCATTGTTAAACCATGAGCTCATACTGACATTTTAGTATGAAGAAACAGGAACAATAATGCGCATAATCCAGATGGATTATTCTCATAATTGATCTGTGCTATTTATAGGTTGGATGTGGAATCACATAAAAAAATTACAAAAATGTTGAAATGATCGTGCAACGAAGTGCGCATATAAAAAAATGTCGATAAATTGGTATTCAAATAGCTAACGTCCATGGCGGGAGGGTGGGACTTAAAATAAAATGTTATTTTACGAAAAATAATTATTAATTATTACATATTACTCGCAAATTCTTTATGTGTATTCTATTATGCATTGTTAAACCATGAGCTTATACTGATATTTTGGTATGAAGAAAGAGGAACAATAATAAGCATAATCCAGATGGATTATTTTCATATTCGATCTGTGATATTTATGGGTTGGATGTGGAATCACATAAAAAATACAAAATTGTTAAAATGATAGTGCTACGAAATGCACACATAAAAATATCGTTAAATTGGGACGCAAAAAGCTAATGTCCATGCCGGGGGGGGGGAATTAAAATAAAATCTCTTTTTACGAAAAAGAATTATTTATCTTGACATATTACTCGCAAATTCTTTACGTGTATTCTATTATGCATTGTTAAACCATGAGCTCATACTGACATTTTAGTATGAAGAAACAGGAACAATAATGCGCATAATCCAGATGGATTATTCTCATAATTGATCTGTGCTATTTATAGGTTGGATGTGGAATCACATAAAAAAATTACAAAAATGTTGAAATGATCGTGCAACGAAGTGCGCATATAAAAAAATGTCGATAAATTGGTATTCAAATAGCTAACGTCCATGGCGGGAGGGTGGGACATAAAATAAAATCTTATTTTACGAAAAAAAATTATTAATTATTACATATTACTCGCAAATTCTTTATGTGTATTCTCTTATGCATTGTTAAACCATGAGCTCATACTGATATTTTGGTATGAAGAAAGAGGAACAATAATAAGCATAATCCAGATGGATTATTTTCATATTCGATCTGTGATATTTATAGGTTGGATGTGGAATCACATAAAAAATACAAAATTGTTAAAATGATAGTGCAACGAAATGCACACATAAAACTATCGTTAAATTGGGACGCAAAAAGCTAATGTCCATGCCGGTGGGGGGGGGAATTAAATTAAAATCTCTTTTTACGAAAAAGAATTATTTATGTTGACATATTACTCGCAAATTCTTTACGTGTATTCTATTATGCATTGTTAAACGATGAGCTCATACTGACATTTTAGTATGAAGAAACAGGAACAATAATGCGCATAATCCAGATGGATTATTCTCATAATTGATCTGTGCTATTTATAGGTTGGATGTGGAATCACATAAAAAATTACAAAAATGTTGAAATGATCGTGCAACGAAGTGCGCATAAAAAAAATGTCGATAAATTGGTATTCAAATAGCTAACGTCCACGGCGGGAGGGTGGGACTTAAAATAAAATCTTATTTTACGAAAAAGAATTATTAATTTTTACGTATTACTCACAACTTCTTTACGTGTATTCTATTATGCATTGTTAAACCAGGAGCTCATACTGATATTTAGGTATGAAGAAACAGGAACAATAATGCGCATAATCCATATGGATTATTCTCGTAATTGATCTGTGCTATTTATAGGTTGGATGTGGAATCACGTAAAAAATTACAAAAATGTTGAAATGATCGTGCAACGATGTGCGCATATAAAAAAATGTCGATAAATTGGTATTCAAATAGCTAACGTCAATGCCGGGAGGGTGGGACTTAAAATAAAATCTTATTTTTCGAAAAAGTATTATTAATTTTTACATATTACTCACAAATTCTTTACGTGATTCTATTATGCATTGTTAAACCATGAGCTCATACTTACATTTTAGTATGAAGAAACAGGAACAATAATGCGCATAATCCAGATGGATTATTCTCGTAATTGTTCTGTGCTATTTATAGGTTGGATGTGGAATCACGTAAAAAATTACAAAAATGTTGAAATGATCGTGCAACGATGTGCGCATATAAAAAAATGTCGATAAATTGGTATTCAAATAGCTAACGTCCACGGCGGGAGGGCGGGACTTAAAATAAAATCTTATTTTACGAAAAAGTATTATTAATTTTTATATATTAATCATAAATACTTTACGTGTATTCTATTGTGCATTGTTAGACCATGAGCTCATACTGACATTTTAGTATGAAGAAACAGAAACAATAATGCGCATAATCCAGATGGATTATTCTCGTAATTGATCTGTGCTATTTATAGGTTGGATGTGGAATCACGTAAAAAATTACAAAAATGTTGAAATGATCGTGCAACGAAGTGCGCATATAAAAAAATGTCGATAAATTGGTATTCAAATAGCTAACGTCCATGGCGGGAGGGTGGGACTTAAAATAAAATGTTATTTTACGAAAAATAATTATTAATTATTACATATTACTCGCAAATTCTTTACGTGTATTCTATTATGCATTGTTAAACCAGGAGCTCATACTGATATTTAGGTATGAAGAAACAGGAACAATAATGCGCATAATCCAGATGGATTATTCTCGTAATTGATCTGTGCTATTTATAGGTTGGATGTGGAATCACGTAAAAAATTACAAAAATGTTGAAATGATCGTGCAACGATGTGCGCATATAAAAAAAATGTCGATAAATTGGTATTCAAATAGCTAACGTCAATTCCGGGAGGGTGGGACTTAAAATAAAATCTTATTTTACGAAAAAGAATTATTAATTTTTACATATTACTCATAAATTCTTTACGTGTATTCTATTATGCATTGTTAAACCATGAGCTCATACTTACATTTTAGTATGAAGAAACAGAAACAATAATGCGCATAATCCAGATGGATTATTCTCGTAATTGATCTGTGCTATTTATAGGTTGGATGTGGAATCACGTAAAAAATTACAAAAATGTTGAAATGATCGTGCAACGAAGTGCGCATATAAAAAATGTCGATAAATTGGTATTCAAATAGCTAACGTCCATGGCGGGAGGGTGGGACTTAAAATAAAATGTTATTTTACGAAAAATAATTATTAATTATTACATATTACTCGCAAATTCTTTACGTGTATTCTATTATGCATTGTTAAACCATGAGCTCATACTGATATTTTGGTATGAAGAAAGAGGAACTATAATAAGCATAATCCAGATGGATTATTTTCATATTCGATCTGTGATATTTATAGGTTGGATGTGGAATCACATAAAAAATACAAAATTGTTAAAATGATAGTGCAACGAAATGCACACATAAAAATATCGTTAAATTGGGACGCAAAAAGCTAATGTCCATGCCGGGGGGGGGGGGGAATTAAAATAAAATCTCTTTTTACGAAAAAGAATTATTTATGTTGACATATTACTCGCAAATTCTTTACGTGTATTCTATTATGCATTGTTAAACGATGAGCTCATACTGACATTTTAGTATGAAGAAACAGGAACAATAATGCGCATAATCAAGATGGATTATTCTCATAATTGATCTGTGCTATTTATAGGTTGGATGTGGAATCACGTAAAAAATTACAAAAATGTTGAAATGATCGTGCAACGAAGTGCGCATAAAAAAAATGTCGATAAATTGGTATTCAAATAGCTAACGTCCACGGCGGGAGGGTGGGACTTTAAATAAAATCTTATTTTACGAAAAAGTATTATTAATTTTTATATATTACTCACAAATTGTTTACGTGTATTCTATTATGCATTGTTAAACCATGAGCTCATACTGACATTTTAGTATGAAGAAACAGGAACAATAATGCACATAATCCAGATGGATTATTCTCGTAATTGATCTGTGCTATTTATAGGTTGGATGTGGAATCACGTAAAAAATTAAGAAAAATGTTGAAATGATCGTGCAACGATGTGCGCATATAAAAAAATGTCGATAAATTGGTATTCAAATAGCTAACGTCAATGCCGGGAGGAGGTACGTTAAAATAAAATCTTATTTTTCGAAAAAGTATTATTAATTTTTACATATATACTCACAAATTCTTTACGTGATTCTATTATGCATTGTTAAACCATGAGCTCATACTTACATTTTAGTATGAAGAAACAGGAACAATAATGCGCATAATCCAGATGGATTATTCTCGTAATTGTTCTGTGCTATTTATAGGTTGGATGTGGAATCACGTAAAAAATTACAAAAATGTTGAAATGATCGTGCAACGATGTGCGCATATAAAAAAAATGTCGATAAATTGGTATTCAAATAGCTAACGTCCACGGCGGGAGGGCGG